>OZ010792.1:517964022-520583545 GCA_963932465.1 Maratus speciosus | reverse complement strand
GCATGCCGGATCTTAGGATGCCGGAATTCAGGATGCCGGAATTCAGGATGTTTACTATACTACTGAGTACTTATTACTTACTTTTTTATAGCACGCATTTTTTTCTATTTTTTATCAGAATTTCGGGTAATCAGAATTTTTTGTAATCCGAACCGGCACCGGTTCCAAATTTCGTTCGGATTATCGGGGTTCTACGGTATAATTAAAAAATAAATGAAAAGCTTTTTTAAAAAATAAAACTTATAAATGATAAATAATAATAATAATAATACGCGTAATACAACATCATACTTAAATATATGTTTAAACAAAATTTCATATTTTCTTAAGAATGACTAGGAGTGGGGGTACTTAATAAAAGAAAATAAATCACTTAAAGTTTTAAACATCCGAACTCTGTTTTTTTTTTTTTTAATGTTGAATAGTTATTTGTTGATTCTAAATTTCTGGAATCGCTTAAAAGTAGTAAGTGTTACAATTACAGAGATCACACATACCTGTAAAACAGTATTTCTTACATTAAGCGTAGATGAGCAGAAAAAGTGATAGGAGGTGCAAGGGCGATTTTCTCTACAATAGTCTGTATTTTCCTTAGAGTTGCGCAAACAAAACATTTGAATATGCAATTTTTTTTAATATACAAGTTTCTCTGGGGAATTTAATGCTGCAAAAATGGTTTTGTTGCAAACTTAACTTGAAAATAACCGTTTGGCATCACATATGATGTATGCGAATGGATATTACATATGATGAATGTTGGATCTCCAGTAGTGTTGCCAGATGTGCGGCGTAAATCGGGGCTACAAATGCTCAGGATAATTCTGCCATTAGATAAGGAGAAGAAAATTACTTTAAAATAAGGCCGAAACTAGCCTTTTCTGCACCCAGAGCAAACATGGATTTTTGCCCCCCCCCCCCCCCCCACACTCTTCCCCAAAGTATATTTACAAAGAGAATTTTAACCGAGTTATTTTCTTCTGATGGACTGATGGCTTCCATTATTATGAAACAGCTATTATAAATGAAGCGTTTTAGGTGAAGATGAAAGAGCAGTCGTAAAAAGTTAGAACTCCAATTTTCTGGTCGGAATGGGGGAAAAAAATGGCCATAATTTTTTTTGAAAAAAAAAAAATTGTTTTAAATTTTTTAAGTAAACATACTTTTAAATTATGAAGGTATAATTTTTGACACTGGGTAATCAGCAATAATTTTTTATAGATAATAAAAATAAATAAATAAATAAATAAATAAGTAAAATAAATAACTTTCCAAAAATTTATAACATAGATGCTCCTTCGAATCTCAATTGCCCTCCACTTTGATCTTCATGCTGAGCACTGACAAGTCACTAAACACTAAAAGGGTGGTTAAGGAAAAAAATGATATTATCTTTAGTTTATTGTTTTTTTTTTAAGTAAATATACTTCGAGCATTCGAATATATAGAATTGTAATTTTTACTACTTTACTAATTTAATACTTCGAACATATAAAATTGTAATTTTTTAACACTGGGTTATCATCAATCATTTCTCATAAGCCATTTTCAAGGGAAAAAAATACAACTTTCCAAAATTTACATCATAGGCCATTCCTGCATTCTGAACTACCCTTCACTTTTGTCTACATGCTGAGCACTGATGAGTTATAAAACACTAGTCAGGTGGTTAAGGAAAGTAATGACATTATTTTTAGTTTATTGTTTATTTTTTTAAAGTAAACATACTTGTATATTATAAAATTGCAATTTTTAACACTGTGTAATCATGAATCATTTCCCATAATTCCTTAAAAAAAAAAAAAAAAAAAAAAAAAAAAAAAAAAAAAAAAAAAAAAAAAAAAACTTTCCTAAAATTTATAACATAATCCCGTCTTCCAATCTCAATTACCTTCCACTTTTGTCTTCATGCGAGTCATACATCGACGAGTCATAAAATACTAGTCACGTGGTTAAGGAAAGTAATGACATAAAAATAAAAATACACAACTTATTTATTAACTAAACGATGATTTAACACCATTTTAATATGTATTAATCATCTTTTAGATAGTGAATCATTGGTATATTTTTATATTGTATTGTTAAGGTGAATTTTAGCATTCTGAACTGTTTTATTTTATGTGAAAGTAATGATATTATTTTTTAGATCATAGTTTTAATCTGTTATTAAAAGTAAACAAACCTGTATATTATAAAATTGCAATTTTTAACACTGGGTAATCATCAATCATTCTCTATAGGCCCCTTAAAAAAAAATAAATAAATGAATGAATAAATAAATAAAAAGAGCTTTCCAGAATTTGTAACATAGGCCTTTTGTCCAGACATCCATTCAATTGTTAAACAATGTTTAAAGAAATTTCATAAAAATATTGATAGTTATCTAATACGTTAATGGTGTTTGAATTATTATTCCTTTTAAATTTCTACCATTAAATATGTAATATTCCTTTACATAAGAGTACTTATTAAATGTTTTTAAGATGCCTGCAGGGAAAATAATTTGACTTTATAAAACCGAGTGCATCAAATACCATCGTAATTGTCTAGTAATGTTTGATAATTATTTCATCAAAATATGGATATTTTTCGTGTGAGTTAATGATTTCCGAATTATCAGGTTGTTGTAAAACTTTTAAAACTGTGTCAAAAAAATCAATGTAAACCAACATTTATTAACATTAAAAAAAAAAAAATTACTTTTTATTAGTATGTTTCACTAATAAATAAATTACCCTATTTGATAATAAATATTAGTTTGCATTGATTTTTGATCAAATTTTTTCTACAGTCTAATATTATTTACTTTTAATAGCTTAACATTAAAGAGAGTTTTGTTTTTCTAAGCATTCATTATAAAAACAAAATGTTATTAATCTCCAACGAACTTGAATGGAAACATAAAGATGAATTTCGAAGCAAAGCAAGGTCTAAAAAAGTATAATTTTGAACTCTGGTGGAGTCCCGAAGGCCATTCCAGAGTTTTGTTTTTCTAAGCATTCATTGTAAAAGCAAGATATTATTAACCTCCAACGAACTTGAATGGAAACATAAAGATGAATTTCGAAGCAAAGCAAGGTCTAAAAAAGTATAATTTTGAACTCTGGTGGAGTCCCGAAGGCCATTCCAGAGTTTTGTTTTTCTAAGCATTCATTATAAAAGCAAGATTTTATTAACCTCCAACGAACTTGAATGGAAACATAAAGATGAATTTCGAAGCAAAGCAAGGTCTAAAAAAGTATAATTTTGAACTCTGGTGGAGTCTCGAAAGCCATTCCAGAGTTTTGTTTTTCTAAGCATTCATTATAAAAGCAAGATTTTATTAACCTCCAACGAACTTGAATGGAAACATAAAGATGAATTTCGAAGCAAAGCAAGGTCTAAAAGAAGTATAATTTTGAACTCTGGTGGAGTCCCGAAGGCCATTCCAGAGTTTTGTTTTTCTAAGCATTCATTATAAAAACAAAATGTTATTAATCTCCAACGAACTTGAATGGAAACATAAAGATGAATTTCGAAGCAAAGCAAGGTCTAAAAGAAGTATAATTTTGAACTCTGGTGGAGTCCCGAAGGCCATTCCAGAGTTTTGTTTTTCTAAGCATTCATTATAAAAGCAAGATTTTATTAACCTCCAACGAACTTGAATGGAAACATAAAGATGAATTTCGAAGCAAAGCAAGGTCTAAAAAAGTATATTTTGAATTCTGGTGGAGTCCCGAAGGCCATTCCAGAGTTTTATTTTTCTAAGCATTCATTATAAATGCAAGATTTTATTAAAATATTCTTGGCGCCGTTTGGCAGCTGGAAGTTAAAATTAGGTGGCCACGCCGTGCAATCATCGCCCTTGAAAGGGTTAATGGTTTCCGAATTATCAGTTTGTTGCAAAACTTTTGAAACTGAGTCAAAAAATCAATGCAAACCAATATTTATTAACGAAAAAATTTACTTTTTATTAGTATTTTTGATTAATAAATTAATTACTCTATTTGATAATAAATATTAGTTTGCATTGATTTTTGAACAAATTTTTACTACGGCCTAATACTATTTATTTTTAATTGCTTAACATTAAATACATAATATTTTTTAGCATATTTATGAAAAGTTTTTTAGGATGCACGCAAAAAAATTATTTAGATATTATAATGCGTGTACATTAAATACTGAAATAATTGCTATATAATGATTGGTAATTATTTCGTCGAAATATTGATATTTATCTCTTTAGTTAGCGGTTTTTGAATTACCAGGCTATTAAGTTTTAAAACAAAGTAAAAAAAAAAATCAATAAAACCAATATTTATTTAAAAAAAATTATTTTCCTTTAATGTGTTTAATTAAGCGTTTGTCTCTATTTTTTCTGGTAATAAATATTGGTTTGTACGGTTTTGTTGACTCAATCTCAAAACTTTTGCTACTACACAATTGTGTAGCTGATACTCAAATAAAAGAAAAGACAATTTCCTCTTTTTGGCCGATTTAAAGCCGAGCCACACAATCGTGTGCGCCCTCCCTCGGCATAACCTGACATCGGTTACTTTTTAAATATTTTTTTCAATCAAATATGATCCTATTATTTAGGGGCAATCGCCAAAACTTTTAATTTCTACCAAAAATCTTCAGGTCTTAAAGGGATATAACACATGATATTTCTTAGCATAGTTAGGAAAACTGTTTTAGATATATGAAAAAAAAATATTTAGTCTTTATAAAGCAAGTATATGAAATAATGTAGCAATTTATGCATAATGCTTGTTAATTATTTCATCAAAATATTGCTAGTTATCTTATTAATTAGCGGTTGGCTGTTAAGTTTTGAAACTGAGTAAAAAAAATCCATACAAACCAATATTTATTAACAACAACAACAAATAATAATTATAATAAAATATTCTTTATTAATGTGCTTACGATTTTTTTCTTCTGATAAAAAATATTGGGTTGCATGGATTTATGGACTCGGTCTCAAACTTTTTTCTAATATTATTAACATTTAACTGTTTAACATTGATACATAATATATCTTAGCATATTAATGAAAACTTTTTTCTTGAAAACTTTGCAAAAAATATTTATAGCGAGTATATCAAATAATATAATAATTGTGCTTGGTAATTATTTCAGCAAAATATTCATATTTATCTTATTAGTTAACGGTTTCCGAAATACCACGCTGTTAACTTTTGAGACTGAGTCAAAAAATCAATAAAACCAATATTTATTAGCAAAAACAATTAATTATTTTCAATTTCCGTTGTTAACCTTTTGCCACTATTTTTTTCTGGTAATAAATATTGGTTTGTATGAATTTATTGGCTCAGTTTCAAAACTTTTGCTGCAGTCTAATATAACACATGAATTTTCTTAGCATATTTAAGGAAACTTTTTTTAAATGCAAAATGATATTTAGATTTCATAAAGCGAGTATATACAAAATGCTTGGCAATTATTTCATCAAAATATTAATATTCATATTATTAGTTAACGGTTGGCTATTAAGTTTTAAAACTGAGTTAAAAATTTCATAGAAACCAATATTTATATATATATATACATAAAACAACTATTTTTTCCATTAACGTAATAATTACCAGTTTGCCACTAGTATTTGGTAATAAAGATTGGTTTGTATAGATTTATTGACTCAATCTCAAAAGTATTTTTACAGCCTAATATTATTAACTTTTAACTGTTTAACATTGATACATAATACATCTTAGCGTATCAATGAAAACGGTTTAAAGATGAAAAAAAAATAGACTTTATAAAGCGAGTATATCAAATAATGTAATAATTGTGCTTTGTAATTATTTCAGCAAAATATTGAAATTTATCTTATTAGTTAACGGTTTTCGAATTACCAGGCTGCAAACTTTTAAAACTGAGTCAAAAAATCAATAAAACCAATATTTATGAACAAAAAAAATTATGTTCAATTAATGTACATTATTCATCTTTTGCTACTATTTTTTTTGGTAATAAATATTGGTTTGTATGAATTTATTGACTCAGTTTCAAAACTTTTGTTACAGTCTAATATTATAACACATGATATTTCTTAGCATATTTACGGAAACTTTCTTTTAGATGCATGCAAAAAGATACTTAGACTGTATAAAGCAAGTATATATATAATTCTTGGCAATTATTTCATCAAAATATTAATATTTATATTATTACTTTACGGTTGGCAGTTAAGTTTTGAACCTGAGTTAAACTTTTCATTGAAACAAATATTTGTTAACAAAAAGAAAAATGATTTTCAATTAATGTTCCTTATTAACCTTTTGCCAATATTTTTTCTGGTAATAAATATTGGTTGCATGAATTTATTGACTCTGTTTCAAAACTTTTGCTGCAGTCTAATATAACACATGATTTCTTAGCATATTTACGAGCATTTTTAGATGCATGCAAAAAGATATTTAGACTTCATAAAGCGAGTACATTACGTAATGCTTGGCAATTATTTCATTAAAATAATAATAATTATATTATTAGTTAACGGTTGGCTGTGAAGATTGAAACTGAGTTAAACATTTCATGGAAACCAATATTTATTAAGAAAAATATTTATCAATATTAACGGGAAATTAAAAAGTCACAAGTTTACTAAATGGTATATACAAAATGTTGTAAAATTATATTATGTATAAAATTTAATAAACTTGAGATTTTTTATCTTGACGTTAATATTGAACTTTTTTATGCTGTAAATGTCCAGTTATTCCGTTATTTTTATTAAAAAAAAATATTTTTTTATTAATGTAAAAAATTACCAGTTTGTCACCAGTCTTTGTTAGTAAAGATTGGTTTGTACTAGGTGTCCCAAAATGACTTATGGATTTTAAAATTCAATAACTTGGAAACGGTGACAGATATTAAAAAAATTCTTGCAGAAGTGTTATGTGAGATGTCAGGAGTTTTTATGCTACGATTCTTGATTTTAGTTCGAATTTCAAACAATAGATGACGCTAAGAGCAAAAGTGCTCAGTCCAGATCAGAGTTTTGGTACTTCGGGATCCATTCAATACATTTTAATCTCCTTTTTTTCGCATGGAAGAAGAGAGAGGCCGAAAAATCGAGCCTGGATTTAGGGTTATTGCTCGCAGCGCCATCTATCGCTGCTCTTTGTAACTAAAACTGGGAATCGCAGCATAAAAACTCCTGCTATCTTACATAACACTCCTGTGAGAATTTTTTAAATATCTGTCCCCGTTTCCAAGTTATTGAATTTTAAAATCCATCAGCCATTTCTGGGACACCCGGTAATAGATAGATATTTCTTAGAATATTTATGAAAACTTGCTTAAGATACATGCAGGAAAAGTATTTCGGCTTTACAAATCAGATATATATATCAAAATTTCTTAATATCTATTGCAGGAAAATAGGGGTAGGGTAAGGAGGAGGTAAGGAATAAGAAGAGAGATAGATAGAGAGAGATGGACACTCACTGCCTGAAGAGCCCTCTCCGCTGTAGATTCCGGCCTGGCCCTGCTCTCTGGTTTTCATTGCGCATCTGATACTCTGCAATGAGACAAGAGAGCAAGTCTCAGTGCCAGTTATTAGCAAAGACAAAAATAAAGACATCACAAAAAGCACAACTCTTAGCAAAGAAGAAAAGAAAAGTTTTTGAGAAAATGAAAATAAAGAGAAAAAGCAAGAGTATTAATAGAGTATGTAGAAAATAAAAGCTAAAGATTTCTATCACACAATCAATGAGAGGGGAGTTCCGATTATAGACTCTTCTTGTTTGTGACATTTACGTCAATAGACGCCGCTTAAATGAATCATGTTTGTTTGAATTTATTTAAGAAACAGATTTCAAAATGGAGCTAAATAACTTTATAATTTCTGTTTTGCTCTCAGTTATATGATTCAACATGGTGGTTGGTTGATTTGACAACAAAATGATTCATATAAGCGGCAGATACTTTATATCTCATCTGCAATCGTATTAAATTTAAGTACAATGTTTCTTTCATGACCTGCACACAGCTATTTTTTCTGGTACCGTTTATGTAAATGTGTTACCTTAGCTATCAGACATTGTTTCCATCGTTTCATTCGTCGTCTAGCTATTCTAAAATGAGATTCCTTTACAATAAAGAATCATACATTCCTTCCATAAACCTTTAAAACCTTAACAATCAATAAAAGCATTAGAGATATCTAACCTAGTAGCAAAGCAATATTGCTTACATCCAGGTTCAGTATTACCTCCACACTGCATCTATGGAAAATACTTTTAATGAACTACCAGTATTAGTTATATATTGGATTTACATTGGAAATATTTACAATGAAATAGAACTATTAAAAAAATATTGGCTTTAAATTGAAAATACTTTGAATAAAACGTGAATATAGCACAAATATTGACTTTACCTTGAAACATTGAAAATGCAATGATCAAAGGTTTCTTGCTAATATCGAATCAGTATTGCCAAAATATAATCATTTCAATGTTAGGGGATATTTCATGTTAATCTTACCAATATTGGCAGAAGTATGGACAATACTAACAATGTAGGGTCAATGGTATTTTGCTACTAGACCATGTTGCATTGTTTTTTTCAAAGGGACTATAGTAACGATACTTGACACAAGATTAACACCATTTATGGAAATGATGATAGCGTTCAAAGAGTTTATATTCAGTTTAGAAGATGGTTAATCAGTAACGAAGATAAAAAGAACAATGTCTATCAATCTCTTACATTTACATAGTTCTTCAATGTCATGATTTTCCAATATGACTGATACTATTTTCGTGAATTAGTTGATGCGCTGAAAATATCTCGAACAAAAAAGCACATCTCTCTACGTATAAATGTCTTAAGATGAAGTAGCTGGATACAGGTCTCAAAAGAAACTTTTCGATTAATCTAATAGAGTGGATTTACAATGGTATTAAAATCACTTACACTAGTGTGCAAAACTTAAGCAACGAACACAAAATATTAATTTCTAAACATGTGAGTACTAAAAAAAAAATCCTATAAACAGCAAGTGTAAAAAATAGGTGTTATCCTAACAGCATAACCAGACTATAGAAGTCCCCATGACCTCACAAAGGGGCACAAGTGTCACAGTCACTACAATGAACTGAAATGTGATATATTTCATTCTTGATCTTATTTGATCACTCCACCAAGAAGTCACTATGGCTGCTGCTTTGTGACGAGTCACCAGATGACTTTACAATGAAGACACCTTGTGACCCCCATGTGAACGTCATTTGGAAACTCCATTTTAAAATCATCACGATAGCTGTTTTGTGACGAGTTCCCAAGTGATGGAAAATGAAATCATCTGGTGACTTTTCACAAAGGAGAGCAAAATTTCACAGTAGAGTTTCAGTCTCCTGAAAGTCACTATGTGACATCATTGTGATATTATTTGGAGACTCAGCACAATGCAATGCTCACGATGACCTCAAAACTGAGTCTTCAAATGACAAGGTGACCTCGTTGTAATGTCACCTGGTGACTCATCACAAAACAATAGTCTCAGTGGAGTCACCATATGACGATCATTTTAGAGTAATAATGAGACGAATGAAAGGTCCCAAATTGTGTGTCTCCGTAGTGACTGTGACACTTGTGGTCATGTGTGACATGAAGGAGATGTCACATCGACTAGGTGTCTTGTAGATATAATACATATTTGCTACACCTGATGTTTATATCATTTACTTTTGAGAACTCACATGTTTAAAAATTAGCATTTTATGCTTGTTGCTTAAATTTTGCACACCAGTGTATTTTTAAAGGCTTTGCTACTGCCAGCGACTTAATGTTACCATAATACTGACAAGGAAATTTGAATTCGTAAGGTAAGTCCATCTTCACATATTTTTGGAATATAATGGAGAGTCATGTAATTGGAACTCAGACTACAAAATAATTACAAAAAGTAACTAGACACTTTGAGGTCAAATAAGAATAAATCCTAAATTGAACTACAGAAAAGCAACATAAAAACAGGAGGATAAAAATAATTATTAAAACTAAGTAGCAAGATTTCATAGACACGTAATATAGAAAACTTAAATACAATGAAAAATAATATTTAATTTTGATATTCTAGGGTTGACTTCGATTTCCCTGGGGTGTTTTATGTGATCATTACAAATTTATTGATACTAACTTGAATATTTAATAAAATATTATTCATTGTTCATGCATAATAAAGCGGAAGCGATCCAATACTACATGCTTTTCGATTCTAACCTGTTCAGTCAAAATAGCAAAATTATTAAATAATCGTATTTTGATCCTTAAATAAAACAAATAATACATTTTGATTTGAATTTTTATGAAAATTAAAAATACCTTAAAATTTTTATGAAGAATCATTAGCACTAGAACAATCAGCATTAAATATACATATTTATACAAATTTTTATCGACTTGATGATTTTTTTTTTAAACTTTTTATTTGCTAATATTTCTTATCTAATTTATGTATGTTTAATTATCGAAAATTTCCTGGTAATTTATTTAACAGTTCATTATTAATTCTGTATTTTAAAAAAGAAATATGCTCTGAATTTTCTTACAAAAAAATTACAGCAACGATGAATAGAAACAGAAAACAATACAGGCAACACATTCAAAAATAGACACGCATTTGTTCAAAATATACTAATCAGTAAATTGAGAAGAAATATGACAAGTATTTGATTTACGTTTTTCAGTCTAAGAATTAATTTTACAATCCATTTTACAGAAACAGTCTTTTGACATATTTTGGTGCATATAGGAGTATTGTGCAGAATTTGGAAGTAATGTAGTCAATAACTAATAAATTAGAATATATATTCTTTGTAAATAATGAACTTAAATTGTCATAAAAATACCTTAATAATTTTTGTAAATTTCAATAAGAAATCTTAAAACCATTAAAATGACGATTGTTCTAGTACTAAGAATAAAACAATCGATTCTTATTTATCTATAAATTTATATTTGAAATGAAAGAAAATTATGGAATAATTACTATCACTAAAGAGTTCTAACTTCAATTATTTTACATTTACTCCGTTCATGTAAAGTAAAAATTGCATATTAGAAATATAAAATAAAATGGTGAGAAAATATTTAGTTTTCGACGCTTGGAAAATACAAAATCCATCTATAAACTGAAAATTTTCTTAGAAATGGTAAGAATTTCATAAATAGTGTCGAAGAGTTTTGTTCTGTCCTGTTTCTGGATCGCATCGATACGTTTCGATATCGTAAAATATCCATGTTGACAGTACTTTCCCAAATTGTCTTCTGTAACACATTTTTTAGATCGAAGTCATATCGACAGCCTTCAGATTAAGAATACTGATAGAAATATGAATAGAAAAAGAAGTAAACAAAATTGTAATCTACATGAGTACCATTCTAAAATGTATTATTGCTATTCAAATGACAAAAAAAGTCGATTTCTAGCATAGAACAACACAACACACACACACACACACACACACACACAAAAATGCTATAGTCAGGTGTCTAAAAACACAGATTTATAATAACATTAAAAACAGAAAAACAAGCTTTTACTGTATTGCGTGAAATTGGAAGATTAACTGAATATGCAGTAATGGAACAGCTGATCAAATTCTCACCACTAAATTTAAGTACTATTCTTCACCTTATTTAATTACTAACTAAACTAAACTTATTCCGTTATGATCCTATACGGATCAGGGCCCACAGTGCCCAACACTGTTTTCTTGACCGTGGGCCCTGGGGTGCTATAAAGCACATATCCTGGTCAGGTGGTCAACCTAATGCGGGGCCCTCAGTGTTTAGTTCCTAAGCAAACTTGGCATTCATTTAATCGACCCCGAATGGCTGAGTGAACCTTGCACATCCCGGAGTCGAACTGTGGACCTGTTGCGTTGCAGTCAGATAAGCTGAGCACTACGCCACTAGGCTTCCTTATTTAATTACGTAATTTCTTATAATAAATAAGGCGAAGAATACTATTAAAATTTAGGCGTGATAATGGGCTCATTGGTGAGCAGCTCTCCCATCACTGAATATGCTTTATTTTATTCATTCTTCTAATATAGGTATGCATTTTTCCCAGTCGTTATTTTTTAAACGATTTCAATTATTACAATTTTGATTTAATGACTAAATAGAGTCACATAAAAATATGAATAGATCTCACACAGTTAGAACTAGGTAGAGAAAAATATTACACATTTATAAAAAAATATCTGTGAATTTTCTAGTTACGAATTTTTTATATGGCATTTCGCAAGAATATCGCATCTCGTAAAAGGGCCTCAGACCTTACTCTTGAATATTGACATTTAGTACCCAAGATATCACGATATGATATCTTCCTGGGGATAAGCATAAAATATTCTGTTTTCATGCCCTAACTAAAGAAAGACCAACCTGGACAACCGTTGCCAAATCTGGCGAATTTTGCACTAAAAAATTCCGAATTCATGCCAGAAAATTTTGAATGGTAATTTTTACTTTATTTTATTCACGGAATGTTCATCATTGCATAAATTAAAAATAACTATTGAAACTTTCTGGTGGTAATTCGTAATTTCCGAATAAAAGATCCTCCATATTTGACAACACTGTGGCAACTTAACCCTTAAATGCCTGGTGTTGCTTTTCGGCAACATACCCAATTTAGGCTCTAAAATACTATTAGAATAATGTTGAAGCTATAATGTCTAATGTTGCTGATAAAATACATTCTGAAGATATTAACCGATGAATCGATTTTCAGCATGTAGATGGCAACACTTGTGCTGTTTAAGAATAAAGATAGATTTATTTTTTCAATTGTTGCTACTTGTTCTTTTTGTTTTGTTTGGAAGCTTGCGAAATACCCTATTTTGATCTGCAGTGAGCAAGCAAAATTTATTTCTTATTACAGTTCGTAAAATTCTCGTGTGTTTAATGTTATAGAATTTTATCAAGGGAAATTATTTTTTCAATTATACACCAGTATTGCCGATTAGTAACAAACAGTTTTTTAGCCGTAAACTATACTTAAATTGACTGCCAACTACGAGTATACTCGTAGCTTTAATATTCGTGGCTTTAATTTATTACTTACTTTCTCACCATTATTTTAGAATTAAAAAAATTGCCTTATTTATTGGTAGAAATTTCGCTGTATTAGTAAAGCGAAATTTACCTTTCTAAATTTGTGGTGGCAAACGACTTTCAAGAAGAAATTTGAAAACTCTTACTTTATAGCTTTGGCAGCGAACGTGTTAACAATTGGGTTGGCAGTCAAATCGGTTGAATCTGGTATGCCACAAACTGATCAGGCAGATATTAGGTATCAATGTAAATGAATGTCAGATGGCTATTTGAAATTCCAGAACATGGAAATGGATGCAGTGACTTTCTTTTCCAAAATCTAGCCTTTTTAAATCAGAAATATTTTTGAAATGGCTCAGTATTAAATATCCAGCGAAATATTAAAATGAGGTAAATATTCTGCTACTTTTTTTAAAAAAAATTATCTTCAGCGAATTCGAATCTTTAAGTTTATATATATATATATAAGAATTCTTAAAACTACAAATTTCGTTAAATAGTAACATTTTTCTCTACCAGAATTAATATTATAATTTTATTTAGTATATAAATGTTTTACGAAGGATAACAGATGAAGACAACAAACATATACAGGGTTCCTACACTCTCAGGGGAAATACCAGTATTTTCTTATAGAAATACTTGATGTTTATAATCGCGCGATTGCATAAGCACGAGCAAGTAAATACTGATAGTATTCTGAATTAAACTCAGAGAAATCCCCTGATCTGTAGGAACCTTCATATAGTTTTAAATAATATGGATCGATTTATATAAAGAAGTAATAGTAATAAATTTTTGTAAAGCCAGCTGCGTTTTCGAAAACATTTTGCATAATGCGTCTATAATGATCAGTTGATTCAGCGGGGATCAATTGTACCTTGCACTGAAAAAAAAAATCTGTAAAGTTACTAAAGTTTTTCTAGGAAACTGGGATTCCTAGAACTTTTTATGTAACGGCAACAACAAAAAATATTTAACAGATACACTTTTGCACCGAAAATCTAAAAATCTGTAAGGTTACTAAGAATTTTTTTAGGAAACTGGGATGCCTAAAACTTTTCATGTAATGTGCAACCAGGGTTACAGATAAAATTTTAGTAAGATTACTGTAATTTTAGCAGGTTCATTTGTATAGCTACAGATTTCTGTAGCTTTACAAAAGCTAGTTTTGTAGATTTACAGCTTTTTTTTTGTACAGTTACAGATGAAAGTTTAGTAAGCATGTAACTTTACATATGTAGAACTACAGGTTTTATTTTTTTATTTTTTTTTCTTATTTTCTTTACAGTGTGGTGATCAGTTCTAATTATTCTTCAGCGGGTTTATTTACATTTTTAGCCACTTAAGATAATTAATGTTTATAGAAAATAACTATTTACAATGACTTTTTACGTACCTAGTTGCTTTATTCGTGTAGTCACTGTTTATTATAACTATGTACAGACAATAATTGCCCACATTCAGTTGTTTTGATGCTTCATAAACTATTTAAAATTATTATTTTTAGTGAGTATTTAAATATCTTGCGAAATATTATTGGTAAAAATAGTGCCATAATTCTGAATTTACATTACAAAAAACTTAAAAAACGATAAAATAAATTTTTTATCTATCTATCTACATATCTATCTATCTATCTACATATCTACTTATCTATCTAACTCTTTCTATATATACATAGTAAATATACACACATATATAAATATACATATGCATATATGCATATATATTACACAAACACAATATTTCAATAATAGATATAAGTAAATTATACTTAGACATAAACACAATTATATAAATTAATATATTTTTATCAAATAGGAAATTGTAGGATATAATTCTGGCGTATTAAAGAATATAGTCTTTACGGTTTATGTAAATACAATTTTTTATTCAGCTGCGGAAAAAAATAGCTACAAAAATTCTTATTTTCTTTTTCCATATTTACTAATTCACGATAAGCAAAATATTTATGGATCATTTGAAGTGCATAAATTGTTTGTTGATATATTTTTATATGTCATTACCGCTTTTATGCACAAACATTTTTTTTAAATATAAATTTCTGAAATAAAATATTTATAAAATATTTTCCACTCACAAAATTGCAATATTTGGAAATTTCAGAATACTATTTTAAACGGTATCCTTGGAAACGAATCAATCAAGAAATAATTAAAATTTGTAATTTTTGAAAAATTCTCAGCCTTGTTAAAAGAAAAAACTATAAAATAAATGTCTAGTATAAACGTATTTTATTATCAACTAGCAGGCTATGCCCGCTGCGCTGGTCAATATTTCCAAATGAACCTTGGATTAAACTAAATGGTGAATTTGAACTTGTATTTTAAACAATATGGATCTTCAGCTTGACCTTGCACATTACTGAAAACGATGCGAACGCCATTGCGATATAATGTTATCTTAAGCGTTGGACAAAATTTAGCAATTAAGAAGTAATTGTTTTAGTTGATTATAAACAGCGCACTTATGGTCGGGTAATGAGACCGTTATGACAACAGGAATTAATACCTCTGTAACTAATCAACATATAATGAAATCGTATATACTAACACCATTCCTAAAAGTCATGCAAAAGGGCCACTTGTAACAAAATATGCTCTGTAGATTTTTTTAAAAAGGCTAAACTTTCATAATCAGGTTCACTTAATTTTTGAACTTTTACTGTTGCTCTATAACTAAGTACCCTTGAACAATATGTATACACTAAAACCTTTCTAAAATTATTACCTAACTAATTGTGGTATATCCTACGAAAGTATTATAAACAATCGGAATGAAATACAAATTTCCGTTGTAAATATATAGTAGATGATGATGATGCGATTTTGTGTAATAGAGTTCATAGTAAAGTTTTCGCACAAAAACGATGCTTTCAACATCAAAGCTAATACACCAATATGTGAAGTATCCGATTACGGAAGGTTAACTTGAATTCTCATGAGCAACTACTCAAAGAAAAGTGAATATGTGGCTTTTGTGAAACTTTTATGTCAGCCGGGCGCAGGTAATAAATCAATAAAGATTGTTTTCATAGCATATTCTTATTTTATTACTTTCATTTAAAACACAAACATTTCACTCATTTAATTTAAAATGCATGCCTTATACTAATTTCATTTAAAAAACTGAAAAGATAAACAATAACAGGAAATAATGCCATTATTAAAAGCAAAAAAATATTTTTAATTTACATACGCAAAATGTAACTACTGCTACTCGGAATTTTAAAAATGCTATCAGCGAGATGTGCGAACGGTTGTTATAAATGTACCCATTTTTTCTTCTTATCGAGGAGCAATTTATAAATCGCACAATATTATTCCAATTCCAATTTCTTTCATTGAGGAACCTATGACCGGAAAAAATGGAAAAAGACTCTTGTAGATTCTTCGGATGACGGCATCTGACGCCATAAACCGAGTTTATATATATGAAAATAATTTTTAAGTCGTTACAAACATTGCTTTCATACTTAAATATTTTCATTGGTACTACTTGTTATCCCGTCGACCAATTTCTCCATATTATATAAATCGCCAAACCATTCGCCAAATTATATAAATTGACATAATCTTTATTTTAAATAACGAAATAACAAATAAATTAGTATCACATTAATAAAAATACAAATAAAACGTCGAAATTAAAATCACTTGATGACGTATAAACACGTGTAGTTTGTTTAAATTCAAGTGAATTTGATATTTACGATCAACCATTATTGGCATTTAATCTTATAGTTTGACGATAGATTTTTGGTCGACGGAATATCTAAGTAGTACCTTTTTCATTTTTGTTTTATAACGCTAAATTCTCAGTAATTTTTCCCCTTTTATTTTACATAAAATCACTATTTTTTAAAAAAATTAAGCTGTTTGCATTTTTATTTCAAACTCATAGAGCCGTTTTTATTTTTTAGCCAAAAGGGTTGATTTGAATTTTTTCCGTTGCTAGAGTAACGGATGTAATGATAGATATTTTGAGGTTTAGATGCCAAAGACACCGCCAAATTAGAAAAATATGAAATGTGTCATGAACTGTTGGACTTATAAAAATTTATTTGGTAGCATTCGATTCACCATACAAAACTACATTAAAATATGCTATCATTTGACGCATAATTTTGATATTCAATTTTTTTCTCCTCCCCGTGCAAAAACCATTAGGGGTGACACTTTAGAAAATCCTTTCTTAGCAGAAGTTTATGTCATGAGAAGTATTTTTACCACGATTTTCAAGATTTTTGGTTCAGTAGTTTGCGCTGTGCGTTAATTAGTCCCCTAATCCAGACTTTATTTTATATACTATATTAGATATGCGATTTTGCGGTGAATCGATGATCGAAAATTAGTCCAATATCAATTGAAATATTACATAACAGAGGAGAAAGTACGAAGAAAGACGAAGAAGAAATGACGAATTACAAAAGACTTGTAATTTTTTTTTTCAAAATGTTGAATTTTTCCATAGTAATAACGTATTAAAACATAAATTTCCTTAAAAATTATCTTTATTTCCTAGATTTCGAATCTGTGAATATTCCTATAAATGAAATTGGCGATATGACTTGAGAAAATAGATAATATTTGCTTAAATAAAATGGGTAATATTCGTTGATCTGAGTTCGAGTTGATAAATATCACATGCTTTCGGAATTACGGCGAAAAACATTTTAAAAAGTATGAAATTAATTTACAATATGTATGTGTGGCAGAAATTCACACTGAAATTTAAGTATTCGATTCCATTTTTAAAATATTAACTGATATCTATATAAGTTACAATTGAATATGAAAATGTACTCAAAAAATGATCTCTTTCACCTAAAAAAACACCATTTGTGAGAACATCCTCAAGGTAATGTCACGCTTATGCATTTTTGGCTTAAAATCACATTGTTTGGCGACAAAAGAAAAATAAAAAATTGTAAAGAAACAAATAGTAATTACACATGTGACTCACAATTACATCTGCTTGTTTCTTCTATAAGTCACGTGATGGGACAATTAGATATATAAAAAAAAAAAAAAGAAAAGAACAGAACAGAAAGAAAATGTCGTTAAAATTTCATCTAATCAAATTTTCAGATTCGTTTCCATATCTAACGCAAGCGGTAAAGAGCCAAATATTGCGTATCAAGTGTAATATTTCTTATTAAATTAATTTTTAAGCATTACAAATATTCCTTTCAGGTTTTGATTAAATGTTTCCGTTTTTTAATATTATCACTCATTAAAACGGATTTTCTTCTTCTTTTTTTTTTCATTTAAATAAAATTAGTAACAGTTTTTCTCTTATTTTTCGAGGTTTAATAGCCGTTTCAATTTTTTTTATCAACGATGAATTTCGCCAAGAAATAAAATGGTAACCTTATCGCCCAAAATAACAGAATTTTCCGTCATAATTCTAAAACTAATATAGGTAGAATAATGTGTTATAGATTAAAACCTTCCCTGAAACAATACCTATCTAACGGTATAGGTTCCGTAAAAATCCATGCAGTAGAACTCGAAATCTAGGCGTTCGGAACGAAATTTCCGTTTGGATTTTATATATACTAGGGGATCGAACCCGAGCTCCTCGGGTTACAAAGTATAGGTGAAAACCATTCTTTTTTTTTTTTTTTTTTTTACATGTAATATATATTTTAGATTGCCCACTAACATCAAAAAGAATTTTTATCTGAAAAATATCAATTATGCAATATCAAATAAAGTTTTAAATTTTATTAAAAGCGATACTTTCACATGTCAGCGCATGCCAGGAGTTATTAGCCCAAGATTTTACGACTTACGGCAGTTTTTTCGATCATTTCAGTGCTTTAAGCACGTGGTTTAATCACATGTTTGTTAAATTGTTTTCTTATTTACATTATTTTATTAATTTTTCTATAGAGGAAGTTTTAATTTTGTTATGCACCATTAGACGGAAACAAATGCTGAACTTTTTACATTTTTTTAAGGGAGATTAATCTTTCGTAATCGAGCTACACGGGATAGATAAATTTAAAAATAATTCATGCTTGAAAATCTATATATTTTATGCTATCGTAGGTGGCACAGAAATCGCGATTATTTGTTAATTGTTTAATGGCAACACATGAATGTAACGCATCTCATTGGTTATTGTGTAATATTTTTAAAAAGGGAATAACAATAAATAAATAAAAAGTTTAATTAATAACTATAGAACAAAACAATTTATATAATTAAAAAAAATAAAATAAAAAAAAATAAACAATTTATTAATAAATAAACAACAACATCCGGGCTACCATATCAAGCAAAATAACGACACTTTGGCGCCAGTTAAGTACCCCTGTGCGTACATGACATTGGCGTCAGAAAAAAGTCGCGCCAACGTAGTGCGTATATGACACCTGTGCCGTCTTTTATTCATCTAATTTAAAATACAACAAATAAATAAATAAATGAAGGTACTTTTCCAGTATAGGTACTTGGCGAAATAGAGAAAAGGTCCATGGCGAGAAAAGAAATTTGGCAACGTATTTTCTGGCAACCTATTTCATCAAAATATTTTTTCCGAATAATACTACATAAAAGTTGCTATGATCGCAAAAAGTTCGTACTTTCATATTAGCTGGGCGCAATTATCGCCAATAGCATTTTTTAACTCGCCAGCAGCATTTTTTATTTTTCGAGGTGTAAATTAAAACAATGCTTTGATGTTGAAATTAAATGGTTTATGGTATTTATTCTTTTCTTTTCTTTTTCCTTTTTTAAAGATTTTTTTTTAAGTGAAATTCGTGAATTTGAAATGTTTCAGTTTTAAATTAAAGTTATCCATTTTAAAATGAGTGAAAGGGTTATATTTTAACTTAATATTTCATATTTCTTTAGAAATATGAAAAAATACGACGGGTACTATGTTTGGCGATTTATCACCTGTGCCCAACTAACATAAAAATACCGAGTTCTTGAGTTCTCTATCTGAATCTTCCGATTTGGTGAAGGATTGAGCAAGTAAATTAAATTATGAATAAAAGTAACACGATATAATGCCTAGCATTCCATTTAAGGGAGACCAAACTGGTCGCCACGGGCAGCTAATTATTTTAAAAACCGTAATAACTCAGTCAATTAAGATACAAATTTCAAACACATTGCATTTGAAAGTAGATTTTTTTTCTCTATTTGACGGTGTAAAAATTGAAAATGGCTTTCAATTGGAAACTTAAAAAATCGCTGACATAGCACGCATTGTAATTTCAATTTTCTTTTTCAGTTTTTATGAGAAAACGGCAACAAAAGCTACAGTAATATATTATTTTCTTTACTCGGGGATAATTTTCCCTCTAAACCCTCCATGACTTTCAACAGAAATGGCGGACTTCCGTTGCCACAATTACAAAAAATGTATTAAAAACTACAAAAAAATTAATATCTCAAAATTAAATTGAGATACAGCTTTCAAACAAATTGCATTTAAAAGAGCATTTTTTTCCTTATACAACGGTGTAAAAATTTAAAATGTTTTTTTACGACGTTTAGAAGTTTAAAAATTTGCAGTAAAGAAAATTGCAAAACCGAAATTTCATTTCAAATTTCAAAGTGTTGCCATTCGCAGAATGACGTATGCGTTACGCACAGATGTTTGTCCTTTATAATATAGATAATAGATAATAGAATAGATAATAGATTATATATATATAATACAATAGATAATAGATTATGTGTTATCAACTATCTCAAAGTTTAAAACAGATCGCATTGTTAGATTTCCTAATTTTAACAATATCGCGTTATGTTAGTTCCACATTCCACCACCAGGGAGCGCACTCTATTCTTAACGAAAGCATATCTGAACGAAACTCCTTCATGCAACCTTTCCGTAGATACATGAATCGGGAGGGTGGCGGTCTTAACCAATAATTTAAGATAATTGCTGAAATTACTACGAAAAATATTTTAAAGGGGCTCTACGCGGGCCCCTAATAGAGTTAGAGGAAATCGGAAGACGGCAAAATAATCGCGGGGAAAAGTTTGCTTGGGTGCTTCGGAGCTACTTTTGGCGCGAGATCTAAGCTCTACGACCAATAGGAGCCCAGATATTTAAGGAAATATGAAGTAACAAAGTCCGAAATAATAGAATTTTCCGTAATAATTCTATAACTAATCTAGGTAGAATGACGTGTTATAGCTTAAAACCTTCCCTGGAACGATACCTATCTAACGGTATAAGTTCCGTAAAAATCCATGCGGTAGAACTCGAAATCTCGGCGTTCGGAACGAAATTTCCGTTTGGATTTTATATATATAATAGATAGCATAAATTTTATAATATAAATGCTGATATAGAGCACAGAAGTAATATAGCAGAATTAAAGTGAAAGATATTGCAAAGAAAATAAACAATATTAAAGTTTGGTTTAAAAAAAATGGATTATACTATAAATTTTACATTTAAAAAAAGCAATTTCGGAATATCATATTTCTTTTAATTGGATCCTTAATTTATATAATTAAAAACTGTAACTTTTTTTTTAAGTAGAAATGTTTATACATGATTAATTACTGTATGTAATTCGGCATTCAAACTTAATATGTGAGATTACGGAATTAGTTTTAAAAGGGTTGTTGCTCACAGAAACAGTTTAAAACAAGGTGAACAAGTGATACATTTTTTTTTTTAGAAACATGCACCTTATCTCAGAACACATTCACAATACTTTTCATGTTCTGTTTTCGAATTCAGTTGCGAATAATATTTATTTTTTTGTAAATTCTAATTCAATAAGAATCTTGACACATTTTCAAACTGAATATTAACATAATTTTTATTTATTTATATTTTTGCTCTTATTTTTAACTCCTGCTTTTTTCTTTTAATTTTACCATAAGCAATCGAAAGAATTATTGTCCCACTGCACTAACTATTTCTGTTTAAAAAAAAAAGTAATAACAGCAAATTAAAGTGATAAAGCGACCTGATTTCCAGTCAAGATTAATTTCAACAAAGATCGCTTCTACGTCTTTTCTCTTTTACCCGTTTTTGATGCCACAGTATCGACGTTCTATCGACGTCCGCTGTCTTTTCGGCTGACAAACCGAGCCGGCGAATGTCACACACTTGTCACAAATACTCACTCCCCTCTCCTTAACCCGACAACAAGTAGGAAATCCCTTTTCCGAGGGTTGTGTGTGCTCTTAAACAGTTTTTGCACAGCAAAATCGTCTATTTTTTTCTCCTTCTAATATAGAAATACGATGAATTTTTACTCACACGGTGTGTCTGAAGTCTCTAATTTATTCAGTGCCCTTACAAAAAGGTTAATAATTATAATTTCCAGCTACTATTCTTTCGAGGTAAAATAAGTTAATTTTTTTTCTTTTATAACATGCATTTTTAAACGCACAATTCCTAATAATATGTATACAGAAAGAAAAAAAAAATGGACACACTTTAAGAGATGGTCACACTGAAATAAACAATTTTCCTTTATGAATCTACACTGTGAGAAAAAATCTCTCAAATTGACAGAAAAAAAACTGTCAATTTTGGCGTTATTGAAAAACTGTTTAATTTGCAGAAAATATCTGTTTTCATTAAAACAGTTTTTTTAATAGATTTCTTCTGTAAAAATTACAAAATCCAAATTTTTTTACATAAAAAAGTCTTTCTTTAAAAGATTTTTTCTGTAAAAAATACAACTTTTTTCTGTAAAAATTATAGATATTTCTTACAGTATTGACTCACCATTCACTTATTCAGTCAAAAATACAGGGTCTCTTACTTGAATCTGTTATGGATTTTGGTTCATAACTTTAACAATAATGAAGATATTTTAATAAAATTTTAAACAGACTGACCTATCTCTGTTTGAAATGTAAGAATGTATCATTGTAGGTGGCTGATATCGTTATCCAAATAACACTGAGATAGATGCTCCATATTTCTGAATGTGATGGTTCATATGTTTTACTTACCGAAATGTTGTGTACTTAATTCATCCCATGTCATTGGATTTCGCACAATTGTTTGTTATGATCAGCTTGATGATTTTGTCTGACTATCACCTTCTAAAGTTTCCCAAACCATTTTTCAAGACCCTTGTATATTTTACTTTTGCATACGATTGCATTTTTACCTCACGTTGCTATATTTTGTTTACTTCCATCTGTGTATGTGTGCGTGTTTGTTTGTGTGTGTTTACATGCGTGCGGGTGGAAATGTGAATATGTATATATGTAATGAATTTTTATACATATGCTTATTATGTTTTCACGCATTCGCAGTTAAACATCATATTTTAAAAATTAAATGCAATATTTAATAATGATTATTTTATTATATCAGCTGAACTGGCACAAGATTTTGTACGAAGATAAATACTGATTTTAATTCTTGGGAAAATATTTAAAGATTCTATAATCAATTTAAATCTGAAGTTTATAAAACTATACTCTTTAAAACGTAGAAAAAAATATTATTTTAATGAGTGATTAGTTATTTTTTAACATAAAATATTTAAAAGAAATCACATGAATTCACGTTATTAAAGGAATTTCGTGCTTTTCATTTGTTGAATGTATAGGCAATCTCTAGGACGTTAAATAAAGTAAAGATCTGATGATTATAAATGCGTGAAAAGGCTTTCTACTTCCTCTATTTCCCCTTAAACGATTCAGAGTTGCAATATTTAAATTAACTTTTTGCAGTTTGTGTTTCTTAAGTATAGAAATATGATCAAAATGCTAAAGCTTCAACATACACTTTTCAAATAGCTGGCTGAATTTTTTTTTCTTGAGGTGGGAGGGAGTAGTTTTTAAGAGCAACTATTTCACAAAATCGGGCATAAGATTTTCAGTAATATAAATAATTTTCTTAAAATTTTTTTAAATGTTGGATAAATAGTTATTTTTACTGTATTTTACATATGTCAGAACATATTATTTATGTTTTTGCCATCGAACACTTTTATAAGAAAATCATGCAAAAACATGTTGCAAAAACTTCAAAATCGTAAGAATAATGCGATTTTAAAATTTTATTAAATTAAAAATATATATGTTATTACTATTCTTTTAATTTACCGAAAGAATTGAATCTTTTCCTTTTAAAAGCCTTTTTTTTTCATTAAGCCATTTAAAAATATGTATCCTACTAAATATTGAATCTGTAAGTGTAACTTTAAAATACAATGACATCGAAGGTAGATTTTATTTTTAGTAAGCGTAACTTTTTTTTTTTGTAAGCAGATATTTTAATTTTTTTTATTAAATTCTATATTAAATTTCCTTGAATTTGATATGTAAATATATGTATTTAAGTGAAATTTATTATATTCTTCAAGCACAAATTTATAAAACATGAAAATTAAAAAAAAAAAAAATCTATAATTTTCGTCACCATTTGTACATATTTTTACATAATGGTTCATTATTAATTTTTTTTTTGTTGTTGTTGTTATTAAATTTGTTGTTTTCATGAGTTACCATTTATATTAAAATAGTATTTATATATTAATTTAAATATCAAAAAGTAAATTAATGATAAATTTTCTTTTATTAAAATTATTTATCAAAATTATACAAGTTAATTATAATTGTAATACCGATAAATTTGTTAATTATTTGGAACAAATTGTTAAATATGTAAAATATTTATTATTAGTTGTATATAAATCACACAAGACAATTAATATATAAATCTTAATAATTAAAAATAAATTGGTTGATATAACATTGAATTTAATATTAGAATTAAAATGTAGTATTAAAGTTTAAAAATTACTTTTTAAGTAACTCATAATTATTAAATCCGCTAATATGAATTCGATAATAGATGGCAGCAATAAATTGTTTAACATAATATTTATTTTTACACTATATATTTCTGCAACTGTTGAACGGTAGTTAAACTTTAAAATACAATATTTCTCCAGTACTTAAATAGTCCCAAAAATTAAATATAAATAATTATATTTAATATTTTCTTTTTACATTTTATTTAATTGTAATTAGTAATAATTAACTGGTTTAATTTTAAATCATTAATTACTTAACTGCAACCGTAGTAGTTAAAAATCTTGTCTATTATCAGTAACTGTAGTATAGTTGTCGTATTCATCTCACAATATTTAAAAGACTTTGAGTACAACCCCCCTTTTGTTTGTTATTATTGTTTTTTTTTTTAATTTGTAACATGTTTTTATACGATCTTCTTGTTTTGACTTAATGCATCTCTCGTATATTCATTTTTTACTTGCACCCGATCATTATATCGGCAGTGATAGACTAACTGAGTTATTTGTCTGTCTATTATATGAAATAATGCATTTTTTGCGACACGTGGATGTTTTTAATCGGATGAAGAATAAGCACTCACGTGTCACTTTGTTTTTCATTTTTTATCATCGTATGATTTCTATATCCCATTTCTATTCTGATTTATGATATATGTAACCATTATAAACATTTACAAATTACCAACAAAAATTATGAAATAATAAATAAAAAAGGAATTTATTAATTGTCTATAAAACTGATACCCTAATTCATTTTGAACTTTTTTCTTATTATTAATGGTATCTTATATATATTTTAAATATATAACAATGGTAGCTAAATGTTTTTAGCAATCTTATAAATATATATATTTGTTACTGTAACAATTAATGGAAAATATCATTATATGTCGTCTTAAAATAAGATATTCTGAGATACATATTTACATATATATTCAATATGCAAGTAAAAGAAATTTTTTATACATTTGTAAAATTATCTTAGTAGCATACCAATTTGGGCGATATTTTGGCTTAATCTTTGACCAATGTTACTCAAAAATTGGAGTGCTGACATATTGTTAATATTGGTGCAGTATTGGCAAAAATTATTTAGTTTATGTAAAGTAAACAAACAAACAAACAAAAAAACAGCAGCAACAACAACAACAACAACAAAACAACACTAGGGCAGTGTTGACATTTCATTCCAAATATTTTCAATGTGATTCCAATATGGCTAAATATTGGCTTTAGATCGGAAATATTTTCATTTAAACGACAATATTATATAAATATTGGCTTTATATTGGAAAAAAACCCATTTAATTCCAAATTTAACTACCCCCCCCCCAAAAAAAAAAACAAACAAAAAAAACCAGCTGCAACAACAACAAAAAACAATACTGGGGCAGTGTTGACATTTCATTCCAAATTTTTTCAATGTTATTCCAATATGGTTAAAAAATGCATTTAAATTGGAAATATTTCCAATTAAACGCCCCTATTCTACAAATACTGGCTTTACTTTGGAAATATTTACATTGAAACGTCAATATTGCGACATTATTGATTTTACTGGCTTTACATTAACTAAACATTTTTTCAACTCTCCAATATTAGGGAAATATTTCATGCCAATAAATGTGATATTTAGCTAAGATATGCCCACATTTGTTTTTTACATAGTAAATCTATAGCATTGAAATCTTACAAATTTCATTATTATTGGACATTTTCGAGTGTCAGTTATTTTAGCCTTGGTATCCATATTGATGTTTATATTCGCATGTGAGATCATATCTTATATTTTCTACTTAGTTTTCATATTTACAAAGAAAAGTCTTTCCTAATATAATTACTAAATCAACTTATATTTGCAAAGAAATATGTTTTAAGTCGTTCCTAATATAATTACCAAATCAACTTTTTACTTTAAACAGCCTTGTTTTTTTCTTTTTTCTTTTTCAGATCTAAAACTGCATTCAATGTATATTTATGTTTTTAACAAAAATGTTTATAAGATAATTTAAACTCGTTATATTCGAAGAAAAAAATCCTGTACATGTTTTGTTCATTTAAATCGTGTCAAAAGTAGAAATTATGAAATAACTTGCTTTAAATGAATTTATTCAAGATTAGAGAAGCTTATAATTTTTATCTATAAAGATATAGTTTTAAAAAACATTTTTCATGTTCTATGGTTTGTACTTTATTTGTATTTATGTTTTTGAGAAAAATATTAATAAAATAGTTGAAACTAGTTAAACTATTACTACTCGGAAAAAAAAAAGATCCTGTAGATGTTTTCCTTAAGGGGACCTTCTACATTAGGAGACAAAAAAAAAAAAAAAAAAAAAAAAAAAAAAAGAAAGAAAGAAAACTGCATGATGGATCTTTTTGAAATTTTAACAGTTTATTGTACATATCTTAAGGTATACACAAGAATTTTTTAATTAGATTT
Source organism: Maratus speciosus (assembly GCA_963932465.1). Taxonomy (NCBI): domain Eukaryota; kingdom Metazoa; phylum Arthropoda; class Arachnida; order Araneae; family Salticidae; genus Maratus; species Maratus speciosus. The sequence goes on along the minus strand of OZ010792.1, from coordinate 520,556,225 downwards.
TGTTGCTTCTACTCTAAGTTATAAATAAATATTTTCAACTGCTTTGGAAAATTTCGTCTGGACGGTGGGTATGATAGCGCCTTGTAGAATTATCTGAAACGCAAAAATAAATTTTTTTCGTAAACTTCGTGAGTATAACTTCTAGTTAAATTAAAGGAACCCATAAATTTATTTAAAAAAAGTTATGTAATGGTTTATTAAAAAAAAAAAGAAGTTTTTTTGTTAAAAAAATTCGTTCTTATTTATTAATAACTTTTTAAAAAATAATTTTAGTAAAAGCTTTAATTCATATCGAAGGTAATTAAATAAGCTTTAATTTAAAAAAAATCAAGATGATCCATTGAGTAATTTTTTTTTTATATCTTGCCCACCGTATCAAAAAATGTGGTTGAACATATTTGTTTATAACTTAGAATAGAAGCAACAAAATCTAATAAAAAAATTCTTGTATATACCTTAAGATATGTACAATAAACTGTTAAAATTTCAAAAAGATCCATCATGCAGTTTTCTTACACAAAAATAATAAAAAAGTGCTTTTTTTTTTTTTGGTCTCCTAATGTAGAAGGTCCCCTTAACTAAAAATTGCCAAAAGTAGAAATTATAAAGTCATTTGCTTTAAATGAATTTATTCAAGATTAAAGAAGCTTATAATTTTTTTTATCTAGAAAGACATATTAAAAAACAAACAAACATTTTTCATGTTATATGGCACATAGAAAAGACAGCAACCAACTAAAAACAGAAATGACCAAGAAAATGTTCCCATGCTTACAGGATAAAGAAAATAAAATGTTCGATCTCCTCTCTTAGTCACTAGAACTAAATCAGGAAATGAGAAGAGGATGCGGAGCAAAGAGAGAATCACCCCTAAAGATCGTTTGGTGGTCCACGAGGGTGTGCTTAAGGCTAAATTGAATCCTCCTTGACCAGTAGTCGTTAGGGGTTGCAACAGCAGCATAAGTTGTTTACCACTGTAGGGGCACCTGTCCATGACGCCATTACGAGGGCCATTTTATGCAGGCCCGCTGTCACGTTGTCGCAATTTGGTCACTTGCGGAATGGCTTCAGAACGAAAACTCTGGTGGTATGCACCGAGTGTTACTGATGGCACATTTCTAGTTCTTCGAGTGTGCATTGCAAGAAGGCGAATAAGTATGCTTTCAAGATATAGAACATAACTGTTTTCGTTTAATCGGTGATTTAGAAAAAAAAATTGATTTATTAATGCTAATTTGCAATGTATTTTTTTCAAAAGTTTGTAAGAAAAAAGGACATATTTAGCCAATTAACCCCTTGAAAGGCGGTGGGACATATTATATACCACCTAATTTTAATCAAGATTTGCACCAGAAACATTTAATTAAATTTTACTTTTATATCTTTCGAGGAGGAAAAAGTTCTAAAATCGCTCTTTCTTATTTTGAAATACAATTTTTCGGAAATTCCGGTGTGAATTCAACATCGCAGAAACACAACTACTTGCCACTGAAAGGGTTAAAGTGAATAAAATCAACTTTGAGGCAATATTTACATTTCATTAGAAATATTTTAAATGTAATTCGAGTATGGCTAAATATTGGCTTTAGTTCGAAAACATATCCAATGAAAAGAAGCACCCCTTATTATACAATTATTGGCTTTACTTTGGAAATATTTACATTGAAATGCCAATATTGTGAGAATATTGGTTTTACGGGCTTTACATTGACTAAATATTTTTGGTCAACACTCAATATCAGAGAGATATTTTATGCCCATAAATGTAATATTTAGCTAAGATATGCTCATATTTGTTTTTTACAAGGCCGTAGCACTGAAATCTTACAAATTTCATTATGATTTCTGAACAATGGAATAATGTCCTTATTTTAGACTTGATGTCCCTATTGAGGTTCATATTTACATGTGTGCTCATATCCTATATATTTGCATTCTAATTATACTGCAGAAAATGCGCAATAATGTGGCGCATGCAGCAAATATTGAAAAATAATGATTGATCCTTTTAGATTTTATTTACAAGGGGAAAAACGATGATAACAATAAACATTTTAATAAAAATATTGTTATTATGTATATAAATAAACATTTTAAAGATACACAAACGAATCGATATTCTTAAATTATTATTATTATTATTATTATTATTATTATTATTATTATTATTATTATTATTATTATTATTATTATTACGATTATTATTATTATCGAATTGTTATTTATTTAATTCTTCCTATTGTAATAAGTTTGTTTTATCCCTATATTAATGTCGTAAAACACATGTATTTTCGTAACATAATTGAAAAATATTTATTATTGTAAAATATTCTTTCTCAAATCTGTTCTTTTTCTTTTCAAAACTTTCAATTGTTATATCGGTGTATTTAATTGAAACACTAAGTTTAAGCTATATACGTTTTTTAAAATATAGTACACTAAAAAATGGCGATCCTGTAAGTAAAATTTAAATTCCTGTAACAAATTTTCATAAATATTCGGCTAATCGCAGTAAATCACAAAAATGAAATTAGCACAGATGCTTTCAATAAACCACTTCTTAAATGTGATGATTCTATCAATTAGCAATCAAAATTATTGTTGGATACTATGCTCCTCTATTATGATCTGCTATTGAAATTACAATATTGCAAATTTTTCGAAATCTTATAATAAACATACGATTAGCTCTAACACTTTTAATGATTATTAAAGTTTTAGAACATTTTTAAGATAAACCCAAGTAATTTGTTTTTAAATTACTTTTAACTGAATAAATAAATTTTCGTTTGTCCATAATGTTTTTGGATATTTGTGAAAATTTTCTAATCATTTACATAGATAGGAATGACAAACAGAAACCTTAAAACTAGGATCAAAGAACATAGAGCAGAAATCGAACTAAACAAGAAAACTACAGATTTAGTCATACTATATAACAAAGAACTTTTGCAGATTAATTTTAAAAATAGTGGAATAATTTATCCATTAAGATTTTATTTACCATCCATTATCCGATAATCGATAGATATCTTTTTACGCAGTGAGAATATATGCAATGATTCAGCCTACAAGGAGTTTCCTAAAATTTGGAAAGAGAAGCTCTCCAGAATAATGAAAAAAAATGCTATAAAATGATTCACGTTCACTAATATCCATTTTTAATATAGCAGTTAATTTTATTATGCATGAGTTCTCGTGATTTTTTTATTTATTTATTTATTTATTTTTTTTTTTTTTTTTTTTTTTACTAGTTTTCAATTAAAATTTTTTTTGTGAAAATATGTGTATCATTACAAATCTTGAGAATGTTTCCGTCAGAGCAATGAAACACGTCGATCTGAATAAATAAAAGTATTTATTTGCCTTTTAAATCCCTTTTAGCAAATATTATTTTTATCCCTTTCAGCAAATATTTAGTTAGTTTGATGTTTCAAGTGATTTTCAGGTATAATTTTATAAATATGTATATGAAATACAACTTATAATTTAAGATATGTGTGTACTGAAATATAAAATTTAATTAAGGGGTCTCAGGACTTTAAAATTTTCGAAATTTATTTTTTTAAATATTAAACTTCTATCTTTTCTGAACATTTTGATATAATTGTATTCTTGAAATTTTCCTATTAGAACAGAAGTTATGGCTTTTAGAATTATACCCACTCAATAGCTGAAATGGCGTTTCTGAAACTTTGAAGTCATTTTTCTCCAAACGACTTTTTTGGGCATAACGCGCGCGATATCTCAAAAACTTTTGAATATTTTTTCATGAAATTCTCAAAACATATGTTTAATGTTAATATGTATAAACAGAACCTAAAATTTCCTTTTTATTGTTAAATATATATATATATATATATTCATGCCATGTGATAATGTTCTGTATTCATCTTGAAACTATTATTTTGATTATATTGGTTGTTTGAGTACAGGGGAAATTTTTTTTTTCAGCTTATAGCTTTTTTTCCACAGAAAACAACCGATTTGCTTATATCATTGAATTCTGTACTCTTGAAAACGTAATTCAATATATAAGTTTTTCAATTTTTTCGGAATCCATGTTCTTTTTTTTTTCTTCCATGTTAATTCTTGTAATTAGGTATACGGTACTTTATTTTACACATACAGCTCTATATTGTTGCTTTATGGCGTGTAGTCAATCATTCACGATATTGCAGTTATATATATATATATATATATATATATATATATATATATATATATATAAGTGATTATAATGTTGAAATTTTCTAAAATTTGCATTAGCTAAATAAAATTTTGTATTAAAAATATAAAAATGCTTTAAATACAAATTTATTTAGGTTCAAGGTAATCATTACAATCTGAAGTATAAGTGCATACTAAAATTTTCATTCTAGTCGCAAAATGTATTTTGTAATCGTGCGCGTAAACTGTTATGCTGATTTTCTGCTCGTGAAATGTCTGACAGTTTGGAGCCCCCTGTAAATGCTAATTCTGCATCTTACAATTTTTTAAATATTTGAAATGAAAGAACATACTTATACCTTTCATTCCCAATTAAAATTGTGTCTTAAAATCAAATATATTTTAAGATATTAAATGTCGATATTGGTCTTCTTTTTTTTCCCAATGTTAAGAATCCTGAGACCCCTTAATGATTGCAATATAGCTGTATTTTACATTAATAATCTTCTTAATTATCACATATCGGGATACATTTTAAAGAGAATTTACAAATTAAAAGATTATAAACTTTTCAATGTCCGAAGAAGAAATCCTGTGATTTTTATTTCCTATTAAAGTTATAAAAACATCAGACTAGAGAAAAGGACAAAAAATTGATCAATTAATTAATTAATTAAATATAATATCTTATAATTTTGTGATTTCATTCGCTTTGGAACAGAACATGGAATAAGGTTTGCTTAAAAAATATGCAATATTTAAATTTCTTTTGAAAACATTTATATTGTTATCTTGTTAAAACGTTTTCCGTCTGCGCTCTGACAGTTAAAAAATACAAGCACAAAAACTTTAAAGTGAGATATTCTTTAACATTAAATTATTCTGTAATTTGAATATGTCTTTAAAAATTCAAACAAATAAAAGAGATAATGATAGCGTAATGTAAACGAAGTAAAACTGAAGTTGTTTCACAAACATTTGTTCAGAAATTTTTTTCTGAGGTATTACATGATACTGTAAAAAATTTTTGTTGGTTTTAACTTTTCTAAGAAAAACAAACTATTTTACGATGCAAACAAATTATACTTTTAAAGAAAGTGTTTTCATATGTTATTTTATTAAAAGAAATATTTCTTGTTTTATAAAATAATTTACTTAAAGTAATGATATTTCAAAATTAAAGTAATAATAAAAAGTAATTTAATAATATGTCATATAAAGTAAAGGAATGTGAATGCATTATTTCATATAAATACTTTTATTAAACATGTAAATCATTATATTTATTAAGATTTGTCTAAATATTAAATAAAATCAAAACCTGCTAATGAAAAAATTGTAAAAGAAATTTCAAGTATTTTACAAATAAATAAAAAACAAAACAGTGCTAAGCAATTGTTATAAAACAGCAATCGATTTTGTAAGGATGACAACTTACCTTTATTTAATTTGCAGAATATCCTTTATTTTGATGTATTTTAAACTACATAATTAAGATGATATTTAATATCTGATTGTCTACATATAGATACGTTTTTGAACAACTTTAAACTTATTATCAAGAATAATATCAGTAAATACTATAATGTATAAATCATACAGAATAGCAAAAATCAGTAAAACAAAATTTCTAAATATTAAAATTTAGAACTAAAACAGTTTAGCTATTAATTTTTATCAGGATTATGCGTGTACTTCGTATTGAATTAAATAGGTAATGCTGATGATTTTATGTTTCAAAATTAGGGAATTTATTCATTTTGAATTAATGCTCTAAGAATTTGTGTTTTATATACATGTTAACAACGAGTTGTAAAGCAAATGATAAAACTGGTTGGCACCAAAATCTTTCCTGTAAAAATAAAGGTTGATCCTGATAGCACACTTATAGCATCCTTACCTCAGTAAATCAAAATATGGTAATAGAATTATTGGATTATTGGATCATGATTGATTGTTTTTAAAATTGAAGTTTTAATGTCTTACTAAAACATAAGGGAAATTGCGTAAACGAAAATATGTACATGGGATATAATATGTAAATAGAACCTATAAATAAATGCGCATAAACAATAGCAAATATAATAAAACACTCATACTACAATAAATATTAAAACACACATACACGCATAAATAACGCCTGCATTCAACAGTTAAAGGTATATATAAATATTATACAGCCATACAAACAATAAATACAATAAACCCAACTGGAGTGAAAAATTAACCAGAGCCAAGAATCGAACCCGGGACCACAGTATACAAGACTGCTGCTCTAACCACTGAGCTACTCTGGCCGATGCCCGAGTTTGCAATTTATCACTAATAAACCATGTTGGGGAGGTCACCAGCCATCTATACGACAGCCTTGGATGACCGGACAACGATGAATAGATTTTACTATTACATCGATCTACGATAATAATAAAAAATATATATATATATATCGCAAATATACATTGTCAAAATGAATTTAAATTTGTTAGCTGATACTTCTAGACATATTTTTTTGTTTTACTATTTAAGACAGTGAAAATACCTTTTCAATTTTATCTAGCATAGTACATGAATATAACAATCATTCATTATTTGTTATTATTAAAAAAACTACTGCTCGAAAATATGGTACGTTTTGGAGAAGTTGTGATGCCATATTTAGATTTAGGAATTTCAGACCTATATATTTCTCATTGTTCCGCAGTGGAGGGGTTGTAAAATGTATATATATTGTTGCCGAGCAATGTAATTAAACAACAATAACAAACGCAAATGTGTCTTTATCACACATATAAATAATACGAGGGGGCGAATTTATATATATTTTTTGCCGACCAATGTAATTAAATAACAATAAAAAAAGCAAATGTTTCTTTATCACAAATAAATAATACAATAAAAATCGCGCATATAAATACAATAAAAACTTCAAAATGTTTCATATTTAATCATAGAAGTTTCATTTAACGATAAATGTTTATAGTTTCATTAGCTAAAAATTTAGAAATTGGGGACATATGCATTTTTATGGTAAATAACTGTCTTCATAATAAAGTTCAAGTTTCATTTTAAATTCTGTCACGTATGTTTAATCAAATGATAACCATATAAATAAAAATCCCGAGCATTAAACAAGTAAGACATCTAAAATCATATGTCAAAGATACGTATGGATAATGAAATCATAAATTATCAATACATATGGTTATTTTCTTAAATATTTCTTTTTATCAATATTAATTTAAAAAAAAACCCCAATAAAATAAGAACATTGTCGAAGGTCATAAAGGCTTAGAATTAATTACAAATTCAAATTCAAGTGTTTTAAAAATTACGTATTAGAAATTTTGTATTAGTATTAGTACTTTTAAATATACAGTAACAACTCCGATGTTACGATGCCCGAATTAAGGGTTTTCTCAATTTAACGATAAGTTTTAATGGCTCGCATTCATCTAGATTTATTTTTTTATATTATATTATCCTCATTTTAAAAATAGTTTCTTCTGTTTAACATTTAAGAATTTCAAACATTTTCAGTTCTTTAAGTTAAGCAGAAGTGACATTTTCCCCTTCTTTTTTTTTTTTTTTTTTTTTTTTTTTTTTTTTTTTAATCTACAGAACGAACGAAAAATCCGAGAAGCTCTTTGTAGGATTTTAGTATCTTCAGTGGGTATTTGATATACATGAATATCTATATAATTATTTTTGAAACAACTGAAAAAAATCCTGTTACACGATACATTTAAGCAAAAGGCACCAATATTTTCTTTCAAGGAAAAATGTATGTATTTAATGCGGTAAAACTAATGCAAAATTATATACTATTGGTAAGTAAATTTTTCTATTAATAACCAACATTTGTACCATTTTGATTTATCTAATGTGTAACCCCGATTTAACGATTATTTTCAAGGACACTTTGTAATCGTTAAATCGAGGATCAACTGCATAGAATATAACCTCGTTTTAACGGTGTCCGATTTAACGATTTTTTCAATTTAACAATATATTTTAACATTCATGTTTTAAGGAAAGTTTTCCTCTATTTAAAGATTCAATTTTTAAACTTTTCATGTTATTGGTAGTGGAATGCTTTCTTTCTCTTCATCATTCTCGCATAGCATAATTTTTATTTCCCATCAGCCAAAGTTACACCAAAGTTTCTATTGGAGATATAAAGTGCAAAATCAGTTTCGATTCTCCCCGGTCAGTTTGTGTAAAACTTGCTCGCATTATCCGATGAGTCGTACGCTTTAAGCGATGCCTTTAACATTAATTGCAAAACAGGAGATGATGGGGGTAAAGAAAATGCCCTCATTAACCCTTTATCTACTGACGGTATTTATAAGTACCATTAAAATAACTTGTTACAAAATTCATTTAATACATATATTAGTTGTAATACAGTTTAGAATGAGTTATAGCTACATTGCTTTATCTAGATCCAAAAACATTATTGGTTAGACAAAACAAAAATATCTTTAAAAGGATGATTTCTTTTGCCTTTACATCTTTTCAGCTTTCTTTGTGTTGGGGTGGAGGATTTTTCAATTCGGAAATATGCCTATATTTCCATTCTAAGAACATTATATTTGCATATTTCTTAATTCTACAAAATACTAAGAAAATTATTTAAAATAAAAGATTTGAGTTGGGTTATAAATATTGCACAAAATTCCTATAAATTCAAATTTGATTAATCCTTCTAAATTGTTCAATCCTTCTAAGATTTATTAAATGATTAAGTAAATCTTCTAATGTAGTTTAAACAATTCATGAAAAACGCTTTAGAAGACAAAATTTTCATGAATTCATAATTCAGTACATAAAGGATTAACCGGTCTTAAGGTATACTCTCAAATCGCTGTGTTTGCGAAATTTTTCAATTTCTTTTTTTATTATTTTAAATTAAAATTGAAACATTTAGGATTCCAAAAATAGGATTCCTTTTGGTTCAGCGATAATAAGAAGCAAAGTTATAGCCCAAAATATAAACCGGAAATGAACTTTCTGAAACCGGATGTGACCGTTTAAAGGGCAACAGAAAAGTAAAGAATACATTTTAATACACAAATATATAACATATACACAAATATATAAACCCCAACAAATAGGGTGGATTTCAAAATTGCAAACTTTAAGCATAATTTTTTGTGCTCTATCAAAATCTTAATTTGCGTTTTCTGGAAAACTGCGTTTTTCATTTGTGTACGTTTACGGGAAACATCATTTCTTAAAATGCTTTTAAGATATTGAAATAAAATTTTGTAACAAGGTTCTGCTTATCTGTTGGTATGTTATGAAGCAAAATATAGCTTGTAAGTTTGTATATGGGGCATTCTCACAATCTTTTGACTTTTATGTCCCTGAATAATAATTTTTATTTCAATACATTTTTTTGTGTTTTTTCATTTCATATACTGGAGAACATCCCATTGCATGATTGCATAACAATATTAACGAGATAAATAAGTTTTGGACGATGTTGGGGGTCCAAATACCAGGAAAACTCCTACACCGTCCCGTGTCCCTGATGCTGATTTTTAAGTTTGGAGCTGTCTGTATAAAATTGTTTCAATGAAAGTAATTCGATGTAATTTTTTTCCGAAACTGGGACAATTGTTTTATATAAATATGTAGCAAAAAATTAACCTGCACACATTTTTACGGTTGATATTATTTTTTTAACTCTATCCTGGGTTTTTCATCCTTACCGTCCCTCTTGCTAAACTTATACAGAAATTCACTTCAGATGCAGCCATAGAATTTTTTTCCAGTTTTTTCTCAAGCAGAAGTATGCTAGAGAAATAATGTTTAAAATTCTTTAACAGGAAATTTGCTGCAGAATTTAAATCAGCATTTAAATATCAATTTCAAGATCGTGGCTTTATTGGTACCGTCTCCAAGGTTTATTCCTGTACTTTTCGAGGTAAATTTAAAAAAAAATTAATTTAATCCAATGTTAACAATTGTTTCTAAAAATCAATGAACATTGGGGCTATCACTTAGTCTTAACATGATTTGCCTAAAAATAGGTGGTAATTTTCCTTACCGTTCCATTCTTATCGTCCCTTTTTCCCCCATTTCGTCCCTTTTTTCCTATACCGTCCCCTTTTTTTACTTTACCGTCCCTCTTTAACACCCCTTTAAGACAATGTTATACAAAAATTCTGTATTAAAAGTACTTACATTTTTATTATTTCTTATTTGAATGTCCTGTGGGTACTATGCAAATTCATTATAAGTAAAAATTTTGAAGAAAATAAAAAGTTATACTGGTAAAATGGTAAGGAAAATTAAACTCGCAAGTTTAACTTAAACCTCAGTTAAATAAAAAAATTTTCGCTGCTGACCATTTTTACTTTATTTTGTATCATTAAGACATTCGTCTATCAGATTAAAATGTTATTTTTGCAAGTTTAATTTCACCAGATTTTTATTCCCGAAAGTCAAAAGAATGTGAGAATGCCCCATATATCAATTTAAGAGCCATTTTTATTGAAAAATACTCATTTTTACTAGAAAAAAAAAATCATGTTTTGTATACAAAATTTGGCATAAGTTAGTAAATTTAAGAGGTTTTGCAAATATTTTGCTTCATAATACAGGTAAGGGGTTTGCTAATATATTGTTGAAAAAAAAAGTGAAATATATTGAATATAGATTTCGTTATAGAAGGTAAACGCATTTTCTTTACTAAAATTTGACTAAGTATTGCCTAAATTTGAAAAGTTAATAAAAATTCCACTAAAAATTCATATGAATTCATAGTTTTATTCACTGTTTTAACTAAAAACACACGTGTTTGATCAAAAATTTCATATTTTTCAAAAAAAGTGCCCCGAAGGTAAGGACAAACCTTAAGCGCAGACGCATTAACGGGAGTCCACTGTAAATTTGTGGCGAAAATAAACAAAATGCGTCTTATTTAGATCCTGATTGTGATATAAAACATAATAAATTTAAATTGTTTTTAAATTTTTTTATTAGGAGCGTTCGTAATTATATAAATACGTAGCACCTATAATCGTCGCTTGATTCGTCCGTCTGTCAGCATAGAACAGCGCAAAAACTACCCAACCGAATGGTTTGAAATTCAATATATTTAATCATTGCAGAATTTTGTCGAGTCTCTAAAATTTTATGAAAATCAGATGTATAGTTTAATTACAAGTGCAGTCAAAAGTTTTCCGTTACATGACGGCCCATGGGAAAAAATTATTTCAAGTGCATTTAATGATGTTACAGCCTTTCGAACAGAATGAAATTGATAGGCACTTATGAAGTGCATTAAAATATACATTCAGTACACTATGCGGTGTAAAAAATATTTATAAAACTAGTTATAGTACGAATGCACCTCATTTGCTCCGTTTGACGTGCAATTTCCAACTTGTTTTTTCTTATTTTGTTACAGTTTCTTTTTGCTATTTAGCCAAACTGATAAGATTGGTCAAAAGTCAGCGAGAACACTGGAAAACATATTCATTGAGATTTAAATTTGATTTGATTTTTATTTATAAAAAAATTTGGTAAAAACGGGTATTACTTTTTTGTACACCTGTCATTTCAAATTTTGTAAAAATCGAATCAAAACTTAAAAATATATTACTAATAATTTTCTTCATTCTATTAAATCCTATCATACGTCATTAATTCAATGACATCTCATGATAGGTCTTGATTTTAGGTTTGTCATGGTGATGACCTCCTATTTAAGATGGAGTCCTAGTTATTTCCGTATCACTGAATTTAAAATATAGAATCATAATAAATTTTATATTCATGCATTTTTACATAAGAGTGCAACAGCTATTGCACCAAGATCAGAATATTTAGAAATCTAGTTATAGTACGAATGCACCTCATTTGCCACGACTTGTTTAAGATATCTTCTTTCATCTTATTAAACGGGAAGTTTCGTCAAAGTATTTTGGAAGTGTTGAAAAGTGTTGCATAATCTATGCTTGACGCATAATTTTTCTTTCTTCTAAATATTCAATTAAGTTTACTTTATAAAGACAAATAAAATAAAATAATTTAGGCAGTTTTTTTTTTAGCACAGCCACTGTAAATCACTTCATATTATCCATTGTTCAGACCTGCCAACCTTTGAAAATGAGAAATCGTAGCACACAAAATTAAGATTAATCTGGAGGTTGGTTGGTTGGTTTTTCGTGTTTTGCAGCCATCTTTTGACATTCGTAAAAGGAGTAAGGTTTCAGTCTTTCAACTCAATATAGTATATTTTTTCCTCTGAAAATTTTTACACACGATTTTTAGAGTTTCTTCTCGTTTCGAAGCGTTTTTTTTTTTACATTTGTAAAAGGAGTTTGATTCCAATTTTTTAGCCTAGTGCAGTAAATTTTGACGAAATTCGCGATCATTTCAGGATATTCAGTTTTTTTCCCACAATCGTAATTCACATTTTTCTATCACGATTCTTTGTTGAAATCCGCACTTTTTACCACGAATTTTTAACGAAATTTGCATTTTTTACCACGATCCTTTGACGAATTTCGCATTTTCTTTCCGCGATCTTTCGGTGAAATATGCGTTTTCTTACTGATATTTCGATGAAATTTGCATTTTCTTTCTGCGATATTTTAACAAAGTTCGCATTTTTACCACGATCCTTTGGCGAAATTTATTTTCTTCTGCAACCAATTAACGAAATCGATTTTTTTAAACGGTCATTTGTCGAAATAGTTTATCGCAACCGATCGGCAAAATTTTCGATATCTTTTCGCGACTAATTAACAAAATTCACTACTCGTTTCCGCGACCTTTTTGACGAAATTTGCAAAATTTTTCCCTCAATAGTTTACCGAAATTCGTGATTTTTTGCGCAATCTTTAGACGAAATTTGCAATTTCTTTCTGAACTCTTAACGAAATTAGATTTTACTCGGCGACCAATTGAAGATAATTACTATTTGTTTGAGATCTTTGAAGAAATAGCCGATATTTTTACACGATCATTTAAAAAGAAATTCTCAACTTTTTCCGCGACCGATTCATGAATTAATTTAGGGAAATTCCATAAAAGAAAAAAAATTAACGGACTTCCAAGAAATTTCAAAATATACTCGCAAAAGAATTATAAGTCTGTGGAAGAATTTGCATACTGCACAGCATTTTTCATTATGTAGGACTTTTCTTTTCCATGTGCAAATCGTGCGATTTTGCACACTTTTTCAAACCTTCCCCCTCAAAGAACCACCTCCCCACCTCCAGAAATTCTTAACATGGCACCCCGTTTCTAAGGAAGGGGATTCCTGTATAAATATTTACAGAAACACGATTCACTCGTGGTTAATATGTACATAAAGAGGGTTTTATGTTAAAGTTTGTTTTGCAGATTTTTTCCCCCATCAGCATTTTTTAATATCCGAATTTTTGGACTAATGACCATTTTTTTAAAGCTTTCGGAAATGAGTACTTTGAAATTTCGGAACAGAATTACTCTTGAAAATATGTTGCGCGGGATAAAAATTGCAACTAGAAACAAAAAGTGGGTTTGTGTTTTTTGCAAAAAAAAAAAAAAAAAAAAAAAAAAAAAAAAAAAAATCGTAGTTTAAGACCGATTTTCGTAACATCGTAGTTTATAGGTCCAAATCGTAGCAACTACGATTTTTTCGTAGCAGTTGGCAGGTCTGCCATTGTTATAATATGTACTTGTTTCAGTGCAGATTTTGATATAACATGTTACAATGTGTCATATTAAACATCTTAGAGAATGGAATAAAAATGCAATTTAGATGAAAATTTAATGTTGTAAGACAATAATACAAACGACATTTCATTCCTCATTCTGAAATATACTTAAAAAAAAAAAGAAAAAAAAAGAATTATTTGAATAATTTTCCCTTTCTATAAGGATCATATAATTTTGAATAAAAGAAAGACGAAAAATCTTTATTGTTATCATGAACAAAAGGAAACGCCTTTTCATTTATTCAATTAGCCATTCTGTTTGTGACAGTTTTCTTCTGATATAAAATAAATTAGTCTTTTTTCCCCTCTTTTTAAATCACTTAAAAAGTTGAAATACTTTTTTCAACATTAAAATTTTATTTTGTATTAATAATGTTGATTAGATTTTATATTAAGTAGTAACAAAACAGTTTCGTAAAAGTGTATTCTTTATTGCACTTTTTCGCCTCAGAGATTCTAGTTCAGATAAATAGAAAGAGGTGACGTTTTTATAACTTCTTTGCAACCCTTGCGACATTTTCCTGGATCGGAGTTTAAACCGAACAATTTTGTGATTAATTAATATCATGGTATATCCTTGCCTTTTATATTGTAATACATAAATAGTACTAATGATTTTTATTTAAATTTAAGAAATTTATAATGACACTAGTCAATAAAAATTTTAGTAAATAAAAATTTTCTTCTGTACGCATTTGTACTCTGTACACATATTTACAAATAACTCTGAGAATTGTAAAGTAGATAATAATTAATAAATGATAATAATAAGAGTTTTGGAAGGTGTTACTTATATATGCATATAATATAATAAAAATGAAAAAAATGAAAATGGAGATACACGTATTTTTATGCTAAATAAATGCTTTTGTCATAAATACAATTTTCATTTAAAATTTAGTTATGTATATTTATTCAAACAATAAATATGTATAAATGCTATTGCGTGAAATAAATATATAACTGCAATACTAAAAGTATAAGACAAAGATGGATATTGAAAAATGAAATGCTAACAATATTGCAAATATTTTTAATTCTTAATAATGAGCAAATAAAATTAATGAATTAGTAATAATATCGAGATTCTTAGAGGCTTATTGTAAGTAATTATTTTTTATGATTGCGATTGTTTTCTTCTAATGTAAAATAAATTACCGCCCCCCCCCCCCTCGTTCTCTCTCTTTTAAATAACTTAAAAAAATTTAATACTTTTTCCACAGTAAATTTTTCTCTCGTAGTACAAAAGTTTATTAGATATTAAACACCAAGAAAGGGTTTTGCTTTCCTTGTTGTGCACCCTTTTTCTCCCCAAAAATGTAAAGAGGTTACCGAGGTTGCCCTTTTATTACTTCTCAGAACCTTTGCGTCGTTTCTTTGGGTTGGAGTTAAAATGGAACAGTTTTATGATTTTAATTTATATTATGGCATGTCCTTGCCTTTTGTATTCCAATAAATAAGTTGTACTAATGATCATATTTATTATTTTATTTTTATAACGATTTTTATATAATGATTATTTATGCTACTGATTTAATTAATTAATTTATAATGAATATTTTTTTATAGCTACTATATAATGATTTATTTATCATGATTTTAATGATAATAAAAGTATTTAAATTGAAAAAAATTACAATGATACTATTTAATTCATTATTCTCTAAGCATTTACATTCTAAACACATATTTACAACTCTGAAAATTGAAAGTAAATGATAATTAATAAATAATAAAAAGAGTTTTAGCAAGTGTTACTTAATTATAGATATAAATAATACATTAAAAATGTTTAAAAAAATCATAACAATTATTATTGGGGAATAAAAAATTCAAAATGGGCACAATAAAGTTTAGAAAAGAAGTAGGGTTACAAAAGTTGGTTATATTATTACTCCGAAATTAAATAGATCTAATACTTATTACTCTTTTTTACTGGTAACTGATTGATTATTAATTTGAAATCCAACATTATTTTATGTTTGTTCTTTGTTTCAAAACATCAGCCGAAAAGAAAATTAAGCATTTACAAAACGTATCCAATAATGGGAAAAAAATTGCTCGAAGAGATAAAGCAACAACCAGTAACCCTTTTCAAAATGAATAAAACGTTTTAATCTTTTAAATAACTGTAAAAGAGAGTAATTAGTATTATAATTTAACAAAATGAAAAAATTAGTAACTTTACTTATCGTCTAGATGCTTTGACACTATGATTTTTCACTGATTAATCGAGTATTTTAGAAAAGGTATATTCTTTCTTTTTTTTTCAAAAAACTTTTAATTCCCATTTTTTCTTTTCTTTTTAATATAATCTTATTAATATGCATTAATTTCAATTTTTTAGAAGTGGTACGGTTGGAGATAGAAGGATTTTTCTTGAAGAGATGCAGATTCTCTTACTTTGTGATTGATTTCCCATTTCTGTTGTAGATTTACAATATTTACATAGTGTACGACCTTCAGGATTTTTTGGTTCTGCTGTTTAATTTTTTCATATCTCATAAATATTCGATAAATCACTACGACCCCCCGCCACCTTTTCATTTTTTAAATGGTTAATGATTGTTGTTTTATCTCTTCCAGTAATGTTTTTCCAGAATTGGACAACGCGTTTTGAAAATGCTTCGTTTTATTTTTGGCTGATCTTTTAAAACAAAGAGCAAACATAAGAAGAATGTTGTTTTACGAATAAAAATTAGCTGAATTTCATCTAAAAAAAAATAGTAATAAGTATTATATATAATACTTAGATATAATTCATTTGGTAATAGTAAAATTAAAACTTTAGTAACCCTTCTTCTTGTTAACATCTTAGTGATTCTATAAATAAGAAGCTAGAGCAAGAAATACATGTATATATATATTATATATATTTGATTTTGGGAGTTACGAAAAATTTATGAATTAATATTTAATAAAAATGTTTTACCAAATAGTATTATAATTAATTAAAAAACTATTTTTTTCCTCTGATTCAATTTTGTTAAATATTTGCCTCCTTTTATTGTTATTTAACATAATAATTATTAAATCATATGCTTACATTTCTAAATCCTCTGCCCTTGAAGACGTAATTTACAATATACGCTATCATGTGTGTCTATACTATTGTTTTATAAATTGAATTTTTCATAATTCGTTACATCGGACTACATAATTTATGTAGAATTTTGCCTCTGCTTTTTAGTATAGTGATTTCATAATATTTAGTCAATATCTTTTGTTTCATTGGTTTAATCGTACAGAAAGTTTATATATATATAGAATACCTTTGAACCAAAATTTATACATATATTTCTTTATAATAAACAAATCAAACTAATAAAATTATAATACTATCGAAAATCACTAAAGCTCAGAATTCGAGTTTCCATTTAAAATGAATGCGAGTGTTTTCTTCTGATAGAAAATAAATTAGCCTTGATTTTTTTAAATAACTTATAATTTTTTGTTTAAACAGTAAAATTTTATTTCGCATTACAAAAGTTTATTAGATATTAAGCAGCAACCAAGAAGTGTCGTAAAACTGCTTTCTTTGTTGCCTACCCTACCCCTTTTCCCCAGAGATGCCAATTCATATAAATGTAAAGAGGTGACCCTTTTATTACTTCTCCGCAACCCTTGCGTCATTTCCCTGGATCGGAGTTTAATTGATCGCGCGCGCCATCTGGTAGTCTCGAAAACTATCGGAAGGGTCAAGAATTTGGCCCTTTCTTTTCATTTCCCTGCTCACTGACCACCGTCCAATAATCTAGTTCGATGCGAGTCGCAAAAGTAAACATTTTTTTCTTTATGAAAGGACGGTTTAATATAATCTTTTCTAAGATTTGCCTTTTGTTCTAAGGCAGATCGCAAGAACATATTGTTAAGTAATTTAGTTATCGCATTCCAAATATTAAGGGAGCGCTCAGTTTAAGAATGTTTTAGTTTGAGATACAATTCAGAAGAAATTTTCATCTTTACATAAAACTAGCTAAAGTACCCAGCGTTGCCCGGAATTTTAAGAATGTTTGTTTTGAAAAATCAATTTCAAAATTAAACATACTGTATAAAACAAACAATAAAAAAAAGCCATCGTAGTGTTGTACACATGATACATATACGTATAATATGGTATAGATTTAAAAATGGCGAAAACAAATTCAGAGGACCTCAAAATATTAAAATATGCCAATATTTTCATAATCTGTTTTTTTTTTTTTTTTTTGTTTCAATGCGTTTTTTCAAACTCATATGAAGTTATATAATCACCTGCTGACGTCCATTATAATTCCAATATGACGTAATATTCACTTTTTATAAAAATTCGTGAAACTATTTACTTCATTTTCATTTTTCACGTGGAAATGTTGCAATAGAAAAGTAATATTAACACTTTTTATAAATTCGTCAA
The DNA here is from genome assembly GCA_963932465.1 of Maratus speciosus. NCBI lineage: Eukaryota > Metazoa > Arthropoda > Arachnida > Araneae > Salticidae > Maratus > Maratus speciosus. The sequence continues at coordinate 520,537,943 of OZ010792.1, read as the reverse complement.
ACTATTTATTTCATTTTCATTTTTCACGTGGAAATGTTGCACTAGAAAAGTAATATTCACTTTTTTTAAATTCGTCAAACTATTTATTTCATTTTTCACGTGGAAATCTTGCAATAGAAAAGTAATTGTTGTGGTAACAATTTGATTGTGGATTTTTAATTGTTGGTAACTACTATAACGAAAAATGATTAAATTTGAGAGGAAATTGCTGTTAAATTGGTGGTTTTTTATTAATTATACATTAAGTTATTTCGATTCCGGATTACTTTACTTGCCTCGACCGTGTTTTAATACACATATACGTAGCATTTCACAATTCTGGCTTCCAAACTGTGGATTTGTATAGAATTACAGACAGACAGACAAATTTCCATATTTATATATTAGATTTCAGATATTCTAATATAGATTCATAAAACTTAGTTTATAGTTTGTCGAATAATAAAGTGCTAGAAAAAAGTTTAGGACCACCAACAGAAACAGTAAAGTTCTAACTTTAATGAAAAACTAATATAATTAAAAAAATATGTGCATAAAGTTATGCAAGTTTTGTTATTTGTTTTATATTACAATAATATGTTTTAAAATATAAGCAAAAATTAATATTCACATAACACAACTTGGTGGAAAAAAGTTTAGGACCATTATATTCATTATTTAAATTTCGCATATAAAAGATTTCATATAAAATTTTCAGTGCTTTATGTTCTTTCTCTTAACATGGATGACTTCCAAAAGACATTTTGGGAAGGATTTGGCCTAGTTTTTGCGTGTGAAAATCGGTATTTGGTTCCATGTTCTCTAAATGGCTGCTTTCAATTAAAAAATCGAATCAAACTGCTTTTCTTTGGCATAAACTTGACGAACCAAGATTCACAATATTAAATTTTTCATTTGCTTAAAAGACGTTATAAAACATATTAAAAGTAAATTAAAATTCTATATTTACATGTTTCAACTCTTTTACTGAGTCATCATCAGAATTTATAACACAAAATTACAAATGCATACGAAAAATGAAAAAAATCATCGAATATAAACAAGTAATCATATAACGCGCCTTACATTTTCGCGATTGCTCGTGTTCCCTCTATGTCGCGACGCCGTAAGCTGTCCAACCATTCAACCCATAAATTCGGGATATGAAAATATAATGTATCGTTGCAAACTCCTGAACCTCTTAAATAAATTTCAATGGACTCTCTTATAAATAATTGTAAATAAAAATTAGACTGTAGATTATTTTACTCTCGTTAAAAAGTATGTTAATGTTCCCTATTTGATTTAGCTGGGATAAAGCAGTATTACCTCTAATATATTTTATGCCCGCTATATGTTCTTTACATCTGATATTGAATTTTTGTATATAATAGAAGGAAGAATAATATAATAGAATAATATAATAGAGGTAATACTGCTTTATCCCGGCTAAATCAAATAGAGAACATTAACATACTTTTTAACGAGAGTAAAATAATCTACAGGTCTAATTTTTATTTCAATTATTTATAAGAGAGTCCATTGAAATTTATTTAAGAGATTCGGGAGTTTGCAAAGATAAATTATCTTTTCGTATCCCGAATTTATGGGTTGAATGGTTGGACAACTTACGGCGTCGCGACATAGAGGGAACACGAGCAATCGCGAAAATGTAAGGCGCGTTATATGATTACTTGTTTATATTCCATGATTTTTTTCATTTTTCGTATGCATTTGTAATTTTGTGTTATACATTCTGATGACGAACCAGTAAAAGAGTTGAAACACGTAAATATAGATTTTTAATTTACTTTTAATGTGTTTTATAACGTCTGTTAAGCAAATAAATATTTTAATATTGTGATATGGTTAGTAGTGGACGTAATTTTGACTTACTACTCGCACTTATTTACATTTGAACCAAGATTCTCCACGAATTTTCTATGTGATTTAGGCCAAGACTTTTAGTTGGGAAGTCAAAAGTTTTAATGTTGTTTGCAGATAATCAATCTGAAGTTGATACAGACTTATGAATAGAAGCGTGATCTTGCAGCAACACCCAAAGTTCACCTTTAAGTGGAAAAAAATTATTACCAAGAATATCTTGATAGTCAAAGGAGTTCAATTTGTCTTGGTGAAAACCAAACTTGTTTATTCGTTTTGCATTAAAGCATACCCAAATCATCACCGAACCACTACTTTGTGTTTGGAAAGTAAATACACTGGCGTGCAAAAAGGACGAGATTTTTTTTTTAAATTTATGATCAAGCAGAAGTTTTCCACATATACCAAAATTATACTATTACCATAAGGTCTCCAAGATGTGAAAATATGGCACAAGTGATCAAAATTATTTAAATAATTCATTCTGTTGCCTTGTTCGGATTTTAATTTCTCTGCTTCGTCCTTAATTTTTACACACCAGTGTATGTTTCAATTCCTCAATCATGCCAGTTAATTATTTTTTTAGCAGTAAAAACTAATTGTTTGCCACAAATTACGTTTTAAGACATTGGACGATGCGAAGTTTTGTTTTGAATCTATGTGATGCTCTTGTAATTTTGGTTTGGCTTTAAGTTTAGCATACTTCAAGCATTCGGTGCTTTTAAACATATTTCTAACAGCTCTGTGGACGTTACTGAGTGTTCTAGAGCAGATTTTAAGTAGAAGAATAGACACAATCTTGAATTGCCATTCTGATAAATTTCCGAGATTTTTTATGGCTGTCCGCTTCTTTTATTTCTTCCATAGTTAATTGGATCAGAAAGAATATTGTGCACAATAGTTTTAGATTTATTTATTTTTATGGAAATTTGCTTTCACGCAGCCCGCAATCGGAAAAAGCCGTGATTTTACCCTTTTCCCTCTTCATTCAATGATTTACCGCGCCCCATGCGCAAAGCAGCAATTGCATATCCTAAAACTTCATATATAGTGCCTACTAACCTAAGACAGTGATGGAACAGTGGCGCAGCAATTGAGCGATTGTGACCACTAAATTTTTATAGTACTCTTCACCTTCAAAAATCTCAGAAATTCTGTCCTGAAGTTAAATGAAGAATACTAATAAAATTTTGCGGTGTCAATTGATTCTCTGCTGCTACACTGTTCCATCACTGCTAAGAGCATCATCACAGATGAGTCCCGCATGGAATACTACGGTTCCGACGTCATCTCATATTTTTAAAGAAACTACTGGTACTCAACTTATTTCTATTTGTTAATATTATAAGTTTTTAATAGTTGTAGATACCGGTTGTCCCAGAAATGACGGATGGATTCTAAAATTTCATAACTTGCAAGTTGTGACAGATATTAAAAAAAGTCTTGCAGGAGGGTTATGTATGATGTCAGGAATCTTTTTACTGTGATTCTAAATTTTAGTTCGAGTTTTAAACAATAGATGGCGCTGAGAGCAATAGTTGCTCCGTCCAGACCTGATTTTTGGTACTTCGGGATCCATTTAAGGGGTCTCAGAACTCTTAAAGCTTTAAAACTTTCGAAATTTTAATTTTTTTAGATATTAAACTACCATCTTGTCTGAACATTTTGGTATAAATGTTTCCTTGAAATTCCTATTAGAACAGAAGTTATGGTTTTTAGAATTACACCCGCTCAATAGCTGAAGCGGCGTTTCAGAAACTTTGAAATCAATTTTCTCCAAATGACGTTTTTGGGCATAATGCGCACGATATCTCAAAACCTTCTAATTTTTTTTTCATGAAATTTTCAAAACATATGTTTCATGTTAGTCTGTGTAAACTAAACCTAAAATTTCCTTCTTATTGTTCAGAAATATATTCTTTACAGGTGATTATACTGTTGAAAATTTCTAAATTTTGCATTAACTAAATACAACTTTGTATTAAAAATAGAAAAATGCTTTAAATACAAATTTATTTAGGTTCAGAGTAATTATTACCGTGTGAAGCATAAGTAGGACCCAAAATTTTGCTCCTACTTGCAAAATTTATTTTGTAATCGTGCGCATAATCTGTTATGCCGATTTTCCGCTCGTCAAATGTCTGACATTTTGGAGCCCACTGTAAATTCTAATTCTGCATCTTGTAATTTTTCAAATACATGTAATGAAAGAACATACTTATATCTTTCATCCCAATATAAAATTTGGTCTTGAAATCAATTACATTTTAAGATATTATATGTTGAAAATGGCCTTTTTTTTTTCGATTTTTCAAATTTTAAGAGTCCTGAAACCCTTTAATACATTTTAATCTCCTTTTTTCGCATGGAAGAAGAGAAAGGCCGAAAAATCGAGCCTGTTTTTAGCGGTTATTACTTTCAGTGCTATTTATCGATTCAATTTGTAACTAAAACTGAGAGTCTCAGCATAAAAACTCCTGATATCTTATATAACACTCCTGCAAGAATTTTTTTTAATATCTGTCACCGTTTGCAAGTTATTGAATTTTTAAATCAGTGAGTCCTTTTTGGGACACAAGGTAAAAACGGTTACATTTTCAATTCAATTAACTTCACATATTATATCAGATAAGTGTCTCTAAATTCAAGATATATAACTCTTTTTCGGAATTTTATTCTCAAGAACAAAACTAGCATGGGTTCTTAAACTTTTTTCCAGCACTGTATAACAATTCGTTCATAAAACCTTCTTATATCTTTACTTTTAAACAAACATTGTGGTTAAAATAATCTATAATGTAAACATTTTGATCCACTGACTAACACTCCAATATTTAAATAGAAAAAAAAATATTGTTGTTATCATTTTGTAATATTATGTTTTTAGTACAACTTTTTATTACTTTTGACCAGTTAAATATAAAATATCCCAAAATAAAAAAAAAAGGTTTTTCTTTTTGTATATTTATTACATTAGCATGATGAAGTACTTTCCCAATAAATATAACGTTGATTTTTTTTTTATTTAACACTTATTTAACATATTTAACACTTGTAACACTTATTGAGCACTTTATTAACATATTAAAATATATCGTTGAACATGATAGATTAATTGTTGGTGATTTTATAGTCTTGAATGTTGATTTTTTCCGATTTTCGTCATCGACACTACAATATTTGTTAAATGACTTACAGACACATGCAAAATAACATCTTATATCTATTCTTACACCGTTTTGAGGGTTTTTTTTTTTTTTTTAATACGCTGAACTAAAAAAGTACTCAGTTTTTCTTTTCATTTAGACCACTCCCAGCTGCGTAATTGAATGTATACATGGTAGAGCAAGAAAATAATATTAATTTTAATATTAATGTTAACGCTTTTAATTTATATTGTTTCCTTTAAAACATGTTTGTCCTGTAAAACATGAAAATGTTTAAGGATGTTCTCAAATCCAATAGGGCAGCTTTATGACATAAGTTTAAATTTATTTTTGTTTGGAAATGCATGAAACTAGTATGTGTTTTTGTTCAGAAACTATATAATCAAACTGTTTTTTTTTCCGTATTTTTTTTCTTTTTGCAAACGCAATAGATCTTTCAGAAAATAGCGTAAAAGTAGGCGTTTTGAACCGAATTTACACGCGAAAGAAAAATAATCACTCAAGGAAGGTGAAAAACGTCTTTGCCACTTGATCAAAATCACTTATAACTCAATGGGTAATTTATTTATCAAAAAATGGAAAATAACAGTTCTATTCCAAATCGCTTCCATGGCCAGGCCTTCCAATTTTATATCTTTCCGTTAAAAAATGAATTTGTAAATATGTCAAAATGTTTTACGCTTGTTGAGCAGAGCAGTTGAGAACAGCCTTAATGGAGAATTGATAGCATAGATTGAGAATTGATTAATAAAACTTATATTCCGGTTTACGAAAACGGATTAATACACTATAAAATCTACTCGGAAATATTTCCGGAAATTAGTGGTAGAAAAAAAAAAAAACTTTGTTAAATGTTTCTTTAAATGTCAAAAATGTATTGTTTTCTGAGGTTTTCAAAGATAAAGAAAGCTTTTTGGAATCATGTGTAAATCGAAAGAGGTTATTGCATATTTTCGTTCCTGGTTATATTACATTTTCCTAGATTAAAAAACGTTTCTATATTTTACAGTGCACCCACACTCTTAGAACTTTCTGTCTTGTGCAAAGTGTTTGCACCAGCTTCATTTCTGGATAGTCTGTAATGATATTTAGTGTTATTTTGTATATCTATGACTAAACTATGATTGCCTATTATAAATTATGGTGTCTTCATGGTTAAATTTTTAATTTACCAATCAGTAAAAAATTCTCAATTTGTGTCGAGTACGTGATAAGATTTTTTCATTATTTTGTACGAAATAAGCATACAAAAACATCTTAGAACATCCTTCGACCCTTCAGTTAAAAAAAAAATTAATAATAATTCCAGACTTGTGTAATTAATCAATTTTCGTCAAGATTAATATAGAAATATTTCATAATTAAATTTGTTGATTTAAAATTTTTTTTATTATTATTTAACACTGCAGTTTCTGGCAGTTTTTCAACCAAATTCGGGTTAAAGTACATCTCTTTTACCACGGCAGAGAAAAAAGAAAAATAACAACAAAAGAAGAGAAATCAAGTAACTAAATTAAATGAACAATACGTTTTCATCAAAATTAATAATTAAGCAAATGATAATTATCATTATTAAACTTTTTCAACCTATAATTAGTATGTGTTCGATTTATTTATTGTATATATATGTGTGTGTCTGTGTATTGATAATATGATGTAGCTTTTTATCATGATATGTTTTAGCTAAATTTTTATTTTATAAAAATTCTAAGCAATAATTTTTATTCATTTTCAAAAATTTTAATATAAAACAACAATGACATTAGCCCATACAACATCATCAGAAAAAAAAAAAATTAATCCTTACTACAATAAATATATATTACATAGTGAAAGATTACATGCTGTTGCTCATGTAAAAAAAGATATCTTTTCTTTTCTTCTTTTTTTTTCCGTAATGAGATCACTATCTCTAGAAGCCGATCGAATAAACAATCAGTTTTCATTAAAATTAATAATGAAGTAAGTGATAATTATAGCGGTTAAAATTTTTGCATCTTATAATTATTTCGCATTCGACGGAAACTTTTTTTCTAATTACGAATATGGCAGAGCAGTTGTATTACGGAAAGTTAATTGCTAATGGCTCCCACCGTATTCAGAGGCGCCGAGGGAATTACAGTTAAAAAATGAGTCTCGATCTAAAAAAAATAACTAGAGAAAAAAAAATTCTCTTTTCAGAATATGATTTAGGCTAATTTCTGGTACGGGGTCGCCATCCCATGAAACAAAGGAGTAATTTTATGCCCCGAGAATAATAAAAATTAAAAGAAAAAATAAAATCCCGGAAAAAATTAAGAGCGAAACTTGTGCCCTGTAACCCGTAGTTAATATAAAAAATGAATAATTTTTGCGTCGCGTATAAAGGTTTTTCATACATTTTAAACTTTCTAGTCCGGCCTTCGGGTTCGTAATCAAGGGCTTCTGTCATTAATCATAGGGCCCTGCAAAAGAAAAACCTTTATTGGAACAAATGACGCTTGATATGCCGAAGAAACTTTTGTGCTGGGGGGAAGGGGATTTTTCGAACGAAAGGGGGAGGGTTGAGAAGACAAAAGGAAGGACACGATGAATCACAGAAGATAAAAAGAGGATGAGGAAAGTGGGATATGCTTAAATCGCATATTGAGCGAATTAACCGAATTAACTCTGATTTGAATGACAGCGCCTTCTTTTTTTCGTCTGAGAAAAAAAAATTGACATTGATTTCGAGTATCGGTTGAGAACAGAGGTTCAGCAGGAGTAGATTGGTCTTTTCGAAATCTGGCAGATATACATCCCTTTTGCTGAGAAATTACAGGATTCAGTGAGATTTTAAATTATAACTAGTTTCTAATCAGTTCTTCACTTTGAGATAGGAGGACATGTCGATGAATGAAACTTCATGTTCCTCGGAATTAAATCCTACGAATACTATAAAATAAAAAACGAAAGCCTAAAACTTTTCCAGGATTTTCGCAACTACCTAAGAATACTTGACAAAATTAAGATAACTGCTAATTTTTTGCAGTTTTAAACCATAAGCTGTCAGGTAAAAGTCTCATAATGTACTTATAAATTTCTTAATTTTTTTCACCCACTATCATATACCCGCTCATGCTGCGTTTAACGCATACTCCATCTAAAAAATACAACTTATGCGAAATTCTACCTTACCACCATTAATGTAGCTGGCTATCAATTGAATACGGTAAAATGGTCTTTAAACTATTATTTCGTTATGAAAATGACTTTCAATATAAAATTCTATCCGTGATACATTAACATTGAGCAATCGTAGATTCTACTGTATACTTATATTTTAAATGGTTCCCTAAAGATTTTTATTTGATGCAGTTCCATTTTCTCAAGGTAAGATACTTTTCATTGTTTGAAGAACGTGCTCATATTTCGCAATAATTTGAGAATTTTTACGATGATTATGTATGTGAATAAAATTGATGTAGATTTTTTTTTAAGTAATTAGAATATGATTGCTATTTTCAGAAAAAAATGTTCTGTCTCAAGAACGTATCCGAAATTCGTACACTGAAAAAATTTAGATCAAACCATACAGTCGTTCGGCCTTTTTTAACAGCTACTTAACATCCGATCCTAACCAATGCTAACGCTTCATAATATAATCAAGTAACTATTATTTACAAAAATGATTGAATGTCAAATATTAATATTTTTTACAGCCGAAAAACAGAATTTTGTCGGTAAAATACACATTTTTCTATTGGTGTTTCAGCTGTTAGTTTTTTTTTTCCGATAAATCTGCGGATTATTTTTCTCAGAGTATGTCATTTTCGAAATTAAGATTACTTTAACATTATGTTAAAATTTAAGCTTTTTTGAACTATTTATATTGAGTTTGGATAGACAGACCTATCCTAACAAAATTTCTGGAAAATGTATCTTATAAAACAAAGCACAATTATGAATAGAGATTCTTTTGTCTTGAAGGTATGTTTGAGCATGGTTCAATTTATACAGAAGCCGATATTTAATTTAGTTTAGTACAATTTATTTTCACAAAATTGCTTATACAACAAAAGAAAAAAAACAAGAAACAACAACAACAACACTGAAAAACTTTCTTCCAAAGCTGCTTGCTATCTTGCCAGTGGAAAGTTAAGCTGTCAGGAAACCACAATCTGGTTGTTATCAAACAATGGCTGCAGGAATGCATGACTGTTATACAGCTCCAGAATTCGGTTACATAAAAGGACTTATTCCAATGCATAGCAAAAATAACCTTATAATTTCTGTTGCGTTCTCCATGATTTCAATCACAAAAATAACAGATACTAATTATCAATGATTCATGCCTAAGAAGCAAAAATCGGTACTACCATGTTCAAATGGGGTATCATATTTGATAAGTTAGGGTAAAATACAAAACTTTATTTAAAAAGAATCCATGAGTAACTTTTTCAAAAGCTGCTTGCTATCTTGCCAGTAGAGAGCTAAGCTGAACTTCAGCAATCCACCATTAACCTGGTTGTCAGCAAAGAATGGTTGCAGCCGGCTGTTATACAGTTCCCAAATTTGATACCATACCAGGACTTATTCCAATACATAACAAATATAGCATTATAATTTCAGCTACTTTCTACATGATTTCACCCATAAAAACAACAGATTCGAATTATAAATCCTTCATACATAAGAAGCTAAAACTGTTTCGACCTTGGTCAAATTGAGTAACCTCTTTGTTAAATTCAAAGAAAAGACTTCATAAAAAAAGAAAAGAAAAAAAAAGCACTGAATAACTTTCCCCAAAGTTGCTTGATATCTTGCCAGTGGAGAGCTAAGTTGAGTTTCGGCAATCCACCATTAATCTGATCTGGTCGCAAGGCGAGCAGTGGTTGCAGCAGCATCTTCTCGGCTCTTATACGGTTCCATAGTTGCAAAGACAAAAAGCAAAGAAAAGCAAAACATCGGGTCCAAAACAACATTAATTATTCAAGCACAGAGCGCGCAACACAAAAGGTGTCGTAAAGCAAAAGAGTAAAGTTTATTAACACCGGGAGAGAGCAGGATGAATGTATTTTTATGGTGAGTCCAATAATTGCTCGGAATCTCTTAATAGGTCTCCCCTGGGGAAAGGGGGTGGGAGATGTTAATTAATTTTGCTCGTTAAGTTCTCCACCTCGGAATCAATTCCAAAGAATTCTCTGCTTCTTTAGCGCCTTTTTTCTCTTCCTTTTTGTTTCTAGCCGAGGTTCCTTTTGTTTGCAGAAGGGAGCATATTACTAGATGGATGATTTCGGGTTTTAAATCCTCCAGTTTTACAAAGTCATAACAAATGTGCACGCTGTGATTTATAAGGAAGTATTGTTGAGAATTGCGGGAGTGGATTTGTGCGTTTCCTTTGTTTCATTTGGAGTGTGTTCGTGGACAACTAAATGTTGATGAATCAGGATACAAAAGAAAGGTATTGCACGGGAAAGAAAAATACATTCGTGGATATTTATTATCGAAAATGAAACGGTAGTACTTGTTTGGGCTATAAAAGTATTTCATTCAAGTCTGGAAATTGAATCGGAAAAGGTCTTCTTTATCAGTTCTGATGATGTTCTCTTATACTAAGTTCGCGAATATTAGAAAAAATAGTATAATTTTTACAGTATCATATAAATATGGATTACAAAAGAAAGACTTCGTGACTAATTATTGCAATAAATACTTATTTTTATTTTTATTTTTATTTTGAGTATCTTTATACGAGGAGCGACCTCTTCCTATGTAAACTGAATTCTTTAGACATTAGAACTCAAATACGAATTTATCTAAACTTAATCTAACTTAGCTATTATGATTAAAATTCATATTTGTAAGATTTAAAATAAATTATCAAAATGACAGATAATTTTATATTTTTCTGCATTTAAAACATATTATGTTAACATTTATTTTTGTTTCACGTTTCTGTACATTTATCTATCTATTATTTTTATTTATCTTTTGTTGTTCTCCAGACATGATATGAAAGCACGTACACGTATCTTTATAGCTTAAATAAACAGATTAAGATATATAGGCACAGTTAAGATACGTGCGTAATTCAAAGAAAACGTTATCGAATTAAGTAAAAAAAAAGAAAGAAGAAAAAAAATTTCAAAGATATACCATGCCGATGGAATAATTTACCCAACTTTTTTAACCGAATAATGATACTTTAAAAATATTTTCCTGATCTTATTTTTTATACTAAAAAGTGCACATATCTTTTTGATAACTTATGTATTTTTTCAAAATTTAATATACTTTTAACACTTTCGCTGCCGATCCCGTGCCAGCGCGTGATGTCATCACGCGTTGTCACGGGATCGGCAGTGAAAGTGATCAGAAATTTTAAATTGTTACCGGAAATTTCGAAAGAAGATATTTTACTTTATGTTATCGCCAAATGTATTTTATGAAGTAAAGCGTAAGACAATATTCTTTATTTCTGGTATGAACACTAAATTTCTGGTTTAAAATGAAGGCCAAATTGGCAAATCTGTATGGTGGCACTCAACATGTTAATACATAGGCCCATACATATAACCATTGATAACCGATGGTACATATGTGTCCCAATGAGATTGCCAAACGCAACTGTTTTATTTTTATTTATTTATTTATTTATTGTTTTGTCTACCACTGTTTCCAAACAATAATATTCGAGGTAGATTTCTGTTATAAATATGTTACGAAGATTAATGTTCTGAAATAGTGGTTAATATAATAAAAAAAAAATAGTCTGGTGCAACCTGTTCAAAATAAATGGCATTTTAAGTGTTAAACAGCTTCTAAAATGCGCTTACATCATATTGTAGAAATAATAGGTGCAATAATACTTCTGCATCTATTATTTCTGGACCCTTAAATATCTTAAAATGTCCTACTAAAATGATAAGTGTTTCAACTTGCTCCTTTGAATTCCAACTGCTTAAAATGATGCTCTAGAAAGAATTGGGTGCCTTAATTATCACCTGGAATATATAGGAACAAGAACTTCTTCATGAGGGTTAAGATTATCTCAAATTAATTCTCTTGGCCTTTTCATGATACAAAAGGCAGGCACACACACACACATAAAGAAGGATTGATGGATTTCTGGTTCTATCAAGTCAGCCACTTTTTTTAATCGAATTTGGAGACAAAATAAAAGTATTATTCCTGCCGTGTATTGGAATCAGTCGCTTTTAGAAATCAAACTATGGGCGCAAACGTGATTTATTTAAACAGTGGCTACAGTATCTTGGTACTAAAAACAGATATGTATATATAAATATCATTGTAGATGCAATAAAGATTTTAAAAAAAAGTAACAAAAGCGCCAATAAACAAAGATATATTCATGAGTATTTTTTCCCTAGAGGTATCTATAAGTTGGAAGCGTTAAAAAGACATAAAAGAAGGGGAGGATTGTACTTTGTGTCAATATATTAAAAAGAGAGAACCAACGTTGCAAAACACAAATATAAGTAAGTTTAAAACGCATAGCATGTATGCATTATGAATGATTTATTTTACATGGGATAAATATGAAAAAAATCAATTTATCAAGCCAGTAGACAACTTTATTCAGCTTACTATAATATTAATTTTTTATCATAAATTCTCATAATATTTGTCGATAATTACTACCTCTTTCAAAAGTTAGCACATTCTTTTGATAGCAGTTTGATGTTAAAAGAGTTTGTAAAAGGCGTTTACATTGTGTTGCAGAGATACCTTCAAGGATGTTGATAAAATGATGAAATGTTTCCTCTCCTCCCTCCCTTCTAAATTCCAGATGTTTAAAGGGATGCTGCAGAAACAAGCGGACGCATCACCTTGGCCACCGTCAGATGAACTCTTTCATGAGGCTCGAGTGCTCTGAATGGCTTTAACCCTCTTGGTCTTTTCATGATGTAAAAGAGTGTCAAAGCCCGCAATTGGCCATCAAGTTTTCACCGGGAACTTTTAATGTAATTCAAAGCTTTCTATTGTAGCAAGAGAACTCGCATTTTAAAAGAGAGACCCATTCAGATTCTGAAAAGGGGGCCTTGAAATCTAAACCAAGCCTCGAGTGGTTTTCGAACGTTGCGGTGGAGATCTCGAATGCCTGGTGATCGAACGTATATCTCCTTTTACAGCGGTTTATGTCAAAGGGAAAAGCCGAGATTTCGTAATCGTCACCGTCGTTTTAAAATTGTTCTTTATTTTTCTTTTGCCCAAACAGTCCTCAAAAATGATGATGGAGCGTTCGGAAAACTCGTGCACAAACTTTTACTCGGTTGTTCTTTTCTCTTCCCCTGCCGGTTCGAGAAGAGAAATTCCTAATTTTCGAGTTTTAATGATTTTGCGGGGAAACGTTTTAGAAACCAAGTTAAAATCGGAATTAACGAACAATTTTCCAGAACTTGAAGTGCTTTCAAATCAAACGCCGATTCGCCTTTGAAGCCAGGTAATTTTTTTTTTCTCCCTCTCTTTCTCTTTAAAGCTCACGCTGCAAAATAGTTTCGTTCTAAAGAGTTTATGTATTTTAAATATTCGCTTTTAAAAGGAAATGAGCGGGTAAATTTTTCGGCAATATTGTGCATTTTTGAAAAGGATCAAGTATTAATCTGACGAAATTCTAAGTTTAAAAAAAAGAAGAGGTGCTACATAGAAACACGATATTTCCCCCAAAACTGAAAACCATCTCTGTCGTTAAGTTTCTCTCGCATTTTTGTAGTCGATTGATATTTTTCTAGTTTGATCTATGTTTTCGTCGAAAAAACATATATTAATTCAAGAAATTTTATGACTTTTCTCGAATTTCTATTGATCTTTAACAAAACGAACATTAAAAGAGAAACGTGTTTAAAACGCTTTTAAGTTTTATTATGGCATTATTAGATAATCATATTTCGTATAAGAAAATGAGAAATTTATTAAAAGGATTTCTTTATTTTCAAACTTGTCTTTAATTTAAAAAAGCGTAATAAGTTGATATTTTATTTCACTCAAAATTTAATCTGCCATTTTAATGAAACAAAAAAGATTTAAACATTTTAATGAGTTCAAAAACATTTAAGAATAAAAAATAAAATTAAGCAAATAAGTGATAACATTTTAAAGAATAATTATATTTAAGCAGTTTGATATTTTATAAATCTTAAGTTTTACTTTTTTTTCTGCGAAATCTTATTCTATATGTTTATTTAAAGTTCAAATAATAAATATTTCCAAAATCATACAGATTTTTAAAATTCAAAATGTAAAGCTTTTCCTTTTGAAACTTTTATACGGCGGTATCTGCATAAGATGCAATTATCAAAGACAAGAAAATATTTAAAAATTAGTTTCCAAAATAACTGTCAGTTTAATTTAAATCAAACAAAATTCTTAATTTTTTCCCCAACAAAATATTCCACCAACCAATTTCATAAAATAATCAGCAGTTAAACACAGTTACGATTAAATTTTTAGAGCATTCTGTATTTCATTTTTAAATAAAAAATGCCACACTGTTGATTACCTGAAATACGAGAATAAAATTTTTATTCAGAATGGAATCAAAATGCTATATATTTCAAGAAGTAAATACAAAAGATATTTTAAATTAAAAATATGGAAGTTTACTATAAATATATGTATTTAAAACTCAGCAATATGTCCTCTTTCAATGGTGTCTAATGGCTAATTTCTAAACCGTTATTCATAGATATAAAGTTCCAATTACAAAAAATGTTTTAAATGAAGTAAAAAATTATTTTAAATGTCGTTTTGATCATTAATAACTTTTTTAAATCACGAAATTTAAACCTTTATACAGTCTCCTGGTCTTATGAGTGATATTTAATAAACATTTCTTTACACTAACAAGTAAGACAAAATAAGCCCCATTCTTCTAACACTAAAATTGATCGAGTTATGAAACTTTGAATTGCAGGACATATACCAATTTTCACCATCTGAAAACAGATGAGATGGGCCATGGTTCGAAAGATCGTAATTTATTTCGCGTGTGCATTTCTGCATTGTAGCCGAAAGGAGTCACTTGAAGCAAGTTTTAAGATAACTTTAATTTGTATTAAGTTTTAAATTAGATAATCAGATAGCATTTAAAAATATGTATAATTTTGTAAAGAATTGCGACTTTTGCTTTTCATTATTTCATTTTACAAAAATTCTGTTATTTTTAACTTATATTTTTAATACAAATTGTATATATTTTTTTAATATATCAGAATGAAAATAGATTTAAAATTTATATTGTAATGTTAATTTTACTCTCAACTATTATTATTATTTTTTTATATCTGACGATTATTTATATTTCTAGAAAATTTGTGAATGACCGCAATTTCGGAAAAAAAAAATGCTTTAACTTTAAACAGCTATTACTCGGTTTTAATTGTAGAAGAATGGAACTTTTTTTTGTCTCACTTCTTAGTGTAATAGAATATTTTTACTAAATATAAATTATAGGACCGGGGAACCGTATACAAATTTAAATTTAGTAATTTTTTGAGAAATGTTTTTATTAACTCATACCGCTTTTAAAATACTTCTTTACCTCATTTAACGCGTTCACGCCGGCGCGGTGGGTCACACTCGACTGTCTCAGAGTTGTCAAGTCCCCGGCTTTTTGCACACCACTTTTATTTTAGAGAAAATGTTGTTCCTTTAAATCGCCTAATTGTTCTAATTAAATAAAACAGCATTTTCTGTATTAAAATACTGGTATCCAAAGGGCCGGAGACTTGCCAGCTCTGAGACAGTCGAGTGTGACCCACCGCGCCGGCGTGAACGTGTTAAATTATTTTTGTACTTGTAACTATATGTCGATGCATAACGGTTTAGGAATAAGCCACTGGACACCGTTGATAGTGGACACCCTATAGTTAAAACGCATGGAACGTACACAGCTTTTGTCTTTTTAACATTTAAAATGTAAAAACTGTCAAATCAAAACAGCAATATTTTTTCAATTCAATATGTAATTTTGCAACTTTAATTTCTACTCTGATTGCTTTACTTCAGTTCATAAACATTCGTTATAAAATCAAATGTTTAATGAAATATATTTATAAAACAACAATATCTTCAAATTCCCTATTAATTAAAAATATTTTAATGTCGCTTACTTTCCTTAAAGTGACATACTATTTTTAAACTTAAATGATAAGTAAATAACGACTTATGCATGTTAAAATTCTAAAATTTTTGAACATTGTAAAAGAAACTGTTCTAAAAATTGCTTTCCGAAGAAGAATTTGATATGCAATGTAAAATGAAACAAAAGGTTATACAAAAGCAAAAAACGTTTAAAATAATTTTCTTCAAGTGCAACTTTGAAAATTAATGTCATAATATATATATATATATATACATAAAAAATAAGTATAGTTTATACTTTTGTGAAATTTCTATTTAAATTCCATAAAACAGTATCATAAATGATTATATTAAAATACTAAAATTAAAATGAATGAAAATTATTTACATCTGAATAACAAATCGTATTAATATAATTTAAAGTTCTGCATCGGGTCGGGTAACCTGATTTTACCCGAACCCGACCTGACTTGAAGACGCTTTTTTTTTCATTGATGGTCGGGTACTAGTCAGGTTGCCTTTAAATGTTTCGGGTTCGGGTCGGTTTTCGGTTAGATTTTGGCTTCTTTGGGGTAGGTTCCTGTTGATTCGATTTTTCAAACGAGAAAATGTTATATATTTGAAAATTAATGTGTGTGTATGAAAAATAATAATGTGTCCATTTTTATACAAAAAATAAATAAATAAATAAATAAATAAATAAAAATAAATAAATAAAATTGATATTAGGCATATAATTCTAGGCTATTTTTCCATTATTGTATTAAAACAGGGTCAGTTTTCTTTTACTCTGGTTCGGGTCGGTTTTGCGTGGATTTTAAAACAGAAATACCCGGACTCTAATACAATTGTTATAATTTGCTATTTAATTATTGTTTAAGAAGCAGAAAACGTACCGCTTAGTTTTTAGTTGGATTTATTATGGTTATTTCAATTAAATAATAGCAGAGTTAAAACAGCGTAAGGTATTTCTGAGTTTACGAGCAAAACTTTTCTGAAATTTATGATTAGCGAAAACACTGTTCGAACATTTCCCTTCCATAAAGAAACCCGTTTTATGATAGAATTATTTTTTAATACGCTGAAAAGAATTGATACAGCTATTAACACCCATACATAAATTTTTTTTAACACTTTAGAAGAAAGTTGAAAGTGTTTATGAATTTAGTTTGTCTGTCTGATTGGCGGTCTATACTCTAGCAAATATACTCGAAATGACATGTAATTTTTATATGTTAATGAACCTCACTATAGAATGTTCGTTATTGAAAATATAGCGTTTAGCATTAAGTCTCCGCTGCACCAAAACATTCCGATCGCGAAATCCCATGTAAAGCCTAGGAAATAACTTTGAAGCGCGATGACTCATTACGTAATATAATTATCAAAATATCGTTTTCATCATCAGAAAGTAGACGTCAGATGCCGATGATATGTGTTTTTAAAAATTATCTCCGTAATTTTTAAATACACATAAAATCCCCATAAACTTTGAAATTTCCATATGATTAAATTTTATCAACTTCTTAAAAATATTTAAAATTTACGTAGACAATTTTTAAAAACATCATCGACATCTGACGTCTTCTTTCTGATGGTAAAAACGGTATTTCAATAACTATATTAGGTAATGAGTAATCGCACTTCAGAGTTTTCCTATAGGCTAACATGGGATTTCGCATCGGGAAGTTTCAGTGCAGCAGCCCCTTAATAGTTCGTTTAGAGTCGCACTGAAAAAAAAATTACATTATATACTATGATGGAATTTTTTTTTTTTTTTTTTTTTTTTTTGCTCTGTATTTTATTTAAATTGCTTATTTAGATATTTACTTTCATTGTGTGCAAAAATAAAACTTCTTATCTAAATGTACTGGTCGCTTTTGGCTACCAGTTTGTGCCTCCCTCAAAGATATGCTAGGCATTGCAACGTGATACTTTTATTCATAATTTATTTGTTTAATCCTTCGACAAATTGGAAGACTCTGATACAGAAATCACGAGCTCTTTGCGATCATGGCAGCATTTCGTTTATTTTTTGTTCCTGTGTATTTGATCTTTCTTATGAAAATGAGCTTAAATCACTTAGGCATCTATGCTTCATATCCGTTTGCTTATCATTTGCAATACGTTCGCTAATGCGGAGATTTTTAAACCTATTAAGTAATATTTGGAAATTTTTCCAGAGAGAAACATTCGCTTTGAATACAATATTTCAAATGAAAATCAAATTTCAAATTATTTTTGCTTAAAAGGCGCAAAGACCAACATAGTGAAAAAGATTCCATGCCGGGAATCGAACCCGGGTCATCAGTATAGCGCACTGACGTTCTACCGCTAAACCACATGGAACGATACCCAGCCTGGAACTTCTCACTATTACAAGTTGGCAAGGCTACAAACGCAGCACAAGATGGAATATTTTCCGTGAGCCACCAACATGGGGCAAACACAGACACTTAATTAAATCCAGCATCGATGAATCTATATTAATATTTGAAAATTTTTCCAGAGAGAAACATTCGCCTTGAATACAATATTTCAAATGAAAATCAAATTTCAAATTATTTTATTTTTTTTGCTTAAAAGGCGCAAAGACCAACTTAGTGAAAAAGATTCCATGCCGGGAATCGATTCCCGGCATGGAATCTTTTTCACTAAGTTGGTCTTTGCGCCTTTTAAGCAAAAATAATTTGAAATTTGATTTTCATTTGAAATATTGTATTCAAGGCGAATGTTTCTCTCTGGAAAAATTTCCAAATATTAATATAGATTCATCGATGCTGGATTTAATTAAGTGTCTGTGTTTGCCCCATGTTGGTGGCTCACGGAAAATATTCCATCTTGTGCTGCGTTTGTAGCCTTGCCAACTTGTAATAGTGAGAAGTTCCAGGCTGGGTATCGTTCCATGTGGTTTAGCGGTAGAACGTCAGTGCGCTATACTGATGACCCGGGTTCGATTCTCGGAATGGAATCTTTTTCACTAAGTTGGTCTTTGCGCCTTTTAAGCAAAAATAATTTGAAATTTGATTTTCATTTGAAATATTGTATTCAAGGCGAATGTTTCTCTCTGGAAAAATTTCCAAATATTAATATAGATTCATCGATGCTGGATTTAATTAAGTGTCTGTGTTTGCCCCATGTTGGTGGCTCACGGAAAATATTCCATCTTGTGCTGCGTTTGTAGCCTTGCCAACTTGTAATAGTGAGAAGTTCCAGGCTGGGTATCGTTCCATGTGGTTTAGCGGTAGAACGTCAGTGCGCTATACTGATGACCCGGGTTCGATTCCCGGCATGGAATCTTTTTCACTAAGTTGGTCTTTGCGCCTTTTAAGCAAAAATAATTTGAAATTTGATTTTCATTTGAAATATTGTATTCAAGGCGAATGTTTCTCTCTGGAAAAATTTCCAAATATTAATATAGATTCATCGATGCTGGATTTAATTAAGTGTCTGTGTTTGCCCCATGTTGGTGGCTCACGGAAAATATTCCATCTTGTGCTGCGTTTGTAGCCTTGCCAACTTGTAATAGTGAGAAGTTCCAGGCTGGGTATCGTTCCATGTGGTTTAGCGGTAGAACGTCAGTGCGCTATACTGATGACCCGGGTTCGATTCTCGGAATGGAATCTTTTTCACTAAGTTGGTCTTTGCGCCTTTTAAGCAAAAATAATTTGAAATTTGATTTTCATTTGAAATATTGTATTCAAGGCGAATGTTTCTCTCTGGAAAAATTTCCAAATATTAATATAGATTCATCGATGCTGGATTTAATTAAGTGTCTGTGTTTGCCCCATGTTGGTGGCTCACGGAAAATATTCCATCTTGTGCTGCGTTTGTAGCCTTGCCAACTTGTAATAGTGAGAAGTTCCAGGCTGGGTATCGTTCCATGTGGTTTAGCGGTAGAACGTCAGTGCGCTATACTGATGACCCGGGTTCGATTCCCGGCATGGAATCTTTTTCACTAAGTTGGTCTTTGCGCCTTTTAAGCAACAATAATTTGAAATTTGATTTTCATTTGACCTATTAAGTAATCTTTTGTAATTGGGCCCACTGTCAATGGGCATATTTTAGATAAAACGATTTGGTTCAACGAAGTGTTTTTTGTGAAAAACCTTTAATGATATTCATTCTTTTTTGTTTTACTCTAACCATGGCTGTAGACTCGATTACGGAAGAATACAAAATCTAAAATTATTCTCACGTAATCGTCTTAAGTAATGTGTTATAACAGGGCTGCATACTAATTGACGTATTTTAGCGAGTATGGTTTGGCGAAACATAGCACTTTTGGAAACCACTTATAATAATCACATTCCCTTTAAACTATATTTGCTGCCAGTATCGCCCACTTTTGACCCTTGGTGTGTAATCTGATTAAAATTCGCGGACTTTCTTCAAGATGCCGATCTTGTTTCTCTTTGCTTTCATTTCTTGATACACTTCAAGAGTTTTCATAACTGAGTAACTCACTGACTTCGACATTTATGCTTACTGTCCACAAACTTTTCTGATCCGTGCGAGGTAAAAACACCCCGCCAACAATGGTTAGTATTATGTAGTAGAAATATTAAAGGCAGCTGCAAAAGCTTTTATATGGTAACTATATAATATAATATAATATAATATAATATAATATAGATATAGGTATGCATATTATATTTATAGATATAGTATATGATTAGAAAATTTATCTCATATTCATACCGGCGGATATAACAAACAGGCATTAAAACTACAATCTAAATATCTTAATTAAGTCGAGAACATCAGATATCCTACGATGTGACTTCTTATAGGATTATATATATATATAAACAAGTAAGAAAAAAAATCATGCGTCAAGCATAGATTATGAAACACTTTCCAACACATTCACAATAATGTAACAAAACTGCACCGTTTAAAAAATTAAAATATTATGTTTTGATTCAACCATATGGAAACGAATAATGCATTTCAAAACCCAATTTCAGCTGTTCCCGTCCACAATCGGAAAATTATGCGAATTTTTTTCAGTAGCCCTGTATATGATATATAGATTTGAATCTATTAACTACATGCATACCAAAATTTAGTTCACTTAAGAGATACATATACATTAGTTGAAATTTTACCTTCAGCAATTTCCTCTAATAAGGAGAACGGTACGTGAATACTTTTGTGCAGTCCTGTATTTGAGGTATGGAATTTATATATAACGACTAAGATGCAAAAAAGTAATCACATTTAAAAGCGCATAGCAAATTTAAAACCGTACACTTCAGCAATTATTACTCAAAGACTATACTGTACTGTAACCGATTTCTTTTCTGAGTCCCTGTAAATGACTAAAAAATGCTATGAATGCCCTGTTCTAACGTGATTGTAGTAAAATTCAGTGATTTATATCAGTTTGAAATACTCTGCAAACGAATTTTCCCCCTATACCATAATGTAATGGAATACTTTTAAGTGCCCCTGTAAATGAACGGTTAATCCTACATACTTCATATACAATACCAAACATGCTTTGGTGATCCTAAATAACCTTTATCAATTTCACGAAAATCCGAGTATATTCACGGGAGTTAGAGCGTGGAAAGACGGCCAGACGGACTGACGGACAGAAAGACAGACGGCCCGAAAAATCGAATGCATAAACACTTTTCAACTTTGTTGGAAAGTGTTAAAAATTCATTTCGAGCAATCATTACTAATATACAGTAATTCGGATACAATATAGTATCTGAAATCACTGCAAACAATTCCCGTTATACCATTATGAATGGAATTCTTTTGTGTGGCCCTGTAAATGAACAATAACTATTCTTTGCACCGCATATTCAACAGAATGCATATTTTAGTGGACTTCATAAATGCATATCAATTATACTATGTTTGAAAGAGTGTAACACCATTAAAAATCATTTGAAACGATTTTTCCCATTGGACGTAATGTAACGGAAATCTCTTCACTGTCCCTGTAAATGAACTAAATATACTACAAACTTCATTTGAAATAGGGAACGTGCTATGGTAGAGGTCACTAACATACAAATATTTCAGAACGATCTGAGCATATTTACGAGAGTTAGAGCGTGGACAGACGGACAGACAAACCGAAGTCATAAACACTTCTCAATTTTGTTGGAAAGTGTTAAAAAAATGATGATCAAATCCCTTTTCTGAGGGTCGGTGTTCCCTATTGTGATCCTATCATCTTTCGAATAAGAACTTTTATGCATCAATTTTTATTTGCATAAAAAAATGAGTTATTTTATAGAACTTTTCTTCATTGAGAGAAGGAGGAAGGGGAAATGAGAGGAGAACTCATAAAGCCCTTGACCGTCCTCTTGAATTCTCTGTTGGTGTGTCTATTTAACAACTTAAACGATCTCAAATTACTAAAAATTAAAAAATGAAAATCCACAGCAGTTTATTGCAAGTTTGGAATACTTGGCCGTTTCTCTGACATCGAAATATAGCTGCTAGGATTTAAATAACAGTGTGGAATAAACCTGTATAAAGAGGTTACACAGAATTCCAAAGATAGAACTCCGGAGGATTTTACTTCCCGTTTTAATAAATGTGGCAAGCGAACAGAAAATTTCCGCGTTTTCGGGATGGTGCGATTTAAGAGCAATCAAACGACACCTCGATTAGTGCGCGATTGTCTGTAAAAATTTGTTCAGAGCAATCAAAGGTGCCTCCGCTTCTTTGATGGATGGAAACTCATCACATATTTGATCAGAGATGCACGTACACACACACATACACACACATCATGATGGGTAAATAATAAATGGAACATTCTGTCGGAAAGAACGGGGGGTTGACAAGCACCCCATTCGTTCCAGGAAAAACATTACTTACGAAAACCCAATCGTCGGAGACACACACAGAGAGACCAGATGAAACAATTTCTTTTCTCTTTTCCCGATAGCGGACAGAAAAGATTTCCATAATCTATAATTCTGCAAACTTTGTGGACGAAATTTATATGGAGGGAGTATTTTTGCATTTTTGCTCGACGTTATTATTTCCATCCCTTCCACTCCTCCCGCAAAACATGGAGTGCTGTTTCTCTTTTTCCCCTCATTATTTCAAACTCTGGATAAAAGAGGGTGGTAGGGTTAAGAGGGAATATTCGAAAGGGGGTTGCCGAAGCCCCTTTACACTGTTTCTTCCCGAACAATAATATCTTGAGGGACCCCTCTCTCTTCCTCTCTCTAGCAATGTTATTGCGCGTGCGGCAGGAGGGGGAAAAGGATAGAAATGAATTCTTGGCAAACTTATTTGAAGAACTTTTGGAAATATTACTATATATGCAAGGCCGCCAATCTAATATGAGGACTTTCACAAATAAAATCATGACCTCCGAGTTTTTACTTATCATTTCCTGGTGTTTGAATATTAGTTTAGGGGGCGATCGGTTAGTTTTGAAATGCTAAAGAAGTATTGTGATCACAAACAAAGAGTGTCATGAAAATTTTGATATCGAATTGAGCTGTTATTGGCTTTTGCCGCAAAAATTAGCATTATTTAAAGAGCCATCCTATCCACCATAAAACTTCTTATTTAAAGATTCGCCGCTAAAAGTGACATTTAAATAGTTAAATAAAAAATTCAGTTTTTTTTTTTCATAAGCTAGTCATAAAAATCCAAAGTCATGCATAAAATATCCAAAAATGCCATATATAGATATGCAAGCATTATAAAATTTTCTTATTTTCTGTGTATTAAATTGTTGCTTTTCTAAGGATGGTTTTTTTAAAAATAGAATCGACATATGAAAAATACGATACGCGTATTAGAAATTTTGTACTCCCCTCAAAATATTTAATTAACAGTGCTACCCTCATCGAAAAAGTTCTAAATTTTCAATTTCCCATTATTACTTTTTCTTTTTTATTTTTAATCACATACAGTGGACTCTTTTTAATGCGACTCCGCGTAAGACGTAATGAAGACAATTTCGTTTTACTCATCATTTCCTATTTGCAAATAATATTAAAGACATCGCTTAAAGCGTAGTAATCGGATAATGAGGATTTTTTCCCCTTCACAAACAGAACGAACATAATCAAAACTGCTTTTGTTTTTTATTTGTTCAAAAATACCTTTGATGCC
This sequence comes from Maratus speciosus, assembly GCA_963932465.1. Classification (NCBI taxonomy): domain Eukaryota; kingdom Metazoa; phylum Arthropoda; class Arachnida; order Araneae; family Salticidae; genus Maratus; species Maratus speciosus. The sequence goes on along the minus strand of OZ010792.1, from coordinate 520,513,743 downwards.
ATTTTGGTTATTGGGATATCAAGAAATTGTCAAGAATAACGAAGAAATGCGGAAAAGGGAAACCTTCTTCGCCAAACACATGAGAGGTTCAAAAATTGCTAAAGGCTGATCGCTGATATTGCCCATCAAAATGTGATATAGCAGACCCTATTTTCCAGTGTGTCGCAAAATTGGAAAATTATTTGGTAAAAATAACATTCGTTCAAGTAACGCAAAGTGAGAAATTACATTAATTAACACTAGAAAAGCCGTGAGGAGTCATTTTGACCCCTAACATATGAATATATTGCGGCTCGAACCAGAAATTTCTTTATAAAATAAGATTAAAAGACAAAAAGAAGAAAAATTTTAAGTAAATAAGTTAAAGAGTTTTAAATAAAAATTCTAGTGTAAAACATTTTTTATAAAACTTGAGTAAAATTTCCAGTCTTTCTAGTGTTAAAGTTAAATTATGTAAGTATGTCAATTTTCTTTCATATTTTGTTTCTCCTCAGTATTTTATTTTTTTGTATTAAGAAATTGTCACTAACTGGATTTTTTAATTAAAATTACTAAATTAAAGAAAAAGTTGCCTATTTTAGCATTAAGTTGCTAACCTATTTAATTTGTGACATAAACTGAATTCAATTTATTCAATTAAGGGAATTATTTTATACCATTTAAATGATGGCATTGTTTAATGCGGAAAAATTACCTTCTTGGGAGCCCGAATTAACATGAGTTTACTGTATACAGTAAAGCACCGATTATACATCTTTCAGAGGACCGCTCAAAAACGAAGCATAACTGATAAAGACGAACAATCGAAATTGTAATCGCCTAATGTGCAAAATCTTTGACTGTAGAAATATATTGCTGCATTCATATAAATTTAAGTTTGACACACTTTTTGGTTGTATAAAATGCACTGTATATTAAAAAAAAAAGTTAAAATATTTAAAAAAAAATTAAATCATTTCTAAGATTTAAAAATAAAAGCGAGAATTATAAAACCTTATATCAGTTGCACGCTTTGAATTACGTATTTTTTATTCATTATCGAACGTACAAACACATTTTCATTAAAATAATATTTAATCATTGTCTGATGTGCCGATTTACTTTGCGATGTAAGCTAAAGCATTATGCATGATGTTAAGTTCCTGGAAAGTTTTGTCCCTAGTGTTGTGAGAAAGAAACAAGTTTGTAAGTGTGTCAATGCAGTCCAACGCATCTTTGAAAGAAGGTGGGAGTTATTTCTTTTTCTTCTTCGTTACTTAAGGGAACAAAAGAGTTTAAAATCCTTAAAAATATTTTTTTTTTATTTTTGTAAATTTCACCTTAAATATTATTCAAGGGTACATTATATGCATTATGGCATGCATTTATCACAAAATAATAATAAAAAATAAATTTTATTTTTGAGAAAAAAATGGAATTTTACGCGTCGTCTTAGAAATCTTTGAAATGCCCCCTGCGCATTCCATATCAATGAAAATCCCCAATATTTTTTATAAAAGTTTGGTTTATATATAGAAATAAAATAGAGCATAGAATTTTATACATTTGAATTTAAAGGTTAAAAGAAAAAAAAATTAAAAATTTTGAAATTTTGAAATGTTTTCGAAAAAATTTCAAAATTTCATTTTTTTTTTTACCTTTAAATTCAAATATATAAAATTCAATGCTATATTTTATTTATATATGTAAACCAAACATTTATAAAAAATATTGGGGATTTTCATTGATATGGAATGCGCAGGGGGCATTTCGAAGATTTTTAAGACGACACGAAAAATTCCATTTTTTTTCTCAAAAGTAATTTTTTAAAAAATTTTTTTGTGCTAAATGCATGCCATAATGCATATAATGTACCCTTGAATAATATTTAAGGTGAAATTTACAAAAATTAAAAAAAAAAAAAAAATTATTTTTAAGGATTTTAAACTCCCTTGTCCCCTTAAATGAGCAGCCGGTAATCTGTTTTCTATCAGTTCATCAATTGTGCCTAATTTCGATGTCATTACATCAGCATCACATTCGGAAAAAATTCCGAGAAAATCGATTAGGGCATGAAGGAAACGACGTACACTGTAAAAAAAACCACTGTAGATTTGCCAGAACGAACTCGATCACAGTGAATGTGCTGTATCTTAGTAAATAAATAAATAGAAATGCTTAGTGTGTAATCTTTATTTGGTTTCCTGACTATATTAACATGGAAAATACAGTAGTTACGTAAAATTAACAGCACAATGTACTGGCAATTTGGACGCATTTTTTTACAGCACAAACTGCTGGCGTCCAAACTGCCAGCACATTGTGCTGTTAATTTTACGCAACTACTGTATTTTACATGTTAATATAGTCAGGAAACCAAAGAAAGATACAGCACATTCACTGTGATCGAGTTTGTGCGTGAGATGAACAGTACCTTGTACTGTAAAAATGTCGTTTATTTTTACAGTGTATATCCGAAGCTATGCGTTGTATAAACGAAACGTTATAACATCAAAATACATAGGGGTGAATTGGGACCGCAGTGAAATGACGTATAAATGAGAAACGTATAAATGGTTCTTTGCTGTACTCGTAATTCAGCAATGCCTTCATTTCCTGTAAATGTTGTTTTACCTTTCTTTGAGTACGTATGCAGCCAAATGCGCAGGTAGGAAACGTTAAGTAGATGATCGTAAAATTAGAAAACTCATAATTATTGTTCATATATCTATGTTAGTATATCAGATTTTACGCTTCTAGGACTATTATTTAAAATATTTACAAAACAAATTACGCAAATCAATGTTAACCTTTTAAGTAGAATTATGAAGCTAAAAATTATTTATAAAAGAGTGAGATTGATATCATATTGTTTGCTAATATATATAACCAATAATTATGAGTTTCGAAATTGTACAATAACTTTAACTTCTACTTCATAGCACACAAAATAATAATAATAATAATAATTGTGTAAATAAATGAAATTATTGTCATAAAGAGTGAGACCAGTGATCCCTTAACATTCCCGGATTTAACATTCGCAAGTTTTAATTATTCGCGAAATAAAAAATGAAGACCATTTCAACATTCGCGAATACTGAACTTGGTTATTCGCGAATTTTGTTTTATAAAGAATATTTTTTTATAAAGTAAATTCACTTTTTTTTCACCTGCATTGTACTGTATAGTCTAAGTTTCGCGAATTTCAACCATAAAATTGTGAAACTGCAGGTAAACGTTTTTCTTTCTTTCTTGTGTAGAGTTTTTAAAATTTCATAAATTTCTAAAATTCAAAATTTTTATTGCAGGTGAAATATTTTCTGAAAAAATTGTAGGGGAAATTTTAAAACCTCAACGCCATCTTTTTGAGAGCGCAATAGAGCGCGATCCTTTTCTGATAAGGAATCTTAAATTTAAAAACGAAATCGGGACCGCTATTTTTAATTATATGGAAATTCATAGACAAAAAATCTGTTCTGCTAAACAGTCGCATATTACCAAATTATTTTAGCTATCAACTAGCAAATAATGTTTGTACAATATGTTTATAATTATTTAAACGTATTTGCAGCCTGCACTTTCTAAATATACTTAATACGCTTAATAAATATACTTTTTACATCTCAATTGCTTTTTTTTTTCCATTAAAAAAAAATCATAAAACCTAACCCTCGTTAATGCACGGGAAGGTAGAGTTAGGTTTCCGCGAACCTAACCCCCGCGACTGTTAAGGCTTTTCTCAAATCCAAAGGGTCAACTATCTGACATAAGTTTTAATTCATTTTTGTTTGGAAACGCATGAAACTAGAAGGTGTTATTATTCAGAAACTATGTCATCGAACTGTTTTTTCCGTTTTCTTGTAAACGCAATAGATCTTTCAGAAAATACTATCAAAGTTGGCATTTTGAACTGAACTTCCGATCGAAAGAAGAAAATCCAGTCAGTAAGGGGAGAAAAATGCCGTGTCACGTGATCAAAATCGCTTATAACTCAATAGGTAATTGATTGATCAAAAAATGGAAAAAACAGTTCGATTCCAAATCAGTTCCATGGTCATACTTTCCAATTTTATATCTTTCTGTTAAAAAATAAATTTGTAAATGTGTCAAAACGTTTTGCGCTTGTTGAGCAGAGCAGTTGAGAACAGCCTTAAGGGATTATTGTACTAGTAATTCAGCGGTGCCTCCGTTTCCTGTAAATGTTGTTTTACCTTTCGTTGAGTTCGTACGCAGTCGAATGCGCAGATAGGAAGCATTAAATAGTTGATCGTAAAATTGTTCCTAAAAAACTCATAATTATTGTTCATATATGTATGTTAGTGTACTAGATTCTACGCTTCTAACGACTGTTATTTAAAATATTTAAACAACCAATTACGATAATCAATCTTAACCTTTTAAGTAGAATTATATGAAACTAGAAATTATTTGTAGAAGAGTGAGATTGATATAATATTGTTTGCTATTATATATAACCAATAATTATGAGATTCATAATTCTACGATAATTTTAACTGCTACTTCATATTGTAAAAAAAATTAATTGTGTAAATAAATGAAATTATTGCCATAAAGAGTGAGATCATCTATATTAAAACATATATGACAAATAATTAAGAGACTCCCTGTTCTAAGATTAATTAATAGCTGTTTGTATAATCTTGGTTTACGTAATTATTCTGTATATATTTTAAATAATACTCGTAGAAGCGGGAGATCTGGCATGCTGACCAATGGCATGCATATCTGACCAATAATTATGAGATTAATAATTATGCGACTAATTCAAAAGGTTTTTGCATAATCTTGAATTACGTAATTAGTTGTGAAAATATTTTAAACAATACTCGTAGAAGCGGTAGATGTAGTATACTTATAATCTGACCAATAATTATGAGTTTCGTAACTCTACGATCACCTATTTGGCTTTTCCGTATCTGCACATTTGACTGCAGACATACTCAATGAACGGTAAAACAACATTTACAGGTATCAGCGGTAGCGCAAATTAAGTTCTTTAGCATATGTGATTTTGCGTGGACCAGATTTGATTCAAGACCCGAATGAAATCTGCCTTAAATTTTACACATATTAAAGATTTAAAAACCTTATGAACGTAAAAAGTAGGCTGTTTTTAGAAGATTAGGTTCTCATATAAGTACAAGTCGCAGGTACGTTACATCCGTCGCTCCTCTGATCAGCGCACGTACGTTGGAGAGAAATTAGGAATCTCGCGTGCGTATTGCGTTATGCTTTGTGTTGATAGGTATAGCTCTAAAGCTGCAGCATAAAACAATTTTGCTGAGTTTACCTAAAAAGATCTTTTTTATGAAAGCTGCTTTTCAACCGAAGCCTAAAATTTATCGCAAATAGATGACATCTTATCAAGCCGCACCCTATAAATATCGTTACCATAATAGCGGATGAAAGAGAGAGAGAATATTTCTAAAATCTTCTTAACCAAGCTTACTCAAAGCACTTATATTTTACGTATGAACCTTACAATGCATTCAAAATTCAATCAATCCTATTTTTCAAATAAAGTAGGTGACAGAAATCCGGAAGTTAAGGTTGAAGCAGGGTGATTGGAGAATGGATTAGTGTCTGTAAAGATGAGAAAAACTGAAAGAAGTAAATAGTATTAATACCTGGAAATGACTGAGCAAAAAAATAAAAAAATAAATAAAAAAATAAAAATAAAAAATGATATTATGAATGTAAAAGATCCCTTTAACTTTTTGATGCAATTAATTCCCATATATGTCCTTTGATAACATTAACCCTTAAATAGCTAAAGATTTCGCAGATCACTGCTTTTTAAATTTTTCACAGTTTAACTTGTAATTTTTAGTTTAACTGTAAATAGTAGTGAAATTTCGTTTTGTTGGGACCCCTAGTACTATCGCTAGAGTTTTCTGAATAGATGAATTTTGATTATAATACTCCTGCACATAAAATTTAGTAAGAAATAGTATTCTATGAGTTAATCTAGCCTTTTATGCGTTCTTCGATCAATCTTCTCAGAGACTGCTAATGATATTTAAGCGACAATTTTTGTCACAGCAATTAATGGTTAATCCTTCCCTTTTTAATGCATTATGCAATTATCTTTTGTCACATAGCATTTTGATTCTAAGAACTTGAGATTGTTCTGGGGAAGTTTTTGAAAGTTTTTAAAATGAAGTTTCTAGCATGGAGTTTTCAAAGTCGTTTAATTATAAGTAATACCCTGTCATTTTTCAAACACATTTTATCATAAAAATAGGGCATATTTTCTTTTATAAATATTAACTATTGTTTCATTTATCATCCCACAAGCGCTATCAAACTTTCTCAGGATTATGAATATGTTCAAAGAAGGTTCTCTACGTTTAAGCTCTAATATCGCAAGATCTCTTTCGTGCAGTTTCTTTTGTGATGATACATACAAGATTATCTTTTGGTCTTGTTATCTCGAATTTTATCCAAAATTAACTTAGATGACCTCAAAAGTCAAATAAAAAATGTTAATCGGTTACTCTGCAGCACATTTGACATGCATTTAGTTATCAACTCGAACAATTGTGAGATGGTAAAGGAAACCTCATAACCAGAACGACACAAACTATCATCACACGGCGATACATTTTAAGTATATTATACTTCTCCTTTCTGAAATATAGTTCTATGAAATCAGGTTATTCTTTTGAATAACCCAATATTCGATTCACTAAATAAAAATGTCATTCACATTTCTACATCACAGCAACAACCTAATTCTTGCGTACTAAATCTTTCATAATTTTTTTTTTCTGTTTTTCAAACACAATGACAAATTTTGTTCTTCCGTGGTAGGGAGGTGGGCCTACTACCTGATCGGTCCTTTTGTCAGGTCCCTATGTCGCTTGTCAAGCCCCGACTGTGAGTGATCCATCACGTGACTGTCGACGGAAGCCGGTGTTCCACCCCCACTATCCTTCTCCTGTATACAGTCATCATCCATCTTGGTTGCTTTGCCTCCAGGATTTTTTGAAAGAGAATAAATAAATATATTTCAATTCTGAAGTTGCGTTCTTGTTTAAAACGGGAAAAGAGAGGGTTTTATTTCAGAGATATGTAATCGCCGTGTGGCATCATCAGAAGACTCCTCTGTGAGGTTAGAGGTAGAGAGGAGACAGCCTGACAGTGAGCAACAATTTGATTTATTTTAAAAGAGAAAAAAGTTAACAACGTATTTAAAACTTTCGCAGTAAGATCTGCGATGGCAGTAAAATATGGCTTGAAATTACTCGCACGCGCTGTTCTTTATGTTTAAAGCGCGTTTTGAAGCCTGAATTTAAATAACAGGATTGTATGATAAATGTAAGAAATGAGTAAAGAGAAAAAAAAACACTGCAATAAAAATCTATCAGTTGAAATAAATATCATATTAAATAAATATTTCTACGTATAAAAATGGTTAATAAAATCATAAAATTGTTAATTTTGAATTATTACAGTGTTTAAAAAGGTTTATACAAGGAAAGTTTTTTCCTTTCAACGTTAGTGGATAGTTTATAGGGAATAAATAAAGCCTGAGTTTACTTATGTGTGTATGTGTGAATGTAAACCCTACCCTACAATTAGGCATGTGAAAGTGCTTCCGATAGCAAAGCCTGTAATGATATTAAAACATGTCTCAAAATGGCTTAATATGCCCCTTTTTCTTTTTTTTAAAGCTCATTTGCGCATTTTATGTTTTATTTGACGCTTATAGCGCATATATACGTGACGAATATATACCTTAACGATGCAAATGGCATACCGAGAGGAAATAAAAGCTTTCAGGCATAACTATGGTTCACTATGGTTATTAATCTATAATCACTATGGTTATTAATTCTGTTATAATGCTTATGCATTTAAATTTGCATAAAATACGCAATTAACCTTTTCGACTTGGGCGTCTCTTACACAAATTTTATTCGGTTGACACCACTTTTTTAAAGAACTTTCCTTCAAGTACACAATTCCAAAATGCTCTAATTATATAAGGCAAATTTTATTTTCCTTTATTACTGGTGCCAAAAACAAATTTTGCAAAGAAAGGTGATGTCCAGCCAGACTGGACATACGAATGCAAAGGGTAAAGGGTTAAAGTACTGGCACAGTCCTTTTGCTAACGACCCTGATACGGTACAAGTTCTGATTTCATTCCTAGGTACAGAATAGTAAACAAACTCGTTTTTATTTTGGTTAACGAAAGTAATTATTTAGGTATTAAAATAGTTTATTATCATGAGTTTTTATAATCGTGATAAAAAATCTAAATTTAATATGAAATAATGATAGAAAGAAATCCTTTTTTGTCAAATAAGACAATTTTTAAGGCATCGCTCTAAAATATCCATTGAGAGAGAAACATCATTTGTAATGCATTTTCGTGAAGTTTATAGCTTTAAAAAATCCCCATCGAAGTTTTTTTTCCCTTTAAAAATATATTTTCACAGTAAATCCTTCCATGCAAAAACCGGGACATCCCTTATCTCGCTGTGGCCGCCAATTCTTTTGTGTGGCCAGCTGATTGGTTGCCCTTTCAAGCGTTTAGAGAATGATGATGATGATGATGATGCCACCATATCTCTGGGAAAAACGATAATCAGGAGCACTAGGGATGGACAAAAACATTTCACAAAAAATATTCAAAAAGGCGAATACACAGCGGAAAAAAATATTCAATCAATATTTTAGCTTTTAAACAGCGTGTCAACTCCGCGTAATTACGATCAAAAAATGTAAAAGAAACCAGAAAAAAATAATACGAAGAAAAATACAAAAATATGAAAGCGTAGATTGACCCGACGTGTTATAATATCGAATGCTCTGCGAAGCGAAAGATGGGTAGGGGTGGGGGGTAGAGATATTTCATTGTTCTCGTAGCTTTGCTTTCGGTAAAAATGGAAAGGAGGGGGGCAATTGCGATTTGGGTAAAGCGTTTCCCCTTTTCCCTCCAACACCATGTTTTAGGCCTTATCGGCCTTTTCGCAGCGCTGCCACCGCTATTAGTCAAATTCGGCCACTAAATAGAATGTTCCCGCTTTAGAATATACATTCATTACCCTAGAGGGTTTCATAAAAGGGTGGTTTCGGGGAGATGGTCCAAACGTTCGAAGTTCGATTCTGTGAATTATCGGACTCAGGTGAGAATAGAATTGGTTGCAAACAGTGTAAATAACCGTAAATATTGGCTGTTTAAGCAAATCTGGATAATAGAGTGGAACACAAATTGCCGTAGAAAAGGAGTTGCTAAACCTCTCAACCCTTCATTTACTTTATCTTGCTTTTATTTCGGTAACTGGAGAAAACTTCTTAATTATCAACAATGTGATAAATAATTAAAAAGTAGTAATCTATCGCATTTTCTAGTTTATGCTCTGAATAAATTTTTACACGCTTAAATTAATTAATTAATTTTTTATTTTATATAATTCATCCAGCACAAATCTTGTATAAATAGAGTAAACAATGAAAAGTTTCTTTTGACAAACATACGACAAAATATTTTACTTATATCTTGAAAGGAACAAAAAAACTCTATCGACTTCATCGATTTTATCGAAAATTTTATCGATTTTTGTCTGTGATATCTTTGTACTTGTGAACTTAAACGTATTATTTTATCTTTCATACCACCTTGTTCTATGAAAAAATAATCATGAATAGGTTAATCACAGCGACAATGATATATGATAATATAAAAGTTATATAAAACACCAAAATTTCATAAAAGTGTCTATTTAATCAGTTTTTTGGCTTTGATGCATTTTCGAAAGCTGAATATAATTTTTTTTTTCACTTAGTTCTTATTTATCTTTAAACATTATTTTTTATAAATCAAGCAATGATTAAATTTTTTTTTAATTCTTTAACGAAATTCAATGCAAAGTAAGTCATTGATAACAAAAGTAAAGCTTCTGTTTCTAAAATTATGAAAAGATAATTTCTTTTGGTGAATTTTTGCAGAGAGAATGCAGGTAATGTTGAATTATGGCGTAGTTATTCATGAGAAAGCCTGTTATATGGAGGAATTTGCAAGGAAAAGTGATAAAAATGTTCATTATATGAAAGGAATTTTTTTTAAATATTCTAACAAGAGAAGGTCAAATTGTTAATAGTATAACGTTTTAAGTTTTCAAAAGAATAACTAAAGTTTAATGAAAAAAAAAATTGCGAGAGAAAAGGGTTCCAATACTGCAATTTTCTTTTAAAATTTGTTTATTGAATTATATGCATTCTCCTTAACTTCGTCTAAATCTTAGCCAAGTTCTATGAAATTGTTTTTCTCGTTTTTTTTTTTTTTTAATTTATCCTCTAAGTTTAACAAATAATTCGAACAAATGGATAAGTGTGATCACAGATCGCACAGAGGGTTTCGTTTAATATTTCTTTTAAAACACTTTATGCTTAAATTAAAAAATCAGAATTGTTAATTTATAATTATTAAATTCTTACATAAATGGCAGCACCATTACATTTAATTTTTAAATAATTAGAAAAATATTTTTTAAATCAAATTAAAAATATTCAAGAAAAGTTATTTAAATAAAATTAAAAAATCCAAATATTTTTAAATTCAGAAATTTCAAATATTTAGCACAGGTATAAATAAATTATAAAATTTTTAAAAGCAAAAAAAATGTTTAAAATATATTTAAAATGTTCAAATATTTCAGAAAAAATCCATATTAATTGTTTGACTTTTCAAGCACTCACTAGATGGCGCCAAACAGGGTGTTAACATTTATTAAAATTCGAAAAAACACCTTTCAAAAGTGGCCCTATTATTTCAAAAAATGGCCAGTATATGGCAGCAGTAAACAAAAATACTGGTTTTAGATTGAAATTCCAGATTTTCGGTGTCTGAAAAAAAAAAAAAAAAAAAAAAGATATTTTAAAAATTATTCCTGCGCAAAAATATATACATGCCTTTAACATGGTAAAAAAAAAAAAGGGAATTTTCTTTTAATTAAATCCATTTGAAAAAAAATGTAATAATAATAAAAATTAAATTTAAAAGTTCCACCTGAGAGATACGAACCTACAATCTACTGCGTGGGAGACATTTGCGTTACCATGGTGTCGGCGATGTTTGCTGAATTTAACATTATGTTATGAAATCGAAAAAGAACGAATTCACTTAATTACAAACAGTTAACATTAAGGATTTTTCCAAAATTTTTTGTTGCCTGGTGGCGTGGTCAGTAAGCGGAGGCTGCGGTCACGCTGAGGGTCCGGGCTCGAGTCCCTGGGTAAGACATGGATGTAATTGTGATTGTGTTTTCAAAGGTAATATATATATATGTAATGGAGAGAAATAAAATTGTTATGTCTAGTTTGTGTTTCAATTTCTGTGTATAAATAAGGATCATTCGAGGCGACAGCCATTGTTGCTATAGGCCTCAAAGCAATCTCCACTACGGTGGATTTCAAATGTCATATGTGTCCAAAATTTTATGATTTTGGGAAGGTCAAGGGGGGGGCGGGTATTCAACTGTATGTAAAAAAAAAATCAAGTCTGTAACTTAAATAGTTTCCGAGTACGAGCTTGTGACAGACGGACAGACAGAGAAGCGAGTCTATTAGGGTTTCGTGAGGTGAATGAAACCCTAAAAACTAACTGCATATATTATTTTTTTCATTTGTCGAATTTGTCAATATATACAGAGAGAGATCTGGTCAGATTTTGTGGGAAGAATTTGCTTATTGCATTTTCGATTATTATATTTGCTTATTACATTTTCGATTATTATATTTACTTATTGTATTTTGATTTTGAATTTTGATTGATAGTAATAATTAAAAGTATGGTTGGTATGTTGCAGTTTCTCGGGGAAGTAAGTTTAAAACTATTTAATGTCTTTTTTTTTTCTTCGCTGATGGAAAAAAGATGTAGACAAAAACAGTGATGGAGATTATCTTTATATCTTAAACTTCGAATCAAATAACTAGTTTTGATACGGATTTTTCGAGAAGTGCAGTTTAAGGCTAGTTAATATCAGTTTTTCTCTTCTTAAAATTTTTAATATAGAGAGGATGGAAAATGATGTACATAAAAACAGAGATAGAAATTATCTTTATAGTTTAAACTTCAATTGAAATTTATAGTTTATTGAAGATTGAAATTTATATTTCTAGTTTTGATGCGGATTTTTGGATAAGTTGGTTTAAGGCTATTTAGTATAGGTTTTTTATCCTTCCTCAAGTTCTTAATGTATTGAAAATGGAAAAAAGATGTGCATAAAAAACCGTCATAGAAATTAGTTTAACTTTGATTTAAATAGCTAAAACAGAAAAATGCGAAGCTTTTCACATTAAGCATAGCAAAATATCCAATCATTAAAAGTCACCAAATTTGTAGCAACTTCCAAACGTTAGATAGCCCCACCAGTGGCTGAGAGGTTCTGCTCTCGAAGCTGGTAGACGGGAGGTGCTGGGTTCAAACCCAATCGCGCCCGTCGGCCTAACCGTTTCGGAGTTTTCGTGGTTTTCTTCGAAGCCGTGGTTTTCCATGCGTAAATACGGGTTAGGTTCCCTTAGAAAGACCCCCACGAAGGGCACTCCCCCCAGGGCCTATATCCCACGTGTTGATAATCGGCCGTCATAAACACAAACCAAACCAAACCAAACGTTAGATAATGGGATTTTCTTTAAAATTATGTAGGAACTTTAAATATTACATTGGAATATTTAGGCTTAAAGAGATACATAATTTCTTGATAAAGATTATAATGTGGAATGGAATTCAAACTTACTAAAAATTATGTACAACCGCGTAGACGGTTCCTGCGAAGCAAGGAATACAGATATTTAGTTTTCAATTAACAGCATAAGGTTTGGTGTAAATTTATTTTAACTGTTTACTAATTTATTTTAACTAAGTTTTACTACATACTTGTTCTGAACATCGTATTTCGATCGAAAATGTCCACATTGCCAAAGAACGCCTGATAATGTGAATAATTATAATGAGCGATATCCTGGGGAGTATATTGCTGTACCATACCACTCTTTAAGAAAACTTTCAGGCAGATAAATCTCTATAAACATGGAATTAAATATGTCTGCTGGAACTGTCCTTTGGTCATGTTTAACTGATTTTTACTACTATTAAACAGCAGATATAAAAGTTGAAAATATTATGAAAAGTTGACAACAAAGGAGAAAACACTTTCGCAATACTTGTTTAAGAGAATGACAATTTTTTTTCTTTCTAAAGTTATTTTTAAATATAAGAAATTTTGGAATTTCAAGACTTTTTAATATCGTTAATTTCTGAGTTCTTTTTGCCCGAACAAAACTGAAAGGTGAAAGAAAGGTAAAACCAACAACAGGTGAAACTTTCAACAGGTGAAAGAAAGTAAACTTAGCTATGACCTTCTTGCTAAGGCTAATGTCAGACGAACGTCTTTTTGCACGCTTTTTTCTTTCGTACACCATCCCTACACATGCTAGTGAAGGTGTAGGGATGGTGTAAGAGAGAAAACAGCGTGATATGACAGTAGCCTAAATGTCCTTAACGTAACTACTTCTCTAGTCCCAGTTGACATTTACTCGTTCTGTTATTAGACGTAATAAAAATAGCACTCATATAAAAACTAGATTAACGTCTCAAATTTGTTCAATACTTGCCGATTGCACGTATTGATATCCATGATCTAGGGGTCTATAAATACTTTTCCTTAAAATTTGTCACTTAATTTGATGAATTCTAAAATATGAAGAAGCTTTTTTTTTTTATCATTAACACTAGTAGATTTTTTATCCTAGCAAAAACATTAATATAAAACTATCATTGTTAAGTACGGAAATTTGATTCATGTGTTTCTGGCTCAACAAGCGAACAAAAACAAATTTAGATTTGCCCACGTCACTTAACGTCCTCAATGCAAATATTTCCCTATTTCTCAACCGGCATTTACATCCTTTCTCATTCTCTTTTTAAGCTAAAAAGGGGTAATACTTTCTCGGATAAGCCTAACAAAAGCCCTCCCCCGCACCCGTGATAACGCATGTCATATTCGCAGCTGAAGACGAGCCTATAACCGTGTCAATGAAAAGAGGAACAATAAAAATAGGGTAGATACTACACCATCCCTGTCATCCAAGAAGCCCGTCTTCACAATGCAATATTATTCAATAGCAGAATTCGGCACGAGCCCTTCCGCCTTATCTTCTGCCCTTTGACAGAGAATTATGACTTATTCTTTTGTCCGGGTAAACTTCTCTTCTCTACGAAGCTTTATTGACTCGCATAATACTCCAGCCAGCTCTTTTAACACCACCACTCGCCCGTGTTTTGTGAAAATAGAAATTAGAGACGGCACCATTTTTCAAATTAGATGCTCGACTTTCATGGGATCGTTCGACGATATCATAAAAACAATGACAGGTTTTCCACTTTTTCTTTCTTTTTTTTCTGGAAAAAAAAATGTGATTGGTTTTTCAACGAGAGGTTATATGTTGAGTGGATGCAAACATAGTGCAGTATTTTAGTATGATTAAAAAAATATGCTTTCTTCAGAAAATGAGATTGCAAAAACGGGATTGTTTTGTTTAATGAAAGTATTTAAATGGAAATAAAGCACGATGAAGCGAACGAAGAAAACTTAAAAGATCGATTAAAAGATTGCATGAAAATTACAAAGTAACGACATTTATTCTAATGTTTCTTTGTGTTTCACGCTGTGAATAAGTGTTTTATAGTGATGAAAGAAACAACAATTTTCACTTAGACCAATCATTAATTTAAGCTTCTCAAATCTCTAAAATATATCTAAAAGCTCGATTTTAACAATTTTTATAATTATTGTTAAAATGAATATCATGCCTTTTATAACTTCTCATGGTTCATAGAATATTTAAATATAAGTAAAGCTTTAGAGAAAATCCTTATAATTATAAACAAGTCGGATAAAATATTGTACTATTTTTTTAATTAATCTGCAGAGGTTTTTTGTTATAAGGTCTGGCTAAAACTGTAGTTTTCTTGTTGTAGTTGATGTCTGCTATATGATCTTTGATCCTAGTTTTAAGCTTTCTGCTTGTCCTTCCTATATAAAATTGCACTGTTCCATCTTCTTTGGTGAAAGGTATTTCATATACCCCTGATAATTGATTTGGTTCTGTTAGGTCTATTTTCTTATATACTATGTTTTTTAATTTTACGGAAAGTTTTGCAATAATGGAGGCATTGTATTTATTGAGTTTATATTTCAATCTTTCGAAGAAACCAGGAAAATATTGTAAAGAGGATGAATGTATTTTTTTTTTTCATTTCTAGCAAATATTAAGTTAGTTTGATGTTTCAAATGATTTTCATATATAGTTTTATAAATAATTCAAATTTTAAAATACAAATTTGAATGTATCACGATATCCCAAATGTTTCTCTCGTTGCATCCACAAAGCCTCAATCCTTATTTTAACCCTGATATTTTAGGAATCATTGCACTTTATTTTTGTTGTTATTGTGCAATCACTAACTTGTTATCATAGAAAACGTTTTACTTGAATCGAAGAATTATATACTCTCTCTCGTGCTTTTGCAAGACGACAAAAAATATTGAAATTGTAGATTCTCATTTTATATTTTATGTTTTTATAAATTAATGTCACGGCATATAATTAACATTTTTCAAATATATAGATGTTTTTAAATAAAGTATGTCATTTAAAGGATAAATACAGGCTGATTTTGAAAAATATATATACGTAAATACATAACATTTATTTGTAAATACCCATACGCATTCTAAATTATACAAAATCAACGATATTTTTGAATATAAGTTTATGATAAATAATATATAATTATGGCCTAAACGATTTCATATACTTCAATTACTGTTATAAATATTTATATATTTTCCTCTTTGTGCTATACTGATGCATTTCAGAGTTTATAATTCTGCCATTCCCCCCCCCCCTCCCCCTTGTTTTTGAAAAGAATGTATAAATATTAAATATATAAAAATAGAAGATTGAAGCATTCTCCATAAATCTGAATTTTGTAGTTGTTATTCAATGTTGTATAATTATTCTTTTTTGCGTCACGTAGTTTAAATTTCTTTATTATATTTTTACTCTTAACGTAATCACTAAAAAGGGATTTCTTTAGATGTGGGAATGATTTTTCATGATTAATTTTTCTCGTTTATGCTAACTTCTTAGTTAAGATAAATTTTAATTCATTTCTTACAAAATATTTAAACAACCTCTTGTTTGCAATTTGTAATATTGATATTTTAAAAGGGTATAATTAACGTTAAGAGGAGAAAATATGTTAGGCGGAGACCATTTTATAACTGCTCTCTCCAAATTCCTCATTACTCCATATTATTGCTAATTCACTTAAAATCTTAAAAAGCATACGGGATGATCTTTTAATATACAGTACTAATGCGCTGCATCATGAATAAATGTCTTTCATAAATACACTAAGTTACGAAAAAATGATCAAACTATTACCAAAAATGTTTCCAACACTAGACTAATTAAAAAAATTAGATTAATTAATAGAATATTTAAAACAGAATTACTAATAATGAACTTCTAAAATCCATTTTCATGGGCTTAAAACGTTGCATTACTGCTACTCTGGGAGAACGATATTTTAAAATGTAAAATATGGAGTCGAGAATCACAGTTTTATGCGCAAATCCTAAAAATATCCTTCGAAACAGGTGCTCTGTAACAAATTGCAGAACTCGGATGCGATTTTCGTAATGTCTACATCTTTTGTCAATCGAATTTCACAGAGAGGTATTTATGAACGGGGCAAAAAAAATGGATCTTCCAGGGCCTCTTTCGCCCCCCCCCCCCCCTCTTTCTCCGTATACAAATTCTTCGAAGTTGCCCAGTGGAGCGTCCCCAGCGAATCAATCGCTCATGAGCATCCGTCTTTTGATGCTTCACACCGGGTAGCTGGGACAGAGATGGAGTCGCTCGGCAATAAAAAAAAGTTTGTTTGAATAAAAACCCTTTCTGCTCTCCAAAGCATGAAATCTCGAGACTCCGTGGCTCCCCCTTTACTTCTGTGGAAACCTCTCGATTCATTTCTCTGAGCGCAGTATGAAGATAGATTTCATTTTGACCTCTTTGGAAGTAGTCTCCATATTTGTGGTTGAATTTCTTTTCTTTCCGCATTTTTCAAGCGGTTATATATACTTCCCTCTTTGATCTGTTGAGCATTGATTTGCTTAATCCCCTGTTTCTTCTTGTTCTTCTTCTTCGTGAGTGTTTATTTTTTTGGTGGTTCTGGCGCTGAAAACTGTTGGTATTCCTCAGCTCTGTTGCTCGGTCCGCCCTGAAGAACACGACTGAAATGGTGATCCAGAAGTAACGTGTTCATTTTGTTGTCACTAAAATCAATCACAAGTTTCAAACGCGGTTTTTTTTTTTTTTTTTTTTTTTTGGATACTTTGTGTTGTCCTGAGAATAACATATCAGGATTGCGGTATAAATCTTTTATTGCTAAAGCATTTTGAATAAAATGATACGTTAACTATCTTTTAATATAATTCGAAGATTTAATTCAGTGGGACAGATATTTTTATTGCTATTCTCAAGGCTTCAATATAGAAAACGGCGCGCGTTTGAGTTCAAATAAATAATTGAGAAAAGTATTATTGCATGATTATTAAAGTATTTCTTCGATATTAAAATTATCGTCGAGGATCAGATTCTTATTTTATTTGAAAAAAAGAATCTAAACGAAATTTTAATTATACAGGTTAAGCAACATTTATGGGGTCTTAGAACTCTCAAAGCTTGAAAATTTTCGAAATTTTATTATTATTTTTTTTAGATGTTAAACTTCTGTATTTTCTGAACATTTTGATATGATTGTTTCTTTGAAACTCATATTAGAACAGAAGTTATGGATATTAGAAGATATACCCTCTCAATATCTGAAGCGGCGTTTCCGAAACTTTGAAGTCATTTTTATTCAAATGACGTTTTTGGGCATAACGCGCAGGATATCTCAAAAACGTCTGAATATTTTTTTATGAAAATATCAAAACGTATGTTTCATGTTAGTCTGTATAAACTGAACCTAAAATTGCATTTTTATTGTTCAAAAAAATATTTTTTTTAGGTGATTATACTGTTGAAATTTTCAAAATTTTGCATTAGCTAAATACAACTTTGTATTAAAAATATAAAAATACTTTAAATGCAAATGTATTTAGATTCAGGGCATTTATTATAAACTGCAGTATTATTAGGTCAAAAAAAATTTCATTCTAGTTTCAAAATTTATTTTGCAATTCTTTATTTTTATTTCTGCGTGTAAGATGTTATACCAATTTTCTGCTCGACAAATATCTGACAGTTTGGAGCTCCTATAGATACTAATTTTGCATCTTACAATTTTTTAAATACATAAATTTAAAGAACATACTTATATCTTTTAATCGCAATAAAAATTGTGTTTTTAAAACATATACATTTTAAGATATTAAACATTGAAAATTGTCTTTTTTTTTCTTTTTTTTCCAATTTTAAGAGTCTTTAGACCCTTTAAGAAGTGCGAATAGTTGGCTTACTTTTATAATAAGTGCGTTAATAATAATACTGCAGTAAGTGTTTTACTGTTATAGAAAGTATAAAAATTTACTCTCATATAAAACTTCAACGATTTTACTATGTAATACAATACGACTAATGCAAGACATCCTGAACTGTAGACTTTTATTTTTTTTTTCTAAAAATGTTAAAAACACAAAACCTTTCTGGTCCTATTACAGCATTCAATATATTTTATTTGCATATTATTCAGTTTCATTAAAACCTTTTGGAATAACTTCAAATAAAATATGAAATACTGAGTAACTGCTTTACTATCAACTCGAAACTTCTTGTCAACGTTTTTTAAATAGTTTTTGCAAGTACTCTTTTTTATGATTATTATTGAAATCCAAATTCTTCCACAATAAATATTTTTTCCTTTTTTTTTCAAATTTCTATAATTTTGAATACATGAATATTTTGGTCTTACAATATTCAGCTTCGTATCAGTATGACCGCAGCTTAAATGAGTCACTGGTAAATCAAAAGAGCCATATTTACAAATCAAATCATTGCGAATAATAAAGAAATATGGCAATATTTCTTTCGTCGTTTATAAAAATCAGCCACTATTTTAAATCAGTTTATAGGGCACAAACATTATTTATTAACCCTCTCGCTGCGCATCCCGTGCTTTCCACGGGCAATGCAAAAGTAGCAAAATTCGCGCAACCCACGATTTCCGCGGGAATGCATTTAAGCAAGATCAATTTTTAAAATTTCGTTTCTATATGATTATTCTTCAAATTCAGTTTTCTGACAACCTTTTTTTTATGATCTAATTCAGTATTTAAAAAAAAAAAGTCTTTTAGAAATTTTTTTTACATATTTTAACTCTAAAATATATATGGATTTAAAATATTTAATAAAATAAGTGCGCAATTTTTTGACCTATTTTGAAAAAAAAAAAAAAAAAAAAAAAAAAATGCAGTGAGAGGATTAAGGTAACGGATCTTTTGTCTTAAAGTTTTCTAGTGGATAAAATTATCAAAAATACTAGTGTTTTTTCTTTAAACGACATTTATATTGAGTTCTTAGTTTTCTAAGGCTGAAATTGTTTAAAAACTTCAGTTTTGAAGCTGCTCAGTTCGAAATTACCACATAGAACGAGTAACAAAGAGGCACTTCAATAAAACGAACTTAAGTTCAATAAACACTGTATTTACTACTGAATCAAAAGCATCTTCTCCTATCACAATAAGACCTTTTTCTTAAAGAGAATGAAGAAAAAATGAAGCAGCATTACTACTTCTCTTCTAGAGCAGATTGCTCGAAAGCAAGTGAAAATTCTCTTTGAAGTACATTAAGAGGGAAAAAAAAGAAGGTGGAGACCGAAGGGAAAAAAAAAGAAGAAGAAGAAAGAATCACTGTGGAATAATTGAGTTCTTCCTCAGTTTTTCTTCATCATCATTCGTTCTTTATCATTCGGCAACCAATTTTACAAGATGATGGCAACGTTTTAGAGCCCATGAGTGTGAAAAAGAGCAAAATAAATGCTTCTCTATCGCCTCCCTCCACGGCTAAAAACAAGCTCACTTAACTCTTTTTTTTTCCCCCAGTTTTTTCCGGAGATTTTTTATTTAAAGAGTGGGAAAGAAGACGGGTTTCTAAGAGTAGAAGTTAATTCACGAACAGAAGCTTCCTTTCAAAGTCCTGCAATAAATAGATTAGGCGCGTTTAAAACGATTACGTTTTTCACTGACGTTGGATTGCGTTTGTTTACAAAATAGAAATATCGAAAGGTTGGACAAAGCCTGTTTTTTCGATGTTTTCTCTCTTTCATTTTAAATAGAAAATCTTTTTGAAGAAATGCATCAGTTTTTAAAAAGCTGATGAATGAAGAAAATGTATTAAAGTTATTGAGGCACGAAAACACGATCGAGACAGAATTTTTCGAAATTTTTATATTATAACTCTCTATAACTATTTCTTCTACTTAATTTTTGTTAATCTTAATACTGCACTATTAGTTTTTTTTTCATTGTTGTTTGATTGCATTTCTTTGTAAAATTTAAACATGGAAAGGTTGGGCAAAACTTTTTTTTTCGATGTTTTATTTCTTTCATTTTAAATAGAAAATATTTTTGAAGAAATGCATCAGTTTTTCAAAGCTGATGAATGAAGAAAATTTAATGAAATTATTGAGGCACGAAATCTCGATCGAGACAGAATTGTTTGAAATTTTTATCTTAGCACTCTATATCTATTTCTTCTACTTAATTTTTGTTAATATTAATAATGGACTATTAGTTTTTTCCATTGCAATTTCCATTGCAATCAAACAGATTGAATTTATTTGTAAAGTTGAAATATGGAAAGGTTAAGCAAAACCTGTTTTTTCGAGTCTTTATTTCTTTCATTTTAATTAGAAAATCTTTTTGAAGAAATGCATCAGTTTTTGAAAAGCTGATAAATGAAGATGAAAATTTAATGAAATTTTTGGGGCATGATGAAAAAACAAGATCAGACACATTTTTTCAAAAATTTCATGTTAACACTCCATAACATTTTTTTTCCTATTTAATTTATGTTAATATTAATAGCGTCACTGTCAGTATTTTTCATTGATGTCTGATTGCATTTTTTTTTTTTTATAAAGCTGAAATATGGAAAGGTTGTGCAAAGACTGTTTTTTCGATCTTTCATTTTAAATAGAAAATCTTTTTGAAGAAATACATCAGTTTTTAAAAAGCTGATGGATGAAGAAAATTTAATAAAATTATTCAGACATGAAAACACCATCGAGACAGAAATTTTCGAAATTTTTATATTAACACTCTATAACTATTTCTTCTATTTAATTTTAATTAATATTAATTTTGGACTATTAGTTTTTCATTGGTGTTTGATTGCATTTATTTGTAAAATTGAAATATCGAGAGGTTGAGCAAAACCTGTTTTTTCGATGTTTTATTTCTTTTTATCTAAAGAGAAAAACTTTTTTGAAGAAATGCATCAGTTTTTAAAAAGCTGACGAATGAAGAAAATTTAATAAAATTATTCAGACATGATGAAAAAGCGATCAAGACAGAATTTTTCGAAATTTTTATATTAACACTCCATAACTATTTCTTATACTTTATTTTTGTTAATATTAATTCTGGACTATTAGTTTTTTCATTGATGTTTGATTGCAATTCTTTGTAAAGTTGAAATATGGAAAAGTTGGGCAAAGTTTGTTTTTTAGATGCTTCATTTCAAATAGAAAACCTTTGCAAAAAATGCATAACACTTTAAATAAGATGATGATAATGATGAAAATTAAATGAAATTATTGAGTCACGAAAACACAATCGAGATAGATTTTTTTTCATATTAACACTCTATAACTATTTCTACTGTTTAATTGCTGTATATATTAATAGTGTCATTATTAGTATTTTTCCCTGATGTTTGATTTCATTTCTTTGTAAATCTGAAATATGGAAAGATTGGGCAATTTTTTTAATGCTTCATTTACTTCATTTCAAATAGAAAACATTTCAAAAAATACATAAGACTTTAAAAAAGCTGATGAAAGATGAAAATTAAAATGAAATTATTGAAGCATATAAACACGATCGAGGTACTTTTTTCCAAAATCATGGCATGAATTTTCAATCATTATTATTATTATTTTTTTTTTTTTGTGTAAACATTAATAATAGACTATAAGTATTTTTCACACATATTAGCTCGCGTTTGTTCATAAAGCCGTTATATGAACAGGCTGCAAAATATTTTTTTTTGAACAGAAAATCGTTTACGTTTTATTTTTTCAATGTAAAATCTGTTTTCAAAGAAAAAATAAGAAATAGAAATCATGCATGATGCATGGTTATGAAACACTTTCTAACGCTTCCAGATTGCAAAGAAACTTCAATATTTAATAAAGTAAGATAAGATATCGAAATAAGCAATTTAGATAAAGCATTACACAGTTTAACATCCAATGTTTAGTAATTGGCGCCCATAGTAGATAAGATATTCGAATAATTTTGAGCAGCCCTGTATATGATTTACATATTTGCATACATTTCTGGAATTTATCATATTTGTTAAAATTTAATTCAGCTATAAAACACATAACACATTTGGAAAAAAAAATTCCAGAATTTACCGCCCATAGAAAGTAATTGGGATTTTTTTGTGCAGCATCTGCAGATTTCTATACACACCACACATTAAACAAATATTTAATTCAGCTAGGAAACGTATAACGTAACTAAAACTGCACTTCAAGCAATTACTATCCATAGGCGGCAATATATTCAGCTTTTTGCGTAGTCCAGTACATGAATTTTTTTATATTCTAACACTATATCTTAGTATACTAAACAGACTGAAGTTGGAAAATAGATAACACGCTTAACCCCTTAATTCTCGCTCCCGTCAATATCATGGGCTGAGGTGTCGTTCGTTATTTTTCGTGCCCGTCATGTTTTCGGGCTAGAGATTTAATTGCTGGAAAAAACTTCTGAAACCAGAAAAATTTAATTAGCATTTTCGTGTGAAGTCTGTGAATATTACCGTTCGGGTTTGGTTTTTGGCACTGATTGTGATGTTGGAGTTTATATTCCATGTTTCGAAATATATCGCGCTCAAAAAAATTATTAATAATCAAAATATAATGTATAATATATTATTTCAAATATTATTTGTAAAAAATTTGTTTTATGATGATAAATAAATATCTAAGATGTGAAAAATAAAGGTCTTATTTGCATTAATTTGTATGGTGTAAAACAAAAATTAAAACACAGAATTCTCGCATGATGGCTTTTCCACAAATGTGAATTTGTTCTATAACATCTTTTTTTTTTTTTTTTTTTTTTTTTTTTGCCAAAAAAAAAAAAAAAAAAAAAAAAAAAAAAAAAAAAAAAAACTAATTGCATATTTTATATAGAAACCTCATAATTTTTCAATTTCTGTAGTAAAAAATAGGTACCTTTTTATGGTTTTTCCATATATTAAGCGACCGTTAAGGGGTTAATAAAAAACCACTAAGTAATTCACACCCATAGACAATAACAATTACAAGGCTTCTTTTCTTCGCATGTATATGAGCTATAAATGAATAAATATATATGTATATGAGCTGTAAATGAATAAATGATAAATAATAAATAAATTATTATGCATATTTTCTTTAATTATAACTACTTCATAAAATTATTGTCTATTTATAATTTCAGGCATGACAAATTATTAGAACGTATATAAAACCACCATTAGTAACTCAGATTGTTGCCTCTCAAACAGAAATGTACAATCGAATCAGTCAGAGTGTAATTTTTAATAATTCAATAGGACTTTTACTCATGTTTCATTATATGAAATGTTAAGCTTGTATATTACAATAACTCTGTTATAACGAAATGATGCCGTAATATGTTCGTCCTCTTTATAAACGAGTTTGACTGTACTGATATTAATCATAATAACGTTGCTGTTGCTGTTGTTGGTATCATTATCATTATCATTATCATCATCATTATCATTATCATTACTATCATCATTATTATTATGGTTGATATCAGAAAAATATACATTATGTAAATTTCAGACAAATTCTAACTATTTAAACAATAATTTCATTTATATAAATTAATTTACTCAAAACTCTCCAATAATGTACAATAAATAAATAATAAGAGAAATATTTTTAATTTTTTTAAATCTTCAATTAAATCATCCCATATTCGGAAGTCCGATGTGACGGAATGTCGTTTAAAGTTAGTATAATCGCACAGTTAACACAATAAAAAAATATATATATATCTGAGATTTCTTCTCCATTATTTTAAACGTTAATTGAAAACGAAAAGTGGTTGCATTATTCGAACAATTATCTAAACAGAAAGCACTGGTATTTATATTAGCCGAAACGATAAAAATCGAACTGAAAAACACTTAAACATTAATCTGTTATCCATGAATTGATATAAAAATCTGTTGAAACATATATCCGTGACAAATTCATTGCTTTCCATTCAAAGTCTTTGTATTGACATAGTTTTTAACAAGTCAAGACTGTTATGCTGGGAGAATTCGATCAAAAAACAGATATTTCGATTTCCATTTATGGCTGGAAAAAAAGAGAGAGAGAGAAAAGGAGAGAGTTGTAAAATCTAGTACTCAAGATTCATTCATAGAGAATGGTTATGACTATCGTATTTTAATACCACCACGACTCATTGACAAAATCAATCAAGCTCGAAACACGCCGTTGATATCGCTTCGATTTCCGTTAATATAAGCCAGGGCTCTCGGACGAGAGAAACACGTGATGGGAACTGATGTTACCCAAACTACGTGGGAAAACTGCTATGGTATTTACCGACGGTCATTTTTGTAAATATTGTAGGGACAGGTTTTGGAATGTTTGTATATGTTTATGTAATATTTGTTTGACAGTTATATGACGATTAATACAGCGTGTACCGTAATTAATTCAGCAAGTATTTTTTTAAAGGATTTTTGAACTACATGTTTTGTACTTACAAATTGTACGTGAAAATAAAATTTAAATGTACATGTGCATGTTATTTACAAATAAGTATGATTACCATTCATATGTACGGACTTTGATTTATATAAACTTTGACTTGAATGAACAAATTACATGTGATGGGAACTGATGTTACCCAAACTACGTGGGAAAACTGCTATGGTATTTACCGACGATCATTTTTGTAAATAAAATTTAAGTGTACATGTGCATGTTATTTACAAATAGTTTCTACTATGATTACCATTCATATGTACGGACTTTGATTTAAATAAACGTTGACTTAAATGAATATTACATGGGGATGGGAACTGATGTTATCCAAACTACATGGGAAAACTGCTATGGCATTTACCGACGGTCATTTTTGTAAATATTGTAGAAACAGGTTTAGGAATGTTTGTATATGTTTATGTAATATTTGTTTGACTGTTATATGACGATTAATGCAGCGTGTACCCTAATTAATTCTGCAAGTTTTTTAAGGATTTTTGAACTACATGTTTTCTATTTACAAATTGTACGTGAAAATAAAATTTAAATGTACATGTGCATGCTATTTACAAATAGTTTCTAGTATGATTACCATTCATATGTTGTACGGACGTTTATTTAAATAAACTTTGACTTAAATGAACAAATTAAATAGAAAATTTTCTTGAAAATTTGTTTTGGAATTTATTATTATTATTTTTAACATTCTGAATGTTTTCCTGGACATAAACTTATCGAATTTTCTTCGTAAGCATTTACTGCACGGAGTTACCAAATTGGCAAAAGTGAATATCCCCAAATCAGTGACTTTTTTTTACAAAAATTCCCCAACTTGGTTTCTACTCAAAGAAGTAAATTTTAAATATTAAATTTTGCAAAATAAAATGCATTTGACCGTATCTATCGCGATATTTCCCCGAATCAAGCCTTTTTTTTTTTTTTTTTTGAAGAAAAAAAATTCTATATATAAAAAAATCGGCCAAAAGATTTAAATTCTTAGAATTTGCCTGTTTGTGACAATCAAAACTTGATTATTTACGTTTTTCACAGTGTAATAAATTACAAATAAATACGCACAATTACAAAATCTAGAAAATAAAGCATTTTGTTAGGATATTTATAAAAAATAGTGTCAAATCTAAATTTTTTTAAATACAACTGAAAACTTAATCAGACCAATCAGAGAAGAGAAATAATAAAAAGTTCTCCGAAAAAAATTAGAATTCACCAAAATATTCCCTAGTATCACTTTCCTCCAAAACATTCTGTTGAACGGTCAGCATTTACTAATCTGCATATACTGGCATCGCCAATGTTCTCGAACTTGGCTATCAGGCCATTTGTTACGTTCTAGTTTGACGTCATATGCATTACAATAATTTCTTTTTTTTTTTTTTTTTTTTTTTTTTTTTTCAGATTTTACACAATTTGTGTGACAATTGACTGGATATGTTGTAATTAATTTCAATAAAGACTCGTTATCCGATATTTAAATGTAATGAAGTCAATTTCATTAATTTCAGGCGCATTTTCAAGCATTTTCTTAAACAAAAACAACATCAACATCAACAACAACAATAAATAAAAAACAAAATAAAATATAAATGGAATAAAAACTAATTGCCGCACGTATACGGAGCTTTATAGTTAAAGCCATCAAAAGAATTCAGATAATGTTTTCGTCAGGGATTAGAGCGCTCCAATCCAAATGGTTGATTTTCACCACAAAATTTTAATAGTATTTTATGCCTCACTTTAACGACAAAATTTTCTGAGATTTAATAAAGCAAAGAATACTATTAAAATTTAGTGGTGAAAATCAACCATTTGGGTCAAAGCGCTCTCATCCCTGTTTAATTTTTCATCTTCATTATTAAACTTTTTTTTTTTTTTTTTTTTGAGGAAAAAAAATTTTTCTCAAAAATTTCAAACCCTTAATAACTTAAAAAAAAAAAAAAAAAAAAAACTTATTATTCTATTCGTTTCTAAATTTATAAATAATTTTAACATTTTTAATTTTATTTTTCCATACATTTTGTAAAAATAAAAACATTGGTTCCGGAGTTATTAAAGAAAAAAAAAAACCCTTGCTAGTGTTAATTATGGCGAACCCTGTATTTAATATGATTTTAAATTTACATTATTTGGAACCCTAAAAGAGTAAATCGTGTATAATCTAAATCACATACTTAAAATTTGCGACAAATAATAATTTATGTAGTGGAAAGTGTGAAATCCGGATTTCTAAATTACCGGAATAATTTGTAAACGGGCCTTTTTTGATCTACCAAGATTTTTCAATTACTGATTTAACAATTTAAAAAGGCAAGTTAAAAAATTAAATATATAATTTACATTTTAAAGTGATATTTTTTAGTTAAATATTCAATAATAATAAATTATTTAATAAATTAATGAGTGAATATTTTAATAAATGAATAAATGTTCCCCTGTTCTACTTATTAATGAAATAAAAAATTTTAAAGTTTACAAACATATAGTATATTATAAATAATTTAAAATATTTTTCTCCATTCTGGTTATAATTAAAAATTTTCAGTACTTTTCGGTTAGCCGGATGCCAGTGTTATGTATACAAGTGTATGTCTATCTCTATATACATGTATATATACATATGTATACATATACATATATGTGGATATATATGTATATATGTGTATATATACAATATATGTATACATATATGTATATACACATATATATGTATGTATATATAACACTGGCGCCCGGCTAACCGAAAAGTGCCAAATTTTCTATTGACTAACGTCAAAATATACATACATAGATATGATTATAATAATAATGACAAAAGAAGTAACTGAAAATAAATAAAGAATAAAAAGTATTGATTTTCTCTGATAATATGCATTTTTTTAATTTTTAATTAAAATGTTATAAATTTTAAAAATCTATAAACATATTTATTTTAATCAACTGAGTATTTAGTTTTGTTATTGCCTAATACTTTAAATAAAATATAATTGCACTGATTATATTTTATTTAAAATATTAGGCAAGAAAAAATAAAAAAGTAAATAGTGAAATAACAATGAAAATAAATTTTCTTGAAAAAGATTATTTGAGCTAATAAATTAAACACACAATTTTCTTTATTTATATTTAATTTTTCATCCGTGTACTATAAATGTATATATTTAGTAGACACTTTTTTTTTTCATGTGTCAAAAAGAAATAATACAATTGAATTAGATTTTAGCTAAAATATTAGGCATAAGAACAAAATAATGAAATAACGTTGTTTGTAAAGTTATCAAAGTGTTTGTATAAGTGAAGGGCTTAAACATACGGTTTTTGGCCATTTATGTTAAATTCTTATGTACTAGATTTGATAAATTTTGTAAACTCTAACTTTTTAACAAATTAAAAAAAGAAATAATACCATTGAATTAAATTTTAATTATAGTATTACGCAATAAAAAGAACTAAATGGGGAAGCGACGTTATCAATGTGTTTTCAAAAAGATTATTTAAGTGAATGGGCTAAATATACGATTTTCGGCAATTATATTTATTTTTTAATTTGTGCCTTATAACTTAATAATTTTTCAAAATACAATTTTTTTTACCGTATGTCAAAATAATAATAATAATAATAATAATAATAATAATAATGTTAAATTAAATTTTAATTAAAGTATTGGTCAATAACAAAGAACTAAATAGTAAAATAACGTTGATAACAAATTTATCAAAAATATTATTTAAGTGAATGAGTACGGTTTTGGCCATTTATGTTCAATTTTTAATTCATCACTGTAAAAAAAAAAGGACTAAAAAACGAAAATACTACTGGCAATCTAGACGCCAGTACTATTTCCGTTTTTTTACGGGAATTTTTACCCATAAATTACAGAAAATTTTCCGTTTTTCTGATTAAAGACGGAAAATTTTCTGTAATTTATGGGTAAAAATTTACGTAAAAAAACGGAAATAGTATTGGCGTCTAGATTGCCAGTAGTATTTCCGTTTTTTAGTCCTTTTTTTTTTTAAATGTATATTACATTTTATAATTTTATAAACACTAACTTTTTAATGATTTTAAAAAAGAAATAATGCCACTGAATTAGATTTTAGTTTTAAAGTAGTAGGTAATAACAATAAATAAATAACAAAATACGTTCTCAATAACTTTACTGAAAAGATGATTTAATTTAAATGAATGAAATATATGATTTTCATCATGTATACGTAATTTTTAATATTGTTCTTTAAAAAGCTTTCATTTTCATAACCACTAGCTTTTTATCAAATGGCAAAAATATACCAAAATAACGTCATTGAATTATATTTAAGTTACAGTATTAGACAGTAACTAGAACTAAAGAGTAAAACAACATTGCAATAATTTATCAAAATGACTATTTAAATAAATGATTAAACAAACACTTACCGTTTAAAAAAAAATAAATTAAATTAAACTATGACATACTTTTTCCGAAGAACATTTTATTTTTTAACTCAATATCTTTTACTATTAACAGTTTTATTTGTCATGATGAAATAAATCACAGTTAAAAAATAAAACCATCCATAAACAGTTAAAAAATAAGAGCAAGTTTTTTTTTTTTCTTAGTTAATACTGAATTTTATAAAAAAGCATATTGTAACAGAAAAAAACTCTTTACAAATGTGTCACATTTAAATTTATATAAAATAGTTTTTAATTTCTGAATTTTTGCAATAGACTTTTCAGATTAAATAGAGAGATTACATTGAGAAAATTATAATTTTGTGCATTAATTTTTTCCGAACTTTTTCATAAAATCAAAAATTAAAAAATGACTATAGAGTTATCCAACATTGCTTTTTAGCATTAAATTATTCTTGTTTAATTTATTTATACTCATATACTATTTCTACTTGCTAAAACGGTGTAAGATTAAAACTTTAAAAAACAGTAAAATAGTTTTATTTGATTTTTGGCATGTTTCGACCCTACCCAAGTCATTTTCAAAACAAATAAATGTAATTCTCTGAAATTGCACGGTCTATGATGCAATGATCTGAAACGCCATCACTCAGTTTTTCATGTAACGCACGTTTATTTATTTATTTTTTACTTGGATGTTTATTTCTAATTTCGTAACCATTGAGTAACTCAAGTCATAATTTTGGTAATTTAAATGATGCTGCATCGTTACATAGGGAATTTTTAAGTGTTGCAATCTCTATGGTTTCTCTTATAATGAATGGATAATATAGACTGGAGGGAAAATTATCTTGCTTTCATTGAAATTTATTTGGATGATTTCTGCTTGATGTAATCTTGCCATGGCTGCGGTTTTTCTATTATATTTAATATCAGCTACATGCTCCTTTTCCCTGTACTTAAATTTCCTGCTAGTCATTCCAATATAGAAATTTTTTGATCCATATGCTCTAATAAATGGTATTTCATATACAATAATCCCTTAATATTCGCGAGGGTTAGGATCGCGGAAACTTCCGCGAATGTTGAGACTAAGGATTTTTTTAAATGGAAAACAGCAATCGAAATTCAAAAAATATATTTATTAAGTATTATGCATTAAAAGTACATGCTTTAAATAAATTTGAATAATTATAAACAAATTGGAAAAAAAAATTGCTAGTTGATGGCGGAAAAAATTTAGTGATGTGCGATTGTTTGATAGAACAGATATTTTGTTTATGAATTTTTATGTAAGGAAAAGTTGCGGACTCGATTTTTATTTTAAATTGAAGACTCCGCAAAAGTGGAGAATCGCATTCTATTGCTTTTTCAACAAGTTATTGTTGATGTTTTAAAATTTTCCGGACAATTTTTGAAAAAAAATATTTCATCTGCAATAAAAATTTGGAATCTTAGAAAATGTAGAAAATTGAAAAAAAAATCTGCATAAAAGATAAAGAAAATTACTGATCTGTATTTTAATCTCAACACACAGGCTGAAGTTCTCGCAGTAATACAGTAGGCTATACGGTAGATAGGTGTCCAGGGTCGCGTAGTTCATAGAATTGGTAAAACAAAGTGAGTTTTTATAAAACAAAATTCGCGAATAATCAAGATCAGTATTCGCGAATGTTGAAATGTTACGCATTTTCTATTTCGCGAATAATTAAAACTCGCGAATGTTAAGGGATTACTCTACTCCTGAATAATTCTCAAAATTAATCGGATCAATTTTAGTAAAAATGATATTCTTCAATTTCGAAGGTGGTTTGGCAACTAAGCAGATATTAAACCGCTTAGAACTGTATTATTATAGAGATTGTAATACGTAAAAATTCCATATGTAACGATGCAGCATCATTTAAATTACCAAAATTATTACTCGAGTTACTCAATGATTTAGAAAATAGAAATAAACATCCAAGTAAAAGGAAAAAAAAAAAAAAAAAAAAAAAAAGCAATTTATCAAATTACAACGACCATTTAGAAAACGATTTTTTTGAAGACTAAAATTTAAGACATAAAAAATCGCACGGAGTTGATCTACATTACGTACGCCATGAATTAAACATTAATAGTGTTATTACGCGTAAAAATTGCAAGCCAAAATTATCGCCTGCGACCCGTCAGATTTCATGAAACTTAAGTATTATCCACCTGAAACTTACGTAAATATCCAAGCATTGCATTGGCTGTTCGGGAAAAGGCTTTTCCATCGTCAGATTTCCAAGAAATCTGACGGCATATTTTAAAGGAAATTTCCTTCTTAAACTTCTAAACATCCGACAATATTACTTTTTACACCGTCGTATAGAGAAAAAAATGTACTTTTAAATGCAATTTGTTTGAAAGCTGTATCTCAATTTGTTTCTGAGTTACTAATTTTTTTTGTAGTTTTTATTACTTTTTTGTCATAGTGGCAACAGAAAGTATCCATCGTTGTTGAAATTAAAGGGAAATACAGATTACTGTATAGACCAACCAGAAAACGAATAAATTGCGGATTAAACCAATGAAAACCTTCAGATATGCTTTTCATTTCCCATTCTGACGAGAACAATAACCATTTTTCCAAATGGTTAATAACGTGCGTTACACGAAAAACTGAATGATGGCTTTTCAGATCATTGCATCATAGAGCGAACAATTTCAGAATATTATTATTTATTTGTTTTGAAAATGACTCGAGTAGGGTCGAAACATGATATCAATTAAATAAAACTATTTTACTGTTTTTAAAGTTATAATCTTACAACATTTTAGCAATTAGAAATACTATATTATTACATGGTGTTAATCTTTTATATATTTATTTATATTCATATAAATGAAACTATTTTACAGACAGAAATGAAATGTTACCTACCAGAGTATTCACAGGACTGGTTCCATAAACTATGGACAGCTTTGCAAAAGATATCGAAAAAATATATAGCAAAGAATTGCTTAGATTTTATTATCTACAAATTTTCATTTTCATACAAAGTGCAGAAAAACATACATTTAAAAGTTATTCCAATGTGTTATTTTATAAGGGTAAGTTTATTTTCATGTAAAAATAATGCGGAGATACTACACAAGCGGGTTTGCTGATTAGGAATAATTAAATTAGACATACATGCGTTGGGTTGACTGGGAATACATGGTAACAAAATAGGAGATTGTGGATAAAACGCAAATAATATTATTTTCATATTTAAATACAGTTATTTTAAATTATTATTATTATTATTTTGTTTCTGCTATACATGAATTAAGTCTAAACTAGTAAATTAATAATCATTAGCATGTTTCTTTTCTTTTCCTTCTATTTTTTTTGTTTTTCGTTATTGCTTCTATTAATTTTATTCACATATTTTGAGCCCTTTCGTGGTTTAATAGGAAATTAATTCAACATCCTTTATACAATGCCATATTGTTGATAATTATATAATTATATATAATTGTTACAAATCTTTAGTGAATTAGTACTGCACGTTTATTCTTCAATAGGTATAGAATTTTTGTGTTAAGTCATAAATTACAGATTGGATGTCTTTTTTTTTATTTTCAGTTTAAACATAAAACAGGAGTTGGGTTAAACTTTAACTTAAATGTTTTTGCATGTGTGGTGAGAATCTCTATTAATCGTGATTGCATTATCGTACATTTTCCTTTTGGACTTTACTTCTTCTCGACCAAACAAATTAGCGACTTTAATTTTTTAAATTGTAAATCCGAAATTAAAGTATAGGAAACGTTTAATCTCCAATTAATACAAATAGCAAACATATACCAATAAACACTTCTGAGATATAATAGTTCAAAGAAAAATATTGCGGAAAAGGTAATGAAAGCAAATAAAGCCTATTTAAATAGTTTAAATATATTTTTATATTTTTTAATTTTCGATTCCAATGAAGATATTCAACTAAATTAATATTTACTTAAAGTGATAAAATACTTTTAACAAGGCAAAAAATTACCTTTATTTATTCATATTAGACATGTGTTTCATTGCTCCGACGGCAGTATTCTCAATAATAAATGTGATATAAATATTTTCGCAAAAATTATTTTCATTTAAAACAGGCAAACAAAAATCACGTGAACTCAAGCATAAAATTAAAATAAATAATTTCTAATTAATAAACAATTTCTGTAATTAAAATAATTTTTGCGAAAATGTTTGTATCATATTTATTATTGAGAATGTTGTCGTCGGAGCAATAAAACATATGTTTAATATGAATAAATAAGGTAATTTTTGGCCTTCTTAAAAGTATTTTATCACTTTAAGTAAATATTAATTTAGTTTGATGTATTCAAGTGATTTTCATATAGTTTTAGACGATATTCTATATGATTTTTTGTACTTAGAACATGTACTACGTAAATCACCTAAAGACAACGTTTAAACACACAATAAAATACATAAGGTAATTTGAACAGACGTATACGTTTCGTGAGTTCCTGGACTCACATCATCAGTGTATAAAATCTATAAAAACAATATCCCCCCAATTACATGTACGGCGAAAACCCAAATGTTGGTTTTTTGGGGTTTTCGCCGTACAGGTAGTTGGGGGATATTGTTTTTATAGATTTTATATACTGATGATGTGAGTCCAAGAACTCACGAAATGTATACGTCTGTTCAAATTACCTTATGCATTTTATTATGTGTTTAAATGTTGTGCTTAGGTGATTTATATTTCCACACAAGTTTTGTATTTACCATGTACTACGTGTTTTTTTTAAAAAAATTAATCAAATTTCCAAAGATCCGAAGGATGTCATTGTCACTCGTTCTTCCCTGACTTTACCGTCACCTCTTGTTGATGATGTCTTATGATACCTTTCGAGGATGAATTCCCAAACTCTCTCTATCATGACAATTTTCTTTTGCAAGATTTTGCGTTCGTTATTAAATAAACGCAGAAAATATAATTAACTTGAATGATTAAGAGCGTTTCCAGATTTGCTCTGCAATCAGCATCACTAACCTTCCCTATACCCCTCACCCCATTCAAGTTTCGAAGGTTTCTCACCAGTCTCATTGTTTCAAAAGTGATTTTTATCGTGAGTGATCGCCCGGCCATAGGTGCAGCATTTCCCCCCCCCCCCCTCAGTAGAACGAGTTTAATTAAAAAACCATTTGCTTAAGTCACAAGGGTGGTAATTGTTGCCTGCAAAAGCAAGCGACGCATTCATCATCGTACGGTCTGTAATCCGGGAGCTGCTGGCTGTCGGAAATTGTAGATGACTGAGTGCTCTCTGCTTCCACCCACACCCCTGAAACACTCGAAACATTCGAAGCAATTCTACCCCCCCCCCCCCCCCCCCTTCTTTCAGAACTCTCTTAATGACCACCTTTCGCCAGTGCTGTTTGCATTGCTTGGGGAGAAACTTTTGCTCCTCTAAGTAAGTCTTGGAGAAAGAGGGACGAGGAAAAAAAAATAGAGAAGAGAGAGGAAGAAAGATTTCTCCCAGGGAAGATGTTGCAATGGTGTTCTTACATATGTGAAAAAAAGGGGGGAAAGTTTTTTTTCCGCATCCCTCCGGTATTTGCATGGAAGACTAAGGGGGCAACATTATCCTCCAGTGATAATTTATTCACTCCGCGGGTTAAGTATCTTATTTGTCTCGCTTGATTCCAAGTCTTTAGTGCGTTAAAAAAGTGAGAAATTTCTTCGAAACTTGAGGTTCTGAAAGGGGCAATAGGACACTTAAGTCTGGAATTACGTGAGAATGTGTACTTTACCTCTATCTGAAACATCATATCGGGTGCGTTTTTGGTGACTGCTGAGCAAAAGGAATTACAAAACTAAGGGGTAATACGTGATCTAAGTTCATCATCCGACGCGTTGAATTTTGAGAATAAAAGTTGCAATTTATTTTGAATAACTGTTAATCATCATTATTTATAAAAACTGCAACCCTTTCATCTCGTTCACAGATTGCGGAAGGTCATTTTAAGTAACCCTGTTTACCAGCAAAGGCTCACTGATAAGAATAATAATCAACGCAGAATTCAACAAAGAAATAATAGAACTTAAAAATAAAAGCTCTGTTCAAGGGGAAAAAAATAAAACTTTTATCGGCAAATAATTATTAATGTTTAGCTATTTGATGAAAATTTTAAGAATTATGAATTTACAATAATTTCTCCGCGTTGATGAAAAAAAGTGCATTTTTTAATATACAGGGTATTTAGCTAATGTGGCGATAAATAAATAGGGCAAATGTTAGGCAAACAATTTTTGTATGGGAAAGGGAAAGCAATGTCATAACCTACTTATTCAGCCAAAAATAAAGTGAGTCTCACTCCAAGTCGAGATCTGAGTTTTTTCAATCAGTTTAACAATAATGATTTAGCAAACTTTTTAAAAGATTGTAATTGCTTTGTCAAAAATGGTTCACCATGTATTGTGAGCAGACCTGATCCGTGGACAAAATACACTGCATTGATTCTCGTATTTCAAAAGGTGGCTGGTAGGGCATATAGTGGAACTGACCAGATTAACGAGTGCTTCGATCATAACTTTCAATGTTATTATTAGAGATCGACCGAAAATGCGTAGTTTCTGTCGAAAATACAGCCGGACCGAAACTAGACCAATAATCTCGTTTCTTCTTTCGGAAATTTTCAACATGACTCATTCATTTAACATATATCGGCTCAAATGAGACATTCTTTATTTATTCTTATGAACTTCACTGTTTATAATTATCAGCCATGACGAACTCAAGACGTGAGGGCAAATTATAAAGCAAATAATGCTTATATGACTAAACTTTGTAGACGCTTATCACGTTCTCATTAAAATCTGCAGACACAACAGTAACATAATTTTTTTTTTTTTTTTTTTTTTTTTTTTTTTGTAATTTGAAACCGCAGAGGTGTATTGGATACTTTTCGAGAAAGTTTTAGTATAACACATGATCATTTACAAAAATCATTATCAAATATAAATCGAGGAATGTACATCTGAAACATTTTTTAGTTAGATGAAATTCGTATAATTAGAAAATCATTCTGTGGGGTTGATAATTTAATTACATTTTATTTTATAGGAAAATAAAAAGTTTTGATTAGAGGCACAGAGAGCCTATTTGGGACACACGTATAATTGATTAACAGTCATATGTATGTTTAATAAGCACGTATAATTAATTAATAATTATGTATAATTATGTAGGTATTAATTACTTAATGTATATATTAATTACTTGGACATTTTTGTTTTCGTTTTCGGCGGAAAGTAGGAAGATCACCGAAATTCGGTTTCTGTCTTAAAAACCTGTTTCGGTCGTCGATCCTTAGTTATTATACGGCACACAAAACAAGGTAAGATCGTTGAAAATTCCTTTACGTTATTTTCATTACTTTGAAAGTTATTAAGCGAAAGTCCGACGTCGACTGGGAATGAGACACCCTGTATTTTTTGACCGAATAAGTGAATTGTGATCCTGTTTGATTTTACAAAAGTTATTTGTTTTGATTAGCATTATCATCTATCTGCCTTCGTTGCCCCATTAACTGAACAGTTTGTATAATTAACGAAGAATCATATAAATTTTTAAGTAAAATCTAAGTTAAAAACATTTTTTAAGTTGAAGTTCTATTCTTATATTTCTTTCATATCTATCAGAATCTGCCACAAGTCTAAAATCAAGCTCTGTATTTTTCGAGTCCAATGTACGATCATCTATATTATAAGCAAAAACATTTCTGTAAGCAATACTGACGTCATATTGACGATGGAAACTCCTGATCAATAAAATTCGCTTTTACTGCTATTTTTAAAACTTCTAGACATCGCACAATTTCAGTTTTTACACCGTCGACTAGGAAAATAAATGTTTTTTCAAACGTAATATTATTGAAAACTGTCTTAATTTTCTGATTTTTTTCTGATTTTTCAAATTTTCATGCATGATTTTTTAAAACTATCTCTATCGTATGCAGTCATGAAAGATTAATCGATATAAATGTAGGTATAAGTAATAAGTCTTAATTACGTCCACTATTAACCATAACACAATATATATTCCAAAAGTCAAAACATATATTAAAATTTATTTGCTTAAAAGACGTTACTAAAAACACATTAAAAGTATATTAAAAAGCTATATTGACATGTTTAAACTCCTTCACTGAGTTGTCATCTGAATGTATAACAGAAATTACAAATACAATGCATATAAAAACTGGTTAAAAAAAAAAAAAAAAAAAAAAAAAAAAAAAAAAAAAAAAAAATGGTGACATATGGTCAATGGAATTTGATTGGTCGAAATAATTTTGGACAAAAATAAATCGCTGAGCATCTTGGCGATCCTTTATTGACAAACTAAGATTTGTATTTTTTTTCCCCACGTGTCTCACTACTATAGTGAAACTGATCCAGGTCCGTACCGCCAAATTCTGGAATCTGGGTTACCATAGTTTGAACCAAACAATTCAATCAAAGCAAGAGCACGGTGGGTATGTCATCACAGTTATGTATTAACACACTCTGCCTTTCCGGTAGCTCTGCAGATGTAGCGCGATATATGAGAAAGTTTGGAAACTAATTTTTTATTTGCTTAAGCAACATTTTCGGTCAAAACTGTGCTCTCATACAACATTTTTAAAATGCCTCAAGGACTTTTGGCCCATCCTATATATTATTCTATTATTATTATTCTATTCTATTATTATTATTGTATTGTATTGTATTGTATTAGTATAATACAGTTTCCCTCTCCATGTTTTTAAAAATTTTTTAGATGCAAAAAGTTTCCGTTTAATTAATTTTAAGTGAATTTATTAAAAAAAGATTTAGACATATTATTTTAACGAAAGATCTATATCAGATCGATAGATCAAAATTTCATAAATAAAACAGTTTTCTGTCTAATAATTTTGAATAATTTAACATTATATAACATAAGAAATTTTCATCTAAAAGTATTTTAAAAGAAAACCTAAAAGCTGTTTTGTTTTCAATATACCACTAAAATATTATAGATAAAAAGTAATGTTAGATTCTGTAAGGGTATTTTTGAAATTTTCTTGCTAAAAGTGTCTCTTCATAACTTATTTAACGATGGTTAACGATATACAGTGCGTCCGGGCTATAAGTATCCAAAAGTTATGGCTTATTATTACGGAACTACACATTAGAATATAATAGACTTCACCTCCGTGGATTGGAAATCCCTGCAAGTTTTTAAAACATTAAAGAAATTTGTCTAATAACTCCTGATATGCTACGAAACATTTGGGGAGAAATGGATTACTGTTTAGACGTTTGTCGTGCTACCAAAGGTCTACATATTGAAGTATTTTGATATTAAAACTTTGTGAGATGCTAATTTTATTTAAATATTTAAAAAAAAAATCTAATGGGTATTTCTGTAAAAATAAGCTATAACTTTTAGATTCTTTCAGCTCGGACACGCTGTATTTTTGACTTACTTTCATCTAATAGATTAATTGATGATCGCCTAATATATTAACTGATTGACTGCAGATCTCAAATGCATAATATACTTATATGCGGATGTGCTGCTATGTACTTAGATATCTAAATTAATTTATAAGTTTTGTTAAAAAAAAAAAAAATCTGATATTCATTATACCAACTAAAATAATTCAAAATAAAAAGTAACAGCAGCATGATTACAATAAAGTTCTAAGCATTATTTTAAAGAAATTAAGGAAATTAAATACTAAAAGTAAAATGTGGAGGAAAAATTAGTTTAATCTAACAATACTTCGAATAATGCATTTGAATATAATAACTGAAATTAGTTTTCGAAATGAATTATTATTTTGTACAATGTTTTTATTTTAAGTGTGTTATAATATTTTTAATGTGTTTATTTTGCGTTTGCAATAAGTTTGAAATATTTGTATATCTTCCAAAAATATGATCAAATACAGCTTTCAAAATTTAAAAGTTTATTTAATTTTTTTAAAGAGATTTCCCCCACCCCCAAATGGTATGCAAATGTGAGAAAAGGGTAGACAATTATAGGAGCAGAAATAATAATAATTTAAGAAATAGAGGATAGCTGTTTTTATTAGAAGTAATAACAATTTATATTCGTACTTATTGATAATAACTGGTAGAAGTATTAGCTCTAGCAGCAGTAGCAGTAGTTTTACATTCTTACAAGGAAACCACTTTTGATGCTGCTCGCACCTAACATCGAGACCTGGTGCATTTTGTAGCCCTATACATAAAAGTTAGAGAACCGATAAAATTTCTCTGTTAAAATAATATTTTACATACCTTTTAATTTTTTATTATTACATTTTTATTTGTTTACTTCACGCCAAAAGTGAGTTAAGTCGCCAAATAGGGCGCTACAATTTTTCCGCCCGCTTTATCCGGAGAGTAAATGTATAGTACATATTAGAATCATATCAGATTGCGATTTGTTTGATAATTGATAGCATAAAAAACAATAATTATGTTTTTTCTTTTTTTTCTATGCAGGTGATAAATATATAAATAGTAAATGTATTTCTATAAAAGCTTTCAAGATCATTGAAAGCTATTTTTTAGTGAA
This sequence comes from Maratus speciosus, assembly GCA_963932465.1. Taxonomy (NCBI): domain Eukaryota; kingdom Metazoa; phylum Arthropoda; class Arachnida; order Araneae; family Salticidae; genus Maratus; species Maratus speciosus. Next base: position 520,473,694 of record OZ010792.1, on the reverse strand, counting down.
AAACAAAATAAGCAAACTATTTTCTTTTGAAATCGAATGGAATAAAGTTTCGAATGTTTAAAATGAAATGTTGCTGCATTAAATGCTCCTTTGCTAAAAGTAATCATAGAGTAAATTATTATTTTTACACAATTTAGAAAAATTACTGTGGCTAATTAGGCCGGACATTACAATTTCTACTGAAAGTTCAAACCACTTCTCATACAAGATAAACAGTTATGACATTTGACCATGGTTGCCGGAAAGCTCTACTTTCGAAAAAAAAAAAAACGCCAGCTTTTTCCTCACCAAAAATGCGAATATAATGTTACAATTTTTCAAAATCAAATTCGTGCGTTTTTGAAGGAATTTGTAAACTTTTTTCAATATTTTATACTTATTATTAACGAATTTTTATTTTTAGATACTTTTCTTTAAAAAACTTCAATGTTAATAGTCCGATAAGTGGTCTCGAAAATTACATTTTCAGAAAGTTATGCTGCTGTAAAATCAATAAATATGATTTTAACAGAAAAATTTTATCGATTCTCCAACTTCGTAATGTAGGGCTTTAAAATGCACCAGTTCTCAATGTTAGGTGCGAGCAGCATCAAAAGTGGTTTCCTTGTTAGCAGCAAAAGAATGTTACAACATATTTTTTTAAGTCGCGAGTTTTGAAACACAGCTCTTTGAATACCAGGCCTATGCACTGACACAAAAATGATACTGTCCTAGGCGGATTTTCCCCAGCTTTTGTACAATCCCTTCAGTTTGAATATTAGTATTTTCTAAAAGTATTCTTTGGTTTATTTAATATCATAAAGATAAGGAGGGAAATATTTGTAGAAATTTCTGGTATTCAAATTCAAAGGACCATATAAAGACTGACAAAAAAAAAAAAAAGATCCGACCTCGATAATTGTCATTTGTATGCACTGTGTAGGTCTAGTATCCAGAGGGCTCTAGTTCAGCCAATTTCAAACAATATTACGAAATTATTAAAATGTTTACAAATACATAGCCAATACAGATTAAGATATTTTGGCGGATGTCGATTAAACGTATCATAGTAGTTGCTATAAAATGTAATGTTGAATAATTCTTAATAAAATGCTGGCGAAATATTGAAAGTAAATTTGAAATAACTAATACGCCATGTCTATATTTCCAGCATATTTGTATTGGCAGTATTTTTAATTTAATATTAGTTGTAATATTAATCCAACATTATTTTGCCTTAATATTGGTAAGACATTATTTTGTTTGGCCCTTAACCTGCTTTTAAAGTAAAATGCTTAAAATTTGAAAATTTATTTATTAAAATTTTAAATTATCTTTACCAAAGTAAGTCTTATGAGGGAAAAATATAATGCACTCTTTGACTCTTTTTAAACAGCGTTTCTAAAAAATAGGTTCTCATAGTCAAATTTCAGGATACAGGTTACATGTGAGCCAATAAAAAAAGAACTGGCAATAAGCCATAAGAAATATGTTATAAGAAAGGATATTGATACGTTCCTTGTTTAGCCCAGCAATTTACTTCGTAGAGTATTATTTCCAAAGTGGAGAGGATTTTAAAGAAATTCTGAAATCCTATCGCCCAGGGGCTATTCTATTTTTGACAAACGCCGACCGAAGATTTTTCTATTGCGAAATAATTTAGAAAACTTCGAATAAGACAAAAAAAAAAAAAAAAAAGGGAGAATAAATAAAAAGAAAAAAAATTTCCTTCTCCAACCCAAAAATCTTTGTTGATTTTTTTACTGTTCCTTTGTTTCTATTTTTCAGAATTTTCTTCAGAAGCACCCCCCCCCCTTCTCTTCTCTGAACCCCCCATCTTTTTCCGTCCGCTTCCTCTAGAGCTCCGGTAACGATCCGACAAGAATCGATAGCTGCAGTATAAGCAAAATATCGATTTTCAATGAAAATACAAAAAGATGGAGAGAAGAAATAAAAAAAATATATATATGAAAAAAGTGTAAGAACATACCCGGGTAGTTTTTAAAGCCTGCCCCCCTACCACTGCAAACAAGCAATGCCCGGGCTGCAAGAAACACTGGGCGGCTACTAAAGCATTTTGCTCAATTTAACGTCCGAAAAATGCGAAATGAGAGTTGTTGATGCGATTTTTGAGACTTTTCAATAACGCAAACAAGTAGATATAGATATCGGATAGCGACAATTATGCTCTAAAAACGCCTTCTTATGGACTTGTTGAAGTTCCACGCGAACGCTCCACGACGGACGTCTGCTCTTCTCGTAAGTGTTTCGTCAATACGGGAGCACTACTGGTTATTGCATCGTATTTTAAATTTTTCTTCCTCTGCTTCATCGAAATTATACGTTTTAAAGCCGTTCGAAGGACGTTGCTTGTTGTAGTCGAGAAAAGAAGCTTTAGAATTTAACTTTTCCAGCTGATAATTTTTTAGAAATTAATGGATGATGTTGATTAAAATAATTTTAAAAGATCATTAAAACGAATTCACATCCTTGTACGCAATTTTATACATTTCTAATATTTTCTTTTTTTTATTTATTCCATGCACTTTTTGTATATATATATACAGGATATTACGTTAGTATATAGAGATATCGAATTGTGAGACTGTGTTCCGTATTTACAGTTCCGCTATTTCTGAATAGTAATATTTGCCTTATGTAATTATTACAGGAATCTGATTTTAAGAAGGCGACGATTACTAATCTGAAATATCGATATTCAAGACACCGTTGTCTCTGTATGTAGATAAAAAAATAAATGCGTATGTAAAAATGTGCATGTGTATGTATACATGTGTATAATACATGTGTATGTAAAAATAAAAAATGGAAAATCCTTAAAACCCTATTTATGTGCGAATAAGATTTTTTAACGTACGTTTTGATAACATTGAGAAGAATAGTTACTTATAAAATATGTTTTAGTTTAATTTTTTTTGGAGGAGGGGGGGGGGGCTGCATTTTTTGAAATGTAGATCGGTTTCCCTTTTTTATACCGAGAAAAAAGAAAACAATACTACTATAACCACTTAAATATTGTTTTTATATTATATAAAAAATAGGTAAAAGTTGTTTCAAAAAGGATTTATCAACGAATTTAACATTAATTGTCAATGTTATCTTTACAAAGCTCCTACATTTGAAGGAGTTTTTCAGAAAATACCAGTATTTTCTTATAGAAAACTTCGCCTTATTTAAGTTGACTTTTTCTATAAGAAAATACTAGTTCTTAGGAATTTTCTGGCCTGAAAATTCCCTTATCTGTAGGAAACCTGCTTTAGCATTTTATCAAAACGAACCTTATTACCTTATTTATAAACCTTATTAAATGACATAGCATTTCGCATTTCCGTATAAATTTATTATTAAAGTGTATAGATTATGTTAACTAAAGTAATTCAATATTTTTGTTTTGTTTTGTTTGCTACAATTTAAAAAAAAAGAAAATTTTGCAAAAAATACTGCTATTCCAATAAATTGTGTTATATATCATTTACCGAAATATCATAATGAATTATTTTAGGATATTAAAAATATATATATATATATTTAAATCTTAAAAATAAGAAAAAATCATGTTATATTTAAAAGTTTTCTTAGTTAAAAAGAAATTATTGCAAACTTAAAAATTGTATCTAAAAATAAAATAATATTATATCAAGAGAAATACTTAAAATATTCCAACCTTTGATAGTGTAGATAAATTACCATTCATGTTTTCTAGCGAATTCCACTCAAAAATGATGAAATTAATTTTAAAGAGATAAATAGTCCACATTGTTTATAAAGAAGAACTTTAATCTATAAAGGCTATTAAATAATATTATCATTCAAAACTTCTGATTCATTTATTCAATAACTAATGTGGTTTGTGGACTTAGTGATAATAAGACAACTAGAGTTCCCACGAATTGATTCATTTCTCTGCTATAGACAAACCGTTGCCAAAAAACTTGTTTTACAGGTAAACTAATCTCGCAGACGATAGCCCATTGCATGCGAATGAACGGATTTTATCAGAACGTGAACCAATATCATGATGTGTTTGATTCCAAATTTGCCACGAGTCGAAATTAAGAGGGGATTATATTGACCTTTTTTGGAGGGGGGGGGGGGTATTGGTGCGGTTTGGTTTTTGAGATAGGTTGATTCAACTTTTTCTTCACTGATAGTCGAGTTCGAGTTGAATTTTAGTTTTTGCAACTCAAGTTCTGTTGAACTAAGGTGACCAAAGGTCTACGCAGTTTCTGAAGTTTTTGTTTTAAAACACTTTAAGAAAGTTGGAAATTCGTGGAACAAAATAATAATAATAATAATAATAATAATAATAATAATAATAAAGAGTAAAAGTTATATATTTTAAAGTTATGAAAGCATTAAAAAAAGTCTTATTATAAAACCGTTATAAAATATTATCATTCAAAACCTTTTTATGCAATATAAATTTATTTATTCAATAACTAATGTGGTTAATAACGATGCGTGGACTTACCGATAATAAGACAGCATGAATTCGCTCCAATTGATTCCTTTCTCCGCTTTAGCAAACCATTGCCAAAAAACTTGTTTTACAGGTAAAATATTGATGCAGACGATAACCCATTGCATACAATCGGATAACTGGATTTTAACCGAGCGAGAACAGACTTCGAGACGCAGTTTATTCTAATTTTTCTGCGAGTTGCTTGGAGAGTTGCGGGGGCAAAAGGAAGGGTGGGCGGATTTTTTTTTAACCATTTGGAAAAATGGTTATTGTCCTCGATCAGAGTAGAAAATCAAAAACATATCTGAAGCTTTTTATTAGTTGAATCCGCATTTTATTCGTTTTCTGATTGGTCTATACAGTAATCTGTATTTTCTCTTTACTTTCAGCAGAGATGGATACTTCCTTTGCCACTATGACAAAAAAGTAATAAAAACTAGAAAAAAAATTAATAACTCAGAAACAAATTGAGATACAGCTTTCAAACAAATTGCATTTAAAAGCACATTTTTTTTTCTATACGACGGTGTAAAAAGTAATATTCTGGGATATTTAGAAGTTTAAGAATGATATTTCATTTAAAATTGGTCCAGGAATATTAATGTTTAATCCATGGCGTATGTAATGTATGACCAGCTCCGTAGAAGTTAAAAAATTTACAGTACCGAAAAATGTAATCCATGGCGTACGTAATGTATGATCAACTCCGTGCGATTTTTTATGTCTTAAATTTTAGTCTTTGAAAAAATCATTTTCCAAGTGGTCGTTGTAATTTGCTAAATCGCATTTTTTTTTCTTTTTGTGTGTGTGTGTGCGCGCACGGTTATTGTTGGGGGTTTTGAGAAGGGTTGACTCAACTCTTTCTTCATTGATAGTCAAGCTAGAGTCGGATTTTAGTTTTTGAAGTTCAAGTTCTGTTAAACCAAAGTGATCAAACGACTATATATTTCCTGAATTTGTAGATTTAAAATACTTATTATATTTTAAGAAGGCGATGAATTCCTAGGGCAAAAATTTAAAAAATAATGCTTAAAAGTTATATATTTTAAAGTTATGAAAGTGTTTTAAAAAATCTCGTTATAAAACCGTTATAAAATTCGCACACCCTACTTAAATCCATTTTTTTTTTTTTTTTTTTTTTTTTTTTTTTTTTTTACAAATATAATCAATAAAATATTTTCCGATGAAAATAACTGTTTGTTTGATTATAGTTGTTTTTCATATATTCTACTTACTTCATATCAAATAAAAGTTTTATTACTAATATGAAGATATGATTGTAGATTATTATTACATACTTGCATTTAAGTTAGATTTTCTTTCATTTCGAGTTACACATTGATTTCAAGTTTAATAATTTATATTTCAGTCAAGTTTCAGGTAAATATGGCTCAGGTAAGGGTCTGAAATTCAAACTATACAATTGTTCTTTAGAAGAAACGCATTTCTCGAACTATAAGGCGAACTTTTAAAACTTTTTAAAAAAAATATATCGGGTTGTAATCGTGTTAAACTACCCGATGCGTATGATAGCTGCAAAATGCGAGTACAAAAAGTTTTTTATTATTATTTTCCTCTCGAAATGCAAATCTACTGGAGGATAAAGACAAAACTGTTGCCAGCATTGCCAAGCACGATTTCAATACGAATTCAAGATAAAATACACGCACTAACAGTCATTTCTAGCAGATGAATTATTAGTTTGTTGACATTAGTGGGTTAAATTAACTCTTTCTTATTTATTTTTATTATAATTAGGTAATTTCTACATTTTACGGCTAATTTAATTTGAGTTAGATAAGATATTAATATCGTTTTCAATTTCAATTTATTAACTATTTATATGATAAAGATCAAAACAACTGTCTTTTTTTTAGTTTTTTCTCTTTTATATAAGAAAGGGCCTTAAATCTGTGTTTAAGAAAAGTTTTTTTTTTAATTTTGTGAAGTAAAAAAATGTTAGGGATTAATCCTTTCAACGTCGTTTTATATATTTATCAAGAATTGAATGCGAATAATTGAACGAATTACTATGGATTTTGGGAAATATACAATATTTTCAAACTTCAGTTCAACGTAGTTTGGATATTTATCAAGAATTGAATGCGAATAATTGAATGAATTACTGTTGATTTTGGGAAATATACAATATTTTCAAACTGCAGTTCAATGAACACAATAACTTTTCCTCTCATTCAACATTATTCCAACATTAACATGTTGAAATAATTATGATTCCTATGCTCATACACAAATAAATATTTTATGTATTTTCGAAAATCCTAACAATTAACATTTAAAGCAAATAAAATACTACATGGTTCTTTACCGAACTGTAGCGGAGTGAAATTTGCAAGATATAGCTAATGAATTTTTTTCTTCTGTTTTGAACATTTCTTCAACGACATTCATGTATTTTACACATTTAGTACATACGTTTTGCAGTTTGTAACGTCGGTTATCATTTACTCGAAGAGAAAATGGAATATTATCTTTTATTATAGCATCTATTACATTCGAAATTCAAACACATAACGATAGTGCATGAGTTCCCCCTTCTTTCAAAAAGAAAAAAAAAGAATTGCTGGAGGTAGGGATTCAAGTTATTTAGAGTCATAAAACAAAAAAAAAAAAACTTTTAAATATTTTTTATGCGAAGCCACAATAAGCTGGGAACAGCAGATGCCCCTCTTGATTCACGATATTACTTTTTTGACATACTATCTCTTTTCATTCATTGCATGGACATTATTGTAATTTAACTGTTTGGCAAATTTAAGAAGGGAATTAAGGGAATTAAGCTCGATATTGCTTGATGTTAACACAATATTTAAAAATATTTTGGAGCTGTAAATATTTTTTCAAACTAAACAATTTTTTTACAAAAATAAATTGTACAAATCTTTGTTTACACATTCCTTTAAATAATTTTAATGATACATAATTAGAATTTAATTTAATTAAGACAGACTAATTAAGTATTTTCAATGACATACATGTGTTTCGGCAGGATTATAAAAAATATATAAATACATTCGACATATCCTCTTATATTATATATATATATTCTTACAATATCGTACTTTAACTTCAACCAAATTAAGAGAGAAGTTTACAGAAGAAAAATTTTTTTTTCAGGAAATTAAACCATAAAACGCAAATTCTATGACAAAATTTCAATAAAAATTAAAAAATAAATATATTACAAGTACTTACATAAAAACAGGTAGAGGTTATAAAGATATATAAGATACAATATTATTGATAATTTTAAGTTTCTATGTTACTTAGTTTTGGAAATACACTGGTGTCCAAAATTAAGGACCAGTCACAAAATGCTAATTTTTAAGTAAGCGAATACTCAAAAGGAAATAATATAATTCAGATAATTACAATCCCTATAGAGCAGCTAGTCTACATAGCATCTCATTCATGTCACACATGGTCACAAGTGTCACAGTCACTACGGTGAAGAAAAAAAATAGGAAATTCCACACGTCTCATTAGGAGTCTCAAATGATCCCTATATGTGACTCCACCGAGACGTCAATGTGACTCTGCTTTGAGACGAGTCGCCAGGTGACTTTACAATGTAGTTACATTGTGACTCTCACGTGACTGCCATTTTTAGACTCTATTTCAAAGTCATCATGAACGTTGCATTATGATAAGTCACCAAATAATATCACATTATAGTCACATGATGACTTTTTACAAAAGAGCACAATGGTGACTTAAAAGTAGTCTCTCTATCACCTGGAAGTCATCATGTGACTTTAATGTGACATTATTTTGTAACTTATCACAATGTAGCGTTCACGATGACTTTGAAATTGAGTCTGCAGATGACAGTCACATGAGAGTCACAATGTAACTACATTGTAAAGTCACATGGTGACACGTCATAAAGCAGCAGTCTCAGTTACGTCTCAGTGGAGTCACATATAGTGATCATTTGAGACTCATAATGAGATGTATGGAATTTCCTGTTTTTTTGTTTCACCGTAGTGACTGTGACACTTGTGATCATGTGTGACATGAATGAGATGTTATATGGACTAGCTGTGCTGTAGAGATTAATTATTCGAATTATATTATTTCCTTTTGAATATTCGCGTACTTAAAAATTAGCATTTTGTGATCGGTCCTTAATTTTGGACACCAGTGTAGGATCCGCGCAATGTCAAAAACATCTGATTTGAGAAAAATGACTTTAAAGTTCAAATTTACCTTGATTTAGATAGGTATCGCTCCACATATTTTATCATAAAACCGGTTCTAATTGAAGTATCGTCCTAATTTTTTTTCTTTTTTAAGTTCGGTAACATGTTATTATTTCATAATAGACAACAACAACGAAAAATAAATTGACTTTTTAAAAAGTTTTAAGGTACTTTCCTTTGACTATTAAATTTCATAAATTTCATTTATTTCTGTGCCTAAATTCTTGGAAAATACACGGAAACTGGCGTTTATTTTAAAAATTTTTATTACTTTTGTTCCTTTTCAAATGCGAAAATTTTTAATAAAACCATTTATAAGATTTCCTCTCCTCTGAGAAAAGTTAAATGGACACCTATGGTTGGAATTTTACATGTAGCATACATTCAAATGTATATCTTATATGTATATAATATATTATTTATATGAACGAATATGCTCAATTGTTTACAGAATCTTTATTATCAATGTAAGGTGCTTGCAAATTTTAATGCATTTTCAGTCTGCAATACGTTTGTCCGGAGAGCATTGGTCTTATGAAGACCAATTTTGTGCATAGTGGGATACAGACATACACAGGTGGTAGAGTTCAAAGAGGTGCAAGTGAATGCTATCCCTTTCTAAACCTTTGAAAAAAGAAAGAATTAAAAAGAGTACTGGGATAATGAAAATATAAAAAGCTGTTTATGATTGTGATTGGAGAGATTATATCGTTATTGCATATTTGTTGTGTGACAGATTTACTTTAACAGTTTCCCCGCTTAAAGCCATTACTTCCAAATTTAAGAAACGAAACAGAAACCAAAAGCGATGTCAAAGAAACCAACTAACCAACTAACTGCTACACAAAATTTTACATTATAATGTTTTACATTATTTTAAGTGTTTTCTCCTTTTCTTACTAAGGGCCGATACCACAACCAAATGGTTCGAGTGCCTTCCATTAATTAAGGGCTAAAAATGGAAAACGCGGAAAGTCCCAAAGAGGACATTTTTCAAGAGAGCGAAAAAAAGAAAAACTCCTACTTCTGGTACTTACAGCGTTTTCCACTTCACTCCTTTTGGGCTCTTAGTTCAACACTTTAAAATGTAGGTACCTAGCTTCCGTTCGTTTAGTATTTAAATACCTAATATTATCGTTTGTAAACATTTCTTTTATTTATATATTTAACATTTTTCACTTTGCTTAAAAATATCCCATTGATGTAAACAATAACAACATTATTAGGTTGTGTAACGGCCACCAGCCGTCGCGCATCTTATCACTGGTACTTTCAGCGTCCTCCACTTCACTTCATGTGGCACATTCCGTGTTCTTCACTTCGTATAGCACATTCTACCAGTGACATTTTTCTACTCTTTTTTGAACTACTAGGATTTGATTTCTACTAGGGTTAGCACTTCAAGGGTTCTCCTGTTTGTTAAGCTTGCCATTTAAAACATTTTTTCGTAAAAAAAAAAAAAAAAAAAAAAAAAAAAAAAAAAAAAATTTTTTTTTTTTTTTTTTTTCTTTTAGTGTTTTGCATTTTTAGTCCTCAATTGTGATAGGAAACACCATAATTTTATCACGTATTTAAGTTACGCAAGCCAAAAATGTGGAAATACAAATATTAATGATTTGTGAAATATAAGTTAGCGATACTTAAATTATGGAAAAATTAATCAATCCATATTAAAGATAAGCGCCCATTATTTAGACATAACTTGAACAATACTTTTTTATTTCTTTACTTTTTCTTTTATAGGATACTGCATTGAAAAGCCCTAGCATAACACATATTATTTCTGGGGAAAAATTAGCAATCTTTTCAAAACTAATACCTATTTTGATTTAGACCACAGGCAGAATATGGAAGAGGGTAACGAGCTCAATTCCTCCTTAGTTAATACGTAGGAAATGATGTATTCATACACTTTTATTTAAAAGAAAGGCATTGCAATTGAATACCTATAAAATTCCTGTCCCTCTCCAACAAAATCTCACTCCGGTCTTCAACTATTTAAATCAAAGTAAAAACAAAATTATGGTTTACACTAGTAAATAAATACAATGAAAACCTTTAAAGCAAATCTGTCATACAACAAATATTCAATCAAGAAATAATCTGTTCAATCACAATCACAAACAGCTTTTTATATTTTCATTATCCCAGTGCTGTTTTAAATTCTTTCTTTTTTCAAAGGTTTAGAAAGGGATATCACTGAAAAATACGACCTTCAACAATTTAAATCAAACTAAAAAAATTATGTTTTGCACTATCAAAAAAAAAAAAAAAAAAAAAAAATACATTGAAAACTTTTAAAACAAATCTGCCGCACAACAATATGCACTTGCACCTCTTACACTCTACCCCATGTGCATGTCTGTATCCCACAATGTAGACAATTGGTCCTCACAACAACATTGCTCTCCGGACAAACGTATTGCTGACTGGCAATGCATTAAAATTTGTAAGCATCTTACATTGATAATAAAAAAAGACGGTAAACAATTGAACATATTCGTTTATATACATAATACATTATATACATATAAGATATACATTTGAATATATGCTACATGTAAAATTCCATCCATAGGTGCCCCTCTAACTTTTCTCAGAGGGGGGGTGGGGGAAATCTTATAAATAGTTTTGTTAAATTTTTTCAGCATTAGAAAAGGATCAAAAGTAATAATAATAATAAAAAAAATTAAAAAACAACACGCCAGTTTTCCTGTATTTTCCAAGAATTTAGGCACAGAAATAAATGAAATGTAATACTCAAAGGAAAGCAAGTGCCCCTTTATACTTTCCTTACGGTCGTTTTTTATCATAATGACTAATCTGTACTTCAAAATCATACACGATATTTTTACAAAGTGAACCACCTCACCTTCATTAAAATCGATATAATTCAAGACAAAAAATTCGCCAATGGGAGATAAAGAATCATTACTGTAAATTCGGCGCAGTTTTTAAATATGTTTTTTGTTGGTTGGTTGGTTGCGGGCGCTATGGTCCTCTTTTGCAGAAGAAGGCTTAAACAGATCAGGACCTCCGTTTAACGTAGAATCGATCCACGACGTTTGCGTTAAAAACATTCCTTGTAGGTTTTTGCTATTATTTCATTTAGCCTAATATTCTAAAAGATTTTGAATCTTAGTTTTATTTTTTACTTTTCTTGACTACAACCATTTACGTCATTTTGTATAAAATTACATTAGAACTAGATAAAAGTCCATTTAAGTGTGATTTGTTAACCCTTTCGAGGGCGTGTCCTTAAAAAAGGACACCTAATTTTAATTCCAAAACTGACAAACGGTACCAAGAATATTTAATTAAAATTTTCCTTTTATAATGTACGTGAAAATAAGCAAGTTCATATTTTCTAATAACTTCGTTTTTAAATTCTGGTGTCAATCCATTATTTCATCCCTTTATAAACAGAATTACTCCACCCTGGAAAGGGTTAAATGAATAATTTAGATACGAAGTAATATTTTTATATCGTTTGCAAAAAAATATTCAATGTATACGCGTATATGTGTGCATTTAAATGTATACGTAAATGTGTATGATTCTCTTTGTGTGTATATATACATGTGCATGTGAATATACGTGTATACATATCAACATCAACATATAGCTGTATACGAGAGATATGTATGGGTATGTTTCTGATAAACATTTATACAAAAAAGTGTTTTCTTTTTACAAAGTTTTATTATTGCAGTTGTTATAGCCGCGAGGATTATCAAAATAATCATTAAGGTTTATAACATAGTTGTTGAAGTTTTGTGCATAAATTATTCTCATAGACGATGTGCGGGCTCAACAAATTTACTTAGTATAAAGGAAATAGCACTATGGCGCTAAAACATAGCACATGAAACAAAATGTTTTGCATATAAAAATGTAGAGTAAGTTGTAAAATTAAATAAATCAAATAATTTTCTTAGTCTGTAAGGATGCACGCACTCTGTCTCAATTATATACGCATTATGTAAGCTGTATATGTATTAGTTTGAATTGAGTATAGCATTAGATTTGGATATGTTCAGACGAACAGACAATCCAGTTGCCTCTAGTCATCCAGACGTCATGACAATTTCGTGGGTTGCATAGTCAGTAACAGACAAATTGACTAGTCAGTAACTGACAAATTGATTAGTCAGTAAGAGATAAAAAGAGGTAGAGAAAATATGACTTTATAAATTAAATTGTATACAATAATGGTACAATTTACAATTAATCTATGCATGAAAGCAAACAGTTATCACTAAAAAAATTATTATTTATCGGTTAATTATTTTAGTTAATGAAAGTGCGTGTCATTGCTTTAATTTTATAATAATAACACAGTCGCCGTTGGTGACAATTGATTCTTTTCACTGCTAGCGATAAACTGTTACAGGGAAAACGGTTTAACAGGCAAATGATCAATACAAACAAATATATCGCTTTTGCTAATATTTTCAGGTTTCACGTACTTCCGTTCATTTTTACGGTTTATACGTTATTATTAGATTAGAGTTTACAGATTACGTCTTATAGTTGAAATTATTTTTCATTGAGATTCTGTAACACGAACTGAATTAATATTAGTAAATCGACCTAAATCATATTACATTCGATTTTATGTAAATAACAAGAAGGTCACCATAGTAGCAATTGCGCTATAATAGTATAATTTTAAAATTATCACACTGATATATCTAATTAATATATTGCTTTCAGCGATAATATTGTTTAATTTTGCATCTTCAATGGCATTATACTTTTCCATATTAAAAATTACACAAATAGAAATACAATTATTTTATATACTTATATGTAATTATTTTTTATACTGCATTTAATTACTAAAAGGTGTAAAATGCAAAAAATAAAAGCAATTTAAATAGTTTTATTAGACTACATGTTTTGTCTCTAATCCAAGTCATTTTAAAAACAAATAAATAAGAGTATTATAAAATTGCACGATCTATGATGTAATGATGTGAAAACGTTATCGTTCAATTTATCACCTACTCTCTCACATTAGGCATGTTATTATTATTATTTTTTTTTAATTTTTACTTGGATGTAAACAGTCTAATAAAAACTATTTTAACTGTTTTTTTACAACTTTTAGCAATTAAAAGCATATTTATTAGAAGGCGTTAATTTGTTATACGTTTACATAATTTTTTATTTTTAATAATTTGACTGATAACTAAAAAAAAAATTGCATAAAAATAATCAAGATCGTGCATTGTTTTCCCTATCTACTGAATACTTTCTTATACATTAATGTCCTTATTTTCATTATTTAATCAAATCTGATTTTTAGCTTACTGTTATGTTAAGTGTTGTGTTTAAAATAAACAACAACAACAACAACAACAACAACAAAAAAGCTAGAATCACCCATATTTATTTAAAATGTCATTGTGATAAGATGTTATTCAACTATATAAATAATCCGTAAAGCATTTTAATTTTTATTTCATTCCCTTCATGAAAAAATATTAAAGAATAAAAGTGTTTGTATTTAACATTCGCAATTCATACTAGACAAAATTCAATGTTGGGAAAAGGTAATTCACAGAGGAAATATATGAAAATAAAAAGCTTAAATATTCAAAAATTTATCAAAATTAGGAAATGCTTAATATAAATGTCTTGTCACGTCAGAATTCAAAATTAAATATAAGTTAAAGTAAAAATGTTAAATTTAGTATCACCCTACAAGTTATTTAACATTCCATTCCCTTCATTTTCATGCATTTAACACTCTTAATTCATACTAGATAGCATTTAATGTTGTGAAAAGGTAATTCGCAAAGGAAATATATGGAAATAAAAACCTTAAATACTCAAAGATTTATCAAAATTAGGAATGATTAATATAAATGTCTTCTCACATCAGAATTCAAAATTAAATATAAGTTAAAGTAGAAATGTTAAATTTAATATCACCCTACAAGTTATTTAAAATTCCATTCCCTTAAATCATGTTTCTATCTTAATTAGAACAAGAAATATTAATTTTTTTCGTTTGGTTTTGTTTTCAAGATCTAGCTTTCGAGCATGGAAACGACTTCTTGCAAAAATGCGTTTTTCTTCATGATGGGTTTTTTCAACATTTCTCATATTTTAATTCTTATAAGTCAAGAACCGTTAAAGATAAATGGTTCAAACTTGGAACATGTCCTTTTCAATTGTTTTAATTTAATTTAGATTCAGCACATTTAAAAAAATATATTTACTTTTGAAAATATGATTTTCTTTTAAAAAAAAGTTGCACCATTTTCTTTTTGAAATTTTTTCGTTAAATATTTTTAATTTCTTTTAAATTAAAATTTTTTTAAATGCTGAATCCAAATTAAAACTTATATATTTCTGTTTATTTAAAATAAAAAAATTTAAATTCTATTTATAATATTTCGAGTTATCACGATATTAAATTACCCCACTTTAAAAAAAAAAATTAATTTCAAACTTCTTAAAAAAAAAAAAAAAAAATGTGATTTTGTTTGCAAATGATATGGTTAACCATCACAAAAAAAAATTCAGAATTTTAACTCAATAAATAAAAATTATTTGAAAATGTGTCCCGGACCCCCTTAATGTTGTGAAAAAGTATTTCGCAAAAGAAATATATGGAAATAAAAACCTTAAATACTCAAAGATTTATCAAAATTAGGAATGATTAATATAAATGTCTTGTCACGTCAGAATTCAAAATTAAATATAAGTTAAAGTAGAAATTTTAATTTAATATCACCCTACAAGTTATTTAAGATTGCGTTTATTTTAATATGTGGGAATTACTAAAAAACAAAAACTATCTGCAAATTTTGTTTTTACATATTTTTTTGTATTTTAAAATCTGCACTTCTTCTCTAAATTTTCTAATCTCTTAATGTTTCTAACACTTTTTTATAGATATTTTTACTAAATAAACCTTTTAAAAATTTAAATACGGACATATGTACGTATTTAAACTCATAGATGGAAATGCACATATCCTTGGAGTAAACTGAAGGATTGTTATTTTTAAAAATGCATTAAATAAACGTAATATATTTTTTAATGTTTTATACTAGTTTTACATATAAGCATTGATAAATTATATAAAAGCCACAAAAAATATATTTTTGAAAAAAATATTTTTTAGCATTATTCATTTAAATGTTTATGGTAAAATTTATTTTAGTTTATTTATTACAGGTTTTATAAACATTATAAGTAAAGTTATCTACTATATTTAAATATATGATGAAAATTAAGAATGTTTTTGTGATTATATTCGGATTGGCGGAGAAATAACACCAAAGTTACTTATATTATATAAAAATGTTATGTATATAATAGATAATAAATAACAAATCAATAGTATCATTTCAATAACTTGCATATATTTTCATTCACTCTTTTTTAAAAATGAAATATGTGTTAGCAGTTTTATATCTGAAAACTATAACAATAAACAGAACGAATCATATTAAAATATTTATATACAGGGTGATTCAAAATAACGTGGTCAAAATGAAACGGCAAAGCAGGCACACGAAAAGAGTAAAAAATTACATAGGAACTTGGGGTCGGAAACGCCATCCGGGGGCACTAGAGGGTGTTTTCACGAGAATATGAGCTGAGAAAATTGAACGACTTGTCGTGTATAACTTTAGCACGATGGAGCTCCCGCACGTTTCAGCAGACAAGTCAGAACACATCTGCAGGCCATCTTTCCCAGGCTTTGGATTGGTCGAGGTGGACTAATCGCATGGCCACTTCGATCACCAAATTTGTCTCCAGTAATTTTTTTTTTTTTTTTTTATTTTTTAGGACTTAGATACAAAACACCTGTTTCATCACCGCAAGACTTATTAAGAAGAGTTATTGCGGCAGCAGGATATGATCGAGATACACGTGATATGTTTGAGAAGGTGCGCCAGTCCATGCAGGGGTAATGCAATGCGTGTCTCCAGGCGTTTGTTAAAATTTTTGAGCATCTCCTGTAGTAGTATTGGTCATAAATGTGTAACATGTGTGGAAATATAGTATAAATAAAATGGTGTAGAATGGTTTTTGTTTATTCTTCTTGTATTACATATAATTTGTAACCCCCTCTAGCGGCCCCGGATGGCGTTTGCGACCACATGTTCCTATGTGATTTTTTATTATTTTCGTATGCATGCTTTGCCCTTTCATTTTGGGCACGTTATTTTGAATTACCCTGTATATACTGTCGCACTTTTTTCCATACTGCTTGCGAAACATGCAATATATTTAAATAATGTACATGCAAAGTAATGCAAAATGAAATGTGCACAAAGTAAAGACATGACGTACAAAAGGAAATAAAAGCACAAAACATAAATAAGGATTAAGAATGCAAAATGCTACTCACGAAAGCCTGGAACCGGGGGGTGGATGCGTTCTGAAAACAGGGAAGCAGCGTCAAAAAAGGGTTCAAAAACAAAACATCTCAAATCTATTTACTACTATTGCCATTCTCAAAAGAAACAAAATTAAACATATTTACAAGTTATCATCAAATATTTTGCTTTCAATATCGGATGGCATCGGTATTGAAACTTTATTCCATGTATTTATATAGATGATTTGAAAAGCTTATTTAGTTAAATATTACCTAAATGAAAATATGCTTAAAACTGCAATATTACTAGAAAAATTCTGTATTGCAGTTGTACGTAAAATGTGCCCATTTTTTCATTTAAAGTCTTTTGAGAACATTTTTGTAATAAAAGTAGTAAAAGCTTGTAATAAAACATAAATAATAGCTTTGGAAAGCAATTTAAATCTACAAATCTTTTTAACATGGTCAAATGAATGTTTTCATACTTTTAGGACAGTTATTATTATTATTATTATTATTATTATTATTTGTGTTGTTGTTGTTATTATTCTTATTGATTTGAAATAATTTCATTCATAATGCAGTATAAGATCAAACAAATAGTCTTGTCATCATTCTTAAAAATTAAATTTAATATAGAAAAAAGATAATCAGAAAATGTTTTTTTAACTATAATCTTAAGATTTTTAAAATGAAATATCGTGTATTTTATGTGTGTAAAATTTCAATTACCCAACATATAACCTGGTTGATATTTTAAAAATATAAATGCTTTTATGTAGCGTGATTTAGTATATAAGTGGGCACAATACAAAATCTAATTATTATTATTTTTTTAATTTTGCGTAGAAATTTGCTTTTAACATGGGATAAACGATCATTTTACTTTTTACAAAACATGTTTAAAAGTTATTGGTAAAAGTACATGGTTAAAAATATATATATTTGTAAATTTTTAAAAACGCGCGTCTTTTGACAGTTAACAAAATATTAAAAAATATATATATATGTCTTCATAAATAATTTTAAAGTTCAATCACTCGCTTTTCTTATTATAAATATTGTTATTCTAATAACAATATATTCATTTAAAAGTATTCACAAAAGTTCTTAAAAAATCTTTCAAATAAAAATAATTATAAATTCAAACTGTAAAAATGTCTCAGTAGATTTCCTTTGTTAATAATGAACCGTTTAATATTTGTATGGAAAAGATAGGAACAGTGTAAGACATATCAGATGCAATCAATTAAAAAAAGAACTGTGCGTTCGTACATCTTATATATATATATATATATATATATGTATATATATATATATATATATATATATATTAAGATACGATTTAAGTTTTATCTTTCAGTTTAATTTACGGATTTAACAAAAAATAATATTCAAACCTTCTATTAAACTTAAAGCCTTTATTAAAATTAAAGCTTTGTTATGATTTCTTTTGAGAATAGCTAATATTTTCTACTATCTAAATAACACATTAAATAAAAATTACTTGCAAAAAACATAAAAATCAAATATCTAATTTTTCTAAAGGGATTCAAATAAAACAAACTAAGCATTCAAGAATAGCATAGTACTTTAAAGCAAACTTTAATAATAAATACAGAAACGATTAACTTGCAGAAATATATAGTATTAATAAAATATTTATACATGTTAAGTTATAAAATTGTATTAAGATATAAGATCTAATAAACTATGTAAGCAGACAAAATAGTAAAAAAAAATATTCCTAAGATAAAATATTTTTATTTAAACATTCTTATTTTACACTAGTCAATTATAAATTTAAAATAGTCATTGTTAACAAAAAATTCCCTGGTATTTTTTGCTTAGTGATTGTAGAGATTATCTTTTTATAGTCGAATGAAATTGTTGAATAAATATGTGACTAAACCTGAGGTCTGTGTATTAAAACATTAAAAATATTTATTGCATTCTAACTGGAAAAAAACCGAAAAAATAATGAAATAAAAACAGCGTATTTACGATTATTAAATAATTACATGTGTTAACCTATATTGAACATTTAACTGGAATTTAAATACTGAGATTTTTTAATTATTTGAAAATATTTAGCATTTAAGTGGCGATCTGGTTTATTACTTTTGATAAAAATCGTAAAAACGCCGTTCTACTTAGCAATATTTATCCAGTGGAGGAGAAATGTTGATATAAAATGAGAGTTTTTAACGATTGATAAATTATTTGGATTAAATTGAAAACGCTTTAAATAAAATGTGAAAATTTTAGATAATGTTTAGTTACAGTATAAATAGAATGATTTTGTAATATTAATGCTTCCCCTCCCCAGAAAAAAGTGTAATATTTGGCCTATTTACTACTCGGATTAGATATTTATAAGCCACAGGCTTCGTAAATATCATGATATTTTCGAAAATATAAAAAATAACCGATATTCTGATATACATCCGATATTTTTTTATATATATCCGATATTTTCAAAATAGTCAATTTATTGATAATTATAAATATTTTCACACTTAATATAAATTAAAAACTGTACTGCATTTAGCATGAAAACTGAAAACTTAATAAAACCATATTCTAAATGTTTTTTTTTTTTTTTCACTTATGCAAAAAAATTGAAGATCAACTAATTGAAAACAAACACAATTTGCTATTTACACTCACAAAAACAAACTATGGGATTAATTATCAAGTTACCAGAAAATTTTATGTTTTATATAACAAAATTATATACAAAGCAATTTGTTTTTATTGAAAAATTGGAACCTAAATGTAAGATTGTGTGCTTTTTCCTTCTCTAACCTGTTGTGTAGTTTAAACTAAAGAAAACCAAAGCCAGAAAAGGTTCTAATGAAGCTGTAAATAACTTCTCTAAATTAGACAGTTTATCTTTCAGTAGATTAAAATAGTAATTAAACCCTTTGTGCAGGAATATTAAAAAGCAGTAAACCAACGTTTAAAATGCACAAATAATGCGTGAAAAGCAGCAAACAGCTGTTTCGAATCTACTAGTGAGATTCTTCTTCAGTGCAAGGTAGGGACAAGGGAAACAGCGTGCTAGAAAAAGCAAGGCTAAGCAAAAAGGCTGAGCAAAAAGGCTGAGCAAAAAGGCTTAAGCAAAGGCTTTTGCTCAGCCTTGCTTTTTCTAGCACGCTGTTTCCCTTTTCCCTTTCTTGCACTGAAGAAGAATCTCGCTAGTACATTCGAAACAGCTGTTTGCTGCTTTTCCCGCATTATTTGTGCATTTTAAACATTGCTTTACTGCTTTTTAACTTTCAGTAGATGTTTTGAGTAAATATTGTCCGAGATAATTATCGGTCCTACATTCTACATTTCAAAATTCAGCTTCAAATGTAAAACTTGGAAAAGAATATTTTAAAACAGCCTACCAAAGCAAAAGTTCTTATCTACAGAATTACACAATCAATAACAGTTAAAAAATTCATTTACACTTGTTTTGACTGAAAATATAAAAAATATCATACGCAATATTTAAAAAATTAGTGTCAAATATATGAAAATATCGAAAATATCAAACTTTATGATATTTTGAACATAAATATCGGATATATATCATGACATATATCATGATATATATCACCGATCCTTGATAAGCATCATGATGCAAAAAGTGATATTTCCTTTCACGAGTGAAAACACCAATGAAAGTAACATGGTAATTTTATTATAGAGTTATTTTTAAGCTTTAACTATCTCTAAGTTAGGAATTTAATGTGCTTTTCGAAGGTTATTATATGATAATTAGAGTCATACATAGATACTTACATAAACAGAACTAACTATATGTTAGTTTCCTTTTATGAAAACATTGTAAATATTAATTATTTGCTGGATAAACTTGCGATAGTTAGTTCTCAAATTTGCAACTATTCTAATATAATATGATGATGCAACCACATTATCTGATCAGCCGGTTCATCAAAATTGTTGATCTCTCCAATCAACAGTAATTTCATTATAGCCGAGCCGTGGTTTTTGAGAACAATTTTTTAAAGTTACAACTTTTATTAAATATTATGTATCAGCAAACATACTATGTTAATTAGTAATCCAAAGATCAGTTCAGGGCTCACTAAATTGTTAGTGACCTGATAATAATGGATAATATTTTTACTTTATGACGTTCGTAACATTATGCACGAGGCTAACGAAAAAAACAGCCTACCGCGGTCCATCCTATGTGCCTTATTTTACAGACTGCTACAGTGACGTGATGCTCTTTTTGCACACCTGCATTGGGCCATTCGAACATCACATGATTCCAGCGGTCTGTAAAAAAAAAAAAAAAAAAAAAAAAAAAAAAAAAAAAAAAAAGCACCGCGTAGCCTCTCTTTCTCGTTAGCTTCGCATTATGCACATATAGTTTGACCTTTTTCATTGCATATTATATGATCAATGCTTCAATGTTTGTAATTTATATTGCGTGAAACAAATTATTGTGATTAAGCGAAAATCTTAATTATGTATATGTATACATATTATGATGGAAGTTGCATGGATTTATGGATATGATTTGGATTTAAGTGCCTCCATGATTAATTCTAGAAGCTGGTTAGCTTCTTTTATTCAAGCATTGGTAAATATTAACTATTTGCTGGATACACTTGTGGCAGTTAGTTCTCAAATTTGAAACTATTCTAATATAATCTTGATGAGATATTATCTGATCAGTTAGATCATCAAAATTGTTGATCTCTCCAATAAATAGCAATTTATTTATAGCCGTGGTTTTCGAGAACAAAATTTTAACAGTTACAGCTTTTATTAAATAGCTCGTGTCAGTGATCAGAATATGTTAATTAGTAACCCGAAGCTCAGTTCAGGGGTCATTAATTGTGTTAGTGGAGTTATGTTAATGGACAACATCTTGATTTAACGACATTTGTGAAATTGTGCACATATAGTTTGAAAAATATTGTTCCTGATTCTTCAGTGCATATTATATGATATCACGCTGCTGTATTTGTAACTTATATTGTATGAAATGAATTATTATGATCAAATAGAAAATCTTAATTATGCATAAGTATGCATATTATGATGGATATTCTATCGATTTATGCATATAATTTGGATTTAAGGGCTTACATGAGTAATTCAACAAGCTAAAACTACAAGCTAACAGGAGTGATTGATAAAATAATTTCCCCAACAGGAGAGAAGAGAAAGATAAAAAGGAATCTTGTCGGGCAGTTGCTGATAGAAAAATTAATCTGGCATGCATCTTTTATGTATTATTTACTCAAAGCCAATAAGCAGGCTTCAAGCTAAACGTAGCATAAAAACGCTCCGGTGTTATCTCATTAATCCTCTCGGGTCCATTTTGAAAATAAAAACTGGGACAGTCTGAAGGTTTTTATGAAATATCACCATCGGCTCGCCCATAAAACTGCCCATGACCTGAACACGCGGCGAACACTCGAGTCGGGAAAAGATGGAAAGAAGAAGAAGAAAAGAGAAAAAATGGCTCCACGTAGTCAGACGTTATAAATCACTCAAGTCCCGTCATACGCTAGCAGTGATTGCTGGCCGCTAGCAATCGATTTGTGATTGAATTTCTGGCCGAGATTGATTAACCCACGGAAATATATATATCGAAAAGCCCCACCACAGCTGCAATTCGAATAAAAATAATTATGCATTCCCCTTCGGTTGTGTATATTCCACTCTGGAGCATTAAGCAATGTTTTCCTTCAGAAAATATATATCAACTTTCTATCCGCATTCACTGCATGTACCTTTGGGTAAAAATGGATGCCTGCGACTCGCGGTTCACCGTTAGGAAATGATGGATGAAGCTTTGTGTCGAGTCATTAACATCGAAGAAAGCCGTTGCAGTCACAGTTTAATGGAGTCAACTTCTTATTAATCGAGTTCAGTCGCGTCCTGCTCCTGTTTTGCTCCGCTGGTCGAGAAGAAATGCTGGTGTTTCATTTCGTGAAAAAGCAGGTTGACTTTTATTGGTAAATATGTTCAATTAAAAGAATTAAGCTTAGATTCTGCTTCACTTTTGAACTTTTCATGGTGCTAATTGAATAAGTTTAATTTTATTCAGCACGGAGAAAAGGCTGTCATCCTTTCACGCTGAATTAATGACAGAATGCAGCCAGATCAGTAACTTAACATGCCGGTCACACCTTATTTCTGAGATCAGTTCTTGCAGATGATTATTTTATAATCATCTGCTTCAGAGTCTTGAGTAAGACTACAAGCTTCTCGATCCAATATAGAAATTTCTTTATGAAGAAAATGAAAAGTTTACAGTTTTCAAAACTTACTTTTGCAACTATTATAGTCATAAATCAATTATTTTTAAAATATATAGTTAAACTATATTTGGTATTAGATTTTGAATCCTTGAAAAATATCCCTTAAATAAAAATTCGTTAGTGATTAAAAGACAGAGAAATTAAAAGATGCTTGTTCTCTGAAGAACATCGAACATTTCCTTTCAAATAGATGAAATATAATGTTTGATTTCTCATAAAAAATAAATCTCATAATAACAATTGATGTAGATAACACTATTTTTAATGTCAGTTTACAAATAAATTAAAATAAAGCTTTAAAACTTTTGAAATGATGAAGTTCAATAATTGAAAGAACATAAAAACATTAAAAAACATTTGCGTAAATAAATACACATAAATATGTATATATGGTAACGAATATTTGAAACCTATTAATGGCAGTGATACTTAATACGTTACGTAAAGGGCAGGTTGTTAAAGAAATTCCTCAAATAACAATCACGTGTTTATTATCAAACCTGATTTAGAAAACGCTTTACTTAGAGCTTTTATATACTCCAGTTCAGACTACAGAGAAATACCGACACACACGCGGGCTGCTCAATCAGCTTCCGATTTCCCCTCATTAAGAGGCTACTTCAGTCAAATAAAAAGACGCGTTCGCTAATGCTAATCCTATGGAAGAAATTTATAAAGATATCTCGGTCGCATTTCAATATTTTTAAATGATTTCTTTTGTATTGAATAGTTGAGATCGATCTGTATGCAGGCCGTTTGTTACTTTTTCGATTTTGATTGCAGATATTTTTTATGAGGATGCTTTTACTTTCGAAACAAGTTCCGAAAATGAAAGTGTCGTCATAAGAAATACCTGTAAACAAAATCGAAAAAGTAAAAAACGCCCTTTGTACAGATCGATCTCAACTTTTCAATGCAAAAGAAATCATTTAAAAATATTGAAATGCAACCGAGATATCCTTATAAATTTCTTCCATAGGATTAGCATTAGCGAACGAGTCTTTTCGTTTGACTGAAGTAGCCTCTTAATATAAAGTCTATGGGCATTGGATGCATTCGTATGTTTAAAATATCTTCTCGGAAAATTAATATTTTTAACTTCTATTTTTTGTGCACACTTCCTAAAAGATGTCTCTTTTTTTTTTCTTAGTTCTCAAAATATTTCTAAAGTATAGACTTAATTTTATATGAAATGTTAAAATCTTACTCACCCTTCGCCCGCTTTTAACATAATAATTAAATTAAAATATTAAATTCAGCATAGATTTTAGAAATATTTTGAAAACTAAGAAAAAAAGAGACATCCTTTAAGAAGAGTACACAGAAAAAAAAGATTTAAAAAATATGAATTTCCCGAGAAGATATTTTAAATATGCGAATGCATCAAAAGTCCATAGACTTAACATTACGAGGAGAATTCCGAAGCTGAGTGACCGGCTCCCCGTAAGTTTTCTTCCTTATTTCTTTTCCTCCAGCTCCTTTTTTTTTCTCAGTACCTAACCGTTCATTTTTTGTTTATATAGAATAATAAATTTCATTATTCTTATCGCTTTAAAACACATGATAGTTCTAAAAATAATATTGCACGCTGTTTATCTTTTACCGATTTTAGAATAGGATTATTTTGCAAGTACTGTGGTCAAATTAGCGCGAAAAGGGTTTAAATTTAGCATCTTTTCAAGAAATTTAGAATTTAAAACTTTTCATTAGATCTTGGCGCATTATTATTATTATTATTATTTGGGGGGGAGACATTTTTTAACCCCTCCCCCTTTTTTAAGCTCTTTCTTTAAGGATGTTTATTAACTTTAGCCATTCAGACACTTCTGTTATTATTTACTTTTTTAATCTATAAATTATATCTTATATATAAGTTATTACGTTTCTTGAATTAGACATTGCCAAATAAAGTGATAATTTTATTGGAAATGTTTGCACAATCTTTCTTCAATAACCTTAAAAATACTGCCTCAATTTAAAACTACTTCCTCAGTAAAGCGAATTTCTGAACATTCCGTTTTTAGAAGTAACAGCGATATATATTTAAATACACTGTTTAAAAAATGTAATCTACAGGTAAAAGAAATCTGTCAGATGAGCCGACAGTAAAAAACAATTACGTTTATGAAAAAAGTCCTTATTTTTATGTTTTTCAACAGACAACCCCTATTTTTAAAATTAAAAAGCATTTTTTTGCCATAAAAAACCGTTTATAATGACATTCAAGCTGACAGTTTCTTTCTATCAAAATTATAGATTTGTTTATTTATTTTTTATTCAGAATAGAAACTGTTCACTACTGGATATTATGTTGCAATATTAGTTTTAGAAGTATGTATTGCCTCGCCAAATATATAGTATTTTCAGTAAGTTAACTCTTTTTAACCGTAATAAAATACTTTACTTAAATTTACATATACAAACTATTTATTTTACTTTATTTGTATTAAAAAGAGTAATATACTTAGTCACGAATTTGCATTTATAATTTTATGTAATTACACACCCAACTCACAACTCAATAGTTTATTTAAAATAAAGAAAATCCAGGGTTTAAGTAAAACTTTATACAAATTTTTATTTTAAAATTTATACAGTTCATTGTGTCTTAGAACTCAAATAAACTTCAAATTTATTTATCATAGTTGTTCACAAATTAAGTATTTTTGGATTAAATATATATATAACAAAAATCAAATAAGAGATCACTTAGTGTGCATAAAAATCTTTCAAGGTCAATTTTTTTCTTTTTATAATGTTTTATTTAGTAATATGTAAATTATACTATTTTCAATCCAATTTTTTATGATTAAATCAATAAATTATGATTAATTAATTTAAACTAACTACATTTTTTTAATACATTTGATATATATGCTTTTTCTTTGAGTACATTATTGTAGAAAAAAAAAAAATATGCAAAGACATCCATTTTCAATAGTGACGACTATAAATTCACCTTAATTTATTTCATTTAAAAATTGAACGAGTTTATCTGTTTTTAACCTAATTGATTTTCTGTACGTCAATTTATTTATACTTAAAGTATGATTTTCTTTTTATCTAACTCAAACATTAAATTAATTAAATATCTTTGTTAATTTAAATCTAATTTATTTCATTTAACATTAAATGAGGGAATAATTAATTTACCTATAAAAAATGTAAATTAATTAATGTTATTTAATTCTAAGGCCAAAATATGACCTATGATTTTTGTTACTAATTTCAGCTTATTATTGGCAAAATCTAAATACTTAAATAATATATAAATAAAATATACATCATATGACATTCAGGTGAAAAAATACATAATTTAAAAAAAAGAAATTGACTTTTTAAATATGTCAGATAATAACAACGTATATAGTGATTTTTTTACATAAAAAAATGAACATCTTTAATTAAAATGGTAATTAATATAACTGTAATTGAATACAAATAATCAAAGACTAGAATCATGAGTGCAAACAATTTTACTGCATTTCTCTTCCAAAATATATCCTATTATTTTTCTCTTGTGGACTTTTCAAATCTTCTTGTGGACTTTTCTCATGGACTTTTCAAATTAATTTAGTTTAATCATTAATTAGTACGTTTGAACATCTGTATTATGAAGGACAAACGTGCCCGTGCGTAACGCTGAAGTCATTTTGACGGTGGCAACACCAGACGATTAAATTTATCTCTTACTGCATTTTTTTTTCTTTTTTAATTTTTTACAGTATTGAAATTTTATTTATTTATTTATTTTAATTTTTAGAGATTTTTAATTTTTACATAGTCGAATAGGGAAAAAATGTACTTTCAAATGTAATTTGTTTGAAAACTGTATTGCGATTTCTAATTTTTTATGGTTTTAAAAATAATTTTCAAGCCTGAGTTTTTTAAACTATCGCGTGCAAACGATTGCAAAAGATAAATCCGTTTGCATTTAAATTAATAGAAATAGCACAACATTTGTTTCCATCTCATATTTCAGAAAGAAATTAAAATTTCATCAAAAAATAAATATAAAAAAATGAATAAAACACAAATTTAAGACATGTAATCGAAAATCCTCCAGGGTCTTCCAATTGGCGTGGTCTATTTTGACCCCAGACAATTAGGGGGCATTCCCCCGTGGGGGGGGGGGGCTGCCGCGGAAATGGATTTTTTCATGTAACATATCGTTTTAAAGCTCTTGGCCTATACATTACTAAGCACCCACCCTACCCTTTATTAACTCAATTTTTCACCACTAGAGGTCGTTTTAAAGTTTTAATTTATTCATTACTACCCCATAATTTTTTCCAAAAATTACGAAAAAGAATTACATTACAAGTCGCTACAATTAGCAACTTCTCCTTCATTTTCATGTTTGTATTGGCAGTGGGCGCTATGGTACGACACCCTTGGAGGAGAGGGGGGGGCGTAATTTTCTCACTTCTTTCCAACATCTCATGTGATATATAATTAGAAAGCCCTGTGACAACTATTTCATATTATGCACCTTCCGTGCCTCTCCCCCCACTTTGCCACCCGGCGGCACTTTTCTAACTTTTGACGGCAAACCTCGTGTGATATATCGTTGGAAAGCCCAGATACCACTATTTCCTATTATGCACTTCCGGTGCCCCTCCTCCCACTTCCCCCCGGGAGGACACTGTTCTAACTTTTACCGACACCCCTCACCACCCGTCCCCTTAGAGCACGTTCCCATGTGGTGGAATGTGAAAATAACTGATTTTGCAGTGCGTGTAGAGTATGCTTGCTATACTGAGCTGTAGACAGCGTGGAGAAGGTGTCCGTTGTTCGTACGGAATATATTGCGCTCCCTGGTGGTGGAATGTGGAACTAAAGGATTCCGCAGTGCGTGCGCAGCACCCCTGCTATACGTTGCCGAAGGCAACGGGATCCCGAGTCGTTGGTTCATACAGAGCATATTGAGCTCCCTGGCAGTGGAATCGAAGAGCAGCGCAACTGCTATACGGTTACGTGGGCAGCGGGAACCAGGTTCGTTTGGTTCGAAATTTTATATTACAAGATTACGTATAAATTAGAGGCCCCGATGAAAGGGAGGGGGGCGCTAGCAGGCGAAGCCAGCTAGTACATTAATAATAATGATACTAATAAAAATTTTCCTTTTGATTTTCGTTTCTTTACTTTTGACATTTAATGTTTTATGATTTATATTGATTATTTTCGTCGCGAATTAAAATTTTAACAGCCTATAAATTATTAAATTTGTCATAAATGCCACCATTTTTCATAAAAAGAAATATAAAAAATCTAATTTTTTATACTTAAATTCGAATATGTGAGGAATGTTAAAATGTACGTAAATAACTTGGACATATAAAATTGAAAAAAAAACAATAATTGAATTTTTCTCCAGATATGAGCTATCTAGCATATGAAATAATTTTAAAAATTAGTCAAAATGATTTAATTTTAAATATTTCAAAAAGCAATTACACTTTCATACACCGTTAACAATTTTATGCTGTGTTCAACCATCTTATGTTCGTAGCTACCGTCGCACCAAAAGTTTGTTAAGGCAACCAGCACAAAATGTTTAACAGTGTATACATTATACATGGAGAAAAAATTTATGTTATATATGGAGAAAAATCTTTTTTTTTTTTTAAATTTTATATGTCCAAGTTATTTACAATACATTATGACAATCCTTCTGATTTTTTTTTTCTTTTTTTTGTTTATTGTTTTATACAAGGCTTTTAAAAATTGTAAAGATAGTCTGATTATTCTTCCAATATTTCCATTTGAAGCTTTTAAATATTCATATAAACTGACATATTGATTATTACACACATTCACATACTTGATCTTAAATAAAAAGCAGGCTTAGGGTTAAAATATGTTCTTAGAAATGTTTCAAAATGCTTTTGTTGTATAACTGTAAAAAGTAGAAGACGGTAACATAAAAGACTGTCGGCTGTGCAGATGAAATCTGTAGAAAATCCTAACTTTTTTTTAATTTCACTTTTAATTTCTGCAATTTCACATGTCCTAATTATTTAGAATGCATTATAACCAATACTTCTAATTTTCTTTTGTCAATATTATATATAAAAATACTAAAAACTGCAAAATTGCATTGGTTTTTGTTTCAGTTATTTCTATTGGAAGCTCTTAAATATTTATATCAGCTGATAGATTGCCTATTGACTGCAAATACTTGATCTTAAAAAATGGCGGACTTAAGGTTAAAATACATTCTTAGAAAAGTTTTGAAATTCTTGACCTTCAAATTTCAAAATTCATTGTACAGCTGCAAACAATACCATACGGCAACACAAAAGAACTCAACGGTGTAGCACAAATCTGTTGAAAAATCTAAACTTTTTTTCAATTCCATCTTTCTTTTTATTAATTTAATTTGGCATGTCCGAAATATTTAGAATACATTATAACAATGTTTCTAACTTTTTATACAAAGCTTTTAAAAGTTGTAAAATTACTCTGATTTTTCTTCCAGTATTTCCATTTGAAGCTCTTAAATATTCATACCAGCTGATAGATTGACTATACACATACTTGATCTTAAAAATGGTGGACTTCGTTCGCTGCCAAAATATGCCAGACACCGTTCACCCTGTGAAAAAACACCACATCCAAACTATCCGAAATTAAAGGGGTCCACTTGCGACTTGAGAGAGGGGAGGAGGAAAAAAAAGCTCTTTGTTTTCAGTTTGAAGTGTCGGACCTACCAGCTGTTGGACTCGAGCTTTAATAAAACTCCAAGTGATGGATTTCAATTTGATGTGGGGGAGGAGAGAATTGTAAAAAGGAGAAGTTCCCTCCCGGATCACTTGGAAAAGGGGAAGTTGAGGAATTATGTAACTTAAACTGCTCCAGAAGTACGCACAGTGAATCGGGAGTCGAAGTGAAATTTCAAACAAATTAGCGGTAGCTTTTAAGGTTTGAGAAAAAAGTGTGTACATTTTTTTTTTCGCTTTTGTTTTTGCTAAATTGATGCTTTTTTTTTTTTACATTGGCGGTCTTGATTCTTAATTCAAAAATTTTCTTTCTTCTTTGTGATATATACAGAGTATTATATTGTGTATTATATATACAGTATATTATGCAGTGTATTATATATACATTATACTATATATACAGTGTATTAATATATACAGTGTATTAATATATACAGTGTGTATATTGTCATATATATATATGTATATGAGGACCCTAGGAACCAAGGGATACAAGTGACAAAATTTTGATTTGGAGTTAATTGAGTTCAAAGTTGGAACAATAATAGCAATTGACTGAATTAAAATATAAAACTGTTGCTTATTTCACAGCGATCTTTGAGCTCTTATTTCAATAAGTGGTAAAGAAAAGTAGAGTACAACATTTTTTTAAATTTAAGTAGAGATTAAAGAGTTAAGTAATTAAGTAGTTTAAAGAGCTTAAGTAATGGACCTTTAGGACGCAGCACATAATTAGAAAATCGCTTATATTTCTTTCTCTCCAAACAAATAGCCTTATTTCCAGATATCTTGTGCACTTAGCTCATTTTCTTCAATTTTGTCACTTATACCCATGGCTTCTGGGGTCCTCATATATATATGTACAGTGGATCGGGCGTTAGTGAAATTTCAAACAAATTAACGGTACATTTTTATATACAATGTATTATATATATAGTTTATACAGGGTGTTGCCGAATTCAACTGAAAAATTCAGAGGGGTGGTGATAGGCATCAAGAGGAACAAAAATTGCAATGGAACATAATGTCGCAAGCCACCTATTTAATCAAAAATACAGAGTGTTCTGCGCTAACTCAACTTAGGTTGTCGGTAATAACTTTAAAAAAACTGAAGTATGTTATAATGCAACTTTTAATAGACATGCTCACATTTTTTGTAAAAGTGGTAGAAGTTTTCATTATACGTGCTAGCAGTACACTTAACATTTCGCATTTTGAACTGCGGTTACCAGTTCATACGGTATCATCGATTGCGTGAGCATCCAGTTTAGTCAGAAGTTTTCGTGATGTTATCACATTTCATACCAAATGAGGTACATATCATTGCATTTTCATTGCAGTATTTTTATTTTTCTTAAAATTATTGCCGTCAACACGAGTTCAGTTAGAACGAAATACCCCGTATTTGTGACTAAATAAGTGGTTTCCTTCCTCATGTTCTATGGTACTTTTTCCTACTCTTGATGCCTACTACCACACCTCTGAATTTGTCTGTCGAATTCGGTAACATCCTATACATAGTTTACATATTGTAAAATCTATACAGTGAATCGGGAATTTATGTAAAATTTCAAAACATTAGCTGGAGCTTTTAGGGTTTGAGAAAAAATTGTGTATATATATTTTTCTTAGATTGGGGTTGTTGATTTTTAATTCAAAAATTTTATTTCTTTAAGATATATTAAATCCACTAGTGATGTTCGAATTATTATATTTAATGCTCTATTTGTGTTGCAATAGAAGAAATATACAAATACCTGATTTTGCAGCTTATTTTCAATGATATAAAACTATGAAAAATAGGTTAAAAAGTTTTAATACAAAACAGTTAATTTAAATTTCTTTGAAGGTCGAAAATACATAAAAGAAAATCACCAGTATAATTTCACGCATTCTTACTTTATAGATCCCTTAGCGAAATGTCTAATATGGATGTATAAATTTTAAAAATCGTATTTTTAATAAAAATTTTGTTGTAACTATTATGATTTACAAAAGCTACACTATTAATCTGTTTAATTATCTAAAATGCAATGTCTAAAATTCAAAAAGATTTATTTTTTGAAAAAGAAAAGCCACCTCCGATTAATGGGATGCATTTCAATTTATTTGAGGAATTATACAATAAAAAAAAATTTTTTTTTAATATAAATTTTGTAAAGATGTCCCACAAAATGTTTCGCAATGATGTTCTGAAGACATAGGGTACTGTTTCCTCTTAATTCTAAAACCAAAATTTCATTTTCCTGGCAAACGCCACAATTTTTTGCAAAGTGCCAATCTGGAGGATTTAAAAAACTTTCAAACAAAACGTTAATGATCGAAATTATACCTCATATCAGTATAAATGAACCTTTTCAACAAAAACTACAAAATGTTAGCTAAAAGGGAAAATAGGAGTTAGGATAGGAGTAGGATATGGTATTACAAAAGAATGCTTAGAAATGTCTATAAAAAAGTCTATTTTAAACTATTTGTTATAACTTTTCACTTTCAATTATACATGTTTAATTGAATCAATAAAAAAATTATATAATTAAAAAAATTATTTGAAAATATTTTTTCAAAGATCTTTCATTTCTATTTATTTAAAATTTTAAGTTACACGCACATTTTAAAAACAAATTCAATATGTACAACTTAATTAGTACTACTATCCGCATGATACAGAAATTATGTTGCAATAAGCTAGTTTTATTATATCCGTGTAATAATTAAAACATATTGATAAAAATTAAAATCATATTCCTAGATACATATATCTGTGATTTAGCTATTATGAAGATATTATTAAATATATAGCGTTGTTATAATAATTGAATGCTTTTTTTCTTTTCATATGAGGCGTTAAAATGACAAGAGAATAAAGTTCATATAACATTTACTAGAGGTATTTGAATTTATTTGGGCATCTCATTCAGAATCATAAGAGACAATCACCATTCGTTGTTAACATTTTCAACCTAGCACTTGATTTGTTACAGCACTGAAGAAAATATTGCCTATAAAGCAAGAATTAATTTGAAATTTAAAAAAAAACGGTCAAGTGAGATTATTACTCGTGTACAAAGGGTTCCGTACAAAAAAATATATGAATTAGTAACTGAGCATTGCATTACGCAAATACACTGAGGTGACAAAAGTCATGGGATATCCTGCTAATAGCGTGTCGGTCCTTCGTTTGCACGGCGAAGTGCAGCAACACGACGTGGTATGGACTCCACGAGTCGTTGGAAGTCCTCTGGAGAAATATTGAGCCATGCAGCCTCTATAGACGTCCATAATTCCAAAAGTATTGCCGGTAGAGGATTTTGTGCACGAACTGATCTCTCGATTATGTCTCATAAATGTTCGATGGAATTTATGTCGGGCGATCACGGTGGCCAAATCATCCTCAAGAATTGTCCAGAATGTTCTTCAAACCAATCGCGAACAGTTATGGCCCGGTGACATGGCGCATTGTCATCCTGGAAAATTCCATCGTTGTTTGGGTACATGGAGTCCATGAATGGTTGCAAGTGGTCTCCCAGTAACTGAACGTAATCATTTCCAGTTAACGATCGGTTCAGTTTGACCAGCGGACCCAGTCCATTCCATGTAAACACAGCCCCACACCATTATGGAATCATCACCAGCTTGCACAGTGTTTTGTTGACTTCATGGGGTGTGCGCCACACTTGTACCCTTCCGTCAGCTCTTACCAAATGAAATCGTGACTCATCTGACCAAGCCATATTTTTACAGTCGTCTACGGTCCAACTGATATGGTCACGAACCCAGGAGCGCCGCTGTTGGCGATGTCGTGCTGTTAGTAATGGCACCCGAGTCGGTCTTCTGCTGCCATAGCCCATTAAAGCCAAATTTCGCCACACTGTCCTAACGGACAGGCCCGTCGGACGTCCCACATTCATTCCTGCGGTTATTCCACGCAGTGTTACTTGTCTGTTCCCACTGACAAGTCTACGCAGACGTCGCTCTTCGCGGTCATTAAGTGCCGGTGGTCGACCGCTGCGTTGTCCATGATGGGACGTTATGCCTGAATTTAGGTATTCTCGGCACACTCTTGACATTGTGGATCTCGGAATGTTGAATTCCGTAACGATTTCCGAATTGAAATGCCACATGCGTTTAGCTCCAACTAGCATATCGCGTTCGAAATCTATTAATTCTCGTCTTGTGGCTATAATAATCACATAATCAAACTTCTCACACGAAGCATTTAAACACAAATGAAAGTCTTGCCCAGGCACTGACCATTTATACAATTTATAAGCGACACTACTGCCATCTATATATTTGCATAGTGCTATCCCATGACTTTTGTCACCTCAGTGTATATCATTAAAAGTTGTTATCTAGGCTTTAAAAAGCCAATGGCGCATAGAATATGCCCTCTGTGTCTTTATATATGTCTAAACCGGTCGTGTTTTTAAGGGTTAATATCTCGGCTAATTACCAACATTTTTTTATCGAAAATCATTTTCAACAATCCTTTTGCACTTCTGCGACGATAGGTACCTCCATCGCTCCTCAACCCCTTTGCTGAACGCCCGCAAATCGAAATTTGTGTGTAACATAAAAATGCGAGTTTTTCAAGAACTATGTGATCTAGAGTAATCGCTGTAGGGATTAAATTAACTTCTACTACCCTAATTTTTTCATAATTTTAGTTTCAGTAGATTCGGAAATAGAAAGGGGGGGGGGATGTTTTTGCATTATATTTTCGACGATATCTCTGAAAATATAATGCCTAAAATTAAAAGAAATGCATTTTTGAGTTCGGTGTTACGATTTCTTCCACACGATATACAAAGAAAAAATATTTTTTTTTTTTCAAGTAACATAATCAGCCCCTCTACATTTTTCCTAAATATGTTTGTGAGTGGTTAATAATTTATAAATAGGTGTGTGAATAGCCTTTATTACTTCAGCCAATTTGAACTTTCCTCGTTCCATAGTTTACGAGTAAAATGGCTGTGGCAGACAGACACAGAAGTGATCTTATAATGGTTCCGTTTATACTTTTTGAGTACGGAACCCTAAAAAAATGGATTTAAATATAAAGCTAAATAGACTAAAATATAATTTCTTTAATTTTACATAATAAAACCATTGTCTTTTTTTAAATAAAATTTAATAAGGGCTGCAATTGATTAGTTAAAGCTAGATTTTATAATTTTTAAAACTTAAAATTTATCGATTAGAAATTTTTATAAAATTATATATTGCATCTCGCAAATACCTTTTCTTCATGGAGGTTCTTTATTCGGCACTCCGATCATTGTTTCTGGTCATTTGTTTAGCAGGGCCTGACTAAGATATTTTTGCACCAATCATTTTGTGGGCTTCCGAATTGGTTGATTGGTTGATTTTGGGAGTGCCGCTGTTATTTTATGCACTTGATGAATGATGTATCTCATGATTAAGGCCACTCTGTACTCCCAAAATCAGTACCACTTGATAAAGAAATCTTTCTTTTTAAAGGACAAAACTCATTTTGAAAAAGTTTTGAAAATTTGAAAATAGAATAATGTATGTATTAAAATTCGTATAAGCTGGCTAGATGGCCAACTTACTCTTGGTGATATTATACTGCAGTGGAATTTTTGAAATAAACTTCCATTGTAATTTTGAATTTAATGTATTTTACTACCCAATAAACTATAAACTCATTTTACATTTCCAAGTACCGGAATGGAAAAAAAGAGTTCCACTGATGACGAAGATGAGTATATGAAAAGAGAGATTATAAATTAACTAATAGATTTTTTGCATAAAATGTCGAACAGCTGACATTTACAGACTTTCTATACTAAAGTATTTTCATAAATATATTTAATTCCATCATGGAAACTTTCGTGACCTGTCAAACTTTCGTGCACAGGGCACAGGTTCCATGGGCCCATGAGATAACCAATTCCTGTTGTTAAATTTACTGGACATCGTGTTTAAAATATTGCCTTTTAAATTATACCATGTTCTGACTGTTTCCTCATCATAGCTCGTGCGGCCTATATTGGAGATCTTAAAATTTTTTCTGCGCTTGCGTCGTACACCCTCTTCCAGTATAAAAAAACAAAGCCAGAGTTCCGCCCGATCGTAGTCCAGATGGCTTCTTTACAATTACTTCAAAGAACCATTACAGACCAACTTCCAATTCCGAGTTCATTTGAATAAGACGCGCTCTCTCTCTTCAGCGTGTGCTCTTTTTTCCCCTTTAACCCCTCGTTCCAATCTCCAGGATTTAGACAATAATGGTTCTTTTATTCAAAAGTTTAACCTTCGCGCACAGCTAATGGTAGGTCTAATGCTGAGTGGGATATAGAAAATAACAGGCAATAACGGCAGGAAGTATTTTTCTCTTTATTTTTGTCCTTGAGTTTCGGGTACATACTTAAATCTCTAAATGTTCCCATATAAATTCGACCGGGTTTAATCTGGAAGGGTTGACTGTCGTTCGAATATAACCGATGAATGTTAAATAATAACCCCCGGCGTGTCCTACATTCTCAAAACGATGCTGATAAAACTTTTTTTTTCTTCTTTTGACCGGAATTCTGTGTGGGTGCGATTTACCATTGGTTGAAAATTGGATTCTACTCTTGTATTAAGATTAAATCTGATTTTACTTGAAGCATAGTAATACGGGAATGACTTGGTTAAGAATAAGTTTAAAAATGAAATCCAGAATATCGATAAGAAGAGCAATAAGAAATGCCAGAAATTTAGACATTATTCTATTCTAGTAGCAATTCAATATTCATTATGTTGATTATATTGGGACACAGATTTTGCATGAACACCAATATTGAAGAAATATTGGCTTTATGTTTGAAATATGTGCAATGAAATGTAACTATTGCTGAAATATTGACTTTACACTAGAAATATTTGCAATGAAACACAATATTGCTGAAACACGAACTTTAAATTGAAAATACTTCCAATGGAATACATTTACTGATTGAATATCGGCTTCATATTAGACATATTTGCAGTAAAATAACACTATTACCAAAGTAACTTTGCAATGGATATATTTTCAATGAACTCCACCATTGCAGAAATATTGGATTTAAATTGGAAATACTTCTAATTAAGTGCTTGGCTTGCATTATTGGTTAAAAATTGTCTTTACATTGCAGATATTTACAATAAAATGCAAATATTGCAGAAATATTGACTATACCTTGAAAATAATTGGCAATGAAATGGTGAAACAGTTCTTCAAAATAATAGGGCAATATTAGAAAAAATTGGCAATAGTGTATGCAAATCTTGGCAATATTGTCCAAAATACAGTCAACAGAAACAATATTAGCCTTATATTTTCGTCAATTCTGTTTCAATATTTAGTCAGTCGAAACAATATTGACCCAATATTTTTGATCTATTCTGCTTCAAGATATACTACATTTTAAAATGAAGTGGCAAAAATTGGCAATACTGCATGCAAATATTGAGAATATTGTCAAAGATACAGCCAATGGAAACAATATTGTCCCAATATTATCATCAGTTCTATAATCAATATATACTGCATTTTAACACGATTGATGTTTCACATTGGATATGCATACAATATAACATTAGTATTAAGGAAACATTGAAATTAGAAATATTTACATCCGAATTTAATATTTCGAAAGAATCGTCAGCTGATTGGAAATATCTCTAGTTCAATTTAATGTTTGAAAATAATGACATTTTTCATGTTTATAATGCTATGTCAAAATTTCATCAACATTAGTAGTATTTGCAATATATTTTTAAATTGTGAGCATATCATAAATGCAAAATATGTGAAAAAAAAAAAAAAAACTGAGCCAATACAGTCATATTTACTGAATAGTAAATGAGATAAAGTATTGCCTTTTCTTACTAAATACCTATTTTAAAATTTATTAAATTTGATAGAAACATTTTATGAATTTCATTGCATAGAAATGCAACACAATAACATTTGAATGTTGGTTTTTACTTATGAAATGTTTCAAAATGCAGGACTTCCACTTTAATGTGTGTATTGTTTCAAGGTCGTTTAGAATAAATGAAATATTCTATAATAAAAAGTGTCACGTTATAAAGTAATTCAAGTGTCAATTTCATATATGATGTTAAAAAGTGCTTTAAAATTATTTCGCGAAATGTTTTTCACAAACTATCTTTCTTTTTATGACATTTTCATTAAAAGTAAAATACATTGTAATTTTCACAGAGCTTTAGTTTATTTTATTTTTTAAATCTTTAGGAATATATAATGAACGAGAATAGAAAAGTCAACGAATTATCTTTCGTGATGGTTTAATGATATAGTGGTATCTTTTCCGTGCTTGAAGAATATTACACTTCAAACTTTTCTTCTTAAATACAAAGCTAAAATTACATCGCTCATTTAATAGAGTTTACTCTGGTGGGCAGTCAACTATCGTGATGTCTGTAAGTTATTTCATTAAAAAAAATAATAACGAAAACACAGCAAAGTAAAAAAAAAAAAAAAAAACCCTCATTGCATGTAATTTTATGCAAACGCTTTGCGTTTTGTGGGTCGTATTGCCACGAAAGAAAATAATAACAAGGCTTGACCGCTCACGTGCAGAGTCCAGTGGAAAAACAACGGAAGAATATAACCCGACAGTGGACTTCAGAGGAACAGGTGATCACTACCTACACCCACCGCCAGAAACTATTGTTTGTCTGGCTAATTTGGTTCAAGTCATCATCAGGGGGAGGGGAACAAAACGTTCGACATCCCCCATGGGGGGGGGGGCGCTTATGCAAGCGGTACTAAACGACGCTATTAATATGTGAGCAGCTCTGTCTTGCTTGACTTTAGAAAATGTCGTGCGTACTGCAACCCCCCTTTTTTTCGTCATGTAGTGTTTGGAGTAAATATAGAGGGCTCTCCCTCCCTTTTAAGGGTAACTATAGCGACGAAAAAAAGTTTTATATTAAGTGGATTGACAGAAAACACCTGACGAACTGAGAAAGAGCACCTGTTTTGGATAGACATTGGTCACTATGGTAACTAGACCCCCAACAAAAAGCTGGACAGACGTTTTGCCAATAAACACGAGGGGGGGGTTGAGATAAATTGGAACTTCCCCCATGGAAAAAATGAAATAAAAATAAATATATTTGGGTTTCCATTGGCCAACACTAAGAGTGTTTGTTCGGAACAGGTGATTTTAAAAGTACACAATGTGAAGAAAAGGTGTTGTATATCTTTTCTAGCATAAAAGAAACATAAAAAAAATGGGAGCCTACATTGTTGAAATAAATGAGCTCACGTCAAACAAGAAATTACTAATGAATGGAACGAGGGATACAAAGTATTACTAAATTTTAGGTTATATATTTGAATGCATCGTATTAAAAGAAGCGTCTTTCTTTTTAAAGTTTTATTATCACTTAGTATCAGTACATTACATTTACCTTCAGATTCCTGATAACGCATTCTTAGAAGGGATATTTATCACTTTGTTTATTTATAAATTTATTATTAGTCCGAAGTTTGGGAGTATTGCTTCACTAAATTAGAATGGATAATAGCAAATTCTATATATTTTCTGGAATTTTATTATTTTATAAATGAAATAAATATTAATGTTTAAATTATGATGCCAAAAAGTAAGAAGAATTTTCTTTTTTTTAAATCTGCAAATAAAAATATACAATTCTGACTGAATATTAAAACAAATAATTTGAAGTAAAAAAAAAAAAAAAAAAAAAATCTAACAATTAATTCCAACAATTCACCCTTGAGAAATAATGAAAAAGTAATAATTGAATTAATCAGTTTACAAAATTTTCATAGAACACACAAGTTCATCTCACTAAACACCAATATAAGGCGGTAAAGTGGTTCGCACCAGTGGTTAATAAGTTGATGAATTAAATGGTGCATAAAAATTCTAGTAAAACTCTTTGTTACCGTTATTATGTCTAATGCTTAGATTGACGGATTTATAAATTATGCAAATATTAACAAATATATATTTATAATAATATACTAGTATTTGAACAGTACATACATATTCAGTGTGAAATGCATGTATAACCATTTATAAAATGTACTAATTTATTACTAGCATTTTTTTTGCTAGTTATTTAGGTACTGTTTGAATATGCTCAATATTTTGTATTTTCTAAAAATTTAAATTCACATACCGGGTGTCCTAAAATAGACTGAACATTTTTAATATTCAATAACAAGTAAAAGGTGATAATTATTCAAATTATTCACGCAAGAAAGTAAACTTCCTCAGTACACTTTGATATTTCAGTTCAAAATATCCTTGACAGATAGTTAAGATAGTTACAGTTAGTTAATAAATGCAAGTTTGATAAACTGTCGAAATTCGAAATAAAGTCAATGTCAATTCTTCGTTAAAAAAAAAAAAGAGCAGCGATTCCTATAAGCAACGAGAGCTGTTTTATTCATAATAGTAGTGTACTTTTTAGCAATATGTAAGAATTAATTCATGCTGTATACAATTGCGTTGATTTAAGGTTTCAAATATTCGAAACTGTTTACTCGCCATTCAATATCTTATAAAACATTAAAATTCCGATTTGTTTTCTGCTCTAATGGAAGAAAGGTTTCTTTAACCCTTTCAGGGGCAAAACACTTCCATTCCTAAAATGTTTAAACGAATGAATGACACCGGAATTTACATACAAATTTATTTGGAAATAAGAAGAAGCTACATTTCACATACATAATAAGCTGAAATTTTTTTACGAAAATTCTGGTGCCATTGTGACATTTGGGAATTAAAATTAAGTGGTTTTATAAACGTACTACCATCTCTGAAAAGGTTAAAGTGGTTCTTTCAATAAACCAGTGATCCACGTATGCAGCAGCAACTCTTTCAGTCATGATGGTAAATCTCTTTATCAATATGCAAGTTCTAATAGTTGACAAATACACATACGTTCATTTAAAGTTCCAAATATTTGAAAATGCTTATGTGCCATTCAATACCTTATAAAGCGTTGAAATTCTGAAATAAA
The DNA here is from genome assembly GCA_963932465.1 of Maratus speciosus. Lineage (NCBI taxonomy): Eukaryota > Metazoa > Arthropoda > Arachnida > Araneae > Salticidae > Maratus > Maratus speciosus. The sequence continues at coordinate 520,432,628 of OZ010792.1, read as the reverse complement.
AAAGTTCTCGCTGCTTTCACGGAAGGCTTCTTTAAAGCGATTCACTCAATAAACCAGTGATCCACGCAAGCAGCAGCAACTCTTTCATTCATGATAGTAATCTCTTTATCAGTATGTAAGTTCTAATATTTGACATATACACATACGTTGATTTAAGATTCCAAATATTTGAAAATGTTTACGTGTCATTCAATATTTGATAAAGCGTTGAAATTCCGAAATAAAAAAGTTCTCGCTGCTTTCACGGAAGGCTTCTTTAAAGCGATTCACTCAATAAACCAGTGATCCACGTAAGCAGCAGCAACTCTTCCATTCATGATAGTAATCTCTTTATCAATATGTAAGTTCTAATATTTGACATATACACATACGTTGATTTAAGATTCCAAATATTTGAAAATGTTTACGCGCCATTCAATATTTGATAAAGCGTTGAAATTCCGAAACCAGGAAAATTCTTCTCCACTCTAACGCATGGCTCACGTATTTTTTTTAATCCCACATTTTTGTCCTTTTAACCCTCTTTTTATATTGATTTCTATTGACCAGGAGCTTTTATTTTAACAAAGATGTTAGAAGACTATCGGAAATCTTTGCAGGCAAAGGGGGAGGCAGGGAGGGATGGACGCCTGTTGATAGATTCCCGAACTCGACATCCCACCAATCAGGGTGTTTACCCACAAACGATACATTACACCGGCTAATTGCCGATTATTAAGGAATAAATAAAGTTGCGGTTAGATTTTGTATACACGAGAGTTTTTAAAAAAAAAAAATCTTTAGTCAATACGGGAGCCTATAAAAAACTCAATATTTGCGGTAGTTTTATTTTTGCATGCAAAATTTACGTATGGGAAAAAAAGGGTTGAAGATCAAATATTTGCAAGAATGTTAATCCTATTAATTAAGACGGTTCAGCACACATTGGCAAAGAGATTAATTACAAAAACACACACCTTTTTATAAGCGTTCGTGAACAGTTTTTCTTGGTATTTTTTAATTTTATCTAATGAAGAAAGGAAACAACATTTTGTTCAATAATAGCTTCATTTTTATTACGCTGAAAAAGGAAAAGTGTTTGATATTTACAATCTCGTATATTTTTAAAGATTTTGGAAAAAAAAAAAAAAAAAAAAAAAAAAAAAAACTCGTGATAAAAACGATGTTTTCTAGAAGGTAGCTTCAACATCATACTTTAAAAACTCGAAATAAAAAAATCATATTTGCTGAAATAAAGAAAATTATAGCAAAAAAACGATCGACAGTATATATATATATATATGGTCCAATATATTGCAGTTTGTACCTGACTATACTGTGAATTATTACTCCTTGGTCCATTATCTTTAAAAAAAACTTTTTTTGGCAACATTTGCATATAATCTTACCCTTGTTTTTTTTTTTGTTTTTTTTAATATACATCATTGCTGGTTACAGAGAATCTCAAAGTGGTAATATGTTTTTTCTTTTTCAATCCATTTACATCCGTAATTTTTTTTCTGGTTTTATTGTATGTTGTTAGCCCTAAATTTGTATTATTTAGCTTTCTTATGGCTAATATGAAGATGAAATCACACACTTTATTTGTAGAGCCTAGGTATTTAGGGCCTGAGGATTCTACCTTGGTTCTACAAATTTCCATTATATTCCTTTAATTCTGTTTTTTACTATGTTTCTTTGTGGCAATTTGTAATTGATTTTAATGGTTATATATATATATATCTGTGTTATTAAACGTTATAATATGGTACAATTTTTACCAATTATCGTATACAATTTCCGGTGTATAATTCTTTTAAGAACTATTATATTATAATCATAATTATTACTAAAAAATATATTTATATATTAACCCAACTGATTTCCCGATATCTGAAATGCTAATGAACATATAGATAGGCAGTTAGATAAGCCGGCAAATTAACTAAAGGAATTCATAAATATTTTGCAGGAAACATACTGAAATTACATTGACTTTAAAAACACAAGGAGATCCAACCTGGGTTACAAAATATAGGTGAAAATCGTTTTTTTTTTTTAAATTGAAAACTCTAATAGATTTTCACATTTAACATATATTTTTTAGATTGCCCACTTTTAACACCAAAAATCCTTTTTATATGAAAAATAGCGACTATGTAGGGGAGACTAGGGAGGGTTGGCCATACGGGAGGCTTGACCCACCCATCAGTTTTCACATTTAAAAGAATTTTAGAGTTTTATCATCAGGTGTCAATCAAAGCTACTGGAATGCTCATACAACAGTCTTTGTTTCATACATCTAATCGAAATAGTTGTGAAAGAAATCAATTGTTGGGCGTTTTGAACCTAAAAGTTGTGTTTTTTAGAAATATTTTGTAAGCTTTTTTCAAATAAAATATATCATAGAAATTTAAGTAAGTAGGTTTTAAGTAATACAGAAATATCGAGCTTTCATTCCAGGCATAAAGATTGTACAGTAAGTTAGGCATACCATAACAATCTGCTATTCTTTAGAAAAGGGCTATGTGGGGAGGGTTGACCAGATGAAATCTTTTTATTATACACTATCCATAATGAAAGGTTAATTGTTATATATAAAAAAGAATGTAAATTTATTCTGTAAAGATATGGTAAAATAGGGTGATGGAAAAGAAAATGTTTAGATTAAAGAAAGATGTGAAAAATTGCTACAGTATCCAGTGCAAGAAACAATTTAATGAAATATAAATGGGAAAGTTTATAGGAACTTTTTTCCATTTAAATATTACTTACAATAGGTAAATAGAAACAGTGTAAAAGACTAGAAAGGACTAGAAAGTATGAAAGCAGCAGTCTTAACACTTTCAGGGGCAGCGGTATGTTTATGAATCCACTTAATTTTAATTCTCAAATGCCACAATGGCACCAGAATTTCCCTAAAATCTTTTCCATTTAATATGTATTTGAAATTCTTCCCTTTTTCTTATTTCCAAATAAATTTGTTCGTAAATTCCGGTGCCAGTCATTTATTTCAACATTTTAGTATTGAACGTACTCTGCCACTGAAAGGGATAAAGAAGATAATGATGAGTTCAGTGCACATGTGGCTGCAAAAGAAACAAAAAAAAAAACCGGGACAGTGGCTATAAATTCTGGGCATGATAATACACGAAACCCTATGAACACGGAATACTGTCTTAAATGTTAAAATTTCATTTTCCCTTCTGTACAATTATATCTGCTCAGACAAAATTCTGTATAAAACAAAATTTTTCTCCTCTGACTTGTGATTGCGTCTAAACAGGTTTGTTTAAGCATCAAATTTTCAAAAATGTTTTTTATAATAATTAAAGCATGTAGCATAACGTTATATTGCCTTTTAGGTAGCTTTCTTTACAAAAAAGCTACCTATTGCAGCCGTTCGGAGGAAAGCGATTTCAAAAAATTTTGGTATATTTTCATCGATCATGACCCCCAGACCCCGAAACCACCCTCCGTTCAAAATTGATATATATATATATATATATATATATATATATATATCTGACCTATGTCACACTGTAACTCCCGTAATTATGAATCGATTTCGATGTAATTCGGTGTGTACATAGTACATACCAATGTCTCGACCGAGTTCGTTGGCCAGCTTCATCCGCCGTTTTGTTTCAAAATGGCGGCCATTTAAAATTTTAAAAAAAATTTTAAACTTGAAATGTGGTACCAAAAAATTAAAAATGGAAAAATATTTTTTTCTTATGTATTTGACCTTTATACTGAGATTCCGGAGCAGTTTTTGTTTCGTCTATATCTTAAAAAATGGCTGAGTTATAGCATTTTGAATTTCTAGCGTGGCTGACATTTTGAAACGTCCTGAATTTTGTCACGCGATAAAAGGCGTATTTATGAACCGATTTGGATGTAATTCGGTGTGTACATAGTACATACCAATCTCTCGACCGAGTTCGTTGGCCAGCTTCATCCGCCATTTTGTTTCAAAATGGCGGCCATTTAAAATTTTTTTAAAAATTTTAAATTTGAAATGTGGTACCAAAAAATTGAAAATGGAAAAATATTTTTTTCTTATGTATTTGACCTTTATACAAAGATTTCGGAGCAGTTTTTGTTTCGTCTATATCTTAAAAAATGGCTGAGTTACAGCATTTTGAATTTCTAGCGTGGCTGACATTTTGAAACGTCCTGAAATTTGTCACGCGATAAAAGGCGTATTTATGAACCGATTTGGATGTAACTTCGTTTCTACATAGTACATACCAATGTCTCGACCGGGTTCGTTGGCCAGCTTCACCCGCCATCTTGTTTAAAAATGGCGGCCATTTAAATTTTTAAGAAAAATTTAAATTTGAAATGTGGTACCAAAAATTGAAAATTGAAAAAAATATTTTCTTCTTATGTGTTTGACCTTGATAAAAAGATTCGGGAGCAGTTTTTGTTTCGTCTATATCTTAAGAAATGGCTGAGTTATAGCATTTTGAATTTCTAGCGTGGCTGACATTTTGAAACGTCCTGATTTTTCTCACGTAATAACAGGCGTATTTATAAACCGACTTGGATGTACCTTGGTGTGTACATAGTACATACAAATATCTCGACCGAGTTCGTTGGCCAGCTTCATCCGCCATCTTATTTCAAAATGGCGCCCATTTAAAAAAATTAAAAAATAAAAAAATTTAAATGAGATACCAAAAAATTGGAAAATGAAAAAGATTTTTTTTGTATGTGTTTGACCTTAATACAAAGATTCCGGAACAGTTTTTCCTTCGTCTATATCTAAAAAAAAATGGCTGAGTAAAAGCCTTTTGAATTTCTCTTGTGGCTGACATTTTAAAACGACCTGATTTTTGTCACGCGATAACAGGCGTATTTATGAACCTATTTGGATGTAACTTGGTCCAAACATAGTCGACCGAGTTCGTTGGCCAGCTTCATTCGCCATCTTGTTTCAAAAGGGTTGCCATTTAAAATAAAATAAATTTAAAATTCAAAATGAGGTATTAAAAAATTGGAAAATGAAAAAGACTTTTTTTATGTGTTTGGCCTTGATACAAAGATTCCGGAGCAGTTTTTGTTTCTGAAAATTTGTTCTTTTGTTGATATCTTAAAAAATGGTTGATTTATAGCACTTTGAATTTCTAGCATGGCTAACATTTTGAAACGATCTTGTATTTGTCACGCGATAACACACGTATTCGCCTATTTCGATGTAAGAAGGCATGTGGATAGTATACATCAACACCTCGACCAAGTTCGCTGGCCAGATTCATCAGCCATCTTGTTTCAAAATGGCGGTCATTAAATTAAAAAATATATATATATTTAAAGTGAGGTGCAAAAAAATTAGAAATTGAAAAAGGTTTCTTTCTTAAGTATTTGATCTTGATATAAGGATTCAGGAGCATTTTTTGTTTGTCTTTATCTTAAAAAATGGCTCAGATATAGCAGTTTCAATTTCTATTGTGGGTGACATTTTGAAAAATCTGATTTTTTGCATGCGACAGCACTCCTATATATTAACCGATTCCGATGTGAGTGAGCATGTGCACAGCAATTACTAAGGTCTCGACCAAGTTCACTGCTTAGCCTCATCCACCATGTTGTCTTAAAATGACAGGCACTTTAAGAAATTGCCGAATTTGACAGCCAAATATAAGTTACTTTAAAGAAAAGCAGCTTGGATAAAGCTGACTAATTTCGAGAAATTCTCATTCATTATATTGATAAAAATTAGTATTGAATCTCCTATATTCGGTTTCCACTAAATTGAGCTTCGTGTTTTTGCATGATATAAGTTGGCTGTTTTTAAATAAGGATTATGAAAGCTACCTCTTCCTCCCGGCACTGGCCGGAAGGACTTTTTAAAACAGATTTTATTTCTCTTCGCAAATATTTCAATATAAAACAAAGTGGGTCAAGTCTCCCATATTTGGGGAGCCTTGACCCATTATTTTTTTATGATTAAAATCAATCATTTTTCAAATTTCTTATATGTTATGCTTATGTAGCAATTTTATTTTGATAACTGATTGTATAACGAATAAAATTATATATAAAACTTTATTCTACGTTCAATATTTAAAAAATTAAAAATCATTTTGTAAAAAGTGGATCAACCCTCCCTAGTCTCCCCTATTCAGATACAGTTTTAAATTTATTAAAAACGATACTTTCGTATTGGCCTCGTACCAAAAGTTGTCAGCGGAAGAAATCGCCAAACATGACAGAAATTTAAGTACAAACGGACTGGTTTATCTTTCGTAATCATCTGCACGCGATATAGATTTAAAAAAAAAAAAAAAAAAAAAAAAAAAAAAAATCATGCTTCAAAATTATTTTAAAAACCATAAAAAATGAGCAAATTTCGATGCAGTTTTTAAACGAATTGCATTTAAAAGCAATCTTTTCTCCTATTCGACGGTGTAAAAACTGAAAATGTGCGATATTTAAAGAAAAAAAAAAATGTGCAATAAAAGCGGAATTTAATCATCTGGTGTTCCCAACATCAAAATGACGTCAGCGTTACACACGGACGTACTGTCCTCTATAATATAGATAAGATGTTTGAAATGCTTTAAAAGCTCATTGATGATAATATATTGAAAAATATTTTGATGTGGTCTGAAAAAGATAGTATGCGATATGATGATCATTTTTCAATGAAAAACATTTATTAACAACACTTCATCCACATGATCATAATTTTGACAAAATATATTACAGTACAGATATATGTATAGATCGGCAGATAAATCAGAGCACTCATAAGATCTTTATAAAATATAGCTTAAACTATAAATTATTGAACGTCATATTCACCTTAATTACCAAATGAAATATGAGATATTAAAATTCTGATATAATTTACTTAAAAGGCGCTAAAATATACATTAAAAGGTCTTTACAGCCTAAAATCCCGTCAAAAGATGTTAAAAACCCCAAGCGCTTTCAACTGCACTACAGCAGCCGTCATCAGGAAGAATCATTTCCTCTTATTTTTTTCGCCTTGATGACGACTGCTATAATGCAGTTGAAAGCGCTTTGGTTTTTTAACATCTTTTGACGGGTTTTTATGCTGTAAAGACCTTTTAATGTATATTTTAGCATCTTTTAAGTAAATTACATTAGAATTTTAATATCTTATATTTTATATCATAAGACCATTTTAAAACTTTCATGGCAATATCTAAAAAAAAAGAATCTTTTGTATTAAGTTTTACTCGCACACACACACACACAAACACACAGAGTGTCTCAAAAATGTTGAAATTCGCTTTATTTTGTTAACTGTTGGAGATAATTAGGCAATGTAAATTGCAATAGTACTTAAAATAGGAAAGGAAATAAAATTATGTTAAAAAAGTGGTCCTTCCATTTTTTACAAAATGTTTCATTTTTTAAATTTTTGTACGACCCTCTCTCTTTCTATACAAAAACTGTTAATTTTTGATGTAATAATATTATTACAAAAACTGCAGGCTTGTATATTTAAAATTAATTGAATTCTAATGGAAGAAAAAAAAGGCTAACATACCACTTTTTCGTACTATTTAAAATTTTATTTCAGTAAAAATAAGAACAATAAGTATAATTTTACGATGGCGTCCTCTAAATCAAAATTTTCTCAACGCGTGTGAAAAAATTGCATCACAAATACATCTAAATAAAGAATTACTCAGAGGTCATATCAAGAGAAAAATGTAGTTTTAAATCCTAGAAACATAATTCAAAAATTACATTTCCTAAAGGCACACTGTCAAAGTATTTTCTTTCAACTGCAATATATAACTGGGGTCTTTTAAATAATGTTTCTGTAAATATTTTTGAATATTTTGTAACTAATATTGTTGAAGCATATATTACCTTTTATTTAAAGTAATTTAAAGATACAGGCATGCAGTTTTTATAATTATCTTGTTGCCGCAAGAGGGGAAAAAATCTATTTGACCAATTTTATTTAGAAGAAGGGGAGAGGGGGGTGTATATAAAAATTTAAGTGTAACTTTTTGAAAATTCATGGCAGGACTGCTTCATTAACTTCATCATGTTTTCTACCCTATTTTGAACATTTTTTCAACTTACTTTGCCTGTCTCCAACAGGTAAAATATGAACTTATAAAAATTTTGGGGGAGTTAAATAGAGTAACCCCCCATTTAACTCCCTAGGGAGTTAAAAGTTATATCGAAAATATTTTTATATCGAAACTAACTCATTTAAAAATCTCTCTCGCTATCTCTTTCTTTCATCCTCTCTTTTCCATTGTACAACATTTTCTATCCCTAACTTTTTGGACACCTACAATTTTGACTATGTTAAATTTTTAGGCACATGACGACATTTCGGACAGATGGACGCGTTTAAGACCATATGTCCCGAAACCACAATTCGAATTTCACGGTTCGTGATCGCACGTGATGAAAAGTCATCACCCTTATAAATTATCTAGTCCGCAGCGGCGGGAGGGTAGGACTGCATCAGATATATCAGAAAGAAAATAAAAAAAGGACAGGTGAGTAAACTCAATACAATGTTTTTTTTTTTTTTTTTTGTATAATTTAACAGCTGTAGAGACTTCCGCAAGTTAGCTGTTAGCGTGTTAATTGTATTATCTGTCACATAATTAGAATAACAAAAGCTAACTAATTTAAGAAGTGCTTGTACTATTTTAAATATATAAAAGTTTTTTTTTTATTTTTATTATAAATAGTTAAGTATTAATTTTTTAGAAAATAATTATTTAAAATTTTATTGTATAACATATATATACAAATATTTAAGATGCTTTACTTTTAGGTATATTTTAATAGCTGTAGAGACTTCCGTAAGTTAGCTATTAGCGTGTTAATTGTATTATCTGTCACATAATTAGAATAACAAAAGCAAACCAATTTAAGAATTGCTTGTATTGTAAATATATATAAGTTTTTTTTATTATTATTATAAATAGCCGAGTGTTACTTTTTTAGAAAATAATTATTTAAAATTTTATTGCATAAGATATATAAACAAATATTTAAGATGATTGACTTTTTAGGTATAATTTAACAGCTGTAGAGACTTCCGTAAGTTAGCTGTTAGCGTGTTAATTGTATTATCTGTCACATAATTGGAATAACAAAAGCAAACTAATTTAACCCTCTAGTTCATACTGTTGCCAATTGACAACATATTAAAATTTCCCTCCTTATTGTTTATTTACCGTTGTCTCTTGACAACTAAGCTTTGCGTATTCATGTTGGTCCTATATTTAGATTTAGTTCATAAAAAGTATCATAGTTGGCAATAGTTGTTTATAAATTACAAATAAAAAGCAACTTTTGATATTTTCCATTTTGTTAGCCATAGTTGGATTTCTAACTCGTATAAAAAATATTTAACATGCAAAATTTCATTTGAAAAAAAAATATTTCTGAAAAGAATATACTTTTAAAAGTTATTTTAAATAATTTTCAGTTATGTTTATTGGAACAAAAATTGCATGCACATGACTATACATTTGTTGCCATTTGGCAACACCGTGAATTGAGTTCCGCTTTTGTAAACATTTTGAGCATCGTTTGTTTCACAACTGGTTCGCATGATATTTATTTTTTTTTTCACTTTTATCACCATATGTCACCCTAACTCGATAAACGACTCTTATTAAATACAAAATCTTCTCATTTTAGTGTAAATCCAGGGTCTGACTAATGCAGGGACATGTGGGCAGCTGCCTCGGGACTCCCGATTTGAGGGGTCCCCCCTAATGGCAGATATAAATTTTTTGTTAAACGGGAGCCAAATGATAAAAAATGGCCAAAATACTTCTTTTTCTGATTTAAAGGAGCTCTATTCTCCTTCCCTTGTGCTTCCGTGTCCATGCCCTTCTGAAGGTACCAGTTACATCATCAAAAAAGAGCCTATGATTAAAATTTTATAGTAACAACTTAGTAGTCCATTGTTTTCAGCTTTATGAAACTTCTAAAGATGTCAGGAAGGATAAAATTGATCACTGGCCACAACACTTAGATAAAAAACAACGGTGTGAAGTTCTGGGCTGTATAGGTTACACTAGGGTAAAATGAATTAAGTGTTTGGTACCTCTACGTTTAAACAAAAACAATAAATGTTCTATTGGTTACCATTCATAACTTTGATAAATATTATTGATCAAAAATTCTATGGTATTCTGCATCATTGCCCGTATATTTATATCGTATATTTTATTAGCCTATGATTTTTTCATTGTATTTTGCATGTGATATTACACTTTATAAGCCCATTTTGGTTTTTAAAATTTAAATGATTTCAATTGGTTTAAAATACAGGATAAATATGGCTGCTCTTCCGCATTTTATTATGTTTTTATTTAATTATATTTTTTACAATACTTCTATTGTGTTCTGTATCAGGACAGCATATCTTCTTATTCATTTATAAATTAAAAATGGTTCTATTGTAGCATCTAACTTCATATGTTCATTTAATATCTTAGAACTATAATTTGTACCATTATTATTTTGTTGATAGATAACAATTAATGTATAATATTATTACATGCCGTCTTTATTTGGGATTTTGGTTAATATTGTTATATGACTTGTAAGTTAAATTTTGATTTAAAATTATTATATATATATATATAGTATATGTATTATACACACACACACACACACACACACACACACATATATATATATATATATATATATATATATATACGTATATGCATACATACTACACATATATATAATTTTATTTTTCTAAGTGTATGTAAAGTATTGTATGCATTTAAAATCTTATAATTTACAAAAAAAAAAAAAAAAAAAAAAAAAAAAAAAAAAAAAATTACAATAAAACAGCACAGTGTTGCTAGTTGGCAAAGTTAAAAAAATTTTTTTTTGGGGTTAATGCATGGTGTTGCCGTTTGGCAACAATTAAAAAAAAACTTCAAAATACTAAAAAATAAGAGTGAAAATTTTTTCAATATTTTCCGTGTAATTTATAGCTGTCAAGGTAGCAAATGTATTTTTTTTTTAAGAAAAAATAAAAAATCATGCATTAGAGGGTTAAGAAGTGCTTGTACTATTTTAAATATATAAAAGATTTTTTTTTAAAATTATAAATAGTCAAGTGCTACTTTTTAGAAAATAATTATTTAAAATTTTATTGTATAGATAACATAAACAAATATTTAAGATGTTTTACTTTTAGGTATATTTTAACAACTGTAGAGACTCCCCTAAGTTAGCTGTTAGCGTGTTAATTGTATTACATTATCTGCCACATAATTCGAATAACAAAAGAAAACTAATTTGAGAAGTGCTTCTACTATTTTAAATATGTAAAATGTTTTATTATTATTATTATTATTATTATTATTATTATTATTATTATTATTATTATAAACAGTCAGGTGGTTTTTTTTTAGAAAATAATTACTTTAAATTTTATCGCATAAGATATATAAACAAATATTTAAAATATTTCACTTTTTAGGCATAATTTAACAGCATTAGAGACTTCCGTAAGTTAAATCACAGCTCGTTCGACCAAGTATTTCTTGAGTTAAGCTTTAAAAAAAAACTACCCGTAGATTGTAATCTGTTTTGCAGCGATTACAAAGTAATTAAGATATCTTTCTGCATTAATATGGCCGTTTTGGTGAAATTTTTCGAAATTTGTTTTATTGTTTTATTTGAAAGAGCGACGACGATTTTACAATTAGAAATCTGTTTTAATTTTACTTCTGCCATTACTAGAAGAGGAGTTATGATCAATTTAATAAACAGGAAGTAATGAGTCAAATAACGGAGGTGGGCGTAGGAAGGCCAGTAAAATGTAAACAATGCTTCTATGTATCATTTTATTACTCCTTTTACATAAAAACACTAATAAACCTTAATTGACACTTCTAGATTAATTTTATAGATAAAAAATAATATAGATAAGACATCTTTAAATGCGATTTCTGGAAAATCAATTTTTTCGTTATTTTCATGTTCGATAAATTCCATTACATTAAATGTTTTAAACATCTTTCAATGAAATGTTCTCAGAATGTTTATTATATTGATATAGAATTTGAGCTCTATGTGATAATGTAATTACTTAATAGGTGCTCGATTATAAAAAAAAAGGTAATTTTAAATTAAAAAAGTATATTTTTTGACATATTTTGAAATATTTAAGTTAATTTTGAAGATATTGTGAAACTCCTAGTTCAGTGCACAGGTAAGTGTACTAGTAGTATGTAGAGAAAAGGAAGTTGAAATATATTTAGTTGAATTGAGTGTAGACTGTCTGGCTTGAATTTTTGCTGAAAAAAGAAATGACAAAAACCAGCAAGTTTAAAAAATGTTCTGAAGATATTTCTAGGATTTTATGTTTCTTTTCATTCTTCATTACAATTGAACTAAAAATATATGTATATATTCAATATTGTACATTTTCTTTAAAAGTGCTCCGAACGTACCAAGCTTTAAACCTTCAAAATTCCTTTATTACTTGACCGAATAACATCACATTTGGTATCCCAAGGTAAAATTTACCGATAATATGATGTTAAAATTAGATATCCGCATTTAAAATTTCAGAGTTTTGGTACAATTTCTGTATAAAGATGACTCTAAGCTTGATTTTTAACAATAAATAAGACAATTCCCACAATTCCCAGTCGAATAGTACTTCCGTTTTTTTCGTTGGGACAGTTTAGTGATTAAAATACATTCTCTCTCTTCCTCTAGATTTTTCGTGTACTTTACAAAGTATACTTCCATTAATAAATTGGATTGATAGAAAACTGAAAGTGTTTGCATCACAGATAAAGACCTTTTACGGATCACTAGTGTGTCGCGGCACACTGGTGAGGTTGGATCACTAGTGTGTCGCGGCACACTGGTGAGGTTCACTGGTGGTTGAGAATCACTGGCGTGTTAATTGAATTATCTGTCTCGTAATTATGATAACAAAACCAGACTAATTCAAAAGGTACTTGCATTGCAAATAAAGTTACTTATATAAATCCAATGTAGAAAGAAGGCAGCTCCACTTTTGTATGAATTTTACTGTTGTAATGGAAAACAGTACTAAATTAATGTGCCATCGATTGGTGCTAGAAGGATTCAGATTCGTTGATTTATTTGGATGCTTTATGAGATCTATTTATGTATTATGACCTCTTTATCAGCCCGGTGTAAGAAGGGAGCAGTTTTTATAGTCTCCTGAGAAATTGTAAAATGTGCTGCTACCATAATGAACCGATCTCTTCAATTGTATATATATATATTATGAATACGTAGGGATTATTTTTACAAAAAGCAATTTTAATTTTTTTATTGCACAAATTATATTAAGAAAATATTCAAAATGCTTACTTTTTACGCATAATTCAGCAGATGTAGAGATAATATCAGTTAATACCGTTATCTCTTTCATAATTAACGTTACATACTTAGACTAATTTAAGAGGTGCTTGTATTGCACATAAAGTTATTTGTATAATTGTAAATTCATAAAACTTTTATTGTAATTAATTGTTATTGAAGTTTTTATTGTAAGTACACTTTTTGATTCCAAAATCTTGTAATAATTAGGAAAAAAGATTTACGCTGCCGTGATATGAAAAAATAGAACATGTGGAGTACAGTCCAATGGTTGGTTGCATTCACAGACAGCTAGCCTGACCGGAAACAGATGGACAGAATCAGTCGTTCATTGTATAGTAATCTTTTTTTTTTAATTCATATTTCTGTATCACCCTTTTTAGTATATAAAAGCCACTAACCTGCCAGTATCGAGAATATAATAATGTTACATTGACACAATTACAAAATACATTTTCTTTTAAACCTATACTAATTTTTGATATCGCTTGGTCTGCAAAATCGAGAAGAAGAAATCAAAAATGTAGTAATAATCTTCACTCACAGAAATACTTTCTTCAATTCACGGAAATTATCTTGGCAGCACTGCTGCCAGGATTTTTCCGTTAATTGATGAATATCCGTTTGTTTTTTCTCCTTTACAAGAGGTAAAATATGTGTGAATTGAAGAAAGTGGGGGAAAAATTAAAAGTTGCTGACCTGGAATCGAACCAGATATCTTAGCGTTACGAGACCAATACTCTAGCCATTGGGCTACAATTGCACAATAGTGGATCACTTTGAAGTAAATATGTTTGATAGGTTAATTTCTTTAGATTTCTTGATTAAGTTCTTTAATAAGCTTTTAATTTTAAGGTTAATTTCGGGAATATTTCGTCTTTAATGAGATTGTGCCTGAGGTTGTAATACTTAAGTATTAGTATATGATAAAAATATGAATTATAAATATTTTTTAAGTAGAATGCTAGCTGTAAAATGTGAATATTGTATTTTTATTCGATAAGATTTTTTTTCCTTTTTTTTCTTTTTTTTTTCTTTTCTTTTTCTTTTTTTTTTTAGTAGAATCGATTTTTTTTCATTTAATACAGTAGAACCTCGATTATCCGAAGTACTTGGGACCGATCCTCTTTCGGAAAATCGAAATTTTCGAATAATCGAGAATGTGTCAATTTTAAGTTTAAGGAGAGATATATGCAATATTTCTTATTATGGTAACAAGTGGTTTACAAAAATAAAGCAATAGCAAAATAGAAACAAGAATACATTACCTGAATTTTAATTTTGAAATTAAGTACATTTTACATATATCACAAGGGTTTGAAAAAATGTTTTGTTTGTCGCAGTTTCGATTGCCTTTGCTTTGAAGCTCTGCCACGGAGTTTTTTAATATTATTAGCTCACCAATATCGCAGTATTCCTGCTGCTCTAGCCATGCCAAACATTTTGCAAAACATTCAAAATCTTCAGAATTGCTACTTTGTTCGTTTTCTTCGTTCCACTCCGCAACTTACGGGGGCTCAAGCTAAATTCAAAGGAACTCTAAGAAAGCGGATCGAAAATATTTATATGTATTCGTAGTTTGGAAAGAGGGCCGCTTGCACACAAGGGATATGATAGTTTTAAAAAAAGGTTTTAAAATGAATTTTGCGCACTAGGAATGTGGTAGTTAAAAAAAAAAAAAAAAAAAAAAAAAAAAAAGCTTTAAAAATGGATTTCGGTTAACCGAGAGTTTCGGTTAAAAGAGTTTTGGATAAAAGAGGTTCTACTGTATTTAAATTAAAGTATCTTTCAAATGTGTTTCAATCACGTGTTTAAATCTTTTAATCCTTTAAAATATATTCTAAATTAGAACATTTTTTTATAAACAGCTTTATAAATTCAACTTTATTTAAATTTAATCAACTTATTCAACTTTAAAAAAATAAATTGTGAGTATTTTTGAATGAATGAGAAAAGTAATTGTTATTTATTTTTAAATTCGAAAACTCTTTTTTAAAATTAAATTATAAATCTTAATAGTATATAGAATTTTTGGTTTTTCATTTGTTAAATAAATTTGGATTTTAGTATTAATAGAGCGCATGCACGCTAGAAATGAACGGAATTTCTTCCTCTTTTTCAGCTCGTGGGAAGAAATCACAGATAAAATATATTTTCTCCTAGAAAACATATTTTAACCGTGAATTCTTGTACGGAAATATTTGTTAAAAAATGAGGAATAATTTAGTGTATATGGAGGAGTTTTACTGACACTGTACAGATCTTCAGATTTAAATTACTCTACTCGCATTCAAGCACAGATATTCAGGTCTTTCTAATCTAATTAACCCTTTATGTCCCAAATTGTAAATTCATAAAAATTTCATCTTGGAAAGCATTTTTCGTGAATTTTTGAAATATCTAGAAGATTTACCCAATCATTTAATAAATTTGAGAAAGATTTTGCCAGTTAAAATTAATGAGCTAAATCTGAATTTATAGGGATTATGATTATATTTATATTTATAACTGAGACATATAACTATGATTACTACATAATTATGATTATATTTATAACTCCAGTAAAAAATTCTAAATAAAATATATTTTTTTATATTTTAAAGAACTAGGAAATGTACAAATATAATACGCTTACAATAGAAATACAGAAATATTTCAAAACTGTAACGTTTTACTCACAATCTGCCAACGTCAAGAAATCTAGGCAGATGTAAGATAAATCATCCCTTTAAAAATATTTTTTCTCTTTACAACCAATAATGCTTTCGGAACAAGATAAAGTAAAGTATCTAGTATCTATAACTCATTCAAATCTGTATTACTACCAATCAATGAATTAAATGAATTTTATAACAAGTTTTTTTAATGATACTTTAAAGTACCGTTGGGGCATAAAGGGTTAACTGCTAAATGATAAAACATCTTGTTTAAAAATGTAATACTAAATTTTAACGCGAAAATTTGCTCAGAATAAATGATTGGTTATTCCAGAAATAATGATTTGAAACAAACAACAACAACAAAAAATAAAATAAATAAATAAATAAATAAATAAATAAATAAAAAATAAAATAAAAACAGATATAATATCTCATTTTTAAAAAAGAAAAAAAAATCTGGCCATTTCAGAGGCTTATTAATGACAATATTTATTTCATTGTTTATTCGTTTGAATTTTTAAAAGCCTTAGCCAAACAGTACATAATTTTTACTTCATAAAAGTTGGTTATTATGTTACACCAGACGTTTTAATTGGTGATAATCTAACAAAAAAGTTTATTTCAATCTAGTTATCGCATCTAAAAGCTCATATAATAATTTTATACTCATAATATAAAATTTTTATATAAAGTTCGTTTCGATCAATTATGAAATTCGGTCAATAATGAATCCCCTCCAAAGAAAGAAAGAAAAAAGTAAAAATATCTGCAATATAAAACACTAAAGATAACAAAATTTTAAGTTTTGTCACCAAGGTTAACATTATTCTATACAAATTCTTCTTTTAATAATATTCCATATATTATACCGGCTTATTAAATTAAAACCCTATTCTTAAACTAATCTATATCTCCATATGTAACGGTATAAGATCTTAATCCAGCTAATAATATTTATTCCAAATTGCTTAAATCTAAAAATGGCGTTAACTACTTATATTCCTTAAACAAAACCCTTTTATTATTTAAATTCCTATTAAAATTCGCTATTATTTCCCGGTATATCAAACCCCTGTAAATTCTTTATTTAATTGCTAAAAATGTTCCTAAATTCCTAAATTGTGCTAAAAATTCCTAAAATATCCCGTTCTAAAATACCTATGTATTTAAATTCCTTCTTTTATTAAAATATCAATGTGTCTCTCATAATATTCCAATGCTTTAATATTCTAAAATTTGATTCCGCTTCAATAAATTCATTTTTCTTTTCTGTTAAAATTGTCGTCTGACAGGCTAAAATCTATTTTTAGCCCGCACTCTTGATCACAGAGATTAATTTTCATTTACACCTTTTGTACCTGGTCGGAGGATATAGAAAATTCCAAAAGAAAGTTTTCGCGCTACGAAGTTGAATCACCTCAATATTAATCCATTGGAACTATTAACAAGTCCCTGTTAAAGCGCTTATGATTGCAAAAGAGAAGTCTTTGATTGTAACTTTGAGCCGAAGTAAGTTAAATACTGACGCGCAACCAGAAACGGGATGAGATGAGAGTTTGGGAGTCGACCTTGAGATGGAATGGTCTTTTGAAACTTCAAAATTTATTCGAAGCTTCTTTTTTCTTCTAAAACTCCGGTTACTACCTTGAAATGAATCAGTAATACTTTTATCATCGATTACGTCTAGCATCTCTCCTGATGATTGTGCCCCTGAATATGTAAATAAAGTTTGGGTAATATCTCATTCGACTGCATCATTTATGATTTTCATCTATGTTCTTCTTCACATAATCAACCGGCCAATTGAGCGATTAATTCGGAAACCCAGGTAACGCAGGTCGCCAACTGCTAGCGTCATTACATCCCACACATATATATAATAAAATATTTTGTAGTTATTAACTATAAATCACATGGAAAATTGACAATAGATAAATGAACCAATAATTATAATACACTATAAAATTGTATATACGATAATCTGAAATTCAAAAACAGAAAAAATAAATAAAAAGGTTTAGGAGGAAAAATCCACAAGCAGAATGTAAAAATAGGTCAAGAAGGAATATATATATAATTTAACTGTAAAAATTAACCTTATCCTTATAGCGGCAATCTAGAACATGTGCATTTGGAAATTAGGATTAAATCATTTAAAATTATATAGGGTAAGCTCTATAATATTACATCATATCATTTATATATAATAATAAAAATTATTTAAATATTTATTTTTTATATTTTCCATTTCAAGGCCTTTCATAACATTCAGAGTTCATTTTTCTTGTATTATTCTGGTCATGCGGTCGTTAGGGCTCAGAGAGAATTTAGCTTTAAGCTTTATTCTCTTCAGAAAACGACTGTCTTGCTTATATGTATGAATTTTGTGCCCTTGATAAAGTAATTCACTATATAAACATTTCATTTATTTATTTTTAAATTTTTTTCTGCATCCATAATCGACATTGTTTATTTTTCTTTTTTCTTCCATTTTAATCCTCATAAGGTAGTACATGGGACTATACATTTTAAAGAATATCTGGTTTATGTGCTGTTTGTGATTTCATATTATTGGTCATTTTCATTATCTTCCAATGGTATTATTGTACAGAAAGTTATATATATATATATAAAACCATTCCAAAAAAAAAAAAAAAAAAAAAAAAAAAAAAACCCTGTTCACTTTTTATTTGCCTAGAACAACTCTAAATTTTAGCATGCAGATCCTTAAACTTGAAGAAATAAATAATTTATAAATTTATGCGTGTAAGTTCGAATTACTTTTTCCCCCTATTTTAAGAGAATATACCTTTCACATTACTCGTGGCTGTGAATAGACCAAACTCTGCTTTTTGCAAAAAAAAGAAAACAAAATGTGAATGGATATTAGTGCATCGATTGCGTTGGGAACATATTCTTTATGAAGTTATTTGTAAGCACTTAAATTCATGTTAGAGAAGTATTCATTTTTATATTCAATTTCTAAATTCTTTGTTGAAATTTTATTTAACTTCTTACATTACAACATAAACTATATTAAAACTGACATGCACAATAAAACTTTCTAGAATTATCAAGCATCTGGATATTTCAGAAATGCTTATTCAGACACTGTGCATTTAGTATTTTCAGGTTTATTGAAATAATTACTTTGTTTATGTCAGTTTCTGAGTAAATTCTTTTGTGTTGGCATTCATTTCAATATCTCATCTCACAATATAACCGAAATTGTAGACAGTTACAATAAAACAGCCTAGAGTTCTCATATAAACAAACACTATACCACTAGTATAAGAATTAAAACAGTCTTTTACAGTGATTAAACGTCTCGCGTTTTCAGCATGTCATCAGCTCCCCCCCTCACCCCCGAAGCAAAACAAATGTCCGATCTTAATTACTGAAGCACATTTTCTAATCGTGGGATGTCATTCCTTTTTACCCAACATCTCTCTTCTTGACTTTCACGTCACGATATATCCTTTGGAAGCTTCTTTAAAAACGAATTAGTGATTGTTCCGGATTCTTGTACCATCTTACAACAACCTTGGCGAAATCAGAACCTTCATCCTTCTTCACGAAAACATTCGAACCATCCCTCCGGCATTGTACATGTGCTCTTGGTGAAGTAGACCTGAGGGGGCGCAGGGCGGAAAAAGAGGGGCGCCCCAAACTAACAGCATCAGCGACCGTTTTGTCCCTCTAATTGCCTCAATTTGGTGGAAATCAGTTTTGCCCTTGCAACTTCAATCGCCTTCCAAAAGAAAACTTTTCTTCGGGACGACGACGAATTTAAGTGGATTGTTCTTGGGGTGTGTTCCCGCAGGGCGAACACCCACCCCTTGTTCTAATTGTTAACTCCGAATATCCATTTGAAAACACTTAAAGAACTGGGAATGCTCAGTTTCTAAAGAATACTGTTTAGTTTTGTTAATTATGTTGTCACTGCGATCGTATAACCGAGCAAGCCTTCAGAGGAAATTTAAAAGAGCTTTATAAATTTTAGTGTCATTAGACATGCATCTGTTGTTTGTGGACATTAAAGAAATTAATAATACAGAAGAAAGTTGATCAAAAAATAAATCTCGCCAATGAAATGTCTTTAACTTTTTTTATTTAAGTAGCAGTTGGCATAGGTCAAAATTTAAAAAAAAAAAAAAAAAAAAAAAAAAAAACCTTTCCTGTCTCTTACTTTTCTTAATCGAGAAGATTCGGGAACGAAGAATCATGATTTTTGTAAAATTTATTAAGTCAGATTCTTGAAAGAAAGTTTAAAATGCTATATTTATAAATTTTTTTTATATCTTTCTTCATTTTATTTCTTTATATTTTTAATAGTATATATAAATATGTATAAACCCGAAAAAGAATATATTTGGCCTGAACTAGTACTCCTCATCACAAAACAAGAAAATACGAAAAGTAACAATTTAAAAAGTTAAACATTTCAACAGCAACAATAACAACAAAAAACATAGAAAACCAAGCGAAAAAATAGGCTGCGGCCTCGTCTGATCAATTTTTAATTTTCAATTTATTGCAAAACCGATTCTTAGTTCTCTTACATGTGATGAATTAAGATTAGTGCGTGTGTTAAGATTAGTGTTCAAACAAAATAGTTTTCAAACAATTTCTTAAACAACTGGCAATATCTTAAGGCTTTCAAGGTTAGAAAACAAAAGAAAGAGAAAAGAAAAGAAACTGCGTTAATAAAGATTTGATTGATTAAATGAAATACTTGACGGTTGTTGGTAAAAGCAAACACATAAGCTTCTCTAATAAGTGTATGACACTGAAATTTGTTATGATATAATTTAGGACAGTGGTTCTCAACCATTGCGGGGCGCTTCCCTTGAAACATGCAGGCACATGCGGGGTAGGCGCAAGCTGACCTTAGTGGTATGCAGTAGTCCTTAGTGGATGACATTTCTTTCACATCCACTAAGGACAATAGGAACACCCACGAGTTTCAGGTAACCAAATAGAGGTAAAAAGAAAAAAATAGAGTCTCCAGATTTTTTGTGTCAGCTTTAATTAGCTATGATGTTTGAACTATTGAAACTTAACTAAATAAAAAAAAAAAAACATACAAATATTTTCCAAAAATTAAGTGATAACTTATTGTGCTTTTGAAAATTCGTCTAATTTGTTATGACTCACCAGTAAAATAAAACATTAATAACCAGAATCAAACAATACGTCAATGAAAGCTCCTTAACTTGGTAAACGATCTGCGTGTTTAGATTGACAAAGTTGAAACCAAATATCGGTCATCTGCAACAATGCAAAACAAGGCCAAAACAAGGCCATGTTTTAGATTGGTATATGCAGTTAGTTTTTAAATTTGGAAAAATTCATCAGCGCATATTATTATAGTTTTAAAAAGGAGATATAAATTTCTGGAAAAATACTCTATTCTGATAACATTCACTTTATGTATACACCATGCTACAGGTAATATTTTTTATTAATTTTAGTAAACGCATTTGTATTTTTGCTTAACCCCCTTCAGAGAAAATTTTCTCTAATTGAAACGCGAAAATGCTCTGATTAAATAAGGTAAACTACAATAAAAAATAACTGGAGGGAATAACGAAGGATTCTGAACACCTTAAGTGGCACGTAAACTGGTCGGTCATCCCCAAGGTGTTAATATGTTGAATTAACACCTACGGCATCATTAATTTGTAATTAAAAAAAAAACCGAATAAGTATTACTTATGGGTGTAATTGTGGGAGGGTAAAGAAGGCGCTAGTACAATTCATCCTTGTTTGGGGAAGAACAGTGCAGAAAGATTCGGAACCACTGCTTTTGTTTTTATAGATTTTAATACAGAAATCTCATAATACAGAAGTTAATACAGAAATCTCATAATAAATATTTCTATCAATCTATCTTGCATCGACTTCACTTAAATATTATCTGCAAAATAAGGGAGTTATTGATATTCATTGTGTCATATGTCTATGTCGACCAGCGATATTATTAATATCACTAATACTACTACTAACAATAATACCAAATTTTGACGAAAAAAGGTAACTGGCAGCTCAAATTCCATTAAAATTTTATTAAAACTATGTTTTCAAAAATATTTGAATGTTTTTTGTATTATGTCTATCTTTTTCTTTGGTTTGACCAGTGCTGTAATCGTAGAAAAAACGCCTGATAGTATACGTTACATACAGAGGGTACATGTCAGAAAGTATACGCTATATCTTTATTTACGGAATTTCTTAAAAAAGATCCATAAGATTTACGGCGTATACCCCGTATACCCTCTACGGCATCCTGTTTATAACTTGTGAAATCTCGAGGTTAATATCATTAACCTATTTTATGTATATATTAACTTAAATTTGAACAAGAAACAATTCCAGCAGTTTCCTAAACAACACAAAAGGTTCATCAAAAATATGTTATACATTTTTTTTTTCCACTTAAAATAATTCTTTAAATTTTAAACTTTTATCCTTGGATATCTGCTTAGCATAATAGACCAGATCTATTGTATTTGGGAAATAATATCTTGAATTACAGGGAACTTTGTTAAAGAAATATATACAACAATTCAAAATACATGAGTTAAGTTACATTTACAAAACACCTAAATAAAATTTTTATATTGTCTTACTTCTGCTGTTATTATTGTTGTCTTGAATGTAATCTGCAAAGTTAACATCAATTAGGGAAATATGTTGAGTGTGCACATACATAGTAATAATAACACATTGTAAATAAACAAACAGATTGTTTAAGTAAAAATAAGTCTGTCGCTTAAAAACCCATTGTTTTACACGTAATTTAAGTTACACATACAAAGTAATAAAAAGAATAATAAAATGAAATAAAGAAAATTAATTATCTTAGTTTTACTCTTTCAATGTGAGTTTCAAAACTTTATATCCTTAGAAAGATCCACGGAATATGTAAATTAGTAAAATTTTCAAACATACTTTTGATAGAAAAGAAATTGGATTATTTAAATTACATTTTGTTTTTAGTAAGTTGCGTTAGCCAAAGGCCAAATTTCTAAATGAAAAATCTTCAATTAAGTTCTTTAAAGTTCAAACTCATCATAATTAGCCTTATGGTTATAATTACTTAATATATACTATAAACTTTATTATAAAATACTCATAAATAAATAGCTAAGTTATAAATAAAAACTATTATTAATTATTTCACTAGTACAATGTTGAAGTTAATAAAGTCAGATTTTTAAGCAAGAAAAAATTTAGTTCAATATCCCTAAATTTTTATTTAAGTAAAATTTATACAAAAAAAGTAAAAAAAAAAAAAATTGGGTGGTTTGTTTATCTTTGAATATGAATTGTAATTTTTTCAAGAAATACAATTGATTGTGTATACTGTGTATAGATAATACAAGCTGACATTCCAAAAAAATTCCATTTAGTGCATATTAACTAAAAACCTTACATAACAATTCTTTATCTCCTTTTGAATATTAAATGAAGAATTTACAGTTATTTTTTTTTCACACTTATCTTATAAAATACGATTTATTAATGACCAAAAATGCCAATTATTTTTAAGTAATATTTGTATACTAATTATTGGAATCCATAAAAAGTATTTATAAGATTTTAAATTTAATTTTATAGTAATAATGTAAAGCGATCTGTAACAATTATGTAACATCATGTAAACATCATGTAACATAATTAATCATGTAATGATCATGTAAAACAATCTATAACGCGACATATTTTCCCCATAAATTGTTGTTTAAAAAAATCTCTAATTTGTAAAATGTAATACAAACTTTATTTCTTGTTGTGTGCTTTTTGTAAACTCTGTAGATCATAGCAAACAAAAGAAAAATCGCTCTAATTTTTTTTAATGAATCCAAAGAGATAATTTTTTTTAATTATTTAATAGGGGAAACACTTTTTTTTTTTCACAGTTTATCCATTTAACGTATTCTTCATTTGATAATTTTTGAAATTATTTAATGGGGAAACATTTTTTTTTTCAAAGTTTATTCATTTAACGTATTCTTTATTTGAAACTTTTCAAGTATATCAATGGCAAATAAATATTTTAAAATTTGCTGATAAAATATTGAATATATTTTTGGCTGCCAAATTTTAAATATTGTAAAGTGTTCCTCAATTTGCGTATGATTTGTTTAAGACTTCTGGATTAGGGCAATTTGAAATTTCTTGTAAATTTTCGAAGTGCCCTATCACTATAGCGCGAGAGACCTTTGATCAAAACTTATATATTCCAGGGCCCAAAATTTTCCTGATTTGTTTTAGTTTTTATAGTGAAAAAAAAAACTAATGCAGTAAAGTTTGAAAAATGGTTAATTAATTACAAGAATTATGTAAATTAATATATATATATATATATATAACCATTAATTAAACATTACCGACCATCATCAAAAACCGCAATATTGTGAATGAAATGACAATAAAAATGGATACCACAATCCTATAATATACAACTGTATGTATAAAATAAAGTGCCTTATACTTAATTACAAGAATTAATATGGAAGAAAAAAAGTAGAATATGGATACCAAAAAAATAATTGAAAAACTTATATATTGAATTACGTTTTCAAGAGTACAGAATTCAATGATATAAGCAAATCGGTTGTTTTCTGTGAGAAAAAAAGCTAAAAGCTGAATTTTTTTTTCTCCTGTACTCAAACAACCAATATGACCAAGAGAATATTTTCAAGATGAAAACAGAATAATATGAAATGGCATGAAATGGAATAAACAATACAACCTTTTAAATATTTAATTTATAGCATAAAAAATAGAAATGTTACACAACATACCGAATAAAATCCCAGTTGTTTTCAAAATATCCTTCTGCACATGGTATCCAAAAGCATGACAAGATTAATGTGAATTAAACAGTTAAGTTAACATAGAAATTAAAACCTATGGATTCAGTTAATTCATTTTGAAATACCGTGATAAATTCAATTAACATAATATAATTAGAAAATAATTACATTATTAAAATACCTAAAAAACTTTTAAATTGTTCAATTTCTATTTTACAATATTGCCATTATTCAGCGTTCAATACTACCTGGTGTAAAAAATTAAAATTATTACTCAAATATAAGCGTTAAAAGACAAAATTTTGGTGCTGCCATCTATTATGTTATTTTAAAACTATTATTATTATTCAAATGACACAAGATGAACCTAATAAAAGACAATGAATTAAAAATATATAAACTGCATTACCACACAAATCCTAATATATAAATAATACCATACTCTATATCATTATTAAAAAAATAAATTAATTAAATGTTAATAAAATGCTTTCAATATATTCTATTACCTTACCCATTTAAACTGCACGCACTGAGAATTTAAATTATTTTATAACATTGATAATATATAATATAGCTATATGCTATAACATAAAATAAATTATATATAATAAAAATATAAAAAAAAACTTTAATAATTACTATTAAATATAAAAAATAATAAATTAATAAAATGAACTGGAAAAAAAATATATATATAATATACATATTATAAAAATGACATATGTATCTTAAATTTAAGTTTCATCTCCAACCTTTTTGTACATGCAGCTGTTTTAATGTTTTACATACATTTCATTTTATAAATGTAAGTAAAATTGTTTTGCTATTTGAAGTTTAAAGTTTTCATAATGAGTGCAAATTATCTCTGACTTCCTTGTATTTCTAGATGCTTTAAAATTTTACATGAGAGTTTTACTTTTATTGTTATCTTGCCTATATAATTCTTTTTTTTTATGAAGATTATTTAAGATTAATTCATGTTTATTTTAATCATATTAGAATAATGAATGTTGTGTCCGCAATGATTCTGAATTCTTCATTTAAATTTTTGTATTCAATAAAACATAGTAACATACTCGTGCAGTTCTCGCTTATAGTCTTTGAAAATGTGTAATAATCTTGAGATTACAGCCCAAAGTATTTTCTTTACCCACTGCCAAAATTATGGTGATTAGATCCTGGAACTAAAGTTATTAAGTTATTAATGTGCTTTTAAATTGATAGACTCCTTCATGATAATAATATATCACCTTTCGTATTATTGTTATTATTACCACCGTAAGAATATAATAAATATACATTAATAAATATACATTAACAAATATAGTAACAAATAAAACTAAAAATAGTTTCTTTAAAATCTCGCTTTTATAATTATTCGATGTGTATCTTAAAAAGACGTCTAATTTCATGACTGCACTTCAAGTAGTTTTAGAAACTTTCCGTAAAAGTTTTGGCGTGTGCCCCGATTATGAAAAAATCACCTCTTTGATTTGCGCTTGATAGAAAGCGAGAACTAGTGAATTTATTAAAAACTATATAAATTTTGCTCTGCCTCCCTTTTAAGATATAGCAGCATTAAAGAGAAAATATTATTATTTATTCAGTATTTCTAATTTTTTTTTTCTCAACATATAGTCACAACTTAACTAATATTAAACTATTAAACGATAAAAGAGTATTAAAAAAATTACACTTTAAAAAAAATTCATTTTCTACTTTTAAGTGTTTAAAATGTTTTGTTTTTACAGTTTTATAGCCAGTTGGCCTTTTGTGGTTTGGCGCATCTTTAAGTATACCTTGCTTTTGTAACTCGTAAATAATTGTAACCATAAAAAATACTGGGCGATTTATTACCACGGGACGCCTAACTAATACATGCCTTAAAATTAATTTATAAATGTATGTTTAAGTTCTAAAGTATTGAACTGTTGTATTGCAATCGGAAACGCACCTGTGTAAATAATTTTTATAAATATAGCATGTGAGGAAGTAAGTAAAAAATAGAGTGTAAAATCCCATCTTTACATACCGTTTAAGTTAAATAAAATAAAATGATGCAAAATCCTCCAAACTGAGCTAAAAATTGCTAAAAATGAAGAAAAAAATACACTTAAAAAATCACGTGAACTCAAGCATAATGAAAGTATAAAAGTGAATAATAGAAAGTGAGTTAAATATATAGAAAGTGAGAATAGAAATACCCTTGTTCAGATCGACATATGTTTCATCGCTCAAACGGCGACATTCTCAAGGTGGCGGCGACATTTTTTTTAAACATGAAATTGGTAAATAAATCACAAGACCACATGCATAATGAAAAACAAGTGCAAATATAAAGTAAAATAAAAATGGATATTTGTGAACGTGAATTAACTTCTATTATTGTTTGTTATTCTGCAGAACATCTCTTTCCAAATTTTAGGCAACTCAATGGAGGTATTGGCAAATGGAGTCCCATTGAGTCCTCCATTGAGTTGCCTGAAATTTGGAAAGAGATGCTCTGCAGAATAAGAAACAATAGTAGAAGTTAATTCATGTTCACAAATATCCATTTTTCTTTTATTTTATGTTTTCACTTGTTTTTTCATTATGTGGTCGATTTTATTTACCAATTTCGTGTTTTTAAATTTTTTTATGAAAATATTTGCATCAACAAAGGTCTTGGGAATATCACCGTTTGAATGATGAAACATATGCTAATCTGAATAAAGGTATTTATATGCCTTTTAAGTGTATTTTTTATCACTTCTAGTAATTTTTAGCTTAGTTGGGATAAATAAAATAGTATAAAAAGTAAAAATTAAATTTAAAAATCAAAAAACTCCGAACTAATTAATTATTTCTCATCAATGTGAAACTATTTTTTAAATTACTTACCTATTTTTTTTATTGACTTGTATTGATGACTTTTAAGTTGTGTTTAATTATTGGTTCCTATCTATAAACACTGTTTTGATGAGGCCTATAGGTGTCTATGAAGGTTAGATCTGACTAAAGGTATTTATATAACTTTTAAGTGTATTTTTTTTTATCACTTCTAGAAATTTTTAGGTTAGTTTGGATAAACAAAATAGTATAAAAAGAACAAATGCAATAAATAAATAATTCTAATAAAGTTTTTAGAAATATAAAACATTCACATTTATATTAGATTCGGCGATTCAAATATCCTTCAATCATAACAGTATATGAAAATCACTTGAATACATCAAACTAAATTAATATTTACTTAAAGTGATAAACTACTTTTAACAAGGCAAAAAATTACCTTTATTTATTTGAATATTAGACATATGTTTCATTGTTCCGGCGGCAACATTCTCAATAATAAATATGATACAAATACTTTTGAAAAAATTATTTTAATTTAAAACAGGTAAACAAAAATCACGTGAACTCAAGCATAATGAAAGTAACTGCAATACTAACTAGCTGGATGTGCAAATCCCAAAACTTTCTTCTATCTCTTATATTTTAATATTCCAAAATGTTGTTAGAAATGTCAATATTTCATCTTTATTAGTTCAATACCATATCAACTTTGACTTTCATCTTAAATTTCTGCGTCAGCCAATTAATCGGAGTAAAACGAGTTAATCTCAATCATGATATTTATTAAAATACATAGTTTTTCGTTATTCTGTTGTATATTAGCTGTTCGCGTCGATTCACGAGCCACCGGTGTACAATAGAACTACGAAAAATCAAGAAAAAATTAGACAAAAATCGCTATTATAGTACCTCTTTTTGGCGGAATATTTCCAAATTCAGGGAGGACTTCTTGGCATAACCGAAAACATACACAAAAAATTTGGTTCAATTCTATGTATAACTTCATACACTTTTCGATGGTACAATATTCAAAATGCACAAAAATCGCTATCACAGCGCGCCCTACCGGCGGATTTTTTCGAACTTAAGGAAGGACCTGCTTACCATAGCCAAAAACTTAAAAAAAAAATTGGTTCAAATCTATGCATAACTTCATACACTTTTTGATGGTACAATGACGACACACGGACACACGGACAGACAGACATTTTCTATAAACATGTTTTTTGGGATCTCGTACCCCTAAAACGTGTAAATCTGTCGAAAACCGGAAATCGAAAAAAATCTCGATTACAATACTTTCTTCTATTGAAGATAGAAGAAAGTAAAAATGGATATTTGTGAACGTGAATTATTTAATACTATTGTTTCATGTGTGTTCAATGTCTTTCCAAATTTTAGGAAGATGATAATATAATATGAATAAGTAAAGGTAATTTTTTGCCTTGTTAAAAGTATTTTATCACTTTAAGTAAATATTAATTTAGTTTAACCTTCAATCAGCTTAGACGAAAAACGCTCACTTAAATACTACACTTAAGCACAATCTTTTGTGAGATGTGATAAAAGAGAATAGAAGTTTGTCTACTATTCCTTATATCCCTATACTTGGGGAATGTTTTTAGGGGTTCCTTCTTTCTATCAAAAATAATAACTGTATTTTGTACTGCATGTTTTTCTTTTTCTTGGATCATTTTGACTGTAACCATCCGCAGTAGAACGATGTGATTAGTGGTCAGTCTGTAAAGTCCACTAATTGCAGGTTATTGGTCGTTAGACGGCAAATGCGAGGGTCTCCTTAATTGCGGAAGATAGCCACTAGCCGATGTTTTAGTGCAAGATTTTTTTCTTTTTTCTTTTCTAAATACTAATGATAAAGTTAGCGGAAAAATATGTTTGGTTCTAGAAACTCGGAAGATTTATTTCTATACTACTTTTGTGAAATCACTAGAATTATTTTCTACGGTTACAGTTACATTTCTGCTTTCTAATCGAATCGACTAAGTTTGAAAGATATTCTGTTAATTTTTCATTTATTAGTCTAAAGAAGGAATAAAAAACTAGAGAACAGGAATTCTGCTTTTTCAGAATTTAGTGTCGCCCCGACATTTCCATTACTTCATTTTCTTCTGGTGGACTGGTGGTTTCTATTATTATGAAACAGCCATTATAAATTAACCGTTACAAAAAAAAATTATGGCCATTTTTTTTTCCATTCTGACCAGAAAATCAGAGTTCTAACTTTTTACGAGTGCTCTTTCATCTTCACCTAACGCTTCATTTATAATAGCTGTTTCATAATAATAGAAGCCACCAGTCCATCAGAAGAAAATAACTCGGTTAAGTGGGACTCGGATAATCGGGACTCTACTGTAGTGCAAAACATATTTCAATTTTAAGACTTAAAGCACACGCTTTTATTTTATGTAAAATGACGTCATTTGCATTAATATAGATACTTAAAATTAAATATAGTTTATGATAGCTCTATGTTTTATCATAAATCATTCATTTATATTTTTCTCAAAATAGCATGTATTTTAATTAATTTTTTTTTCAATTTTTATGAGAAAATGGCAACAAAAAGATATAATTGCTATTTTCAAGTATTTTTTCTTTACTTTCTACAGAAATGGAGTACTTGAGTTGCCAAAATGAAACAAATGTCACTAAAAACTACAAAAAAATTAATATTTAAAAAAGAAATGGAGATGCCGTTTTCAAACAAATTGCATTAAAAAGTACTTTTTTTCCCCAATACGACGGTATAAACATTGAAAATGTGCGATGCTTAGACGTTTTAAAAAATGCTGTAGAGCATTTAATCGCACAATGAAACATCATCTTTTGTTTTACGGCTGGCTTATAAAATGTAACGTTATTTATTGGAGACAAAATAAGCTGGGAGAAAGAAATAGCATACCGGGGGTTAATAAATCTGTAGAAAATTTACTTAGAATTAAGCTTGTCTTTTTTTTTTTTTTTTTTTTTTTTTTTTTTTAGTTCTTTCAGCAATTTAATATAGGTATAATATTGCTTAGATCTAAGAGATAGAATAGGACCAGTAATGCGGCAACTTCATTCAAGTTTCATTTTATAAATCTGATGTATACATTAAAAACACATAATCTTGCTCAATGGTAGACATAAACAAGAACTTTTATATAAAACTTCTAAAAATAAAATTAGTGGTAAAGCATAATATCGACGTTTCGAACTGCTTCTGCAGTCGTCTTCAAGATAAACATGTTATTGAAATGTTTAAAAGTCTAGAGACAAAAGCTTAGTGTCGATCAATATTCCTGGCAGCACTGCTATCGGTATATACCCGAGAATGGAAAAAAATTCCGTTCGAATGCAGAAAGATTTCCGTAATATGAAAGAAGGAGTTTGGGATTTGAACTTGGGACAGCACGTTTCGAATCGAGCATCTAAACCACTCGGCTAGCGAGCACATGGTAGAAGGCGAGTTTAAAATGAAGATACGAGTTTTCTTCACACAGGGGATTGGTAAGGTTTGTTAAATTTCTTGTTCAGAAAGCTCGGAAATTTAAACTTAATTGCAGGGACATTTCGTCGTTATGAAATAATGGTTGGTGTTTTAAGCCTTATAGAATAACAGAGGATAAAATATATTACATATTAGATATATTTTTAATAAGACATAATTTGATAGTTAGGTGTAAAATATATTTTGAATTAAATTCGACAAGAAATGTTTTGAATAAAATCGATTTTTTTTTTAACTTGATTGAACTACTGTATATATTTTTTAAATGTGTTCGTTTTGTTTAGATTATATTTTACATGCGAATATATTTTTAATACTCTAAAAAATAAATTGAGAATAGTTTTAAATGAATAAGAAAATTGCTACTTTCTTAAATTTGAAAGCATTATTTTTGTTTGTTTGTTTTTAAATAAATAAAAAAATTTAATTTATTGAATTTTCGGTTTTTCCTTTTAAAAATTAATTCGAACTTTGGTATTAATACAACCAATACGCATGTGTGCAAGGAATAAACGGAAATTTCCCCTTTTTCAGATTTCCGGGAAGAATTAACGGAAAAAGCATGTTTTCTAGAAGTACGAAAATTATTTGTTTAAAAATGACGAATAATTTAGTGTATAAAGACAATTTTTCTGACAGTGCAGATGACCTTCCCTTATAGATTTTTTTCCTATGTTCATGTCACTCCGCGGAATACTTTCAATAAAATCTAAAAACACTGAGTATGTTAATTGTTTAAAGTGGTATTTTTTTAAACTTTAGTTTAGATCTTTAAATAAAAATAATTTTTATAAAATATCCTATCTTCTTCAGAACATTTTAAAGACATAAACAAGAGATAAGCTTCTGATAGAACTTTATCCAGTAAGGAGGAGATATTTTTACTTAGATTACCCATTAAGTATCTCATAAAAATTGTGAAATTGGAGTGTTACAATGATAGGATATTTTAGAGGAGTCATTGGAAAAGTGGGTTTAATTTCTCTTTCTTTGAATAAAATAAAGTATACGAAATTTCCAGTCCAAACTTACCATATCTCCTTTTCGACGATATAATATTTTCAACAATATTCAGATAAACATCCGTATTTAATATTTCCAAATTTAAATTAACTTAAAATTTCTCCTTTTTTAGCAGCACCCCTATAAAATCCGCAAAACGCGAAGCACGAAATCAACTAACTGTAGCTTGGTAATTTTAAACGCACCATTTCTCCCCGGGCTGGCGCCATGCGTGCGTAATGAACATAATACTTCGTGAATTCCATTATTTTGAAGCCGAAAATCTTTGTAATTTGCCCTCGGATCCTGCAGCTAGACTCCTACCAAAACTTTTGCATCTCCAACCCAAGAACATATTTTGCCCTAATTTGACTGAAGGATCTTATTAGGAGGAAGTTTGTCGTGGCTATCTATTTCAGGAGTAATAGCAGATTTCTCTTCCCTTCATTTGAGAGCTGAAGGGAGGAACAGGGCATGGGGGGAGGGGGGTTCAGAAACCCTCTTATGAAGGGCCCTTGTTCCCGAGGGCTTGACAAAAGCACTTCTGGCCCGATCCCCTTGAACACGTCTTCTCCTGAAGGCACGACGACGGCTGGCAATCCCCATTCCAGGCACAAATTACACCAGTCTTTCTAGTGTCTCTGTTTCGAGTTTCTATTTAACCCAAGCGTACAAAAAAAAAAAGCAGACGAAAAAATATTATTAGCGTCATTTTTTTTTCTTTCGGTCAAAGTGGCAACAGTGGAAAATATTAATAAAAAAATTGCGGCATTTTGAATTAGCGAACCCATTTTTTTAAAAAAAAGAACGTTCGAAGAACTAAAGTTGTTTCATCAAATGTCAAAAATGATTCAATTGGATATTTTGAGAGAATTTTTAAAAAGAGAAAGAAAGAAAAAAACAGCACTTAAAATAAATGACATATAAAAAACTCATATGTTTAAAAAATTTGAAGTTTTTTATTTCAATTAAAAAAATAAGGGACTGAATTTGAAATCATTGTTTTAATAACGAGTTACTTCAAGAAATAATTGTGGTTGTACTTTAAAATATTCATGAGTACACGAAAGTTTTTTTTCTCTGAAAAAGTTTTAGGATTTTGTTATGGCAGTCATTGCCTAAGGGGAATGTTTCGAGTGACTTTTTCATTTAATTAAAAGAAAAAAGGCTAAATTACTGTCATAATTAAAGGATAATTTAGCAGTCGGAACAGCGACGTGAGTTGTATCAATAAAAA
This sequence comes from Maratus speciosus, assembly GCA_963932465.1. Classification (NCBI taxonomy): domain Eukaryota; kingdom Metazoa; phylum Arthropoda; class Arachnida; order Araneae; family Salticidae; genus Maratus; species Maratus speciosus. Next base: position 520,399,217 of record OZ010792.1, on the reverse strand, counting down.
TTTCTTCAGAGTAAAATACGTGCTGCCGAAAAAGTATTCATGTGATAGCGATAAAATTCAAGGGAATTGTGAAGTAATTTAAGCATGATTTAAGAGATGTCATATACTTAGATTTTACACAAAATTTTTGTCTTGAATATTTGGTGCTTAAGGGGTCTCAAGATTCTTAAAATTGGAAAAAATGAAAAAAAATTCAACATTTAATATCTTAAAATATGTATGATTTAAAAACACAATTTTTTATTGAGATTAAAATATATAAGTATGTTCTTTCATTTCATGTATTTAAAAAATTGCAAGATGCAAAATTAATATTTAAAGGGAGCTCCAAACTGTTAGACATTTGTCGAGCAGAAAATTGGTATAACAGCTTACACGCAGGATTACAAAATAAATTTTGCAACTAGAATAAAATCTTTTGTACCTAATCATGCTTCAGTTTGTAATAATTACCCTGAATCTAAATAAATTTGTATTTAAAGCAGTTTTATATTTTTAATACAAAGTTGTATTTAGCTAATACAAAATTTTGAAAATTTCAACAGCATAATCGCCTAATTTTTTTTTCTTTTGAACAATAAAAATAAAATTTTAGGTTCAGTTTATACAGACTAATATGAAACATATGTTTTGAAAATTTCGTGAAAAAATATTCAGAAGTTTTTGAGTTATCGTGCGCGTTATGCCCAAAAACGTCATTTGGAGAAAAATGACTTCAAAGTTTCGGAAACACCGCTGCAGCTATTGAGTGGCCATAATTCTAATACCCATAACTTCTGTTGTAATGGGAATTTCAGGGAAACAATCATATGAAAATGTCCAGAAAAGATAGAAGTTCAACATCTTAAAAAAAAAATAAATTTCGAAAATTTTGAAGCTTTAAGAGTCCTCAGACCCTTTAAAAGAAAATCTTATAAATTATCTTATTACTTCATTTTTTATTGATATATTTAATACTGCTACACCCGAAATTGGTCTATTATTATTATTATGGTTGTTTCCAGAACAATAACGGAAACACCTTTCATCCTATAGAATAAAATGTATGTATATTTTAATAAATGTTACAAAAATGAATAAGTTCTTTCTTTTTTAAAAAGGAATGTGATATAGCTTTGATTGTAGAATATTGCTATTTAAGGATCACAAGACAGCTGATTATGTTAACTTAAAAACTACCAAAATATACATTGAATTATGAACTATAAAAGCCTTCAAATATGATGTTAAAATCAGAAATTTTGCATTGTTAATTTTAAGGAAAAATCACTGACTTGTAAATGTATTTCCACTTTTTTTATTATTATTTTTATTATATCTATGTATAACCGACAGTCTAATCAATATTTAATTTTTTTGCATAATATAATTACTATAATAACCATGTAATTACTTTTTTTGTATAATATAATTAATATTACTTTTTTTGTAATTATAGAATATTTCTAGTTAAGGGGCTACTTCAGTTACGTGAAAAGACAGGCTCGCTAAGGCTAATCCTATGGAAGAAATTTATAAAGATATCTCAGCTACATTTCAATATTTTAAAATGATTTGCTTTGCATTGGATAGCTGAGATCGATCTATAAAAAGGCCCTTTTTTACTTTTTGATTTTGATTTTGATTGCAGATTTTTTTTTTTTTTTATGAGGATGCTTTCACTTTTAAAACCGGTTCCGAAAAGGAAAGTGCCCCCATTAAAAATACCTGTCAAAAAATCGAAAAAGTAAAAAACGGCTTTTGTACAGATCGATCTCAGCTATCTAATGCAGAAAAATAATTTAAATCATTGGAATGCAACCAAGATATTTTTATAAATTTCTTCCATAGGAATGGGCGATTATTAGTGACCGGGTCTTTTCGTTTAACTGAAGCAGCCTCTTAAGGACCACCAGACAGCTGATTATGTGCACATAAAAGCTACCCAAATACGCACTGAAAAATGTACTAAAAACCCTTCAAATATGCTGTTAAAAATCAGAAATTTTGCATTGTTAATTTTAAGTGAAAATCACTGAATTGTAAATGTATTTCCACTTTTTAAAAATTTTATTATATCTATGCATAAGTTATAGTAGAATCAATATTCACTGCTTGAAAATTAGTGTATTGTTCATTATAACTTTATTAAAAGACATATGCATAGCGCCACAAATTTTCACCTCCTTGCAAGTAATTCAGTACACAACTACGTATTTTTATCAATTTTCAACAGTTAGATTTTCTGCTGCAAAGTTATTTTAAATACAGAAAATGTTTTTTCGACATCAACCAATGTTATTCAGTAGTATTTGTACTACTCTGTTGCTTTCGTTTCTAGTTTAATTGGTAGTTCATGTCCGTCACAGTTCAAAGAGTTATTTATTTTCACCGCATCCTTAGAACCTAAAATTCTTACTAAAAATTAAACTTCTGACATATTTCCTTTTCTCCAGAAGACTCAGAAACGATAGAAATAAACTCTGCAACTTTAACCGTTTAAAAGTCTTTCTATATACAGATCTTCTTATAAATATAAAATTTTAGAATTGTGCTTCTTTAGAGCACATGTATCGAACACAATTATAAAATTTCCGAAAAAAAAATTTTTTTTTTCTTATTTTTTTGCTAGGTCTCATTATTGGAACATTGGCGTTTCGTAGGTTATATTTTTATTCAAAATTATCAACTTAAAAAAATAGTCAATACAGAGAATATTTTGTGATATTTACTGAGTATATATATGTATTGTTACAAATTTAATACATTTTCCCCCTTTGTGCCTGTTTGCGCCCCTCCCTTCAATTTACACTTTACTTACCTTATAAAATAAGCTCTTCCTGCTAAATGATTTGACACAGTCTGATGTTTGACCTTGACAATACCAAAGTTATAGCGTTGAATCGGTCAACTGATTATGTAATGAGATTTAATTACTTATTTATATGATTACTCATTTTGAAAACTGTATTGCTGAAGCACCAATGTTCCAAAATCGGAACATGAGTTTTTCAAACTGCATCAAACATTTATATTCCATTTTAGTAAATTCTTAGTAGCATTTTTTTACAAGTAGTAGTAGTTCTCTTTCTATGACTATAAAAAATAATTTTAAATTTTATACGTAATAAATGTGTTGGGGAATTTTATTTGAAATTGTAAAAAATACCTCAAAAATAGGAAGTTTCTAAAAATCATAAAAAATAACAAAAATAAAATTTAATTTTTAATATTTAAAGAAAAAAATATTTTAAAATTTTAGTTATCATTTTGCATAAAAAAACGTAATAATTCAAAAATTATTTTCATTTGAAACATTTAGTTAAAACTTCTGTTCCAATTTTGGAACGTTGGCGTTTAAGCGGTTAATAACGGTTTAGGAACAACATCTTTAACAGAAGATTTTTCTATTCTAGTTTTGTGATGGCTAGAATTGGAAAATTAAAGGGGCTTCTAGCATTGATTTTTTTTTTTCCTTTTTTGAAGAGATTTATCATTCAACTTAGCATGAATACAGAAATAAAACCTGGGATATCAAAAATAAGGTACTTATATGTTAGTGGGGCGCAAATCTCGCCAATAGCCAGCTTATATTTTTCGCGTGTGTAAATTAGAAACAGTAATTTGAGGAAAATATAAAAATCTTTGGTTTCTGGTATTATTTTTATTTCTTATTTCTTTTCTTTTTCTTCTTTTTTTCTTTTTCTGTTTTGAATGAAATGAGTGAAAGGTACGAGTATGTTTTTTAAATATATGTAACGCATGCATTTTAAATGACAGCTATGCATTTGAAATTAAATGAGTTGAAAGGTTCCTATTTTAAATGAAATGAATACAATACGAATGACAGCGATAGAAACAATATTTGGAAATTTATCTCCTGCGCCAGGCTAAACTAAAAGTACCAAAAATATTAAAAACGTTTCTTATGTGCGTCATACATTCGGGCTCTGAATTTAATATACTTGAATATTTATATCCTGGAAGATATGAGAAGGTATGTATACGACTTGAAGGAAAGTGTCAGACCAATGTCGACAAATATTGACCCAATATTGTGCCAGTGCAATATTTATTGGTTTTACATTGATAAAATTAACAATATAATATCCATATTCAGGCAGTATTAACATTATAATGGAAAAGTGATTTGAGACATTATTGGCATGTTATTGAAAATCAATAATCAATTTCATTCAAATATTACAGAAATGTTATCCCAACACTTTTTAATATTGAATAAATATTAACAATACATTTTGTGAATTAGATATAAGAAATTTGTCTTATCTGGTTATATATATGACTGCTAGATCAAGAATCAATTCACACAAATCTAGAATAAAAATCAGGTATGTCTGTAGATTTTGCAACACACTAAATTTTCTCTATCTGATATACCTGAAAAGTATTTTATATAACTCCTTAGGATGTTAAAAAAATACTCATAAAATTTTGGAAGTTAGTGTTTGTTCCTCTCTGAAGTTTTATAACTAAGCAACATTATATGTTATACTTATAAATGTAAGCACCTGAAGCAAGATATTTGCATATTAATGAATTTGTTGCCTATGGGTAAACATCTTGTTATATAGTTACAATCATGTCTGAGTGATTTTTGAATCCAAATTATGAAATAATTTTTATCTATATTTTCCAAAGTTTCAGATATTCCATTTGAATAATTCATTTATAGCAAATATTTTATACGAATTTTCTGTTTACCTATAAAAGTGCTTTATATTCCATTGCTATTGAATATTTTGATTTTAAATGTTATGATTTTTATGTGTTTGTTATACGCAAGATTACTAAGAAAGATTGGTAAAACCCAAAATACATCTTGAAAAATTTTCTTAATGTTTCATAAAATACAAAGCTTTTTTTTTTTTTTTTTTTTTTTTTTTTTTTTTTTTTTTTTTTAGAACAAATAATTAAATCTCATGTAAATAATATGGAATCTAAATTTGTTCAGGCAAAAGTTTTATACACTCTCGTTTCAAAAATAACATTTCTTCACTGATGTGTATTTGTTTAACAGTGTAAATATTGACTATATAATAAAACATTGCGTAAGTATTCGCATTGTAATGTAAACATTTACAATTTAACATTAAGTATTTTCATTGTACTGAAAAATTTGTATTTTATTGCAAATATTTCTACAATTTTGACGTTTTATTCAAAATATTTTCAATCATACCAACATTTCATTAATATTAATAAAGCTTCGTAGGCGGTACATCAAGGTGCTTCATTATTGTTCAAAATTGATTTAATATTGTTTCAAAATTTCAAAGAATTATGCCAGGATGATGTTCTGCTTGAATATATATATATATATCATCATCATCAACCGTTTTTAATCCACTGCTGGATGTAGGTCTCCCCCAGATTTTTCCAATGTTTTCTGTCTAGTGCTTTAGTCATCCAATTTACACTGGCTACTTTTCTGATTTCATCACTCCATCTTACTTGAGGTCGTCTTCTTGGCCGTTTTACATCTCTGGGATACCACTGTAGGGTGTTTGCGCTCCATCTATTGTCTTGTTTTCTTGCAATGTGCCCAGCCCATTTCCATTTTAGCCGTTTAATTCTTTCAATGATGTCAAAAACTTTTGTCTGACTTCTTATCCAGGTTATTCTTTTTCTGTCTCTTCTAGTTATACCTAGCATACATCTTTCCGTACTTCTCTGTGTTGTTTGCAATCTTTGTACCATCCGTTTTGTTAGCGTCCATGTTTCTGCTCCATAAGTTAACACAGGCAAAACACATGGGTTAAATACCTTTCTTTTCCAACAAAGGGCATGCTACTCTTCAGAATAATATTGTTCTTCCCAAAAGCACTCCATCCATTTCTTATTCTTCTATTGATTTCATTCATGATACTATTATCCGATGATATTTCCTGCCCAAGGTACACATAACTTTGCACTTCTTTAATTTCAGTGTTGTTGTAGACAATTTTCTTTTTTGATGCAAATGAATTGAACATCACCTTAGTCTTTTCCAAGTTTATTTTTAATCCCACATTAATGCTAGCTTCTGCCAACTCTTTTAGCATATTTTCCAATTCTTCAAAACTGTTACTGAAAATTACAATGTCGTCAGCGAATCGGAGATGACTTAAATATTCCCCATTTATTCTAATCCCTTTGTTTTCCCAATCCAGCTTCTTGAAAATATTTTCTAAGACAGCCGTAAAAAGCTTAGGCGAAATGGTGTCTCCTTGTCTTACCCCTCTTCCAAGCTTGATCTTTGCTTTTCCTTTGTCCAAGCGGTTGGTTGCTGTTGCTTTCTTCTAAATCTTCTTTAAAATATTGATGTAAGGTTTGTCTATACCAATGTCCTCCAGAGATTCTACTACTGCTGATGTGTAGACCGAATCAAATGCCTTTTCATAATCAATAAAGGAAAGGCAAGAGGTAAATTATATTCCTTATGTTTTTCAATGAGTTCCCTTACCGTTTGGATATGATCCATTCTGCTGAATCCACTTCGGAATCCTGCTTGTTCTCTAGGTTGAGCTGAGTCCAGAGCTGATTCAAGTCTTGTCGTTAAAACTTTGGTGAAAATTTTAAAAATCACTGATAGTAAGCTGATCGGACGGTAGTTTTTAATGTTTTCCCTCTCTCCTTTCTTGTAAAGTAGCACCATCACAGCATTATTACAATCTTCTGATACATCTGACTTCTTGAGACATTTGGAAAACAGTAAGGATAGCATTTTTGCAAATCCTTCTCCTGCTGGGTTAATTAATAGCTTTTATTCTGCTTCTGCACCGAAACTGCCCGAAAAAAAGGACAATTAAAAAGATAAAAAAATACACACACACACATATAAATAAATAAATAAATATATATATATATATATATATGTGTGTGTGTGTGTGTGTGTATTTTTTTATATTTTTAATTGTTCTTTTTTTCGGGCAGTTTCGGTGCAGAAGCAGAATAAAAGTTATTAATTAACCCTTTCCTTGTACCATTAGGGTCTTTTTTGACCCCAGTATTTTTCTGTTTTGAAGTTTTTAATATTTCGAACCAGAAAAAAAAATACACTTACTATATAAAATAAAATAGGCACCTCGTAGTAGGAAGAAGTTATATATAATTAAAAAAAATTCTGGTTGAAATCATGTAAAACCATGAATACTCATTAATCATTAAAACCTGGTACTAGGAGGGTTAATACTTATAATTTAAATTGAAAGCGTTCTAATTTTCAAAATATTTTATAATTTTTTTTCCATTTTATAACTAAGAAATATTTTACTAAAAAAATTTGTATGCATTTTTTTTTAATCCGTAGAGCAGTTATTTAAAAAAATAAATAAAAACAGGGCAAATTTCCACTAAAAGTCCACGTCTTAAAGCACTTTAGTATTAATTGGAGAACCTTAATAAACAAACTTTCCAAAACAGAATCACAGAATTGTTGTACTATGTGTTAGAGTCGCGGGTTGTAGACGACCCGAACCCGAAATCTATGCTTAAAGTCAACCAAACACGATACACTTCAACCCGCACCCGAAGTGAAAGAAAATTAATCATTATTTTAATATAGCTATGAAACAAGTAGCCTACAATTACATCTCTTATATCAATGTTATCCTTTTTTGTACATAAAATGAACACATATTTACTCAACAATATTCAAATATTTTTTCCATTTGGAAAGTATCTGAAACATTTTTTGGGGGAAAAAATCGGGTCAACCCGACCCGAAAACGGTCCGCAATGAAAAAAAAAATTAGCCTCAACCCGACCCGAACCAAACCGCGGATCGACTCAGGTTCGTGTAAAATCGGGTTATTTGACCCGATGCAAAAAGTCAAGAAAAAGTCTAAGTATTTTTAACTATAAGTTGCCGATCCGAAACGAAAAAAAAATTAGCGTCAATCGGACCCGAACCAAACCGCGAATGGATGCGGGTTCGTGTAAAATCGGGTTATTTGACCCGATGCAAAACTCTAGTATGTATCAAGATTGAATTTTATACATACTAGATGAAATACGATGGAGTTCGAGAAAAAGTGTAAGTACTTTTAGTTATAAGTTGCCGACCCGAAACTGATCCGCAATGAAAAAAAAAATAGTATCCACCCGACGCGAACCAAACCGCGGATCAACTAAGGTTCGTGTAAAATCGGGTTATTTGACCTGATGAAAAACTGTAGTATGTATCAAGATTGAATCTTATACATATTGAAATTTTTGAACAAAACTTAAAATGCGTAGAGCATTATTTAAAGATGTATAGCTCATAATAAATTTCTTGGGGGAAAAAAGCGCTTGAAATTCATTCGCAATACATTATGATTTTTTTATTTTGTTAGTTACCTTTAAGGAGACCATGGATCTTCAATTGGACAAAAATCGTTTTTTCTGATTTGGTTTCTTAATATACTTCAAACTTGACTGCATCATTTGTAAAGCAAGTTGGAAATTGCACGTCAAACGTGGCAAATGAGGTGCGTTCGTACTATAACTAGTTTTATAAATATTTTTTGCACCGCATATTGGGTAGCTTTCATTACAAAAAGCTACCTATTGCAGCCGTTCGGAGGAAAGCGATTTCAAAAAATTTTGGTATATTTTCATCGATCATGACCCCCAGACCCCGAAACCACCCTCCGTTCAAAATTGAGATATATATATATCCATATATATATATATATATATATCTGACCTTTGTCACATTGTAACTCTCGTATTTATGAACCGATTTGGATGACATTTCGTGTATACATAGTGCATACCAATGTTTCGACCGAGTTCGTAGGCCAGCTTCATCCGCCATCTTGTTTCGAAATGGCGGCCATTTAAATTTTTTTTTTATTTAAAATTTGAAATGTGGTACCAAGAAATTGAAAATTGAATAATATTTTTTTCTTATATGTTTGACCTCGATACAAAGATTCCGGAGCAGTTTTTGTTTCGTCTATATCTTAAAGAATGGCTGAGTTATAGCACTTTGAATTTCTAGCGTGGCTGACATTTTGAAACGACCTGATTTTTGTCACGCGATAACAGGCGTATTTATGAACCGATTTGGATGTACCTTGGTGTATAGATAATACGTATCAATGTCTCGACCGAGTTCGTTTGCCAGCTTCATCCGCCATCTTGTTTAAAAATGGCAACCATTTAAAATTGTTAAAAAAATTTAAAATTTAAAATTAGGTACCAAAAAATTGAAAAATGAAAAATATTTTTTCCATATGTGTTTGACCTTAAAACAAAGATTCCGGAACAGTTTTTGTTTCGTCTATATCTAAAAAAATGACTGAGTTATAGTATTTTAAATTTCTATTGTGGCTGACATTTTGAAACGACCTGATTTTTGTCACGCGATAACAGGCGTATTGATAAAAATTAGTATTGAATTTCCTATAATCGGTTTCCACTATATTGAGCTTCGTGTGTTTGAATAATATAAGCTTGCTTTTTAAAGATAAGGAATCTGAAAGCTACCTCTTTCTCCCGGCACTGGCCGGAAGGACTTTTGTATGTATATTTTAGTACACTTCATAAGTGCATATCAATTTCATGCTGTTCAAAGGGCTGTAACATCATTAAAATGCACTTGAAATAATTTTTTCGCATCGGCCATAATGTAACAGAAAACTTTTGACTGTCCCTGTCATTAAACTATGCATCCGATTTTTATAAAATTGAAAATGAGTCGACAAAATCTTACAACAATTATATACGTAAAATTTCAGACCATTCGGAAGGCTCTAACATAATTAAAATGAACTTGCAATAATTTTTTCCCATTGGCCGTAATGTAACGGTAAACTTTTGACTGTCCCTGTAATTGAACTATACATCCGATTTTCATAAAATTTGAAATGACTCGGTAAAATTTTGCAACAATTATATATTTAAATTTCAGACCATTCGGTTCGGTAGTTTTTGCTCTGTTATATGAGGATAGACGGACAGACGGACTGAACGACGACTATAGATGCTACGTATTTATATAATTACGAGCGCACCTAAAAACACATGCAATTGCAAAGATTCCTAGCGAAGTTACAAGTATTTAAAATTTGAGCACCGTAATTGTGTTACACTAAAAGTAAAACTTTAAATCGCGTTTTCTCAAAATGAGAATTTTCGTCGTGTTAGTATATTCAAAATGTTGCATACGTCTTCTTTTTTAACCAATTTCCATAATATTGAGTATTATTGTTTGCAATATGCTATTTTTCAAAACTTAGTATTAATATGCATGCATTAATGTGCATAAAAGGAAAATTTGGTCGTTATATACTTTTTTCCATGAAAATTCAAGAAAAAGTGTAAGTATTGACAGTTTATTATTATTTTTTTCTCAATATATTAGTATAATTTTAAAACGCATACAAACTTTTGTTGCAATATTACAAAGTTACCATTTAACAGAACACCAGGTTCCTACAGCCAAATTTGATGTGCATGAAGAATTTTTAATTAGAGTGATTCATTTACACATTTTAATTAATAAATTAATTAATTACATGAATTACATGTATGAATTTTTATGTGTACAAAATTTCCGTACAATTGAGTGAAAAATGAAAAAAAAAATTTGAACGTCCACTGCCTTTTAACACGATTGAAGACGTTCCTTCTATTAAGTATGCAAATGTATTTTACTTTTACAAATTTTAACAATTTAATAACATAAAAAAAATCGTGCTTGCTCATTTAAAAGTCCACCGCTCCCTTAAAATTTTAATAACATAAAAAAAATCGTGCTTGCTGATTTAAAAGTCCACCGCTCCCTTAAAATTATACAGAGTCTACTAAAAGTCCTAATTCGGATAATTTCGGAAAATTGCAAAATACAAGTCCAATCAATTTGAAGGGAACTCATTTCTTAAAGAAAAAAAACAACAGAAAACGGGTAGGTTGGTCATTATATATGATACTAATAATATGATGTCAAAATTGGGTATCAGTATTGAAAATTTAAAATTTGTAACCCCCCCCCACACACACACACACACTCATGCACAGAGTCCTCTATGCTCAACTGTTCCAATTTGTATTTATTTTTAACCCATTTATGCCTAGCGTCCCATTTTTGGGACGTTTCGAATTTTAATAAATTTTTATAATTTTCTTCTTCTTTACAACATGGAAATTGTATGAAATAATCTATAAATGTCTTTATCTATTACTGAGAGATGGCAGCAAATGATTGATATTTATTTGCTCAAATGAAGGCCTTTTTTCGGTGTTTATAGATTTTTCATTTTTCAAGATAGTGAAATGTAAAACGTAAGTTTATTTGTATTTGTTGTATCAAGGATACAAATAAATAAGTCATAATCTTAGCTTGTAGACTTCTTTGAAATGTGTATTTTTTTAAATTGCGAAATTATATGTTCAACCCTTTTTTTATACATTTTTGTAACATACAAAATATAGTATGCTAGGCGCAAATGGGTACACATTTCTAGTTGCCATTTAGGGGGGAGTTATTTATGTAAATTCCTTTTCAAGGTGATTTTGAAATAAATTATTTTTTAGCCTCAAATACGATTATTCTTAATTTATTATTAATAATACTTAATGCTTTCACATCGCCCCTTTCGTGCGGAATTTTTTCACATTCAGGGAGGACCTGCTGGCTATAGCCAGAAACATACACAAAAAATTTGGTTTAATTCTATGCATAACTTCATACACTTTTCGATGGTACAACATTGAAAATGGCACAAAAATTGCTATTACAGCGTCCCTTCCGGAGGAATATTTAAAATTGAAGGAGGACCTGCTGGCCATAGCTAAAAACATACACAAAAAATTTGGTTCAATTCTATGCAGAACTTTATGCACTTTTCAATGGTACGATATTGAAAATAGAACAAAAATCGCTATTACAGCGTTCCCTTCCAGCAGATTTTTTTCAAATTGAGGGAGGACCTGCTTGCCATAGCCAGAAACATACACAAAAAATTTGTTCAATTGTATGCATAACTTCATACACTTTTCGATGGTACAATAATGAAAATGACACAGACATCGCAATTAATAGCGTCCCCTTCTGGCGGAATTTTTTCACATTCAGGGAGGACCTGCTGGCCATAGCCAGAGACATACACAAAAAAAAAAATTTCAATTCTATCCACAAATTCATATACTTTTCGATGGTACAACATTGGAAATGACACAAAAATCGCTATTACAGCGCCCTCTTCCGGCGGAATATTTCTAAATTGAATGAGGACCTGCTTACCACAGCCAAAAACATAAAAAAAAAATTTTGGGTTCAATTCTATGCATAACTTCATACACTTTTACATGGTACAATGGCGACATACGGACACACGGAAGAGACAGGCAGACATTTTGTATAAACATATTTTTGGGGATCTCTGACTTCTAAAACGTGTAAATCCGTCAAAAACCGGAAGTCGAAAAAATTTCGATTACAATACTTTCTACTATTGAAGATAGAAGAAAGTAAAAATAAAAAAAAATGACACATGATTTTAAATAAAAATAAATCCAGAAAACATTTCTTTAATTTTCGTCAAGAAAGTAGATGGATTAAAGTTTCATTACAGAATGATTAATAAAAACATTTTGTTATTATTTTTCAACCTGTGTTTATTATTTATTTATCTATTTATTTATTGGTCATGTCATGCCAAATCATAGTAAAATATAATTTAAAGTGCAAGTAGATGAAATGATAACTAACGGCTTTATAGAGGCAAGGGTATTTCTTTTAATTTTGAATTAGCCTTAATTAGTAAAGCTAATTTTATCATTTAATTTTCTTGCAAAGAAAAATAATAGTTGTTGTTTTATGTTAAATCAAAGGAATAATCGTTGTTTAAGTTAAATAAATGAGTCCAATGAAATCGCATTATTTACTGAAAAACATTAGAACAAATTTTACACTGTTTAGTGGAGGGTAGTACACAGTGAGACGAAAATTATTATTCCTTAACAAGTGGCAACGATTTTTAGGTAGCTTTCTTTACAAAAAAGCTACCTATTGCAGCCGTTCGGAGGAAAGCGATTTCAAAAAATTTTGGTATATTTTCATCGATCATGACCCCCAGACCCCGAAACCACCCTCCGTTCAAAATTTATATATATATATATATATATATATATATATCTGACCTATGTCACACTGTAACTCCCGTAATTATGAACCGATTTCGATGTAATTCGGTGTGTACATAGTACATACCAATGTCTCGACCGAGTTCGTTGGCCAGCTTCATCCGCCGTTTTGTTTCAAAATGGCGGCCATTTAAAATTTTTAAAAAAATTTAAAATTTGAAATGTGGTACCAAAAAATTAAAAATGGAAAAATATTTTTTTCTTATGTATTTGACCTTTATACAAAGATTCCGGAGCAGTTTTTGTTTCGTCTATATCTTACAAAATGGCTGAGTTATAGCATTTTGAATTTCTAGCGTGGCTGACATTTTGAAACGTCCTGAATTTTGTCACGCGATAAAAGGCGTATTTATGAACCGATTTGGATGTAATTCGGTGTGTACATAGTACATACCAATCTCTCGACCGAGTTCGTTGGCCAGCTTCATCCGCCCTTTTGTTTCAAAATGGCGGCCATTTAAATTTTTTTTTAATTTAAAATTTGAAATGTGGTACCAAAAAATTGAAAATGGAAAAATATTTTTTTGTTATGTATTTGACCTTTATACAAAGATTTCGGAGCAGTTTTTGTTTTGTCTATATCTTAAAAAATGGCTGAGTTATAGCACTTTGAATTTCTAGCGTGGCTGACATTTTGAAACGTCCTGAATTTTGTCACGCGATAAAAGGCGTATTTATGAACCGATTTGGATCTAACTTCGTTTATACATAGTACATACCAATGTCTCGACCGGGTTCGTTGGCCAGCTTCACCCGCCATCTTGTTTAAAAATGGCCGCCATTTAAATTTTTAAGAAAAATTTAAATTTGAAATGTGGAACCAAAAATTGAAAATTGAAAAAATATTTTCTTCTTATGTGTTTGACCTTGATAAAAAGATTCGGGAGCAGTTTTTGTTTCGTCTATATCTTAAGAAATGGCTGAGTTATAGCATTTTGAATTTCTAGCGTGGCTGACATTTTGAAACGTCCTGATTTTTCTCACGTAATAACAGGCGTATTTATGAACCGACTTGGATGTACCTTGGTGTGTACATAGTACATACAAATATCTCGACCGAGTTCGTTGGCCAGCTTCATCCTCCATCTTGTTTCAAAATGGCGGCCATTTAAAAAAATTAAAAAATAAAAAAATTTAAATGAGATACCAAAAAATTGGAAAATGAAAAAGATTTTTTTTGTATGTGTTTGACCTTAATACAAAGATTCCGGAACAGTTTTTCTTTCGTCTATATCTAAAAAAAAATGGCTGAGTAATAGCATTTTGAATTTCTCTTGTGGCTGACATTTTAAAACGACCTGATTTTTGTCACGCGATAACAGGCGTATTTATGAACCTATTTGGATGTAACTTGGTCTGTACATAGTACATACCAATGTCTCGACCGAGTTCGTTGGCCAGCTTCATTCGCCATCTTGTTTCAAAAGGGTTGCCATTAAAAAAAATTAAATTTAAAATTCAAAATGAGGTATTAAAAAATTGGAAAATGAAAAAGATTTTTTTTATGTGTTTGGCCTTGATACAAAGATTCCGGAGCAGTTTTTGTTTCTGAAAATTTGTTCTTTTGTTGATATCTTAAAAAATGGTTGATTTATAGCACTTTGAATTTCTAGCATGGCTAACATTTTGAAACGATCTTGTATTTGTCACGCGATAACACACGTATTCGCCTATTTCGATGTAAGAAGGCATGTGGATAGTATACATCAACACCTCGACCAAGTTCGCTGGCCAGATTCATCAGCCATCTTGTTTCAAAATGGCGGCCATTAAATTAAAAAATATTTATATATTTAAAGTGAGGTGCAAAAAAATTAGAAATTGAAAAAGGTTTCTTTCTTAAGTATTTGATCTTGATATAAGGATTCAGGAGCATTTTTTGTTTGTCTTTACCTTAAAAAATGGCTCAGATATAGCAGTTTCAATTTCTATTGTGGGTGACATTTTGAAAAATCTGATTTTTTGCATGCGACAGCACTCCTATATATTAACCGATTCCGATGTGAGTGAGCATGTGCACAGCAATTACTAAGGTCTCGACCAAGTTCACTGCTTAGCCTCATCCACCATGTTGTCTTAAAATGACAGGCACTTTAAGAAATTGCCGAATTTGGCAGCCAAATATAAGTTACTTTAAAGAAAAGCAGCTTGTATAAAGCTGACTAATTTCGCGAAATTCTCATTCATTATATTGATAAAAATTAGTATTGAATCTCCTATATTCGGTTTCCACTAAATTGAGCTTCGTGTGTTTGCATGATATAAGTTGGCTTTTTTTAAATAAGGATTATGAAAGCTACCTCTTCCTCCCGGCACTGGCCGGAAGGACTTTTATTCTTTTGAAATATTTTTACTACAACTTTAAGCTACACAAATACGCTACACATTAATGTATAAATGGTTTTAAAAAAGTTATTTATAAAATCACAGAAGCAGCATAAAGGAGTATCGAAATTTTTCTCACTGTGTACCACACGTGGTACACAGTGAGACAATGTATATATTTTCATAAATCATACATTTTTATACTCTATCAATAATTTTCTGCAGTTTATGACTTCTAATTAATATTTCTAGATTAATTTTTTTAAAAATATATGAGCCTCGGTTGGACAATGGCAGATATTGGGCTACCTTCATGCAAACTTTCAGCCTCTTATGTTTAGTAGATTTCACTAACCATCGTACGCCCCTACACATACAGAGAGAGAAGAAACCTTTTATTAATAAATAACTTTTTTACGTCAGAACCGCATAGTAGATACACAATGAGGCATGTCTCACTGTGTACCACAACTGGTGTCTCACTGTGTACTTTCGTTACGTTGTAACAAAATGGATGCCATATCTGTTTCATCATCAGTTTCATACCTTTGAATGCTTGTGTCGTTTTGTCGACATAGTCTATCATTAGATATAGCTAGGTTTGGTTAAGTAAATATATGCCATAATGAAATAAATAAAGTCTAAAATGGACTTTTATGTAACTTTAACCCCTGTAAAATAAATAATTACTTACTATTTTGTTGGACGAGTAACCGAAGTGCCGAAACTACATCCACATGTTGCATAAGATGAGGTGGTTCAGTGTGTGTTCCAGCTAGGAGAAAAAGTTATAACTATATGTAAAAATGGCTGCTGTCTCACTGTGTACTCCCCTACCCTATATTCGTTTTTTAAATGTTAAAGTTGCATAACAAAATAAGAATTGTGAATTTAATTTTTAAACTACAATAAGTATTAATTTATAACAGGCACTCAAATGAAATACTTTTAATAGATCTTTAAATGTATCTTAGAATTACCATCAGATAAAAGTTTGCTTTTCTTTTATCTTACGCCCTTTTATGGTGAGGTATTTGGTAATTTGCCTTTCTTTCCAAGTACATTATTACCATTATGATTTTTGAAATCTGACTTTGTGTATTGGTTAGTCGATAATATTATGCTTGTAAAAGTGTATCGATATCATTTTACATCATATTTAAACCAATAAGTAATATTTAAATTAGTGTTTTAGTCTCTTACAAATATAAAGAAACTAATTTATATTATTTAAAATAAATTGATAACTTTCAAAAGAAATTTTATTGAGATTTTTAGAAACAAATTTATGCACAAGCAGTTTTGAGAAAGCGTGAAAAATCGACGAGGGCAAAAAAAGGTAAACTAATTTTATATTCTTCATTCTTTTGAATAAAGAATCAATTATAAAAAGAGTATGAATAAACATAATTGATTTTCAATGCCGTACCCAATTTTAATCTACATCATAATCAACAATACGAAAATGTCTTTTTGGACAGTCTTTTGGTAAGTCTTATGTACAATGTGACTGTTGATTTCTTTATGATTACAGTCTTTAAAAAGAAAAAAAAAAAAGCCGATTTTTTTTTTCTCAAGCGAAAATATATACTTAAAAAAAACATTCCATTAACATTTCAAAGCCGAAAGAGTCGAATGTGGAAATCTTTTGAACTTTCAAAGTGGAGTCTGTAATTAAGAATTGACTTGAAATGAAATTAACTTTGTTGTAACCAAACAATATTATTATTGAAAAGCAAAAGGTCTCAGAAAAATAACAAAGAACAGCTCGACAAAGGAGTAGGGGGAATGCAGGAAAAAAAATTCTCTCGTTGCCCCTGGTCCCTATTTGTGGGGGGAGGATGGAAACAAGGGGCATATTGAACCTCAAATTCTCCCATCTTTTCCAGTATAAATACTATATCCTATTAGTTCCTAGCCCGGGGCTGGTGTAGAAATCAATTAGATCAATACGTTAAACATGCTACGTTTTGAAGTTGCCCTTCTACTTTGCCACTGCATTTTCATTTGTGCTTTCTATGTTCAAGTTTTTTACGTTTTTTTTTTTCTTTGAGGCCCTAAGATAATTAAGATGAAAAAAAAAATGTAAGAGCGGCGAGGTTATGCCATAGTGTCAACCGCCTTTTTTGTTTTTTTTACTTGCGACTAAAAAGTGCAGAAAAAAAAGACGCGGGGTCTCGGTCTCTCTCTGTTTTTTATTATTTTTTTCGTTTTTTAAGAATTCTTAAAGTTGTTGTTTTCCATATCCTTTTGGACAATTGCACTATTTTCTTTTACTCCCCCCCCCCCCCTCTCTCATCTTTTACTCTTATTCATTCTTAATTTCTTCTCTTTGGAAAGTAAATAAAGACAGAGAAAGAGACTTTAAGGACTCTCTTTGAAGGTATTAAGAAAAACTAGCCGGAAAAAAATTCCCCCCACAATAACTCCAGTTTTTTTCCTCTCTCTCCCCCCTCCCCCTCTTTCTCCTATACTTGTCTCCTCATAAAAAGATCAGAATTACCCGACTGCAGATATACCATGTTGCAGTATCGACTTAACTTGTATAATTTCAACTACTTTTGCTTTTAAAAGGGAAGGAGTCTTTATCAAAAAGTTGTACCGCCGGCTTTTTGCGGGTGAAATTTTTATTAATCTGCTCTTTTTAAAAGCTGCGTGTTTGCTTTAAATTTTTCGTCCATTAACAGGATTTTAATTCTCGAAGACAAACTTCTGAGGATGATGTTTTAATTTTTTTTTTTCTATCTTCAAGTAGACATTTTCCCCCTTCCTCTTTTTGTTTGATTAAACTAAAAAAAGGACTTCTCCGTCTCTCTTTGAAATTAATAAAAAAAGGGTGAGTGTGCTTCGAGTAGTATAGATATTAATGAAATCAGAAACATAATGGCTGATACGTTGAAAGCTAAATGTAGCACGAGGACTGATTTTTTTCTATATATTTTTTATTTATAAGACAGTGTGCAAGAAACTCCTGAAACTTGTTAAATATTTTAATGAATAATTTTTCAATTTGAATTTGTTTGTATAGTAGACGATAGTTAATTGAATGACTAATTAATTAAATCATTATTTTTTGTGAATCGGAACAGTAATTGCCTTTATAAGAGATATTTTTTAAGTTGGTCGTATAAGCGACTGATTCAGATATGGGAAAAAAAAATACTACTGTTTGTACTCGGTGATCAGAAACATAACGTCTGATTAGAGGTCTGCACGGGCCCGGGCTTGGCCCGAGGCCCGTGCAGACCCGGGCTTGGGTGCCCCGGGTGCAGGCCCGTGCAGACCCGTGCAGGCCCGGGCTTGGCCCGAGGCTCGAGGCCCGCGGGCCGGGCCGGCAGAATTAGGACAATTTTTTCAACGGGCCGGGCCGGGCCGGGCCGACAGACAAAATAAACGGGCCGGGCCGACAAAAAAATTAATCGGGCCTATCGGCCCGATATAAGAATTTATGAGAAGCAGATAAAATTCGAGCCATTTTCAATGAATATGATTTTGTCGAGAAGTCTAAATGTGCGTCACGAGCCGATGCGAGTTTAACAACATCAATACAGAAAGAAATGTAACATGTCCATCGTAGAGATCGGCATCCTACAGTTGCAAGATGTCTAATTTCGAGTTTAATTTTTTTTCAGCAGACTCGTGCCGGGACGGAACTGGTCTTAATCGATCTCAGGATGTGTAGAACAGTCATTGTGTTTTGTAGTATCAATAGTGATAATGAACTTCTCTTAACAGTATCTTTGGAAATATACCTTAAAGTGGTTCTCATATTCACTGCTCAACAATGCGATGCTTTCAGATACATTTTCTGACAAAATTTTTAACTATAAAGGCATAAAATTGACAGGCCTGCCTATTGAAGGCATTTGGAAACGAATAGTTTTTTCCATATTTGATAAATTACTTACAGAGATAACAGAGATTCCTGTCACGTGACTGTACGTTTTTCTCCTTTCCTGTGCCATCGCTTCCGGAAATTCGATTCGAAACGCTAACTTTGATAGTATTTTCAGAAAGATATATTGCTTTTATCTATGAAAAAAAACGACATTTACATAGCTTCTGAATAAGAATACCTGCCAATCTTACGCGTTTTCGAAAAGAAAAGAATTCATAAATGTGTCGAAATGTAGCTCCTTTGGATTTGAGAAAAGCCTTAAAAATGAAATATTTTCACAAATCTACTTTTTATTATATAGCTTCAAAAGTTATCATGTTTTTAATCCTTTATTGTGATGAACTACATTAATTTTTTAATGAATCCTTATTTCCATTTTGAAATGTCTGTAGACACGATGACTAAAACACTGTAAGTAATCGTTAATGTTTACTATTGTGTGTTTTCTGTTTTGCGAACATCATAGTAATGTAAAATTTACTGCAAAATGTTCCCATAAATATGTATGTAGTATTTATTAAAAGAATCGTAATTGTATGTTGAGAAAAAACGGGTTTTTTTTTTATTATTATTTGTAGATATTCTGTCTCGCCGGGCCGGGCCGGGCGGGCCTGTTTTCACTGATTTTTGTACGGGCCGGGCCGAGAACTGTAAAAATGCAAACGGGATGGGCCGGGCTCGGGCCGAACTTCCAATTTTTACACCGGGCCGGGCCAAGATAGCTTTCATTCGGGCCGGGCCGGGCCCGGGCCTGGAAATTCCGGCCCGTGCAGACCTCTACGTCTGATACGTTGAAAGCTAAATGTAGCACGAGGACTGTTTTTTTTTCTATATATTTTTTATTTATAAGACAGTGTGCAAGAAACTCCTGAAACTTGTTAAATATTTTAATGAATAATTTTTCAATATGAATTCGTTTGTATAGTAGACGCTGGTTAATTGAATGACTAATTAATTACATCATTATTTTTTATGAATCAGAACAGTAATTGCCTTTATAAGAGATATTTTTTAAGTTGGTCGTATAAGCGACTGATTCAGAAATGTGAAAAAAAAAATAGTACTGTTTATACTCAATGATTTGATTAATAAATATTGCGTGATTTTCTAATAATACAGTGAGTCGATATGAATTCAAAACGACTTCACTAGTGTAAAAGTCACAGTCAAATTGCACCGAAAATGTGATTTCTTCACTTAGTGCCATACCGACTTTCAAGTGACCGTCGCTTGGTCACTCCAATGTGAAATCATCGTGACCGTTTCTTCATGAGGAATAATCGAGTGATGTCACTTAGGAGTCACAGAATTGGCAATTTGCTTATGAGAAAAATTAAAAGCACTAACTAACAGGACTTTGAACAACAAGCCAAAAACCAGAGAAAACAGTTATGTCTGATGTTACAAAACTCGGAACTGAACCAAAATTCTTTTATGATCCAGAACTGAAGCGTAAAAAAAAAAAAAAAAAAAAAAAAAAAAAAAAAAAAAAAATTAAAAATTCGATTTGTAAAATTTCAGTTACTTAAAAAATAAATTAAAAAACAAGCCATTGCATACCTGCGAATTTTCGATGAAAAAAAAAAGTTAAAATCTTCTGTCGGCCTTTTCTTGGTTAGCATGCAATTTAAAAGACCTAGATAAACATACAAATTACAAAGAGAGAGAGACGGGGGAGAAAAAGGGGTGGCAGTAAAACAGAGCTTTTTTTCAAATGGATATATATGAACTTTATATATATATATATATATATATATATATTCAGGTATTTTAGTATAAGAAATAATTTTAAGAAGTAAATTTCTTTAACACTAATCACTTATACTCTACGTAACTTCAATTGGATTCTCAATGATAGTCGTTCTCCCCATTTCATACATTCGTTGTCATAACACAAGAAGACGTAAGCACTTACTTCCGTTTTTGCCATTACTATAATCGAGCAAAGGAAGAAGCTTCCTACTGATCTCAAGTAGGGTGGGAAAAAAAGAGCCGTCAATCAGCTAAATACGGTGTTACTTAGGTACTGGTCGCGGGAAAATGACATTGAAAAATCAATTGAAATTACATATAGTATAACTCTAAGCACTAAGGTAACTAATATGGTCATTTCAAAATGATGTTATTTTTTTACAAAAATAAATGTATATGATTATGTACTCTAAAAACTTGTTTAGCTTTCAATAAAAAAAATGTTCATAGAAATTTTATTCAATTTTATGGTTTTGATGTGAAAATTTATGAAATATCAACTATATTTTTTAATACTGAAGGAAACTGAAGAAATTTTTAAATGTAAACGAGAAAGGGAGATTATGTCAAAATAAGATAATCTCCCTTGAATAAAGGAATACTTGGCAGGTATGTCACTGATATAAATTATACCCGGTCTTAAAAATCATATTGTAGTGCATTTCCCACAGTTACTTACGCATTTACATTGCACCACCTAGAGTTTAAAATTTATGTGTAAATTTTATAACAGAGATAACGTAGGAAATTTGAAGGATGCAAACTTATTCAAATAAAACACCCTTTTAACTAAATTTAACTTAAGTAAGACTTAATTAGTAAGATAATTAAATAAGACGAAATTACTTAAGTAAATTTTATTTAAGTAAGTAAACAAATCAATCAATCAAATTAGATATTATGTGATGCAATTTTTAACAGCAATTAATTTACGAACCGTACACCACATAGTGGTAGAATTGTCTGATTTTAATGGATGCCAGAAAATGACATTATTTTTTTTAATGTGTTTTCAGTTGTTTTATTTATTAAAGTGATTATTTAAGTTTATTACCAATTAACATAAAATATATCTACTAGAGGAAGTAAAATCAGTATGGAAAAAAATATAGATATTGTATATACATTAGGCAGGGAATTTTTTAAAAAAAATTGCCATGAGGCATTTTTTAAACTCTTAATTCCTCAATAAATACTATCAAACAAATCAATAAATCAACCAAACTAAATATCAAATAATACCATTTTTAAGAGCAATTAATTAGCGAACCCTTTCATTAGGTGGAGAGGAAACGTGCACACCACACAATGATATAACTGGCTGATTTCAAAAGATGCCATAAAATGACATCATGTTATGGTTTTATTTATCAAAGATATTAATTCAGTTTACTGCCAATTAACATAAACGATATCTATCAGAGGAAGTAAAATGATTATGGGGTAAAAAATAATGTTCGGCAGCGAAATATTTTTTAAAATTTTGCCACGAGGCATTTTTTCGACCTTTCTCTCATATACAAAACGGAGACATTTCACCAAATAAACATTCAAACCCTTTCATATCCTTCTTTGTCAAAAAAATAAATAAATAAGTAAATAGAACAAATCTGAATACCACCTCAATCACTACCTTATACCCTAGACCAAAACGAGAAGTTTCGCCCAATCTTCTCCTAAAAAAATACTATCCGGGCGAAAGCTATTTTGCGAAAACAGACTACAAGCAACTTCCTTTTATTCCAACCAAAGAGAAAAAGGTGTGAGAACGGGGCCACGCGCTGCACCTTTCTGTATCTAAACTCTAGACGGCCGCTTGTCAAACGTCTCACTTTCCACAGAATCCCATTTTCCTGGAAATTAACCCCGCCCCCAAGGCTCCACAAATGCATTCTCTTGTTCCCTATTTTTTTTTCCATCTTTATTTTTTTTTTCCCTTTTCTGTCTCTGCTCTCTTTCAGTACTGGGTGCTGAGAGTTCTTTCTAAAAGGGCGTCGCTAATAGCAAGGTTGCGAATTCGTCGTGCCACTGTTTGCGATTTTCCACGCGATAAAAATGGCATGTTTTAAGGTTTTTATCCCCCTTCTCTTTACAGAAAACGAAAATGTAAATAGTGTGAAGCGTAAATTACTCCACAGGCAGTGTCTTTATAACGCGAGAGATCCCCCAACTTCAATTAGATTTGTGGAAACATTGTAATCTTTGCTTTCTTTCTGCCGCACATCTTTTGTTGTGGCCACAATGTAAGAGTTAGGTAGAAAGTAAATTTTGAAATTCTATGCTAAGCTCGAAGTGCAATTTTTGTGTTCTTGCTGTCATTGCGCCATGTCTGCCGCAAGAACAAGTTGAATTACTGGTTGTTTACTTTTGCTGTTAAACGTATTTGTGTTTCTCTCACAGTCATGGATCCTTTTTCTAAAAAAACCACAGTAATCAAACGGTAAACATAATAAACAAACTCTGTTAAACATTAAATGAAGAAACTGGGCAAATTTCTGCTGATTTGATAATAGCATTATTTGCAAATACATATTTGTTCAGCAAGAAAAGCTTCAAAAAGTTACTATGACATAAAAAAATCAGCCCTTTTTTTTAGAACAAAGCATATGTTTAAAATCAAAAGTTAAGAGAATAAACCTAAAACATAACACTACGAATTATTTATTTTGTTGGTTGTATGGAATTTTAGTCACAGAAACTTTTGGTAGAGCAATCCTATTGGTAGAAATAAAGATGGTTAATCTTTATGATTTTTTTTTTTTTTTTTTTGACAGAAAGGTTTTTATAATCCAGTGAAATGCTAATATCCTATAATGTAGTGTAATTTTTCCATGATAATAAACTAAAATTGTTTCAGCGAGTTGGAAACGCAAAATTTATATGCATATGAGTTATATGAGTTATATGCATATCTTGAAATAAAAATATTCAATTATAGCTAAGATAGAGGAAAACAATATCATTTACCTAAAACAGAAAATTAATTTTATAAAAAAATCTTTAATAATTTAATTTTATCTGACATTAAAATTCAGTGTTGAAAAGACAGCATAAATATTTTACGAATTTCAATAATTCATTAATTTATTTATTTCATGAAATTTTATTTCAGTTTGCAATACAATAAACGCGTATTGAGTGCGGATTTGAACTTGTTTTCAATCATTTTGAAATTTCAGCATCTCAAAATATTTTCTAAATTATGATTGTTAGTTAACCCTTAACCGGAAACGTACGTCTGTGGGGAAACGTACGTCTACATATCTGCCCTTAATATTTTCTCTCTCCAACATTCCAAACTTATTTTTATGCTGTTATATTTAAAAATTGGTCCTGTTAATGCATTACTATTAAAGATTAAATGTTTAAGTTCACTATTTGGTAAATTATTAAGTGTTCTGTTTGTGCACGAGATTTTCACGTTTCCGGTTAAGGGTTAATATTGCCTATTTTCCAAAAAATCTAAATTATAAAATTCTCCAAAAAAATCCCTTAATTTAGTTTTGTATTATTTCATTTGTAAATGTTTGACATATTTAAGTGCATTTCTGAAGCTTTCTATTTTCTTGGGATGATTCTGTGCGCATTTAGTTGTTTTAAAATGCAAAGCAAATATATTGTAAATTACTGATAGACTACAATGAAATTAAGCCAGAAAAATTATTATTATTATTATTATTATTTATTTATTTATTTATTTATTTATTTATTTTTGCTTTTTTTATACTATGTTTTTGAAAAAGAATCGCGCAGAACCGTTACAAGTTAAATGAGGGAACAAACCACACAGGGGATGATACAGCAAAAAGCTGGGGATGCAGCAATCTTGCCTGTAAAACAGGTTTTTTGACAACAGTTTGCCTATAGCTGAGAAAATAATCAACTGGCGCGAAGTTGTGTTTGTGATATTATGCACTGTGATGTTGTCGTGAAGAATATTGTTATATTCGACTCTCGTTATAACGACCGTTCATTATAGCGATTGTTCCATTATAACGACTGTTCCATTATAGCGACTGTTCCATTGTAACGACCTATGCAAAATGTCCCGAAATATATCCCCTTAATGATATGTTATTTTTACATCCAATACAACGTCCGGCCAGCAGCTTATTTCCCAATACAGCGACCAAATTGACCTTTCCTCCAGATTTTTTTCCCAAAAAAAAGTTTACCATTTCCTTTCCCCAAGAACTCATTGCTGAATGCGCGTTGATGCCTATTGTAAAATGTCTGAAAATGACACTTTAAAACATTTTTTAACACGTTCACGCCGGCGCGGTGGGTCACACTCGACTGTCTCAGAGCTGGTAAGTCTCCAGCATTTTGGATGCCAGTATTTTAATACAGAAAATGTTGTTTTATTTAATTAGAACAATTGGGCGATTTAAAAGAAACAACACTTTCTCTACAATAACAGTGGTGTGCAAAAAGCCGAAGACTTGACAACTCTGAGACAGTCGAGTGTGACCCACTGCGCCGGCGTGAACCTGTTAAAGACAAGAAATGCATAAAATTACTTATCTGTAACTGAGATGGAAAATTTTGTTTAAAGAAAGTATCAAATGCATAAAAAATAAACAACTATTTCTAATTATTTTTGTAGAAAATAAATGTTAATATACAAGTAACTATTTTTTTTGTGTGATTTAACATTTTACTTTAAATTTTATTTTTGAAATGTGTAATCCTTCTCTTAAATTGATTTTTATAGTAATTAGGGGAGCTAGGGGATGTATGGGACAAGGGATGGATGGGACATTCTCAATATTTCAGGCAATAAACATTTATTTTAAATTGCTTCCTAACCCCATATACCTCTACCACAGTGTGCTTCAGAACTAAAAGTAGGACTACATTGCTGTTTTCATTTTCCTTCAAAGTTGCATTTTTTGAAATCTCTGCTTAAAAGTAAGTTTTTTTTTACATTTGAAGATGTGAAATATCTTACACAATATAAAAAATTAAGCTATGTTGTAGTTATTTATTTTAAGGTTCAATATCAATAATTAAAATGAATGAATAGTAACCATTGTGACAAAATAATTTTTGAGGTAAAATGGCTGAGAAGGGATATTATGCATCATGGGGATGATTGGGACATTTCAAATGGGGACGAATGGGACATTCTCACTCCTCCCTTGAGATGTTGAAAATTTTATTTATTAATTAAATAGTATTATATAGGATGATAAATCAATAGTTTACGTCAATTAATAGTATTAAATAGTATTATATGAGTTGTTATTGTTTAAAATTTCTGAGTGTTACTTATTGTATTGTAATAATTATTAATGGATTATCAAAAAATTGGTACTAAAACTTAATCAAAATAGATAAAATTGAAAAAAATAGTATGTGTGTATTGATCAAATGGGGGAAATTATATTGAATTTTGAAATGTTGCACAAATAAATCCCCACCCCTAACATATTGGGTCAATCAGAAAGTCGGGTCGTGTTGGGAAAATCAATTCGTACCGGAAAATTCAATCATTTAATTATTAGATATTGATTCCGATATCTAATGTCTAATAATTATCGGGCAGAATATTTCGGTACGAATTGATTTTCCCAATACGACATGACTTTCCGATCGACACAATAATTTCCGTTCTGCATGTTTCTACGATACATTTAATTAATATTAATTAATAAGTTATGATTGAAAATTATTAGGTATGCTATATTTAAAAGACATTTTGCACTTCCATTTCAAATCTAAAATGCCTCATAAGTGGAAAGAAAGAACAGGTTGATAGCCGAAGTCCGCATTAAAAGTTAAAACTGCAATAAAAGAAGTTATTGAAAAAAACAAAAACATATCGATTCGTGCTGTAAAATCATACATTACAAATATAATTTTCATATAAGGTTATAATTATAAATTTTAATTTGGTAAAATAGAATACAGGGAGGAAAATCTTTGTGTTTCATCCATCCCTATTAGTGTCCCATTCATCCCTGCTGTGGGGATGATTGGGACAGGGAGGAACGTTTTTTTGATTTCATAATATTTTTATGAATAAATCATAATCTAGAATAAATATTGTTCATATATGTTGGCAAATACCTAATGTATGAAATGTGATATATAATATTGATAGTAACTTAAATAAAAAAAATATAAAAAAATATTTTTGTGAAAATGTCCCATTTATCCCCCACCTCCCCTATTCATTGTCAATGTTTATTTGATACGAAAGAAACAGAATTTTGTTATAATGTTGTATTATAAAAATCCCTTTGTAATTTTCATGCACATGATTAGAGTTTTTTTTTTTTAAGTTTATTTCGTCCACTTTCGTTATAGCGACTTTACATTATAACGACCCATATCTTTGGTACGCGAGGGGTCGTTATAACGAGTGTCGACTATAAAATCCTATTATTAATCTGAACAGATTAATAGGTTTTCTTATGTGGCATGTATTATTATTAATCATTAATTATTGATTTAACCCTTTCAAGAGTGGTGGCATGTTTATGAAACCACTTAATTGTAATTCAAAATGCCACAATGGCACCAAAATTTCGGTAAAAAAAACTTCCGTTTCATTATGTGTCTGAAATAAAGCCTTTTCTTATTCCTAAATAAAATTGGTCGCGAATACCGGTGTCAATCCTTCATTTGAACATTTTAGCAATGGAAAATGGAAGTGCTTTGCCCCTGAAAGGGTTAAGATGCCTCAAATTGTATGCACATTTGTATCAAAGAAAAAGAATACTATGAAGATATACTGAATGAAGGTCGGGCCACCAAAATCTTTTTAGTAAAGAAAAATGTCTTAACGTATTTTTATGAAGTGTAAAGGGAAAAAGGTTTTAAAACACATTCTGAATGCGTGGACTCCACACTTTGGTTTTAATACCCGCACACTAGGGTGGAGCGAAAAAAATTAATTTTTTAAAATCAAAAACGGGTAGGTGCCAAAAGTTGCCTTTATACTAGTACATCATCTGTGTGCAATATTACAGCTGAAAAAAAATGGCTTGAGTCTGCGCTTTTGGTCCAAAAGTCGAAATTTTGGGTAAAATTTTACATTTTTTCAAAAATTAAAAAAAAAATTCTATAGAGATGGTTATTATTTAAAAGTGTTATTTAAACCTTTATTATTAATGACTTAACATATTTAAACGAAAAAACTATATCTTTGTTCTGTATAACTGGAACAAAACTGACAACTTTTGGTGAAAAAAAGGCGTTTCCACTCTGTTGTGTCGTACAACCAATTGTTGTTTGGAATACAGCTCTTACCTAGCTGCTTTCAAAACTACCCAGGAGGTATCACGTGGAGGTGGCGGCATTTCATGTCACAACAGTGCATAGCTCGACCACCCTACCATCTGAACTCAATTTTTTATTTATACATTGAATTGTGATTTTTTATCAAAGACTGGCATAAGTTTTCTATGTATCAACCTGGTACATCTCTTCTTTGGATCCACAGACTTTGAATGCTGCTGCTGTGATCTCATTTACGTATTTTTCTATTGTTTGTGTAAGAGAAGACAAACAGTGTAATGCAGTGCGGATGATATTAATGTAACCTATTCAGCCTTCTATTATCTTCACCAAGATTGCATACGATAAATGCATATTGATTAGAGGTTCTGTTACCACAACACTTTTCCAATGAGTTAGATTTATATAATTATCCGCTTCAAAGTTGATTGTCGATATTTCCGATTTGCGTATGCCATCATTTACTCTCATCTTTCGACTATTATGTGCTGAGCAGCTAGCTGTTTAATGTGATGGCAATCGTCAGAGAGCATTGAAATAAGAATTTCCTCTGTGTATGCAAAGCAACCATTGTCCTAAATAACCTTTTTTCAGTATTTTTTTATTCCGTTTTGTGTGTTGTTTAGTATCCAAGTTGTTTTTGTGTAGCCAATTTCCCATGAGTTTTTAGATCCCTTCTTTAGCTGTGGATTACATTTGATTGTAAACTATTCTGGAGTCAAACTTGGATGACATAGTACTTTTTGAGTGAACGTAGAGACTCTGATGGGCAGTGAGTGCTCATTTGAAGGCGGATAATTCTGTTAGTCGTTGTCATCCAGTCTGCGAGGGGCATGTTTAGAATGAACCATTACAATTGATCATATGTCTCCCCCAAGTCCAGTTAATTTCATCTGCATCATTTATTAGATCGTTGGCAAAAATTAGATTCTAACCCACAGGGATGCGCCGGACCAATAGGAAAATCTTTGTCCACGTGCTTATTCCCTTCTTATTTCAATTTTTGAAGCCATAGAGAGTAATTTTTAAACATTACCTCCTGAAATCAAGAAAAGGGTACTCAGCACATACCAGAAATACCTGATAGATATCTGCAAAGTTATTTCATCAAGATATTGCTCAGAAGAACTAGCGAATAGGAACCCAAGAAACTTGTCCTACGCAAGATGGCCCACAACGGCGCATAAAATTATTCGCCTTTATATAAGCACTGAACTGATTGACCATCAGAGTCTGGTTCATTCACAAAGTATGTAATCCAAGTTTATGCCACATGATGGCTTACACCAAATAAAATTCACATCTAAAAAATTGATCTAAAAACTTATGGGAAATTACTCGGCTACAAAACATCACAGAAATCGGCAAAAAACAAATACTAAAAAAAATTATTTAGGACAATGGTAGCTTTTCACATCGAGAGCAAATTCTTATTGCAATTTTGATGACGATCGCCATCACATTAAACAACAAGCTTATCAGCATATAAAAAAATTCAAGAGGTAGAGTAAATGATGGCATACTCAAAGATGAAATACCTAAATGTTGTAAAATGTTGTAGGAACGGAACTCCCAATCACTATGCCGTAACTGGATGTAATTTTGGTGAAGATACTAAAGGGCTGAATAGATTCCATTAATTCCACTGCATTACTCTGCTTGCCTTATCATACACAAGCAGTAGAAATATACGTGAAGAAGTGTCACAGCAGCACTCAACGTCTGTGGATACAAAGAAGAGATGGATTAGGTTGATACATAGGAATCTTATGTCAGTCTTTGATAAAAAATCACAATTCAATATATAAATAAAACATTGTGCTCAGATGGAAGGGTGGTCAAGCTATGCACTGTTGTGTCATGAAATGCAGCCACTCCCACTTGATATCCCCTTGTTAGATTTCAAAGCAACTACGTAAGAGCTGTATTCCAAATAACAATTAGTTGTATGACACAACAGAGTGGAAACGGCTTTTTTTCACCAAAAGTTGTCAGTTTTGTTCCAGTTATACAGAACAAAGATATAGTTTTATCGTTTAAATATGTTAAGTCATTAATAATAAAGGTTTAAATAACACTTTTAAATAATAACCATCTCTATAGAATTTTTTTTTTAAATTTTGAAAAAATGTCAAATTTTACCCAAAATTTCGACTTTTGGACCAAAAGCGCAGACTCAAGCCATTTTTTTTCAGCGGTAATATTGCACGCAGATGATGTACTAGTATAAAGGCAACTTTTTGCACCTACCCGTTTTTGATTTTCAAAAAATAATTTTTTTCGCTCCACCCTACCGCACACTCCATCACTTGTGTGATTTGAGATCCGTAACTTCAACTGAGTAAAACTTTGATGACAGTATAATGATAATCAAATATAATACATGATTCCTATACAAAATTTAACGAGGAATTTAACTGTGATATTTATTTTTTCAACAATTTCCTTTTTTAATGAAAAATTCAAATTAATGGAAGCATATTGTGAAAAAAAAAAACAAAAAAGAAACCCGACATTTTAGCATTAAAACACAATCAGTACGAAGCTATGGAAGAAAACAGTGAAGAAAATACGCATATGCTAAAATTATTTTTGCTAGTCTGCAACTCTGTAAGGAGCAAATAGGAAATATGATTCGTCCCGAATCGATTATGGTTTTTCACTCCTAACTTATGAGCTTATAATTTAAGTTAAACTTAAATCAAGATAACACTAAATCTATTCCAAAACAGTTTTCTATATTTTGAAATTATATATATACAGGGTGATTCATAAATATCGAAACAATAGGCTATTTCCTTAAATATTGCCCCTAGACCCATACTTCCAATTGCAAAGTTTGATAAAGAAAAGGTGCAAAATTTAATGACATAAGTTGCAACTCTATAGGGGGTCTATTTGAAAAAAATACAAAAATTAAGTTTTTATACGGCCCCGTAGTGTAAAAATTCCAATCAGGAAAACTTTCCTTATTCATTCCTGAATTAAGCACGAAAAATTGCATCTTCATATATGAAAAACTCGCAGAGTTATGACCGTTTAAATAATTCATCAGATTTTAAGGGATTAGACACAAATTGAAATGCATGCAATCGAAGAAACAATGTTACTTTAAGAGTTCTAGGAAACATGTAAAATATATATTT
The DNA here is from genome assembly GCA_963932465.1 of Maratus speciosus. Lineage (NCBI taxonomy): Eukaryota > Metazoa > Arthropoda > Arachnida > Araneae > Salticidae > Maratus > Maratus speciosus. Next base: position 520,367,735 of record OZ010792.1, on the reverse strand, counting down.
GTTGAGAGAATTTTGATTTTTTTTCCTTTTTTTTTGGTTAATGTTGTGTTTTGGTGATGGTTAACCATATAATTTGCAAACAAAATTACATCCTAATATTTCTTATAAAGTTTTTTTTAAATTTAAATGTTTAGTATTTTTTAAGCGGATTTAATTTAAAATCTTTATAACTCGAAACATTATTAATCGGATTTCAAATTTTTTCCATTTAATTAAAGAGGAAAGTATAATTTTAGTTTTATTTCAGGATTTTTTTTTAATTTTAATTTTAAAAATATTAAAAATATTTATCTAAAAAATTATGTAACTTATTTTTAAAAAATCATATTTTCAAAAGTAATTTTTTCTTCAAATTTGCCGAAACAAAATTAATGTAAAATAATCAAAAGAGACATGTTCCAAGTTTGCACCTTTTTAATTTACGATTAAAAAAACATCATGCAGAAAAACGCATTTAAAGTTTTAAACATTGATTGGCTCCTAATAAAATGTTTAAATGCACTTTAAAAAATTGCATGTGAAAAAGTAACTTCTTTCTGTAGCTTAAACTTCCTATTCAGTTTAACTTTTGCCGTTTCCACCACCTTTTTGTACTACTTAAATGTCCATAGATAAATGTTAAATGTATAATTTGAAACAATGCTTTTTCTAACATGCCGATTAAGAGTTTTTCATAATTTTTGCCTTTACAAATTCAGGCTTTTTATCGCCCCGGTGAGGCCGATAAAAAAGTCTGTATTCTGGGGCGGGCCAGACCCGGGATTAGCGACTTTTTTCTGAAGACTCGGTCAGGCCGATCCTAACGTATTTTTTCATACCGAACCGGGTGTTGGTGTGATTCATGACGGCCAATTATCTATACGAGGGATGTGGGGCCGAAGGGGGGGGGGGGCGAGTGCCTTCCGTAGAGGTCTTTTTAAGGGAACCTAACCCGTATTTACTCAAGGATATCCAAGGTTCGAAGAAAACCACTGAAAACTCCGAACGATTGGGCCGAAGGGCGAGATTGGGTTCGAACCCAGCATGAGAGCAGATTTTCTCGGTCACTGTTTATATCGAACCGGGACTGGCTTCCTTATTCCTAGGTCTCCCCTGGGCAAAATTTTCATTCCCGGTCCCGAGACAACCCGTATTAGAATCATTATCTCTGACCTATTCCGTGCAAAAATAACTAAAATTTGGCTCAGCCCCAAAACTTTTACAACAAATGCATATATTTTTAAATGGTCATTATTTAACAATAAAATTTTAAAATTCATATTTATAAAGGATAGTAGATTTTAAGGCAAAAAAAAAAAAATAAAATACAGTAAAACTAGTGAAAAAAATCTGCCTATGACGGAATCCTTTCTTAAACGGAAAAATCTGTTGATTCATGGAAAATTAATATAATAATACCTGAGAAAAAATAGACTACATTTACAACTCCTAAGAAGGGAACTTGTCTGTAACGTTGTTTTTTCTTTCCAATGTGATTCCATCTTAAAAGATTTTACTTTATAGCATTTTTCATATTCTCCAACACATGGAATATGTATTAACGATATTAAAGGACAAGTGAATCATTTACATATAAATATAAATTCATTAATAAAACAAATAATCACAGCTTTTGGCGCTTCTTTAAAAATAATAATTATAAACATGAAAAAAGAAAAGATATAATAAGTATTTTTGGTCAGAACTCCCCCATACGAAACAACTTTTAACCATATCGATGTGAAAATCTATGTAGAAATCATACGAGTTGAACTTTTTTCCATGCAGGACCGAACTTTTTTTCCTATGGGTCGGTTCGGGACTGGACCTATATATTTCGGCCCGTTCAGACCTCTAGTTCAGACTACCAGCATACTTTGAAAATAGGTTTAACGTAAAATTTATACGCTGCCTATTTTATGTCCAAAGGAGAGGCACCGTCTTAGATCGGCTTTTAATAATGTACAATTTGTGGCTGATCCCTATCTTGCATTTAAAATGAGTCAAAAACTCGTCGCTCAGAGGCATGGATAAATGATGTAAGTCACGAATTTTGGATTTTGATATCTCTGCGAATTTTGAAGATATCGAGATGAAATTTTTTGTGTTTAATTCAGGAATGGATAAGGAAAATTTTCCTAATTGGGAATTTTACTCTATGGGGGCCGTATAAAAATTTAATTTTTGTATTTTCTCATATAGACCAACCATGGAGTTGAAACTTATCTCATCAAATTTTGCACCTTTTTTTATTAAACTTTGCAATTGGAAGTATGTGCCTAGGGGCAATATTTAAGGAGATAGCCTATTGTTTCGATATTTATGAATCACCCTGTATATATATGGACTACAATCGTAAGGAAAGAGTCTAAGCGGTCCGGACTCACTACGACAAAAAAAAAAAAAAAAAAAAAAAAAAAAAAAATTAAAATCAATGCTTATATTTGTTTTGTATCTTTATATATAAAAATATTTTTTATTTATTTTATTTTTATTTATTTATTTATTTATTTTACTCTTCTCATATTCAACTCTGTAAAACTAAAATTTGTGATTTTATTTTATGAGGATGCTTTCACATTTAAAAGCGGTCCCAAAAGGAAAAGTATCCTCATAAAAAAAAAAAAAATCCGTAAATAAAATTCAAAAAAAGTAAAAAAAGGCATAAAAATTATTGTAGCAGAAAAATTATCGAAATCAGTGAATTTATCGAAATCAGCGAAATTATCGAAATCAGTAAATTTATCGAAATCAGTGAAATTATCAAAGCGAACATAAAAACGTCAAATAATACTAACGTTTAAATATTTCCTACTAAATACCAGGGGAGAAAGAAAAAAAAAATCCCGTAAAATAATTATAATGAGACGCTTTGAAACATTACGAATGTAGATTTCAAACTAAAAGAATGTTTGTATGTACAAATAATTGTTCTGAATACACTTGGATACATTGATATCAACTGTTCTCTTAAAAAAACTTTCTTGCTTAAAAACAGGAACATTTATTTGTTCCGAATAGGTTATGATACATTTTACAACATAATAAAAAGGAATTTTAAATTAAAAAATAAATAATAATAAAGTTGGTTATACACCAAAAAAGCTCTTGGAACGCTTTCGAATATCTTAGTGACTACTTTCCCCTTAAAAATAACAGTCTTAACAATTGCTATTTTTTCGAGATGACCGATATAAACTCCGCACATGACACTTCCAGCTTTAAATCCCAGAATGATTGGAGCGGGTGTTCCCTAAAAGTCATTCCGGGTCTCAATCAGGTGGCAGTTAGGGGACATTAATCAAATGTACTCATCCGAGCAAATGCGCCAAGGACCTACTGTGGCATTACTCTCTCTCTGTGTGTGTTTTTGAGGGAACTATACTCCTCTACACCAGTTAAACCGACTTATAAAACCTATTTGTCACTGGTCATTCTCTCTTCCTCTCGAGAAGGAGTAAGAGTGGGAAGTGGGGAGAGAATAATAACCACTGGTCACTTCACAAGAGAGTTTTTTTTTTTAAAGAAACTTTTTAAAAAGTGTCAGTAGTAAATAAATTATTTAAGATATCTGCCTAAATTAAAATGATAGTTTTCGTGAAAATTTTCGAAATTTCTGTTATTATTTTATTTGGAAGAGCAATCTTTGCGATTCCAAATCTCTTTTAATTTTGTTCCTATGATTAGTAGAAGAGAAGTTATGGCCTATTTAATAAACAGGAAGTGATGAGTCTAATACCGGAAATGGGCTTATGAAGACCGAGAAAAATGTAAACAATGTTTCTATGCATCCTTTTCTTACGTTTTTCATATAAAAATACTAATAAATCTTAATTGATACTTCTAGATTAATTCTGTATGTATCTGAAAAAAATCTTTAAATGCGATTTCTGGATAATCAGTTTTTCCGTTATTTCCAAGTTCGATAAACTTCCTCGGGTGAATATCATAAAATGTGGGATTTTGAAAACAAAATTTTTTGAAAAATTAGATTGTTTCAAAGCTTCTGATTCTTTTAAAAATGTTAGTTGAGCAGCTGAATAAATGAATTTACGCGTAAACTTGTTAAAGTTTGAAGAGCGTAAGTTCATTTTTATGTAATTATAATTATATGTCATTTTCTTGGCATATGTATCCCGGGATAATGACCGTCAGGATAATGACAATTTCATTCTGAAACATTTTTCACATTCTTGTTTTTTTTTCATTTTTAGATCTAACATTTTAATTTCGTGTAAAGGAACATGTTTCTTCTATAGTACCTCAAATTCAGTGTAATGTTCAGTTTTATTTGTAATTTATTGAAGCCAGGAAAATGATATAATAAAAGTCTACTCAATATTTACAAAGACTTTAAACTCATTATTTTCAAAGAAATATCTAAAAGATCTTGCTGGTAGCAATGATTTTACTACTCCTGACTTGAACTATGTCGAGAACAAGAAGAATCACTCTGCAGCGCCATATTTATACCTCATAAAGAACTAAAATAAGCAGGCGAGGAAAATGACACTCATTTTTAGTGACAATCATATTTTAATTATGGAAAATTATTTTTAAAATACAGAGATACATGTTACTTCCTCATGTATGTGTTATATAAGGTATAATTAATAATTAGAAATTAAAAACACTAGAAAAAGATATTTGTACGGTATAGCAGAATATCTTTTACTTTGCCCACATCACAGTGTGATATACCAGGAAAATGACAATCTGAAAGTTTTTGTGTTATTATGAATAAAATATCTCTTGAAAATAAGAATATTTTTTATTCGAATGTAAAAAAGAAAATCGCATTATCTAACATTTAATAGACATTTTATTGTGCGGACTGCAATTTTCGTATTTTGTGATATTGTCCCCCTCACATAAAAGGTTTTAAATATATTTCAGAGAAATTTTGTCCGAATGCTTCCCATATTATCACTATATTCTGAACTAGAATCTAAGCTCTATGTGATAATGCAATTATTTTGAAGGTACTATAATGTAAAAAAATGATAATTTTTATTTAAACATACGTATTTTTGGCATATTTTGATATATTTCAGTTAATTCTGAAGATATTGCAAAACTCCTCGTTCAGCGCACAGGTACTGTACTAGTAGTATGTAGTACAAAAATAACTGAAATATATTGAGTTGAATTCAGTCTGTCTGGCGTTAGCATGAAATTTGGAAGAAAAAAATGCCATGAAAAACAAGAAAAAAATGGCAAAAAAAAAAAAAATAATAATAATAATAATAAATAATAAATAAATAAATAAACAAAAAGGTTATGAAAATATTGTTAGGATTTTTTGTTTTTTCATCATTATGTATTACAATCGAACTAAAAATATGTGTAATTATTCAATATTGCACATTTTTTGAAAAAGTGCGCTCCGAACGTAGGCAAATACCTTAAATAATGATACAATTCAATCAGAAAATGTTCATTATAAAAAAAACAAGCTTCACCGTAAAAAAAGACAAATCTATGAAAATATAATACAACCAAATACAAAAATATACTGTAATTTCTTCCGAATTACCCACAACTCCGAAAAGCGATCTTTATCTTTTGAAATCTCAGAAACCAATATATTTTCGAGATTTAAGAAAGCAATTATAACGAGTAGAATGTAATGTGCCAATTCCAAAACTTTCTTCTATTTCATAAATGTTAATGATCTCAATTCATCTTCAAAATCAATCATCTTCAAAGTCAATCATCTTCAAAATTGGCTATCACAGTGCCAAAATTAAATGGCAATCTATGCCCATCATGAGGGTTCTAAAGATATGAAATTCCGTTCATTAGTTCTTGAGATAGGACTATCGCTAAAATCGTGTAAACCCTACAAAATGCAGCATTTCAGCGCCACCTATTGTACGATTTACACCAAAACGTAATCAGCTCCAACTCATATCAAGGACTACCTGAATTTGAAGTTTAATGAAAATCCGTGCATTAGTTCTTGAGATAGAGCTATTGCAGAAACCGTAAAAAATACAGTATATCAGCGCCACCTTTTGGGCGATTTACACTAAAAATTAATCAGCAGCAATTTATATCAGGGACTACCTGAATATAATTTTTTTATTCAATTCTGTGCATTAGTTCTTGAGATAGAGCGCCCACAAAAGTTTGTGTCACATACAGGCAGACAGAGTCACAGACTGACAGACAGACATTATGTAAAAACATGTTTTTCGGGATCTCTGATCACTAAAACGTGTAAATCCGTCGAAAATCGGAAGTAGAAAATTTGCACGAATCCAATACTTTCTTCTTGTAAAGATAGAAGAAATTAAAAATAACCGAAATCAGCACCAATTTATATCAAGGACTACCTGAATATAAATTTTTATTCAATTCTGTGCATTAGTTCTTGAGATAGAGCGCCCACAAAACTTGTGTCACATACAGACAGACAGATTCACAGAGTCACAGACAGACATTTTGTAAAAATATGTTTTTTCTGGATCTCTGATCTCTAAAACGTGTAAATCCGTCGAAGACCAGATGTCGAAAATTTTGACGAATCCAATACTTTCTTCTTGTAAAAACAGAAAAAAGTAAAAATAAAGTTTTTTTTTTTTTTTTTTTAATATGCTGCCACTGGTTTTCGGAATCGTTTTCGAGTTGGTTTTAAAGTGTATTAATCAGTTTTCTCTATAGGATGCTATCAATCCTCAATTAAATATTTTCACCTGGGTAATTGAATTGAACATGCAAGAGTAACAAAATAACAGTTTTAGTGTAATTTTAATGCTTTTAATTTATCATGCTTATCTGTAAAACATGTTTGTTGAACTTTAAATGTTTACTTGAAAATTGATAGCTTCTGACAAAACTATATTCCGGTGTATATAAAAACAGGATTTTTTTTCGGATTTACCACCGTGTTTCAGAGGACAATTTACCTTTTCAACAATTTTTTTTTTAAATATAGTTCAAATAGTGATCTCACTGCATTTCAATGTTCAATTAAAAGTACATTAAAAAAATAACTGCATTTTCAATTAAAATTTTTAAATATTTTGTAAAAACTTGAATTTTTTTAAAATCCCAACTATTTTTTTTTATTTATATTTTTGCCCAATTTTTTAAAAAGATTTTCAAATGTGTATTACACATGATTGCGCATGTATTTTTTAGATATATCTAATACTACATTTAATATAATATTTTTACTGATATATATAGTGTAAAACAATGACATCTAACACATCTTCATATACTTTTAGTTTAAAAAAATAACAAAAAACCCGAGGGTTAATTCCATGCGCAGATTTATCACATATATAATAAAGTACATGTATAAAAACATTTAAATCTCTATCTCAAATACAAAAAAAAAAAAAAAAAAAAAAAAAAAAATTGCAATTTAACAAATTACAACGACCATTTGAAAAAGGATTTTTTCAAAGACTAAAATTTAAGACATAAAAAATTGCACGGAGTTGATCATACATTACGTACGCCATAAATTAAACATTAATAGTGTTATTACACGTAAAAATTGCAAGCGGCAAAAATCACCTGCGACTCGTCAGATTTCCTGAAACTTGCGTATTATCCACCTGAAACTGACGAATTATCCAAGCATTTCATTGGCTGTTCAGGAAAAAGCTTTTCCATCGTAGAAATTTGACGACCCATTTTAAATGAAATTTCATTTTAAAACTTCTAAGCATCCCACAATAGCACTTTTTACTCCGTCATATAGAGAAAAAAAATGTACTTTTAAATGCAATTTGTTTGAAAGCTGTATCTCAATTTGTTTCTGAGTTATTAATTTTTTTTTTGTAGTTTTTATTACTTTTTGGTCATAGTGGCAACAGAATTATCCATCTCTGTTGAAAGTAAAGGGAAATACAGATTACTGTATAGACCAATCAGAAAACGAATAAAATGTGGATTCAACCAATAAAACGCCTTAGATATGCTTTTGATTTCCTACCTGACGAGGATAATAACCATTTTAGCAAATGGTTAAAAAAGCCTTGGCATTTTTAAAACATAAAAGTGAACAAAATAGGAACATCGAGAAAAAGTCATTTAAAGTTTTAATTTTTGTGGGTAATTGCGCTGAGTGTATTCACAAAATTTACAATATCTCCCGATATAGTCACCCTATGGGTAAAAAGGAGGTGTCAAAATATTCACAATTAAACAGGCTTTCATTTAATATTTAAAAAGAAAAATCGATTTCTTGACCATCTGTAAGGTATACTGTCCCCTTAAATACTCAAAATTGACATTAATAACTTTCTCAGATTTCAATCGTCTCATTAACAAAGTTTACAAAGACTTTTCCAATTAACTTATTAGTATTTTGTATTAGGTTAATAATTATTTTCTCGAATTTTTATTTCTTGTAAAATCAATGTTCACATTTAAATAAAAAATCATATCTAAAAACATTATTTGACTGAACTTTTATGTAAATACCGATTTACCGGTCATCCCCTTTCTCGGGAAACTGATGGAAGAGAATAATAACCGTTGGTCACTTCACAAGAGGAAATTGTTTTGGTGAAATTGCTTAAAATACCACCATAGAAATTCCTTCAAATATTCCTTCAAAAATTCAGCCATCAAATGCATTTTGTATAGATACAAAATGCATTTTTAATGTGGTATCAGTTTCATGTACGATAAAAAGATTAAATATCAATAAAAGATTTTAAAATCTTACTAAAATATATATATAAGTTAAATTTGTCGATATAGATGTATTCATGTTCGTGGATATTCAATATAAATGACTGAAAAAAGTAAACATTAATTTAATAATTTGGCAATCTCATAAATTGGGTCATTTAACTTAAATATAATTAAACATGCTCTTTTTAAAAAGAAAAAAAAAAGTAGTGTAAGCTAATTCTGACGTGAGCTAACTCAGTTCTTACTTCAGTTTAGATCACACAAAGTAGTTCACTTATATGTTATTACAATATTAGAGTATTGTAATTATTACTTAGTAGCAAATAAGCATTGGTTACTATACTGCGCTGCTTTCTAATGAAATACAAATATTATTTAAATATTAGCTTTACATTGAAATTACTTGCAAAAGAATATTAAATATTAGTAAATATTAGAAATGAAATTTCAATATTGCAGAAATATTGGCGTTAACTGTAATATTTGAAATGTAATGACAAAACATTTCTTTCCGATAGTGGCCAAGATATAAGCAATACAAACAATATTAACACAATCTTATTTATATGCTGGGATTTCTCCATTATTCCCCAAGTATTACTATTTAAAATATCCATTTAATTTAAACAATAAATGATTATGGAGGATAGTATAGACAAATTCTTTGATGTGACCCTTTTTATGCTATGGTGATCGTTATATATATATATATATATATATATATATATATATATATATATATATATATCCCACATTTTCCTCCCTGAATATCAGACAAATTCCGCGGTTATTTAGAGGTTTTACTGTATAAATATTCAAAATTGATTATAATAATTGTTTAAATTTCCAAACATCTCATAAATATTATTTAATTATTTATTAGAATTTCATATTAATTTGATAATTATATTTACCCCTTCATTCTTTTGCAAAATAAAAATAATATTTTAGCAAACATTGGTATCTAAAATATTGATATAAAATATTTATTGGTATATAATATTGGTATCTAAAAATACATATGGCCATTTTTTAAAATATCAATTCACAATAAAATTAACTTATGGAATAATCATAGTCGATTATGATTTTTAAATAACCAATATTTTGGAAAACAAGAAAGACCATTTTGAAAGAAAAAAAATCTTCTAAATCAAATCTTAATTATTTCTTATTAAAGTTTTTTTTTCATAATAATATAGTAATAAGCTTCTCGTTGATTATTTTTAACTCATCATTATTTAACTTTACTCGTGAATCATACATTCACTTATCTAAATTAACGAGATAAATATCGAAAAAATCCAGTAATGTTTTCTGAGATCAATTTGTTAGTCTTTTTGCCAATTTTCGCAAAAATATTTCGCTCGTGACAAAATTTAAACCTTCTAAAGAACATATGGCATTTTCATCAAGTTATAGAATTAATTTTTTCCCATGTAAATTTTGCTAATATAAAATATTTTGCATACCTACATATAAGTTTCTATAATAATCTATTCTAAATTACATAAAGATTGTCATATCACTTTGAAAGCATCATTTTAAAACAAAATGGTTTTATACTAATGTTTTAGTCATTTTCTCCTTACTTTTTACAAGTGACAACCATTTCATTTTGTATGTCAACCACATTCAAATTTAAATCATCATCTAAATGCAAATTTTAGTAATCTTCATATCGAAATTACTAGAAAAAATATCCTTACTTCTTTTCGTCGAATGGCCACAACTCTCATTGTTTTTAGCATAAGATTAGTTATGTATGTTGATGTCATTGAAGACTACATAAAAGGTATGAAAATCATAGAAATAGGATTCTTATTCCCATATAATTTTCTAAATAATATGTATTTTAGGTAAATATTGTAAAATGTATTGTAGAAGTTATTATCTATTTGTTCAAGTTATTTAAACATAAGCATGAATGTTTTGGGGTACGTTCATTTATTACTCTTATGACCGTTAGAGCAAATTTTCAGAAATGCTTCCAATTATTTTATTATTAAGATAAAAATTGATATAACCAGTTAAATATCATCGTGTTCCACCCACACGAAATGTATCTAATTGGTAGCAAAAAGAATTTTACTTGTCTATATAATAAATCAAAATTTGGTTACTCTTGTGACCAAGGTTGTGACCACGACTCCTAGTTATCTCAATTTATCCTAATTATATTTTGTAATAAAATAAATGGAAGTATTTCTGAAAATTTGCTCTAATGGTCACAAGAATAACTATGAAAGTTGCTTTTTCATTCTGTTTCTTTTCTCTTTTTATTTTTCCCATTAGCCTTATGTTTGTTTTAATTTTAATGTTCTTTCTACACCCAATATAAAAAGTTTGATCAATTTGAAAAATACAAACTGCCACAATATATACTAAGATAGTTGAGCGAGGACAGAATAAAATGCTTTTACTTCTTGTTTCATTCCGTTTAGAACAAAATGGGTAGTCCGACACTACTTAGAAAAAAAAAAAAAAAAAAAAAAGAATCTTTCTTTCGTCCTTCTTACATCACTCTAACTCTGGCATTGAATCCACTGTATCGGAATAATACCTCCTAATGTTGAGTTGCCATGAGGATGGGTCAAAGGAATCCTCTTCCAAATTGAGAGGTAGCCGAAAATCGGCGATGTAAGCAGGCGAATTTCAAGTCAAAAGACTAACTTTTTCTTATTCCCTCCCACACTACGATGTTACATTTCAAGCTCAGCGTTCCCCCTGCTGAGTTTTCATCGTTTTCTTATCCCCCGCACTCCAACCCCAACCTTAAACTGAAAAATAAATTTCATGTTTCAAAAAATATGGTTTTGTTCAATAGTGGAAGAGTGGTATGTAACTGTCTTCAAAAGTTTAAACGTGTTTTTTTTTTTTCTTTAAATTTTTTAGATCTGCAAACATAATTCTCGGTAGATCAAATGATGAAACATAATTGAAAAATATATTGAAATCATGATAATATAATCAGCGGCTTTAAAATATGTAAGTCCAGAATATAAAAAAATATATGTATTTATACATTTTAGTAAATTTTATAGGTTGATTTTGACATTCCTTAAATTGAAAAATATATATTATACATAAAAATTGCAACTTTCACAACTCCAAAACGGTGCCATATAGCTCGCTGAAATAAAGCTGAATTTGAAGTTATTGTTATTATTACTACTACTATTATTAATAATGTTATTAACTATAATTTACAATAAATGTACATTATCAAATCTTCGTATTTTCATTTGTATGTCAACAAGATTTACATAATTCGGGATTCAAAGTTAGACAGATAGTTCAATTTCTATTCAAACGTTTAGTCATGAAAAGTTTATTTAAATTTAAATTTCATTTATTTTTTTTTTTTTTTTTTTTTTTTTTACAAAATAATGAAAAGGAATTGTTTCAACAAGAATCAAAAGTATAGTTTCAATATTTAGGTTTTATCTTGTTACTATGATCGAAATTATCCATTCATTAACTAATCTTATAGTCTTAATAGTCAAAGAATGAAGTTTACAAATTGAAGCCTGCGAAAGAAAAAAAAAACAATATTAGAATAAATAAGCCTGTTTATCTTCAGCAAATAAGACAAAAGTTTCTTCATAATTCCAACTCCTAAGTGGCTCCTCGCCCATCTTTCATGATTTTCACAGGTGTTATCTAAAAACACTGCACGTGTTATCGGAGTTGCCAAAAACGAAAAATAATTTTAGTAATCAATTACTGGAGACTGAGGAAATCAATATATGATTAGCTTTGCTGAAAGTCAACAGCCCTTATCTTCTATCAGACGCTTGCTTCTCTTTAATTCCAAATGGCGATGCTACTACTTCCCTCCAACCTCCCACCTCCCCTTCAATTAACTTGCACAAACAGGATTCAAAAAAGCAGCGGGGGGTTTCAGAGGTTTGATCCATAATGTAATATCAGCGAGAGAGCTCCAGACTCACCGGCCATCTTCTTTTTAGCCGAGAAAAGAAATTTTTCCAATATTGATATGCTTAATGCTTGCAGAGAGTTTGAACGTGCCATGCGAAGATAACATAATCCAAAGGCAGGTTCTTAGCAGATAATCTGTTTCCATTTTCACCTGGTGTAGAAGAGAGAAAACCTCTTTCTTCCCCCCCTACGACCAAGTTATTACCAGAAATCCTGCATAGAAATTTTTAAGTGATAAACACGATGATGTTTTTTTTTTTTTACACAATGGATCCTCAAGAGGTATTTTAGAATGCATCCCTTAATGTTTCTTGGGTATTATGAATCATATCGAAGGTCTATGAATCACTTCAAATCGCGTGTTAGTTACTCTGTACTCTTTGCTATCATTGGGATGTTATTTTTAAGACTCGAGTTTCTTTTTAAATTGAACCACAGTTGCGAAGCTTTCATCGGCGATTCTCGTTCGCGAAAAATTATTAACGGAAGAAATTTTTCCTCGATTTAAACAGTGCACTCACGTTTCAATCTTTTTTAAGATTGAGATAAAATAAGAGATTTTATTTTGTTGAACCACATTTCCAAAAGTTGAATCATGTGTTTCATATAATTATGCGTGAACAGTTTTTTTTTTTTCTTTCTGTCTATGGTACAGTCATATAGTAGCAATCTTAGTAGTTCGAATAAATGTTAAAATCCATCATAGGTAAAAGAAAAAAATCATTATATAGAAATGACATTTGTGTATATTTGTCGAATGTGAATTTAATTAATTTAGTAATGTGTTTTCATTACCATCACTTACGTTTCAATCTTTTTAAGATTCAGATAAAACAAGAGCTTTTATTTTGTTGAATCTCATTTCTAAAAGTTGAATCGTATATTTCGTAAAATAACTATGAGTGAACAGTTTTTTTCCCTATATATCTTTGGTAAAGTCATAGTAGTAAACCTTAGTAATTCGAATACAAGAAAAAAACTCTTTATATAGAAATGATATTTATGAATGTTTGTCGAATGTGAATTTAATTATTTTAATAATGTGTTTTAATTCCTATCACTTATTTTAAATGATGAACTTTTTTATTAATTACATTATTTGAATACTAAATTTGAATACCTATTTTATAACAAAACAGAACATATTGCGCGGAATAACTTAGTCTGTTATAATTTTATTGTAATTGTACATATAGTAAATTTCATTTTTAATTCTAAATATACAATTTATATGTTAAAATCTGTTTAACAAATTATATACAATAAATATTTATTATATTTATTGTTGTATGCATGTTTATTTTTATTAATTTATCTTGCAAATAAGAATATTAACCCTCTGTCTACCAGAAGGGTCCAATGGACCCGACATGTACATTCAAAATATTTATTCAAACCAGAAATTTCTTCAAAACAAACTAAATGTATAAATCAGACAATAATAAGTTAAATAAACAAATTAAATAGTTTTAAGTAAAAATTCTGGTGTAGAATGTTTTTATAAAACTTGAGTAAAATTTCCGGTAGTTCTAGGGTTAAAATAATAATGATTTTTTTTTTCTATTTCTTTTCATCGTAGAATCAAAATATTTAGTATAATCATTCTTCTCCTTCTTCCATGCATTCTTCTTTATTTCCATGCCATATAGAATAACAAATATTTATTTTAAATTAATCTATGCTTTTAATAAATAGTTATGTAATAAATATTTATTTTGTTTATTGTTACATGTATGTTTGTTTTTATAAATGGATTTATTACTGTATTCTATCTTTACAAGAAGAAAGTATTGGATTCGTGAAAATTTTCGACTTCCGGTTTTCGATGGACGTTCTAGAATGTCTTGAACACGATTTGATGGTTTTTATAAAATGTCTGTCTGTCACTCTTTCATTCTGTCACTCTGTCACTCTGTGAGTCTGTATGTGACAAAAATTTTGTGGGCGCTCTATCTCAAGACCTAATGCACGGAATTTCACAAAACGTTTGATTCAGTTAGACCTTCATATAAACTGGCCTTGATTAGTTTTTGGTGAAAATCGCCCAACAGGTGGCGCTGCTATGCGGTATTTTTCACGATTTCTGCAATAGCTATATCTCAAGAACTACGGTACGGATTTTCATAAAACTTCAGATTCAGTTAGTCGAGGATATAGTTTGGTGCTGATTAGTTTTTGGTGAAAATCGTCCAACAGGTGGCGCTGCTGTTCGGCATTATTCATGATTATCGCGATAGCCATAACTCAAGAAAAAATGCACGAATTTTCATCAAACTTTAAATTCAAATAGTCTCTGATATAAATTAGTGCTGTTTAATATTTGGTGTAAATCGCCCAACAGGTAGCGCTGCTGTGCTGCATTTTTCATGATTTCCGCAATAGCTGTATCTCAAGAACTAATGCACGAATTTTCATCAAGCTTCAGATTCAGTTACTTCCTGGTATAAATTGGTCCTAATTAGTTTTTGGTGTAAATCGCCCAACATGTGGCTCTGCTATGCAGAATTTTTTACAATTTCCGCAAAAGCTCTATCTAAGAAATTAATGCTCGGATTTTCATCAAACGTCAGATTCAGTTAGAAGTTATCAAAGTTGTTGATAATTAGATCTCGGTGTAAATCATCTAACAGGTGGTGCTGATATACTGCATTTTCCAGGAAGTATTAACATGTATGAGATAGAAGAATGTTTTGGGATTGCCACATCAGACTAGTTTTATTATCTTATTATAAAAGTAATTAAAAAAATGTTATTCAAGAAATAATTTAACATTTTGATGTGAATTACTAATACTTAAAAGATTTTACAACATTTTCTTTTTATTCGAATAAAAGTTTCAAAAAAGAAAAAAGAAAAAAAAAGAGGAAGAAGGGATGAAAAGAAAGGGAGGAGGAATTAGGTAATTCATATGAAACTTGTGGAAACTAATTTTAAATTATATTCTACTACATTATGAAATTTTCCTTTACACTATAACAGAATATTTTGTGCAACAGAAAATCTGTATAGAAAACGTGTGTTTTGGTCATATTATTGAATATTCATTTTGAAAAGTATTTAGTAAAATGATTGTTATACATTTAATATAATAATAAATAATGCAATGAGTATGTATTATTTTACACGTGTTCATTAATTTAATTTATGATGAAATTAATAAGCCGAAGAAAAATTGCTTAGTAGATGTATTTTTAATTTTTATAAATTTGGATTACCAAAATATGTGGTTCCGCCTACGAAAAATAAGCATTAGTGAATGCAGCATTATTGTAGCTTCAGGTAATTAATTTACCTTTTGATAACATAACGTATGACAGGTTAAAACAACTTATGTCTCAGTAAATATTCTTTAATTTTATTCGTACCAATTTTTGAGAAGCAATCTCTGTCATACACTTATACTAACATATTTTCAAGATTATATATACGACAAAGAAAATTTTCTGTAAATTTTGGTGCGTCTAAATATGTTGCCAGTTCTGGTCTTTAATCAAAAGGTTAATTGAAAATTTTAGCCTTATACGTTAATTGAGGTTTTTTGTTTGAATAATGCTTTTATATCGTTATTTAAATAAAAGAAGTATCTTCTCATACAAATCATTGCTTAATTGAGTTAGATGATATTTTAGAAGAAGAAAAATTCATAATGTTCTTTTTGCGGCATCATAAAATCATCGTTTTTATTGAATCAGATATTCTGATGAAAAACTTCATTTGTTTAAACTAGTGGTGATGACAAAAATTTCTGTGAGAAAATTTCTGTGTGGTGTCTTAAAAATTTGGTTTTTACTAACACTGGAATTTTCTAAACGAATATCGAGTAGTGGGATACATACCTGAAAATTTATTTTAATTTACACTAGGTTTTTTAAGTTTAAAGAAATCTAAACAAATAGTTATTATATCTAAATGGAAGTTTATTTTCATAAGAAACTCCTTTATTATGGTACGCTTAAAATACTGGAAAATGAGTTATAATCTAAGCGTGATTCATGATTTTTTTTTCCTGGTTTATTCCAAATAAGCAATATATGTAAATACCTCCCACCATATAAAAAAAAGGGGGTCTAAAAAGCCTCTTTTAATGAATCTTTTATGTTTAAAATGGTGCTTTAGTAAAACACCAAACAAAATACCGCAAAACAATGTACGCTCTCCCCATCCCCTTATTTCAAATACTTTTCAATTTATTGAAGACGATCAGGGGCGCAGCGAACCGTAGCGCCACCCAGCGGTCGTTTTTGCGAGCGGCTGTTAATGAGGGGAAGGTGAAAACCGGAACTATTATTAAATTAATTGCACAGAGCAGTGGATAATGTTACTCGATTAATTAACGGTGAGCAAATAGAAAGTCTGAACGCTCGCCGGGTCATTAATTAAAGTATTTTGCGCCAAAATATTTTCGCCTTGCATTGTCTTTTCTCGTCCCCTTTTTGCGCGAATATTTTTTTATGTCGGTGGGGCTGTGCGCGTCAAACGGCAATTGTGTTTGTTTCTTCGGATCTGAAATCGGGGATTTTCAATTGCGTAAATAAGAAGGAAATTTGAGAGATCGGATTTGGTTATTGTGAGGAGGAAGAAGTGGGTGAGGACCGTAAAGAAGATAAAGCAGTTTCCAGATGCGCTTACAAGAATCACATATTTAACTTTGCAGCCTTGGTTTTGAGGTAGTCATCTTGGTTTAAAGCTTGGAATTTAAAAGCGATTTATATTAAGAGAGGTTACAGTCAAAAACTGCAATAACGGTTTTAATAATTTTGATTATTGCTAGATTCTTTTTTTTTTTTTTTCCAAATTAGTAAGAACTGAAATTTCTCTAGCTAATATTAAACATATAGGTATGGAATGCATTGATATATTTTTAAATATTTCCTTTTTAACTTCTTAAAGGATATCTCCACCCCTCTCTCTGTCTCTCTCTCTTTTTACTTTCTTCTATCTTTACAAGAAGAAAGTATTGGATTCGTAAAAATTTTTGACTTTCGGTTTTCGACGGATTTGCACGTTTTAGGGGTCAGAGATTCCGAAAAACATGTTTTTTACAAAATGTCTGTCTGTATGTGACACAAATTTTGTGGGCGCTCTATCTCAAGAACTAATGCACGGAATTTAATAAAAATTGATATTCAGTTAGTGCCTGATATAAATTGGTGCTGATTAGTTCTTGGTGAAATTCTCTCAACAGGTGGCGCTGCTATGCTGCATTCTTTACGATTTCCACAATAGCTCAATCTCCAGAAATAATGCACGGATTTTCATCAATCTTCAGATTCTGTTAGTCCTTGACATAAATTGACGTTTTATACATTTTGGTGTAAATCGCTCAATAGGTGGTGCTGCTATGCTGCACTTTTTGTAATTTCCGCAATAGTTCTATCTGAAAAACTAATGCTTGGATTTTCAACAAACTCCAGATTCAGGTATACCTTGATATGAATTAATGCTGTTTATGTTTTGGTGAAAATCGATCAACAGGTGGCACTGCTATGCTGCATTTTTCAGAATTTCCATCATAACTCTATCTCAGTAACTAATGTACGAATTTTCACCAAACTTCAGATTCAGTTAGTCCTTGGAATGAATTGACGTTTTATACATTTTGGTGTAAATCGCTCAACAGGTGGTGCTGCTATGCTGCATTTTTCAGAATTTCCCCTATAGCTCTATCTCAATAACTAATGCACGAATTTTCATCAAACTTCAAATTCAGATGTACTTTGATATGAATTGGTGCTAAATTGATGTAATTTTTTGTACTATTTAAATGATTTAATTGACGTGATTTATATAGAAGAAAGTTTTGTGATGGCCACAACATACTAGCTTTTTTTGTCAAAAAGTTTCTAAAATCTGTACTGAAGGCTGCTCTCAACTCCAAAGGGGCTACTTTCTGATGCATTTTTTAATTAGTTTTTGTTCGGAAACGCATGAAATTAGCAGGCATTATTATTCAGAAATTACGTAATCGAAAAACGTTTTACATTTTTTGGTAAGCGCAAAAGATCTTCCAGAAAGATCTTTCATCTTTCTTTTTCCTTTTGAACCAAATTTCCGCATACGACACCATGAAACAGGAGAAAAACCGGTTGTCACGGAACCAGAAACGCTTATAACTCAATTAATAATTTATTTATCCAAAAATGAAAAACTTATTTCGATTCCAAATAGCTTCAGCAGTCAGGCCTGCTAATTTTATGCCTTTACGTTTAAAAATGAGTCAGGAAATGTGTCAGAAACTTTGCATTGTTTAGCAAGGAACATGATAATCGCCTTAATTTGATATTTTATATAATAAAATTTTAGCGAAGCCGACGAGTAAAATTTTAAAGCTTCAAATAAAATTAAGTATATATTTTAGAAATGTCTTAACAACAATAAGAAAGAAAAAAAATGAGACATTTTTTAAGAAGAGAACGCACAAAAAAAGAATTTAAAAATGTCTTAACAACAATAAGAAAGAAAAAGTGAAACATTTTTTAAGAAGAGAACGCACAAAGAAAGAATTTAAAAATATTAATTTCCTAGGAAATAATTAATAAACAGGAATGCATTCCACGTCCATAAGACTCATCATAATAAATAAAAATGGCACAGTTTCATTAGATATTTCATATTTTTAAACTTATTTAGCACATAAGCCATAAATAATTCGGCACTACTTAGTTATCCCGTCGACCAAAAATCTATCCCCAAACTATAAGATTAAATGCCAATAATGGTTGATCGTAAATGTCACATTCACTTCACTTTGAGCAAGTTGCACATGCTTACGTCATCAAGTGATTTTTATTTCGACGTTTTATTTGCATTTTTTATTAATGTTAAACTAATTTATTTGCTCTTTCGTTATTTAAAATAAAAATTAGGTCAATTTGTATAATTTGGCGAGTGGTTTGGCGATTTATATAATTTGGCGAAATTGGCCGATGGGATAACTAAGTAGTACCAATAAATGTATGTATACAATGGGCACCAAATATCACAAACAAATATTATACCATGCGCAATGATTACAAAAAATTCTAAATATACATGCAGAATTTTAAGTGAAAAAAAAAAAAAACTTCCAAAATGCTTTAAGAATTAGGAAAGAATGAGCAATTTCGGCTGTGACGATCGAACTGTGTGGGGCGTCTCTCTGGTTCGCTATGTTTTAGCATTTAATTTTTAAATTTCGCACTGATGATGGAGCTTTAGGAGCCCCGAAACAGTTGTATGCACTTTTTTGTACATTCGTTTGTGCTATCTGACGTTGCTCATTCTTCCTTAATATATTAGTACAAAGTACTGTCCTCCCCCATTTTAAGTTCAAAAACGCTATTTGAAAAAAAAATTATATTTATTAAAAATTTAAATTTATTTTTAAATTTATTTCAATGAAAGTATAAATAAAATAAAGTACGTCCTTTTATCTAGACAGTAAATATGTATGTAGTGATTGATTCAATTGTTTTAATTGTATTCTTAATTTCTCTTTTGTATCAGTTACTTTATTGTTTCTGGTACATAATCTAGATTATGCTATATTTTTTTTTTTTGTTCATTCATATATTTGCACTATTTTGTTTACTACGGCTAGTCATTGAGTTTTTTGAAGATTCAGTGAGTGCGTATAGGTTATAATTAAGAATTATCGGAAATTTCAATTATAAAACAAACACATGTCTGCGAATAATGCCGCCGTCTTATTGACGATAGCAACAAATGACCAATAATAATTTTGGGCCAATAAAATTTTTAATTTTGCTTTTACTGCACTTTTTTTAAAGTTCTAAACATCGCACAATCACAATTTTTACACCATCGAAAACGAAAATAAATGTTCTTTCAAAAGCAATTCGTTTGAAAACTATATCTCAATCTATCGAGGTATGGTGGTTTTTAAAAATAATTTTTAATCATGATTTAAAAAAAAAAAAAAAAATTATCTTTATGAAGTGAAGTCCGATCACGAACGATTATCATTGTTTGATCTTAAAACATTGTAAATTGATCATCATTTGTTTCGATCTAATATTCTATAGCGAAATTAAAATTTCATCAATAAATAAATAAAATAATATGAATAAAACACAAATTTAACAGCAAATATAATCAAACTAAGCACTTTAAACCACTGAAATTATCAAAATCGTAAAGGCTGTACGTCTGTAAGTAACAAAATCTTTGTCGATTTCTTCGGACACTAACTCACAAAACACGAAACTAATAAAAAAGTAACTTTTTAATAATCTTAAAAACTGTATTTTAATACTTAACCGATATGTTTAATATATTTTTAAAAATTTTTGATGCTTTTAGCTGGCAATCTAAAAATATATATTGAATCTAAAAAATAATCTATTAGCGTTAAAAAATACAGTCGAACCTCGTTAACGCGAACACTCAAGGGGAAACTTTTTTTGTTCGTTTTAAAAGTAGTTCGTGTTATCCGAACTTAAATACATTACATACAACAGGACGGGGCAATCAGAAACAGTTCGTGCTAAAAGTAATTCGCGTTAAGCGTGTTCGTGTTAACGTGGTTTGACTGTTATAATAACTAGAAAACAGGAATTCTGCTTTTTCAGAATTTAGTGTCGCCCTCAATGAAAAAAAAAATATATATGTGTAGAAATATAGATAGTTCAGTTTTAAGACTTAAATCACACACTTGTAATTTTATATAAAATGACGTCATCCGCATTCGTTGAAGAATTCATTTCGTCATTTAAGAAACGCGACAAAGAAAAAAAAAAGTAGACTATCTCATGATTCATATGCCTTCATTTGTTTGTAATATTAATATAGATACTTAAAATTAAATTTAGTTTATAAAAGCTCCATGTTTTATCAGAAATCCTTCATTTATATTTTTTCAAAATAGCACGTGTTTTAATTACATTTTTTTTCCAGTTTCTATGAGAAAATGGCAACAAAAAGATATATTTGCTATTTTCCAACTATTTTTCCTTTATACTTTCTTCTACAGAAATGGAGTACTTGAGTTGCCAAAATTAAACAAATGACTCTAAAAACTACAAAATAAATAATATCTCAAAAATAAACGGAGATTAAGTTTTTAAACAAACTGAATTTAAAAGTACATTTTTTCTCCAATACGACGGTATAAAAATTGAAAATGTGCGATGCTTAGAAGTTTAAAAAATCGCAGTCGAGATTATTCCGTACAATGATACATATGCTTTGTTTTACGGCTAGCTCATACAACGGAACGTTATTTTTTGGAGACGACACTTTATTTGCTGGGAGAAAAAAATAGCATACCGGGGGCTAATAATAATAATAATAAATGTTTTCACTTATATTCTGTAATCCGGGAAATCCGGATTGGATTCCTTACTTTACTTAATAAAATAAACACAGACCTGCCGCCTTTATTTTGTCTCATTTATTTTTGTGAAAAATGAATTGAAATGTTCATTTTCTTTTCAATGAAAATGCTGCGCATTGCATTTTTTTTTAAACAAAATAAACTAAATATTTGAAAGAAGATAATTCAGTAAAATAAAAAGCGAATGAAAAATAAATATAACTATGCCCCGCTTCTGCCTGTATACATATATATGAACTGAAATCAAAGATTTGTGAACAATGCTTTCACTTTAATATTTTTGCGAATACTTTCTGCAATACAATAATTGCTTTAAAAAAATTTAAATTAGCGATAAGTAACAGAAATGGAAGCTTTCAAAAAAGACATTATCTTTTCCAAAATGTCGATAGAAAATCAATAATATTTTTTCAAACGTGCCCACGAAAAATGATCTGTAACCGAACTATGTATTTTTTAATCTATTCTTTTATTAATTTTTTTTTCAAAGAAAAGCAACGCCTTTTTTTTATTTTGGGATTTCGCTCGAACTTCAAATAATAATATCCGGCAATTAAAAGTGTTTTTAAAATTCAAATAAAATGTGTCTGTAAATATCACTGTAGCAGAAACTTTTTAAAGTCACAAATCCTAATGGAATAAAATACTCTTTTTTTTTTTTAATAATATGAGGTATTCTGAAAACTTTATATATTGTTGAGCAATTTAAATCATGCTTTTTACTTATCCCTCTTCTTGTAAGCATTACTTTCTCTCTTTTTTTATGAACTCCATATACAATTGAAAATTATGTTTTCTATATATAAGAAAGGTTCTGAAATATTTTTTTTTCTTCATCAGCGGCTTTATCCATGCATGGAGAAGAAAATATAATAAGAGCCTTGAGTATTACATTTACGTTCACATTTTTACAGAACGCATTTTAAAACGTGCGACTGTTTTAAATAATTTTAAAATTAGCGTAAAATAAAAAGCTTTTAGAGCAGATATTACCTTTTCAAAAAATGTCGCGAGATAATCAATATCACTTCCCTTTGTTTTCAAATAATACTTTAGTAAAAAAGCACACTCTAACTCATCAACGCACTTTTTTTTACCATACACCCTATCATTAAAAAAAAAAAAAATCCTCTAAAAACAAAATACATTTACTTTTTCCTTGAAAAAAAAAAAAAAAACACAGTCCGGACCCCAACCTCAGTGTCCAGCAATTAAACCCTCCTCCTTGCTGACACGTGTCAGAACACGGTATCATCCCAGAGAGAGGGGATGGCTGTCAAGCTAGTGACACGCTGCGGAAACAACAAAATTATAAACGTCCGAAAGGGAGATGCGTGGGTGGGTGGGCGCGAAGACGAAGCAGACAGGCTTTTGACACCCCTGCTGACCCCGAGAGTAGAGTGAGAGGCGGAAAATGGCCATCATAGCTGCATCACCTCTCAACCCCACCTCCCTCACGAAAGGATGAAAGGGGAGGATGTAGTAAGTGCGGAAGGAGAAGATGCGGAGAGCCGTGCTGTAATGCGATATAGGAAGAGCTCTTCGCTTGTCGATTTAAATATCGTCTGATACAAAAATAGTCGGCGTCAAATGTAATGTTTCAAGGTAGCTGTCTGCATCTGAAGTATTTAAACATATATGACTATTTATGATATGCGTGTGAGTTTACCTCAAAAATAGCAGAAAAATATACAGGGTGGGACATAAGTTTACATGCTTAGGGAAAATAAACATTTCGTATTTTGATTTACATAATAAGCTAAATTCTTGACTATCATAAACTGCAATTTTAAATAGGCCATTGACATCATTTTTTAGGACATTTGAATTATAAAAAATAAAATTTTACACACTATATGCATGGAAACTTATGCCCACATTGTAGTGTGTAAAACATGAGAAAATTTGTATAATAAATAAAATACTTAAATTAATAAAATTATTATTAAAATACTTATAAAGATCTAATATTTTAGATGTAAAGCCGTTTGAAACATTTACTAAAAAAAAAAAAAATAATAATAAATAAATAAATAAATAAATAAATATTTTTGAATTTTACATAATTTACATAAATTTTAATGTATAATTCAAATTTATATAAATTGTATGACAAAAATCAAATTTTTTTTTCCAGAAATTTTATCAGTACTCTAATATTTAATTCAAACTTAATATTCACAATAGATTTTACAGAACCAGTCTTTTATTCTGGCAATATATAAATCCTTAAAAAATTATTTTCTTTTGAAAATTTAGTTTCATACTATGTAATTAAAATCTGTGTAATTGTTTTATGCTATTCAAGGGTGCAAAAATAATACTGCATATTACAAACTTGGGAGAATCTCGCTATAATACGACATCCCTTAACTTATAAATTTAAATATCGCCTGATGTAAAAGTAATTGCCGTTAAATTCTCGAAAGTTTTAACTGCATTTGATACATATAAACATATAAAAATATTAATGGTCTGTTTGAGAATTGCGTTAAAATATGAGGCATCTTTAATTTATATTAATTATTCTCTGCAATGTTTGGAAATTATCTTACACCAAAAATTATTTTTTTTCATTTTATAACTTCACTTCTTTTTTTATAAGGAAATAAAAAAAAAAAAAAAGAAATCAAGAAAAATCATTAAACTGTAAAAGTGCACGAATGCTAAAAAGTATCTTAAAATCACTTTTTAAAAGTTTTAAGGGGACAAGGGACCTTCAAACTCATTTTTTTTAATTATTTCATTAAATTTTCCTTTAAATGCTATTCCAGAGCACACTATATGAATTATGGCATATATTATCACACAAGAAATTAAAAAATAATTTTTTTGGAGAAAAATAAGGATTTTTTCTGAATATTTTAAGCGTTATGAAGAAAGTTTGAAAATGCTCCATGCGCATTCCATATCAATTAAAATCCCCAGTATTTTGTTTTATCCAAGTTTGGTTTAGATATAAACTGTGCATAGAATCTTCTATATTTGAATATAAAGGTAAGAAATTCTTTTTTTTTTTCTAAATTTTATGAAATTTTCGACCTTTTTGCATCATTATTCTGCAATTAACTACCTTTAACTTTCCCAATTGTATTTAGTTAAAAAAAAAAAACTATTCACATTTTTATTTGTATATGTAAACCAACCTTGCATAAAAAAATATTGGAGATTTTAATTGCTATAGAATAAGTGTGGGGCATTTTAAAAAGTTCTTCACAGCGCTTAAAATATAAAAGAAAATTCCTTGTTTTTACTCAAAGAATTTTTTTTTAAATTTCTTGTGCGATAAATACATGCCATAATGCATATAGTGGGCCTTTGAATAGCACTTAAAAGGAAATTAAAAAAAAAATTAAAATTAAAAAATGACTTTAAAGGTCTCTTGTCTACTTAACTGACACATTATCGAGTTCTTTCACCTCCAAAAGAAAATAGAAAATAATCATTTTTATTATTGAAGATTCATAACAGAGGCCGAGATGTTCTTCTCTCTAATACTCGTCTGCCTAAACTTTCGGAGTATTCCAAGGTTTTCTTCAAAACTCGCCTCCAATACCTGTTGTTAGGTTCCCTTAGAAAGTCCCTACGTAGGGCATCCCCCTCCCCCGTTAGGCATAAATCTTTGTTACTAGGATTTGTTACTAGGGTTAAATCTTTTTCTCATTGTCATTGTGTTAAAGTTTATCATGATCCGAAATTGTAACTTCACGAAAGTCTCACTGACAACTACGCGCAAATCACGTTCTTCTCTGTAATTCCTTTCGGCCTAAGCGTTCGGAGTTTTCCAAGGTTTACTTCAAACCTCGCCTCCAATACGGGTTAAGTTCCCTTACAAATGCCCTACGTAGGGTACTTCTCCCCCCTTACCTATATCTCTCTGGCAGATAATCGGCCTTAACAAACATCATCACAATCACTGCTGAATCTCAATAATAGTTGAACGATATTTCATTCCAATATTATGCCAATGTCGACCAAAACGCACAGTCAGTGGCGTATCTAGGGGTTGGACTGACCCCTTCGAAATTTGTAGAAAATATTAAGTTTAATTACGAAAGTTTAACAAAATGTAGTGAGACTTGCTAAGATAAAATTCAAAATGAACCAGAAAAAATATTCCGTTTTGGACATATTTTCTTCTTAGAAAGTGTGTTATTTCACAAATGCCGTTCTTGTATGTGCTCCAAAAGGAATCCGAGAGTGTGTTGAGGGAGGTGGGGTAGATTGAGAATAATGCTCTTATATAATTTTAAATTTGCTGTTTATTTCAGTTTCATTTACTATTTATTAAATACCTTTTAGTAGACAATTTTCAGTATTCCGTTTAAAAAAATTCTGTATAACGATATAATTATACTTGTGAAGACAAAAATCTGCTTAAAAGACATTTCCCACTGTCCCATGCGATTTCATCTTAGCAGATTTGATTGTATAATGGATGCGTTACCTACTAATAAGATAAAAATCTGTTTAACCCTTTATGTACTAAATTATGAATTCATGAAAATTTTATCTTCTAAAGCATTTTTCTTGAATTGTTTAAACTACATTAGAAGATTTAGATAATCATTTAATAAATTTTTTTAGAAGGATTCATTAAATTTAAATTTATAGGGATTTTGTGCAATATTTATAACCGCACTCAAATCTTTTATTTTAAAAATTTTTCCTTTTTTTCTGTAGAATTAGGAAATGTACAAATATAATGTTCTTACAATAGAAGTATAGAAATATTTCCGAATTGAAAAATACCCCCACCCACAACGCCAAGAAAGCTAAAAAAGATGAAAAGACAAAAGAAATCATCCTTTTAAAAATACTTTTGTTTTGTGCAACCCATGATGCTTTTGGAAGAAAATAAAATAATGTATCTATAACTCATTCTAAACTGTATTACAACTGATCGATGTATTAAATGAATTTTATAACAAGTTATTTTAATGGTACTTATAAGAACCGTCAGTATATAAAGGATTAAAGCGGAACTTTTAACGTTTCTTGCGATTCCTTCTCAGAAACTTTTACTGTATCTCAGCCCCCCCCCCCCCCTTCACCCCGAAATGATAAGTCTAGATACGTCACCGCGAACAGTGATGGTTCAACGTACTGTTCTTTGTTACTAAGGGATAAATCTTTTTCCCATTGTCATTGCGTTAAAGTTTATCATGATCCGAAATTGTAACTTCACGATAGTCTCACTGACGATCACGCTCAAACCTTATTTGGCCTACCCTCACGTACCTTCCTTTAAAGCGCTTTTCAACTAGTTCGGACCTCGAAAACGAACCTAAAATCTGCATCTTCTCTACTGCCGAACTAACTAGACATAGGAAGTTCACTCTTCCGCACTTCATGAGTTTGTCAGGTGCCTCTACAAATCTGAAAGAGGAGTGTATAGATCAACTCTTACGCTAGATTCAGGACATTAGCTCCTTAGAAAACCGATAAGTACGGGGAATATATGTACAGTAACCTTCTCAGCAGTCTCTAAAAATCAATTTTAAAGTGGAGGTGATGTATTCGCATCTGATAAGCTATCGAATAATTTCCTGTTTTCTGCACGCCGAGTTTTTACTCTGCTCGCATTGTTTACCCAAGTTCTGTGCACCTATGCAGCTCAAGAATATGGATTAGATAAAAAAATAACTTTTTTCTTTTTTTTTTTAAAACAAATGTCTACAATGAATTTTGAAACTTGTAAACATTCGAAGATATTTTGTAATTTTATTACGTGTAGAAATAAGGATTTTTCCAATAAATAATTAAGAGAATACGCGAGGATCAAATGATTTTTCCCATTTTTTATAGTCGGGAAGCTACGGTACGAAATAATATATTTAAGGGAAACATAATAAATCTTTTGACAGAAAATGTTTGTTTAAAAAAGTGAATAAAAGTATCAGTTTAAAAAAAAATTTAGTCACCCAACAGTAATGTAGACTTACTTAAAAAAACCCAGAAGGAATACTACACTCACAGAGGCATACCCAGAAAATATACGCTATAGTTTTATTTCATAAAGAGAGGTTATGCGTAGTTTTTTAAAAAAGCTTAGAGGCACGCGGCTCATACCACCATGTACCCTCGAATACAGTCCTCGACACCAAGTCCAAGACAATAACATTGATTTTAATATTTAGATAATGAAAAATGATATATTTATGTTTTTATTTGTATCTATAACAATTATTTTTAAATTTATTAAAATATATTTTTCAAAGTAGTAAAATCTTCTCAATTTTTATTTCTGTACGCTAGTTCGCAATACATATAACTTTACTCATGAAAAAGTTTTTACTAAAAGAAGTATTTTTAAGGGGATGGAGGATCTATTTAAAGGTAATATTTCTTACCTTATTACATTGATATTTATTTATTGCACGCCTTCTGGTTTATTTTAATGCGACAGGTTTCACACAACAGAGTGTACTTGTGGCATCCCTTCAGAATATTGCTTTGAAATTTTTCATTATTCTGAGATGGATTTTTTATTTTTAAAAGGGATTCACTGTTTTTTAAAAATAAAAATCTATTTAAAAAACCGCGAAATATCTGAAAAAAGTGGTACATGCAGTGTTTTGATTCACTGTTATGAGTAAAATTTTTAAACATAAAATATTTCTTAAAATTGGATCAAATTTCAATCTGACTTAGAGTATGTTGAATTAGAATTGATTTATTGATCAAAGAGAATTTGGCACTTCTTTGTTATAGAGGCCTCTGAGGATTAATCGCCAAGAAACCGAGATGAATCGGCAAGTTTTATACATATCTATGACTTAATTGTCACAAATGACTATATGAAATTTTATGGACGTATATGAAAAAGTTATAGACGACATATATGACGTATACATATGACAAGTGTGCAAGATGTATGTGTCGTGAAAATGACATGTAAGACGTAAATATCACGTATATATAAGGTCTATATAACGTGCATTTGTTATATTTGACGTATGTATGAAGTAAATATGACATGTATGAGGTATATAGCGTGTATATGAGCGTTTGCCGTATACATAGACTTATCGTTTGACATATATATTAGCTTATATTTATTGTATATAACCTATAAGTTAGGTATATCTATGATGTATATAGAACCTTGGCACAATTGTAACTGTGGGGAGGAGGGGGGAGGCTAAAAACGAGTACCGGAAATTTAAGGAAAATCAATCGGCTCTGTCGTTCACTCTGCCGGTATGGTTAATAAAACAACACATACCGGCTTCAATACTCGTTAGACAGAGGTTTTCAACCTTTTTGTTTTTTAATATCACGGCACACTTGAATGTGTAGTTATATTTGTCAGCGCACTTAAATAATATGAGGAGGAAATAAAAGAGCATATATTCTTCAATTAATTTATAAAAACAAATAAAATGCATCATAACTGCCATTAAAAACAAATGTTATAAACAAAAGTAGTTCAGTTCTTAAAAACTCTTTTTTTCCCCCTCTTTATTATGTAATATATGTGATTAAGTATCTAATCTTGACATTTTTATAATATTTGCTTTGAAAGTTCGAAGAATCAGATAGACGTAAACGTAAATTGTATTCTATAAAAAGTAAATGAGCTGAATTTTTTTTTCAAAATACCTGGAAAAGATGTAAAGTTTGTAATTGTTTTAATATAAAATTTATGTTACATTAAAAAATTTTTAGTTAAAACTTTTCTGCTGTACTTCTACTCCATTATTTCCAAAGGAATAATTTTCACAAAAAGATTAAGTAAATCTGAAGGTGATTTTCCAAACATATTCATATTAACCCATTTGCACCATTAGCGCATGTATGCGTGCCTTTCGTGGATTTCTTTTTTATTCAGAAATTCCGATTCCATATCAGAAATTCCAAAAGGGTAATTTATACAATCACGATACGTCTATTATTAAATATATCAACAATTATTTTTCAGAATTTCTGGTATGAATTCGGAATTTCTGAATAAAAAAGAAATACTTTAATTGCATGCAAACATGCACTAATGATACAAATGGGTTAAGAGTATTAAAAAGCTGAGAAGCCAACGTTTAAAATGCATAAATAATGTATTATTTTGCATTTTAAACGTTGGTTTTTCTGCTTTTTAATATTGTTGCACAAAGGCTTTATTTGCTATTTTTATATATTTGGGTTAAGAGTATTTAAATATTGAAATGAACTTAATTGAAACTCTACTTTGTAGGGCTAAATCTCATCAATTAATAATATTGTTATACATATTGTTATAATATAGTAAATAATATTGTTTAAGCATGCTTTTTTTACTCGGGATTGTTTTTTAAATTGAATGTGACAGTATTTTCGCGGCGCACCCGAAATCCTGGTATAGCACACTATATTATGCTATACCGCACCGTCTGAAAGCGTTTGGATTAGAGAGACAATCGTGACACACACAGAGAGATTTTTCTTTGTAAAAACACAATCTATCTGCATATGTAAGGGAAAATAGTGATAGAGAATCTGATATCTCAGTTAAACTCAAGGGGTTTCATTGGTTTTAATGTGGTTTTAATTGTAAGATTATTCTTTTTTCTTTTTAGCATTATTTCCTGTATCATAGTTTTCTTCCGATTTAAACCTACTCTTCAGAAATTATACTTTACAGTCTGATTATTATATTCCATGATCCATTTTAATATCAATAAATGAAAACTTTAGTTAAAGGCGCCTTAAAACTGATGAGTTTCAATAAAAACCTGCGATCCAAATTCAGTTGCTTTGAATAAAATTGAGAATGAAATTAAGAAAACAAAGGGTAAGTGAAGTTCGAAAACTACAAATAAATTATGCATGGACATACGTATATCTATATCTATATCTATCTATCTATCTATCTATATATATATATATATATATATATATATATATATATATATATATATATATATATATATATATATATATATAATAAAGATGAAATCACAAATATATGAACAAATTGTAAAATTCTAAAGATGAACAAGATATGAACATAGGAAACCAGTATGTAAAATAAAAAACTATGAATAACCCACAGAATCATCAGAGGTGCTTGTTGGTTAATTCATAGTGAAGATATTTCATCCAATTTTATCGGCATTAAGCCTAAAATGACAAAATTTAGCACCTAATAGCGCATCATAAAAGAAAATAAATGATAAAAAACCAAGAGATCTATTTTAGTTTAGTCTTACAACTTATTATTCTGGCATTTTTAATGGTACTCTCTTTATCAAGTAAAAGGTAATTTTAGCTTGGTAATTAATATAGCTCAGTTTTAGCTGTTCAATTTCACTTTGTTCATTTAATTATATATATATATATATATATATATATATATATATATATAAACAAAAATCATAATCGTACTTTAAACAAAATTCGTCGTCGATTCTAGCGTATCTGACATTTTTGTATGCTTCCGCAAAAGTTATAGAATTGGAAGAAAAAAAAGAAACTACTTTTAAAAAAGGAACATTTTTTTTTAAATATTTTAAATTGCTTAGTTATCCGAGCATTATGTGAAACATTTAGCGCGAACAAACTGAAAATAAAGGTAAAGTTTTTTTTAAAATAGTCAGGGTTTCTTTAGATGAAAATATAAAGTCAAAATATAAAAGATTAATTAAACAAAATATTTTACAATGTAAATGAATTTCCTTAAATATCAAACTATTTTTTTCCTTATGTGATGTTAATTTTTTCTTCTCCCTGTAGATATATTTTTATGCTATGCATTTTGAAATATTATATGAGGCTATAAAGAAAAGAATTTCTCGAAATTTTGCCTAATTAATTCATCTATTTACATCCACCGCCCCCCCCCCCCCCACACACACACGCACGCAACTGAACTTTTCTTTATGCGTGTAGGGGTATCATTACATCCGGCCGTATTGTTAGTTTTCCTGTGTCGTTACGATAGTTGTACTAGAAGTGGTTCTACAGGCAAAGGCATCAAATATGGCAGTATCGAAAGACAACCTTCGTTACGCGCGTATTGTTTGCACATTTTGTTACTTTAAAGCAAAATTAGCAAAAAATCTTCTAGTGCTTATTTTCATTGACATTATACCTTCATAATTAATCAAAGAAATAATATGTCTAAAATTTATTTATTTTCTCTTCTTTTTCCCCCCTGAAGAGGTAGAAAATATATTTTTTAATTTTTGTTATTCTTTTCTCTTCAATAGAGTTGATTTTCCCGATTTTCAAAGATTATTTTGTGTCTAGGGGAAATTGTGTTTTCACACTTACTATACTGTCATATTTCCTACCTAACTCAATAATTCAACAATTTTTCATCAATGTTGGAAAATTGCTCTTGCAATTTTCATTATTTTTAGAAATTAATTTTCACAGTGATTAATCTAACCCAAAATTAACTATATATATATAGGATATATATATAATTGTAGAAATACTTTTTCTTTTAAATCCGACTTATTAATATTTGAATATATTTTTTAATTTAAAATTTAAATATGTTTAATTAAAAAAATCATTACTCTATAACAGTGTTAAACATGTGTCTTTGTTGCACCGACAAAGTCTTTATAAATTTATATATTTTTTATGCTTATGAAAAAATATAATACGCGTTATTGTTTTTTTTTATGGAAAAGGGCAAAACCTATGGGCTTTTTAACTCTACATATTTACGTAAATCATATTTGCCTACAATGAAGATTCTGAAAAATAAACATAGATCATAATAGTATAAATTAAGTCTTATACAGCTTCTAACGAGCAATGTTATCAATTTTTGATCATGATATTTCAAAATTTATTTGGAATAAGAAATACATGCCTTCCATAATAAAACCCCTCGAGCTTAACAATAAAAAAATATTTCAAAAGGAAATTCTTTATAAAAATATGTATGATAATCACTTATAATGAATCAAACTACGCTAAAAAAATTGCTAAAACTGATAAAAATGCCTTTAATGCCTTTATTTAGATCAATATACGTTTCATCGCACAAACGCCGACATTTTCAAGATCATTCCTGATAGAAATGTTCTCGCTTTTTTTTTTTTTTTTTTTTTAACAAGAAGAACTTGGTGGTAAATAATATCACGAGACTTCATGTATAATTAAAACCAGTGCGAAAATAAAATAAAATAAAAATGGATATTTGTGAGCGTGAATTAATTTCTACTGCTGTTACTAAACCTGCAAAGCATTTCTTTTAAAAGTTTAGGTAGCTCAAGGGAGACTGAATCATTACAAATAGTCTCACTGCGTGAAAATATGTCTATTGATTTCCAGATAATGGATAGTAAATAAAACCTCACGGATAAATTATTTTGCTATTTTCAAAATCAATCTGTAAAAGTCCTTTGCTGCATAATCTGGCCAAAGCTGTAGTTCTCTTATTGTATCTGATGTCTCTTATATGTTCTTTGATTCTACTTTTAAGTTTTCTGCTAGTCATATCTATATAAAACTTCATTGTTCAATCTTCTTTGTTGAAAGGTATTTCTTGTACTCAAGATAATTGCTTTGATTCAATTCGATCTATTTTCTTACATACTATTTTTTTAAATTTCATGGAAGGTTTTGCAACAAGGAAGATATTGAATTTATTGAGTTTATATTCTAATCTTTCGAAGAACCCAGGAAACTATTGTAAAGTGGATAACATAGAATTTTGTGGATAGAAATTTCTTCTTATTATTAAAGTTCATAATTAATCTTTCTATTGTGCTTTCCTTGTATCCATTGTTCCTTGCAATATATATTTTATTTATTCATATTATATCATGGTATCATATTACCATTATTCATTATATCATATATTTTCCTGGGTTCTACGAAAGATTAAAATATAAACTCAATAAATTCAATATCTCTTGCAAAACCTTCTATGAAATTAAAAAATATATAGTATGTAAGAAAATAGATCTAATTGAATCAAATCAGTTATCAGGAGTACAGTCAGACCTCGTTATCCCGACACCCGGTTTTCACGTCACTCCGCTTATCGCGTCATTTTATCAAAATCCCGATTTTCTGTATGTGATTTTAATGTAAATAAACTCCGGATTTTACGTCGTTGAATAATTTTCAACTCTGGATATCCCGACGGTTTAGGAAAATTGTTCATTTTTCACAATCCATCTTATAAGCACGGGAATTTAGTGGTAAGAAACATCTTAGCAAAACTTTTCACAAGAAAAAGTGTCTAAAATACCCATTGAGATAAATGAGAAATTTTACATCAATCCTTTATTTGAATAAATAAACCCACACACTATGAATGACCCACATAGGGAGTATCTGGACCCAGCTCCAGATAGACGCATCAGTCTTTTTGTTCTGGTCAGGCGGCGCTTTCTTGTGGTTACACGATATTTTTTTAATCCGACTAAAACCGAAGCATTGCCTTGCGAATTATCTGAAATCCATTTTTGAAACAACGAATATTGATTATAATATTGAAAAAAGAATTGTAGTAAGCACATAGGGATTAGCAAACCTTAATTCATCAATATTTCATGTAACAATACAAAAAACAAGTCATCATAAATCTTATTTTTATTCTTTTCAATTTTGTTTTTGTGTTTATTTTCAATAATAATAATGTTTTATTGCTCAAAACTGCAAAAACAGTTATGAATTTAAAATTGTCTTCAATTAATTAAAAATACAGGTTTTTATAAGCATATTTTTCTCCAACTCCGGTTACCGCGACACTCCGCTTATGACGACGCTTTTTTCTGGTCATTAGAGTGTCGGGATAACGAGATTCGATTGTGTATAAAATACCTTTAACCAAAGAAGAGGGACCAATGCAGTTTTATATAGGTATGACAAGCAGAAAACTTAAAACTAGAATCGAAGAACATATAGCAGACATAAAATATAACAAGAGAACTACAGCTTTTGCCAGATTATGCAGCAAAGAACCTTTACAGATTGATTTTGAATAGAGCAAAATAATTTATCCGTCAAGATTTTATTTACCATCCATTATCCGGGAATCAATAGAGATATTTTTAAGCAGTGAGACTATTTGTAATGATTCAGTCTCCCTTGAGTTACCTAAAATTTAGAAAGAGATGCTATGCAAGTTTAGTAACAATAGTAGAAATGAATTCACGCTCACAAATATCCATTTTTATTTTATTTAATTTTTGCACTGGTTTTAATTATACATGAAGTCTCGTGATATTATTTACCACCAAGTTTTTAAAACCACTTTTCTAAAATTTGCGGACATCATTCATACCCACGGGGTGGGGATTTGGGGGAGGGGCTCGGTAGGTGCACAGCATGAATAAGTGGTCACAGGCCTTTCCAACAATATGTCACATGTGGGGGCAAAAGTTAGAAAAAGAACCCTCTTTGGGTCTATTATCGCGCCTCTTGGATTACATCCTCCCCCTCTCTTTGAAATACCGTTTTCAGAAATGTGTCACTATGCACGGTGACTATATAGAAAAGGACTCATAAAATGTAGCAATTTCATAAATTTCACTCAATTATTTCTATGTGAGGGCAAAAACATATTGATACACCCTCGTATATGTAATGATGTCATTCTCTCAAAAGTATTTAAAGGAAAATATATTATACTGTTTATTTGAATCTATGGTATTTAAGACTATTCTCAAGGTTTTAAAAGGCGAATGCTTCCGTCATTTTAAGAAACTTTTCATTTCACAGGCTCCAAACTTAGAGGTATAGTCTACACATTATGAAATGCTTCCAGCTGTTAAAATGATATAACTGAGAAAGCACATTTTCCTTGAGAAAACTGAAAATTTTTACTATTGTTACATTAAAATTGCATAATTTAAAAAATGCGATTCTCTCAATTTTCCTTTAACTTACACTCTAAATATAATTTACTACATATAAGATATTTAATGAAATGAATAATATAAATATTTTCAAAATGCGGATTTTTTTTTTTTTTTTCCAAATTCAAAGGACCTGATGTATTGTAAATGCAATACTTCATGTTGCCACTCAACTAAAATTATTATATATTTCGAAAAGTAATGTTCACTATTCATTCATATATCTCACACATAACAGTTTGTATAAAATATAAGACAAGCGATTTATTAGTAAATCATTATAAAATTTTATCTATCTCATGGCTGTCGAGAATTTTCTTTGTTGTCATAAACAAGTATTTTAACGAAAAAAATATTGTTTATTTGAATCAATGGCGGTTAAGATTATTCTCAAGGACTTAAAAATTATCTTATTTTGATGTAACAACAATAAAACATTATAGTTTTCTCAATGACCGTTTGCATTTTAACAAACGTTTATAATTTTAAGAACCTTTTTATTTCAAAATATCCATATTTAGAGGTCTTGTCTGCATACACTGTAAAAAAAAAAACGACATTTTTACAGTACAAAGTACTGTTCATCTCGCGCACAAACTCGATCACAATTGAATGTACTATATCTTTCTTTGGTTTCCTGACTATTTAAACATGGAAAATACAGTAGTTGCGTAAAAATAAACAGCACAATGTACTGGTAATTTGGACGCCAGTAGTTTGTGCTGTGGTCCAAATGCGTCCAAAATTGCCAGTACATTGTACTGTTAATTTTACGCAACTACTGTACTTTTCATGTTTAAATAGTCAGGAAACCAAAGAAAGATACAGTACATTCAACTGTGATCGAGTTGTGCTGGCAAATTTACAGTGGCTTTTTTACAGTGTAGGATGAAATGCTTCCAGCTGTTAAAATGACATCAGTAAAAATGCACATTTTCATTGAGAAAATTGTAAAGTTTTACTATTGTTAAATCAAAATAAGATAATTTTTGTAATGCCATTTTCACAATTTCCTTTTCACTTACACTGAAATTATGATTCCTTACATATTATAAGAAATTTAATGAAATTAATGATATAAATCTTTTCAAAATGTAGAATAAGTCTCTTTCTTTTCTTTCCACCTTCGAAAGATCTCATGCTATGTAAATATAAAACTTCATGTTTCCGCTAAGCTAACATGATGGCATACCTTAGAAATTAATGTTCACTATTCATTCATATATCTCACACATAACAGTTTGTATAAAATATAAAACAAGCGATTTATTAGCAAATCATTATAAAATGTTGTCTGTCTCACGGTTGTCGGGAATTTTCTTTGTTGTCATAATTATTTTCATGTCCTTAATATTCCCTCACGTTTTTGCTGTACCACCCCTTTGAAACATTTCAGGGGAAGAGGGGACCGTTGTCATACGATGTGATGAGCGTTTATGAAACACATTCCGTTCCCTTCACTCGTGCCGTCGCTATATATATATATATAGATAGATATATGTGGGAGCGGTATGACAAGGGGACAAAATATTTTGATAATTGCGAACCGTTCCTAATAAGTTTGTCAAGGTTTTCTTTAAAAAATTCTCATTCTTGTTATTAGATGACATAATCTTTTAAAACTGCCTCCCTCCGAGATGTTTTGGGCGTGTAATACGAAAGATATGCATAGCCAGGATGCAATAATCGTCAAATTTTAAGATTTAATATTTTGGAAACATGTGTTTAATTTTCCTCTGCAATTCTTCATCCGGCTTGTCTTTGAAGATATGTTCAAGAAGATCTGAATTATCAGTTTAAATTTGTCTTTGATAATAAATCGTCGTTTTATTTTTAAATTGAAGTATCTAATGCCGAATTGTATGTAAAGATGGGTTTATTTAAAAGTATACATAGATAAATTAAATATGTAAATAAGTACAGTTATTACATTCTAATTTTTAGTAGAAATAATAACTAATAAGTATCAGAATACGCAAAAATATCATGTATGCTTCAGTACTAAAAGCACAT
The DNA here is from genome assembly GCA_963932465.1 of Maratus speciosus. Taxonomy (NCBI): domain Eukaryota; kingdom Metazoa; phylum Arthropoda; class Arachnida; order Araneae; family Salticidae; genus Maratus; species Maratus speciosus. The sequence goes on along the minus strand of OZ010792.1, from coordinate 520,330,004 downwards.
TTCTTATAAGTTTACAGCTTATTGCATGTATATTGACCTATTAGTTACACAACACTGTAAAAAAGAAACGGACTAAAATACGGAAATACTACTGGCAATCAAGACGCCAGTATCAAGACGCCAGTACTATTTCCGGACCGGCCAAAAGTTCCGTTAAAATACGGAAATAGTACTGGCGTCTCGATTTATAGTACGATTTCCGTATTTTAGTAAGGTTTTTTTTTTTTTTTTTTTTTTTTATTTTTTTTATTTACAGTGAATATAGGAAAAAGTATTACTGGAAAATTCTTATTTACTTTTATGCATATATTTTTTTTAAATGTGTTTCAATCTGCTTTTTATCTACTTCATTATAATATTAATATCTGCCTGTCTATCTCTAACCTTTATGTATTTGTACATATCTACAAATGGATGTCGTTATTGCGTTCCTCAAACTTACAATATTTCGCAATTTCTGACAAAAGATGCATGTACAGTATAAGCTCAAAAATCGGGCATAATCGGGCCGGATCTTTTAAAATTCCAGCTTTCTGAAAGAAGGTTAAAAGAACTTCCGACATTCTTAATGGTGCCTTTATTTATAATTTAATTCATAAATAAGTGATTGTTATGTGAGAAAAAGAGAAAATTAAATATAAAAAAAAACTAACTTTCATTAATATTTTCTGATACATTGATATATTATGGTATATTGATATCTAATGCCGAATTGTATGTAAAGATGGATTTATTTAAATGTATACACCGATAAATTAAATATGTAAATATGTACAGTTATTACATTCTTATTTTTATCATAACAAAAATATCATGTAACTCAGTACTAAAAGCATATTTCTTATAAGTTCACAACGTATTGCATATATACATTTATCTATTAGTTACACAATATAGGAAAAATGTATTGTTGGAAAATCTTTGTTTACTTTTACATATTTTTTTCAAATGTGCTTCATGTGCTTTTTATCCACTATTTTACATTATTTATATATGTCTGTCTATCTCTATCTTTCTGTATTTAAATACATCTATAAATGGATTTCGTTATTACGTTCCTCAAATTTACCATATCCCGCAAATTCTGAGAAAATGCACATGTATACACTAATTTTTCTCTCATTTGTATTTTTCCTCAAATTATATTCCCATGATATTTAGGATTCATTTCTTTGGTTCAAACAAAGACATTAAAGATGAGATGTTTTATTACCTACTATCGTACTTAGTCGAACTTATCGTCTTATATCGTACTTATCGTACACATCGTACAACATACATACCGTAGATTACCTACATATGTTATATTTATTGGATCAAGCTTGAATTTGCATATTACATATTCAAAATTTTATTAATTTTAAATTTTGTATTTTATTTTTTATACCTGTAAAGAAATACTATACATTTAGGATATTCTTTTACCAAACGAAAGATATCAAAGAAAACAGCATTTAGAAAAATATATAAACATCCTTATTCCAATGGTATTTTTATTTGCAGTAAGTACAGTTTAAAATTTATGAAATTACATTTCAACGCGCATAATATAGTATTGCAATTAATTTTTAAATTTTAATTTTTTAAAGCTATGTCATATGTCATAGAACAATATAATTAGAAATAGTAATTAAACCCTTAACTTTTTTTTTTTTTTTTTTTACACAATAAATTAAAAATAAGGACCCAGCACCACTTTTTTTTTTTACTAAAACATTTGGAAACTATTATTTTAACACAATCAAACTGATTGGTAATGTTATCATATTCATATAAACGATGGGTACGTAGATAAACTATTATTTTAACACAATCAAATTGATTGGTAATGTTATCATATCCATATAAACGATGGGTACGTAGATAAACTATTATTTTAACACAATCAAACTGATTGGTAAAGTTTTCATATGTTCCTTTACCTGCGGTTTGTTTTGTTGAGCTGTCTACATGACAGACCAGATGTTATTACCAATAAGGTTATCTGAGCGAAATATGCTCACTGGCTGTCGGCCCAGTTATCTTAAATGTTAGACCATTGATCCTGTGAGTCTGGGTTCGATTCCCGGTCTGAGCATTTTTTCGCTCAGTTTGAAGTATTCAATTCGTATAAAACATTTGGCTTTGTACAATCGAAAAAGGTATGCTATTTAACAAACCAAAGATTACAGTTAAAATTAAGTGGTATCCAAAATCCTTTAGTATGGAAGATAGCAAACCCTTTTTGCACGAGCGGCACTCGAGCAAAACAGTTAAGGGGTTAATAAACAATTGCAGTTAAACCTTCTTTTCTATTCTTATACAGGAAGTTTCAGAAACATTGAAACGTGCTTTTATTATTTCCTAGTTGAAGATACGCACGCAGTGTAGATTACAACAGTGTTCAAAATAAGGTAGAAATTAAAATTATATTGATGAAATAGTCCTTCCATTAATTTTCCAAAAGTTATACCTTTTAAATTTTTATATGGTCCATGGTTAGTATAAGTTATATCTAGAAAAAAAATCACCATACTCTGAGAAGTACATAAGTAAAAATTTCAGTGTACGACCAAAACCCACTGACTTTGGTATCGTGACGTTGTGATACTTTGAATTTAGAAAATTTCGAAGCTTTCCGGCACTAAAGAATCGTTTATCTGTTTTTAGTGCTGGGAAGCTCCGAAATTTCATTAAATTCAAAAAATCAAAACTCGGTGAATTATTTTATAGCCGGCTTGAACCGGATCTGAAAAGGAAACTATCCCCATATTAAAAAGCTGTAACAAAGATCGAAAAAGTGCAAACGCACAACAATGGATGTAGCTATCCTATGCAAAAAAGAAAAAAAAAAGAAAAAAAAAAGAAAAAAAAAAAGAAAAAAATTCCTTCAAAAATATGAAAATGCGAGCGAGAAATCTTTCTCCTATAGACTTAACATGAGCGTCCGACTTTCTTCGCGGGACTAGTGTTGGCTCTTAAGGTTGAAATTGTTATTTGAAGGTATTAAATTTAGGGTAGAGGTGCCGATATTGTCCTTTAATATTTCGTGCATCAGACTAGAAACATTTAATTTTATGTGGTTTTATCCTCCTCTTTTCGTTTCTCTTTTATTGATTTCCACAGAGAAGAAACTTTTTTATAATTACATTAACTGACCGCCAAATATATAATTATCATTTTAACCAGCAAGGAGTTATCATTGAAGAAAAAAGCTGAATGAGTTAAGCTGTATGGAGAAAATACGAAATCCATACAGAATACCTGCATAAGGAGAAGAAAGAACAGTAAAGGAATAGCATTTATGAAGCAATCCTTTTGTGGGAAATGTGTGGAGGGGGAGGGGGGAGGGGAAGAGTCGATTGCGACGTCCTTCCATCTTTCTTTTCACTCCGAGTGTTCTTGAATCACGGTACATGAAACAACCCACTGACTGATAAAAACCTACCTTTTACCATTTTCCATAAACGTTTCAAAGTGTGCAGCTGAGACCGACCAGAAAAGCTTCACCCCCACGGGACGATAGCTGCCGATCTTATTTGTTCACAGGTTACAACTTGATTAGGATCGGAGGCTTTGTGTTGGGGAGGGGGGCAACAGCAAGGCGCGCTAACGCAATTACCAGCAGCCGGGTTTGTTGCGTAATCCGTTTAGTGGGTTATGTCTTCGGCAGGGGCTCACAGCATACACACACACAAACTGAGGAGGATCTTCCTTCTTCTTTTCCGAGATTTCGAACTTCTTTTTTTTCCACCCCCTTCCCACAACCTCCCAACCCTCTAACTCAATCAGAGAATTCACGAAAAAATCCAAGAACTTTTTAGTGACGGGAAACTAATCAGAAGAGATTCCCTCATATGAGCAGAGAAGGGAAAAGTTTAAAAACGGCCCGTTCGCAGAGAGGGAGAAGACGTGGTGTGGAAGGTAACAAACCGAGGAAATAATTGTTAATTTGAAAGAACAAATAAACAGGGTCAAGTTTTTCTTTCTCTCATCTACGGAAGGAATTCGTGATGGATATAATATGTTTAGTTTTCTAAATCATGTGTGCAGCCTTTTACAAAGTGAAGGAGTTTCAAGCTGCAGAATCATCCGAGTGACAAAAGTTTTCTTAATTTGGATGAAGAAGGAGAAACAATGTGGCGTCGCCTCCTAAATTGGAAGTATCAAATGACTTGTTATATATGCAGTGAATTCTGATTTTTGACTTCTGCAAAACGTCCGTGTTTATTTAAATTGCGAGGAAAATTTGAGTGAAAAATTCTTTTTCCGTGATCATTTTAGAAGGTACACGTAATCTGCACCAGTAAAGAGTTAGCATTTGCTTATTTAACTTTTAATAAACACAGAATAAATCTAAAAGTTCCTTTCACAGCAAAATGTGATCTGGGAGTGAAAATAAGTTAGTCTCCTGTGCATTCAGAACCAATGTATATATATATATATATATATTTGAATTATTTAATTTTATCTCTTTTTCTTTTTTACTTATTTTAATCTGAATATTTAAAATTTATTCGCATATTAACAAGGTATATGAGAAGTGGAATATATAATAAGCTTTCTTATAGAAAATTTTCGACTTAATTTATTGTAAATTTATTATTACTTTATCTCGAAAGTTTTTTGCATAACTTTCATTTTTTTTAATCGCACTTAGGGTTATGTTTTCCTATAATACCAAGAAACGTTTAAAAAAGACATAAAGCATCTCCTTGAGCAATGATTAAAAGTTGAAATATAATAAATTAATACACTCATAACACTCAAATTTTATAGTACCATAGCTGGAAATCAAAATTTAATTTACAAATTTAACCTGAAAATTTGAAGTATTAAAAGTAAGTATCTAAAGTTTCATATGTAAAAAAGTAATTGATTTGAAACTTGGTTTAAAGCGAGAAAATTTTTAATTAAAATAATCAGTGAAAATTTTAATTAATGGTTAATTAATTTCAATTTTTGTATAAGATATTCGGCATTTTGAAGAACTTCCCTCTACTGAATAAAATTGGTTTAATCTCAACAATTGAAATGAAATTGCTTTCCAGGTTACTTAGAGAATAAGCTTAGGATAAATCAAAATTTGTTTTTTCTCAAAATTTAAATTTTGCAATCTTTGGACATTCGTTTCTTAAAAACAATTAAATATTTAGACGGAATTTTGTTAAAAGAAATAGTATTATAAAATTAACAATTTATGTGTCTATTGTTAATTATTTTTAAGTACATTTTCTAACTATCACAAAAACCATGTAAACTATTATATTTTTATTTATTTTTTACTTCTAATTAAATAACTATGAGCCTATTTTGTCGTTACAGTGATTTATTTAAATGATTATATTGATAACATTTTTAACTGATAAAAGAGTATATACAAAAATGATATAACTTGAGTTTAGCTAGTTTAAATCTGATTTTGATTAAAAATGTACTAATAATACGTAAAGCTTACTTGTTTACTGATAAAAATATATATAACTCCAGATCTTGTTTGCCAAGCTTTAAATTTAAATGAAAGATTTAAATTTTAAAAATAAGTTTGAAAACTGATTTTAAAATTATCGTTTTACTGTTGTGAACTTTTCTGTTCTTTAACTTTTCTTATAAATTGATGATTCCTTTTATATTTTTAAGCAAAATCATCTTTTTAGCGTACTGAAAAAATATTTCTATTCACCATCTGGAATGCGAATAAAATAAAATTAGATTTTAGTACGAAAACGATGCCAAACTTTTTTTTACCCAAGAGCAAACACTTGCAATGGAGGCGCCCAGCTTTATCCCCTTAAGTGTTCCGTCCGGTCAAGCGACAATTAATTACCGCTAATTACCTAATTACGTCTGGCCAGTGTGCGAGATAGGCACTTACCGCTAGCCTCGTCCATTAGTTTCCAGGGAATGTCCGCCATTGATTGGAACGTGAGCTATAGAGCAGACCAAACGATAATCAGATGGGAAAACGTCTCCCCTTCCCTCAAATGTACCCCGTTCGCAGTTGTCCTCTTTTTAATGGATACGGATTAGACAGGGATAAGGATACTAGTTCCAATGAAAAAAAAATTTTTTTTCTTTCAGGGAGTTTTAGGATAAAAACTGCTTTGGCTGCCAGAAAATGATGTTAGTTTTAAATGGGCACAGTGCCTTAAAATGTTCAAAACTTTTATTTATTTATTTTAATTTATTGTAACTAAATCATTCTTGTATTTGTCACCGACATTTTAAAACGTTATGTAAAATAATTTTAGAGGGATTTTTTTTTTCTCCACAACGATGCAAATCACCCATATTTAGGCCTTTGAATACAGGAATAATCATATATTTGCCTTTGGATGATTTAAGCCAAATTATTTTATTTTCATTTCAAAATAAATGAGATCAAGGTGAAGTTTTCTGTTACAGTTTCGCCTTTTTTTTTTCTTTTTTTTAAATCTCACCTTTTCCCTCGCAAAACGAAGATTTTCGTGATTATTTAAATGAATTAAAAGAAGGATTATATCTTTTTAATAGCTTACTTTGTAGTAGTATCAATATATATTTAGCGTATTTAAAATAAAAAAATTACAAAATCTGCCCTGTGTATTAGAAAAATTTTAAAACTGCTAACGGCTTTAAATAATTCTACAACATAAACATAAGAAAATTTCATCTAAGTCGTGTAAGTTGTTCGTAACTGTTTCTAATACGAATTAGTCATAGATAAGGACACACTTCCAATGAATTTTTTCCCCGAGTTTTTGGAGAAAAAAATTTATCTGATTGACATGACTGATTCATCTAGTGGGGCAAGTTTAAAAGGATACAATCCTAAAAAGGATCAAATTGTTTATTTGTTTAAATTTTTATTGTAGGTAAATTTTTAGACTATTTAATAGTTCGGGAGTTACTGAACTTCTTTCACAAAGGCGTAAAAAATGCACATTCCTTTAAATATTGGTGTAGTCATATTTGCTGACGGTTTAAGAAAATATCAACATATTTTGCCACCTCTCTCACCTATATAGAAGTGCACTTACTGGACAACTTAAATCACAAAATTCAATTGAGAATGTACAGCAGAATTTGCTGTACCAAAAAGATAACGCATTTCCTGCAATGCATTTCAGTTTCCTTTAAAATAAATAAACTTGCGGGCTTTTGCATACAAAATTTCACAGTGGTATAATGGAAGTTTTCACCTTTTAGATATATAGTCAATTATATATTTTTTAAAAAGATGTAATGATTGCAAGTTCAGAAGTGATGTACAACACCTTGTTCAAGATTATGTTAATTTTGAGTACTTGCTTAAATCTACATCCAAACTTTTTTTTTAATTTATAAAATTGTCCCAAAAAGTGACCCTATATAAATCCTATTTACTCTATGTTTCATAGAAAACAAATTAAAGTTAATGAGTATACACATATTGATAATTTGACGAAAAGATTAAAAAAAAAAATGGTAGGTTATTTAAATTAATAAAAAGAAAGGATAAATATCCTTTTAGTTGTTTTTTGAGTACTTGAATGTCTCTTTGAGAACTTGCATATCTTTTTGAGCACTTGCATGAATCTATATCCAATCACTTTTAAAATTTATAAAAAAAATTCCAAAAAGTGACCCAATATAACTAATATTTGCTCTCTTTGTTTCATAGAAAAAAATTAAAGTTAATGAGTATACAGATGTTGGTAATTTGACCAAAAGATCAAATTCCCGTAAAAAAAGAAAAAAAAATGTTGGCTTATTTATATTAATAAAAAGAATGGATAAATATCCTTTTAGTTGTTTTTTGAGCATTTGCATACCTCTTTGAGTACTTGCATATCTTTTTGAGTACTTGCATGAATTTACATATAAACACTTTTAAAATTTATAAAAAAAAATTCCAAAAAGTGACCCTATATAATTAATATTTACTCTCTTTGTTTCATAGTGAAAAATTAAAGTTAATGAATATACACATATTGGTAATTTTAATAAAAGATAGAATTCCCTTCAAATGAAAAAAACAAATGTTGGGTTGCTTTTAATAAAAAGAACGGATAAATATCTTTTAGTTGTTTTTTTGACACAATGTTTGTTGCAGTAAAAAAATATTTAAAACTGAAAAATTTTCTAAAAGTCTCACTCACAACCATTCGCAAAGCTTATATGGCTGCATTAAGTTCAATTACCTTGCTTTTTGATAGAGTGAATATACATGGTGTTTCTTCTTATCTTTGACCAATACCTAATTCCTAAACTAGTATTTAGAGGTATAGTTTCAATTGCAAACAGTTTCAAATGTTATTTCAGAAACCATTTATATCAATAAAGTTTTGCGCGTGTGTGTGAGGTGTGTATAATATATTAAAGTTAAATTTTTATCTGTCTTCCTAAAATCGCTAAATTTAACCCTATATGCTCCGACGGGACTTTTAAGTCACATTAAAGAAAATCCAATATAAAATTGATTTAATTCCTCTACTGATAAAAGTAGATGATACTTTTCATACAAGATACTTTGCTGAATCACATTGAGTGAGTACAGCGAAACAATCGAAGCTAAATATTTTTTAATGGTGTTATTTTCTCAACCATTTACACGGATTTAGCTTTTCTTCTATTAAAAAATGTTTTACGAAAAATGCGCAACTACAAAACATTTTTGTGTGACAGATAGGATCACAATTACATTTATTTACATTGTTCGTGTAAGAATTGTGAGGTTTCCATAACAGTATTTTTTGTTAATGAATCTAATTATTCTTGTCAATATTTTACAAAAAAAACCTCTAACTACCAATTTATTAAGTCAGTTTTATTTAAAAATCTATCTAAAAATCGAATTGTTATTATATAAGTTGTTTTGGATATCTTCAGACATTAATGAATATAATTATTGAAGAGGAGAAAATTTCTGATTTACAATTCGTGACATAAAGGGTTAAAAAATTATATGGCTTCCTAAAGACATTAGATTTTAAATTTTCCATGGCTTCCCAAAGTAACCAAATTTAAATGCAAAAGGTAGGTCCTACAAATTATATTTAGAAAAACATTCTCAATGTTTTAAAAAGTAAAACAAAAAATCAAAAAATAACAACAGCAATTTAAAAAAATTAAATTTTTTTTAAAAATTTTAAAAAAATAATTTTTTTTTTAAATTAATAGTCGTACCTCACTACACTCGTAGCACACTTGCGTAAACTCGCTACAATTTGAAAGTAGTTAGGTGCGCTACGTGGAATTTTATGAATTTTAAGAGTCTTTCGATTCTAAGAACGGGTTTCTCTATTTTTAATGCCAGAAAACGCTGAAAATTTTTTAAATTCAAAGTATCAAAACTTGATCAGCAATTTTCTTAATTTTTTTTTCTTTCTTTTGTCTAACTTTAACACGTTGTTATGGAATGTACACAGTTGAACCTCGTTAACACGGAATTGAAGGGACTACGATTTTTTTTTTCGTGTTATCCGAGATTTCGTGTTAACAGTCAAAATAGTTGCGCTACCTATGTCAGGTATAAAAATCCACTAAATTAACCTACAAAAATGTCCCTGCTCTTGAAATCATAAATTAATAAGAAATAGAAAATGTATTTAAGGGTGTAATGTATTATGGGTGTCACACTGGGAAATTCTCTTATTTAGAAACTACATAATGTGCCGTGCTTCTCTATTTTTTGATAAATGCACAAAGTATTGTAAAAAATGCTGTCAAAGTGGGCGTTTTGAACCGAATTTTCCGAAGCGGAAGAACTGGGAAAGGAAAAAATTGTCATACTGAGAAAATAATTGTTTAAAATTCTAATTAAATGTGTGAAAAATGAAATCACACGGCCTCTTATACATCTCTTCAAAAATCACCTCAGCAAGTTTCATGTTTTTACTTTTAAAAATGAATCTGAAAATGTCTCAGAAAATTTCGAGCTGTTGAGGGAGGAAAAATACTTTTTCGAGTACACCCTTAAGAAATAAAACATATTTGTCATGATTTTAGGGAATAATAAATTTATTCACCTGCTAATCATTATTTTTTTAACTGCGTTATTGACTTTTGCTTCAATTTTTGTAAATTACTTCTTTTTAGGGACCCATTCCATCACCCAAATTTTCATAGTGTCAGATATATAGCTCGTGGTCAACGTGGGAAAACTTCCATATATCAGAGGAAAAAGAAAAGTAGGGATAAGTCAGGAATTCAGTATTTCACCATTTTCTGAAACCATTTTCCCTTTTAGGTCATTTTCAAATTGTGAGAAAAATTCCATTTTTAATAAGAAAATGCGACAAGTAAGGTTTAAATATCGAAAACTTCGCGTTAGGTATCAAGTTTTGATTTTGGAATAATTTTTTTTTCATTTTAGGCAGGATTTTGCGAAATTCAATTTCGTGTTTTAAACGCATTAATTTAATGTACTTTTTAACAACTACACCTTTAGTTTTTCCCAATAGCTCATTAATTGTAAGACATCATATATTCAGCCTGGGTGTTGAGCTGATAACAGCTGGGAAACCCCTCAACGCTGCTCTACTATTCTGTTCAACTCATTAATTAACATTAATTTTCAGACTTATCTGACGAGACCTCAGTATTATTTCGTGTTAAGCGAAATTTCGCTTTAAAAAACTTTCGTATTAACGAGGCTCGACAGTACAGGGTGTCCCAAAAGTCCCTGACACATTTTAAAATTCAATATAAAATCAATTAATTGTTGTGCGGGAGTGCGGTTTGCACTAAAATGCTTCTCATGATAAAAAGTTTCCTTCAACCGAATAAAAAAAATTAATTCCAAATTTCGAGCATAGATGGCGCCATCTGTCTTTAAGTTTGGGTTCAAACATGTTTTTTTTTTTTTTTTTTTTTTTTTTTTTTTTTTTTTTCAGATTAGCTCCTATTTGGTTTCGAATTACCAACCTACGCAATTAGTTTTCTCGCTGAGAGTCGTCATTTCTGTGTCACAGCGTCAAAACTAATCTAAAAATCAGAAAAAAAACGCATGCTTGAAACCAAACATACGGTGCCATCTATGATTGAAGTTTTGAACTAATTATTTTTTTCACTTGAAGAAAACTTTTCATCATGAGAAGTATTTTAGTGCAAATCGCACTTCTGTACGACAATTTATATTGAATTTAAAAGTGTGTCAGGGATTTTTGGGATGCCCTATATTTCTATATACAACTTATAATCCCCAGGGACTCTAAAATATGTACATTTATTAATTTTAACTAAAAATAAATATTTTGATTGAAATGGCTTCTAAGTTGGTGAAGAACAATATTTGTTACACTTTTGAACTTGGAACTATGACTCTAAAATTAACAGTTTAGGAATTAGTTTTTGCAAGCGATTAAAAGAAAAAAAAAACCCCAGAAAAGAATCCCCAGGGACTCTAAAATATGTACATTTATTAATTTTAACTAAAAATAAATATTTTGATTGAAATGGCTTCTAAGTTGGTGAAGAACAATATTTGTTACACTTTTGAACTTGGAACTATGACTCTAAAATTAACAGTTTAGGAATTAGTTTTTGCAAGCGATTAAAAGAAAAAAAAAACATTGTAGCCATCACAGTACATTAAAGCATAAAAAGTTTCGAAAATTGTTGTGTTTTTAGAAGAAAAAAAAAATGAATATTATCAATAGAGTTAAAAATCCTGTAACATAAACACATGACAATTTCATCCAAGTCGTATAAATTTTCACACAAATTTCAAAAACATTTTTCAATATATTACACAACAGCAAAATTCCTTTCGGAACCTTATTGATATGTAGATTTCCTACTTTACACGGAAGGTGGAATAGCATCTGTCCGGCTATAGCGGGTATTCTCGAACAGACGCTGAGGTTTAGGCTTATGTCAGGCGGACGTCTATTTGCACTCTTTTTTGTGTTAACATGAAAAAGAAACACATGCAAGCGAAGGTGTAGGAAGGCTATAGGAAGGAAAAAAGCGTGCAAATAGACGTTCATCTGACATTAGCCGTCCTACAACTTCGCTTGCATGTGTTTTTTTTTTTTTTATGTTGAAACAAAAAAGCGTGCAAATAGACGCCCGTCTGACATTAGCCTTAGAATAAAAAAACTTCGAACGGCTATAAAAGTTTTAAAACTGAATTTAAAAGTGTATACATTATTAAATTTAAAATTAGCTGGAAAATAACGCGTTTAACTTTAAAAAATTTCAAAGTCACCCTAAAATATCACATTTTGCTTAAATAAATAAAATAAAAGTGGGAAAATTATGTTAAAAGTAAGCGAAAAATGCAACGATAAAAAATAAGAGTATTAATAAAATTATTTTTCAAAAGTTCGAAAAGTTTGATTAAAAATATTGGTATAAAATAGTTAAAATTTTTCTTACTTATGAAGAAATCAGATTCTGAAGAAATTGTCTGCTTCTTACCTAAAAAGAGATTTAAAGAAATTTTAATTTTAACAATAAAAGCTTTTAAAATAGCATTTTTTTATGATTTACTGAAAAATGTCTCTTTAATAAACCAGTACCTTCTTTCTAGAAGGGTTTTGGTCCTTGACGCTTTTTACGTGACTGAAAAGAAGGGTTATGTGTTTCACGCGTATCTGTGTATGTGGATTTCTTTATACCCTCGAAACATCCGAAAGGCTGGATGGATTTTTATGAATGAGGTTTCTATCAATTTGTCTTAACGACCCAATGGTTATAGGCTAGGTTTTGTTTTTATAAATTCAAAATGGCGGCCGTAAAATACAAAATGGCGGTAGAGACGAAAAAAATTTACGTACCCTATTGATTGGCCTATCATTGGATAGGTCTTTCAAAATGAAGACGATGTTTCATTGACTATTTTACAGTCAGAAGCTACGTTGAAATAGTATACAACCTGGAAATTGTGTAGGTAGGATATTTAGCCTTACTGCAACTCTAACCTTCATTGACATCTATAGGCTTCCTCATCAAAACAGTGTTTATAGATAGGAACTAACAATTAAACACAACTTAAAACTCATCAATACAAGTAAATAAAAAAATAGGTAAGTAATATAAACAAGTAATATAATAGAAAAAAATATATTTTAAGTCAATTCCTACTTAGGTCAATAAGAGAATTTGTTTTTTTCTCCCATTCTTCTTTCCTCTGGAGTGGCGCTTAAAATGCCTTGATCAAGAAGAAGGCTCTCTCGGTCTTAAAATACCTTGATCAAGAAGAGGTCTCTCTCGATTATTGAAAATTAATTAATTAAATTTAATTAATGAATTAATATTTGAAAAAAACTGGATTAACATCAAGTGTCATCCACTACAAGTTTAAAAATATTTATTTGAGCTTGATTGGATCAATAATAAGTATTTTATTAACGATTGAAAATGTGAACAAGATATAGATAGCGAGAGTGTGAACAAATAGTAGGAATTGAAAACAAAATAGTTTCACATTGATGAGAAATAATTAATTAGTTCCCTTTTTACGCAGTCGGGTTTTTTGATTTTTAAATTTAATTGTTTTTAGATATGCGTTGGATCTGTGTGCTCAAATTATTTTTAAAAAATAAGATTTTACTTTTTTGTAATGGAGTGACTTCCTCCGAATTATATTAAGTATTTGTTTTCTTAAATGAAAGTTAGAATTCTCGTGCTATATTCACCTTGAGTTAAGGGGTCTCAGGACTCTTGAATCTTTGAAATTTTTGAAATTTTATTCTTTTTTTATGTTAAACTCCTACCTTTTCTGAACATTTTGATACTATTATTTGCATGAAATTCCCATTAGAACGGTAGTTATGGCTTTTAGAATTATACCCGCTTAATAGCTGAAGCGGCGTTTCCGAAACTTTGAAGTCATTTTTCTCCAAATGACGTTTTTGGGCATAACGCGCACGATAGCTCAAAAATTTCTGAATATTTTTTTTTAATGAAATTTTCAAAACCTATGTTTCATGTTAGTCTGTATAAACTGAACCTTAAATTTCCTTTATTATTAAAAAGATATTTTTTTAGGTGACTGAACTGTTGAAATTTTCTAAATTTTGTATTAGCTAAATACAATTTTGTATTAAACATATAAAAATGCTTTATATACAAATTTAGGTTCAGGGTAATTATTATAATCTAAAGCATAAGTAGGCACCAAAACTTTCGTTCTAGTTGCAAAATTTATTTTGTAATCTTGCACGTAATCTTTTATGCCAATTTTCTACTCGTCAAATGTATGACACAGTCTGACAATTTAGAGCTCCCTGTAAATACTAATTGAGCATCTATCAATTTTTTAAAGACATGAAATGAAAGGACATATTTATATCTTTCATCCCAATAAAAAATGTGTCTTAAAACCATATACATTTTAAGATATTAAATGTTGAAAATGGTCTTTTTTACCATTTTTTATAATTTTAAGAGTCCTCAGACCCCTTTAAAAAGTAAGATTTGTTTCCGAATGATATTAACAATCATAAAAACCAAACTGCTGAAGTATTTATTTTCTTAAACGAAAGTTAAAATTCTAATGCTATATTCACCTTGCGTTAAATAATTAAAATACATGTAAAACATATAATACATAAATACATATAATATATCTTATCTGGCGTACAAATGTTTTCTTCTGGACAATTCTCAAATCAGCGCAAAGAAAATATTAACAACATTTAAATCCTACCGATGACGGCCTTGTAATGGTTGAAAACTTTCTAGGTTTTTCTTATGTATTTTAAGATATTTTTAATTTGTATTTTAAATATCTTTATATTATATTTATGCGTCTGAAAGTAATTTTTGTACAATTATTTGTGCTTTTGTATGTATTTTAATTATTTGTTTTTATTGTTTGTACATATTAAATAAATTACTCCTGGTTACATACATCTGATAGATTGCTTCTGTTTGTGTATATTACATAAATTTTTCCTGGTTGTATAAGTTAATTAAATTGTGTAAATATTGAAGAAATTGCTCGTGTATATGAAACAGTGGAAAGATTTTCTGAAAGCCTACTTTATATGTCTGAAGGTAAAACATTTCCCTTCTCTTGCCAAAGGTAGGGCCAGGGCCTGATTATAAGGTACGCGAAGCACAAGCTAGCTTTCCCTCTAAAATTTAAGAGAGACCCCATAATTATGACAGATTGGGCCTCTAATTTTCTTTTTTATATATTTTTTTCACATTGGGTTTTTATTTTTGTTGGAGGGAAGAGTTTGCCTAATTCAAGAGACAAATGCAACACTAACTTCAGAATACTTATCTAACCGGGAAATCTAATAGGTGATCAATAGATTGTTAACCCCTTGAGGGGTGGTGGGATATATTTTATACCACCTACGATTAATGAAGATTTGCACCAGAAAAATTTTATGAAATTTTACTTTCCTAACTTTGGAGGGAAAAAGTCGTAAAATTGCTTTTTCTTATTTTGAAATAATTTTTTTTTTCTAAATTTCCGGTGGGAATTGAGAATTACACGGACGCAATTGCTTGTCCCTCAAGGGGTTAACCAATCATATGGCATGCTGATTTGCTGGTTAGAAATCATACATATAACTCAAAATGCAACAAGTATATACGCCACAAATATACCCTATCTATACATTATACACAGGAAACCTAAAGAAAAAAAGAAGCTGTTTGATTAAATATCTGAACTCAGTTAAGTTTCTATCAGGGATAGTATTTATTGCACTGTTCTAGTCTGACAGATGTTCATTTACAAAAATCATTATAAATCAAGTTATGTATACCTAAAATATTTTTAATTAGATGAAATTCGTATAATTAGAAAATCATTTTTTGTCGCTGATCAATTAATTATTTTATTTTATATGAAAATAAAAAGTTTTGGCCCACACGTATAATTTATTAATAATTACGTATATTTATTTATGTATTAATTACTTAAAAAAAAATTTGAACATTTTCATTTTCGTTTTCGGCAGAAAATAGTAAGAATATCGAAATTCGGTTTTGGTCTTAAAAAGCTGTTTCGGTCGATCGTCGATCCTTAATAATAATATTAATAATAAATTGAGTAAAACAAATGTGGATAAAATGGAAAATATATGTAATAGTAAAATGGAAAAAATATATATATAAGAGTTAAAACCTACAATTCCAGTTTTAAAAAAATAAATAAATGTGAAAAAGCAGAGAATAATATGCAATTTATAATGTAAAAATATTAAGAAGAAAATTATAAATTAAATAAATAAATAAACTTCTTAAAAAGTTCCTCTAATTTCTTATGAGAGGAAAATAATTACTTCGCGTACATGAAATTGTCCTATCCTGAAATCATTCCTTAAAAGTTATTCCAAAACTAAATCTCTCATCCGAATAGCACCGAATATTAAAAAAATAAATAAATAAAAAACATTCACAAGTATCAACATATGAATTTATGAATTTTCGAAACAAAAGATGCAATAGTACCCGACCCGAACCCTAAATATCCATATAAAATCAACCCGCACTTTATCGCTGAGTATAATTAAAATGTAGAGTTAGTTGTGGTCTGATTTTTCAGCGAAGCACTGCTGAGGATGATTAGTCCGATCGCAAAGATGTAGTAATTCTGCATTGTTTCTAGTGTACATAGCATTTTATTTCACCTAGATATTTAATCAAAGTAATTTAGAGTCTACCTCAATTTCTGTTTAACTACACGCTTCAGTAAATAGTCTGAAGTAACGTATAGTAAAACCTCTCAATAGCGGATATCTCGGGATCGTTGAATAGAGTACTGCATCGGGGTCGGGTTGTTCCTAATTTTATTTTTTCGGGTCGGGGTCGAATTCACTCCAGAAAATTCTTGCGTGTCATATTTAGGTCAATCAAGTTGTTGCAATTTTCAAAAAAGTTTGAGCAGAACTATATCTCAGATGAATATAAATACGTATTTGAATATGAATGAGCATATATTCAATTTATTGCATGAGAAATAAAATGTATATAAGAAATGTGATATTATTCTTTCTTTACGACACAGTTAAGAACCAATTTTTCTTCTCTCGGAATATGAAAATTATTACTAACATTTCGCTTTTGATACACTCAAAAACACACCTATCGTAGTTGTGATAGTTTACATGCGCACACGTACATGTTACGTAGATTGGGAGGCGCCCACTATTCAGAGGTACAAGCGTATAAATATATAAGAAAGTGAAAAAAGTGTTCGCTAAATAGAAGTATCCGCTTTTTGGGAGTATCCATCATGAAGGTCTTATTGTATATAGATTTTTAACCGGAAAAATATTTTGGACATTCTTTAGAAAAATTGGGTCAACCCAAATCCGACCGACAAAATTCAAAACCCAACCCGAAACAAGAAAAAGTGAACCCGCCCTAACTCGACCTGCTGCTAAAAAGTAGCAATCAAATCGACCCGAACCCGAACCGCAACGAAAAAATATATCGCTAACCCGATCCGACCCGACACGCGGGTGCGGGGGAAAGCGGGTAACCCGACCCGATGCAAGACTCTACTCCAAACTATACATATAAGCAAAGAGAGAGATAAATACATCGACAATTTAAACGTGTTTTTAATTCCCTCCCTACTTCTCTTTTTAGGTGCGTTCGTAATTATATAAATACGTAGCACCTATAATCGCCGTTTGGTCAGTCAGTCCGTCCGCATATAACAAAGCAAAAACTACCTAAGCGAATGGTATGAAATTATAAATATATAATTGATGCAAACTTTTGTCGAGTCATTTCAAATTTTATGAAAATCGGATGTATAATTTAATTACAGGAACAGTAAAAAGTTTTCCGTTACATTACGGTCAATGGGAAATAAATTATTTAAAGTGCATCTTAATGATGTTACAGCCTTTCGAACAGAATGAAATGGATATGCACTTATGAAGTGCACTTAAAATATACATTCAGTACAATATGCAGTGAAAAAAAATATTTATAAAACTACATATAGTACGAACGCACCACATTTGCCACATTTGACGTGCAATTTCCAACTTGTTATTAACAATGCTTGCTCAATCCTCAAAACATTATACAATTAAAATTTTCGTCAATTTATTTAAAATAGAACAAAATAAGTGAGGTGATATTGACGCTATCGAAAAAATTGATATGAATTTTTTCAAATATGACATATCAATTTCAAAAACATTGCTTAAATATCGGTAGTAAAAATGCAAATGATCTTATTTTGACGCAATAACGTACAAAACTGTCGAAATATTGGGCAACTTTAATTAACCCTCTTACAGCCGAGCATAAGAGCAAAATTGTAATGTTGTTTTCTCTGCAATTTTCCAAATAGGCAAAAACAAGATAATTTTTCTGCATGATATAAAAAATTTAATTATGTATAAGAATATAACCGTAACACCTAATTTTAATTTCCGGTAGAGTATTAATCACAGCTTAGTATTTCAAAACTGCATGATATCTGTAGAATTACATCAATTTAAGAAATGCTTCTATTGCAGTGATACCTACAGCTTAATAAACGGATATATCGGTTCAAGGCAGTAAGAAGGTAATTAGAAAGGTCATTTGTAAAATCTAATTTCATAATTAATTTAAAAGTAAACATTTTTGCATATGTTATTTCGTTTAATATATTTACAAAGAAAAAAAAAAGAAGCAAATGGATTATAATTTTAGACAAAAAAAAAAAAAAAAAACCTTCAGAGATGAAAATTATTATTTAACTTTTCCAAAGCTTCTTCTTATTTTTAATTTTTGTTCCAAACATAACTCATAATTAACATGCTGAATATTTAAAGTACAAGAAATATTCGCAAATGTCAACATTTGAACAGTTGAATCAACACTTGCATAAAACGAAAGAATTTCACCAAACTATATATATATGTAGAGAGAGAAATGTATCGACAATTCCAATGTCTTTCGAATGAAAATGAAATTTCAAATTATTTTGCTTAAAAGGCGCAAAAGCCAACCTAGTGAAAAAGATTCCATGCCGGGACTCGAACCCGAGCCATCAGTATAGCGCACTGACGTTCTACCGACTAAACCACATGGAACGATACCCAGCCTGGAACTTCTCACTATTACAGGTTGGCAAGGCTACAAACGCAGCACAAGATGGAATATTTTCCCGTGAGCCACCAACATGGGGCAAACACAGACTCATAATTAAATCCAGCATCGATAGAATCTATATTAATAATTGGAAATTTTTCAAGAGAGATACATTCGCCTTGCATACAATATTTCAAATGAAAATGAAATTTCAAATTATTTTGCTTAAAAGGCGCAAAGGCCAACCTAGTGAAAAAGATTCCATGCTGGGACTCGAACCCTGGCCATCAGTATAGCGCACTGACGTTCTACCGACTAAACCACATGGAACGATGCCCAGCCTGGAACTTCTCACTATATTAATATTTCCAAATATTAATATAGATTCTATCGATCTGGATTTAATTATGAGTCTGTGTTTGCCCCATGTCGTTGGCTCACGGGAAAATATTCCATCTTGTACTGCGTTTGTAGCCTTGCCAACCTGTAATAGTGAGAAGTTCCAGACTGGGTATCATTCCTTGTGGTTTAGTCGGTAGAACGTCAGTGCGCTATACGGATGGCTCGGGTTCGAGTGCCGGTATGGAATCTTTTTCACTAGGTTGGCCTTTTCGCCTTTTAAACAAAATAATTTGAAATTTAATTTTCATTTGAAATATTGCATGCAAGGCGAATGTCTCTCTCTGGAAAAATTTCCAAATATTAATTCCAATGTCTTTTTTTTCCCCCTCCTACTCCTTTTTTTCCCTTCAATCCTCAAAACATGATACAATTAGAATTTTCGTCAATTTATTTAAAATAAAAGAAAATAATTTGACGATATTGGCGATACCTACAATATTAATATGTAATTGGAAATTTTCAAATGTTACACAATAATTTCACAAATATTAGATAAATATTGGTAGTAAAAATGCAAATAATCAAATATTGAGGAAATATCGTTTAAAACTATAAAAATATTGAGACAACTTTAATTAATTAGAAAGGTCATTTGTAAAATCTAATTTCAAAATGAATTTAAAAGAAAACATTTTGCATACATTATTTCGTTGAATATATTTACAAAGATAAATAAAAAATAAAAAAGCGAATGGATTATAATTTCAGCCAAAAGCAAACTTCAAGTGAAAAAAAAAAACAACTTTATTTAACTTTTTCAAAGATTCTACTTATTTGTAATTCCTGTTCCAAATATAACTCATAATTAACATGCTGAATATTTAAAGGTACGAAAAATATTCGCAAATGTCAACATATGAACAATTGAATCAACACTTGCATAAAACGAAAGAATTTCTCCAAACTATATACATATGTAGAGAGAGAAATGTATCGACAGCTCAAATATCTTTTTAATTCCCTACGTACCTCTTTTTTTCCCTTCAATCCTCAAAACATTATACAATTAGAATTTTCGTCAATTTATATACAATAGAAGAAAATAATTTAGACGATATTGGCGATGTCTACTATATTAATATTTAATTGGAAAATTTTCAAATGTTACATAATAATTCCACAAACATTAGATAAATATTGGTAGTAAAAATGCAAATAATCAAATATTGACAAAATATCGTTTAAAACTGTAAAGTTATTAAGGCAACTTTAATTAATTAGGCTAATGTCAGACGAACGTCTTTTCGCACGCTTTTTTCGATTTTAATGCATCCCTTCACATGCTAGCGAAGGTGTAGGGAGGCATTAAAAGCGAAAAAAGCGTGCAAAAAAGACTTTCGTTTGACATTAGCCTTAGAAAGGTCATTTGTAAAATCTAATTTCAAAATGAATTTAAAAGAAAACATTTTACATACATTATTGCGCTGAATATATTTACAAAGAAAAATAAAAAAATAAAAAAGCAAATGGATCATAATTTTAGCCAAATGCAAACTTCAAGAGAGAAAAAAAAAACTTTATTTAACATTTTCAAAGATTCTACTTATATTTAATTCCTGTTCCAAATATAACTCATAATTAACATGCTGAATATTTAAAGGTACGAAAAATATTCGCAAATGTCAACATATGAACAGTTGAATCAACACTTGCATAAAACGAAATAATTTCTCCAAACTATATATACATGTAGAGAGATAAATGTATCAACAATTCCAGTGTCTTTTTAATTCCCTCCCTACCTCTTTTTTTCCCTTCAATCCTCAAAACATGATACAATTAGAATTTTCGTCAATTTATTTAAAATAGAAGAAAATAATTTAGACGATATTGGCAATACCTACAATATTATTATTTAATTGGAAAATTTTCAAATGTTACATAATAATTTCACAAACATTAGATAAATATTGGTAGTAATAATGCAAATAATCAAATATTGACGAAATATTGTTTAAGACTGTAAAAATATTGAGGCAAATTTAATTAATTAGAAACGTAATTTGTAAAATTTAATTTCAAAATTAATTTAAAATAAAACATTTTGCATACATTATTTAGTTAAATATATTTACAAAGAAAAATATAAAAATAAAAAAGCAAATGGATTATAATTTTAGCCTAAAGCAAGCTCCAAATGAAAAAAAACTTACGAGATGAAAATCATTATTTAACTTTTTCAAAGCTTTTACTTATTTTTAATTCCTGTTCCAAACGTAAATCATAATTAACATGCTGAATATTTAAAGTACAATAAAAAATATTCGCAAATGTCAACATATGAACAGTTGAATCAACACTTGCATAAAACGAAAGAATTTCTCCAAACTATATATATATATGTAGAGAGAGAAATGTATCGACAATTCCAATGTCTTTTTAATTCCCTCCCTCCCCACTTTTTTAAAAACCCAGTGCTTGCTCAATCCTCAGACCGTGATACCATCGGACTAAGAAAAAGATAAATAGAAAAATTCAATTTCCACCTGAGGTGAGATTCTTTCTTTGCGATTTTCTACAAACTCGGAAATCTCTCGGGGGTCGGCGCAGGGCCAATCAATGGCCTGGGCCCGAGCGCCCAAGTGTGAAATTGGGACCCTACACCTCAGGGACCCCTCGATGGCGATAACGCACTCCCTCTTAATCTGAACTTTTATTATTAACCTGGGGAAGTTTTTTAGAGCGAATGTACTTGTTGGCGACTTAGCTTCAATTCCCAGCAGTAAATAATTTTCGTCTACAAGAAAGAATTTTTTTTTCAGCCTGTTCTCGAATTATAGCTTTTTTTTGTTATGTTTTATTTGAAACTCATTTTTAGTGATGTTTATCGGAGTTTTTGTTGCAGGCTTTTCCATGCTTGGAAAATTTTCATTAAATAACTTTGAGTATATGTGCACTCACCCTGATGGCAGTTTATGAATGAGGGGAAACTTACACTTACAGGCTGAGAAATTACGCTCGAAGTGATTCTTTCATTTTTTGGTTTGTTTTTGGTTTTAAAAGGTTTTCAGAAAAGCTAAAAAATTAGATATTTATTTCACAAAGGGCATCAATTTAAAAAATGATGTGATAAAAGTAACAGAGATAAAAATTTACTTATAAAAATAAATAATTAGACTAGCGCTTCAAGTTGGTAAATTCATTGTGTAAACATTGAGATTGGCTGCTTAATTCAAAACTTTTGACTGAATTTTTATCATGGTAACAAAGTTTAAAAGTAAATTTATAATTTAAGTATTAAGTGAACCAATTTAAGTGAATCTGAAAAATAATTTACATACAAACTTTTAAATTTTTGATTTATTTTGTGTAAATTATACATAAAAAAAGATGAAAATAATGAAGCTATTTTTTTAATAATAAAGTAATATATTTCTTGCATGGTAAATTCGGACAATCTTATTAAACTGATTTCTCTTAGTTAAAAGTAACTTTGAACAGAGTTTATAATTTTGTTACAACTTGAAATTTTGTTTTATCACTAGGATTTTGTGCCAATCAAAAAGGAATTTGAAGAACTTTTTTAGCATACTTATTTTTGGCGGTATTTTCTGAAACATTTATTTTTTCGTTTGGGGAAAATGAAAAGCGTTGTTAGATTCCTTAAAATTTTAACAAAATCTGTGTCTATCTCTTTTATACATTTGCATATGTAAGTAATTTTGTAAATATGTCAGAAAAAGACATTAGATCAGATTATTAAACATGATTACTGTAATTTTTTGTGAATTTCTTTATTACAGAATATATATATATATTCTCTTAAAATTCACTTAATTATTCAATTAAGTTAAACAATAATATGGAAATAAATTTGGTAAACATTGGGACACCTTGCAATACAGAGTAGTTAATATACGAAAGTTTATTCAAATTTTGGTTACTTTTCTTCAAATTAATTGCAAATCGAACTTAGATTATCTTAGAATTCAGAAGAAACATAGAAATTCTTTGGTTACAAATTAAATTAATCAAATTTTCATACGCGCAAATAAACGGTATAACTTACAAAGTAAATGAGATTTCAAAAGTTTGTTAGAAATACATATAACAGAAGATGTTTACATAAAAATATTCTATTAAACCCATGCGTAAAATTACGAGTGTAGTTCGTCGTATGTTTTTAGTTCCAAACTATAAATTGAAGAGCGTAGTTAGTTTTATGTTTTTCATTCCAGATGGTAAAATAACGAGCTATACTGGTTATGCAACTAAAATTACTTAAAACGTTTTCACTATCACAAATTTTTTGCAGTCCCTAATTCAAAATAAATTTAATTACAGTTTTATCCAAGTCAATAAAGAAATTTATTAACAAAATGTATGGATGATAAAACTTTTCCTTTTTCTTTTTTCTTTTTTAGGGTTCCGTACTTAAAAAGTAAAAACGGAATCATTATAAGATCACTCCTGTGTCTGTCCGTCTGTCTGTCACAGCCATTTTAATCGTAAACTATGGAACGTGGAAAGTTCAAATTTGGGGAAGTAATAAAGACCATTGACGCACATATTTTCAGATTAATAAACATTCATAAATATATTTAGTAAAACAGTAGAGGGGCTAATTATGCTACTTGAAAAAAAATATTTTCTTTGTATATCATGTGGGGTATCCTGTGAAAGCTTTTGTAACGCTGAACTCAAAAATTCATTCCTTTTAATTTTAGGTATTATATTTTCAAAGATATTGTTGAAAATGTAGAGCAAAAATATGTCCCCCCCCCCCATCTAATTCCGAATCTACTGAAACTAAAATTATGAAAAAATTAGAGGTAGTAGACGTTAATATAAACCTTGCCGGAAAATTATAGCGATTACCCTAGGTCACATAGTTTTTGAGTAATTAGCAATTTTCTGTTATACACAAATTTCGATTTACGGGCATTCAGAAAAATTGTTGAGCATCGCTGAATATACCTATCGTTGCAGAAAAATAAAAGCGTTGTTGATAATGATTTTTGAAAAAAATCATCGGTAATTAGCTCAGATATTAACCCTTAAAGGTACGGTCAGTTTGGACATACACAAGAATACGGTGGCGTACTCTATACCTAGTTAACGACTTTTAATGATATATATGTGTAATGTAATGTCCAGTAACAGTATAAAAGCAATAAACGTCAAATTGTTAAAAACATACTAATTTAAGGGGTCTCGGGACTCTAAAAAGTGGAAAAAATGGAAAAAAAACCATTTTCAACATTTAATGTCTTAAAATGTATATGATTTTAAAACACAATTTTAATTGGAATGAAATATATAAGTATGTTCTTTCATTTCATGTATTTAAAAAATTGCAAGATACAGAATTAGTATTTATAGGGGGCTCGAAACTGTTAGACATTTGTCGAACAAAAAATTGGCATAACAGTTTACGCGCAGGATTACAAAATAAATATTGCAACTAAAATGAAAATTTTGGTGCTTGCTTATACTTCAGATTGTAATAATTTCCCTGAACTTAAATAAATTTGTATTTAAAGCATTTTTATATTTTTAATGCAATGCTGCATTTAGCTAGTACAAAATTTTGAAAATTCCAACAGTAAAATCACCTAAAAAAATATTTTTTTGAACAATAAAAAGGAAATTTTAGGTTCAGTTTATACAGAATAACATGGAATATATGTTTTGAAAATTTCATGAAAAAATATTCAGAAGTTTTTTGAGGTATCCTGCGCGTTATACCCAAAAACGCCATTTGGAAAATAATGACTTTAAAGTTTCGGAAACACCGCTTCAGCTATTGAGTGGGTATAATTCTAAAAGCCAAAACTTCTGTTCTAATGGGAATTTCAAGGAAACAATTATATCAAAATATTCAGAAAAGATAGGAGTTTAACATCTAAAAAAATTTAAATTTCTGAAATTTTGAAGCTTTAAGAGTCTTGCGACCACTTAATCCTTTCCGGCACGGAGTAATTCTATTTATAAACTTATGAAATAATGAACTGACACCAGAATTTATAAACGAATTTATTAGAAAATGCGAACTTGCTTATTTTCACGTACATGATAAAAGGAAATTTTAATTAAATATTCTTGGTGCCATTTGTCTGTTTTGGAATTAAAATTAGGTGTCCGTTTTTTAAGGGCATCGCCCTCGAAATATTTAATTAGAATGAATCGCATAAATACTGTGAGATTCGCGATAGTTTGCATTGATTGTATTTCTGAATACGCCTCGAATGACTTAAAAGTTAATTAAACACCTATCTGGAAAAACGTGGCACTGACCAAGGCGGCGTTGTAACTTTGAGACCTCAGTTCGAAGCGCGCTTAGCACAATGCCAAATTTAAACTTTGAACAAAGGTTTTGTTTTAGATACACTGTAGAAATAAAGGTTATTACTACGCTGAATTTAGTTTCATGAAATGCCAAATGAAGTTTTACTATGCACTGCCTTTATTGTCAGTACCGAATTCAGTTCACTATAAACAAATTAGGATAATATTAAAAAAAGAGTTATACGAATAGCTATATTTGATATTGATATATATAAATATTTTACAGACATACATACAATAAATACAATAAACCCAACTGGAGTGAAAAATTAGCCAGAGCCAGGAATCGAACCCGGGACCACAGTATACAAGACTGCTGCTCTAACCACTGAGCTGCTCCGGCCGATGCTCAGTGGTTAGAGCATCAGTCTTGTATACTGTGGTCCCGGGTTCGATTCCTGGCTCTAGCTAATTTTTCACTCCAGTTGGGTTTATTGTATTTATTGTATGTATGTCTGTAAAATATTTATATATACCTTTAACTGTTAAATGCAGGCATTATTTATGTGTGTATGTGTGTTTTAATATATATTGTAGTATGTGTGCTTTATTATATTTGATATTGTTCCATATATCTCTTTGAACTTTCATGGTATACCCGATTACACTTTTATAATATATACAGTTATACCCAACCCTACGTTATATAGTTTTTTTTTTTTAAGTCTTAGTATTCTTTTAGCAACTTTTTATAATACAATTACAAATTTATATATTTATTCTAGGGAACCCTCTGTGCGCGAGTAATGCTCGCACTTGACCGTTTATTTTTAACTTGCATACCCTAATACACACGAAGAAATATGTATACAACTATTTGCTTTACAAGTGTTTTTATATAGTTTCATAACGTATATATATATATATATATATATATATATATATATATATATATATATCCTACTAATTAAAGTACATGTTCATATATATTTGTATAATTGCATATATGTAGCATTATATCAATTATAGTTATATGCATACTTAAATAAGAAAATATAGTCACAAATGGAGGGACATATAATAAATCCAGTTATTAATAATAATAATCGACAAATATTATTAAAAAGCAATTCGTAACTATTAATAATATTAACTGGTTATAATCAATATAAACCCGTCAAACCCGTAAACAGTATATTCTGCCCATGTCCTGTACGCACATCTATATGTGTTTTTATGATTCATTCTATATATATATATATATATTAACTGTATTTAAAAAAAGATACAAAGAAGCGAAATGTTTGTCCCCCTTTCAGAAAAAAATATCATGCTTTCTAAAAAATGGACACCCCTGCGAGGAATCTTTTAATCTACAGAATTTCTTTCCGGAATAAAAAATGATCTATTTTTTTATTAAATAATTCCCATGAAAATAATAAAAAACGTTCTTTCATAAAATACTAAACATTTCAGAAACACTTATTTTCACCACTTAATCAATGAAGCGCACTAAAGTCAGCCCATTCTACTATACTCTTACCCTTAATGAGTTTTAATTACCAAAAAAGTCTGGGTGAGGAAAAATCATCACGCTGGTCAGCGAAACAGAAGTAATTGTAGCCTTCTAAATACTGCATAATTAAACACTTCCTTAATTAGCTGGTTATATTAATATGAAACCGTTAAACACTTAAATCGCACATGTATAATCGTATGTTTAAAAATATGTAAAAGTCCCTTAAAAATTCCTAGTGTGCTTTGAAATGTGGCAATCTGACGAACCACAAATTCTGGTAAGCCCTCCCCCTCTTAAAGAAGAAACGGAGGAAGATTTTTCTTTTCGGCCGGATTAAAATCTATGCTTTTTTCTTGTGCAAACCGCTTCCCTCGATGCGATTTCAAGGAGAGCATTTTGATTGGACAGTCGGCGCGACCCTCGCACCAGGGTTCAATTCTAGTCAGCTTGTGGTTTTGAAGAAAGAAATACTTTTTTAATTGGGTCGCTTGATAAGTTTTTAATTAATATCCCAGCTAATTATTAGAAATTTAAAATTCTGAGTCTCAGGTGCATTAGGAGAGGCTTTGTACTATATTCATAAAAATTTTCAGCCTCGTACGTGCCGTAGATTTCGCTAGCCGTCACAGAGGCACACACACACAGACATGTAGACACACAAAGTTAAAATTTATTTTATTAGTATATATATGCGTGCACTGTATTTAAAAAAAAAAAAACTTACAAAGAAACGAAATATTTGTCCCCTTTCAGAAAAAAACTTATCATGCTTTCTAAAAAATGAATACCCCCTACGAGGAATCTTTTAATCTACAAAATTTCTTTCTGCAATAAAAAAAAAAATAATCTATTTTTTTTTTTATTAAATAATTCCCATGAAAATAATAAAAAACGTTCTTTCATAAAATACTAAACATTTCAGAAACACTTGTTTTCACCACTTATTCAATGGAGCGCACTAAAGTCAGCCCATTCCACTATACTCTTACCCTTAATGAGTTTTAATTACCAAAAAAATGGGTGCGGAAAAATCATCACGCTGGTCAGCGAAACAGAAGTAATTGTAGCCTTCTAAATACTGCATAATTAAACACTTCCTTAATTAAATTCTTTCAGGAAGACGCCTAGAAGTTATCAATGTAATAAATCTTTTTTTTTATTTTCTTTTTTTTTTTTACTTTCAGTTAATTTTTTTTTTATCCAAGAGGATCGAAAAATTAGCCTTAGCTAATTTATTTTTGAGCGCGAGATAAAAAAGTGGAGAGTTTAAATTCTAAAAGCAATGAATAATGCGCCTTTTCCCATGCCCTGTTATTCTTTATTACATCGATGTCGCTTGACATCTACGACGGATTTTGGGCTGACAGGTGGCAACACGCAATCGTTTTTGTGAGGATTTCTGAAAAATTGGTTTTTTGAAAAAGTTGATTAACTCTGCCTTTTCTTTCAAAAATCATACGATTCCAGTTGTGGAAAAAAAAAGTGCTCCTAAACTGAAAGTATTTCGCTTTGAATTTGAGTTATGTGCATATCTAAATGCTGAACAAAGCTTTGCTTATCGATTTTTAATTCTTTTTTTTTTAATTTTTTATGATTTTTAAGAAATATATTTGATTTAAAAAAAATAAAATAAATGCAAAAGAACTTATGAACAACAAAATTATCACGCATTCATACATCCCATTTTAATTATTACTAAAGGAAAATCGTGAATGAAAGAGTGACAAAAAGCATAAAACATTCTTTTAAGGAAAATTCTTTTTCAAATGCTGCTATAACACTGCTATTATTCCCGCAACTGCGACTACTGGTAGTGCTGATGCTGTTGATTCTGATGATAAAAATAATTATTAATTTTTATGAAGAAATAATAATTTTTTTTAATCAATAATATAAGATTTTTCGTTTAAGGTTTGTCTGGAAATTTATTAATCTTAACGTTTGCTCAAAAGAAAAATTTACTTGCACAATAATGACGCAGTAGCTATTGCGCACAGGCCTATAAAAATTTTAGAAATTACAATTAGGATGTTAAATAATTGTTGCAGTTAAGCAATAGTTTTAATAGGGTTAACAAAATGCAGAAAAATCAGGTAATTTTTATTTATAAAACTAGGGAGGGGGGAGGGGTTGCACCCTACCAGCTTTTCGCCAACCCCCGTGCAGACTTCGAGGCTCTAAAAACACGCTAATTTCCCCTGTTTTAAAAGATTACCCAATTATGGAATACTAAATGATATTATCACGACCAGCAGTAATCTTCTGTAATCGTGTTGCCATTTATATATCTTTGACTGGGAGATTTTTCGGTGCAGAGGCCACATCAACTGTTGTCACGACAGCTGACGGCTGTTTTTGTGATTTATTAAAATATTTAAATTACACTCTAAAATTGGGAGGAGTGAAAAGTTCATTCTTTGAAAGAGTGAATGGCATTTTCACTCTTTTTGGAGTGAATTTTATAAAAATACACTCCTTAAAAAGTGGAATTTTCCACTCCCTAGAAAGGACCGAAACTGTTTGAACGGTTTAGGAATTAAGTATTGGTCTATGATAGAAAGTGACATCCTATTTATATAGCAAATACTTACACATACACAATATATTCAATATATTGTCTGATATTTCAAAATAGACTTAATTGTGGAAAAAATATCCTTTTAAATATATACATAAAACTGAAAATGTTTGAAAATTCTAGGTTGGGTAAAAAGTTCTGGGAAATTTTTAATCTAATAGTTACCAGAATTTGTATCGTATATATGAGTACTAGTGGTATATCTATAATAGGAGTTCAGGAATTCGATTATGGCCTCTTTCGATCAATGCAACACTTTTTTTAAGGGCCGTCGATTTGAATCCTTTAATGAAGTTGAAGAAGCATGTCAAGAGTTTTTCGATTCCAAGGAGCCGCCACGGTGCTTCCAGCAAATCCGGAATCTGGCAGAACGATGGCAGAAAGTCGTGGACTATGATGGTCTCTACTTTGAAGAATAGTCCTTGTTGCTTTTGTTGTTAATTTGCCCATAACAACGCAACTTTCGCAAATTTCCCAGAACTTTTTGCTCAACCTAGTATTATATCTTAACAAATACTAGGGGATAAACCCTAGATTCCCGTGTAACAGAGTATAGGTAGAAACCATCATATATATTATTTCTGATATTAATATCCTTTTTTCTCGGCTCATACTAAAAACACAGTAATGAATGAGGCATTTTTGGACAGGTCCTGCAAGAGGCTTTTGGTGTAGTATACAGGGTGTATCTGAAAAAGGGCGCAAAATTTTACAGGTGATAGAACGAAGCTATACGAGCCAATTTCGTCATAGAATGTAGGGTCGGAACGCAAGCGGTGAGAAGTTAAAATGTAGTTTTCCACTGTCGCAGTTAAAGAATTAACACAAGAATGAGAGACGATTCTTCAGAAAACATTTTATTAACAGGAATGTAATTAATGTACATGCTCAAAGAAACTGCTCAAAAGACCTTCCGGCAGCTGTAACGCGCGCTTCACACCTGCGGGATAGGGACTGACGCACATTTGTGACGACACCCACCAGACACTTCCCGAATATCCCCGGCAATCCTGGAATCTAGATCCATATCGTTTTCAATGGGGCCCTCGTATATTAGGCTTCTCATAGGCCCCCACAGGAAAAATTCCAAACACGAGAGATCCAGTGATTTTGGTGGCCAAGCTATGGGACCACCTCGACCCATCCACCGCCCAGGGACAGGGGAAAACTACCTTTTAACTTCTTACCGCTTGCGTTCCGACCCTACATTCTATGACGAAATTTGCTTGTATAGCTGAAATCTATCACCCAGTAAAGATTTCCTACTTTTTCAGATAGACCCAGTATTTATATATCGTAAAAAGCCTTACTTGATTTTAAAAAAAATTAAAAAACGCATAACAAATAATCTCAATGATTGCGATGAGAAAGCCTCGCACGGATGTGCTGATTTTTTTCTTCTTTTTAATCATTGATAACTCTAATAGATTTTTTACATTAAATATATATTTTTAGAAGGTACTACTATATACTAAAATCAATACTAAATACTAAAATCAATACTTAAAATCAATACTAAATACTAAAATCAGTACTAAAAATCAATACTAAAAATCATGTCAACTTTTTTGATTAGGTTCATTTCAGTGGTTTATGCGAGAAATTCGATTGCATGTTTTAAATTTGTGTTTTATTTATATTGTTTTACTTATTGATTAATGGATGCTTTATTAACTTCGTTATAGAATATAAGCTGGAAACAAATTATGAGCTCGCGCTTTTTGTTTCAACATGAAAAAGAAACACCTTCGCTAGCAGTTGTTTCTTTTTTATGTTGAAACAAAAAGCGCGCAAAATAGACGTTCGTCTGACATTAGCCTCCCTGCTAGCGATGGTGTTTCTTTTTCATGTTGAAACAAAAAGAGTGCAAATAGACAATCGTCTAACATTAGCCTAACTTAAGTACAAACGAATTTATATTTCACAATCGCCTGCACACGATAGAGGTAGATTTAAAAAAAAATCATGCTTGACAATTATTTAAAAAAAAATAAAAATTGAGTAAATGGTGATACTTTTCAAACAAATTGCATTTGAAAGTACATTTTTTCCTCAATTAGACGGTGTAAAAACTGAAAATGCAGGAGGTTTAAAAAATTAAAAGAAATTTATTAAAAGCTAAGTTTGGCCGTCTGCTGTTGAAATTAGCAAAAGGATATCAGCTTTACGCACACGTTTATCCATTTTAATATAAACAGATAGCCCAATAATGCTATGTAGAAAGACAAATATCGATAAAATTAATTACATATTAAAAATATCATAGTACTTAAAGAGCATTATAAGAATCGGAAATTAATTAATACATTAATTAAATGGTTTTTTTTTTCAGCTAGTAAACATATAAATAAATATTTTTATATGTTATAAAATGTATTATGAAATTCTGCTTCTTGCAGTAAAATATTTTTTTTCTCTTTATTACAGATATTAAATCATGCTACACACATATTTATTACATTTATTTCAAGCAATATATTTTTAGTAGACCAAACAAACTTAAAGCTCAACCGTAAAAGAATATTTCTTTTGGGCGCTAACACAAACTTTCAGAAACAAACATCGTAGTTGACATTCGTCATTTGAATAAATATTATTCGGATAATAATTAACTGATGATAGATATTTTAAATGGTCATTTCACATGTTTTCATTAGCCAAATAGTCAAAGAATTAAAACATTAATTATTCTATAAGATAACATTAAATATTCAACATTGGAAAAATATTTAAGTTGTAATGATTCATACAAATTCGGCGTTGTATTAAGAGTTTTAATTCCATTATAAACATCATTTTAACTGTAAACTATTCTTGAATTGAAAATTATTGTTATATTCGACATTCAATTTAGTTTCCAACAATACTCCTAATTTCAAATCAGGAGTACTGTTATGGCTTTAATGATGAGTGCGCATTATTTAACTTTATAGCCTTATACTTTTCATTTATCAGTTTACAAATATTTTGTCTTGTGATTGCAGTTACATGAATAGGAAGGCATTTCAGAGCAGTTTGCAATATTTTGTACAAAATATGTAGTTTAATTTTTGAATCTGAAATGCAGTGGTAGTTATATATACTGATATATCTTTTTAATAGTTGAAACGTCTAGTAATTTTATGTTTAATTTAACATTAATTATATTTTCTTTTTTCTTCTTCTTTTTTTTTTTTTTTTTAAAGATTTGTGTACTTGTCATATGTTTATGTGTTTATGACGGGTGTCTTAAAATGGACGGACTGATTTTAAAATTCCATAATTTGCAAATGGTGACGGTTATTAAAAAATTCTTCTAGGAATGTTATGAAAGATGTCTGGATTTTTTTTTACTGCGATTGTCAATTTTACTTTGGGCTGCAAGCAATAGGCGCTAAATCGGGACCCGATTTTTGACTTCTGTCTTCGCTCAGTGTTGATGTGAAAGAAGGAGTTTAAGTATATGGAGGGGTTCCTAGCACCCACGCAATTTTTTCTTTAGGGGTGCACTCTATATATTTAAACTCATTCTTTCGCATCAATACTGAGAGAAGAGAGAGATCAAAAATCGGGTCCCGGTTTAGCGTCTATTTCTTGCAGTGCCATCTATCAGTGTTACTTTAAATTAAAATCAAGAATCGCAGTTTAAAAAAATCCTGACATTTTACTTAATCCTTCCTCAACAACAACAACAAAAAATTAATAGCTGTTACCATTCGCAAGTTATTGAATTTTAAAATCAGTCAGCCCATTTTAGGTTTTTGATATAGTTAAATAATTCCTTATTATACTTAACCTGTTCAGATCTGAGGTACAACAATGCGGATCTCTATTCTTTTCTTCGGTAAAACTAAACTGATTGATATTTCCTCATTTTTACTTTACTTCTATATGAGGCGTTCAAAAGAGAATCCGACTAACTCCATTTTAAGTGGCGTCTTTTTAAACAAAGGAACAATGAAAATTTTCTATATATTTATTCAGTGATAAAAAGTTATTCCTGATTAAAATAAAATTAATGAGTTCAATCAAAATATCTCGAGAAAAAATATTATATAGATACAATGTTTTTATAGTTACAATAACTTTAACTGTTTATACTGAACATTTCCATTTGACGGAGTCAATCGATTTGTGCACTGAACGGCTCATATAGCTGAATGTTTTTTTGCTTTGAAAAAAAAAAAACCCAATAAATGTCAGCACTGAAGATTATTTCTTCATAAAATATTGTTATTTTCATCTTAGTTTACAAAATGCCTTCAAGATAGTGTGTCCGAGAAAGTAAGTAATTTCCATGATTATTTAACTAAAACGCTTTACAGTAAAGTTTTTTTGAAAATTTGTAGGTCATCCTCTTGCTTAGAGCCCATCAATTGATTATTGCGTGAATTTAGGATATCGATAATGAAAGCGATTTTTCATGGGAGCTATAGTAATTCAAGATCCATACTTGTGTACCTAAATGACCAGTCCCCTAAAGTATTAATTTGAGAAACATTCTCTTTCTGTCATCTATGGCGCCACTTTGCTTATCAAAAAGCTATGAATGTGTATTTTTAGTGTTATTTTAACTTCAGGTTTCAAGATGTTATAGTAGATAAAACAGTCGTTGTGATCGGTATTAGTAAGTGATTGATTTGGTATTTATACACTGTAAAAAAAGGGCTAAAAAACGGAGATTCTACTGGCAATCTAGACGCCAGTACTATTTTCGTATTTTTACGGAAACTTTTCTGTAATTTATGGGAAAATTTCTCGTAAAAATGCGGAAGTAGTACAGGCGTCTATATTCCCAGTAGAGTCTCCGTTTTTTTAGTCCGTTTTTTTTTTTTTTCTTTCTTACAGTGTAGTGTTGTTCAGAAAAACAATGATGAGTTACAAAAAACTAGCACCCCCCCCCCCCCTCTTTATTTTTGATGTAGAACAGAATAAATAAATATTTTCTAAAAATCTGTGTTACATTTAAGTAAAAGAAAATTTGTACATCATGATAACAGTAAATATGATTGCAGAAACTATTTTTATTATTTTCCTCCAATACACTAGTAAATGAAAATCATAAATTTTGGCCCAGACTGCATTTCTTTATAAAAAAAACTAATATTTATGGACTTTGTATGGATACCTTTACGTATGATACATTGAAATATATCAGGATAGATAAATTGAACTTAAAATCACAGTATTATAACAAAAAATGTTGTTGGTAACTAGTAAAGTCCGCACGACACTGGCATTTTTTCATAACCTTCTATTGACATAAACATGTTGTACTCGTGTTTTTAGAATTTGTTTAACATCTTATCTATAAATTTAGAGAAAGTATTAAAATTAAATTAAAATTAATGAGTACATTATGTAAAATCTTTTTAGATGTTTCTGTTTGTTATGTACGATACTGCTATTGCAACTGCATAATCTGAGTGACTAAAACAAGTCAAATTAAAAATAAAATGTGCGTTTAACATAAGTAGTAACTAATTAAATATAAATGCATTTTTATAAACTTAAATTGCATATTTCTAAAATCCTTTTAGTTTATCATTTACTATATAACTTCAATAAAAGTAAAATGAACATATTTACGGAAAAATAATCTTAAAAAAAAAAAAACATATATATATATACACATGCATTGGTCCTTCTCTAATTAAATCATGATTAACTTTTTTGAGGTTAATATTGTAGCTTATTCTTATCCATTCTTTATACATGGTATTCAACACAGCGTTAGATGTCGGAATTTTCTTTTACATTAAATAAAAAGGTGACTTAAAAGTAGCTGCTGTTTTCAATCATTCCCTTGATTTTTTCATAAATAACTTAAAAAGTTTTACAACTTCTTTTTATCTCAAACTTCACAAAATAAAACTTATTGTAACTTTCTTTTTCGGTTGAAAACCTTATTTTAAAAGTTAAACCCAACTTGTGACTTATCTCCAGACCGCAAAAACCAAAAACTTTAAAGAAAAAACTCAAAGCACTGCAAACTAGATATGATACAAACGTTCTACAACTCTGCACACATACTGGAGATTAAAAAAAAGGAGAGCCTCATCCTAAAAAAAAAAGTCTTCTTCACTGCTTTTTGTGGGATATTTCTCTCTCATTCACTTCACAGATCGGGAGGGGGAAGCCCGGAATGAAAAAAATAGAGAAGCAAAAGTAGAGCATTTGGAATGAGTGGCTGCCTGTCCTTTCGATTGTCCGGTGTGACAAATGTCCGGCAATTCGGACACTTTGTGCGGAGTCAGGTGAAGTGACTCCGGGATAAATGAGGCGTCGGCACTTTCTATTTAAGGGACAGATATTCTGAGTGATTGGGACGAGGTTTTATTATACGGAAGTCGAATGCTGAATTCCGGAAAGTTAAGGAGGAATACTTTGTCTGGATTATGAGCTTTCGGTGAAAAAAAAGGAGTGGACATCCCGGAAAGATGTCGAAAGAGAGAAAGAAAAAAACTCGTAATGAAATGTAAAGTTTCATCCATCAACCAATGGAAGCTTGTCAGAGAAAGTGTGAAACTGTAATTGCCCTCTCGAAAAGTTTCTGGAAAGTTTTACTCTAAGAAAAAAATTAAGATTATATTTTTTTACTTTTCCCAGTCTGCGACTATGTGTTACGGAATCGACATTTTTCATCGCTGATATTATTACACATTTTTGTATCTATATATACTGATGAGGGCATAAGAAATTCCAGTATTTTAACTAAGCATACAGCAAAGTGTAATGCAAAAAGACTTGAATAATATCAGTTAGACTGCTGTATGTACATATGATGTTAACGTTTGTATATCACAAATAACTTCTCGGGAGATACTAACATAAATATAACATTCCTTTGAAAGGTTTCGTTGTTCACTGTTTTTTATTTAATTATATATATATAATTAAATAACAAGATTATAAATAATTGACAAATTCAACAATGTTTTGTTTAGAGTTAATTCCTGTAAGATAATGAATTTTCTGTCATGTGTGGTCTCAAAAATATGACCTAAAAATTATATTTTATCACCATATTTATAAAAATTATGTTCAATAATTAAATTTTTAAATTAAAATTTATTTAATTAATTAAATTTTAATTAATAATTGATTAACATTTGTTTCATTGGTACATTAATCACTGCTCTGTAACTTTGAAATTTAATCACAATTTTTGGAAATTTTACGCTTTGATAGATGAAATTTATTTCAGCCATTGTAGCTTAAAGTAATTAATTTCCATTTAAAATCATCCTAAAACATACTTTCTGTAATATTTAAAACACGTGTTCTTAGAGTGCTTCAGTTATGTATTAAAAGATTATAAAATAAGATCCGATGCCAAGATTTATCTTTAAAGAACGCTCACACACATACATATCGCTAAGTGACGCATCTCGCAAAATTTCATTTTGCGTTTTATTCCATTAATAGGTCTGTCATAGGTGCGTCTTGCTACACAAAAAGTTTCATAAGTGTAGTTATACGGAAAATCACTTTATTACGCTATATGCCCATCTGTGACCACAGAAGCGGGGTGGATTGTGTGAGGAGGTAAAATTACCCAACC
This sequence comes from Maratus speciosus, assembly GCA_963932465.1. NCBI lineage: Eukaryota > Metazoa > Arthropoda > Arachnida > Araneae > Salticidae > Maratus > Maratus speciosus. The sequence goes on along the minus strand of OZ010792.1, from coordinate 520,292,786 downwards.
CTCCAAACTTCATCCAATGACTTCATTCTATGCTTCATTCTTTTATGTTTTTATGCATGTTTTTAGGTGCGTTCGTAATTATATAAATACGTAGCACCTATAGTCGTCGTTCAGTCCGTCCGTCCGTCTGTCTGTCTGTCTGTCCGCATGTAACAGAGCAAAAACTACCCAACCGAATGGTCTGAAATTTTTAATGTATGATTGTTGCAAAATTTTGTCAAGCCATTTCAAATTTTATGAAAATCGGATGCATAGTTTAATTACAGGGACAGTCAAAAGTTTTTCTTTACATTACGGCCAATAGGAAAAATTATTGCAAATGCATTTTAATGATGTTACAGCCTTCCGAATGGTCTGAAGTTTTAAATATATAATTGTTTCAAAAATTTGTCGAGCCATTTGAAATTTTAGGAAAATCGGATGTATAGTTTAATGACAGGGACAGTCAAAAGTTTTCCGTTACATTACGGCCAATGGGAAAAAAATATTGCAAGTGCGTTTTAATGACATTACAGCCTTCCGAATGGTCTGAAAATTTAAATATATAATTGTTGTTAAATTTTGTCGAACCATTTCAAATTTTATGAAAATCGGATGTATAGTTTAATTACAGGGACAGTCAAAAGTTTTCCGTTACATTACGGCCAATGGGAAAAAAAAATTATTGCAAGTGCGTTTTAATGACGTTACAGCCTTCCGAATGGTCTGGAAATTTAAATATATAATTGTTGTTAAATTTTGTCGAACCATTTCAAATTTTATGAAAATCGGATGTATAGTTTAATTACAGGGACAGTCAAAAGTTTTCCGTTGCATTACGGCCAATGGGAAAAAAAAATTATTGCAAGTGCATTTTAATGATGTTATAGACTATGCACTTATGAAGTTAAAAAATATATACATTCAGTACAATATGGGGTACAAAAAATAACTACAAAACTACTTATAGTACGAACGCACCTCATTTGCCACGTTTGACGAGCAATTTCCGACTTGTTATTCCTGCATGCATAACTATTTGCTACAATTTCATGCTACAGTAAAATCATGCACATTTTCTTTTGTCTCTCTTGTGAAATTCATTTTTGTCGAGATGTGTCACTTTTCTTACTGGTGATCGATATATATACACATATATATATACTTTTTGTAAATATAAACCATTTAAACAGATGAAATGGACCGAAAATTTGAAATCACCCTTTATAAAAAATATATATATACAGGGTGCAATATGTTATCTATCGCCGACCTTTAATTTCTCAACCGTTGGTCGTACGCGTATAGTTCCAATTACAAAAACTTTTCAAATAAGGTAAATATTCATGTTGTGGCATTATTTAGAGTAAAAAATCAATTTTATAAAAATTACGAAATCTAACTTTTTATACGGTCCCCCAATCCCTATAGTTATATTTAGTAATAGTTTACACATATCATAACAGATATATCACAAAAAGTTTGACATCTGTGCTACAAAAAGTGACATAGTTATTCATTGTAGCTAAAGCTCAATTGTTTTTATTTAAGATAATTTTAAAATAAAAACGTTCTATTTACTTAAATAAAATCCTAAGTGATTATGTTCTGCATTATAGATTAAAAATTATTCAAGTTAATATCGATTGCATAATTAATATTAAAATTTCCAACTATATAAATAGATATGTTTTTGCTTAATTCATTATGAATTGCTTTTATATGTATAAAAGTTTTCATTGATAATAATTCATAATTCTAAAAAAGGATCTGTCTAAAAATATGATCTGGGTTACCTCTTTTAAATAGCCATTATCGAAAAAAATATATTTATTATTACGCATCAATCAATAATTCCCTACAGAAGATAAAACAAGTCCATTTTCTTTTCGTTCTGTATAATGATAATCTGTATATGTTAAAATTATCACGTTAATATAAGAAATTTCTGTAGTATTATGCGTACAAATAAGTTTAAAACGTTTTAAGCAGGCATCTTAAAAGCTTGCTTATAGATGATTGAAAATGGTTTTCTGTGGAATTCACTTGCAGAAAAATAAAACGTTGTTAGAATAAACTCAAAACAAACTCAGTTCGTGAAATACAATCAAAGTATCCCCTTTTTTTTATCCTTTATACAGTATAACTTCAAAAATCCGGCACCATCGGGACCGAGACTATGCCGGATTTTTGAAAATTCCGGATATTTGAAGGAATATCAAAAGTAGTTCTATATTCTTAATGGTGCATTTAGCCATAATTTAATTCATTATTAAGTGATAATTATGTAAGAAAAAGAGAAAATTAAATATTAAAAAAAACTTACTTTAATTGATACTATGTTACAAAAAAAAAATCTAATAAAGAGTGGAATTATTTCTTTTGTTATAATTTCAGAAACATCGATGTCAACTTTGTTTGATTCAGTTTTTTTGGCTGTTCTTTAACAATTTTTCTTTCTTGTATTTTATACAAATGAAGAATGTCTATTTCGGAAATACAGTCTTGTTTCTCTAAAGCATATATTAATTCTCTAATCAAATTTATGCATTTTTCTAGTAACATCTTTCTTCAGCCGGTTGTTCATCCTCGTCTTCTGAGCTATTACTAGAATTATCGGCGGTTCTATTTAGCAAACCGCCAGCAATATCGCTGCCCGTTAAATTGTTCGTTGTTGATGCATTTTCATCAATGCTTAGCCAATAATCTGTATCCATGTTTACGACACTTAATGCATTGTTCAATCAGCTCATAAATTGCGCTCACAAATTGCGGCCTTTTCAAGGCAAATTTGAAAGCCTGAAATTTTTTTCCTCATTATTGATGTCGCCGCTGCCGAATATTCGTTCCGTTCATATACTGTACCATGCATTCGCCAAAGTTGTTCCCAAAGCTTTTCCCGTTGCTAAACAACAGTGCAGCTCCCAGAGAATTTGTTCAGGAAATAATTGCCTCCGACAAATGAAAAAAAAAAGTCATACATTCTTTTTTTGCATTTTTACTTTTGATCTTGAAGTTTTTAATTCATAAAGAATTGCTATATTTCTTCTCCCATAACTGGAAAGTGTAAAAGAAAAAGGAAGGAAAAAGATGGTTTTGATGCCGGATTTTTGAAGTCACACTGTATACACGTTTTTTGATACGTGTTTAAAGAGCTTGAAAACTTACTTGTAATATAACAATCAATTACAGTTTTAAATTTTATAGTGAACAGAATATTTTAGATGTTTTAATTGGAACAGACAGATACGTAGAAAAAATGTAAATCATAAACACTTTTCTCTGAGATGAAATGTATTAAAAAAGGCATCTATGAAATACGTTTGTACCAAAGAATTTACCATAGAATTCTCTAAGAAAATTTCCCGCAAACTTCACCAAATAAAATTAGACTCTTCAACCCAAAATCTGATTGACAATGATCGCTGAGAAATTTGTTGCTCGCTGAAATTAAAGAGTTTCGCGATCAAAAACGAAAAGGGGTGGTGTGGAGGGATCCCGAAATAAACTCCACAGTAGGAAAAAGAGTGAAAACCGTGCTGCTAAAACTAAGACCTGCGGACTTGATAGACAGCGACAGCAAACTCTAGGATGTCACACGCTCCGTTGACTGCACTTCACGAGCACCCCTACTTTTGTTCCCGGCACTTAAATCTTTGAAACTGTTCTTTACTGGCTGGGGGTACAGTTACAGTTAATTCTTAAGGAAGACAGGAAAAGTATTACTTAATAGGAGGAATAAGATTTTATTTTATTTTCAAATTTGGTATTCTCAAAGAACTGTGTTTCCATTCCAAAAAGAGAGGTGCGACACTGAGATTGGTTGATTTAGTTGTCAGATTATACTCATAGAATAACGATATATATGACATTATAGGTAAAATACAAAATAGCAGTTTTAGTTACATTTTTCTGAATTTTATATTTTTTAAAAATTTATCATCCTGAAAACTAAAACGCCGTTTATCTCTGTAAAGAACTATACATATATAGTTTTATAAACTTTTTGGAAATTTTGGACCCCTCCCCCCCCGTACGATATCATACGTTATCATACCAGAACCACCCCCCCCCCCCTCTCCCTAATAATATCTTTATAAATCTCTAAATTTGTTTGGAGTTGTTTTCTTTTGTTTTCAGTGATATACTAGTATACCTGTGAATTTATTCTTCGCACGCTTTATAGATTCAAATGAAGAGAAGTCAATAAAGTATCACTATTATACATAAAATAACTTTATATTAAAAAACACTTAAAAGAAATAGCTACTATTTAAAATATTTAATAATAGCTTTTTGTTACATAATGCATTTAAGAGTAATATAATGTATTGTCTCCGCATAGGGTGAGATTGGGGGGGGGGGGGGGAGCAAGCAGAACTTCTTACCAACGAAACAGGTGGATAACATTCTTTCTCTTTCCTTTACGTACACAACAAGTACAATTTAAAACGTACTTCGGACTTAGTTTTCCAAACAGCGCATTATATATGCATACACATATGACAGAAGAATAGGAATGTCAAACGTTGGTATATTCCACATTTTGGAATTAAATAATTTTATAATAATTTAATGATTTTAATACCAACCTTGTATTTTCATAAAAATAGATAACAGACTAAAAACAGGAAACAGACTGTAATTTGAGATAAAGAACAAGTTTTCTAATAAAAAGATATAACTTTGCTTCGATAAAAAATGATAAAGGTATCAAAATACTAATCTCCCTCCCCCTTAGAGAGCCCCCTTAGAGATATCTTAGGATATCATGTGCCAGACGCCCAGCTCTCTCCCTCCTAAAGTGATAACAATATATTTGCACAGCTCCTAATCTGTTATTTCTGTTTATTATTTTTTTTTCAAACTTGATATGTTGGAAATTCATATATTTATAGTATTTTTTCCTCTGGAATAATAAAGAAAAGTTATGCTTCATTTTTTATTTATTTTCTTCGACTTATTGTTATTTGTTGAAGTGCTAAAATGGGAACAAAGTGAGGTTAAAATTGCTTCAAACTGTGAAAATCTACACTTGTACGAATTTGCACTTGCTAAAATTTCAAATGTTGTTTTTTATCATTCTTGTTTCATTAATTTGCATTTTTAATGAGCAAAATCAAATTTTTGATAAAAATAAATATCACAGTTAGATTCCTCATTAAATTGATTGAAGTTATCTCTCTATGCTGAGTTTAATAATTATTGTAAAAAAGTTTCTACATTATTTTTACAAAAAGACTATTAAATGTTGTTTTGACTATTATACTGTGTGCCATTTTTGTAACTGTTGCCATTCTACAATTTGAACTGTGAATATCGATTGCTAATATTTGTTACAAACATAAGAAAAACTGTTCTAAAATTTGTCTATTTATGTGAAATCTAATGATTTACGATTCAAAATCAAAGCATAAATTTTAAAATTATGGTTTTTAAACCTTTAAAAAATAATCATTAGTTAATGATATAAATAAAGAAAAATGTTTCATAAATCAAAAATTATTCATTAATTTTTACCTTTGCCATCGTTTCTCATCGAATTATTATTTCGTCAGATTCATTTAATATGTGATTTTTATATTTTTATATATTTATATTTCATTTTAAAATTAGTGTTATAAAGGTTATTTTCTCAGGATAAATTTCCTGTTACAAAATTGCTAACCAAATGTGCATTATATTTGAGAAAATTTGTAATACTGAACAAAAAAATAGAGTATTTATATTTTTGAAGCTGTTAAAAAGCTCTAATTTGTTTATCTCAGCAATATATGATTATTTTCCAGAATTATAATATGATGCTACAGCAATATGAAATCAAATCACATTGTCAAGCAACCACATGTATGTGTTTTACAAGAACAACACATACACATGCCTAGAAATAAATATTAATTTTACAAATTACATTGTTTGTAATGAAAATCTAAATGCATAGAAGTAGACAAACAAGCGCAGCTTCAATATTATGCTAAAATTATTTAAAACTAGTATCATTCTTTCCGTTCTATTTCCCACTAGAAGCCATTGAGAACTAACTGCTTTAGCTTATTTACCTGTAAAATCACTTCTGCCACAAAAACACATCCAATGCAGTAAAGCAAGCTAGACGTCACTGCGACAGCAGCAAAAGGGAGAGAGATGAAACCCCTCTTTGCGCTTTTTTCAGAGATTACTTTTAGAGGGTTACTTACCTACTTATTTCATATTATTGTTATTGTGAATTTTTTTTCTGGTGTTGCATTCATAATAAATGCTTAATAAAATCTACGTAGCTATCTGGAGGATAAAAATAATTTCATGGATAGATATAGATAGATAGTTAAATAAAAATTTTAATAGATAACTAAACAGATATATACTTGTATACAAAAGTTTATACATAAATCCCCCCCCCCCAAAAAAAAAAAAAATGGGTCTTTTTTTTAGTGAGAGAGGGTTGATTTTGTTGTTTTAAATTTAATTTATTTGTCGATTAAAATTTTAGGCAAAATAGGTTTTTCTCAACAATTTTGACTTTTTGCTAAGACACTCCTATTGCACAATTTTTAAATAAGAATCGTACCGTATGTAGCTTTTCTTTTCTCTCTCTAGATTAATTTATTATTATTTTCTTTTTCTTCTAAGTCGCATAAAATTTCTCTACTTTCTCAGTAAAACTATTTTGATTGCTACAAATTTTTAATTTGCTTTTGATATAAACAATAATAATTTTTATTCTGTATAAAGTTAACTTTTAAGTTATAGTATTACTTATTCTTAAGAGGGAAATAAAAAATTTGAATATATTATCAATCAAAACGAGAATTTTTTGAATAAATCTTACAAAATTTTACATTGTTGCATTCGAATCACAATGATACAATAAGTGTTAGGCAATGAGAATTGGGAGCGAGTTTTGATGAATAATTGTTATGATGCAAAATGAGTTTGTTGATATGCAACCTAAATATCCGCGAGATTTGCAGCTGAATAATATGAAATAATACCATAAGATACCAATTCTAGAAAAATACATAGACACAAATTATGAATAATGCATCCAAGTTCAAATTCAATTTTAAACATGAAGCAAAAAATCTATTTAAAAGAATAGGGGTAATGGAACACAATCATTTCTATTTTAATAGACCTACTTGTTTTATGCAACAAAAAGGTTGTAATGAATTTCTGGGGGTTTCATTGGATTTTTAATGTAACTTTTGTTGATTAGTTAATCAGTTTGTTCAATTCAAACACAAGTTCTTCCTCTTAAAAAAAAAAAAAAAAAAAATGAAAATTTTACATACATTATTGCACATACTCAAGTTGTGCTATTTATTTCATATGAAATATTATCGTGCTTTCGTTATATATCGATACATTTTTCATTATAACCCTTTCCCTATATATCGTTATTGTTACAACACTTACTGTCAATATATTTCGTATTAAGACTTTCTATTTTAACATTTAATTTTATACAAAACTAAAATTCAGGCTCCCAAACCTAGTCAAAAAATTGAAAAACTGGTATGCTTCTGTATAAAGCAGAAGCCAGTATTTTCGGTGACCAAAACAAGGAAAATATCACTAATCTATAAAGTGCAATACTTCCCAATCCTTTCGGATAAGATTGGTGAGCTTTCTGAGAACCACAATTATTTTAAATAAAGTATTGCCATAGTTCGTAAGCACATCATACTGTTTATTATAGAACATATAAAATGAGTAAATATAATACTGTATGATATAAATAATACAATTGTTGATTTATTAAAATTACCAAAACAGATATAATCTTTATATACTATTTGGATATTCACATTTTTTAAGTATAATTTTTACTTAATTTGTCAATTAATGTATAATAGTGAAATTATACCCGAAATTATTGAATGTGGGAGATGTCAAGCTGGGTGTCGTCCTGGTAGCTTAATGGTCGAACATTGGAGCGTTATTCCAAGGATCAGGGTTCAATTCCCGGCTTGCAAATTTTTCACTCTGTTGGTTTACGCGTAGTTAGCAACGTGAAAAATTTCACGTATTTAATCTTCAGTTTTTTTTTCTATGTAGAGATAAATAACACACGAAAAATTTCTTACTCCATATTTTCTTGAAAGTAGAATTTCATATTTTCTGCTTTCAATTTCGTTCACAAATTGCTATTTCAATTCGTTTACATAGAAAGTATTGAAATTTTTATGATTTTATGAGATGAAAAGTGGGGCTCCGACCTCAGGAGGAGGTGTTGAGGTGCACGAGAGGAGGTGCAGGTGCAGGTGCAGGTGCAGGTGCAGGTGCAGCACCTCCCGTGCTCCTCCTCTCGTGCTACACCTCCCGTGCTCCTCCTCCTCTCGCGACTCTACTCTTGGAGGAGGGGTTAATGCGATAAGGATTTTTTTTAGATAAAAGCGGGAATTTTCGGGAGATTGATTTTTTGCTGTGTTATAGTACGAGGGTTATTTTTTTCGGTTACATCATTTTCGGGCGTTATTATTTTGAGTGTAGTATAGTATGAGGTTTAAATGAATAATTAATTAAAAAGTAATTAAAAATAATGAATGAAAAATATTAATTTAGAAATTTTAATGAGGGGACTTAGAATTTTTGAGTTTGAAATTTATTTTTATTCAGTTATAGTACGAGGGGGTATTTTTTTAATGTCGGTTTACTAATTAGTAATTAAAAATAGCAATTAAAAATTTAATGAGAAAATATTTAATGAAGCGACTTAGAATTTTTCGAGCAATTTCATTTGTTAATTTAAGTATAGTATGATGTATAGTATAGTATGAATTAGTAAAAATGGAAATTAATTGAAAATATCAATTCATTAAAAAAGTAATTAAAAATAATTAATGAGAAAAATTAATTTAAAAATTTTAATGAGGAGACATAGAATTTTTAGGGGAGCAATTTTTAAGTGTGTTAGAGTTGTGGTGCTGCCATCTAGTAACGATTGATAGAATTTAGTTTCGGAATTGGTATTTTTACGAAAAGTTGTGAGGAGGATTGAACCTGCAAAATATAATCGTGGTTGAATAATAGACCGTTACCTTATCGATTCAGCCACGATTCCATAGTTTTGAAAGAAAATTTAAAGAAGTGCTACTTCCTTTTTTTTTTTTCGAAAAATTAGACTGATGACGAAGGGGTTATTACGTAATGGGAAAACCCTGTCACGTGGTATGTGATAACAATAATGACGTGGTAGACTAGATTGGGGAAACCCAATTGATAAGGACTTGTGAGATTTTTCATTTCTAGTCAAGTAACTGAGGCTATAACAAGTGTTTCAGGTAAGCTTGTTTTAATTTATTTCTTTTTCAATTGATTAAATAAAATTTGGCGAAGGATTTTCTTCTGTTAAATGACATGTTTTTCAAGACATTTTTTCGAAACGCAGTCATGTTTTCACAAATATTTCTCGGTTATATATAAATGAATTGACTAAACTTTACTTATTTAATGAAAAAATATATATGTAACTAGAAAATTTGATGAATATTTGTAGAAAAAAATTAAATTTTCAGTGATATTTTAATCTAGTCAATGTATGAAGCGAAAATAAAATTTTAATTATACTTAACAAACATTTCAAAACACATCATTCATTTATAATAAATATTGAGAGACTTAATATCGTTACAAAATTTTTTTAAAGAGGGATATATATTATCTGATTTCGTTTCATGTAACATCGAATTTTAGCATGTGCACGTATTTCCCGGGTGGAAAAACCCTTTGGTAGATAAGCGGCTCAACAGTTCGCATGATTAGTATATGACTCACTTTACTTGAAGGTTTATTTATTTACGGAGTGAGGAATAGGGATTAGATAATTGTTTGTAGTTTAATATTAATTTAAAGGGAATTAGAAATTTGATTATGGATTTTATTCTTTTAAATGAGCTGTTTTCTAAAGGTAATTTTTAGAAATTGCAGTATTTTAAACCATTTTTTAGTTATGTTTTTGAATTTAAAGAAATGTTTTTGACATTTATCGATTATAAGTTTTGGTTTAGTCAATGTTATTAATGATTTCATTCATATATGCTCAATAAGGAACCTTTTGGAAATATTTTTCTAAGAATTTAGAACATATGAAAGTTTAATTTTTTAAGGTTTTTGTAAGTATCATTTTTTTTAAGGAAATGTATAATGTTATAGAACGACCAGAATTTGAAAAATTTCGTCAAAATAATTTACATATTAACTCACATACATAATTTTTTTAGTAACTAACTTGTATCACTTATTACAACCCTGATTTTGTACGGCTTTTTAAGATATATTTATCTCACATATTTAAATTTAAACTAATTCTTAAGTTGTTGATTTAGTTTTAGAAATGCAGATGCTTCAACAACAAATATTTTGCATAAGAGAAATAAGTATTTACATAAAAATTATACTTACCTTTTACGAACACATCTGTTTCACACACTTTCTCGAAAAAATGGAGAAGACAAGTCCTTATCCAATTGAAATGACTAACAAGTTATGAGTCATTCGTGGGTTTTTCCTACGTAGATAACCTCACGGATTAGGAATGCATTTAATTTTCGACACTAGATTTATATTATTTAAGTTAGAATTGCAATTAACACATATCCTTTAATTGATATTTAGAATAATTAAATTAATAATTCAATTAATCTTTTAAAAATTTAGTTTTTTTTAGTTTTATTCATTCTTAACAAAATATACAAAATTAACAAAGTCATTTTAAATACAAGTGAACTATTCACCCTATTGCTATACTCGACTTGCGCGAAATAAAATACAACCTGCTACTACTCTTACCTGGAGCGCACTGACTGATAACATCCCCGCTTTTCTACTTAAGCAAGATCACGTGATATCACCGCGCATGCGCTATGGTAACTAGTGACGTAATCGATCGCTGATAAGATTTCCTGATAAGAACTTGTATTCATTTCTTCCCAAGCAAGTGTACGAGTTGGTCGTGTCTAGGTAAGTAGCATTTAAAGTTATTTTTATAATGTGTTTTAATATGTAGTGTGGGTAAAAAGGAATACACAGTTTATTACAATTTCAATTCATTTTTATTAATATAAACTCGATCAAGTAGGATTTAGTAGATACGAAACTGAATGTATTTTGTTGGAGAAGTGAATGACCGGAATAAAAATAATTGATAAAATGTTTGAATATTATTCTTTTGAAAGTTTTACTGAGGTTTGGTAAATAAAATCACACCATGTTTGTTTTGTGTTATCACGTGATTGAATGTTTACGAAAGAGTATTTAAACAAGAGGTAGGTCGGGTAGGGGTTCAGTCTATGAGATGATGTCATGCGAGAAAGACTAGAATGAAGATGATGCGTTTTCGAGTTAATGTGACAAATAATCAAATTTTATGCTGTAATGAGGGCGATTTATCCGGTTCCAAGTCACGCAGCAAGTTTTGGTGGTGTAAATGCTTTATATCGTGCTGCCAAAGGCAAAGTAGCGAAAAAGACGATACAGAAATGGTTGAGCGGAGTCGATTCCTACACGCTTCACAAACCGGCTCGGAGAAATTTCCCAACAAACCGAGTGGTCGTTTATTCGATCGATCAACAATGGCAGGCCGACCTGGTTGATCTTATCAGTTTACAAAAACACAATCAAGGATTTCGATACCTCCTGACGTGTATAGACATTCTGTCTAAATATGCGTGGGCGATTCCCTTAAAAACGAAACGAGGAGAAGAAATTGTACAAGCCTTTCGTTCTATTTTTTCAACCAGAAAGCCCAAATCCCTTCAATCTGATGCCGGAAAAGAATTTAAGAACCGACTGTTTCAAAGATTTTTAAAACAAGAAGGTGTTCGATTTTTCACGACGAATAATAATACCAAGGCGTCGGTGGTCGAACGATTTAACCGTACTCTCAAAACGAAAATGTGGAAATATTTCACACATAACCATACCTATCGTTATACAGATGTATTGGACCAGTTATTACAAAGTTATAACCATACCTATCATTCGAGTATCAAGAGACCCCCAGTAGAAGTGACGGCGGAAAATGAAAGCGATGTGTGGTTTACTCTTTATGGAGAGATGGAACATGTGAAAAGAAAACCCTGTGTGTTTCAAGCGGGAGATGTGGTGCGTGTGTCGAAACAGAAAATGACCTTTGAAAAAGGATATGAAACCAATTGGACGGAGGAATTGTTTGTGGTGACGGAGTGTGTACTCAGAGACCCTCCCGTGTATCGAATAAAGGACTTGTTAGACGAACCTATTCAAGGAACTTTTTACCCACAAGAACTTCAAAAAGTGCAAATGAAAGAAACTTATACGATTGAAAAAATTTTAAAGAAGCGCACGAGAAAAAGTCAAGTGGAATATTTTGTGAAGTATAAGGGATATCCCAGCAAATTCAATCAATGGATTCCCTCCTCAGATTTATCTTCCTTATAAGTCAGTGCAAGAATGATACAAGATCATTTGCTAACATGTCCTTCTACCTGACGTTACCTTCGGACAGTTCCAGGAATTTCTTTCCTGAGAATAAAATTTCTCATTTCATTACACGATTGCCCGCCCCTATTGAATTGAAAGGGGAATGGGAAGTGGGTCTCGTGGAATTTATTTACCCACATACCTGGTATAATGTGAATCAACACACAAACTTAATTGGATTCGACTTTAACGATGGAAGGATCATTGGTAGACGAATCCCTCCTGGATTTTATGAGACAGTACCTGATATTTTGAAAGCTATTGCTATCAAAGACATGGAACAAAAAATTTTGTTTTCCTACAATCCCATCACGAAAAGAGTCACCATCAACGTGCGAGATAATGCTAAAGTGATTTTAGAAGCTGGATTATCTGAAATGTTGGGGTTCGAACCGTGTGAGATTGCTTCCTTAGATAATAACATTGAACAAACTGTCGATAGTTCGTATGTGGCAGATCCGTGTGCTCATTATAGAGTATTAATGATTTATTCGGACATAGTAGAGCCTCAAATTATCGGTGATGTGTTGGCACCCCTGTTACGAATTGTGAATGTCACCGGAAAAGACGGAGAAGTGATTTGTGTGAAATTTGATCGACCCCATTACTTACCCATCAATCGAAAATCATTCGACTCATTAGAAATCGTTATAAGGAACCACCTGGGTGAATTAACACCATTTGAACGGGGTCGCTCGCACGTGAAACTTCATTTTCGTCAAAAATACCTCTCGTGATGTTTGTTCCCTATCAGTGTTGTGCGAAATCTTTTGAAGATTATTATACTCATCAGTCGGGTAGCGGCTTAAACTATTATCAAGGAACTACTTTACAAAGAGGATATGGATTCGGTGGACTGTTTCGATCGCTGTTTCGTGCAGCGGTCCCCCTTTTCAAGTCTGGAGCGAAAGCCGTGGGAAAACAATTGTTTCATTCCGGTGTGAACGTCCTCAGTGATATATCACGAGGAGAAGATATTAAAATAGCTGCCAAGCGGCGGTTAAAAGAAGCCGGTCAAAACTTGACGGATAAAGCAGCTACTAAAATGAAGACCATGATTGGATCGGGTCATCAGTATAAAAAGAGGAAACGTTCTCACAATGTCATCATTCCTCGCAAAGCCAAGAGAGTGAAAGTACATGATATTTTCTCTTAAAGATGTTTGGACTCATTCATAAAGATTCTGCCGCTTGTGCTAAATCCGAATTGGATCTGTTTTTAATTCCACCTACCCAGACGGCTATTGAAAAAGGATATTTCATCGAATATCATCCCCTTGCCAATATTCGAGATGGAGGACCTGTGGAATTTAACATTTCTGGGAACGGCGAAGATTATATTGATTTGTCGGCTTCCTACCTCTACGTCAAAGTGAAAATCACCAAGTCAGACGGAACGGATTTACCTGCAAGCGAACCTGTGGCTCCTGTCAATTTGTTTTTACAAGCTTTGTTTTCGCAAGTGGATATCAGTTTAAATGAAAGAGCCATCTCTTCTTCGAGTAACACATATCCTTATCGTGCTTATATTGAAACCCTGCTGAACTATGGAGAAGACGCTAAGAAATCTTTATTAAGATGTGAATGTTTTTACAAAGACACGAATTTGACCGAAACAGACCCCACCACCAATGGAAACCCTGGATTGAAGAAACGCTATGAACTGACTAAAACTAGCAAAACATTGGATATGATTGGTCCCCTTCATTGTGATATTTTCCAACAAAATCGACTACTCTTGAATATGGTCGATCTGAAAATTAAAATGACTCGCAGCAAATCAGACTTTTGTTTGATGGCTAAGAAAGAACCGCCTAAAACTTTTCACGACTATAAAGTGATTTTAGAACATGCTTCTGTGTTTGTTCGCAAAGTGAAAGTGAGTCCCGGCGTGTTATTGGGACATGCCAAAGCCCTGGAAAAAAACTCTGCAAAATATCCTATTGATCGAGTGTTATGCAAGACTTATTCAATCTCCACTGGAAGTAAATCTTTCATGCAAGATAATGTGTTTTTAGGGGCGATGCCAAAACGTATCATTGTTGGACTTTTAGACAACAGTGCTTATGCTGGACAATACGATTTGAATCCCTTTTACTTTTATCATCACAAAGTCAACTTTTTAAGTGTCTATGTGGATGGTCAACCTGTACCCAGCAAACCTTTGGAATTGGATTTCGACGAAAACAACTATATAAGAGCCTATCATCGACTGTTCTCTGGTTTTAATCATGATGCTGGCATTTATTTAACACGTGAAGAATTTGCTGATGGACACACCTTATATAATTTCGACTTAAGCCCTGACCTGTGTGACGGACCTCATCTAAATTTACAGCATCAAGGAAATTTACGAATTGAAATCAAATTCGCTGAAGCGTTAGAAAAAACAACGACTGTATTGATTTATGCGGAATTTGAAAACATTATTGAAATAAGTAAATCACGTCACGTGATTTGCGACTTTCCAAACTAAATGGATTCATTACAAATCGAGACCATTTTATCTCATGAAGCAGTGACCCGAAACTATTTTTTGGGTGTTTTTCCAAGTGATCAGCTACCAAGAAGAACCGAGCGGTATCCTGTCTGTTTTATTTGTAACGTGGACAAGTCTACAGAGCCTGGAAGTCACTGGGTGGCTTTCTACTTATCTTCGCCTGATGAAGTGGAATTCTTCGACTCCTATGGAAACGAGCCTTCCTTTTTTAAAGGACCCCTATCGAACTATGTATCCCGTTTTTCACGAGTTATGTTTAATCCACTCGTATTACAAACTCACGTGACTGCCGTCTGCGGGCAGTATTGTGTATTTTATCTATATTCTCGATGTCAAGGTAAAACCCTAAAGGATTTTTTATCACATTTTGTCACTGCAGAATTGTCGAACGATCGACGAGTCTATAATTTTGTAGCCAAACGATTTGGCATTCGTGCACATTTTTATCAATAAATATGAATTTAACTGTGAATCATGTGTCTGTGATTATTTAAAGTGTGTGTTTTACTAGTGTATGTTTATTAACGATGAAGTTTCCACGCTTTCAACACCCTTGCACGATGCTCCTTGCAGGTCCCACAAGAGTGGGTAAAAGCTGGTTTCTACGTGATTTGTTAAGGGAAAGAAACGTCATGTTTGACCCTCCTCCTGATAAAGTGATTTGGTTTTACGGTATCTATCAAAAACTGTATAATGAAATACCAGATGTTACCTTTGTAGAAGGCTTTCCTTCGAATTACACCGAGTATTTAGGAACAAATTCTTTAATGATCTTAGACGATCTCATGGTGGAATGTGGATCAGACGAGCGTATGACTTTTCTCTTTACAAAGGCAAGTCACCATTTAAACGTGAGCGTGATATTTATTACACAAAATCTCTTTCATAAAGGGAAAGAAATGAGAAACGTTTCCCTAAACAGTCAATATTTGATCCTGTTTAAAAATCGTCGTGACATGAGTCAAATCACTCATTTGGGTCGACAATTATACCCAACTAACACTAAATTTTTTCAAGAAGTGTTTACTGATGCCACTAGAAAACCGTTTTCTTATTTATTAGTCGATTTAAGAAATGAAACCCCAGAAGAACTACGGTTAAGAACACTGGTGTTACCGGGACAAAGACAATACGTGTACACTTTGAAAAAAGGTTTAAAAAGAAAAACATTTTCTTCTTAATTCAGTTGCGATCATGACGTTGACTGAGAAACAACTGCGTGATTTAGAGCTCATTAAGACATGTCCTAAAACTTTACGCAAGCAACTTTTGAAAAAATTACCTTCTCGCTCGGTGAAAGCCATTTGTGAGTGTACTCACAACGTATTGAAAGGAAACGTACCTCTCTCACCAAATCAAAAGAAGTCTTTGAAGAAGTATAAAAACCCTCTTCGAAAAATCGGCACGAAAAAGGGAACTCTTTTTTCAAAAAAGAAACTGATTGTGCAACACGGAGGATTTTTAAATATTTTAATTCCTGCGGCCCTAAGTGTGTTAACGGGTCTTATCAATGGAGCTCGCTACTAAATACGCCCTCATACCAGAAGAAGAGTTGACTAGACATGTACCCACGAAAAAGCAAATGACTGAGTTTGATGTGGCAATGTCCAATATACTCAATAGTTCACTTCCCGATCATGAGAAAGTTCAACAGTACTATGAACTTTTAAAAAGGAAAATGAATTTGCAAGAATTTAATGTCCCTTGGAGATCAAAGCCTTTTGATGATGATGAAGAGAAAAAAAAGTCCAAACCTCCCAAGACGGAACCTGTCAAAACAGGACCTGTTAAAACGGAACCTGTCCAAACGGAATCTACCAAGACGGAACCGGTACATACAGAAAGACCCCCTGAAATATCTCAAGATGATTACGAAACATTTGTGATAACCTCAACACCAGCACATATGAGGAAACAAGCTGGATCTTTACTCAGGTTACTGAAATCGAAATCAAGCAAAATGACCTGGGATCAAACTGGAAGAGTCACTTATAATGGAAACACCTTACAAGATACGAATTTAGCGGAACTCTTTCATCTCATTTTTAATGTGAATAAAAAACCTGTGAAAACCCCTACAGAATTTCTCCATGCGCTTCATGAAATTGGAGTACCTTCAAGTATTGTTAAAAATAAATATTTATCTCCTGCCTCAATGAAGAAAATAACGAAAGTTGTATCACCCAGAAGAAACTTTGTAAAACCCAAGAAGAGATCTAACAATGTATTACTAAATCCTACTTGGACAAGTTTATATTAATAAAAAATGAATTAAAATTGTAAAAAACTGTGTATTCCTTTTCACCTACACTACATATTAAAACACATTACAAAAATAACTTTAAATGCTACTTACCAAGACACGAGCACCTCGTACACTTGCTTGGGAAGAAATGAATACAAGTTTTAATTAGGAAATCTTATCAGCGATCGATCTTAAAAAAGTATTACTCATTTTTTTCTTGTTGAATTAATAGTGTGAAAAAGTAAATTGATATTATTTATGTGAAATGTTCTCTTTTGAATGATTTTAAAAAGTAAATTGATATTTTAAAAAGATATTATTTATGTGGAATGCTCTATTCTAAATGTATTTATATCATGTGAAAAATATTTTATTCATTTCATGCGTATTTTTGGTAGAAATTCTCTTTTCATACTAATGATGAGTCATTCTAAATATATCTTTTTAATTGAAGCGAATGAAATTTTAGTTTAACACATAATTTAACTTAAAACAAAATTTTAACAAAGTTATTATTCTATGTGTAAATTTTTAGAACTTGTTATTCATGAAATATAAATTAACCCGGAGTTAAAACCACACGTGGCACTGTAGTATTAAAATGTAGCCAGCAGCAGTTAACCTAAATAATCTACTTCAAGTTCAGGCAAAAAATCAGGACATGACACGAAAAAAAACACAAACTAAAATAAAATCAACATATATAAATTTATTCATTAGACGAAATTACATTATTAAACACAGTTTCTTCATTTTCAATATACATTTTTTTAATGTCTTCAAGTACACATGAAACATCTAAAGTTGAAAAAAAATTATCTACAGGCACTATTGAAAAGTCATTGGCATTTTCGAGATAAAAGTCTTTTGCTAGTTGACGAAAGTCCAGTTTATAAAATGCCAATTCAAAATATCCTTCAAATTTTTCAGTTGGAGAAAAGGTAATACAGGAATGAAGATCCGACTTTGGATAGTCTGCTTTGCATGCAAAACAATAAAAAAGTTCACAAATTTTTACACTAACCGATTTTGTCAAACACTTTTTTAATGAAAAGGTCAAATTGGCATAATCGTGAAAATCACAAAAGATGTTAGCATTGCTGCTATCCGGTATTGTTTCAGCATGAGTATGTTCAAAAGATACGAAGTATCCGAGAGTCTGTTGAATTAGGCACTCTTTAACTTTCGCACTAATGGTAGAAAAAAGATCCTGCAGATTAGCCATGTGTGATCCAGCAAGAATTACATTCTCAGGTAAAAACTGAAAACTCAGATTTTTTCGCTGAAACATTCTCTGAAAAAGATAAAGGTTTCCTTCATCTTTAATTTCTCGTGTAACACATAAGTCTTTGTCTATAATAATAACTTGTTCCGCAAAGTTATACGATTTTCGTTGAAAAGAATGCCACACTGAAGGAGAAAGCGAAACACCATTTTTAGATGGGTGAAGAAATCCTTCTTCATCAGTTAAAAATCTTCTAATATGCACACGTATGTGGGTTAGGAAAAAAACAATGGATACATAATTGTCGTCACCAAGATGAAACATATGGCTCGGTAAGGATTCTCTAGTAAAAAATGTTTCGCCGGCATCATCCACTTTTATTCTTTTCGCAATTCTGTTTTTATTTTCGTTCTGAAGACGAAGTTTTTGATGCAACTCGTTTGCAGCTTCTTTCCGCATTCTGGATTCCAAATTGCAGATATCCGAATTAAGACGTTTCATTTTTAATTTGGTTAAGATCTATACAAACACCAAAAAAATTCGCAATTCCACAAACGATGCTACACTCACAAGAAAAATACAATCAACTGACAAACACAACTGTTGCCAATTGCTGAATAATAAACTTTTATCACGATTGGTTACAGTTAAACGTCACCGAAAGCATAAAAAAACAACTCAACTTCACAATCGATTCCGGTTAATCTATATTTTTTATGTTTAAGAATGCACGTATGACGTCAAAGCACACGTGGGCAGTTTTCCAGTCCTAACATGAAAGATGATGTTCCAAAAGGAATGTGTGACGTCATGGAGCAGAAGATCCGTCACGTTGCCACAACGAAACTTCAAGTAGACACCACGTGATCGTACAAAAGTCCAATTAAAATAAAAATTGAATAAGAGTCATTAATTAAATTCATTAAAAGTGAATACACAATAAGGCTATTGTCATTCAAAACCCATGCATATTCCAACATGGAGATTATGTCATCGTTAATTAATAAACCTTTGTTATCCTATACAAACCATCACGTGACATTTCCCCCACTTCCTCCCCCCTTAAATATCCTGCAAAATACAACTCAACATTCAGTAAAAAAACAACTCAACCTAAAACCCTCGTTATCCTATACGATCCAGTCATGTGAAATCTTATCAGCGATCGATTATGTCACTAGTTACCATAGCGCATGCGCGGTGATATCACGTGATCTTGCTTAAGTAGAAAAGCGGGGATGTTATCAGTCAGTGCGCTCCAGGTAAGAGTAGTAGCAGGTTGTATTTTATTTCGCGCAAGTCGAGTATAGCAATAGGGTGAATAGTTCACTTGTATTTAAAATGACTTTGTTAATTTTGTATATTTTGTTAAGAATGAATAAAACTAAAAAAAACTAAATTTTTAAAAGATTAATTGAATTATTAATTTAATTATTCTAAATATCAATTAAAGGATATGTGTTAATTGCAATTCTAACTTAAATAATATAAATCTAGTGTCGAAAATTAAATGCATTCCTAATCCGTGAGGTTATCTACGTAGGAAAAACCCACGAATGACTCATAACTTGTTAGTCATTTCAATTGGATAAGGACTTGTCTTCTCCATTTTTTCGAGAAAGTGTGTGAAACAGATGTGTTCGTAAAAGGTAAGTATAATTTTTATGTAAATACTTATTTCTCTTATGCAAAATATTTGTTGTTGAAGCATCTGCATTTCTAAAACTAAATCAACAACTTAAGAATTAGTTTAAATTTAAATATGTGAGATAAATATATCTTAAAAAGCCGTACAAAAATCAGGGTTGTAATAAGTGATACAAGTTAGTTACTAAAAAAAAATTATGTATGTGAGTTAATATGTAAATTATTTTGACGAAATTTTTCAAATTCTGGTCGTTCTATAACATTATACATTTCCTTAAAAAAAATGATACTTACAAAAACCTTAAAAAATTAAACTTTCATATGTTCTAAATTCTTAGAAAAATATTTCCAAAAGGTTCCTTATTGAGCATATATGAATGAAATCATTAATAACATTGACTAAACCAAAACTTATAATCGATAAATGTCAAAAACATTTCTTTAAATTCAAAAACATAACTAAAAAATGGTTTAAAATACTGCAATTTCTAAAAATTACCTTTAGAAAACAGGTCATTTAAAAGAATAAAATCCATAATCAAATTTCTAATTCCCTTTAAATTAATATTAAACTACAAACAATTATCTAATCCCTATTCCTCACTCCGTAAATAAATAAACCTTCAAGTAAAGTGAGTCATATACTAATCATGCGAACTGTTGAGCCGCTTATCTACCAAAGGGTTTTTCCACCCGGGAAATACGTGCACATGCTAAAATTCGATGTTACATGAAACGAAATCAGATAATATATATCCCTCTTTAAAAAAATTTTGTAACGATATTAAGTCTCTCAATATTTATTATAAATGAATGATGTGTTTTGAAATGTTTGTTAAGTATAATTAAAATTTTATTTTCGCTTCATACATTGACTAGATTAAAATATCACTGAAAATTTAATTTTTTTCTACAAATATTCATCAAATTTTCTAGTTACATATATATTTTTTCATTAAATAAGTAAAGTTTAGTCAATTCATTTATATATAACCGAGAAATATTTGTGAAAACATGACTGCGTTTCGAAAAAATGTCTTGAAAAACATGTCATTTAACAGAAGAAAATCCTTCGCCAAATTTTATTTAATCAATTGAAAAAGAAATAAATTAAAACAAGCTTACCTGAAACACTTGTTATAGCCTCAGTTACTTGACTAGAAATAAAAAATCTCACAAGTCCTTATCAATTGGGTTTCCCCAATCTAGTCTACCACGTCATTATTGTTATCACATACCACGTGACAGGGTTTTCCCATTACGTAATAACCCCTTCGTCATCAGTCTAATTTTTCGAAAAAAAAAAAGGAAGTAGCACTTCTTTAAATTTTCTTTCAAAACTATGTAATCGTGGCTGAATCGATAAGGTAACGGTCTATTATTCAACCACGATTACATTTTGCAGGTTCAATCCTCCTCACAACTTTTCGTAAAAATACCAATTCCGAAACTAAATTCTATCAATCGTTACTAGATGGCAGCACCACAACTCTAACACACTTAAAAATTGCTCCCCTAAAAATTCTATGTCTCCTCATTAAAATTTTTAAATTAATTTTTCTCATTAATTATTTTTAATTACTTTTTTAATGAATTGATATTTTCAATTAATTTCCATTTTTACTAATTCATACTATACTATACATCATACTATACTTTAATTAACAAATGAAATTGCTCGAAAAATTCTAAGTCGCTTCATTAAATATTTTCTCATTAAATTTTTAATTGCTATTTTTAATTACTAATTAGTAAACCGACAGTAAAAAAATACCCCCTCGTACTAAAACTGAATAAAAATAAATTTCAAACTCAAAAATTCTAAGTCCCCTCATTAAAATTTCTAAATTAATATTTTTCATTCATTATTTTTAATTACTTTTTAATTAATTATTCATTTAAACCTCATACTATACTACACTCAAAATAATAACGCCCGAAAATTATGTAACCGAAAAAAATAACCCTCGTACTATAACACAGCAAAAAATCAATCTCCCGAAAATTCCCGCTTTTATCTAAAAAAAATCCTTATCGCATTAACCCCTCCTCCAAGAGTAGAGTCGCGAGAGGAGGAGGAGCACGGGAGGTGTAGCACGAGAGGAGGAGCACGGGAGGTGCTGCACCTGCACCTGCACCTGCACCTGCACCTGCACCTCCTCTCGTGCACCTCAACACCTCCTCCTGAGGTCGGAGCCCCACTTTTCATCTACTGACATACTTGAAAACTTAGGTAATATTTGTGTCTAAAACA
Organism: Maratus speciosus; assembly: GCA_963932465.1. NCBI lineage: Eukaryota > Metazoa > Arthropoda > Arachnida > Araneae > Salticidae > Maratus > Maratus speciosus. The sequence goes on along the minus strand of OZ010792.1, from coordinate 520,270,475 downwards.
CTGGCACGTTATCGTTATGTAAAGGTGTTTTCCGTTTCTATTACTTTTTAACTTTGAATAGGTTTGTTATCAGTCATGATTTTCTACATTATTGAAACAAAATAAAAATAATTTTTCTCAAAATCATAACTGCGAACATAGCAAAAATAAACTAATGTTAAAAATTTTTACATCGAAATTAGTAAACCTGCAAACATTTCGTGAAAATTTTCACAGTCATATTTGCTTATGATAGTAGTAGAAGTACATTTTCTTATTATTTTTAACAGTTAGTTTTTTGCATTTGCTAATAAATTGTTTTCTTATCTACCTTGAGAATTCAAATTAAAAGACGAAGCAAATCAGACTAAACTGCTATTTTATGGCACTATCAGCTGTTTTTCTTTTATATCATCCATAAATAAAATAGTTAACTCTTTTCTTTGTTCAAATAAATAAATAAATAAATAAAAATAATCGTGTTAATTCTTGGACTTTCAGCAAGTTTTCTTGTGCAATCTAAGTGTTCTAAGCACTCTAAATGATCTAAGCAATCTAAGTTGTCTGAGCAATCTAAGTGAAGTACATCTAAGTGATTTGAATCCAAAACTTCAAAAGTTATATTTTAAAAATAATAATTTTTTAAAGTTTTGTCACAGACCTATGACTTCTAGTGACATGTCGAGATACACGGATTGAATAACACTTATTCAGTAAAATAATACTTACAAATAACTTCCACATGTAAACGTGACATATAATTGATTTTGTGAACATATCCTCTCAAACAGTGCCATTTTTTGTGATATGACTTTTTTGCTAAATGAACGATAACTAATAAAGTTTTTTACATATTTTGCAATTTCATGCTAAATTTGTAAAGAAAATTGAACTTAAATCTCGATTCAAAACAACAGAATTGCAACGACACAGTTCCTGACACCTCGCCGCTGTATTACGTCTGAGTCAACAGACTCTTGAAGAAGGATCAATGTCCACTCAATGAAACATTTACCGCTTCACTCTCAAAACATCGCAGCCACGTGTATTGGTTTGACCGACCTTCGCACCAGGCATATTGGTCTATCGGCATTCAATAGAGGCATATCGGGATTCAATACCCGGAGACGATGAGGGGAAAAAAAGAAGCTGCGACCCCCCTTTTTCACCCCTCTTCCAATCGGACTTTATGGGGGCATCAAAACGCAGTTAAAATACGATAGATTCCATTGGTTTCAACAAGTTGTTTGTAAACAAAAAGGTGTGAGTTAAATTTGGCGTGGAAAAGTGTATTACGATGACATGCAGCAGAAATATTGAGGCGTGGTTTTGATTTGATTTGATTTAGATTTTTTGGAAGAGTTATAGATAGTCACAAAGTATGCAATATAGGAGAACTTATATACATTAAGATGAGTTTATATCATGGTTTAATTTGTTTAAGTGCATTGTGATGCATAGGATTTTAAGATATTTGGATTGTCGTCGTTCAAATAAATTACATTTTGATTTGTGTAGTCTAAAATACATTATATATATTCAGTGCCAGAAGGGTTATTTTAAGCAATAACACTTTTAAAACAATAATGCTTTTAAAATATTTTATGTGTGAAAGCACTTAAAAAGATTTAATTAAAGTACAACTGCTACTTTTATTTTATGTAGAAGTATTTTCATTCTATGGCCCAAAATTACCAAGTATCTCGAAATGCATGTAGTTATACAAAATCTAACCGAGGATCATACAATTTCGTCTTTTGAATAAGCTGCTTACAAGATTCTTTTCATCATCAGTGAAATTAGCGAATCAGTGAGCATTGAACGAAAATTGCAGCTATGTTATTCATACTTGAAGGCATCAGACATCCACTGATTGCATAATCTTGAATGCTAAAGAATCTTGTAAGCAGCTTATCCAAAAGACGAAGTTGTATGATTTTTTGGTTAGATTTTGTATAACTACATGCATTTCGAGATGTTTGGTAATTTTGGGCCATAAGGTGAAAACACTTTTACATAAAATGAAAGTAGCAGCTGTACTTTAATTAAGTCTTTTTAAGTGCTTTCTCACATAAAATATTTTAAAGGTGTTAAAAAGTAGTGTTTAAAAAGTGTTATTGGTTAAAATAACCCTTTCGGCCCTGAATATATATAATGCCTTTTAGGTTACACAAATTCCATTCAAACTGAATAAAATGTATACCAAATGTGTGCAAGTCAAACAAATAAAATAACATTTTTCCGAGCTTGTATATTTTGGCCACATATGCAACTAACAGTTAATTGGGATTTATTTAAAAAAATTCACAGTCCCATTCGAGATGAATTTCGACAGAGAGTTTTCAAAGCGTTTTGAGATGGATTTGGATTTAAAATTTTTTGAACAGCGACTTCATAATTGTGAATTATGACTATGTTATTCCTGACATGCCGTGAGGCCACAGTAATGGGATGGCTAATATGATTTGGTTAACAACTATTTAGAAGTATATATAAAGTTACTTACGATATAAGCATCATAATATTTGGAGTTATTGTTTCTAACATTGGGACAATTGCATAAAACTATTCATTAAACCCCTCTCCCCTACTACTGTAAATAAGTGGGGGGGGGGGGGTACTTAGGGCACTTTTTGAGGAATAGTCACTAACAGATGAAAAGGAATATACATTGGTGAATCCTCGCTTAGAAAACAAGGAACAATAAATTAATTAATCCTTTATGCATATTGTTTTTGTTTGTCTGCTCAGTTTTATCATGCATAAACAACACAGTCTCTTTGAAAATAGATATGGGGAACGTATACATTCCAATTAAGTTTATCTAAAATTTCAGAAGAAAAAAATCCTGAAAGCGGGTCGAAAAAATAAGCATTACTCCTAATTTTAATAAAGCCATATATATGACCTACAATATTCATTAAGCTATCTCGATTTACCATTCGTAATTTAAAATGACTGAAATTTGTTTGCGGCTCTAAAAGTATCCTTCAGTAGAACATCCAAGATTTCCTTCCGGGGTGAGGGGAGGGAGGAGGAGGAACTGAGCAAGTACAATTTTATGTGGGGTTCTGGAAATTGGGTACAATGTGTGTCTGATTAAATAAAAAACATAAATTTCTGTTGATTTCTTGCGGATGCTACAGTCCTTTCAGCGCCCATACCCTCTCAGTACGTCCTTGGTCTTCTTATTTGTCATGTTATATATCGAAGAAAGTCAGCCTTATCCCACTGAATGTGTCGATTTAATCATGATTTGTTTTCTTTTTTTTTTAATGAGCCAGGGCTTTTTTCGTGGGGAGAAAGGGGGGGGTCACATTGGTTTGTGAACAGGAGATGTTCATCACGAGTATCAGAAACAACAACAGTAAAAGTTCGTATGCAATTCTTTGCAACGTCTCTTATTCCACACTTAAGTCTAGAAGGGTTAATTTTACGTAAGCGGTATTATTCTGGTATTTCGACATTAATATTTATAGACGCATAAATTTATTTCTCTTTTCGTCTGGAATTTACAAAGTGTTTCTTTAACGTATAAATCATTGCAAAAAGAAAGGTCAAATGTTTTTCCACCTTTTTTCACGCAATATTCCTTTTCCACTTCTCTTTAATAGATTCTAGAAATAAATAAGAATCGTAAAAGCGGAAAGGGGTGGAAAGAAACTGCATGCATTTGAATTTGGAACGAATCGCCTTAGAGATGCAGGGTGATTATCAAAGACAAAACCTGCTCCCCCTAATGTTCTTTTAAAAGAACAACTGCATCATATATTTCGCACTAGCATATGGGGGGCTCTGAACTGACGACATCTTGGAAATTTTTTCCGCTATTTTTTCCGTAACCACAATAGCTGTGACACGGAAAAGGTGTCACTAAGGGAGAAAAGGGATAAATACGCGTGCGAAGAAACATTTAAAAGAACGTTTCAGGTTTTTAGGGGTAGGGAGGGAGGTGTCGTCAGTTTGCTAATCGAAATTCGAGGGTTTTGTACTTAGGGAAATTCAACAGCATACAGATGTATCAGCGAGTAGGGATATATTGCAAATGTGGCTTTTAGTTTAGAAATTAGGAGTATTGAAAGGGATTGAAAATTTGTTTAAAATTCTACATATGTTTTAAAATTTTTAAATGAACGCCACCTACCACCCCTACACCTTTCTTTTCACGAGGCAATTAAAGACCAATTTGCCCGAATTTATTGTTATTTCATTGCGAAATTTGTTGAAAAATTATTTTAAAATTCATGCATAAATACGCATATTAAAAGAAGCTATTTCTCGTAACGTAGCTTTTGTAAAACTTCTTGCCATAATATCGACATGATTTGTATTGCATATTTTTTTCAAGATACAAACAGGAAACAGGTATATATATTTTTTACAAGTATAATTTTGCATACCCTGAATTACCTAATCAGCGTTTAAACTTGTTATCTTTTTACTACATGAGTTTTAATTTTATAAAGATCATATTCTAACTTAGGGATTCCAAAATTAATAACAACTAAGGTTAGTTGGGGTAACTGGACCCACGAGGTAATTGGGCCATAGGCTATTTTATAAATACCGTTGATGTATTTTAAGTTTTAGCTTTTGTGAACAATGCCCCTTAACCTCTACTTCCTAAAACAACGTGTGTCAACTCAATCATAACTCTCTCTTTGGTGTGATAGGTTGTCAAAAATTTACGTTTCTTTTTTTAAAAACAACGTCAATTTGGTTGAACTTCCTCGGCTTTTTATTAAAATACTGTAAGTACTTTTATTAAATAATCTTTTTTTTTTAAAGATTAGGCATATAACTACGTTAATATTATTAGGTATCTATACATATTTACTTCATGTTTCTAATGTAAGCCCGGTGTCCCAGTTACCCCATAATGTTTTTAAGAATGGGGTAACTGGGACATGTACCTGGACCATGCTGGATCCAGTTACCCCAATAGTTATAAATAATTTTTTTTTTTCGAGTTTCTCTTACAACGGGAAGTAAATTTTTCCATTGTTTTTTGCTCACAATAAAGAAATTATAGAATACTTTATTAAAATTACGAAATAAAATTTAAAAAAAAAGCATATTGGGTGATATCAAACCAAATTTCTTGATCCCTTGAGAGGCGGTGATGTGGTTGTGGCATCACATAATTTTAATTCATAATTGCCACATTGGCACCGGAATTTTATAATAAAAATTTCACCTTTATTAAGTACGCGAAAATATACTTTTACTTGTTTTCAAATAGATTCTCTTGTAAAATTATGATGTCATTAAATTATTTCAACATTTTATGAATGCAAATACCTTGCCCCTGCAAGCGAGATACCCAAACCTTGAAATTGTACGATACAGGGGTCGCATTCTATAGGGAAACTTTTATTGTTCCGACCACTATTTTGAAAATAATATATTCATCGCACCTTTCTTTAGAATATGTTAAATAAAATGATCATGACGGTAACTCATTAAAGGTTCTGGTAGGAACAATAAAATTTTCTCTATATAATGCGACCCAAAGATAAAGTACTTAAGTACTTACGTAGCCGTTTGTTCATAGATTTACCTTGCTATTTTTTACTTAAAATACCCATGTGGCTTTTATACTTATTACCTATACTAAAGTACATAAGTACTTAATTAATTTTTATGTTGTTGGTATAAATAAATCTAATATTTTCACTTTTAGTGCTTTTTTTAGACACATTGACAGCAAAGGTTTGCCTTACAACGCTCTTTAGTTGATATATAATTTACATTATCTGCCTGGTTTAATTTTTTTTTAAGTTGTTTACACTTTTTTAAACAGGATTTGATATCCCACATGAAAAAAAAAATAATAATAAACGCGTCATAGATCCTCCTGGTCCACTTACCCCATTTTTATGGGGCAACTGGACCCATGAGGAAAGAAAGATGAAATATGCATATTTTTATATTTTTAAATATTAAAATGTAATTTTGAGCCTTTCTGTCTGATAGAGGGAACCTAACTAAACACATTTACAGAAGTTCAGATTTTAATTCAAATGAACATTAGCTTTTTGAAGCTGAATTGTCAGAAGCTCCAGAGTCACATTGTAAAATCATGGCCCAGTTACCCCAACTTTAATTCACATAAATCAAACATAGTGATAAACACAATAAAAATAAACTTATCAATGTAAAAGTAAAGATTCTTGCGTATTATGACATTCTCTAGTATGTATTACACAGGATATAGCATGTAAGATATGTATCATCCATCATCTACTATATATATAAAATGAAAATGGGAATTTCGTTTCGTCTGCTTATAACTGGAGTTCTGCTGAATGGACTTTGATGAGACTGTTAATTAGATACTTTTTCAGGGAAAATTAGAGTATTTAATATATCGTTTTACGTTGCGTAGTTATATACTTATGGGGGAAATGTTCTATGATCAGATGAATCCGATTGTGAATGATTATCCTTTTTAGAAAGATTCTGCTGAATGGATTTTAGTGGAACTTGCACTGTTAGTTAGACAATTTTTCAGAGAAGGTTTTATTATGCAACATAACATTCGGCGCTGCTTAGTTATCGAATTATATGAGAAATTTCAATAATCAGGTAAAACAGATTAGGAAAAATTACCCTTTTTAAGAAATTCTACTGGGCGGATTTTGATAAAACTTGTACCAATGTACCAATGCAGTGGTATTGAGTTCCTACAGTAGTCGTAGTGCTTCTTTTATCTCAGTCGAAGGTGATGAGTCGATTTGCCTGAATGCTTCGATGTTAAGCAAAATGGAATTCCTTGCGAATTCCTGAGCATTGATAAAACTTGCATTGCTAGTTAAGTACTTTTTCAGCGATGGTTTTACAATATTGCATACCATTCTATCGTTTTTTACTAAGTCCTACTATAACTGATAGCTAAATAAATTGATCCATAAAATCCCAAATAATGTAGCATTTATATTGCTTTTAGGAATACAGAAGGACATTACAGGTAAAGGCGGATATTGCTTTAAAACACAAGATCAAATTCACCAATATGTTTCGTTTGATTCAAGGTTCGTTATAAGGAACTGACAGGAGTAGCGGTAGAAATCTGTTAATATAATATATATAATTAAATCTCAATATGTTGTTAAACTATACAATACTACTTTTTGTTCTTTATATTTTTTGTATCGTATATAATTTATTTCAGGGACATGTAATATATATATATATGAACGTCTACAGCAGATCAAAATGAGCGATCTTGACAATAATCGGATTTAAGTTAATGCATATACATATAATGCATAGGCATATAAAGAATTACCATGCATAAAAACATTTTGCTGTCCCAAAACATTCTTACTAAAATACGCCAACTGGTATGAAATAAATAAATAACACAGTAATAAAGGCACAAAAAAAAAATCTTTAAAGTATTTTTAATTATTTTTCCTTAAAAATCACTTGCCTGTTTTTCATTAAACAAGGTGTCGATTAAATAAAGGGAAAGTTTCTATAAGAAAATGCTAGTATTTTCCCTGAAAAATTGCTTGATCTGTCGCCACACTGTTAAATATTACAATGTGCCAGATATGCTTCAATACAATTAATGCTTTAATCAAATATTAAAGCTCAACTCTTTAAAAACAAAAAGAAGATACATAAACGCACTTTCAGATTAGTAAATTAAATCCGTCGTTTTAAGGATAGTTTTTTGAGTAAATGGTAAAATAGTCTGAAATATTAATTTTTATTTTTATTTTTGGATGTTTTTATCTTTGAAAGTAACGCTTTTTATTATTATTATTATTATTATTATTATTATTATTATTATTATTATTTAAACCACAAGCTATACCAGAGTTGGCGAACCTATGGCACGCGTGCCAAAGTTGGCACGTAAACAAATTTTTTTGGCACACAAGAAAATTTAATTTGTATACATACATGCAATATCCATTTTTTATTTCTGTTATAACCAATATCCATACGTCAGATCAGAAATAATGCAATTATTTTTTTCCATCAATTAACATATCAGAATAATTTTCTTTTCCTGTCATGCTATGCAACGTTTTCGACATGTAGAAGATGTAATTTTCAAATGAATTTCATTTGACAGTCACTGCAATAAAATTGCAAATGGATCCAATTTAGCTATGTATATTTGTAAAAATAACGAAATTCGAATCAGATATAAAGCATTTTTCATCGAACGTGCAACAGCAAAATCTCATCAATACATTATTAGTACATCGTTTAATGCAACTTAGAAAATTATAACCAAGATGTTTCATCGATAATAAGTTAAAAATTAATTAAACAAAAACTCGTATTTTCCCTCTTATTACAGCACCTACCACATAAATGAATCCTAATTACTAATTAAATATTCATTTATTTAATGGCTGATTCCAATGTACAGAAAAATCGCATTCTGATTTTTAATATTTTTTAATTATTAAGACATGGCAGCAACTGATTTTAAAACCAGTGTTTCGTATAAACATCGTACTCTTCAAAATTATTTTTGTATATTCGTATGTTTGGCACGTCATACTGTTGATAGATATTTTTTTGTGAATTTCCGGCACGTGCACGTGAAAAGGTTCGCCGAGCCTGAGCTATACGATATCTTTCACAATCATAATTCTCACATTATTGTTTTTACAGAAATAAAAAGAAAAATGCAAAAATTATTGTGTTTCTTTAATGCATCAGATGCGATATCAAGTGACACTCAGGCATTAGTAACTGAAATATTGGTTTCAGTTTGAATCAGACTGTGATAGTTTTAAATAGAGTTTTATAAAATATTCTCCGTAAAAGAAAATGTGTATTAAAAATATTGTGTAGGTGTGCTAATTTTGAAATTAAAAAAATATATATATCATAATAAAATATTGTCACTCGTATTTCTCAAACGGGGGGGGGGGGGGGGATAAAAATAAAGCAGTCGTTAAACAGTTAATTGCGATTGAAAATTTATGCTACCTTGAAAACAAATGGAACTTCAAGTTATAAATTAAGAAATACCTGTTAAAATCTATATTATAAAGCAAAAACCTACCCGTGAGTAATGCTAACATCATATTGACGTCGCCAACGGCTTGAATAATAAATTTTGCACCTTTAAAAAATTATTAACTTCTAAACATTGCATAATTTCAATTTTTGCACCATCAAATGTACATTCAAATGCAATATGTTTGAAAAATCTCAATTTACTAGTTTTTTTTTTTCTTCTTTATAAAATAGTTTACAAGCATAAAATTTTTTTTTTCTATCACGTACAGCTCGCTTAAGGAAGATACATCTCTTGCACTTAAGACAATATAAATAGTTGAACGTTTGTTCCCTGTTATTCTACAACGAAGTAAAAACTTCATAAATAAATAAATAAATAAATTACGAATTTAACAGATATGTCGAACTACGTGCTTAACTACTGCAATAATCATAATAAACAACGAAATCTTTGACGATTTCTTTGGCTAATCTCAGCTGGTATGCGGCTAATATGAAAATACAGTTGAACTCGCTTATAGCGAGCGCGAAGGACCGTGATATTTGCTCGTTATAACCGGGTGCTCGTAAAAAACGGGTTCGTAAAAAATTACAAAAATTCATGCATACTTACATTATTATACATACTTTATTTATATTTTATATCTGTACTGTACAAAAGAAGTTGGTTAGTTTGCTTTGAACTGTCTTATTGTCTCTTAATTATGTTATTGTTCTTCAGCGAAGACTCGTGGCCCGAAAAACATCATCATTTGCACCGCTGGCTTCGAAAAAAGTTTCAAGTTTTTCTGCGCACTCAATTTTGGTTGACTTCGGAATGTTAAAATAATTTTTCCAAGAAACGATTATCTGAGCTGGAGAGGTGGAAGTCAATAGATATTTTATGAATCACAAAAATATTGCTCGCTATAACAGGGGTTTGCTCGTTAAAAGCGAGTTATGTTCCCATAGACTTAACATTGTGCCAACCAAGTATTTATGATTTCCCCGTTAAATGCGGGTTCTCGTTAAATTAGGGCTCGTTATAAGCGAGTTCGACTGTATTGCTTTCAATAAATTTCAAAATTTTATTTGAATAATTGGTACGTATCATATAAAACTAAGCACTTACTTATAGTGATAAATGAGTAGTTTATCGTTTTGAAAAGTAATACTTGAATCAATTGCTTTTTCCAAATGTCTCATAATCCAACCCAGAACGAATACAAAAAGTGCATGAACAATTTTTAACAGAAAACTTGATATTGCGTTTTGAATATTCATAATTCACACGGAAATTGCTTTTGGAACAATTTTCAGACAAGATGCAAAGAACTTCTTAAAAACACCTTAAAATTTTTTTAATAAATTCGAAAGGCATTTCAAAAGGACTAGTCTTTCTTCATCAAGTGCAGAGAACACGTCCTACTGCTTTGAAAACAGCAACTGTATTGCTGCTGTTTTCAAAGTAGTAGGACGCGTTTTATGCGCTTGATGAAGACCAGTTTTTTCTAAAAGCCTTGCGTATTTATTGAAAAGATTTTATGGTGTTTTTAAGAAGTTCTTTTCATCTTTTTCACACCAGCTTATCTAATTATTTAATTTTCAGACAATTGCTTGAAAATATTACAGAGTCAACTTAGCCGCAATATTTTGAATATTTTCATATCAGTTACATGTTTTGAAACCCTTTAAAAACTATTTTACATCCTACCTTCATAAAAGTTTTCCTGTAAAATCTTCAACAATTTCCACTACCGCGAAGACATCGTTTTCCCTTTTTTCACGCGTATCAAGCGAAAAAATCCCTGGGATTTACACAACAGTCTCCCTTTTCTTAGCTGAGATTTTTTTGTTTCAGTGCAACGAATTTTTTTTTTTCTTTTCCTTCCTTCCCTGTGTTTTCGACGGTGTCATCTTTTCCCATTAGCGGCGCCGCTGGCCGCAGGTGGCAGCATCAGCCCCGGTTGCGGGGCTTCACCAACTTAAGCCCCCGGCGGGCGTGGGCTGACCCCAGGGACAGACTAAGGTTTTGACCCTAGAATGAATAAACCTTTGTCGCCATTTTAGGCCTGACTTTTTTTCCCGTTTAATATACGTACCCAAAATTACGGTTATAAGGAAAAATAATTTCGCGAAAATTTCATATCAATCCACTCAATTTTCACTGCTGAATTTGGTTTACAGTTTGAGGCTTTGAAAAATTTATTTCGTAAAGGGAAAATTTCATAATTTTTGCATGCAAAATGCGACGTTATTTAAATTGATTTTTAAGAAACCATATAACGGACAAAATATTTAAAAGTGATTTTCTGTAGTAAAATATATATCTGCTTCAATTGATACAAAAATAAACTAAAATAACGTTCTATATAGCTTCGTTTCGTAGCCTTGAAATATTCTTTTAAGGCTTTTGGTCAGTTAGATCTCAAATTCCCTTTTACAATGTTAATCACTATGGGCTGCAAATGCATTCATATTGTTAAAATATGTGATCAGAAAATTAATATATTTAATTTGTGTGTGTGTGCTGTTCTTGAAAGATATCTCCTTTTTTTAGTTGTCAAAATATTTCTAAAATATGCACTTAGTTTTATTTGAAGCAGTATGTCGACGAATTGAAACCCTATAATGCTACGATAATTCTATCATAGAAGCTGCCACCTCCAATTGGTCAGAAAGTGAAAAAAAATTAAAGGAAAGTCTGATAAAAATAAGTTTTAATGTTCTTTGGATTTATTTTTTCAGAACACATAAATAAAATTAAATAAATGTGTGAAAAAATCTATTATGCTAGGAGCATATTTCTTGATAGCTCAGATAGTAACTATGATTTTAAATAAAATATTTTGAATTAATTTATATTTCCCATTACCTCATCAATACGCAGGTTAATTATATTGAATTCGTTTGGGCCAAAAATCTGTTTTATGGATTCTCATCTTTTTCATGTGTCAGTTATTTTTAAATAGTTCTGTTTATTTACATCAAAGATATTAAATGATAAAAGTATGCCGTTTAACTGATCGCTTTGAATATAGTCTTACGGATAGTCAAAAGATCAAAAATGAAATTTATTTATTATCCACATTTATTACTTATCTCATGCATATTCTTCTAATAGCTGGACAATTTTTGATTGAAATTTTTTAATTTTCGTTATAGGAATTTGTAATTTCTCTATTTAGTGTCTGACATCGTACCATCTTGGGCATTGACTCTGCATTCAGAATCTTTCCACCCGCATGAAATTGTCTCTAAACTAACATATTAATTGTAGTATGTATTAATGGTGATCATTTTATCTGCTTCAAAGTTATGCGAGAATACACAATAATATATATGAATAGATAGATACTGATACTGGAAGAATCAACTTCCTAATATTTCTAAATCGTTAAAAAAAACAACATGTTTATAATAGATTCCGCCATATACAAAAGCAAAAACAACCTTTAAAAAATTGTAGATGCATTGTAAAGTCTAATTATAAGAATGATTTTCTTCACATCTAACAAAATGTTTGTATCTTACAGTTCATTTTATCAAAAAATGTAGTTTTTAATTTTTTTTATATCAATCATATACGTCATTATATGTATGTATGAACTTAGGGCTACTATAATACTATGGAATATAGGTGCCTTATATGAACTAATGGCCAGAATGCAGTTTTTTCACCTCTTGCATGTAAAAATGGGTTTAAGAACAAAGATTGGTGACATGTTTTATAGCATATATCTTGGAAAGATAGTGATGCATATTATTATTATTATTATTATTATTATTATTATTATCATTTTTATCACTATATTGTTATTACTTACATGTGTTAAATATGGTATTAATATGCTATATAAAATACATGTTTATCCGTAAAAACTATGTATACGATATGTTTATGTATATTACGTACAATGTATTACAATCACACTAATCTTACCAAAGCGAAAGTTGAATATTTTTACTCCTTTTATGTTTATAATTGTTCCTAATTAATTGACTCTTTTGATGCAAATTAATTTTAAAGATAATAAACTCCTAAAGCAAACTGGCAAAACTGTACAAACTAAATATCAATGCATCAGAATAATGCTTAAAATTGAAGTTTACTGGCTAATTTTGAATAGCTCTAATTATTTACATCAAAATCATTCGATTATACAATATTTTCATTTAATTGGTGACAACGATTATGAAGTGAAAAAGATCAAAAACGAAATTAATTGGTTATCTATATTCTTCGAGTCCTCTTGCCTGATGTTTTTCATTAAAATTCTTTAATACTACTTCTACTTGTGTCAAATGACACCTTTTAAAAGATTTCAATTTATTGTTTTTCATTTGTAATTTTTAGATTCAAACAATCACAAATCTCATTTTTAATACATTGAAGACATTTCTATGCTTATCACATTCAAAAACTTCAAGCAAATAAACATAGATCAAAACTATAAAAAGGTGTCATTTGAAACCGGTAGAAATAATGTTAATCGACATTACAGAAATTTTCTATTTAGTGTCTAAAATCGTACCATTATAGGTACTGAATGTACATTCAGAAATTTTCGACACCATGGAATTATCGCTAAACATATTAATTGATGTTAATCAGTGTTAATAATAATTAATTTACGACTTCAAAATTATGGAGAATATACAATAATGCATATAAAGAGATAGATCTTGATTCTGGAAGAATCATCTTCCTTATCTTTTATAAGTCACTAAAAAATTAGCACTATGTCTAAACTAGACTTCCATATATAAAAGGAAAAAAATAAAAACCTTTTAAAAAATCAAAAATGCAACTGAATTCTATTTATAGGAATGGTTTTCTTTACGTTAAACTAAATGTCTGCATCTTACTGCATATTTTTTTTAATATGCAGTTTATAAACTTTTGATATCAACCATATACGTCATTATATGTAATGTACGAATGGCCAGAACACAGTTTACTCCTCTCTCCCATCTAAGAACGAATAACAGGACTGGCGACATGTTTTATAATATATATCTTGGAAAAATAATGATACTTATTATTACTATTATTATTATTACGTGTGATAAAATAGTATTAATATACTATATAAATATATGTATATCTATTAAAATTACGTAGGGTTATATGCGATATGTTTATGTGCATTATGGTACAACGTTTTACAATCACGCCAATCTTCCTAAAATGAAGGATGAAACGTTTGAATTCCTTTTATGTTTATAATTGTTTATAATTAATTGACTCTTTTGATGCAAATTAATTTTAAAGATTCTCCTAAAATAAACTGTTACAGAAAAGACTAATTTGCACAAACTAAACATCGTTGCATTAGAATAATGCTTAAAATCAACGTTTACTCACTAATTTTGAATGCCTCTAATTGTTTACATCAAAGTCATTCGACTGTACAATATTGTCCCTTAATTGGTCACAATGATTATGAAGTGCGAAAGATCGAAAACGAAATTAATTGGTTATCTATATTCATTCGGGTCCCCATGCTAATCCTCCTGATGTTTGAATAATTTTTCATTGAAATTCTTTAATTTGCATTGGAGAGCAGCGTTTAATTCCTCCACTCAGCATCTGATATCCTTCCATCGTGGACACCGAGTCTGCATTCGAACAACTGTCCCCCCTGAAATTAGCTCTAAACACCTTAATTAGTGTTAATGAGTTGATCAGACGTTCCGCCATTAATTGTTTGCAACAAATCATCCTCGGCACCGACACTGGCGCACAGTTATCAATGGTTATCGATAATCCGATGTGGAGTGCAGCTGATTATTTACTCGTTAATTGAACTCAGGATATTTGAATGTTTCCTGCGTCACCCTAATCAACATTGTTCATAATTCAAAAGGCAACGCATCAAAAATGTTGCTGCCACTGATTGCTTTGGGTTTTTTCTTTTCACTTCACTTGTCTTTTAGTTACTAATTACAATGTGCAAGTTTCTTAAGAAAGTGATTGCTACATTTAGGATAATACAGAAGATGTTCTTCCTGATAGATTGATGTTTCCGTAAGTGTTATTTAAAGAGGCAAGTAAGACCCAAATTGTATACTAGACTTCCACATACAAAATCCAAAACTACTTTTAAAAAACAGATACAACTGAATTAGAATTATTGAAGTTATTTTGTTTTCATTTAACAAAATATTGATATCTTACAGTTCGTTTTATTGAAAAGTATATTTTACAGATCTTTGATAGCAGTCATATACGTCATTATAGGTTTGCAAGAATGGCTAGAACGCAGTTTTCTTCCTTGCCCTATCTAATAATAAGTTTACATAATGATAGTGGCAACATTTATTTAATAATATACATCTTCGTATATTGATACATATGATTACTGTTATTATGATAATATAATATGGTTATATATATTAAAGTGCTAAAAGAATCGACGTTAATTACTGAAATTATGCATGATATTTAAGCACACATAAATCATAAATGGGATACGTTTGGGATATGTGTATGTGTATTATGATTGAGCTGAGTGAGCGAAGCTCTTATACGTCCACTTCAATAGTACCTTTGACGACTCTATACTGCTCCTAAACTGTTCGGCCAATGACCATCTAATTCGGCATACTGGTAGATGTTATGGTTGCTATGATTCGCGCAAGTCATGCGTTTGAGGAATAAATTTCATCTGCAAAATTTCACCTAAAGAAACTTTCTCACCTGAAATTAATACTTTGTTTTTATAAGCCTGCAAGAAAACAGACCAAATTTTTGGAATGATGTACGATAATGGTGTACCACAATGGTGTACGTAGATATATCGTACATCATTCCAAAAATTTGGTATAGTATACTGAGAATAACCAGAGCCCCCCCCCCCCCTACTTCTGCAGAACTGTGGAACAGTCCGACAGCAGAGCCTCGCCTCATTTTCCCTTTAAAGTTTGGATCAGCCCATCTGGTGCAAAAGACTCAGCCTCTGACTTTTATTGTTATTAACCCTGATGATGAGCGTGATATACTCGAAAGTACTAGGTTTTTAAATGTGTCATATTGTAAATAAAAAAACAGCTTTCAGTAATTTGAATACTGTTTGTGTTTTCAAATTTTTAAACTCATAAAACACTGATTAATCGAATGTGCTTTGAATGACTGAAATTTCTTCAAATTCAATAAAATTGAATTTATTTTACTGTTATTATAATTATTATTTTAATTTAGTTACTTCTGAGAAATTTTATAATGTATAGAAAAGTTATAGCAAATCTTTGATGAAATGAAATATATATGAAAGAATATCACAAAATGTGAAATTTTGAAAACAAAAATTTCGAAAATTTAAATCGTTTCAAAGCTTCTGAATTTTTTTAAAATGTTGGTTGAACAGCTGAATAAAGGAATTTATACGTAAAATTGTTAAAGTTTGAAGAACTTAAGTTCATTTTTATGTAATTATAACTATGTGTCATTTTCTTGGCATATGTATGCCAGGATAATGACAATTTCATTCTAAAACATTTTTCACATTCTTGTTTTTTTTTTTAGATTTAACATTTTAATTTTGTTTAAAGTAACATGTTTCCTCTATAGTACCTCAAATTCAGTGTAATTTTGAGTTTTATTTGTAATTTATAGAAGCCAGGAAAATGACATAATAAAAGGCTACTCAATTTTTCAAAGCCTTTAAACACATTATTTTTAAAGAAATATCTAAAAGATTTTGCTAGTAGCAATGATTTTACTACTTCTGACTCGAACTATGTAAAGAACAGGAAGAATTACTCTGCAGCGCCCTCTTTATACCCCATAAAGAACTAAAATGAGCAGGCCACTACAATGACAATCATATTTTAATTATGCAAAATTATTTGCAAAATACAGAACTTGTTACCTTCCCACATATATATGTTATATAAGGTATAATTATTAATTAGAAATTTAAAAAACTAGAAAAAGATATTTGTACAGTAGTATAGCAGAAAGCCTTTTACTTTGCACACATCACAGTGTGACATGCCAGGAAAATGACAATCTGAAATTTTAAGTCTTTTAATTACTTTATTTTTGTGTTATTATGAATAAAATAGCTCTTGAAAATACTTCTAAGAATATTTTTTATTAGAATGTAAAAAAGAAAATTGCATTATATAACACTAAATAGAAATTTTACTGTGCGGGCTGCAATTTCCGTATTTCGTGATATTGACCCATATAGAATAACGCGATTGATGTCAGATAGATATTTCAGTCAATCTTAGTACAGGATTTTTAGAGATAACTGTTAATTTGAGTTATTTTATAATTAAGTTGCATATTTGACATTCTATTGAAAAAAATTATTCCTTTTGATACTATAATTATGTCAAATATCAACATAGTTTCTTATATTTAATCATTTTAATTTTAAGAAGGATTTAGAGAAAATATTCTTTAGCTTAGAACTCACGAAATGCGGATTGAGTTACACTACGGAAGAAAATTATGTTTCTTTTTAAACGAGTAAAAATTTTAGTTCTTGAATTTACGTTTTTCACTCAATGACATTTTAAATCTGTCTGATTTTTTTTAAATACAATTTTTTTCATCTAATGATGAGAAAAATAAATTTTTAGATTTATTAGCCGCCGGTATGCTATTTCATTCTCCCACCTATTAATATGTCGTCTCCAAAAAATAACGTTCGTTGTATAAGCCAGCCGCAAAACGAAGCAGATGTATCATTGTACGGAATAATTTCTAATGCAATTTTTTAAACTTCTAAGCATCGCACATTTTTAATTTTTATACCGTCGCATTGGGAAAAAAGTACTTTTAAATGCAATTTGTTTGAAAACTGCATCTTCATTTATTTTTGAGATATTAATTTTTTTTTATAGTTTTTAGCACCGTTTGTTTAATTTTGACAACTCAAGTACTCCATTTCTGTAGAAAGTAAAGGAAAAATAGTTGAAAAATAGCATTTACATCTTTTTGTTGCATTTTCTCATAAAAACTGAAAAAAAAAGTAATTAAAATACGTGCTATTTTGAAAAAATATTAAATGAATGATTTCTGGTAAAACATGGAGCTATTATAAACTAAATTTAATTTTAAGTATCTATATTAATATTACAAAACAATGAAGGCATAGGAATCATGAGATAGCCTTTTTTTTTTCTTTTCAGTTTCTTGAATGACGAAATCTACTTTTTTGTAATTGTTTATTATTCAGCGATAGTCACGTCCTATGCATATTTTACTGTAGATGTTGTTTAAGTCTGGATTGTAAATGAGGAATTCTTTAGCGGATGAGGATGATGTCTTTTATATAAAATAAAAGAGCGCGTTTGGAGTCTTAAAATCAAACTATCTATATTTATATACAGATATATTTTTTTTCATTGGAGGGCGACACTAAATTCGGAAATAGCAGAATTCATGTTTTCTATTTTTTATCCAAATTTGTTCATCTATTGATGAGAAAAATAAAATTTTAAATGAATACCTTATATTCTTTTATTCGTGTTTTATGTGATTTTTTTTTTAAATTTAAATTTTATTTTTATTTGTTTATATAATGATCTACACAAATCTCTCATTAAACATCAATTTCTTCCATTACACAGCCGATTTCTTCTTCTCTGCACAATGAACGAACTGAAACGAAGCAATCTATAGTACCCAAATGGATTAAGACCAAAGAAAAGAAAGTAGGGTGAGAGAGTATTGACGAAGGGGAAAAAAGAAAGTTTATTGGGGAAGATTCTGCAAGCACCCGTCTGGTCTTGGGTCGCTAAGCAACCAAAGAACCTGCACAGAGGCAAAGAAATAACCAAAACCTAAGTTTTCATTTCATCATCATTTATTTAAAATCTATCAAAAGAGAAAAATAGAGTAGACATTACACGTATTTAAGACTGTTATATATTCTGATACAATAACTAAATAATCTTTTCTTTTACATGCATAAAAATGTCAAATACTATATCCACTATTTCGAAGAGATACATTTGATTTAATAAAGCGGAGGCACGTACCAATAAATGCCTTAAAAAGCATGATTAATATTAATTGAACATAAAACTCAGAACGAGCTCAGGGTGGAATGACACATCTTTGTGTTAAAATAACTAGAATTAAAAATCTGTTTACTAAAAAGTTGCATAAAAATTTAGTAAAATATTGAACTTTAAAAAATGAACTGGTCTTTAAAATCTTGAAAACCATTGATGTTAAAAATCATATGAAACAGAAAACACGATTCCCGAGATCTTTCGATCGCAAACGCGATCCATTTCAAGAGATAGTTTCACTGAAATGTCGCATTCACTGTACTGTTTATATACCAGTCTGGGAAAAAAGGTCTATTATTTGTTCAGTCTATTATTTGTTGTGGGTGTCTATGAAGTTGTTTCGTTCCGATGCTGAATAATTAAAAAATATATAACACTTCAGCATTGAAACGAAACAACTTCATAGACACTCCCACAAATAATAGACTGATCCTTTTCCCCAGTGGTGTTGGTGGTGTTATTTATGACGGCAAATTATCTGCACGAGGGATATAGGCCCGAGGGGGAGTGCCCTCCGTGGAGGTCTTTCTAAGGGAACCTGACCCGTATTTACGCATGGAAAATCCAAGGTTCGAAGAAAACCACGGAAAACTCCGAACGATTAGGCCGAAGGGCGCAATTGGGTTCGAACCTAGCACCTCCCGTCTACCAGCTTCGAGATCAGAACCTCTCGGCCACTGGTGGGGCCCTTTCTCCCAGACTGGTATATACATAGCACAGTGAAACTACCCCTTGAAAATGATCGCGTCTGCGATCGAAAGATCTCGGGAATCGTCTTTTCTGTTTCATATAATTTTTAACATCAATGGTTTTTAAGTTTTTAAAGACCAGTTCGTTTTGTAACGGAATATTTTAATAAATTTTGTATGCACCTTTTTAGTAAACAGATTTTTAATTTTAGTTATGATTAATACTATTATTATATGAGGTTTAAATTTCCAACTGGGCGAAAAATGCCCGGACCTGGATTCGAACCAGGGAAACGCTGGATACGTAATTAAACTAGATTAATTTTAACACAATTATTCTAATTGTTAAAATATATCATATGAGATGTAAATTTTCAACTGGACGAAAAATGGCCGGACCTATTAAGTGTAATTACGTATCCGTATGAACATATTGTTAACATATAAACATATATGAACATATTGTTAGAATTTTTTCATCATTCTGGTATTAAGATTGAACTAAAAATATCTCATTTTTCTTCAACTCATTTTTTTTTTCACTTGAAATACTACGCATTATGGTACATGTTTATCACACAAGAAATATAGAAAAAAAAATTGATGAAAAATAAGGAATTTTCTTGACTATTTTAAGCGTTATGAAGAACTTTTCAAGCTATCCATGCGCGTTCCATATCATTTAAAATCCCCAATATTTTTATGCAAGGTTGTTTTATATATACAAATAAATCTCTGCATCGATTTTTATATATTTGAATGTAAAGGTGAGAAAAAAAATATTTTCTAAATTTATGAAATTCGCAGCATTTTTGCATCCTATTTCTGTAATTAACTACCTTCAACTTTTCCAATTATATTTAGTTTAAAAAAAAAGATGCACAGTTTTATCACTTATATAATAAAAAACAGATATAAAAAATATTGGGTATTTTAATTGCTATTTTAATTGGGTATTTTATGACATATATAATCAGAAACAGCTATAAAAAATATTGAAGGTTTTAATTGATATGGAATGCGTATGGGGAGTTTTGAAAAGTTCTTTATAACGCTTAAAATATTAAAAAAAATTCTTGCTTTTCTTCACATTTTTTTTTCTTGTGTGATAAATATATGCCATAATGCATATAGTGTGCCCTTGAATTTTATTTAAAGTGAAATAAAAAAAAAAAATTAAAGAAATGAGTTTGAAGGTACAATCGTGGAAAAAAAAGTAAACACCCCCTACTAACTCCTCAACAAATTATCGCAGACGAAAGTTACTGGTACCGAAAGATTGGAAATAAAGTCTACTTTTAAATGATGTATATGAAATTTTCTTAGGGAGACATCTACATATTAAAACGAATCCAAACTTCATTTTTTCCAATAGCAATACCCAACTTTACCGAGATTTTTCAAATCTTCGGTTCAAACTATGCCTAGACACCAAATTTCAAGTCATTTGTATGATAAATTTTTGAATTATAAACATTCAAAATTTAGTGCTTCTAATGTTAAATTACACTTTCATATTTTTATTTATATCTCCTGAAATTATGCTCCTAATGTGCTTTTTTTTTTGTAGCAATAATACTGATATACCCAAACATAACTACGCTGAATTTGAAATTTTTATAATTTTATGATATGAATTATGAATTATGAAATTAATATTCGAAAAAATTATGAATTGCAACCTACAATTTTTTTAATAGATTTAGATTTATTAAGTCCTGCTTTATGGAAATCCAAAATTTCACATTTTTCTTCCAAGTAGTTTTCAAATTATGCTTAAAAAATGGCAAAATGAGGGTTTAAGGGGCCATCTATGACAGAAGTGAGTAGATTATTTTGAAATTTATTCTGCTGTCCCGTAATCTAACAGGCTTCATTGATTCTTTAAGTAGTGCTTAAGGTGCCTTGATCAAGAAGGAGGCTCTCTTGGTTAACAATCGAGTACAGAACTTCAATTTGGATACAGTTCTTAAAATACGCTCGCTTTAAAATAATTAATTTCTCGGAAACTTATGGTACGAATTGCATAAAAATTTGTTTTTAGGCTAATTGAAGGGTGTAGAGTTCATTTGTGCTGTCAGAATTGTGTACTGCTATTGAAAAAAACAAAGTTATGGTTCGTTTTAATATGTAGATGGCCCCCCTAAGCAAATTTTATTTACATCATTTGAAAGCAGACTTTATTTCCAATCGTTCGGTATCAGCAACTTTCTTCTACGATAATTTGTTGAGGAGTTAGTGGGGGTTGTTTATTTTTTTTTCCACGACTGTACCTTGTCCTCTTAAGGGAAGACAATAATGGGTGCAATCCTATGGGGAAATATGCGAGCTTTAAGACCCGTTTACTCGGAAACTACCCGGCCGATTTTGATGAAATTTGGAATCCATATTCACTAGATTATGCTCAAGACTTATGACTGACAGTTTTTTTCTGCGACTAAAACTTTTTATTTTAGAGCAATGGCAATTTTTCAGAAATTTTCCATTTTTCAGGTGAAAAAAATTCCGAAGCTATTTTTTTTTTTTTTTTTTTTTTTTTTTTTTTTAAATGTCTGCCACATATTATATTATATTTATATTTATCCACCAATTTTTTTTTATCGAAATCACTCGAGTACCTTAGGAATTGATGGGGGTTTTAACTGAAAAGTACAATTTTTCGGAGAGCTAAAAAACTTAGACACTTATAACTTGTGTGAAGTTCTTGCACTGTGTTATCAAACACGTGAATTAAAGTATATATAAACACTTGAATAAAATTTAGTTACATATAATAAATGAGTATAAAATTTTAGAGTAAAATTAATGGGAGTGGGCGTGGCTTCCTAGTCGTGTCTTCCATTAAAGAAAGTGGCCATTTATAAAACTGGTACTACTGGCCACTGGCCACTAATGAAATCTCCCAGTTTTGCCCTTTATATTCGGGAGATATTATTGTATAGTTCCATCCATGGTTATATTATATTTTCCTAGTTTAAGAAAAGTTTGTCTTATTTTTATAGTTCTTATAGACATGTATGACATTTTCATATCATAATACAATTTCACGAGGCCACTAGGAAAACTAATACTTTCAAAGAAACAAACGAAAAAATATCTTCTCTCATATAGCCATTCAGCGCAAATCTTCTGAAATTCCCTATTAGTGATACGGATTGTAATATACGACTAATAATAGGAAGTTTGAAAACACAGAAGTTCTGAGTCACACATTCAGTATTACTTCTCAATCTAAGGACCTCGTAGTAAGTTTTCATTTTGTCCTAGAAAAACCACTTTTTGAGGTAGAAACCGAGCTTTATATATTTTATTCGAGAGACCTAAATTGCACCCGTAAAGAACAGATCAAACACGGCGTACTTTTTCCTGTTTACCTTAGGCTCTACAAAAACACCATCCTGTGTCTAATGGGACCAGGAATGACTTAATTTAGTAGCAACCGCCTTTCTCCAGGGGAATTTTTGAGAACGGATAGCGATTAAAAGTAATTCGTAGAAAAGCATGTGCTTTAAAGGATTTTTTCTGTGAAAAAGAATTTTTACTTAATATATTTTTCGTGTAAATTCAAATACAGTGAAATCTGTCTAAGACGGAATCTGTCTAAGGCGGAAAACTGTCTAGGGCGGAAAATTTTCAGAGTAGGACATTTTTAAACATAGAGATTTTCGAGAAATCTGTCTAAGACGGAAACAATCTGTGTAGCGCGGAACCGGACATTCATTTTCGGATCCCATGTAGCAAAGTTACTGTTTAAGACGGAAGAAAATTTCGCTGGGAAATATAAATGGAAATAACCTTATCTTTTCATAATGACATGTTTTGTCCAGTCCCACTCCCAGAGGTCATAAGAATGCCTCACTGATTGATGACGGTGACAAACAACGATGTTCGATTTTTTTTTTCTAAATAAGTTTAAGATAATAGAGATAATAAGGCAATTATTAAGGTAAATATAACTTTTTTATTTTTATTAAAACCTGTCATTTTGATTTATACCAGTGTGTTTGTGTACTACCATTTTGTAGTGTGAATTAATATTACTATAAATATATAAAAATATGTACAAAGACTTCATGTTTATTTAATTAAAAATTTTTTTAAAGATACGTTAGTTTTAATTTTTAGCCAAAGATTTGTTTAATACTCTGTGAGCGGGATGTCTATAAAGTTTATCTGTCTAAGTCGGAAATCTGTTTAAGGCGGAATTTTATTTCAGTCCAAAGCGACTTCACCCTAGACATATTTCACTGTACACAAATATTCGAGAAATATAAAACTCACATTTTTAAATGTTTCAATTAATTTTTCCTTACATAAAACAAATATTTTCCTAACATTTTATCAAATCCCTCAAATCCACGTAGCTTGAGATCAGAGGTTGTGCAGATTTCTGGTCACTATTTTTTTTTTTTTTTTTTACATTTTTTAAGCAGTAATTTGAATGTAATAATGTGCTGGAAATTATAATAAATATATATTGTAATAAATATATAATAAAGCGTGATTATAATAAAGTGAAATATTAAAATAATTGAGTAAAATAATAAAAATTAAGAAAATTAAAAAAACGCTTAAAGTATTAAAAGCAAAGGTCAAGTAAATAATTAATAATGCATAATAAAATATGCATAATAATGACGAGATACGTTTTTCTTAAATTATGCAATGAAACTTGCCTCATAAAGGTGCACTAATAATTTACGTAAAATTTTAAAATAAAGAAAATTTATTTCATGTTTAGCCAGGCTTAATAACCGAAAAAGCTTGATTAATATTACATAAAAATATTTGGTAAAAAGATTGTGATCACCACGTACTCCAGCGTTATCTTGAATTTTTTCAGAAATAAATTTATACTTTCTTCATAAAAAAGCATGAGTTCAATCATATTAACAAAAATTATATATTAAAATTATAAAATCTTGAATTTTTCACCTACATTTTAACTGTAAGTTTCCCTGTTTACATATGATACAATGTGCGGATTTTAGGCGTTTATGGATTTTAGTGTTGCGGATTTGTAGGAGTCTAATGTATTTGGTTCTGTATTGAGCAAATTGTTTAGTGAAATACTGTAGGTATCCCTTATAAAAACTGCTCGTTAAACCAACCAGTCATTATAATGAATACTTAGAAATATTTTATTGAAAATATTTCGTGTTTCTACTAATATTTATGTCTGTTATGCATAATTTCTACTAATATTTATAAATATTTTACAGACATTGGCCTTTTAGTAAAAATTGTTGCAATGTCATACAGACAATTAGCCAATATTCTCTGAAAAAGTAGGGTATTCGTAAAAAAATATTGATTATATTTAGTAACCACCGTTTAATTTAATAACGTTTGTGCCCCAGAATTTGACTCGATAAAGAGGTTGATTCTAAATTACGGTAAGAGTAACTTTATAATTTTTGTTCAAAATTGCTTGTTTATAAAGGTGGTTAATTTAATATACTTTTAATTTTAGATGTATTGTGCGTCCAAAGTAAAAACATCGTAATTTTAGGAAAAATTTTTGCAGAATTGACCGGAAATAATTTAATGTCAGTTTGCGCTTATGGTGATACATTTACTATACGGTGATATCGTTTTCAATTTGAGTTCCCGCGTCCAATTTGAGTGAGAAAATTTTTTGCAGAATTGACCGCAAATAATTTAATGTCAGTTTACGCTTATGGTGATACATTTACTATACGGTGATATCTTTTTCAATTTGAGTTCCCGCAGTTGACTTTTTTATCTAATTTTCAACTCTCCGATTCTTCTGAAATTGTGTATTAATCCTCCTTTTTGACAAAACCGTCATTAAATTAAATAAATAAAAGTGAAATGCATTTAGTAATTTGATTTGTCTTTCTGTTTGTCTGTCTTTCTCTGATTCATTTGCATAGATCAAGATGTTTTCTTGAAAAACTATGCAGGTGGATTTTATTATGATCGTTTCTGAAAACTGAGACATAATCAATACATATTACATATAAAGGTAGCTTTAGCAGAGATGGCGTCTTGGTTAACCCCTCTCCCCGCGAACAAAATCTTATAATGAAGCTAATTGAAAATTTTGTGCATTTTCCTTCCTCTAGTTTGAACATCGCGACCAGTGTTTTTACTCCTTGAAAGCCAACTCCCTAGACATACATACAAACACACATTTTTCGGAATACGTTACTTTTTCGTTAAAATTTCAATAAATAAATTTAGCCCTTTATACTAATATCCAGTATTTATCTTTCACGTTTCTAAAGATTTATGTAGGTTTTTGTGTATAATCTTTTCTTTATTTGGTGCTTAATTTATTTTATAAGGATTTAGGGGGTAATTCCCTTAACCCATTTGTGCCCGCATTTTTGTTTTCTCAAAATTGTTGGTAAAATCCCTTTAAAATGTTGCAAAATGAACTGAAAAAATACTAAAAAAAAATTACGCTAAAATTCTTTTGTATTTATTTGATAAAATGTAATCGTTCTAAGTAAGTGAATATGAATAATATTTGTAATAATATGATATGCATAATTAAATGTTTTGTCTAAGTTTATATAAAATAAGCTTTTAAATAGTATATTATAGACTATAATTAGTATTTTTATGAACTGCTAAAAAATATATTATTTTTACGGCAATATCATTATACAACTATGAGAGAAATACAGAGTGGTCATAAAAAAGCTTCCCCGATATAAATACCCCTAAAGACCTAACCGTTGAACCAATCGAAAAAGAATTTCAGATTTAGTTATTTGAAAGTATGCGCTCAAGATCGTGATGATTTAAAACAATAGAGCTCTCACGGTTACGGTTACAGTAAAAAAAATTCAAAATTTTCGAATGGCAACACCCTTTTTTTTCCTGCACAAATTCATCAGTGCATTGAAAAACCATAAATGGCGTTGGAACAATACACGTATGATTAAAATTGACGGTGTAATACTGTGGCACTCAATATCGATCAGTTCCTATGTAACGTAATATTCAGCACTCTAAAATAAATGTTTAAATTTTTATTTTCACTATGTGAACACAAACACACTCAAAAACACGTTTTAAAACAAATCTTGCAACATTATTCAGTTCACAAGACAAAAAACAAAAAATCTGTTACTGAAAGTCTTGTAGCCACTCTTTCGTTCCTCACAATGGTCTTTTTTGCAACTGTTTTACGCGGGTAATTTTCATCGTACATGTATCATTCCAACGCCATTTATAGTTTTTCAATGCGCTGATGAATTTGGGCATGAAAAAAATGGGTGTTGGCATTCGAAAATTTCGAAATTTTTTCACTGTAACCGTAACCGTGAGAGCTGTATTGTTTTAAATAATCACGATCTCGAGCGCATACCTTCAAATAAATATATCTAAAATTTCTTTTCGATTGGTTGAGCGGTTAGGCCGCTAGGGGTTCATATACCAGGGAAGTTTTTTTATGGCCACCCTGTACATGAGTTCTGACTTCCAGTATTTCTAGAAAAGATTCCGAACAATAAGCGGATATTAAATAAAGAATATTCCACGGCTTCTTTGTGTTACTAACACTGACCGTTCAAAGTCTATAGAATGAGATAGAATATTTCTCCTTATATCCCATCAATAACAATTCAACTTCCTTTCAAAGATATTTTAATAGATTGTAAAACACATTAAGAAAGTGACACTGCAGTCTTATTTCTCAAATAGCGAGTGTTTTTATCTTTTAGGTTGATTTCGTAAGAAATACTACCAATTGCATTCTCCTCTATGTTGGAATTTCTGAAAAAAATTTGCAGATCTACGCCGATCATAACCCCTTTAACCCAAAACCACCCCCCAGTTCAAAACTTTATCTATATATCTATCTATATCACTTTTTTATGGACACGATAACTTCCATGATTCTACACAAATCTCTTCCAAATTGATACATAAAATCAAGGGGCAGAAAATCTCGGTCGAGTTCGTTAATGAGCAAAATTGGACCAAGGGGGTGTAAATAGAGAGGGATTGCGTGAAAACCGAAAAAAAAACACATAACCTCTTAATTATAATGCATATCAAATAAGTTTAAAGCTATTTTTACTTCCAGGAAAATATCCAAAAATTTATGTATGACAGATTTTTGATAAAAATGGGTTCAAGGGGCGAATAAAAATAGAGTTTTATTGAGAAAAAAATTCATAGCTTCGTCAATTCTCAAGATAGCAAATCCAATTAAATTTATTATAAATCTTCTTAATATTCTCTACAACTTTCGTATTGACAAGTTTTTGACAGGACCAACTCTTACAGCAAAAACAAATTAAGCAAAAATAGCGGTTGAAGAAAAAATTATCGTATTAACATGAATCTGATAAAACCAGCTCTTAGAGAAAAATGAAATTAAAAACTCGCCAAAAGCGACCAGATATAACTGTTAAACTGGGTTTATCTCTAATGTTGATTTAGTTTTTGTTGGTGAAATTTGTACTTAACTTCGAAATTTACCTGCGCCAGTGGACAGTGCCGGCAGGGATTTTTTCAATTTGTGAATAAATAAAATTTTCACCTTGTGCGCGAGCCCAATGACTGGTATAAAAATGGATCCGAGCCCGGTTCGGGACCGTGTTCGGGATCACGGGCTCTGGCTGATCCGGTGAGCTAATACTTTGAATACTAAAATATGAGAACTAATGTTATTATTATTAGTTATTAAAATGCTTAATAAAACTTCGTGATTTTTATTCACAATCAATGATTCAAATTTGAAAAAAATCCTGTTTAACAATATTTTTTATTAAAAACAAAAATACTTATTTTTTTATACAGCCCGAGACTGAACAAACGTCTCACAGTAGAAAATTGGATTTTGAGATTCTATATTTGAAATATTTTCCTAATAACTTACAGTAAAACAAAACTTTTACGATGTTATTGGGTATAATTATTCGACGTTTGTAGATTATACGTATTATATATTAAGGAAAGATTTTATATATTAAAAAAGAAACGAATATACAGGGTGTTTATAAAGCCCCGGACCCATTTTGATGTTTAATAACTCATAAAATAATAAAGATAGATTAAAATTAATAACATAAATGGTTAGATAGACTCAAAAAGTTTCATGACCCTTGTCAATGAACTTTTACGTGTGCCCCCTTCGTCGCACGGAGAATATCAAGTCGATAGTCAATTTCACGCCAGGTAGGGACAAGCATATCGGCATCCACGGTGGCTATTGCGGTTGTAATTCTGGCTTTTAAGTCATCAATGTTCGATACTCTCCTCCTGTAAACATTGTCCTTTACAAATCCCCAAAGGAAAAAAGTCCAGCGGCGTTATATCAGGTGATCTGGGTGGTGCACACCTCATTGGGGTACCATCGTTCGTACTTCTTTGAATGACCATTTTCCAGGAATATGGATTGGGCGAAGAGGTCCAATTCCTTGGCCACCCAGATCACCTTATATAACGTCGCTGGACTTTTTCCTTTGGGGATTTGTAAAGGACAATGTTTACAGGAGAAGAGTGTCGAACATTGATGACTTAAAAGCCAGAATTACAACCGCAATAGCCACTGTGGATGCCGACATGCTTGCCCCTACCTGGCGTGAAATTGACTATCGACTTGATATTCTCCGTGCGACGAAGGGGGCACACGTGGAAGTTCATTGACAAGGGTCGTGAAACTTTTTGAGTCCATCTAACCATTTATGTTATTAATTTTAATCTATCTTTATTATTTTCTCAGTTATTAAACATCAAAATGGGTCCAGGACTTTATAAACACCCTGTATAAAAGAACAATAAAAATTTTGAAAAATCTATTCACTTAGTTTCTTGAGAATTCTCAATGAAATCCTGTGAATTTTTTTAATTAAATATAAAATAACGAAAATATCCTTTATTCATCTAAATAATCTCTATTCCTTATTGATAAAATTAGTGCTGCACAAGTTGCACCATAAAATATACCCTAAGAAAACATTTTTTCGAAAAATTTATTGACTTACGTCTTTTGTCCTGTTCTATATCTAGTCCCTTTCTAAATTTAAATATCGCATTTCCTCTACATATACAAGCGAAAAAATATTTATAGTGACGTTTCCCTACCATTTATTCACGTCCCAAACAACTCCCATAAAAATTGTTACGTCTTATAAACACTTAACCCTTTCGAAATATATACCAAAAAAGAAATCAGTCCAAATAATTCAGTGCGAAATCTGAGCTCTCATGACTACGGCGAGCTTTGAGAATTCTAATTGAATTGAACAGAATAAGAATCCTAATCGAGACCCTATTTTTCTTCTTGTTTAGATGCAAATCCCATGACTTTGCTCAACAAGGAGGAAAGGATTCAGAAAACCCATGTTTTCCGGCTGACTCTTCTAAAGAATTGTTCTCCAAAGCATCTAACAAATTCTAAGAGTTTCTGTTCTGCGGCCAAGGTCTTGCGCTGCTGTAGGGAAACAAAGAAATCTAAAGAAACAAGATCGAAAGCACTTTTAGACGGGAACATACTTGCTGACGTAAGTGTCCAGGAAAAAGAAGTTGAATTTTCTTCGCTCGAGACAGAGAACTAACTCCGGGATCGCATTCATGGCAAAAGCGATGCAAGTCCGAGATTCTTGCAGAAGTCGTGTTTAGGGAAATGGAACTCGTTTTAACAAAGGATTGAGGACAATAATGATCCTGTTTCGAGACTATTTTGCTTGTGATGATCGCTCATTGCATTAATAAAGAGGCATTAATTTGGAAGTTTCTCGTTTATTACTATCGTAAATTGCGTGTGCTTTATGCATCGTAGATTCTTGATTATGCTGTAAAACATTATATCTTAAAGATGTTGACATTGTGAGAAAATATTTTAGTATAATACAGATTTTTAATAGATAAAGAGTGGAGTACGATTTCTCCTGTTTCGTTGTATGTTGTAGTGTTTAACTTAGGTGAATCAATTTAGTACTTGTCCAAAAAAGGGAACTTTCTTAAGACTTGAATTTTTTTTATTGGACAAAGGTCAATTTTGGCCAAATGTGAGATATCTTCATGGATAATTTTGAAATGGAGAGTGGCCCAAATTGTCTTTGTCGTGCAATTATTATATCTTAAAAGCCTCGCGGAGAAATTTGATTCCGAGTTTTGCATATTTTTCATAAGCATGCTAAGCATTGATCCCAAAAGAACTCCAAAAGAAAGTGCGAAAGGTGAAGCAGGCTTTATTCAGATCATTATGACTTTCTTGAGTTCTGAATGGTTTATTTCAGTGGACATATGACTGCTAAAAGCATGAAAAAGCAATATTCCTCAAAACATTTTTACACACCAGCAAATTTCGCATGTGTAAATACATTCAAAGTTAATCCAACTAAAATGGCCAGATTAGTATTTAAATTATTTGAAAACAACGTTTGAACACACAATAAAAACAAGCAGATTTGAC
Source organism: Maratus speciosus (assembly GCA_963932465.1). Lineage (NCBI taxonomy): Eukaryota > Metazoa > Arthropoda > Arachnida > Araneae > Salticidae > Maratus > Maratus speciosus. The sequence continues at coordinate 520,239,398 of OZ010792.1, read as the reverse complement.
CATACGTATACGTTTCGTGAGTACTAGGACTCACATCCTCAGTGTAAAAACTATAAAACCTTTAAAAACAATATCCCCCCAACTACATGTACGGTGAAAAAACCCAAATGTCAAAACATAATACCAAAAGACTATCAAGTTCTAACAGCCAATGAAATTAATGCGGAAGTGAAGTGTCATGGCACAACAAATCCATCCAGAAAGTTGAGATGTATGGTGTACTAGATAAATCATTAACCAAGGAGTCTTTAAATTTATGGATATGAATAGCCTCAAAAAAGTCTAAATCCAGAGGAGTAATGCATTTCTTGATAATGGTAGCTGAGTCAAAATTACATCTGAGCTGAGTCAATTTTGACTCAGCTACCATTATCAAGAAATGCATTACTCCTCTGGATTTAGACTTTTTTGAGGCTATTCATATCCATAAATTTAAAGACTCCTTGGTTAATGATTTATCTAGTACACCATACATCTCAACTTTCTGGATGGATTTGTTGTGTCATGACGCTTCACTTCCGCATTAATTTCATTGGCTGTTAGAACTTGATAGTCTTTTGGTATTATGTTTTGACATTTGGGTTTTTTCACCGTACATGTAGTTGGGGGGATATTGTTTTTAAAGGTTTTATAATTTTTACACTGAGGATGTGAGTCCTAGTACTCACGAAACGTATACGTATGGTCAAATCTGCTTGTTTTTATTGTGTGTTCAAACGTTGTTTTCAAATAATTTATATTTTCACACAAGTTCTGTACTTATCAGATTAGTATTTGATTAGGTTTTAACCTGTCTCCTATTATGCTAACCCATTTGTGACCTTTTGTAGAATTATTCATGTCATTTAAAAGTTTTAATATCTTGTTGATGTGCTCAGTATTTAATTTTCTTTTCTGAATATAGACCCAGCAAATATTCAAAGTTTTGCAATAATAATTCCAAATGCACTATCGTCTATGATCATTTTTGCCTTAATAATACGCATTCTAAATTTGAACCTGGCTGAAATAGTGCATAGAAGCCTAGGAAAAGACATGGTAAATTCGCTGCATGCTTATTTTTTAGGTGGTCTTATTTTCTTTAAAAAAAGAAGCATTTTTGATTGTAGCTTCATTGTACGTCGTATCAGGAAAAAATAGGTTAAAGTACATTTTTACTTTGCGTTTAAATATGTTGAAAATTTTAACTGTGTGACTTTATTTTCATATTTTTGTCTCCAACATATCAACTTACAGGCTTATTTTTTATGTTGCATCACTTTATATTATTAGTTGGTTAATTGCATCCCGTCTAGGCCAAAATGGATAAGTTAATTAATCAATCAGACAATTATAAACTTATAGAATGGGCATTCTAATATATTCAGCAAAAATTGTTGCAATTTTATTTAAAACTGGATTACAACTAGCGTAGTTTTATATATCAAAGTGAAGTGCTGTCATTAAAAGTTTTAGTCCAATAATGGCAACATTTATTACAGAACTTCGATATACTTGGAAAATTTGCTTAGACAAGTTACACAAGCACTCAAAGACTAGCGTTGTTGTAAGTAGAAATGAAAAAACCCCAGAAATTTTGAAGCAGGGGAATAAATATGGAAATTTAGGGTTTTAAACCGAAAACTTGGGGAATTTTGAAATTTTTTGCTGGAAATAAACTTATATATCGACGTTTATATTTAAGTATAAAAAACACATTTTAACTCATTGTAAGATTTTTCTTTTACATTCTAAAGTTCAATCAAGTTAAAAATTTACATAATCTGTCTACAAGTGTGGGTTAAAAACCTCTTAATTCATGTAGTAATGTATATAATTCCGTTAAAAAAAGTCATTATTATTATGAATATTAGTTATTAAAATATCTCATTATATAATTTAAAACATTTCATAAATGTACCAATAAAAATTCACGATTTTTTTCACAATCAATGATTAAAATCTGAAAAAAAAAAACAATTCTGTTTACATTTTTCTTTAATTAAAAATAAAAATACCTATTTTTTTATACGGTCAGATACGGAAAAAAAGTCTCACAGTAGAAAATTGGATTTTGGATTTTTATATTTCATTTATTTTCCAAATAAATTATAATAACAGAAAAAAAAATTTTGGATATAGTTGTCGCAATACATATCGCTATAATTATTCGCTATTTTTAGATTATACACTTATATATTAAAAAGAAATACATGAACAAATAAAAGGAAAATCAAAAATTTGGAAGATTTATTCACTTAGTTTCTACAGATGATGTTTCCCAATGAAATCAATGGAATTTTCTTCTTAAGTATAAAATAATGAAAATATTTTATAATAATATAATAAAGAATTAGTTGTCGAAATACATATTTATTTACTCATTTAGTTGTTTATTTTGAATTAATAAGAGTTCCTCATAATTTAATTATTCTGTTCATGTTTTTAACTAAACAAGTTTATACGATTTGGCATCTAATTATGTAGTTTTTCTATGTAATTTGCTACTATTTCTCTATTCCACACACTGGAAATAAAGGTTTACAACTCTGATAGAGTTTCAGGCCTAAACAATCGATCTTTTTTTCTGTTTCAAAGTATACGTTTTCTGCTGGATTTAAATCTGAACTCTTACAATGGTATATTAATTAGGTAATTTCAAGACTATCCTTATAATAATGTACCATTTTTTATGACTATAAATATATTTATTTACATCAGGTGGTTTGAAGTTATTTGTAGCAGATGTCCTATAGCAAACAACATTATCGCCTTTTATATAGTAATTTTCCAAGTTCGTGGGGAGCTTGAAATATGTTGGGATATGCGCGCTTTTTTATAATGTTTAATTATTTTTGAGCGTGGCTTTTAGGGTTAATATTTGACCAACTTCATGTTATATTATGCATGTACTTATCATGACATAAAGATAAAAAATAATTCTATCCAATGATAAACAATTGCATATTTCAAAAGCGCAATTTATATTATATATTTCGCTCTTTCCACGTCTTACACGTACTGATATCCTCCATGACAAAAATGATTAAATTTTGATTCTGCTGAAAATATTCCTCGAGACCAAGCAAATATATCATGTATATAATTATAAATAAATATATTGTATGTATATAAAAAATATTTTGAAAGATAAAAAAATATTAAACAGAATTAAAAAACAGAAATAACAGTTTTAGTATTGCACCCCAAATTTAGTCTTTTCACAGGTTCCATATTTTTGAGTCGTTACTTTTTCTTTAAACTGTGCTTATTACATTGTCTATAGATTATACCTGAAACAACAACAACAACAAACTGTAATCAGGTGTGACACTTCCAAAACTTTCTTCAATCTTAAGAGTGCCAAAATTAAATGACAATCTATTTCTATGCCCACCATGGGAATTCTAACGATATAGGTTCGTTGAATTGTGTGCATTTTAAAAGGACGTGTAAGCATACTATTTTTCAAACAAATCATTGAATTTCGGCATCCACACTCTTAGATGTCTGCAACCTTAATTCCCAGCCCAAACAGCATTAAAGTGGCAGTATACATCGAAGCCTAACAAAGATCTATGAATATGAAAGTGTAACAGAATATGAAGTTTAATTAAGTTCCATGCATTAGTTTTTTATATATAGCTATCGAAAAAATCGGGAAAATTACAGAATATCAGCGCTACCTGTTATATGATTTAAATGAAAACCGAATCAGCACCAACTTATGTCGAGACCTAACAGAATATGAAGTTTCGTGAAATTCCGTGCTTTAGTTCTTGAGATATGACTATCGCTATAACCGTGTAAATCCTGAAAAATGAAGCATTGCAGCGCCACCTGCTGGGCGACATACACAGAAACCTAATCACCAACAACTTATATCAATGCCTAACGGAATCTGAAGTTTGATGAAAATCCGCGCATTAGTCATTGAGATAGAGCTATTGTGGAAATAGTAAAAAATGCATCATAGCAACGCCACCTGTTGAGATATCTACACCAAAAACTATTCATCACCAATCTATATCAGGACTAACTGCATCTGAAGTTTGATGAAAATCCGTGCATTAGTTCCTGAGATAGAGCGCCCACAAAATTTTTGTCACAGACATTTTCTAAAAACGTGTCCCAATCGTGTTCAGGGCCTTCTAAAACATATAAATCCGTCGAAAAGTTGAAATTTTTCTTAAATCCAATACTTTCTTCTTGTAAAGATAAAAAAAAGTAAAAATAAAAATAAAAATAAAAAAACTTATAACAAAAAATAAAAAATACATAAAAATTGATAGTATTTTTTTGTTATGACTTAATAATAAAAAAAAATGCTTGTTTGTATTTAGGTATAATCGAAAAACAGTGTAATGAGCAGTATAAATAAGAAAAAAGTGACTCAAAAATATGGAAACTGGATTTCAAAATCGTAACAAAAATATTTTTGCAAGATTAATTTTGTCGAACAATATTAAACTTTTACTATATTTTTTTGAGATTATATATATATAGAATATATATATATATATATATGCATATATAGGAAAAACGAAAGGTAATCAGTATACATAAATTTTAAATTTTAATAATTAATTGATTTAACACTATAATAATAAAAACAAAAAGAAAATTTACCAATTTTTTTTTATGTAGAAAACAAATAAAAAGCAACAAGGAAACAAAAACTTATTATATCATCTTAAACTGACAAAATGAGCTACATAAAATGTACCTCGATTAACTTCGATTATAATAATATGAAACCAATTTCTTTAATACGATTTCTTTAAAGATAGATAAAAAAAACTAATAGTTGATTGCCGCTAAATAAAACATTTATTCCAAACACTTCCGATATATCTAATACAAAAAATTAATAATCATATAATATTAACAGAAAATTATCAATGTCATAAGTTACATCAGAACTTTCTAAAAGAAATATCGATAGTTTCGAAACATCGATATTCCGTTACTCTGTCTAATTAGCTGTTAAACAATACTGATTAAAAAATAAATAAAATCTTTGCTGTGAGAGAATAAAAAACATGTTACCTCTTGTCATAAAAATAGTAAAAATATAAAACGGTAGAATTATTCATTTGGTTCAACATATATCATCAATATCGATCAAGTTTGATTTAAGAAACAGTCCTTTTTCTCCGCTTATATACACAGGAGACATACTGATTTTTTTCATTAATTTAACTGATGTTTTCTTGAAATAATTAGAGATTGCTCACAATTATGATAATTTACACAATTTCGATGTATATAAAGATATCAACAAACCCATCTCACTATAGTAAATTGGCAAGTGCCCGTCTAAAGTTTTTTTTTCTCCTCTCCGGAGAAAAATAATTTTGTTTATCTACAGCTTTAAACTTTTCATTTCTGAGTACTAATGCAGTATTATTAATTATTACTGAATTATTTCTTCTCCTATTTGACTTCAGAGCAAGATGTTTGTTTTATTTGCATTAGTTTGAGTCTTAGACTTCGAAACATGTCATTCTGATATCTAAATTATAATTATGTTCGAGTACCATTAATAAAATGGGACGAAACGGAGGTCCTCATTTGGGGACCCAGGGAGCGAAGAAGATAAATTCAACAGAAAAAATATTTCTTTCTGTCTTATTTATCTCAATTTAGATACATAAAACTGGCAATAGAATAAAAATGTAAAAATATATATATATAACACTTTAATAATAACGCATTCTGTTATTTTTTACTTTAATATCATTTACAAAAGATGCATTTGAAGCATATTTTGGTGAAACAAAATATCTCAGTGATTAAATATCTCAGACGTAATAGAAGTTCAAAAACAAGTTGAGTATTTAAGAATCCAAAAGAAGAAATCTGGAAACGCAGGTAGTAATGTAAATAATTTCTGAATGATGTCAATAAATTTATTCAAATCCTGGTTTCAAGAGTAAGCGATTGCGAAATATTTGGGAATAGCATGAATAAAAACAGATTTCGGCAAATTTGTAATTTCAATTTAATTGTATGTAAATAATTGTATTTAAAATTACATGCCGTAAAAAATTCCTGCAGCACTTTAGCCGATACCGACCACATTCCGTTATTTGACGAAATTTCTGCGTTTGAATGTGTGTAACTATATTCAATTACATTCTATTAACTTGTAATTATATTGCAGGTAATTGAGATTACAAATTTTTCACCTCTCAATAATAGAACATATATCAAGCATTCTTAATATTTATATACAGGTTATGCTTAATAGATTTTCCTCAATTTCACGTGCTTCTTATTAATTTTGAAATATTTTTATACTGAAATTATGACTTGGCATTTATTTTTCAGATATACGTATTAAATGCTAATGCATCATGTCGAAGGAATATGAAGTTAGAGCAGCGATGATTTCCGGACTTCGTACAAGAAGAATTGCTAAAAAAATTCATTTTTTCAATATTTTTGCAAATTTCAATAATATTAATAACCTTTTGTATCACCGCATTGCATATCTGCAACATGCCCAAAAGTGAATGTTACTTATAAAGTGGGCTTTAACCCTTTCAAGGGTGGTGGTCATACATCTGTTCGCCTAATTTTAATTCCAAAACTGACAAATGGCACCAAGAATATTTTAATGAAATTTTGCTTTTCTAATGAACGTGCAAAGCAGCGGGTTTTTATTTTCTATGAAATTCGTATGAAAATTCTGGTGTCGGCTAATTATTTCATCATTTTACGAAAAGAATTCTTCTGCACTTGAAAGGGTTAAAGGACGACTTTATTTATATATGCTACGTCCTAACACTTCAGCCAATGTAATTTGGTGATAGAATTCTCAACACATGGCGATACAGGTCAATTTTTCATGGCAAAGTTTTATTTGTCACTTGAGAAATTTCGCGCCGTTATTGCTAAAATGAACTTCTTAAGGGGTCTTAGGACTCTTAAATCTTCAAAAATTTTGAAATTTTTATTTTTTTAGAAGCTAAATTCCTATTTTTTCTGAATATTTTAATATAGGGTAATTCTAGGATAGATGGCCATAGTTTTTAAAGATTGAAATAAAAATTCTTAGAATGCAAATACAAGAATTATTGACGCATATTTAAAATTCTTATACATATATTCATGATATTTTATGCAAAAAATAATTAAATATTGAAAACAAAAAGTGTTAAACTAAATTGAAATTAAAATGGCAAATGGCCATCTCTCCTTAAAGCCGAGGAGAGATGGTCATCCAATACAGGAAAGAAAAAGTCAATTTAAATAGCAAAATAATAACACATTTCACATAGTTAATTATAAAAAACATATAGCAATTTGTAAAGATGCAGTTATATGATGGAAAATGGGTGATTAAAACTCGAATAAATAAACTTTGAAGTATAATTTCAATACTTCATTTTTCGTAAAATCTCACCACATGTTTGGCAAAGGTCTTGATAATTTATACACGTTTCATGGAACCACTTCAGGTACTTATGCATTGTATCCAGACATTCTTTTTGGAAGTGATATTATATTGTTTTGCACGACCAACACAGTGATCCTAATCCAATTCTATTTACTTGGAATTTGTAGTATCTGATAATTTAAATGCATTTCGTTTTTTTGCAACTGGGAATGTCGTATTTTTTTTCTCGCGTTAATTGTTGATTTATTACGTTAATTTAGTTTATTTATCAACTTTATCAGTTTCTGTTATGAAAATTTCCGACGTTTTTCAGTATTTTCTAAAAGAAATAAATCGTTAGGTCTTATTATATTATTATTATTATTATTAAAATATTTATATTAGCTACAATTTAAATAATTATATCAAATAATATATTTACAAACGTAAACGTTATATATTTATTTTAAATTTAATTATATTTAGTTAAAATCATCACTCCGTATCATTTTGAAATATTGATTAAAGGTGGCCATCTCTCCTCGATTTCACGTAGCCATCTCTCCTGAAATTGAAGGACTGATGGTCGCCCAATTTAAAGCATCAATAGCCATTGTACCTCTTTATTTTTGTCTTAGAAGTAAAGATTAAATTATATAAGTGCCTTAAAAGCCCCTATAGTAAAATATATATATAGGGTCAAAAAAATATTCAACCACCTAATTAAATAAACATTAAAATTACACTTACTTTTTATAATCGAAAAACCCAACTGCACATCGCAATAAATAAACTCGTTGAACTATTTCATACGAACAATGTTTATGTTACAATCTATGATCAAGTTTAGGAGATATTTAGACTGGCTATCTCTCCTCTATGGCCATCTATCCTAGAGTTTCCCTAATCATTTCCTTGAAATTTCCATTAGAACAGAAGTTGTGGATTTTAGAATTCTACACGCGCAATAGCTTTTCCGAAACTTTGAAGTCATTTTTATCCAAATGACGCTTTTGGGCATGGCGCGCAGGATATCTCAAAAACTTCTGAATATCTTTTCATGAAATTTTCAAAACATTTGTTTCATGTTAGTCTGTACTAACTGAACCTAAAATTTCATTTTTATTGTTCAAAAAAATATTTTTTTAGGCGATTATACTATTGAAATTTTCAAAATTTTGTTTTAGCTAAATACAACTTTGTATAAAAAATATAAACGTGCTTTAAATACAGATTTATTTAGGTTCAGGGTAATTATTACAACCTGAAGTATAATTAGGGACAAAAAAGTTCATTCTAGTTGCAAAATTTATTTTGTAATCCTGCGCGTAATCTGTCATACCAATTTTCCTTTCGACAAATGTCTGACAGTTTGGAACCCCATATAAACACTAATTCTGCATCTTGCAATTTTTTAAATACATGAAGTGAAAGAACATACTTATATCTTTCATCCCAATAAAAATTGCGTTTTAAAAATCATACACATTTTAAGATATTAAATGTTGAAAATGGTCCTTTTTTTTTCATTTTTTTTTCAAATTTTAAGAGTCCCGAGACCCCCTAAATTTCGCCAAATTTGAAAGGGTGAAGATGTCCAATAATAGATTTTCTACAAAAACAAGTTCGTATACTTTACAGTTTTCTTTAGTAAAGTGACAATATTTATGAGAAATATGTAAATTTCTGTAGTTTATCCTTACTTTTCCATTCTAGTTTAACTAAAAGTTAATCTAAGTCTTTTCTTGATTTCTTCAATCATTTTCATTCATTTTATTTCATTTTTTTTTTTTTTTGGGGGGGGGGCTTGTAGAGGAGATTTATTTATTAGAGAGTCCAGGTTCGTGGATGAATGAAAAAAAACTCCAACACGAGGATTTTTCGAGGACTTACTTCTTTATTATGAAAACTTTTTAAAGGGAGAACCATGATAGTACAGTGGACGGGAGAAGTCACAGACGCGACTGCCCGACGGGGCAGCCCCCCGAAGGGCAGAGAGCCGCGGTCTGGCACACTCAAGTTCAGGGGCAGTAGTGGTAAATTATTCATTACAATCACTCACTCATTGGCGAGATGAATAGCAACATCTGTACAGTATTGGCGATGAATATTGGTGGCGTGGACAAAGGAATCAGAGGCATCTCGAAGTATTACGTAGAATTCAAACTTACGCCGTGGCGCGGCTATATGGTTACACGTTTCTTAACATTCTTGCGGTAAGGAAAAGTGGTTAAAGAAAGGAACACGTGATTTTTATATGCACGTTAGATCTAACTGCAGCTGCAAATTAGTCAGCAATGGGCATATGGTTTGTATCCGACAGAGTACAAGGGTGAGAATTGAATACTAATGCAAGCCCAGAGGCTGAGAAAATATGCATTAGATAACGTCGGCTGCAAAGCGAAAAGAGATTCATTTGTATTTTATTCTTCTACTTTATTTCAATGGAAAATAACTGCGGTTAAGATCTTTTTCTATCGTGTGACTTTGAAAGACAGAAAAAGGAACCGAGATAAATGATGTCTGCATTTGAAAAGACTTTAAAAAGTAAAAGCGAAACTTACAGTAGTGAGAGGGGGGGAGGGGGAAGAGAATGAATAAAGACATATGAAATTAACTCTAAAATGTCAAATTTAAACTAAATATTTTATTTGAAGGGGGGGGGGGGGAAGAATAATGACAATTTTATAATAATCCAGTAAAGTTAAAAGTTGATTTTTTGAGGGAAAAGGAGGAATAATGAATATATAACGGTAACGCCGTTATAGGGCTTAAGATGGCAACTCTAAACATTATTGTTATTAATCCAGTTCCAATTTACATTTTTCCTTTCTCACACCAGATGGCAGCACAGTTATGGGTTTCACTCAGATGCTCAACTGTAGATCACATGTTAAAATAGTCTTAACTTTGTTTTCCATGCTGATATGCAGTAGTTTTGACTCTTAGTATGTTTTTCAGGTATTATGCTCTAATAATTTTTAATATCCTGTATGAGGTGTATCTTTCTTTGGATCTCTTAGCTTTTTATTATCTATTTTCTGTAATGTTTGCGTTATAAGGAGCTAAATTTTGTCATTTTAGGCTTAATGCCGACAAAATTGGATGAAATAACACATCTTCTATGAATGAACTCACAAGCTCTTCTGATGATTATGTGAATCATTCGTAGTTTCTTATTTTACATACTGGTTTCATATGTTCATTTCTAAATCATCTTTAGAACTTTATCAATTTCTTCATATATTTGTGATTTCAAATTTATTATATATATATATATATATATATATATATATATTCTAAAATTTAATACATTTAAGTAGATATTTTTCAAATCTGAATTACTGAGCCACAAAGGAAAGGATAACGATCAGTTTACAACATGAAGAAGGTGTATATCAAATGCTTATTCCGATGTCGCCCGGCGTCAGCAAGGAAAAAGTTCACTCTACGTAAGGATCACGCAAGTCCAGATATCGTGCACAAAATCCAAGAGATCATCAATGAAAATCCTTGAAAGTCAATTCACTCCCCCACAGTACACTGTAGAAAAAGACAGATTTTTCTTGATCTAGAAAAATATCAAAGCATTCATAAAATCAAAGTTTTTTCTCTGACGCTGATTTTCGATAACTTTTACGAGTTTCTTTTATAGTATTACAATCAGCTTTCTGAACCCGGATTATTGTTTTTAGGTGCTTTCGTAATTATATAAATACGTAGCGCCTATAGTCGTCGTTTCGTACGTCCGTCTGTCCGCATATAGCAGGGCAAAAACTACCGAACCGAAATTTAATATATATAATCGTTGCAGAATTTAGTCGGGTTATTTCAAATTTTATGAAAACATTTTATGAATCAAAGCTTTAAAAAATATTAATAAAATTTTTCTTCATTCTATTAAATCCTATCATGCGTAATGAATTCAATGGTATCCCATGATAGGTCATGCTTCTAGGTTGCCATGGTGATGAAGTCCTATTTAAGATGGAGCCCTATTATCTCCGTATTACTAAATTTAATATATAGAATCGTAATAAATTTTGTATTCATACTTTTTTGCATAAGAGTACAACAGCTATTGCACCAAGATCTGACTATTTATAAAACTTGTTATAGTACGAACGCACTTTTGCCTTTTGTTACTTGCCTTTTGTGCCTTTTGCCTTTTGTTTTGCACTTTTGTTAGGCTATCCGGACCGATACCTGGCTGACATAATTCACTCTTATTAGTTGGACTTGGCTGCGAACTGCAGCGCTGCGAACTGAGTCGCAGCCAAGTCCAACTAATAAGAGTGAATTATGTCAGCCAGGTATCGGTCCGGATAGCCTAACAGGTAAGGCATTGGCACGGCACGCCAAGTATCCAGGTTCGATCCCTGGTCTGGACATTTTTCGCTCTGTTGGAATAAACTTCAACTGTGCTACTCCAGCTTTGAATATGATATAATCCAGTTGGAAAAAAAAAATATTCGTTCCCTTCATTATGAAAATAACGGTATTTAAACGTTTAAAAATGTTATCATGTAAAAATAGAATTAGGTGTATATTATATATATATGTGTGTGTGTGTGTGTAAAGTGAGGCGAGGTGACAGAGAGAACGCGTGTATCTGAGAGGAAAGGGAGCATTGGAGAAGAGAATGCACGAATGAGAGAGAGAAAGAATTGTTTTCTTTCTGATAAAATACTGAATCAATAATAGTATTTTAATGACTGCTAAATTTTCCTTTTTTTTAAATGTATAGTTTAGAGGAAGAGATAAATTTAAGATAAAAGTATCTTTGCAGATATTATAAAATAAATTTCACTGCATTTAAAACTAATATAATCCCTTAAAACACATAAAAATCTCCCCTTTACTAGCACTTAATTTGTAGAAAAAAGTGCGAAAAACAGCTTCCTGTAGCATCTCGGAAAAAAAAAAAAAAGAGAGAAGTCTTTTCTTCGAAGCCACATCTGCAGACATTTATGTAAATAGCGAGACATAAAACTCGCTGGATACTCCATACAGTTTAGAAGAAACACACACCTGACATCGAGCTCTGTAAAAATTTGTTGTTACCCGTACCTCCTTTCTCCGGCATCGTTTTCTTCACGTATGAATTAATTCAGCCCCGTGTAGCGATAGCATTTTCGTAATTGAATTACGACCATTGCTATTCTTGACTTACACCATTTCTCGTCCGAAAGCTGCAGACTCCGTGGAGAAGGGGGGTTAGGAAGAAGTACACACACGCACACACATACACGGAATAAGGCGTACCCCCTTTCGACAAAAATGAAAAAGAGTCGCCGTAGCATAATGGAGAAGATATAGGGAAACACGCGGAGAAAATTTCCAACTTCCAAAACTGCCATTGTTAACTAGAAGGAGCAGGCAGTACGCGAGCCTCGGTAATTGGGCCTTCAGGCCACACGGCTTCATTGCTGGGGCCCTCTTCACCGCACGCCAACCCGACTTGTGGTTAACAAGACCCCCGCCGAAAACTTCATTCCTTGGGGCTAGATATACGGTCGGGAGGGGCAACTTTGAGTGTGCCCCGGCCAACTAATAAAAGGAAAACAGGGGGAAGAATTTTTGCGTGCGCGTTTTAAATGACTTATTTTAGAACGGACGGAGCACGGAACCCAAGGGACAAATAATATGCTGATGGCAGAGGAATTGCGGATTTTTGCAAAAGATTCTGATGCCACGATTGTGCTCAATAAACAAAGCGAATATAGAGCTGAATTCTATACTGACGTTACATATAAATTTGTAGATATGCCCCTAGACGTATTGTAAAAAATATCCAGGAAAATACAGAAGAACAAATATCAGCATTTCTGCAGAACATTTCGATTATTGGTCAATGAACATTAACTTCAGCAAAATGGGCGTTCAGCCATTTACTATAAAAATATTTTAGTAGGGCTTGTAAAGTCTAACTCTACATAATACTGGATTTATAGCGCAGAGAGAGTTTTTGAAATTCCGGTTTCGCTTATCGATTATGAGACTTCAGCACGGTTAACGTTATTGCTGAAAATTTTTCCAAAATTTTCTTCCGACCCTTGTATTACGTTAGCGATATTGCATTTCATGTATTCTTGTAACTCGTATATCTTGTATATTTAATAACATCACGCTTTAACAAAAATACATCTAACAAAACTATATTGTCATTTTGTTTTCTGCAATGCACTGTATTGGATTGGAACTAGAAAATAAGTGCTAGGTAAGTTTTATAAAAAGCACGTTCTTTTGTTATATATTCAAACAACGAATTAAATTTTGTGCCAGTTTGTATCACACTACTAAAATAAAATGCGGCATAGTACAACTGAATTTCAATATATTTTTAGTCTTTGAAAATATGATTTACTTTTATTAAGTTTACATGTTATTATAGAATTTTGTTTAGAATCTTATAATTTAATCGATAAAATAATGCTATTTTAAACAAGGGTTTTCATTAATAATAGTTCTTTGAATCGTTTAATTATTGTGACCGTTTTCAATGAATAATGCATTATTTTTCTTTCTTTTTTTTTTTTTTTAAATCTTTTATATGAAAGTCTGTATAAAGTCATAAATCATTTATGTATATGTAGGGTATCCCGTTCAAGCGTAGTGTAGCATATTTGAATGTGTTATTACTAAAAATGTGACCGATGTAAGGAAAAAGAGTTACATACGAAAACCACATTTAATATAAAAAGTCGATCGATTTCTATTTTTAAATATTGTTACATATTCTTTTGTTGCCCTGAGACTTTAGTTGGCGATAATTCTTTGTACTACATACTGAATCAGAGACTCTTAATCTGAGAAAAGCGAAACGCTTCTTCACACAAAAACGACGTCATATCAAAAGCATGATAAAAAAAAAAAAAAAAACATGTCATCACACATCATCATGTTTTCAAACTTACAACTGAAACATTAAACAATGAAAGCATAAAAGCGACTTTCAAAATTTTCTACAGATCAAGAATCCCATCTAGAAATACCGAAATAAAAAATCATTAAGAAATTAATTTTTATTTCGGAATTAAAAAATAACAATTATAAATGAAATTTGATTTAATTTTTTTTCTTGTAAAATATTATATTTCAGTCAGAAAATCCTAGTACAGAAAATCCTACAAATATGGGATTTTTGTCAATTTTTAAATTACGTGCACAGTTTAAAAATTTATAAAGAACTGAAACATGGTCCAATTCTTCGAATTCGGCGATTTACTTAAAATGATTAATTATATTAAAAAAATACAAAAAATAAGAAATGCATTTGCTGTAATGCATCAGAATGCCATGTTCCCAGTTGGAAACATTGGTTTATAAATTCCAGATAAGCTTTCAATGAAAGAGATAGAGAGAGAGAGAGAGCTTATATGTAAATTTCTTTTTCGTGTATCAAGGAATATAGGAATAAATATAAATGTTATGTATTTCTATTTGAAAAATTATATTCGTTTGTATTTATAAATTTTCTACTTAACTCATAAATTTTAATTCAATTTAAAAAATAAAACTTTCAAAATGTTTTACTACTTTGCTCATTGTTAAGTCTACTCGTCAATATATTTCGTTTTTTAATCATTTTCAAGAGATGTACCCCATTGGGAATGTCATAAAAATAACGTGTGAAAAAATTTCGCCCTTTTTATGATTGATATATTTAAACTGAAACATTAAAATGTAAAATGTGAAAAATTAATTAATTAATTAATCAAAATATGCTTGGATCTTATTTCGGTCTGTAAAAGTTTAAAGACACAGAGTATGCATGGAAGCTGGAAAATATAAAAAAAAAATAGCATAAAAATATTTCAATTATTTTTTCTTTAAATTTAATTTAAATAAACATTAATAGTATAGTACCTTTATTCGATACACCTCTAAAAACTTTCGAAAATGAGAAATGTATATAGAATTTTAAGCAACTTATAATAATTATTATTATTATTATTATTATTATTATTATTATAAACACAGAAATTATATATACCATTTCTAGAAATTATAATAAACAATTATTGTTATCTAAAAGTATGCAGATTATTGTTTGGATTTGACAATATGATTTAACCACTTTATGATTGTAACCAGCGTTGAACACAGACATTTTTGGGGGGGAGGAAATTTTACAGCTGCGGGGAAATTTGCACTTTTAGACTTGACAAATAAAAAATCTCAGATCATCACTGTATATATCACCAGTCTATAAATCACAGACAAAGTTTAAGATGCGAAATGTGAAAAATTAATTAATTAATTAATTAAAGTATGCCTGGATCTTAATTCAATCTGCAAAAGTTTAAAGAATGAGAATATGCATAGAAACTGGAAATCTCTTTTCCAAAAACATGCAAAAAAAAAAAAAAAAAAAAATTACAATTAATTCATCTTTAAATTAAAAAAAAAAAACCATTAATAGTAGAGTACCTTTATTCGATACATCTCTAAAAAATTTCGAAAATGAGAAATGTATGTAGAATTTTAAGCAATTTATAATTATAATAATAATAATTAGAAGAAGAAGAATAAGAATAAGAATAAGAATAATAAACACCAAAAATATATATATCATTTTCTGAATTTATAATCAATGATTATTGTCGTCTAAAAGTATGCAGGTATTTGACAATAATACACTTTATGACTGTAACCAGCGTTGAACTCAGATATTTTTTTCCAGGAAGGAATTTTACAGATCCGAGGAGGAATTCGCACTCTTATGCTATTGACAAACAAAAAATCTCAAATCATCCAGGGAAGGGAATTTTTACACGTCCTCCCCCTTTCTTCGGGATTCATCACTGTATGTACCACAGTGTGAGTTCATAAATAGCAGACACAACGTAGTGTCAATTGATTTCTTTCTCGGCTATAAGCAAACCGTTGCCAAAAAACCTGTTTTACAGGCACACTACTGAAGCCGATTGCTGCATTCCAAGTGCTAATGTTTCCTGGTTTTAGTTATATGAACCGTTCGTTGTACATATTAATTTTCCTAAAACCATGATATGGAATAAAGTTATATTTTGCAGCTTTGGGGAGGAATTTGCACTTTTATACTATTGACAAATAAAAAATCTCAAATCATACAGGGAAGGGAATTTTTATGTGCCCTCCTCTTTCCCCGGGATTCATCACTGTATGTACCACAGTGTGAGTTCATAAATCGCAGACACAACGTAGCGCCAATTGATTCTTTTCTCGGCTATAAGTAAACGGTTGCCAAAAAACCTGCTTTACAGACACACTATTGAAGCCGATTGCTGCATTCCCGGTGCTATTTTTTCTGATTTTAGTTATGTGAACAGTAGTTGTATATACCAATTTTCTAGAAACATGATATGAAATAGGGTATAATTTAAAAATAATCTTTGATAAAATTTAATAATAGGCTTTCAATAATAGATCACATGTACAGACATGTACAGTCGTGGAAAAAAAAAAAGTAAACACCCCTTACTAACTCTGCAAAAAATTATTGTAGAAGAAAGTTACTATTACCGCATGATTGGTAATAAAATCTACTTTTAAATGATGTATATAAAATTTGCTTAGGGGGCCATCTACATATTGAAACGAAATATACCTTTTTTTTTTCAATAGCAGTACACAATTCTGACAGCATAAATGAACTCTACATCCTTCAATTAGCCTAAAAACAAATTTTTATGCAATTCCTGAGATAAGTTCCCGAGAAATTAATTATTTTAAAACGAGCGTATTTTAAGGGCTGTATCCGAATTGAAGTTTGGTACTCGATTGTTGACCGAGAGAGCCCCCTTCTTGACCAAGGCATCTTAAGCGCCACTCAAGCACTCATTGAAGACTGCTAGATTACAGGATAGCATAAGAAATTTCAAAATATCTAGCCACTTCTATCATAGACTTATCTTAACCATCATTTAGCCATTTTTTAAGCATAATTTGAAAACTACTTGGAAGAAAAAGGTGAAATTTTGGATGTCCATAAGGCAGGACTTAATAAATCTAAATTGTAGGTTGCAATTCATAATTTTTTTAATATTAATTTCATAATTCATATAATAAAATTATAAAAATTGCAAATCCAATGTATTTATGTTTGGGTATTTGAGTATTATTGCTACACAAAAAAAAGCAGGAGTATAATTTCAGGAGATATTAATAAACATATGAAAATGTAATTCAACATTAGAAGTACTAAATTTTGAATGTTTATAATTCAAAAACTTATCATTCAAATGACTTGAAATTTGGTGTTTAGGCATAGTTTGAACGGAAGGTTTGAAATAGCTTGTTAAAATTGGGCATTGCCATTGAAAAAATGAAGTTTGGGTTCGTTTTAATATGTAGATTTCCCCCTAAGCAAATTTTATATACATCATTTAAAAGTAGACTTTATTTCCAATAGTTCGGTACCCGTAACTTTCTTCTACGATAATTTGTTGAGGAGTTAGTAGAGGGTGTTTACTTTTTTTTTTTTTTTTTTTTTTTTTTTTTTTTTTTTTTTTTTTCACGACTGTACATACGCCATAGGAATTATACGTAATTTTTTCCCGCTTTTCCCATTTTAATGATTGGTACGTTTAAACGAAATCTGTAAAAGGGAAAATATGCAAAAATACAATAAAATATACATGATTTTATGTTGCAATCGGTTCAATAAATCTTTAAGATTTCTGGAGTGAATAACTATGAAAACCATGAAATGTGTAGTATGTTTAAATAACACATCCCTGCTTTTCATCCGAAGTGAGAAACAAACATAGGAAATATACAGAAAGTTAACAATTATTGGAAATTTTTTCATGCCCTTTTGAAACAGATACCGTTTATTTTTTTTCAGTTAATCGACAGAAAAATATTTAATTTAAAAAATAATAATAATTTCCAGTTTTTATGCAAAAGAAAAAATGCGGCAGATTTGCGAACAGTGTTTGGAGAAACTGGATAATCGGACAAAAATAAACTCCTTAACTTTGGATTTCCATTCAAACTTCAATGAACCGACGCAAGTGTGTATAACACAAAACTGAAAAGTATTAGGCTTTTTAATATTTTGTTAATAACATTTCTAATATGAAGGAGTAATAATTTTGAAGAAAAAAACTTGAAAGCCAACCAATATTTTCAAGAATTGTTTGTACATCAAAGAAGCTTTATCCTTTATATTTAAAGTAACTTGAATTTAGCAAGAATAATTTATTAGTCGATTTTCCTGTACTTAAAACTTTTTTTTAAATATAAATTTCTGAAAAAGAAAATTATGTATTACATATTAATATTCGCGATAATATTCTTTATAAATGAAAACACAGATTACTTATCTGAAGTAATATTAGATTCTTTGAAATTTTTGCCATACATTTGAAAATTATTTCGTGGTTAGACCATAAAAAGTGGATTTTTGACACAAGCCCATTACTGTTTAGAAATGTTTCTTTTGTAGTAGTTTATCTTGATATTTATAATTGCCTTCATTAGAAAACTGCAAATTATAATATTTTATGCCCACTTCCAAAAAGAAAAAAGAAGGAGGTAGAGGTGACTGTTGTAAACCCTTAAATCAGTTTATATGAATTTTCTATTGTAATAAACAAATGAACACATGCGAAAAATATACATTTTAAGTACACATTTTTGCGGATAAAGTGCTGATTTTTTCATGAAAAATTAAGAGAATACATATCAATTAATAGAATATATATTAAAATTTTTTAATCTTTTGCAGATGAAAATTATTTTTAGATTGTAGATCAAGGTAACGTGTTTTTAACCTAAAATATAATTTGAACTTTTAAAAAAGTTTATTATTTGTAAAAAAATGTATATACGAATATTTCAATTGTAATATAGCTAAGAATGTAAATCCTTAAATAATTTAATTAGATTTTTCCCATCTTTTAGAGATTATAAATTTACAATCTTTTCATTTTCGTACAATAATCTGTGAAAGATAGTTCATTCATAAATAAATAAATAAAAAAGTTATTTGAATTCCAAATAAAAATTTATTCTTTTCCATATAAAAAATATATATATATATTATTTTATGTTTCCGACCAAAAAGGGGCGCAATTTTTTACTTAAGGCTGCTAGTCATTCAGCTTTAGAATTCCTCTCGGTAATGTTAAGTCTACGGGCGTTCGATTTATTCTTATATTCAAAATATCTCCTCAGGAAATTATTATTTTAAACTTATTTTGTCAGTGTTCTCTTCTTAAAGGATGTCAATTTTTTTTCTTAGTTCTCAAACTATTTCTAAAATTTATGCTTAATTTAATATTTTATGTTTTAAAAACTGACGAACTGGGAGTAAAATTTTAACACTTTATATAAAATTAAACGTAGATTTTAGAAATATTTTAAAAACTGAGAAGAAAAGGACAGCCTTTCAGATTAGAACACTGAAAAAAGAAGTTAAAAATATTAATTTCCCGAGGAGATATTTTCGATATAAGAATGCATCAAACGCCCATAGACTTAACATTACCGAGGGGAATTCGGATGCTGGGTGACTTGCAGCCTTAACAGCTTTAAATCTTCCAAAATTTATAGTATTCCTTTATTATAACTCTAAATTCGACTAGATTTTCCTTACACTCAGCTTATTGTGACACTTCATCGTGATTCTCAATTATTCATACACTTCAGAGACTATGCCTTAAACAAAGCCTTTGTTATGTTGGTATCCATTCAATAACATCTAAAGGAAATCCATGGGTAATTAAATCCATGGGTAAATAATCTTAAAAAAAAGTCAAATCAATTAAGAAAAAATAGCAGTTATTTGAAATCCAAATGAAAATTTTGTAAACTTTTCCATATGAAAAACGAATATTACGAATAATATATAATATAATATAAACGAATATTTGTGATTATAACTAAAAAGAAACGCAACTTTTGATTAAAAAATAGTATTTAGAAAGTTTTCTAATTAAAGCATTTGCCTGTAAGGGATATTCCATGTATTTAGTATTATGTAAATATAAATCCTTAAGTTGTTTAATTACATAATTCTAGCTTCACCCTTTCGTCCTGCACACGAAAACCATAAAATAATCCATGGAAGAAAAAAAGAAAAAAAAAACTCTTGAAATACAAATAAAACACTTGAAATTTTTCAATTGAAGAAACAAAAAATATTTAATGGTTGTAACTCAAAAATAATATAATTTATGCTTTAACTTTTCAGAAAGTTTCTCTGGTGTACTATTTGTCTTTAAGCAAAATTCCTAGTAGTAATTTTTTAAAATACGGAAAACTCTAATCTTTCGTTTCACATAGAACTAACTCACAAATACACACACACACACATAAAAAAAAATACCTGTCCGGTATAATATTCCAGATATAAGTCAATTCAAACAGATAAATTATTCATAAGAATATATTCATGAAGATTTATCTCGAAGAAGACGCACAGGGAAAAAAGGCTATCTTAAATTACTCGTTTTACCGCTCAGTTCCAATAGCCACCACTTCAGGCACATTTTGTTGCAACTCTAAATTAGAAGAGATTTTCTTCACACGCAACTTTTTGTAAACCTTCATGACGATACACAATTCTTTATACACTCTGTTTATTATACTTTGTATTAGCACTAATAAAACCTTTCATATCATGCTCAGGGCCGGAACTAGCATTTTTAGCACCCGGAGAAAACATGGATTTTGGCACCCCCCTCTTCCGCAAAGTATATTTACAAAGAGAATTTTATTAATTTTCTAATACCGACTTATTTTGTAATTTAAAATATGTAATAATAAAATATGTAATACTGAACTACGTAATCCACAATGGCGGATCCAAGGGCGAGGTCACGGGGGTCATACCCCCCTCCCCCCTCTGAACACCAACAAAAATATTCTAAAGATAATTTTTAATTTGAAATAGACAGTAGAGTCCCGATTATCCGAGTCCCGCTTTAACCGAATTATTTTCTTCTGATGGTCTGAAGACATCAGTCCCTCGGATGAAAATAACCCATTCCAAAGGTATAATCCTTCATTTGGCGCCCCTTCGTTCTGGCGCACGGGGCACATGCCCCCACCCTCCCATTAGTTTTGACCCTGATCATGCTTATTCCAGCAGTAATCCGCGAAAGATTATTTCCCCGTTAATCGCGGCCCCATTCCACACTGTTCAGAAAGGTGTTGATCCGATTACGAAAGAACTCAAAGGGAAAATTTTAAAGCAAAATACGATAAGTTAGAGACACCAAATAGCTTGTTTGGGCGAGCTAGGATGTTTAATACTTAGGACAGCCGTAGCTTTGAGTTTATTCATTACATTGATGGATTAATATAGAAAAAGCAAACCAATTAATAAAAAATATCTGTTATTTTAAATCCAAATAAACAATTTTAGAACTTTTCCGAATTAAAAAAAAATGAATATTATTTTCTGACTGTAACTTAAAATAAAGAAAAGACGTTTTAATTAAAAATTAACCTTAGAAAGTTTCCCGCTTGTCGAAATTTTATGTATTTAGTATTTATTTAATATAAATCTCTAAGTTTTTTTAACTAGAAAATTTCAGATCCACCATCCCACCCTGTTTATACATATTATATGTTCTTTCATACACTAATCCATGAAAAATAAACAAAGAAAACCTGACTTGTGAAATCCAAATAAAATCTTTTTTCCATTGTTTGATACGAAGAAACAAAAGTTATTTGATGATTATAACTCAAAAGAAATTCAATTTATGTTTTAAGAAGCGCCTTAACTCTTTAAAAAGTTCCCCGGTCGTGGTATATGCCTATAAGCAATATTTCTAATATTTAGAATTCTTTTAAACAGAAAAACTCTAATCTTTCATTCTAAGTTACGAAACTGGATGAAAAAAGAATTGTCTGGCATGATATGCCAGTGCTAAGTCAATTCAAACAGATAAATTATTCTTAAGAACACTCAATTCATGAAGATTTATCCTCGAACAAAGACGTGCAGAAAAAAAAGAAGCCATCTTAAAGCACTCATTTTCCCGCGAAGTTAAAATTCCCCGACAGCCACCCCTTCAGGCACATTTCCTAACGACTCTAAATTTGACGAGATTTTCTTCACACACATCTTCTTGTGACCCTTCATCGCGATCCACAATTACTTATACACTTCAGACCCTGTTCCCACTAATAAAGCCTTTTCTGCCATGGCTCTTTTCCGGGGAACACTTTAAACACTTCCGGGACATACTTCCGGGCAACCCCCTCCACTTGTTATTCTAATGAGCGAGGGTCCCTCAGTTTTAAATGTCCCTAACAACGGACCGTTTTCCCTAGGCGCTCAATTATGTTTTTCCCTTTTCTTTTCTCGGCCTTACGCATTTGCATAATAAGATGAAAGAAGTGGAACTCTGTTTAACAGCAAATATATCAGTACGCGCTGAGAAATAAAATATGCCGAATATTTTTTTACGGTAAACAAACTAGATCGTGAGAAGGGGGTTGAGGATTTATGGGGTGGGGGGAAACGTTTTGGGTTTGTTTTTGGAGTGTGTCAGTTATAATTGACAGGTGTTTTCTCGAATATTTTTGAAGTGCCAGTATTTTTTTTGTATTTTTTTTTTCAGTTCGAAATCTCCATCGAATTCGTTATTCTGCCAGGAATTTTTTTTCGTTTTTAAGCAAAATTTGAACATTTTAAACAAGTAAGATCTTTTTTTAAATTCGTTATTGGAATTAAAGAGTTTAAATGTGGCTCAGTGTAATTTATAATAAAGAGATGCATGTAAGTTTATGAATTTATAGATGTTATATCAAACGTTTATTATGTTACTTAATAAATCCACAAATCGGAACGAGAGATTTAACTATCTACGAGACAGAAGCGGGTTTGACATTTCCAGATTGTTATTTATTCTCCCAATAGTACAGTGGAACCCGCTTAAGACGCTCACGGTTAATACGCGATCCCGCTTAATACGCGGATTTTTTTCGATCCCTTGCATATCGCCCATAAGGCTAATGCTACAATATCACGTTTAATACGCGAACGGTTAATACGCGATCCCGCTTAATACGCGAGAGATTTTCGGTCCTTTGAAGCAAAAAAATCACGCTTAAGACGCGAATTCATTGATCAAGATGCGAATTCCTTGTCTTTTCTTCAATGTTGCCAATTTACCAGATTTTTTTTAATTCGAATAAAACGCACTGCTTACGAATAGTAATATTTATTTTATTTAATAACAAATTAATTAAGGCGAACATTACTAATCGGAAATAGTGCCATATATTTGAATTTTAAAAAATCCCTGCCGGCCCGGCCTACAGGCAGAGGTAGATTTCGAAGTCAAATATACTAATTTCACAAACAAAAACTAAATCATGATTATAGATAAATCCACTTTAACAATTTTATCTGGCCGCTCTTGACGAGTTTTTATTTCATTTTCATATAATAGCTGGTTTTATCAGAATCATGTTATGGCGGTATTCAAAAAAATACTTTTCCATGCTCAACAACTCGAAATTTTCTGGCATAATTCCAGATTCATTTTTAATTAAAAAAAAATATGAAACTTGCTGACGTGATTTTTGAAGAGCGACCTGTGTTTTTATTTTTTGTTCAATTAATTAAAACTTAAAACTTGATATATAAACAATTATTTTCTCAGAAGGACAATATTTTTCGTTTCTAACACAATCGCTTCGGGAAATTCCGTTCAAAATGCCCTTTTTGACATCGTTTTTTGAAATATATTCTGCCTCTATCTAAAAATTGATTATTACGGTACATTATATAGTTTCTGAATAAGTGAATCTACCAATTAAATGCGTTTGAGAGCAAAAATGAATTTAAAAACCAGTCAGAAAATAAGCAGTTTGGATTTAAGCGCATCCTTAATACAATGATTTTTCCAACACAATCCGCTTCGGTAAATTCGGTTCAAAATGCCCTTTTTAACAGCATTTAAAAAAATATATTCTGCCCCTATCAGAAAATCGACCATTACGGTACATTATATAGTTTCTGAGTAAGAAAACGTACCAATTGGAAGTCTTTGAGAGCAAAAATGAATTGTAAAATGAGTCAGAAAATAAGCAGTTTGGATTTGAATACACCCTTACTAAGATCATTTTTTACTTCAACCGGTATGTATTTTTAATTTGTTTTTGCTCTAAGAATTGGTCCTATCCAAAACTTGTCTATATAGATGTTGTAGACAATATTAAGAAGATATATGATAAATTCATGGGGATTTTATATCTTTTGAATTGACGGAGTTATGGATTTTTTTCTTCTTCAAACCCCCTTTTTGTTTTCGTTTTTAATTTTTTTTGCGGTACGAATTGGTCCTATCAAAAACTTGTGAGTATAAAATTTGTAGATAATGTTAAGGAGATTCATGATAAAATTAATTGGATTTGATATCTTGAGAATTGACGAAGTTATGGATTTTTTTCTTCTTCAAACGGCCTTTTTGTTTTCGTGTTTAATTTTTTTTGCGGTACGAATTGCTCCTATCAAAAACTTGTGAATATAAAAGTTTTAGATAATGTTAAGGAGATTTATAATAAAATTAATTGAATTTGATATCTTGAGAATTGACGAAGTTATGAATTTTTTTCTCCCAAAAACCCTATTTTTTGCGCCCCTTGAGCCCATTTTTAATTTTATCAAAAATCTATGATACATAAATTTTTGGCCCTATTTTTAGAAGTAATAAAAACTTTAAACTGATTTGATATGTACAAAAATTAAGAAGTTATGGGGGGTTTTCTGTTTTAACAAAACCCCTCCCTATTTCCCTCCCCTTGGTCCGATTTTGCCCATTAACGAACTTGACCGAGATTTTATGCCCATTGATTTTATGTATCAGTTTGGAAGAGATTGGTGCAGAATTACGAAAGTTATCGTGTCCAGAAGAAAGTGATATATATATATAGATAGATAGATAGATAGATATATAAAGTTTTTTACTGATGGTGGTTTTGGGTTCTAGGGGTCATGATCGGTGTAGATCTGGAAAAATTTTTCAGAAATTCCAACATAGGAACGATCCCAATAGGTAGTATTTCATACGAAATCTACCTAAAAAACCCTAAATTATAAACACTACAATTCTTGTTTGATCCCGCGTCCTAACATTTTTTTCTCTCTCGCTTGGTGTACGTTTTTACTGTAGTATAGAGAGATAGACGAATTCAGGATACTCAGATATGTCATGAAATTATTATGATTAAAGATTAGTATACCTATTGTTAGTGAGATTTTAAATCTACGTTATATCCCTACTATGTTTCATGATAGATATTATAAGCAAAGAATTAAACTCGTAAAGATTAAATAAATACGACTGCGGTTGTTTACTTCTTTTATGTTTTCTTTGCTTACTTTTTTCTAAGCTAACAGTGTTTTTTACACAAATACTATTAAAAAGGATAGTTTTTTTTTTCTTAAAATGAAAAGAAGGGCAGATTATAATTGTACTCATTATCACAAGTACTAAATATGATTTTAACAAGTCCTTCAAAGGTTTAATATTTTTTTACCTCTGTTAAAAAAAATTAGTCTAGCAGGAAATTATTACTCTTATTTTTGGTTGCAACATATTAATCTATAATAAAACCGTTTGAATTCACTTTATATTTTCAGTTATTATTCAATTTGGTTCTATAAAAAGAAACAATGAGTTAAATTGAATTCGATTAAATTTTAATCTAAATATATCTAAAAGATACAAATTTCTACCGTAAACATATAAATGAAAGTTCTACAGTTCATTTAGACGATTAGATGTTGTAAATAAGCCCATTTCCTGCAGCATTATACAAATCACGTTTAATACGCGATCCCGCTTAATACGCGACTTTTGCCCACTCCCTTGAAACGCGTCTTAACCGGGTTCGACTGTATATGTTAGAAAGTGGACAAAAGGCACACTCTTCATTCTTCTAACACAAATAATATTCCATTTAAGCATTTTAAACCCTTGAACTTCACACATAGTGCGAATTCGCATGAACCTAAATTTTAAATGCCGACATAGTTTGAAAACATGCTTTCATTAATTTCCGTTTTTCATTAACAACAACAACAAAAATTTGATAGAAAATAAATATCATAGTCCGATTCCTCTTTAAATTGCGTACAGGAATCCTGTTTTATATTTCATCATCGCTATATTAGGAACTAAGTTATATACAATTGAAGTTACGAAATTCTAAAACAAGTTAGTGTAGAGTACACGGGTTAAATATTTTAAACTCCGTGTACTTGGAATATAATGTTATTAAAGTTTAAACGACCTTCAAACGTAAGCATTTAGAAGGTAAAGTATCAAGTTCTTTTATACGATCTCGTAGACATAAATATAAACGATAGGCAGTTCGGTTTTAGTGGGAAATGTGATTTAGTGCAGTTAAAATGTATTTGTGTATAATATATACAACTCTATTGTAAAGAGCATATTGTTATATGGAGCAGAAGGATGGAGAATTATAGAGACAGAAAGAAAGAAATTAGCAGCAGTAGAAATGGATGCCCTAAGAAGATCATGCAGGATATCAAGAATAGAAAGAATAAGAAATGACAGAATCAAGGAAATGATGAAAATAAAGGGAACCATATTAGATGATATTAAAAAAAAAGCAATTAATCTGCTATGGTTATGATAAAAGAATGAATGATGAAAGACTGCTCAAAATCACATTCAATTATGAAACAAACAAAAAAAAAAAAAAAAAAAAGGAAATGGGAAAGACCACGAAAGAACTGGATGAATGGTATTGCAAAGGCAATGAGGGATAGAGGTCTGGAAGAGGAATGGACCCTTGACCGGAAAAAATGGAAAAATACTCTTGTAGTTTTTAGGATGGCGGCATCTGACGCCTTAAACCGAGTTTATATATATATAATGTATCTGAATTTCGTAGTTATTTGAAAATTAAATGTATTAAAATATTTTAAAGTAAAGTTATTAGAAGACCAGATATGTTTATTTTAATTCATTTAAAATACTACGGGTAATCGCGATCTAAAAATTAAATATGTTCAAATCCTTTATGCTAAAATTATTTTATTATGTTACAAACTGCTTCACAGATGGAAAAACAGACGAGCCGAAATTAAACGTTTTTTCAGCATGCTTGGAAAAGATATTTTGTATAGAGCTGCTGTAAAAAAAAAAAAAAAAAAAAAAAAAAAAAAATAGTAGAATGGCCGAATCGTGGAATATATGAAACGTAATACATTGATGAAACTCCAACATTTTGATGCTTAAAAAGCAAAACGAAACATAGAAGCTAAAGAAGCATAATGACATTCAGACAGAAAGAAAGTTTCCTGAAAATACCATCATTATCACAAAAAGAGCGGTGCATCGATTAAAGTATATCATTAGCGAATCTCATCGAACGACATAGGGGGAAAACTGGAATATTTTCTATTTCTCCAATTTCTTAAACTGGCATGATCTCTAAATGCAATCCGAAATGCATATTACATTCTAAATAAATAATTATTAATTCCAGTGATTTATAGTTTAGAATTAATATACTAGTTTTCATAAAATTATTTTAAAGCTAAGCGACTATAAAGAGCTTCTCGATTGTGCAATACCATACCTATTGAAAGGTTTCACAGCCTTTTACTTTTTATAAAATAATAACTCTGGCAAATTTGATAAATTATTTAGTATAGAATACAGAAATTAAATGATATTTTTCATAATTTAATTCTTGTAATCTGTAATAATATAGGTAAAAATACAATAATATACGACATAAAATCAGATTTTTTTTTTCAATATTTTAATATAATGTAGCTGGTATGACATTGCTCTAGATGAAACATCTAGAGATATTTCAGACAAACCAAATTAATTAAACCGTGCTTATAGATAATTGAAATTTTTTTTAATATTCACATATCGGATGACATTGAAGGACGTCTACAGATTTAATACGAGATCCATTTTGATTCCGTATAATTTATTTTTTGTGAAACATCACGCAAAGAAGTAAAATTAGCCAGGAAATTCCAATTATTTTAAATATAAATAAATAAATAAATAAAACCATTCAAATTCCAGGTAAGTTTGAAAGAGTGCCTCAAATTAAAATCCATATAAACATGTTTATAAAACTAAAATCGCAGGAGACAGACAATTAAACTTACAGATGTAGGCGAGTACGCTTGCGCACGCACACATCATTGTACACATACTGATATGTAAAAAAAAAATAAATAAATAAATAAATAAATAATATATATATATATATGTGTGTGTGTGTGTGTGTGTGTGTGTATATATATACGGGTTAAGCATCGATCGGGCTTTAACAAAATGTAATAAAAAGTAAATACAAATTTCAGTCGAAAATCGCGTTTTAAACGTAGCCAACAACAACAGCGAAAAAAAAAATACATTAATCACAGCTGTCATGTACTTTATAATAATAAGCACGGATTTAGAACGGTAAATAACTGAGCTTTAATAAAATATAGTAAAAAGGAAATGCAAATTTTGGTCGAAAATCTCATTTTAGCGTAGTCTACCTTAAGCTTATTTAAAAAAAAAAAAAAAAAAAAAAAAAAAAAAAAAAAAAAAATCATATTTAAATATTTAAAAGATTTTTTAATGTAAAATAATTTTGTTAATTAATTCTACTTAAGACATTTTAAAAAGCAAGGAAAAATTAAAGATTTTTTTCTTCTTATTATAACTCTAAACGAAGACTTCTTTCTTCAATACGAAGAAAAGAAACGGGCAAGTGTCGGGCCCTTTTTTCTACTTGTCCGCGTATTCTCGCAGTACATTTAATCAAGCGCCGGGAAAACGAAAAATCCTGGAAACGACTTTAAATTTGCCCCCTCGTTTCGCAAGTATGGCGCATTAGGTAATTGTCAATTTAATCAGTGACCCGAACAGAGACAAAAGTCTTAGTGTCAGAGAAACCCCTCAGAAAGGCAAACTAATGATCGCTAACAAAGAGATTTATTTTCATTAGGACTACTACTTCGGAAGGCCACTTTTTATCAGGAGTCCCTTTAAAGTCCCCTTTTTTTTCTCCCTTTCTCTTTCCATCCTTTTTTGTTTCCTCTCTCTCTCTTCTCGCCGGTTTTTCCTCTTTTATTTTTTTTTCTCCCCCGTCTTAATTCCCTCACAAAAGGTGCAGAAGAATACATCTTCATTAAAGCACTCGGGCGTTTCTTCAAAGGACAATTTGCATCAATTAAGTATCTCGATTCCTGATCTTCCCTTTTAGGAACTCCGGATCAGCTGTATATCAAAATATTATTGAATGGAATGTGCTGATGTTTTCATAAATCCGCTCTCCTGTTTTTAAATTAAATTACTAAATATGATTACAACGTTGCAAATTGAAACTCGGCGAAATGATTTTTTTCAACACCCGCCTCGTAATCGGGATATCATGAAGACAAGGGGCTGATGGTGTTTATTTTCAAAAGTGCATGCAATTCAATTCAATTCAATTAAGCCTAAATTTGAGTAAAATTTCTTGATAATACTGTTATCGTGGTGTGAAACAGAATTTTAACACCGCTTCTTCGAAAACGCTTTAATGGAGATATAATGTTTTATGGAAATTTCTTATTTTCGATATTAGAAGGAAATATTTTACCTCTCCATTACTAAATTTCCGTACATTCAAAATTATGAAAACTTTATACAGAATATTTTATTAACATTTTTATTGTAGTTTAACAGCACATTATATAAATATAAATATAGGAATATACTCGTCCCGTGAAATGCCCCTTAAATTTCGAGTAAAAGCGTGAATAATGAACTCTAGAGGTATTTATTTGCAAATATCCCCGCAGTCCAATTCAATTGATCTATGTCTAAATTTGAATTTTATATATATATATATATAATATTGTTATATAACGTTACAAATTGAAATTCGGTGAAATGATTTTTTTCAGCAACCACCTCGTAATCGGGATATCATGAAGACAAGGGGCTGATGGTGTTTACTTCCAAAAGTGCATGCAATTCAGTTCAATTCAATTAAGCCTAAATTTGAGTAAAATTTCTTGATAATAATGTTATCGTGATTTCAAACAGAATTTTAACACCGCTTCTTCGAAAACGCTTTATTGGAGATATAATATTTTATAGAATTTCTTATTTTCCATATTGTTAAGGTAGAAGAAAATATTTTACCTCTTCATTACCAAATTTCCGTACATTTCGAGTTACGAAATTATTACTTTATATAGAAGACTATTAACTTGTTCAGTGTAGTTTAACAGTACATCATATAAAAATAAATATACGAATATACTCGTCGCGTAAAAAAATTCCTACATTTCGAGTGAAAATGTGAATAAGACAGAGGTACTTACTTGCAAATGTCTCCGAAATCCAATTCGATTGAATTATGTCTAAATATGAGTACATTTTTAAAATAATATTGTTATCGTGGTGTGAAATAGAATTTTAACACCGCTTCTCCCAAAACGCTTTAATGGAGATATAATGTTTTATGGAAATTTCTTATTTTCGATATTGTTAAAGTAGAAAAAAAAATTTATCTCTTCATTACAAATTTCCGTACATTCAGGGTTGTGAAAACTTTATATAGGAGATTTTATTAACCTGTCCATTGCAGTTTAGCAGCACATTATATAATTATAATATATGAATATACTCGTCACGTGAAATATTCGTTAAATTTTGAGTAAAAACATGAATAATAAGCTCTAGAGGTATTTATTTGCAAATGTATCCGCAATCCAATTCAATTGATCTATGTCTAAATTTGAGTAATTCTTTTTTATAATACTGTTATCGTGATGTGAAACAGAATTTTAACACCGCTTCCAGAGAATGCTTTAATGGAGATGTGATGTTTATGGAAATTTCTTCTTTTGAGCATCGTTAAGGTGACAGGAAATTTATATCGCTGAAATTTTTTTACCTTATCATAAGCTCCCATGTATAGAGTTATGAACATTTTACGTTAGGAAATTTTATTAACCTTTTCAGTGCAATTTTACAGTAGTATATATATATATATATATACCATGTATAAAAATAAATTGCATGTGTTTGACGAGTACAGTTTCTATGTGTAAAAAAACTCTTAGATTTAGAGATAAAATATGAATAAAAGACCCTGAACGTAGTTGAAAAATGCCTTTAGTACATTTAAATTCAGTGCGACCTAACAAGGGAACCACTTTTGGTGTTGCTCGCACCTAGCATTGAGACCTGGTGCATTTTAAAGCCCTATATTATGAAGTTTGAGAATCGATAAAATTTTTCTGTTAAAATAATATTTCTTGATTATACAGCAGCATAACTTTCTGAAAATGCAATTTTCGAGACCACTTATTGGACTATTAACACTGAATTTTTTTAAAGAAAAGCATTTAAAAATAAAAATTAGTTAATAATAAGTATAAAATATTGAAAAAAGTTTGAAAATTCCTTCAAAAATCCACGAATTTGATTTTGAAAAATTGCAACTTTATATTCATATTTTGGGCGGGGAAACAGTTGGCGTTTATTTTCAAAAGTAGAGCTTTCCAGCAACCCTAGCCAAATGTCAAAGCTGAATTTGTAATAGCTAGAAATTGCAATGTCCACAATCCAATGTTCAATTTCGCCACAGTAATTTTTCTAAATTGTGTAAAAACATTAATTTACTTTATGATCACTGTTACCGAAGGACCATTTAATACAGCAATATTTCATTTTAAACATTCGAAACTTTATTTCATTCGATTTCAAAAGAAAATAGTTCGCTTATTTTGTATTTCACTAAAAAATAGTTTTCAATGATCTTCGAAGCTTTTATAGAATTATATTTATTACTTATATATTTATCGTCTGCATAGAAAAAAAAAATCCTAATATTTGTTTTTTATGCTATCAATTATTAAAAGAAAAATCACAATCTGATATAATTCTAGTAATGTGTTCTGTACATTTTCTCTTTGGATAAAGCGGGCGAAAAAATTGTAGCGCCCTATTTGGCGACTTAACTCCCTTTTGGCGTGAAATAAACAAATAAATATGTAATAATAGAAAATTAAAAGTATAAAAAAGTATATAAAATATTATTTTAAGAGAGAAATTTTTTCGGTTTCTTTTATGTATAGGATTACAAAACGCACCAGGTCTCGATGCTAGGTGCGAGCAACACCAAAAGTGGTTCCCTTGTAAGTTTGAGTTATATTTTTTGATAATACTATTATATTAGTGTGTACCAGAATTTTGACACAACTTTCCCGGAAAAGTTTTAATAGAAGAATGTTTTATGATTTTTTTTTTATTTAGCTATTGTTAAGGTATTGAGAAGTATGTTAGGTATTCTAAGGATAATAGGAAAATTTTTTCACTGAAAATATTTTGCTCTTTCTTCAGACAAGTTTCATACTATACTTCATACTTTAAGAGTTTTAAATTTTTTATTTGTACTAGAAGATTTTATTAACCTGTTCAGTGACGTTTTGCAGTAATGCAAATATAAAATAAAAAATTGAACGATATTTATCCGACAAGTGCACTCGTCATGAGTAAATAAAACCTTGCATTTGGAGAGAAAAAAATTAACAGGAACTGAAGGCATATGCAAAAGCGTATAAAATTCAACTATCCAGTTAAACTTAAATGTACATAATATTCTTATCTGTGTGTGGAACAGAATTTTTACACCGCTTTACCGAAAACGTTTTGAATTGGACAATGTTTGCTGGAAAATTCTTCTAGCTATTATTATGTTACTTCTTTTAGAAAATAGACAATATCTTCTCAGTATACTTTTAAGACCTTAATAAGTATTTAATAGAATAACATATCAGTTTGAAATCTTGATGGACTGCAACCTTCAAAAAGAAAACAAAAACTTTTAAATCTGAATGCATAAAATATCAGTGGTTAAGGGGCAATAAATTTAAAAGAAAATTATGTTAGCAAATAAAAATCAATACAATTATTTTTATCAATTTACTTTGAAGTAGGATGTGTTAAATACTTTTTTTAAAACAAAAAATGAAACCCCTAAAGAATCACTGTTGATACATTAAACTTTCGTTCATAGTCTGACGCAGCATTTCTATATATTTTTAATTAAAAGTATAGGTTAGTGTCAAAATTTTATACGAAAAAAACCTTTAAAATCATATGTTTATATCAACTGAACTACTTATTATGAACCATAGATTGGAAGCAGTCTGTTCCGTCACTGAGATTCTTCAGATTTAATCGTTTGTTTACATTCAGCAACAATAATAATACTAAAAAGAAATTTTGGAATTAACAACAGTTTTCCGTTTTACCAACACTATGCCAAAATGTGTGCTAATTCATCATTTATTTTACCACTGACAGTGCAGAGGTTTTTTATTACGAACCGTGTCAAACATTTGTGACTTGCTATTTATTAAACGTGAATCATTTTTTACAATTTAATCGTAACCACGAAAATGAAATTTTTTAATTAGTATAAGGGGCGATCAAAAAGTTTCCGCCTGAAGTCGCTGCTGCAGCATATATGCAAATTAGCGTGTCACCATAGCGGATATATAAGCACCGACAACGAGGCAAGGGATTATTGTGGCATTCGCTTATTTACGAAGTGTGTGTCAAAAATGCTGAAGCGTGGACAATGACGACTTTAGTACCAAATACGTCCAAACAGGACTAACGTGCTGTTTTTTTTGTTTTTTTTTTGTTTTTTTTTTTTGTTTTTTTTTTTTTTGTTTTCTTTTCGCCCGAAGGGCAAAAACTGGTAGACATTCATCGGAAAATGAAGAATGTGTATGGCGAAGCATGCCTGTTTGTGGGGTGGTGCTCAAATTTCAGAGCTGGTCGCGGTTCGACTCAATATGCAAGTCGATCTGGGAGGCCATCGACATCCAATACCGACAACAATAATTGGGCAGTTGATGATGCGATACATTCTTGATTTCTCCGATGAATGTCTACCTGTTTTGTTAGGAAATGAAACTGTCTGCATTAACCGGGGATACGTATTAAGCAGAGACGCATTAAGGAGAGTCCACTGCATATTAAAATTTTAATCTATCTTTATCAGTCTATCCTCTTCGGTCCCTGGGTCCCCCATACGGGGACCTCTGTTCTTT
Source organism: Maratus speciosus (assembly GCA_963932465.1). NCBI lineage: Eukaryota > Metazoa > Arthropoda > Arachnida > Araneae > Salticidae > Maratus > Maratus speciosus. Next base: position 520,204,971 of record OZ010792.1, on the reverse strand, counting down.
TCCTTATAAAAACTAAAATGTCCTTTTTTTTTACATTTTCACATCACTTCTTAATAGCTGAATGTTTTTTGCGCTCAAAGCAAACGAATAAATGGCAACATCTAAGCTGATTCCCACACAAAGTAAATGTTATTTTCATCCGAATTTGCAAAATGTCTAAAAATGCCCAAAAGACAGGAGTATGACCAAAAAAGTGAAAAATTTTCATAAGTATTTAATTTAAATCTTTTTCAGTAAAAAATTTTGAGGATTTGTAGATTATTTACTTGTTTAAAGCTCTTAAATTTGCGATTGCGTTAATTTAGGTTAATGGTTATTAAATTGATGTTTTTAAGGGGGTTTCTAGCTTTAGATCCATATTTTTGGACCTAAATTACTAAGTGCCTAAAGGATCGATTTCAGAAAAGGTATTATTTCTGTCATTTACGATGTCATTTGTTTGGAAAAAACCAATGAATAAGCATTTGTATTATTATTTTAGCTTCGGAACTGAAAAGGATAAGCGGGCAGTTGATGATGCGATACATTCTTCATTCTCCGATAAATGTCTTCCGGTTTTTGTTCTTTTGCAAAAAAAAAAAAAAAAAAAAAAAAAAAAAAGAGAGAGAGAGAAAAAAAAAAAAAAGAATAACATCACTTTAGTCCTGTTTGGACGCATTTGGTACTAACGTCGCCATTGTTCACGCTTCAGCATTTACCACACACACTTCGGTAATAAACGAATGCCGCAATAATCCCTTGCCTCGATGTCGGGGCTTATATACCCGCTTCGGCGACGCACTAATTTGCATATAACCTGTAGCAGCGACCTGAGACGGAAATTTTTTGATCGCCCCTTATATAACTTACATTTTTCGCTGCGCTAAGATGGATTTTACCATTTGGCAGTTACCTGATGATGAGTAAGCTGCAATAAGATTGTTTAAGAGCTATTTAATTGTATATAAAAACAATTTTTTTTTGCGAGATATCGGCTGTGAACATTTCACAGTGAATCTCAAATATAATTTTGTTGACCCTAACACTGGATGTCATACGCAAACTGCTGAGGGATTATGGAGCATCGCAAAATGGCGTAATAAAAGACAGCGCTCCACTGTTCGTCATTATTTACAATCCTATTTCATTGAGTTTCTGTCATGACGGCTTTTTCAAAAAAATAAATGTTTACTGTCGTTATAATAAAATAATTCGTAAAAGTCTGTAGTTTTGCAATGTTATATTTTTGAAATGATCATTTTTCGTATCAACAATGTAACTTTTTTTTTTTTTTTCAAATATTTCATATGACGTCAACTATTACGCTTGGCGACAGTGGGGGTGGTATAACGCTAAACTAACGCAATTTTTCTAGTTTTGTTATGTTGTTTCCTGTAGCACATTTCTGTGAAAGTACCACAATTCCACATGTACGCAATTATCTCTAATTGTTTGCATCGTCTACTTAGCCTGTTAATAGTTTTTTCTTTGAAGTACCATTTTGAAGAATTTTGAAGATTTTTTTTTTTTTTTTCGTTTTACAAATTGGATTGATGTATTTTTTATGACCATTCATTTTCTGAACAATCAAGAATATTTCACAACTGGCGATTTCTTGAACGATAAAAGCAAATTTACGGGGGTTTACTTTTTTTGTTCCATTAAAATGCGAATGAAATTCACTTATTCTACGTTTAACTGCATACTCTTCACTGCTTGACTTTCGTTCCGCACGCAATAATCTACTTTAAAAAACAAATTTCACACTCGAGGTACATATGGATAAAAGCTTAAGAATTAGTTTACATAGACATTTTTAAATCAATAACTGATAAAACAAGAATTATTGATCTGTAAAAAATATTTACAATAAGACTTTTGGTAATTTAACATGCAACTATACAATAAATATATTCGATAAATATATTAAGGGTTTGCTATCAAGCTTTTTCTCACCCTCCCCACCTTCCACTCACAATGAAAAAGCTTGGTTACCCATTCACGAACACAATTTTGTACGTAAACGCAATTTTGCACGTAATGTACTAACACATTGAACGCTTCAAGACAAATATGTGTGCCACATTATTTCCTTTGGTGCGAATTAAATTGAAACGGCACTATTTATAATTTATTACCATGAATTAAATTAAAAAAGTGCCCAGTTAAACTGATGGCATTGAGCTCACAGGCTATTCACACTAATTTTATATTATACTCTTATTTATGTCTATTATTCCTAAAATAGAACTCACGCTTTTGGAGCAAAACGGTAAAGAATAATAAAAAAAGTAGCGAACCAGTATAGTTCAAATGAGAAAAAAGCACCTCCAAACCTAATCAGGAAAGCGCCTTATCAGAATGAACCTATATCCAAAAATTGAAGCAAATCGGATAATTCTGCATGAAAAAACCATTTACCTAAATGAAAGGGGAATTAACCTCCGTTCCCCCCTTTATACTTATCAATGAACACCCAAAACTAATCAGGGAAGTGCCTTATCAGAATGAACCTATATTCAAAATTTGAAGCAAATCGGATATTTCTATCAAGAGTTATCGCGTTACGTAGATACATACATACATACGTACGTACATACAGAACCTGCGGGCACATTAACTCTCAGGCTTTGATAGCCTCTGAGCTAAAAAAAAAAAGAACCCTGTGAACATACAGGCATGATTAATGATTTCAATCTTACGTTCAAGGTGTAAAAATATCTTTAATGCGATATTTTTTAATTAAAAATGTATAATTAATTGTCCCTTTTTATAATAAATAGGAGATCCAACTCGTATTTTTCGGATTACCTAATGTAAAGGAAGACCATTTTTTTTACATTAATATGTATATGGTTTTTAGATTGCCCACTTACAACATCCAAAAGCATTTTTATTTGAAAAGTGTCAATTTTGCATTCAAATAAAGTTTTGAAATTTATTAAACACGATACATTCGTATAAGTTAATAAGCGAAGAAATCGCTATTCAAAAAAAAAAAAAAAAAAAAAACTATAATTTAGGATTTTTAAATGAAAGTTTCCGTCATACAGCAATTAAATTAATTTGTTTAAGTACTTCAATTAAATTAAGATGCAGATACATTCTTAGATCATAGAACGTGAATCGAGCCGAAAACTGAAAAATCTATTATTTCTGAATAAACGAAATCCGGAACTGAATCTAAATTTTTTTCTTGTTCCGAAACGAAACCGTAATTTTGCTTTCTCCGGAAGCGATCCGAAATTATTTTTCTTTTCCGAAACCGAACCGATTTTTTTTCTGGAAGCGATCCATAACAACATTTTTATTTTTAAAAATTTAATTTTAAAAATTTCAATTTTTTAAAAAATGTATTAAAATTCAGGACATTGATACCATTTAGTTTTGGTATAGGCTATGTCAAAAGTTAAATAACAGATTATGTGTACAGAAAATAGTTAACACTAGAACCGCCATTAGGGGTCATTTTGACACCTGCCAAATTGATAATAGTCGATTCGAACCCGAAACTTTTTCATAAGATATGTTAAATATAAGCAGCACAAAAATAGGTTAATTAAATATATTAAATATTTTTAAATAAAATTCTGGTGTGAAATACTTTTTCTAAAACTTGAGTAAAATTGCCGGGGGTTCTAGTGTTAAACTAGCAAAAATGAACTGAATTGAGATCCAAACCGAAAACCTGAGAAAACTGTTACTTCTGATGGAATGAAAACTGTTACTGACCCAAAAAATATTACGTTTTGGGAAGAAAAAAAATTAAATAAAGTACAGTGATCCCTTAACATTCGCAAGTTTTGAATATTCGCGAAATAAGAAATGAAGAACATTTCAACACTCGCGAATACTTAACTTGGTTATTCGCGATTCTTTTTTTTTTTTTTTTTTTTTTTTTTTTGTAAAGAATATTTTTTTACAAAGTAAACTCGCTTTGTTTTACAAATTCCGTAAATTATTTGACACTGGACAGCTGCATTGTACTGTATAGCCTAAGTTTCGAGAATTTCAGCTCTTGCATTGAGACAAAATATAGATCAATAATTCCGAGAACCCGAAACATGACTTGATACTAAAAATAAAAACAATCCTAAATTTTCTAAAATTCAAAATTTTTATCTCAAACGAAAAATTTTCTGCAAAAAATGTATGACAAATTTTAAAGCTTTAACAACAACTTGTTAAGAAAGCAATAGAATGTGATCCTTCACTGGTGAATAGTTTTAAATTTAAAAGAGAATTCGAGGACATTTCCTTATATGGAAATTCATAAACAAAAGATCTGTTTTCCAAACAATCGTATATCAATAAATTTTTTCAGCCATCAACTAGCAACTAAACTTTATACAATATCTTTACAATTATTCAAATTTATTTACAGCATGCACTTTCTAATGCTTAATAAATATATTTTTACGTTTCAAATGCTTTTCCAATTAAAAAAAATCATAAAACTTAACCCCCTTTTAGGCACGGGATGATAGTCTCAACATTCGCGATTTTGACATTCGCGAATGTTAAGGGATTACTGTATATTATTTTAATTGAAACAAAAAAAGAGAGAAAAAGAACATGCAGTTTGAGGCAACCTATTCTCAAATCCAAAGGGCAACTTTAAGACACAAGTTTTAATTCATTTTTGTTCAGAAACGCATGAAACTGGAAAGTGTTGTTTTTCAGAAGCTATGTGGACGAAAGACGTTTTTCCAGTTTTTGGTAAACGAAAAAGATCTTTCAGAAAATACTGTCAAAGTTGACTTTTTGAACCGAATTTCTGAACGAAAGAAGAAAATACCAGTCAGCGAAGGGCGAAAACAGGTTGTCACGTGACCCAAAGTCGCTCATAACTCGATAAATAATTTATTTATCAAAAAATGGAAAACATCTTCCGATTCCGAATCGCTTCCATAATCAACATTGCTAATTTTGTGTCTTTACGTTTAAAAATGAGTCAGTAAATGCGTCAGAAAGTTTAGAGCTTGTTGAGCAGTGGACTTGAGTTCCGCCTTATGGCCTGTAAAACCAGTTTTGTTACTATAACATACCTCTCGCAGAGAAGTAACATTTAGCGAAATAATCCAATAATCCCTGGGCTAACGTTTCAGAAATGAACAGTACGCGAAGAGTTTGCGGTTGAATTATTGCCGAATACCACGAAAATAAAGTTTTTTTTTCCTTTTTACTTAGCCACGATCCGAAATTTTAATATGTATGCATAAATATTTATTAGCTCTCTTTAAAGGTATCACGCAACTAACATATTTGAAGCGATTTTTCGCATTTATGTAGAAAAGGAAACGTAGTAATAAATTCAATGTTGAATTAATGCATTTGAGCAGTAGTTCTGGGTATTTTGCTAATATAATTCCTCCTATAATGAACCAATATTGCATATGATTGACTCAATATTTTCCCAAGATAATACCAGATAATTTGAAAACGTTTGCGTTTAATCCCAGAATGTTGCTTTGGGTACGTCTGTACTCCAACACTTTGGATATATATGTAATAGTAAAAGTTTTTCGCCATTTTACCTTCATTTATTCCAAATTCTTATAATATCTACCTTTTTACATGTCTTTTAATAATACCGTAAATATCAATTCTATTTTTAATACCATGCGTTTAATCAACACATTCTTTTATTTCTTATTGTAAAAACCTTAATCTGTTAAAAGAAACACTCTTCGCAAAAACCCAATAATTTGTGTTATTCTTTCATATTTTGAGACATAAAATTTTTATTAATAAAATTCATTAAATGTTATTTTTATTATTGATAAAAATTTACTGATTTTTATTAATAATAAAAAAATTATTAATAAAATTTTATATATTCGAGTTATATACCCGAGTCGAAACATGTAAACAGTTGAACAACTTATTTTTACTGTTTTTAAACTTTTAATTTACGCAATTTAATGTTAGCAATAAAAATTAGTATATTATCACACTCTTTTATTTAACTCATCTTGATTTTTGTATGTAAAAATAGAATATTGTAATTGACTTTTAGCATACTTCCTGATATGTTAGAATTCAAAAAATTACGTTCATAGGTGCGTTTTTGATGACAATACAACATTTTAATATTTTGAGAACTTAATTTAAAATTAATACACTTAAGGCCTTTTTCCGTTAGCCCGCCGCAGGTAATTAGACAAATTCTCTGAAACTCGTACAATTGTATAAGAGTTGAAACAACAAAGGATTGAATGATGCGCCCATAAACGCTCGCCATAATAGGCCAAAGGTCTATGATACTACAGCAGTGGAGCATTTAAAAAGCTAAAAAGTAGAAAGTAAATTATAAATAAAAAAATAAAGACTGTAATAATTTCAAAAAATCTTTTATCAATTAACAGTTTAATATTAATTAATTTACGATAATACGTTGAGAAATCAATTTAGAAATCCGAAAAAGGTACTTTAAATAACGCTTCATTTTTTCTTTCCTGTTTCCCTATCTTAACAAGTCTGACATTTTTTGTCAAACGGGGTAAATGAGGTGCGTTCGTACTATAACTAGTTTATAATTATTCAGCTCTTGGTGCAATAACTGTTTCGCCAAAAACGAAGAAAACTGGTATTAATATCTTTTTAAGTTTTGATTCGATTTTCATAAAATCTGAAATGGCTCGACAAAATTCTGCAGCGATTATATATATTAAATTTCAAACCATTCGGTTGAGTAGTTTTTGCGCTGTTTTATGTGGGCAGACAAACGGATCAGACGACGACTGTAGGTGCTACGCATTTATATAATTACGAACGCACTTAAAATGTGAAATAAAATAAAATAAAAATAGCTGTGAAAGAGAATAACTCACTCATTATAGAAGCCGGTTAAAAAGTAGCGCAACATTCAAATTTGGCTCCTTCAATTTCTTAACAAATTAGCTGCGGTTCAAGAATCAAAACTCCTCAGAAAACCAGATTTTAAATTTTCAAGCTGCATACATATATAATTTAAACCTTTGGGGTCTCCATCCTAATTGAGCTGTGCTTTATCCTAAAACTTCTCATAATACAAAAATCGTAGCAGACATATCTTTCAATTTTTTCAGTCTAGAATTTTTCGAATAGTAATTCTTCGTCTCCGTTTACCCGAAACTCCCCCGCTCCCCCCCCCCCTTCCCCCTCTTTGTCGTATCACAGCATGTTTTGTTCTTTTATCTTGACTTTTTTTCCCTTTTTCTTGATCCTACTTTTTTTTTTTTCAGATGAAAAGTTTATGTTCATCTTCCCTTTTTTTTTTTTTTTTTTACTTGTCGCGAAAACTTTCGGGTATCTTCACAAAAGATAATGTTATTTTTATTTTTTCCTTTTTTTCTCGAAGTTTGACTCCAGACAATGGTATTCTATCAAATTTTCAACCCATGTTATTTCTGCATATTATAACTCGTTTGTTGACGGCTATGTTTTGTGTATTTTAGTGAAAGACCTCTCCCCACCACATCCTTTTTTTTTCAGTGTTGCTTGAATTTAAATAAATACCTTCTTTTGTAAAGAGTTATTAATGAATAATTTCATTTTTAAATATCTGATGTGTGATAATTTAATTTTTTTCAATGAAATATAAAAACGAATTACGCTTATTTTATATTTATCATTATACATATATGTTTAAAGATATACAATTAATAAAATTAACTTAATATTTGCTGAAAGTAATAAAAGTACATTTAAAAAGCGAAAAAAAAATACCTTTATTTATTCTGATTCGACATGTTTCATTGCTCTGACGGTAACATTCTCAAGAACTAAAATGATACAAATATTTTCGCAAAAAAAAATTTTAAATTGAAAACTAGTAAACAAAAATCACGCGAACTATAGCATAATGAAATTAACTGTAATATTAAAAATGTATATTTGTGAACGTGAATTATGTTATGTTATTGTTTCATTATTCTGTAGAGCATCTCTCCAAATTTTAGGAAACTCCGTGGAGGTTGAATCATCGCATATATTTTCACTGTGTAAAAGAAATTCTCTTTTGATTCTCAGATAATGGATGTCAAATAAAATCTTGATGGATAAATTATTCTACTATTTTAAAAATTAATCTCTAAAGGTTCTTTGTTATATCGTCTGTCTAAAGCTGTAGTTTTCTTGTTCTATTTGATATCTGCTATATGTTCTTTGATCCTAGTTTTAAGCTTTCTGCTTGTCATTCCTATATAAAATTGCACTGTCCCCTTTTCTTTGGCGAAAGGTATTTCATATGCCCCTGATAATTGATTTGGTTCTGTTGGGTCTATTTTCTTACATACTATGTTTTTTTTTAATTTTACGGAAGGTTTTGAAACAATGGATATATTTCAATAGTTTATATTTCAATCTTTCGAAGAAACCAGGAAACTATTGTAAAGAGATAACTTGCAATTTGGTACATTGAGATTATCTTTCTTTAATTTGATGTTTACAAGGGATTTTTATGTATAGTTTTATACAATTGCATGTTAATTTATGTTTAAATTATTATACAGTATTTTGTTATATTCAAGAAAATATTTGTAATTATTTGTAAAACTAAAATATTTTCGTGTAAAATCTATTTTTTAATAATACGGATGGATATATATTACTATAAAAGAAATATAGGAAATGTGAGAAGTAGAAATTCGTGTAAGTGCCAAAGATTATACTCGTCTTTATACAGAAATATACGAGAGTAATATAATTTTTAAAATGCAAAAATCTTTTAAATATATTTTATGTACAGAGTGTCAATAAATTATTGTTAGGATTTCCTTACCTCGTGACTTTTGATTTAAGAACATTTCTGAAAAATTATTTTTACATATCCAGAAAGTACAACTGCAAAAGATTTTTAATAGCACAAACAAAGTTACATATGCGCATATTTACAACTAAAAATGAAATAACGATTTTAATCAAATGTTAATTAATATTATAATTTTATCAAATTTATTAAAATGCTTTTAATGAATTAGGAACCTAAAGTTAGTCAGATATCACATAATTCGTCAATAACTTTTGATAAATTTTATAAAAAATTTAATATTAATTATCATTTGATTATAATCGTTATTTGATTAATAAAGTTTTAAATTGCAACTTTACGCATATGTAACTTTGTATTATTAAAAATCTTTCGAGTAGTAACTTTACGAATATGAAAAAATACCTCGTCATGTTCTTAAATCAGAAGTCATGAGGTAAGGAAACATTGACAATTTTTATGGACACTATGTATTTAACACGAACACCTTCCAATATTACTTAAAAAGTAAAAACGGAACCATTATAAAATCACTCCTGTGCCTGTCTGTCCTTCTGTCACAGCCATTTTACTCGTAAACTATGGAACGTGGAAAGTTCAAATTGGATGAAGTAATAAAGGCTATTGACCCACATATTTACGAATTATTAAACATTCACAAATATATTTAAGGAAAATGCAGAAGGGCTAATTAAGTTAATTGAAAAAAAAGTCTTTTCTTTATATATCGCGTGGAGTATCGTGTGAAAACTTTTGTAACGATGAACTCTAAAATACATTTATTTTACTTTTAGGTATTATATTTGTAGAGATGTCGTCGAAAATGGAACGCAAAAATATGTCCCCCCCCCCCCCCCATCTCTATTTCCAAATCTACTTAAACTAAAATTATGAAAAAATTAGGGGTAGTAGAAGTTAATGTAAACCTTGGAGGAAAACTATAGCGATTACCCTAGGTCACACAGTTTTTGAGAAAATCGCATTTTTTCCGTTACACACAAATTTCGATTAGCAGGAGTTCAGCAAAGGAGTTGAGGAGCTCTATCGTCGCAGAAGTATAAAATGATTGTTGATAATGATTTTCGAAAAACATTGTCGGTAATTAGCCGAGATATTAACCATTAAAGATCCGGACGGTTTGGACATACATAAAGAAACGGGCGACGTACTTTATGCGCATTTGGCTTTTAAAGTCTAGATAATAACTTTTAGTGATATATTTATGTAATGCAGTATCAGTATAAAACCAATAAACATAAAATTGTTGAAAAAAGACTAATTTAATTAGGCTTAATCACATAATTACTATGGGATTCGCGACTAGTTTGCATTGAGTGGCTCTCTCAATACGCCATCCGTGTCTTTAAAGGTTAAGAGCCTACTTCAGTCACGCGAAAAGACCAGTTCACTAATGCTATTCCTATGGAAGAAATTTATAAAGCTATCTCGGTCTCATTTCAATATTTTTAGATGATTTTTTTTGCAGTGGCTAGCTGAGGTCGATCTGTAAAAAGGCTGTTTTTTATTTTTTCGATTTTCATTGGGAATTTTTTTCAAGAAGATGCTTTCATTTTAGGAACCGTCTCTGAAAATGAACGTGTCCTGATTAAAAATACCTGTAAACGAAATTGAAAATGTAGAAAACGGCTTTTTTACAGATCGACCTCAGCTAGCCACTGCAAAAAAATTATCTAAAAATATTGAAATGCGACCGAGATATCTTTATAAATTTCTTCCATAGGAATAGCCTTAGCGAACGGGTCTTTTCGCGTGACTGAAGTAGGTTCTTAATTAAAAACCTATCTGGAAAAACGCGACACGGAGCAAAACGACGTTGCAACTTTGCGACCTCCTTTCGAAGCACGCTTAGCACAATGCCAAGTTTAAACTTTGAGAAAGGGTTTTGCTTTAGGTACACTGTAAAAAGAAAAGATTATTACTACACTGAATTTGGGTTCATGAAATGCCAAATGAAGTTTAAATATGCACTACTTTTATTGTCAGCACCGAATTAAGTTCATCATTAACAGATTAGGTAAAGATTCAAAAAAGGGTTATATGGAATAGCAATATTTGATACTATTTAGGCTTCATATCTCTCTGAACTTTCATGGTATATCCATTAATACTTTTCTAGTATATACAGCTATACCCAACCGTAAGTAGTTTAGTTTTTAACAAAAGCTAATGTCAGACGAACGACTTTTTGCACGCTTTTTCCCTAGATATCATCCCTACACAATGCTATAGCATTGTGTATGGATGATATGTAGGGGAAAAAGCGTGCAAAAAAGATGTCCGTCTGACATTAGCCTAAGTCTTATTATTCATTTAGCAACGATTTTTTTGTAATAATACAGTTACTAATTAATATATTTATTGTACGGAGCCCTCTGCGCGCGATTAATACTTGCACTTGACCGTTTCATTACTTAGAAATATTTCCTACCAGCGAACCAATGCTTGTTATTTTGGAGCTCAATATTATGCAATTTCTGCATGCACCAGAAATATTTTCAAAGAAACACTACTACTGGTTAAAAATTGCCTTTATACTAGAAATATTTCCAATGGAATGCCAATGTCATAGAAAGATCGTTTTTCTGTTGGAACAATTTCAATAAATTGTCCGCATTGCAGAAATATAGGCTTCACAACGTAAATATTGGCAATGAGAGTCGAAATATTCCTTGCTGATATTGCATCAGTGTTAACAAAACGTAGAAGTACTAATGCCGGTACATTATTTCATGTCACTGTTGCTAATATTGGCCTAGATGTAGACAATGTAAACAATATTGCCCCAATACTGTTGTGACGCTGGAGATCTATTTTTATGCCAGACTTTTATGAATCGGACTTTCATCATTCTCTTTCGCCTACTTTAGACCTTTAATGTAAGCAAAATTTCGACAACCTACCAACATGCATATATGCGCATGTAACCCGGATACGTACGTGCATCTTAAGCACAAAATTCAAATTTTAAGTTTAAGCAGCCAACTGTGCGCGCTCAAAATTTGATTTGATACTTCATCCATGCCAATCTAAATTTAAAGTTTCCAACCTAAAAGCGAATTTCCAATTTTATGCAAGTAACAAAATACGAAAACTTTATAATAACAGCACCTACTGCTAATATCCAAATCGAAAAATGCTCGAGTTATTATTCTAAAATAAAACACAGCGCCTCTAAGAAAATTCCCTTTATTACATTTTTGACAAGTTAATAACTTAATTGTGAACAAAATCAGTTTAAGGTAGAGGAGTGTACTTATTATTGATCGGGAAGCATTCGAAATAGGGTTGACCCCGTCGCGTCTCAATCCCAGAACAAATTCAGAAAACATCCTGTGACACTGATGTGACACCCATGATAGTTATCTCGAGACAGTGACATTCGAGAGGGAATGGAAGAGTTCTAATGTGAGGGGATGTCCCATCAAGCCAAACTTTTTCGAAAACTGCTGGGGAATCAAGCGCCGGAGATTTAAAATGAAGCACATTATGAATTTTATGAGAAATTATGGCTTGTAAAAGTTGCTGAAAATTTTAATAGACAACATCATTTACCTTCCGATCATGAGATTTATTTCGTGAGACATGAATCACCTGTCATTTTAAAAACTTTGAATAAGAAGGATTCTTTTTTAACCTTCCAGAGGGCGCGTTGTAGCAAATTTGATGCAAGCGTGATTTCAAGAACATTTTGATCTCACAAGGGCCGGCATTAAAACACAGTTTTTACGCTGATATGTATAATTGTTTATGGCTTGTATAAGTTGTTGAAGATTTTAATAGACACCATCATTTACTTTCCGATCATCCGATTTATTTAGTGAGACATGAATAACATGTCATTTTAAAAACTTTGAATAAGGAGGATTCTTTTTTAACCGTCCAGAGAGCGCGTTGTAGCAAATTTAATGCAAACGTGATTTCAAGAACATTTTGTTCTCACAAATAGGGTCGGAATTAAAACCCAATTTTTATTCTGATATGTATAATTATTTATGGCTTGTAAAAGTTGTTGAAAACTTTAATAGACACCATCATTTACCTTCCGATCATCCGATTTATTTCGTGAGACATGAATCACTTGTCATTTTAAAAACTTTGAATAAGAAGGATTCTTTTTTAACCTTCCAGAGGGCGCGTTGTAGCAAAATTGATGCAAGCGTGATTTCAAGAACATTTTGTTCTCACAAATAGGACCACAATTAAAACCAAATTTTTACGCTGATATGTACAATTGTTTATGGCTTGTAAAAGTTGCTGAAAATTTTAATAGGCAACATCATTTACCTTCCGATCATCCGATTTATTTCGTGAGACATGAATCACCTGTCATTTTAAAAACTTTGAATAAGAAGGATTCTTTTTTAACCTTCCAGAGGGCGCGTTGTAGCAAATTTGATGCAAGCGTGATTTCAAGAACATTTTGATCTCACAAGGGCCGGAATTAAAACACAGTTTTTACGCTGATATGTATAATTGTTTATGGCTTGTAAAAGTTGTTGAAGATTTTAATAGACACCATCATTTACTTTCCGATCATCCGATTTATTTAGTGAGACATGAATAACATGTCATTTTAAAAACTTTGAATAAGGAGGATTCTTTTTTAACCGTCCAGAGAGCGCGTTGTAGCAAATTTAATGCAAACGTGATTTCAAGAACATTTTGTTCTCACAAATAGGGTCGGAATTAAAACCCAATTTTTATTCTGATATGTATAATTATTTATGGCTTGTAAAAGTTGTTGAAAACTTTAATAGACACCATCATTTACCTTCCGATCATCCGATTTATTTCGTGAGACATGAATCACTTGTCATTTTAAAAACTTTGAATAAGAAGGATTCTTTTTTAACCTCCCAGAGAGCGCGTTGTAGCAAATTTGATGCAAGCGTGATTTCAAGAACATTTTGTTCTCACAAGGGCCGGAATTAAAACACAATTTTTACGCTGATATGTATAATTGTTTATGGCTTGTAAAAGTTGCTGAAGATTTTAATAGACACCATCATTTACCTTCCGATCATCCGATTTATTTCGTGAGACATGAATCACCTGTCATTTTAAAAACTTTGAATAAGAAGGATTCTTTTTTAACCTTCCAGAGGGCGCGTTGTAGCAAATTTGATGCAAGCGTGATTTCAAGAACATTTTGTTCTCACAAGGGCCGGAATTAAAACACAATTTTTACGCTGATATGTATAATTGTTTATGGCTTGTAAAAGTTGATGAAGATTTTAATAGACAACATCATTTACCTTTTGATCATCCGATTTATTTCGTGAGACATGAATCACCTGTCATTTTAAAAACTTTGAATAAGAAGGATTCTTTTTTAACCTTCCAGAGGGCGCGTTGTAGCAAATTTAATGCAAACGTGATTTCAAGAACATTTTGTTCTCACAAATAGCCGGAATTAAAACACAATTTTTACGCTGATATGTATAACTGTTTATGGCTTGTAAATGTTGTTGAAGATTTTAATAGACAACATCATTTGCCTTTTGATCATCCGATTTATTTCGTGAGACATGAATAACATGTCATTTTAAAAACTTTGAATAAGGAGGATTCTTTTTTAACCGTCCAGAGAGCGCGTTGTAGCAAATTTAATGCAAACGTGATTTCAAGAACATTTTGTTCTCAAAAATAGGGCCGGAATTAAAACACAATTTTTACGCTCATATGTATAATTATTTATGGCTTGTAAAAGTTGTTGAAGATTTTAATAGACACCATCATTTACCTTCCGATCACCCGATTTATTTCGTGAGACATGAATCACCTGTCATTTTAAAAACTTTGAATAAGAAGGATTCTTTTTTAACCTTCCAGAGGGCGCGTTGTAGCAAATTTAATGCAAACGTGATTTCAAGAACATTTTGTTCTCACAAATAGCCGGAATTAAAACACAATTTTTACGCTGATATGTATAACTGTTTATGGCTTGTAAAAGTTGTTGAAGATTTTAATAGACAACATCATTTGCCTTTTGATCATCCGATTTATTTCGTGAGACATGAATAACATGTCATTTTAAAAACTTTGAATAAGGAGGATTCTTTTTTAACCGTCCAGAGAGCGCGTTGTAGCAAATTTAATGCAAACGTGATTTCAAGAACATTTTGTTCTCAAAAATAGGGCCGGAATTAAAACACAATTTTTACGCTGATATGTATAATTATTTATGGCTTGTAAAAGTTGTTGAAGATTTTAATAGACACCATCATTTACCTTCCGATCACCCGATTTATTTCGTGAGACATGGATCACCTGTCATTTAAAAAACTTTGAATAAGAAGGCTTCTTTTTTAACCTTCCAGAGAGCGCGTTGTAGCAAATTTAATGCAAACGTGATTTCAAGAACATTTTGTTCTCACAAATAGGGCCGGAATTAAAACCCAATTTTTACACTCATATGTATAATTGTTTATGGCTTGTAAAAGTTGTTGAAGATTTTAATAGGCAACATCATTTACCTTCCGATCATCCGATTTATTTCGTGAGACATGAATCACCTGTCATTTTAAAAACTTTGAATAAGAAGGATTCTTTTTTAACCTCCCAGAGAGCGCGTTGTAGCAAATTTGATGCAAGCGTGATTTCAAGAACATTTTGTTCTCACAAGGTCCGGAATTAAAACACAATTTTTACGCTGATATGTATAATTGTTTATGGCTTGTAAAAGTTGTTGAAGATTTTAATAGACACCATCATTTACCTTCCGATCACCCGATTTATTTCGTGAGACATGGATCACCTGTCATTTTAAAAACTTTGAATAAGAAGGCTTCTTTTTTAACCTTCCAGAGAGCGCGTTGTAGCAAATTTAATGCAAACGTGATTTCAAGAACATTTTGTTCTCACAAATAGGGCCGGAATTAAAACCCAATTTTTACGCTGATATGTATAATTGTTTATGGCTTGTAAAAGTTGTTGAAGATTTTAATAGACACCATCATTTACCTTCCGATCATCCGTTTTATTTCGTGAGGCATGAATCACCTGTCATTTTAAAAACTTTGAATAAGAAAGATTCTTTTTTAACCTTCCAGAGGGCGCGTTGCCGCAAATTTTATACAAACGTTATTTCAAGAACATTTTGTTCTCACAAATGGGACCGCAATTAAAATCTAATTTTTACGCTGATGTATATAATAGTTATTCTAACATCTATATTATTAATGATATGAAATATTTTGCTATATTGCATTTGTAATAGAATAACTGTTGTGTGCAAAAGTATGTCACGCGCCCGCTCATTCAAAACAATGTAAGTGTGACGTGGAAAAGTTAAAGTAAATTCTATTATCTTATATGTTTACAAACATTTACAGATATTAAGTAGTACTGGTAAAATTTAGTATTTTTTAACCAACGCAAATCTTAATTCGTGCTAAAATTCCTTCATAGCTGTTTTTTTTATTTTATTAAAATTATACACACACACACACACATATATACAGAGTGTCCACTCTCAACTGTGTCCAATGGCTAATTCCTAAACTGTTAGTCATATACATATAGTTCCAATTACAAAAATGTTTTAAATGAGGTAAAAAAAAAAAATATTTTGAAAGCGATTTGGGTCAATAAAAACATTTCTTAAAAAATTACGAAATTAAAATTTTTATACGGTCCCCGGGTCATATAAGTTATATTTAGTAAAATTTTCCTGTTACATTGACAAGTAAGAGAAAAAAAAAGTCCCTTTATTGTACGCTTAAAATTGACCGAGCTGTTTAATGATAATAGCTGTTTAAAGTTGGAGCGTATTTTTTGCTGCAAATTAGGAGTCATTCACAAATTTAGCAGAGATATAATTTCGTCAGATATATTAAAAAAATGGTTCAGAGTAAAATTAACACTGCAATATAAATTCTTGACTTCTTGAAATTCTTGAAAAAATTTGAAATCTTTAATCATTCTGACATATTTGCTCAACAAGCGCAAAATATTTTAACATATTTACAAATTCATTTTTTAACGGAAAGATGTAAAATTGGAAAGCCTGGCCATGGAAGCGATTTGAAATGAAACTGTTTTTTCCATTTTTTGATCAATCAATTACCTATTGAGTTATAAGCGAATTCGATCACGTGATAAACACGTTTTTCGCCCGCTCTTGAGTGCTCTTTCTCCCTTCGCGCGGAAATTCGGTTCAAAACGACCACTTTGACTCTATTTTCTGAAAGATCTATTGCGTTTGCAAAAAAATGAAAAAAAAACAGCTCAATTGGATAGTTTCTGAGCAACAATACCAGCTAGTTTAATGCATTTTGGAACAAAAATAAAACTTATGTCAGAAAGTTGCACTTTTGGATTTGAAAACACCCTTGTATGAAATGATGAAAATTAACAGCCTTAATTCTTAACAAAATGATACATATTTTAAAATGTTATTAGATTACCACCTAGCCTGCAAAAGTTGGGTTATATCATGTTTTTTAGCTTTTCATGATTAATTCCTATGTATTCTGTATCGCTGAATTTGAAAGTGACCTTCATTTTTTAACATCGCGTAAAGATTTTTTTGCAAATCGTGAATTTTAAAGTTAAAAAAATAAAAATAAATAAATGTGATTGTTGTGTTTTTAACTTTTGATAATTGATTTTTATGTAATTTTTACCGATGAATCCGAAAATGACATTCATTTTTAACCATCATTTCAGGATTTTACGCAAATTGTAAATTTCAAAGTTAAAATTGAATCTTCTCCCCCACCTCACCGAACCCCTCAGCTGTTTAGCTGTAAGAATCCCAGTCTAAGACAAAAAATTAAATAAATTATTGAATAAAATAAAATAAAATAGAATTAAAAAAGTTTGACATCTGTTTTACAGTATCAAATTTTCGCTATTTTTAACTTTGACATTTACGATTTGCTAACAAATTCTAACGAGATGGTTGAAAATGAAGGTCATTTTCAGATTAAGTTCTAAAAAGTACATAAAAATCAATTATCAAAAGTTAAAAATCACAGCCATCTCCTCTATTTCAAAATACCCGATTTTTTTTTTTTTTTTAACTTTGACGATTTACGATTTACGAAAAATCCTGACATGATGGTTAAAAATTAAGGTAATTTTCGAATTCAGTGCTAAAAAATACATAAAAGTTAAAAAACACAACCATAGTAACCTTGTGTTATTTAATCTAAAATTTTTTCTTAAACTTCTTGGCAGTAATCTATCCAAAAAAAATTTTGTGTTATCGTGTAAAATCCTGTAAAGTATAAGTGGTAATCACCAAAATTCATAAAAAGATTAGATTGTCATCGGATCTCGATCGGGTTTTTAAAAGTGAGTTAAAGTTCAAGTACAAATTTTGAAATGGAAAAACATAAGTACGGTCGTTGAAGTTAAATAAAAACTTATAAAAATAACATAATTTTTTGTTAAAAGAAATCATGCAAAGCCTTAAAAAAAGTCTCAAAGCCTTAAAAAAATATAATATAATATATAAAATACAATTTTTTTTGCCAATCCGAAACTTAATTAAAGTTAACTCAATCGTAATACTTGTAGGATTTTTTTCAAAGCGCAGATACACATGAAATAAGTTCTTCGAATACTTTAAGCACTTGGTATATGACCCCTCAAACTATGGCCTAGCTGATTTCTGTTCAGACGCGGGAAAGTGGTACAAGTCATACATTTTTAAAGTTTCATAACTCGGTCAATTTTAGTGTTATATGAACGGGACTTTTTTTTTTTTTTTTGTCTTACTTGTCAGTGTAATGGGAAAATTTTACTGAATATAACGTATAGGACCAGGGTACCGCATAAAAATTTAAATTTCGTTATTTTTTAAGAAATGTTTTTATTGACTCAAATCTATTTTAAAATGTTTCTTTACCTCATTTAAAACATTTTTGCAATTGGAACTATATGTCTATGACTAACGGTTTAGGAATTAGCCGTTGGACACCGTTGAGAGTGGACACCCTGTATGTGTTTGTATATATATATACACAGTTAAAAATTTCTGTAAAAACACAGAAGAAAAACCCGAAACACTAGCTCTCGGTAAAATGCATTCAATTGAACTTCTCGGTCATCATTTTTCTTTCTTTTTTTATATCAAATTCCTCATAGGGATTTCCATGCCTTTATTTACAGATATTTTTATCTTTGTTATAACATGTAATTCAACATACTCACTTTTACAATTTTATTAGAAATATTAAAGTAGAAAATTTAGTTTAAAAATTGTTTTATTAAAAATTAGAATATTTTAGAAAGGGAAAATTCGTCTGTGCGGAGTTAGCGGTGATTTTTATGGACAATCGCTTTGCAGTTGTTTCATTTACTATGTCCACGAAGCTTGGTAATACTAAAAGTAAATTTAAAGTAAATTTAACAGTTAAACTATTTCCCCACTGAAGCATAAAAGACATCCTTTGCATACGTTAGTAACAGCTCTTATCGCACAGTCAGTAAGGTGTTCGTCTCCAACCCAAAGAACTCGGGATCTAATCCTGGGCTGGCTAGAAATAAATAATGCAAAAATTAAATTAAATGATTCATCTGTTCAAAGTCACTCGCAGAATTATAATTCTTCAAAGTTAAATAATTCACTGATTTCCAAAAATAAATTATTATCATCAAAGGTAAATAAACTAGATAAATTTACAGAGTCTTGTGTATTTTTATCGATGTAAATTTACAGAGTCTACTGTAAATTTACCGAATAATCTCTCTGTTTTTCTAATCCCTGTAATTCTACATGAGATAATGGATTACCAGTAAATTCTCTATAACTTCACAATTTTTTCTTTTCAGTTTATGTATATTGGGACGTGCTAAGAATTTTTTGTAAATGTATATATGCTACTGAGTTTTTTAAATGCTTTTGCGATTTTTTCGCAGAAAAGCTGTCGATAGTCAAATTGCGATTGATTTCCAAACTATTCTTTTGTTACAGATTCTTCAACTATAATATATTCTTTTTTTTATATATAAACTTACTTATATATTATTTATGAAAAATATGATATGGATTTTTTTTCTGTATTCTGCAAAATTCTATACCTCATTTTAATACTCTGTAGTAAATGGACTTTCCCTCCCATAATTAAACTTCCAAACTGCGAGCTGAAATAAGTGCTACTTTTTGGCTACATTTTCTTTTACCACTAAGGAGGAGCCGCTCATCCTGTTTTATCAAATCAGTCGTTTTTAGGAATCAACCAATTGAGGAATGGAAAAAAAAATGTCTACTTTTTTGTTGATTTTTCAAATCAGCAGCTTTATTAATTTTAATTCTGTGCCGCAAACTTGTATTTATACAGTGGACTCTTGTTAATTCATTCCCCGCCCCCTTAAAATGTCTCAACTTAAAAAGTAAATCCGATTAATAAAAACAATTTAGTTTTTCCCATTATTTCCAATTTGCAATTAACGTTAAAGATATCGCTTAAAGCGTACTAGTCATCGGATAATGCGGGCAAATTTTCATCCAAACTAATAGAGCAAAATAGAAACTGCTTTTGCACAGCTCTTTTTTTGTTTTTTTCTTAAGCAACCTTGATGTAATTTGGGTTATTGAGAGATCAAGAAATTTTCAGTAACGATGATCAAGAGTAAGAAATTTTCTATGACTAAAAATCCGAAAATTGCTAATGAATGTTCCCCAATATTACCAATCAAAATGTGATATAATAGGTTCATTTTTCGACTGCATCGCAAAACTGGAAAATGGTGTGGTAAAAATATCATTTGCTCAAGTAACGCAAAGAAAAATTAGAGATGAGATTACTTTAATTAAAGATCAATTATGTAAGTACAGCAGTTTCTTTGCATATTTTGTTTGCCCTCAATAATTTATTCTTTTATATTGACAAATCATCACTAACTTGTTTTTTGACTAAAAGTACTAAATTAAATAAAAAGTTTTTTATTTTAGCATTAAATTGGTAACAAATTTAATTTCTCTCAAAAATTAAATTCAATTTATTCAACGAAAAGCGATTATTTTACGCCATTCAAATGTTTACATCGTTTTATAGAGACTTCAGTTAGTACGGGGGAAAAAGGCCCCCTCGGAAGTCCGCACTAGCGAGAATTCACCTTATATATATTTATCATCTTTAAGATAACTAATTACATTCCGACCTCCTGGGTCATGTCTTCCCCATAATTTCCTATTGCTGTTAAATTCGGGCACAATTCCAAAATCTTCTACTGCCTTGAGTTATAATTTTCCATCTGACTAAAAAAGTGTTCAGCCCAGGATCTGAACATGGGGTTTTTGTTTAAGTTGTCAATGCTCTGCCACCTGAGCTATCCTAGACAAATCTGGCGGGCACAACTCACTGAGATAACATTGTGATAAGAACATCTGGTCTGTCATCTGAACCAGCTCAACAGAATAAATCGCAGGTAATGGTCCATTACACTTTTCCACTCAGGTGGAAAATTATAACTCATATGGTTTATTTACCTATTAGAATAATTGTGTTAAAAGTCTTCCAGTGCCTGGTTTACATTCTCACTAGGTCTTTCTCTTTTTCTTTTTTCGCTTGGACTGAAGTACATAATAATTCTTGGAGATCCTATTATTCCTTATTTTCACATATCCAAACCATATTAATTATTTCATTTGAATATTATGAAAACGGTACTCATTTAAAAGATATTTACAGTATTACTAAAACACCTATCTATGAGCATAGTCATGGAAGTATTTGGTTTAATGCATTTCATTCAGCTCGTTACAATAAATACTTTATAATCTCCAATAGCGATTATTAAAATAAGTAAAGACTAAATTTATCTAATTCCAACAGATATTTTTCATAAAATGTATTTTATATAATTGCATTGCATTGTTGTGCGATACATTTATATGCAATACTTAGTTACTTAACACATAAAAAAAGTGGGAGAGAGAGAGATCTTCAGCTTCACTTTCTTTTTCCAAAACTGACATATTAAAGACCTCTTTGAAAACCCCCGAAATACATTAAGAGAGAAAATCGTAAAAACAACTCAATTCACAGCAAAGATGAGTGAAAAGTGTTTAACGTATTATGATGTAGAATGAAAAATAAAAGAACATCCTACTCCTTTAGTCGAAGGAAAAAAAAAAAAAAAAAAGAAATCATATTATGTTCTGGATGCTTCCAGCCAATAACTGCAGAGGCCCAGTTACGTCGGATCGAGTAAAGTGAAAACCAATAATAACGATTGGTTGATGTATCAGCCATTGTCGTGAAAACCTGACTTTTCTAACTCGTGATCCAGTATCAATAATGCCTGAAAATCGGAGTAATAGGTTTTTACTGACGCCCTAGTAGCAGCGACTGAAGATAACTACTGCAGACGGTTTTGGCAAAAAGAGATTTCGGAAAAATTTAAAATTCATTGTTGAATCGTCAAGAGGATTTTTTTTTTTTTTTTTTTTTTTTTAGAGAGATAATTTTAGGCTTTTTATTTGGTTATATTTTCTTAGTTACGTTCGAGTTTTTTAAAAAGAGATTTTTTTAACCTGTTTAACCCTTTGAAGGGCAAGTAATTGTATTTCTGTAATATTGAATTCACACCGAAAAATTAGAATTTTCTTTTTCCTAAATAAGGAAAAGCAGTTTTACAACTTTTTCCATCAAAGTAAAATTTAAGTAAAAATTTCTGGTTGAAATATTGATTAAAATTAGGTGGAATATAATATATCCCACCGCTCCTCAAGGCGTTAACACTGAAATTTATTGTTTCTTTTCTTATGTAAAATTTCCTCTTAGAAGGGTGCAGCATAAGCTTCTCAAATTGTTTTTCATAATTATTGCATTTTCTTAATTTTTTGTGTAATTTCTGTGTAAAAAAAAGTGCAAAACACATTAATTTTTGTATTATGACTATATATATACATATTTCGTGTGTGCGTTGGGGAAAAAGTGGAATTGCACTTAATAAAATTTTTTTTTTTCTTAGTTACGTTCGAGTTTTTTAAAAAGAGATTTTTTTAACCTGTTTAACACTGAAATTTAATTTAACGATGCCTGAAAATCAGAGTAATAGGTTTTCACTGACGCCCTAGTAGCAGCGACTGAAGATAACTACTGCAGACGGCAAAAAGAGATTTCGGAAAATTTTTAAATTCATTGTGGAATCGTCAAAAGGAATTTTATTTAGAGAGATAATTTTAAGCTTTTTATTTGGTTACAGTTTCTTAGTTACATTCGAGTTTTTAAAAAGAGATTTTTTTAACTTGTTTAACACTGAAATTTATTGTTTCTTTTCTTATGTAGAATTTCCTCTTAGAACGGTGCAACATAAGATTGTCAAATTGTTTTTCATAATTATTGCATTTTCTTAATTTTTTCTGTAATTTCTATATAAAAAAAGTGCAAAACACATTAATTTTTGCATTATGAATCTATATATATATTTCGTGTTTGCATTGGGGAAAAGTGGAATTGCACTTAATAAAAATATCTTTTATTTTCTTATAAATATTCTGAAGTAATTTTAAATGTTTCTAGCTAAAACGTATGCTATTTTTTATGTAACCATATATTTATTGTATTTTTTTTTCTATATTGTCTTTCATAATCTCTCTCTCTATTGTATTATCTCTCTTAATTTCGCTAAGAATGTTGTAATATGTGTATAAACTAATATTTTGAAGGCTAACAAAAAACAATTTCTTATTTGTTAATTTTTTAAAGCTCTCGATTATATCGCATTTGATTGTATACCGGTAGACGCGATATAACAACTGGCCACTGTATTAAACAATCCTTTTTCAAAATTTCGAGAGTAAATTGGTGATTGAACTCTTTAACAAAATCTCAAAAGTAGCGAAGTAGTGACGCCTTTTGAAGAGAGTTTGTAGTCGACACTTTTTAAAAGAAGTAGTTGTAATTGTAGTTAACTATATTTTATATAAAGTAATTGTAGTTGTAGTTGTAGTTCACTACAAAATAAAGTAGATTTTCTGACTACTTGGTAGCGTTATTCAGGCCATAACGTTGGGATTAAAATTTTAAAAATTAGAAGATGCATTACATTGCAATTATAGTATAGGTCTTCAATGAGAACAAATCATTAGATTATTCATCTCCAATAGAATATATCCTCTCCCGCTTTTTTTTTTTTTTTTTTTTTTTTTTTTAGTTAGATTTGTTCAATAAAAATATGAATTCGAAAACACTTTTTTAAAGTTTTCATTAAATATATGTAATATATACATGTTCATAACATCGTTTACCTTATGCAGGTAGAATTTATACAAATAAGGACTTGGGAAATTGCTTTGCTTGGTTTGAATAATAAGTCGAATCTTTCTACTCTTAGACACAGTTAAAAAATTATAATTACATTATAAAGTGATTATTGTATCCACAAGTTGCTAAAACCAAAATCTCCGTTTAAAAGGTATATATCAAGCTCTAATGCATGTTGTACATTTTCAATTTTTAAAGATCAAAATTTTATTAAATTAATGTTTTTGTTGTTAGCGTAAATCTGAAATTAATGAATTCGAATGCTAGAGATATTTGTATTACATTTGTGAAAAATAACGGAGCAGTGTAGTTATTTTTACCTAATTATGAACGCATTTGTGTGCTAATTTTTAATGTAGCTTTTCCTACATATTTTTTAAAACCAAATTGCAAATATCTTTCCTCTATACATCTCTCTCACTCTTTTTTCCCCACGATACATTAATTTTGTAGCATATTTTGAACACCATAAATAGCTTCAAATTTTGTATGTATTATGTTTATTGTATATTGGACGATACATAAACTATACAATGTGTTATATTATATTTAAAAAAAACACTGAAGTTGCTTGCGACGAATATAATACGTTTATTAAATTTAGAATCCAGCCCTATTTTACGATATATTTAAAAGATTAAATTTCTGAGGCGGATTAAATTATTTCAAGGAGAGGAGGGAGGGGGGGCGGATCTGGAGTCAAAATTTTATTTTCTTTCTTTTTAGGCATATTCTAATTAATTTTTTCCTGCAACGTATCTTTCTATAAAGATTACTTTTCAGATAAAAAGTTTTTGAAAACTTTGAAATTTTATTTTAAAAAATTAAAAATTAAAATTTTTTAAAGCTATTTATTTTTTTATACAACTCATGAACCACTTTCCCAATTTGATTACTTTTTGCACTATAGTGTGCAAAAATGTTTCTTGTTATTTTGTTTTCAGGTCTACTTACATAATTTATAATAAATTTAAAAGTAAGAAAAAAAGAGGACTTTTGAGAACGATTTTTACTTTGTAGATCCTATTTTTATAATTTTCACATGAAATTAAAAATCCCGAAGACAATTTATTAAAATCATAAGATAAAAACTCTGCATGAAATTTCATCGATATATCTTGCAAGAAAGTTTAGATATATCCTGTTAACCCCCTTAACTGTTTCTTTTTTTTTTCTTTTGACACAATAAATTAAAAATAAGGACCCGGCACCACTTTTTTTTAAAAATAAAATATTTGGCTTTGTACAATCGAAAAAGGTATGCCATTTAACAAACCAAAGGTTGCAGTTTAAATTAAGTGGTATCCAAAAGCTTTTAGTATCGAAGATAGCAAACTCTTTTTGCCTCGAGTGGCACTCGGGTAAAAAGTTAAGAGGTTAAGGGGACAGTTTACCTCAAAATTGATGAAAAACATCGATTTTCTGTTTTAAATATTACACGAAAGACTGTTTAATTGTGAATATTTTGACATCTCATTTTTACCCATACGGCAATTACATGGGAAGATATTGTAAATTTTGTTAATACAACCACACAATTTAAAACTTTAAATGACTTTTTCTCCATGTTCATATGTTCTTCACTTTCATTAAAAAGGCTAAGGCTTTTTTTGTTTATTTGAGGTAGAGATTTAAACATTTTTGTACATGTTCTTTATCATACATGTAATAAATCTGCGCATGGAATTCACCTTCAGGTTAAAAAAAAATAAAACTATATGAAGATGTGATAGATTTCAACGTTTTACGCTATATATGTCGTAGGCTAATTGCAGCCTAGGTTGTTTGCAAAGAGCCGGATTTCTCAATTAGCCTACGACATATATATCAGTAAAAAAAAAAATTATATTAAATATGATATTAGATTTATCTAAAAATCCATGCGCAGTTTTGTGCAATACAAATTTGTAATCTTAAAATATTGATAAAAATATCAATATTTAAAAAAAAAGCAGTACGGTTTTTAAAAAAATGAATAAAAAAAATTAAATAAATGTGTAGCTATTTTTTTAATGTACTTTTAGTTGAACATTGAAATGCAGTGAGTTCACAATTTGGACGATATTTAATATATATATATATATTGAAAAGGTAAACTGTCCCCTTAAACAAGACAAATTATGACAAAATCCATTCTGAAATAAATAAAACTTAAAGTTTCAGTTACGGGCAGGGCAGAACTGTTAGTACGACACAAAAATTTTAAATCTGCTGATATAATCATTGGAGAAATACGTGCTTTGCTTTATTTAATGTATTTAACTTCGTAGCATTTTATTAGCAAGAAAAATATAAAAATGCATTTTTTGAGAATTTTGCCCCCCGGATCCCCTTAAAAGGGCACAGGACCTTTGAGTTTGTCAAAACGTTAAAAAATATCACCTTTTTCGAAGTACCAAAAAACAAATAATATGCAATTAAGATCTTTTTTTTTCCCTTTCTGCCTAAAGTATATATTCTTAGCTATTCAGAAAAGTAAATGCTGTATATACAAAATTAATATTTAAATTTTAAATTTAATAATTCATCTCACTACTGCGTGGATTAAAATCATTAAGTGCTGCGCGCATGATAAAACTCTAAATTAGGCAACAATAGAAAACAATTTTTGAACAAAATAGAATCATAACACACCAATTTCTAAATTAAAACCTAAATATATACAAAAAGTTCCGTTTAAAATTTAATTTTAGCACAAAATAAAAAAATACAAAATTATCAATTTTTTTTTGTTTTTAAGTTTTTCCAGTGCAAAAAAATAAATAACCAAAATATGTGAGGGTTTTTTTTGTTGTTGTTGTTGTTTGTTTCAGCATGAAGACATAAAAAATTAAGAAACGCATATTTTCTTAATTTTTTATAGCTGTAGCTTATGTAGTTTGAAAGTGACAATGTGCGCAAATTTAGTAATCTGAGAAAACGCGTTTTAAAGTTAACGGACTCTCAATTCTCTATAAATGATTCTAACTCAAGAAATAATGCAGATTTTTGAATGGGTTTTTTTCATATTGTTGAGAAGTTGTGAAAAATTTATAATAAAACAAAATGCGAAAACTGATTTTTTAAAAGTTTAAAGGTCATGTGCCCCCTTAATGAAAATTTAAAAATAAATCTATAAAAAATGGAACATGATTTCAGTTACATTTTAAAGAAAGACCGCCTAAGTATAGAGCGATGCCAACTGTCAAACAACCAAATATCTCAATATTCAAAACTATTCCATTCAAATAAAATCCCTATTCTGCATTCAGCATCCTCCTCCAACATGAAATATACATGTGCATTTTCCTTTTCAATTGCTATCTCCGCTCTCCTCAACCAGTTTTCTCTATCATCTTATTTTAGAGGAGCTTTCCTTTCCGCTCTCCCCAACACAAAAAGGTACTACTAAGAAAAGGGGCTTTTTTCAGCTCAGTGTTATAAGTTCAACTACTGATTTATTGCCATAAAAAATACATCTATCTACAAAAACGTTTATGATTTAAAAAAAAAAAAAATCTGAGGTTTCGTTTTATTTACACTGTGGTCAGTTCTCTGTTTTGATTCTTTTTCAGAGTTTACCATCCTAATATTTGGTATCTTTTGTCGGCATCTCATCTTAGATTTCTTTTCAGCAAGTATTTTCTTTTCACTATAAATTCGATAGGTTTATGGCTTTTCTTTGACATTCCGATGAAAGTTATATTTACTGAAACCATTACACAAGAAATGTTATTCTGAATCCTTTTAATTGGTTTAAAAAGATTCAACTGGATTCTTTTTACTTGATTTACAATGTCTGCATTAAAAATTTAACATTAAAGTATAAAATACATTTAAAAAAAAGTAATTTTGAAAAACTTTTATTATTATTATTATTATTATTATTATTATTATTATTATTATTATTATTATTAACTTCTTACTGAAATTCTAACTCAACGCACTCATTTTAGACAATCATTATGTCAATAAGGCTTTTAAAAAATATACAGTAAAATTAAATGTATTACAATTGGAAATTCGACTACAAAGTTTAGAATTTACATACGAAAATGCTATATATATTTTAACGAACACATTGTAAAATAGAGCGACCATACAGTTTATAAAGGAAAACCTATATTTCTTAGCAACCCGAACCGCTTAACACGCTCGTTGCCAAAGCTGAGATGTGCATCTGTTCACACATGCTAAAAAAAACTGAGGATTCGTTTTATTTACACTGTGGTCAATTCTCGGTTTTGATTCTCTTTTTCACAGTTTACCATCCTAATATTTGTTATCTTTCGTTGGCATCTCATCTTAGATTTCTTTTCAGCAAGTATTTCCTTTTCACTATAAATTCGATAAGTTATGGCTTTTCTTAGACATTCCGATGAATGTTATCTTTACCAAAACCATTACATGAGAAATATTATTCTGAACTTTTTTAATTGGTTTAAAAAGGTTCAACTGGATTCTTTTTATTTGATTTACAATGCTTGTCTTAAAAGTTCAACTTTAAAATACAAGAAAAAAAAATAGAAAAAAATAATTAGAAAAAAAAATAGTAAGGTTATTTTTTTTTTAATTAACAGCTTACTGATTTTCAAATCCAGTGCACTCTGGGCCAACAGTTATGTAAACAGGACTTTTAAATAGTATCCAGTAAAATTAAATAGATTACAATTTTAATCTTTATATTAAAAAATTATAAGAATTTGCGCACAAAAGTGATTTATTTTTTAAACGAACATGCCCTAAAATGAAACAATCAGGCAGCCTATATGGAAAGTCCATATTTCTTATCGATCTAAACCACTTAAAGAAAACAAAGCTTGAAATAGATTGATTATTAGAAAGACAGAATGATAGACTAAATAATTTAAAAGAACCATACAAAACTGTCATTGTTTTAAGGATATTATAAAGAATTTTTTATTCTTAAAGGCCTAAAGTTTATGGCATTCAAAGATACACAGTTTTACTAATACCCATGTTTTTAAAATTATGTAATTTATCATCTTTCTGCTAACTCTGTGAGCTTCAGCGTAAGTTTGGGTTTAACCTACTTGACTTGACTAGTGATGTAGTACATATACGGCGTTACTAGTCAAAGGGTTAAAAGTTCTTTGGCGTTAAGGTTTTCCATTTCTTGTACATAATCTGTTAATGAGCTGTATTACATTAAAATAATAATTTTCTGTTGGCAATTCGATGTTGTGCTTTTATATAACATATTTGAATTTCTTAAAACATTTTAATAAGATTTAAAATACGAAGTAATAGAAGGGCAGAGAAATGTTTTCCAGATTTTTTTAAATAAAACTTTTATAGCAATATGCAGTCGTGGATCATAATTTTTTGTTTATAATTTTTAATAATTAAATGTTCAATAAAATTCACTTTGTTGATCATAAATGTAAAATTTTGTTTATAGTGCACAATGGCAACTTTCTCAGATCCCATCTTACGTCTAATACATTTCATTTTTTTTTTTTTTTTTTTTTTTTTTTTTTTTTTTTTTTTTGGTACAAATTAAGTTTCTTATCCCCACAACCTCCTGACAAGAGTTCGTCCAAAAATATATTTAATTTTAATCCACAGAACTTGCAAGATTTTGTTCTAAAATTCAGAAACTCTGGTGAAAAAAATAGATTATGACAATGCAAAAATTATTTGGCCGTGCAATTATCAGCAAAAAAGTATAATTAGAGAATCCATAGAAATTGAATTGAGAATTGGAGATGTCTGTAATGAAGGCGTTTCTTACGGCATACATAAGTTGTGGATATTCATTTTTCAAACAGAATTTAACTCAAAGTTAAAGAGGTTTGACGCAATTATCGACATTGATAATCTGGTTTCTTCAAGTTTTTCTCTTTTGAGGTTGGATGGTTGGACTGCAGCTCTACAGATGGCGCTGTTTTGGGAGCGTGTTCAACTCAGTATGCTTACTTTTAGCTTTCACGAACTAATAAGTACTTTTCTCTCTCTTGGACTGAAGTAAGACCCTGATGATGACCACAGAGTGGCTGAAACTTGTCGTTTTAAACTTTTAGAATTTTATTTAATGTTTTGAAATCGTTAACTTTTATGTATGTTATACGTCTCTTAGTAAATCTTTTTAATTATATTTGTGCTGTTAAATAATTTCTTGATATATACACAATAGAATTTATACGGTTCAATTTTGAAGAAATCGATTTGAATTTGTTAGTATTTCGACATTTTGTTAACTTATATTCAATATTTTACCCAAGAAATTAAATAACTTCTTGATATATACACAATAAAATTTATACGCTTCAATTTAAAAAAAATCGATTTGAATAAACTTTGTTGTGTTAATATTTCGACATTTTGATAATTAATATTCGATATTTTTTCCCAAGAAATTAAATAACTTCTTGATATATACACAATAAAATTTTACGAATCAATTTTGAAGAAATCGACTTGAATAAACTTTGTTGTGTTAATATTTCGACATTTTGATAACTAATATTCAATATTTTTTTCCAAGAAATTAAATAACTTCTTGATATATACACGAAAAATCTATTTGTATCGATATCACAGAAATCGATTCGAATAAATTTTGATATTTTCCCAATTCCTCAAAGAGAATTAATAACATATATTAAAATTTTATTTCATAAAATTCTGTAAGTTGAAAAGCATTAAGGGAATTTTTGATGTCCTATTTCTTTTATACAAAAACTCTATTATTTTTCGCTGTTGTTTTCTTTTGAGATTGCGAAAAGGAAGCGAAAGAGAATTTTAGCGGTTGTGGGCAGCGGAAAAATCAAAACACATCCGCCGACCACAGACTTAAAGAAAAAAGGAAGGAAACTCAAAATAAAATCAGGGCGGTTGAGGGCGTAGAGAATTGAGTTTACAGATTTTCACCTCAGCGAATCGTCTGCCCTCATTCTCACAAACACAAACAAATATCAAACAAACTTCAACACAACAGAAACTTAAGCGAAAAAAAAAATCTTTCTTTTACTGAAGGTAAATACCAAGTCCAAGAAAATGAATCTGGCATCACGCGAACTATGTTAGAAAGAGGTTTGTGGGTGGAAGGGGGAGGGGGAGGCTTACAATAAACAGTTTCAGAAATCGAAATCATCAAAGATCAGGTTTCAGGGTCTGCCTGGCCTATGGGAATGTGAACAGGTGTTGAAACGGCCGCTACTGCGCCCCACTGCCCCCTCGCAGGAACTCATCAGTCCGCAAATTGACTGGCCACCCCCGAAAAGGAACAAAAAGGGGAATTTCCCCCCGTTTCCATTAACGCTGCCCCTGCCTTTTTGCGGGTGGGACGGACCATAACTAGAGCCCTTATTTCAGACGGAAATTTGTTGTTAAAAAAGGGATGGTTTTTGTTTTTAATTTTTTCATGCTTAACAGAAGGTCAGTTTGAATTGTTACAGTTGGGAAAGAAGATGTTGGATTCTGAAGGCGCATTTTGTGATATACGCTCTTAATTCTATTTGCTTTTAGGATTAATATTTTCAGGTATTTTTGACACAACTTCGCCTAAGTGAATTTCGTAAATTAGACCTCCATATATTTTAAAGAAAATTCAGAGCCTTAGTATATTAAATCGAACTTTCAAGTTATTTTTCTTTTATATATTTTTCAATCATCTGTTAACATACATTAAAAGTTAAATTATCATATATAATCAATTTTAACACGAAACTGAGGTGACTTCACCCATTTTAACACAAAATATACAATTTTATCACAAAAGAAAAAATAAGTAACAATAAGTTATTTATTCATTTCTCTTTTCCTAAGAAAAGAACTTTTCTAGCATTTTAAAGGAATGCAGTGAAATATCTCTTATTCGAACGTATAACACAGGGACAACCAACCTGTAGCATGCGGGCTATAGGTGGCACGCAGCAGATTATTTTCGGTAGGCATAGATATTGTTTGTTTGGTCCAACAATATTGTTTGTTTGGTCCAACAATATTGTTTGTTTGGTCCAACAATATTGTTTGTTTGGTCCAACAATATTGTTTGTTTGGTCCAACAATATTGTTTGTTTGGTCCAACAATATATTTTGCTGGGTCCAACAATCCAATATTGAGCGCGTGAACAGTTTGGCGTTTTTTCGTTTGTTTTGTTTGCTTTGTCAAGAATATTTTTTGCTTGGTCCGTCCTAAGTCACTATATTGGTTGAGGAAACTGAAATTCAATTTAAAGAATCCCAGTATACCTCAATATTGGCTTTTTTTCAGATCAAGAGGGGAATTAGAAAGTTATCAGGAAAAAAAAAGATTATAAAGCATTTTAAACAAAAATGTCGAATGTAAAATTATGGCAACTACGAATTAAATTTCAGACATGAAGAATTGTTTAAAAAGGCTGGCGCATGCTACTTTCACAATTTCTTCGGCAAATCATTGTTTTCGGAAATGAATACTATTAAAAACTCAAACAGAAATGTTTTGTCAGATTACTCTAATACAGTTTTCATTCTCTTAAAAATTACCAAGTACGAAGCTGATGTGAATTATTACACATTTAAAATGCAGCAACAGCAATAGCATTTTAAAAATTACCCTCAAATATTACACCGAATGGTCCACTTATTTTTTTAATTCTAAAAACAAAATTTTAAGTAATTTTGATTTATATATTATTTTATCCGCTAAATGATTTGGTTTTTGATACTTCATGAGCAAATGAAATATTTTATTCGAAAAATTTGGCAAGCGGATTTGAAAAGGTTCGCCGTCTTTGTTTCATTGATATAACACAAAATGAATATCTCATAATTTAATTTCACATTGAGAATATACAGAATGATTATAAATAATTGGGAATATTTGTCACAAATCGTGGAAGTGAACTACGAATAAAGTATGTATGTATTCCGCAGGTTGACTTTCAGGGATTGTATTCAATTATCGAAAAATGTGCGATATATACGCTTCTTTAGACAAGCTATGATATTGATACGATAGTCATCTCATTCAATACTTTTCGCTGAATATCAGTGGTAAAGTTGTCTATCGCAGTTTATCGCAACGTGAATAACGTTGAAGTTCTTTGATGCTTGAAGGGCTGTAATGCGATAAATGCTTGATGCACGAAAAAAAAAAAGATTCTTGACATAAACATATACAAAAAACAAACTTAAGTCAATTACTACTTAGGTTGAATAATAAGTATTTTATTAACGATTGAAAATTTGACTAAGAGAATTTTTTTAACCCATATAAAACTAAAATTAATTAATTAAATTTAATTAATGAATTTATATTTGAAAAAACTGCATTAACATCAAGTGTCATCCACTACAAGTTTTAAAAATTTATTTGAACTTGAGTGGATGAATAATAAGTATTTTATTAACGATTGAAAATTTGAATAAAATTAATTAATTAAATTTAATTGATGAATTAATATTTGAAAAAACTGTATTAACATCAAGTGTCATCCACTACAAGTTTTAAAAATTTATTTGAACTTGAGTGGATGAATAATAAGTATTTTATTAACGATTGAAAATTTGAATAAAATTAATTAATTAAATTTAATTAATGAATTAATATTTGAAAAAAAACTGCCTTAACATCAAGTGTCATCCACTACAAGTATAAAAAAAATGTATTTGAACTTGAGTGGATGAATAATAAGTATTTTATTAACGATTGAACAAGATATATAAATATATATAGGGAGATTGTGAACTAATAGTAGGAATTGAATAACCCTGGATTAGTTCGGAAGAGCAAGGTGTCCGAAAGAGTAACTTCTGACCATTCTCATTTCCATGATGATCCATTTCTGTAGTGAAATCATGTTCAAAAATTCTTGGAAGCACCTGTGAAAGTGCCTCTGTAGAATGATTACAGAAGGCAGTTCATACTTTATGGAAACAATTTTCACAATTAATTACTACGTATAAATGCAGCATTCTTTGCGACAGTTATGCCGGGTGTCTCAAAAATGTCTAACGGATTTTAAAATTCAGTAACTTGCAAACGGTGACAGATATTAAAAAAATTCTTGCAGGAGGGTTATGTAAGATGTCAGGAGTTTTTATGTTGCGATTCTAAGTTTTAGTTACAAACAGCAACGATAGATGGCGCTGAAAGCAATAACCTCTAAATCCAGGCTCAATTTTTTGGCCTCTCTCTTCTTCCATGCGCAAAAAAGGAGATTAAAACGTGTTGAATACATCCCGGAGTACCAAAAATCCGGTCTGGACTGAGCACCTATTGCTCTCAGCTCCATCTATTGTTTGAAATTCGAACTAAAATCAAGAATCACAGTAAAAAAAACCTGACATCATACATAAC
Source organism: Maratus speciosus (assembly GCA_963932465.1). Classification (NCBI taxonomy): domain Eukaryota; kingdom Metazoa; phylum Arthropoda; class Arachnida; order Araneae; family Salticidae; genus Maratus; species Maratus speciosus. The sequence continues at coordinate 520,170,707 of OZ010792.1, read as the reverse complement.
ACTCCTGCAGGAATTTTTTTAATATCTGTCACCGTTCGCAAGTTATTGAATTTTAAAATCCATCAGTCATTTTTGGGATACCCGGTATATGGGGCATTTTAACAATCTTTTCACTTTTGGGAAAAAAAATCTTGCGAAAGTAAACTTGCTAAAATAACATTTTAATCTGATAGACGAATGCCTTAATGATTCAAAATAATGAAAAAATGGTCAGCAGCGAAATTTTTTTTATTTAATTGAGGTTTATATTAAACTTATGTTATGGAAAATTAAACTTGCGAGTTTAATTTTCCTTACCATTTTACCACTAAAACTTTTTATTTTCTTCTAAATTTTTACTTATAATGAATTTGCATAGTGCCCACAGGACATTCAAATAAGAAATAATGATAATGTAGTATTTTTAGTACAAAATTTTGGTATAACATTGTTTTAAAGGGGTGTTAAAGAAGGGACGGTAATGTAAAAAAAGAAGATGGTATAGGAAAAAAGGGACGAAATGGGAAAAAAAGGAACGGTAAGGATGGAACAGCAAGAAAAATTATCACCTAATTTAGGCAGATCATGTTAAGACTAAGTGGTAGCCAAAATGTTCATTGATTTTTAGAAACATTTACATTGGATTAAATTAAAAAAAAAAATTAATTTACCTCGAAAAGTGCAGGAATAAACCTTGGGGACGGTGAGACTACAAATAAAGCCACGATGCTTGAAATTGATATTTAAATGCTGATTTAAATTCTACAGCAAATTTCCTGCCAAAGAATTTTAGACATTTTTTCTCTAGCATACTTCTGCTTGAGAAAAAACTTGAAAAAAATTCTGTGGCTGCATCTGAAGTGATTTTCTGTATAATTTTAGAGGAGGGATGGTAAGGAATCTAAAACCTAGGGACAGAGTTTAAAAAATAATAACAACCCTAAAAATGTGTGCAGGCTAATTTTTAGCTACTTAATTATATAAAACAATAGTTACATTTAAAAAAAAAATTACATCGAATTATTTTTATTGAAACAATTTTATCCAGACAGCTCCAAACTTAAAAATCAGCATCAGGGACACGGGACGGTATAGGAGTTTTCCAGGTGTTTGGACCCTCAACGTCGTCCAAAACTTATTTATCTCGTTAATATTGTTGTGAAATCATGCAATGGGATGTTTCCAAGTATATGAAATAAAAAACACAAAAAGTGCATTAAAATAAAAATTATTATTCAGGGACATGAAAGTCAAAAGATTGTGAGAATGCCCCATATATTGGGTATCCTTGCTTCTAGGTTTTAGATATGGTTCAAGATTTCCATCGCAGCAGAAAAAAATTCATTCATGTTAATTTTCTGTCATATCTCTTGAGCGACTTTTAAAAGTCTTTTCAATGTTCGCGTTTCTAACACTCTCTTTAACAAAACCTATGTGCTGATAAGTGGAAATTTGCAGTTCCGCTGGATGAATCATTAAAAAAACTCTGAAATACCACTCAAGATGTATGGAGAAAAATGGCATGACTGTAATAAGAAATATTCTACAATTTATTTATGGAGATTTCTAGCCATAGCTATATACAAGAGTACTGTCGAAAATAATTAAAATGTTGTAAAGAATGCGACATGATGTGCAGAAATTAGTTGTGAAATTCTTTTCCATAAAGTGCTAACGACCTTCCTCACTGGCTAACTTTCATGAAACTTAGGTGCATAAAAGGCTACTTTGTCTCGTTTTCTGCCATCTACAAAATACTAATCCGAGAAACCAAATTAGGAATTATCGTCTATAACGAAAAAAAAAATTGAGTTTCTCTATCAATCTAACAAGGAGAGGGCCAACCTTGTTAATCACAGATTTTGATTATTTTAATATATGTTGTAGGGTAGGGACCCCTTAGTGTCAGGTTCAACGGATTTTATCCAACGCTCCTTAGTTCTTGAGAAACCAGGGGGTTTAATAGTAGTCTACAACTTAAATACTTACTTTGCAACCAAGCTGATAGATTGGTCGTAGCTCAGCTGGTATGGCGTTTGCTGGCTGATCCGAGGGCCCGGGTTCGATACCTGTATGTGTTACATTTCTTTTTCTCATTTTTTGTTTATAAATATACTTGTAAGTATAACTTAATAATCTCATCGTCAATTAAAATTTTTAATACTGTACATCAATTATAATTTTTACATATTTAATTTTTTACTTTTAACTAAATAATTGCAATAAAACATCATAAAACTGTTAATTTTTTTTAAATCACTTTTAAAATGCATTTCATATATTTTTTATCGATGCAATGATATTGAGCAATTGTGTCAATTCGTGATTTTAAAGAAGCATCATTTACGCATTTCTTTAACAAAAGAAGTCAATGCGATAATACTATTATTCTGTTTTTAAAGTAACAAGCATAATTATATTAAAAATTAGCATCAGAATTAAATTACAACCGTTTTTTTTTTAGATATTAAAGATTTTTAAATTTGTAATACATATGCTTGCGCTTTCAATTATTTTGCTTTTCCCTTTATCTTCTTTCTGCTTTTATTTATTTATTTATTTTTTAATATTCTTTTATTTTTTCATAACTAGATGTCGCTACAACAGATTTTATCACGATTTTGGAATTTTTATCATTCAATAATAGATCCAATTTCTTTTTAAACCTCTTTAAAGGATGAGAAATAATAGTTTAAAAATAAAAAATGATAAATTGAAGTTTGTTAACATTATAATTAATGTATTATATTAAAATTTTTAATTGAAATTATTAAATTATAATTACAAATATATTTATAAAAAAATGAGAAAAACAAATGTAGCGCGTCCGGGTACCGAACCCGGGCCCGCAGATCAGCCAGCCAACGCCGTACCAACTGAGCTATGACCAACCTATAATTTTGGTTTCAAAGTAAGTATTTAAGGTGTGTACTACTTTTAGACCCCTTGGTTTCTCAAGAACTAAGGAGCGTTGGATAAAATCCTTTGAACCTAACACTAAGGGGTCTCTACCCTACAACCTATATTAAAATAATCAAAATCTGTGATTAATAAGGTTGGCCCTCTCCTTGTAAGAGGTTATACTAAGGTTATATTTCAAATTGGGCTTACAGAACAATATTGAAATCATTGTCACTTATAGTCAGCCTACATATGAGAGACAATGTGTAATATTATAATTTAAATAATATGTTCTAGTAATGATTTTATGTACTTTGCTATCTATATGGTTAAGACCATGTGACGAACCCTTGCGGACAGTCAGCTAGAAAAGTAGTCATGGCATGACACACAATTTAACAATAACAACAATAACTAAAGCAGTGATTAGGGATAGTTGGCAGTATAGTAAGTAGTTTTAACTAACGATGATGAAATATAGCTCAAACATTAAAAGTCTGTGCAAAAGAAAATGACCTCGCTATTTGGTTGCAGGAAACTAAGAAAATAACATTACAACTCACAATAAAAGGTCACTAGGAATATTGTAATTGACACTATAAACTGTCAGTTTAATTACTGCAATATCATTATAGAGGGAACAACGTGAATTCTAATATTCTTTTATTTAAAATATCAAACTTCAACTTCTTACGATGTTAGAGAAGTAGCCATGGCATGACACAAAATTTAACAATATCAACAATATATTTAAAGCAGTGATTAGGGATAGATGGCAGTATAGTAAACCGAAGATTCAGCTTGAAGATTCTACTTCAGAAACGGCCTCAATGGAACTTCACTGGCTACTCAGCACATGGGAAAGAACTCGATGTTCAAGAGCAAGAAGCGATGAATATCTTGACTAAATGGCCACTATAGGTGAGATGCGTCTATTCCGTCGAATCTAACTCCCGCCACAGTATATAGCAGCCAAACAACAACACATAACTAATTATCATATCAGTATACAAATTAATACAGCGAAAATAAGATTCCTGGAGAATCCTGTACACTTTTTGAAATTTAAAGAGACCAGAGAATAGGTAGCTTATTCACGCACATAAATGGTAAAATTTAGGACAACATGATCGCACACAAAAATCTCAAAACTCACTCGACCATAGAATACCTTCATAAAGAGTAGCTAGGTACTTGCTACAACCATTTTAAAATAATAAAAGAACAGTAATACAACTACTTTGAGAAACTGGGCGGGAGCAAAATTTTTTACTTAAGAATAAATTTTGTGCATCAAATATTTTTGGAGAAAAATGTATAAATGAAATTATGTATTTACTATTTTATAAGATTAAATATTTTGCCATTGGAATAGACATGAATGACTTGGGATAGAAACTCAGAAACATATAAAAGATTCCCCTCTGCATTACAAGCAATATTTAAGCATTCTGAGCATTCACGAGATTTATTGAGCACAAAATATTCTTTCATTTGCTAGACTGGCATCAGTGGCATACGAAAATCTAGGTACTACTGAAAGAAAATGTTCCAAAGGGTACCACTCTTGTTGGCATTATTTTCCTCCCTCAAACATTCTATTTAAAAGTTACCTCCCCAGTCGAACCTTCCGCAAAGGGGATGCAGATCAAACAAGGGGTCTTAGAATGACTCATTGTCTCTCCACCACCACCCCCAAGGGATGACGCACATGCTCTGATAAGTACTACCCCTCAAGTTGGAGATCGTCAGTATTCCCTCTACTTAGGTATACAAGAGTTCATCTCAAACTCTCACATTTTTATTTAAGGCTTAAGTCTCTCTGAAGAATGTTAGAAAATAAAACGATATTATTAATTTTTAATCTGTTTATACATGTAGAGAAGTCAGAATAGGAAAAAAAAAAGGCTTAGAAAAGATTTATGTAATCGCAAAGTGTAATGTGTTTGGGTCTTTTGTTTCTATTATCTCAGTGCTATGAATTCCTACTAATTCTATGATGTGAAATCATTCTTTTTAATACATCCCTTCTTCATGTCGGACATTCTGATAGACAAGATAAAGCACGATATAACTGATGGCGTAGAAAAACATAAGAAAGTTAATAACTCGTAAGCAAATGTTTTATATTTGTCTCTAAAACGTCATTTCACACGTATTTTAAATTTTCTTAACCCAATTGTATTTGAAAAGCTGATTTACATGTCTTTTAAGATTTTAGATTACACTTATTCATTTAAAATTATATTTATTACAATCTGCATTTATAAAATGTAAATAAACAAAGAAATTTTGATACAAAATTAAGAAAAAGTTTTTTAATTATATTTTTATTTTGTCATTTATTTCCTTTCTTGTTTTTGCTGTTTTACGAAGTATTAATAAAATAAATACTATAATTTCTATTACATCACTCTTATTCAATGAAATAAATTAAATTAAATTTTAAAAGTGTACACAAAATTACAAAAAAATGAAATCACATTAATTCTGTGTAATTTGGCTATTAAATGAAATTATTTGAAAAAATATCAGAAAATACTAACTTTACCTATATCTTAATTGATAATAATACTCGTATGCATACAATTGTTACTAATTACAGATGTTGCGCTAAAAACCCATGTTACTTAGCTATAAAATTCAAACTATCAGAATCCCTTATTAACCAATTCAGTTTTGTTTAATTAATAAAAAAATTATCAATTAAATTATCGAGTACCAAGCGGAAATCTTTTTTATCGAAACAATAAATTATAATTACATTTAAATCAGCCACGTTATTGAATCAAATTGAGGTTCACAAAAAAAGATTCATTTAAATGGAGTTCTCGGTTTATTTTATTTTAATTTTATTTTTATTATTATTATTTATTTTTAAAGATAACATTTTTTTTCAATCTCGCAATTCAGTTAAAAAAATAAATGGGAAATGCTAATAAACTTAAAACAAATAAATGAAGAAAAATAAAGAAATTTTAAATACCACATGCCAGAATCTAACATAAATCAATGTTTGTTTGTTTTTTGTTTGTATTTTACCTAGATTCTAATTACTTTCTATCTAAACACAAATGCATGATAAAATAAAAGCAATGCATTAATTTCAAATTTTTGTAGTAAATTTCATTTTAACAGCATAGAATTCTTCCCTACATATAGCTTTTGAACATTGCTATGGTTGTTGTTTTTTCATGTAGAATCATTTATATCGCGACACGACTTGAAGCTCAAAATTTCTCCTTCACTTAATAAATCGTATAATAAAAATATTCATTGCAATAAGACGTTATTTCTTATTTATATAATAAGCTTAAATAAAAGAACGTTGGATGGTTAACAATATAAAGACATTTTTAAGTAAATTTTCATAGGAAAATTTTATGCTTTGGGGGGGGAGGGGGGGGAGGGGTGTGCTAAAAGTGCAAAATTGACCAAATCTGAAGAAAAAAAAACTCCACCCTTATCCTTTGAAATTCAATTTCTAGTTTAGTATTCTATAGACTACTCTAACAAATGCAGGCAAAAAAAATCGTCTTTTTTTATTGTTTGATATTATTTCCTTTATGCTTTTCTAAATGAAATAAAAGTAAAAATAAAATAAAAACATTTGTTTCTTTTATACTGCTTATTATTATTATAAAAATTTTAATTTCCTAATTCAGCATTTTAATTCCTCTTTTTATCAAAAACGTTAGATGGCTGTAAGTAATATAAATAAAATAGCTTTTTTTTTTTTTTTTTTTTTTAGAAATATAAATAAAACGTTAAAAACGGAAGAACTATTTACAATTGAAGTGATTCATGCTGTTTTATTAACATTTATATACGTTTTATTGCTTTTCTCTTTAAAAAATATTCTGCTGCTAATCATTAAAGTTTTTCATTATCAGTTTATAAAAGTTTAAATAATAATAATACTATGACAGGAAACCATTGTTTTCCTTAAATAAAATTCAACCCATAACCACCATTTTGCGCAATATATATTTTCCTCTAATTCGTTTCAAATTTCGCGAAAATATTAATGGACTTATTTGTGAAAAACTTTGTATTTATTTCAAAAAATAAAAAATGATAATTAAAGCTATGAAATATCAAATGTATTCATGATACAAAGGTGCAAAACCTTTTCTATTTTGTGTATAATATCTTGATAATCATAATTAACGCATTTAAAATTGTATATACACATACGCTACATGGCCATTAATGATCGGGCACTTTCAATTTTAGACATTTTGTAGAATATTTAGAAATATACGTGTCAGATTCGTCTGGAATTTCAGGATTATAAAGAATATGTTTGGCCCCAAATTTATCAACGTCGATTTGAAAAGGAGGACAATTAGGGGGTAAACAAAAAAATCAAAGAAAAATAATAATATTTGAGATCACCTTGTACATAAAAATGCACGAAATGATCTATCACTGCAGAATATGAATATGTTTATACTGCACAACATGTTTACTGATTTTTGTAAGAAAAGTACGAATATTCATGATTCAGCGATTTTTTTTTAGTTAAAAAAATTCAGGCATGTGTTTAGCTTATATCATGCAAGGTTTTCAACCAAATTTTACGCCCGTTTCAGAAAAAATAGCAAATTGTAGTAGAAACAATATAGTGTAATTGGAGTATAAATATATGAAATATTTTACGAAATATGAGCAGTTGTATGAAATATTTTTTATCTGCGCATGCGCGAAGTTAACAAAGATTTTTTTTTACATAATTTAATGGTCAACTCTATGGAACAACTCATAAAAAAAAATCCAGTCAGATATCGTGAACATTCAGCAAGATATCGTTGATAGAGTGGGTTGATTTTTAGTTTCTATCTAAAAGCAGCTGAATGATAAGGGATTTTCCACAAATTGTCACTTTTTATTAACTGACTTTTAGAAAAAAGTTAGTATTTAATGAATATCAATAAGTAGATTTGGAACAAATGCTTCGATTTTGATACTTCTTTTTATCATGAAATAGGCTCGTTCTGGTGGTTATCCAAGAAAAACTAAAGCATCAGTAAAAAATGAAAATTAAACATAAAAAAAAAATATAAAAAAAGCCTAGCATTTTTAAAACATGAATTTAGAGAAAATATGAACATGAAGAAAAAGCCATTTAAAGTTTTAATTTGTGTGGGTAATTACCCTGGGTGTATTTACAATATCTCTCAATATAATTGCCGTATGGGTAAAAATGAGGTGTCAAAATATTTGCAATTAAACAGGCTTTCATTTAACATTCCAAAGCAAAAATCAATTTTTTGACCAATTTTAAGGTTTTCCCTTAAAAAAAAAAGAACTCTTGCGATGTAGCTTTTGAGCATCGTCATGTTTGGTCTGTTTGGTACCTTTGCCTGTAGATCCACTTTTACCGTAACTACCTTATCATTAATGAGAAGTCACTAAACGATCTCTCCTTATACGGAGAGTAAAATTCTTGAAAGATGGGAAAATCAAAACACGAGGAGTAAACATGAGGAGTAAAAGGAAATACTAATAAAGTGTGATAATGACAAATACTACTAGATGTCGAAATAATTTCAATTTGAGGAAATGCGAGCAAAACTATTCACTAAAATAAAATATTTCTTGTGAGAATTTCTTTCAAAAAGAAAAAAAAAGTTTTAGATGTAGAATTTAGACTTCTATGATGTGATGTCTATTTTTGAATGGCATCATTTCTTTTTTATCCCGCTAAATACAAAGACAAAATTTTAACCATAATTTTATTCTGCCACTAAAAAGCCAAATGAAAGTAAAATATAAATTTAAACAAGAAAGAAAAATCATGCGTTAAGCATAGATTATGAAACACTTTCCAACACTTCTTGAATGTTTAACAAAACTTCGTTATTTGGGGAAATAAGGTATATAAGATAACTAAATAAACATTTTAGAAAACGCATAAAACATTTGAAAAACTGATTTCAGCAGTTACCGTCCATAGCAAATATGCATTCTAATTCTTTTGAACAGCCCTGTATTTGATCTGTAAGTTGATATATATACCATATATTGGGACATTTTAGTTTAACAAGAAAACGCATAACAGGTTGAAATTTCCCTTTCAGCAATTTATACTAATAGATGGAAACATACCTGTATAGTTTTGTACAACCCTGTAGTTAACGTAGTACTTTTATTACACTCAACTATTTAGCTAAAATTTAATTAAAACTAAAAAACTCTTAAAACTACTGAAATCACATTTCCAGAAATTATCATTTATAGACGGCCATGTATCCAATACTTCGCGTGACCCTGTAAATCCTTTTATCTATATTATATAAACATTTCTTAGTGAGATAAATGCAGTTCAGCGTAAAAATGCATAATTCATTTAAAAACCACTTTTAAGCAATTTGCACTCATACCCAGTAACCATTATGAATTCTTTTGTGTATATGAATTATAGCATTTATACACACCATATACTATGCATAAATATAGTAAAACATAAAAGCGCATAACATAATTTAAAATGCATTTCCAGCAATCATCGCTATTGTACAGAACTTCGGATGCAATATAGTAATATAGTATCTGAAATCTTTTGTGTGTCCCAGTAAATGCTATGCACTTCGTATTATACATGAACTAAGTTATAGCAAACCTCAGAGACGTATATAAATTTCATTATACATGAAACAATTTAACATAATAAAAATACACCGCGAACAATTCCCTCTACCCCTATATCATTATGTAATGGAATTCTTTTGTGTGCCCTGTAAATATCAATAATAAATATTCTTTGCACCGCATATTCTACAGAATGCATATTTTAGTGCACTTCATAAATGCGTATCAATTTTCTTATGTTTGAAAGAGTGTAACATCATTAAAAATCATTTTAAACGATTTTTTCCCATAGGACGTAATGTAACGGCAAACTTTTGACTGTCCCTGTAAATGAACTAAACATGTAGAAACTTCATTTTAAATAGGAAACCTGCTATGGTAAACGTCAATAACATAAAAAAAAATTAAGGGCAATCCGAGTATATTTACGGGAGTTAGAGCGCGGACAGACGGCCATACAGACAGACAAACCGAAGTCATAAACACTTTTAAACTTTGTTGGAAAGTATTAAAAAAGAGAAAAAAAATTGTAGCGCCCCTTATTCTTTCTATTTTCTTTTTTAATCTTTTGGAATTTCGCTGTTTTTTTGCAAAACTTAATGCTCGGCAAAAAAATTATAAAAACTTTTCTGTTCTGCGTAAAACTTTTTGATAATAATGATAGACATATTTAAAATTGTATTTTACACAAACTTGCACATGTTTCCTATTTTCAGTGAGAATTTTTCTTTTTCTCCGTATAAGCAAAGTTCGTTTAGGGACTTCTTAGTAATGATAAGGTAGTTGTGGCAAAAGTGGATGTACACGCAAAGGTACCAAACATGGCAATGCTCAAACGCAATATCACAATACTCAATAGCAAGAATTCTCTTCTTTTAAATTCACACTTTTTAAAAGAAATATACAGATATACCGATTAAAATAATCATATGTTTTTGACGATTTGAAAATAATTAGAGCATTTTAAAATACACATATTTCTTTTTAGGAAATCCTTTTTTTAGTACAAATCATTATGTTTTTATTTAAAACACGCTGTGCTAACATAAAAATGCTATTTTAATATTTTAACACAATTCATATATAAAAATTATAAATATAAACCTATTAAGGCATTCATACAATTTTAATGACTTAAAATAATTAAAGAATTTTAAAATACACATTTTCTTTTTAAGTACAAAATCATTATGTTTTAATTTAAACCACTTTGTGCTAGCATAGAAATGCTATTTTAGCATTTTGAAACAATTCAATGCAAAATAAAGTTTTATATGCTGAATTTATACTTAGATTATGCGCTATATCTATTTTCAATGGCATCTTTCCTTTTTTTATACCGTTAAATAGAAAGACAAACACTTTTAAACACATTTTAAACGTTTTTTTCTGCTACTAAAGGGACAAATGAAAAAAAAAACAAAAACAAAAAATAGCACATCTTATTCTTTCTTTCTATTTTTTTTTAATCTTTTGGAATTTTGCTTTCATTTGACTTAGTTAAAATTTGGAGCAAATTTATAAAACTTTTCTATTTTGCACAAAAGTTTTTGATAATAATGATGGACGTATTTAAAATTTTATTTTACACAAACTTACAAATACTTCCGATTTTTCAGCGAGAATTTTTCTCTCCGTATAAGCAGAACTAGTTTAGCGACTACTTAGTAAGTATAAGGCAGTTGCGGGAAAAGTGGATCTACAGGCAAAAATACCAAACATATGGGATGCTCAAAAGCAATATCGCAATACTCAAAAGCAAGAGTTCTCTTCTTTTAAATTCACACTTTTTTAAAAATATATACATATAAACCGATTAAAATAATCATATATTTTTAATGATTTAAAAATAATTAAACCATTTTAAAACACAAATTTATTTTTAAGAAAATCCTTTTTTAGTACAAAATCATTATATTTTAATTTAAAACACGTTGTGCTAACATAAAAATGCTGTTTTTACATTTTGACACAATTCATATACAAAGAATATACAGATAAGCCGATTAAAATAATCATATATTTTTAATGATTTAAAAATAATTAAACCATTTTAAAACACAAATTTATTTTTAAGAAAATCCTTTTTTAGTACAAAATCATTATATTTTAATTTAAAACACGTTGTGCTAACATAAAAATGCTGTTTTTACATTTTGACACAATTCATATACAAAGAATATACAGATAAGCCGATTAAAATAATCATATATTTTTAATTATTTAAAAATACTTAAAGAATTTTAAAATATAGATATATTTTTTTAAGAATATCATTTATTTAGTACAAAATGATTATGTTTTAATTTAAAACACTTTGTGCAAACATAAAAAATACTATTTTAACATTTTGACACAATTCATATATAAAAAATAGTTTTATATGTTTAATTTAGACTTAGATAAGTGATATATCTATTTTTGAATAGCATCATTCCTTTTTTATACCGTTAAATAAAAAGATAAAATTAAAAAAAAAAAAAATTCTGCTACTAAAGGGACAAGGAACGTAAAAAATAAAAAATAGAAAAAATTGTAGCAGCCCTTATTGTTCCTTTCTCTCTCTCTCTCTCTTTTTTTTTTTTTTTTTATCTTTTGGAATTCTGCTGTTTATTTGAATTAATTAAAACTTGGAGCAAAATTCTAGAAGCTTTTCTATTTTGCGTAAAACGTTTTGATAATAATGATGAACTTGTTTAAAATTGTATTTTACCCATAAAATGTTACTACACATGCTTCGTATTTTTCAGCGAGAATATTTCTCTCCCTATAAACAGAGCTCGCTCAGGGATTTCTCAGTAATGATAAGACAGTAGCGGCAAAAGGGGATCTACAGGCGAAAGTATCAAACATGGCAATGCTCAAAAGCAATGTCGCAATACTCAAAACCAAGAATTCTTTTCTTTTAAATTCAATTTTTTTTTAAAGAAATAGAAATATACAGGTAAACCGATTAAAGTAATCATATATTTTTAATGATTTAAAATTATTAAAGCATTTTATAATACACACTTTTTTTAATTTAAGAAAATCATTTCTTTAATACCTACAAAATCATTTTGTTTTAATTTAAAACACGTTGTGCTAACATAAAAATTCTATTTTAACATTTTGCAACAATTCATATATAAAAATTATACAGGTAAACCGATTAAAATAATCATATTTTTTTAAGGTTTAAAATAATTAAAGCATTTTAAATTACATTGTTTAAAAAGAAAATCATTATGTTTTAATTTAAAACATGTTATTCTAATATAAAAATGCTATTTTAACATTCTAACACAATTCATAAAGAAAAAATGTCTTATATGATGGATTTAGTCTTAGATTATGTGATATATCAACATTCCTTTTTTATCCCGCTAAAAAGAAAGACAAAAATTTAAACTTTTTTTTTCTACTAAACGAACAAATAAAAGGTTTAAAAAAAGGGGTCCTTTTTTTATCTTTTGGAATTTTGTTGTTTATTTGAATTAGTTAAATCTTGGAACATAATTGTAAAAGCTTTTCTATTTTGCTTAAAACCTTTTGATAATAATTATGGACTTATTTAAAATTGCGTATTTTACCCATACATGGTTACTACACATGCTTAATATTTTTCAGCGAGAATTTTCTCCCCTTATAAGCAGAACACTTCTCAATAATGATTATGCAGTTGCGGCAAAAGTGGATCTACAGGCAAAGGCCAAACATGGAAATGCTCAAAAGCAATATGGCAATACTCAAAAACAAGAGTTCTTTTCTTTTAAATTTAAAAACTTTATTAAAGAAATAAGTAGATAAGCAGATTAAAATAATCACGGACTTTTAATGATTTAAAAATTATTAAAGAATTTTAAAATATACTTTTTTTTTTAAAGAAAATAATTTTATTTTACTACAAAATCATCAGGTTTTAATTTAAAACACGTTGTGTTAATATAAAGATGCTATTTTAACATTTTGACACAATTCATATAAAAAAAAAAAGTTTTATATGTTGAACTTAGTCTTAGATTATGTGATGTATATATTTTTGAATGGCATCCTTCCCTTTTTATCCCGCTAAATAAAAAGACAAAATTTTAAACTTTTTTTTCTGCAACTGAAAGGAAAAAAAAAAAAAAAAAACCTAGCGAACCCTTATTTTTTTCTAGCCTTTTTTTTTTTTTTTTTTTTTTTTTTTTTTTTTGAATTTTACTGTTTATTTGAATTAGTTAAAATTGGGAGCAAAATTGTAAAATCTTTTCTATTTTGCGTAAAACTTTTTTATAATAATGATTGACATATTTAAAATTGTATTTTACACAAACTTGCACTGCACATGCTTCCCATTTTTCAGCCAGAAATTTTCTACCCGTATAACCAGAGCTCGTTTAGGGACTTCTCAGTAATGATAATGCAGTTGCGGCATAAGTGGATTTACAGGCAAAGGTACCAAACATGGCAATTCTCAAAAGCAATATGGCAATACTCAAAAATAAGAGTTCTTTTCTTTTAAATTTAAGTTTTTTAAAAGAAATATACAGATAAACAGATTACAATAATAATAGATTTTTAGTGATTTAAAAATGATTAAAGTATTTTTAAATACACATTTTTTTTATATAAAATCATTTTTTTTCAGTACAAAATCAAGTGACAGTGAACTACAAGTGAATCAGTGAATATCAGTCTGGTGTTTTAATATAAAATACCTTGTGCTAATATAAAAATGCTTTTTTAACACTTTACAAAATTAACGTAAAAAAAGGAGAGATATGGTGGGGGGAGTATTTAACCTGAATGACACTTGTGAACTTTATTGTTGCTATTATTTATTAGTTGCTAAGCAACGTTTATCTTGCATTAATATTTTCCCTTGTTTCACCTTAATATGTCATGTTATAAACAACAATTATCATAGAAAAATTAACATTCCAATACCTACCAAATGTTAGTGATGATCATATATGAGTAGAAAAATAGCTTTTCCAGTTTATATCTACCTTTTCTGATTGATCCGCCTTTAATCACATAACATCGGTCGAAAAATTGCCCGATGCTGTGAAAAATTATTACAACGCCTTAAGTGAATCAGTGAATATCAGTCTGATGTCTGCCTAAGTAAGTAGTTTCTTTAGCACGTTATACCGTTTGTCGAAGTCTCACTTCGACTAATGAGGTGATATTTTTAATTTTGATTCAATGATGGTGGTATGATGTGAATAAATTGGTTACATTAGACTATCCCGTGGCAGGTAAAGGAAAACGAAAGCTAGCTTTTCCAAAAAGCGAGGTTGCTGGAGGTGTCACTTACTACACGTTCTCCTTCTTCGATATCCAATCAATTATCGATGCATCACACTGCCAACTTTCTTAACTGACGCCCCCCCCCCCCCCCCCAACCTTCTTCCGAACGAAACTGCTGATTTTACGAAAAGTGAGCTCGATCTTTGCTAATGTGTGTTTCCGTTGCTAATTACGACCTCCGCTTTTGCATTTTTGGAATGCAAGGAAAAATAACATCAGTTATTGCCTTTAATTGCAAGAATTTTCGCACCTACAAAACTAGTGACAATTAGGCATTGATTCTTTTGTCCTATTGTTCTGGAACCTTATCACCCACCCCCTATTGGAACAAAAGGTGTTGGGAAGAGAAGAGAGAGGGAGGTTCTAGGCATACGATAAGACGTCTCCGCTCTGTCAGCAATTAAGGGACGAGAGAAAATTTAGGCAGGAAGAGAACAAAAAGATGGTAGCTCGCATGGAAGAGGGGGGAGGGAGGGTCGAACGTAATGTCTTTGTTAGAGACGAATGTTAAACGTTTTGAAAAGTAGGGTTGCACACGTTCCAGATATGAGCTAAGTCTTTATTAATAGCCTATCTTACATGAGTTGCTTGGAAAACTTGAAGTCTTTATGTTTATACTTTTTAAGGGATAAAACAGATATCAATTTCTCTACTCACTTGTCCGTAGATAATTTTTCTTAGCACACATATCTATGCTTTTTTAAAATTATTATTTAATGCATTATATTTATCTGCAGATTATACATCATATTTATCTGCAGCCTTTCCTTTTAGAGTAAATTTTGGAGCTAGTATGAACACATTACACAATAGCTTTCATTACGCGAGTTATGCTTCCTATCATGGAATGAAATTTCATCGAAAACAGTCATTTATACATGCTAATTTCTCTAAGACGGTGCAGATTGCTACCATCACTCTATAATATCAAAACAATATTGAGTCGATATTGTTGGTATTGGTTATATTTTGACCATCATTGATTATATTGCATGTTTCTCTAATATTTAATTGTTCACATTTTTCTAATATTGAACAAATAGTGGTAAAAATATTTCATCATTTAACGAAATATTTCATTATTTCAATATTTTCAATATAAAACTAAAATTTCTGGAATTTTTGGTATTTCATAGGAAGTATTTCAGATGAATGAAATATTGGCACTCCAATATAAAAATATAATTAATATTATTTTATTACAAGAAATATGTATGATTTAACTAGATAAAAAATCTAAATTAACTAGAAATAAAATTCTAACACTACATTACAATATATTTTGCCTTTTGTACAACACCGGACACAAAAAAACTGGTGTTTTGGGTCATGATCAACCCAATATATCAAGTAAAATTACAGAGAACTACATATTGTCTTGTATGAAAACACATATTAACATTTAAAATAATAATAATTATAAGTTATTTAACCCACTTCCACTCACTGCACTAGATCTCCTTTTGAATCTACTTTCGTATTTAATAAAAATAAGAAACAGTATAATCGTTTAATGTTTTAAAAAAGTACTTGTTACTGATACCAATAATTCGAAATTTTTATAATCATATTTTTAAAAATATATTGTTTACTTTACAACTAGCAATAATACAAAAGTATAGATTCTTTAAAATTAAATATATTTGTTATGCACCATTTAGTAAATAATTGTTTTTATATCTTTCCCCTGTAAAAATTAAAAGTTTACGTAAATGTCAATATATTTTTTAAAATTATACTGAAACCTATTTCTAGTTTTTATGCAATCCAAATGAAAACAATATTGTGTACTATAAATATTCATTACAAAAAATCATAAAAAGATTCGATAATTTTGTAATTACACATGAACTTACTTCGATTTCTAAGGTGATACAAATACATAAGACATGGCAATTTTATTTGATTCAACATAGAGATAAAAAAAATACTTAAATATTTTTTTAATTTAAATACTTTTTATAGTTAAAAATCATTAATATTGTGTGTAGACCTACTTTCATCATATATGAATAAAAATAGAACTCTTTTATTGTAAATACCTAGAAAAAGAAAAAAAAACACAATGAGTTAAATATCATAAAAGTTTGGTTTTTAACCTACTTATACTTCTACTATATCTTCTTCTATACATCATTAAAAAAATCACGAAAAAAATTAATAACCATTAAAATTAAACTCAAACTATCTTTTTTTCTCGTGTGCTTCAAATGAAAACTACATCTTTCGTTATAAGAACATGTTAGATTGAAAATATATTTCCTCCCTTCTTAAAATGCAATAATCTTTCTTCTAAATGAGAAAAACCTGAAAATAATAAACGCTTACATTCATGAATTCGTTTCGTGCTAAGTTATTCTATTTATTTTCATTCAGCGGCGTAAAACATCCCACCTCTCGAAATTTACCTAATAAATGCAAAATGCACGCTCTGTTTGATTTAAAAACCCCAAAATCGAAATAAAATCACCCATTCGCCGGGCTTTAATCTAAAACCTCATCGTATTCCTACGGGATCTAACACCTAGCAAAAGAAAAACGTAAAAATTCTTCGCTCAATTACACACTCTTATTAAAAACAATTCGAGTAAGAAACCTTCGCACCGCTTTCTATCATTAAGTTGGCTGATGGGGAAAGGGGGGGGGGGGGGGAGAATGAGCTTAAATGCAACCCCTCCTAATGATGCCATGCGTAATTTGATTAGATTTGCATGTAAATGTGCCGTTTTAATAGGAATTGGTTCTATTAGGACTTATTTTACAGCAGACGACAAATATTTTCTTAAACGGCGCAAGATTTTCTCTTTCGGCAAATGGCAATAGTGAGAGAATATTTGGTGGTGGTTACAGTTTACTTTTTAGAATATATCGCACCGGGATGTCGTTTAGGGTTATGGAAATGAAAAGAAAATAAGCTGCGGTGATTTCAAATGAAAGAGAATAATTACATCTGAGACCGTTTGAATGACGTTCATTTAGATTACATTGAATGAATTCGAAAAATAAAACACGGATTACTTTTTTTAAAAAAGGGTGAGGCTTATGCTGAAATAATAAGCGGGGAAATTTTATTATGTTAGTTTTGTTATTAATATTATTATTTTATTTTATTTTTTAGAAATGATTAAAAACGAAGCTGCATTTAGACGAGTGTAATAATCGAAAATAAATGCAAAAGTTATTTAAGTATATTCAATTAAACTTCA
Source organism: Maratus speciosus (assembly GCA_963932465.1). Lineage (NCBI taxonomy): Eukaryota > Metazoa > Arthropoda > Arachnida > Araneae > Salticidae > Maratus > Maratus speciosus. Next base: position 520,152,750 of record OZ010792.1, on the reverse strand, counting down.
AACAATTGTTTGCATAAATTTGCTCGCAAAACATAATTTATCGTAAATGAACAAAAAATATGTCCAAAAACTTTTCAGAAAGGAAATTAAGAAATTAAGTATTTTTAAAGCAAATTATAAAATATGTTTTTATATTAGTCTAGTATTGATTTACGCATACCAGATTTTAACATTCTCGTCATATTTCTGGCACTATTTAAATAATAATAAATAAATAAATAAATAAAATAAAATAAAAATGTAAAAAATGTTTTTACTCATATCCATAGATTATTCTATTCAAACTTTTTCGAAAAAATAATAATTCGAAAACCATTTAAATAAATAACAATAATAATTGCAATACGTTAATGGCAGTTTTTTAATTCATATAACCAGTGTCTATTGTGACATGTTTAAAACGACAGGTTAGCTGATTGTTTTTAATTGCTCTGAAAATTTAACGTCATTAATGCTAAAAACAAACCCTGGTTCTAGACAGAAATGATTATTGAAGATATTTTTGTATTAGGGATTGGTATTCTGGAAGATCTACATTTAAAAGACAAGGCTGTTTTTAGCTTACAGACTATCAAAGCCTGAGAGCTAACGTGCCTGCCGGTTCTATATGCATGCATGTATGTATGTATGTATGTATGTATGTATGTACACACGTAACGCGATAACTCTTGATAGAAATATCGAATTTGCTTTAATTTTTTTTTTAATACATTCTGATAAGGCGCTTCCCTAATTAGTTTTGGGGGTTCATTGGTTAAGTATAAAGGGGGGGGGGAACGGGGACTAATCCCTCCCCCTAACTTAGATAAATGGGTTTTCCATGCAGAATTATCAGATTTTCTTCATATTTTGGTATACCGGTTAATTCTGATAACGAGCTTCCCTGATTAAATTTGAAGGTTCATTGTTTAAGTCTAAAGGGGGGGGGGGGGGAACGAGAGGCTACCCCCTTTATTTAGATCAATGAGTTTTTCTTATCCGATTTGCTTCAAATTTGGTATACCGCTTTCCTGATTAGATTTGAAGTTCATTGGTTAAAATATAAAGGGGGGGAGGGGCTAGTACCTCCTTAATTTAGATAAATGGGCTTTCCCATCCGATTTGCTTCAAATTTGGTGTATCGGTTTATTTCGAGAAGGCGCTTTCCTGATGACATTTAGAAGCTCATTGGTTAAGTACAAAAAGGGGAAACGGGGGGGGGAATCCCCCCTTTAATTTATTTTTCGAGGGGATATAGTATAGGAGATAAGAGTATAATATACAATAAGTGTAAATAGGCTGTGAGCTCAATGCAATCACTTAAACTGGGCACTTTTCTTTTTTATTTTAGTCATCTGACCTGAGCTTTTTACTGAACCGATTTTAATAATCACTTTTTTAAATGAAAGCTGTTCATTTGTAGATGTGATCGAAATCACTATTTTTTTAAAAAATCTTTTTTTTTTTATATTTTAACTAACTAAAGTACCCTTCGCTGCGCGGAGGTTTAAGAATGTTTATTTTGAAAAATAACTTTTGAAAAACGAACGATTCCCTGTTAATTTACATAATTTTCACTCTTTTTTTCTATTTAATCCGGACGACAGATTACCTACTTATTTAGTAAATATATTCTGTGATCTGGATTGAGACCGAGATTAAAACCTTTTGATGAAAAGTTGTTTCCGAGGAGTTTGTTATTTAAATAAATTTTTCATGATTAAAAAAAAAAGGTAAGTATAAAAATTCTATGAATTTTATTTTTAAAAAATCTGAAATGTTTATTTCAGCTCTTCACTAATACTGGGCTCGGGACCTAAATGTTTGTGGAAATTCTAATATACACGCATACACACACGTATATATAAAGAATAGATTTTATAATGGCGAAAATAAATTCAGAGGACCGCAAAATGTTAAAATAGGCCAATATTTCAATAATCGAGTTTTTATCATGTTTCAATGCGTTTTTTCAAACTCATATGACGTTATATATTCACCTGCTTACGTCCATTATATTTCCAATATGACGTAATATTCACTATTTTTAAAATTCGCTAAACTATTTATTTCATTTTCATTTTTCACGCGGAAATTCTGTAATAGAAAAGTTATGACGTAATATTAACTTATTTTTAAATTCGTCAAACTATTTATTTCATTTTCATTTTTCACGTGGAAATCTTGCAATAGAAAAGTAATTCTTGTGGTAAGAATTTTATTGTGGATTTTTAATTGTTGGCAACTGATATAACGAAAAATGATACAATTTGATAGAAAATTGCTGTTAAATTGGTGGTTTTTTATCAATAAAAATTAACTATAAATTATTTCGATTCTGGATTACTTTAGTTACCTCAGCAGTGTTTTAATACACATGTACGTGGCATTTCACAATTCTGGCTTCCTAACTGTGGATTTGTATACAATTACAGACAAATTTCATTTTTATATATACCATCTATATATTGATTTTATATATAGATTTTAATTTTAATAGTCCTTCAAGAAATTTCTTCGTATTCGTTGCAATCGGGTTACTTACCGTGTCATTACGGATGCCATTTTCGTATCACAATTAACAATAACTTTTTAAAAACTTTTGACCTGAAAATGACATCACGATTTAAAATAGCACATTTTACTCATAAAGCTGATGCGTTTCAATATTTTTTCTTTCCGCTGATACTGAGATTAAGACGCTAATATCAGAATGCTCAGTGAGTGAAAATGATGTCATAGTAGTATTGAAATGAGTATTTTTTGAACTCACATAACATAACATGAGGAAAATGTTATAGACCGGGAGGCGACAGCACAGGCAATCACCTCATCGAGTTCACGGCTGAAATTGTAGAATTAGTTAAAACTCGATTCGCATATTAAAACGCAATCGGTCTGCCAAGTCATAGCTTGGTGGAAAACACCCGAAAACCCGATTTTACTGGTTGGCTCGTAGGTTCACCATTGTGTTTCCCTGCAGCCAAAGGTATGAAAACATGAAGGATTGGGAGTTATAAATGGAATAAATGGTTATATATTAAATAATATGGTTATAAACGAAACAGCACAGTCAAAGTTTCTGCCATCTACGAAATGCAATCACCCAATATATAATTAAAATGAAATCACATGTGTAAAAATCAAATAAAATGATAATACAAAAATTAAACAAGCTAATATATATAATAAAAATATAATACAATTTTTTGTAATTACTCACTAAAAATCAATCGACTATAGATAAATAAACCAATAACTATGATACACAATAAAATTGCATATCCAATAATCTGAAATTCATAAACTGAAAGAAAAAAGGAGAAGATTTATGAGGAAAAATCCACAAATAGAATATAAAAATATGACTACAAGAAAATGCAAAATTATACTGTTGAGCTCGTTATCAAGGCAATATTCCACATTATAAGTGAAATGCAACTGATTTTTGTTTGAGAAAACCATGCCAAATAGCATAAATTATTTAACTCAAATTGCCAATCAACTGCGATACCAAATGTAAAAGAAAATTATTTATTAATGGGAAAAGTCTTAAAATCAAAACATTAGAGAAGCACTAACATTTACAACGGAACCTTAAAAATCACAAAATATTTTAATGAACAAATTTGAACCAGACATAAAATTGATTGAAAAACAGTACTAACCATTGCTATGTAGACCATAATCTCGCATACTATACAGGGTGTCCGGTCTCAACGGTGTCCAATGGCTAATTCCTAAACCGTTAGTCATAGACATATAGTTCCAATTAGAAAAATGCTTTAAATCAGGTAAAGAAATATTTTAAAAGCGATTTGGGTCAATAAAAACATTTCTTAAAAAATTACGAAATTTAAATTTTTATACGGTCCCCCGGTCCTATAAGTTATATTTAGTAAAATTTTCCTATTCCACTGACAAGTAAGAGAAAAAAAAGTCCCATTTATATAAAACTAAAATTGTGCGAGTTATGAAACTTTAAAAATGCATGACTTATGCCACTCTTCTGCTCTGAAAACAAATAAGTTCGGCTTGGCTTTGAGGGGTCACATTCCAAGTGCTTAAAATATTCGAAGATCTCATTTCATGTGTGTCTGCGCTTTGAAAAAAATCGCACAAGTATTACGATTAAGTTAACATTTATTAAGTTTCAGATTGGCTGAAATAACATATGTTTTATTTTGTCAGGATTTGAGACTGTTTCTTTTATGATTTCTTTTAATAAAATTATGTTATTTTTATAAGTTTTTATGTTACTTCAACGATCTTATGCATGTTTTTCCAGTTCAAAATTTGTATTCGAACTTTAACCCACTTTCAAATATCCGATCGAGATTACATTTTACATACTGGCGCAAATCTGATAACAATCTAATATTATTATGATTTTTGGTGGTTGCCATTTATACTTATTTTACAGGATAACACAAAAAATTTCGGATATATTACCGCCAAGAAGTTTAAGAAAAAGTTTTAGATTAGATAATACAAGAAGGAAATTGTTGGGTTTTTTAACTTTTATGTATTTTTTAGCACTGAATCCGAAAATTGCCTTAATTTTTAACCATCATGTCAGGATATTTCGCAAATCATAAATTGTCGAATTTAAAGAATAACAAAAATAGGATACTATAAAGTAGAGGAGATGGTTGTATTTTTTTAACTTCTGATAATTTACGATTTTTACGTACTTTTTAGCGCTAAATCTGAAAATAACTTTCATTTTTAACCATCACGTTAGAATTTTTTTGCAAATGTGTAAGTTAAAATATAGCGAAAATCTCATACTATAAAACATATGTAAAACATTTTTTTTATTTTATTCAATAATTTATTCGATATTTTTGCTTATCTTGGGATTCTTACAGCTGGGTGATGTGATGAGATGGAGGAGGAGATTAAATTTTAACTTTGAACTTTTTTAACTTTGAAATTTACAATTTGCAAAAAATCCTGCTAAAAATGAAGGTCAATTCCTGATTCAGCGGTACAGAATACATAAGAATCAATTATCAAAAGCTAAAAAACATGAAATAACCCAACTTTTTCAGGCTAGTGTAATCTAATAATATTTTAAAATACGTATCATTTTGTAAAGAATTGAGGCTGTTAATTTAGCATCATTTTATTTAACAAAAATTCTGTTTTTACCTTTCTTCTTAAATGTCTATTAGAAATTGTATATTTTGCATTAATATGTCAGAATGACTAAAGATTTTAAATTTATATTGCAATGTTAATTTTACTCTCAACCATTTTTTAATATATCTGACGAAATTATATTTGGACTAAATTTGTGAATGACCCCCAATTTGCAGCAAAAAATATGCTCCAACTTTAAACTGGTATTACTCGGTCAATTTTAGTAGTAGAACAACGGGACTTTTTTGTATTACTTGTCAGTGTAAAAGGAAAATTTTACTAAATATAACTTATAGGACCGGGGGACCGTATAAAAATTTAAATTTCGTAATTTTTTAAGAAATGTTTTTATTGACCCAAATCGCTTTTAAAATATTTCTTTACCTGATTTAAAACATTTTTCTAATTGGAACTATATGTCTATGACTAACGGTTTAGGAACTAGCCATTGGACACCGTTGAGACCGGACACCCTATATACTGTTAAGCACATGGAGTGATTTTATAGTTACTGTTAATAGTTAATTTAACCAATTGTAAAATAACCAAAAAGTAGTATAAAAAATAAAATGAATTTAAAACTATTAAAAATTAAACACTTTTTTTTTTTTTATCATCTAATATTACATCCCAACGGAGAATAAAAAGAAAAAAATAGGAATAAATAAGAATAATTTTATTTGTAATTCTCACATGCTGAAAAAATACTTCATCCATAGATACCACATTATATATAACACCCAAAGTAGAATAAAAAGAAATAAAGGAATAAATAAGAATAATTTCATTTGCAATTCTCAAATGCCAAAAACATACTTCATCCATGGATACCACATTATATATAACATCGAATACTAAAATGTTTAATATTAGAAAAGTCAATATCTACTGTAGATATTTGGGGAACATGCTAATATGCGTAATAAAATATAGAGCTAAAACAAAGTGAACGAATGTCAATGGAAATCTACACTCATGTAAAATTCAAAGTTTCTTCGGAATATTCTGCGGATAGCGTGCTTAAATTTACTACAAAATATCAAAAACGCCGCTACTCATTTTTTTTTAATCGATCAATTGTAATACAAACGTGGTAATTGTAGGTAATAGTAGGATATATATAAATTAAGCTGTCCTCTTTTTCATATTTTCAATATGAACTCTATTTCTAAAATACTCTGTTATTTTGCATATTGCAATTTTTGTAAAATGTAATTCATTTTTTAAATATACAGGGTGTTTTTACGCTCATGGGACAAACTTGGAGGGAAGGTAAAGCATAAATAAAGAAGCAATTTTAATATAGCAGTGTGTGGCCGGAAATGAAAAGTTTTGGCGAAAAACTAGAAATACGGAGGAAATGAAAACAAGCTTTTTATTGACATAACAATTACAGTAAGTATATGTGCCACAGGCAGCGTCTAGCAAGCAATAGGAATACCTTTCCGCAGATTCCATGTGTTTCACGAACATTTACAGCAACGACTGAAAGTCTTACAATGAGGTCCTCATCAGAGTCAATTGGTGTCTGATAGATTAAGTCTTATTTTTTTAACCCCTTAACGGTCGCATTAAATTACGGTCTAAAAATTCAAATTGCTTATTGGCTCCACTTAAAGAAAAAAAAATATATATATATATATTCAGCTTATTAAAGGACAGTTAAAATGATGCCATAATAAAACCAATTACACTATTTTATAAAACTGGTAGGAATCAAACTTATCTGAATTATTTGAATAAAAGACACAACCCATGAATATCACGAGAGCGAGAATTAAGAGGTTAAGTTGACGGTAATCTGTAAACCGCCAGTTCTTATATTAATATTTTGTTTCTTGTGTATGGCGTTTTCTGTGTCCCATTTTGTTCTTATTCCTAAAGGGAATATGTTGTGATTTATTAATTTAATAATTGCAGCTGATCTGGGCCTCGTCCCCTTGCCGGTGGTGGTGCTGGTTGGTGAATGGGGCTCTTCCTTCGGGACATACACTCTATAAACCTAACGGTTGGCGTCCCGGCTGGGTGTCTTCTGGTGTCTCATAGATGAAGCATCTGGAACCTTCAAAAGGGAAGGTAAAGTGCCCATATTTCGTCCCCCCTCAGCTTCTCCGCTTCTGCGAAAGTGGCGCCACTTATGACGCAAGGCACGGGGGACGGGAGGTAAAAGGGGTCAGTGTTGGAAGTTTCGTTCGCCAACACGCATACATAAATTAAAGACGCAAAATTTCCTATTTCTAGAAGACAAGAGTTCTTATTACGTCGTTTGTAGAACGTTATTTACTGTACTGTAAGTATTTATTTCTTATTCATTTCATGTATTTTACGTTGGTAAGATTCTGACAATTGCATACAGTGAGTTTTCGGACGCTCAGTTCATCTTACGAGAGCTGAAGCTCCGCCATATTGGGAAGTAGCGTGGTCCCAATTTCGTCTCCCTTGCAGTTCTTACTTTTCGTCCCGGGGCGAAATTAGGAATGCTTTTTCATGACATTATTTTTTTTTCAATTTTTTCCTCATGTTTGGATGGCTAATGTTTCGTTATGTTATTCTTCCACTGATAATTAGTACATTTCTTTGTGCCTTATTTTAATGTAAATTAAATTACTTACTCATTTTGAAATAAATTTTGATTTAGTTATACTCTCTTTAAAAAATCCAGCGTTTTTAACTCAGACTGAGTAATTTTTCGCTCCTTTCCGATATTGAAATGCACTTATCCTATAGGAGCGAATTTCATCCATCTTGCGGAGTGTTTATCTTCACTCCTTTTTGATAAGCCATTTTCACTCCTTTTTGATAAGCCATTTTCAGTCTTTTTTTTTTATTAAATTAATCGGCAGAACGAGTGACTGCACTACTTATTGATAATCTATTTTTTCATTCCTTTTTGACTAAATCACTATGCCAAAGGAGTGTTTTCACTTTTATTTTGAGAAATTAGTACTGTTTATTTTATTTTTTAACATATTTAATACAAAAAATAATGATTTTTTAAAAATAGCTTTATTTTTTTTTTCCAGAAATATTTTAAATGTATATTTGGATTAATATTAGATAATTCATTGATTTTTTTAAATTTCAATTAAATTTTTAATTTTAATATCTATAAATGTCATGATTGGAGAGAAATTTTAGAAGAGATTTCATCCATTGGGATATAACATATATATATATATATATATATATAATACTATTAAAATTCAATCATATTTAATGGTAAAAATTTAGAATTTTTCTGTTTTACTTATTAGCTTATTATAAAAGCTAAACCTCGAATGATTAAAATATATAACTAAAATTACTTTTATAGTGTCAGATACTGTGTTTTGGCAAATTTGTGATTTTATTAAACTTCGCCCAAAATGACATTTTTGTGCACCAGCTTCCTCCTCACCCCCTCCCCGAGCACACAACAGTCTTGTAAAACTATTAATTTTCTTCTAATTTAATCCTGATGCAAAGAAATTTGGTCATTTTTTTAATTTTCAAATGATAAACTGGGTAAAAAATATTGTAAAATCAAGACAAGATTTCTCTCCTAACTTAGAATCATTCGATGCATTGTTTTAAAATGATATGCTTTGTTGTATTTATACATTGTATATATAATTTTAGCGTTACTTAACGTTGTTTTGTTACTTTTAATACGAAAAATATTAATTTCTTCGATTATTTTTTATATTATTATATATTAATATATTTTACTTTATGATACTGAAAATATTTGTAAAATAAAGAATGAATAATAATAAAAACTTTTTTTTTTTTTTTTTTGCTTGTGAGTTTCTTTAAATTTAGGATATATGTTCTATGTTTGTTAAAATATTTAAAACCATACGCCATACAAGTATTTAATAACTTATCTTCATTCAGATATATACAAACGTGCACATCTGGAATTTATTTGTGTATAAAGTTAACTACTGTCAGGAGAATGTGATTATTAATAAATACTTGCATAGTACGTACTGAAATATTTCAACAGAAATAGAACGCATACCCTATTTTTAAAAAACACAAACCTTTTATTATCATGGATCTGTGTTCAACAAATATTTCTCTGTATGATTAGCAAAAAACGTTAATAAATAATAATGTAAACAAAAAATGATATTTGTTTACATAAAGTAAATCTGAATTAACGTAATTATACAACTTGTATATAAGACAATAATATTTTCAAGAGTGTTTTATAGATCGCAATAAATTGCTTTAAATTTTCCGAAAGTTATTGTACTAAATCATAATATGAAGTTTGCGAAATATTTTAGAATACATTTATCTTACAAAAAAGAAAAAAAATCGTAGAAATTCCTATTTTCTGTTTAAAAATAATAACATTAACGCGAAAATAATATATACAATGTAAAAATACAACAAGGAATATCGAAATAGTACAACAGCGTTACCTTACAATGTACTGCAGGAGAAAAGTCTTGTCTTGTATAATCGGCCATCTTGTTTTCTGCCGTTAGGCATCATGTATTTTTTTATGTAAAAGAGTGCATTCCCCAATATATTGTGTTTATGGAAAATGTAATCACTCCTATTCTTTAGGGATACAAAATATGTAACCTTTTAGGCACATATATTCCCACTAATATATACAGCTAGTATTAACAACAAGCTTCAAGCTTCACAAAACAAACCACAACTCACTTTTTAAGTAAGAGATAGCCAACGGGCTCGGCAAACCATGCATCACGTGATGGGATTACAACCAATGAATGGGCTCTGAAATCCACCCTTTAAAGAGTTCTTTCTAGTTCGCTTTAAAATCAGAGCGGTTCTGTGTATAACTCCAATACTTTGTCAAACCTGTTTTCTTTGAAAATAGTAACTTATTGAGAAAGTCGGTACTCAGAAAGAACGAACGTCCTCTGAAAAACTTCCGTTCTTTTATTAAGTGAATAATTCATTCTTTTGAATTAAGAGTTTTAGGACGCTCAGTTCATTTTACGGGAAATGAAGCTCCGTCATATTGGGAAGTAGTTTAGTCCCAATTTCGTCCCACTTGCAGTTCTTATTTTCGTCCCAGGGACGAAATTAGGAACGCTTTTTCATGACATTCTTTTTTTTAATTTTTCTCCTCATGTTTGCATGGCTAATGTTTGGTTCTTCCTCTGATAATTGGTACATTTCTTTGTGCCTTACTTTAATGTAAATTAAACTACTTACTCATTTAGAAATAAATTTTGATTTAGTTATAAGTTAAGCCTCGGCGTATTGGATTTTTTTGGGAGACGAAATGGGGACCATATTTTTTCTTTTGAATTTTTTAGATACTTTTGAAAAAAAAAATAAATTTTCGCATTGTTAATTTTTTTTTTTTCGATACTTGCCTATTTTTCTATGTACCGGGGTAGTTAGTCTATGTAAAATCCAAAGTTGGTAGATTTTCACTGAAAACTACAACTTCCAAGTGCCTAAAAGTGACTGGGGGACGATAATAGGTCACCTTACCCTATGACAGTCACTCGCTAGATGTTTCCAGGTATGTATCGAGTATCGATGTTGGTGGTGGCACATTTGAGCACTTACTGTAATTGTCATGTCAATAAAACTCTTGTTTTCATTCCCTCCGTATTTCTTGTTTTTCGCCAAAATTTTTAATTTCCGACCCCACATTGCGATACCAAAATTGCTTCTCTATGTACATACCTTCCCTTACAGCTTGTACCATGATCGGAGAAACATCCTGTATGTATACTTTTCGTGATTGTAGGTAACAGTTTTATACATTCTCAGTACAAGATATATGCATATTACAGTAGAGCACCGGTTATACGTTTCTCATTTATACGTCTTTTACATTTATAGGTCGTTTCAGTGCGGTCACGATTCATCCTTATGTGTTTTAACCCTTAAATGCCGGGTGTTGCTTTTCGGCAATATACCCAATTTAGGCTTCTAAAATACTATTAGAATAATATTGAAGCTATAATGCCTAATGCTACCAATAAAATACATTCTGGAAATATTATTAAATCGATTTTCAACATGTAGATGGCAACACTTGTGTTGTTTAAGAAAAAAGATAGATTTATTTTTTCAATTGTTGCTACATGTTCTTTTTGTTTTGTTTGGAAGCTTGCGAAATACCCTATTTTGTTCTGCAGTGAGCAAGTAAAATTTATTTCTTATTATAGTTCCTAAAATTCTCGGGTGTTTAATATTATAAAATTTTATCAAGGAAAATTATTTTTTCAATTAAAGACCAGTATTGCCGATAAATAACAAACTGTTTTTCATCCGAAAACCATACTTAAAACAAAATATGATTTTTTAAAGTATTTTTCCCATGATTTATTTTAAAAAATGAAAGCCGAAAAACATTATAACAATGATTTTTGAAAAATCAGGCATTTAAGGGTTAATGTTGTAATATTACGTTCATACGACGCATGACGTCGGTCATACGTTGTTTCTTTCATAACGCAATCGATTTTCTGAGATTTTTTTCTCTAAGCGTCGTTTCTTTTTTCTTTTCTGTTAGCTATATATGAGGAAATACGGAAGAAAGATAACATTTCTGACTGCTACAGGGCTTATTTCAAGTTCAGGAAACCTGTGGAGGGGATGGGGCGAAAAGAATGGACAGTGGTCGAGCTGCCATGACATTGACACAGTTAGAACCTTTTTTTATTTCTTATAATACGCGTGAGAAAACTTTCCAGGAACTTAACTTTGCTTAGGTCTCAAAGTAAATCGGCCGACACGACGATTGAAGATTAGTTTAATTAAAATCTGTTTGTACGTTTGATAACAGAATAAAAAAAGGTGTAGTTCAATGTGTGCAACCGATATAAGATTAGATAATTCCTATATTTATTTTTCAATTTTATTAATGATATTTTTTTTTCAATATTTTAACCTTTTTCCTATATATATATTGCATTTTGAACAACTGAAAATGGTAGACAAATTAATTTTTTTTTTTTATTGCAACATTATTTCTAAAGTCAAAAATTTTGCACCTTAAATCCTACAATTTCTATCGTACGTCTTTCTCAGTTATACGTCGTTTTAGAACGGTCCCCTGAACGGCGTATAATCGGTGCTTTACTGCATTAAATACTGTAATAAAGTCTCGGCGAAGTAGCATTTTTCACAGATATAGAAATTCCTTTCTTTTGGGAAAGAACAATAGGGCCTGTTTCCACCCGGAGGAAGATAAGCCATAGAATGTCGAAGGGGAATACTTGTTTGGTCAAGACCCCGCTAGAGTGAAATGTTCAGATCAATCAGTGCTTAGAACAGTTAGTCAAAGGTCGCTCTCTGAGGAGCTCTGTACGAGCAGAGTTAGTTTTTTTGCTGTAAGCACGTGGCAAATGCTATGATATGAAAAAAACCAAGATTTTGGCTTGATTAGGTTCTCGTATGGAAAAATGATGTGATTATTTTCATTGTACATAAACTACTTTTTGTTTTTCATTAAATTTCTTATGTTTTTATTATTGAATTGCATTTTAATTCTTTTTACAAACTGTAGTGAATCTTTTTCGAGTGACGATACAACAATACATTCATATCTTGGTATATTTCAAAACTGATTTATTTAAACACTACAGATAGTATATGCAATTATTTGTATGATTATTTTGATTTTACAATTGCGTTGAGTAAATGTTTTAGAACTTGTAGTGAAACGTTGAATGTTAGATTTTAAAAGATTTTTGCATTTGTAAAATGAAAGTTTGGATAACGCGAAAACTTTATTCCAAAGAAGTCAGTTAAACAGGTCAATGCAAAATGATACATTTTTAATTTGCAGGTACAAATAAAACAAATATTGTTGGTCTAGTTTGCAAATTATAGTATATTATATTAGATGTAAATTTCCAACTGGGCGAAAAATGTCCGGTCCAGGATTCGAACCAGGGATCTCCTGGCTGAAGCCGCCAGTGCTCTGCCATCTGAGCTATCCCGGAAAAATCTGGTGGAACTTTTTCACCCAGCTAACCTTAATGATTATAGCATCTGGATTTATTTTATTATTTTTTTCTTTGTGAAAGCTGCAAAGCAACCGGCGACAAATGTTTTCTTTTCAAACAGTTATTCAAAATTTAACCAAATCTTTTCCTGTAATATTCATTGAGATATAAAGCAATTTCATTCAAGTATATAAAGATGAGCACTTCATTTTTCACCAAAATAAAAAAGTTTTATAATTTTTTTTTAAGCTTTCTTTATATTAAAAAAAAAACTGTTAAATAACTGCCGCTTAATCAAAACTAATAAACGCCTTTTTTCATTTATTTTAAAATATTTTCTTTTGGTGACACATTAAAAGTTATCATTTTTGTTTGAACATTTTTTTCTTTCTTTTCTGATGTTGACAAACAAGTTTGGATATCCGATTACAAAAAGAAGCACTCTCATAAAATATAAAAGTAAAAAGTTCAAAAGAACTCTTATATATAAAAAAAAAAGTTCCCGATTCAAAAAACATTTTAAGTCATTTATTTTCTATCCAGTATCACAGCACTCACAATGAAATTAACATCGGCATTCTGAGAGGGGTGGAGAAAAAATAAAAAGATTCGAGAATCATCTTAAGAAAAGTTTAGAAAAGAGGGGGAAGTAGAACACTTATTGCCGTGGTTTTTTTGTCACCAAAATAACCCTGAAGCACACTTGTTCCTGACAGCCTGGACGGTTTTATAGTCTTTATCCACGATAAACTATCGTCGAAAGAGAATAAAAGGCTATCCGCACAAACTTTTAAACAGAGTGAAGGACCAACAAAGTGATAAAAAATGGAGTGGCAAAAAAAAAAGTTAAAAATAACCGAACTATGTCGAAAAATAAAAAGAGAAAAAAATTGTCTTTCTTTTCAGACATTATTAAGAGACAAGAGAAAAAATTCGTTCTTGGCAACAATTACGGGGGCCTATAAACCACGCCCACCATTTGGCTTTTTGTGGTGAAGTCATGCCATTAATCAAACGCGTTTTAAAATCTTTGGGGGGCCCACGCAGTAAATAAAAAACTGGCAAGGCATATGACACCATCAGGCTTGATAATTTGTTGTAGATGGCCCATGCGGTACCAGAGTGTTCTGTTTTACAAGAACTCCATGACACCTGTTTTGGAGCGACAAGCAGCGGAGTCTTTTATTTTCAAAGCCTTCTTTTCTTTCAGCCGAACCATTAGCCGATTTATGGGGCACTTTTTTGTAGGGTGGCGGCCAAAAGAAATTTTCCTTACAACTTTCTTACTTTTAGAGATCTTTTTATAAACTCGTTTCTGAAGATTTGTAAAGTATTTTTTTTTTCCTAACTCATTCTTTTAGAGATATGTCTTTTAATCTTTGACCACGCTGATACTCATTACGGAAAGGTAGGGTTCTTCGATTTTTCACCAAGCATGTTTTCAAAAACTAATTTTTTTGCTCGCCGTCTATAGGTTTTTTTGTTCCGGCTAAATTTCTTTTCGCAACCGTCTTTTGATGTTCATTAATGCGTTTTTTTGCCTGGAAAAGTGTTGAAACTTTCATTAATAAATGACAAAAGTTTTCGGAAACATTGCGGTAATTATGACTATGAATTTGTTATTTTCCTTTTATGTTTTTTCTGGACAGTTACCAATAAATGACAAATTAATTTTGGTGATGATTTTAAGCTTTATAGATATTTTTCCTTTTACCATATAAATAAGACACAATGCACTGTTTTCTGATACTTTTTAATACTTTTCGGATATTTCTGCTTTGAATTACCTTTATTGTTTGAAAGTATAGTTTAATGCTTTAGTTATCACTGAAGATTTAACAATGTTACTTTCTGATAAAAGACAATATTACCCTCCCATAACCGCCCCCCCCCCTCATTTTTTTTCTTTTTCGCAAAGAGTTAATAGACCACCAAAGACGTTTAAATAGAAATTTAATTATTCATTTTTAGTTGTATAAAAAGTATGGGCATAAAATTATTTTTATAAGCATACGGGATATTTTGAAGTAAATCATTGTAAATTATGCACGAGAAACGCATTTTACAAAATTACTTTAAAAATCTATAACATATTTATTCACATATAATACTTAAATTATCACTAAAGATTTAACAATGCTATACATTCTGATAAAAAACAATATTACCCGCCAATAAAACTCTTCCCCCTTTTTTTCTTTTTGCCTAAAGAGTTAACATATCAAAGACGTTTAAATAGAAATTTAATTTTTTGTTGTATAAAAAATATGTTAGGGCATAAAATTACTTTTATAAGCATACGGTATATTTTGAAGTAAATCACTGTAAATTATCCACGAAAAAAGCTTTTTTCAAAATTACTAAAATCTATAACATATTTATTTGCATAATTTTCATTTTAAATGCATCTCTACATTTAAAATGAAATTTCGATTTAAAAAAAGATTTACATGTAGAATATAAGATTGAATTAATAAATGAAATTTCATATCAATCTGGCCTAAAACTGCCAAATTTCAAAATTTCGCAACCTTTAAAGCGTCAAAAACTTTAAAATTTAGAACCTTTACCTTTACCTTTACCTTTACCTTTACTTTTTTTTTTTTTTTTTACTTTATGCATTGATCAGCTTTTTGAAACTTGATATTCTTTTCCGATCAAAAAACTGAGACTGACTTTCAATACTTGAACTGCCTTCTTGAAAATTGGAGAGGTTTGGCCAGCTTTGCCTTTTCAGGGGCAAAATAATTCTGTTGCTAAAATTTTTAAAAGATTGACTGGCACCAGAATTTATGAAAAAAAAAAAAAAAAAAAAAAAAAGATTTTGAAAGGAAATAACTTTATTTCTTCTCGTACATTATAAAAGCAAAATTTTATTCAAAAATTCTAGTGCAATTTCGGCAATTGGGAATCAAAATTTAGTAGTGCAAATAATATACCACCACCTTTTAAAGGCTTAATTAAACACCATGTACAGTGAATTCTGTCTAAGGCGGACTCTGCGTAAGCCGGAAATCTGTCTAACGCGGAAAATATTCCTAGCCTCGGCGAACCCATATCAAATAACATTAATTCATGCTGTGTTAGCCGGAATCTGCCTAACGCGGAAACGGAAAGATTCATAAGATCCCACCGAACCCAAAATTTTGCATAAGGCGGAAAAAATTATCTTTTAAAAATGAAATGCATTTAATTTATGAAACTTTAAAACTGATATATGCACATCAAATACTTTCGAACATTTTGATAAATTTTGTAACAGAGTAATAAAGTTAATTCTAGAACGTTATTTATCTTTATAATTAAATTTAATTTTTTACCATAGAAATCAGTAACACAATGTGATGTGCAATGTGTTACTGAAGAATGCTTGGTAAACCGATAGAAAAGAAAAAAAAACATTGATAAAAGATTATTTTCTGACTCTCTAAACTACTATGTTAAAGATGAATATATTTGTTAATGTTTTTCATTAAATTCTAGAACTGAAGTAATTTCATATAGATACTATTTATTTCAGTTTTCAAATAATGCTTTTAAAGATTATTAAAGACAATAAATCTAATAAAGTTTAATTTTATTAAAATCTTAATTTAAAAGGTCGATACTAAAGGTTGCGAACGTAAAAAAATGGTGGATTTTTTAAATTTTATTTTCGGGTATTTTGCATAAGGCGGAATATTGTCTACGGCGGAAATTTTTTTCAGTCCCGATCGATTCCGTCTTAGATGGAGTTCACTGTATCTACACGGTTTTCAATTATTAATATTTCTGTTTAACCTTAGGAATAAATTTTATTTTTTCCCGCGATTTTTTCCTTTATACCCGCAATACAACACAATTCCGGTGATATAATAACTGATAATGATACATAATTAAACCTGTTGATTATTAGAGCTAATTTATTTACGCAATGCTTAAGGAGAAATAATCATTTCGTTGGAAGATTGTATACTTATTCATATTACCAACATGTTGATTTGAGTATGTTATGGAAAAATTTACCGGAAATTTTATGTAACTGAAGTATCTAAATTTTAACGCATTACACCCTGTATTGATATGTTTTTTTAATAATAATTGTGATAACGCTCTGAAAGAAAAAAAATGTAGGTGTTATTAGTTCTAAGCTAATCATTTGCTTGACATTTTAATATTTTTTTATAAGCAGAAAAAAAAAACGTTAATAGCGCTAGAACTTTATACTGGTTTCGGTAGCATTCAGCGTACTGCCCTCTGTGCAAAGAATGACTAAAATTTTCTCAAATATATTTGAGCCAAATTTACGTCGTTCATTGCACTGAGAACGGTATGCTGAATGCTACCGAAACTAGTATGCCATAAGATATAAAGTTCTATTATATAAAGTCTCTATTAACCTTTTTTTTACTTATATTATATTGCGCCAACTATCATCGTAATAATCAATATTTTTTTTGTTTTGTTTTGTTTTATTTATTTTTTTTTATTTATTTTTTTTTGGGGGGGGGGGGGGGGAGGGGGGAGTGGAGAGGCCTTATAACTCAAAGCAGGAATGAAATTTCAAATAAAAATTACATTTGTTTACTTCACAAAAATTACATTTCTGTACCTAACCTATATGAATATTCTCAAATTTCAAAATTCAAACTTCCGTCATGAATAGGTTAACTAAGCCACATGACGCAAATGTAAGCAGCTTGATTGCGTTTAAATAGCCTTTCACTTAACGTATCTCCGCATGCAAGACAATTGACATAGAAATCAACCCGGTAATTGAGTGGAATTATTCTCAAACTAAGTTTCTTCACGGCCGCCGAACACACAGATGTTGTGAAATAATTAATTTGGTCTGGCTAAATCACAGGACTCCCCTTTCCTCCGTGATCTTTTTTTCTCCTCAAGACCGCCTAGAGCGTCTTCATTAGCTTATCCCCTTCAATGCATGGGGTATATACAACGCAACTGTAACCGAGCCATCTAATAGACGAGGTGCACTAATTTTGTGCATCGCCTAGCATTGAGTAAAGTTTGTATTAAGCAAGTACTGATTGCGAGGGTCTTAATACTGCATTTATTTGCGTCTAACGCAGAGATTTACTACGATCGCTTATTTAGAATCTTTAGGTATGGCAGGGAGTTTTAATGAAAAAGAAAGGTGAATAAAAAATATGTAATACAAAAAAAATGTACATAAGAATAGCTTTAGCTGGATAAGAGCGCCTATATGATATTTATCGGATTTTTCATTACATAACACTGTAAAAAAAAAATCTGTTTCTAGGAACCTGGGATTCCTAGAACTTTTTATGTAACGGCAGCAACAAAAATTTATATACACTGTAAAATATATATATATATATGTGTGTGTGTGTATATGTATGTATGTAATTCTACAGATGCAGAGTTACAGAAATCTGTATGCTTACTAAAATTTTATCTGTACACTATATATATATATATAAAAAAGATGTAAATCTACAAAACTAGTTTTTGTAAAGCTACAGATATCTGTAGCTATAGAAAAGAATCTACTAAAATTACAATAATCTTACTAAAATTTTATCTGTAACCCGGGTTGCAGTTACATAAAAAGCTCTAGGCATCTCAGTTTCCTAAAAAATTCTCAGGAACCTTACAGATTTTTTAATTTACGGTGCAAAAGTATATCTGTTACATGAATTTTTGTTGTTGCCGATACATAAAAACTTCTAGGAATCCCAGTTTCCTAGAAAAATTTTAGTAACTTTACAGATTTTTTTCTACAGTGTAACAGATATACTTTTGCACCGTAAATCAAAAGAAAACTGTAAAGGTTACTAAGAATTTTTTAGGAAACTGGGATGCCTAGAACTTTTTATGTAACTGCAACTCTGGTTACAGATAAAATTTTAGTAAGATTACTGTAATTTTAGTAGATTCGATTGTAAAGCTACAGATTTCTGTAGCTTAAAGTTAAACTTTTCGTTTTTTACAGTTTCAGCATTTATTCGCCGATTCAATTTTAATTCCTGGCTGTGGATAATAATGAATATGACTTTAAAGCGAAGGAAAATATCATTCTCTATTACTAATTTATTTCAAATAAAATCGAGTAACTGTTCAAGGAATTAAGTTAGGGAACATTGAAAATGATACTTTGATATTACAATGCACAGAAAGTACTTCAGTTTTGATATAACAGTTTTTGTTAATCATTATTATTTGTTTTACAATTTTCAGAGCGAAAGAAATAATATTAAAATATTACAATTTGTTACGGAAACATTGAATGACTCAAGGAATTTACAAAGAAAAGGATACCAAATAAAGCGTTTGTAAAGATCCTTAATCAATATTGTCTAATAATGGGATTTGGTTGAGTTTCTCAAATTATCATTCCGTACAAAAACTTATGTACTCACCCAGAAAATGAAATGAACATTGTGCTTGGCATCGAAAAGACCAAAATTTACAATATCATTTACTGTGACTACATTCATTGTCTATTTGACTGCATACCTACTCAGCGAAAGGTAAAACAACATTTACAGGCATCGGCGACGCAGGTGAATGAAACTCTTTATAGTCCAGGCAATAGGGGATTTTAGCAGGCAAAAATAATGGTAGTTCTGGAAATCGGCTTACTTTATGTTTTTTGGGTCGCTGAATCTGAATTTGTAACTTCCCACCAAAATTTCCCCCGGCAACACCCCCCCCCCCAAATAGTTGTTTTTAAATTAAACTTTTTATTGTTTTAGGGGGAAAGTATGTAGAAATTCAGAAAGTAGACAAAATTTGCAACAAATATGATATATGACGTAGGATAAACAGGGAGAGGGGGTGCTGCCTCGGAACATTCCCTGCGCGCTGTTCTCAAAAACCAAAATTTTTCAAAAAATCAATTTTTTTTTTTTTTTTTTTTTGGGGGGGGGGGGGGGGTGTTGCCGGGTGAAAGTTTGGTGGGAAGTTACAAATTCGAATTAACTGACCCAAAAAACATAAAGTGAGTCGAAATTCAGAACTAGTATTAATTTTGCCAGGTAAAATCCCCTATTGACTGGACTTGCATAACTTAGTGCACGTAGCGCCGCAGTGCATGTTCAGAGGCAGCCCTCCCCCCTCCTCGTTCATCCTACGTCATATATCCTATTTGTTGCAAATTTTGTCTACTTTCTGAATTTCTACATATTTTCCGCCTAAAACAATAAAAAATGTAATTTAAAAACGACTATTTTGGAGGGGTTGTGGGGGGGGGGGAGGATTTGGGGGGGAAGTTAAAAATTCGGATTCAGAAACCCAAAAAACTTAAATTAAACCTTATAGGGAAAGTTCGTAGGGGAGACGGGAGGGCAAATGTAAACGATGTGAGTGGTTAAGTGAAATTGCCCAACTTTGTCTACACCGCGGCGCCTGTTCCAAGGCAGATCCCCCCTCCCCATTAATCCTACGTCATAATGTCATATATCTTATTTATTGCAAATTTTGTCTACTTTCTGAATTTCTAGATATTTTTTCCCCTAAAACAATAAAAAAAATTGAATTTTTTAATAAAAACCTTTTTTAGGGAGCATTTTACCAAATTTTGGAGGGGGGTGTTGCCGGGGGAAATTTTGGTGGAAAGTTAAAAATTTAGATTCAGTGACCCCAAAAACATATAGTAAGCCTTTTTCCAGAACTACCATGAATTTTGCGTAGTAGAGTCCCTATACGGTCTCTATTGCCTGGACTATTAGTGTATATTATTTTAATCATGCTAGACCGATTTGCTTCACAATAATGCATTGGTCAGTAAGAAGGAGGTAGTGAGTAATGCAGTAAGTGTTAGAGGTAAGTATTTTACTAAGTATTGTAGGTATTGTCAGTAATTATTTGAGTAAGTTTTGGAGGTACTGTCAATAATTATTGCAGAAAGTATTGGAGGTAAGTATGCACTAAGTATTGCAGTAAGTATTGGAAGTATCGTTTGTAATTATTGCAGAAAATTTGGAGGTAAGTATTGCACTAAAGTATTGCAGTAAGTATTGGAGATATTGTTAGTAATTATTGGATATATTTTCAGTAATTATTGGCGGTATTGTCAGTAATTATTTCAGAAAGTATTGGAGGTAAGTATTGCACTAAGTAATGCAGTAAGTATTGGAGGTATTGTTAGTAATTATTAAAGGTATTTTCAGTAACTATTTCAGTAATTATTGGTGGTATTGGCAGTAATTATTGCAGAAATTTTGAGGTAAGTATTGCACTAAAGTATTGCAGTAAGTATTGGAGGTATTGTTGGTAATTATTGGAGGTATTGTTAGCAATTATTGCAGAAAGTCCTGGAAGTAAGTATTGCAGTAAGTATTGGATGTACTGTTAGTAATTATTGGAGGTATTTTCAGTAATTATTGCGGTAATTATTGGAGGTATTGCCAGTAATTATTGCAGCAATAAGGAGGGGCACACAAGGGTCAGCGTTGCAAAATTAAAAAAAAAAAAATGACAATTGAAATATTATGATTTTTTTCAATGAAAGTATCAATGTTTGTTTCATTTTGTGGGAGAATGTGTGTGATCAAAACTGTTTTAAAATTTATACTAACTTGTTTTCCGGAAAAAACAAAAAACTTTCGAGTTAAAAAATGTGTTCAATGATAACTAGCTGTCATGAAGTTTTTGAGTAATATTTAAAATCATGCCCCAAGACAAGTCTTCTCTAGTTGGTATTTTTTGTAAAGCAGCAGTTTGAAGCACAAGGGAAAAAAAAGCTTCACATAGTTAGGATTACCAATTCAAAGTTTTCAGTTTTGATTACTTCTTGCTCACTCTTCTGACACAAGCCAATTAAAGGATATTAAAAGATAGTATTTAGGTTTAGTTGAATTTTTCAAAGTATGACCCAAATTCAATCTCTAAAAAAATATGCACATGATCAAGGTTCGTGTGAAAATGCACAAATTTATTTTCGGGGAAAAAATAAATTGATGATAACAAGATGAGACTGTGTTTTCGTGGAATATTTAAAATTACACAAAAGAAAGATCTCCTCAAGTTACTCTAATATTTGAAACAGCAGTTATAATTTAAAAAAGCGAAGAGCCTCATGCGTATAATCGCCAGACTTCTCAACTAACCAATTCAAAGTTTTTAATTTCATATTATTGCTTCTTGATCACTCTTCTGACACAGGCCAATTAAACAATCTTAAGATAGTATTTATATTTAGTTGAGTTTCTAAAATTATTACATAATTAAAATGTCTAAAACAATATATACATGCTCAGAGATCATTTGAAAATTTACTATATTCAAAGAGTTTCTCTTACGTAAAAAAATATTCTCAATGATAACTAGCTGTGATGAAATTTTCGTGCAATATTTAAAATGATACCCCCCGAGAAAGGTCTCCTCAAGTTGGTCTATTCCGTGAAGCAGCAGTTTTGCGCACAAAGAGCGAAGAGCCTCATACGTATAATCGTCAGACTTCTCAACTTACCAATTCAAAGTTTTCAATTTCATGTGATTGCTTCTTGCCCACTCTTCTGACACAGGCCATTCAAAAAACTAAAAATAAAAAAGGTCGACCCAGACTTCCAGCCCGGGGAATCGGGCAAGAACGAGAGAAAAGGCAGGATTTCAGAATTTATGAAATTCAAGCGCGCCTTTCATTCTAATGAGCTTCTTGCGACACCTGTCCTTGCTTAGCCCCCTCAGGCTGGCAACTCTTTAGCCCCCCACGCGCGCCTTAAAGCCCCGGAAGCCCCGTAAATGCGAATGTATAATTCATTTTTCTCCAATTCTTTAGAAAGGTGTGGGCACCCCTCCAAGCGTATCCCCCTCCTAGAGTTTTTCTCTACCATCTTCTCCACTCTTTTTTTATAGAGATATAGAGCGTAGGCTTTATCGTGGCACACTTGAAAAACCTTATATTCTTATCCACAGGTCTTAGCGGACCCTATATATCGGCAGGAACACACGCCAAAAGTTTGAATACGGATGGTGAGAAACGCAGTCAGAGAAAGGGACTGCGGGGAAAATGCATGAAAGTGAAATCTTGGAGAGAAAGTGTTGTTTTTAGCTTTACGCTACCAAAAAGTAGACATTTTCATTTCTTTTTTCTTTCTTTCGTCGAAAACTTGAGCTTGCGCATAATAATTCATGAAATATGATGAAGTGTAAAAAATATACACAGAAGATGGAATGGTTTGTTTAGACATTTATCTCGTGAATCATTAACACTCTACTGAGCATTGTGACACATATGCTGCCAATTTTTTAGACATTCAAAGAGGTTTTTTTATAATGAGAATCATGTTTTTTCTGGCATTTTTTTATAAACCAAATCTTATTATGTACAAATTTTTCAGTAATAAATATTAAAACTATTTTTATAGAAAAGAGAAATAAAAGTATATTACAGTCCTCAGCAAAAGTTTAGACACTGGTTTTATTTAACCTTTAAATAAAAAATATGAACATTTGGGTTATACAAATGGCTGTACTCATTTTTAAATATATTTTAAACGTTTTAGGACGGAAATAACGGTTTTAATGTAGTATATTATTAATTTAACTGAAAAAAGTGAAATTTGCATATTGCAAAAGTTTAGACACTTTCGTGATTTTTGGCAACTGTTCATGGAAAAACGCAAACTTCAAACTTATGACGTTACATGCATGAAGCATTTAAGTGCACCTCGCGATAGTATCTGTTAGTGAAGATGCCGCGAGCTAGAAATTTTCAGTCAAATGAAGTAATTAAAGCATGGAAAGTGAAATCGAAAGGGAAGACTGTTGCAGAAATTTCAGCTGCTTTGAAACGTCCAAAGAAGGCTGTCTGTCAAGTACTGTCTATAGGTGATTCTTTCAGAGAAAAACATAGATCTAGAAGGACTCGTGTGGCCAGAAAACGAGATGGTAGAAGAATACATAAACTGGCATCTAGACAATTGATGATTGCTAGTCGCATTAAAAGTGAATCAGAGCTTTCTGTATCAACGGATACTTTCGTAGATGAATTAAAGCAAGATGTAAATTAGTTTACATGGAAATGATAAAACAACCAGCCTTGAAATCTCAGAACAAATTGACAAGAATGCAGCGTGCTCTTTAACTCTTTCCGTCGCGGAGTAATTCTGTTTATAAACTGATGAAATAATTGACTGACACCACAATTTATAAACGAATTTATTGGAAAATACGAACTTGCTTATTTTCACGTACATTATAAAAGGAAAATTTTAATTAAATATTCTTGATGCCATTTGTAAGTTTTGGAATTAAAATTAAGTGTCCTTTTTTAAGAACACAGCCCTCAAAAGACTTAATGATTTGGGCCTCTCTTTGTTTTAAAGTTCAAGTATCCCTGGAGTTTCTCAATGGTTGCTAAGCAGCGTAAGACTACATACATACATTGGAAAACAATTTACAGCCATTTGGTGAACTTTTAGCTCTTCCAAAGTATGTATTTGAGCAAGATAATGCATCCATTCATGTTGCATACAAATTAAAAAAGTGGTTTAACTCTCAAAATATTACTGTTCTCGACTGGCCCGCGTGTAGCCCTGATCTGAACCCAATCGAAAACTTTTGTGGAATCATATCTCATATGGTTTATGAAATTTTTTGAGAATACTCCTCTGTAAACGAGCTTCGATCTGCTGTTAAACGTGTTTGGTACGAAATAGACTCCCAAGTGATGCAGGATTTAGTTTCTTTGATGGAAAATCACATTTTTGCACTAATAGCAGACAGTGTATGTGCAGTTCGATTTTAATTTATGGATATTTTTCTGTAAATAGACAGATTGTCTAAATTTATCCACAATGTTAATTTTTTTTTTTTTTTTTTTTTTTTTTGCCATTATATATTATGTAAAGTGTACAAATTAAAATTTATTGTTTGTGAATAAAGGATAAGTCCCCAGTAATATATGACAGTTGAGTTACAACAATTCGTTACATACTTCTCAGTACAGAAGCACAATCGATAATGGTCTTAACTTTTGCTGCGCACTGTATAAAAAAAAGAAAATTAAGCTTTTATTGTGTATTTTGAGGCATATTTGATTTCTACTTATATATTCCTGCAATATGGGAAATATAATAAAAGTGACAATGAACCTTCCCCCCCACCCACATCCCTTTTTTTAAAAGCAATTACATATTTTCTACATAGTTAATAACTTTTCATTTCATATTGACAGTTACCGAATTTGTTTTCGATGTGATGCTAAAACGTGTTTTCTAGTAACATGAAAATGTTGAAATTTTATCTTCATTCTAGATCAAAGTTTGAATATTGAAGGAAAAAAAGCTCTAAATTTGTCAGTTTTTCTTTCTAAATATCCACTTTGCTTATAAATGATTTTCGGGAAATCTCCTGCCATTTAATACTAAAATTTTAAATTATCACTAATTGGACGAGGATTGTCAGATAACTACATTAATGAGAAAATTGGAAAAACTGCTTTAAAATTATCAAGCAGATATTTCATTATTTATTAACAATGTAGCAAATACGTAATTGCCTTTAAAAAATGGAGGTTTGTGTGTGTGTGTGGGGGGGGGGAGGTTTATTGTCACTTTTATTATCTTTCCTGTATTGTAGTAATATAAGCAGAAATCAAATATGCCTCAAATTACATAGTAAAAGCTTAATTTGTTTTCTTTTATAATATACATTTTTTTTCTTTTTTCTATGAAAATAGTTTTGATATTTATTACTAAAAAATTGCTACAGAATATATAGTTTATTAAAAAAAAGACAGAAAATCATGATTTAAAAACATGGATGGTGAAAACTACATTAATGAGAAATTTTGGAAAACTACTTCAAAGTTATCAAGCAGCTATTTGTCGCTATTCTTTTGGAAACTTGCCTAACATTTTTGCATTCTATTTTAGCACTTTTCAGTATAGTTGACAAGCATTTTTGACTTCGATTTCTCTAGCCGTCTGTCTGTCTGCGCTCTAACTCGCGTAACTATACTCCGATTATCATGTAATTGATATATCTTACCCGAGTAAAGTACCGAGTCTAAAGTACCCGAAGCTTCCCGGAATTTTAAGAATGTTTGTTTTGAAAAATCAGTTTCAAAATTAAACATATAGTATAAAAAAACTTAAAACCATCTTTATTTCAATTCTTTACTAAGAATGAGCTCCAGGACTTAAACCTTTGTGGAAATTATAATATACACGCATACACACACGTATGTATATGGAATAGATTTAAAAATGACGAAAACAAATTCAGAGAACCTCAAAATGTTAAAATATGCCCATATTTCAATAATCGGGTTTTTATCATGTTTCAATACGTTTTTTCAAACTCATATAACGTTATATATTCACCCGCTGACGCCTATTATGTTTCTAATATGACTTAATATTAACTTTTTTTTTTTTTTTAATTCGCAAAACTATTTATTTCATTTTCACTTTTCATGTGGAAATCTCACAATGGAAAAGTTATGACGTAATATTCACTTTTTTTTTATTTGCCAAACTGTTTATTTCATTTTTATTTTTCACGCCGAAATCTTGCAATAGAAAAGTATTTGTTGTGGTAAGAATTTCATTGTGCATTTTTAATTATTGGCAACTGCTATAACAAAAAATGTTTGATAGGAAATTACTGTTAAATTGGTGGTTTGTTATTTGCAATTAAAAATTAACTATAAATTATTTCACTTCCGGATTACTTTAGTTACCTCGGCCGTGTTTTAATACATATGTACGTAACGTTTCACAATTCTAGCTTCCAAACTGTGGATTTGTATAGAATTACAGACAGACAGACAATTTTTCATTTTTATATATTAGATTGTGTATTACTTATGGAAGTTCAGTATTGAAAATGAAGTGTGTGGCATTTGTAGTTCGTTTATAGTGACTCTAAAAAATCCATAACATTAAGGGGTCTCAGGACTCTTAAAATTGAAAAAAAAAATGACCATTTTCAACATTTAATATCTTAAAATGCATATCATTTTAAGACACAATTTTTATTGGAATTGAAAGATATAGGTATGTTCTTTCATTTTATGTATTTAAAAAATTTCAAGATGCAGAATTAGCATTTACAAGGGGTTCCAAACTGTCAGATATTTCACGAGCAGAAAATTGGTACAACAGATTATATGCACGATTAGAAAATAAATATTGCACCTAGAATGTTAATTTTGGTGCCTACTTATACTTCAGATTGTAGCAATTACCCTTAACCTAAAAAAACTGTATTTGAAGCATTTTTATATTTTTAATACAAAGTTGTATTTAGCTAATGCAAAATTTTGAAAATTTCAATAGTATAATACCCTAAAAAATATTAATTTTAACAATAAAAAGGAACTTTTAGGTTCAGTTTATACAGACTAATATAGAACAAATTTTTTGAAAATTTGAAGAAAATATATTCAGAAGTTTTTGAGATATAGTGCAAGTTATGCCCAAAAAGGTCAATTGGAGAAAAATGACTTCAAAGTTTCCGAAACGCCGCTTCAGCTATGGTGCAGGTATAATTCTGATAACCATAACTTCTGTTCTAATGGGAATTTCAAGGAAACAATTATATCAAAATGTCCAGAAAAGATAGTAATTTAATATCTAATAAAATTAAAATTTCGAAAATTTTGAAACTTTAAGAAGAGTTCTGAGACCCCCTAGGGAGGAGGGGGGGGGATCGTCTGCTATGAATTTTAATGATATTACATTATTAACCCATTGAAATTGATATACTTGATTGAGGTGTGCTACAAGAGGCTTACTGTAGAATACGGTGTGCATAGCATTTATTGTTCATTTATACACAAAAGAATTCGATTAAAATATTGCCTATGAGCAATAATTCCTGAAAATACGTTTTCAGTTGCAGTAAACGTTTTTAACCGCTTCCCTGACTATCCCGAGTTATCTCGGGTTCGTATATATGACAATTAATTATTATCCCGCGAAAACTCGGGTGTGGCATAATTTGTCACTACGATATATTTTATCACGTTTTTAATCGGCCTGAAGCTTAAAAAGAAAGAAAATAGTCTTATAAAATATAACAATTTATATATTATTAAATTATACATAATAACTGATTGGCAGTTTTCCAAGTTTTGTGATATGAGATGCAAATGATGAAAATCAATGATGTGATTGCAAAAAATGTGATGATTTTTTGCAGTTTTTTTCGCAAAAAATTGGTAAGGGAAGCATTAATTTTTTGTGTATTATTTTATGTGTATAAATTTTATAGATCATATAAAAGGCTATATAAAATAATTGAAATATATTTCGGTTTATTGACGGAAGTTGCTGAGGGGGGGGGGGGGGATTTTTAAACGTGTTATGCTTTTCTTAACTGAACTAAATTTTAGAAAAGTATGTAGTATATATACGAATCTATAGATCATATACAGGTCTGTACAAAAGAATTAGGATATTTTTACAACTATAGACGGTAACTGCCGAAATTGAGATTCCATATCTCTTATGCAGCTTCCAAATTGTTTATCATCATATAATCTGTTACTTATTAGACGATGAAGTTTTGTTGCAGTATTCTGAATGTGTTGGAAAATGTTTCATAATCTATGCTTGACGTATGATTTTTTTTCTTTCGTGTTTAATTCACATGTCTGTCCGCATTTTTTGCTTAAAATAAAGTACGTTTTGAATTGGGGGAATTTATCTATATTATATGGCTTAATATTGACCTTGTTATGTATTGGTAACATTCGGAACATCATCGTCCATAATATGTCATGAAAACATATCTTTCTTTCTCTTAAAGGGACAGTTTACCTCAAAATTGATCAAAAAATCTATTTTTGTTTTTTAATATTAAATAAAAGCCTGTTTAATTTTGAATATTTTGACACCTCACTTTTAATCATATGGCAATTATATCGTCAGATATTGTAAATTTTGTTAATACACCTCAACACAATTACCTACACAAATTAAAACGGTACTTTTCGGTTAGCCGGGCGCCAGTGTTATATATACACATATATATGTATATGTATACATATATATATACGCACACACATATATATACATATATATATATATATACATATATATATATATATATATATAACATATATATATATATATATATATATGCATACACATATATATGTATATAAACATGTATGTATATACATATATATATACATATATGTGTGTATATTTAACACTGGCGCCCGGCTAACCGAAAAGTACCATTACAACTTTAAATATCTTTTTCTCCATGTTCATATTTTTTTCACTTTCATGTTTTAAAAATTCTAAGGCTTTTTTGTATTTCACATAGAGATTTAAACTTTTTGTACGTGTTCTATATTATATATGTGATAAATCTGCTCATGGAATTAACCCTCAGGTTTTTTGTTATATTTCTTTTTTAAATAAAAGTTTAGGAATATGCGTTATAGCTCATCGTTTTACTCTATATATAGCAGTAAAGAAAATTATATTAAATGTAATATCGACGTATCTAAAAATCCATGTGCAGTCTTGTGTAATACACATCTGAAAATCTTTTTTAAAAAATGGGCAAAAATATCAATATTTAAAAAATAGTAGGTATCTTTAAAAATTCAAATTTTAGTAACTTTTTTAAAAATTTTCATTAAATCTGCAGTTCATTTTTCTTTTCAAAATGTACTTTTAGTTGAACATTAAAATGCAGTGAGTTCTTCATTTGAACCATACTTTTTTAAAGTAAACAAAATTGTTAAAAAGGAAAACTGTCTTCTTAAAGGGGCTGGTCACTCAGCTTCGGAATTCTCCTCCGTAATGTTAAGTCTATGGACTTTTGATGCATTCGTATATTTAAAATATCTTCTCGGGAAATTCATATTTTTAACACCTTTTTTCTGTGTACTCTTTTTAAAGGATGTCTCTTTTTTTCTTAGTTTTCAAAATATTTCTAAAATCTACGCTGAATTTGATATTTTATGTGTTAAGAGCGGGCAAACTGTGAGTAAGATTTTAACACTTCCTATAAAATTAACTCTGTACTTTAGAAATATTTTGAAGGACTAAGAAAAAACGAGACATCTTTTAGGAAGTGTACACAAAAAATAGAAGTTAAAAATATTAATTTCCCGAGGAGATATTTTAAATATACGAATGAATACAATGCCCATAGACTTTACATTAGTTGGGGAAATCGGAAGCTGGGTAACCAGGCCCCTTAAGAAGGAAATGTTTTAAATGTTTATTTATTACAGTCAGTTGAGGGTCAAAACTATTTTATTGAATATTCCATACTTTTTATTTTCAAATTTTTTTTTAAATATAATGTATAATTAAGTAAATATATATGAGTAAATTTCTAAACTATCTAGTACAACATCATGTTGAGAGTGGCATTGCAATGATGTCACAGTTCGTCACTTCTATCACAGAACAAATGGGAAGAAAATAATAACACCACATGATATTACTTTATGAAACCAAAACTTAACCTAAAATTGAAATTCCAAAATTTGACTAAAGTAACTCTTGAAAAATTTAATCCCAATGAGAAAGAAGAAAAATATTTCTAAAAAAAAAATACATAAGGGAACATAAAATTTAATAAAATGATGTTACAACTAAATCCCCAATCAACACAGCATCGCCCCTATATCAAGTTATGTTACAGCCAACAACACAAATAAAATAAATAGATTAACTATTATTTCAGAACATCGTGTTCACCTTGAGATTATATAAGAACATTTAAACACTTTTTTAGTAATAAAAAATCATAATTTTCATTTTGTATGTTTAAATGTTCTCACCAACAAAAAAACCACAACAATACTTAAAGCGTTTAATATAATGCTTAAAACGGTAATCCATATAAATTAATGGAATAAGTGTTAAAAAACTTTTATTCCATAATGGCATAGATTCAGCCTCGTAAACATATAAATTTTGAAAAACGGGCAAGACAAAAGAGAAAAGGAGAGAGGGGAGTATTTGAAACCACTCATATATTTTTTAATAAATATTTCTTGAAGTCATTTGTTTACTTTAAGCCACTTTATTTTATAAAAAATTCTGTTTCCGAATTGCTTATGAACACTCACACGTAAATGCGTGTATTTGAATATTTAGCCCTTTTGTAATTTCCTCAAGCGTGACAAAATCTGTTTTGCAACAAATGTTGCCGAATGGAATGCAAGCATGTTATAAAAGTATTTCCGAACATCTGTCCGAAGTACGTTACGCGTCACAAAAAGCAGGTGGCATAAATTTCGCCATATTGGAATCGCCACTGTTCTGTTTTGCTCATGTGTTGCAAAAGCATAACATGCTGAAATGAAACATTATATGATACTTATTAGTAGTGTATGTATATTTTTTGAAGGTATTGAAAGTTTTAATGAAACTTCAGTATTATTTAAAAAATAATAATTACTCACATAAAAGGGGAGTAAACAAATAAATCTTATTATTTTTTTAAAGTGCATTTTTTCCTTTTCCGTTTAAAACGTTCAGCGCTCAAATGAAAAAAAACTCGCTTTTGTTAGCTTCGTCTATTGAAAAATCAATATCTCGCCCAAAACTTTTAAATACATTTTTCTCAAAACAGTATTTTTTTAACTAATGGGTATTTAAGGAAAAATAACAAAAAAGGTATCGACTTATGTATATAGTGATGCTATGTGAGATACATTCTTATCTGGTGAACTATTAAATTTGTCTTTGATTTAATTTAATATTATTATTATTATTATTATTATTATTATTATTATTATTTATTATTATTTTATTATTTTTTTATTATTTATTATTTCTTTTTTTGACGAGCGTATAGTTTTAAGAAAATCTTTTCCCATTTCCCCACGGAAAAGTCATAAAATTAAAAAATATACATATAATATAATTTTTTGGTGAAAATGAATAGTTTGCCAGATTTTTACATTTAATTTTGAAAAAAAAAATCTAAGAACAACAAATTCTAAGTGCGTTACCAAGCTCTCCACCAATAATAAGGGTCTTGTGGTGCAGACTGTAGATTATGAAGCATTTTCTTGTTCTAGGAGCTCCCTGAATGACCAGACTATTTTTATTATTTTGTAATTTGTTGTTTAAAGTTTGTCTAATTTAATGGTTATTTCCTTTAGAAAATAACTTGTTTCTATTTTTTTTTTTCAAAAAATCTACAAAAATTATCTTAATTAGTAAACCGACACACCACCCTACCTGCTTAAGAAAATAATTAATAATCGTGAATAATTATAAAATTATTATTCATATAAAGGAGAAAGTCCGACTCTTAAATGAGTGAGATTTTTGTACCTAAATTTTATTCTATAAAGATCTGATTTCAATACACGGAAAATAAAAAAAAAATATATTTTCTGTTTCGTACTCAATACATTGAATATGAAAAAACAATCTCTATTCATTATTTATTTTCCCATAGTAGAAATATGATTTTTATTTAAAGGGCATTGAATAATATTCGAGATGACAATAAATAATGTCCAAGATAGGATATTTTTCTTGTTCAATGTCCTTTGATGCTCAAGAAAAAGTGTTTTTCATTTATTACAGATTTATAAATTTTAATTAATTTAATGCCAATTATCTATTTCAAGACATTACTATTCTACAAAAGACTGAAGAAGAGAGTGATAATCACCGTTTATATAAAAGGCTAATCAATATAAAAGTCATTCGGTCAGCAGTCTAATTTTAACGTTATACGTCACATAATGACATTCTTCAGCTTATTACTTTAATTGTTTTACTTATATATTTACTTACTAAAAGTAAAAATTAGAATTTATTAAAAAATTAATTTATGCCAATCTCTTAAAGAGTTTTTAATAAAAGTGCATACAAAATTCCCGCAATCTATGATTAAAACTTCAATAAGAAATATATATTGACCAATTTTTGTCTATTTTTGTCTAAATTTTCTCAAAATATTGTTTCAATTTTGTACTTTTATAGTATCAATATCACGCTGTTTATATTTCAAAACGCATATAGAAATTAATCCCTGGCAGTATTTACCTAATATTGAAGAAATATTCGCACCAGGATGCAATTTTTTCTAATAAAACGCAAACATTGGTTAAATATTTCAACTAAATTTAAAATAAAAACAATAAGTTTTCGGCATTTTTTAAATATTCATATTACATTACAGATATATGATATATTTTGTTATTACTTTGTATGTATAAGGCTTCCAGTGATTCCGAAGTATCGATACTATACACATTGAATGTGTATTTCCAATGGTTGACACATGTAATTTTAGTGCAATATTTAGCCAATATTTGTTTATATACTAGAGAAACCAAATAAAAGTATCAAATATGAAAACAGTGAAGGAAATGAAATAGAGAAAGAGAGAGTGATGTTAATTCATAACGCATCTTAATATATGTGTGTGTGTGTGTGTGCCAACAACGTATTTCAAACTGGATTTGCCAGATACCAGTATTATAAGACCAGTCAAATAGTCATTTTCATTAAAGCTGTAAAAGCAGTTATTTTTAAGTTTACACTGAAAAAAAAGAAAAGAAAATCTGTATTTTGCCAGTAAGATTTCCGAATGTTTACCGACTTTTTTTCACAGTGTAAAAATAAAACAAATCCTATACAGCATTAGTGAAGATTCCAGATTTATCTAGACTTTTAAACACTGTTTTGAATTTTGCAATACAATTTCCGTAATTTTACGAAAATTACACAGTGTAAAAATAAAAATAAATCCTACAGTCTTTGTGAAAATGACAATTTAGCTAAAACTTTAACACTGTTATCTGTCAAATATATTCTGAAATCCACATTTGAAACTTTCTGGTCCTTCAAAAAGTCTCGAGAGAAAAAAAACTGTAAAAATATTGAAAAATTGTACTGGCAGGCGATTGAATTTTTTTTTTTTTATCTTTATTTTATTTTATTTTGTACAGTTTTTTTTTAATTTAGAAAAGCACTGGAAAGCACTATTAGTAAAATAGTGCCTACGGAAGCAGAATTCTTACTTTAATACTTGAGCACGTTCAAAACATTTTCACAATCAAATGTGTATGTTAAATGTAATTTAACCATACCTAATGCTGAAATATGGCGAAACTTTTTGTAAGTCTTTAATTTATCTTTAAAATAATATATTATGAAATATGTATTTCGATATATTATAAAAAATAATTTTATATAAGTGCTCCAAATGTTCGATGGCCTATATTTTAACAAAATGATAAAAACTTTTTTTTGCATGTATTTACTTTAAAGGGTTTTTTTTTTATCATTACTACACTTCTTTTATACTTGCATCGCTGGAAAATATGTCTGGAATACTGACATCATCTTTGAATTTGGCAATCGATTTTCTAATTTTCTTTAAACTAAACACATAAAGTATATTAATTTCCTAATGTTTCTTCAATAAATTCAATACCTGTATGACAGGTTTAAAATATATATTTATACTTATACTATTATATAAAATTAAAGGCATTTCAGTTAATTGCAAATTAATGCTCGAATATAATATACTTAACTATAGTTATAGTGTAAAGCAAATTTTTTGTTTCAAATTAAATATACAATTAACCAATGAGTGGACTAATTTATAATAACACTTAGAAAATAATTAGCATGTTGTTTCTAAGTTCATGATATAAATACTTTTATTATTTTCATAAAGAAAATCACAAATACGTATAAAAATATGTGGCATAGTAATAATCGATAAAATTGAGTTTTTAATGGGTTAATACAAAATAGTAATGTTCATAAAAATTTTACTTGCTTTAGTTTGAACCTAAATAATCATATATTTTAAATATTTTTCTTGGTTAATATAAAATGCAATTTAACTATTTGTTATTTACTGTTATGTTATATTTTTTATGATTATATGTGTTATGTTATTTTACAACTTTCGCTTTTTAAATTCATTAACACAGTAAAGAACAAGTGAGAAACAGATGAGACCAAATTAAATCAAAAAATTATTTTTAAAGTTATGAAAGAATTTGATCAATAAATGTTTTCTAAAGTATATTTGGATAAGCAATACAAAAACAATAAGAATTAGTAATATTAGCCCAAAACTTATTTTTATAATAATCAACACCCTATGTTTGAAAGTTTTGACACCACTGTACAAACAAAAATGCAATTCAGTAACGATTTTTTTCTCCTATTTCTTGCATTATGTTATTTAAAACCTTCTTTAATTATTTTACTGGTGTCGAGTTTCAAACTAAATTGCACATTTACTTTTAGATGAGAATCATTTAAAACTGCAAATATTTTGAATGTTTATACATATAACTCAGAAAACATTAGTAATATGGCTGTTAAAATATTATGAATAAGATTTATATAAAAACATAATAACAACAAATACTCCTTTCAATTTCATTTCTACATTACTCAGAATAAGTGCTGGGTAAAAGTTTGAAATAACCTTTGATTTTTTCTTATTTCATTATTTGATTAAAAATACATATAAATTCTTTTAAAAATACATCAATGTCTTCTCTGCGTAAGTCTGTATTATATGTATATAGCTATAGTCGATATATTGGTAGATAAATTCGTATATAGATAAATAGATAGGATTATAAATAAACAGGCAAATAAATACGGTATATATATTATTTATATCTATATTCTCTCTCTCTCTCTCTATATATATATATATATATATATATATATATATATAAGAGAGAGTGAGAGACAGAGAAAGAGAGAAAGAGTGAGGGAGACCGACAGACAGACATATATACACATAGATCATTCAAATTTAAATGATTTGCGATTATTTGCGAATGATTTGCGATTTTTAAAGGCCATTACATTTGTCCAATAAAATTATTTCAATATGATAGAAAATTGAAACTGAATCTGTTTTACTTCAAGTATCGTATTTAACTAAAGGAGAGTAACTCAAATTGGCAGAATCAATCGTTATTCACTTTTAATAGCATTCCAAAATGAAAAACTCTGCGATCAAAGAAAAAAAAAGTTTTAACCTCTATCTAAGCTGTGATGTCAATAATTGGGAAAGCCTCTATCGTAAATCGATTACTACATACAAAGCTATGTGGATGATAACCATTAGAAAAAGATGAAGGTCCAGTAATATTTATATGTTCATGCTTAAGGGAGTTCGTGATATCTATTATTGTTGAAACAATTCGTAAATACAATCAATATGTTTTCATAATGACTGTATAGGCTATTAAAATTCAGTTAATACGAATATAGAAATTTCTCTTTTGTATCATGATATATTTATTGTGTGGATACATTCACCTGTGAGTGAAAATAAAAATAGTTCATGCATAAAACATTTTACAATACTTTCAGTGAGATCTCAAATTCCCCTCGCTAATGTTAAACCTATGGACGGGAAATGCATTCTCATTTTTAAATTAGCTCATAAGAATATTCATATTTTTTAAAAGTGTACTATAAATTACTCAAGAAATAAAAATTCGTTGAAAAAGTTATTTATTCTCTAAGAATATTTTTTAAGCATTCTCTTTCAAATTAGCCTATAGGAATAACGTTTTTCCACGGTATTATTTAATGCTTAACAACTATGCTTAAAGAAAAAGAAAAATGTCTTCAAATACTAAATAAAATGAACAAACAACTAAGTATATATAATTTAAAGTATACCTTTTAAATACTTCTCAGAAATATTCAGTTTTACAGTTTCAACAAATTTCAGTCAATATCGTAAATAATCTTTCTCTAAACACTTTTGTGAATTGTTTTCATTGTAAAACAGATAACACAAATCTTTTAAACTGCGTGTGATTAATTATTGTTCAAAATTAATGCAGATTGGCAGTAAGACGTCACATTATACAGTGTTTAGTTATACGCTATTCTGTATGTAGTATCTCAGACAAGGAAGAGGATGCAAGAATCTTGAACTACTATGTTAAATCATTAACGATTTTCACAGCCATATTTTAACAAACTGCTCATAAAAACTTCTTAAAATAACCATTTATATATTTTTAAGAATTCTTATCCACAATTCAATATTAAATAATTCTTATTCAAATTTCTAAATAATTCTTTCCTCAAAAGCTTACAACAAATAAACTTGTCTACCAAAGTGCACAATAGTTTAAACCTAAAAATAAAATAAAAGTCGAAAAATTTTGTTTAAAACTTCCAACTCTCAACGGAATCGAATCACTGTATCGGGCCTCTCTAAGCAGAAAAAGGACATTCAATTTAAATACCCACGCCCAGAAGTGACCAACGTTAGTGGGCAACCTACCATGAAGCCCCGGGAGAGTTTACCGGCACTAGCGGCTCTCTTCGGCCGTAGGGAGTCATGTCTGTCGCGGCAACGGACTTACGGAATCCCCGATGAATTCGGAGACAACCCGGAGAACGGGCTATTTAGGGCACTTTTTTTGCATAAGTTCTAAACTTTGAATGACTTTTGCGGAAAGCAATCTCCAGGGCGAATGTTCGCAGAAAGACAGAAAGGGAGATGTGGGGAATTTGAATTTTCTTTCGAATTGCGGCCTTAAAAGTTAAAAAAATAGAGAGTGAAAATATAAAGGGGGGAAAAAATAGTAAAATTTGATAAAGAAATAAAGGTTTTTAGGTAAACATCAATTCTTTCTTTTCAAAATTTCCTAAATCTGTCATTATAGTGCATTCATAAATGCGATTTTTAAAAAGAATAGTATTATCACAAATGCAAAATCATATTCATTCCTACATCAATAATTTTTTCCATATTTATTCAGACGCCAAATAAATAACGCCAAATTTTTGTTTTGTAAATATGATTTTCTTTTTTTAGTTATCTCATAAATGAAGAAGGGTAGAAAAATATAAATTTAAAAAGCAAATGTTAAAAACGCCAGAAAAAGCAAAAATTCCGCAGACTAGATTCGGTAGCATTTAGCGCACCGTCCGCAGTGCAAAAAAATAACGGAAACTTGCTCATTTATATAGAGGAGAAGAGGATTCAACTGAGAAGTCAGAAGAATTCAGTTGAATCCGCTTCTCCTCTATATAAATGAGCAAGATTCCGTTATTCTTTGCACTGAGGACGGGTACGCTAAACGCTACCGAAACTAGTCTGCGGAATTTTTGCTTTTTCTGGCGTTTTTAACGTTGCTTTTTAAATTTATATCATTCTACGCCAAGTAGCATCTTAATAATTATTAAAGTACAAAAATACAATTATTTTAAGAAAAATACATATTAAAAGTTTTTCTTATCTTGCTCAACAGCACAAATATTTCTGAAACACAGAAAGTAAATGGAATGCATAAAATGTGTTCTTTAAGTGATAAAAATCAATCAACATTTTCAATTATACAAAATATGTTATACAGCTTGAATTATAACTAATTGCTCCATTTTGATAACCTGTTTGTGACTGCCGAGTCATGAAAATCAAATTAAAAGGCTAGCTTTGACAACAAATTTTTCTGAAACATCTTGTGTCTTTATAAGAAAATGGCTCGATTTCTAAGTATCTGAATAGAAAGTTATGGATATATCTAAAAATATTATGCATTTAGGATTATACCTGCAAATTTTATGCATTTATGAATAAAAAATATAACTTCGTAAATATCTGTCATGAAACAGCCAATTTAGAATTGCAGCAAACTTAAGATATAGAATATTACTTCGAAATTTTCTTCGGCTTAAGGGAAGGGCTTGTTTGAATTGGCTTCTTCGGCTTGTTTGACGCGTTGACCAAATGTTCATTTCATCCTAAACCACTCATTCGATCATGAAAAAAAAGTTTGAATAACTTTATTGAATCTATATTTATTAAATGAATTAAGATGATTTAACTAAAAAAAACATAAAGTTCGTTTTTTAAAAATCACAATAAAATCTAAGTATTTATGTATTTTAAAATATCCTTAATTCATTTGATAAATATAGATTCAATAAAGGGCACAGATGTCATATCATAGTTGGCACGATTTTTTTCTGACGCCAATGTCATATACGCAACGGGTACTTAATTGGCGCCAAAGTGTCGTTATTTTGCTTGATATAGTAACCCAGATGTTGTTGTTTTTGCTATTGATGTTTTCGCCAAATTGGCGTCCGAAAAAAATCGCGCCAATATGGGGCGTACATGACATCTGTGCCCAATAAAGTTATACAAATTTTTTTGCAGGGATCGCATGAGTGGTTTAGGATAAAATGTACATTTAGTTAACCCATCCTGCCCCGACAGTTCTTTAAAGTACCATTAAAATAACTTTTTATAAAATGTATTTAATACATCGATTAGTAATTATATAGTTTAGAATGAGTTATAGATACTTTTTTTTTTTCTTGTTCCAAAAGCATTATGGGTTGCACAAAACAAAAATATTTTTAAAAGGATGATTTCTTTTGCATTTGCATTTTTTCAGCTTTCTTCACGTTGAAAGATTGGGGGGAGGGGGAGAGAAGTTTCAGTTCGTAAAAATTTCTGTATTTCTATTGTAAGAACATTATATTTGTACATTTCCTAATTCTACAAAACACCAAGAAAAATATTTTAAATAAAAGATGTCTGTAGAGTTATAAATATTGCACAAAATCCCTATAAATTCAAATTTAATCAATTAATTTTAATTGGCAAAATCCTTCTAAAATTTATTAAATGATTGTGTAAATTTTCTAACATAGTTTCAAAAATTCACAAAAAAAAAAAAATGCTTTAGAAGATGAAAATTTCATGAATTCATAATTTGGGACATAAAGGGTTCACATGTAAAGCAACTCAATAGGTTACCCCTTTAAAAAAATCAATTTTCATGATGTTTTATAAAGGAAGCATTATTTTTTTAGAGGCATCATTTACGAATGTCAGGGTTGGGAAATTGCCCTCTTTAAGTTTCAAGCCTTTTTGTTTTTAAACTAATAATAAGGAAACAAAGAAACAAGGTAAAGGTTTTCATTTGTCTTTAACAATGTATTAATTGCATGTAAATAAATTATAATAATTCAAACATTCCTTTGAAAATGCATGTTAAAAGGAATGTAAGAATTTTTTTTTCATTTCAAGTTGACAGGAAGTCTTGATTTGCTTTATCTATCACAAGATTTTTGCTCAATCCGAGGAAAATGTGAAATGATGCTTCTAATTTTTATACAGTATATCTTAAAACGTTATGTACATGCAATTAGAAATTCCCTGTTGTTTTTAAAGTTATCATATTTCGATCTGAGAGCAGATATAAAGAGAGAAGGAGCGTTCAAATTTAATTTTTAACTTTGATAAACAATAGTGAATATTTTAGGAAAAGCAGAAAGAACCTTAAAGAAACAGAGATAAATAATACATTTAATCTTTTTAATGCTTTAGTATCTGTGTTATTTACATGCGATAATTTTTCAATGTAAGATCAAACTAGTCAATTTTTTGTGATTATATTTACAGCCATGCATTTCTAAATGTAATATATATGAATAAAATAATTACGGTGTAATATTATAAAAATTTTACTAACTCTAATATTTTAAAGCTCCATTAGATAACTGAAAACTAAGGGATATTTTTTTAATATTGTAATATATTAAACAAAAAATATAAATATACATTCATAAAATTCAAATAACTCATCCATAAATTACAAAACTTTAATATAAATTCATTAAATTTTACACATATTTATTTTTGTTACATATGAAATTCGTATTACAAAGTAAAGTACACTATTTATAGAACCTGTTTCAGAAAAAAAAATAATATTTCACGTACATAATGCTTCTTTCGAGTGTATTTTATAGCTTTTCTTGATGATTTATTTCCGCATATCAGATATTTTTAGTTCTTAAAATAAAAACAATGCAAAAAAAATAAGTAAATTTTCAATAATATTATTATTAAACCGTACCAAAAAAAAAACTTTAATAAAGATTTTTAGATCCTTACTTTGTTAGATTTTATATAAATCAAGTAGTAAAATAAATTGTGCACACTTATTCAAAGTTATATACAACATTCTAAAAGTTAAATATCATTGATTGTTTTATTCAAACTATATAGTAGAAATTAATGGTTAGTGAAGTAAGACATGTGTTTTACCGCGTCCTTAATCCGTAGCTTTTCAAAATTTTTAACCCTATAGATTGTTGACTTAAATTTGCTTGTAATGTTTTTCAAAAAGATGAGCTGAAAGAAGATCTGCTTAAAAAGTTGTAAAATATGTAAAATACTAAAGAAACTTACATACATTTGAAAAATAAATAAATTGCGCAGACATTAATTTCCATTATAGAGGCGTGGTTGTTTGGAGAGAGAGAGAGAAAGATATAAATAAAGAAAAATGCGTGTAAACTTGAAAATACAAAAATTCAAAAAGTAGAGAATAAAAAATATTATAACGTTTTTCTACTATAAAAACTCTTAACATAATAATTATTTTTAAATTTAGTACTAATATTTGTTTTTCAAGGAACAACATCTATTATTTAATAAAACATTTATATATTGTTGTTTTTTATCTTTCATTTAAATGTTCATTGAAAAACGTATTATTGTTTTTTTAAGCTTTGTAAAAAAAAAAATAAGAAGATAAGAACTAAGAGTTTTATTATTATTATATATATACAGCCAAACCTCGTTACAACGAATATAAGTTTAACGATTTTTTTAGTTTAACGAATATAATATGGATAGTTAAAAAAATTCTATCATCCTATTTCATTATAAAAAACATCCACTTTAACGAATTTTTCAGTATAGCGACTTTAATCAGTGCTCCTCAGAGATTCATTGTAACGAGATTTTACTGTATATATATATAAAAAAATTACGTCGTTTTTATAACAAAAATATTAAAATTGCTTTCCTAAAATATTATGATAGTTATTTTATGATTTTGAGTTAAAATGTATTATTTTAAAGCTTTAAAATATATTTTTCACCATTATAGGAAGTACATTCTTATGCTTATTTTAAATCAAAATCATTTCGTGTGCTTATTTCAAATATCATTTAATAGTATTTGTAAAACTTAATTCTTGTACTTTTTTGTAGGGTTATTGTGCAATAATGGATAACTTTTATACATCGTTGCAATAATATTATGTTGTTTTAAAAAGTGCTTAATCAATAGTGTATAAAATGACAAGAAATGGTAAAATGTTATCTTAACATTGAAAATACCTACAATGAATTGATATTAGGATTTATTTTTAGATATTTGAAATAAATGTAAATAGTTTCGCAATTTTAAATTGCTTTTTTAATAATTCCAGTATAAATGCAATTAATATAACGTCGGTGGAATATGAAAAATAAAATGCGTTTCTTTAAAGCTTAAAACTAGATTGTAAATTGAACATTGCTAAATTCTATTAATTAATGAATAATTATATTTACAGAATAACATTTTATAAAGTCTTTTTATTTAAATATGGATAATTAAATGGAAGCCTTTCTTTGAAATACGATACATAAATCGCCTTACTTTATAAGGATTTGGCTGAGTAAATAAAATTAAATGTAATTAGTCATTTGTAATCTTATTATACAAAACACAGATGAGTAAATGGAATTTATTCTCTGAAGAAAAACCTTTTGATAGTATTTCTTTATAAAAATCTTAATGAGCAAGTTATTTTTATAATAACCACTTTATAATGCAAGTTTGTAAGAATATTGATATGAGTGAATATATATTTTTAAAATATATATATTTAACAAGATTACTGTCTAATATTGTAAGCAAATGATACATAATTTTTCCTGAAGAAAAAAAGCCTTACAAAACAACATTTTATAAATATTATTTAAAGAAACTACATATCTTTAGTAAAATAGCGATGTTTTTAAGATAATTATTTAAGAATAATACTTTTTAAATACATGGAAAAGAGAACTACTTTGTTCCACTTTCCACATTAATAACACTAATTTTCGTAACTTAATTTAATATTTCCTTAATAATATTAATAAGAATGTATTCTATTAAGACTTGATTATTTCATTTCCTCTATGAACTAAATAAAACCGCTTGTAAATATCCCAAGTCTATTCTGAAAGCTTTTTTCCCCTCCGAACACTCAATCCCCTGTAAAGCCATCGTCGTGGTTGATCTCTTCTACAAAATTCTCTCTCTTTCACCACGTCTCCCCTTCCTTTAGATTTGGCCCTTTTTCATCATATTCCTTTTTTTCGACGCTGAAATGGGGATTTCCAAGCTTTTAAGAAATTGTTTTGGTGTTTTTAGTAGGTCCACACATTTTTTTTTTTTTTTTTTTTTTTTTGTAACGGGAAGATGAAGGTCATGGATAGACATGCTTTTGATCTAGCACAATCACGTCGTAATTGAAAATTTTAAGGATATTTATGAAGAAGGTTATTTAGGCATTTACGATATTGTTTTAAAGTGTTTGAACTAAGATTTTGATAAATTTGTTTTCTGAAATGTATTTTTATAGATTGCGCTGAATATGATTTTTTTAATACAATTATTTTTAAATAATAATTGCTTTTTTTATTTACACAATTCTACGATTAAATAATCCAAAAAATAATATTAGGAAAGAATGATATTCAAAAATAAGCCCCTCTACACACCATAATACATGATCATTATATTAAATGTAATAATAATACAACAAATAAAAATAGAATTTCTCGTAATAATTTCATAATTGCACCATAAACTTTAGTTATTTATTTAATTGTTCAATTTTTTTTATTATTATCGTTTAAACTTTCGAAAATTTTGATTATTTTTTAAAAGGTGAATTAAGTTTCTGAGTCTTTTTCATTAAAACGATAAAGTAACTATTTATCGTTATTATTATATAAATATGTGAATCATTCTTTTTTCGGTTTTCATTAAATTTAAATTTAGGTTTGGTTTCATAGTTGATAGACTCAAGGATTTAATTATTATAAAGCAATTTCAATAAAATTATTATGCAGAAAAGATCAAGTATAAGCTTATTAAATTAAAATATTGATGATATTTTATATACATATTAATTTTCAATTATGTATCATGCACAGTTGTAGATAATTCAATATCAAAATTTTAAGAATGTATTTTAGCACTATTAAAATATTCAAAAACTTTAAAAAAACTCTTCTAAAGTCCAATGCATAGCTTAGTTGAACAAAACTATACATAGAACTCAAGTCAATACAATAAATTCATTATGATATATATATATATATATAATGTTACAGTTATAATTTGCTGCTAAATTTACTAAATTAATTATTGTAATAGGATTAGATGATGTTTTGTAATTATATTATGGCTATATATATATATATATATATATATATATATATATATATATGGAATGGTTATACCGTAGAAATTGTATAATGCGACAAAAACAACAACAAAAAGTTGAAAATGTGCAGTATTTTATTCT
The DNA here is from genome assembly GCA_963932465.1 of Maratus speciosus. NCBI lineage: Eukaryota > Metazoa > Arthropoda > Arachnida > Araneae > Salticidae > Maratus > Maratus speciosus. Next base: position 520,108,385 of record OZ010792.1, on the reverse strand, counting down.
CAGACTCTTAGAAAGTATCGTTAAAAAATAAAAAGCAATAAAACATTTATTATAGCTTCCAAAAATGTCTTAATAATAGACATTTGTCTTTTGCTTTAGAAGGCTCAATTTTGAATATTTCTCCATACTGTTTAAGATTAAATTAATTTACATCTCACTTTCAGAATATTGTTACGTTTGTAAATAGTTCTATATTATTACTTCTCTTTTTTGTGTAAAATGTGAGATTTAAGAAGAAAATTTTTAGCAGAAAAATATTGGTTAGTATTACTTATTACTTGCAAGATAAGTAGCTCTTCATTGTCTGAATTTTTAAAATATAAAATGTACTCTTATTATTTTAACACTATGTCTACCGGTGTCAAATGACACCTTTTAAAAGATTTTGGTTTATGGTGTTTCATTTCTAATTTTTAGATTGAAACAATTACAAATCATCTTTAATACATTGAAGACTTTTTAATGCTTATTACATTCAAAACTACGAGCAAAATAAACAGAAAACAAAACTTTAAAAAGGTATCATTTGACACCGGTAGAAATAGTGTTAACATTAAAAACTTATTTTTTCCTTTAAGCAAATACGATATATGTAAAAATAAATAAATAAAGCCTTTAACCCGATTACTAACTTTAATATTAACACATTAAATGTCATTCATTTCATTTTATGTAGACAATTTTTCATAAAAATATTTAAATAAAAAACTCTAAGCGAGTGCAAAAGGTCTTTTTTTACTAGCTGTCATTTTGTGTTTCGAAACCTTGACTATAAGAAATTTTGCATTCATTGCATTGGAAAATATTATATCACTTAGTTTCTAGATTTATTAATATTTTTTTATCCCTAAATATTTCACATTCGGTGTTTATATAGAAGTTTAAATTGATTCTTTAGTATTGTTATTGTTGTTGTTGATGTTGTTGTTTATATCATAGCTCTGATTTTTTTTTTTTTTTTTTTTGTCAAAAAAAAAAAAAAAAAAAAAAAAAAAAAAAAACCGTTGATAATATAAATCTATAACTTGAAATTTTATTATTATACTGACCGTTATGTTTAAAATTAACAATAACTGGGCAATTTATAAAATTACAAAATCACAAAAAAATTATGAAATATTATATAACAAATTACAAAATATTTAATCAAATTATGTTTTAAATTAGCAATTAATAATAATAATATAATGGCTATTGATATTTTTAATCTAGAAATCATAATACGATTCGATTTCAATCGATGAAGTTGAAAGTATTATATATATATATATATACTCGAATATATACATATATATATGCATGCATTTTTATTCACTCTTCTGAAATTTTCAAAAACGAAGTTCAAATTTTAAGAAAATAAAAATAAAGTAAACACAAATGTAAGCTTTAAAAAACTTTTCTAGTGGATATAATATTTTTTTTTAATTCTATAAATATCATCAACGCAGTTTAAATACAAAATTATTTTGTAAATGTAAGTAAATCTTGTTGGCATTAAATAAAAACGTTTTTACACAAAATTTCCCAAGAAAATGAAAACATTCAAAACTTTCTCGCGATGTTTTTGAGTTGAGAACTTTCAATTTGAACGTCCAGTATACCCTAAAACAAAGATAAACGTTTTAAAGAGCGCTTATTTATTCAATTTTTATTATTTAATAGCCCCTATTTGGCTTTTGTTTCCCAACAAAGTTCTAGACAGTTATTGTCGTATTTCACACCAGCCTTGATCTCCATCTCCCTCTCCTATGATCTTTCTCTCGTCTGAGAGATGGCCTCCTCCACCCTCTGAAATCTCTCTAGGCTTTGTACTTTTGAGGGTCTTTTGATTAGGATCCCCCTACACCTAGCGATAGACATTCTCCCTCCTTTCCCCTTTGATGTAATCCCACTTAAACCGGGGGGCACCTGCTTCCAAAGGGGGGAGGACACCGGTCCACTGATTCATACGTCACAGGGTAGGGGGGAATTTCGCGAGGGGATAGTGGTTTTATCATCCGCTAATTACATTAAGTAGTTGAATGTTCGCGGTTTCATCACGGTGTCTTTTAAACGTGATGTAAACAAAAACTTCAAAGAAATACTCCGCAGTCGCTGAGGTGATTCTAACAGCCTATTATTAAACTCATAATTGCTTTAAAAAATTGTGGGACATTAATTTGTTTTAAAATAACAATAAAAAAAAAACTTGCATAATTGTAAGCTACATTTCTTTTCTGCTGTTTTAGAAAATTGACATCAATAAAAAGTAAAATAATGAATGTTATATATGTTAAAATAGCTCGTTGTTTGAAAAATAACTCTTGGGCTTTAACTGTTGTCATTCATTATAGATAAGTATTTATACGTGTAATACTTTTAAGATTTTATGAATTATATTTTATAAAAAGGAAAAGATATTAAACAAAATTCGTGGAGTGTAGAACAATTAAACATTTAATGTACTTCAAAAGTAAAATAAATCTTAAACAACAATAACAAAAATTAACATCCAGAACTTTGCAAATATAAAAAATAAAATTACAGAATACTTTTAGAGGATTATAACACATGTATATTATATAAATATTTATATATATAGTTTATATCTATTTTTAAGATTTTATGCTCACACTTTATATATATATATATATAAATATATAAGAAAATAAAAATCCTGTAAAGAAATTCGTAAAATGAATATAGAGAAAACTTTAATTAAATTTCAAGAATTTAACTAACAATGAAATTAAATGATTAAATCAAAAAAGAAAATTTTGCTAATAGTCTTTAAAACACCCATAAAAATAATTAAATAAGACATAAATAATTGAATTAGATTACACATTCAGTTTCTTTAAAAATAATTCAAAAATTTCCCTGCTTAAGGCTTTATTCCTTCATCTTTGATATTTTTTAATTTCTGCTTTCTAGTTACTGGTACTTTACAATGATTTTTTAGATTAAATATACATAATATATATTGATATAGTTTATTAAAAATCTTGTGAGTTAAAGCGTTTTATTAGTTCATTCTCATATATTTTACTATTCTTTTGTTTTCATATAATTAATATATATTTTTAAAAAATCAAACATAAAATCATGTTTATTTAATAACAATTAATCCCCTCACTGACGAGCCTGTGTTAATACGTTCACTAAGCTCCAGGTTTCACTGCAATACAAGCAATATTTAAAGTAATATAATTCTATTGATTTAATGTATTTTTAATACATTGAACAATGATTAATACTTCCACGGATTGCATTCATATTCGTTATTAAATTTTTTTATAAAATGTTCAAAGAATCATTTTTTTTAAGCATTTAAAACAAAATTGAGAAAAAACAACATTACAATTTTGCCCTTTTCCAAGACAGTCGGAGGTTTTTAAATACTATTCTGCATTTATTGTAGACCATGTTTATAATAAAATTAACTTTTTTTTTTAATTATTCTTCTAACATTTTTACTTAAAAAAATACTGAATTTTTCAAACACTAATTCCTAATAAACAGACATTTAAAAAATATATATATTATTATTTCATAAGTGAAAAATATTTAATCAACGTACGTGCATTTAATGCATAAAAGCATTATGACGAAAAAGAGAGGGGAGGGGGGGGGGGATAAGAACGAACTATGATGTAAAAAACATTTGTAACAGCTGTAATTTATTTTAAAAATCTGGAATTATTATAAAATGTTATTCGTTGTATGTTTTAAAGCAAAATTTCTGATTTGTAATGCAGTGAATTAAACATTATAATATATTTATAACTACTTAAAAGGTGACAAAAACATTTAAAAAATATTATTTAATGCAACCCGAGATCTTTCAAACACACACGCATTCATTTTCAAAGGGAAAAAAGATGATTGACTGAATAGAAATACATTTTAAAAACAAAAACAAAAATAGTACGCATGTTTTTGTCATTTTTTAAGTAGTTATAAATATATTATAATGTTTATTAATAACAAGGTGAAAATTTCCTTCACGACACTAATGTTTAAAACAGTGTTTTGACTCTAGTGAATTAAACAATGAGCATTATGGATCCACTTCTTTATAAATTCTGTGAAATAAATGGTAAATTAATTCTTCTCTTAAAGTTTTGTTTTTGTTTCGACAAATGATAACAAGATATTAAAAATTCAATATAAGAGCTTTAATTTTACAAATTTCAAAAACAAAATGAAATATTGAATATGAAAATTGTTACACAATGCAGCCATTTACGGACACGATGTTTTAAAAGTTCTTAAAAGGTCCATTTTTTTCTGTTTGCTACTTGATTTTTTATTTATAACAATCACTTCAATGTCCATTGAGTTGAAACTGTTAGCCACATTTTCGCTTTACGCCCAATGGCATTGGATAGTAAGCATCTGAAAAAAATGGAGACCTTTCAGAACGTTATATAAAATTATATATTTTTGCAGTACACGGAAAAATTAAATATTTAAAAGATTTTTTTTATAAAGTATGAAAAGCAAAAAAGAATTTAAAATTCAGTAAAACTATTTATTAATTTATCGATTTAATAACAGATTAGAAATAATTTTTACAATACATATACATTTTTTATATTCCTAGAATTTGAAGTATGTATATTACTTTCAAATAAATATTCATGTTAAAAAATAAAATAAAAGACAAAACACGTTTTAAAATATGAAAATTACACTAAAATGTATCAACTAAAATATTTTAAATGTCACACATTACTTAGTGGCAAAGCATAAAAGCGTTCTTTTCTTAAGCATAAGCTTTTATTATAAGCCAAAAACATAAAAAGCATAAAAGCTCCTCATTTAATATTTACTTATTTTACAAAATTGTCCGAAAGTTTTTCAGGTAATTTCAACGAGTTTTAATGAATTATTCTAATTATTAAAAAATCAAAAGGATATAACATTCTATAATACTAATATACTTTATCAGTTTTATATAAAGCATGTTAAAATTAAATATATTTATATATATATTCAATATATAGAAATATAAAAAGAAGAAAATGGATATATTTTAATTAGATCTCTTGTAGCATCTTTTAGAATTAGACTAAATTAACACAAGAAAATATTGTATTGAAACTATTCAATTCAAATACAACGCTGTAGTTATTAATAAAACTTTATTGAATTTGCTTAAATATAAAAATAAGCTTTTCTTATGTAGTAAATCTAAATTACTTATATTTAAACATAATATTCTTATCTGTTACTTTTTCTGCCTTTCACATTATTATTTATACATCGACCTCAGTTTAAAAAAGGAAAAAAAAAGTTTTGAAAGTAAGAAAAAGTTTTACATGAATAACAGATTTTTCTGCTGTTTGAATAACCTGTCTAAAAAGTAAGGGGGGAATGTTTTCTCGTAAAGTGAAAATAGCGAGAATGGTGCGGAAAATTCAGGGAGAATCTGAAGACATTCTCTCCGCTGAAATCCGCCGACTAAACTGAAGAATCGGAGTCCAAAATCATATAAGTGATGCGATTTATGCAGAAATCTTTTTTTCGATACAAATTTAAAATTTATTTTATGGGAAATTTATTAAAACTGATACAAATCATAAATAATTTGGATAGTATCACATACTTCAATGGTTTTGGATACTGTTATATTTTTATGTAAATTGAAAACGAACGCGAAAGAAGAATCATAAGTATCAAAAATGAAGCTTGAAATATAACTATTCCATAGTTTCAAAATAAGCTTTTTTAAAGTGCAAAATAAAGAGAAAAAAAAAGTAAAAATGTCTGCGTTTCTTCTGTTACTACACTTTACTTTTCTTTATTCTCATTTACAACATAGGCATTTCACATTATTTCCATTCTTTTAGATCATATTGTTTCCTGATTCTTTTTTATTCTTTTTCTTTTTTTTTCTCACTATGCACTACATTAGTAGCTCCCTTCTGAACTCTTTGTTTTCAAAATAGATGCAGAGTTAAATAATTCGTCGATTTCAATTTCTTATTTAATGTTTTAATATCTGGGAGATCCGTGTTTTTTTATATTAAAAAAAAGGAAGAAGAAAAAGAACAGCACGCAGTATTAAAGCGCTTCAGTAATTTGTACGAAGAAAGACACGCTGTTGTGCATTTTATTACTATAATTATATTTTATACACTTTGACTCCTTAATTTTTTTCTATGAAAAATTCAAATCCTTAAACTAAAAGATTAAATCATTTTGAGAATTGTATTAATATTCAAAATACTCTTTCCTTATTTTAAAAATTCAAGAATCAAATCGTATTAGTAAATAAAATATTTTCACGAAAAAAAAAAAAAAAAAAAAAAAAGAAGAAGAAGAAGAAAACGTTACAAGTAAAGACATATATTTTAAATATATATGATCATCTGCATTTAAATTTAATAAAACTTAAAATTATTATCAAATACTGTAGACGATAATCGATACGAAAACTTTAATTTTATGTTTGTAGATATATTAACCGCAATTTAAATTAATCACGTTTAAACAGAAAGTTTTGATTCAACGAAGAAGCTGACTCTAATTCGAGACAGAATTTATTTTAGTATTTACATTTGATTCTCTATAATTCATTTATTGAAGCGAGTAATTCATTACCGATTTCTGTTCATCTATTGAAATATTCTACTACCGGAGTAAACATAACAGTGATTTAAGTACATATATATCAATTTTAAGTCATATAAATTTTCCGCATTGCAGTTTGTATAAATTTATTAATATATGCATAATTAATATTATTAGTTTTGAAAAAAAATTATATTTTTTTATTTTGCAGGCAGAAAAAAGATTAAATCTTTACCTTAAAATAAATTAATTGACCCAATTTCCTTAAAATCTACATATTTACATATGTAATTAATTTTCACAAAAAAGAAACATTTTTTAATAAACAAATGTGAGAGTAATTTAAATTTTGTGTGAATTCAGATTAATCTTGAATGAAAAATCATAACCTAAGACACGTAAATTGTGTACTACGAGAATGCAGCAAAATATCCAGTTTAGGTTAATTTATTATCAAGGTATTCAATGTACTGTAATTTCATTTTAAATTTTTTCGTTAATAAAATGTGATGCATAACTGTTATTTCAACTTTATCAATAGCAATTTTTATTTATTTATTTTTGTTTACGCCTGTAAAATATTCATACTACAAAAATAATTGAGTGTAATTGTAATTGATTTATTCATTACCGCAATTCACTCGAATGGAGAATGCGTAATGTCTCTTCAAATCATTTCCCAAAGAACAGTGGTTGACCAGCTGCGCACAAGCGGGCCAATTGTCATAACTAATTTTTAGGTAGATTTCGTATGAAATACTACCTATTGGCGTCATTCCTATGTTGGAATTTCTGAAAATTTTTTGCAGATCTACACCGATTATGACCCCTAGAACCCAAAACCACCCTCAGTAAAAAACTTTATGTATCTATCTATCTATCTATTTATCTATCTATCTATCCATATAAAATCATCTTTAGAACTTTATCAATTTCTTCATATATTTGTGTTTCAAATTTATTATATATATATATATATATATATATATATATATATATATATATATATATATATATCACTTTCTTCTGGACACGATAACTTCCACAATTCTTCACCAATCTCTTTCAAACTGATACATAAAATCATGGGGCATAAAATCTCGCTCAAGTTCGTTAATGGACAAAATCGGACAAAGGGAATGGAAATAGGGAGGAGTTTTGTGAAAACCGAAAAAAACCCATAACTTCTTAATTTTTGTACATATCAAATCAGTTTAAAGTTTTTATTACTTCTAAAAATAGGACCAAAAATGTATGTATTATAGATTTTTGATAAAATTTAAAATGGGCTCAAGAGGCGCAAAAAATAAGGTTTTTGGGAGAAAAAAATCATAACTTCGTCAGTTCTCAAGATATCAAATCCAATTAATTTTATATTACATCTCCTTAATATTATCGACAACTTTTATATTTACAAATTTTTGATAGGACCAATTCGTACCGCAAAAAAAAAAAAAAAAAAAAAAAAAAAAAAAATTAAAAACGAAAACAAAAAAAGGGGGGTGACGAAGAAAAATTTCCATAACTCCGCCAATTCACAACATATAAAATCCCCATGAATTTATCATATATCTTCTTAATATTGTATTTTGATAGGACCAATTCTTACAGCAAAAACAAATTAAAAATACATAGCTGTTGAAGAAAAAAATAATCTTATTAAGAATGTATTCAAATTCAAACTGCTTATTTTCTTACTCATTTTTAAATTAATTTTTGCTCTCAAACGCGTCCAATTGATAGATTATCTTCTTCGGAAACTATATAATGTACCGTAATGATCGATATTTTGATAGAGGCAGAAATTATTTCAAAAAATGATGTCAAAGTGGGCATTTTGAACAGAATTTCCCGAAGCGATTGTGTTTTTTTTTTTTTGTTTTTTTTTTTTTTGTAAGTATTTTTTTTAATACCGCCATAACATGATTCTGATAAAACCAGCTATTATATAAAAATGAAATGAAAACTCGTCAAAAGCGGTCAGATAAAACTGTTAAAGTGGATTTATAGCTACTCATAATTTAGTTGTTGGTGGTGCAATTAATATACTTAACTTCGAAATCTACCTCCGCCTGTAGGCCGGGCCGGCAGGGATTTTTGATAGTATATTTTGTATTTTTGAATTCATTATTGAAAAATATACTATCGCAGAAATTGCAGAAATTACATCCCTAAAAAGGCGAAAAATATTATTAAAAATTTGTGGTAAAAATTGGCCCACTAGTGCGCAGGCTTTTCATCACAAAAAGAATTCTATGAAGTATTATATATATTATCAAATACAGTTTTTGTTCCCAAAACCCATAAAAATCATTTATCATTATATAACTGTTTAAAAATAAGTTTGGTTTAATATTGTTAAACTTAATTGCACTTTTGAATATATCAGATAGTTAATTCGAATTTTTGAAAGTTTTAGATTAGTCAATGAATATTAGAATGGAAATTTTTAACCCCTTGAGCGCGGCGGTATATATTATATACCACCTACGATTAATGAAGTTTTACACCAGAAAAATTTTATTAAATTTTACTTTTCTAACTTTGGTGGAAAAAAGCCGTGAAATTGCTTTTACTTATTTTGAAATATTTTTTTTCTAATTTTCCGGTGGGAATTCAGCATTTCACAAACGCAATTGCTTGCCCCTCAAGGGGTTAAACTTGTACGGTCTATATCGGTTGATATCCTTCCATTTTAATCAAAATAAGATAGTACATGGGACTATAATTTTTACAAAACATCTGGTTAATGTGGTGTTTGTGGTTTCATATTATTGGTCATTTTCATTATCTTTCGATGGTATTATTGTACAGAAAGTTTAATATATGTATATAAATATATATATATATATACAGGGTGTTTCATAAAAGATGGACAAAACTTTAGGAGGTGACAGTACACATAAAAAAACAACTTTCATCGATGAATGCGGGGTCGGAAATAAAATGCAAAGGTGCTGGTGCATTTGGAAACTTGGTCCATGCAAACGTTAATCCATTCCAGTTGCAAGTTAGCGGGAGAAGAGCGGCATAATAGCATGCAAATCTGATATGGGTAAGAAGAAGAACGCGTATTGAAAATTTCGCTTCGATTAATACATAAAAGCTGATCCGAGTGTGCAACTGTCAATCGCAGTAGGAACGTACCGAAAGATGTTGCCCTTCACTAAGAGGGAAGAGGCTGATATGCAATTTATCTACGGAACTGCAAATGGAAACTGCTCGGAGGCTCAACAATTGTACGGAGAACGGTTTCCCACCTTTCTTTTGTCATTTAATTGTTCTTTGTGTGTTTTTGCCTCGTATAACAAAACCACCTTTGGCGCCCTCTAGCACCTTTGGGTTTGAATTCTGACCATGCATTCTTTGATGAAAGTTGCTTGTTTGGATGTGTACTATCACCTCTTAAAGTTTTGCTCATCTTTTATGAAATACCCTGTATATATGCATACACATTATTTAAATTTATATATACATACAAATATGTATATACTTGGCATTAAGAGAAACAAAGAACTTTTCTCCCTCCAAGTGTATAATATGTATTATATATACATACATATATATAAACTGTCGAGTATAATTTTTCTTCTCGAAACCCATAAAAAATTATTTATCATTATGCACTTTTATTTAAAATTTAGTTTCGCTTAATATCACTTATCTTAATGATGCATCACAATTTTGAATGTATGGGATAGGAATTTCTGATTTTTGAAAGTATTAGATAGTCATTGACTACAATTACGAAAACTTTTCAAATTGTCCGGTCGTTAGTTGATATTTATTATATATATAAATGTGCATACACATTATGTGCATATACACATACATACAAATATGTATATATATAAATTATCGAGTATAGTTTTTTTTTTTCCCGAAACCCATAAAAAATAATTTGTTATTACTTACTTTTAATTAAAAATGTGTTTGGCTTAATATCGTTTACCTTAATGATGCACCAGACTTTTTTATTATATAATAATTCAATATTAAAACGAAATATTTTCGTATTCATAAATAAAATATTCATAAATTTTCAACTTGCCCAGTTGTTAGTTGGTATGCATACAAAAATCTATTTTTCTTTCAGCAAAATTACTTAATGCGCATTTCAATTAAAAAAAAAAAAAAAAAAAAAAAAAAAAAAAAAAAAAACTCTCGAAGATCATCCATGATAATAGAATTGTTTTTTCAGAGAACAAAAGAACCAAGTAAGTTTTAGTAATTCATCATAGAACGAAAATAATGGAGCAGTTGTATCAGAAAAGAGGATTTATAAGGGAATGAAACTCGATGTACGGAAAAGGGGAGATGGGGAATTTTATTATAAGCATTAAGAGAAACAAAGAACTTTTCTCCCTCCAAGTATTGCCCCACGCATCAGTTTAGCTTATACGAATTCAATGAAAATTCAGCATCGAAAGCAGAATGTTCATTTTTTTCTATTCTTTTTTGTCCATTGATCTACAACTGAAAATCAAAATTTAATGAAATATTTCAGCTTTTTTTGAATAACTATTATTGACCACAACAATTGTTTAAATTCTGATACGCCTGGTATTCGAATAATAATATACATTAGAGCTTGAGGTGAATTTTAAGCAAAAAAAATAAAATAAAATAACAATGAACATTTTTAGCAAAACAGACTTAATTATCGAAAGAGTTTAATTATCGAGCAGATATAATGATTGATTTATTTAAATTGTTTTCTTTTATTATTAAAATTATTTAACTTTTAAATTTTATAAGTCTAAAAATTAATAATAGAAAAATAATTAAGTTTATGTTTTAAGCAGTTTAATACCTCAGAAAAAAAAAACAGTAAAACACCTACATTAAATCGAAGAAAATGCATTTTTGCATAGAATGTAACTTGCAGCAGTGCAGTATTCGTCAAATTTCATTGCAATAACTATTTTTTTAAATGTATAAAAATAATTGGCCTTTTTTACGTAATATGATTACTTCATCGATAAAAATATAATTATTAGAAAAAAGGCATCTATAAAGGTGCAAATTTGCATTATAACTAAAATCATATTTTTAAACTACTTAATTTATTTTAATCAAAACCACTATAATATTATTGTTATGAAGCTTTTTTGCTTTACATGCCAAAATTTTGGAAATTGGATACGGATTTTTTATCCTAGTATTAAAAACATACATAAAACTTTTCAAGATTAGAAAGTTGCATATAAAAATATTTTTGCAAAATTTAATACTCACTTTGTCATTTTAATTGTGTATGAATTCGTTCAAAACTTTCTTTAAAAGATTTTTAAAGGGATTATTCTATTTTTGCGTGAAAAATTTATTTTGTTACCAAATTAAAAAAGAATATTTTATCGTCTGTTTCATTCACCATAACTTATAGAAAAGGAGACAAATAAAATACATTAATTTCTTTTTTCATATCTAATAATAATACCGGTGTATTTCTAATCTTTGCAAAAGTTTTAAAAAATTGCATATTACAAATAACACTGCTGTAAAATTTTAAGGAATTAAGCAACTGATTTAAAATACTTTAAAAAAAGTTAGGATATTTTAATATTTACCAAATAATAAAACGCACTAAAAAAAATTGGAAAATAACAGAATTGAAGAATGCATAGTTCCACTTAAGGTTTAAACGTAAAATAAAAACCTTCGTACGTATGACTTATTTTGAGAATAAGTTTCTAATTAATGTTGAATGCAGATTTTTTCACCTCAGAGAGGATTTTTTTTTCACTTGATTTTGGAATTGTGGGCGGTAATTTTTCCAGCTATTAATAGAAAGTTCAAAATCAACCTAGGGGGAAATTTTGATCTCCTAGAGAGAAATTCTTCCCGGGTCACTTTTTGAATCAATCACTGTTTCTACTAATGTAAAGAATTTGATAAGAAAGACCAACCATCAAAAAATCTTATTTTGAATTTTTAGGCATATCAAAATTATTAATATAATTCTTCCCTATAAACACTAATCATACTATACACTTTTTGTCACACAGAGCCGTAATAAACAAAAATGTTCCTTTATACAAGGCTCCCAAGTTGTCCGCTTTTTTGAATAGCAGTATTTTCTAAGAAAACTTTTCTATTTCAGGAAAGTTTTGTAGAAACCAGTCCCGAAGATTATTTGTATTGCAAATGTTGTAGAAACTTACAACGAAAATTTTTCATAGATAATTCTGGTATTCAAAAAGCGGACCATTTGAGAGCCCTGTTTATGAAATAAATTCTTTAGAAAAATCTTTGAACGTGGCTTTACACAGACGTCGAATTTAAAATAAGAAGGCTAACAGAAACTTTATGAATTTGTTAAATAGTTAGGAATTGCGTTATCTAATATATTTGTTTGCGTACAGCTACAGCGGTTTTATGAAATTCAAATAAATATAGGATTAAGCTACATTGAAATTGAAGGTTATCTCATAATACACTGCATTTAAAGTAAAAAAGCAATACTATTGCATATAATGTTTGACAATTTTTATCAAAAGAAAAAATAGCAAAATTGTTAGATCACGTTTCTATTTCAACATATTTTAGAATTAAAATTTGAAAAAAAAAATCTGATAAGAATGAGGCAAAGAATCTCTTACCTGCGAGTCTAAGGGCAGACATTCTTTGAAATTCGGGTTCTTCCAGCCATTTGTACATCCTTCTGAAGGTTTCTCTCCCAGATTTGAGCTTGCTCCAGGGCTTTGGATTTCTCAACAGGTCCGAAAGTGTCCCCTGAGACCGACAAAGAACTCGTTGTGCAAAGATAGCTTGTGGAATACTGTATCGCTTTAGTTCAGCACTGATCCTCTGGGCCAGTTCTTTTGTGTTTATTTCTTCCACTTCTTCTGCCGTATTCACCTTCTGTTGGTGAGGCATACGGCCCACCATAGAACTGTTCATGGAGGTAGTGACCGATGCCTGGATGGGAGCGTTTGGCTGCGTCAGTGGAATGCCCCCCGGCGTGGTTGGGTTAGGAGTAGGTGCTGCAGCTCCAGCCAAATTGCTGACCGGTGGAACCGGCGTCGGTGCTGTTAAACTGCTAGCATGTGGTTTTACATCCCTCGTCTGTAGATGATGTGCTGGTGTCTGGTGTCCTCCCATATGGGGACCAGAAAGTCCATTAAGAGTTGTCATTGGGCTTACAGCTGGGCTTTGTGGACTGACCAGACCCCGGGTCAGGTCACGGTAAGACTCGTAGCCGTTCGGGGACATATTTTTTTCGGGTGAATGTAAGCCGTTTTGGGAGTAAGGTGATGATGACACTATTTGTTGCTGTTGCTGCAAACCGTTAGACATCATGGCAGACATGGCCGACGGATGATGGTTCATGTTCATGCTTGCCATACTTCCCAGTTTTTCATACTGGTGATAGCTGTTGGCCATGTGGCCGGCCATGCCTAAATTGTTTTGCATAAGAGTGAAACCACCACCTACATTTCCAGCATGGTGATGTCCATAAGGATGAGAGAACTTGTCAGACATTGTAGAGATTGGCGGTAAGGGCTGCAGTGGGGTGAGAGTAGCGTAGCTGTTTGCTTGAACTGCCGTCGCAAAACCTGGGGGTGACATCCTACCGTTCAGCGTCTGGTACGTGGGCTCGGTCAGCGCCCTGAAGTCGGACGCGTCTAGCATATTCATGCAGTCCGTGGTGCTTCGATTTCAATTCCAGAATTATCTTCCAGTTCTACTCTGTCCCGCAGAGAACTCTGAAATGAAGAACAATGGGAATGGCACTCAAGGCCCTTCCTACCTCCGAGCTGATTTGTCCGGCACTGTCTTCTCGCGTGTTTCGCGCCGTTTTGATGGACACACCTTCATTCAGTAGGGCGTCCGAAATATTATTCCATTGGGCGTAGGTGGGGCGTAGCGCCGCCTTTCCTTACATTCGCGCCTGCGTCAGAACAACCCCTCTCTCTTTCGTGCGTGAGGGGAGATTGAGGGCGCTAGCAGCTGAGCGCCAGGTGTGACGGGAAGTTTAGTTTCGGTTTCGGTAGCAGACGGACTCAGGATGAAGATGCGCGGGAGGAGAGATGTCTGGAACTAAGGGAACATTTTAGGGATTTATACAAGGCATTTATAAACAAACAGGCCATGATAACTAAATAATACCAACTCAAAATCTTATCTAGCCTGTTATATTGCAGTTCACAATGTTAAATTCAGATTTTTATTTTTATTTTTTTCTTTGATGGGGAGATTTATACTATTTTCAGGAGAGTTGAAATCGATAACATAAGAAGCAATTTAGATTTTACCTAAAAAGAAACGCAGTTTATGTAAAGGAAAACTCAGGAAATTGTGTCAGTTAAAGTTTTCATTGTTTGCCCTTTATGTTAAATATTTAAATTTATATAGGTAGAATTTAAAAATTCTAGTAACCCTTTGGAAAAAACGTATCATTGAATTAAAAAAATCTCCTTATTTCTACCTACCTTCTGTAACTGACCACTTAACGATACGTTTAAGAATACTGAACGATACTTTTATACTGAAAGATACTTACGCTAAATTATACCTTTGTCTGAAAAAGAAAAAAAAATCAGAAGTTTCAACATTTTTGTTTCCAGTTGAAAATATTGTTTAATCAGATATTAATTTAATATAGACTTGACAGCTAGATTATTCTAAAATTAAAATTCAACTTTTACAATAATGTAACACAAGTATAAAATTATTAAGCCAAAATAAAATAAAATTAATCACTCTTAGGCTAATATTACTTGTTAACAAATGATAAATTAATAATTATACTTTAGAACATTTATCTCTCAAGTTTCGAGTCAACATTGACCCAAATGTTCTAAATAATAAAGGAAGAGAGTAGTTATACAATGTTTTAACATAGCTTAAAAAATTTCTGAAATTTTCAACGTGTAATAATGTGTTTTAGAAATTATTTAATAAAAAATGGGTTTTTTTCTTATTTTTCCTTATTGTATAAAATGTAACCCAAATAATTTTAATTCTATATATACATGAGTGTATGTGTATACTATCTCCATATAACTAATATATTTTAAAGTTTTTTAAAAAAATAATCCTTACAAAACTATTAAAAATCACAAAAACAATTCTGAAATTTCACTTATCTGTTTTATGGATGAATATTGTATATGGTCCAGTTTTAAAAGAACTGTTAAACACGAATAAAAAAAAATCAAAATAATTCCCGAAAAGAAAATTAATTATTCTATAGGAAATAATCGGCGCCAGTATTGATTCAATCATTAAAACGTTGTATATAAACAGAATTTCAAACAGTATACATAACATATTCTTGAAATTTTGTTCTAGAAGTAAAACATAATTATCAATATATCGCTTTATCTGGATAAATTCGCATAATATTTCTCAAATAATGTGTTTTTTTTTCTTTTTACGATTTTGAAATGTTTATTCAGGTATGAGAAATATTGATATTGTATTAGTGATATTTCCAATAAATTACCAATGTCGATCAAATATTATTTAAGGAGCAACAACACCTGTTAAATCCTACGGAAAACAGTTGATATTGCTGTACTTTTTTCTCGGGAACTACAAAGGCGGTTTCGATAGGGTTTTTTTTTTTTAGAGTTTTGTTTGTAGCTAAAATATAAATTGACTGTTCGAAAAAAAACAAAAAGTAAAAAATTGCAATAGTTACACGATTAGATAACAACAATAACAACAACAACAAAATAATAATGCTTTTTTTCTTTTAATTAAAGTTACTAAAAAGGAATTGATTTTCCAAAAAAACAAGCCGATCAAAATATATTTAATTATAATACCCGAAGTGAATACCGAAATCGCTTCAATAGTTCCCGAGAGAAGAATACATCAGCTGTTTTCCATAGAATTTCGCAAGTGACAATTAAAATTATACTTGACGACGTACAAAAACGTTTTTTAAAATGTCGTTTTATCTACCTAAAATTTCGCAACTATCGTTACCCTCTTATATGCCTACGCCAGTTTCACGAAGATACTCTCAATCTATTGTTAAACTAATGGCAGTGGTCTTTGCAAATCTCTCAGTCTCATTTCAATATTTTTAAATGATTTTTTTTTTCTTTTCTTTACATAGAATATCATAGATCGATGCATAAACGGTTACCTTTTACGTTTCGCCGCATGCCAGAAGTTAATAGCCGAAGAAATCGCCAATGATTTCACTACTTATAGCAGTCTTTTTTCCTGATTAACTTCGTGTTTATGGGCATAATTCGATTACATATCTGCTAAATTTGTGTTATTTATTTTATTTTATTTATTTATTGATGAAGTTTTAATTTCGTTATGTAATATTAGCCTTAAATAAATTCTAAACTATTTACATTGTTTTAAGAGTAAAACGGTTAATCTTCTGTAATCGTGCTGCACGTGATAGTTATATATATTTTTTTAAAATATGCTTAAAAAAATTTAAACTATAAATGTTAAATAAATTGAGATATGGCTTTAAAAAATTGAATTTGAAAGTACCTTTTTTTTTCGTATTCTTCGGTGTAAAATTTCAAAGCGTGCTATGTTTAAAAGTTAATAAATTTCTTTCTGATAAAGCAAAATTGATTCTTCTAGCCGTTGCCATGTGACGTCAGAGTTATTCACGAGTATTTTTTATTATTGTTTATAATATAGATTTTAAAGTACCTGGCTAAATGTTTGAACCAATAATTCATGATGAATAAAAAATGGATGCTGTTATCTATATATTTAAAAAAAGCCTCTTTTTTTTAGTCATCTGCCCTAAGATTTCTACTGAACCAATTTTACTAATCATTATTATTATTTTATGAAAGCTGTTCATGTATAGTTGTGCCTGCACTAGCTACTTAAAAAAAAATTCTATATTTATATTTTAATTTTAATTTTAAAAGTTTTGAAGGAAATTTCTTCAAAAGGTTGGCAGTCGGATTATTTGCACTGTTGCAAAGAATTAATCGGGTTTATTTATATTTATTGATTATATCAATTATAATGCCCTTTTCTCATTATAATTAAAAATAACTTTAAAAAAAATGTGAATACAAAATGACGTCACGCTGTAAAAAAACATGCACTTTTAAAGCTGTTAAATTTCAATATTTTTTCATTCTTCCGATACTGAGTTTGAGACGAAATGTTTTAGTGGGTGAAAATGACGTCATATTAAAAGAAAAGATCATTTTCTTTGATAAAATGAAGTATTTTACCACGAATATGTCTAAAAGACATGAATTTCTGAAATTTTTACTCACCGGTACTGAAATTAGAGCTTCAAGCAAAGAGTGCGAATGTTCACATGCCAAGTTGTAGCTGTTGTAGCTGATAAACGTGACTTCAAATTTGGAAATACATTTATTAACAACCTATTTCTCGTTAAAATATATATTAAATGGTGAATATGTGTGTGCAACTTGTGTCTACGGTAAGGGGTGAATTGATCCAGTCGGGAGAAGGAAAGTGCACAAATCAATGCTTATTTACTCGCCTATTTTATATAAAAATAAAACAATGATTTTTTTTTTTCAATTTATGAGAAATACATTTTGAGGAAAAGATTGAAATATAGTACTTTTACAATGAGGTGTCTCGATTATTCGCTTGTTCTATATTATAAAAGACAAACGTGTTCGTGTGCAACGCTGACGTTATTTTGATGGTAGCAACAGAAAACGATTAAATTTAACTTTTATTAACTTTTATTGCCAATTTTTAATCTTCTAAATACCGCACAATTTCAATTTTTACACCGTTGAATAGGGAAAAATATGTACTTTTAAATGCAATTTGTTTGAAAACTATATCGCAATTCATTTGAAAACTGTATCGCAATTTACGCAATTTTTATTGTTTTTAAAATAATTTTCAAACATGAATCTTTTTTTTTTCAAATTTATGTCTATCGCGAGCAGACGATTACGAAAGATATCTGTTTGCACTTAAATTAATATAAATAGCTTATCATTTGTTTCCAGCTTATATTCCATAACGAAATTAAAACTTTCATCAATCAATCAATAAAAAAATTAAATATAAATAAAACACGAATTTAAGACATGTAATCAAATTTTGAGCTTAAACCACTGAAATAAACAGAACCAAAAAGGCTGATTGTAAATAGCAATCTCTGGCGATTTCTTCGGCAGTTTACTCCTCATGCGAGGCCTACATAAAAATATCGCTTTTAATAGGTTTCATAACTATATTTGAACGTATTATTGCTATTTTTCATATAAATATGATTTTTGATATTGCTAGTATGCATTCAATATATATATATATATACATATATATATATATATATTAAATGCAAAAAAAAAAATGTATTAGAATTATCAATTACAAAATAAATAAATAAATAAATAAAATAAAAAGTAAAAACAGTAGACCCGTGCGAGTTTTCCTCTCCGCAATCTTTGAGTATTTGTTGATACATTTCTTCATTCATTTTTGATTAATTCTTTTTATCAAACAACGTGTTTTAATGATATTACGTCAAAAACCTTTTCCAGAATATTTCGAAAAATACCTCATTCATAGCTCTGTCTTTTCTATGTGCATTGAAAAAAAGATATAAACATTAGAAATAATATACGTGATTTATTTTCATCTATATTCTATAACCTGGGAAGCCCGGGTTTATCTCCTTGTTATATATAATTTCTAAATTCTTAATTAATTTAGACACAGAAATAAAAATACGTTAATCATTAATCCAATAATAGATAACGTAACGTTTTAATATATTAAATCAATTTAACATAATAGTAATTAAGGATAGACTGGAACAGGTTTTTAAGGCAGAAACCGGTACCGAATATCGGTGAATTTGATATTTTCGGCCGATAACGAAAACGAAAATGTCCAACAAAAATTTTAAGTAATTAAATTGTATGCATTAAAGTAATTAATACACACATAATTATACATAATTATTAATTAATTATACGTATTTATTAAATATGAAATAATTATTAATTAAGTATACATAATTATTAGTTAATTATACGTGTGGCCTAAATGGCCTCTCTGTGCCTTAGACTCAAAACTTTTTATTTCCCTATAAAATAAAACATAATTAATTCATCATCGACACAGAAAGATTTTCTAATTATACGAATATAATTTAACTAAAAAAATATTTTGCTTTTTTGTATACACATCTCGATTTATCTTTCATAATGATTTATGTAAATGTTTATCTGTTATACTAGACTTTCTCAAAGAGTATTCGAAACATTTCTGCGTTTTAAAATTGAAAATTTTCTGTTACAGTTATGTCCGCAGCTTTTAACGAGCACTTGAAAAACTTTACTTATTTACGCATTGCTTGCTTTATAATTTGCATTCACGTCTTGAGTCAGTCATGACTGATAATTATAAACAACGAAGTTCTTAGCAATAAATAGTCTCATTTGAGCCGATAAAGCTCACATCGATGAGTAATGATGAAAATTTCCGAACGAAGAAACGAGATTTTTGGAATACTGATAGTTTCGGTCGAGCTTCAGTCCGGCTGAATTTTCAGCCGCATTTTCGCCGAAAAAGAATTGATTGAAATTTCCGATTATAAGGAAAATTTCCGAAGGTAAAAACGAGATTTTTGGAATACTGGTAGTTTCGGTCTGACCGAATTATCAGCCGCATTTTTGCCGAAAAAGAATTTTTGGCGAAACTCATATTTTGGGCCGAAAACGAAAACGAAACCGAATTTTCGGTCGATCTCTAATAATAATAATAATAAAACCTGGTCATATACTACTCCTTTTGCACACTTCTGTCAGATCACCTTTGTCTGTAAAACTCGTTCTACCGCACGTATCGTTTCATTGGTGAGAAGTTAAGTACAGGAATTATATTGATTGATTGAAATTTCCGATTATATTGAAAATTTCCGAAAAAAGAAACGAGATTTTTAGAATACAGATAGTTTCGGTCCGACCGAATTTTCAACCGCATTTTCGCCGAAAAAGAATTTTGGCGAAACTCATACTTTGGGCTAAAAACGAAAACGAAACCGAATTTCGGTTCGATCTCTAATAATAATAATAATAATAAAACCTTGTCATATACCACTCCCTTTGCTCACTTCTGTTAGATCACCTTTGCCTATAAAACTCGTTCTACCGCACGTATCGTTTCATTGGTGAAAAGTTAAGTACAGGAATTATATTGATTGATTGAAATTTGCGATTATATTGAAAATTTCCGAAGGAAAAAACGAGATTTTTGGAATACTGTTAGTTTCGGTCCGACCGAATTATCAGCCGCATTTTTGCCGAAAAAGAATTTTTGGCGAAACTCATATTTTGGGCCGAAAACGAAAACGAAACCGAATTTTCGGTCGATCTCTAATAATAATAATAATAAAACCTGGTCATATACTACTCCTTTTGCACACTTCTGTCAGATCACCTTTGTCTGTAAAACTCGTTCTACCGCACGTATCGTTTCATTGGTGAGAAGTTAAGTACAGGAATTATATTGATTGATTGAATTTTTCGATTATATTGAAAATTTCCGAAGGAAGAAACGAGATTTTTGGAATTCTGTTAGTTTCGGTCCGACCGAATTTTCAGCCGCATTTTCACCGAAAAAAGAATTTTTTGGCGAAACTCATACTTTGGGCTTAAAACGAAAACGAAACCGAATTTTGGATCGATATCTAATAATAATAATAATAATAAAACCTCGTCATATACTACTCCTTTACACATTTCTGTTAGATCACCTTTGCCTATAAAACTCGTTCTACCGCACGTATCGTTTTATTGGTGAGAGGTTAAGTACAGGAATTTTATTGATTGATTGAAATTTCCGATTATATTGAAAGTTTCCGAAGGAAGAAACGAGATTTTTGGAATACTGATAGTTTAGGTCCGACCGAATTTTCAGCCGCATTTTCGCCGAAAGAGAATTTCTGGTGAAACTCATATTTTGGACTGAAAACGAAAACGAAACCGAATTTTTGGTCGATCTCTAATAATAATAGTAATAAAACCTTGTCATATACTACTCCTTTTGCACACTCCTGTTAGATCACCTTTGCCTGTAAAACTCGTTCTACAGCACGTATCGTTTCATTGGTGAGAAGTTAAATACAGGAATTATATTGATAGAACGCGTAATAGCACGTGGAATGAATGCCTAGTATGAAAGAGAATGCAAAAGGAAAATACTGTTGAAACGAACTGAAGAAGGAATGTGTAGGTACAGAATATAACAACTTAATAAAAATTTATATAAAATTAATATTAAGTGGACAGTTTACCTTTTCAACAATTTTGTTTATTTTTAAAAATATGGTTTAAATGGTGATTCCGAAATATAGATCAAATGGTGGACTCACTGCATTTCAATGTTAACTAGAAGTACATTTTGAAAAAAAAATAACTGCATATTAAATTAAAATTTTAGAATTTTTTTAAAAAATTTGAAATTTTTTAATTCCTTACTACTTTTTTAAACATTGATATTTTTTCCTTTTTTTAAAAAAGATTTTCAAATGTGTATTACACAAGACAAGCGCAAGGATTTTTACATACATCTAATATTACATTTAATATAATTTTTTTACTGATATATATATTGTGAAAACGATTAAATTTAACACATCTTCATATACTTTTATTTTTTTAAAACAACAAAAAATCTGTAGGCTAATTCCATGCGCAGATTTATCACATATATAATAAAGAATATATAAAAAAAAACATTAAATTTCTATCTCAAAAAGAAAAAAAAAATGCTTTGGCATTTTTGAAAACATGAAAGTGAAGAAACTAGGAACACGGAGAAAAAGCCATTTAAAGTGTTAATTTGTGTAGGTAATTGCGTTGGGTGTATTCTCAAAATTTACAATATTTCTCGATATAATAGTCGTATGGGTAAAAATGAGGTGTCAAAATATTCACAATTAAATAGGCTTTCATTTAATATATTTTTTAACAAAATTTATCTTTTGACGAATTTTGAGGTAAACTGTCTGAGTTAAGCTGCCCCTTAAAACTTTCTAATTCCTAGAAAACTCATATTTTGAGCAAATCAGGAACTCTTGAAAATCTATAGATGTAGAGAAATAAAGAGAAAAACAACAAAACATAACAGCAAACAAGCTTTTGTTAGTAAACAGGAACGAATCAGAATTAATAAGAAATTTTTTTGCGATATCTTCTCTGAATCGGTGAATATTTGTGGAAAATATTTAATCTGATATTGTAAAAAATAAATATAAAATTCGGTTCATATTTATCTTTTACACCAATTAATTTCATCTAATACAATTGTAATATTCGTAATTTCCATCAACACAATTCAATTCATACAATTAGTTAATATATTGAGGGTAAAATAATCGTTTTGGTTCCGCTCAACTTTACTCTCAGAGGAGGAAAACTTTTGATGGGGCTCTATGACTGCCATCTAGTGTTTGAAAACCGAAGTATCTGGAGCTGATTTCTAAAGGAAAAAAATTGATTGATCTTAAGATATCTAATTTTAGAGAAAGCGTGATTGTTTATTAATTAATTTTAAGATTCAAAATATATGAATTTAGAAAGTAGGAAAAAAATAGATAATAATTAACATCTCAAAAGAAGCTTCAAATCGCTTAGTCGAAAATTTAGCAATTGACCGAACGACAAATTATATCTTAAAATTTGATATGCGTTTTTATTACAAATAGACCGAAAATTCGGTTTCATTTTCGGCCCAAAATCAGAATTTCCCCGAAAATTCGTTTTCGGCGAAAATGCTGTCGAAAATTCGGCCGGACCGAAACTATCTCGATTCCAATAATCCCTGTTTCTTCTTTCGGAATTTTTCAACATGACTCATTGATTTGAGCAATAGCGGTTCAGATGAGACGCTCTTTATTTATTGATGTTACGTCACTGTTTATAATTAACAATCATGGCTGACTCAAGACGTGAGTGCAAATTATAAAGCAATCAATGCAGATAGGACTGAACTTTGAAGACGCTTTTCGCTTGCTCATTAAAAGCTGCAGACATAACAGTAACAGAAAATGTTTAGTTTGAAACAGCAGAAGCGTTTCGAATACTCTTTGAGAAAGTTCTAGTATGCCAGATGATCATTTACAAAAATCATTATAAAAGATAAATCGAGAATGTATACCTAAAGCATTTTTTAACTAGAAAAAATTTGCATAATTAGAAAATCATTCTGTGTCATTGATGATTTAATTAATTTTATTTTACATAAAAATAAAAAGTTTCGGTCAGAGGTACAGAGAGCCAACTTGGGCCACACGTATAATTAATTAATAATTATGTATGTTAATTAAACATGTATAATCAATTAATAATTATGTACGTTAAATAAACAAATTTCGGTTTTGGTTTCGGTCTTAAAAACCTGTTTCGGTCGATCCTTAATATTTATTGCAATTTTAGATTTTAAAAAGAATTCATTTTATTGCAAATTGTGTTGTAAATTTCCATATTACTTAGTCTCTAGCGAGTAACTTACTTTTAGTTTCCATCTCTTTGTTTTAAGTAATTTCTTTAATGCATTGCATATAAATCAAATGTTTTTGCATAATATATTATGCAAGTTATCATCTTTCATGTAATAAACTCATATTTTGAATAGATTTTATTTAATTTAAAAGGACGTACTGTGTGCTAAGAAAATATATGACCATTTTAATTTTGTAAATTTCCATCTAATTTATTTTCAATTATCATATGATATATTATAGAGGAAGAAACTATTAATAATGGCAAATTATATTTAAATTATGAAATTAAAAGTCAGAATACTAACTGCAAAATCCATGCAAAAAAAAAAAATATATATATATATACTATATATATATATATATATATATATATATATAAACACTGTTAACCACTTCACCGGCTGCCCCGAGATAACTCGGGGGGAAAAGCACTGTTTCCCCATACCCTTCGCCGGTGAAGTGGAAGCTACAAAACCACTTATTTCTGAATAAGATTTATGCAAATCGCAATGAAATCAGCTCGCTATTTTTTTGTAAAATTCTCGAGCGTTCTGCTTTATTATTAAAGAGACTGAGTTTTGAAGTCTGAAATATGACTCCATTTATTACCAACAAAAAATACTGTTCATTTGCAGAAGAAAACTGTTTGTTTTTCGTATAATACAAACAAGTAAAACTCCTCAAATGATTCTCCAATAAGTTCAGATCAAGTAATTAGTGTATTTCAAAGAATGTATATTTTTGTAACTAATACTGAATTTAATGCATGAAAAAAAGCATCATCCAGTTGAAATTTCCAACAAGAACCACGTGGCAAAATCGAAAATGATCTATGATAGTAGTATTGTCTGATGAATTTTAGCGTTTATTGCGTTAATAATTTGGTACGGATCTCATTTTTCAGCATTCTTTCTTTGGTAATAGTCCGGAAAACAGCGTCACATTTTTTCAACCAATTTTAGCGCCGGTCATTTTATTATACATGATAGCTTATATGGTAGGGTAAAGAAACTACCATTCAGCTAGCGCATCAGCAGTAAGGCGGGGGGTGGGGTAACCACAATAACATCGCACAGCCCACTGTAATACGAAATGAATGGCAACCCGACTGCTGATGTTGTCCGGACTCTCGGAAAGTAATCTGGTTGCCATTAATTTAATAGTGCAATGAATGATGTGGTGTTGCTAAGGAAAAATCCACATGCTATTGTACCAGCTGAATGGTAGTTTCGTTTTCTGTGTCATCAAATATTTATATTTACAAAAATCGTCGACGCTGAAATTGGTTTTAAATTGTGGTGCTCCCTGCCGGACTACAATAATTAGGGATGCACCGAATATCCTGCTCCTGCCGGATATCCTGCTTATTCGGCACTGAAACTGGAGATTCGGTCCGGCCGAATACTTTGATATTCGGTTGTCGGATAGTGACTCGTTTTTGAAATTATATTTTTAACATTATCAGAAAAGTTAGTGCAAAATTAATTTGCTTCTTACTAACATTAAGCAATGCTAACAAAAATAAATATATATTTGACAAAATGATATTATATGGTTATATATAAATGAAAAAATAATATTTAAACTATGATAACTAATTAAATTTTATTAAAGGCAAGCTATGATGTAGGGGCATTAGGCGCTCAGTATTTCCATGCTATAATGTTTTACACGTTTTTAGTCGCAAATGTTTTCTGCTTCTGAGAATAACCGTCGACTTCGTTGGTGGCCTATTTTTCTTGTGTTTTCTTTTTTTTTTTTTTTTTTTTTTGTAAAGCAAAAATTATTTTATTGAATCTTTTTTCACTATTTCATTTATGGATGGAAGACCAGCTGTGTTAAAATAATACTAATACTCATTATGAGAAGAATTGGGCCACTTTCTTGCCCCCTTTTTCTACAAAACAAGATACTTGCAATGAAGAGCTTCCCTATGTAAATTCTGTTAGAAAATCTTTGTAATAGGAAAATTAAGCAATTATATGTATATAGGAAAAGAAAAAGCTGTTTCAATAAGATGCTTATTAATTAGTAAAGAAAAACAAAAAAATAAGTGTTTATCTTTTTATCTACAATGATCCAAAATAAAAGAAAAAAATCCCTGCCGGCCTGGCCTACAGGCAGAGGTAGATTTCGAAGTTAAGAATACTACTTTCACCAACAAAAACTAAATCATGATTAGAGATAAACCCACTTTAATAATTTTATCTTACCGCTTTTGACGAGTTTTTATTTCATTTTTATATAATAGCTGGTTTTATCAGAATCATGTTAAGGCGGTATTAAAAAAAATACATTTCCATGCTGAACAACTTGAAATTTTCCTTTTTAATAGAAAAATATGAAACTCGCTGACGTGATTTTTGAAGAGATTTATAAGCGACCTGTGTTTTTATTTTTCGTTCAATTAATTAAAACTTGATTTATAAACAATTATTTTCTCAGTAGAACAGTATTTTTGGTTTCTAACACAATCGCTTCGGGAAATTCTGTTCAAAATGCCCACTTTGACATCATTTTTTGAAATATATTCTACCTCTATCAAAAAATCGATCATTACGGTGCATTATATAGTTTCTGAATAGGAGAATCTACCAATTTGATGCTTTTGAGAGCAAAAATGAATTTAAAAATGAGTCAGAAAATAAGCAGTTTGGACAATATTTTTCGTTCCTAAAATAATCGCTTCGAAAAATTCTGTTCAAAATGCCCACTTTGACATCCTTTTTTGAAATATATTCAGCCTCTATCAAAAAATCGATCATCAAGGTACATTATATAGTTTTTGAATAAGAGATTCTACCAATTGGATGCGTTTGAGAGCAAAGATGAATTGTAAAATGAGTCAGAAAATAAGCAGTTTGGATTTGAATACACCCTTAATAGGATGATTTTTTTCTTCAACCGCTATGTATTTTTAATTTATTTTTGCTGTAAGAATTGGTCCTATTAAAACTTGTCTGTATAAATGTTATAGACAATATTAAGAAGATATATGATAAATTCATGAAGATTTTATATCTTGTGAATTGACGGAGTTATGGATTTTTTTCTTCTTCAACCCCTCTTTTTGTTTTCGTTTTTAATTTTTTTTGCGGTACGAATTGGTCCTATCAAAAACTTGTGAATATAAAAGTTGTAGATAATAATAAGGAGATTTATAATAAAATTAATTGGATTTGATATCTTGAGAATTGACGAAGTTATGAATTTTTTTCTCCCCAAAACCCTATTTTTTGCGCCCCTTGAGCCCATTTTTAATTTTATGAAAATTCTGTGATGCATAAATTTTCGGCCCTATTTTTAGAAGTTATAAAAACTTTAAACTGATTTGATATGTATAAAAATTAAGGAGTTATGGGGGTTTTTCGGTTTTCACAAAACCCCACCCTATTTCCATTCCCTTGGCCCGATTTTGCCCATTAACGAACTTGACCGAGATTTTATGCTCATTGATTTTATGTATCAGTTTGGAAAAGATTTGTGCAGAATTGTGGAAGTTATCGTGTCCAGAAGAAAGTGATATATATATATATATAGATAGATAGAAGATAGATAGATAGATAGATAGATAAAGTTTTTTACTGAGGGTGGTTTTGGGTTCTAGGGGTCATGATCAGTGTAGATCTGCAAAAAAATTTCAGAAATTCCAACATAGGAACGATCCCAATAGGTAGTATTTCATACGAAATCTACCTAAAAACTGTTATGTGTAAGCTAGAGACAAAAATTTTTATATTAAATTACTACAAAGCGTTTGTTTTTAAGTAACTTAAACTTAATAAATAAATTTAAATCTATTATTAATCCGGTTAATCAACTCTTATTCTATTACATCCGGCGCATCCCTAGTAATAAATATAAAACTCTTACGGGTCAATATCTGAAAATTGGACAATTTGCGTCCACTGCCAATAATATTTCATTAATTATACTAAAACCAAAAACTGAAAAACATAATATATTGTAACATGTGTTATATCAATTACCAATGATAAATGGACATATAATGATGTATAAATAATTAGTTTTAAGCTTTAAACAAGCGAAATCATCATTTCAGTCCCTGTCTCCAGGTACAAATATCCAATATTAAATGTACAGGGTGGCAATTATTTAACTATATGAAATAAAACGTAAATTATTCAAAAACTACTGAGCGCAGAAACTTTATTCAAGATGTAAACGTCACTACAGATATTCGGATTTAGGTTATGACATGTTCGATATGGCTGCCATCATTGGCTATGATATGGCGCAGACGAATAGCAAAATTCTGCATGGCCCGCTGAAGTGTTGGAACATCGATGCTGTCGATGACCTCCCGAATGGCAGTTTTCAGCTCAGCAATGTCTTTAGGGTTATTTCTGTACACATTGTCTTTAATGTAGCCCCACAAAAATGAGTCACATGCGTTAAGATCCGGAGAATATGGCGGCCAAGCGAGTCCCATTCTAGTGGCCTCTGGGTAGCCCAGAGCCAGAATGCGGTCTCTAAAGTGCTCCTCCAGGACATCAAAAACTTTCTTTGTCCGATGGAGTCGAGCTCCGTCTTGCATGAACCACATCTTGTCGAAATCAGGGTCACTTTGGAGAAGGGGGATGAAACCATTTTCCAAAACATTCACGTATCGTTCAGTAGTCACCGTGCCGTCAACGAATATCGGACCAATTACTCCGTGACTGGACATTGCACACCACACTGTCACCCGTTGAGGGTGGAGAGTCTTCTCGATTGTGAAATTTGTATTCTCAGCCCCCTAAATGCCCCAAATGCGCCAAAATGGCCGGCAACAATAAGTTGCGTGCGCATACGCATACTAATCCCCATCATGCCCTGCGGCCAACCACGAAGTTTCAACTTCATCGCGTAAACCGTTGAGAAGTTATGACGGTTTAATTTCATATAGTTAAATAATTGTCACCCTGTATGCTGTAAACATTTCTATAAATATTATTAACATTTGCTATTATATATTTATACCTATATATATAAAGTATGGGAAAGTATAGTTATCCTTTCGTAGTATAGATTGTATAGTAAAATATTGTACTAATTATATTTGTCCCTGAGGTTGACTATCATCTCAGTCCCTCTAAATACACATTGAGGTTAACAGATACTAGGTGGCGCTGGCAGAATCATTTCCATTGCAACAGCAACTAAAGTTCAACTAGCCACCATGGATGAAGGTAAGTTGTTTTTCTCTTTATTTTATATTTGTAAATATTTAGTTTTTGTTCTGAATAGAGATCAGTATTTTTTATAGCCTCATTCATGTCCCCCTATTTAACTTTTTATTTATAAACAAAAAGTTTGTTGCAACTTTATTTACGTAACATACAAATTTCACATGGCATATTTGATAATTTACATGTGGGCAAAATGGCTGTGCAGCTTTTAAGGTAAAAGCATCACCTCAGTCCCAATTATTAGACACTGATTATGATGTTAACAGACACTTTCTTCTATAAAAGTTTGTATTTGGAAGTAGGTACTTTAATTCAAAAAATAAAAATTCTGGAGTGAAATTGTGCAGTTTTCATATATTGACCCTTATTCATTTGGTGAATTAAACTTTCTTTAGATTCTTGCTTCAAATCCGTTTTGTAGTATTTCTATCAAAATGAAATTGGTTTTCGCCATATAAAATAATCTTTTGTACTCTTTATCCCACGAAACGAGCTTTTCAGCTCTTTCAATTTATAGCTTCGATGGTGTTACCAGAGCTTTTGATAATTTCTCCAATATCTTGTGTTTGACGTTCTAATTCAATTTCAGTTGTTTCTGAATATTAAGGCTGCTAGTCACTCAGCTTCCGAATTATCTTCGGTAATTTTATGTCTATGGGCGTTTGATGCATTCTTATATTCAAAATATCTGCCCAGTAAATTTATATTTTTAACTTCTTTTTTCAGTTTTCCCATCTTAAAGGATGTCTCTTTTTTTCTTAGTTTCCAAAATATTTCTAAAATCTACGCTTAATTTTATATGAAGTGTTAAATTTTTACTCCCATTTCGTCCATTTTTAAAATATAAAATATTAAATTAAGCGTAGATTTTAGAAATATTTTGAGAATTAAAAAAAGAGAGACATTCTTTAAGAAGAGAACACTGAAAAAAGAAGTTAAAAATATAAATTTCCCGAGGATATATTTGAATATAAGAATGCATCAAACACCCATAGACTTAACATTACCGAGGAGAATTCTGAAACTGAGTGACTAGCAGCCTTAAGATGGCACAATCTTTGCCCAATTTCTTTTGAAATTTCAGGAGTGGCAAAAACTCTTTTCGCTGATTTTTAGAAAAATCCCTCGAATGTCATGTTATGTGAAATTATTCTTCCAATCATACTATCTTCTTTTGGCATAAGTATCATTTTTAATTATAATATTATGTGCCATTTTCTTGTGTTTGCCGTTCTAATTCGATTTGACGTGTTTTATGATATTAACCCTTTAAGCCCTGACCCGCACAATTGTGCGGGTGATACTAAAGTAAAAGAGAATGACTATTTCCTGTTTTTGTGAGATTTAAAACCAAATCTGCACATGTATATGAGTTAATTGGCTTCAGATGTTTTGATAAGACACAACTATGGGGCAACAACTACAATAGAGGGTTAGATTTTCTGCTTTTAAGAGGACTATATCATCTGGCAGCAATAGACAAAAAGTATGTAATGTCGTAATTTCTTTTAAATATGATTTTTAGTGTTTGCTTCGATTTATTTTTCTTTTCATATACTTTATTCATGATTTTAATTGATTTTGTCTTTGATAAATCTAATTAGGCTTTACAAATGTTGAAAAACAAGTTCCGGCATTTACCATTTCCAAAATGGGTACAATTCCTAATACATAAAAATTTTATTTTCAAGTGATTTTTTTTTAACTTTTGTTTTTAACAATTTATTTTTTATTAATTACATTTTTAAAGCGGATTAATTTTAAATTAATAGCTTAATTAATAGATTAATTTTAATTAATTTTGTACTATTCATGATTTATATTTAAAATTACTAGTATTAGATGTATAATATGCACATTGGCGATTCTCAAAAGGTGGGCACTGGACACACGTCATAACTTTAAGCCTTTCAAACATAACTTTAATTATCATTGACTTTTTTTTTTTTTTTTACACTGAGATTTTAATTCTATTCAGAGACAGAAAATGACATAATTTATTGTAAAAGCTTTGTATAACTATCTTAAAATTTTATTATTTTATGCTAAAGAGGCCAATTTCGGACATTCATAACGTTAACTGCTCCAATGTACCACCAAGAAAAAGAGTTTTGACTTTTTTCCAGGTGGTTCTAATGGTAAACAACGAATGCATAAAGGAAACGGATGATTTTTTGATAATTTCGTTAAGAGTAACTGATTTATTGCTTTTTTGAAGATAGAAGGACTTTTCTATAAAGAATTTTTCTGTATTTTGTTATGTCCGAAAGTAACGTACGTAACAAAGCATTTGATTTTATTATTATTATTACTGGATAACAAAAAGTTAATTATACATATATATAGGTAGTATACACATACAATTATAGGACACATTTACTACATTCTTAGTCTTAAGAATTTTTTAAATACTAAGAGCGACGTCCAAAATTTGTAACGTACGTGCAAAAAAATGTCCAAAATTTGTAACGTACACAACTGCTAATTAAATCCTTTAATAATTAATTTTTCAGAATAGTTGCTGTCTTTTAATGTTTGTGTATAATTTTGTAGATGTACTATTAAAAATATTTATATATTATACTTATAGACAAAATACTATACTATTAAAAAAAATGGCCTTAAATTTGAAAATTTTAAAAATTACATATAGTTAACGTTTAATGATCCCACCTTTTGAGAATATCCCACATGTAACGAACTGTATGTTTCTGCTCTGAGTTACAGATGTCATATATGATTTATAAGTTTTATATGAGTTATATGAGTTATATGCATATCACGAGATAGATTATTAAGTTTGATAAATTCATTCCATTTTGTCGACACAGAAAGTAAGCCACCAGAAATAAATAATAAATTATGGAAAGTTCAGCAAATGCTC
Source organism: Maratus speciosus (assembly GCA_963932465.1). Classification (NCBI taxonomy): domain Eukaryota; kingdom Metazoa; phylum Arthropoda; class Arachnida; order Araneae; family Salticidae; genus Maratus; species Maratus speciosus. Next base: position 520,076,299 of record OZ010792.1, on the reverse strand, counting down.
GACAGATTCCGTAGTGTCTGCTTGAGTTTACCAGGAGATCAGGGAAAATTTTCCATAGAGGAGCAGACGATTCATTTTTTTAGGACGTGCCTCAGTAAAGCAGTATATAAAAAACAAACCACACTCTGTTGTAACAGTATCACCTGGGATAGTTTTAAATTTTGTAGTATACCAGTGGGAAAGTACAGACCTGCTCCACAAGGATCTAGGCTTAGGACCTGCTGTAGTCCTTACTCTGGTTCAGCATAGTTTTATGTACTTCGATCGGTATTTCAACAAAATACCGCTGCTGGAAAAACTAAAAAAAAAAAAGAAATTTGAAGGATCAGGTACAATCCAAACGGAGTGAAGGGCATACCATTTGTCAACGGCTCTTAAGAGGGGTGCGAGCATTGAGCACGTCTCAGAAAATGGAATTGTAGTGGTCTGTCCAAAAACAAAAAAAACCTTTTCATTGTGGCTGATGAAAATTATCTCAATAAACAACAACTTTTTTCGCTTAAACTTTTATTTTTATATATTTGCACACATAATCCCAAACTACACAATTGTGTAGATTTAGCCCCAAAAAAGGCTGCATTAAGGCCGAACCCGCACAATTGTGCGGGTCCTCCCTTGGCATAACATGACATCGGATTTTTTTTTTTTTTTTTTTTTTTTTCAATCAAATACCATCCTATCGATAAGGGGAAACCACCCAAACTTTCAATTTCTACCAAAAAAAACTCCCGGTCTTAAAAGGTTATGATGACAAAACATTTTCCCGATTTCTTTTGAAATTTCAGGAATGGCAGAAACTCTTTTCGTTGATTTTGAGAAAAAAAAAAAAAAACCTCGAATGTCATGCTATGTGAAATTATTCTTCCGATCATACTATCTTCTTTTGACATAAGTATCATTTTTAATTATAATATAATGTACCAATTTCTTGTGTTTGCCGTTCCAATTCAATTTGAAGTGTTTCTAAATATTAAGATAACACAATCTTTTCCTGATTTCTTTTGAAATTTCAGGAGTGGCTGAAACCTTTTTCGTTGATTTTCAGAAAAAATTCTCGAATGTCATGTGAAATAGTTTTTCCAACCATACTACCTTCTTTTGATATAAGTATCATTTTTAATTATAATATAATGTATCATAGTTGAGAATGCGTAATTAATTCAGCAATTTCATTTTCAGATTTATAATCACCTTTATAAAATAAAAAAGTTCTCACTTTCTTTTATAATATTTCTTATTCATGCAGCATCTTTAAAAAATCTCAAGTACAAACTCAAAACTTGAAATACTTGTTTATTCTTAAATTCAAATTATTAAAAAAAAAATTATGTGTACGCATTTTATTTAAATAGCAGTAACAGGTTATTTCTGAATTAATTTTTGTGGTCTTAAAATTTCTTAACACATCCTTTGCATAGCTTTTTACAATAATAATAAAAATAATAATAATAAAAAAAGCAATTTAACAAATTACAACGACCAGTTGGAAAATGATTTTTTCAAAGACTAAAATTTAAGGCATAAAAAATCGCACAGAGTTGATCATACATTACGTACGCCATGGATTAAACATTAACATTCCTAGACCCATCATGAACAAATTTTAAAAGAATTTTCAGTTTTACAATTTTCGGTACTGTAAATTTTTAAACTTCTACGGAGCTGGTCATGCATTACGTACGCCATGGATTAAACATTAATATTCCTGGACCAATTTTAAATGACATTTTATTTTTAAACTTCTAAACATCCCACAATATTACTTTTTATATCGTCGTATAGAGAAAAAAAAAATGCATTTTTAATTGCAATTTGTTCGAAAGCTGTATTTCAATTTGTTTCTGAGTTATTAATTTTTTTTTGTAGTTTTTATTACTTTTTTGTCATAGTGGCAACAGAAGTATCCATCTCTGTTGAAAGTAAAGGGAAAATACAGATTACTGTATAGACCAATCAGAAAACGAATAAAATGCGGGATTCAACTAATAAAACGCTTCAGATATGTTTTTGATTTCCTACCCTGACCGAAGACAATAACCATTTTTCCAAATGGTTAATAATAATAAATAAAATATTTTTAAAAATGACAAAAAAAGAAAGTATTCAGTCATTAAAAAAAAAGAAAAGAAAAGAAAGAAAGAAAAACAATTTTATTGGCCGATTTTTATTTATGTGCCAGAGTAGGTAAGTACCTTTTACTTCTACCTAATACTAGTACCTAATACTTCTCAAAATGTAACATTTTACCTCCATATTTACATCCTTGCTTATATATCAGTGTGTTTCAGTACCAGGGTTACAAATTGTAAGAGGGTGTATAGCACAGTTCAACAAACAATTTTTGCGTAGTAAACCAGAGTTGCAATCTATTTATTCAGGCAAAAATACCTGGTGCTTCAATTCGATGTGAGCGCAGATTTTCGGTCATAACTTTAATAATAAAGATATTTTAACAATATTTACAACATAATTAACTTGCTGTGCGAAAAACTTGCAGCGTAGCCTGTGAATTTTAAGGAAACTTTGATAAATTTCTAATTTTAAGAGTGGTTTTTTTTTTTTTTTTTTTTTTTTTTTTTTGTTTGTTTTTGTTTGTTTTTTTCTTTTTTTTTGTTTCATAAATCTTTTATCCGCTTTACTCCTTTAAAGTTTGAATTTTATAAAACCTTTGCATTATTAACATCTATTACTTCTTAGAGGTAACCTTCATGCCTAACATCGAATTAAGTGATGAAGCAATACTTAATAGTATTTTGATTCTATAATAGAGAGTGCGACATAAGTAACGCCATTCTTTATTATTTGGGGGTAATACAGCTCATATTCAAAATATTAGAATAACTACTTTTTTTTACAAATTGAAAATATCGTTTGGTAATTTAATGTCTTTTAATGCAAATATGCAAACAATATTTTTATTAAGAACTTATTGTAATTAAAGTTATTTATTATCTTAGAATTAATATCATTTTGGAAAAGATTAAACGAAAAAAAATTATTTTGAAAAGTCAAATTATTAGAATATTTAATCAAGTGGTTCAAAATATTGGAATATTTCACATTAATTCTCCTTTAATTATCACCAATTCGTAATTGGTGGCATCACTGATTAAATTCAGACGATTTTATTTAAAATCAGTATTCTTTTTGCAGTTTGTTTCTTTTTCGTCTTAAAATGGATCGTGTAAGTGATAGTCCTGAATCTATTAAACTTCGTATGGTTGGTTTGTATTGGCACGTTAAAAATCAATGTTATTTAGCGAATTATTTACATTGTTCACAATCAAGCGTTAGTAAAATACAAAGATAATATTCAAAAAATGGAAAATTTCAAAATAATCGCCGAAATGGCTGCCGAAAACCAAAAACATCTGATAAAGATGACAGGAAACTGAAGCGTATAGTTAAGAAAAACCGTTCTAAAAGTTTCTGATTCTTGTATAATGAATAAAAATCTCCAATAAAAGCCTCCTTCAAGTAAAACTGAGTTAGTGGCACGTATAAAGTCTGTTTGGGCTAATAATGATAGAAATGTTTGTAAACGCTTTGTATATAGTATGCAAGATCGATTGTACGCTGTTATGATAGCTAAAGGGGATGCTACAAAGTATTAACTAACATTTACTTCATATTCATAAGGTAATATTGTTACGTAAAATAAAATATTCTAATATTTTGAACGAATCTAAATTTTATTTTAATATTTTGATGTGTTTCAGAAAGCTGCATACCTAATTTATTGTACTGTATTTTATATTTTGTAAGTGTTAAAATCTTATCTAAATACTCCAGATTTAATTTATAAGAAATTTAATTGCATTTACTTAGTATCAAAAATAAATAAATAAATAAATAAAATTTTATTACTTTTTCTCAGTTATTCTAATATTTTGACTATGAGCTGTACGTGCGTAGTTTTATATTGCATACGAACATGTATGAAAAGTTCGTACACTTAACTGAAGCATTGCCTCATTCTCAACTATTGTAATCAAGATTCCAGTATTTTAAATAAACCCAATCTCGGTCCTAATCAGAGAAAAACTGAATAAAACGGCGCGTAATTAAAAAAATAATAAATATTTCTATTTAATTTTTCGTATTCATTACGCTGGATATATCTTTTTAAAAATTGACTTATTTAATGATATTGAAGCGTAAGAAAATTGTAAAAAACAGCAGAGACAAAATCAATCAGACTTTCTTAGCAGTGCCAAGGTGCAAATGTGTTAAATTTTAATGTTAATCTGAATACTCTCAATATTTGTTCCCCATCTTTCGGAACTCGGGTTTTGGTAAATAACTAAAAGCGAAAAATATATTGCTTTACAAGCTTATAGTAACCCTTTCCAACATAGTTGAAAAGGGTTTATGAATTGTGTCTATCTGTCTGTCCATCTGTCTGTCTGGACGTCCATCCGTGCCTCGCGTATAAATATAGTCGGATTGCCAAGATATTGATATTATATGTTATTAAGACTTACTATGATATGCTCCGTATTGAAAAATAAGTATGTAGCATTTATACACTGGTGTGTAAAATTTAAGGACGAAGCAGATAAATTAGCAAAAAAACCGAACATGTCTACAGAATGGAATGAAAGAATATATGGCATAGACGTAAGAGGAGGCGGTCGGAAGGGTATAAATTACAAAGGCGGTGGACGCTCAGCAATTCGGTGAATTCTATTGCACGACGTACAGTGACTTTAACGACGGTTTGGTGCTACATCTGTGTGATACGGCCACTAGGTAATACAGGAGATGTCATGTGGATGACTTTACCAGAGGTCGCATTATTATGAGGTTGGAAGATGATCGAAATGTGACGAGTGTGGCAGAAGAGTTCGGGATCGCTCACAGCATCGTTTCACGAGCCTGGAGAGCCTTTAAAACGATAGGAACAGATCTCCGAGCGTTCAGCACAGTCGTTTACGAGCAACAACAACGGCAGACGACCGCTTTATTGCCTTACAAGCGAAAAGAAACAGGCGGCAGATAGCTGGAGAAATCGCAAGGTACATAGAGCAGACTACTGGACGTCGTATATCGTGTTTTACCGTGGCCAGGCTGCACAAAGGTGGTCTATACGTACGACGACCAATACGGTGTGTTGTGTACCATTGACGCCTACTCATCGGAGACGCCGGTGGTTTCTGTGGTGCCAGGAACACAAGAACTGGACACAACAGGAGTGGGGTTGAGTACTCTTAACGAATGAGAACCGATTTAGTCTTACGAGCGGTTCTAGACGCATACACATCTGGAGAGGGCAGGGAACACGCAATCACCACTCCAACATCATCGAAAGAAACCGTTTTGCAGGTGCCGGAGTTCTCGTTTGGGGCGGTATCATGCTTGGTAGCCATACGAACCTCCACGTCTTCCAAGGAGGTTCAGTCACTGGTGTCCGCTATTGCACCGGGATTCTCTTGCCTCACGTGCGTCTGTTTAGAGGTGCTATGGTTCCGGACTTCATCTTCATGAACGACAACGCTGCAGCGGTTGTCGCAGAACTCTTGGAGAGTGAAAATATTCAACGCATGTATTGTTCTACAAGGTCGCCAGACCTAAATACCATAGAACATGTATGGGACCTTCTCAAGAGACACATGGTAGCACGTGACCAGGCGCCAGCAACGATTCCGCAACTGCAATTTGCGCTACAAGAAGAATGGAATTGGATGTCTCAACAGCTCCTTGACAACCTCGTCCTCATCACGGACATACTTTGTAAATCCTGCATCGCAGTCAGGGATGACGATATCTCCTATTAGAGACTGAATTGTTCCTGCCAGGTGCCTATCAGATGGACGTTTCTGTCTTCTCTGCGGTTCTACTCCAAGTGACCTTTTCAATAAAGTGCTTTTGCATCCTTTTCATTCCTTGTTTAGATGGTTTTGATCACTTGTCCCACATTTTCATATCTTGGAGATCATATGGTATGATTTCGGTCGACGAAGAAAATTTCTGCACAACGTTACATTCGAAAAACCATTTCGTCTTTAATTTTTGCACATCAGTGTAGTTCTTTTAGACATTCGAAAGAATTTCGTTACATTATGGCCTATGGAGGGAAATCATTTGCGATGGTTTTTAATGATATTGCACAAAACTATCTCTGATGGAAAAGTGTTTGCGGTGTACTTTATTCATTTCACGCTGTTTCAAACATATTAAAATTTATATATCTCTGAGGTGCACTGCCAGAGATGCTTACTAAAGAATAGGGTGTGCATAGAATTCATCGTTCATATACAAGGACACACAAAAGTAATTGAGATATTACTTTGATTTGTGTATATTTGTGTAGATATTACTTTAGATTTGTGTATAGATTATAATACAGGGCTGCACAAAACATCTATAGTACATTTTCGTTTTATGATGGACATTGATAAAGGGGCACTTTCAATTGTGCTATGCATTTTCTAACCGAACTTAAAATTAGCATACTATGTATTATATGATAAATCAATGTATCATATGCAGCGTTGCGCAAAACATTCAGATATTATTCAAATTGTTGATTGTAATTGCTGAAATTGCGTTTTCAAATGTGTTGTGCATTTTACATATTGTTGATTTAGATATCATTTTTACCATATCAAACAGTGAAGCTTTATTACAGCACTCTGAGTGTGCTGGAAAGTATTTCGTAATCTATGCTTGACGCGTGATTTTACGTTCTTATTTATTCTTATTTTAAGGAAGTCCGGGACACAAAAATCTTCAAATTTTCTAAAAAACTTTTGTTGCATTAAAAATTTCTCTGTTTTTTCTGCTTAAAATAACGTTTAAATCCTGTTTCTATCTTAATTAGAATAGGAAATATTAATTTTTTCGTTTTGATTTGGTTTCAAAATCTAGCGTTCAAGCAATGATTATCGTGTAAACGACTTCTTGTGAAAATGCGTTTTTCTTCATGATGGGTTTTTTAGCCATTTCTCGAATTTAAATTATTATAAGTCCAGAACCGTTAAAGATAAACGGTTCAAACTTGGAACATGTCTTTTTCAATTGGTTTACTTTAATTTTGATTCAGCAAATTTGAAAAAAATATTCACTTTTGAAAATATGATTTTTTTTAAAGTTACATCATTTTTTTCGAAATTTTTTATTTAAATATTTTTAATTTTTATTTAAATTAATATTTTAAAAAATGCTGAATAAAAATTAAAACTTATATATTTCTGTTTATTTAAATGAAAACAAATTAAAATTCTACAAATAAAATTTGAGTTATAACAATTTTAAATTACCCCCATTTTTTAATAAATTTTAAATTTTAAATTTTTAAAAAAATTATTAGAAGTTTTATCCTGTGATTTTGTTTACAAATGATATGGTTAACCATCACAAAAAATTTCAAAATTTTCACTCAATAAATAAAAATTATTTTAAAATGTGTCCCGGACCCCCTTAAGATCAAATATGAAAACTTCGTTAGGAGATAAATCATTATTTCTGTTAATATAACTAGATTATTCAACTCGTGCTTTACGGGTTAGAGAATGTAAGAATTTAATTTTTTTAACTCAAAAGAATTTTTTTTTCATTTAATATCTTTTTTTATGATTTATTTACCCACCAACAACACCAAAAAGCATTTTTGTCTGAAAAACATCAAATATCATTCAAATAAAGTTTTAAAATTGTTAAAAGTGGTACTTTCGTAGTAGCCGAATACCAAACATTAACAGCCGAAGAAATCGCCAAACATTTCACAACTTAGTGCAGACTTGCTGATTCTGATAATTTCATTTTTTGACCTCGTAGTTCGATTACATGCCTGTTAAATTTGTGTTTTATTTACATTATTACCCGGCTGCCGATAAGGGTTATGTGTTTCACGCGTATCTGGGTATGTACATTTCTTTATACCCTCGAAACATCCCAACAGCTGGATGTATTTTAATGAATGAGATCTCTATCGATTCGTCTTAACCTTCCGATGGTTATAGGCTAGATTTTGTTTTTATAAATTAAAAATGACGTCCGTAAAATACAAAATGGCGGTAGAGACGAAAAAAAACATTTTATGCACCATACTGTGTGACATATCATTGGATAGAACTTTCAAAATGAAGACGATGTTTCATTGACTATTTTACAGTCAGAAGCTCCGTTTAAATATTACACAACCTGGAAGTTGTGTTGGTAAGATCTCTAGCTTTACTGCAACTCTAACCTTCATAGACATCTATAGACCTCATCAAAACAATGTTTATAAATAGGAACTAATTAAACACAACTTAAAAGTCATCAATGAAAGTAAATAAAAAAAAATAGGTAAGTAATATAAAAAATAGTTTCACATTGATGAGACATAATTAATTACTTCGCTTTTTACGCAGTCGGGTTTTTTGATTTTTTAAATTTAATCTAATTATTTATTTTTTTTAACTTGTAAGTCGGGTTTTTTTTTTATTTAATTTTAATTATTTGATTTATTATTGGTGAAGTTTTAATTTCAATATGAAATATTAGACAGAAACAAACGCTGAACTATTTATATTGTTTTAAATGGAAACGGGTCAATTTTTTAATCGAGATGAGCGCAATTTAAACAAAAACAAAAAAAAAACCAGTCAATTGAAATACAGTTTTCGAATAAAATGTATTTCAAAGAAAATTTGTCGTTATATTCGTCGGTGTAAAAATTGAAAATGTGTGAAGAAGTTAAAAAAAATATTTGCAGCAAAAACGAAAAATATTGGTCAGGTGTTACCACCGTCAATATAATATCAGCTTTTCCCACGGGCATGTTTTTAACATTTTCCTACACAGTTAAAAGGGGTTTTTGCATTCGGTTTGTCCGCCTGTCTGTCTGTCTATGTTCTAACTTGCGTAAATATCTCGGATTTCCATGAAATAAATACATGTGATAGAATTTCACCATGGCATGTTCGATGTTGAAAATGAAGTAGTAGCATTTATAGTTCTTTTACAGGGGCACTCATAAGAATGTTGTTACATTACGGTCTTTGGGGGAAAAACGTTTGAAGTGTATTTTAATGATCTTACACTATTTCAAATATATTGAAATTGACATACATTCGTCAGAAACACTAAATGTTTTCTATAGATTATTGATTACATATAATTTATCGTTCATTTAAAAGCCCACACAAAAGAATTCAGTTTCAGTATTGTCTATGAGCAATAATTGCTGAAAGTGCGTGTTGAATTGTGATATGTTTTTTTAAAGAGTCTCGGGACTCTTAAAGCTTCAAAATTTTCGAAATTTTATTTTTTTTTTTCGATGTTATACTCTTTTCTGAATCTCTTATATATCTGTTCTGATATTTTTGATTTAAATATTTCCTTGGAATTCCTATTACAACAGAAGTTATGGATTTTAAAATTATACCCGCTCAATAGCTGAAGCGGCGTTTCCGAAGCTTTGAAGCCATTTTTCTCCAAATGACGTTTTTAGGCATAGCGGGCAGGATATCCTAAAAACTTCTGAATATTTTTTCATGAAATTTTCAAAACATATGCTTCATGTTAGTCTGTATAAACTGAACCTAAAATGTCATTGTTATTGTACAAAAAAGTATATTTTTTTTAGGTGAAATGCTCTTGAAATTTTCAAAATTTTGTATTAGCTAAATATAACTTTGTATTAAAAATATAAAATTCTTTAAATACAAATATATTTAGGTTCAGGGTAATTATTATAATCTGAAGTATAATTAGGCACAAAAAAAATTCATTCTTGTTGCGAAATTTATTTTGTAAACCGGCGTGTAAACTGTTATACCAATTTAATGCTCGATAAATGTCTGACAGCTTGGAGTCCCCTGTAAATACTAATTCTGCATCTTGTAATTTTTTTAAATACAAGAAATGAAAAAACACACTTATATCTTTCTTTCCAACAAAAATTGTGTTTTTGAATTATATACATTTTAAGCTATTAAATGTAGAAAATGGTCTTTTTTTTTTTTTTTTCAGATTTTAAGAGTCTTGAGACCCCTTAAATTTAACAATTTTTTTCCTCCAAAATACTTAGTGCGAATTCGTTCTTTAGATCATATACAGGGCTGCACAAAAGATATCAGGTACATTTCCAATTACTGGCAGAAATTGCTGAAGAAAAATGCTCTATTATGTTATGCATTTCCTAATTGGGCTAAATTTTGGAATACTATGTAGTAAATATATAAATCTATAGATTATATATAGGATCGCAAAAAATAATTCCGATATTTTTCCGAGTATAGATGTTAATTGATGAAATTGGCTTTTAAGGCTACACAGTACCCTTTTTCAAAAAAAAAATTGGAGACTGTTACATTAAAAATAATTAATGACTTTGTTTGAGATTATAAAATTAAACTGATTGTGATTAAAAAACAATCATTTTAACAATCACCGTTTTTTTTAATTTAAAAATTTTTGAAAAATTTGAAGTTTTTTAAAACTTTATAACATTTTTAATTTTTAATATTTTTTAGTTATTTTAAGTCACTTATATTCATTGGATTATTGGGAACAAAAGTTCGTATGGAATTAAAGATGTAAATTTTATTTAAAATTTTATTTATTTTTGTAGCGCGAAACCTGAAAAAAAAAATTGGAAATATTAACTTTGACATAAAAAAAAAAGAAACAACTATAACCCTCAGACCTAAATCCATACTAATTATTGTAGTACATATACATGTAAGTGTCTGCAAAAAATTTCAAGACTCTATCTGCAACAGAAAAAAAGCCTTAGGGATTAGAAAACACTAACATCAACAAAAATAAAAGTCAGAGAAAATGCATTTAAAGTTTGCAAAGGAACACTCAGAAAAGTTCAAATATCTTTAAAACTATTTGTATTTCAGATCTAAAATTTGGAGTCATGATTCACAACCGTATGGACCACTGAAAAATTCAATAAAAAAAATATTCAATATTTTTGTCATTTTTAGGGTACTGTGTAACCTTAAAATGTATTATGCGTTTTCCAAATTCTTTACTTAGACATCGTCTGTCACTTTATTATGTAGTGAAGTTTTGATACAGTATTCTGAATGTGTTGGAAAGCTTCATAATCTATGATTGATGCGTGATTTTTCTTTTTCTTTTTTTTTTTTTTTTTTTTTTATCTTTTTTTTTTTTTGCTTTATAATATTAATATTTTATTCAAAATTTAGCAAATGTTTAAATTCACTGCGGTCTAATACCATTTTACATTCAATTGCTATGCCACTAACGAAATGAATGTCAAAAATATGACCTTATATACCGCATTCTAATCAACGAAATTAGCTAAATTTTGAAAATAAATTAACTGTTATATGACATGATAATATTTATCTTTGTTTTGGTTTAATTATAGTGCGGTTATTGAAATTTTATTTAAGTTTCTATTTAAAATTTAGCAAATGTTTCGACTCACTTTGATCTAATACCATTTTGCATTCAATAGTTATGCCACTAGCTAAATTAATCTCAAAAGTATAACCTTATATACCGAATTTTCCATCAACGAAATAAGCTAAATATTGAAAATAGATTAACTTTTATATGACATGATAATATTTATCTTTCTTTTGGTTTAATTATTGTGCGGTTATTGAAATTTTATTGAAGTTTCTTTTTAAAATTTAGCAAATATTTCGACTCAAATTTGATCTAATACCATTTTGCATTCAATAGTTATGCCACTATCAAAATGAATCTCAAAAGTGTGACCTTTTTTTTATCAACGAAATGAGCTAAATATTGAAAGTAAATTAACTTTTATGTGACATGATAATATTTATCTTTGTTTTGGTTTAATTATAGTGCGTTATTGAATTTTTATTGGTTTCTTTTTAAATTTAGCAAATGTTTTGACTCTCTTCGATCTAATATCATTTTGCATTCAATAGCTATGCCACTAATAAAATGAATATCAAAAGTATAACCTTATATACAGATTTTTTGATCAACGAAATGAGCTAAATATTGAAAATAAATTAATTTTTATATGACAGGATAATATTTATCTTTGTCTTGGTTTAATTATAGTGTGCTATTGAAATTTTATTGAAGTTTCTCTTTAAAATTCAGCAAATGCTTTGACTTACTTCGGTCTAATATCATTTTGTATTCAATAGCTATGCTACTAATGAAATGAATATCAAAAGTATGACCTTACATACAGTATTTTCATCAACGAAATGAGCTAAATATTTAAAATAAATTAACTTTTATATGACATGATAAAATTTATCTTTGGTTTGGTTTAATTATAGTGCGTCATTGAAATTTTATTGAAGTTTCTTTTTAAAATTTGTTGGTTAATGATTTGCATACATACTGATATAATCCGATCATTAAACCATTCCAAAAATATTCTCATTTAAAATTTTTAAATCATAATTTATATCAATGCTTGCTCTTGCATCCTATTTTTAAAACACCAAATATACATTCCTTTACTTCAAATAATACTTACGTAGCACGCATTCAGAATAAAGATGGATAAAACAATGCGTAATAAAGCAAAAGAAAAAATATTTCAATTTTATTTTTCGTATGCATTACGAATTGTTAGATTTATCTTATTAAAAATAGACTTGTTTAATGATCTTGAAGCGTAAGGAAACTGGAAAAATCCGCAGCAACAAAATCTATCCGCATTGTTCTTTTTTCCACCATCACTTTGTACCCAATTAAAATGAATTATTCACATCACTTCTTATTTTATTTAAGTTAACTTAATAAATAAGGGATTGTATTCCTTAAACAGAGGAAGACAAATGCAATTCTTTCACGTAAAGGTAAAAATAATAATTGAAACAAAAAAAAGGACACGTTTTTCTCCCAAGGGCAAAATAATTTATTCATATTTTTCCCCTAATGAAAACGTTTTATCAAATACAATTAATTGAAATCCGGACCCTGACTCTTACACTCCAAGAATAATTATTTGAATAAATATTATTTGCGACATTAATACGTCGTCAGATCATTTTTTTGCGGGGTTGGGGGAAACGAGGGGCATTTCCCGTGTTTTTTTTTCCCTTTTTCTTCCAAGGAGTCCGTTCATTAATTCCAGAGACCTCTCTCTCTCTCGAATGAAAGAAAACTGGATCAGGACCGAAAAACTGGAGCGAAAAGTTAATTACCGAACTCGATCTTCCTTATTCGGGTCGCTTTTTGTGCGTCGACTCCCGAAAACAATTGTCAATTAACAAAAAGGGCCTTGCGCCGCACTAGAAAAGCCCCCCAATGTTATTGGCAGAGCGCCTTGACAAACTGCTACACGGCATAATTAAGAAGAGTCCAGGTAGCGGAGAAAGCTCCTTCCGGGTTTTATCCGGTCTAATTATACGAAAGGGCCGGACTCCCGGATAGAAGTAATGAGTTAATTGCCGAAACCAGGATTATAATAAAAGTTTTGATAATAACCGGCGAACGTTTTTCGTCCTGGTTTTGTCACTTCATGAAAATTGGAAAAGCAGCCGACTTATCCGCTCAAGATTAATTGGTGGAGAGGAAGTTTTAACTCCGGCATTTTTAAAGGCATTTCATTAATGAACGACGGAGAATAGAATCGCAGGGTTAATGAAATGAATAAAGCATATCGTGGCGTTTTCCCTCTTTTTTCCGCTGAGTTTAGGGATTTTTAAATGCGAATCCCGATTAAAGATCGATGACGCGAGATGGGCTCCTGCTATAATAATAGGACCCCCACAGACTGAGGCAAGTAAATCGGCCATAAATTAATAATCGAAATTTAATTGTGTTACTTTGCTTATATAACAGATTTTAATTCAACACGATTTCAAAATTCGTAACAAATGTTTTAAAATTTTTACCCTCGTTTATGTTTGCTGGACGAGGTTCACATAGAGAGGGATAAATAAATCGGATGTAAAATAATAATCGAAATTTTACTGTACTGCGGTGTTTCGTTTATAAGGAAGTTTTTAACTCACCGCACTTCGAACTGATTATGATCCCTTGTCTTTTTATTTACTTCTGTCGAATTGTATCTCACACAAAAAAACATCAATTAAATCGACTATAATTTAATAATAGAACTTTAATTGTGTCACTTTGCTATAAAAGATTTTAATTCAGCACGATTACAAAATTCGTAACAAATGCTTTCAAATATTTGCCCTCATTTATGTTTGTCGGACGCGGTTCACACAGAGAGGAGCGCAGGGGCAAATAAATCGGATGTAAAATAATAATCGAAATTTTACTGATGCAATGTTTCGTTTATGGGGAAGCTTTTAGCTTAACGCACTTCGAACAGATTATAATATCTTTGAGTTTATTTACTTTTGTCGAATTGTATCCCACCCAAAAAAATCAAATAAACAGGCCACAATTTAATAAGAACTTTAATTGTGTTGCTTTGTTTATACGACTTTATTTATACAATGCAATTAGAAAAGAATCTAGATTCCTTTGCCTTTCATAATCCTGCACGAGTCGGGTAGAACCCGATGCAAACCCAAAAATTTTGCTTGAAGTATGCCCGAAATCCGACCAGAAGCCGATAAAAAAATTGTCAACTCAAACCCTGAAACCAAACCAAAATAGAAAATCCGAAACAGACAAAAGAAAATTGTCAAACCAAAACCTGAAACCGACACAATCCCAAAATGGAAGAAAATTAATCCATATTAATAAAATTATGGAAAAGTAGCCTACAATTATGTCTCTAATATCAATTTAATTTGTTTTTGTTTAAAAGTGAAAATATATACACTCATCAATGTTCAAATGCATAGTTTTTTATCAATTGAAAAACATTCCGGATTTTCTTTAAAAAAAATCGGTTTAACCCGAACCCGACACTAAAGAATCAAAATGTAACCCGAACGCAAAACATTTATTATAAACCCGACCGTCAATGAAAAAAATTAGCGTCAGCTCGATTCGTCCCGAATCAATGAAAATGTATACACTCATCAATATTCAAATGCATAGTTTTTTTTCAATTGAAAATATTCCGGATTTTCTTTTAAAAAATCGGTTCAACCGGAACCCGACACTAAAGAATCAAAATGAAACACGAACACGAAACATTTAATGTAAACCCGACTGTCAATTGAAAAAATTAGGGTCAGCTCGATTCGTCCCAAATCAATGAAAATGTATACACTCATCGATATTCAAATGCATTGTTTTTTTCAATTGAAAACAATCCGGATTTTCTTTAAAAGAAAAATCGGTTCAACCCGAACCCGATACTAAAGAATCAAAATATAACCCGAACACGAAACATTTAATGTAAACCCGACTGTCAATTAAAAAAATTAGAGTCAGCTCGATTCGTCCCGAATCAATGAAAATGTATACACTCATCGATATTCAAATGCATTGTTTTTTTCAATTGAAAACAATCCGGATTTTCTTTTTAAAAATATCGGTTCAACCCGAACCCGACACTAAAGAATCAAAATGTAACCCGAACACGAAACATTTAATGTAAACCCGACTGTCAATTAAATAAATTAGGGTCAGCTCGATTCGTCCCGAATCAATGAAAATGTATACACTCATCGATATTCAATTCATTGTTTTTTTCAATTGAAAACAATCCGGATTTTCTTTAAAAAAAATTGGTTCAACCCGAACCCGACACTAAAGAATCAAAATGTAACCCGAACGCGAAACATTTAATGTAAACCCGACTGTCAATTAAAAAAATTAGGGTCAGCTCGATTCGTCCCGAATCAATGAAAATGTATACACTCATCAATATCCAAATGCATAGTTTTTCTCAATTGAAAACATTTCGGACTTTCTTTTAAAAATTCGATTCAACCCGAACGCGACACTAAAGAATCAAAATGTAACCCGAGCACGAAACATTTAATGTAAACCCGACCGTCAATGAAAAAAATTAGGAGGGTCAGCTCGATCCGACCCGAATCGTCGGTCAGGTCGCGTTCGAGTAAAATTCAGTTGCCCAACCAAATGCAGGACCCTACTTCAATTTTATTCCGCACAAAAATGAGAAGTAAATCCGTCATAAATTAATAATCGAAATTTAATTTTATTACATTGTTCATAGAACGGATTTTAATTCAAAACAAATTCAAAACTCGTAACAAATGTTTTCAAAATTTAATCACTATGTCAGTTGGATGTGGTTTACAGAAACAGGGGTATATGGGTAAATAAGTTGGAGGTAAATTAATAATCGAAATTTGTTTGTGATACGTTCGAAAAGGAAGTTTTTAAATCAACGCATTTCGAAAGAAATACATGCCCTCTCTTTCCCCATATTTATTTCTATCGGATTTGTATACCAGTAAGTATGTCTTAAATTAATTTTTAAAAATATTGTGTCGTGTTTTATGTGTACCTGTTTTAAAATCGATGGATTTCGAGACTCAAAACCTACATTTTCTCTTAATCGTTTTTCACGCAGAAAAAAATAATATCTCATCCCCTTTGATATTTTCAGATGAAAATATTAAATATATTTATAATCTGTTTTTCTCATGAATTTGCCTCTGAAATCATTTCAGAGAAATCTATGTTGAATAAATATGCATTTCTTCACTGTCTGAAAAAGCTCACTTCTTGCTGGACTGAATTAATTTTCAATTAAAGATAAATTAATTTAATGAACAGTAGTATTCATTAAGAGTAACATTGTTTTATCTGTCTATATTATAAAGGAAAAACGTGTCCGTCCGTAAAGTTCACGTCATTGCGACGTTGGTAACTACAGACGATTAAATTTCGCTTTTGCTGCAATTTTTACTTTCTTCTATCTTCAATAGAAGAAAGTATTGTAATCGAAATTTTTTTAGACTTCCGGTTTTCGACGGATTTACATGTTTTAGGGTTCAGAGATCCCAAAAAACATGTTTATAGAAAATGTCTGTCTGTCCGTGTGTCCGTGTGTCTGTCTGTCTGTCGCCATTGTACCATCAAAAGGTGTATGAAGTTATGCATAGAATTGAACCAAATTTTTATTTTAAGTTTTTGGCTATGGCAAGCAGATCCTTCCTGAATTTGGAAAAAATTCGCCGGTAGGGGGCGCTGTAACAGCGATTTTTGTGCGATTTTGAATATTGTACCATCCAAAAGTGTATGAAGTTATGCATAGAATTGAACCAAATTTTTATTTTAAGTTTATGGCTATGACAAGCAGGTCCTCCCTGATTTTGGAAAAAATTCGCCGCTAGGGGGCGCTGTAATAGCAATTTTGCATATTGCACCATCGAAAAGTCTATGAAGTTATGCATAGAATTGAACGAAATTTTTATTTTAAGTTCTTGGCTATGCCAAGCAAGTCCTTCCTTAATTTGGAAAAAATTCGCCGGTAGGGGCCGCTTTAATAGCGATTTTTGTGCCATTTTAAATATTGTACCATCGAAAAGTGTATGATGTTATGCATAGAATTGAGCCAATTTTTTTGTGTTTCTTTTTGGTCATGGCATGAAGGTCCTCCCTGAATTTGGAAAAATTCCTCTGGAAGGGGGCGCTATAATTACGATTTCTGTACCATTTTCTTTATTGTACAATCGAAAAGTGTATAAAATTATGCATACAATTGAACCAAATTTTTTGTGCATGTTTTTGGCTTTGGCCAACAGGCCCTCCTTGAATTTGGAAATATCGCGCGGTAAAGGGGCTCTGTGATAGCGTTTTTTGTATACTTTTCTTGATTTTTCGTAGTTCTATTGTCCATCGGTGGCTCGTACAAAAACGGGAACTCACTTCCTGCTAAGCCGGCTATTCACAAACATCTGATAACAACAGAATAAGGAAAAACTATTAATTTTAACAAATATCATGATATAGATTAACTCGTTTTTTGTTCATTTAATTGACTGAAGCAGGAATTTAAGATGAAAATCAAAGTTGGTATAGTAATGAACTAATAATATTGAAGTATTAACATGTGTAACTAGTTTTTGAAATATTAAGATGTATAAGATAGAAGAAAGTTTTGGGATTGGCACATCCAACTAGTTTATTTTTACACGGTCGAACAGGGAATAAAATGTACAGTCGTGGAAAAAAAAGTAAACACCCCCTACTAACTCCTCTACAAATTATCGTAGGAAAAAGTTGCTGGTAACGAATGATTGGAAATAAAGTCTACTTTTAAATAATATATATAAAATTTACTTTGGAGGCCATTTACATATTAAAACGAACCCAAACTTCATTTTTTCAATGGAACCCATAATTTTAACAAGATATTTCAAATCTTCAGTTCAAACTATGCCTAGACACCAAATTTTAAGTCATTCGAATGATAAGTTTTTGAATTATAAACATTCAAAATTTATTGCTTCGAATGTTAAATTACATTTTCATTTTTTTATTAATATCTCCTGAAATTATACTCCTAATGTGCTAAATTTTGCGTAGCAATAATACTAAAATACCCAAACTGGGCTATGAAAATAGCCGAAACGTTTATATAAAAATTTTAATTATATTTTAATTGTTTTTAATAAAATTTTAATATATGTATGTCTGTAGTTATGTAAATTGTGTTAATAAATATGTTGAATTTGCAATTTTTATAATTTTACGATATGAATTATGAAACTAATGTTCGAAAAAATTATTAATTGCAACCTACAATTTTTTGATGGATTTAGATTTATTAAGTCCTGCTTTATGGAAATAAAAAAATTCACATTTTTCTTCCAAGTAGTTTTCAAATTATGCTTAAAAAACGGCACGATGATGATTTAAGGGGTCATCTATGATAGAAGTAACTAGATATTTGGAAATTTATTCTGCTGTCCCGTAATCTAACAGGCTTCATTGATTCTTTGAGTGGTGCTTAAGGTGCCTTGATCAAGAAGGAGGCTCTCTTGGTTAACAATCGAGTACAGAACTTCAATTTGGATAAGCCCCTAAAATACGCTTGTTTTAAAATAATTAATTTCTCGTAAATTTATCTTACGAGCTGCATAAAAATTTGTTTTTAGGTTAATTGACAGGTGTACAGTTCATTTATGCTGTCAGAATTGTGTACTGCTGTTGAAAAAAACAAAGTTATGGTTTGTTTTAATATGTAGAGGGCCCCCTAAGCAAATTTTATAGACATAATTTAAAAGTAGACTTTATTACCAATCGTGTGGTACCAGTAACATTTTTCTACGATAATTTTTCGCAGAGTTAGTAAGGGGTGTTTACTCTTTTTTTTTTTTTTTTTTGCCGCGACTCTGCTTTCAATTGTAATTTCTTTGTAAACTGTATCATAATTTGTTTGAAAACTATCGTAATTTCTCATTTTTTTAATGTTCTAAAAGTAATTTTCAAGTATGCAATTTTTTTTTTTTTTTTTGTTAATCTATTTCTATCGCTTGCAGACGATTATGAAGGATAAGACCAATGTTAGACGGGCGTCTTTTTTGCTGCTTTTTTGCTTAGGTATTATCGATTCACAATGCTTTGTGAATGGATAATACCTAAGCAAAAAAGCAGCAAAAAAGACGCCCGTCTGACATTGGTCTAAATCCGTTTTCACTTCAATTAATACAAATAGTTCAGCACTTATTTTCGAATTATATTCCATAACGAAATCAAAACTTCATCAAGAAATTAATTAATAAGCATAAATAAAACAGCTGTTGGTCAATTTACACCAAAAAAGTAATCAGCACCAGTTTGTATCAGGGACTAACTGAATCTAAAGTTTTATTAAATTCCGTTCATTAGCCCTTGAGATAGAGAGCCCACAAAATTTGTGTCACATGCATACAGACAGACAGATTCACAGACTCACAGACAGACGTTTTGTAAAAATATGTTTTTCTGGTTCTCTGACTCCTAAAACGTGTAAATTCGTCGAAAACCAGAATTCTAAAATTTTCACGAATCCAATACTTTCTTCTTGTAAAGATAGAAGAAAGTAAAAACGTAGAGACCTTTAGAATGGTATATAAATGGAAATCCCTTACACACTGTTAAAAATATATCTGTAAAATTACGGGCAGAGGCTAGCAGCAGAAATTCCAGTCATACCCCGTAAAAAAGAAAAAAATCCATGCCCATAATTTTGTACAGCCCGTAATTTTATATAATTTTCCTTAGAACAGGATGTAATACATTTTAAAACACAATAACACTTTACTTACTGTTCCGTAGCACGTTAAATAATCATCGCAGAATCGCTTTTTTGTCGGGTTAAAAAATATGTTACGGTCGCGGTTAAGTGACATTTTTTTTTCGAAACACGACTAAAATGAAGAGTTACAGTTAATCGGCAAAATATATGGGATCGTGCCGTATTTTTGCTAACAGGGGGGCTAGAACTGTAAGAATATGTGGATTGCCCTTAATTTACTAAGTATCTAAGGGATAAGGCCACTTATTTAATGGATCAGACCGGCTGACCAAAGGCTGTTGCCCTGGAAAATTGAAGGGCAAACGCTCATAAGTGCAGTCGCTGAAATATTAAATAAATAAGTAAATAAAACCATACTACTCATATCGTTTATCGTAGAAGAAAAAGACAAGTTGATTAGTGAAAAGTTTAAATAAAGTCTATTATTATTTAATATTAGTATTTTGTTTTTCTAACGGAACTGTATACATATTTAAAAAGAACCAAACATTAAGTTTTTCAATATCAAACTTCAATTTTGACTCAAAAAAGGGATAAAAACTACATACTTCAGTTATTTAAATTTAAATGTTCTTAGCATTTCAACGATTAGTTTCTAATGATTAGTTATTAGTTTCTACGATTACCTATTAAGTATTGTATAAATAGCCGTTTTCAACAGTTCTTTCAAAATTGAAATCCGCTACAGCATTAAGTATGTGTCATACATCATGGCTTAATTTGCGTCGGAGCCCACTGGACCCCAGCTCCGGTGCTTCTGTATTTTAAATAAATATTTCAAATATTGGTCGGAATTCACCGGAGCTCATAAATACAGGACTCCGGAGCCCAGTGCAATAGCGCTTCCGAAAAACCGAAGCCTAAATTACCCTTTCCTTTCCTTCCCATCTCCAAGCTTTGCATTCTTTTTTATCAAAATACTTATATGTGACGTAATGTGTCGCACACGTCGGAGATTGAGATAAAACGGACTCAATTCAATTTTTATATCAGTTTTGGGGCTTGGACTGACTCAAGCTCAATCTATCTTACATTCAAAATTTTATTTATTCGTGTATAGGGGAAAAAAAACTTTTGCTCATTCAAAATTACGTACAGTAAAACCTCGATTTAACGGACCTCGGTTCAACGGACTTCGGATTCAACGGATTAATTAAAAAAAAAAAAATTAAAATTAAACAAAAATTAAAGTAAAACAAGTGGGTAAGTGTGATCGCAGATCGCACAGAGGGTTTCGTTTAATATTCCTTTTAAAACACTTTATCCTTAAATTAACAAATCAAAATCGTTAATTTAAAATTATCCCCCTCTCCCTAACCTGAAATTCAACGCCCGTATTTCAAATTTTTATATTTGACAAATGTCAAATATTTATTTATCACTATTATTTACTGGAAGCCTCCATGATAAAACAGCTTCTAAAACGATGAAACAGGCTTCGAAAAAAAAAAAAAAGGTATTTTTGCCCCCCTCCCCCTCCCCTACTTGAGAATCAACACGCAACCCTCTTTTAAGCTTTTATATGTAAAAAATCAAGCAATGAACAACGACAAAGCATTTCTTTTTACTATTTTTAAAAAGCGATTTCTCGGTAAAATAAAAAAATATTTATTATATCTGTGGTGACACAATGTCTCGTGATCAAATGAACGAAACCTTAAAAAAAGGGAAAGAACACGAAACGCCGAAAGCGCGCGCTTTGATTCTCACTGCAGCGTGGTTTTCGTTCTAAGCATGCGCAATGATGCTGGCGACCTATGCGGCCATGTGATATGCTTTTCGTTCTATGCATGCATAAAAGTTGCATATGTGTTAATTCGTTTGTATTTCATTACCAATATTGTATTATTAAAAGTAATGTATTGTGTTTATATATATATATACATATATATACAGTAGTATATATGTATATACAATATATATTTATGTATATACATATATTGTACATATACAATACATGTATATACACTGTATATATTGTATATATATATGTAATTTGCACTGTAATAATATATGTAATTACAAGTACGTAATAATATATATATGTACTATAATTATAACAAAATAATATTATAAATAGTACTTTGCGATTTAACAGACTTTCGATTTAACGGACACATCTTAGTCCCAATTAGTCCGTTAAATCGAAGGTTTACTGTATATTCTATTTCAAATCATTTTAATGTTATTTTGATCAGAATGAAGGGAAAACAGACATCGTGTTTTTCCATTTCAAATTTATTATATTGAAATTTATGAACAGTGAATTTGATTTCAGTTCGATTTTATTTTGTGACAGTAGGATAATTTTTAATTGGCTGGGGTTTTTTTTTCTCTTCTTTAGCTATCTAGCCTGAAAAGAATATTTTCTATTTTTAGCCAACAAGCATCAGCTTGAGGTTTTGTTTGTTTGAAGTTTTTTGTCTTGTATTGGGTACGAGTATAAAAATCACGTTCGTGATTTTTCTATTTATTTTGTATTATGAACGCTGCCCATGCTAAGGCTCTGCTCTGCACATATACGAAGTCACTTTCATTTGTAAGTAGATATAATTGCCATGTATTGTTATTCTGATAGAAAGCAATCGAGCAGTGTTTACTCTTTTTCTATAAACACTGTAAAAAAAAATGGTAACGTTCCATGTAAAATCCAGGAACGTTTCGCCTTTTCTCAGGTTTTCAGAATAATTTAGCTCTTTCCTGCGAAATTCTGGTTTTCTTATCTGAAACGTTCCTGAACAAAAGTTGGAAACAGCAAAACGCTGCGGCCGCCATTTATTATTTTTTTGCTATAATCCGTTGCTCGCGCGCGAGTGTCGAAAAAGAATTCCTTAAATGAATGTAAAAAAATCAATATGGAATGCAAATAAATCAATAGACGACATAATCCTTTACGTCTCTATTGTCAAGACAATTCAGATGAAAATACAATACCTCCGTGACATCGCTAAGAGATTATCTCTCGTACTTGTCTGTGGAATGTTTAAGGAGCAGACCGTGTAAAAAAAATACACCTATTATTTGGATCTCCATTAACCAGGGGACCCTCAAACATGATTCTCACCGATTTTGATTAATTTAAAGTATGTTTTAGAGTTCTTATCTCTAATTATTCTTGTGAAAGGATTTCTTCAAATGGGACTTAGATTTTCAGAAATTAGATGCCGAGGTTTAGCATACGTTTCAAATACCCATTAGTTTGCAGCTCTCAACGTGTCTTTCGTGGTGTGGACGCAGAAAGCTCGCACGCCACCCGTACGGCCCGAGTTCGATGCTACCTCTGGACTTTTTTTTTCTTTTTTAATTAATTTTATATTTTAACACTTTATTACAATTTGATTTAAATTTGATATATATTTGACACTTTGAATTGCTGCAAATTTGAATTTTTTTTTTATTTTCGGAAAAAATATACAATTACGTTTAGGTTTTTTTTTTTTTTTTCATGAAAATTTATATGTATTTTATCTAACTTGTAAACTAACATAATTACTAACGAAAATCCAAAATATTTTATGTCTAGATTTTTTTTCTAATTATTATTTACATTTATATATTTTTATATTTTAAGCAAAGTTCAGAAACAATATATCATATATATATTTACTTTATTGAATTTTAACTGAAAATTTATTTTTTCGTGTAAATTATAAATAATAATTTTGATGTCAATTTCAAAATATTTTTTCATTCTAACAAATAATGATAATAAAGCGAAAATTGTCAACTGGAAATGTAAAAATCGTCTGCGGATCCCGCATGCTGTGAAATGTCAGTAATGTTTTGCTGTCAACAGAAATATTCCTGGTATTTCGCAGGAAACTTACTGCCATTTCTGTAGAAAGTTTTTAACATATACAGTAAAGTTCCAGTCATTTTCAAGAAATGTTTCTTGGAAATAATGGGCAACTCAGTTGCCCATTTTTTCTCAGGAACGTTGCGGAATTTTTTTTACAGTGAAAGCCTCAAATCGTTCCGATAACGGTGTCAAATTTTTAATTTAATCTGATTTTCAGGGACTCGCCACAAAAGATTGTTATACGGAAGAAATCGATTATAGTTTAAGATACCCACATTTTATAGGAAATTAAAAAGCATTGTTCCATTCTTCAGCATATAAATATTAATTTCTGTAATTTTCATTCATTTTTTCTTAAAAATGCATAGCTGTGAACTATCCCTTTTTATGCGTTAACACTGTATTCGAATCATAATCCTTACCATATTTAAACGCAGAATTCTGCAATTAATTAGCACTAAAATTATGCAAAGATTACTATTCAGAAGGAGTGATAACTAAAAAGTGGAATAGTTGACAGCTAAGTATATGCTGATAGATATATTTAAATTTTTTACTTTGTTAGGAAAAAAATCCTTTAAATTTTGAAAATAATGCACGAAATATAAATATGGAGATTGGAGTGACGGGGGGGGGGGGGGGGGTACAGTCGTTAGTACCAGTACCGCAGAAGATTACGGCTATGGTACTTTTTTTCTTAGAAATTAAGCCCTTCCATACATCATTCTTTAAGCCCCAGCGTTGCCAATCGGGCAAGGTTTTTTATTATTACTATTATTATTAAAACATCTACCACTATTTCCGAATAGTAACATTTGTCTTATTTAATCTGTCATTTGGTGAGAAGAATATTGTTATTCGGAAATAGTAACCACATTTCTCCAAAGAAAAAAATATATGTAACACCTTCACCTGGAACGAATAGTTATCATTTTATAAATCCCTAAACTAGAAATAGATTAGTTATGCGAATAAGGTAAATAAATAAAC
Organism: Maratus speciosus; assembly: GCA_963932465.1. Taxonomy (NCBI): domain Eukaryota; kingdom Metazoa; phylum Arthropoda; class Arachnida; order Araneae; family Salticidae; genus Maratus; species Maratus speciosus. Next base: position 520,051,454 of record OZ010792.1, on the reverse strand, counting down.
TGAATAGACGAAATGATAGAGAATTTCTTGTCTATAGTTTTCTAGGTGATGAAACGATATGGTGCGTTGATGAATCGTTTGAATTGCGAGAAATTTTCGCTTGATATCTAGAATTAATTCATAAACTAGAATTATAGTTGCTAAAATTCACTTCTTGTGTTCGTATTTATTTGCAGAGATTTTTAAATAAGTTTGACTGCGATACTATACTATAGGAAAATGCCGAAATGAATTTCAATAGGGATAACTAGAACACTCTAGTAAAGGGAACTAGAATTTGAAAGGATGACATGGAACTAGTTTTTCTAGAGCCACAATTTATTTTCTAGATGCCAGTGGAAGAATTTTTTTCAGTGTGAATAAAATACCCGCTCAATTTTCAACACTTATAAGTTGTAATTTTCCAACTCAGTTAAAAAGTGTCCAGTCCAGGTTTCGAACCAGAAAGCTTTTTGCTAATTTTTATTGTTTATTTACAACTGGAATAATTGTGTTAAAATTAATCAACACTCCTAAGACCGCATCAACATGATTATTCAGAGAAAACTAGAAAAACTTTCAGGTTTTTTTTGGGGGGGAGGGGGGGGGAGCTGGAACTTTGTATAGTCTTACAGCAGTGGTTCCCAACCTTTTATTGGCCACTCCCCACCAAAACATCTATAAAGTCACTATGTTGCCCTCCCTCATTTTATAAGTTATGTCTCTTTTTATTTAAAAATGTGAACTGTATTCACACGGTGAAAGCGTAATAGAGCCTTAACATTTCATATTTTTTAACTTATCAAAATATTTTCGAGAAAGAAGGGAATCAAATGTGCTTTGGATGTAATTCTATAAATACAATCAGGCTATCCATCTTCGCAGTTGTGCCAAAAAGAGTTTTGTATTACTTTCTCAACTTATCCCAATTTTAAAGAAAAGTTTTATACGGTCTGCATTTTTATCTTTACGAAATATTTTGAAGAGAGATTTAGCATTAAAATTGATAGCATTCACACAGTTTATAATTCAGTTTTGTAATTTATTAAAAGTTGGTAGAAAAGCTTTGGATACTAAATTTTATTTCTATGGAAAACATAATACACAAGAAGCATTTCAAGATTCTCATCTTTATCAATTTTGAGTAGTTATTATTCCCTATCCCAACACATTTTCTCTATTTTCCCTTTCCCAATATTATCACTTGTCTTTCATGTATTATCTGATTTTGAAATTTAAAATGTATATGTCATCATGTAAATTTATTTACGTTCTAGAATTCCTGTACTGGAGCCATAGATATTTACTATCTATCCATTTCCTTTTCTATTTCAGATTTAAAATTTTATGTATAGTTGGTAGTACTATGTTCAGATATATTTCATAATTTTTTAGGTTAAATATGTTCAAGAAAGCCAGATTTATATATAGTTTTAAGTAGTTTCACCTGTAAAAGATTCTTCGTGCGGCTTATAGCAAAACGAATAGAAATAGAAAGCTCATTTAATAATTGGAAGGGCTACAAAAAAATTGTAAAATACAATAGTAACCACAGAAAGTATAGCAAATTTTAATACCACAAAAATGTATCAAAATAATTTTAAACATTATTCGTATAATTATTCTAATGCTGGTTGTGTTTAATTTATTTTAAATTTTTGGCTTTCCACATTTTCAAATTCAATAAAAAAAAAATTGATTTTTTAAATTTTGCTTATATTTTATTTACCTTTAGTCTAAAACTGCAACATTACTTAAAAAAAAAAAAAAAAAAAAAAAAAAAAAAAAAAAAAAAAAAATCTGATAGCGAATGGGTGGGTAACAAATTTGGAATCGCGCCCTATATTAGGAACTACTGTCCTACAGTAAGCATTTATCAATCGACTGAAATAAAATTACTATCATTCATAATTTTTTCGAATGTTAATTCAATAATTTGTATTTGACATTAATAAAAGACTGAAAATTACAAAATACATTTATGATTACTTAAGATTGTGATTTGTCCGTACAATTAGTTAGTTCAGACATCGAAGACTCTAAAAGCATGCTAATTTGATCTCTTTTGCAACGATTACGAAAGACTTAATTATAATTAAAGGACCAGTGGGGATCTCTCTGTAATAGGGTTTCCATTTATTTCCCTTTGACGGAAGAATTTTAAGTTCGAATCAACTGCAGTTGAGACAGTCAACGCCTATTTTCGTGATTTTTTAAAATAAGATCAGTTAAACATTTGAAAATTAGGTTGTATAAAATGAGCTAGGTAAACAATGTCGGATTTTTTTAACAATGTTATAAGAAAATTGCGTTAAATAATATAATTTAAATGTATTGTTTTAAATCTGACAAAATTTTCACCGAAGTTTTCTTCTCTTTTTATATTCAGGTGAAAATACTTTTTTTTTTTTTTTTTTTTTTTTTTTTTTTTTTTTTTCACTTGAAAGGAATTGTCATTATTTGCACTGTCTTAGAATTGGCAACAATAAGTTGAAAAGACCATCTCGAAAACTGAAATAAATGTCTTGTGTAACTATCTTTTTAAATTATTTAACTACTAAACTATTACTAATTAAACTACTTAACAATATCATTATTCCGCCATTTTAAATATGACGTAATTTTCTCCATTTATTGCTTTTAAACATATAAATATGTAATTATTATTTTAAAGATTTCTTTCTGTTTTAATATTAACATGTAGATACATTATTTTTGTAATAATTCTAACCATTTCCTCATTTTAACACATTATCATTTAATCATAATTTTAAAGTTTTATTTCTGTTCTTAATAGGCATGTGTAAATAGATTTTTTAACTGAAAGGAAATATTATTCTTTGCGCTATTTTATAATTACAAAATAGTGTCTTTTTCTAAATATGAAATAAATCTCTCTCGAAAGGTTGAAAATTTGAATAAAAATTAAAAAAAGAAACTCAAAGTTGGGCAAATTAAAAAAAAAAGTAAGTGCACTTTGCTTTAGTGTGTTTTTTGAACATTTTTACTTTCTTCTATATCTTTACAAGAAGAAAGTAAATTCGTGAAATTTTTCAACTTCCAGTTTTCGACAGATGTACACGTTTTAGGGGTCAGAGATCCCGAAAAACGTGTTTTTACGAAATGTCTGTCTGTATGTGACACAAATTTTGTGGGCGCTCTATCTCAAAAACTAATGCACAGAATTGAATAAAAAATTATATTCAGTTAGCCCCTGATATAAATTGGTGCTGATTAGTTTTTGATGCAAATAGTCTAACAGGTGGCGCATGCATAGCATAACAGGTGTGCTATGCGCATTTTTCACTGTTCCCGAAATAGCTTTATCTCAAGAACTAATGCATGGATTTTCATCAAATTTAAGATTCAGTTAGTCCTCGATATGAATGTTCTTATTACGTTTTCGTGTAAATCGCCCAACAGGTGGCGCTGCTTTGCTGCATTTTTCACGGTTTACGCAATAGCTCTATCTCAAGAACTAATTCACAAATTTTCATCAAACTTCAGAACCAGTAATACCTTGATATAAATTGATGCTGACTAGTTTTTGGTGTATATTGCCAAGCAGGTGGCGCTGTTATGCTGCATTCTTCGCGATTTCTACAATAGTTCTATCCCAAGAGTTAATGTACGGATTTTCATCAAACTTCAGATTCAGTTAGACGTTGACATAAGTTGTTGCTGATCAGGGAACATCTGACTAATTCTATAATAGTACCAGTTTTCATATTTGCATATGCAATAGTTTTCTTAATAATAGCCAAGGGAAGCCTTCAGTCAAAAAAAGAAAAAAAAATCATTTCTGGAAGTTACAGGGCTAGTTACCCCTTTTTTTTTTTTTTTTTTTTTTTTTTTTTTTTTTTTAGAATAGGGAGATTTTGTCAAAACTGGATGTTGCGGTCAAAAATGTAAAAGTTCTAACAACATATATAATAATCACTTATAAACAGATTAAGCTAAATAATGCTATAAAAAGTGATAAAATATCTTTATTTAGATTGACGAACGTTTCATCACACAAACGGCGACATTTTCAAAATCATTCATGATAGAAATATTTTCACAAAATTTAAAAACAATAACTTGGTAAACAATGTCAAGAGACATCATGCATAATGAAAATCAGTGCAACCATAAAATAAAATTAAATTGGATATTTGTGAGCGTGGATTAATTTTTACTATTGTTACTAAAATTGCATAGTATCTCTTTCCAAATTTTAGGTAAATCAAGGGACACTGAATCATTGCAAATATTCTCGTAGCGTAAAATGTCTCTATTGATTCCCCGATAATGGATGGTAAATAAAACCTTGATTGATAAATTGTAAAAGTTCGTTAAAATTTTAATAAAATTTATATATATATATATATAATAAAATTGAAATCACAAATATATGAATAAATTGGTAAAGTTCTAAAGATGAATTAGAAATGAACATAGAAAACCAGTACGTAAAATAAGAAACTATGAATAACTCACAGAATCTTCAGGGGAGCTTGTGAGTTCATGCATAGAAGATGCGTTATTTCATCCAATTTTGTCGGCATTGAGCCTAAAATGACAAAATTTAGCTCCTTATAACGCAAAAATAACAGAAAATAGATAACAAAAACCCAAGAGATCTAAAAAATATACACCTCACACAGGATATTAAAAATTAATAGAGCAAAATACCTAAATTACATACTAGGAAGCATAACTGCATGATAAAACAGAGTTAGGACTATTTTAACATGTGGGCCTACAGTTGGTTATCTGACTGAAACCCATAACTTTGCTGCCATCTGGTGTGAGAAAGGAAAAAATATCAATTGGAACTAGATGATTAACAATAATGTTTGGTGCTGCCATCTTTACTCAAAAAAAAAAAAAAAAAGAATGAAATTGATTGAAAAAATAAAGAAATGACTTAGATCAACATTTAGTTGAAGTAGAATGAAAAAATAGCAATAAACTTGATCTTACTGAGTAAATACAAAAACAATATAAAGAATAGAAATAAATTAATAAAAAATAAAATAAAGAATTATATAAAAATAAATAAATAGAAGGTCAATTGATTAAATTAACTAATTTAAAGACAAAATATTATAATATAAAAAATGAGAATATAAATAACATTTAAAAAACAGTGAGGAATATTTTGAGATAGTAAAATACAGCCTTGTATTATGTAACTAAATGTGAAAATTTAAAAAACAATGAGGAATATTGAGATAGTGAAATATTATATATATATTTGTTTCATACGTTAGGCGGGCCGCACAGAGCAATACAACAAAGTTAATATTGTCAGTGGATTAAATGTTTGCCGCGGAAATGTCACCAAAAAATTTTAACAGCAGTTTTTACGAACAATAAATTTCGTGGTAGATCTTTATTGCAAATGTTGTAAAAATAGGCCGCATAGTTTGTTGTTTGGAAATAGTATGGTAAAAACATTTTGGTGATAATTTTTTTCGCGATAAATAATAAAATAATAATAAAAAAAACCCTAAAATCATTCATATCAGTTAATAATAAACGCTTCTCCTTTTTATCCTTTTACCCTTAAATGGTGTTTAAAATAGGTGGAGTAAAGTTTTTTTTTTCCTTCTTTTACGCGACTGTGCACTTTAAAGCAAATCAGAACACTGATTAAAATGCCATAAATATACGTAAACTGCTGCTAAGCAAAAAAAAAAAATAACTAAATACATAATACAAATGTATGAAATTATCTTCGCTAAAAATCCTTCATGAAATAATATCTTATCTTCTTTTGTTTCTAGGTTTATTAAAAGTTTCGCTTAAAAAACGTGACTTTGGAATAATTTTATTGATTTCGCATTTATCATATGTAATATACATTTTCTTTTAAACGCTGGGTTCATCTTAAATTAATCCGCAAAAGCTCAAAATTACGATCAGTTTCCTTCTTTTTTTAGTTTCAGTTTTAAGTAAGCTAATTTTTAGGTGAAAAAAACCGTCTACTTTAGTATAATGCTACCTTTTAAATTACATGTATTAATATTTTTAATTATTCAAGTAAGTTTAAATCCATGTGTTAATCGCAAATTTTAATAGATTTTTTAATTTGATTTATATTTTATACTAATTCTGTGTACTTTTTTTTCTAATTGATTATATTTGAGAAGAAAAAGAAATTGAATCCGTCTTATATGTGGGTAGAGGTCCTTTTTTAAAAAAACCCGAATCTGGAAAAAAAAATCATGCTACAGGTTTTATTGTTTTCTTCAACAAAAATTATCTTTCCGATAACGTTTTACAAAATTTGTAATACAAATCTAAAAATATTATGGGAACGTCCATTCGTTACTCTTGTGATAATTAGAGCAAATTTTCATATATAATTCCAATTATTTTATTACAAAATATAAATAAGATAAAAATTGATAGAATCATCTAAATACCACTGTGTTCCACACACAAACATATATCTAATTTATAAGAAAAAAAAATTACTTATGTACATATTAAGCAGTGGCGTGGCGTCCGGTCATCGCTGGATGCGGCGATGACCAAGCAATATTTTAAAACTCTTAATAAGCTTTTAAAACTCTACGATCCAGTTTTAACAGAACATTTGGAGTTCATGTATAAGTGAAGGTAAGATTTAAAGTTCCTTTTTTGAGCATTCAACCATTGAATTTTAGAGTTAATAATTTTTCACCACAAACTTAAATAATTGCGATGACCAACGAAAATTTTCACGCCACGCCACTGATATTAAGGGGTCTCAGGACTCTTAAAGTTTTAAAATTTTCGAAATTTTAATTTTTTTAGATGTTAAACACCTATCTTTCCTGAACATTTTGATATAATTGTTTCCTTGAAATTCCTATTAGAACTGAAGTTATATTTATACAGGTTCAATAGCTGAAGCGTCGTTTCAGAAATTTTGAAGCCATTTTTCTACAAATGACGTTTTTGGGCATAACGCGCACGATATCTCAAAAACTTATGAATATTTTTTCATGAAATTTTCTAAACATATGTTTCATGTTAGTCTGTATAAACTGAACCTAAAAGTTTCTTTTTATTGTTGAAAACAGCATTTTTTTAGGTGATTATACTGTTGAAATTTTCTTAATTTTGCATTAGCTAAATACAACTTTGTATTAAAAATATAAAAAAACCTTTAAATACAAATTTATTTAGGTTCAGGGTAATTATTACAATCTGAAGTATAAGTAGGCACCAAAATTTTCATTCTAGTTGCAATACTTATTTTGTAATCGTGCGCGTAAGCTGTTATGCCGATTCTTTGCTCATCAAATGTCTAACAGTTTGGAGCCTCTTGTAAATGCTAATTCTGCATCTTATAATTTTTTAAATACATGAAATGAAAGAATATACTTATATATTTTATTCCAATTAAAATTGTGTCTTAAAATCAAATACATTTTAAGATATTAAATGTTGAAAATGGTCTTTTTTTTTTCATTTTTTCCAATTTTAAGAGTCCTGAGACCCCTTAAATGACTCTTGTGACACTCTGGTCACAAGAGTAACAAAACTTTGATTGATTATATACACAAGGGAAATGCTTTTTGTTGCAAATTAGATATATATTAAATGAGTGGAGCACAATAGTACACTGCTCAAAACAATTAAAGGATATTGCAGTTTTAGCTGGATTTTGTATCTGGTAAACTGTTTAGCTGATTGATACATGGTCGACAGACATAGTAGGTTATATGAGAATAAATTACACATGTTTGGCAGAAAAAAATGCATTTTATTGCGCATTTGTGTACTAAAGGAAAAAAACACAATTTGTGCATATGAGAAAAAAAGAATAAGAAAAGGTGTTTTCTTCAAAGAAAATCATTTTCAGTAGGGGGTATGGTTTCCACGGGCGGCCAGCAACGTTGAACACCTTTGAGGCATGGACTCAATGAGGCTATTAATGACGAGTTGGGGTATTCTGCCCCACTCTTCCAGAAGAGCTCTTTCCAATTCTTGGAGAGTTTGTGGGGGTTGTTGGCGGCCAGAAACTCGTCTTCCTAGAGCGTCCCAAACGTGCTCGATTGGATTCATGTCTGGAGAACACGCTGACCATTCCATTCGAACGATTCCTTCCTCGAAAAGGAAATCCTCCACCAGGTTTGCACGATGTGGCCTGCAGTTATCGTCCATTAAAATGAAGTTATCTCCGATTGCTGCAGCGTAAGTGACTACAATAGGTCTGAGGATCTCATCCCTATATCGGCGACCAGTCAGAGCTCCATCTCGAATGATGTAGAGGTCAGTGCGCCCGTCAATGGAGATGCCACCATACACCAACACTCCTCCACCGCCAAATCTGACACTTTCGTGCACGAACGCAGGATTATTCCTACTGCCACGGTCCCTCCAGATGAAAATACGCCTATTAACCGGATGCACAGAAAAACGGGACTCGTCAGAAAACAGAATATTGCTCCATTCATTTCTCCTCCAGTTGACATGCTCGGTTGCCCACTGCCTGCGGTCGCGACGATGCCTTGATGTTAATCTAACACATACCATCGGTCGGCGAGCTTACAGACCTACAGCATGGAGCCGGTTTCGGACAGTCTGAGTTGAAATCGTGGTGCCTGTAGCCGAGCGAAGGTGTTGTTGGAGAAGAGTAGCGTTCATGGTTCGGTGTCTCCGAGCTGTTAACGCTAAATACCGATCTTCATTGGGCGTTGTTGCCCGTCTACGACCTTGCCCTGGTCTTCGGCCTGCACATCCACTCTCCAAATAACGGTTCCAGATCCTGGAAATGACACTTTGTGACACTCCAATGGCTTGCGCTACTTCGGCTTGAGTTTGCCCCCTTCTAACCTACCAACAATTCTCAAAGCTTCTGAATCTGTCAAATGACTTCGCTGAGACATCGTACTCATCGAAACAAAGCAATCACTGAATGCCGATCATCCTTGTCTTAATTCTCTTTTATCCAGTTGAAAGTCAAATTTCATTCGCTGCCGCTGAAGCGACGTTTTTGACGTCGAACTCAAAATTTGCATACTCCACAGTTTGAAAACCAGAAAAATTTTCATTTGTGATTCTCTTCTTCTATTTTCGGCAAAAAAAATTTCGTTTATATCTTTATTTTATATAAAACTTCAAATATCCTTTAATTGTTTTGAGCAGTGTATTTTACTGGTTATATCACTTTTTATCTTAATTATATTTTATAGTAAAATAATTGCAAGTATTTGTAAAAAACCGCACGAATGGTCACAAGAGTAACAGTGGACGTTTTCTTATGTTTCTTTGAAAAAAAAAAAAGCTGTATTCTAAAAACGGACCGAGTGAAAGGCTTGTGAATATGGAATACTAGATTATCATAAAAAATCTTGTCCTAAATCACAAAAGCAAGGAAAAAATCGCGAAAAGCGTCATCAAAACAACATGTGAAAATACTCTAGTGCAAGCCAATATTGGTTTCATTGCTTATATTGGGCCTAAACATTGCATTCGTCGAAAATTCTTACAGTGAAACACTAATATTAATGAAATGTTTGTTTTAATATTTGAAATTAATTGCCTCTAGTACAGAAATATCAACTTTTTTGGAAATACAGTTGTGATGACGCACGAATATTGCATAAATATTGGATTTACTTTGATAATATTACCGATGAAGAGATTAAATATTTCTTGTAATGTTGCTGCAATATTAACAAAAGTAAGAACTCCAATTCTGTAATATTCCATGCCAATGTTGACAATATTGAGAATAAGTTGGAACAATAAACATAAACAGTAAAGAAAATATTTTCGTATTTTTAATTCCAATGCTGAAATTGTGGTATTCAAGGGTAGTATACACTGCGAGGGCGTCTCCAACATTAAATCCATTCCGGAGGAAAAAGATCTTAATTCAATACTGATTTTAGTTATATTTAAAATCATTATCCTAGGCGCGAGCAAAGTCAGGCGTTTCAGCTAATCTAAAATAAAAGGCTGTAGTTATGCATTTATTGATAACGATACACATATTGTTACGTGTGACATTGCTGCTACATTTTTGCACCTGACGATGGATTGGTTTATGTATTTCGATCTGAAATTAATATCTTCGTGTATTTTAATATCTTTATGTTGTTGGTAACGTTTACACACACACACACATATATATATATATATACATAACCATTAAATAAACATTACCGACCACCAACAAAAACTGTGAAATTATGCATAAAATGACATTAACAAATACAATTCCCCCAACACACTTAACAAAGATTCCAAAAACAGTAAAAAACAGCAGAAATTGAATAACATAAATGGAATGATGGAAATTTGTAGAACTTAATATATATATATATATATATATATCATCATCATCATCAACAACAACTGTTTTCAATCCACTCCTTTATGTAGGTCTCCCCCAAATTTTTCCAATGTTTCATATATATATATATATATATACAGTAGACTCTCGGTTAACCGAGATGGTCGGGAAATGCTTCTTCCCGGATAAGCGAATGTCCCGAATAATCGAATTTGTGCAAATTTTGATGAAAAATTTAGAAAATGCCAAATTAGAAATGATAGAAAATTCTAAATTAGAAATGATAGAAAATGCCAAATTATTATATACAATATGACATTAATAATTTAATTAATACAAAAGAAAAAGCATGAACATAAATTTTAATGTTATTTAGATTTACAATTAGTACAATATAAAAAAAAATAATAATAAATGTAGTTTACCCCACTGTTTTGTGAAGAAGAAAATGATAGTAGTCTGTTTTCGTTTTTCATATACTCTTCGACGAATTTTACTACGCAAATGTCTTAACATCATTTTTTCAGCAGGTGTTCTTTCATCTTTTTGCTCCAACTAATTAAGTAACGCCTCGGTGTGTGCTAATGCGTCACTGTAACTTAATTTTTTGACGAGTTACAAGGTTCTCTTCATAATTTTCAGGACAATCTTCGAAATCCCTTGTTTCTTTTGAACAAGAAGAGAGACGACACAATATCACTTAAAACTTCGTACCATTCCAATTTCGAATCTTTGTTAATCCATTGTTCGCTTCTTCTTCGTCCACCGTTTCAGAACAGTTTTAACTTTCTCAAATCTTCTAAGATTTTACCCTGCGTATCAGTACTATTATCGTCTTCTGTAGGAATTTCATTTTCTTCATCCGATGAAATTGCCCTCCATGATTTCTTAGCCATGGTGCTTTTTACTAATTTCCATGCAGCATCAACATAATAAATTGCATCCAAAACTGTGAGATTTTTACCGTCCCGGTTAATCCGCAGCCCGGATAATCCGATCCCGGTTAATCGAGAGTATACTGTATATATATTTCTTGAAGCCAGCTAATTCTCTTTTTGAACTCCTGTTCTGCTGATTTTAATATTAAAATGCTGCATCACAAAATTAGCACTGAAACAACAGCCGTACTTTAAATCATTTGAGGTTCTTCCGCATAGACCGGCACCCGGCAGCACAGACAATCACCTGATCGAGTTCACGGATGAAATTCTAGGATTAGTAAAATCTTGATTCCCATATTAAAACGCAATCGGTCTGCCAAGACATATCTTGGTGGAAAACCCGATTTCAGCGGCTGACTCGTAGATTTACCATTGTGTTTTCCTGCATCCAAAGGTATGAAAACATGGAGGACTGGGAGCAGGAAAACACAATGGTAAACCTACGAGTCAGCCGCTAAAATCGGATTTTCCGGTGTTTTCCACCAAGATACGACTTGGCAGACCGATTGCGTTTTAATATGCGAATCAAAATTTAACTAATCCTAGAATTTCATCCGTGAACTCGATGAGGTAATTGTCTGTGCTGCCGGCTCCCTGTCTAACACAGATTAATGACTGACATGGTCTTTGCCCTAAAAATAAACTAACATAATATAGCTTTAATCTAACGAAGTAAACTTTTATGATGGCCTATCACTTCCAAAAAAATTTTGTAATATTTTATAAATGTTATGTTAAACATACAAACTTTCGAGATTTTATCAAGAGGAAAACAAAGATATAACATCGGAAGAATTTATTAATAAGTTGAATTCAATTTTTTTTTTTTTCGTTTGCTAGCCGAAAACTTTTCATTTGCACATTGCTGAAAGGAGATGCAAAATCACGTCTTTTGAGCCTGCTGATTCTTCTAATTCCTTTTGCGTTTTAGATGTTACGTTATATCTCAAAAAACATACATAAAATTCGTATTTTTACCATTAGAGTACTATGAATATAAATATACTTCGATTAGAAGCAATACCGTTATTATATAAAGTAATTTATAATGTAAGCACTAAAAGATAAAAGCTTTTTTGTTGATTCAAACAGGAATCATGTTTGAACATGCAAATATAACGCGCTGTTTAAAAGATGTAAACTAGCCGTCACTAGTCTGTTAAAATGTAGTCAGTATTTTGTATTTTAACACACTTGTGACCACTTGGATTAATTTACATCATTTGGATGTGTGTAACTACGCCCAATGGTGTTCCTTTTGCATTTTATTTGTTATCATTAATATTTTTACAAAAAGTACATAATATTTTTATGTTTATAAATAAAATGGATCGATTAAAAACAATGTCATTATTAGCTATATTAATTTGTAATATAAACAAGAATAAAAACTTTCTTTTAAATAACTAGGGGGGGGCGGGTCTGCCCTCTACAAGCTACGCTCACCAACCTGCAGGCTTTAAAAACAGGCTACTTTGCTCTGTTTTTAAAATATTACAACGTTTACAGAAGATTGAATGATATTATCAGGAACAGCGGACGTCTTCTGTGATCGGGTTGTCATTCATTTCCCTTTGACTGTGGGATTTATTGGTGCCCAAGGCCGCATCCACCGTTGACGTGACAGACTGTTTTCGTAATTGATTAAGAAAGATCAATTACGGATTTCAAAATCAGCTTGTCTAAAATGGTTAAGTAAAAAATGTCACTGCCTTCCGGACTTTTATAAGATTGCTTTGGGCAATATTCTCATTTTGGGTCCAAGGCTACAAAAATTCGTCTCCTTGGGAACAACATTCAGTACCACGCCATTGAACAACATTCAGCAAGACCGTGCCAAAACTAATCTTTCGCGTGCCAAAAGTCGCACGCGTGTCATAGGTTCACCATCCCTGACCTATACTAAAGTACATAAGTACTTACTTAATTTTTATATTTTTGTTATAAATAAATCTAATATTTTCACTTTTAGTGCTTTTTTTAGACACATTGACAGCAAAGGTTTCCCTTACAATGCTCTTTAGTTGATATATAATTTACATGATCTGCCTGGTTTAATTTTTTTTAAGTTGTTTACACTTTTTCAAACAGGACCTGCTATCCCATATGAAAAAAAATAAACGCGTGTGGAACATAGACCCTCCTGCTCCATTTACCCCATTTTTATGGGGCAACTGGACCCATGAGGAAAGAAAGATGAAATATGCATATTTTTATATTTTTAAATATTAAAATGTAATTTTGAGCATTTCTGTCTGATAGAGGGAACCTAACTGAACACATTTACAGAAGTTCAGACTTTAATTCAAATGAACATTAGCTTTTTGAAGCTGAATTGCTTCAGAGTCACATTGTAAAATCATGGCCCAGTTGCCCCAACTAACCTTACATTATACATGAATTCTTTCCTCTATTTTAATTCAACGCCATGCATATTTTTCATGTTATCTCCCTAAATATTGAAATGAAAACTTTCATTTTAGACGCTATATTTTAAATATGACGTTTAATAAATATAAGGTAATGTTAAGGTATAAGGTAAGTTAAATATAAGGTAATTTTCCTCATTTAATTTTTTTCGCACGAAATAATTTAATTATTTTAAAGCTTTCTTTCTCTTTTAATTATCGCGCGTAAAGGGCTTGGAAATATTATTTTTTAGATTTTTTAAATAAAACGTAATTTTTACTATTTTTCACGCTTTTAGCACGTAACAATTTAATTATTTTAAAGTTTTCTTTCTCCTTTAAGGGGTCTCAAGACTCTAAAAATTGGAAAAAATGGAAAAAAGAGACCATTTTCAATATTTAATATCTTAAAATTTATTTAGTTTTTATTAGGATGAAAGATAAAAGTATGTTCTTTCATTCCATGTATTTAAAAAATTGCAAGATGCAGAATTAGCATTTACAGGGGGCTCCAAACTGTCAGAGATTTGACGAGCAGAAAATTGACATAACAGATTACGCGCAGGATTACAAACAAAATTTTGCAACTAGAATGAAAATTTTGATATCTACTTATGCTTCAGAGTGTAATAATTACACTGAACCTAAATAAATATCCATTTAAACCATTTTTATATTTTTAAGACAAAGTTTTATTTAGCTAATGCAAAATTTTGAAAATTTCAACAGTGTAATCACCTAAAAAATATTTATTTGAACAATAAAATGGAAATTTAATTTCATTTTATACAGACTAACATGAAACATATGTTTTGAAAATTTCATGAAAAAATATTCAGAAGTTTTTGAGATATCGTGCGCGTTATGCCCAAAAACGTCATTTGGAGAAAAATGACTTCATAGTTTCGAAAGCGCAGCATTAGCTATTAAGCGGGTATAATTCCAAACGCCATAACTTATGTTCTAATGCGAATTTCAAGAAAACAATTATATCAAACTGTTAAAAAAAGATAGGAGTTTAACATCTAAATAAATTAAAATTTTGAAAATTTTAAAGCTTTAAGAGTCCTGAGACCACACAACATTCACATGTAAATATTGTAATAACGTCCCGGCGAAGTAGGATTTTTCACAGATAAGAAAATTTCTACTTTTGAGACAGAACAAAAGACTTTGTTTCCACAGGAGATAAGCCATGGAATGACTAGAGACTGAAAAAACGAGTTTGGTCAAGACACCGCTAAAGTGAATTGTAAAGAGAGGTGTCAATCAATGCTTGGAACAGCTAGGCGAAAGTCGCTGTCTGGGGGACTCCGTACTAGACAGGGTTAGTTTTTTTTTTTCTGTAAGCACGTGGAAAATGCTATGATATGAAAAATCCAGGATTTTGGCTTGTGGAGTTCTCGTATGGGGAACTGATGTGATTACTTTCATTGTACATGAAATACTTCTTGTTTTTTCATTAAATTTGTTAAATTATTATATTGAATTGCGTTTTAATGTGTTTTATAAGCTGTATACGACGATATATTTGTAAATTGTTAGACAATGTTTTAATTTGCGCATTTTTAAAGTTTGGCAACAGTAGAATAGGTTAAAAAAATGATTTTTTCGAAATAGGAAATAAATCGCTATTGAGATAATAAAATTTTGAACAAAAAATTTTAAATAGAACTCAAAAAATTTGAAGAATTCAAAAATGTCTGCACTTACATCACAAAATAGTTAAGTATGTGACTCCGAATGATGATTAAATTGTTGTGGATAGTTTTTGATCATATAAAATTTTTTTAACTGAATTATTTTGTGCGCGTTTAATATTAAATAGCTCTCAAAATAATTCTTATATTTAATTACTGCCTGTTTCAGCATGTTTATTATACATTTCCCTGTAAAACTACCAATTTTCAGCTCTTTATATGCTATATTTATTTTTATTTTAAGCCTAGAAAGTCAAAAGTTCACATTAAATTCAACTACGGTGGCAGTGGCGGCAGTAGTTCCTTTAAAAAAAAAATAAATAAAAAAAAGTAGAGAGATACAAACAAAAGTCATAGTCTGAACTTGCTATTAAAAAAAACGAAAATATGTGCTCGCCGACTTAGCACTATTTTTATTTTTTTTTTAATCCTTACTACCAAAATTTTTGTATAGTATTTTCTGCTTTTACTTAAGTATTCACATTTCGTGATTAAATAAAACAAAGGAAACGTGCTAAGTTTCTAGTAGAAAAGTACATTTTTTTTAACAAAAAAATGGCCTAAGTTGGCAATACTGCGCTAGTGTACCAATAGGGCGGAGATTTTTTTTTCTTTTCAGAAAGCTTAATTACTACCACATTTTTGAAATAGTAATATACGCCTTATTTAATCTGTCATAAGAGGTGAGTATTACTATTTTTAAAAAAGTGGTAGCAATCGAGCAATCTGAATGAGATTTTATTTTTAAAAAAGGACATTTGCACACTCTAGCGGTTGCGAATGTTGGTTTAATATACACTTTTAAAGAATATAACTAAAAAATAATATTTTTTTTTATTATTTATATACCATTTTATCAGGCCTTACTCATAAATTTTCTTTCCTGGGCGCTTTACAGTTTTAGCTCAAAACGCGTCCTATGTATTGTTTTTTATTTTATGGTGATTTTTTACAAAGTTTTATTATTTTAATTACTTCATATCGCCAGTTTTCGGTGCTGTTTCGCTATCCATAAATTTATTTAAAAAATGAATTAACTTTATTTCTAAAATTTAAAAACTTTGTTATCAGAAGGATATATTGGTTGGCTTTTTAAAAATATATATTAAAGTATGTTATGTACAGAGTTTCCCCTTAATTTAAAAAAGGGCAGGATGCTGCCGGTGAGAAAAGGGCACTTTTTTTATTCTTAAGGGCATTTTTGGATTCTTGAGAGCACTTTTTTTATTTTTAAAGTCACTTTTAATATTTAAAACTTAGATATCTCTTTTCAAAACAACATTGAGTCAGATTTTACTATGTAAGTAAATTTTTTAATACAAAAAAAGAAAAAAGGCACTTTTTTTAATGGAGAGTCAAGAAGGGTGCAAATTCTTTGGATCAGGGGCAAGAGGGGTGCTATTTTGTAAACCAAAGGGCTGGCGGGGCGCAGCACTTTCTTGAAACTGCCTGGGTGGAATCTCTGGTTATGTACAAAAATAGTACACGCAACATTTAAAAAAGTATGTCTCCGAGTTCGCACACAATGCGAAATATACTACAAAAACGTTTTCGCTCCAGCTAGAGCATCTTCAGTTTTGATTTTTACATGTTTTTACTTCCTTATTTATCTTGTTTAAGGGGTCTCAGGACTTGAAAACTTTCAAAAAATCGATGTTTTAGTATCTATTTTGATTATTCAATTCATTCTGAACACAGTGCAAAAAACCGCATAAAAATATGTGCATTTTTAACGGATATGAGCATTTATGTAACAATCTCTTTCAAAGCCGCACCCCATATAATTGCAACTTTAAGTCGCGTTCTCTCAAAACTTGATTTTTGACGACTATCCGTAAGATTTAAAAAAAAAAAAAAACTATTTGATGGAATGGCTTAATTTTTTTTTTTTTTTTTTTTTTTTTTTTTTGCATGCGTATAACATCATAAATCTATAGAATGAATTAATATATTTTAGATAGTATAATATTTTGAGTATTTTTAATGAAAAAAAATTGTATTTTTTAGTGCTTTTTAAATTTTTAAATTTGATAGTTTTTTTAATAAGGTTTCCTTTGAGTGATAGTTATATCCTTAATTCATTCTATAGAGTAAAGTTTCCTGATCAGTTTAAAGCAGAAATTAGGTTGTTATGTCCATTCAACGTTAAAATATCTTATGGATGGTGATGTGACACCTAAATTTCTTTTCGAACATTGTGTTATATAAATTTTGTTATATACATACTTTTTATTACATTGAAGTACTTCATTTTATAATTTTATAAGACTACAAACATACCTTAAAAATATTAGAAATTTTAAATTAGTTACATTGGATACTTCTGATTTTATATGGACTCAAAGAGAGAGCTCTGTTTGCATGTTTTTCGGTATCGATCAAACCCTGAGCCCCCTTAAGATTGTTAATTGATATTTAAAGATATACATGTATGAACACTGTGGAGTAACTTCCCAGGGAACAGGGTGTCCATAATTAAAGGAACCTACTTTAAAGTTGCCTACATACGAAAGTATTAGTCAAAAAGTTGTGAAAATTTGTGACAGACATAATAAAGGAATGGGAATTTATTTGAGCGAAAAAAAAAATAGTTCAAAATTTTTCGACCAGAGGGCCTTTTTAATAAATTACACAATTTTTAACTATTTCGCCACCACCCACTGAATACTAGGCCTCAGCTCTGAGAAGAAAATGGCGGCTGTCGAAGGAGAATTTTTTTTTTTTCAGAGTTTGCACGGTCCGTACAATTCGAACACCAATAATTTTTAAAAGTTTTTACGCTTTATTTTTTTTTCAGTGTGGCGGTCTGTATATTTGTCTTATTTAATCTGAGAAAAATAAAGCGTAAAAATTTTTAAAAATGCGTCAATCATTAAAAAAACTCCCTCTGGTGGTGAAATTTTGAACTAAAATTTTTTTCGCTCAAACAAATTCCCATTCTTTTACTATGCACGTCACAAAAATTCACAACTTTCCGACCAATAGCTTCGTCAGTAGACAACTTTAAAGTAGGGTCGTCTATGGACAGCCTGTATATGCAATAATGTCTGATAAATTGGTATATAAATAATAAAATTGTAAAACAGATATTAAAAACTAAAGAAGTAGATTCCCTACTTTTTAATAAAAAAAATAGTATTTTGTATATTTTCAACTTACAAATGCAATTTGCTAATATTTTATCAAATCTTGCTTAGAACTGGCATCAATATCAATGGGAGCCTTTAACGAAGATTTTTGTGGTTGATGGTAATCGAATTGGCTTTTCGATATCAATATCCGTTTTTCGATTCATCGTTTTAAAAAGATCTATAGCCGGAAGATACCGATAAATGGTTTCCTTGGTTATTCATCCGGTAATGCGTGATGGGATGATTCGTTTTTGTTTATTTAAATTAACATGCTATTCCAGTACTTTTAAAGTGCACTGTAAAAAAAGTAATAATTAGAAAACAGGAATTTTGCTTTTTCGGAATTAATGTCGCCTCCGATGAAAAAAATATATATGGGGCATTCTCACAATCTTTTGACTTTCATGTCTCTGAATAATAAGTTTTATTTTAATACACTTTTTTGTGTGTTTTTTATTTCATATACTGGGGAACATCCCATTGCATGATTGCACAACAATGTTAACGAGATAAATAAGCCTTGGACGATGTTGGGGGTCCAAACACCTGGAAAACTCCTATACCGTCCCGTGTCCCTGATGCTGATTTTTAAGTTTGGAGCTGTCTGAATAAAATTGTTTCAATAAAAATAATCCGATGTAATTTTTTTCTGAAACTGGAACTATTGTTTTATATAAATGTGTAGCTAAAAATTAACCTGCACACATTTTTAGGGTTGTTATTATTTTTTAAACTCTGTCCCTGGGTTTTAGATTCCTTACCGTCTCTCTTCTAAAATGATACAGAAAATCATTTCAGATGCAGCCACAGAATTTTTTTTCAAGTTTTTTCTCATGCAGAAGTATGCTAGAGAAATAATGTCTAAAATTCTTTGGCAGGAAATTTACTGTATAATTTAAATCAGCATTTAAATATCAATTTCAAGCATCGTGGCTTTATTGGTAGTCTCGCCGTCCCGAAGGTTTATTCCTGCACTTTTCGAGGTAAATTTAAAAAAAAAATTAGTTAATCCAATGTTAACAACTGTTTCTAAAAATCAATGAACATTGTGGCTATCACTTAGTCTTAACATGATTTTGCTAAAAATAGGTGGTAATTTTCCTTCACGTTCCATCCTTACTGTCCTTTTTTTTTACCATTTCGTCCCTCTTTTTCAATACCATCCCCTTTTTTTACCTTAAGACTTTGTTATACAAAAATTCTGTATTAAAAGTACTACATTGTTATTATTTCTTATTTGAATACCTTGTGGGTACTATGCAAATTCATTATGAGTAAAAATTTAGAAGAAAATAATAAGTTTTAGGGGTAAAATGGTAAGGAAAATTAAACTCGCAAGTTGAACTTAAACCTCAGTTAAATAAAAAAATTTTCGCTGCTGACCATTTTTTCTTTATTTTGAATCATCAAGGCATTCGTCTATCAGATTAAAATGTTATTTTAGCAAGTTTAATTTTGTCAGATTTTTTTTCTCCCAAAAGTCAGAAGATTGTGAGAATAACCCATATGCATATAAATATAGATAGTACAAAATATATTTCAGTTTTAAGACTTAAAACACACACTTTTATTTTATATAAAATGACGTCATCCGCATCCGCTAAAGAATGCTTCATTTAAGATCCAGTCTTAAACAACATCTACAGTAAAGTACGGATAGGGCGTCACTATCGCTGAATAATACACAAATCCAGAAAAGAGATGTCGTCATTCAAGAAACTCGACAAAAAAAATCGGCTATCTAATGATTCCTATGCCTTCCTTTGCTTGTAATCTTAATACACATACTTAAAATTAAATTTTGTTTATAATAGCTCCATGTTTTATCAGAAATCATTCATTTATATTTTTTCAAAATAGTACGTATTTTAATTACATTTTTTTTTAAAGTTGTTATGGGAAAATGGCAACAAAAAGATATAATTACTATTTTCCAACTATTTTTCCTTTACTTTAAACAGAAATGGAGTACTTGAGTTGCTAAAATTAAACAAATGGGGCTAAAAACTACAAAAAAATTAATATTTAAAAAATAAATGGAGATGCAGTTTTCAAACAAATTGCACTTAAGAGTACCCTTTTTTTCCCCAATATAATTATTACCAAAAATTGAAAATGTGCTATGCTTAGAAGTTAAAAAAAATGCACTGGAGTATTTAACAGTACAATGATACATCTGCATTGTTTTACGGCTGGCTTATGCAACGGAACGTTATTTTTTAGAGACTAAAGTTTAATAGTTGGGAGAAAGAAATGGCATACCGGGAGCTAATAATGTTTCTTAATCTAGTAAAATATAATACAGTCGGATCGCTATTTAACGAACCTCTATTTTGCGAATTTCTCTATTTTGCGAACTTTTCCTTGGAATCACGAACATTTTGCAAATTTCTTCGTAAAATAACCTCCAAATAGCGAAGTGCATTCTCTATTTAACGAACTTTTTCTTGTGATCTAAATTTTTTTTTCTTCTTATTTCTCAAAGTATTTCTGGACATTTCAAACTTATTCTTTCTTTAAACACATTTTATGATGTTCAATGGCCTTGAACTGGTTTTACCAGGAGCCTTCTTTGTCAACAGTGAGAATTAGGTAAGTACGGAGGACGAAGACGATAACCCTTTAGAGTAACTTTAAAAAATGTGGATACAGATGAGAAAAAAAGAAGAAATTAACCATGATGTGCTGATTAATGATTGTATTTCACTTAATTCTGAAATTGAGACCTCGGAAACACTATTCGAATTGGATATTTTCGACAGTGTGAAAAATAAAAACAATACAGCAATGAATTGCGATGAAGACGAATATGATGATGATGGAAATGATCATTATGCAGGAATTAACAAAACTTCGTATGATGAAATGCTAAAAACGTTTGAAACAATCCGACGCGGATTATAGTTAGAAGAAAATACGCATGAAGGGTTTTTGGTGCATTGCAAAGATTCGAGACGTATTATGAGAGAAAGCACTTTTTTAAATAAAAAATCTCAGGCAAAATTAACAGAGTTTTTCATAAATTAAATTTAGGGACGCATATGTTAATGTATGGTAAAAATTATTTGTTATAATAATAATAAATACGATAATGTCATTAAAAGTTGTTAATTTCAATGTATAACTATTTACTTTAAACAGAAAATACAGTGTATTCCTGGACAATGTTTTGTTTTCCTTGCAGATTTCAAAGATTTAAACACATAGAAAAAATGAATTGATGATGGGTATTGGTGGGTAAAATAAGTAAAACAAATCGATATAATTTATTTTAAAAAATGTGATTAATTACTTTTAATAAAAATATTTAGTGTTTATGAATTTAAAATCTAGTTTAAAGTATTTTAAAAGGTGAATCTCTATTTAGCGAATTTTCCATATAACGGACTTTTTTCCGGGATTTAGCGACTTCGTTAAATAGAGGTTCGACTGTATATATAAAAATTACTTCAAAACATCAAAATACATAATATTTGTTATAAGTGACGAAAATAAATTTAAAAGGGAAAAAAAAATACCTTTATTTATTCACATCCGACATGTTTCATTGTATCCAACGGCAATATTCTTAAGAATTAAAATGATACAATATTTTCGCGAAAAATTTTAAATTGAAAAACTAGTAAGCAAAAATCCCGCGAACAGAAACGTAGTAAAATTTGTTCAAATTTATTATTTCAAAGTACAAAATTCCAAGTTATCCTCTTTACAATATTTTCCTGCTTTCTTCGAAAGATTGAATATGAACTCAATAAATACAATATCTCCATTGTTGCAAAACCATCCACAAAATTTAAAAAAAAGCAATTTATCAAATTACAACGACCATTTGGAAAATGATTTTTTCGAAGACTAAAATTTAAGACATAAAACATCGCACGGAGTTGATCCTACATTACGTACGCCATGAATTAAACATTAATAGTGTTATTACACGTAAAAATTCCAAGCGACAAAAATCACCTGCGACTCTTACGTATTATCCACCTGAAACTTATGTATTATCCAAGCATATCATTGGCTGTTCAGGAAAAGGCTTTTCCATCGTCAGATTTCTTGGAAATCTGGAACCCATTTTAAATGAAATTTCATTCTTAAACTTCTAAACATCCCACAATATTACTTTGTACACCGCCGTATAGAGAAAGAAATGTACTTTTAAATGCCATTTGTTTGAAAGCTGTATCTCAATTTGTTTCTGAGTTATTAATTTTTTTTTTTTTAGTTTTTATTACTTTTTTGTTATAGTGGCAACAGAAGGTATCCATCTCTGTTGAAAGTAAAGGGAAATACAGATTACTGTATAGACTAATCAGAAAACGAATAAAATGCGGATTAAACCAATAAAAACCTTCAGATATGCTTTTGATTTCCCATCCTGGCGAGAACAATAATTATTTTTCCAAATGGTTAAAAACATAGTATTTAAAAAAAAATAGACCCAATAGAACCAAATCAATTATCTTATCTGGGGGTATATGATATACCTTTCACCAAAGAAGATGAAACAGTGCAATTTTATATAGGAATGACAAAGAGAAAGCACAAAACTAGGATCCAAGAACATATAGCAGACATCAAATACAACAAGAAACCTACAGCTTTAGCCAAACTATATAACAAAGAACTTTTACAAATTAATTTTAAAAATAGTAAAATAATTTATCTGTCAAAATTTTATTTGCCATCCATTATCCGAGAATCAATAGAGATCGTCTTACGCAGTGAGAATATATGCAATGATTCAGCCTCCATGGAGCTCCCTAAAATTTGGCAAGAGATGCTATATAAAACAAGTAACATAAAAATTTTGTTTTTTAAAGTCAATTCCTACTTAGGTCATCAAAGAAAAATTTAATATAATCCCTTAAGCTAATTTTAGTTTTTGTTGCATTAAAATATCTCAATTTGTTGATTTTCTATAAGCAATAAGTAATAATAAAACACTCATACTACAACATATATTAAAACACACATACACACATAAATAACGCCTGCATTCAACAGTTAAAGGTATATATAAATATTATACAGACATATAAACAATAAATACAATAAACCCAACTGGAGTGAAAAATCCAGTTGGGTTTGTTGTATTTATTGTTTGTATGTCTGTATAATATTTATATATACCTATAAGCAAGTAAGTTTACAATGGAAGTCTATGGGAATTTGGCGAAATATTAGTGATATCGTCAAGTTGGCGTCACTTTTGGCGACTCATTTTGGTCGCCAAATTTGGCGGTATTTGGCGACAGAACAGAGTCCCCCTATGGTAACCCCCCTTATAGATATGAAGATGCATTAAATGCTTCAATAACCAATGGCCGCCATTTTGTCTCCCATGTAAAACTAAAATTAATTAATTAAAATTTAATGAATGAATTAATATTTGAAAAAACTGTATTAACATCAATTGTCATCCAGTGCAAGTTTTGAAAAATTTATTTCAACTTGATAGGATGAATAATAAGTATTTTATTAACGATTGAAAATTTGAACAAGATATATATATAAATAAATAAATAAATCTAGGGAGAGTGTGAACTAATAGTAGGAATCGAATAATGAAACAATAATATAAAATAATTATCCGTTCACATATATCCATTTTTACTTCCTTCTATCTTTACAAGAAGAAAGTATTGGATTCATAAAAATTTTCGAATTCCGGTTTTCGACGGATTTACACATTCTAGGGGTCAGAGATTCCAAAACACATATTTTTACAAAATGTCTGTCTGTGATTCTGTGAATCTGTGACTCTGTCTGTCTGTCTGTCTGCCTGTATGGTTGTGACACAAATTTTGTGGGCGCTCTATCTAAAGAACTAATGCACGGAATTTAATAAAAATTTATATTCAGTTATTCCCTGATATAGATTGATGCTGATTAGTTTTTGGTGTAAATCTCTCAACTGGTGGCACTGCTACGCAGCATTTTTCACGATTTCCACTATAGATCAATCTCCAGAACTAATGCACGGAATTTCATCAAACTTCAAATTCAGTTAGTCCTTGACATGAATTGACGTTTTATACATTTTGGTGTAAATCGCTCAACAGGTGGCGCTGCTATGCTGCATTTTTTGCGATTACCCCAATAGCTCTATTTTAAGAACTAAAGCTTGGAATTTTAAAAAACTTCAGATTCAGGTATACCTTGATATGAATTAGTGCTGTTTATGTTTTGGTCCAAATCGCTCAACAGGTGGCGTTGCTATGCTACATTTTTTAGAATTTCCACTGCAGCTTTATCTCAATAACTAATGCACAAATTTTCATCAAACTTCAGATTCAGGTATACCTTAATCAGTTAGAGCTGTTTATGTTTTGGTGTAAATCGCTCAACAGGTGACGCTGCTATTCTACATTTTTCAGAATTTCCGGTATAGTTCTATCTCAAGAACTAATGCACGAATTTCCATGAAACTTCAAATTCAGATATAATTTGATATCAATTGAAGCTATATTGATGTAATTTCTTGTATTGTTTAAATGATTTAATTGGCGTGATTTATATAGAAGAAAGTTTTGACGTGGCCACAACATACTAGTTATTATTGCAGTTAATTTCATTATGCTTATGTTCGCGTGATTTTTGCTTACTAGTTTTTCAATTTAAATTTTTTTGCGAAAATATTGTAACATTTTAATTTTTGAGAATGCTGGAGTCGTATGCAATGAAACATGTAGAATGTGAATAAATAAAGGTATCTTTTTGCCTTTTAAATTTATTTTTATCACTTATAGCAGATATAAAGTACTTGGAAGAGTTCTTTATTCAAGTTTAAATGTAAATAAATCTAAACTAGGTATTTTTTTAATGTTATTTTTACTATAAGAACCTACTTTGATACACAGGAGAAAATTCTTATAATGTGGTTTATCAATTACTGAAAGAGCTTCACAGAGAGTTTTTGATTAAATTCAGCTAAGTAGTATGTTTAATTAGAGATAATGCATAAAACCAATACTTATTTTGCAATATGCAAGACTATTCAAAGACTGCATGGCTATAGATGATTTAGAAATTAGAAAATACTTATGATCTTCTCAATGAAAATACATTAACAAAAATGCCTTGATAATTTCATTTAAGGATTAAATAAAACAAATATAAAGATTAATTGCGTAAATATCATGAAATGTTAATATACTGGCTCTAAATTAGCGATATTTCTGTATGTATCGACAAAAAATATTAATATTTTGAAATCGACATTTTAAGAGAAAGAAAAATATCAAAATTTCCTCTTAAATCTAGAATACAATTCCTGCAATCTAATGTAAAAAAAAATCGATATATCAGTTTTAATTTATTGGTGTATTAATAAATATCAACAGTGAAATATTGATGTTATTGAGTCGATATTACTGGGAAGAAGCAATCTGTAAATTTTATACAGTGTATCCATAAGTTATTGTTGGGATTCCCTTACCTCATGACTTTGATTTGAAACCATTCCGAAAAATATTACTTCATATCCGTAAATACAACTCGTTTTTTAATAACGCAAACAAAGTTACATGCGCGTAAAGTTGCAACTCAAAACGTTATTAATCAAATGACAGGTTGACAACCTTTGTAGATTACGTTCATTTTGAAAAAATCCCTGCCGGCCCGGCCTACAGGCAGAGGTAGATTTCGAAGTTAAGTATACTAATTTCACCAATAAAAACTAAATTGTTATTAGATATAAATCCACTTTAACAGTTTTGTCTGTCTGCTTTTGACGAGTTTTTATTTCCTTTTTATATAATATCTGGTTTTATCAGAATCATGTTAAGGCGGTATTAAAAAAAATACTTTTCCATGCTCAACAACTCGAAATTTTCTGTCACATTTTCAGATTCATTTAAAAAAAAAAAAAATATGAAACATGCTGACGTGATTTTTTAAAAGATTTATAAGCGACCTGTGTTTTTATTTTTCTTTCAATTAATTAAAACTTGATTAATAAACAATGATTTTCTCAGTAGGGCAATATTTTTCGTTTCTAACACAATCGCTTCGGGAAATTCCGTTCAAAATGCCCACTTTGACATCATTTTTTGAAATATATTCTGCCTCTATCAAAAAATCGATCATTACTGTACATTATATAGTTTCTGAATAAGAGAATCTAGCAATTGGATGCGTTTGAGAGCAAAAGGGAATTTAAAAATGAGTCAGAAAATAGACAGTTTGGATTTGAATGCACCCTTAATAAGATGTTTTTTTCTTCAACCGCTATGTATTTTGAATTTGTTTTTGCTGTAAGAATTGGCCCTATCAAAATCTTTTCTATATAAATGTTGAAGACAATATTAAGAAGATATATGATAAATTTATGGAGATTTTATATCTTGTGAATTGACGGAGTTATGAAAATTTTTCTTCTTCAACCCCCCCCCCCCCCTTTTTTTGTTTTCGTTTTTACTTTTTTTTGCGGTACGAATTGGTCCTATCAAAAACTTGTGAATATAAAATTTGTAGATAATATTAAGGAGATTTATAATAAAATTAATTGGAATTGATATCTTGAGAATTGACAAAGTTATCAATTTTTTTCTCCCAAAAACCCTATTTTTGACTTTATCAAAAATCTGTGATACATAAAATTTTGGCCCTATTTTTAGAAGTAATAAAAACTTTAAACTGATTTGATATGTACAAAAATTAAGAAGTTATGGGGGGTTTTCGGTTTTCACAAAACCCTTCCCTATTTCCATCCCCTTTGTCCTATTTTGCCCATTAACGAACTTGACCGAGATTTTATGCCCATTGATTTTATGTATCAGTTTGGAAGAGATTGGTGCAGAATTACAAAAGTTATCGTGTCCAGAAGAAAGTGATATATATAGATAGATATATAGATATATATATATATATATAGATATATATATAGATAGATAGATAGATAGATAGATAAAGTTTTTTACTGAGGGTGGTTTTTGGGTTCTAGGGGTCATGATCGGTGTAGATCTGCAAAAATTTTTCAGAAATTCCAACATAGGAACGATCCCAATAGGTAGTATTTCATACGAAATCTACCTAAAAAAAAAATGAGATAGTGCATTTAAAAGGCGCATAAAATCTGTTTTATCAACTCCCCACAGTGAACCAAGTCTGTAAATAGATGAGATATGTGAAAACAGACATGGTTCACTGTGGAAGTGGATAAAACAGATTTTATGCGCCTTCTAAATGCACTATCTCATTCTTTTTTTCAAAATGAGCTTGGCCTAGTATGGTTGTGAACCCCTCAAATAACGATTATAATCAAATAATAATTAATGTTAAAATTTTTCAAAAGGTTTTTAATGCATTATGAACACATACACTGCTAAACAATTTGCAGCATTCTGGCAGGTCATTCGACCGTTTTTTGAAAAAACGGTTTTATAACCATAATTTAATTATATTCTGACCATAAAATGGCCAATAATATGGTCAGAATAGTGTTAAAATTACTGTTCTGTAACCGTTTTCGGAAAAAACGGTCAAATGACCTGCCAGAATGCTGCAATTTTTTAACAGTGTAGATAGATAGATTGATATTGCATAATTCATTAATAACATCTTGATAAAATTTTAATATTAATTATTATTTCATTATAATCGTTATTGTATTAATAACGTTTTGAGTTGCAACATTACGCCACTGTTAAAAAAAAAAAAAATTCTTAATCTACGAAAATGTACTATAATCACGAGCGAGAAGTATACAATAACCTCTTCCGTGTCACCCAAGAATCTGAAAAGCGTTCTTTTCTCTTTAGAAGCCTCAAAAAACAATTTATTTTCGAAATTTAATGGAAAGTTTATAAAAAAATAATTTTTTATTAGCCGCCCGTAAATTTCGGGAACGTTTCCGAGTAGCTTTTATAATGGATTAATCAGTTCTCTCTAACCGAAAAATCAGTTATTCATGTTTAGCAAACATGTTTAAGAGATAAACATACAAAATCAATGGTACAGCAAACTTCCGATTATCTGTCTCTCACGGGATCGATGGCGTGGCGTATAATCGAAAGACAGTACAAGACCATTACTAAAATTACATTTCTATATGTTCGTTTCTATATAAATACGGATAATTAAAAGATTTTTTTTTTATTTGTTGTGTACTTTCGTTTACGAAAAGCATAACTGATAATAAGAAATCTATTTATCAGGCAAATTTAGAATTTTACTGAATAGATATGTAGTATCTGTTTTCATACAAAATAATCCATTGTACTTTTATGTTTGTGTTTTGCTTGTGCTTTTACTACAGCAATATTACGAATTCTACGCGATAAAAGTACTTGAATTGTATGTGCTTCCTGTTGCATCTCAAACCAATTAAGAGGTCTCAGGACTCTTAAAGCTCTAAAATTTTCGAAATTTTAATTTTTTTAGATGTTAAACTTCTATGTTTTCTGAACATTTTGATATAATTGTTATCTTGAAATTTCTATTAGAACAGACGTTATGGCATTTAGAATTATACTCGCTCAATAGCTGAATCGGTGTTTCCAAAACTTTGAAGTCATTTTTCTCCAAATGACGTTTTTGGGCATAACGCGCACGATATCTCAAAAACTTCTGAATATTTTTTCATGAAATTTTCAAACCATATGTTTCATGTTAGTCTGTATAAACTGAACCTAAAATTTCCTCTTTATTATAAAAAAAAAATATTTTTTTAGGGGTTTATATTGTTGAAATTTTCTCAGTTTTGCATTGGCTCAATACAACTTTGTATTAAAAATGTAAAAATGCTTTAAATACAAATTTATTTAGGTTCAGGGTAATTATTATACTTTGAAGTATAAGCAGGCACCAAAATTTTCATTCTAGTTGTAATACTTATTTTGTAATCGTGCGCGTAAGCTGTTATGCCATTTTCTTGCTCGTCAAATGTCTAACAGTTTGAAGTCCCCTGTAAATGCTAATTCTGCATCTTGTAATTTTTTAAATACATGAAATGAAAGAACATACTTATATATTTTATTCTAATTAAAATTATGTCTTAAAATCCAATACATTTTAAGATGTTAAATGTTGAAAATGGTCTTTTTTTTTTCTTTTTTTCCAATTTTAAGAGTCTTGAGACCCCTTAATGCATTTAGAGAGCATAGTCTGTATGACTGGCTCCTGGATGATCATTCCTATATTCATCTCATTCATTCACTTCAGATTTTTCTGATTTCAAAACATTTTGAATAATTTCGTTATCCGTTAATTCTTCATAACCAATGTCATTCTTGTCACAATTAAGACAGTCTGTGATTTCATCCTAAAAAATACTTTCTAGCTAATGTTCTCACGTCAGACAAGCCTTCTATACTCAAAATAGTGCCGTCTCACTCGTGTTTATATGCATTTAAATTTTTGATGTTCGTTCCTAATTTTTTTTTTTTTAATGAGGAAAGGAGGATGGCGGTTAACCGAAGGTAGTGGTTGATCGAGAGGCGGTTAATCGGAAGTTTACTGTGATAACGTTAATATTAAAAATTAGCAATATTTTGTTACGATTGCATTTGCAAATTCAGGTATGCAGCTGAAAATGTTTACTTTTGAATGGAATCCAAAAAACCAGTTTTCCGAGTAAAGAAAACTGATTAACGCACTTTAAAAGCTATTCGAAAACGTTTTCGAAAATTACCGGCAGCTAATACAAAATTATTTTTATAAATTATTCTTTAAATTTAGAAAATAAATTGTTTTCTGAGGTTTCTAAAGAGAAAGGAACGCTTTTCGGATTCATAGGTGACTCAGAAGAGGTTGTTGTATATTTTCGTTCGTGATTATAGTACATTTTCGTAGATTAAGAAAAAAATTGTCTTTTTTTACAGTGCGCATCTGTAACTTTGTTTGTGTTATTAAAAAATACTTTTTGAGTTGTACTTTACAAATATTCAAAATATTGTGTCGTCATGTTCTTAACCCTTTCAGGGCAAGGCATTTGTGTGTGTAAACTGTCGAAATAATTGAATGACACCAGTATTTGCAAGAAAATTTATTTGTAAACAATTAAAGCTATATTTTTGCTTATTTAACAAAAGTGAAGTTTTCATTGAATAAAACTGGTGCCAATGTGGCAGATATTGATTAAAATTATGTGATGCCGTGACGGCATCACCGCCCCTGAAAGGGTTAAATCAAAAGTTATGAGGTAAGAAAATCTCAACAATAACACAACAGCCGTTTTGTATCTGATTCGTAATAAACGTTTTTTTATGTACACTAGTGTGCAAAACTTAAGCAACAATCACAAAACGCTTATTTTTGAACACGTGAATACTCAAAAGCAAATAATATAATTCAAAAGGAAATTATCCCTGCAGAAGAGCTTGTCGATGTGAGATTTTGTTCACGTCACACATGGTCACAAGTATCACAGTCACTACGGTGAAACAAAATATGACATCTTTTATTCGTCTCATTATTACACTGCAAAAAAAATCTGTAAAGTTACTAAAGTTTTTCTAGGAAACTGGTATTCCTAGAACTTTTTATGTAACGACAACAAGAAAAATTCCTGTAACAGACGCTGTTACAGGATTTTTTGTTGTTGCCGTTGCATAAAAAGTTCTAGGAATCCCAGTTTCCAAGAAAAACTTTAGTAACTTCCCAGATTTTTTTTACAGTGTACTCTCAAATGATCGTCGTATGGTGACTCCGCCGACAAATCACCGTGTCTGTTACAGGTGACATTTCACTGAAGTCACCTTGTGACTGACATATGAAGAGTCATTTTTGAAGTCATCGTGAGCATTGCATTATGATGGGTCACCAAACTGTATCACAATAAAGTCACGTGGTGACTTTCAGGTGACCCAGGCTCTACTGTCAAGTCACCATTGCACTCGTTTGGGAAAAGTCACCAGATGATTCCATTTTCTGTCACTTGGGAACCCGTCACAAAGCAGCTATCGTGAGAACTTTACAATGGAGTCTCCAAATGACGGTCACACGAGAGTCACAAGGTAACTTATTTGTAAAGTCACTTCATGACTCTTCACAAATCAGCACTCATGGTAACTTTTCAATGGAGTGACCAAGTGAATGTAAGAATACGATGGATGAAAGATATCACATTTCAGTTCATTGTCGTGACTGTGACTCTTGTGACCATTTGTGGTGTCAAGGAGAGTTCACATCGACTGGCTGTGCCGTTAGGGTAGCATCTATTTTCTATACTTGCTGTTTATAGAATTTTTTTTTTTTTAGTATTCACGTATTCAAAAATAAGCCTTTCGTGACTGTTGCTTAAGTTTCGCACATTAGTGTATTTTTGCATGTAGAATCCGACTCTACTATCAGAAATTTTCTATCACGTCAGAATTTTATAAAATTTTAGAATTTAATTATTCCATGCATGGTAAATACGTAGAGAAATAATAATTATAATTTACATTTTGTGGTTAAATAATAAAGAAATGAATGACTATGTAGATTAAAACTTTTATTTGGAAGCATACTGCTGCAAAAAGTAACTATTAAAGCATTGTCGTCAAGAAAGACATTATCCTGTTTTGGAAAAAACATTGTTAATATTAACATTATGGACTTTTGTACAACAGCTTCGTGCTCGTATTAGTTCATAGTTTGCGTTAAATAATCAAGAAAAAATTTTTACTGATAAATATTATGTTTTGTAATTATAATTTACATTTTGTGGTTAAATAATAAAGAAATGAATGACTATGTAGGTTAAAACTTTTATTTGGAAGCATACTTCTGTAAAAAGTAACTATCAAAGCACTGTCGTCAAGAAAGACATTATCCTGTTTTTGGAAAAAACATTGTTAATATTAACATTATGGACTTTTGTACAACAGCTTCGTGCTCGTATTAGTTCATAGTTTGCGTTAAATAATCAAGAAAACTTTTTTACTGATAAATATTATGTTTTGTGTGTAATTATAATTTACATTTTGTGGTTAAATAATAAAGAAATGAATGACTATGTAGGTTAAAACTTTTATTTGGAAGCATACTTCTGTAAAAAGTAACTATCAAAGCATTGTCGTCAAGAAAGACATTATCCTGTTTTTGGAAAAAACATTGTTAATATTAACATTATGGACTTTTGTACAACAGCTTCGTGCTCGTATTAGTTCATAGTTTGCGTTAAATAATCAAGGAAACTTTTTTACTGATATAGTAGACTTCCGATTATCCGCCATCCGATCAACCGCCACCTTTGGTTAACCGCCACACCCCCTTTCCAATTTTTTTTCGATTTTTGGAAATTGTACAGTATCAAATAGGCCACATACAGCTTGACTGATGCTTGAATTATTTGTCTGAACAGCCTTTGCAGAGAATCTGGAGAATTGTGGCCAAACACTCTTGATAGCACAGAAGGCGCTGAAGCACACGATGATGATTCGGAAATATTGGCCTTGGTATCAAACTTATCATGTTTAAAAAATATTTCTGCAGATGAAATCACAGACTAGCTTAATTGTAACAAGAATGATATTGTTTATGAAGAATTTACGGATGACGAAATTATCTAAAATGTTTTGAATCCAGAGAAACTTGAAGCGGGTGAATATGATGAATCGGGTAATGGTGATCCTGGAGTCAGTCTTGCAGAAGTAGAGACAATGCTCTCTAAGTGCATTAATTGGTTTGAAGTGCAAGAAGAAGTAGATGCAACCCAAGTACTTTTATTACTTAAAATTCATAATCTTGCTGCAGTAAAAGCACAAGCAAATCGCAAATAAAAATGTATAACTGATTATTTTGGATGAGAAGAGGTCATATTTAGGTTTTTATTTACTCTGTAAAATTCTAAATTTGTCTCATAAATTTATTTTTTATTATTAATTGTGTTTTTCATTCACGGAATACACAGTGAATATAAAAGGCGTTTAAATATTATTATTTATAAACCATTAAATAAAAATGTGATTTTAATAATGGTCTTGTACTGTCTTTTGATTATCCGTCTATTTCGATTATCCGACACCCCGTTGGTCCCGTGAGTGACGGATAATCGGAAGTTTACTATAAATATTATGTTTTGTGTGTAGTTCAAACGGTCAAATATTTCACTTTTGTTTTTACATAACTTCCCTCTTTCTAATAAATGTGACGTGATTGAAATAATCTGATTATTCCACTGAATTTAGCACCCTGAAATTAGTTAAATGCACCTAATTACGAGCCAGATGCAGAACAAAAGTTAAAATTTGTTGACTAGTGTAATTAATGGATACCCTGTACTGTATATATCAAAACTCGCAACTCCTGAATTCCGAAAGATGACTACACTTCAGGAATTAGTTTAACTAAAAAGTTGCATCTTCTGTAAAAATAAAATAAAAGAGTAAAAGAAATCAAGTACAAAACCTTAGCAATATTCTTAACAAAGAAAATATTTCGTTGTTCATTCTTAAATATATATGTATACATAAAATAAGAAATATGTAAATATTTATTTTATAAAAACCATAAAAAAATCCCCTCAAAACTTTTAATGAAAAGTTATTAAAAGAGCTATTAATGAAGAGAAAGACATTTTGTTCCAGAAAACAAACTAAAAATATTTATAAAAGATGGTGTTTCATAAATTTATTGTTGTTTTCCTAGACTTTCAATATATCGGAAACGGAACAATCTTTAGCTATTGCTTAACCACTTAATTATTGAATATCTTGAAAAATGGTTTTATGCGCTAGAATTGATTCTTTTTTCAATAAATTCGTTTTGTGTATCATTAATCGTTTACAAAACATTAGCTTGAATGATTTTTGGTCAACGAAGGAGAAGTTAAGGGGTTGTTCATTAAAGTTTTGTTTTCATCTTTGTGTATTTATTATCCGATGCTATTACAGTTTGCGAAGAGTTCGTGTTATACAACGTAATTAGTCTGTAAGTAACATATTTGTAAACACTTTCATCGTGTATTTTTACTTTCTTTAAGATGGAAGCAAGTTAGACTCGAGATTCAGTTTTTAGTTTGGCATAAACAAGATTTTAGATCAACCCAAACTAAGATTTCTAAATGGAGTTTCAAAAAGTATGGGACAAACTTTCAGGGGCGGTAAAGTACGCCAATGCAAAGAATTTTTATAAGGAAAGGCAGATTCAAAATCCATTTAATTAGTCAATCATAAAATTGAAAATAGTTTTTTAAAATAAACATTCTTTTATAAGCATTCAATGTTCATCTTGAAAATAACGCCTAATTTTTTGACAGCAATTCTTGTGCTTTCCCAAAAATTTTCGTTTCTATACATTAATTTGGCGTGTTCACCGAACTCGATTATGAAAAATTCCCTTCTTTTTTTTTTTTTTTCACTTGTTATAAATCGGAGCCAAGTGGATTTATTAAAACATGTATAATTTTTCCACTGTTCTGTTTTAAGATAGGACAAGAGGAAAGAAAAAAATTAAACAGTGTTTAAACTATCTTTTTAGGATTCCAAAATTGATCTCTTAACGTAGAATTGTACATCAATTAATATTGAACTATTAATAGGTAAAAGCGTATTTTTTTTAATATTACACTCTTCATTTTTACTTTCTTCTATCTTCAATAGAAGAAAGTATTGTAATCGAAATTTTTTTCGACTTCCGTTTTTCGACGGATTTACACTTTTTGGGAGTTTGAGATTCCCAAAACATATTTATACAAAATGTCTGTCTGTCCGTGTGTGTGTCCGTGTGTCGTCATTGTACCAACGAAAATTGTATGTAGCTATGCATAGAATTGAACCAAATAGTTTGTGTATGTTTTTGGCTATGGCAAGCAGGTCCTCCCTGAATTTGGAAAAATGCCGCCGGAAAAAGGCGCTGTAATAGCAATTTTTGTGCAATTTTCATTATTATACCATCGAAAAGTGTATGAAGTTATGCATAGAATTGAACCAAACTTTTTGTGTATGTTTCTGGATATGGCAAGCAGTCCTTGAAGTTGGAAATAATCCGCAGGAAGGGAGCACTGTAATACAATTTTTGTATAATTTTCTCGATTTTTCGTAGTTCCATTGTACAACGGCGGTTCGTGTAGCGAAGAGAGCTTCGCATCCTGCTAAGCTAGTTATTTGCAAACAGTTGATGTACAACAGGATAACGAAAAACTACTGATTTTAATAAGTATCATGATCGAGATTAACTCGTTTTTACTCCAGTTAATTGACTGAAACAGAAATTTAAAATGAAAGTCAAAGCTGGTATAGTATTGAAATAATAATATTGAAGCATTTGTAACTACTTTTTGAAATATTAAGATGTATGAGAAAGAAGAAAGTTTTAGGATTGGCACATCCAACTATAGTTTATTTTGTAATTTATTTTCTACTTTTTAGTTTTTAAAATTGTTACAGTCTAATAACAGACTAATTTTTTTTTGTTTGTTTGAAATGGGATGACGTCAAGGGATTTTCTGGAAGTGAATTGCTGTTCGGTCAGTGGCACCGTATTCACTTTCAGTTATATACCAAATTTTGAGGAGCGATCTAGCTCAGTATTGTTTGGACGAGAATCGTGACTATTTCAAGCATTTCTAGTAAGTCGTGAGATTTCACTGATAGTGAAGTAATCATGTCGAAAATACTTTTATAATATCTTCATTATTGTTAAAGTTATAAAAAATATAAAAGTTCAACTTCGAGTAAGACTTTGTACTTTTATTTATTGCTGAATGGGGCGCCAGTTTATTACACAAAGATTGTTTGCTTTCGTGTGTACTGCCATTTTAAATATTGTGTCTTTTTTTTTTCAGTATTCTTTACAAAATCAGAGGGCAACTGCAGAAAAAATTCCGTCTTCGAATACCAGCACAATTTGTAAATCATTAAAATAAGAAAAAAATAAATAAAAAAAACAGTGTTCTAGAATACATGTCTGCCGACTAAAAGTCTTCCTAAGCGTAACATGGTAGAAAAGATAAAAAAACTAAATATGTGACCTGAAGTCGTGAAAGTGAACTGTGATTTGAACCTACATCGGCTGAATTCCGATTTATGAAGGGTATATTCCGATATATATATATATAATATTTAATTCTTAGCTTTCTAAATCAATTTAACTTTTCTTTATATCTTGCTCTGAATTTAACTCTTAAATGCCGGGTGTTGCTTTTTGGCAACATACCCAATTTAGGCTTCTAAAATACTATTAGAATAATATTGAAGCTATAATGCATAATGTTGTCAATAAAATACATTCTGAAAATATTATTAAATCGATTTTCAACATGTAGATGGCAGCACTTGTGCTGTTTAAGAATAAAGATAGATTTATTTTTTCAATTGTTGCTATTTGTTCTTTTTGTTTTATTTGGAAGCTTGAGAAATACCCTATTTTGTTCTGCAGTGAGCAAGTAAAATTTATTTCTTATTATAGTTTCTAAAATTCTTGTGTGTTTAATATTATAAAATTTTATCAAGGAAAATTATTTTTTCAATTAAAGACCAATATTGCCGATTAGTAACAAACTGTTTTTTAGCCGTAAACCATACTTAAAACAAAATATGATTTTTTTAAAAGTATTTTTCCCATGATTTATTTAAAAAATGAAAGCCGAAAAACATTATTACAATGATTTTTGAAAAATCAGGCATTTAAGGGTTAAATTACAGCCGTTTGAGCATTAGTAACTTAACAGGTAGAATATGGGGTTCAATTAATTTTGTTTTTTTTTTCTAAAAAAATAGATATTTTGCACTTTTCAACACTTCCTTTTAATGTAAAAAGTTATATGTTATCAAACTTTATTTAGATATGCCGAACCAGTTTTTATAGGAAGTGAGCCCTAATAATAATGTAACAATGACTATATTTACTCTATTTTCTTTTCTTTTCTTTTTTCTTTTTTTTAAGATGCTAGTTATGAATTTTCATAAATTTTAAATAGTTTCATGTGCGCTAAAATGTTAATTTCTATTAATTTTTAACTAGCATGGTGTTATTTTTATGAAAGTAATTCATTTCCTGCATGAAGTTTCATTCTTAAGCCTTAAATGCCTTATTTTTCAAAAATCATTGTAATAATGTTTTCCGGCTTCCACTTTTTAAATAAATCATGGGAAAAATACTTTAAAAAATCATATTTTGTTTTAAGTGTAGTTTACGGCTAAAAAACAGTTTGTTACTAATCGAAAATACTGGTGTTTAATTGAAAAAATAATTTCCCTTGATGAAATTCTATAATATTAAACACACAAGAGTTTTAGGAACTATAATAAGAAATAAATTTTACTTGCTCACTGCAGGTCAAAATAGGGTATTTCGCAAGCTCCCAAACAAAACAAAAAGAGCAAGTATCAAGAATTGAAAAAATAAATCTATCTTTATTCTTAAACAGCACAAGTGTTGCCATCTACATGTTGAAAATCGATTTAATAATATTTTCAGAATGTATTTTATTGGCAACATTAGGCATTATAGCTTCAATATTATTCTAATAGTATTTTAGAGCCTAAATTGGGTATGTTGCCGAAAAGCAACACCCGGCATTTGAGGGTTAACTTCAATTTGAGTTTTGATGTTTTTCTTTAGTTCCATTTTACTGCAATTTTTAGCACTTTCCAACGAAGTTGAAAAGTGCTTATGAATTCGGTTTGTCTTGCCATCTGTCTGTCCACGCTCTAACTCTCGTAATAGACTCGTATTTTCCTGGAATTGATATATGTTAATGATGTTTACCATGGCATGTTTGGTATTGAATATGAAGTGAGTATCATTAATAGTTCATTTACAGGGGCACTTAAAAGAATTCCATTACATTAGGGTCAATGGAGAAAAATCGTTTGCAAAGTATTTTGATGACATGACGCTATTTCAAATGTTTTGAAATTCATATAAATCAGTGAATTTCACTATAAAAGGATTACGATAGAATAGGGCATCAATAGCATTTGTCGTTCATTCACACACAAAAGAAATCGGTTACAGTACTATCTTTGAGCAATAATTGATAGAAGTACGTTTTCAATTCCAGTATACGCTTTTAAATTGAACTAATTTT
This sequence comes from Maratus speciosus, assembly GCA_963932465.1. NCBI lineage: Eukaryota > Metazoa > Arthropoda > Arachnida > Araneae > Salticidae > Maratus > Maratus speciosus. The sequence continues at coordinate 520,013,053 of OZ010792.1, read as the reverse complement.
TTGCATGTTACTCATTGTGTAGAAATTCTAGATCTCGTATACAGGACTGCACAAAAGAATTCACGGACCATTCTCCTTTTTAGCGGAAATTGCTGAATTTTCAGCTGAGATATGTATTTCCTATCTGAACAAAATTTTTGTATGCATGTTTCAAATAGATACAAATATATATATATCATATACAGGGCTGCTCAAAGAATCCAGACAATTTCTCGACTGTAAATGGGACTTGTTGAATTTGGGTTTTTAAATGCGTCATGAATTTCCAAATGCTTGAATTTGGCACTGTATTTCAACTTATTAACCACTTCCATTGTTAAAATGTTGAAAGGAATGAATGACACCGGAATTTATGTACAAATTTGTTTGAAAATATGAAAAAACTAGATTTCTCTTACATAGTAATCCAGAAAAATGAGTACCAAAATTGTAGTGCCATTGCGGCATTTCGGAATTAAAATTATGGTTTCATAAATATACCACCGCCCTTGAAAGGGTTAAACTGTGGCATTCTTCTGAATGTGTTGGAAAGTATTTCATAATCTATGCTTGACGCATGATTTTTCTTTCTTGTTATGCATGTTTTGGGCCAAAACAAATAACAATATCTAAAAACATACAGTTGTTTTTCATGCTAATCAAAGTTTTTAGCTATGTTCTACAATATAATCAAAATTAAAAAAAAAAAAAAAATATTTAAACGGTTTCTTAGATTTCTACATCAGTTTAAATTTTATTTATATCTGGCGTGGAATTTAAATTACAGGCATTTGAGTATTAGTAATTTAATTGATAGAATATGGTGTACAAATGAATTCTTAATTTTATCTGAAAACCAGTTATTTTGCTCTTTTTACCATTTTTCTTAAACGCAAAAAGTTAGATGAATGTAATGTTATCAAACTTTGTTATTAATTTTTTGAAAAAAAAAATGAAAACATTTTAAAATATGCAGCTGTTTTGCACGTTAATCTAAGTTTTTTATCATATTGTACAATATAATGAAAATAAAAAGGTATCGTAAAGTACCGAAAATAACACCCCTCCCCCCCAAATATATATGAATTTTTCCTTTTTTGAAAAAGCACCATTTAGGAGCCCTCACCTTCCCACACACCCCTTCAAGCTTTATTTTCAAACGCTTTCAATCCTTCTGTCTTTTTTTTTTTTTTTTTTTCCAGAAAATTCCTTATTTTTTTTTTTTTTCATATCTCCTAAATGAATACATCTTATGCAATTAATTTTTATCTTATCTCTTTACATATCATTGTATCAGGATGTCATACTTCGCTATGCGCGCTGCCAGACCTTTGAAAGGAATAATCCTTTCGAATTCGAAGGATACTATTAATGTTTTCCTTGATTCTTATGCACTAAGATTTAAGGGGACCGGGCAAACCCTATTCCGCCATGTTAAATTCACCAACTTTATGTACCTTTTTCTCAGAAATGGTGAAAGATAGAAGTCTAGATTTTTAGAGTAGTTAGAATAACATGATTACGTATTTTAACAGACCATTTTCTTTCTAAGTGAAATTCAAAATTAATTATTAATTATTTATTGAAAGTCATTTTTAAATTAGCATTTTTGGTAAGATTTCACTGCCTAAAATAAATAATTCTCAGCAAATCATTAAATCCCTGTGTTAAAGTATACAGTATAATATAAATATTTGAAAAAAAATCTATGTTCTTAAGTTTAATAGATATTGAAAAAAAGGAACATAAACATGAAAAATCCAAGTTTTGAGAAAAAGACAATTAAAGATTTAAATGACCATTAAGCTGTGAAGTACTCTTGGAAAGAATGGATAATTTTAACACTTATTATTATTTTTTTATATATAAACATGTGTGACACATCATTTGAAAAGTTTAAACTATTTAATGATATAAAAAAGTAAAAATCGATTTTTTGGTTGAATTTTGCTTCCCCGGTCCCCTTAATAGATATTTATATTGAGCTTAAGTTGTATAATTTTTGTTCATATTTCTTTGATATCTAATTTAAGGGGTATCAGAACTCTGAAAGCTTCAAAATTTTCAAAATTTTAATTTTTTGAGATGTGAAACTCCCATCTTTTCTGAATATTTTTACATAATTGTTTTCTTGAAATTCCCATTAGAACGGAAGTTGTGGCTTTTAGAATTATACTGGCCCAATAGCTGAAGCGGCGTTTCCGAAACTTTGAAGTCATTTTTTCTCCAAATGACGTTTTTGGGCATAACGCGCAGGATATCTCAAAAACTTCTAAATATTTTCTCATGAAATTTTTAAAACATATGTTTCATGTTAGTCTGTATAAACTGACTAACATAATATTCATGAAAATCTAAAATTTCATTTTTATTGTTGAATAAAACATTTTTCTAGGTAATTATACTGTTGGAATTTTCAGAATTACGTATTATCTTACAACTTTGTATTAAAACTATGAAAATGCTTTAAATACAAATTTATTTAGATTCAGAGTAATTATTAGAATCTGAAGTATAAGTAGGCATCGAAATTTTCACTCTAGTTGCAAGATTTATTTTGTAATCCTGCGCGTAAGCTGTTTTACCAATTTTCTGCTCGTCAGATATCTGACAGTTTGGAGCCCGCTATAAATATTAATTCTGCATCTTGCAATTTTTTTAAATACATGAAATGAAAGAACATACTTATATCTTTCATCCCAATAAAAATTGTGTTTTAAAATCATATGCATTATAAGATATTAAATGCTGAAAATGGTCTTTTTTTTTCATTTTGTTTTTCAATTTTAAGAGTCCTGAGACCCCTTAATTATTTTAAGTAAATTTGTTTTATTAATTTATTATTTTTATTAATAAAAACTACTTAGATTCTATGGAAGGGAATTTTAAAACCAAAAAACGTTATTTTGATCTGATTTTATTTTGGGAATTGTAAAAATCTTGTGAAATTTCATAAATTCCAAACATCCCCCCCCCCCTCCCCACCCTCTCAATTTTCCTATCCTTTTCACAAAGGTTCCAATTATAAGCCCTCCTAAAAATAATTATAACTTTTTGTCTGCTAAAGGGGGGCTTATTTTTGGTACTTTATGGTAATTCTTTTATATAAAAAATTTCCTGTTGGAAATTAGTTGGAAATTTGAAAAAATTTTAAAAATCCAGTACTTTTTTTTTCTAAATAATATTTGACAACAATAACAAAAATTAGTATTTTTCACTGCTCATAAATATCTATTGAGCAAAATAAAAAGAGTCGGTATTATTTATTTTATTTTTTCCTAGATACCTATAAAAATCATATCAGCTCCATTTGTTTAATTTCTCTGCTGGATTATTCAATGTGTCACATTTCCAACTTGAGTTACTGATACAGAAACTAGAAACTTTCAAAAGGAAACCTGAGTGTATCAGTGCTTTCTTTTTTCCATACCGCGATTCGAAAAAAGGCGAAATAAAAGAAAAAAGGGGTGGGGCACGACTTTTCCCTCAGAAGTTCTTATGCAGATTTCTGGCTTGACATATTTTGCCCATTATCTGCCCCCCTTTTTTTCTCCATGCATTTTTACTTCTGCTTTACGCCAAAAAGTTCCCGATTGAAGCAAGGAAAAAAGGGGAAAGAAAAAAAATCGCGCCATTTGCATGGGTTGATTTCTTTTCTTTTGTTTAAAACCGAGATGAAATGTTTAGTCATAGATATCGAATTCGTGAGAAGAGGGGATGGAATATTTCTTGCCTTAAGAAATTCAATAAAATTGAATTCAAATGACAAAACAACCGTTTAATATGTTCGAAAAATAACAGAAATATGCAAGGAAAATCCCCCACTAAAAAAGTTTATTTCCTTCTTATTTTTCGAATTTTTAAAGGATCAAATGAATTACTAGTTGCTGCTGAATGTCTTTTGAAGAATTCAACTTAGTTTTTAGTCGAACTCAGATTAAACGAAGAAGAAGGGACGATATCATTTACTCGTTATAATGGAGTTCTCGCAATAACCAATTTTAAAATTTAATATGAGCTGTTGATTTTTAAATTGACGCATATCCATTTACGTTTAATATGTTCTAAAAATAACAGAAATATTTAAGGAATATATCTCACTAAAAAAAGTTATTTCTTCTTTTTTGAATTTTTAAAGGATCAAATGAATTACTAGTTGCTGTAGATTGTCTTTTAAATAATTCAACTTAGTTTCTAGTCGAACTCAGATTAAACGAAGAAAAACGGACGATATCACTTGCTCGTTATAACAGAGTTCTCGCAATAACCAAATGTAAAATGTCATATGAGCTGTTGATTTTGAAATGGACGCATATCCATTTTCGTTTAATATGTTCGAAAAATAACAGAAATATGCATGGAATATCTCGCACTAAAAAAATTATTTTCTTCTTCTTTTTCGATTTCATAAAGGATCAAATGAATTACTAGTTGTTACAGAATGTCTTTTAAATAATTCAACTTAGTTTCAAGTCAAACTCAGATTAAACGTAAGAAGAAGGGACGATATCACTTACTCGTTATAACGGAGTTTTCGCAATAACCTAATTTAAAATATCATATGAGCTGTTGGTTTTGAAATTGACGCGTATCCATTTTCGTTTAATATGTTCTAAAAATAACAGACATTTCCAAGGAACATTTCTCACTAAAAAAAATTATTTTCTTCTTCTTTTTCGATTTTTTAAAGAATCAAATGAATTACTAGTTGCTGCAGAATGTCTTTTAAAGAATTCAACTTAGTTTTTAGTTGAACTCAGATTAAACGAAGAAAAAATTACGCTATCATTTTTACTCATTATAACAGAGTTCTCGCAATAACCAAATTTAAAATTTCATATGAGCTGTTGATTCTGAAATGGACGCATATCCATTTTCGTTTAATACGTTCGAAAAATAACAGAAATATGCAAGAATATCTCTCACTAAAAAAAATTATAGAATCAAATGAATTACTCGTTGCTGCAGAATGTCTTTTAAAGAATTCAACCTACTTTTTAGTTGAACTCAGTTTTAATGAATAAAAAAGTACGAAATTATTTACTCGTTATGATAGAGTTTTCACAATAACCAAGTTTAAAATGACATATGAGCTGTTTATTTTGAAAGTGAAGCATATCCATTTTGGAAATAACTGTTTGTTAAAGCTAAATCTTATTACAGATTAACGTAAAATCTATGTAGCAAAATTAACACCTTATAATAAAATACTAATGTTAATTGCTTAAAGGTGTAAACTAAAACTTTCAAAACAGTAAAAATAGTTATTACTAAAAGGACTCATTACACCGTGTTACAATAAATAAAAATAAGAACGGCTAATCCGTGTATACAATAAATTAAAAAATCTTCAATTAAAATAACATACTACCCACAGTAATAAAATACAAATATATTCCAACAGTTTCGAACAATAAAAAACTTGTTCATCATCAGGAAAATATCCAGGAAGAAACAACACGTTATAATATCTACATTAGTATGTAATATGTATGTATGTACTATATATGTAATGTAGATATTATAACGTGTTGATTCTTCCTGGATATTTCCCTGATGATGAACAAGTTTTTTATTGTTCGAAACTGCTGGAATATTTTTGTATTTTATTACTGTGGGTAGTATGTTATTTTAATTGAAGATTTTTTAATTTATTGTATACACTGATTAGCAGTTCTTATTTTTATTTATTTTATTTATTCTGTAAAAATAGGTTTATTCCGACTGTTTACATGTTTTGACTCAACCCGAGTCATTTTCAAAACAAATAAATAAAACTATTCTAAAATTGCTATCGGTCTATGAAACGCCATCTTTCAATTTTACACGTATTCTTTCATATTGTGCGCGTTATTTCTATTTTATTTTACTTGGATGTTTATTTTTATTTTCGTAACAATTGAATAGCTCGAGCCATAATTTTGGTAAGTTAAATGATGCTGCATCGTTACATATTGAATTTTTACTTACAATCTCTATGATTTCTCTTAAAAATGGATGGGTAGTATAGACTGGAGGGAAAAAAATTATCTTACTGTCATTGAAATTTACTTGGATGGTTTCTTCTTGATATAAATTTCAAACTGCAATGAAGTACTGCAGTACTTCAACTGCCACAACATCTGAAATATAGATGCTAATATAATGCGAATAGTCTATGCCTTAGAGAAAGTTATTCTCTTTATTATGCAATTTACAAAATGCCAATACATTGGTTTGTTTTTGAGTTATCATGTTTTGCAGAAATGTCAATTTTTCACACATTTTTGACTATTTTTTACTTTTAAAAAATTATTTCAGTGTTAATTGCTAAAATATTTACATATTTTTCAAAGTTTTAACTTAAATGTCATCATAAAAAATTGGTATAAAGATACTTTTTTTTAATTTTTTAAAAATCACCTCCAAAGGTGCGTGGATACCTTAAAAAAATAATGATTTCAGTAAAAAACACTTGTTTTTCTTATTATGCTGCATATTTTATTTAGTTAAGCTTTATAATGTACCTCTATTTCTTTTTTTAGACGTAAATTTTTATAAGTTGCGCCGAAAAACTTAATTTATATTAACTTTTTAAATTAATTTATTAATTGAGTTGAAGAGTTAAGGAAATTCAAGATATACTACAGGTGAACAGGTGAACAGGTGAAAAGTTCATGGGAACCCAGTAGCAGTGCTACTCCCCTCCCTGCGTATGAGTAAATGTATATTACGTCATAGAGGAGCTATGAATTTAAGTCTAGCAATAGCACAAGCCCAACGCAAAGCCATGACATTCAGCAAGACATTTGCAGCGAAATATGCGTTTTGTGAACAGGTATTCTCATGATTATTCTTTTTCAATCAGTTCATAAAATAATTTTTGTGGTTTAATCCATAATTAAATAAATAAGTGGGCAAAAACTGTAAAGGGCGGGAATGTGGTAAATATTTTGTATTAGCGAGCAGAAACTTTTGCTGGCAATCAGATTTTTTCCAATTTTTAGAGCCTTGATTAAGGTTCTTATATGTCCTCCTATCATATACAGTGTGATTCATAAATATCGAAACAATAGGCTATCTCCTTAAATATTGCTCCTAGGCACATACTTCCAATTGCAAAGTTTCATAAAAATAATGTGCAAACTTTGATGAGATAAGTTGCAACTCCATGGGGGGTCTATTTGAGAAAAAAGAAAAATTAAATTTTTATACGGGGCCCGGAAAGTAAAATTTCCAATTAGGAATTTTTTTTTAATCAATTCCTCCTGAAGTAAACACAAAAAAATTTATAATTCATTTGTAAAGAAACGGCGTAGGCAGTGATATTTATTTTTTTAATGAATCTCTATTTGTACGTAAATGTTTCAGGTATCATTAATATCGTTAATGCATGTTCCATGTATTGGAGACTTTGGAAAACGCTATACAGTAAAATCTTCTAAGACGGAATCACATAGAAAAGAAAAAGAAATGCGTTATAGATAAGACCCTTTCCTAGCAGGTGTAAATGTAGTCTGCTCTTTTTTCAGGTATTATTATGTTCATTTTGTATGGATCAACACATTTTTCCGTTTCAGACAGGATTCCGTCATAAGCATGTTCTTTTTTACTGCATTTTAATTTTTGTGCCTAGAAATCTACTATTGGTGAAAAAATGAAATTTTAAGTTTAATTATAAAATAATGGCAATTTAGAAATATATGCATTTTTTGTAAAAAATTTTAGGCTTAGCCAAATTTTACTGATTTTTGCGTGGATTAAGTCATCAGAGGCAATGATTTTAATACGGGTTGGTTCGAGAGTGAAAATTTCTCCCCATGCCGACCTAGGAAGAAGGAATCCAGTGCCGGTTCGGTATAGAAAAGATGCCTTGGCCGAGCCTTCAGAAAAAATTAAGGTCCGGGCCTGGTTCGGGCCCAGAATACAGATTTTTTTAACAACCTCGCCGGGGTGATTTAAAATCTGAAGTTGTGAAGGTTAAAATTATGGAAAAAACTCTTAATCGGCATATTAGAAAAAGCCTTATTTTAAATCAACTGACGGACATTTAAAAAGTACTGAAAGAAAGTGGAAAGGGCAAAAGTTAAACTGAATCAGAAGTTTAAGTTACAGGAAGAAGTTACTTTACTCACATGCAATTTTTTTTAAAAGTATTTAAATATTTTTTTAGGAGACAATCTTTGTTTTAAAATTTAAATACGTTTTTCTGCATGATGTATTTTTTTCACCATTTATCATCTTTAGATTGTTATAAGTCAGGAATTGTTAAAGAAAAAAGGTGCAAACTTTGAAATGTCTTTTTTGATTGTTTTAAATTAATTTTGTTTCGGCAAATTTGAAAAACATATTTATTTTTGAAAATATGTTTTTTTTTTTTTTAAATAAGTTGCATCATTTTTTAAATTTATATTTTTATATATTTAAAATTAATATTTAAATAAATCCTGAAACAAAATTAAAATAATATTTTCCTGTGTTAGAGGTCTGCATGGGCCCGGGTTTGGCCGAGGCCCATACTGATTTAATTAATTTAATTGACTGGTTGATTTAATTGATTTTTTCACGGGCTGGGCCGGTGATGTTTTGACTGATTTTTGTACGGGTCGGCCCTTGAACTGTGAAAATACAAACTGGCCATGCCGGGCTCGGGCCGAACTTTTAATTTTTACACCGGGTCGGACCTGTAAATTCCGGCCCATGCAGACCTTTACTCTTTAATTAAATGAAAAAAATTCAAATTCGACAAATAATGTTTCGAGTTATAACGGTTTTAAATTACCTCACTTAAAAAAATAATAATCATTTAAAACATTTTTAAAAACTTTATGAGGAATTTCAGGATGTGACTTTGTTTGAAAATTATATGGTTAACTATCACAAAAAGAAAAAAAAATCAAAATTCTAACTCACTAAATATATTTTTTACATGTTTCCTGATACTCTTAAAGTAACATTGTTTCTTGGATTACAGGCATTTTTATTTGTGTCTAATCCATTAACACTGGTGAATTATTTAAACGGGCTCTATGAGTTTTATAGATATGAAGATGGAATTTTTTCTGTTTAATTCAGGAATTGATAAGAAAAATTTTCTTAATTGGAAATTTTACCCTACAGGGGAACGCATAAAAATTTAATTTTTGTATTTTCTCAAATAGACCTTCCATGGAGTTGCAACTTATCTCATCCAATTTTGCACCTTTTTTAATGTAACTTTGCAATTGGAAGTATATGCCTAGGAGAAATATTTAAGGAGATAGCCTATTGTTTCGACATTTATGAATCACACTTTATATGTGTGTATGTGTGTTTGTCTGTTTCATATACGTGAAAGTGACGACGCTGTAATTGTCCAAATTCTCAGGAAGATGCTTTCAAAATTTTGAACTATTACAGAGAAGATTCTGATATAACATCAGATGTAATTATTATCTTTCAATGAATTGATAAAATTTGCAGCGTAGAAAAATCGGACTTTTTTTATTATCGGACTGCCAAGAAGGGTAATACGTGTTTCACGCGTACCTGGGTATGTGGATTTCTTTATACCTTCGAAACATCCCAACGGCTGGATGGATTTTAATGAATGAGGTCTCTATCAATTCGTCTGAACCGTCCGATGGTTTTAGTCTAGGTTTTGTTTTTATAAATTCAAAATGGCGGCCGTAAAATACAAAATGGCGGTAGAGACGAAAAAATGTTTTTACGCACCCTATTGAGTGGCATATATTTGGATAGGTCTTTCAAAATGAAGACGATGTTTCCTTGACTATTTTACAGTCAGGAGCTCCGTTTAAATATTACACAACCTGGAAGCTGTGTAGGTAGGATCTCTAGTTTTACTGCAACTCTAACCATCATAGACATCTGTAGGCCTCATCAAAACTGTGTTTATAGATATAGGAACTAACAATTAAACACAACTTAAAATTCATCAATACAAGTAAATAAAAAAAATAGGTAAGTAATATAAAAAGTAGTTTCACACTGATGAGAAATAATTAATTAGTTCGCTTTTTACGCAGTCGGGTTTTTTGATTTTTTAAATTTAATTTTTACTTGTTGCTATATTGTTTTTGAAGTGCAATTAATAATTTTTCAGAGCAAAACAAAATATATAAAATTTTTCTAATACACATACGATTAAACCAAATTTCACATTCAAATATGAATATTTTATTTTGAAAGATACACGCTGTTCTGTTACTATGTACTAACGTTTCTTCTGCATAATATTATACTTGGAAGATGGTTCATTTTGCTATTTTGCATCTTCCAGTTTATACCGGGTGAGCAAAAAGTTCGTTAAAACTTTAAAAACTCACAAAAAAGGAAGAAATTAGGATAAAAGAGTGAAGTTTGCAAGAAAGGGCTAACAGTCGGATTTTTTTTAGGTGCAAACAAAAATGTTAAAAAGTCAAATGTAGAGGGCGCTGACGACCCGAAACACAATGAACAGGACAACAATAGTGTCGTAGAATATTCGTGAGGTCATGTTGAACATTTGTTATTGGAAGAACAAATAAATGAAGCTTATTGTTGTCTTGTTCATTGTGTTTCGGGTCATCAGCGCCCTCTACATGTGATTTTTTAACCTTTTTTTTTTTCTTTTTTTTTTAACCATTTGGAAAAATGGTTATTGTCCTCGTCAGGGTAGGAAATCAAAAGCATATCTGAAGCTTTTGAATCCTTGTTGAATCCACTTTTTATTGGTTTTCTGATTGGTCTATACAGTAATCTGTATTTCCCTTTACTTTCAACAGAGATGAATACTTATGTTGCCACTATGACAAAAAAGTAATAAAAACTACAAAAGAAAATTAATAACTCAGAAACAAATTGAGATACAGCTTTCAAACAAATTGCATTTAAAAGTACATTTTTTTCTCTATACGACGGTGTAAAAAGTAATATTGTGGAATGTTTAGAAGTTTAAGAATGAAATTTCATTTAAAATTGGTCGTCATATGTCTTGGAAATCTGACGATGGAAAAGCCTTTTCCCGAACAGCCAATGAAATGCTTGGATAATACGTAAGTTTCAGGAAATCTGACGAGTTGCAGGCGATTTTTGTCGCTTGCAATTTATACGTGTAATAACACTATTAATGTTTAATTTATGGCGTACGTAATGTATGATCAACACCGTGCGGTTTTTTATGTCTTAAATTTTAGTCTTTGAAAAAATCATTTTCCAAATGGTCGTTGTAATTTGCTAAATTGCTTTTTTTTTTCTTTTCTCTCTCTCTCTCTCTCTCTCTCTCTAAAAAATATCCGACTACCTTGTGAGCCCTTTCTTCTAAACCGCACTCCCTTATCATAATTTCATCCCTTTTTATGAGTTTTTAAAGTTTTAACGAAATTTTGTCTCACCTGGTACATCCCTCCCCCACCAAAAAAAAAAAAAAAAAAAAAAAAAAATCATACGAATTTTAAAATTCAATATTTCATTCACTATAATAAAAACGAAGGTGAAATCATTAATTTGAAGTAGCTCATAAATTTTGTATTCAGTATAAAAAAATAGCTTAAATATTCTTCAATAGAGGGTGCTGCTGTGTCTCAACCTGTAAAAACGCTCAAACTAACGTGTGAAATTAGATAAAAAATCACTCAGTTATTATCCTAAATTACCTTTATCCTCATAGTAGTTTGAAATTCAAAGAAAAAATTTTGCATTTTGAAATAAGTTTGCACATTTTTACACGTTATGACAACGCATCCACTTATTGACGAAAATTGGATTTATTGATTTATTTTATAGTCATTACTATTTTAATATTGTTTACTTATTTCAATATTCCTAAAATCATAAATACATAATTCAAATTATGGTAACATGTACCCGTACATAGCAGTAAAAAAAAAAAAATATATTTCTCTTTTACTTATTTTTTTCCAAAAATATTAAAATATTATCAATTGTTTGTTTCTGCTAAATATGAATTATTTTGCTTAATCTTCCATTAACAGTTTTTTTGTTCTGAAATGTTTAACCACTCAACTGTTTCTTTCTTTTCTAAAAATTTATTCTATAAAGTCACTTTTTAAAACCGTCATAAACCTATAAGAAAGACAAATGTAGACAAAACAGTAAGGACTCTCAAGGTTCCAGCTTTTTAGCACAATTTTTTACCAAATGTAATCTTCGCCTTATTTAATAGAATAATTTTTTCTGTCATTGATTTTGGCGAAAATTTCTATTCCGAAATAGTGTTAAAAAAAAAAAAAAAAAAAAAAAAAAAGCAGGACCCGTGCGAGTCTCAACTGAGCAAGTACGGCGCACGGGTAAATTAATTTTTTATATCCTGACGGTACTTTTAAGTACCATTAAAGAAAATTCAACGTAAAATTTAGTTCGTTTTTTAATAAAAGTAGATTGAACTTTTCATGCAAAATAATTTGCTAAATCATATTTAGAAAGCACAGTGAAACAGTCGAAGCTAAATATTTTTTTAATGTGGTTTTTTTCTAAACCATTTACCTAGGTGTGGCTTTTATACTATTAAAAAATTATTATACGAAAAATTTGTAACTACAAAACACTTTTCTGTTACAGATAGGATCACAAAAAGCGTTTATTTACACTGTTCTTATAAGAATTGTGAGATTTCCAAAACAGTATTTTTTGTAAAATAATCTAATTATTCTTGTAAATATTTTGCAAAAAAGAACTTTAACTACCGATTTATTAAATCTGTTTTAATTAAAAAAATTATCTAAAAATCAAGTTATAATTTGTATATATGTTGTTCTGGATATCTCAGACATTAACGTAAATAATTATTCTGAAGAAACAATTTTTTTATTCAAAATTCAAGATGTAAAGGATTAAGCAAGTCTAAGGAAGCAGGCACGTGCGGCGTACGTGCAAATCAGTTTTTGATCCTTATTATAATCAATATATTGTAATTTTATAGTAGGATGGATTTGAAAACAAAAAACCTGTAATATTTATTTAAACATGTATTTATGTGATCATATATGCATTATAAGGCATCCAAAATCTTTATTTTGTTGCATGGTGGGCGAATAGAGCGTCGAATAAATGGAGGCCCTCGGTCCCGTTCTGGATTTGTTAGGCTCTGCAGAGCGCTGGTAGAGATATAGTTTATGAAGATGGTAAAACATAAAATTAAACTTCTTAATGGGAAAGTTCCCTTCTGAATTTAAATATCATTTCATACATTTAATAGCTTTCAGTTCAATCATATCAATTTGTCTGTGTTTGTGTATCGTAATAATCAGTGGTCGAAAGAAGCGCGCTGCAGTTAAGGCAATAACATAAGTACCTACTTTTTCGGGTAGTTTGTAGTGAAGCGCGCTACATTTTGAAAAATGTAATGTAGAGAGTAGATATATACAAAAAAGTAGCAGTTTATAGCAAACAATGATGCTACTTTTAACGCTAATTCAGGTTGAAAAAATGTGTTAATATGTTAATAGTATAACATTAATAATATAATTTAATAATATACCTTTTTCTTTAAAATATCTAATTTTGCACTAACATATCTCTGCATCTCATTCCACAATTTCCTGACGCGATTTTGTTTTACATTATTGTTATATTATTGTTATTATTTAAATATTGCGCGGCAGCGCAATACTTATTTATTTCCAGTGTCACTTCTCAATGTTAATTTAACATAGAAAAGCCTATGGAGATGATAACTTTTTCATTTTTTCTTCCCACCTTTTTGTCCCTGATGCCACTCATTTTTTATTCTTTACTAATTCTAATAATATTATAAATTTAAAGTTTAAAAACGTTTGCCTGACGTCAGAGTCAAAATGAATGGCAAAATACCTTTGCATATGGGTGAATTATAACCCAGAGAGAAACAAGGGCCAATTTTTTTGTATATTATTCAAATATTTTTCTTAATAATTCCAAATTTCACTTTTTTCATTGAGAATCAACGGACATTTTTAATAGAAAATGTAACATTTTTTCTTCATTGTTGCAAAAATTTCAAAAGCTGTAATAATAATTTATTTGGTTTTAGTAGAAAGATTCCCACGTGAAAAATTTTTATTGAAATAGTTTTTTTTTTTTTTTTCAAAAATTAAAAAGGTGAATATGGCGTCATAGTGGAAATAAAAAGGATATTTTCAGAATACGATTTTGCTTTGGTCAAGTTTATATTTTAGTAAAAAGTTTCTAATGGATAGCTATTTTTGCGCAGGTAGCGAACTTAGTGGGGAGTCACATAACTTAAATTTTAAAATGTATTTTTTTTTTCGAGATGAGAACTATTTATACCCCAAGTTAAACTTAGGTAATAATTTTCTGATGTGTTTACATCACCTTTTGGGAGAGAATAACGTTTAAAAATTCAAGTAAAACTTTTATTTTTTTTTTTATTTTTTTACTGTATCACAGCTATAATATTGTTAAATATTAGCAGTAAGGATTCAACAGAATTTACATTTACATTCATAGCTTTCCTGAGTGGGAAATAGGGTATCTAAATTTAAGTGAAGTTAATTTTTTATGTTTTGATTATAGATTTTTTACGTTCAGATTTGAAGTTTTTGTCCAAACTACCGCAACCTGCATTACTACAGTGGTGAAACATTTTGAATTACATATTGGTAAACTGCATCCCACATTGTGATGCAGTACCGCATACATCAAAGCCTGATGATGATACCCTCCATTAATTTTGAAATGCGTTCGTCTGAGTGCTGTAGTCATTAAAAAACTTGACATGTTAAACAAAAACATAATTTGAAGAACAAATTAAAAAAACAAAATTTATTTCCTACATTGTTTAAGCCGGAGAAGGGACAGATATAAAGTTATTTCATTCAATTAGTTCTACATTTAATGTTAAATTTTTGTAACAAATTAGTTAAGCCAATTGAGGATTAAAAAATAAAAATAAAATTCATACATTATGATACTTAAAACATCCTAAAAACTTAGATTCCGTTCAAATGAAATCGAAATAAATCTTAGACTTTTTTTAAAGTTTTGTATTTTGCATGCATCTTATCATTTTATGCACAATTTTCATAAACATAATACTAAATCTGCAATACAAATATTTTGAATTAAAAATGGAAGAAGTCTAAGATTTATTTCGATTTCATTTGAACGGAATCTAAGTTTTTAGGGTGTTTTAAGTATCCTATTGTATGAATTTTATTTTTTTTTTAAATCTTCAATTGGCTTAACTAATTTGTTACAAAAATTTAACATTAAATGTAGAACTAATTGAATGAAATAACTTTATATCAGTCCCTTCTCGGGCTTAAACAATGTAGGAAATAAATTTTGTTTTTTTAATTTGTTCTTCAAATTATGTTTTTGTTTAATTGTATATTATAGATATATTACTTATATTCTTTTTATGTAATGTTATATTATATCTCTTTTTTTTTTTTTCGATTATTCTAGTCACGTGACAGTAACTTGCAAAGTACGTTCTGCGTAACAATTTGCGAATATCAGCAACTCAGCTGTAGCGTTTAACAATGCATCGTATTACGTCATTTTTTTTTTCCTTTGACACTTGATCCAAATACTAAAATCCAAATCAAAGAAATAAATTTTCTTTCTGGAAACACTTGTATACTTACTCACTATTAGATCTTCATATTTTAATGCGTTTCTTCTTTCGGAATTGCGTTTATTTACATATTGATTATTTTTTGACATTACGACAGCGAATTAATATTCGGTTGTTCTGGTCTGGTCCTCTGATAACGAGTAGGTTTTAAAGTAATTTTAGAGAATAACACAAAACATTTTCTTGTGTGTTATCTTTTTTTAATTAATTTTTCCCCGGCTTTTCCGCATTTATTTGATTGTATCCCGGCAAGAGTGTTATAACAAGGGAGCATTGCGTTATACTTAATCTGTATTTTCAATTTCAAGGGTAGATTACTTTGAAAAAATCTGAAAGTAGCGAAGAAGAAATGTTTTTGAAGCTTTGTTTGTAGTCACTACATTTTAAAACAAATAGTTATAGTTGTAGTGTATTTGCGATAAAGTAAGTTGTTAGCTGTAGTTCGCTACGAAAATAAAGTCGTTTTTTCGTCCTCTGATAATAATTATGAATTTTATACTACATACCTGCTAATCGAATAGTGAAGGATCAACTTCATAGATTAAAAAAAAAAAAAATCAGGTAACGTAACAACCAATAAATTAATCGAATAAATCGAAAAACGATGGTTTTCAACTTAACACCACAAGAAGAAGGAAAAAAGCTGGAAAAAGAAAAAGAAACATTTCGTCTCTGAAATAGATTCGATTTTTCATATCTGCGTATTCCATTTCAGATTTATTCTCGTTGTTCTAGAGGGAAAAAAGAAAAGAACGTTTAAAAAAATTAAAACGGCGACCTCAGTAAGCCAAATTTATTGAATTCCATATTTAATTTTTCTTCCACTGGTTACTAGAGGGCGCTTTTTTGCACGCAGAGTTTTTTGATAATGGCGCTGATTTTCGATTCGAAATGTTTAGTAGTTATCGGTAAATAATACATTCCAGCTCAAGACTCTTCTGTTTTCTTCAGAAAATAAATATTAAGCACAAAGGTTGTCGATAAATATAAGCATCTTCTTTTGTCATTTTCGCTCGAGAAAATCGGCTTCAGTACAGATACGTACTCCAAGTAACGTCATATATCGCGAATTTGGGAAATAAAAAATGCGTGGAGTTATGGGTCCCGGATAGAAGAAAAAATATTCGTTGTGAATAATTGTTTTTTCTATCGGTTAACTTGTACAGTGTAGCAACTGGTGCGGATAGTTATGCATTGTTGGATATCTGAAAGGGAAGCTGGTTGACAGGTTTATAAAAGTTTTAAACTTAAAAATAAATTAATGACGAAAATTAAATTTTTGTTTTGACAACTCTGAGTGATTACTTTACTAAAATTGATTACAAAGAAAACAAAAATGTTAAAAAAATATAAATATTTGGAAGTGATGTAATTTTTTATTGTTTTTATTACATAAATACTTTTTTTAGTATAAATACTAATAGAACATTGTTAAGCAAATCATTCTAACATGAAAGCAAACAGTACAGAGTGCAGGCATCTGCTAAAATGTCATGGAGTTCCCAAATTATTCTTTGCTCCGGGGCTAAAAGAGTAATAGAGTCAGTCCTGTTAACCCGTTTGTGCCTGAATTTTTGTTTTCTCAAATTTGTCGGTAAAATCACTTTAAAATGTTGCAAAATGAACTGGAAAAATACTAAAAAAAATTACGCTAAAAATGTTTTGTAATTATATGATAAAATGTAAACGTACTAAATATGGGAATATGTATAATATTTGTAATGATATAACATGCATAATTATATGCTTTGTATAAATTTATGTAAAATAAGCTTTTAAATTGCATATTACATTCTATAATTAGCATTTTTATGAATTACTAAAAAAATATATTAATTTCCGTACAGAGACTAATAACATTATAAGTATTAGTAATAATAAACTAAGAATAATTGTATTTGAGGCTTAAAAACAATTTGTTTCATAATCATCTTGGAAAGGACTTTACATAAATAACTGTTTCCTAAATGGCTAATGAAAATATGTACCCATTCGGACCTAGCGCCCTATATTATGTACGCTACAAAAATGCATAAAAAATAGGCTTGAACATATAATTTCACAATTTAAAAAAATACGTATTTCAAAAAAGTCTACGAGCTAAGTTTATGACTTATTTATTTGGATAATTGGTAGAAAAATCACAAACTTACTTTTTACATTTTGCCATCTGGAAAAAAGGAAAAATCTATAAACTCCGAAAAAAGCCTTCATTTAGAAAATAAATATCCATCTTATGCTGTCATCTTTCGGTAACAGATAAGGACACTTATAGATAATTATCTCATACAATTTTCATGTTATAAAGAAGAAGAAAATTACACAAATTTATTAAAATTCGAAGTGCCTCAAAAATAGGACGTTAGGCATAAATGGTTTAAAAATTTCATCAACATCGGTAGATTCTCTTGAAATAACATCAAGCTATGTTCCGAAAGCTCATCCTTCCACACTCCCTTCAAACGTTTCATTACTTCCATGCAGCCTTTGAAATATTGAAATTTCATAAATTTTAAAAAACAATAAATCATTTTCGAAACGTTTCAATTATTAATTATTAAAACTATAAACGGTAGTTTCAGGGTCCGATCAATCGGGAAGAGGCGCAGGGCCTAATATTCAATTCTGTCCCCCGCTCTTCTTACATTGTCTCAAACATTTTCTGTGCTTTAGAATACATATATTAATATATAAATACAACATTTGGATAAATATATTTTTTGTTTTTAATATTATTTTACTCAAAAAGTACAAATACTGATTATAATCGATACAAGGTCGAAATAGATTTAAATATCAGCTTCACAAAAATTCCATACCAAATTTGAAATGCCCAGAACTAAAAACTCAGTTATCCTATGCTTTAATCAGGTTCTGGGTGGTTTAAATTATGAACAAAAAAAAATGATGATGAAAAAATATAAAAAGTATCTTTTTTTTCCCCTCCAGACAGTGAGCATAATCACACCTGTAGTTTCAAGAATAAGTAATTAAAGGCTTCTTTTTTCGGGTGTACCAGAGGGAAGATACCCTAACAAAGATAAAGCTGATTTTAGAATCGCTTTTAAATTTGATTCTATTCGCAAGCTGGAAGAAAAGGAAGATTGCCTTCTATAAATGGTTTCGATTATTTAAAACAAAAAGCGGGATGGTTGAAATCATTTTGATTAGTTTAAACTATAAATAAATTGATAACAATAATGTCTCACGTCCTCAATATTAATTGTAATCTTAATACATTATCTTTAGCATTTGATAGATTACCTCAGAACACCTTCATAAATAAAGTAAAACAATTATTGAGAAAAATGTGATAACATTATCTATCTCTTAAAGCCTTAAATTTTTAGTTTTCATAATTTGTATTCTACTTTTAAGGGGTCTCAGGACTCTTAAAGCTTCAAAATTTTCGAATTTTTTATTTTTTAGATGCTAAACTCCTATCTTTTCTGAACATTTTGATATCATTATTTCCTTGAAATTCCCATTAGAACAGAAGTTATTGCTTTTAGAATTATACCCGCGCAATAGCTGAAGCGGCGTTTCCGAAACTTTGAAGCCATTTTTCTCCAAATGACGTTTTTGGGCATAACGCGCACGATATCTCAAAAACTTCTGAATAATTTTTCATGAAATTTTCAAAACATACGTTTCATGTTAGTTTGTATAAATTGAACCTAAAATTTCATTTTTATTGTCCAAAAAATTATTTTTTATGTGATTATACAGTTGAAATTTTCAAAATTTTGTATTAGTTAAATACAACTTTGTATTAAAAATATAAAAATATTTTAAATACAATTTTTTTAGGTTCAGGATCTGAAGTATAATTAAGCACAAAAAATTTCATTCTAGTTGCAAAATTTATTTTGTAATCCTGCGCGTAAGCTGTCATGCCAATTTTCTGCACGACAAATGTCTGACAGTTTGGAGCCCCCTATAAATACCCATTCTGTATCTTGAAATTTTTTAAATACATGAAATAAAAGAACATACTTATATCTTTCATACCAATTAAAATTGTGTTTTTAAATCATATACATTTTAAGATATTAAATGTTGAAAAAAAAATTTTTTTTTCATTTTTAGGTGCGTTCGTAAATATGTAAATACGTAGCACCTAATGTCGTCGTTCGGTCCGTTTGTCTGTCCGTCCGCATATAACAGAGTGAAAACTACCCAACCGAATGATCTGAATTTTTAAATATACAATTGTTGCAAAATTTTGTCGAGTCATTTCAAATTTTATGAAAATTGGATGTATAGTTTAATGACAGGGACAGTCAAAAGTTTTCCGTTACATTACGGCCAGTGGGAAAAAATGATTACAAGAACAGTTTAATGATGTTACAGCCTTTCGAACAGAACAAAATGGGTGTGCACTTATGAAGTGCACTAAAATATACATTCAGTACAATATTCCGTACAAAAAATATTTATAAAACTAGTTATAGCACTAACACACCTCATTTGCCTCGTTTGACGTGCAATTTCCAATTTGTTTCCAATTTTATGAGTCCTGAGACCCCTTAAAGGATTTTCAATATAGCATCTTTAGAAATTTCATTCTTGTTTTAAAATGACTTTGCATTTTCCATTACAAACTACATTTAGGTTTAAATTGTAGACGTAAAAGTGATCTTTCGGATTTGTATTCTAATCAACAATGTTTAGGATTTCCATTATAATCATATACAGTGAAACTTCAATTTAACAAAGTCTCGTCGTCACACTTAAACACTTCGTTATGAAGAAAATCCGTTAAACAGAAATCATCTCAAATTCATGAAATATGTATAATAAAATACACATACACATACAATGGAAATATTGGAAAAATGTTAAAGCAGTAACTTATTTTTATGCAATGTAGACATATGAAAATTATTTAATTAGAATAAATGTCTTAAAAAAACTCATAATAAAGAGAGGTAAACAAAAACTGAAGCGTAGCGTAACTTTTCTCTTTTTTCTCTGTATTTCAATTCCTGAACTTTAAAAAAGTCTACAATATTACTTTGTACAGGTTCCTTATAAAAAATACATTGTTCATAAAAATGTTCGCATTTTTGTAAATACCCGAACAATTCATCTGTAACATTCTCGTGAAACTGGAATCCCCTTCTTATTGTATCGAAGGCTTTTAGCATTTCTTCTTTTGAATGGAAATAGTTAAATAAATAAACAATTTCATTTTCATACAATCCTCTGAAATAAATTCATACATCCATCGCAACAGCAACTTCTCCGTTTGAATGTTGTACACGTACGAAAGTGGAATAAACTTCGTTATATAGAATACATTTTCGTAATATGGGGATTAATTTACATGTTAAGGGTGTTCAAAGTCAAGGTTCAGCAGAAAATTTCGTTAAAGGGAAGTTCGACTGTACATATAAAGCACAAATAATTGTACAAAAATTACTTTCAGGTGCATAAATATAATATAAAGATACTTAAAATACAAATTAAAAATATCTTAAAATACATCAGAAAAACCTAGAACATTTTCAACCATCACAAGGCCGTTATCAGTAGGATTTAAATGCTGTTAATATTTTCTTTGAGCTTATTCGAGAATTGTCCAGAAGAAGAACATTGTAATTTAAATTTAAAGGTTGTACGTCAGATGAGATGCCAGATAAAGTTATTCAAATTTTCAACAAAACGATCTTTCATCTATTATGCAGCAAATTTCTTCATACCTCATGGATATCGTACGATAGTGCATCGTTATAAACTGTATCTTTATCAGCAATTATTTCAATTGATTCTCTTACGATACTAAATACTAAATACTAAAATTGATCCTGTCCAAACAATCAATAGATCCGGAGTATACATTATACCTTTCCAAAAAGATAGTAAATATTTTATATATGTTGGTATGACGATGAGACAATTTCGTGATAGAATTAAAGAACATGCAGCATATCTCAGATTAAATAGACCCCATACTGCATTATCAATATTAGCTCAAACTCAACCGATAAAAGTAGATTTTAATAAATCGAAAATTATCTTTCGTACCAATAATTACCAGGAAGCCATTATAAAAGAATCAATTGAAATAATTGCTAATAAAGATACAGCTTGTAACGGTGCACTATCATACGATATCCTTCGAGTATGGATATATTTGCTGCATAATAGGTTGTTTGGTTGTATTTATGTCGGTCAATTATCTGCACGTGGGATATAGGTCCTAAGGGGGGAGTGCCTTCCGTGGAGGTCTTTCTAAGGGAACCTAACCCGTATTAACGCTTGGAGAACCAAGGTTCGAAGAAAACCACGAAAACTCCGAACGATTAGGCCGACGGGCGCGATTGGGATCGAACCCAGCACCTCCCGTCTACCAGCTTCGAGAGCAGAACCTCTCGGCCACTGGTGGGGCGCTGCATAATAGGTGAAAGCTCGTTTTGTTGAAAATTTGAATAACGTTATCTGACGTACAACATTTAAATTTAAATTACAATGTTTTTCTTCTGGACAAGTCTCGAATAAGTGCAAAGAAAATAATAACAACATTTAAATCCTACTGATGGCGGCCTTGAAATAGTTGAAAAAGCTCTAGGTTTTTCTGATATATTTTAAGATATTTTTAATTTGTATTTTAAATATCTATATATTATATTTATGCACCTGAAAGTTTTTTGTACAATTATTTGTGCTTTATATGTACTGTAACTACATTTTAATTTTAACCCTTTATGTCCCTAACCTTAAGCTAACTTCTTTAAGCTAAATCTAAAACTTACTTGTTTTGAAACACAAAGTATTTCAAATATCTAAACGATATTTTACGAGCCTTATAAAATCAATGAATTCCCAAACGGGAATCACAGAAGGAAACGCGTAAATAGTAAATTTCTAATGGCCTCGTGCAGGCCTTATACACAGTGTGTAAATATACATTATGACTCATACATTTTAAAGTATAATATCAATTTATATAAGGCGGCCACTTGGAAATAATTAAGGGTGTTCTCAAATCCAAAAGGGCAACTTTCTGACATAAGTTTTAATTTATTTTTGTTCGAAAATGCATGAAACTAGCTGGTGTTGTTGTTCAGAAACTATGTAATTGAGCTGTTTTTGTTTTCATTTTTTTTGCTAACGCAATAGATCGTTCAGAAAATAGAGTCAAAGTGAAACTTTTGAACCGAATTTCCGCGCGAAAGTAGAAAAATCACTCACGAGCGGGCGAAAAACGTATTTGTCACGTGATCAAAATCGCTTATAACTCAGTAGATAATTAGTTGATCAAAAAATGGAAAAAACAGTTCAATTCCAAATCGCTTCCATGGCCAGGCTGTCCAATTTTATACCTTTCCGTTAAAAAAGGAATTTGTAAATGTGTCAAAACGTTTTGCGCTTGTTGAGCAAAGCAGTTAAGAACAGCCTTAAGAAAGAAAAGTCCGATAACCGAGAAGTATATAATGTTTGACAGAAAAATTGCTACTGAAAACTGATAAAGATTATAATCTAGAAATGATCCTTGTTATTTTCTTCTATCTTCAATAGAAGAAAGTATTGTAATCGAAATTTTTTTCAACTTCCGGTTTTCGACGGATTTACACGTTTTAGGGGTCAGAGATCCCAAAAACATGTTTATACAAAATGTCCGTCTGTCTGTGTGTCCGTGTGTCGCCATTGTACCATCGAAAAGCGCATGAAGTTATGAATAGAATTGAGCCAAACTTTTTGTGTATGTTTCTGGCTATGGGCAGCAGGTCCTCCTTGAATTTGGAAATATTCCGCCTGAAAGAGGCGCTGTGATAGCGATTTTTGTATAATTTTCTCGGTTTTCCGTAATTCTGTTGTCCATCGGCGGCTCGTGCAGCGACGGAACTCGCATCCTGTTAAGCTGGCTATTCGCAAACAGCAGATGCACAATAGAATAATGAAAAAGTATTGATTTTAATAAATATCATGATCGAGATTAACTCGTTTTTACTCCGATTAATTGATCCGACTGAAGCAGAAATTTACGATGAAAACCAAAGTTGGTATAGTATTGAACTAATAATATTGCAGTACTAACATGTGTGATTACTTTTTGAAATATTAAGATGTATGAGATAGAAGAAAGTTTTGGGATTGGCACATCCAACTAGTGTTATTCATATGGTGCATGGAAATTTTGAAAAGTGTCAGTATCAAATACTGCCCATCTCTTCTTAATGAAGCACTAAAGCCGAATATAAACTGTAGCAGTGCTTTTAAATTTAATGTCAAATTTGAAAGTTTGTTAAAATAAAGAGGAAGTCCACATAAACACTTTTGTTTCTCACCGAGGTAAGTCGACAAATAACAAAAAAAAAAACTCCTCTAGATAAAAAGGTGAAGATGTACCACTTCTTTGCATTTATTAGAGCTATGGTAAAAATATATCGGGCATCCTTAGAATCTTTTGTCCCTGAATAATAATTTTTATTTTAGTACTTATTCTTGAGTTTTTTTTTTTTCATATCCTGGGGAACATCCCATTGCATGACTGCGTAACAATATTAACAATATAAATAAGTTTTGAACGATGTTGGGGTTCCAAATAGACCAGGAAATTCCTATACCGTCCCGTATCCCTTATGCTAATTTTTAAGTTTGGAGCTGTCTGTATAAAATTGCTTCAATAAAAGTAATTTGATGTAATTTTTTCCGAAACTGGGACTGTTTTATATAAATATGTAGCAAAAAATTAACCTGCACACATTTTTTACGGTTGTTATTATTTTTTTAACTCTGGCCCTGAGTTTTAGATTTTTTACCGTCCCTCTTCTAAAATTACACAGAAAATCACTTCATATGCAGCCACAGAATTTTTTTTAAGTTTTTTTTTTTATGCAGAAGTATGCTAGATAAAGAATGTCTAAAATTATTTGACAGGAAATTGACTGCAGAATTTAAATCAGAATTTAAAAATCAATTTCAAGCATCGTGGCTTTATAGGTAGTCTTACCGTCCTCAAGGTTTATTCCTGCACTTTTCGAAGTAAATTAATTTTTTTTTAATTTAATCCAATATGAATAACTATTTCTAAAAATCAATGAACATTGTGGCTATCACTTAGTCTTAACATGATTTGCCTAAAAATAGGTGGTAATTTTCATTACCGCCCATCCTTACCATCCCTTTTTTTCCCTTACCGTCCCTTTTTTCCTACACCTTCCCCTTTTTTTACCTTATCGTCCCTTTTTTAACACCCCTCTAATACAATGTTAGGGCAAAGTTGTGTACTAAAAATATTACATTGTTAATATTTCTTACTTGAATGTCCTGTGGGTACTATGCAAATTCATTATAAGTAAAAATTTAGAAGAAAATAAAAAATTTTAGTGGTAAAATGGCAAGGAAAATTAAACTCACAAATTTAACTTAAACCTCTGTTAAATAAAAAACAAATTCGCTGCTGGCCACTTATTCTTTATTTTGAATCATTAAGGAATTCGTCTATCAGATTAAAATGTTATTTTAGCAAGTTTAATTTCAGCAGATTTTTATTCCTAAAAGTCAAAAGGTTGTGAGAATGCCCCATATCTGTGCAAAAGTTTTACTAATTAGTAAGCTAAAATATTTTGAAATGACTTTTCGTTATTATTATTCTTTTAGGCAATTTAATAGGAATAAGAAATCTCTTTTTAAATAAAAAGAGTTACATGTTACAGAGAGGGGGAAGATTTCAGAGACATTTAGGCAAGGCATGGGTGAATAAAGGTTGGGAATCACTGTTGTAGGTGATATAATGAAAATTTCTGAAACAGTGACCCAGATTCAACTATCAAATAATTA
This sequence comes from Maratus speciosus, assembly GCA_963932465.1. Lineage (NCBI taxonomy): Eukaryota > Metazoa > Arthropoda > Arachnida > Araneae > Salticidae > Maratus > Maratus speciosus. The sequence continues at coordinate 519,987,726 of OZ010792.1, read as the reverse complement.
TTATACAGAGATAGGGATCTACATTAAATAATTGAAAGTCTCTTTGCCGAATTAATTTTATTCTTGACGGAATGAGTTATCTCGGTTACCAATTCAGATGAAGAGTGCTGTTACTAATTAATTACTTTCGAAACAATAACTGTGTTTTAAACTCACCATCTGGAGAGAAAAGTTCTCCTTCTTTATGCGGTTTATAAGTAAGTATAAGTTTAAATTATGAATATCAAATACAGGGGTGTGAAAATTATTAGAATAATTGTAAAATTTACATTAAAATCTTGTTATATTAAAGAAATAATACATTATTTAAAAAATATTGATACACTGTATAAGATTTTAAAATTTGTGTAAATTCCCTTTTAAATTTGTCCGGTTTCAATTTTTGATTTTTGTTTTCAATCTCGTTTTCGCTAGAGAGTCTCTTACTCGGGACGTGGCTGGGGACCTACGAATCTTGCTTCCGCAAAAGAGTCGGAATAAGTCAAAGAATAAAGGGCTGCTGACGGAGAACCGCCGCGGCGAGCGGCCTCTCTTCGTCCGCAGCCCTTTATTCTTCCACTTATTCCGACACTTTTGCGGAAGCAAGATTCGTAGGTCCTTAGCCACGTCCCGAGTAAGAGACTCTCTAGCGAAAGCGAGGTTGAAAAAAAAATCAAAAATTGAAACCGGACAAATTTAAAAAAGAATTTACACAAATTAAAGACACCGAAATCCGGGAAGGGAGGGCTCGGGACGATGAAGCTACCGAACTACCCCTTGCTTCTTCTAGCTTATTATTAGTCTCGGTCGGCGGTCGGGGGAGGGCGGGAAAGTACCAATTTCGTTTTTAAAGACTAAAAAGAAATTAATATAAATGGAAATACTTTCATTAAAATTCAGAAAAATTTAGAAAATATATATGTTTTTAAATGCACTAAATAGTAGAAAAGTCTTGAAAAAGAACCTTAAATGCACGGAGTTTAAATTTAATTCGGTATGTTCAATTATGGAAGATAAAAGGATTTAAATTGGAATTTTGCCAAATTAGCCAGTTATCTCCAAGTTGGATTCATATATAAATCTTTCTTGTTGCCAAATTTCGCAATATTTCGCTACGTTGGCCAAAGTTTGGCGATATCGTGGTAATTGTAAAATTTACATTAAAATCTTCTTATATTAAAGAAATAATACATTATTTAAAAAATATTGATACATTTAAGATTTAGTGCGCACCCCCTTGTTTTTTATTAAAGATTCGATACATTTTGGCATACTTTGTATGAGTTTTTGTTTTTTTGACAATTAATTTGTATTTCGTTGTCATGATGCCAAATTTGGGATCGGACCATTCTTGTTTGTGATGTTTATTTCTTTAATTTTTAATTAAAGAAAACACTTCCATGGCCTGGAAACAATCCAGATATGAACCCAATAGAGAATCTTTGGGCCATTGTAAATAAAAAATTAAAGAAAAGCAACATCACAAACAAGAATGGTCTGATAGAAAGCTTCATCCAAATTTGGCACCATGAAAACGAAATATAAATTAATTGCCAAAAACTTTTACAAAGTATACCGAGGCGTATCGAATCTTTAATAAAAAACAAGGTGATGCACACTAAATATTAAATGCATCAGTATTTTTTAAATAATGTATTATTTTTTTAATATAACAAGATTTTATTCTAAATTTCACAATTATTCTATTAATTTTCACACCTCTTTGTATTTCAATATTAAAAACTTAATATTAAACACAATAATTAAATAACTTAAAGAAAAAATGTTTATTTATAAAAAAATTTATGGTGATCACTTTTATACCAAACTTAAAATCCAATTTTAAACCTGCACAAAACTTTCACTTATGTTAAAAAGCACGATTCGTTGCTATTTTTTCTGCAAATGTTTGAAATGAGGGGGAAATTTGAAAACATCACATTGCATCTCTTTAAACATCATGTTATTTCGTACTTAATGGTTTGTAAGTTCAGATCAGTATTATTACCATTCCTCCCTCATCAGATACTGCCGATTGAATCTGGCATCGCTTCGTGTGAAATGAAACAATTGGAGATTCATTCACCATCTTTAGAGCCTCCGAAATTCGTTCCAGATGTCTATGTTCGTTTTCCCACTGACCATATCGTCGGCAAGGGTAGGATTTGTAAAGACTTTCCTCAATATTACGAGCACTGCTACGAATCGAACATTACTCGATTCCCAGGTACTGATGGATGGAATAGACTGGGATACTACGTTTGTTCGTTTTGGAGCAGCTACGTATTCGATCGGAAAATTCCCAATGGTGTACGACTCGAAGTCATGCCTTTAATAAAGATGACGATATGCACAGAATGAGATGAGATTAATGTTCTATCGTTGGATATGACACGACTGAGAATGTTCAATATTTGTGTCAAAAGCACTTGTGATAAATAATACAGGATTTATCTATCCTCTGAGTGTTCATCAAAGGAATGGTTTTAAAATATGAGCGCATAATTAAGAAGTAATTGTTTTTTAGAAGTATATAATCAACCAAAAATGTGTGATTGTTTATATATGTGTGTGCGTATGTGTATTTAATTGAAATGAAATCTCATGTGTTAAAATAAACGTAATAATAAAAGATAAAAGGTATTAAACGAGGAATTGAAAATACAAAAATATAATTAAAAGGAAACGATATATGTGAAAATAAATGAAAGAATATATGGAAAAAAATAAACACAGGAGAGTTAAAATACAAAAATAAAACAATATGAAAGTGTTATGGATTCTTTAGAGAAGCTTCGTAAACACAATACATAGTAAAGATATTTTATTTCATCCAATAATTTTGGCAAAAGGCTTAAAAATGGTAATATTATATTCAGCTCTTTGTAATACTACGAGGGACGTTCCGAAACTAAGTTTCATAATTTTTTTCCCACGGAAACTTTATTGTCAAATAAATAAATAAATAAATAAATAAATAAATAAATAAATAAATTAAAATAAATAAATTAAAAAAAAATTACACCATGGCATCATGAACTATACACTTTGCACTCTTTTTCGAAATAGTCGCCACCGCCTTTAAGACATTTATCGCAGCGTGCAATCAGTTTGAAAAAATCACTCTGGTAAAACTCGGTACCTTGCGATGCAAGGAATTGTCATACAGCCTTGCCGTGTGAAAAAAAAAGGACGAAACTTAGTTCGGAACGTCCCTCGTATATCGAAAAACCCCAGGACTATTGAAATATATTAAAATTTATAAGAAATGAATTGAAATTCAATCCTTAGAATTGTACAAAATTTAGTATATTCAATGACCAAATATTATATTATTTTATTTTTAGCATGAAATGGTAAAAGGTTACATTTCTTCATCATTCTTTATTATGATCAAGGAATTTGGTCATTCCTTATTTCAAGTTCCTTAGATCCTATCGCATATTATAACCAACAAACTTAAAGACCTTCATCACAGACAAGGTACATTATGTTCCTTGTCATAACTTAACAAGTTGGAAATTGCTCGTCAAACGTGGCAAATGAGGTGCGTTCGTACTATAACTAGTTTTATAATTATTTTTTGCACCCCATATTGTACTGAATGTATACTTTTTTGCACTTCATAAAGCGCATAGTCTGATACATCATTAAAATGCACTTCCAATAATTTTTTCCCATTCCCCGTAATGTAACGGAACACTTTTGACTGTCCCTGTAATTAAACTATACATCCGATTTTCCTAAAATTTGAAATAGCTCAACAAAACTTTGCAACAATTATATCTTTAAAATTTCAGACCATTCGGAAGGCTGTAATATCATTAAAATGCACTTGCAATAATTTTTCCCATTGGCCGTAATGTAAAGAAAAATTTTGACTGTCCCTGTAATTAAACTATGCATCCGATTTTCCTAAAATTTGAAATGGCTCGACAAAATTTTGCAACAATTATATCTTTAAAATTTCTGACCATTCGGAAGGCTGTAATATCATTAAAATGCACTTGCAATAATTTTTCCCATTCCCCGTAATGTAACGGAACACTTTCGACTGTCCCTGTAATTAAACTATACATCCGATTTTCCTAAAATTTGAAATAGCTCAACAAAACTTTGCAACAATTATATCTTTAAAATTTCAGACCATTCGGAAGGCTGTAATATCATTAAAATGCACTTGCAATAATTTTTCCCATTGGCCGTAATGTAAAGAAAAATTTTGACTGTCCCTGTAATTAAACTATGCATCCGATTTTCCTAAAATTTGAAATGGCTCGACAAAATTTTGCAACAGTTATATCTTTAAAATTTCAGATCATTCGGAAGGCTCTAATATCATTAAAATGCACTTGCAATAATTTTTCCCATTGGCCGTAATGTAAAGAAAAACTTTTGACTGTCCCTGTAATTAAACTATACATCCGATTTTACTAAAATTTGAAATGGCTCGACAAAATTTTGCAACAGTTATATCTTTAAAATTTCAGATCATTCGGAAGGCTGTAATATCATTAAAATGCACTTGCAATAATTTTTCCCATTGGCCGTAATGTAAAGAAAAACTTTTGACTGTCCCTGTAATTAAACTATACATCCGATTTTCCTAAAATTTGAAATGGCTCGACAACATTTTTCAACAGTTATATCTTTAAAATTTCAGATCATTCGGAAGGCTCTAATATCATTAAAATGCACTTTCAATAATTTTTCCCATTGGCCGTAATGTAAAGAAAAACTTTTGACTGTCCCTGTAATTAAACTATACATCCGATTTTCATAAAATTTGAAATGGCTCGACAAAATTTTGCAACAATCATATATTTGAAATTTCAGACCATTCGGTTGGGTAGTTTTTGCTCTGTTACATGCGGACAGACGGACGGACGGACAGACGGACAGACGGACGGACAGACGGACGGACGGACTGAACGACGACTATAGGTGCTACGTATTTATATAATTACGAACGCACCTAAAAAGTTACGAAAAGAAGCGCAGACGAAAAGAATTCTTTGCTGGCACTATACTAAGGAGCATGGAACTAGGATATTTACACTGGCTTGACTATACGTGGGACTGATTAGTCTCCGAAGTTTCGAATTGTTTTTCCTTTCTGAAGAAACATGATTGAGATATTCCTCTGCATGTCCTCTCGGGAATGGATTTATGTGGAATATATGCATTGGCGCCAACTGATATGGGCCCGTGGGGCGCGAGCCCACCCAATAATTTTATCTCTCCACCCACCAACTTCCATTGATTTATTTCGTTATTTATTTATTTAGTTAGTTAGTTAGTTAATCGCTGAAATAAAATTTCCTTTTATGGGCGTTTTCAAAATAATTTTATTTGAAAAATAATAAGGACACCAATTAGACTTACGGGATCACTGAAAGCCCCTTCAGATGATGTATAATTAATTTATCTAAAAAAAAAAAAAAAAAAAAAAATCCTACATGTATCTTGCTATCTGTTTTAATGCCTTAAATTGATAAAGCACTTAGGTCCTCATGTGACTAAAATGTATGTTTTTCTTACATTAATTCCAATTGCTGAAAGGTATAAATTAACCTTTTAAAGGGTCTCAAGACTCTTAAAATTGAAAAAAAAAAATGAAAAAAAAAAATACCATTTTCAACATTTAATATCCAATTTCAATTGGGATTGAAAGCTTTAAGTATGTTCTTTCATTTCAAATATTTAAAAAATTGTAAGATGCATAATTAGCATTTACAGGGGACTCCAAATTGTCAGACATTTCACGAGCAGAAAATCGGCATAACAGATTGAGTAGCAGGATTACAGAATAAATTTTGCAACTAGAAGGAAAATTTTGTTGCCAACTTATACTTCAGATTACAATAATTACCCTGAACCTAAATAAATTTGTATTTAAATAATATTTGTATTTTTAATACAAAGGTGTATTTAGCTAATGCAAAATTTAGAAAACTTCAACTCTATAATCACCTTTTTTTTTTTTTTTTTTTTTTTTTTTTTAACAATAAAAAGGAAATTTTAGGTTCGGTTTATACAGACTGACATGAAACATATGTTTTGAAATTTTCATGCAAAAATATTCAGAAGTTTTTGAGATATCGTGCGCGTTATGCCCTAAAACGTCATTTGGCGAAAATTTTGGAAACACTGCTTCAGCCATTAAGCGGGTATAATTCTAAAAGTCACAACTTCTGTTCTAATTGGAATTTCAAGGAAACAATTATATCAAAATATTCACAAAAGATAGAAGTTTAACATGTAAAAAAAATTAAAAATTCGAAAATTTTAAAGCTTTAAGAGTCTTGAGACCCCTTAAAACCAGTAAAAATAGGATTATTTCGACTGTTTAAACTAAACAGTCGTCGAACTTAATATAAAATTTCAATATGTAACGATACAGCATCATTCAGTACACCAAACATATGGCTCGAGCTACACAAGGTTCACGAAAATAAAATAAGCATCGAAGTAAAATAAAAATAACGTGCATAATATGAAAGAATACGTGAAAAATTGAATGATGGCGTTTCATAGACCGTGAAATTTTAGAATATTTTTATTAACCATTTGGAAAAATGGTTATTGTTCTCGGTCAGGGTAGGAAAGCAAAAACATATCTGAAGCGTTTTATTGGTTTAATCCGCATTTTATTCGTTTTCTGATTGGTCTATACAGTAATCTGTATTTTCCCTTTACTTTCAACAGAGATGGATACTTCTGTTACCACTATGACAAGAAAGTAATAAAAACTACAAAAAAAATTAATAACTCAGAAACAAATCGAGATACAGCTTTCAAACAAGTTGCATTTAAAAGAACATTTTTTTTCTCTATACGACGGTGTAAAAAGTAATATTGTGGGATGTTTAGAAGTTTAAGAATGAAATTTCATTTAAAATGGGTCGTCAGATTTCTTGGAAATCTGACGATGGAAAAGCCTTTTCCCGAACAGTCAATGAAATGCTTAGATAATACGTAAGTTTCAGGTGGATAATACGTAATTTTCAGGAAATTTGACGAGTCGCAGGCGATTTCTGTCGCTTGCAATTTTTACGTAGAATAACACTATTAATGTTTAATTCATGGCGTACGTAATGTATGATCAACTCCGTGCGATCTTAAATTTTAGTCTTTGAAAAAATCATTTTCCAAATGGTCGTTGTAATTTGTTAAACCCTCTGACAGTCTTGGAAAAGGGCAAAATTGTAATGTTGTTTTCTCTGCATTTTGTTTTAAATGCTGAAAAAAGAGGATTCTTTCAACATTTTATCAAAACACTTAATAGCGAATATGAATGCAATCCTTGGAAGTATCAATCACTGTTCAATGTATTAAAAATACATTAAATCAATAGAATTATATTACTTTAAATATTGCTTGTATTTGTTAGAAAAAACTAATCTCTTTCAGAATTATATAAACTCATCATTAATCAAGATAAACTCTTTTTCCTGTCATTCAAAAACACTTTGTCTGTCATAAATAAGACTTGATTATTACTTCACAAAATTACTTCCTTGTTTGTGTAATATGCCAATCAAAAACTGATAAACATTTACATTAAATGACTGCAATTGTGACAGATGAAAGAAGTATAATAATGATTTATAGACTCTAAATAATATTGATTGTTTTATTAATATACTAGCAGGCTACACCCGCTTCGCTGGTCCATTTTCCAAATGATCATTGATCAAACAAAATTATAAATTCGACCTTGTATTTTAAATTAATATGGACCTTCACCGGGAAAATCTTTCGCATTTGCTGAATACTATGCGAACGCTATTTAGCTATTATAATATCTTATGGGTTAGGCAAAATACGGACTATTCAGAAGAAATTCTTTTTACAGTATATATTTAAAGTAGAGGTTGGGAAGAAAATATGGACGTTGGGATAATCAGAAATGTTAAAATGTTCTTTAGTCACCACACTACTAAAAGGAGAGATAATTACAATGATTGCAGAGAGTGACCACTGAACATTACTTATATTCGGATTATTCACTTTCGTTTGATAGTTCTTGAACTCCGGGCTTCTCAGCTTGGTGCTATGTGTGGTTCTGGTAGCTTAAATACAATTTCTCTCTACGTTGCATTATATTTTGTAATACACGTCTTCTAGCAGGTCTACTGCAGTTTTCTATCTTCGGATTACAGCAGAGTAAATACGGTAAAAAAAAATGTAATAAATTGCTTGCACACAAAAAGTCTTTAACTTTCATTAAAAGAAATGTGAATCACATAAAAGTGGATTTTTTAAAATGAAGTGTTTGAATAAAATTAAAAAAATGTCATTTTCATTACCATTTCCTTTTTATATATATACCACTTGCAATTATGTAACTGTTAACCTGAAAAAAAACTCGATAACTCATTATGATAGAAAAATAAACCTCTTGTTTTCATCCAATCAAAATCTTCCCAATCGTCCATAATCGGGTGCACAGCTAAGTTTTACGGCAAACATTAGAAGTGTTTGCAAACTATATGGTTACAAATTTACCAGAGTTAACACACGTAAAACATATGTAATTATGCGCCAGACTACATCCCATTAAATAAAGTCAAATTGCTGTTGGCTGAATTATAGATCTTTCGCCAAAAATACTCTTTGTAAATGACAAATAAAGTCAGTTATACAAAACTTAACAACCTAACACGTTATAATATAACGAAATAATCGTTTTGATGCACCGAAGACCTTTTTTCATTTCTTTAAAGAGTGCAATAACACGGAGAAATAAATACACTTTTTATTTTCCAAAATTACATTATTCTTCAGTCTGCTGCCTAAATAAACCTGAAATCGTTAATTTTTTCCTCAGTTTAGCGAATAGGATTGTGCGACAGAAGAACTTGCTTTATAATCATTTCTATTTTCAGTTTTATCTGCATTTCAGGTACTTTTTTTTCTTATCCAGGCTAAAATGATAAATCAACAAATATTGTTCCACCAGCCACCATTGGAATTTCATATTTTTTTTCCCAAGTATTTATTTTTTAGTGACAGTAAAATAATTGCAAATAAAAATATATATAATACTAAATCTTCTGTTCTCTGTTTGCTTCATAATGAAAATACATAAATTTACTAATAGCTAAGTACAAATTTCATGTAATCTTCTACAATCGCGATCACTGTCTGGCAATCACTGTCTGATCACTGATCTGACTCTTTCAAATATAAAAGAAACATCTAAATAGTTCAGTAAATACACTAAATAGCAGGTAACCTGATTACGGAAGATTAATCCAATATCAAAAACCTTAAAAAAAACTGAAAATGGGATGACGAATTAAAAAGACAATCGAAAATGTATTTCAGTAAGCAATTTTTATTGCAAAATATTTTCTTTTGTGGTATTAATAACGCAAAATTGCATAAATTTTCTTAAGAATAATCTTTAGTACTTAACATTTGAAACAGTAGACTTTTCTAAAAGAAAAATTGGCGATATATGTTTAAAAAAAAAAAAAAAAAAAAAAAAAAAAAAAAAAAAAAAAAAAAAGAGTGGACAATATTTGTTGATCTGAGTTCGAGGTTATAAAAGTCATAAGTTTGGGGGAAAACAAAATAGCATGTATCCGTAGTAAAGTACGCGAAAAATATTTTAAATATCTGAAATTAAATTATTTATAATATGTGTGTGTGGGGGGGGGGGGGGCAAACGTTTGCATTAAAATTTAAATATTTGACTCCACTTTTATAATATTAACTGCTATTTATGTAATATCATTATTTTTATAATTACATCTGCTAGTTTTTTCTGTAAGAGATACATAATAATAATAATAATAATAATAATAATTGTTACTCACAAGGAAGGTCTCCTTAAAACGCATACTCAAAATATTTTGAAAAAGGAAATGCTAATAAAATGAATCATGTATGTAAAAAAGATCGGTAAAAATATAGCGGTCGAATAGCAGTAGAAAATCTGTAAAAAAATATTTTTTCGAGTATTTAGCGCCAACAGACGAACGCTCGACGCTCTTTGGCGAACCAATAGGTTTCCTCGCCAAATGCAAGAGATTGAAATGCATTTATAAATTCCTTGTTAAATAAGTAATTAAATGCCTAATGCTCAATGAATTTAAACTTAAACTGTGGATTAGTTTACTATTTTTGCTGTAAGCTTATATAATATAAGCAAATTGCGTGTTACTTGTATTGAGCTATTTAATTTTATACGGTGTCACCGGCTGGATAAGTTTTAAGGGTATTTTAATTAAAAATGCTATCATTAAACATTTCGATATTAAATTTTTGTTTCCATGGCAATAAAACTCTCTTGTTGTCTCTGACACTAACAATATCGAAGTCAAATTGCCAATGCTCAGAATCGGACCTTAATTTGAGTTTGAAACACTTTTAATCCATTTAAATTTCATTGTAAACGGCATAAATACGATCGTTAAATTTCACTGTTACATATATATATGTATATGACAAAACTGCAGTTATAAATATGTATTTATTTAAGTTAAACTTACTTAAACTAACTTTGTATCGAGAGTTGAAAAAGTTTTTCTTAAAGAATATTTATCATAGTATTATTCAAAATTTTATCGTGTCGCCATCCAGCGCTAAATCGCAAAAAAATGAAATTTTCATTATTTTTTTAGGAATGCTAAATAGAGGTTCTGCCGATTTTTTTATGGATATATATATATTTATGAGAAGAATATTCTATAATTTTTTTCAAATAATGCTGAGCATGCGCTTATGGGGAACTTCCTTGATATCATTTTATCAATTTTCAGATGCATTTTTCTTAACCTGATGCAAAAGATAAATCGCCAAATATTATTTCAATTGCAATATTTCAACTGAGTAATTCTTTAAGTATTACGAACATTCTCTTTCATGTTTAAATTAAATATATTCGTTTTTTAATATTATCACTCATTAAAATGGATTTCTTTTTTTTTCTTTTTTAAAGATTTTAAATACAATTAGTAACAGTTTTTTGTCTTTTATTTTTCTAGGTGTAATAGCCGTTTCAATTTTTTCAACAACAAAAAACTTCGGCAAGAAATAAAATGGTAACCTTATCGTCCAAAATAACAGAACTTTCCGTCATACTTCTATAACTAATCTAGGTAGAATGATGTGTTATAGCTTAAAACCTTCCCTAAAACGATACCTATCTAACGGTATAAGTTCCGTAAAAATCCATGCAGTAGAACTCGAAATCTAGGCGTTCGGAACGAAATTTCCGTTTCGATTTTATATATATAATAGATAATAGAATAGATAATAGATTTTATATATATATATAATAGAATAGATAATAGATTATGTGTTATGAACTGTCTCAAAGTTTAAAACAGATCGCATTGTTAGATTTCCTAATTTTAACAATATCGCGTTATGTTAGTTCCACATTCCACCACCAGGGAGCGCACTCTATTCTTAACGAAAGCGTATCTGAACTAAACTCCTTCATGCAACCTTTCCGTAGATACATGAGTCGGGAGGGTGGCGGTCTTAACCAATAATTTAAGATAATTGCTCAAATTACTACGAAAAATATTTTAAAGGGGCTCTACGCGGGCCCCTAATAGAGTTAGAGGAAATCGGAAGACGGCAAAATAATCGCGAGGAAAAGTTTGCTTGGGTGCTTCGGAGCTACTTTTGGCGCGAGATCTAAGCTCTACGACCAATAGGAGCCCAGATATTTAAGGAAATATGAAGTAACAAAGTCCAAAATAATCGATTTTTCCGTAATAATTCTATAACTAATCTAGGTAGAATGATGTGTTATAGCTTAAAACCTTTCCTGGAACGATACCCATCTAACGGTATAAGTTCCGTAAAAATCCATGCGGTAGAACTCGAAATCTCGGCGTTCGGAACGAAATTTCCGTTTGGATTTTATATATATAATAGATTTAATTAAGATTTTTTTTGTTTATGTTATTTTTAATCATATATCAAAAATTTTTTGTAAGTTATAATTTTCTTCAGTGTGTATTTTGAAATGTAATCAGGAAGGAGCAAAAATGTATGCTCCAGTTTGTAATTTTAACGATATATAAAATGTAGTATTTTAAACTAAAATTCTGAAGAATCCATGGGATACATTATGCATAAAAAGGGACACATAAGAATAAAAGAAAACCAAGTTTTTTTTATAGGATTAATTGTAAAAGATACTTAAATAATCAGTGGATATAGATATTGCCCTTCAATGGATATGATGAAGAAAATTACCGGTTTCGACGTGGACGATCTAGAACTAAAAGGTAAGGAATTTTACCTTATCTTTATTTTGTGACTGAATGTGAATATTGTTATTTCACGTTCAGTCTCATGTTTTATCTAACAGTATTGCAGTGAAACCTGGAGCTTAGTGGACGTATTAGCACGGGCTTGTCAGTGAGGAGGTTAAATTGCATTTTTTTTTTCTTTTGAAAATGACTCGGGTAAAATTGAAACATGTAAACAGCCGAAATAAACGTATTTTTACTGGTTTTAAAGTGTTAACTTACACCTTTTAGCAATTTAAATTAATTTAATATTACAAGGAGTTAATTTGCTATATGTGTTTTACTTGACATTTAATTTTTTTGCATTTTCAAAGTTAGCAATTTTTATTCTATTTATAATAAATATAATAAATTAATATTATTTTAAATATTTATAAGAAAGACCTTATGAAAATATAATTTTATAAAATTATTTATAAAATTATAATTAAATTATTTTAATTTTATATTTTAGTTTTAAAAAATGATAATTTTACTTCGAACTCTTTCGTCCTCCAATCCTCCCCCCACCCCTCTCTCCATACATACTCACTAAGAGGGAAAAACTTGGGGGTGATATTTTACGCAAAAAATTTGAATCCCACCCAATAGTTTTCAAAAGTTGGCTCTACTGAATTCTATCTTTCATACAGAAGGCATTAATTTGACCCATCTATGAAATTCTTTGATCGGTTAGTTCTTAATCATTTTATGATGACATCTGTCATTTGTATAAAATATCATAATTCAAATAAACATTTAAAGTGGTTGTTTGTAGCGTTTTCAATGGAACACACACGTGTGCACATGTGCACACGTAATTTTAATAGTAATGATAACCTTTTTAGCCTCCGATATGCTATGTCTTTCTCCCAGCAATTAAAGTGCCATCTCTAAAAAATAACGTTCTGTTGTATAAGCCAGACGTAAAACAAAGCAGATGTATCATTGTACGGTTAAAAACTCTACTGCGATTTTTTTAACTTCTAAGCATACATTTTCACTTTTTATACCATCGCATTGGGGAAAAAATACTTTTAAATGCAATTTGTTTGAAAACTGCATCTCAATTTATTTTTGAAACATTATTATTTATTTATTTATTTATTTATTTATTTTGTAGTTTTTAGCGCCATTTGTTTAATTTTCGTAACTCAAGTACTCTATTGCAGTAGGATAATAAGTATATAAGGAATAATATAATATAAGGAAAAATAGTTGGAAAATAGTAATTATATCTTTTTGTTGCCATTTTCCCATAACAACTTTTAAAAAATGTAATTAAAATACGTGCTATTTTGAAAAAATATAAATGAATGATTTCTGATAAAACATCATAGAGCTATTATAAACGAAATTTAATTTTAAGTATCTATATTAATATTACAAACAAATGAAGGCATATGAATCATTAGATAGCCGATTTTTTTTTGTCGAGTTTCTTGGATAACAACATCTCTTTTTTTTTTCCTTTTTTTTTTTGTGTGTGTGTGTGTGTGTATTATTTAGCGATAGTAACGTCCTATGCGTACTTTATTGTGGATGTTGTTTAACACTGAATCGTAAATGAAGAATTCTTCCGCGGATGCGAATGACGTCATTTTATATAAAATAAAAGCATATGTTTTAAGTCTTAAAACTGAAATATGTTTTGTGCTATCTGTATTTACCGGGTGTTCCAAAAATGACTGATGGATTTTAAAATTCCATAACTTGCAAACGGTGGCAGATATTAAAAAAATTCTTGCAGGAGTGTTATGTAAGATGTCAGGAGTTTTTACGCTGCGATTCTCAGTTTTAGTTACAAATAGCATCGATAGATGGCGCTGCAAGCAATAACCGCTAAATCCAGGCTCGATTTTTCGTCCTCTCTCTTCTTCCATGCGAAAAAGGGACATTAAAATGTATTGAATGGATTCCGAAGTACCAAAAATCGGGTCTGTACTGAGCGCCTATTGCTCTCAGCGCCATCTATTGTTTGAAATTCGAACAAAAATCAAGAATCACAGTACAAAAACTCCTGACATCATGCATAACCCTCCTGCAAGAATTTTTTTAATATCTGCCACCGTTTGGAAGTTATTGAATTTTAAAATCCATCAGTCATTTTTGGGGCACCCGGTATATAGTACATAGTGGAAGATGGCCTAAACGATCCACATGTGTTTTCTTCTAGACAGGGCGTGCTATCTACAGGGTAACACATAAACTAGTTGTGCCAAGTGAAGAAGAAACAATGGCGGTATTCAAACAATCCCAGTATTACGCGTCTGAATAGAATTCTTTGAAAAAGTGGGTTTTATAATATCTGTTATAAGATAAGTACTATCTTTCATATTTATTTAGGTATACAGTCTTTTATGTACAGAAATATGACTTGGTTTACTTAATAGAGTATGCTTTTAGATATGAATTACACTTGCTAAGTTTGTTATATTTCGCGGCGTCATTCAGTTATATGACCTAAAATGGGTGGCCATGTTGCTGGGTAGAATGATCCATTATGTGGATCGTTTTACTACCATTCCATTGGCTGAAGAAAATCCGGTACCGGGTCTTAGCTATCAGGGGAGCCAAATGTGTGACTGCCCCAAATCTTTCTCTTTGAGTCCACGTGTTGTCCTACCGTTATTATCGTTTCCAAAGAAAACAGCATCAAACACTTCAAGAAAAAGAAAATCGATGCCATTTTAACGAGCGGTCCTTATAAGAATCAACTGAGCTTGGGAAATTATGTATGCTATTTGATTGTAAAACTTATTTTATTTTGTTATATATTGTCATAATTACTTTTATATCCTTAATTTGCCGATAAAAAACAATTTACAATTATTTTTAAATGAAGGATCATTTTGCCCTTGGGTGAGGGTAAAATAATCCTTTGGACACTTTTTCAAAAAACTTTTTTTTTTTCATTACTCAATTTGGTTTTAAAATATTATTAAAATATGTTTATAATGCAAAATATAGTGTAAAACATACTAGCATAGGGTCAAACTTTTACTTAAACAGTTATGTTGTTTTACACAAGTTTTTTCCTTAAGGGGGTCATTTTAGGCCACCTTCCCCTATATATTTTTTTCATCGGAGGCGACACTAAATTCTGAAAAAGCAGAATTCCTGTTTTCTAGTTTACCCCCTTTATTGCTACTCCCCATTTTTTGATCTTCCGTGGCACACCTCATTTTTCAATCATTTATGGCACACCGGTTCAGTTTGACCCCGCAGTAAAACAGAGCAGATAGCTGGATTGGAAGAGCATTGACAATTAAAACCAAAAATTCTGGGTTCGAATCCTAGCCTGGGCATATTTTCACCCAGTTGGAAAAATTGCTACTTATATGATTTATTTACCAATCAGTTTGGTTGTGTTAAAATAATAAAAAAGTGTAATTACGTGTCCATAGTCTTTGGAGTTCCTGTACCTGTGGCTTATTCTCTCGAACTGTTTCAAATAGCAGACCAGATGTCATTACCAAATGGTTGTCTGGAGGAATTATGTTGGCTGGGATGTCGTCCAGATAGCTCAATTGGAAGAGCACTAGCAATTAAAGCCAAAGGTTCTGAGTTCGAGTCCCAACCTAGGCACATTTTCACTCAGTTGGATAAATCCCTATATGGATTATTTATTTACCATTTTTTTATTTTATTAAAATAATAATTAAAAAATTAAAAAGGGGTAAAGTCATGTAATGCTAAAAAAGGGGGAAGCTACTAAAAAAAGTGAATGAAAGTCCTCGGATCAAAACGACCCGGCGTACACTCGAAGGGATAAAAACAAAAGTACAGTTCTTCAAAGAAAAACATGCTCAATTTTCAATTGAAGTATTTTTACGAAAATGTAGATGGTGTGAAGAATCCAATGGGATTCACAAAAAAAGTCCCATATATTTTCAAATAGAACTCTAGATAGGAAGAGCAATGTATAAGCATACCAGCTCAAAATATTTCTAAGTCTCAAGGTTCTGCAGGAAATGATAAAAAGAATCAATCCATCTAAACCAATCTTAAAGGTTGACTGAAAAGGATAATGGCGTGAAAAGAATAGGAGTTATGGAATTCCTTTTAAGTAACAAGCTTGCCGATATTTTCCCAGGACAATTTAAAAATGAAACTAGATGCGAAATTTTCTCACGCTAGCAAAGAGGGTCTCTCTTGGCCAATGATATCGAAGTTTGTTAGTGATATCATTCAACCTAGGCTCTGAGTGGGCCGACAGATAGCCTTTGTTTTAGGAAGATGAATTTGAACGAACAGAGAAAAGGGGGAGATGCGTTTTTGAATCCCAAGGAGAGAGCTGCTCTCTGAGTTGGGAGTTGAGTTTTCGGATAGATCCGAAGGGATAGAGGAACCTGCCGTTTCGGGCTGGGTAAGATTTCTCCAGTGGAAACCGTGAGGTATTGTGTAGTTGACAAGGACTGATATACACCAGTAAACAGAGGCAGCTGTTTCTTACCAGACTATAGTGACAAGATTTTGGATTTGTATCGAGAACGAAGCTAATAGAAATTGAATGTTAATCTTATACACTGAACATTAAGTCTTTAATGAACATTGTCATCAGCTGAAAGTACCCATAAAAATAATGTAGTTGTAATTACAAGTATCTAATCAAGAAATATTCATTTATCTTATGCATTTAAATAAATTGTTTGATTTAATTATTACTTGGGCCTCCGCTTGACTGAAGTTCCACGCTACCACTTCCACATGTTAGTCGAAGGTTTTACAACTTGGTGGCAGAAGGTGGGATGCACAGCAAGGACTCTGAACATTAAAAGACTAGTTTAAGAGACAGAGCTCCAGACACAAGATTGTGTGTAGAAAAAAAGCTACACCAGTATCGTGCCGGACAGTTCCTCTAAGAAAGAGCTCCAGATGCAAGACCGTGTGCATAGGAAAACGACACCAGTATAGTGCCGGACAGTTCCTCTAAGAAAGAGCTCCAGATACAAGACCGTGTGCATAGGAAGACGACACCAGTATAGTGCCGGACAGTTCCCCTAAGAAAGTGCTCCAGACGCAAGACTGTGTAGAGAAAAGTGACACCAGTATCGTGCCGGACAGTTCCCCAAAAAGGTGCTTTAGACGACATCCAGATGCAAGACTGTGTGCAGTGAAAGGAGACTAAAGTGCAGTGCAGTGCCGTGCAGTACAGTTCCCGAGAGAAAATGCCCCAGCAAAACAAAAGGTAAGCTCATTATTTTGAGTGGCTCTTAATTTATTAATTAATTGAAATGTTGATAAGAAATTAATATTTTAAAGGAAAACTTTTGTTTTGAGGTAAATGAAAATTTTAAAATTGAAAAATTGGTTAGTTAAAATAAGAAAATTATTAACTTATTAATTAATTATAGTACAAGGGAGCTGATACCCTTTTGTCATTGGTTTTAAATTTTGAATTTTTTTAAAAATTAAGAATACAGAAAACTAGAATCAAACTAGATTCTTAAAGAAAAAAAAAAAAAAAAAAGAAATTAGATGTCATGTAAGAAAAGTACCATTGTGAGGAAAGTTTGTTTGAAAAATATTTTAGAATCAATTTGGATTATTTAATGATTGATTTTCCTAAATATATACTTGTATTCAAAATAGAAAAAGCATATGAAAAGGTTGCAAGGAATGTTCAATTCTGAGTAAAATAGGGAAAATTGTTTACCTATAGCATTTGGAAATATTTTTTTTTTATGTTCTATATTTTGTGTGTGTAGGGAAGGTAAAAAGTGGGAAAATTATACTTCTTTTTCGAAACTAACACTAAAACGTAGAATGTCTGAAATTTATTATAGTATTGCTAATTTATTTATGTATATTGTGAATACGTTTGAAAACATTTTATAACGGTAGATAAGGTTAGAATATTCTCGGTGAAGTGTCAAATTCACATCTTCTGAGGTAGTTAAAAAAATATATATATATAAATAAATATATGAAGAGGGAAATCGTTAGGTTATCTTTGTAGTATCGGTAGGAATATAAAATCGATAGATAATGGCGAAAATAACGGCATTGAAATATTGCCGAAAGGCTGATCTGCAAAATTTAACAGAGGTATTAGGAGTTCAGATAGAAGAAAGTGACATAATCGCGACGATTATCCAAAAGATAGAGGGCGCGGACGATTATGATGCCGACTTTGCATTAACGCAAGTGGGATATATAGTAAAAGATAGGGAAGATCTAATACTTTTAGAAAGAGAGAAAAAAGAAAAAGAAGAGATAGAAAAAGAGAGAAATTTTCAATTAGAGCAATTAAAATTAACGCAAAACTCAGGGAGGCGTAACTCGACTTCCAGTAACGGATCGGAAAGACCTAAATTAGCGCTAAAAACTATAATGCATCGTTTTGATCCAGAACGTTCGGATATAACCCTATTTTTAAACTTGTTTGAACGACAGGCATTAAGGTCTGGGATAGAAAATGAGGATCTGGTCACGCATTTATTAGCTTTGTTGCCCGTACAGATAGCTGAATTGATCTTGCGCGAACCGACAGACCGAGTTGACAACTTTCAGCATGTGAAGTCAATTCTGTTAGCTCGTTTTAGATTGAGTGGCGAGGCTTATAGACAAAAATTAGATAAACATTTGCGAGACCAGAATAGCCCGTGGAAAGACCTCATTTTTGAACTAAATAGCTTTCTAGAAGGGTGGTTAAATGATCTTGAGGTTACTAATTTTAAAGAGTTAAAAGATTTGCTAATCACCGAACAGATTAAGAGGCGTGCTCCAGCAGAATTAAGGGAGCACTTTATAGATTCGTGGGCCAAATATAAAGATCCAGGAACACTAGCTAAGGATCTGGATGAATACGAAACTATAAAAGGGGCGTCAAAAAAATCGTGGAACAAAAAGCTAAAATTCAAAGAAAATTCGCGGGATGAGAAAATGGAAAATGAAGACGAAACGAGAGGGGGGCATTCCGAAACCAGAACTAACTGGAGAGAACGAAATATAGAGAAGGAAAGGGAAAAAATCTTTGAGCGCAAAAGGGCTATTAAGTGTTTCATTTGCTCGAGCCCAAACCATTTGAAGGTTAATTGTCCCGAAAACAAAAGAAATGGAGAGCAAATTACCAGCGTTCATCATATTAGCGGAAGTACAAATTTTGAAGAAAGTTTTAAGCCTTATCTAAGCCGCGCGCTAATCAACGGAAGGGAATGCACAACATTAAGAGACAGTGGAAGTCAATATGATGTAATTTCGAGGAGATTTATTAAACGCAATCAATTAGACGGTGGCACCATTCGAGTTAGACAGCCGTTAATGAACAATACTCGTCGCTTACCGACCGCCGAAGTTGTTTTAAAAATTGAAGGACTCGGGAGACTAAAAACAAAAGCTATCGTGACGGACAGAAAGACGAATTTGTCTTACTATATTTTGGGTAACAAAACTCAAAAATTAATTGATGATATTAAAAGGAAAAAAATGCAGATTTCAGATGCAGTGGTCATCCATAACATAGCGAAAGCGAAAAACGAAAACGGGAATCCATCCCGAAGGGAAGAGAATAAGATAAGAGAGGACTACTCAAAATTGACGAGCGTGAACTTGGGAGAAAGGAAGGAAATGGGAGGTACCCGGTCAAAAACGAGATATGAGAATTGGGAGGGAAGGAAGGATAATACTGTATCACCCACGAAAAAGGAAGATCAGGTTTTAGGATCGAATAAAAGAAAAAAGAAAGATGTCAAAGGGGATCATGAGATGGGTTGCCCCATACGAGAAGTCAAACTGAAAAAGGGGTTAGAAAAATCGCATCATGAGTGTGAGGATTTAACACAAGCAAATAGGGCGTGTCACAGTATAGATAGATCGGATAATCAAAGGGATACGTCGGTGAAAATAACACTGAGAAGGAACAAAAGAGAATTTTGGTTTAGAAATAACGAGAACAAAAAGTATCTCAGGTCAGAAAATCTAGTAAAGGATTTGGACGGGAATAAAGAGCGCGAAAGTGTCACGAGACGGATTAGTCGGAGGACGGGCGACTCTAAAATGTCCCCGGCTTATTGTGTGGCGAGCGCCACAGGTAGACACGAAAAGTTGCAAAATTATCGTGTAAATAGACAAAAACCACAAGAAAAAAACGCGGAGAAAATAAATAGGTTGACAAGCGAAGATTCACGTCCGAGACACTATCCTAAATATAGAAATAAGCCTTCACATGACAGGCTCTAGCAGTTAGAAATTTAGCGCCGGATCAAGTGAGTCGAATTCGATTTAACTAAGTGTACATAAGTGAGTCGAATTCGATTTAACTAGGTGTACATATTAAATTTATCTTATTTTGTGTAAATGTCATAGTGTAAAATTTTAAATGTGTTTTGTCTTTTAAAAGTGAAATTTCATAATCAAAGGTACTCAGCATTAGTAAGTTAAATGTAAATTGTATGAAAAGTTTTTTGTGAAAAAGGTGAGTGAGATATATAAAGGAGGGCCACTCTAATATATGAGCTAACCTTTTCTTTGCAGATATTACGTCTTGCAGCCGAAATATCATTTAAAGGCGGGGGGTATTGTGAAGAATCCAATGGGATTCACAAAAAAAGTCCCATATATTTTCAAATAGAACTCTAGATAGGAAGAGCAATGTATAAGCATACCAGCTCAAAATATTTCTAAGTCTCAAGGTTCTGCAGGAAATGATAAAAAGAATCAATCCATCTAAACCAATCTTAAAGGTTGACTGAAAAGGATAATGGCGTGAAAAGAATAGGAGTTATGGAATTCCTTTTAAGTAACAAGCTTGCCGATATTTTCCCAGGACAATTTAAAAATGAAACTAGATGCGAAATTTTCTCACGCTAGCAAAGAGGGTCTCTCTTGGCCAATGATATCGAAGTTTGTTAGTGATATCATTCAACCTAGGCTCTGAGTGGGCCGACAGATAGCCTTTGTTTTAGGAAGATGAATTTGAACGAACAGAGAAAAGGGGGAGATGCGTTTTTGAATCCCAAGGAGAGAGCTGCTCTCTGAGTTGGGAGTTGAGTTTTCGGATAGATCCGAAGGGATAGAGGAACCTGCCGTTTCGGGCTGGGTAAGATTTCTCCAGTGGAAACCGTGAGGTATTGTGTAGTTGACAAGGACTGATATACACCAGTAAACAGAGGCAGCTGTTTCTTACCAGACTATAGTGACAAGATTTTGGATTTGTATCGAGAACGAAGCTAATAGAAATTGAATGTTAATCTTATACACTGAACATTAAGTCTTTAATGAACATTGTCATCAGCTGAAAGTACCCATAAAAATAATGTAGTTGTAATTACAAGTATCTAATCAAGAAATATTCATTTATCTTATGCATTTAAATAAATTGTTTGATTTAATTATTACTTGGGCCTCCGCTTGACTGAAGTTCCACGCTACCACTTCCACATGTTAGTCGAAGGTTTTACAATGGATTACCAGAGGAGCAGGCAGATGTGGTTTCATTGAACTTTTTTTTTTTTTTTTTTTTTTTTTTTTTTTTGTAATTCCTAGATACTAAGTATTTACAGCCAAAAGTTGGAATTATCAAAATCGGCTCACTCAACCCATGTTATGTCTGTGTGTACATAGATGAAAATGTCATATGCATGTATTGATCAAACTGGGTAACATACTCTTTGTTGAAGTGTTTTGAGGAATTGGCAAACCAAAAGAAAGAAGGAAAAATCACGTTTTACAGCATGGACAGACAACGGACGGCAGGCAGAAAACCCGACGTTATATACATTTTTCAACTATCTTGGAAAGTGTTAAAAAGCGGGGGGAGGGGGATCTGAGCTGTAAATCCTTAATGAGCATAGGATATATAATTTTTAACAATAATACTTATCCCGTAATTATTAAAGTGAAATGCAGCAGATATATACCTAAATATGCATGCAATTTATGTACGTTTTTCAGTATGACAATTTAGTATTATTTTCATGTTTAAGGAGACAGTTTACCTTAAAATTGGTCAAAAAATCGATTATTTAAAATATTAAATGAAAGCCTGTTTAAGTGTAAATATTTTGACACCTCATTTTTACCCATACGGTAATTATATCGCGAGATATTGTAAATTTTGTTAATACACTCAGCGTAATGACACACACAAATTAAAACTTTAAATGGCTTTTTCTCCATATGTTCCTGTTATCTCCACTTTCCTGTTTTAAAAATGCTAAGTCTTTTTTTTTTTTTTTTTTTTTTTTGAGAAAGAGATTTAAACTTTTTTTGTGCATGATCTTTATTATATATGTGATAAATCAGTGCATAAAATTAGCCTTCAGGTTTTTTGTTACTTTTTTAAAAATATAAGTATATGAAGCTGTGTTTTAGGTCTCATCGTTTTACACTATATATATCAGTAAAAAAATTATATTAAATGTAATATTCGATGTATCTAAAAATCCATGCGCAAGTCTTGCGTAGTACACATTTGAAAAAATCTTTTAAAAACATTGGACAAAAATATAAATTTTTAATAAAGTAGTAGAGATTTTAAAAAATTCAAATCTTTATAAAAAAATTAAATTTTAATTGAATATGCAGTGATTTTTTTTTCAAACTATACTTTTAGTTGGACATTGAAATGCAGAGAGATTTTAAAAAATTCAAATCTTTATAAAAAAAATTAAATTTAATTGAATATGCAGTGATTTTTTTTTCAAACTATACTTTTAGTTGGACATTGAAATGCAGTTAGTTCACCGTTTGAACTATTTTTTTTTTTTTTTTTTTTTTTTTTTAATAAACAAAATTGTTTAAAAGGTAAAACTTAATGTAAAGACAAAATTTAATGTTTATGTAAAACTTGAAAATATTGGTACAAGTTTATAACATTAAAATTCTTCATATAAATAACTACACCAATGTTTATAATTTATAGGAAACAAAATATTACCATACATCTTCTGTTATACTCAGTTTGGATAACTTGCGATCTTCCGCCACAAAAGGATAACAATTATTTCAAAAATGCAAGTTATAAAGTGCATTCTCAAATAATCAGTAAAGGAGAAAATAAAATAAGGTGATGTGGTACTATAGTATGCTATAACTTGTTCTCTTATTTAAATATTTTAATCATGTAAATAACTATACCAAAGTTTCTAATTTATAGGAAACAAAATATTACCATACATCTTCTGTTATACTCACTTTAGGTAACTTACGATCTTCAGCCACAAAAGGATAGCAACTATTTCAAAGATGCAAGTTATAAAATGTATTCTCAAATAATCAGTAAAGGAGAAAATAAAATAAGGTGTGTGGTACTATAGTACGCTATAACTTGTTCCCTTATTTAAATATTTTAATCATATAAATAGCTATACCAATGTTTCTAATTTATAGGAAACAAAATATTACCATACATCTTCTCTTATACTCATTTTGGGTAGCTTACGATCTTCAGCCACAAAAGGATAGCAACTATTTCAAAGATGCAAGTTATAAAATACCTATATTCTCAAATGAGCAGTAAAGGAGAAAAAAAATAAGGTGATGTGGTACTATAGTATGCTATAACTTGTTCTCTTATTTAAATATTTTAATCTTATAAATAACTATAGCAATGTTTCTAATTTAAAGGAAACAAAATATTACCATACATCTTCAGTTATACTCACTTTGGATAACTTACGATCTTCAGCCGCAAAAGGATAGCAACTGTTTCAAAGATGCAAGTTATAAAGTGTATTCTCAAATAATCAGTAAAGGAGAAAATAAAATAAGGTGATGTGGTACTATAGTATGCTATAACTTGTCCACTTATTTAAATATTTTAATCATATAAATAGCTGTACCAATGTTTCTAATTTATGGGAAACAAAATAATACCATACATCTTCTGTTATACTCACTTTGGATAACTTACGATCTTCAGCCACAAAAGGATAGCAACTATTTCAAAGATGCAAGTTATAAAGTGTATTCTCAAATAATCAGTAAAGAAGAAAATAAAATAAGGTGATGTGCTACTGTAGTATGCTATAACTTGTTCTCTTATTTAAATATTTTAACACAAGAAACTTTAGTTGGTGAACAATTGGCATTACATTTAAATCTAGATTCAATTGATTGATTTACATGTTGAACCGTCTCATTCTTTCATGGATTATGAATAGAACTTGAGAGTTGTTTAATATCGGGTTTCTAAAAATCATAATAAATTGTGAAAAGGCCACATTTCTGTCAAAGGGATTTTTTAAAGAACTTAAATGTTAAAGTCTTGTTTAAAACAAACAGCATAGATTTTAATACTCTTTGGTAATAGTCGGTACTTGATAAGATGAAGATAAATTTAAGACTTTGAGGTTTGAGCTAATCCAAACGCATATCTCCTTCTGGACTAAGGGTATTTGGTACTTTTCATGATTTTTAAAAAAATACTTGTAAGGTATGTATTTTAATATTGTTTTATATTATAAACTTCAAACTGCTCTTATTCATAATCAAGGAACTATTTAAATATACTAAAAACTAATATTTAATGAGAAATTATTGAAAAAAGCAAGTTTTATATTTTAAAAAAAAGTTCCGCATAGGTAAACCTCATTTTTTAACATAAAATTTTATATAGAATTGAAAAAAAAACTTACCCAAATGTTGTACAAATGTCTGGAAATAGGTTTCATTGGTATATAAACATTACTTAGTAAAATTTACTTTTGTGTAGTACATTTCAAAGCACAAAGAGCAACACCACAAGATTCACAATAAGGTGGAATTAAGCTCTGGTGCTAGATATTTTCATATACTTACTTCTGTTTAGTGATGTCACGTATTTTTTTTTTCAAAATAAAAGGTTCGTAGATAATATGAAAAGACAGCTAACGTCTATAGTAGGTATTTTCATAGCTCAGAGAGTTAAAAGTTGACCCCGAGAGACTCTCAGGCTTCGTTCGCTTCACCGAAAACGGCAACCCGAATGGCACTCGGACTTGGACCTCAAAGTGTTAAGTATTACAATATAATGAAAGTTGAGGTTGTCAACTATTTCTGTTTAGATTTTTTTGTCGTTTTATGTATATCAGAATGCTGTACGATACTTGTAATATCGTTGGTAATCTTAGGTTAAAATACTTCACAATAAATTACTTTTTAACACATTTTCTGAATTATTTTTAAACATTAAATCATGATACTTGCTGTCATGAGTATTGAACTGATTTGTAATCGAATAGGGGTTTTTTCCTAATAAGTTAATTATATCTTGAATTAAAAGCGATTATTGTCTGCGGACAGGAATTTTTTTTTCTTCCCTTCATGGTCGATTCAAAACGCCAACTTTGACAGTATTGCTTGAAAACTATTTCTGTCTCTACTGAAAAACGGGATAAAAAAGTTCGATTGGACTATTGCTTAATAAGTACACCTGCCCCATTTGATATGGTTTCGAATAAAAATAAATTTAAGAATGTGTCAGAACGCAGCCTGTTTGGTTTCTGGAACAACCTTAAAGATAAACAAAAGCTGATTTTTGATAACTTTTGTACAACAATATCGTATGCAAAGTATTAAAGATATTAAAAAAATGGTATCACTTGTATTATTTAGAAATAGTGACGATAAGAAGTAGTCGGATGTGGCAATCTCAAAACATTCTTCTATCTCATACATGATGATACTTCCTGAAAAATGCAGCATTACAGTGCCACCAGTTAGATGATTTACACCAAAATCTAATCATCAACAACTTATGTCAACTTCTATCTGAATCTGAAGTTTGATTAAAATCCATGCATTAGTTTTTGATATAGAGCTATTGCGGAAATCGTGAAAAATTCAGCATAGTCCGGCGATGTTGGGCATAGTCGCACCTGTCGGGTGATTTACATAAAAGTAATCAGCCCCAAATTATATCAAGGTCTAACAGAATCTGAAGTTTTATAAAAATCCGTGCATTAGTTCTTGAGATAGAGCTATTGCGGAAATCGTGAAAAATGCAGCATAATAGCGCGACCTGTTGGGCGAATTACACCAAAAAGTAATCAGCACCAAATTATATCAAGGACTAACAGAATCAGAAGTTTTATAAAAATCCGTGCATTAGTTCTTGAGATAAAGCTATTGAGGAAATCGTGAAAAATGCAGCATAGCAGTGCCACCTGTTGGGCTATATAAACAAAAAACTAATCAGCTGCAGTTTATATCAAGGTCTAACTTAATCTAAAGTTTTGTGAAAATCCGTGCATTAGTTCTTGAGATAGAGTAGCCACAAAATTTTTGTCACTTACAGACAGCCTCACAGATTCACAACATGTATTAAAAACAAAAATATGTTTAATAAAATAAAAACAAATAAAAGCATGTTTGTCCAAATCAATGTTTAACCAAAAGAGTGGGGGGGGGTAAACTTTTTTTATACTTATTTAGCCAGGGATCACTGTAACTGCAAGTTAAATTCAAAGAAATGCACTCCACTTGAAATTGAGGACGGGGGGGGGGGGGGGGGGAAGCGTAAGTCTACGCTACTCCAGCTATTTGTAATTAAAATATCTTGATACAAAAACATTACCTTTATCAGACATATAAGATATATTAATTTATTTCTAATTAAATCAGATTGCTCTTTTATTTTTAATTTATTTAGTATTACAATTTTAAAAAAAAATATCATTGTAAGAATACGAGTATTTAATGCCCCAAGAAAAAGTATTAGGAGGAGGTGGCCTAAAATGATCCCCTTAAGGGGAAAACTTGTGAAAAATGATATAACTGTTTGAATGAAACTTTAGCTGTATGCTAATATATTTTACACTATATTTTGCATTATAAATATATTTTAATAATGTTTTAAACCCAAATTGAATAATGAAAAAAATAAATTTTTGAAAAAGTGTCCAAAGGATCGTTTTACCCTCACCCAAGGGCAAAATTATCCTTCATTTAAAAATAATTGTAAATTGTTTTTTATCGGCAAAATAAAGGATATAAAAGTAATTATGACAATACATAATGGAATAAAATAAATTTTGCAATCAAATAGCATATATAATTTATTTTATGTAAATTTCAAAATAAAAAGTGTCACAAATGATTTTGAAAAAACAATAAAATGGAATATTTGAAAATTATGATCGTAGGATAACGCATGGACTCAAAGAGAAAGGTTTGGGGCAGTCACACATTTCGCTCCCATGAAGGCTAGGACGCGGTACCGAAATTTCTTCAGCCAATGAAATGGTAGTAAAATGATCCACATAATGGATCATTTTACCCGGCAACATGACCGTCTATTTTAGGCCATATAACTGGATGATGCCGAAAAACATAACAAACTTAGCAAGTGTAATTCACATCTAAAAACATACTCTATTAAGTAAACCAAGTCATATTTCTCTACATGATACACTGTATATCTAAATAAATATGAAAGTTAGTGCTTATCTTATAACAGATGTTATAAAAACACCTTTTTCAAAGAATTCTTTTCAGACGCATAATACTGAGATCGCTTGAATACCGCCATTGCTTCTTCTTCACCAGGCACAACTAGTTTGTGTGTTACTCTGTAGATAGCGCGCCCTGTCTGAAAGAAAACCTATGTGGATCGTTTTGGCCGCTAGAATCATTTCGGGCCACCTTCTCCTACATCCATATAAAATAGGAACAATTATGACTCCTTTTCAAAATTGCATGCATTTAAAAAATAAAATTTCTATCAAAATTTTAGAAATTAATAGTTTTTTTTCAATTAAAAATAATATTTATCGTATCCTTTTATAATTACTATATTAAACTAATAACAGATGAAAACAGTTCTTTAATATTTAATTAGTTACTTGATATGTTTAATTTTTTATTTTATACAAATTTGTTTAAAAAAAAACTCAATAAATTAAATTGGAATTTATATTCATGGTTATTAATAATAATATAATATAATGTGGCATATAATATAATGCGGCATTCTACGTTAAATTCGAAAGATTAAAATATATATATATATCAAATTTTAACTGATGTATGAAAAGATTTTAATTAATATTTACTTAAAATAAAGGGGGAAAAAAAGGAAAAAAAAAGAAAAGAAAAGAGAAATAGTGACTAATCGAGTCTTAAAACGTAAACATGTGTTTACACTACAACAATTTATTCTTCTGCATTCCAACTACACACGGCGCCACTCTATACAACAGAGACGTCAATTAAGAAAATTATACTGTTTTGAAAGGATGATGAAATTTTTTTGTAAAATTTACGGAAAACCTTCTTCATTTTGAATCGAGAACGGAAAAATTATCCAATTACGGAAATTGTACTGTTTTCAAACGAAGATGAAAGTATTCCGTAAAATTTAACGGAAAACATACCGCATTTTTACGGATTTTTTTTACAGTGTTCGGAATTGTTGGTGTGGAACAGTGCTATTTAAAATAATGTATTAGAATCTCTCTATTCTAAAACTAGTCGGAGATGGCAATCCCAAAATTTTCTTCTATCTCATACATCATTGTAAAAAAAAACGGACTAAAAAACGAAAATACTACTGGCAATCTAAACGCCAGTACTATTTCCGCTTTTTTACGGGAATTTTTACCCTTAAATTACAGAAAATTTTCCATTTTTCTGATTAAAAACGGAAATTTTTCTGTAATTTATGGGTAAAAATTCCCGTAAAAAAACGGAAATAGTACTGATGGCGTCTAGATTGCCAGTAGTATTTCCGTTTTTTTTTTTTTTTTTTTTTTTTTTTTTTTTTTTTTTTTTTTTTTTTTTTTTTTTGCAGTGTGTTAATACTTCCTGAAAAATGCAGCATATCAGCTCCACCGGTTAGGTGATTTACACCAAAATCTAATCCTCAACGATTTATGTCAACTTCTAACTGAATATGAAATTTGATGTAAATCCATGCGTTAGTTTTTGAGATACAGCTATTGCGGAAATCATAAAAAAATCTACATAGGAGCGGCAACTGTTGGAAGATTTGCACCAAAAAGTAATCAGCACCAGTTTATATCAAGCTCTAACTGAATCTAAAAGTTTTCTGGAATTACGTGCATTAGTTCTTGAGATAGAGCGCCCCCAAAATTTGTGTCACATACAGACGCACAGACCCACAGACAGACATTTTCTAAAAACCATCAAATCATATTCAGGACCTCCTAAAACATATAAATATGTCAAAAACCGGAAGTCGAAAATTTTCACGAACCCAATCCTTTCTTCTTTTAAAGATAGAAGAAAGTAAAAATTATATTTAGAAACTGTTGTGATGATGACACAAGTAGTGTTTAATGTCTCTTGTACACCATGAAATAGTGTTATGAATTCAGACATTTTTAATCCAGAAGAGGTTTCTTCAGCTCCGAGCCCCACCAGTGCCCGAGAGGTTCTGTTCTCGAAACTGGTAGACGGGAGGTGCTGGGTTCGAACCCAATCGTGCCCGTCGGCCTAATCCTTCGAAGTTTTCGTGGTTTTCTTCGAACCATGGATTTCCATGCGTAAATACGGGTTAGGTTCCGTTAGAAAGACCCCCACGAAGGGCACTCCCCCCTGGGCCTATATCCTTCGAGTAGATAATTGGCCATCAAAAACCAACTCCAACCCTTCTGCAGCTCCGAACGGAACTTGCGGAATTTACATGATGTCTTACATGGTCTACAAATCTACATGATCTCGAAATGTAAATATTTACACTTCCAGACCAATTTTAAGGGGTCACAGGACTCTTAAAGCTTCAAAATTTTCGAGATTTTAATTTTTTCTAGATGTCAAACTCCTATCTTTTCTGAACATTTTGATATAATTGTTTCCTTGAAATTCTCATTAAAACAGAAGTTATGGCTTTTAGAATTACACCCGCTCAATAGCTGAAGCGGCATTTCCGCAATTTTGAATTCATTTTTCTCCAAATGACGTTTTTGGACAAAACGCGCACGATACCTCAAAAACTTCTTGAACATTTTTCCGTGCAACTTTCGAAACATATAATTCATGTTAGTCTGTATAAACTGAACCTAAAATTTCCTTTTTATTGTTAAAAAAAAAAAAAAAAAAAAAAAAAAAATTAGGTGATTATACAGTTGAAATTTTCAAAATTTTGCATTAGCTAAATACAACTTTGTATTAAAAATATAAAAATACTTTAAATACGAATTTATTTAGGTTCAGGGTAATTATTATAATCTGAAGTATAAGTAGGCACCAAAATTTTTATTCTAGTTGAAAAATTTATTTTGTAATCCTGCGCGTAATCTGTTATGCCAATTTTCTGTTCGTCAAATGTCTGACAATTTGGAGTCCCCTATAAATGCTAATTCTGCAATTTTCAATTTTTTAAATATATGAAATGAAAGAACAAACATATATCTTTCATCTCAA
The DNA here is from genome assembly GCA_963932465.1 of Maratus speciosus. Lineage (NCBI taxonomy): Eukaryota > Metazoa > Arthropoda > Arachnida > Araneae > Salticidae > Maratus > Maratus speciosus. The sequence goes on along the minus strand of OZ010792.1, from coordinate 519,957,178 downwards.
TTAAAATTGTGTTTTAAAATCATATGCATTTTAAGACATTAAAAGTTGAAAATGGTCTGTTGTTTTCCTTTTTTCCAATTTTAAGAGTCCTGAGACCCCTTAAACAGAAAATCCATTATCTTCAGGGGGTGGAATTCAGGGTAAAATTAAAGTGGAGCATAGGAGTGTCCAAGGGCCATCCTTGAATTTATGACTGTCCCAGATTATTCAAACTGTTCATGTTCACTCATTTCTTTTGTACAATTTTTTTGAAGATTTATTACTCTGCCGACTCCCAAACAAATTTTTGGAGAGAATATGAGTACATTCATTTTCTTTTCCAACTTTTTGACATTATTTTTTAAACAAAAACGATTTAAGTCAAGTTTAATTATGAAAAAAAGCACTATGCTGGTCTTTTTAAACAAAAGAAAGAAGAACTTTGCTTTTCATATATGTCTTAAAATTGAGCTGCACTTAAAAAAAGCGAGCAGCTCTATAGTTGTTGGCCTTAAACATATTAGCAGAGCCGCTTAAACCTTTTCCAAAATGTTTCATTATGTGGTAGTTTCGTCTTTTATCACTTCTGCTTGTTGTTGTTATGTGGGTATGTTTTATTAATAGCTTCAATCGATAATCAACCCGATAGATCTGTGACCATAGATGCTTTTCCAGAATATTACTTTTGTATTGTTCCTTTGCATTACGACGAGACACGTCGAAAAAATAACTAGATTTTTTTTTCCTTCAAAAAAATAATAACAATCCATTTTTCACTCCGACAATGAAGCACCCTTTTTCGTGTTTATTTTCCCTCAAGGGGCGTTTATTACGCGATTTAAATAGAAAACCTTGTTGAGGAAGAAGAAGCAGGAGGAGAATTATTGAACTCGGTTCATTTTTTGCGCTTACCTCTTTCTCTTCCTTATGCAGCAACCTATTCGAACTCACCCCCCCCCCCCCCCCTTTGTAGCAAGTTGCTGTTCTTTTTCCTCTAAATTTACGCTCCCCCGGCATTTAAACAGGCAAAAGTTGTTAATAACGCTTCCCCTTTTCAAAATAGAGCTCGCCGAATTTTCGTGGGAGCTCGCGCCGATGCTACCTATAATTGAAAACGGTTTTCAATTAAGGGGACCGCGTAAACGACGTAAGAGGGCCCCCCCCCCTTATTACAAGGTGGCGACAGGGTCCGCGACTAATGGTGCCTTAACACGTAAACTTGTGCTTCGCCGTCAAGTTATTAACTACTTCTCCGTGGTGCTAACGGAAGCCAATGGATCCTGAATCCCGGAGAAATACGTTTATAAATTAAAACGGGTGTGCGTGCTTAGAAGTTTGTCCGATAAAGTGACCGGGTGCTAAAGGGGGTGCGACGGGTCTATTAATCGTCTGCGGGATCACGGAACGCAGATCTCCGACCATTTTTCATGGCACCTCTTCGTGATTTTTCAGGACGTTCATTACGAGCGACCGATACCGAGATGGAGAGAATGGAGTTGAAGTGTTTTAGGATGTTTCGAATGAAATGAAGTTTAAGCCGCAATGATGAAAGTTTGGCGAAGTAATTAATATGGTGATTTAAGAGCGTAATGTGGTTATTATTCACTCAAAATTAACATTGTCTCAGCACGACAGATGAAGTGCTCATTCAGTAGAAGCGTTGATTTTAAACACACTTCTCTTTCTATCACTCTGTCTGCTTCTTCTCTCTGTCTCTTTCACATCGATGGCATGCAAGCTGAAAACAGTGACACGTGCTACAAATCATGTTCTCTAGACCCGTTTATAAACATGTATAGAAACAAAAGTTCCACATTTCACAGAACTTAGAGAACACATGTGTCTCAAATTTTCTTAATCATGCCCATTAAAGTTTAAACAAAGCAGTATTTTTACTTCCTACCAAAATGAAAGTTTGGTATTATGCTTGAAGCACTAAATTTATTTTGACACAAAGAAGATCCCGAATCAATATGTTAGAGATTTGAAATCAGTGCATTAGTTATATGTGTTTGTACGCGAATTCTCACAATTATCTGGCAACATCTTTAGCCATTCACATCATTTGATGATCAGGTGACGACAAGCAGGTACCGATCATCAAAATTTTGGGTCTTAGGGCGAGAAAATATTCGTTGATTTTAGATCGTTGATTTTAGATTATCATATTTTCTTACAAAGAGTGAATATAAAAACAGCATGAGAAAACTACTATTACTCAATACATTAATGTAAAATTAAGGACAATCGTCCGCACAAGTATTGTTATTAGCATAAAAATTTCTTTGTAACAAATGGATTTTGCAAAATCAAATGTGAAATAAACATGAACTAACACTACACTAAATTGAAGTACTATAAATTAATACTAATTAATAATATTAAATTAATAGTAACATATCGCACCGTATCTATATTATAAAGGACAATCGTATCCGTGCCATTGACGCTGACGTCATTTTGCGAATGGCAACAGCAGACGATCACATTTCGATTTTAATGCAATTTTTTAAATTTTTTAAACTTCTAAGCATCGCAAATTTTCAATTTTTACACCCTCGAATACAGAAAAAAATATATACTTTCAAATGCAATTCGTTTGAAAACTATATCGCAATTTGTTTGAAAACTGTATCGCCATTTACTCAATTTTTATTCTTTTAAAAATAATTTTCAAGCATGAACTTTTTCCAAATATATCTCTATCGTGTGCAGACGATTGTGAAATATAAATATGTTTGCACTTAAGTTAAGGCTACACAGTACCTTAAAAATGACAAAAATATCGAATATTTTTTATTGTATTAGGTAGCTTTCTTTACAAAAAAGCTACCTATTGCAGCCGTTCGGAGGAAAGCGATTTCAAAAAATTTTGGTATATTTTCATCGATCATGACCCCCAGACCCCGAAACCACCCTCCGTTCAAAATTGATATATATATATATATATATATATCTGACCTATGTCACACTGTAACTCCCGTAATTATGAACCGATTTCGATGTAATTCGGTGTGTACATAGTACATACCAATGTCTCGACCGAGTTCGTTGGCCAGCTTCATCCGCCGTTTTGTTTCAAAATGGCGGCCATTTAAAAATTTTAAAAAATTTTAAAACTTGAAATGTGGTACCAAAAAATTAAAAATGGAAAAATATTTTTTTTTTTTTATGTATTTGACCTTTATACAAAGATTCCGGAGCAGTTTTTGTTTCGTCTATATCTTAAAAAATGGCTGAGTTATAGCATTTTGAATTTCTAGCGTGGCTGACATTTTGAAACGTCCTGAATTTTGTCACGCGATAAAAGGCGTATTTATGAACCTATTTGGATGTAATTCAGTGTGTACATAGTACATACCAATCTCTCGACCAAGTTCGTTGGCCAGCTTCATCCGCCATTTTGTTTCAAAATGGCGGCCATTTAAAAAAAATTTAAAAATTTCAAATTTCAAATTTCAAATGTGGTACCAAAAAATTGAAAATGGAAAAATATTTTTTCTTATGTATTTGACCTTTATACAAAGATTTCGGAGCAGTTTTTGTTTTGTCTATATCTTAAGAAATGGCTGAGTTATAGCATTTTGAATTTCTAGCGTGGCTGACATTTTGAAACTTCCTGATTTTTCTCACGTAATAACAGGCGTATTTATGAACCGACTTGGATGTACCTTGGTGTGTACATAGTACATACAAATATCTCGACCGAGTTCGTTGGCCGGCTTCATCCGCCATCTTGTTTAAAAATGGCGGCCATTTAAGAAAATAAAAAATAAAAAAATTTAAATGAGATACCAAAAAATTGGAAAGTGAAAAAGATTTTTTTTTTGTATGTGTTTGACCTTAATACAAAGATTCCGGAACAGTTTTTCTTTCGTCTATATCTAAAAAAAATGGCTGAATAATAGCATTTGTAATTTCTCTTGTGGCTGACATTTTAAAACGACCTGATTTTTGTCACGCGATAACAGGCGTAATTATGAACCTATTTGGATGTAACTTGGTCTGTACATAGTACATACCAATGTCTCGACCAAGTTCGTTGGCCATCTTCATTCGCCATCTTGTTTCAAAAGGGTTGCCATTTAAAAAAATTAAATTTAAAATTCAAAATGAGGTATTAAACAATTGGAAAATGAAAAAGATTTTTTTATGTGTTTGGCCTTGATACAAAGATTCCGGAACAGTTTTTGTTTCTGAAAATTTCTTCTTTTGTTTATATCTTAAAAAATGGTTGATTTATAGCACTTTGAATTTCTAGAATGGCTAACATTTTGAAACGATCTTGTATTTTTCGCGCGATAACACACGTATTCGCCTATTTCGATGTAAGAAGGCATGTGGATAGTATACATCAACACCTCGACCAAGTTCGCTGGCCAGATTCATCAGCCATCTTGTTTCAAAATGGCGACCATTAAATTAAAAAATATATATATATTTAAAGTGAGGTGCAAAAAAATTAGAAATTGAAAAAGGTTTCTTCCTTGATATAAGGATTCAGGAGCATTTTTTGTTTGTCTTTACCTTAAAAAATGGCTCAGATATAGCAGTTTCAATTTCTATTGTGGGTGACATTTTGAAAAATCTGATTTTTTGCATGCGACAGCACTCCTATATACTAACCGATTCCGATGTGAGTGAGCATGTGCACAGCAATTACTAAGGTCTCGACCAAGTTCACTGCTTAGCCTCATCCACCATGTTGTCTTAAAATGACAGGCACTTTAAGAAATTGCCGAATTTGGCAGCCAAATATATGTTACTTTAAAGAAAAGCAGCTTGGATAAAGCTGACTAATTTTGCGAAATTCTCATTCATTATATCGATAAAAATTAGTATTGAATCTCCTATATTCGGTTTCCACTAAATTGAGCTTCGTGTGTTTGAATGATATAATTTGGCTTTTTTTAAATAAGGATTATGAAAGCTACCTCTTCCTCCCGGCACTGGCCGGAAGGACTTTTTTTCAGTGGTCCTTACGGTTGTGAATCATGACACCAAATTGTAGATCTGAAATCTAAACAGTTTTAAAGAACTTTTCTGTGTTCTCAGTCTCAAAATGTGACAGCTGAGGTGGCGTGTTTAGTTTCGTTTTGATGTTTTGATTTTGAAACAAATATTCTTATAATTATTATAATTATTCTCATAATTATATAATATATATATTATATAATTATAATAAAAATAATTTCCAAAAAATCCGTAAAATCCGTAAATCCGAAAAAAAAAAAACTTGGAAGATGTTATGTACAAAGCTGGTTATTTTTAATTTGCATTATTTATTATCATTATTAGTGTATTTATTGTCATTATTTTGTATAAGTGTATTGTCTTTGCAACTTTTATGAAAATATTAGCTAAAAATTAGCTAATCTGTCATTGTCGTTACCATTGTTATTGATATTGTACAGAAACATATTTTGAATAAGAAAATATATATTTTATTATATTGAGTTAAAATTATGTTTTAGTACATCTTATAAGTGGGGAATAACGTATAAAAAAAAATTACAGCTCTACAAACCTTTTTAGTTTTTGTTTTATGCCTTTACAAACTTTAAATGCATTTTTCTCAGACTTTTATTTTTGTTGATGCTAGTGTTTTCTATTCCCTAAGGCTTTTTTTCTGTTGCAGATAGAGCCTTGAAATTTTTTGTAGACACTTATATATATATATATGTGTGTACTACAATAATTAGTATGGATTTAGGTCTGAGGGTTATAGTTATTTTTTTTTTTTTTAAGTCAAAGTTAATATTTCCAAATTTTTCATGTTTTTTTTCAGGTTTTGAGCTACAAAAAAGATTTTAAATTTAAATAAAAGTTACATCTTTACTTCCATACTAACTTTTGTTCCCAATAATCCATTGAATATAAGTCACTTAAACTAACTATAAAATATTAAAAATTAAAAATGTTATAAAAGTTTTAAAAAACTACAAATTTTTCAATTAAAAAAATGGTGATTGCTAAAATGATTTTTTTTTTTTTTAAACCAGAATTAGTTTAATTTATAATCTCAAACAAAGTCATTAATTATTTTTAATGTAACAGTCTCAAAAAAATTTTTTTTGAAAAAGGGAATTGTGTAGCCTTAATACAAATAGCTCAAAATTTGTTTCCAGCTTATATTCTATAACGAGTATATTCTGATATTCTAATATTAAAACATCCCTTAATCAATATGTAAAACAATAAAATAGAAATAAAACGCAAATTTAAGACATGCAATCGAATTTCGCGGCTAAACCACTGAATTGAACGGAATAAAAAAGACTGATTTTAACTAGCGATCTTTGGTGATTTCTTAGGTTGTTAAATCCTGACGCGAAACCAATACGAAAATATCACTTTTAATACATTTCAAAACTTTATTTGAACGCATTATTGCTGTTTTTCATATCAATATGTTTTTAGTATTGTTAATGGGCAGTCTAAAAAAAATATTAGATGTAAAAAATCTCTTAGAGTTATCAATAATAATAATAAAAGCAATAGATGCATGCGAGGCTTTCTCACCGCAGTCATTTACATTATTTGTTGATATGTTTTTCATTACTGCATTTTTTTTTTTAATCAAGCAACGCGTTTTAATGATATATAAGTATATTACATCCAAAGACTCTTGCAGAAACTATCGAAAAATACCTCATTCATCGCTGTGTTTTTAGTGTAGAGAAAAAAGGATATTGATATCAGAAACAATATATGTGGATGTAGCTTGCGCTTTCCCAAACATCCTGACCACATCCTGACCGCAGTAAGAGAGTGCAGCTAATTCTCATGAGAACTGACAAAGCTTGCCATTTCTAAAAGACAATAAACCTGATGACTTAGTGATTTTGAACCTACAGCTTGAGAACGAAGGCTGAAATTAACTTCAGAGTTGTTTTTCGAGCTGTCTTGGGAAGACGTCCAGTCAGACTCCGATAGCGCGCCGAAGTATTGAAGGCTGGTAGATTGCCGCAAAAAGCCCCTTTTATCCCCCTTAAAATCTGTATATAGTTTGTATGTGTCCTGTAAATATAATTCATTTCTTACTCCAGATATTAAATCGTGTTATTTCTACACCATCGAGTCATCAATAAGAAGTATTTATCACCAAAGGTCTATTACAGTCAATTCCACATATATATGATGTTTTGGTTCCAGAAATAATATTCGATTAAGCGGGTTATTTGATTAAACGGAGAATCATAACAGTAATATTTAATACGTAATAAAAAGGCAAAATACCCATATACGGTATATTTAATCAACAGCACAATAAATCGTTAATAGAATAACATAATTAAAATAAATACAAATGCTAATATAAAGTAAATACATATTAATTTAATGACAGTACATACATTTATATGGTTTACATCATACTTAATGCAGCTCGTTTGAGTTTGGTCAAAACTTTGCTACTTCTAATTTACGTTACTTATACTGCCTTAAAAAATCGTTTAAAGTGGTTTGTTTAAGTAAAATTTTAAAGGAGTAAATATCGAGTTATTTTTCAAATGAGTGCAAAATATCGCAACTACCATCTCGAGTCTCGAAGTGACGGCGCATTGCCATTAAAGCCTGGTTAACAGCAAGAAGTGATGGTGGAGAGATCAAGTTGGAGAAATCATTTGACCTGTCCATTATACACCTGCCGGCCGAAATCATTGCAGGAAGAACTGAAAATTTCTTTCCAGCGTAAAGGAACCGAAAGTGACAAAAGATGGAAGGAAATTCCAGCTGAAACGTGCTTTCCGCCGCCTATTTTCAAACATCGGTCACACAGTTGTTATTCGATTAAGCGGGGACAGTTCGTAGAAGGTATTTGGTTTAACCGGGAAAAATAACATAGAATCAATAGGAATAAATTCGGTTCCTGAGTATTCTATTCGAATAAGCGGGATATTCGATTATCCGTGACTCGATTAAGTGGGGAGGGCTGTAGCTAGTGCCCGGCGTTGCCCGGAATTTTAAGAATGTTTGTTTTGAAAAATTAATTCAGAAAAAAACAGGATTGCGTGTTAATTTACGTAATTTTCACCCCATTTTTTTTCATTTAATCCGGACGACAGATTACTTACTTACTTAGTAAATATAATCTGTGATCTGGATTGAGACCGAGATTAAAACCTTTTGATGAAAAGTTGTTTCCGCGTATTTTGTTATTTAAATAATTTTTTTATGATTAAAGAAAAATGGAAAATACAAAAATTCTATGAATTTTATTTTTTAAAACTCTGAAATCTTTATTTCAGTTCTTCACGAAGAATAAGCTCTCGGGAACTAAACCTTTGTGGAAATTTTAATATACACGCATACACACAACGTATATATTTAAAAATGGTGAAAACAAATTCAGAGGACCTGAAAATGTTAACATATGCCAATTTTTCCATAATCGGGTTTTTATCATGTTTCAATACGTATTTTCAAACTCACATGACGTTATATATTCACTTGATGAAGTCCATTATATTTCCAATGTGACGTAATATTCACTTTTTTAAAAATCTTCAAACTATTTATTTTTTTTTTCATTTTTCACGTGGAAATCTTGCAATAGAAAATTAATTGTTGTGGTAAGAATTTTATTGTGGATTTTTAATTGGTGGCAACTACTATAACGAAAAGTGTTTAAATTTGGATGGAAATTGCTGCGAAATTGGAGGTTTTTTATTAATTAAGAATTAACTATAAATTATTTCGATTCCAGATTACTTTAATTGCCTCGGCCGTGTTTTAATACACATTTACGTGCACACACATGCCTTAATGATCCAAAATAAAGAAAAAATGATCGAAAAAATTTGCATATTAAACTTGCTAGTTTAATTTTACTTACCATTACGCTATAACTTTTTATTTTCTTCTAAATTTTTACTTATAATGAATTTCCATAGTACCCACAGGATATTCAAATAAGAAATAATAACAATGCAGTATTTCTAGTACAAAATTTTGGTATAGCATTGTCTTAAAGGGAGAGAAAAAAAAGGGGGGGGACGGTATAGGAAAAAAGGAACGGTAAGGAAAATTACCACCTATTTTTAAGCAAATCATGCTAAGACTAAGTGATAGCCACAATGTTCATTGATTTTTAGAAATAGTTATTTACATTGAATAAATTTTAAAATAATAATAATAATAATAATTTACCTCGAAAAGTGCAGGAATAAACTTTGGGGACGGTAAGACTACCCATAAAGCCACAATGCTTGAAATTGATATTTAAATACTGATTTAAATTCTGCAGTGAATTTCCTGTCCAAAAATTTTAGCCATTATTTCTCTAGCTCGAGAAAAAAGTTGAAAAAAAATCTGTGGCTGCATCTGAAGTGATTTCCTGTATAAGTTTAGAAAGAGGGTCGGTAAGGAATATAAAATCGAGGGACATAGTTCAAAAAATAATAACAACCGTAAAAATGTGTGCAGGTTAATTTTTTGCTACATATTTATATAAAACAATTGTCCCAGTTTCGGAAAAAAATTACATCGAATTACTTTTATTGAAACAATTTTATACAGACCGCTCCAAACATAAAAATCAGCATCAGGTACACGGGACGGTATAGGAGTTTTCCAGGTGTTTGGACCCTCAACGTCGTCCAAAACTTATTTATCTCGTTAATATTGTTATGCAATCATGCAATGGGATGTTCCCCAGTATATGAAATAAAACAAAACACAAGAATATGCACTAAAATAAAAATTATTATTCAGGGACATAAAAGTCAAAAGATTGTGAGAATGCCTCAGCACATATTGAAATTGCAATGAACTTTAAAGTTTTCAATATTCCTAATTTTGACATCATATTTGGATTTTACCTTCTCATACCAAGATGGTCAAGAAATTTAAGAACTACGCAGATGTAAAGTTTGAAACTCCAAATTCATTTTAATCGTTACAAAACAGATTTCAATGCGTGTAGTATTTTAAGCATAACACAAAAACTAGTTGACGGAATGATTTGTAATTTTATATTCGCTTATTTGAATACTCTAGAAATGAATTTATGTTAAAATTTATATCGGTTAATGCGTTTGCTTGACTATTAATTAAAAAATACATAAACTAGTGATACCTTATTCGTTGTTGTGTGTTTTTTATGGGCATAAAAAGAGCGATTTTGTCACCAGAAATAATATACAGGGTGAGCCAAAAGTTCCTTACAACTTAAAAAACTTTTAAAAAAGGAAGAAATTATGATAAAGGAGTGCGGTTTGCAAGAAAGGGCTCACAACGTAGTCAGATTTTTTTTAGCAGCAAAAAAAAAAAAAAATTAACAAATTACAACGACCATTTGGGAAATGATTTTTTCAAAGACTAAAATTTAAGACATAAAAAATCGCACGGTGTTGATCATACATTGCGTACGCCATGGATTAAACATTAATAGTGTTATTACACGTAAAAATTGCAAGCGACAAAAATCGCCTGCTTCACATTTCCTGAAACTTACGTATTATCCACCTGAAACTTACGTATTATCCAAGCATTTAATTGGCTTTTCGGGAAAAGGCTTTTCCATTTTATATGAAGTTTCATTCTGAAACTTCTAAACATCCCACAATATTACTTTTTACACCGTCGTATAGAGAAAAAAATGTACTTTTAAATGCAATTTGTTTGAAAGCTGTATCTCAATTTGTTTCTGAGTTTGTTTTTTTTTTTTTTTGTAGTTTTTATTACTTTTTTTGTCATAGTAGCAAGAGAAGTATCCATCTTTGTTGAAAGTAAAGGGAAACTACAGATTACTGTATAGACCCATCAGAAAACGAATAAAATGCGGATTCAACCAATAAAACACTTCAAATATGTTTTTGATTTCCTACCCTGACAGAGGACAATAACCCTTTTTCCAAATGGTTAAAAAAAATTGTTAAAAAATTACATGTAGAGGGCACTGACGATCCGAATCACAATGAACAGGACAACAATACGCTCCATTCATTTGTTCTTCTGATAACAAATATTTAACATGACCTCCAGAATATTCTACGACACAGCTGCTGTCCTGTTCATTGTGTTTCGGGTCGTCAGCGCCCTCTACATGTTATTTTTTAACTAAATTCTTTTTGCTGCTATAAAAAATCCGACTGTCTTGTGATCCCTTTCTTGCAAACCGCACTCCTTTATCATAATTTCTTCCTCTTTTATGAACTTTTAAAGTTGTAATGAACTTTTGGCTCACCCAGTATATGATTATGAAATTAATATTCGAAAAAAATATTTATATATCGCTCATGCGCAAGAAAAGTGACACATCTCGCAAAAATTTGTTTGGGTTTTATGCCACTAATAGGTCTGTCATAGGTGCGCCTTGCTACACAAAAAGTTTCACAAGCGTAGTTATACGGAAAATCATTTTATTACGCCATATGCTCATTCGTGACCGCAGAAGAGGGATGGATTGTGTAGGGAGGTAAAATTACCTAACCCTTCAAATCACATCATACGTCTTCATTCTTAAGGGTTTTATGCTATTATGCACGCTTTTATTCCTGCATGCAGAGCTAAGTGCTGTAATTTCATCTTACAGTAAAATCACGCAAATTTTCTTTTGCCTCTCCTGTAAAATTTACTTTTCTTGCGGGCGAGCGATATATTCAAACTATAAAACTTTTAACAAAAAAACATTTCTCCGAGCTTCAAATACGCGAATCCGAAACTATAGCCTCATTCCGTCAAATAGTTTTTGAATTATACCTGAAAAACTAACCTCAATTAAATCAGTTTTTCAACGAATAAAAATGAATTTAACATTAGGAACTAATAACTTTACATCTGCATAATTCTTAACAACTCGACCGAATGCTTTCCGACTGGTATACACTGTCAGAAAACTTGTCTACATAACACTAAATCTTCCCTCATTTTTTAACAAACAATATCCGTACTCCTATAAAAACGTGTTTTATCTGTGAATTCTTCCAGAAAGTCTGAAAAAAAGCCAAACAAATTCCGTTTATTCCTACCACGCATGCGCATTGACTCTGATAATACTAAAACCCGAATTCATTTTAAAAACGAAAAAATATATATATATAATTTAATTAAAAATAATAATAATTAATAATAAACCAACAACAAAGAAAAGAAACTTTTTCGAATTTAAAAATAAATAACAATTAATTTTCTCATTCATTTAAAAGTAATTTTTTTTAATTACTAAATTAATTTTTAAAGTTTATAAAAAATATTCGCATTTAAAATATATTTTAAATGAACACATTTAAAATAGATATTTTAATTAAAATATTAAATGGGAAAAAAATCGATTTTACTCAAAAAAAAAAAAAATCTCGCGTATAATATAATGTTCATATTTTACATCTAGCAATCTACATAAAAATACTTTTAATTAATATTTTTATTCTATTTTAATACTAAAGTATTAAAACCCCAGCCACAATCTCATTCAATGCGAAATCTTCCCGAAATTAACTTCAAAATTCAAAGCTTTTTAAAGAGATTAATCAGGCCATACCCAACTGAGGCAAACATATTTATGTCAAACTGTTTCACTACTCTGTACGACTGTAGCCGAGTGTTTAGAATACTGGTCTCGTAAAGTCTCGTAAGGTAGTTGGTTCGATCCCCAGGTCAGCAACTTTTATTTTACCCCCATTTTCTTCAATTGACGTATATTTTACCTGCTGTAATTAGTCCAGGCAATAAAGACCGTATAGGGGTTCTACCTGGCAAAATTCATGGTAGTTCTGGAAAAAGGCTTACTATATGTTTTTTAGGTAGCTGAATCCGAATTTTTAACTTCCCACCAAAATTTCCCCTGGCAACCCCCCCCCCCCATCCCCCAAATTTTGGTAAAATGGCCCTCAAAAAAGGTTTTTATTAAAAAAATCAATTTCTTTATTGTTTTAGGGGGAAAGTATCTAGAAATTCAGAAAGTAGACAAAACTTGCAACAAATTAGATATATGGCATTATGACTTAGGATGAAGGGGAAGGGGGGAACATGCCTCAGAACATGCGCGCGGTGCTGTATGGACTAAGTTGCGCAATTCCACTTAACCACTCACACGTTTACATTCGCCCTCCCATCTCCCCTCCTAACTTTCTCTATAAGATTTACTTTAAGTTTTTTGGGTCGCTGAATCCGAATTCTTAACTTCCCCCAAAATTTCCCCCCGAACCCCCCCCTTCCACCCCCAATAGTTGTTTTTAACTTAAATTTCTTATTGTTTTAGGGGAAAAGCATTACGAAATTCAGAAACGAGACAAAATTTGCAACAAATAGGATACATGACAAAATGCCCCTCAAAAAAGGTTTTTATTAAAAAAAATCAATTTCTTTATTGTTTTAGGGGAAAAGTATCTAGAAATTCAGAAAGTAGACAAAATTTTCAACAAATTAGATATATGGCATTATGACGTAGGATGAACGGGGAGAGGGAGAGCTGCCTCTGAACATACACTGCGGTGCTACGTACACTAAGGTATGAAGTCCAGGCAATAGGGGATTTTACCTGTCAAAATTAATAGTAGTTCTGTATTTCGACTCACTTTATGTTTTTTGGGTCGCTGAATCCGAATTTGTAACTTCCCACCAAAATTTCACCAGGCAACCACCCAAAAAATTGATTTTTTGAAAAAATTTGGTTTTTGAGAAACGCGCGCGGGGAATGTTCCGAGGCAGCCCCCTCTCTTCCCGTTTATACTACGTCATAATGTAGTATACCCTATTTGTTGCAAATTTTGTCTAGTTTCTTAATTTCGTAATGCTTTTCCCCTAAAACAATAAGAAATTTAAGTTAATAACAACTATTTTGGGGCCTTTCGGGGGGGGGGGGAATTTTGGGGGTAAGTTAAAAGTTCGGATTCAGCGACCCAAAAACTTAAAGTAAACCTTATAAGGAAAGTTCGGAGGGGAGATGGGAGGGCGAATGTAAACGTGTGAGTGGTTAAGTGAAATTGCGCAACTTAGCCCATACAGCACCGCGCGCATGTTCCGAGGCAGATCCCCCCTTCCCCTTCATCCTAAGTCATAATGTCACATATCTAATTTGTTGCGAATTTTGTCTACTTTCTGAATTTCTAGATACTTTTCACCTAAAACAATAAAAAAATTGATTTTTTTAATAAAAACCTTTTTTGGGGGGCTTTTTACCAAAATTTGGGGGGGGGGGTGCCGGGGGAAATTTTGGTGGGAAGTTACAAATTTGGATTCAGCGACCCAAAAAACATAAAGTAAGCCGATTTCCAGAACTACCATTAATTTTGCTAGGTAAAATTCCCCATTGCCTGGACTAAATGGAGAAAAAAAGAAACGGTTATCCGTCTATTAACGGAAAAATCCTGATAGCACTGCTGCCAGAAAAATTTCCGTGAATTGAAGAAAGTATTTCCGAGAGTATATCAAAAAATAAAATTTACCGAAGAATCCAAATATGAAGTCAAAAGGCGGTTCGTAGTGAAAATTTTAAAGATTGTGGGAATTTTAATATGTAGACAATCTCCAAAGCATCATTTAAGTTAAGAATTAGGAAACTTTATTACAGATCAGTTGGTATCAGTCACATTTTCATACGATGATTTAAAACAGAGATAGTTGGGAGGTATTTTTTTCTTTCCACCGCTGTAAAAGATGTGTTTTATTTACACAAGATAATTTTTTTTGTTGTAAAATAATTACTCCTTTGTCAGTTTAAAACTCTCCTAACATAATTGTCAGTTCTTTATTTTCAATAATACCAGTTTTTTTAACAATCACTTTTCTTTTAATTATAAACACCTATCATCATTGAACGCTTATATAAGCAGTTAATTCCTCTATCAGCAATTAAAGTTCTCTCTTTCTCTTTCTTCTCTCTCGAACACAATTTTTAATCTTTTAGCACCAATAATTCGAAATAGCAATTTTTGCTTAATTTAACAGCATAATTTCTGTGATTAAAAAAAGGCAAAATTTATTATTCAAAATTACTTGTTGAACAAATTGAAAATTGTATGCACTGTATACGTCACTCATTGTGCTTCACGGAGGTTGTTTGGGATATTTAATTATTAAGGAGTCTCAGGACTCTCACAGCTTCAAAATTTTCGAAATTTAAATTTTTTTAGTCTTTAAACTCCTATCTTTTCTGAACAGTTTGATATAATTTTTTCCTTGAAATTCCTATTAGAACAGAAGTTATGGATTTTAGAATTATACACGCTCAATAGTTGAAGCGGCATTTCCAAAACTTTGAAGTCATTTTTCTCCAAATGACGTTTTTGGGTATAATGCGCACGATATCTGAAAAACTCTTGAATATTTTTTCATGAAATTTTCAAAATATAGATTTCATGTTAGTCTGTAAAAACTGAACCTAAAATTTCATTTTTATTATTGAAAACTATAATTTTCTTAGGTGATTATACTGTTGAAATTTTCAAAATTTTGCATTAGCTAAATACAACTTTGTATTAAAAATATAAAAATGCTTTTAAAGCAAATTTATTTAGGTTCAGGGTAATTATTACGGTCTGAAGTAAAATCAGGCACGAAAAATTTCATTCTAGTTTGAAAATTTATTTTGTAATCCTGCACGTAAGCTGTTATACCAATTTTCTGCTCGACAAATGTCTGCAAGTTTTGAGCGCCCTATAAATATTAATTCTCCATCTTGCAATTTTTTAAATACATGAAATGAAAGGAAATACTTATATCTTCATCCCAATACAAATTGTGTTTTAAATCATATACATTTTAAGACATTGAATGTTTAAAATGGTCTCTTTTTTTAATTTTTTTCCAATTTTAAGAGTCCTGAGACCCCTTAAATGATTAGTGTTACACAATCGTAACAAAACGGCAGAGATTTGAAGTCCTATCGTTATGCAATACCAAATGCAAATCACAAGCGTAGAATACGTAACAAAGAAATCATGTTGTTACTCGCTATTTTTTTCCCTAAGAAAATCCAGTCTAAGATGTCGTTAGACTTAAAATTGTGACGTCTTTCAGAATATTTAATTATAATCTAATATAATTTTGGATTAAGTTGCTATTTATATACTTATTACTATACTCAGACTTAAAATATTCTATACTAATGCACTCCTTTTCATGTAGAACGATTTTTAAATTTTCATTTAACCAAAGTACAAACTTTCGCGTAGGTGTAAACATAATTAAACTAACTGTATTAGTAAAGGAACACCTGCTTTGACAAATGCAAAACAAGCTTATCACAGTCACAAGCAATGGAAGTGACAGGTAATAAAGTAACAGTTTGAATCAATCACCTGTGTAATTTAGTTGTTTGTGGCTGTGATACATAAGCTTGTATTTCATTTGTCAAAGCATGAGACTCATTATAAGTACATAACCTATTAGCGGTACACATACCTTAAAGGAGATATAAAGGAAAAAGATCATAAGAATATCTACCAGTTCAGAAGTTTAAAATTGAGATCGCACATGTAAAAGTAATTTACAATATCTTTCCTTCTTTAATCCCTTTATGCCTGAATTTTTTTTTCCCATATTTGTTCGCACAATCACTTTAAAATGTTGCAGAATGAACTCGGAAAATACTAGAAAAAATTACGCTAAAATATTTTAGTATTTGTTTGATAAAATGTAAACGTACTAAATATGGGAATATTCATATGTAGAAAAATCATAATTAAATGTTTTTTATAAATTTATATAAATTAAGCTTTTAAATTATATATTATATACTATAGTTAGTATTTTTATGAACTATTAAAAAATATATTTATTTCTTTACAGAGACTAATAACATTATAAGTATTATTAATAATAAATTAAGAATAATCGTATTTGAGGCTAAAAATAAATTTATTTTAAAATCATCTTGAAAAGGACTTTACATAAATAACTCTCCCCTAAATGGCTAATAGAAATATGTACCCATTTGCACCTAGCGCCCTATATTATGTACGTTACAAACATTCATAAAAAATAAGCTTGAACATATAATTTCGCAATTTAAAAAAAATACGTATTTCAAAGAAGTCTACAAGCTAAGATTATGACTTATTTATTTGGATCCTTGATACAAAAAATACAAATAAACTTACTTTTTACATTTCGCTATCTTGAAAAATGAAAAATCTATAAACACCGAAAAAAGGCCTTCATTTAAACAAATAAATATCCATCTTATGCCGTCATCTCCCGGTAATAGATAAAGACATTTACAGACAATTACTTCATACAATTTTCATGTTGTAAAGAAGAAGAAAGTTATAAAAAATTATTTAAAATTCGAAACGTCCCACAAAATGGGACACTAGGCATAAATGGGTTAAAACCCTATATAATTATGCATTTGTATATTTTGACGTGAGCCACTGATTTCCGTTTCCCTGTAAGGTACATTGATCCCAGTTGATTTTTTTCAAACAATCAACATGTGTCTAATAACCTTTTAAAACAAACCACGTTAAAAGGGTCTTCATACAGATCATAGTGTTTTGAACATCAATTTTGAAATGATCGTGGCTTTTTTTTTAGGGATAGGGCTCTTTTTTTAATTTTATAAAAATGAAATTTTTCATGTTTGATGTAATAATCATTTTCGGGCTTGCTTCTAATAATTTAAATATCGAAACAGTGTCTCTCTTTTGATATAATTATAATTCGATTATTATAATTTATTTAGTGGATTATAACAATAGCATAAAGTAAATTAAACGGATAGATGAGCGTCTTAAAAAAAATCGAAAATTGGGTACTTATAATAAAGTTAAACAAAACTTCTTTTTCGTCTATAAACATAAGTTCTTTATACTACTCGTATTTCGAAATATATTTTCATGTATGCACATAAAGCCATTCACACAGTTTTTAAATACATTTATTAATGATGACTTCAAATTTTCATTTAATCATCTCACTTTTTTTCCTAATTCGTTCTAAAACCTTAAGAGACCTCTTGATAGCAGAAAATCAGCAATCCCAAATTAATAGTCCGTTGTAATTATTATCTAAATAATTAATTCATCTGTTGTTTAATATCAATTTAATTTGTAGCAAAACATCAGATTTTTCGCCCGTGCATTTTTTTTATAACCTTATTATACTATTTTTTATAACCTAAAATATTATCTGGGGAAAGAAAAAAAAACTTCATGTGCATTCGTTAAAAAGTTAAATTTGAAATAAAGTATTTTGTGTAATTTTTTGTACTTACTTTTCACCCCCTCGGCAGCCATCCCTGGTACAAAGCTGGGTCGTTTTCAAAATCTGTCCATGTTTTGGCATATCAAAATCAAATTTTCAGAAATACTCAGAAAGTTTTAATTTTTTGTAACTAGTTACCTTATCTTATAAACATTAATATACAAACATCAGCAGAGACCACATTACTAATTTAACATTTTGAAACTAATTTTAATGAACATGGTAATGACATAGTGAGCATGGTAAGGACAGTTTGTAATAGAAAAGTTAATATATCCATGTATATTATTCTATATTATTACCTGTAATAAATACAAAAAAAAATATATTAGTTTATGTTTATTCAATAAACAATTTATCAATATAGCAACGTTTTTCACAACAGAAAATCGTGACGAATTAGGTACAGGTTTTTTATGGTATTACACATAGAATATCACTGTACAGAAAGTATTATGAATAGCCGTTCTGTAATATTTTGTGTAGAGCTGAGACATATCTCTTGATTTCATTTGATAGAAAATAAAATATTTTTTTGTTTCAATACTGATTTATTGGACTATAACTTAGGAAATTAACTGCTTTCAGCAGTCGTATTTTGCTACGAATTTTGATCAAAATTGGCTTAATATGTACCCAAACTGCAGAAGCATCATGTCTCAAACTTCTTGACATGGTGAAAAATAATTAAATTTTTAAATCCTGTATTTCATTGCAAAAATAATACTTAATACCAGTATGAAATGTGACACCCATTGCCCAAATCACCCAGTTGAAAGATAAGATAGGAACGTGTATGGATTCATAAATACCTCCCCTTCCCTCACACACCTCCATATCGTAATGAATAAAATATTAGAGTCACATATAAACTAATATAAATTAGCCATTGTACTGTATTTGTGAAGTTGTTGCAATATAAAGACTACCTTTCTCCGTACCAGGGCCGTAATGAGATGGGGGCAAATGGGGCTGAGCCCCCTCTAGTATTCTCTTAAGCCCCCACTATAAGCCATATAATAGCTCTCAGAATATTTCAGTACAATATATCTATCACGTTAAAGAGCTTAAAAAAATTGTTCTTCAAGACAAATGTTATCATTTTTAGAAACTTATCACTTACTGCAAGTAAAAATCAGCAATGGCCCAGCTACATTATATTTATTTTATTTTTTTTTGTTACACACAGAAACACAATTTTTTAAAACCCTTTAACGGGCAAGTCAATTCCGTGACTGAAATGTTGAAAAGATTCACTGCCACCAGAATCTATACAAACAGATTTATTTGAAAATAAAATGCGGCTTTTTTTTTTATCAGCGGAAATATATATAAACAAAATATTTTACTAAAACTTCCGGTGAGAATCGATCAGTTTTCAATAAAAATTAAGTGGTAAGTATATTATAATTGCCCGATAAAGGATTAACATCATTCACGGAGGTGAACTTTATGCTACAGTTATGCTTGTGTAGTGCAATAAAGCATAAAAACTATTTATTCTATTAGATATATAACTAAGGAGCAATTCTATATAAGTATGCATAATGAATTTATGTGTAATGAATATAAAAAAACACAAAAAATTCATCTCCCATCTGGAACTTATTTTCATCACCTATCTTTTATATGTTATTAAATTCTTCTCTTTTAAAGTTTAAAACAATCTTTTTGATTTACAGTCATTGTAAATTCTTGTTAAGCATTTTTCTCTGCAATATACATTTTCAAAATTAAGAGATTCACTGAGTTGATAATCACGGAGGTCAGGAACATGCTCTAAATATTAACCTACATATTTATTTTTTGTTGTTTTTGTTTTTTGTTGTTGTTCTTTAAATCAACATCTGTTGATATAATTACATAAGCAATATATAAGCAAATATCTTAGTATTGATTTAGTCACCTTGAATTACAGTTCACGGAGGTGAGAATCTCCAATAACCATCGTTGCTTTTTTATAACAAATTCTAATACCTGTGTATAAAAACAAATTTCTGTCTTATAATTTAACAACAGCATACACAGTGGCTAACTTTAGCATCATGGGAAACAAAATCTGATAATATTTTTTCCATTTTTTAGCATGAAAATGCAATTTAATGTTTGGTTCATGGAGGTGAGAATTTATTGTGTGACACTCCTTTTCGTACTCGGAAAACAAACAAAAATACAAGAAAGTAATTAACTATGCTAAGTTACTTTTCTCTTGAGATAGTAGTAGCTAGAATAGTAATTATATAACTATTTTATTTTCAATTAAGTAAGTAATTAATCATTTTCCTTAGTAACATTGAGTGTGTGACATGGCACGGATGTGACATCTCACATACTGTGTACTACGAGATAAGAAATATAAAGTAATTATAAAAATGTATGCATACAACACATTTAGTCTTCTTTCACTTTCAATAGAAAACATAAAATAATTCAAAAATGTCCAATTCAAATACTGAAAAAGGCTTTGTGACTGGAATAGTACACTTTTTGGAGAATGACCCATATAATGCTGATATAGATGATGAAAAGTGATAAAGAAACCTTTTTCAGTATAGTGTTTTATTAGTATTCCTAATAAAGTATTTTAAATGTCAAGAAACCAGAACTAGTGATATTTTCTACCCTTAAAAGGTATTTAGTTTTCAGGTAAAAACTAACCAGATCTTCTAATAAGAGATGAAAATTTTCTGAATTAAATTATTTTAGGTATACATGTTATTTGCTAAGATCTGCAAATTTTGAAGGCATTTTTCACTGTTCCTGTAATAACTTTGTTCAATTCAAATACTGAAAAAGGCTTTGTGACTGGAATAGTACACTTTTTGGAGAATGACCCATATAATGCTGATATAGATGATGAAAAGTGATAAAGAAACATTTTTCAGTATAGTGTTTTATTATTATTCCTAATAAAGTATTTTAAATATCAAGAAACCAGAACTAGTGATATTTTCTACCCTTAAAAGGTATTTAGTTTTCAGGTAAAAACTAACCAGATCTTCTAATAAGAGATGAAAATTTTCTGAATTAAATTATTTTAGGTATACATGTTATTTGCTAAGATCTGCAAATTTTGAAGGCATTTTTCACTGTTCCTGTAATAACTTTTAAAATTTCTGAAAAATTTAATTATTTTCAATTTATAATTTTTCTCTCAAATCCCTAGATAATTATGCCGGAGCACTTGCCCTCTATCTAAATTTATTCTTTATTAAATTGGAAGAAAAAAGGCACGTGGATTAGACCCACTAAAAATTTTAAATCCCCCTGTGGTTTCTCACTCTGGTTACGGGTTTGCTCCGTACATTTTTTATTATTATTATCTTCAATCTATAATCGAAGAAAGTATTGTAATTTAAAAAAAAAATTCGGCTTCCGGTTTTGACGGATTTATGTGTTTTAGGGATCAGAGATCCCGAAAAACATGTTTTTACGAAATGTCTGTCTGCCCGTCTGTTTGTGTGTCCTTTTTGAATCATCTAAATGTGTAAGAAGTTATGCATAGAATTGCACCAAATTTCTTATAGAGTAAAACCTCCCTAAAGCGACCACGTTCCGTTCCAATAAAAATTGGTCGCTCCGAGAGGTGGTCTCTTAATGGAAGTCAGGTTTAAATCTAGATTTTAATTGTTGAAAAAAGAACACAATTAAAGTTACTAAAATTTATTTCTCCCATTAGGAAAAAATCTGAAAATTTAAGTATCAAAAGAAAAGTTAATTACATAAGTTAATTACTGCAGAGTTTAAAAAAGGAATACATTGACGTGTACTTTGATTTTACGGTTTTATCTTTTTAGAATTTTTATTTCCAAGTCCTTCAGTAAATAAATGAATTTTTTTTGGACAGGAACAAATAATGACGATTTCATCTTTGTTCCTGTCCCATGACGGTTTTATCTTTTTAGAACTTTTATTTCCAAGTCCTTCAGTAAATAAATGAATTTTTTTTGGACAGGAACAAATAATGACGATTCCATTAATTTATTTATTTATTTGAGAGTTTCCTGACAGAATAGGGCAAGGGAGTTTATTGACCGTCATTCTTAATTTGTCATCGGAGTTAAATTCAATGCCTTAAAAGGCACAAAAAGATTTAAACACTTAAAACCTACCGGGATAAAATAAAACTTCTAAACTTAGTTTAGAAGTTTGATGAATAATGTGAACTCCAGAATTATTTGTCTAATAAAACAATCTTCAAGCGACCAGGCAAAAACGGAATTTGTTTCATTTCCTTCAAAGAAATGGGTGTCTCATGGAAGGAGTTCAACTGGGAGGGTCTCTGAATGGAGGTAAAATTAGTATTAAGCCTATGGGAATAAATTTCGTTCCATGAAAAAATGGTCGTTCAGGGAGGTGGTCGCTTAATGGAGGGGGTCGCACAAGGAGGTTTCACTGTATATGATTTTGACTATGGCTGTCAGGTCCCAGTTGAAATTGAGGCTATCCCGCCCCCAAAGGGGGCGCTGTGATAGCGATTTATATGCAATTTTCTCGAAATTTTGAAGTTTGAGTGACGAACTTATGAATATTTTTCGACGAAATTTGATATTTAGATATAATGCCATAGATCGAGGTTTGTATAATATTTTGCCTAAAATTGGCCTGAAAGTGGCGCTGTGGCAGCGAATTTTACTCGATTTGCAGCTGGGCGTGGTAGCTGTTGAAAAAAAAATCATACTGAATCAAAAACTAAAAAAAAATATTTAACGAAAAAATAACTGAAAACTAAAAAAATGCTTAGTCAAAAAAAAAATACTAAATGAAAAAAAATTAAACTAAAAAAATTACTTAATGAGAAAGTAATAATTGAAAACTAAAAAATTAATAAGAATGAAACATTAAATAAATTATAATACATTAAATAAATGGATTTGTTAACATTTAAAAAAGTAGTTTGAAAACATATCTGAGCACGGCCAATCATTTTTGAACATGATTTAACATGTCTCAAAGCATGGCTAAACGTGTTAGATCTTGATAAACCTTGACTAAATTCATCGGAACAATAAACTTGTTCCATTTGTTCTAGGTTTAATTTGTAATAAGCAAAAATTTTCACTTTTTTGATATGTTACCCGTTGATTGGAGTTCTTTACGAAAAAAATTTCCTCCCTTCCCCCCACCCCCCACCCCCACCTGGTTTTGAAACATCCATTAACAAAAAACTTGAAGTGTTATAAAAAAAATAATAATAACAGATCTGTTAACTACCCATTTTTTTTCCTAAAATGCCTAATTTAAAAACTTACGCTTTTTGAAGTATGGGATTTGAGTGGTTATATGGAAGAGACATGATTTCTGAGATTGATCTATCCGCTTTTGAGTTTATGAGTTTATTTTATCACTTGAAATTATGTACTGTTCACAAGTGATTATCACATATTGCTTGAGAGACGAGTTTGAAGCAGGGTTTCAGTTTGGCCTCCTTTTTATCCAGTCATTCTGAATTCATACCATAAATTTAGAAAGAAGAATCTTTACTTTAAGTAATCCGGAAATGTCTGTCAGTAAATAAAATAAAAAATACTATCAGGAATTTCTGGTATGAATTCAAATTCGAATTCGGAATAGATTCAGGATTTTTTTTTTTTTTTTTTTACTTTATGTAATCTCGAAATGACTGTCATCAAATAAAATAAAAAAATACCATCAAGAATTTCAAGTATGAATTCGGAAAGTCTGAATAAAAAAGGGAGACCAAACTAATACAGTCGAACTTCCCTTTAGCGAAGTTTTCTACTTAACGAAATTTTCTACTAAACCCTGACTTTGAACATCATTAACATGTAAATTAATCTCCATATTGCGAAAAGTATATTCTATATAACGAACTTTATTCCACTTTTGTGCGTGTACAACATTCAAACGGAGAGTTTGCTGTTGCGATGGATGGGTGAATTTATTACAGCGGATTGTATGAAAATGAAATTTAGTTATTTAATCATTTCCATTCAAAAGAAGAAATGCTAAAAGCCTTCGACACAATAAGAAGGTGATTCCAGGCTCACGAAAATGTTACAGATGAATTGTTAGGATACTTACAAAAGTGCGAAAATTTTTATGAACAGTGTATTTTTTAAAAGAAACCTGTACAAAGTATTATTACAGACTTTTTTAAAGCTAAGTATTTGGAATACTGAGAAAAAAAGGGAAAAGGTACGTTACGCTTTAGTTATTAATTTACTTCTCTGTACTATTGCATTTTTTAGACATTATTCTAATTAAATTTTTCTCATATGTCTACATTGCATTAAAAAAAAAGTTACTGTCCGAATTAAAATACATTTTTCCAATATTCCTATTTGATGTGTATTTTTCATTTTATGCATGTGTATTCTATTATACAAATTTCATGAATTTAGGTTGGTTTCTATTTAACGAATTTTCTTCATAACGAAGAGTTTAAATGTAACAATGAGACTTCGTTAAAGGGAAGAATCATTGTACTTAATCTTGTTTGAAGTAGAAGAAATTTCTGCAACGTTTACTCATTTTTTTCTTTGTGACTTAATTGAAGTAAAGTCGAGGTAAAATGTAGCCAATATTTTAAGTAAATAAATAATTGGCCACTTTTTAGTTCTGGTCCTCCAGTTTTCTTTTGGCGCTACGTCTTGGTTCGTTTTGGTTGAGTTTGCTTTCTCATAAAAATATGATTCCCTCCATCATAACACATTACATTTTTTATGTTTTCCAAGACATATTTAAAAAATTCGAACTTTTATAAAATTAGAAGGCTAATATATATATATATATATTTATTATTATTATTATCATTTAAAGATTTTTTAGAAAAAGTTTGCTAAGTTAAATAAAAGTATTTATAAATGCATGATATAATTAAACTAAAATATTTATTTATGTGAAATTGATGCTACAGAATATTTTAATGCCATTTACAGTTTTTCAAAAGTGTAACATGTCGACATGAATTTATATTTGTTAATAAGTAACGCATTACAGGGCTCCCCAACAAATACTTTAAAATCCATTCAATTGTTAACTATAATAAATATAAAATTTTAAAAAAGTTACGTATATGTAAAGCAGCGGATTAAGTTTGTAGGTAGTATCTCTAAAATTGGGTTAAATTTACGGCAATAGATGGTGTTGTACTACATAAAGATAAATCAAAAATTAATCAGTTTTTCTTCTTCCTTCTGTTAAATTGATGAATGTAAAAATAAACATTTTTATTTTTGATGTTTAAAAGTTATTTTCAGTATTTTTACTGGTTGAGATAGTGCAGCGCCATCTACTGACTAAAATTCGAATTATTTTTAAATTACATCTTTTGGAAAATATTAGGGTAAATTTCAACTTTGCTTCAGTTCTCGAAAACTAATTATTGCATTTTTTAGAGTGAGTAGGTGGTAAGAACAAGAAAGAGATTTTATATTTTGCGGCCGTGGAGGGGGAAGAATTTAAAATTTGTGAAGGGGACGTTAACAAGTCTACTTTTCGTTCCGGTTTTCGTCTTTGAAATATGGGCATTTTATTTTCAGTCAAAGAAAAAAAACCTGACTTATCCCTTTATAGCCTTTTTCTTTTCTTTTTTTTTCTTTTCTTTTTTTTTTCTTGGTACACAATAAATTAAAAATAGGGACTAAATACCTCTTTTTCCATACTAAAATATTTGCCTTGTATAATCGAAAAATGCCCGCCAATTAATAAAGCAAAAAATTACAGTTAAAAATTAGTGGTGTCCAAAAGCTTTTAGTAACGAGGCAAGCAAACTCTTCTTGCCCGAGCGGCGTTCGGGCAAAACTGTTGTTAAGGTTTTAAAACAGATTCTAAACAGAAAAGTAACAAGCTCCATTATGACTGATGTTGATGTTGATTTAATGTGAAATGTCATCCAATTCCATCATTATAAATTATCTTACGATATCTTCGCTGCAAAATATCTTTCAACATTTGTATAAAAGTAAAACATGCGTGAAAATAAAGGCTCTTTTAATGACAGTATAAAACTATAAACCTACATCTAAAAAAAGTTTTCATACTTCACATTTAAAAAAAAGTTAAAATGTATATAAAAGCAACTCTAACAAACTTCGCGTTTTAAATCTTTCAATACAAAAACAATTACTCGAAGTAGAACACAGAGAAGAAAAAAAATAAAACAAAAAATAATAAACCAACCCTTGATGATTTTCAATCTCATCTCCACGTTGCGTGATCCCCTACTCAAATTTTAAAAATTCTCTCTCTCTGTCTCTGTGTTCCTCGCATCATCAAAATCAATTTATCCCCAAAAAATACATTCTCTACAAGTCGAAAAAAAAAATCTCGCAAATTAAAGCTGTCCACATCTTAAAACATCATCACGAATTTTTCGTTCACTGAAAACACACATGCACGAAAGACTCACCGGAACGTTAAATTAATCGGTCCGTCTGCCCCCTCTCCCCCTTCTTCCCAACATGGAAACCTAACAATGGCGGCCGGTTGCAGTGTTGCCGCTTATCGGAACTAATTTTTCAAAATAAATCACCAATCGCAGTTTTGTGTGCGGCAACGAAAGATAGCCTCAGTTCTTTAGGGGCCGCAGATACGGACTAATTACATTGCCATTGTTTCTGTCGTTCTACGGAGGGGGCATTAACTCTTACCACCCCCCAACCCCTTAGTAATGAGCATCTGTGATAAATGTTCCAACACTGGTATAGCCATGGAGCGAAAGGCAAAGAAGATAAAGTAAAAATAAAGTAAAATAAAAAAAAAAAAGATTCGAATCACCCTTATTCCTTCTAACCAGCTTGCCGAAAACAAATAGTGTAATTGATAAAAACTTTCAACTTAGTTCATCAAGGAACACCATTGGAAATTACGTATGTCATCTTCCGAAAAACGCTGATAATGAAAGTTCTGCGGATCGAACAACGCCGCCCCCTCCCCGCATTACTCCTTTTTCAGCTTTTTTGTGTTGTTCTTATCCGAATCCTCACCCCCGTAGTGGAGTCCCTCCCCCCTCCCACTACAGTGTTCTTATCCAAGATATTGACTTGCTTGCAAATGTTCTGATGGATTCACGTGGAATATCCTCCATCGTTGACTTTCACTTTTTTATTCATTTTTTGGCTTACCGGAACGATTTTTTGCCCGCTCTTCGCCGCGTTTCTGGGCTCATTAACCTGTTGGCCCCGGCGCTTCGGAATGACTTTCTACAAGAGCCAACTCGAAAATTAACAAACAACAACAAAATAGAATTTTTTCCCATTCGTTCTCGAAAAATAATTTAGAGGTTGCACAACGTCATCTGGGACATTTTTTCCTCCCCCTTCGCATCGGATGTTCTTCTGGAATGTTAAATTTTTAATCGAGTTTGTCTGCTTTCTTAATGCTATCGTGGTGAAAAATCTGTGGAGCAATTTCCGCTAGGAGCACTCCATTTTTCCGCTGAGTAGATTAATTCTTTTAATGAACCTTTTTATTCTTTATATATAAACACTATATTTTCCTACATAAATAAATGAGAGAGAATGCATAAAAATGTGTTACAGTAAAATTTAATCTGTATAAAAGCCTATTCTAATACGCATAAAAGCCTTATAATATGCATAAAAGCCTATAAATATTACATGTTTTCAATAGAATTTTAATGCATGCTATTAAAAATTATACAAGTACTAATGTTATAAGTCAACATTTGCAAGCAAGTCAACATCTTGGATAAGAACACAGTAATATATAAATGAATGTTGTTATCAGATATATTAAGCTGATAAGAACATGTATAATACAAATGCTAATATTATACAGGGTGTCCGCTCTCAACGGTGTCCAATGGCTAATTTTTAAACCGTTCATAGACATATAGTTCCAACTACAAAAATGTTTTAAATGAGGTAAAGAAGGATTTTAAAAGTCGTTTTGATCAATAAAAACATTTGTTAAACAGTTACGAAATCTAACTTTTTATATGGTCCCCCGGTCCTATAAGTGATTTTAGTAAAAATTTCCTTTTATACTAACAAGTAAGACAAAAAAAAAAGGGGAAAAAAAAAGGTCCCATTCATCTAGCACTAAAATTTACCGAGTTATGAAACTTTGAATTGCATGACTTTTGCAAAATTTTTTTGCATCTGAACACAGGTGAGTTGAGCTATGCTTCGAGAAGTCGTAGACAAATTGCTTAAAGTATTAGAAGGATTTATTTCGCGTGTACGTTTCTACATTGCAGCCGAAGGGAGTCTCTTCGAGCAAGTTTTAAGATAACTTTATTTTTTATTAATTAAGTTTTAGATTAGATAATGTAATGGCATTTTAAAATAAGTATCATTTTGTAAAGAATTGCGACTGCTGCTTTTCATCATTTCATTTAACACAAATTCTGTTATGTTTTAACACGTATTTTTTGTACAAGTTGTATATTTTTCTTTAATAGTTCAGAATGAAATTAGATTTCAAATTTATATTGTAATTTTAATTTTACTCTCGACTATAATTTTGTTTTATATCTGATGATATTTCTAGTAAATTTCTGAATGACCCCTATTTCACAGCAAACTAGTATGTTGTGGCCATCACAAAACTTTCTTCTATATAAATCACGTCAATTAAATCATTTAAATAGTACAAGAAATAACAACGATTTAGCACCAATTCACATCAAAGTATATCTGAATTTGAAGTTGGATGAAAATCCGTGCATTAGTTCTTGAGATAGAGCTATAGCGGAAATTCTGAAAAATGTAGCATAGCAGCGCCACCTGTTGAGCAATTTACACCAAAAATAAGCAGCACTAAATGATATCAAGGTATACCTGAATCTGAAGTTTGTTGAAAATCCAAGCATTAGTTCTTGAGATAAAGCTATTACGGAAATCGCAAAAATACAGCATAGCAGCGCCACCTGCTCAGCGATTTACACCCAAAATTAAACAGCACTAATTTATACGTCCATTCATGTCAAGGACTAACTAAATCTGAAGTTTGATGAAAATCCGTGCAATAGTTCTTGAGATACAGCTCTTGCGGGAATCGTAAAAAATGCAGCACAGCAGCGCCACCTTTCGGGCGATTTACAACAAAAATTAAACAGCACTAATTTATATAAGGGGCTAACTGAATCTGATGTTTGATGAAAATTCGTGCATTTTGTCTTGAGTTAGAGCTATTGCGATAATCATGAATAATGCAGCATAGCAGCGCCACCTGTTGGGCGATTTTCACAAAAAAGTAATCAGCACCAAACTATTTCTTGGACTAACTAAATCTGAAGTTTTATGAAAATCCGTGCAGTAGTTATTGAGATATAGCTATTGAAGAAATCGTGAAAAATGCCGCATAGCAGCGCCACCTATTGGGTGATTTTCACCAAAAACTAATCAGGTTCAGTTTATATGAAGGTCTAACTAAATATAAAGTTTTGTGAAATTCCGTGCATTAGTTCTTGAGAAAGAGCGCCCACAAAATTTTTGTCACATACAGACTCACAGACAGAGTGACAGACAGACTCACAGACAGACATTTTCTAAAAACCATCAAATCGTGTTCTGGGCATTCTAAAACGTATAAATCCGTCAAAAACCGGAAGTCGAAATTTTTCACGAATCCAATACTTTCTTCTTGTAAAGATAGAAGAAAGTAAAAAGATGCTTCAACTTTAAACAGTTATTACTCGGTCAGTTTTAATCGTAGGCTTTATTTATTTATTTATTTATTTTGTCTTACTTCTTAGTGTAATAGGATATTTTTACTAAATATAACTTATAGGACCGGGGGACCCTATAAAAATTTAAGAAATGTTTTTATGTTTTTATCGCTTTTAAAATATTACTTCTTTACCTCATTTAAAACATTTTTGTAATTGGAACTATATGTCTATGCCTCACGGTTTAAGAATTAGCCATTAGGCACCGTTGAGAGTAGACAACTTGTATACTATAATAGCATACTTATAAATTCCATTATACTATACAAAATACATATTTTAATAAAATTTCAATGCGTGCTATTAAAAATTTAATTATTTTTGCCACTTAACTTTAATGAGGTATCTATGTGCAACATCTCCAACCAGCTGAACAAATTGCCTACCCCGTGATCTGACTGTTATGCGGGATGTTTTTTTTTTAAGGATCATGTTCATGGGCTTCCGTGGAATTTTGAATACATTCTTAGATAAAAAAGTGTCATTAACTTAGGGTTTCAAGACATCTTGTTTCTCCAAATCAGTTTTGGTCTGTCATCTAAAATGTTCTGGATTGCAATTTCTCTGGGGTTAGTAAAAGAAAGTGTCGTGGGAAGTGTCTTTTTTAAAAAAAGTGTAGTGGGATTTTAAATTTATTAATACTAAAAATTATAACGCAAAAAAAATAACTATTTTATTTATAGAATTTGTTGGCGAACAGTTTATTACATTTTTATCCACATTATATTTTGATTCGGCTGTAATCAGATAATATTACCAAAACAAATAAAATGTTGCGAAAAAGATTTAAGTAATACAATTATAAGATTCACAATCCCGTCTGATTTCTTGTTTTGAAAATCCCGAGTTCACTTTATGCCAAATCCCGGAATTTCGGGATGATAAAATTTACAAAATTTTATTCATGAAAAGTGAAAAAGTTAGTCTAAATTTTCGAGCGAATTTAGAATACTAGCTTATATCCCTGAGGTGTACTGTATATTCCCTGATGAAGGGCGCCTACAATTAATTACTCTTGAAACTATGGTCATATTCTTTGATATTTTATTTGCGATAAAAGAATTTTTGCTTTACATGATGCATTGAACATATCTTTCATGGTTTTTTGTAGTTGTTGTTTTGTTTTCAGGGGATTTTTACGTTCAGTAAATGACGCAATTATTAAGAAAAACGGGGTTAAGAGTATTTTTAAATGAATTTGTTTTACCTGTTGGCAGCAATGCAAACAGAAATTAGTGTGATGATCGGATCGGATCAACACGTAGGTTTTCAACTCTATTTTACGAGACGAACATTATTATTTTCATACTTGCTTATCAAGTAACGTATGATTTCTTTATGTTACCATCTAATTTTTCTGTGAAGAAATCTTTATTTTTTTGCCAAGGAAGGACTGGGGTTGTTTTTTAAAGTAAATGCCATGTCATCCTCACTCAAACAACGCATCTACGTTAGAAATTAACCGTAGTAAAAAGTGCTGCTAAGAACGATTTAGGGAAGCAATACATAAGCAGAGAGTCTGAGCATGAGCTATTTACATGTGTCACCAACTCTGATATATAAAGGCACTCTAATCGGAAAATTAAAAATAATAATAATAATAATAATAATAATAATAATTCTTATTTTCAGAAAATTTTTAAACGTCAAAGAAATCCAGAGAAAATGTTCGTTAAATATAGTAAATGAACTTAGTCTAGTTGAGCAATAGTGTAGCCATTAAAAAATTAAATAGTCTCAAGTCTCACTACTGTGATATATAAAGGCACTCTAATAAGAGTGAATTTTCCTTATTCTCATAAAATGTTTGAACGTCAAAGAAATCCAGAGAAAATGTTCGTTAAATATAGTAAATGAACTTAGTCTAGTTGATCAATAGCGTGGCAATTAAAAAATTAAATAGTCTCAAGTCTCACCACTGTGATATATAAAAGTACTCTGATCAGAATGAATTTTTCTTATATTCAGAAATTTTTTAAACGTCAAAGAAATCCAGAGAAAGTGTCTATTAAATACACTAAATGAACGTAGTCTAGTTGATCAATAGTGTAGCAATTAAAAAATTAAATAGTCTTAAGTAGGCATTTTGAAATTACAACAAATAGAATAATTAGTAAAATAGATATATAACTGGTAAAATATTTATTAGAATAAACGTTTTAAATTCAGACTAATTATTAATGCATTATCACATAATTAATATTTCAATTATTTTAGATAGAAGATTTAAAATACTGAGATTCCTGAAAATTACCAAATAAATGAAACAGCCGGGAGTTAAAGCCTCCTGAAACAAAATATATTTCATATATAATAAAAAAAAATCACAAAGGAAAATACAGGAGTTTGGACTATCAGTGCATATTCACTCACATTTCTTGTTAGAATACGTAAGAGATAAATCTCTCGAAAATTCTTGAAATCTTACATGCAGTAATACTAATGTGAAAGAAATGAAATATGTAACTGCAAGTTGAAGGTTTCAAATATTAAGCAAAACGCGCTCAAAATAAAAAGGCGGCTTGCAAAGCCTGACATTGAGGTCTCTGATCTGCACAGGTATTGGTTACCAATAAAATCGATATTTAAAAAACTTCTTTATGTATAGAGGATTTTTTTTTTTTTGTAGTTTTTTCTTTTCTTTTTTTTAAAGATGTATTGCCGAACATTGAAGACAAAAAATTGGAAGAGTTTATGTGTCTTAAAAAAATTGTCTTCGTATGAATAATTACAGGCATCCCCCGACTTACGTAAATTCGCAGTTACTTAATAAATCTCGAAAATTACATTTGTGAACAGATTAGCGCGTTTGATACGCAGTTGCATATTTTTTATATTTATTTTATAAATTATATAAGATATAAAACACAACCATAATATAGTTTATATATTAGATATTGTTATATTTTTATTTGTATATACCAGGAATGGCGAACCTATGGCACACGTGCCCTAAGTGGCACGCTGCAGATTATTTTTGGCACGGCACAGATTCAGGTTCTAGATCAAAATATAGTAGAATTTCACAAAATACATTAATTAATCTGAATGATGTCTCTGTTTATCAGAATTCGATTAGCTCGGTTGGTTAACATTGTCGTACAGATTGAATAAACTGGAATATAACTTAATGTATCCTAACCAAGCTCAATATTGGCTCACAAAATTTTAAGAATAAGAGAGAATTAGGAGATTATCAAAAAATAAAGATTAAAAAGCATTATAAGCAAAAATGTCGAATTGTTAAATTATAACAACTTTTAAATCAATTCCAGACACTAAAAGCTGTCGATTCTGGCACTTGCTGTTTTGACATTTTTTTTCTGTGAGGCATTCTTTCCGAAAAATTCAAGTAAAAATCTCTTGTCAAATGAGCCCAATTCAACATGCATTCTCTTAAAAATAACTAAATACGAATCTGATATAAATTATTTAGCATCTAAGATGAGACACCAGAAATAATATTTTTAAAATAAGTTTTTAAAGTATAACGTCAAATATTACATATATTTTTAATGTTAAAAACAAAAATTTGATTCATTATTATTTGATCTATTAAAATATTTTACTTTTGGCACGTTATGATCACGTAAAATATATTTTTGGAAATATTTGGCGCATGGATGTGAAAAAGTTCGCCGTCCCTGGTATATACAATCAAATCTATAACAAAACAACTGAATCTTTTTTGTTAGTTATTCATAGTAGTCATCTAATTCATTAATAAGTAACAGTTTGTGCTTATCAAGGATTATTTTATTTTGTGATTGCTATTCATTTGTCTTGCCATCATAAATTCATGGAGAATAGGTTAAATGAGTCCTCCTTAATTATTTCTTATTTTTATAGTCGTTTGATATAGATTCAAAACTGTTATTAATCAATTCATCAATATTAGATTTATAAATTCCGTATTCCACAAGATATTTGAAAAGTGTTCTTTAAGTTTGTTTTTATATTTTTCCATACGTTTACAGTTTATGTACGAGCAAATACTGTCGCATGATGCTTTATTTATAAAATAATACGGTATAAATGAAATGCATATATATCTACATAATAAATATTGCAGTTTCTTACAAAATTTTACTTAAGGCTCTTACAAATTCGACTTGCGTAAAATTCAAGTTACATAAAACTTTACGGAACGCATTACTTATGTAAGTCGAGGGATGCCTGTAATCATATACCTATTCTCAACTAATATGTAGCGTACAACAATGATTGGGGTATCATTGGATAGGATTTTTTGCCCACATCTGACACATTGCATACTGAATTTAACTAATATGTAGCGTACAACGGTGAATGGGGTACCATTGAATAGGATTTTTTCGTCCCATCTAACATTGCATACTGAATTTTCTTTATACTTTTAGGTTAAGTATCATCATACATATTATTTCTGTTGCCAAGATCTCCTTTTCTATGCACATACAAAACGCACAACGATGAATGGGGTATTATACGAAAGTTTTTTTAACCGACTTTTGACAAAGTACACCCATATTTCGTTAAAATAAGTTGTTTGATTTAAAAAATTGCAGTTAATTATAAATTAGAGTAGAGCGCCGATTATCCGAACAAGTCGGGACCGACTCTAGTTTGGATAAACGGACAGGCAATTTAAGGATGTTCCTGACTATACTGAAACCTTCACACTTTATCCAGGTTTAGGACTGGCAGCACCAGTTAGTGCTAGCGTGTTTCAAAACTTTTTTTTGTTTGTTTGTTTACTTTTTTATCATTTAAAATTTTCTCTTTTCTCTTTTTATCATTTTCTGAACTCCAGAGATTATAATTTAAGCAAAAACGCTTTCGATTGTTGTCTGTTTCAAAACAGACGTTCTTTCCAATGCTGCCGTATCTCAAATTCTTCTTAAATACGCTAGTTGAATAGGATAAGAGTTCTTCTGCCATTCGAGCCATTTCATAGCTGTTTCCAAACATTCAAAGGCTTCGTTATGTGAGGGACCTGGATCATTATCAGAACATTCTTTTTCATTTCTTCATTTTCTTTTTCCTCTTAAATCTCAACCACAACCTCATAATCATTAAAATGTTTTTTGAGAGAATATAATAAATGGATGTTGTTCGGATAAATGGAAGTTCGGTTAATTGGAGTTCCGATAATTGGCGCTCTACTGTATTGAAATCAGAAAATAAGCTCAAAGAAGGCAGTGCAAAAGCCTCGCAGGGGTTTATTTGTAAAATTAATGAATGAATATTTCATATAAAAGGGAGAGCCCGAGCCTCATCAGATCCTCCTTTTCCTACGCCCTTGTTGTTTATAAATGAATATTCAGAAAATGCATCTATTCAAAGGTGCATACATAGAAAAGATGTTTGTGCGAACCAGTCCAATATGCAGAATAAACATAAAATAACTTACCCTATTCCGAGCGACCTAGTTTAAATTCCAGTGAAAATATCCTCGTGAAATTTGGCAAGTGCATGAAATGGACTATGGCGAAGATTTTCAACTCCTATGGCCTAGGATACTGTTATGTTCTTAAAGGAGATACTTCACTCATGTGAAAACACCTACTCATTAATGTTAATCCTATAGGAGATTTTTATGTATCTCGTTTTTCGCTTGCATTTCCGTAATTTTTTTTTTTTTTTTTTTTTTTTTTTTTTTTTTTTTTTTTTTTACGTTGGATAGCTGAGGTCGATCTCTACAAAGGCTGTTTTTTTTTTACTTTTTTTTTATTTTGTTTGGACTTTTTTTTTATGAGGATACTTTCACTTTCGAAATCGGTTCCAAAAATGAAAGTATCCTGATAATAATAAAAAAAAAAACATGTAAACGAAATCGAAAAAGTAAAAAACGGCCTTTGTGGATATCGAACTCAGCTATCCAACGCAGAAAACATCATTTAAAAATATTGAAATACAAACAAGATATTTTTAAAAAGTTCTCCCATATAGGATTAACATTTACGGGCGGGTGATTTCGTGTGACTGAAATTTAAGTGCGGGGCTTGTCGCCAGGTCGCAAGGAAATCTAAGAGAAAAGGTAATTAGACTGTGGGGTTTCAATAACTTAATAAGAATTAGTGTTAATCTAGCCTTTGTGGCGCTTAAAATTGGATACAATGCGAAAAAATGCACATCATCAGATAAAGATTTTTTGTAGCGCTCAACTACCCAGATCATTTGAGTCCCTGATCGGTAATAAGCAATTCCCAAAAATGTCAACTGATTCAGCCTTTATAACATTTCCTTTTTTTTTTCCTCCAGAGATATATAATTTTGATAATTTTCAATACGAAACATAGCTTATATTATCTTTCTAAATTGTGTACAATTCTAAACGATGTAACTAATAATTCTAAACTATGCTTATTATGGGGTTTTGCTTTTTGAAAATCGATGATCGCCGGAGAGGGGTGGTGTAAATATTTTACTTGTGACTAGAATTTTTTTTTTTTTTTTTTCCGACTACCAGATTTTAGCAAATCTGCAATTCTCTTCTTAAGTGTGCCGTGAAAAGTTTTTAAAGTTTATTATAGTATTACTATTTCTGTAGGGTTGAAGCATAGTGCCTAGCAACAGCTTTATGAAGGTTCTCTATCGTCAAGTGTGTTTTGACTTTTTGCGTGCGATCGTGTTGTCCTGAATTCTAACATTTGTGCGTGGTTGAGCTAACTAATCTATTATTTCTTAAAGTTTCGCAAAATGTACCTGAATCTCCAGGAATCTGATTTTCACTGTTATTTTGTGCAATGATATGATAATTATGTATCTGTAGTTGTGTAGTTGCTATAAATATACTGTAGGAGATTCGATGGATTTAGAAGCATCTTGCCCATAGTGGTCAATTTGTCTGGAATTTCACTGCATCATGTTTTTGAGCTTAGACCACGCCACGTGCTGCGACGCAAGCGAAGCTTCCATTTGTTTGTTTGTCTTTTTTTTTCTTTTTTTTTTTCCGAGCAAAGTCTAGGGTTGCGAGTTCGCCAGCCTGGTAAGGTGTTAAGGTTCAATCTTTTGAATAAAAGAACATTGGAATCCACGGGGTTCCCTTTGATAGTGATACTACCATGGTTAAAGTGATACTTTATTGTCCCAGTGTTTTTAGTGACACTTTATAATGAGCTAAAGTGACTTACTTCGGGTTGGGTTGATTTTTGACGGCCAATTATCTACACGAGGGATATAGGCCCTAGGGGGAGTGCCTTCCGTGGAGGTCTTTCTAGAGGAACCTAATCCGCATTAACGCATGGAAATCCACGGTTCGAAGAAAACCAAGAAAACTCCGAACGATTAGGCCGACGGGCGCGATTGGGTTCGAAACCAGCACCTCCCGTCTACCAGCTTCGAGAGCAGAACCTCTCAGCCACTGGTGGGGCGTGACTTACTTCGGATCCTGCAGAGCGGTCATTTGTTTTGACCTGTTTCAATTTAAAAGGTTTCCTCAGAAGAAAGGAAAACGCTAATGTTAAGTCTATGGGAGTGTTATTTTCAAATTTCTCGCTTTTGATTTTAATATTTTTGAATATTTTTTTTTTTTTTTTGCCTTTTTTGCATAGGATAGCTGAGGACGACTACAACTGCGTTAGTTTTTACTTTTTCGATTTTGGTTATAGTTTTTTTTTTTTTTTTTTTTTTAGAATAGAATAATTTCAACTTCAGAACCGGTTCCGAAAGTGAAACTAATTTTAAAAAAGAAATCGAAAACGAAAATTGAAAAAGTAAAAACTAGACCGGTTGTAGAACGTCCTCAGCTATTCTATGCGAAAAAAAAAATCAATAAAAAATATTAAAATCAAAGCAAGAAATTTGAAATTAACGCTCCCGTAGAATCAACATTAGTGTTCTTCTTTCTTTGCATGACTGAAGTAGCCTCTAAGAGGCTACTTCACGCGGAAACACCCGCTCGCTAATGTTAATCCTATAGCAGGATTTTTTTAGAATATCTTATTCGCATGTCGATATTTTTAAATAATTTTATTTTGCATTGGATAGCTGATGTTGATGTCTACAAAGTCCGCTTTTTACTTTTTTTATTTTGCCCGCAGATTTTTTTTTATTAGGATACTTTCCCTTTTAGAACCGGTTTCGAAAGTGAAAGTGTCTTCAAAAAACATTGCAAACAAAATCGAAAAAATCAAAAAAAAAAAAAAAAAAAAAAAAGAACGACCTTTGTAGACATTGATCTCAGCTATCCAATGCTAGGGGGGAAATAGTAATTTAGATAATTGTTTTTTTATTGTTGTTGTTGCTACAATTTAACAAATGGAACAGAAAATGTAATAAATTAAAAAAATTTTAAACTTTGTATGCTGAAGAAGACAAATGGATAGTGGATATTTTGGAAAGAAAAAGAAATAAGAGTTTTGAAAGACTTCTTTTTTTTTTTTTTTTTTTTTTTTTTTTTTACGCTGAAATCTGCCTAACCACCTAATATTCCCTCCCTGAAAGTTAAATGAATAAACAAAACAAAACAATTCTTAGAGAGAAATTACTCCCTTCGGCAAAAAAAATTACTCTAATGCCTACTATTCTCATTGATAGAAATTGGTAAATTTCAAGGGGTTTTTTCCCTACCATTTGTACCATCTAGCCACTAAACACAGGAAAACGCATTTTTAGTGGCAGAAAACTCTAAAACGTCACATATAACTTTAAAAAATTACACTGCAGATTCTAAGACATTTGATATTTTGTGAAGTGATATCAAAATAAATACGATTTGAAGAGGATATGTTGAGGCTACTGTTCCGCATATTTACTAGTAGAATTACATAATGCAACCATCTAAACTTCTAATTACGCTTTCGTGATTGTGTATAGTTAATACTAAAACAAATTATAACTTATGTATGGTGCACACTAAACTCTAGACTTGCGTGGCTTACTTCTGGAAGGTCTACTACTGGTAGATTAAGAAATTTACTATACTCACCACTACTGGACAGTGGAGAAAGGTAACATTTTTTATATTTTTCGTTTTTTAAACTTTGAATTTTTAATACTTGGAAATTTTTTCCAGAGAGAAACATTCGTCCTGCATACAAATTTGAATGTTTATTCTGATAGATGAAAGCTAGGACTAGACTGAAACAACATATGGATCAATATCTGAAAACCGGATAATTTCATCCCAAAATTTTTATTTTTTTAAATTAATGTAGCAATCTCCACATACAATTATATGCTCTGATACATGTTTTGTCATTTAACAGACACTTTCTTCCATAAACGTTTATCCTACGCATAAAATATACATCCTTGATCTCAAAACACTGCAGCATTTAAATCATAATCAGTGTCTAATATTGGGACTGAGATGATGGGGACTGAGGTGATATTTTTGTCTCAACAGCTGCACAGTCATTTTGATGAATCATTTTGCACACATGTAAATTGTTAAATGTGCCATGTGATATTTGTATGTTACATACATAAAGTTACAATAAGCTTTTTTTATAAATAAAAAGTTAAATATGGGGACATGAATGATGCTATAAAAAAACACTCATCCCTATTCAGAACAAAAACTAAATATTTCTAAATATGAAACAAAGAAAAGAACAACTTACATTCATCCATGGTGGTTAGTTGAATTTTAGTTGCTGTTGCAATGGAAATAATTATACCAGCGCCATCTAATATCTGTAATGTGTGTTTAGAGGGACTGAGATGATGGTCAACCCCTAGGAACAAATATATTTACTACAATATTTTACTATACAATCTATACTAATAAAGGATAATTATATTTTCCCATACTGTATACATACAATGGCGGTCAAAAGTTTCCGGCCAGTTAGTTTCTTTGGTTTGTTTGCCAGAATGTTTCAGCGAAGAGGTAGCGCAATTGTTCAAAAGTTAGGAATATGCAAATGACCTCTGACAATGTGATCATTTTGATTGGTACTGAAGACACTTGATCCAAAGGGGAGAAATTCAAAATTCGCGTGTACAAAAGAGTTTCCGGCTATTCATCATTCGTTAGTTTTTGCTATCGGTAAAGTGTCTTTTTGGCCGTGTTTGTTAATTAATACACGTGAATAAGGTAGTTGAAGTTAAAAAATGAAAAGTTCAATAGTTATTGTTCGTAAATAACTGATTTGTTTGTCGCTAAAGGGCCAATCGTTTCGAGAGATTTCGGTAAAGTTATCTTTCGAAAATCTACTGCGAACGATGTTTTAAAATATATGTAAAGATGGTTTTGCCGCGGTTCGGGAGACCCCGCAAAACGACTATTCGTGTGGGTAGAATTATCAGGAGATAAGCGGTTGATGACCCCGCATACAAATGCCGCTGCAATATCCCGCGATTTGCGGAATGAAAATGTAGCTGAAATAAGTCGGTCTACCGTGTCAAGACGCTTACGTGAGGTAGGACTTTATGAAAGAGTCGGTGTTAAAAAACCTTTCATAGGTAAAAAAATTCAGAGGCCCGACTGGCGTTTGCCAAGGAAGAGAAAGACTGGTCAAGTGAAATCTGGAAAAAGTACTATTTTCCTATGAATCGAAGTTCAACTTTTTTTGGGTGTGATAGCAGACACTATGCCCAATGACGTAAAAACAAAAGATATGATTCGAGATATGTTATTCCTACAATGCAGCATGGCGGACGACGCGTTATGCTGTGGAGAGCATTTCCTGGAAAAGGCGTCGGTCTGTTAGTTGAATTCCGCAGCAAGATGAATGGTGCAATGTATAAGGATATCTTGTAAGATCATTTGCTGCCTTATTGGAGGAAAAATTTTGGTCGCAACTATTTACTTCAGCATGATAACAACACAAAGAATACATGCAAGTTCGTCAAGCAATGGCTATCTCACAAATATATTCCGCCTTTGAAATGACCAGAGCTATCACCCGATCTGAATCCAATAGAAAATCTTTGGAACAAACTTGACAAATGCATGCGGAATTATAAATATTCCAATTCAGCAGAATTTCCCCACAATTTCAAGAAGACTGGAAAACACATACCATAGACAATATTCAACCGAATTTATGCCACGTCGCACGGTGGGGCAAAATCCCGAAAAGCTGGCCAAAATATGAAAACGTTATTTAAATGCCACGAAATTTCGTACACAGGTGTTTCTCAGGATGCTTATCTCGATTCTAAAATTAAAATTCCAAAAAACAAAATGGCGGATCCAATATGGCGGACTTACAATTAAAATGCTTTGAAAGTTATTCTATTTCTATGAAATTTCGTATATATGTACTTTTAAGGATGCTAAGTAAGATTAAAAAATTAAATTTTAATAAATGGCGAATTAAAAAAAAAACAATTAGATTTAAATAAAATATTTCGAGATTCGAAATTAAAAATATTCGCGGCTAAACGTTACAATGTATTTTCAAGGACCAAGATATTTTTAACCGAAATTAAACAATGAATATTTATTTATGAAATACAATTAAGTAAATTAATGAAAAATAAAATACTACAAGGTTTAATTTCTATATATTATTAAAATAAAACGAAAGGATATTCTGAAATTCATCGTCTGAATCATCTGTAGTATATTAAGTAGACTCTTCAGAAGGGGGGTCGAAATATTTTACAGAAGTTTCTGTGTCTCTAGGGGCAAGGATATGAATTTCTTGAATGGTCATTTACGTAAGCTTGAAATGAAGGGATCTCATAACATTAAAAGCCGCAAAAAAATCTTTAATTGTTTAGGTCCTACTGCATTTTAGGGAGAAATCTCGATACCTTTTGATCAATTTGTTGCACGATTCTTGAGCGTCTCCCGACATTTGCCCAACAGGCAATAATGAGGAAGCTATTATTTCTGTGCCACTGAAGTTGGCATATAGGACTAGGAATACAATTCGACGAATTTACAAGCTGTTTGTGATCTATAATCTACGAAACTGGTCAAACGAGTCTTAAGAAATTACTTGTAAAATGACGTGGAATCGTTTGATCAAATCTTTGTCACTCTCCTTATGAAAGCAGAAATAGTTGGGTTTTCAAAGAATCGACGAGCTGTATTGTAATCATTTGTGCTTCCAAATCCGAACTTTGATTTATCAACGAGAAGTCCTAATTGTAAATGAAATCTTTTTTGTAAATTTTGTTTTGCAATTTTCATTTTTTTTCTTCTCGTCAGGAGTGCACACTTGCCATTCCTTTATATCCCGTTTGTATGTCAAATGCAAGCTACACTCAAAACATCTTATACAGGCATGTAACGTGGACATCCCGAATTGTAAAGGATTTTCCTTCACTTTTAGTTTGAAAATGTCATCAAGATTATTAAACTGTTTTGAAGTTGCCTGATATAGGTATCAACGTTGAGTTGACAAATTACTAGTAATGGCATTAAAAATTTACAATCAATGATCGTTAAAGCTAGTTTGTAATTAACACCTACTTATTTTCTATCAATGTTTGTTTTAAAAAGAATAAGTTTACTCTCCTGATCTGTAATATAATCCATTTCACAGACAGTAGCTTCCATATTTTCGTGCAAAAAATGGATTCTGATGGGCCTAAAAAATCGAGGAGATGAAGATCTCTAATTTTTTCAGATAAAGATATCTGAATTGTTCGCAACACTTACGAGTTCTAGTGGCACTAGAGAAGTGAAAAAGTTATTTGAACCAAATTTCTACCATCATCAACACTGAACTTTTGTTTAAAAGTACTTTGACCAGATGTACTATCACATCCCCACTTGCAAATCGAATTCAGATTGCTAATGTTCTCGGAAGTCAGATTCTTAATAATTTCCGTTTGCACTAATAAAATACGCTCAGTAGTATGATCTAACAAAGATTGCAATTGACAAGATAATTCTTCTAATTACGATAGAATACACAAAATTATTAGCTATAAAGATAAGAAAATATATTTCTGTCGGATCTATGATGGAGAATAATTTTCATTTTTTTCTACTAATTTTGCTTAACAAATTCATTTATGCTTATGATTACAATATTTATTTGTAACATAATACATAATAATCTATCACAAAGCTGAATAATCTAAAAATTTCAAAAATGTTTGCCAGATAAATTACTGTGAAAAGTTTATATTTCAGAATTTTTGAAGCGATTAAAAAAAAGTCCTTCCGGCCAGTGCCGGGAGGAAGAGGTAGCTTTCATAATCTTTATTTTTAAAAAGCCAACTTATATCATGCAAACACACGAAGCTCAATTTAGTGGAAACCGAATGTAGGAGATTCAATACTAATTTTTATCAATATAATGAATGAGAATTTCGCGAAATTAGTCAGCTTTATCCAAGCTGCTTTTCTTTAAAGTAACTTATATTTGGCTGCCAAATTCGGCAATTTCTTAAAGTGCCTGTCATTTTAAGACAACATGGTGGATGAGGCTAAGCAGTGAACTTGGTCGAGACCTTAGTAATTGCTGTGCACATGCTCACTCACATCGGAATCGGTTAATATATAGGAGTGCTGTCGCATGCAAAAAATCAGATTTTTCAAAATGTCACCCACAATAGAAATTGAAACTGCTATATCTGAGCCATTTTTTAAGGTAATGACAAACAAAAAATGCTCCTGAATCCTTATATCAAGATCAAATACTTAAGAAAGAAACCTTTTTCAATTTCTAATTTTTTTGCACCTCACTTTAAATATATATATATTTTTTAATTTAATGGCCGCCATTTTGAAACAAGATGGCTGATGAATCTGGCCAGCGAACTTGGTCGAGGTGTTGATGTATACTATCCACATGCCTTCTTACATCGAAATAGGCGAATACGTGTGTTATCGCGTGACAAATACAAGATCGTTTCAAAATGTTAGCCATGCTAGAAATTCAAAGTGCTATAAATGAACCATTTTTTAAGATATCAACAAAAGAACAAATTTTCAGAAACAAAAACTGCTCCGGAATCTTTGTATCAAGGCCAAACACATAAAAAAAAATCGTTTTCATTTTCCAATTTTTTAATACCTCATTTTGAATTTTAAATTTAATTTTTTTTAATGGCAACCCTTTTGAAACAAGATGGCGAATAAAGCTGGCCAACGAACTCGGTCGAGACATTGGTATGTGCTATGTACAGACCAAGTTACATCCAAATAGGTTCATAAATACGCCTGTTATCGCGTGATAAAAATCAGGTCGTTTTAAAATGTCAGCCACAAGAGAAATTCAAAATGCTATTACTCAGCCATTTTTTTTTAGATATAGACGAAAGAAAATCTTTTCCGGAATCTTTGTATTAAGGTCAAACACATACAAAAAAAAAAAACCTTTTTCATTTTCCAATTTTTTGGTATCTCATTTAATTTTTTTTATTTTTTAATTTTTTTAAATGGCGCCATTTTGAAACAAGATGGCGGATGAAGCTGGCCAACGAACCCGGTCGAGACATTGGTATGTACTATGTATAAACGAAGTTACATCCAAATCGGTTCATAAATACGCCTTTTATCGCGTGACAAAATTCAGGACGTTTCAAAATGTCAGCCACGCTAGAAATTCAAAATGCTATAACTCAGTCACTTTTTAAGATATAGACGAAACAAAAACTGCTCCGGAATCTTTGTATAAAGGTCAAATACATAAGAAAAAAATATTTTTCCATTTTTAATTTTTTGGTACCACATTTCAAGTTTTAAATTTTTTTAAAATTTTTAAATGGCCGCCATTTTGAAACAAAGTAGCGGATGAAGCTGGCCAACGAACTCGGTCGAGAGATTGGTATGTACTATGTACACACCGAATTACATGCAAATCGGTCCATAAATACGCCTTTTATCGCGTGACAAAATTCACGACGTTTCAAAATGTCAGCCACGCTAGAAATTCAAAATGCTATAACTCAGCCATTTTTT
This sequence comes from Maratus speciosus, assembly GCA_963932465.1. Lineage (NCBI taxonomy): Eukaryota > Metazoa > Arthropoda > Arachnida > Araneae > Salticidae > Maratus > Maratus speciosus. The sequence goes on along the minus strand of OZ010792.1, from coordinate 519,912,593 downwards.
AAGATATAGACGAAACAAAAACTGCTCTGGAATCTTTGTATAAAGGTCAAATACATAAGAAAAAAATATTTTTCCATTTTTAATTTTTTGGTACCACATTTCAAGTTTTAAAATTTTTTAAAAATTTTAAATGGCCGCCATTTTGAAACAACACGGCGGATGAAGCTGGCCAACGAACTCGGTCGAGACATTGGTATGTACTATGTACACACCAAATTACATCAAAATCGGTTCATAATTACGGGAGTTACAGTGTGACATAGGTCAGATATATATATATATATATATATATATAGATATATATATATATATATATATATATATATCAATTTTGAACGGAGGGTGGTTTCGGGGTCTGGGGGTCATGATCGATGAAAATATACCAAAATTTTTTGAAATCGCTTTCCTCCGAACGGCTGCAATAGGTAGCTTTTTTGTAAAGAAAGCTACCTAAATGACATTTAGGTAGCTTTCTTTACAAAAAAGCTACCTATTGCAGCCGTTCGGAGGAAAGCGATTTCAAAAAATTTTGGTATATTTTCATCGATCATGACCCCCAGACCCCGAAACCACCCTCCGTTCAAAATTGATATATATATATATATATATATATATATATATATATATATATATCTATATATATATATATATATATATATATCTGACCTATGTCACACTGTAACTCCCGTAATTATGAACCGATTTCGATGTAATTCGGTGTGTACATAGTACATACCAATGTCTCGACCGAGTTCGTTGGCCAGCTTCATCCGCCGTTTTGTTTCAAAATGGCGGCCGTTTAAAATTTTTAAAAAAATTTAAAACTTGAAATGTGGTACCAAAAAATTAAAAATGGAAAAATATTTTTTTCTTATGTATTTGACCTTTATACAAAGATTCCGGAGCAGTTTTTGTTTCGTCTATATCTTAAAAAATGGCTGAGTTATAGCATTTTGAATTTCTAGCGTGGCTAACATTTTGAAACGTCCTGAATTTTGTCACGCGATAAAAGGCGTATTTATGAACCGATTTGGATGTAATTCGGTGTGTACATAGTACATACCAATCTCTCGACCGAGTTCGTTGGCCAGCTTCATCCGCCATTTTGTTTCAAAATGGCGGCCATTTAAATTTTTTTTTTAATTTTAAAATTTGAAATGTGGTACCAAAAAATTGAAAATGGAAAAATATTTTTTTCTTATGTATTTGACCTTTATACAAAGATTTCGGAGCAGTTTTTGTTTCGTCTATATCTTAAAAAATGGCTGAGTTATAGCATTTTGAATTTCTAGCGTGGCTAACATTTTGAAACGTCCTGAATGTTGTCACGCGATAAAAGGCGTATTTATGAACCGATTTGGATGTAACTTCGTTTATACATAGTACATACGAATGTCTCGACCGGGTTCGTTGGCCAGCTTCACCCACCATCTTGTTTAAAAATGGCGGCCATTTAAATTTTTAAGAAAAATTTAAATTTAAAATGTGGTACCAAAAATTGAAAATTGAAAAAATATTTTCTTCTTATGTGTTTGACCTTGATAAAAAGATTCGGGAGCAGTTTTTGTTTCGTCTATATCTTAAGAAATGGCTGAGTTATAGCATTTTGAATTTCTAGCGTGGCTGACATTTTGAAACGTCCTGATTTTTCTCACGTAATAACAGGCGTATTTATGAACCGACTTGGATGTACCTTGGTGTGTACATAGTACATACAAATATCTCGACCGAGTTCGTTGGCCAGCTTCATCCACCATCTTGTTTCAAAATGGCGGCCATTTAAAAAAATTAAAAAATAAAAAAATTTAAATGAGATACCAAAAAATTGGAAAATGAAAAAGATTTTTTTTTTGTATGTGTTTGACCTTAATACAAAGATTCCGGAACAGTTTTTCTTTCGTCTATATCTATAAAAAAATGGCTGAGTAATAGCATTTTGAATTTCTCTTGTGGCTGACATTTTAAAACGACCTGATTTTTGTCACGTGATAACAGGCGTATTTATGAACCTATTTGGATGTAACTTGGTCTGTACATAGTACATACCAATGTCTCGACCGAGTTCGTTGGCCAGCTTCATTCGCCATCTTGTTTCAAAAGGGTTGCCATTTAAAAAAAAATTAAATTTATAATTCAAAATGAGGTATTAAAATATTGGAAAATGAAAAAGATTTTTTTTATGTGTTTGACCTTGATACAAAGATTCCGGAGCAGTTTTTGTTTCTGAAAATTTGTTCTTTTGTTGATATCTTAAAAAATGGTTGATTTATAGCACTTTGAATTTCTAGCATGGATGACATTTTGAAACGATCTAATATTTGTCACGTGATAACACGCTTATTTATTAACCTATTTCGATGTAAGAAGGCATGTGGATAGTATACATCAACACTTCGACCAAGTTCGCTGGCCAGATTCATCAGCCATCTTGTTTCAAAATGGCGGCCATTAAATTAAAAAATATATATATATTTAAAGTGAGGTGCAAAAAAATTAGAAATTGAAAAAGGTTTCTTTCTTAAGTATTTGATCTTGATATAAGGATTCAGGAGCATTTTCTGTTTGTCTTTACCTTAAAAAATGGCTCAGATATAGCAGTTTCAATTTCTATAGTGGGTGACATTTTGAAAAATCTGATTTTTTGCATGCGACAGCACTCCTATATATTAACCGATTCCGATGTGAGTGAGCATGTGCACAGCAATTACTAAGGTCTCGACCAAGTTCACTGCTTAGCCTCATCCACCATGTTGTCTTAAAATGACAGGCACTTTAAGAAATCGCCGAATTTGGCAGCCAAATATAAGTTACTTTAAAGAAAAGCAGCTTGGATAAAGCTGACTAATTTCGCGAAATTCTCATTCATTATATTGATAAAAATTAGTATTGAATCTCCTATATTCGGTTTCCACTAAATTGAGCTTCGTGTGTTTGCATGATATAAGTTGGCTATTTTTAAATAAGGATTATGAAAGCTACCTCTTCCTCCCGGCACTGGCCGGAAGGACTTTTTTACTTGTGGTTGCAAAAATATGCACGAAATGCAGAATGGCAGTTTATGGCAGCTGGTTTTTCATGATGCATTAGATAATAGTTCAGGCTATTATTTCCATTAAATTTCGTTGCGGAACACCGTGGAACTTTTAAACTTTTTGATGTTTAAAAGCAAAAAAATGATATTTTTTGAAATTTTTTTTTATCAAAAATAATCATGAAATTATTAATTTGTATGTACTTAATATAATTTTTATAACATGAGCAAAAAACGTACACACTATCATCGTGTGAATTCATTTTAGAGCATTAAAATCGGATGATATTGAAAAATGTAGCGCGTGTTTAGAAGAACCATTGTTTTGGTCTTTGTGTTCGCCTCAGATGATAATCCTCCAAGCGTCACTTTTAAAATGATACAGGTTGCCAAAGAAAAATGAAAACTTTTTAATAAATACAGATTCTGACCCTTTAAACATTATTCTAGTCATTTGTATAGTCAAAATTTCCTAAATAGTAACTTTATTTTTCGACTTTTGGCCAGCTTTTTGGGATTGTGCCCCACTGTGCGTCGCTGCGCCGCAGTACTTATTGCTAAAGGTATGCCGACAAAATACTAATTGTAAATGTTATTGATCACTGTTATTTTCTATTATAACACAATTTTTTTCCTTCTTGCCAAGATGGCCAGAAACTTTTGAGAACATGCGTTTTCCTCTGCACTTAATTTTGTCAAATAAATTTATTGCTATTTATTTGTTATTTCAAAAATTAATTCCTAACTTTTATCTCAATAAAATGTATTAGTATCACTTCGAGATTCCTTTTCATATGAGCATACTTACAAATCAACTAAAAATTTTATGCTGGCCGGAAACTTTTGACCACCACTGTATATATACAGTGTGTCCACTCTTAACGGTGTCCAATGGCTTATTCCTTAACCGTTAGTCATAGACATATAGTTCAAATTACAAAAATGTTTTAAATCAGGTAAAGAAATATTTTAAAAGCGATTTGGGTCAATAAAAACATTTCTTTAAAAATTACGAAATTTAAATTTTTATACAGTCCCCCGGTCTTATAAGTTATATTTAGTAAAATTTTCCTATTACACTGACCAGTAAGACAAAAAAAGTCCCATTCATATAACACTAAAATTGAGCGAGTTATGAGACTTTAAAAATGCATGATTTATGCCACTTTTCTGCTCTGAAAACGAATGAGTTCGGCTTGTCTTTGAAGGGTCACATACCAAGTGCTTAAAGTATTCGAAGATCTTATTTCATGTGCATCTGCACTTTGAAAAAAATCGTACAAGTATTACGATTAAGTTAACATTTATTAAGTTTCAGATTGGCTAAAATAACATATCTTTTATTTTGTCAGGATTTGAGACTATTTCTTTTATGATTTCTTTTAACAAAAATTATGCTATTTTTATAAGTTTTTCAACGATCGTATGTATGTTTTTCCAGTTCAAAATTTGTACTCGAACTTTAACTCACTTTCAAATATCCGATCGAGATTGCATTTTACATACTGGCGCAAATGAGATAACAATCTAATATTATTATGATTTTCGGTGGTTACCATTTATACTTATTTTACAGTATAACACAAAAAAATTCGGAATAATACAAGACTGCGATTGTTGGGTATTTTAACTTTTGTGTATTTTTTAGCACTGAATCCGAAAATTACCTTAATTTTTAACTATCATGTCAGGACATTTCGCAAATCATAAATTGTCAAAGTTAAAGAATAACAAAAATCGGACACTGTAAAGTAGAGGAGATGGCTGTGTTTTAGGTAGCTTTCTTTACAAAAAGCTACCTATTGCAGCCGTTCGGAGGAAAGCGATTGCAAAAAATTTTGGTATATTTTCATCGGTCATGACCCCCAGACCCCGAAACCACCCTCCGTTCAAAATTGATATATATATATATATATATATATGTGATCTATGTCACACTGTAACTCTCGTATTTATGAACCGATTTGGATGTAATTCGGTGTGTACATAGTACATACCAATGTCTCGACCGAGTTCGTTGGCCAGCTTCATCCACCATTTTGTTTCAAAATGGCGGCCATTTAAAATTTTTTAAAAAATTTAAAATTTGAAATGTGGTACCAAAAAATTGAAAATGGAAAAATATTTTTATCTTATGTATATGACCTTTATACAAAGACTCCGTAGCAGTTTTCGTTTCGTCTATATCTTAAAAAATGGCTGACTTATGGCATTTTGAATTTCTAGCGAAGCTGACATTTTAAAACGTCCTGAATTTTGTCACGCGATAAAAGGCGTATTTATGAACCGATTTGGATGTAACTTCGTTTATACATAGTACAGACCAATGTCTCGAACGAGTTCGTTGGCCAGCTTCATCCGCCATCTTGTTTAAAAATGGCGGCCATTTAAAATTTTAAGAAAAATTTAAATTTGAAATGTGGTAGCAAAAAATTGAAAATTGAAAAAATATTTTTTTCTTATGTGTTTGACCTTAATAAAAAGATTCGGGAGCAGTTTTTGTTTCGTCTATATCTTAAAAAATGGCTGAGTTATAGCATTTTGAATTTCTAGCGTGGCTGACATTTTGAAACGTCCTGATTTTTGCCACGTGATAACAGACGTATTTATGAACCGATTTGGATGTACCTTGGTGTGTACATAGTACATACAAATAACTCAACCGAGTTCGTTGACCAGCTTCATTCGCCATCTTGTTTCAAAATAGTGGCCATTTAAAAAAATTAAAAAAAAATTAAATTTAAAATGAGATATCAAAAAATTGGAAAATGAAAAAGATTTTTTTTGTATGTGTTTGACCTTAATACAAAGATTCCGGAACAGGTTTTGTTTCGTCTACATCTAAAAGAATGGCTGAGTTATAACATTTTGAATTTCTATTGTGGCTGACATTTTAAAACGACCTGATTTTTGTCACGCGATAACAGGCGTATTTATGAACCGATTTGAATGTAACTTGGTCTGTACATAGTACATACCAATGTCTCGACCGAGTTCGTTGGCCAGCTTCATTCGCCATCTTGTTTCAAAAGGGTTGCCATTTTTTTAAAAAAATGTAATTTAAAATTTAAAATGAGGTATTAAAAAATTGGAAAATGAAAAAGATTTTTTTTTATGTGTTTGGCCTTGATACAAAGATTCTGGAGCAGTTTTTGTTTCTGAAAATTTGTTCTTTTGTTTATATCTTAAAAAGTGGTTGAATTATAGCACTTTGAATTTCTATCATGGCTAACACTTTGAAACGATCTTGTATTTGTCACGCGATACCACACGTATTCGCCTATTTCGATGGAAGAAGGCATGTGGATAGTATACATCAATATCTCGACCAAGTTCGCTGGCCAGCTTCATCAGCCATCTTGTTTCAAAATGGCGGCCATTAAATTAAAAAAAATTATATTTAAAGTGAGGTGCAAAAAAATTAGAAATTGAAAAAGGTTTCTTTCTTAAGTATTTGACCTTGATATAAGGATTAAGGAGCATTTTTTGTTTGTCTTTATCTTAAAAAATGGCTCGCATATAGCAGTTTCAATTTCTAAAGTGGGTGACATTTTGAAAAATCTGATTTTTTGCCTGCGACAGCACTCGTATATATCAACCGATTCCGATATGAGTGAGCATGTGCACAGCAATTACTAAGGTCTCGACCAAGTTCACTGGTTAGCCTCATCTACCATGTTGTCTTAAAATGGCAGGCACTTTAAGAAATCGCCGAATTTGGCAAATATAAGTGACTTTAAATAAAAGCAGCTTGGATAAAGCTGACTAATTTCGCGAAATTCTCATTCATAATGATTTAGTATCGATAAAAATTGGTGTTGAATCTCCTACATTCGGTTTCCACTTAATTGAGCTTCGTGTGTTTGAATAATATAAGTTGGCTTTTTAAAAATAAGGAATATGAAAGCTACCTCTTCCTCCCGGCACTGGCCGGAAGGACTTTTTTAACTTTTGATAACTAATTTTTACGTACTTTTTAGCACTGAATCTGAAAATGACCTTCATTTTTAACCATCACGTTAGAATTTTTTTGCCAATCATAAATGAGTAAGTTAAAATATAGCGAAAATCTCATACTATAAAACTTATTTTATTTTATTTTATTTTATTCAATACTTTATTCAATATTTTTGCTTATGCTGGGATTCTTACAGCTAAACAGCTGAGTGGTCCGATGAGACGGGGGAGGAGGTTCAATTTTAACTTTGAACTTTTGAACTTTGAAATTTGCAATTTGCAAAAAATCCTGATCTGATGGTAAAACACGAAGATCATTTTCGGATTCAGTGGTAAAAAATACATAAAAATCAATCATTAAAAGTTAAAAATAGAACAATCACATCTATTTTCTAGTTTCAAATTTTCGAAATTTTTCTTTTTTTAACTTTAAAATCTATACGTGAAAATCTTTATATGATGGTAAAAAATGAAGGTCGATTTCGGATTCAGCGGTACAGAATACATAAGAATCAATTATCAAAAGCTAAAAAACATCACATAACCCAACTTTTGCAGGCTAGTGTAATCTAATAATATTTTAAAATACGTATCATTTTGCAAAGAATTGAGGGTGTTAGTTTAGCATCATTTTATTTAACAAAAATTCTGTTTTTTCTTTCTTCTTAAATGTTTATTACAAATTGTATATTTTGCATTAATATGTCAGAATGATTAAAGATTTCAAATTTATATTGCAATGTTAATTTTACTCCCAACCTTTTTTTTAATATATCTGACGAAATTATATTTCGACTAAATTTGTGAATGACCGCCAATTTGCAGTAAAAAATATGTTCCAAATTTATTCAGTCAATTTTAATCGTAGAATAACGAGACTTTTCCTGTATTACTTTTCAGTGTAATAGGAAAATTTTACTGAATATAATTTTTAGGACCGGGGGACCGTATAAGAATTTAAATTTCGTAATTTTTTAAGAAATGTTTTAGGTAGCTTTCTTTACAAAAAGCTACCTATTGCAGCCGTTCGCAGGAAAGCGATTTCAAAAAATTTTGGTATATTTTCATCGATCATGACCCCCAGACCCCGAAACCACCCTCCGTTCAAAATTGATATATATATGTATATATATCAATATATATATATATATATATATATATATATATATAACCAATAATTAAACATAACCTACCACCATCAAAAACCGTAATATTATGAATTAAAGCTGTAAGAATAAAAAAAAAAAAAAAAAAAAAAAAAAAAAAAGATTAAATTAGTTATAAGAATTATTATGGAAGAAAAATAAGAAAGTGGACACCGACAAATAATGGAAATGCTTATATATTGAATTACGGTTTTAAGGGCACAGAATTCAATGATATAAGCAAAATGGTTGTTTTCTGTGGGAAAAATAAGCTAAAGCTAAAAGTTATTTTCCCCTGTGCCCAAACAACCATTAAAATCAAGTGAATTGATTAAAAATGAAAACAGAATAGAAACAAATAATATGAAATGGAAAAATCAATAAAACCTATTTAAATATTTATAGGATATAAAACGAAATAATAAACACCATACCGATTAATATTTTAGAATAAATCGACGCGCACATGGCACCCATAATATCGTAAAGATTAAGGTGAATAAAACAGTTAAGAAATCACAGTAATTGATACCATAGGATGCAGTTAATACATATTGAAATAAATGTTAAATAACTTTTAATATAATATAAAATAATATAAATAGAAAGTAATTACATAATTAAAATGCACTATTAAATTAATTAAAAACCGTAAAACAATATCGTCAAAATTTAGCTAAAAATTCCCCCTGGTGTAGTAAATTATAACTGAAATGAAGCTGGAAAAAGTAAATTTAGAACTTAGCGGGGAAAAAAACACAAATTGTGGTGCTGCCATCTAGAATTACTTTTATGATTTAATTATCAAAAAACAAACAGTTGTAAGAAATTGAATGTAACAATTGTTTTATTAACAGCAAAACCAAACATATCCTTATATATAGATAATTATAAACTGAATATAAACCACACAATGTATTTTTAAAAAACTATTGTTAATAAAATTTAAAAAGCATACAAAATATTCTATTAGCTAACTTATTTAAACTACACTAAGAATTTAAATAATTCTAGAACATCGATAATATATAGCATATAGCTATATGCTATAAAACAAAATAAATTCATTAATAATTAATATAAATAATTATTAAAAATATAAAAATCTTTAATAAAAACTATTATATATAAGATAATTATAAAATGAACAGGAAATAAAAAACATATGGTAGTATAAAGAATGTGAACAGATACTTAAATTCCGATTACCTAAAAAGCACAAATATAGTGTGTGGATTATTTTATACATCCATAAAAATCCTAAAAGTATGAATGTGGGACATTCAAAAACATTAAACCGATAATGAATTTTATAACACTAAGTGAAAATAAATAAATATTAAAATATTAATAAGAATAGAGGAATAATAATAAAAATAATTACCCAATTTTAATACATACAGTATAACTTTATTTATATTAAATATACTTATATGCATATTAATCACTATAAAAATGGCATACTATTAGTAATTAATGTGATATTGTCCTTATTAAATTAAAATTTATAACAAATGATTGTAAATAAGATTAAACAATAATTAAGCTAATATTAATGAAATTCACCAATTACATATAAAATATCAAATCAACATCCTTATAAAATACGTATCAAAAATATATGAATAATACAAAAGCCCCCAATTTTTTTTTTTTAATAAATTAACCATTGCGTATTATCCAGACAACACCACCCTCCTCCGTACTCTAACATCTACCCACCCATCCAACCTATAATAATTTTTTATGTTATTTTACAATTTTTATTTTTTTATAGAGATTTTTTTTATTTTATAATTTTTTTGTAATTTTGTTTACGCATGTGTTAATTTGTTTTAAAAGATCATGTAAGAAAAATACTAATTGTATATTAATGAATATATGAATTTTTTTGGAAAACCATGATTTAATGCATCATAAATTAGTTTTTTAATATTATTGTTAATTAGAGGAGAAGAACATAAACATTTTATTCTATATAAATGATTAAGTATTATATTTCGAAATACAGAATGATGTAGACAAGATTTAAAATTTGTAAATGTATTAACTTTGAATTTAAATTCTTTACGTTTGTCATATAAATCTGTGATTGTTTTGTTGTCTTTTATTGTAATTTTAAGATCTAAGAAGTTAATTGTATTGTTAGATAAAAGGTTTTCCGTTAATTCCAAATTAGTGGGATAATCTACTGGAAATTGAGTAATTTCAGAATGATCAGTATCAATTAAAATTATGTCATCAATATAACGATATAAATGTAGATTATTATTAGTAAAATTACGTTCATAATGATATAAGTATAAGTCTGAGAGTAAACTGGATGTACAACCGCCTTGTGGTATACCGACATGCTGTAAGTATAAAGTGTTATCTTGCAAGATATAATTATTATAGATAATGAAGTTAGTTAAAGATTTAAAATATGCAATATCAATATTAGATGGTAATTCCAGTTTTTTATAATACTTTTTAAATAATGCATTTATAATTTTATGTAAATCTAATAGGTCTATATTATTAAAAAGATCTTTGAAGTCATATGTCGTTATATTATATACACAATGAAGATTTTTTAAAATATTGACAAGTTGATAGCTATTTTTTATAAAATGTGTATTATCATTGTTTGTAGCATGTACATATAATTGATTAAGAATTTTTAAGAGAAGTTTATTGGCTTTATTATTATATGTATTGCAACCAATAGTTACAGTCCTAAATTTAATTGGAGTTTTATGAAATTTGGGAATAAGAACTAAATATGGATAATTAAAGTTAGTAGATAAAATATTTAATAGTTTATAATAACTTCGAATTTTACGATTATTTACAATTACATTTTCATTAGTTTTTTGAAATGACTTATTAGAAGAAATACAATTTGTAAGAAGTTGGTGATAATAAGATTTACAAATAATAGCATAATTATTAGGAGATTTGTCTACATATGTAATAACGTAGTTTTTTTGTAATTTAGTAATTTGTTGGAAAATATGCTGTGTATTAATAGAAACCAAATCAGCCATATTATTTTTTAAAGCCATAGTTAATTTTTCAATTACTAATATTTTCCACTGATTAAAATATTCAATACGCTTATTATAAGAGATAGAAATTTTATAAATAAAAATATCAATATCATGTGTAAGCTCTTTGATAATAGATTTAACATTAAATTTAGATGGAAGTCTATATTTAGAACCATAACCCATTAGTTGTTTCAATTTAAAATCAGTAACAATATCAGTAACAATATATATATATATATCTGACATATGTCACACTGTAACTCTCGCATTTATGAACCGATTTGGATGTAATTCGGTGTGTACATAGTACATACCAATGTCTCGACCGAGTTCGTTGGCCAGCTTCATCCGCCATTTTGTTTCAAAATGGCGGTCATTTAAAAATTTAAAAAAAATTTAAAATTTGAAATGTGGTACCAAAAAATTGAAAATGGAAAAATATTTTTTTTTATGTATTTGACCTTTATACAAAGACTCCGTAGCAGTTTTTGTTTCGTCTATATCTTAAAAAATGGCTGAGTTATAGCATTTTGAATTTCTAGCGAAGCTGACATTTTGAAACGTCCTGAATTTTGTCACGCGATAAAAGGCGTATTTATGAACTGATTTGGATGTAACTTCGTTTATACATAGTACAGATTAATGTCTCGACCGAGTTCGTTGGCCAGCTTCATCCGCCATTTTGTTTAAAAATGGCTGCCATTTAAAATTTTAAGAAAAATTTAAATTTGAAATGTGGTACCAAAAAATTGAAAATGGAAAAAATATTTTTTCTTATGTGTTTGACCTCGATAAAAAGATTCGGGAACAGTGTTTGTTTCGTCTATATCTTAAAAAATGGCTGAGTTATAGCATTTTGAATTTCTAGTGTGGCTGACATTTTGAAACGCCCTGATTTTTGCCACGTGATAACAGACATATTTATGAACCGATTTGGATGTAATTCGGTGTGTACATAGTACATACCAATGTCTCGACCGAGTTCGTTGGCCAGTTTCATCCGCCATTTTGTTTAAAAATGGCGGCCATTTAAAATTTTAAGAAAAATTTAAATTTGAAATGTGGTAGCAAAAAATTGGAAATTGAAAAAATATTTTTTTCTTATGTGTTTGACCTCGATAAAAAGATTCGGGAACAGTTTTTGTTTTGTCTATATCTTAAAAAATGGCTGAGTTATAGCATTTTGAATTTCTAGTGTGGCTGACATTTTGAAACGCCCTGATTTTTGCCACGTGATAACAGACATATTTATGAACCGATTTGGATGTACCTTGGTGTGTACATAGTACATACAAATAACTCAACCGAGTTCGTTGGCCAGCTTCATCCGCCATCTTGTTTCAAAATGGCGGCCATTTAAATTTTTTTTTAATTAAATTTAAAATGAGATACCAAAAAACTGGAAAATGAAAAAGAGTTTTTTCGTATGTGTTTGACCTTAATACAAAGATTCCGGAACAGGTTTTGTTTTGTCTATATCTAAAAAAATGGCTGAGTTATAACATTTTGAATTTCTATTGTGGCTGACATTTTAAAACGACCTGATTTTTGTCACGCGATAACAGGCGTATTTATGAACCGATTTGAATGTAACTTGGTCTGTACATAGTACATACCGATGTATCGACCGAGTTCGTTGGCCAGCTTCATTCGCCATCTTGTTTCAAAAGGGTTGCCATTTAAAAAAAAAAAATGTAATTTAAAATTTAAAATGAGGTATTAAAAAATTGGAAAATGAAAAAGATTTTTTTTATGTGTTTGGCCTTGATACAAAGATTCTGGAGCAGTTTTTGTTTCTGATAATTTGTTCTTTTGTTTATATCCTAAAAAATGGTTAAATTATAGCACTTTGAATTTCTATCATGGCTAACACTTTGAAACGATCTTGTATTTGTCTCGCGATACCACACTTATTCGCCTATTTCGATGGAAGAAGGCATGTGGATAGTATACATCAATATCTCGACCAAGTTCGCTGGCCAGCTTCATCAGCCATCTTGTTTCAAAATGGCGGCCATTAAATTAAAAAATATATATATTTAAAGTGAGGTGCAAAAAAATTAGAAATTGAAAAAGGTTTCTTTCTTAAGTATTTGACCTTGATATAAGGATTCAGGAGCATTTTTTGTTTGTCTTTATCTTAAAAAATGGCTCAGATATAGCAGTTTCAATTTCTAACGTGGGTGACATTTTGAAAAATCTGATTTTTGGCCTGCGACAGCACTCGTATATATCAACCGATTCCGATGTGAGTGAGCATGTGCACAGCAATTACTAAGGTCTCGACCAAGTTCACTGGTTAGCCTCATCCACCATGTTGTCTTAAAATGGCAGGCACTTTAAGAAATCGCCGAATTTGGCAGCCAAATATAAGTTACTTTAAATAAAAGCAGCTTGGATAAAGCTGACTAATTTCGCGAAATTCTCATTTCATAATGATTTAGTATTGATAAAAATTAGTATAGAATCTCCTACATTCGGTTTCCACTTAATTGAGCTTCGTGTGTTTGAATAATATAAGTTGGCTTTTTTAAAATAAGGAATATGTAAGCTACCTCTTCCTCCCGGCACTGGCCGGAAGGACTTTTTAGTGATCCAAATCGCTTTTAAAATATTTCTTTACCTCATTTAAAACATTTTTGTAATTGGAACTATATGTCTATGACTAACGGTTTAAGAATTAGCCATTGGACACCGTTAAGAGTAGACACCTTGTATAGGTATACATATATAATAGCAAAAGTTAATAATATTTATAGAAATTTTTACAGCATACGTTTAATATTGGATATTTGTACATGGGGACAGGGACTGAAATGATGATTTAGTTTGTTTAGAGCTTAAAATTAATTATTTATACATCATTATATGTCCATTTATCATTGGTAATTGTCACAACACATGTTACGATATATCACATTTTTCAGTTTTTGGTTTTAGTATAATTAATGAAATATTATTAACAGTGGACGCAAATTGTCCAATTTTGCAGATATTGACTCATATACAGGGTGATTCATAAAGATCGAAATAATAGACTATTTCCTTAAATATTGCCTCTAGTCACATACTTCCAATTGCAAAGTTTCATTAAAACTAGTATGTTGTGGCCATCACAAAACTTTCTTTTATATAAATCACGTCAATTAAATCATTTAAATAGTACAAGAAATTACATCAATTTAGCACCAATTCATATCAAAATATATCTGAATTTGAAGTTTGATAAAAATTTGTGCATTAGTTCTGGAGACAGAGCTATAGCGGAAATTTTGAAAAATGATATCAAGGTATACCTGAATCTGAAGTTTGGTGAAAATTCGTGCATTAGTTATTGAGATAGAGCTATAGTAGAAACTCTGAAAGATGCAGCATAGCAGCGCCATCTGTTGAGAGATTTGCAACAAAAGATAAACAGCACTAATTCATATGAAGGTATACCTGAATCTGAAGTTTGTTGATATTCCAAGCATTAGTTCTTGAGATAGAGCTATTGAGGAAATCTCAAATTATGCAGCATAGCAGCGCCAACTGTTGAACGGTTTACATCAAAATGTATAGAACGTCAATTCATGTCAAGAACTAACTGAATCTGAAGTTTGATGAAAATCCTTGCAATAGTTCTGGAAATTGAGCGATTGTGGTAATCGTGAAAAATGCTGCATAGCAGCGCCACCTGTTGAGCAATTTACGCCAAAAACTAAACAGCACTAATTTATATGCAGGTATACCTGAATCTGAAGTTTGTTGAAAATCCAAGCATTAGTTCTTGAGATAGATCTATTGCGGAAACCGCAAAAAATGCAGCATAGTAGCGCCACCTGTTGAGCGATTTACACCAAAATTTCAATTCATGGCAAGGACTAACTGAATCTGAAGTTTGATGAAAATCCGTGCATTAGTTCTGTAGGTTGAGCTATTGTGGAAATCGTGAAAAATGCTACATAGCACCGCCACCTGTTTAGCGATTTACACCAAAAACTAATCAGCACCAATTTATATCAGGGACTAACTGAATATGAATTTTTATTAAATTCCGTGCATTAGTTCTTGAGATAGAGCGCACACAAAATTTGTGTCACATACATACATACAGATAGACGGATAGATAGACAGACAGACAGAGTCACAGACTCACAGACAGACATTTTGTAAAAACACGTTTTTCGGAATCTCTGACCTCTAAAACGTGTAAATCCGTCGAAAAGAAAATATTAAAATATCTAGAAGGGGTGAGTTCGCGATTAGCGTGAAGCTAAGGACCCAGTATAAATATAAAATTGTTATACCAAAAGTTTTTTCATTAATAATGAAAGATAGAAATTTATTTTCTTACCTTTCTGGTAAAGCAGACATACGCTGGTTTACTTCATGTGAAAACAAACTATATTTTTTATTTATTGAGTAGGTGTTATAAATAGTGAAAAAAATATCTTCTTAGAATGATGGAGATGCACTTGTAGAGAAAAAACTATTTAATGCACGACGAATTCTAGGTTACATGGATGAACACACACACACACTAAAAAAAGAATAAAATAAAAGGGTTAAATGTGGGTACTATAGAAGTAATAACATTTAAATCCAGTAGGAGATGCAAGTCTTCCATTGAACAAAGAGTTAACGCACTAAAAAACCGTGCGTCTTGGCCTCACGAAATCGGGCCTTGAAGTGAAGAAGTAAAAGGGGCCCACAAGAGTTAAAACAGAGTAAAAAAAAAACTTGAAACAATACAGTCTGCTTAATAAGCAAAAAGGTTCTATTTAAAATCAGTCTATCAGAAAATTTCTGTGGTGCTGCGATCTGTTGACGCCTTTTCGAAACACAAGTCTTTTACACAATCCTTCTTTAGTTTGTGACCTTACGCTACGATAACTCAGGGAAGTGTCGCCATCTTGGAACATATTTCACAACTAAAAGAAACGCGTTGCATGTATCACGAGGGAATTGTCATTTCACAAGCGAAGTGATGTTGGACATAAAATTACCTACACTGTGACGTTTTCCAACACCCCCGCTTTTTATGTCAAACCGACGAGCGTAGAATGTTTAACTTGTTTCTCAAACACTCGAAATGAGGATTAGGCAACGGCTTGGTGAGCACGTCTGCCAGCATTAACTTCGATGGGCAATAAGTTATTTTGATTATACCATTCTGGCATAGATGTCTGATGTGGTGATACTTAACTTCCACGTGTTTAGTTCTTGTCTGTGCCTTTTCGTTTTCGGTCAATCTTATGGCTGATAAGTTATCTTCGTACAAGGTTACGGGTAGTTGTTGACACAGTTCGAGGTCATTTAATAGGTCTAACAACCACGAAATCTCTTGACCTGCATTAGAGGCAGCGATATATTCAGCTTCCGTGGAGGAGAGTGCTGTGCAACTCTGCTTCCTCGATGACCATGCCAATATATTATTTCCTAATTTGAACAAGTTTCCAGTGGTTGATTTCCTGTCTATTCTGTCGTTTCCCCAATCGGCATCGCTATATGCCGTTAGGATTGGAGGTTTTGTTTTATCTATGACGAATTTAAGATCTTTGGTAGTAAGCAGATATCTAATTAATTTCTCGATAGCTTGCCAATCGACTTCCCTTGGGGATTCATTCCTTCTTCCCAGGATGTTAACGACTGATGCTATGTCGGGTCTAGTTAAAGTTGCAATGTATAGAAGCCCTCCTATAGCCTGTCTAAATTTTACGTTATCTCCCATTAGTTTCCCGTTTGGATCTAGATTAAAGTAGTTAGTATTCATGGGTGTATACGTAGGCTTACCATTTAACAAATTGAATTTTTCTGCGATTTGTATTATTTTGTGTTCCTGGTCTAATTCTAGATTACCGTTTGCTTTTTCCTTTATGTTTATGCCTAAATATTGTGTTACTTGACCCAAATTTTTGATTTCGTATTGCTTTGATAATTCAGTGTATATTTCGTGTGTGTCTGTTTTGTCTCCTGCGACTAAGATGTCATCAACATACACTATTATGTATGCGATTTTTCCATCTTGGACTCTTTTGTACAGACATTTGTCTGACGCGCATTCAACGAAATTTAGTTCTTTTAGAGATCTACTTATTTTTTGGTTCCATGCCCTAGCTGCCTGCTTAAGGCCGTAAATCGCTTTGTTTAAACTACAGACTTTATCTTCTTCCCCTTTTGTTATGTATCCCTCTGGCTGATGCATATAGACCTCCTCTTCTAAATCGCCATGTAAGAAAGCAGTTTTGACATCTAGGTGAGTTATTTTAAGATCTTTGTACACCGCTGCGTTTAAGAATGCTCGTAGGGTGGTATGCGCTACAACGGGTGCGTAGGTCTCGTCGAAATCGCTTCCATATTTTTGAGCATATCCCTTAGCGACTAATCTGGCTTTATATCGCTCTATAGACCCGTTCGCTCCCCTTTTTGCCTTAAACGTCCACCTACAACCTATGACGCGTTTTCCCGGGATAGGTTTTATTAATCTCCAAGTATTATTTTGCTTCAGAGAATCTATTTCCTCACTAGTGGCTTTTAGCCATTTATCTTTAGTTTCTGCGTCATTGATATTTTGTAGGTCTGTACATGACTTTGGCTCCTGAATGTGACACAGGTTTGCGCTTATTCCATAACGGTTAGGTGGTACACCACGATTTTGTCTCTGCGATCTTCTCGGCTCAAGGGATGTGTCGGTCGGGGTGTTATTCTGATCATCGTCGCGCTCTTCTAGATCAATTTCAATATTATCTGCGGGAGTTTGTTCGATGTTTTGATTTTCTTTGGCGGGTATAATTTCCTCATCTTTTATACCTTCTTCGAAGAATTTTACGGTTCTAGATATTATAATTTTATTTTCACCCGTATATATCCTATAGCCCTTGCTTCTGAAATCATATCCCAACATTATTCCCTCGATGGCTTTCTCATCTAATTTATTTCTTTTCGGTTTGTCGACATAGGCAAATGCCTTACATCCGAATGTTTTGATGTTCGAGAGATCGGGTTTTCTTTTATGCCAAAGTTCATAGGGTGTCATGTTATTTTTGTTAGCCTTTGTTGGTAGACGGTTGATGAGGTAGGTGGCGGACATGACAGCTTCCCCCCAGAATTGCTTAGGTAACTTGGCGTCCGACAACATGGTTCTAGCCATTTCCACTATCGTTCTATTCTTTCTTTCTGAAACACCGTTCTGTGGGCTAGAATAGGGAACACTCAATTGACGCTCTATCCCGTTTTCTATCAGGCAGTTTTCAAATTCGTCACTGATATACTCTTTTGCGTTATCGGACCTGATTGCCTTTATCAACTTGCCAAATTTATTTTTTGTTAGCGCTATGTATTCTTTCAGTTTGATAACGGCTTCCGACTTATGCGCGATTAAGTATGTTATTGTGTACCTGCTATAATCATCCGTGAATGTTATAAAGTACCTTTTCCCTCCTATCGTTTCAGTATTCATGGGGCCACATATATCGGAATGTGCGAGGGTACCGATGTCTTTGCTTCTGTTTGTGGCTACTTTAGGGTAGGGCAGAGCGGAAAGTTTCCCTTCAATGCACTTGGTGCATCGCGTGTCATGTTTACATTTGTTAATTGTTATCCCATTGGCTAATTCATGATTAACAAGGTATTTAATATCATCAAAATTTTTGTGTCCGAGTCTTCGGTGCCACAATGAAATACAATTTGTATTGTTACAGAAAGTTTGAGTACTTATAGTATAGCCGTAATCATCTTCAGGGTTTAATACGTAGAGATTATCATTTAATTTAGCTGTCAAGATTATATTATCATCTTTGACAAATAAACATGCATTTTTCTCGAAAATTACCTTTATATTATTTTCAGTGGCTTTCTTAACTGACAATAAATTGCCCTTTAGTTCTGGACAGTATAAGACGTTTCTTAGTGTAATGTAGTGGTTTTTGTCTGTTTTTATTTTTACGTCCCCCATACCTTCCGAATTAAGCCTTTTTCCATTAGCGATTGTTATATTCCCAAAATTCCCGGCTGTGAATGTAGCAAAATTTGTTTTTTCTGATGCAACGTGCCTGGTGCAACCCGAGTCAATGATATATGCGTTTGGATCTGTTGTTTGTGTTTGGTTAATTTTTACTGACTCAATTTCAAAATTGTTTTCCACTGGGAAGAGAGGAATGATCGATTGGTTGACCTCATCCTCTATATTTGATTTGCTGTTAAAGCAAAAATTCGAGGAGTCTGTTTTACTACCATTGTGTTGATTTTTCGGGTTTACCGAATTGGCTTTAAAGTTGGCATGGTTGTTAAATTTATTACTGTTATAATTTTCACTTCTTTGGTAATTGTTTTTCTGTTTGTTTTTCAATTTGTAACACTCTGAACGAGCGTGCCCATCTCGTTGACAGAAGCTGCAATATTTTTTGTTTCCTTTATTTATTATTTTATATGCTGTGTCCCTTGGTCGTGTGCTGGCGTTTTTGTATTCGATTCGATGAGAGTACTCGTCGATGAGTTTGTTTTTCACAAACTCGAGGTCTAGATCCTTTTCGTCTCTAGCCTCCATGCTCGTTATAAGAGGAGCATATGACTGAGGCAAGCTGCAAAGCATAAGAGCCACGATGTGCGAATCATTTATGAGCTCTCCAATGGCAGCGAGTTTGTCGCGGATAGTTAAAATATTGTTGATATGTAGATTTAAGTCTCCGCCCTCATTGAGCCTTTGCGAATATAGTTTCCTCAAAAGGAATAATTTGGATGATAAATTCGCCCTTTGGTGAACACTTTTTAATCTTTCCCAAATTTCTTTGGGAGATGTCAAATGTCTTATGTGCACGATTTGTGTATTTTCAATGCACAAACAAATTATGGCTTTCGCCTTAGCCGCGTTTTTAGTATATGTATCATCGGGTGTGGCAGGTGGAGATTCTGTTATATATTTGAATAAGTCGTCTTTAATTAACAGATTTTCTAATTTGAAACACCAATGATTGTAATTATTATCATTTAGTTTCTCTACTGCCGTAATTTCTTTTGTGGCAGACATAGCGTGTTATTCAAGTTTTATAAATTCTTTGATAACAAATATATTTACTATAAGAAGTTTATGACTTTCTTAAAATAATTTCTTAGAATATATTCATAAATATAAATAAAATGATCAGTTATTCACAATAATCAATCAATATTTGTTCACAATAATACTCTTTTTGCGATATTATATATATCGTTATTTATTCATGCACATTTATTTTTATTTTCATGTATATGTTTCAATATTTCATATCTCATATGTGCATCTTGTTCATCATTTTATCACAATCAGATAAACAAATTTTTATTACTGGGTTTTTTTTTTTTTTATTTATTTATTTATTTACTTTCCCCTTCAACTCATCTCTCATAATCTATTAAAATATCTAGAAGGGGTGAGTTCGCGATTAGCGTGAAGCTAAGGACCCAGTATAAATATAAAATTGTTATACCAAAAGTTTTTTCATTAATAATGAAAGATAGAAATTTATTTTCTTACCTTTCTGGTAAAGCAGACATACGCTGGTTTACTTCATGTGAAAACAAACTATATTTTTTATTTATTGAGTAGGTGTTATAAATAGTGAAAAAAATATCTTCTTAG
Organism: Maratus speciosus; assembly: GCA_963932465.1. NCBI lineage: Eukaryota > Metazoa > Arthropoda > Arachnida > Araneae > Salticidae > Maratus > Maratus speciosus. The sequence goes on along the minus strand of OZ010792.1, from coordinate 519,891,830 downwards.
AATGATGGAGATGCACTTGTAGAGAAAAAACTATTTAATGCACGACGAATTCTAGGTTACATGGATGAACACACACACACACTAAAAAAAGAATAAAATAAAAGGGTTAAATGTGGGTACTATAGAAGTAATAACATTTAAATCCAGTAGGAGATGCAAGTCTTCCATTGAACAAAGAGTTAACGCACTAAAAAACCGTGCGTCTTGGCCTCACGAAATCGGGCCTTGAAGTGAAGAAGTAAAAGGGGCCCACAAGAGTTAAAACAGAGTAAAAAAAAACTTGAAACAATACAGTCTGCTTAATAAGCAAAAAGGTTCTATTTAAAATCAGTCTATCAGAAAATTTCTGTGGTGCTGCGATCTGTTGACGCCTTTTCGAAACACAAGTCTTTTACACAATCCTTCTTTAGTTTGTGACCTTACGCTACGATAACTCAGGGAAGTGTCGCCATCTTGGAACATATTTCACAACTAAAAGAAACGCGTTGCATGTATCACGAGGGAATTGTCATTTCACAAGCGAAGTGATGTTGGACATAAAATTACCTACACTGTGACGTTTTCCAACAGAAAAAAAAACGAAAATTTTCACGAATCCAGTACTTTCTTCTTGTAAAGATAGAAGAAAGTAAAAAAAGGTGCAAATGGGGTGGGGGAGGGGTCTATTTGATAAAATACGAAAATAAAAAATTTTATACGGCTCCCGTAGGGTAAAATTTCCAATTAAGGGAATTTTCCTTATCCATTCCTGAATTAAATAAAAAAAAATTGCGTCTTCATATCTACAAAACTCACAGAGATATGCAGGTTTAAATAATTTGTCAGACTTTAAGGAATTAGACACAAATTGAAATGTGTGTAATTCAAGAAACAATGTTACTTTAAGAGTTCCGGGAAACATGTAAAAAATATATTTATTGAGTTAGAATTTTTGATTTTTTTTCTTTGTGATGGTTAACCATATAATTTGCCAACAATATCACATCCTAATATTTCTCATAACGTTTTTTAAAAAAATTTAAATAATAATTAATTTTTTTAGGTGAGGTAATTTAAAATCGTTATAACTCGAAACATTATTTGTCGAATTTCAAAATTTTTTCATTTAATTAAAGAGGAAAACATAATTTTAATTCTGTTTCAGGAATTTTTTAAATATTAATTTTAAAAATATAAAAAATATAAGTTCAAAAAATGATGTAAATTAGTTTTAAAGAAATCATATTTTCAAAAGTAAATATTTTTTCAAATTTGCCGAAACAAAATTAATGTAAAGACGAGAAACCGTGGGGAAAAAAAAAAAAAACATCGTGCAGAAAAACGCATTTAAAGTTTCAAACAAAGATTGGCTCCTAATAAAATGTTTAAATGCTTTTTAAAAAATTGCAGGTGAGTAAGTAACTCCTTCCTGTAGCTTAAAATTCCGATTCAGTTTAACTTTGTCCCTTTCCACCTTCTTTCTGTACTATTTAAATGTCCATCAGTTGATTTAAAACAAGGCATTTGCTAACATGCCGATTAAGAGTTTTTCCTAATTTTACCCCTCACAACTTCAGATTTTATATTGTCCCGGCGAAGCTGTTAAAAAAAGTCTGTATTCGCCCGGCCAGGCCCAGATCTTACTTTTTTCTGAAGGCTCGGCCGAGCCGGGCCTAACGTATTTTTTCATGCCGAACCGGGACTGGCTTCCTTTTTCTTAGGACTGCAAGGGGCGACATTTTCAGTCCTGGTCTCGACCCAACCCGTATTAAAATAATTTTCTATGACTGACCTGTTCCGCATAAAAAATCTGTAAAATTTGGCTCAGTTCAAATATTTTTACAAAAAATGCAGAATTTTAAATCGCCATTCTTTTACAATTAATCATTAAAATTCATTTTTAAAGGTTTTTTAAGGTTAAATTTTTTTTTTAAATACAGTAAAGACAGTGAAAACGAACCGGCCTGTGACGGAATACTGTCTTAAACTGAAAAATGTGTCAATCCATGCAAAATTAATATAATAATGTAAGTAAAGTCACATGACAATATTTAAATTATTTTTTCATAAGATAAACTCTTGGACAATAGACATTTTTTCCTGACTCCATGTATTTATTTTTTTTTGGTTCAGACGAAAAAACGTGAGATGTTCGAGGATAATATTGAGGTTGTGATTAGGGTTTTGAGATGTGTATTCGTAGTTGCTGTAATGTGATTGTATAAATAAATGTTTTGTGTGTTTTTTAAAGAAGTTATGTTTATAGTAAAATAATTATCATTATTTTAACTAAAATGTTAGAAAATAAATAACAATTTGGTAGCAGAGCGTGGTTTTAAAGCGAATTTTATATTTTGAGTGTACAAGTAAGAAGAGTAAATAAATATGAATTGTATGAACTAGGCCTAATACAAGTTAAGAATTTGTTCCATTGGACTAACCGCCAATAGAAAAAATTTAAGAGGTAAGAATTTTATATGCATTTAAAAATAGTTTGGAAGATAAAGTATTTTAATTATGTGTGAATCCAATATGTTTGGAATTCCTAGAATAGAGCCGTTAACAAGTAAAAATTATACATTATGGAGTATGCGAGTTGAAGCTTTGATTAAATCAAAACATTTATTTGATGTTATCGAAAATGATGAACCGGTAAAAAATGAAGGGGATCCCGATAGTTTGAAAGCGCATAAAACATGGTTAGAAAAGAATGATGAAGTTTACGGTATAATTATATTGACGTTGTCCGCAGAACAAATGATGGCTGTTAGAGGGATTAAAAAAGCTAAGGATTTATGGCAATTACTGAAAAAGCGTTATGCGGGAATTGAAAATCAGAGAAAAATTCAGTTAAAAATTAATCTTGCGAGAATAGAGAAAAACGAAAGAGAAACAATAGAAGAATATTTGATAAGAGCTCAAGGGATAGCTAATGAAATATTAGAATTGGGTACGGAAATTGATGAATGCGAATTAATAGGATTTATTATAGAAGGGCTCCCAAAGAAATATAGCGAAGTAACAACTGCGATATCATCAAACCCAAATATAACTTATGAAGTAATGCGAGAAACTTTGTTGAGATATGAAAGAAAATATGATAAATTTCGAGAAAACGAGTCTAAAGCATTTAGGGCTAATGAAAAGAAAAAGGTTTTATGTTTTGCTTGCGGAAAGCCAAATCATATAGCGCGGAATTGTTATAGTAAATCGAATATGACACACTCGCGAAATGATAGGGAGTATTCACCTAAGAAAAATTTTCAAAATTATTATAGTAATAAAGTTCAAGATGTAAGAGAATACTCACGCAATAATAAGAATTATAATAAGAATAATAATGTTTCAAACAAGCAGGCAAAAGAATATACATGTTTTACAAATGAACATGCATTGCAGTCAAATGAATTCAATAGAAATGAGTGTAAAGAATCTGAAAATAATAGGGAAATAACCTGGATGTTAGATTCAGCTTGCACTTCACATATGACGCATAAAGAAGATATTGTTGTAGAAAGAAAACCTGAAGATGTAGAAATTGCAACTGCTGACAGCGAGCGATCAATACAAGCGAAATATCGTGGAAATGTTCATGTTACGTCTTACGATAAGAAAAGTGGCGAAACAAAAATAAAACTTACAGAAGTTCTTTGCGTACCTAATTTAAGAGAAAATTTAATGTCAGTTCCAAGTTTAGTCAGAAAAGGAAAATATGTGATATTTGATAATGAAGGAGCAGCCATTTATGAAAAGAATACAGGCGAATTAATAGCTAAAGGAACATTCGAAGATAATACATTTAAAATAAACTTAGCTGTACGAGAAACAGATGAAGACAGAAATGAATCTTGTTTACAGACAAATGAATCAAAGAAAGAATTATGGCATAGAAGACTTGGGCATATAAATTATGTATACTTACAAAGAATGTCGAGAGAAAATCTTGTAAGGGGATTAGAAAAGATGAATGGTGAAGAAACAAAATGTGAAATATGTATTCAAGGGAAATTAACAAGAACACCATTTAATCATGTGATAGAAAGAACAACACGCATTTTAGAAAGATTACATGTTGATTTATGTGGACCAATGAAAGTACACTCATTGGGAGGGAGTAAGTACATGCTAATGGTAGTAGATGAATATAGTAGAAGATATTTTGTAGATTTTTTAAGAAGTAAAGATGAAGCAAAAGAAAGAATTATAAATATAATAGAGAGAAGAGAAAATGAAACCGGCAAGAAAGTAAAAGCGATTAGATCAGATAATGGTGGTGAATTTACTAATGAAGAGCTCGTGAATTATTACAAAAGGAAGGGCATAAAGAATGAAAGAACCACAATTCATAGTCCACAAAGTAACGGGATTGCAGAAAGGGCTAATCGGACTGTTATTAATACTGCAAGAACATTGCTGATAGAAGCAAAACTACCTTTATCCTTTTGGGCCGAAGCAGTATCAACAGCTGCTTATATACATAATGTTACTCCAACAGCTACGAGAAAGAAAACGCCATTAGAATTATGGTCAAATAATAAACCAACAGTAAAGCATATGAGAGTATTTGGATGTAAAGTTTTTTATCGCAACGATGATATCAATAAAAAGAAATTTGATGTAAGAGCAAAACCAGCAGTGTTTATCGGATATTCAAGAGATCGGCGAGCATACAGATTGTATGATTTAAAAGAAAAGAGAATACGTGAAAGCAGAGATGTAGTATTTATAGAAGAAAAAATGGGATATGAGGATATAGCTAACAAGGAAGAAATGACTGATGAATTTGAATACATCAACATTACCAATAATAAAAATGTAATAGATGAACAAGAAGATAATAATTCCGATGAAAATGAAGAAGAGTTAAATCAGAAAAAGGAAGCAATTGCGTTGTCAGATGATTTGAATGATTCTGCGACAGAAGATTCTGAAGTAAATCATATAATTGATGAAAACAAGGAACAGCAAGAAAAAGAAACTAATGAGAATAAGTTGTTTGAAGAACCTAGAAGATCATCACGAATTAGGAAACCCAATCCAAAGTATTTAGCGAATCTAGTGCACGAGGAAGTTCCAAAGAATTACAAAGATGTATTAAATTCTAGAGATAAGGATAAATGGATAGAAGCAATCAAAAAGGAATTACACTCATTAGAAAAACACAAAACGTGGAAAATCGTTGACAAACCAAAAGATGTGAAGGCACTGAGAAGCAAATGGATTTTTACTGTAAAAGAAGGCGGTGAAGATGTAAAATATAAAGCAAGATTAGTAGCCGACGGATCAAGACTTAAATTTGGAACAAATTATCAAGAATCGTATAGTCCTGTAATGAAAACTGAATCATTTAGAACTTTATTGGCAGTCGCAGCGATGAAAGGTTACAAAACTAGATTTTTCGACGTAGAAACAGCATATCTGAATGCAGATCTAGAAACTGCAATTTATATGAATCCGCCTGAAGGTCTACAAATTGAAGGAGGGAAAATATTATTGGTAACAGGAAATTTATATGGGCTGCCAGAAGCAGGAAGATGCTGGTATGAAAAATTAGTTAATATATTTGATAAAATTGGGTTACAGCCCTGCAAAGCAGATCCATGTGTGTTTTTTAATAAAAATGATAATAAATTTATTGCAGTTGGAATATATGTCGATGATGGAATAATCGTTAGTGAATCCGAAGAATTAATAAATAAATTGATACAAAAATTGAATAAAGAAGCAAAAATTAAAGAGCTGAAGAAAAACAGTAAATTCCTTGGTATTGATATTGAAGAAAATAATGGAGAATTTTTGCTAGGGCAAGCTAAGTATGCAGAAAAAATCTTAGAAAGATTTGATATGGAAAATTGTAAAAGTGTGAAAACCCCTGGTGTTTCTGGAATAAAATTAGATGAATATGAAAATGAAAATAAAATTGATGAAACACTATATCTAGAAATGCTTGGAAGTATAGGATATCTAGTAAGAGGAACAAGGCCAGATTTAGCTTTCACTTTAAGTAATTTGTCTCAATATGCAAAAGATCCTAGAGAAATTCATTTACAGGCAGTGAAGAGAGTTTTGCGGTACATTCAAGGCACTAAAAACTACAAACTTCGAATTAAAAATAAAAAGGGCCAATTATCACTTTATTCTGATGCTAGCTGGTGTACTACACGGGATTCAAAATCATTTGGTGGATATATCGTAAAGATAGGAGAATCACTGATTGAATGGAAAAGTAATAAACAGAAACTGGTTGCGCTTTCTACAATGGAATCTGAACTTTTAAGTTTATGTGATGCTGTTTGTGAAGGAAAATGGTTAATGGGTCTCTTGGAAGAGTTAAGCCAGGAAGAAATGGTGAAGCGTCCAATAGAAATCAGTACTGATAGTCAATCTGTAATTGATTGGATTAAAAACCCAAGAGTGAATAATCGCAACAAACATATAGGTAGAAAATATCATTTTGTAAAAGATGAAAGAGCGAAAGGAGAAATTGAAACAAAATATGTAAATTCGTCTGAACTGGAAGCAGATATAATGACTAAGAATTTGAGTTATGATGTCATGAAAAAACATATTACAAGTCTCGGAATTACTGAGGATTATTGACATGCGAAAGGAGGGTTTTGTAAGTAAAGTCACATGACAATATTTAAATTATTTTTTCATAAGATAAACTCTTGGACAATAGACATTTTTTCCTGACTCCATGTATTTATTTTTTTTTGGTTCAGACGAAAAAACGTGAGATGTTCGAGGATAATATTGAGGTTGTGATTAGGGTTTTGAGATGTGTATTCGTAGTTGCTGTAATGTGATTGTCTAAATAAATGTTTTGTGTGTTTTTTAAAGAAGTTATGTTTATAGTAAAATAATTATCATTATTTTAACTAAAATGTTAGAAAATAAATAACAAATAATACCTGAGAAAAGAATAGACTACATTTACACCTATTAAGAGGGGAACTTGTCTATGACGCATTTTTTTGTTTCCTATGTGATTCCATTTTAAAAGATATTACTGTATAGCATTTTTCAAAGTCTCCAATACATGAAATATGGATTAATGATATTAAATGATAAGTGAAACATTTGCCTACAAATAGAGATTAATTAAAAACAAGTAAGAAAAATCATGCGTTAAGCATAGATTATGAAACACTTTCCAACACTTCCTGAAGGCTTTAACAAAACTTCGTTATTTAAAGAAATAAGGTATATAAGAGAAATAAGGAAATATTTTAGAAAACGCATGAAACATTTGAAAAACTGATTTCTGCAGTTACCGTCTATAGCCAAATATGTATTCCAATTCTCTTGAACAGCCCTGTATTTGATCTGTATGTTGATATATGTACTATATAATGGGAAAATTTAGTTTAGCAAGAAAACGCATAACAAGTTGAAATTTCTCCTTCAACAATTTATACTAATAGATCAAAATATACTTGTATATATTTTTACAGCCCTGTAGTTAACCTAGTACCTTTATTACACGCCACTATTTAGCTAAAGTTTAATTCAAGTAAAACACTCTTAAAACTACTGAAATCACATTTCCAGAAATTATTATTTATAAACGGCCATGTATCTAATTCTTTGCGCGACCCTGTATATCCTTTTATCTATGTTCTACAAACATTTCTTAGTAAACCAAATGCAGGTCCGTGTAATAATTCATAACTCATTTAAAAACAACCTTTAACCCCTTAGGGACGAGCGACCGGTATTCGTGACGCCTAAGGTGCTCAGAATCAATGATTATTCTCACCAGTAAATTTGTATTGTAAATTTTGCCTTACTTTACCTCGGCTTAAAAGCCGAGCATTTTCCCGATTCAATGAGGCAAGAATTTCTGTTTTAATAAACCGGCGACAAAAGATTAAACATTCTGTAAAAGACGCTCGTTTCGAAGGGGTTAAGCAATTTGCCATCATACCCAGTAACCATTACGAATTATTTTGTGTAGTCCTGTATATAAATACAACATTTATACACACCATATACTATGCATAAATATAGTGAAACATAAAAGCACATAATATAAGTAAAAATGCATTTCCAGCCATCATCGCTACTGTACAGTACTTCTGATACAATATAGTATCTGAAATATTTTGTGTATCCCTGTAAATGCTATGCACTTCGTATTATACATGAAATAAGTTATAGTAAACCTTAGTGACGTATATCAATTTCATTATGCATGGAATAATTTAACATAATTAAAATACGCCGCAAACAATTCCGTCCACCCCTATACCGTTCTGTAACGGAATTATTTTGTGTGGCCCTGTAAATGAATAATAACTATTCTTTGCACCGTATATTCTACAGAATGCATATTTTAGTGCACTTGATAAATGCATATCAATTTTATTATGTTTGAAAGTATGTAACATCATTAAAAACCATTTTAAACGATTTTTTCCCATAGGCCGTAATGTAACGGAATACTTATGACTCTCCCTGTAAATGAATTAAACATGCTAGAAACTTTATTTGAAATAGGGATCGTGCTATGGTAGAGGTCACTAACATCCAAAAATTTCAGAACGATCCGAGTATATTTACGAGAGTTAGAGCGCGAACAGACGGACAGACAAATCGAAGTCATAAACACTTTTCAACTTTATTGGAAAGTGTTAAAAATAAATATCATAGCTTTTGGCCCTTCTTTAAACATGAAGATTATATAAACATGAAAAAAAAGCTATAATAAGTACTTTCGATCAGAACTCCTCCATATGGAACAATTTTTAACCATATCGACGTAAAAAATTATGTTTTGTAGTCAGGCCGGGTCGGGCTCGGGCTAAGATTTTAACTTTTTTCCAGGCCGGGCCAAACTTTTTTTCTATGAGTCGGCACGGGGCCGGGCCTGGATATTTCGAACCGTGCAGACCTCTAGTGCAAACCTCCAGCATATTTTGAAAGCAAATTTAACGCAAAATCCACACACTGCTGTTTTATGTCCAAAGCAAAGGCACTGTCTTAAATTTATTTTTAATAACGTACGATTTGTGGATTATCCTTATCTTACATTCAAAATGAGTCAATAACTTGTCACTCAGAGGCATTAGAAAATGGTGTAAATCACGAATTTTGGATTTTAATATCTCTGCGAGTTTTGCAGATATCGAGATGAATTTTTTTGTGTTTAATTCAGAAATGGATAAGGAAAATTTGAAATTTTACTCTACAGGGGCTGTATAAAAATTTAGTTTTTGTATTTTCTCAAATCGACCACCCCATGGAGTTGCAACTTATGTCATTAAATTTTGCACCTTTTTTTTAAAACTTTGCAATTTGAAGTATGTGTCTAGGGGCAATATTTAAGGAAATAACCTATTGTTTCGATCTTTATGAATCACCCTGTATATATTGGAATAATAATTAGATAAATGTCCTTAAGTGGCCTGCTGCTCGTACATTTACCTTATTTATTTAATAAAAATATAAGAACTATACAGGCATCCCTCGACTTACGTAAGTAATACGTTCCACAAACTTTTACGTAATTTGAATTTTACGTAAGTCGAATTTGTAAATTGATTAGGTAAAATTTCGTAAGAAACTGCAGCATTTATTATATATACATAAATATTAACGATAAGAACTACGTTAATTTTTACCGACTTAGAATTTAGTACAGTATCTTATTTATGAATATAATATAATATATGTCAGGGTTCGCGCCGACTTTTTACGAACGTTAGTAATTTGGCTAATCAGAAGTAAAAAACATTCGCCAAATGAAAAACAAATTAGCAAAATAAATTATTCGTGAAACATTTAAAATTAGATCTATAACTCCTTGATGTATCCCCATTTTTTCAATATGTTCTAAAATAACCTAAGTTTTTGAAACTGTTTATAGATTAGTTATTCATCTAAATTTAATTACCCGCTACAGATGTCTCGCGCAATCAAGATAAAAATTTAAAATCTGATTTAACTCAATAAAATGCTATGAAATAAAACTCTCAATCCCAGTTAGCTCAGAATTTCAATATATTACGTTCAATGAATTCTGAAAAATTCAAAATATAAACAACAAAATATATCAAAAACTTCTTCTTCGGCTTTTCAGTGAAGCCCATACTTCAAAGGCAATTTCAAAGTAGTACTGTTGGGCCTATTGGGCACATTAACACATTCCGAAATGACGTTTTTGCTCACTGTGGCTTCGGCTGATGCTAAATTGAATTGGTGTTGGCTTAGTATCTCTAAAAATAATGTAAATTGTACGATACGATTGAACTTGATAAGTGGCATTAATCGTTCAGTACTGCCTGGTTGCCTGTACTGATACACACACAAAAAAAAGGGTAAAAATTGAGCACTCGCAATTTGACGAGTCTAATCATCCGTTTGCTCACCAAATGAAACATTTTGTCGTGATTTGGCGCAATGGCGAGCGGCAGCGAGAACCCTGTATATGTTACATTATTAGATCTAATTCCGCGATTTCCTTATCTTATTCTAAATTACTACTTTATATTCACTAAATCCTTATTCTTAAATAATCTCTATCGTTAATTCTGTTAAATTCCCTTTAATTTAATGTCTCACTTGTCTAAATTACTTAAATATTACGCTTTTAGTATTCTTAAATTAAATGTTCCATTTCCACTCTTTTTTCTTTTAGAATGTTCTTTTAGCGACCATTTTATTTTCCCTTCCATTTTATTTTCCCTCGCATATTCCGGGGTTATCCTTTTTACCTCCAAATTCATCCACTGTCTCTGTTAGCACTCTTATTCCATGGCGTGGTATTCTTAATTATTAATTGGTTGGGAGCGCGATCTACGTCATATTTATATTCCTACACTTGACGCACAAAAGGCCGATGCTTGCTGTGTTTCAGCAGATTTTAGTCGTATTTCCATTTTTCCTACCACCCCATGGTCACCGTCCACGTATTCGATTATCTACAACTTTGTTCATCCCTAAATTACACTATGAAGCGATGGCTAATATTCTTGGTGGAAACTGAGCCGCCGAAAGATGTTTAAATAAAATGATGAGCTGACTTTACGTTTTGTCTCAAATATTTCTGGGGAAACTTTCACGGAAAAATGTATTCCATGGCCTTCACTCGTCGACTGATACAACTTCCAAAGCATCATATAACGTCAATGTCGTAGTCTTTAACACGACAGAATTCCAGTTTCGTTATACTAGTACAACAGGATCGAATTTACCTGTTCGGACAACTTATACTACTCTATTACTGCTGGATATGATCCACTACTGATATCGTGACAGCCAGTTACTTCATTTCAACTAGAAAAATTTTCCAATGTTGGGATAATGCAACACACACACACACACACACACACATATATATATATATATATATATATATATATATATATATATATATATATTATAAACTATAAAACTATGAAAAAATATAAAAACAAACTGAAAGAACACTTTTCAAATAAAAACCTCTTACAGAATGGAATGCGAGATTTATAAATTTAACTTTGATGAATTGATTTAAACAATTTTCAATCTACATCAAACGAAAAGGTGAAGCTAGAAGAAAAAATACATCGTTCCACTTCATCGAAACTTTAACATTAGCTTTCGTTCTGGTTTGAATCCAGCTAACATAATTGTTACGGTTGAACCGTAGTTGAACGGCAGATTTTTTGTCTCATTTTAATTAGAGTTGAGTTTTGTTTATTTGATTGTATATCCCAATAAAAATATAACTCTCACTAATATATAAAACTATATTATTGTTGTCGTTTTTCTCTGCCTATTTTATTTATAAAATAATTATCAAAAGTAAGCAAATGTATATCAAATGCGCTAGTGTGTTCGTAAATGTAATTTTCGAGATTATTACGTAACTGCGAATTTACTTAAGTCGCATAATACGTAGATTCGAGGGATGCCTGTATTCTGTTAAATCATTCATATTTTGGGATCAAGGTTTTAGATCATCTTTAAAAAAATAACTGTAATTCTTTAATTCTATTTACATATATATACTCATATTTAATGAAACTTATAATTTTTTTAAAGAAAAAATCAAAAATTAAACCAACAGAATAAAATATTCTGTAAATTATTCATGGAAATTATATCTTTATTTTAATTCCTTTTAATTCAGGGTTAACGGTTTATATCAAACAAAATTACCACTATTCTATTTATCACCTGTTGTGAAAATTTTTGTATACTGATTTCCGATGCATCTATAGGGATATACAACTATATGGCCATCGATGATCGAACACTTTAAATTTTAGACATTTTGTCAAATATTTAAAGATATATTTGTCAGATTTTTCTAGAACTTCAGGATTATGAAGAATATGTTCGACTTCATATTTATAAATGACGATTTGATCAGAAGGGCAATTAGGGGCCAACAAAAATTCAAAGAAAAATAATAATGTTTGGGATCACCCTGTTAAAAAAAAAAGCACGAAACGATCTATCGTGATAGCCTACGAATATATGGATATTGTTCAATATATGTATTCATTTGTGGAAGAATAGAACGCATATTCATGGAGATGTATCGATTTTTTTAAGTAAAAAAAAAAATTGCATGTTTTTTGTTTATATCATGCAGGGCATTTTACCAAATTTAACGCCAGTTTCAGAAAATTTGACAAAATGTAGTAGAAATTATATGGTGTAATTGGAATGTAAATATATTAAATATTTGATGAAATATGAGCAGTTGAATGAAATATTTTTTATCTGCGCATGCGCGCACGATAATTTTTTTTTTTATGATTTGATAGTGAACTCTATAAAGCAACTCGTTAAAAAAAGCCAGTCAAATATCGTGAAAATTCAGAAAGATATCGGCAATATAGTGAGTAAATTTTTAGTTGCTCTCTAAAAGCTGCTGAATGCTAAGGGATTTTCCACAAATTGTCATTTTTTATTAACTGCCTTTCAGAAAAGGAGTTTGTAGGGGAAGGTGTTGTACCTCTGACATTTTGTTCCTTTGACCACCTAGGCTGTAGCGCCACCTAGCAGCATTTTATAAATTTTGGTGTAATTAGTGCATAGTTCCTTCACTAGAGGGCTTGTGCAACCTTCGATGAATTATTCAAGTCAAAGAGGATTCCTGTGAATAATACTCATCCATATACCCTTCCATAGACCATAATCTAACGGAATACTTTTGAGTGCCCTATAAGTGAAGTATAAACATTAAACACTTCATTTCAATACCGAACATCCCACGGTGAACATCAATAATGTATATCAATTACATGGAAATCTGGCTATATTTACGCGAGTTAGAGCACGGACAGACAGACAAACCTAATTCATAAACGCTCTTCAACTATGTTGGAAAGTGTTAAAAAGCATCCGTCAAGAACTAAGGAGATATGAGGCATTCTCACAATTTTTTGACTTTTAAGTCTCTGAATAATAATTTTTATTTTAGTACATATTCTTGGGGGGTTTTATTTCTTATACTGGAAAACATCCCATTGCATGACTACATAGCAATATTAACCCTTTATCTACTGCATTATGATCTACTGCAATTTTATTCATGTAATTTTTTTTCAGTTACTACAAGGAAAATTAAAGGATAAACATAAAAAAAAAAAAAATACTCACTCGCGTGAAATGTAATTCCTTAGAGGTAATTAATTAAAGTGGTACTTTAACGTACCGTCAGTACACTATGACTAAAATATCGTAACAGAAAACCCACAAGGTATTTCAAATGGCACCAGAAAATATTTTCGATTTAATAAGTATGTGAAAGATACGCTTTTTTTTCCCTATTTACAAATAAATCTTTTGGCAAATTCCGGTGCCAATCATTTATTTCAACAATTTAGAATTGAAAATGCTTTGCCCCTGAAAGTATTAAATAAAACTATTTTTTCTTTTAGTTTTTGATCATGATAGCAGTCCTTTAGTTATGCGGCGTCTATATTCCAGGGACAATATGTTCTCTCACATCTCCACATATGCAATATATGAATTTACATATGGCATTTGTAGCATAGCAAAAACGAGCCTGTGCCACAACTTTTTCAATTTCATATAAAAAAAAAATAACAATGAAGCAGAAAAGAAATACCAGGGAAATCATTACTACACTACATTTTTGTAATTACATTTTAAAACCGATGAAAACGATGGATAACTACACAGACGAAAAGTAAACAAGAAGTTTTTCTCCAATACCCAGTGTACTGACGGTATTTATAAGTACCACAGAGTAATTCAACTGTTAAATCAAATACATACACCGTTCACCTAAAATAGCTAGTCAAACTGTATTCTAAGTTCATAATGAACGCATTAAAAAAATCTAACACTTATCTTCTATCCTTTACTGTGTTTGCAGCAATAAAAAGACGAGCGTGGCAATCTGTACAAAAAGTCGGCACAAAACCCATCGTCTGTGTCAAAGATAGCCTCCTTCCTCACTAAAATAACAAACTTAGAACTACTGCTGCCATGTATCTGGATAAAGTGGAGTTAAAAGAGTGTTTTGGCAAAGTACCACTAGAATATTAGTAATATTCGCTATGGTATGAACGTTTAAAGTTTGTGGTACTTATAAGTACCGTCAGTAGATAAAGGGTTAATGAGATTACGAGCAAGTTACAGGCTTTACAATTAGGTCGGCCGGGGCATTGGTCTACTGGATGGCCGCCATACGGCGAACAAGAGGACAACCGCCCCGATGCCAGACAGGTATACTCGTTCGGCTAGGGAAATCTGACAGCTAGGGGTCTGGTCATCGATTTGGAGTCAGCCGATGTCCACCATGTACGCTAATGGCGCCTGGTGTATGTAAAATCCGTCGTGGTTGCAAAGTCCCCCAAGTTACCTGTGAATTATACCTCTGGAGGTGCCTTGCCAGGTGAAGGTCTCGCCACCTGATCAAGATTCTAAATTACGAGGCCAATTTGAGTAGCAAAGCGCAGGTGCATTTACATTTTCTACAACACGGGATAACCCACCATTGGCATAGGCTTCCAGATCCCACGTTGCAAGTTTATTCAAAAAAAAAAAAATTACAATATTTAACAATAGTTTTAACAATAAGAAATAAAGGTAATAGTACAAATAATAATAATAGTAATTATAAATATAATAATAAAAGTAATAATAGAACAGATGAGCTGAGCGCTTTACAGACGAAAATGTGTATTATTTTCAACACGAATATGATTGATTAATTACAAATAGCAGCAGATGAATAAGATGTTCTTAAGTTCTACATATTCTCAGGTGCATTAGTTTAATAGTTATTATCATGAGTTCAAGTGTTTTGTTGTGAGATAACTTTAAGGTTATGGATAACCTGAGTGTATGGCTGTTCTATGTACAAGAGTTTTCTAAATTTTATATTCTCGATTTAGTTAGGCACTGTTTGGCCTGCAGTTCATGTTTCTGTTCATTAGTGCTAATCTTGTTCATCTATTGGAATTTGTGGGTTTTGAAAAATTTGTTGATTGTTTTCTAGTAACCGCACACAATCTATTATTTTAGTATATAGCATTGGTGTTTTCAGCACAAATTTGAACCAATGGTGATGTTCTATTGTGGCTGATTTACGGATATGGAGGGTTGATGTCAATGGACAGCTGAGCACATAGTGAAGAGAGTTACCAATTTCACCACAGGTACACAGTGGCGACGGAGCTTTATTTATTTTGAATAGGTAGGACGGGAAGGGTCCATGATTAGTTGAGAAGATATACAGGTTTCTATGTACTAACATGAAGTCTGTTGATACTTTTGGACATAATTTGTAAGTAAATCTGCCAGTGGTACCATAATCCCACTGTTGCTGCCATTTGTCTATGGCTTCTTTTCTCAATTTCTTTTTAAGGTGTGAAGCTGGGTATGGATGAAATATTTCTCGTACTTTAATATTTGTTATTGCATCTTTGGCTAGTTGATCTGCATGTTCATTTCCTTTAACACCTGTGTGTCCCCGAACCCATTGAAATTTAATTGATTTAGATGTTTTCTGTAAGGCTATTATAATTTTTGATGTGATAAAATCTGTACTAAAAACGTTCTCCAATAATGCAAGACTTGACTGGTTATCTGTGTAAATGACGAAGTTCCCGTCGCCTGAGGAGTCTCAAGATCAAAATGTTAAGTAACCGTTTTAACTAAGTTCGCATCTAAGCAGTAGGCACAGTAGATAGGATGAAGAACTAGGCCCTCGTCAGATTTATTGACGCTACGCGGCGATTAGGCGATCACCGCCCGGATACCAGGTATCAAACCATTTCAGCTGGGGAGACCCGGAAGGTAGGGGCCTGGTCATCGGTTAGAAAGAAAGGAAAAGGGTTAACGAGATAAATAATTTTTGCACGATGTTGGGGCTTCAAATATACCACTAAATTCCTATACCGTCCCGTGTCCCTGATGCTGATTTTTAAGTTTGGAGCTGTCTGTATAAAATTGTTTCAATAAAAGTAATTCAATGTAATTTTTTTCCGAAACTGGGACTATTGTTTTATATAAATAGGTAGCAAAAAATTATCCAGCTCACATTTTTACGGTTGATATTATTTTTTTTTTAACTCTGTGCCTGAATTTTAGATTCCTTACCGTCCCTCTTGCTAAAATTATACAGAAAATCACTTCAGATGTAGCCACAGAATTTTTTTCAACTTTTTTCTCATGCAAAAGCATACTAGAGAAAGAATGGCTAAAATTCTTTGATAGAAAATTTACTGCAGAATTTAAATATCAATTTCAAGCATCGTGGCTTTATTGGTAGTCTTACCGTCCCCAAGATTTATTCCTGCACTTTTCGAAGTAAATTAATTTTATTATTATTATTATTTAATCCAATGTAAATAACTGTTTCTAAAAATCAATGAACATTGTGGCTATCACTTAGTCTTAACATGATTTTCCTAAAAATAGGTGGTAATTTTCCTTCACGTTCCATCCTTACCGTCCCTTTTTTTACCATTTTGTCCCTCTTTTTCAATACCATCCCCTTTTTTTACCTTACCGTCCCTTCTTTAACACCTCTTTAAGACTTTGTTATACAAAAATTCTGTATTAAAAGTACTACATTGTTATTATTTCTTATTTGAATGTCCTGTGGGTACTATGCAAATTCATTATAAGTAAAATTTTGGAAGAAAATAAAACGCTATAGGGGTAAAATGGTAAGGAAAATTAAACTCGCAAGTTTAACTTAAGCCTCAGTTAAATAAAATTTCTTTCGCTGCTGACCATTTTTTCTTTATTTTGAATCATTAAGGCATTCGTCTATCAGATTAAAATGTTATTTTAGCAAGTTTAATTTCACCAGATTTTTATTCCCGAAAGTGAAAAGATTGCGAGAATGCCCCATATATCAATGGACATACACCGAAGAGCCATTACATTATGACCACCCTCCATCTATAACAATGAGTTCGCCCAGAAACAAAACCACGGCGCGTGCGCGGTTGATATTGGGGTATATAAAGCTCCCATGCATTGTATTTAAAAAAATAGCGTGATTATCGACTTAATGGGAAAAGCAGCAGATTTATCAGACTTTGATAAAGGTCAAATCGTTATGGCTCAGCGACTGAAAACGTAGATATCTGAAGCGGTGCGTTTTGTGGTCTGTACACGTGCAGTCATTGTGAGCACGTAACGAAAGTGGTGTATGGATGTTGAAACGACAAGTCTCCAGCGAGCATTGTGTCGCCTGCGGCGCATTGATTCCAGAGGAGAACGGAGATTTTTACTCATTATTCGTCGTAACAGAAGAGTTCCAACAGCCGAAATCACCAACAGCTACAACAGTGGTGACCCAGACAGTGTTTCTCAACACACAGTACCGCGTGTACTGTTGCGTATAGACCTACGCAGCCGGGGACTTAAGAGCGTTCCTGCGCTGACAGCACGTCATTGCCAACAGCACCTGAAACGGGCCCATAAACATCGGAATTGGACCATAGAATAATGGAAGAAAGTTGCATGGTCCGACGAATCATGTTTTCTGGTCCATCACATCGAAGGGCGCGTGCGAATACGCCGATTTCCAAAGGTAACACTGGCTCCCGGATGCACAGTTGGTCGGAGACAAGACTGCGGCGGCTATATTATCGTGTGGGCGATGTTTTTATGGAGCGAAACCCATAATCCCCATAGAACAATCCCTGACGTCTGTGCGTTACTTGAACATTGTTGCAGACCAAGTGCACCTATTACTGACAACAGAGTTTCCGGCGGGTTATTTCATTTACCAACAGGATAATGCACCATGTCATTCGGGTGAAATCGTCAGGGAGTAGTTCGAGTAGCATTCTAGTGAGCTTCAAGTCATGTCCCGGACTCCAAATTCACCTGACATGAGTCCAAAAGAACATTTGTGGCTCCACCTGGAAATCCCAATTCGTGCTGCCACGCTACCACCTCGCAATATGCGAGAATTTCAGGAGCAGTTGGTGTGCGATTAGCACCAGATACCTCAGACTACCTATAAGAACTTTGTCGAGTTAATGCCAGGTCGGGTGTTGGCGGTTTTGAGGGCGAAATGTGGCTCTACGTCGTATTAAACAGGTGGTCATAATGTAATGGCTCTTCGGTGTATATCGTGATATATATCTTGATATATATCCGATATTTATTTTTAAAATATCAAGATTTTTTATATTTTCGATATTTTCACAATACTTGATATTTATTTTCAAAATATCAAGATGTTTGATATTTTGTATATTTGATATTTCTTTTTAAAATATCACTGCGCAAGATAATTTTGACATTTTCAATCGAAACAAGTGTAAAAGAAATTTTCAACTGTTATTGGCTATGTGATTCAGTAGATAAAGAACTTTTGTCTCTTGCAGTGACTCTTTTACCCAAAGAAAACAAATATTGTTTCCAAGCTTTATGTTTGAAGCTTTTATTTTTAAATGTAGAACTAACAGTTATGTGGGGCACAGTTAATTCAGAATAACCACTGACAGGCAAACTGTCATATTTAGATAATCAGTTATATACAGCTTCATTACAAAATAATATTTTCTGATTTATGTTTAGCTGGCTTTAAACTATACAACATGTTAGGGAATAAAAAATAAGACAAGCTTACATTTATGTTAAAATCTTCAATTTAAAAAAAAAAAAAAAAAAAAAAAAAAAGACTATTTTGTATTTAAAGTTTTCTTTTATAAATTTCTCATTTCTTAATACTTGATACTGAATATACTATGGTATATATTATTCCGCCACTGAAAGGATTGAAATGTATGTAATAGATCTGACTAATATAAGGAATAGTCATTTAATTTGGGATTAATTTTGTGTAGATTATCGAATTTTAGGAACATAAAGTTAAAATAAATTAAATTATAGCCAATGTCTGTATAAATGAGTGAAATTTCAAGTGTTTAAATGTTTCAATTGAAGATTGTTTATAAATTATGTAAATTAAACTTGTTTTACTTAAATATGCTTTTATTATCTTTAAAGCTTTAAATCTAGACTTAACGATTTCAGTGTTAATTTTCAGTGTCTAAAAAGGTTTTCATTTAAATTCTGAAAATCATGCTTTTATCATTTTTTTTTTCATTATTTAATCTTACACTATAATGCGAGCAAAAATTGTATGTGTGTGTGTGTGTGTAAATTTTATCTTAAAAACGGCTCTGACGATTTTCACGAAATTTTGTATTTTACCATTTTCGGGCACGATAAGACCATTGGGCTAGATCACGTGTTCGAAAAAATTCGATTAGTGGGTCATTTTGGGTCATAATGGATCAAGGTCAAGCTAATTATATCTAAAAACGGCTCAATCGATTTTGACTAAATTTTGTATCCAACCGTTTTTCGGCAAGTGAAAACTATTGGGATAGGTCCCATGTTCGAGAGATTTCGATTAGTGGGTCATTTTTGGGTCACTATGGGTCAAGTCAATTTTATCTAAAAAATGGCTCTAACGATTTTGACTAAATTTTGTATTCTATCATTTTAGATTACGAGAAGACCAATGGGCTAAGTCATATATTAGAGAAAATTCGATTAGTGGGTCATTTTTGGGTCACTGTGGATTAAGCAAAGTTTATCTAGAAAACGGCTCTAACGATTTTGATGAAATTTTGTATTTTACCATTTTCGGGCACGAGAACCATTGGGCTAGGTCACGTGTTTGAGAAAATTCGATTACTGGGTCATTTTGCGTCACTGTGTTCCAAGCTATTTGTATCTAAAAAAACGACGCAAACGATTTTGTAAAAATTTTGTATTAAACAGTTTCTGAGCATGAGAAGACCATTGGGCTAAGTCACATGAACGAGAATATTCAATCAGTGGGTCATTTTTGGGTCACTGTGGATCAAGCTAAGTGTATCTGAAAAAACGACTCAAAACATTATGGAAAAATTTTGTATTATATCGTTTCTGAGCATGAGAATACCATTGAGCTAAGTCACATGTTCGAGAAAATTCGATTAGTGGGTCATTTTTGGGTCATGCTAATTGTATCTTTAAAAAGGCTCATAATACGATTTTGACAAAATTTTGTATTATACTGTTTCCAGGCAAGAGAAGATCATTGGGTTAGGTCACATGTTAGAGAAAATTCGATTAATGGGTCATTTTTGGGTCATTGTGGGTCAAGTTAATTTTATCTAGAAAACAGCTTTAATGATTTTGATTAAATTTTGTTTTCTATCGTTTTCGGGTTCGAGAAGACCATTAGTCTAGGTCGCATGCTCAAGAAAATTCGATTAACCAGTCATTTTGGGTCAAGGTTTAGCTAATTTTATCTAAAAAAATAGCTCAAACGATTTTGACAAAATTTCTTATTACACCGTTTCCTAGAACGAGAAGACCATTGGGATAGGTCACATGTTCGATAAATTTAGATTAGTAGGCTAGCTAATTTTATCTATAAAATGACTTTTGCAATTTTGATTAAATTTTGTATTCTATCGTTTTCGGGTTCGAGAAGAGCATTGGTTAGATCGTGTGTTCGAAAAATATCGGTTAGTGGGTCCCTATGGCTTAGGATCATGCCAATTTTATCTAAACAGCAAGAATTATACAGTGAGAATGAAATATCGAATTGAACACAAGGCTAATTTTGACCGAGCTTAGCTTGGTTATGCCCACTAGTAATTAAATAATGAAAGAATATGCTTATATTACCAATAATTACACTGTTAAAAATATCGTGAAAAATTACCTCTGTTTTTAAAGGCTATCTATTTTCTGACCAATGAAAACGCTACATAAACGCCTATGGAGCGTTCTCATTGGTCAGAAAATAGATAGCCTTTAAAAAAAGAGGTAATTTTTCATGATATTTTTAACAGTGTAGGTTTATAAGCTCATAAGTGTAACAATAAAATAACGCTGTAAAGAAAAATAGCGAAAAAATATCCTTTGTGAATGCAAAGCGCAAACAACCGATCACGCCGCCATTTTACCTACTGTGACGTCACACGAATACTGTCCGTACTTAATTAGCTGGTATATTAATTATTCTATAACTTCTCTTGGCTTTCTCTTGTATGTGTTTCTGTATAACTCTATATCTTCCAGCGATCTTCTTGGAAAGATTTGTTTATCAATGTTTAGCCTTTTTACTTTATTCTATCTTTACAAGAAGAAAGTATTGGATTCGTGCAAATTTTCGAATTCCGGTTTTCGACGGATTTACACGCTTTAGGAGTCAGAGATGCCGAAAAACATGTTTTTACAAAATGGCTGTCTGTGAGTCTGTTTGTCTGTGTTTGACACAAATTTTGTGAGCACTCAATCTAAGAACTAATGAACGGAATTTAATAAAACTTTAGATTCAGTTACTTCGTGATATAAATTGGTGCTGATTACTTTTTGTGGTACATCGCCTAGCAGATGGCGCTTCTATGCTGAATTATTCATGATTTCCGCAATAGCTGTATCTCAAGAACTAGTGCATGTATTTTCAGGAAACTTCAGATTCAGTTAGTCCCTGATATAAATTGATCCTGATAATTTTTTGGTGTAAATTGCCCAACAGGTGCCACTGTTGCGCAGAACTTTTCATGATTTCCGCAATAGAATATCTCAAGAACTAATGCACGGATTTTCATGAAACTTCAAATTCAATTAGAAGTTGACATAAGTTGTTGCTGATTAGATTTTGGTGTAAATCACCTAACCTGTGGTGCTGCTATGCTGCATTTTTCAGGAAGAAGAAAGTTTTGGGATTGCCACATTCGACTAGTTTTTTTTTTTTTTTTTTTTTTTTTTTTTTTTTTTTTTTTTTTTTTTGCTTACTTGTATATATATTTTCTGATAAGAATTTTTTAATTTTTTCATAGATAGTCTTCTAATTAAGAGGTATATGTTCGATATGTTCCTCCATTATAAGTAGAAGGCATGAGATAATTGTTCTTAAAGTATAGACCTTTTCACTAAATGTTCAAATTGTGATTAAATGCATTTTGTTAGTATATTTTATTTCCTTCATGGAGGATAAAGAGTTTAATAAAAATAACATTCCTAACCTTAAGTGACTATTTTTTGCATTTTTAAACTATATATTTAGAATCTGCGGTTCCAAAGTCAGCTCGATGTCCATTTGCTGCGAAGCATGGACGTAATATACATAGATAGAACTTTAAAAAACAGGATACAAGGTTGACAGTGTCCTTAATGATCCATGTACAATACTTGATAGAATGTCTAAATCCCATCTTTTACGGGGTTCAGAGAGTAATTGATAGGATTTCAAACCGTGCTCGTTCTCAAAACGGCAGACGGGAGGGGAAAAACTAAATAAATAAATAAAAAAGTTTCAAAAATACAGTTCGAAAAAAATATTCCCGTCCAAATCCCGGGCTGATATATTTCAAATTAAAGTTAAACTACCCATAGATGTGAGGGGAAAAATACAGGTTACGAAACATCGAAAAGAAAGAAAAACAACTCAACTCAATTTTAAAAAAATAGAATGAAAGAAAGATGGAGGACATCTCGTCTGCGGATGGAAGCAATTCAGCTGTAAGCTAAACAGGGAGAAAGGGAGTACAAGGGTGTGAAATTTTATTATTTTATTTTTTCGAAATTTTTTCGCTTCTTTTTCTACACAGAAAGGGGGTGGGAACGTGTTTCATCACTCATGCAAAGTGAACAAAAAAGGGGGGAAAGGGGATGGTATCATCGAATGATTCCACATTTGCTTAAGAAGTGCGCATATCAACGTCGGCACCCTTTTTTCTGATTTTGGAGACGCTAAATAGCATGATGGGGGGTGGAAGATTGTCTCCCTTTTTCCTCTTTAATGTCATTTCTGGTTTTCCTCCGTGGATTGCGAAGGAGACGATATAGAGAGGAATATATTTTGGGGCTACTGATAGAACGCCCCTCAAAAGCCTGATAGCGGTGGAAATCTCACTCTGCATGAACTTTCACTTTTAGTTATGGAAACCCGTATTTATTGCCTATTATGTGAAAAGATAAGTGGAAGTTCGGAAAGTTATTTGTTACGAAGTGGATGACACTTGGCTTTCACTGTAAAGAAACTCGTGTAGTATAATGAAGTCTTGTGTTTTTTCTTAAAAAGGCTGTGTATTTGGAAAAAAAAATAGCTCCTTTCTTTTTAATAACTAGAGAGTAGCTATTTATTTTCGCATGTTTGAAAAGCAATTTTACCAAAAATTGTAGGACAATCTAACTATGGAAGATTTCACAATTTTAATGTATAGATGAACTTAGTCATTTATTTTTCGATTAAGGTAAGCAACTTGTATTTACTTGTCCAAAATGACTACGGAATTCGGTATTTTTGGTTGCGAGTATTGTACTTTTTTTAAATGATATTGCGTAAATAAAAGATGTTTTTTAAATTTGTGGTATTATTATTATTAAAATGTAAGGAATTTAATATTTTACAGATCTTTTTAAATTTCCATCAATACGCTTAATAATTTACCATGGTACCGTATATGATTTGGTTTCCTGTAACACCTTTAAGTATGCTAACAGTTTATTAGAAAATAAAACACCTGAAACATATTTTTAGCCCCCGATATGCTATTTCTTTCTCCCAGCAAATAAAGTGTCATCTTCAAAAAATTTACGTTCCGTTGTATAAGCCAGCCGTAAAAGAAAGCAGATATATCATAGTACTGTTAAATACTCTACTCCAATTTTTTTGAACTTCTAAACATCGCACGTTTTCGATTTTTATGCCGCGTCGTATTGGGAAAAAAAAAGAACTTTTTAATGCAATTAGTTTGACAACTGCATCTCAATTTATTTTTGAGATATTAATTTTTTTGTAGTTTTTATCGCCAATTGTTTAATTTTGGCAACTCGAGTACTCCATTTCTGTAGAAAGTAAAGAAAAAATAGTTGGAAAATAGTAATTATATCTTTTTGTTGTCATTTTCCCATAACTAAGGAAAAAAATGTAATTAAAGTACATGCTATTTTGAAAAAATATAAATGAAGGATTTCTGATAAAACATGGAGCTATTATAAACTATATTTAATTTAATTATCTATATTACAAACAAATAAAGGCATGTAAATCATTAGATAGCCATTTTTTTTCCTTTTGAGTTTCTTGAATGACATCTGTTTTTTTTTGTTGTTTTTTTTGTGTGTGTGTGTGTGTATTATTCAGCGATAGTGACATCATATGAAAACTTTACTGTAGATATTGCTTACAACTGTATCGTAAATGAAAAATTCTTCAGAGGATACGAATGACGTCATTTTATATAAAATAAAAGCGTGTGTTTTAAGTTTTAAAACTGAAATATGTTCTGTATTATCCATCTATATATATATATATATATATTTGTTAATTGTTCAAGATTTAATGTGGTCATTGCAATTCTATTGCTTGGTATGTCTTCAAATTTAATTGTTTCTTTAAGTTAATATTGCTCATTATTAAGGATCTGGTTTTGATTAATATTTTTATTTAATTAAATTTACTTGTCATGGTAAATTTAAGCCTTTTTTCGGTGTGTGGTCGATGGAGTTCATAAGAATCTAATTTTTAGCTTATTCTGGGTTCTTTTACAGAAATTGGCTATGCTTTTGCTTATATTGGTGTTGTATGTACCCCTGATGAAATGAAATTCTATATAAGCTTCCGGCTCCATCCTTCCAATTCATCTATTGTTTGTTTACAATATGTCTTTTAAGTGTTCAACATTTTTTAGCTGGTTTCTTGTTTCATAAGTCTTTAATAGATTTTTTTTTCAAAAATTTATTGGTTTTTCATATGTTAATATGGATTAATCGTATGCAATGTGCAAGCCAATTGGTGGATTTTGCTTAATTAGTATTAGATGTATAGGGTTCCATCTGTATTTTGTATAATGTTACAGTTATAATTTGCTGCTAAATTTATTAAATTATTGAATTAATTATTGTAATTGGAATAGATGATGATTTGTAATTATATTATGGCTATATATATATATATATATATATATATATATATATATATATATATATATATATATATATATATATATTTCATCGGGGACGATACTAAATTCTGGAAAAGCAGAATTCCTTTTTTCTAGTAGTTAAATTTTTATATGTTATTATTCTTTTATAGTGACACTAATATATCACCCCGTCAAAAATGACTGAATGTCGATCTGCGTTCCATTTTCATACGACTTCATACAAATATGCAGCATGAAGATTTTATTATTGAAAGGTTTGTATTGTAGAAGAGTACAAATGAAAAAAAAAATATTTCTACAAATACGAATGATGGGGATATTTTTTTTATACTTAATATTCAATTTCTTAAATAGTTCAGGCTCCTCTTCTAATCGTTAGAATTAAGAAATGAAAAATCAGTGAAATTACGTCATGTTGACGGTCATATCAATGATTCTTTTCAGTTTTATTAACGTAAAAAAACATTTCAAGCTTAAGCATAACATCACCGGTGGAAACTTCAAAAATACTTTATGTAAATATTTTTATGCACAGTACCGTGTTTACTCGTGTAATAGTCGCACTTTTTTTTTGCCAATTTTTTATTGTGAAAGTCTAGGTGCGACTATTATGCGGGGAAATCTAGTACACAATATTGTACACTCTATTGCTAAAACATTACTGGTATAAAAAACACATTATAATAAAAGGAGTAACATACCAAATGTTTCCAGATTATGTGCTTGTTATTAAATACCATTTTACTTTTTATGGTAAATTTTTTATAAACACAAAATTTACAAATATTCTTTGAGAAAATTTTGACAAAAAATTCTCATAATACATCACTTCCACTGAAGGTATCAGTATCACTATTATAATGTGAATCTGTGTCTGAAAAATCTCCGTCATTCCATAAAATGTCATTTTCGCTTCCGTCAAAAGCGTTGGCGATACCTGTCTTCTTGAAACTTTTTGAAATTATATGGTTTGTTATTAAAGTCCAGCTTTGTAATATCCAACTACACATTAGTTTCAGGGATGAACGCCTTACTTTTACACTAACAGTTTTTTCTTTGTTCCCATCAACCATCCAATCTCCATATACTCGTCTTATATTGTCTTTAAATGGTTTGTTAACCGATACGTGCAGCGGCTGCAGAATCGATGCGAGTCCTCCTAATTCCTCCGAGTTCTTCTAAAAGAATATATTTTTTTTATATAAAAATGTTGAAAATGGTCCAAGCTCCCATAAATTATATCACCGTTAATAATAATAATAATAATAATAATAATAATAATAATAATAATAATAATAATAATAATAATAATAATAATAATAATAATAATAATAAATAGAAGATGATCAGTTTAATCGTTTTGCGTTCTGATCCCGACCGGTTTGAAAACTCGACTGCGACTTTTATGCGCAGAAAATATTTTGACGATTTTTTCTGCTTCAAAACAGGAGTACGGCTATAACGCGAGTAAACACGGTATATTCAAATAAAAATACGTTTTTCATTTAATTGTAAAGAAAAAAAACTAATAAAGTCATAATGCATAAATATTAAATAAATCCAATAGACACCATTCTCGCATGTCGCAATAAATATAAATCTTTATTCGCTTGTAAAAACTAGTCGTTGGGGGCCACCGTAATATTTACCCATATGGATATGCATAATATAAACTATGAAAATAAAATTGCGTAAAAGAAACATCCTTATAACTTCAAAAATGATAATTACATTAACTAACAGATTACTGGGTCGGATTAAGCGTCTCATTTCCAATTAAAATATATCTTTTAATTGAAATTTGAATGAAATACAGGGTCATGAAAAATCGAAGAGAGTGGAAAATAGGATAACAAATATCTCGGCAATTAATTATCCGAACCAACTTCATTCTTAATGCAAAATTTATGTTTTTTTTTTTTTTTTTTTTTTTTAATTGTATTTTATATTCACTCCTTAAAATAAATAATTTCTAAAATTTTTATATACCTTTTATCAGAACGAATATTTGGAGAGTCCGAAAAAAATAGTTCCGGGTAATTGAGGTTCCTTAAATTCAATAGGCTTCTTGCCATTATTACATACTAAGTACACACCAAATTTCAAGTCTCTATCTCAATTTATTCGGGAGATAGAGCGTTTACAGACACACAGACGGACGCAATTTTTTTTTTTTTTCTAAAAATATGTTTTTCGGAATATTTAGTGTCTGAAACGTGTAAATTCGTTAAAAAAAAAAAAAAGAAAAGAAAAGAAAATAAAAAAAGACTACAAGATTTACCCTTTACTACGTATGATGGGTAAGTAATAAAATACACGTGCATAATTCTTTTTTTTACAGAAAATAACTTGCAAATGAAAAAAAAATCCAAAAAAGCCTCGTGTCTGAATGCCTTTGAATATTTATCTTTTATCTGCAACAATGGAATCCAACTGCCTCCATTTAAAAAAAAAAGCTTTTGAAATTAACATATAGCAATGAGATTATTTTTAAAAACAGCTAGTTGCATGCACATCTACAAATGAAGAGTTTTCATTGAAAAAAATAATTAGTTTAGGGAACCTAGAGGGAGTTTTACCCCTATAGGTTCCCTTACCCAGTCAACATATCCAATTCAGTTGGTAAGTATATATCAACAGTCTTTACGTTTATGTATAGAACAAATATAGGAAGGATTATTGTCAAGAAGTGATAATATTCCTTGACTTTATTCAAGAGAGTAAATTTTGCTTTAGTAAAAGTGCTAAAAAACATAGTCATGAAAGTGGCTAGTATCGACAAAAAAAGTGATCTTTATGAAAGAAGGGTGGAGGGGGAAATTGACGATAATTGATATTTTTCCGCGCCTGATCAACGGAATTCGCTATTTTCCCACGTCCGATCGACGAAATTTACGATTTTTCCGCGCGTGATTGACGAAATTCGCGATATCTTCGTGCCTGGACAACGAATTTCGCGATGTTTCGGAGGTCGATCGGCCAAACTCGCGAAATTTTAGTGCCCTATCGACTAAATTTGTAATTTTTTTGCGCTCGATCAAAGAAATTTGCTATTTTTCCGTGCCTGATCGACAAACTTTGCAATTTTTCGCACCCGATTGACGAAATTCGCTATTTTTCGGCGTCTGATTGACGAAATTTGCAATTTTTCCACTCGTGATCGACAAAGCTTGCGATTTTTCGGAGCCCGCTCGACAAAACTCGCTATTTTTCGGAAACACGTTCGACAAAATTTGCGATTTCTCCTTCCCTCATCGACGAAATTCTCGAATTTTCTGCTTTCGATCAACGAAATTCGCGATTCTTAACCGACTCTGATGAAATTAGTAATTTTTTCCCGTCGCAAATTGAAGAAATTCGCGATTTTTTCTCGCGATAAATTGACGAAACTCACGATTGTTCCGCAGCCGATCAAAGAAAATTTCAATTTTTTCACGCATCACAACAAAATTCGCGATTTGTTCGTGTCCGGGCAACAAAATTCACGATTTTTCGGAGTTTGATAATCAAAACTCGCGATTTTTCCGCACTTGATCAACGAGATTTGCGATTTCACCACGTCCGATCAACGAAATTCGCGATTTTAGCGATTGTTTCTCAGGCGATCAACAAAATTTGCAATTTTACCGCGCAACATTAGCAAAACTGGCGATTTTTCCGTGCCCGACCCACGAAATTTGCGATTTTTCTTCACCTGATGGACAAAATTCGCGATTTTCTTTACCCGACCAACGAAATTCGCAATTTTTACGAGCCTGATCGACAAAACTTTTGATTTTTCAGTGCTCGATTGGCAAAATTCGCAATTTTTCAATGCCCGATCGACAAAATTTGTGATTTTTCCGCGTCTAATCGACGAAATTTTGCGATTTTTCCGCTCCCGATCAACGAAATCCACGATTTTTCTTGCGATAAACAGACAAAACGGGCGCTTGTTCCGCAGCCGATCAACAAAATTTGCAATTTTTCCGTGCATCATCAACAAAACTGACGATTATTCCGTGCCCGATCAACGAAATTCGCGATTTTTTTCCGAACCTCATCGACAAAATTCGCTATTTTTCCGTGTCCGATCAACGAACTTCCCGATTTTTACGAGCGCCATCGGCAAAATTCGCTATTTTTTCGCACCCTATCAACGAAATTGGCGGTTTTTTCTATGCCCGATCAAAGGCATTCGTGATTCTTAACTGTCTGACGAAATTTTCAATTTTTCCCGCGGCAAATTGACGAAATTTACGATTTTTTCTTGCGACCTATGGACAAAAATTGCAATTTTTTCAAGTTATAAATTGACGAAATTCGCGGGCCACAGGTTGTGCATCCCTACTTTATGGTATTATGCCAGCTTTTTGGGATATTATAGGATAAATTATAGTTACAAGGTTTATTTATCACGTACAATAATTTCAACTGATTCTCTAATTTTACTTTCAAAGGGGTTATTGCACGGAACTATAATTTTTGCTTCAACAAAGTTAATATGGCAGACTTCATTAGCGAAGTAGAACTTACAAAGGGCTGTATTTTGTTTACGTTCTGTTACGTTTTTGTCGTAACTATGAGTTATTTCGATTCCGGATTACTTTAGTTGCCTCTGCCGTGTTTTAACACACATGTACGTAACGTTTCACAATTGTGGCTTCCAAACTGTGGATTTGTATAGAATTACAGACAGACAGACAAATTTTCATTTTTATATATCAGATATATAGATGGATGGGTTCGCCCCGGAATTGTTACCTATATTTTGTTACACTTGGATTTTATATAAGTTGATAGCGACTAAATTCCCTGCCTAAAAGGGAGGCGCGAAAAAATTTCATAGATCAGGGGAGCCAAAATAGCACGAGGTTTGAAACCCTCTCTCTGCAAGAGGGGAATTACCCCGCGAAACTTTTTTTCTCTGTGAGAGGTGCGTTATAGTAACAAAACTGGTTTTACAGTCCCTAAACTGAAAAGAACCTCTTCAATAAAACAAGAAAAAGCCAAGTAGATTATTTTAACTCAAAAATGCCGGCGTGAGGGGATCATTTAATCTAAATATTGTTAATTAATTAATATCATTTATTAAATATGATTAAATGAAATAAAAATATATTAAATAAGATTTTTTTTTTAAATTGGGACATTTTTTAACTAGTATGATGTGGCCATCACAAAACTTTCTTTTATATTACTATTGGGTTCTTATTCCCAATTATATTCTTGGGTTATTATTTTAACTCGAAAATTCTGACGTGAGGGGATCATTTACTCTAAATATTATTAATTAATTAACATCATTTATTAAATATGATTAAATGAGATAAAAATATATTAAATAAGAATAATTTTTTTAACGGACATTTTTTAATTAGTATGATGTGGCCATCACAAAACTTTCTTTTATATTACTATTGGGTTCTTATTCCCAATTATGTTCTTGGGTTATTATTTTAACTCAAAAATACCGACGTGAAGGGGATCATTTAATCTAAATATTAATAATTAATTAATATCATTTATTAAATATGATTAAATGAAATAAATACATATTAAATAAGATATCATTTTTCTTTAACTGAGGCCTTTTTTAACTAGTATAGAATTCTTTTATTAGTATAGATATGTAGATGGCGCCCGGAATCGTTACCTACATTTTGCTACACTTGGATTTTATATAAGTTGATAGCGACTTAATTCCCTGCCTAAAAGGGAGGCGCGACCAAATTTGATAGATCAGGAAAGCCAAAATAGCAAAAGGTTTGAAACCGTCTCTCTGCAAGAGGGGAATTACCCCGCGAAACTTTTTTTCTCTGTGAGAGGTGCGTTATAGTAACAAAACTCGTTTTACAGAGTCTAAACATAAATGCACCTCTCCAATAAAACAAGAAAAACAAAGTAGATTGTTTTAACTCAAAAATGCCGGCGTGAGGGGGATCATTTAATCTAAATATTGTTAATTAATTAATATCATTTATTAAATATGATTAAATGAAATAAAAATATATTAAATAAGATTTTTTTTTAAATTAGGATATTTTTTAACTAGTATGATGTGTCCATCACACAACTTTCTTTTATATTACTATTGGGTTCTTATTCCCAATTAGGTTCTTGGGTTATTATTTTAACTCAAAAAGGCTGACGTGAGGGGATCATTTAATCTAAATATCATTAATTAATTAACATCATTTATTAAATATGATTAAATGAGATTAAAAAAATATTAAATAAGATATCATTTTTTAACTGGGACATTTTTTAACTAGAATGACGTGGCTATCACAAAACTTTATTTTATATTACTTTTGGGTTATTATTTTAACTTCAAAATTCTGACTTGAGGGGGATCAATTAATCTAAATATTATTAATTAATTAATATCATTTATTAAATATGATTAAATGAGATAAAAAATATTAAATAAGATATAATTTTTTTAACTGGGACATTTTTTAACTAGTATGATGTGGCCATCACAAAACTTTATTTTATATTACTATTGGGTTCTTATTCCCAATTATATTCTTGGGTTATTATTTTAACTCAAAAATGCTGATGTGAGGATGATCAATTAATCTATATATTATTAATTAATTAATATCATTTATTAAATATGATTAAATGAGATTAAAAAAATATTAAATAAGATATCATTTTTTAACTGGGACATTTTTTAACTAGAATGACGTGGCTATCACAAAACTTTCTTTTTATTACTATTGGGTTATTATTTTAACTCAAAAATACTGACGTGAGGGGGATCATTTAATATAAATATTATTAATTAATTAACATCATATATTAAATATGATTAAATGAGATAAAAATATGTAAAACAAGATATCATTTTTTTGTAATTGGGACATTTTTTAACTAGTATGATGTGGCCATCACAAAACTTTCTTTTATATTACTATTGGGTTCTTATTCCCAATTAGGTTCTTGGGTTATTATTTTAACTTAATAAGGCTGACGTGAGGGGATCATTTAATCTAAATATTATTAATTAATTAACATCATTTATTACATATGACTAAATGAGATAAAAATATATTAAATGAGATATAATTTTTGTAACTGGGACATTTTTTAACTAGTATGATGTGGCATCACAAAACTTTCTTTTATATTACTATTGGGTTCTTATTCCCAATTAGGTTCTTGGGTTATTATTTTAACTCAAAAAGGCTGACGTGAGGGTATGATTTAATCTAAATATTATTAATTAATTAACATCATTTATTAAGTATGATTAAATGAGATAAAAATATATTAAATAAGATACAATTTTTTTTAACTGGGATAGTTTTTAATTAGTATGATATGGCCATCACAAAATTTTCTTTTATATTACTATTTTGTTCTTATTCGCAATTACGTTTTTGGGTTATTATTTCAACTCAAAAATGCCAACGTGAAGGGGATCATTTAATCTAAATATTATTAATTAATTAATATCATTTATGAAATATCATTAAATGAAATAAAAATATATTAAATAAGATATCATTTTTTTAACTGGGACATTTTTTAACTAGTATAGAATTCTTTTTTTATTATAGATATATCGATGGCGCCCCGGATTGGTTACCTACATTTTGCTACACTTGGATTTTATATAAGTTGATAGCGACTTAATTTCCTGCCTAAAAGGGAGGCGCGACCAAATTTGATAGATCAGGGGAGCCAAAATAGCAAAAGGTTTGAAACCCTCTCTATGCAAGAGGGGGATTACCCCGCGAAACTTTTTTTCTCTGTGAGAGACGCGTTATAGTAACGAAACTGGTTTGACAGTCTCTAAACATAAAAGAACCTCTCCAATAAAACAAGAAAAAACCAAGTAGATTATTTTAACTGAAAAATGCCGGCGTGATGGGGATCATTTAATCAAAATATTGTTAATTAATTAATATCATTTATTAAATATGATTAAAGGAAATAAAAATATATTAAATAAGATTTTTTTGTAATTGGGACATTTTTTAAATAGTATTATGTGGCCATCACAAAACTTTCTTTTATATTACTATTGGGTTCTTATTCCCAATTATATTCTTGGGTTATTATTTTAACTCAAAAATGCCGACGTGAAGGGGATCATTTAATGTAAATATTATTAATTAATTAATATCATTTATGAAATATCATTAAATGAAATAAAAATATATTAAATAAGATATCATTTTTTTAACTGGGACATTTTTTAACTAGTATAGAATTCTTTTTTTATTATAGATATATCGATGGCGCCCCGGATTGGTTACCTACATTTTGCTACACTTGGATTTTATATAAGTTGATAGCGACTTAATTTCCTGCCTAAAAGGGAGGCGCGACCAAATTTGATAGATCAGGGGAGCCAAAATAGCAAAAGGTTTGAAACCCTCTCTATGCAAGAGGGGGATTACCCCGCGAAACTTTTTTTCTCTGTGAGAGACGCGTTATAGTAACGAAACTGGTTTGACAGTCTCTAAACATAAAAGAACCTCTCCAATAAAACAAGAAAAAACCAAGTAGATTATTTTAACTGAAAAATGCCGGCGTGATGGGGATCATTTAATCAAAATATTGTTAATTAATTAATATCATTTATTAAATATGATTAAAGGAAATAAAAATATATTAAATAAGATTTTTTTGTAATTGGGACATTTTTTAAATAGTATTATGTGGCCATCACAAAACTTTCTTTTATATTACTATTGGGTTCTTATTCCCAATTATATTCTTGGGTTATTATTTTAACTCAAAAATGCCGACGTGAAGGGGATCATTTAATGTAAATATTATTAATTAATTAATATCATTTATGAAATATCATTAAATGAAATAAAAATATATTAAATAAGATATCATTTTTTTAACTGGGACATTTTTTAACTAGTATAGAATTCTTTTTTTATTATAGATATATCGATGGCGCCCCGGATTGGTTACCTACATTTTGCTACACTTGGATTTTATATAAGTTGATAGCGACTTAATTTCCTGCCTAAAAGGGAGGCGCGACCAAATTTGATAGATCAGGGGAGCCAAAATAGCAAAAGGTTTGAAACCCTCTCTATGCAAGAGGGGGATTACCCCGCGAAACTTTTTTTCTCTGTGAGAGACGCGTTATAGTAACGAAACTGGTTTGACAGTCTCTAAACATAAAAGAACCTCTCCAATAAAACAAGAAAAAACCAAGTAGATTATTTTAACTGAAAAATGCCGGCGTGATGGGGATCATTTAATCAAAATATTGTTAATTAATTAATATCATTTATTAAATATGATTAAAGGAAATAAAAATATATTAAATAAGATTTTTTTGTAATTGGGACATTTTTTAAATAGTATTATGTGGCCATCACAAAACTTTCTTTTATATTACTATTGGGTTCTTATTCCCAATTATATTCTTGGGTTATTATTTTAACTCAAAAATGCCGACGTGAAGGGGATCATTTAATGTAAATATTATTAATTAATTAATATCATTTATGAAATATCATTAAATGAAATAAAAATATATTAAATAAGATATCATTTTTTTAACTGGGACATTTTTTAACTAGTATAGAATTCTTTTTTTATTATAGATATATCGATGGCGCCCCGGATTGGTTACCTACATTTTGCTACACTTGGATTTTATATAAGTTGATAGCGACTTAATTTCCTGCCTAAAAGGGAGGCGCGACCAAATTTGATAGATCAGGGGAGCCAAAATAGCAAAAGGTTTGAAACCCTCTCTATGCAAGAGGGGGATTACCCCGCGAAACTTTTTTTCTCTGTGAGAGACGCGTTATAGTAACGAAACTGGTTTGACAGTCTCTAAACATAAAAGAACCTCTCCAATAAAACAAGAAAAAACCAAGTAGATTATTTTAACTGAAAAATGCCGGCGTGATGGGGATCATTTAATCAAAATATTGTTAATTAATTAATATCATTTATTAAATATGATTAAAGGAAATAAAAATATATTAAATAAGATTTTTTTGTAATTGGGACATTTTTTAAATAGTATTATGTGGCCATCACAAAACTTTCTTTTATATTACTATTGGGTTCTTATTCCCAATTATATTCTTGGGTTATTATTTTAACTCAAAAATGCCGACGTGAAGGGGATCATTTAATGTAAATATTATTAATTAATTAATATCATTTATGAAATATCATTAAATGAAATAAAAATATATTAAATAAGATATCATTTTTTTAACTGGGACATTTTTTAACTAGTATAGAATTCTTTTTTTATTATAGATATATCGATGGCGCCCCGGATTGGTTACCTACATTTTGCTACACTTGGATTTTATATAAGTTGATAGCGACTTAATTTCCTGCCTAAAAGGGAGGCGCGACCAAATTTGATAGATCAGGGGAGCCAAAATAGCAAAAGGTTTGAAACCCTCTCTATGCAAGAGGGGGATTACCCCGCGAAACTTTTTTTCTCTGTGAGAGACGCGTTATAGTAACGAAACTGGTTTGACAGTCTCTAAACATAAAAGAACCTCTCCAATAAAACAAGAAAAAACCAAGTAGATTATTTTAACTGAAAAATGCCGGCGTGATGGGGATCATTTAATCAAAATATTGTTAATTAATTAATATCATTTATTAAATATGATTAAAGGAAATAAAAATATATTAAATAAGATTTTTTTGTAATTGGGACATTTTTTAAATAGTATTATGTGGCCATCACAAAACTTTCTTTTATATTACTATTGGGTTCTTATTCCCAATTATATTCTTGGGTTATTATTTTAACTCAAAAATGCCGACGTGAAGGGGATCATTTAATGTAAATATTATTAATTAATTAATATCATTTATGAAATATCATTAAATGAAATAAAAATATATTAAATAAGATATCATTTTTTTAACTGGGACATTTTTTAACTAGTATAGAATTCTTTTTTTATTATAGATATATCGATGGCGCCCCGGATTGGTTACCTACATTTTGCTACACTTGGATTTTATATAAGTTGATAGCGACTTAATTTCCTGCCTAAAAGGGAGGCGCGACCAAATTTGATAGATCAGGGGAGCCAAAATAGCAAAAGGTTTGAAACCCTCTCTATGCAAGAGGGGGATTACCCCGCGAAACTTTTTTTCTCTGTGAGAGACGCGTTATAGTAACGAAACTGGTTTGACAGTCTCTAAACATAAAAGAACCTCTCCAATAAAACAAGAAAAAACCAAGTAGATTATTTTAACTGAAAAATGCCGGCGTGATGGGGATCATTTAATCAAAATATTGTTAATTAATTAATATCATTTATTAAATATGATTAAAGGAAATAAAAATATATTAAATAAGATTTTTTTGTAATTGGGACATTTTTTAAATAGTATTATGTGGCCATCACAAAACTTTCTTTTATATTACTATTGGGTTCTTATTCCCAATTATATTCTTGGGTTATTATTTTAACTCAAAAATGCCGACGTGAAGGGGATCATTTAATGTAAATATTATTAATTAATTAATATCATTTATGAAATATCATTAAATGAAATAAAAATATATTAAATAAGATATCATTTTTTAACTCAGACATTTTTTAACTAGTATGACGTGGCCATCACAAAACTTTATTTTATATTACTATTGGGTTCTTATTCCCAATTATATTCTTGAGTTATTATTTTAACTCAAAAAATGTTGACGTGAGGGGGATGAATTAATCTAAATATTATTAATTATTTAATATCATTTATTAAATATGATTAAATGAGATAAAAAATATTAAATAAGATATAATTTTTTTAACTGGGACATTTTTTAATTAGTATGATGTGGCCATCACAAAACTTTCTTTTATATTACTATTGGGTTCTTATTCCCAATTACGGTCTTGGGTTATTATTTTAACTCAAAAATGCCGACGTGAAGGAGATCATTTAATCTAAATATTATTAATTAATTAATATCATTTATTAAATATGATTAAATGAAATAAAAATATATTAAATAAGATATCATTTTTTAACTTGGACATTTTTTAACTAGTATGACTTGGCCATCACAAAACTTTATTTTATATTACTATCGGGTTCTTATTCCCAATTATATTCTTGAGTTATTATTTTAACTCAAAAATGTTGACGTGAGGGGGATCAGTTAATCTAAATATTATTAATTAATGAATATCATTTATTAAATATGATTAAATGAGATAAAAAAATATTAAATAAGATATCATTTTTTAACTGGGACCTTTTTTAACTAGAATGACGTGGCTATCACAAAACTTTCTTTTATATTACTATTGTGTACTTATTCCCAATTATGTTCTTGCGTTATTATTTTAACTCAAACATGCCGACGTGAAGGGGATCATATAATCTAAATATTATTAATTAGTTAATATCATTTATTAAATATGATTAAATGAGATAAAAATACATTAAATAAGATAACTTTTTTTTTAAACTAGTATGATGTAACCATAACAAAACTTTCTTTTCTATTACTATTGGGTTCTTATTCCCAATCATATTTTTGGGTTATTATTTTAACTCAAAAATGCTGACGTGAGGGGAATAATTTAATCTAAATATTATTAATTAATTAATTAATATTATTTATTAAATAGGATTAAATGAGATAAAAATATGTTACATAATATATCATTTTTTTAACTGGGATACACACTGACGTGAGGGGAATAATTTAATCTAAATATTATTAATTAATTAATTAATATCATTTATTAAATAGCATTAAATTAGATAAAAATAATATTAATTAATTTTTTTTTAACTGGGACGTTTTTTAACTGGTATAATGTGGCCATCACATTCTATGTGGCTTTTCTTGGATACTACCCTTGGGTTCTGCCCCCTACGAGCTACGCTCACCAACTCTCGTTCGGACGCCGCAGACTCTAAAAATACGCTGCTTTAATGGACTTTAAAATAATTACGGAAGATTGAATTATAATTTAAAAACCAGTGGCGATCTCCCTGTAAATGAGTTTCCATTCATTTCCCTTTGATTGGGGAATTTTAAGGCCGAATCAGCTGCTGTTAAGGGCTATATCTAATGGCTATTTTCGTGTTTGGTAAAATGAGAACAATTAAACATTTGAAAACAAGCTAATATGAAATGAAGTAAGTAAACAGAGTCTTTGCCTCCCGGTATTTATTAACAACGCTAGAAAAAAATTGTTTTGAATAAGACATATCGTTTTAAATCTGACGTAATTTTCACCAAAGTTTTCTTTCACTTTTTAATATTCACTTCAAAATACTTTTTTTGCTGGTACGGAAATATTATTATTTGCGCTGTCTTAGAATTGACAACAATAGTTAAAAAGATCATCTCGAAATATGAAATAAATTGTCGTGTAAATGTATTTTTAAACTTAAACTATTTGGCAATATTAATATTTGGCCATTTTAAATATGACACAATTTCTCCATTTACTGCTTTTAACGTGCATTTATGCATATTAATTACGCTTATTATTATTTTAAAAGTTCTTTCTTTTTTAATATTCACGTTCAAATACAGTTTTTATGACGTAATTTTCAATATTTTCCTACTTTTAACACGTAATCATTTAATTATAATTTGAAAATATTTTATGTTTAGAATAGTCACGTGTAAATAAATTAATTTAAAGAAAATGTTATTCTTTGCGCTGTTTTTGCCATTGGTAACAATTTAAAATAATAACATTTTCTAAAATATGTTAGAAATATCTCTCGAAATGCTGAAAATTTTAACTGAAAATTGAAAAAAAAAAACTAAAAAAATTAGCCAAATTGGAAAAGCAAATGCAGTCTACTCACCGCGAATTTCTAATGTATATCCTTAAAATAATAATTAAATTCCTATGTACCGTTTTTGCTCCTATAAAACTTTTTTAATGGAACGATTTTGACCAACTTTTACATTAAGTATCTCTTAAAATAATTATTCGATTTAAAAACTGTCTAATTCAGCATGTTTATCAAATATTTCGCTATAATACTACCCATTTTCATATTTTTGCATACCGTGATTTCCTTAATAGCATTAGCGAAGAAAGACCTCTGGTAACGGTAGCGGTGACAGTGTTAGTTACTTTTTACTTTCTTCTCTCTTTACAAGAAGAAAGTATTGGCAAATAAAAAAATAGAATGCTAAATTCATCTTTAAAAAAAGTTAAAATTACACTATGTGCAAATTACTTTAAAGATGAAAAAAAAACATGCATTTTTACTGCTCCCAGTCCTCCATGTTTTCATACTTTTGGGTGCAGGAAAACACAATGGTAAACCTACGAGTCGACCACTAAAATCATGTTTCCAGGTGTTATCCACCAAGATATGACTTGGCAGACCGATTGCATTTTAATATGCGAATCGAGTGTTAACTAATTCTGGAATTTCAGCCGTGAACTCGATGAGGTGATTGTCTGTGATGCCGACTCCCGGTCTATAAACATTCAATGTTTATCTACTAATTCTCGCCTAATTCCATAACTGCAATTCAGGATTTTTTCACAAAAATTTCGTTATTGTAAGTTAATTTGTCATGGGTGACGATTATGGAAAAAACGCTGCTTTGGCATAAAGCACCAACAAGTGAATTTATTTTTTAAAACACTATAATTTTTACTTTATTTCTTTTTTAAGGTATGGCAACAGGGGAAAAAGCACTATTTAAACTATCTATTCAGGATTTATAAATTGTTTTCTTAATGTATAGTGATAATTTAATTAATATTCAACTATTAATTGATGAAAAAGTATTTTTTTGTTAAATATATACTTTTTATTTTTTTATTTATATTTTATTTTCTATTCTTTAGTGTTTCGAAATGAGGAAAAAAAATAGTTAAACAAAATAGTTTTATAGTTTTTGGATAGTTATCGAAATATTACCTTCGTGTAGTTAACTAGGGGTCTCTGCCCCCTACGAGCTATGCTCGTCAACCCCCGTTCAGACACCGCAGATTCTAACAGCACGCTAATTTGATCGCCTTTAAAAAGATTTCGGAAGATTGAATTATAATTTGAATCGGACAATTATAATCTGACGTAATTTTCACCAAACTTTTCTTTCTCTTTTTAATATTCACGTAAAAATACTTTTGTTATAAATGAAATATTATGATCATCTTGATGAATTTATTATTATGATGAATTTATTATTTTACAATATTCTTTCTCTTTTAAAATTCACGTGTAAGTACAGTTTTTATGACGTAATTTTCAATGTGTTCCTGCTTTTTATATTTTTTGTTTATAATAGTCACATGTAAAATAAATTTTTAATTTGAAGCAAAGATTACTGTTTGCGCTGTTTATACAGTTGGCAACAGTTTAAATTAATACAATTTTCTAAAATTTGTAAAAAATATCTCTCGAAATGCTGAAAATTTGAATTTAAAATAGAAATAAAACCTCGAAAAATTATTCAAATTAAAAAACTAACTGCAGTCTGCACACCGGGAAATTCTGATGCATAAAATGATCTAAAAATGATTAAATTCCTATGTACAGTTTTTGCTCCTATAAAACCTTTTTTAATGGGACGATTTTGTCCAACTTTGGCATTAAATATCTCTTAAAATAATTCTTCGATTTGAAAACTGTCTGCATCAGCGTGTTTATCAAATATTTTTCTATAATACTACCGATTTTCATATTTTTGTATGCAACAATTTTTTTAATATTAACGAAGAAAGACCTCCGGTCACAAAAAATTCAAAACCGGCAGCGGCGGTGACAGCGGTAGTTACTTTTTTTTAGAATAGAGAGAAACAATTTGACTTAACCGAGAAATACAGTGCGTTAAGTAATTATAAGACCGCTTTGATTTTGAAAATTATGAAGTAAATAAAGGTTCTAATTATAGTTTAAACACATATCAAAATACCACATATTTATTAAAATTAGTTTGCAATAATTTTGAATAATGCAATAAATATGTTAACAAAAATATAAGCAATGCTCGAAAAATACACTGTTAACAAATGATAAGATCCCTTTTCTAAAAACTAAAATAATATCTAAATTAATACGATATTGGTCCTCCATTTTTCCTTATAACCTCAAACACTCTGTTTTTCATAGAAGTGACCAGGTGATTAAGAAATATTGTGCCATTCTTTTACAATGGCTACTTCTAGTCAAGCAGATACCGTCAGGCAGTAACAACTGTTTATTATTAGCATAAACTTTGCGACTTAATACGCCCCAAAGATTTTCCATAGGGTTCAGGTCTGGACTTCGACTTGACCATGCCAAAACATGATTTGTTTCTTTTTTAAACCATTGCTGAGTGGATTTAGACACATGGCAAGAAGTATTTTCTTGTTGAAACATTCCGTTACCACCACCTAAAAAAAGTGCAAACGGTATCAAATGATTATATAACATAGCCTGATATTGTGCAGAGTTCACACGTCCCGAAATTCGGGTTAAATTGCATAATCCATCATGACTAAAAGCTCCCCAAACCATTACTGATCCTCCTCCCATTTGTAGACTAAAGCATTGTTTCGGTTCCTTCCTCAAATAATGCCAATAGTGTTTGTAACCATCCGGATTGCCAAGATTATTTTTTTTTTCATCTTAAAATGTCACTTGTTTCCATTTCTTGTCCCATGACATGAAATTTTTAGCCCATTTCAGTCTTTCTCCTTTATGATATTTCATTAACCTCGGTTTTTTCAACAGTTTCACACATTTTGCATTACTATTGATTTCAGACTCTTCCAAACTGTTACGTGTGAGGTCTTTTTGCTGAAACGGCTCGAAATTTCCCGAGTTGAAACACCTTTTTGAATTGATAATCGAAATATTTGTTGATCATCCCGTGTTGTCAAAATCCTTTTTCTTCCGGATCGTTTAATTTTTTTTTAATCCTTTTTCCTAATTGTTTCACTGTGAATGGCTTTTAGAACGCTTCATTAACCGAGCTATTTCTCGTTCAGATTTACCAGCACCCTTATAAAACCAAATTTTTCTTAATTCGTTCGCAGACAACTCTTTACCGCGCGGCATCTTCAAATATATCGTAAATAACACTTTCTAAACCTGCACCTTTGTTTCTCGGAAATACTTTCACGATATACAAACGCATACGTTTTATAATGATTCTCATGTGACGTATAATATGCTAATTTCCTCAGGGGGTCTTATAATTTCTTAAGAGTCACCTTATTTACGTTTTAAAAAAATTAGACGATTTTAATAAAATGTAACTTAAATTTTAATGTAGCCACTATAACAGAAAACGTTCTACGATCAATTTTAAATACACACGGTAAAAATTTGCATATTGTGTCTTCTTCTTCAAGAGTGCACCAATTCATTAGTGGTCTTATAATTTCTTATGTATGCATCATAGCTATAAAACAGAACCTTGCATTATGAAATCTTCAGCGTACTGATTTTTTGTTTTGCTGTAGTCAAGTGTTCGTT
Source organism: Maratus speciosus (assembly GCA_963932465.1). Lineage (NCBI taxonomy): Eukaryota > Metazoa > Arthropoda > Arachnida > Araneae > Salticidae > Maratus > Maratus speciosus. The sequence continues at coordinate 519,849,033 of OZ010792.1, read as the reverse complement.
ATATCTAATATGTTTAAGATTTGAGTAAAAAACTGGAAATATTGTTTGTTATATCCAAGGTTTTATTATAAACCGGATTTGTTATAGCTGGGTTTCACTGCATATAAAGATATATTTACCATCAAACGGTTTAATGTTGGTGAATAAATTTGGTTATATTTTGGTCAAGTACTTTTTATTATTTATTAGCCCCTGATATGCTAATTCTTTCAGCCAGCAATTAAAGCGTCGTCTCTAGAAAACAACGTTACGTTATTTGTCAGCCTTAAAACAAAGCAGATGCATCATTGTATGGGATAGTTTCTACTGCAATTTTTTAAACTTCTAAACATCGCACATTTTCAATTTTTACACTGTTGTATAGGGGAGGAAATATTTTTAAATGCTATTTGTTTGAAAACTGCAACTCAATTTATTTTTGAGATATTAATTTTTTGCCGTTTTTAACGACATTTTTTTAATGTTGGCAACTGAAATACACCCTTTCTGTATAAAGTAAAGGAAAAATAGTTGAAAAGTAGTAGACTATTATATATTTTTGTTGCCATTTTTCCATAATAACTGGAAAAAAATGTAATTAAAATACGTGCTATTTTGAAACAATATAAATGAATGATTTCTGATAAAACATGGAGCTATTATAAACTAGTATATTTAATTTTCAGTATCTATATTAATGTTACAAAAAAATGAAAGCATATGAATCCTTAGACAACCGATTATTTATTTATTTATTTATTTATTTATTGTTAAAGTTTCTTAAATGACGACATCGTTTTTTTCTGGATTTGTGTATTATTCTGTGATAGTGACGTCATATGCATACTTTTCTGTAGATGTTGTTTAAGAGTGGATTGTAAATGTGGAATTCTTCAGTGGATGTGAATGACATCATTTTTATATAAAATAAAAGTGTGTGTTTTAAGTCTTTAAAAATGAAATATGTTTTGCACCATCTATATTTATATACATATATTTCTTTTTCCTCGGGGGGCGACACTAAATTCTAAAAAAGCAGAATTCATGTTTTCTAGTTTATTTTTTACTCTTGATTTTTTTTAATTAAAAAAAATATATGCTTAAAATTAAGTTCTCAAAAACCTTTCTTTAAAAGTAATTTCAAAAATTTATATTGTTGCAAATAAAGAGTTCATTTTGACAGATCTGCCCCCACGCACCCACCCACCTTCTTTTTCATTCTTATTCAGTTTGTTGTTCGGCAAAATTTTTGAAGATAACAAGCGTGCTCTTATCCCATAAGTTAGTACGAATGGATAATATTCCTAATTTCACCATAGAAACTGAGTAAATTTACCAGACGTAATTTTTTGGTTACTCGAGCTCGTTCACAAAGTCTCCGCGTAATAATACTTGCTCCTGTAAAATTTAGTGCCAAAATACCGAAACAAGTGAAACGTACTGTGGAATTTTACGAAATACAGCTTTAAAAGCTGCGAGATTTGCATTTTTGTGTCTCCCTTCCTCCTCTGCTTTTGAGGGAGGGTGGGTGGAACATCATTTAGAAGTCATTTATTCGACGGTTAATGAACTAAAGTTACCAGCGCCAGCGATCGTCGAAGCGAAAGCATCGGCTAATAGCTTTAATTTATATCTTCGCATTCTTCTGTTCGGCGCCATTTTGGGACTATGAAAAAGAAAATTTATCCCGCTGATGACAACTCGTGTTTACAATAGGAAAGAGGGGGGTCCTGCCCGCAAAAATCGAGATAAAATTTAGTAATAGAACCAGAACATGATCGATTCTTGCCTTCTCCATCCCCCTTTTGTCTTTGGGCGGCCGGTGTGACACACTTTGAGCGTAAATTGCGCGTGAATATTCCATACTCCGTATAGATAAACTCTCGCTCACAGCGCATTCTTACACATTGTTTCATTTGTTGGTGACAACACGCTTCATTTGGCCCAACTTTCGCAGTCCGCAAGATAAGCAAAGCTCTCTAAAAGCCTCGAGAGCACGTTGACCAGGGAGGGAAAAAAATGTTTTGTGCGCAGTTGTCTTTTGATGCTTTTTCTTTATTATTATTATTTCTGATCAAAGCCGCCTATAAATTTTTATAGGCGGTTTTGTTTCTGTCTGATTTCGGTATTCACCCAATAAGTGGCAACGAAAAAAATTCCGGAATACCTTATCGCGACGATTCATCATTTAGAACAATAGAAACATTTTTTGGGAAGATTTCCTTTGTTTTCTATTATGCATTTATCGTCTGCGCTCAAGAACAAACCTCATTATTCATGTTTAGGGGGAAAAACAGTCGGCGATACTCAGATAGTTGATAGCGGAAAAATGAATTTGAATATACTGCAAGTAACAAGCCAATATTAGCACAATATTGTGCAATATTGAAGAAATTATATTTTTGGAAAAGCAACACTTTCTACGAAAACTTATACAATAAATCTCGAAGCACAGACATAAAATTGGACATTTGGAATGAAAGGAAAATATAGTTTACATTTTAATTCAATTTAGAAATATTTCCATTAGACGGAAAATATTTCTGCGTTATAAATACTATTTATTGATTGTAAATTTCAAATATTTTAAATGTAATACTATTTAATATCAATTCCGTGCAACATGCCGGAAAACAATAGCTTGATAATAGAATACTAAAAATTCTTTCAAACAAATTTTTATTTTATTTTAGCATAGTAATGGAGGTTTTAAATTTGCTAATGAAAGGGAAAATTCGGCAACGACTAATATCGTATTAGGCTGAACCGAACTAGTACAGTTTTCTATAATTTAAAGGAGCTAAAAAAGTTATTCCCAACGTGGGGCAATTTTAAATTTGTTATTCACCCATTCGCTCACAGACTTCTTCTTCTTCTTTTTTTTTTTTTAATCGATGTTGTAGGCTAAAAATAAAAGTAATTTAAAAATAAAATTTTAAAAATGTATTGTTGTTAAATTTTAAAAAAAGTTCCCAATTAAAATTACAAAATTGAATAAAACTAGAACAATATGAATAAACTTTAAAAAAAATTACACCCTCCCTTAATATATATATATATACGTATATATATCTATATATATATATGTATATGTACATTCAATTCATTCTATGAAGTTTCTGGTTATTATTATTTTTTTTTTTTACAATTGCTCGTAATTCTTTTGATATTTTATGGAATAAGCCTTGTATTTATGTTCGCTTTCCTACAGGGTGTCCAGCGAATAAGGCCCTGATTTCAAAATTAAATATCTCAAAAACAAAGATCAATAGAATTATGTGGTAAACGGTTTGTTTATTAGCTAAGCTGTAAAAATGTTATACAGAAGTTTTAAAAATTAGTTGTAAAAACCGATAAGAGATGGCGCTGTAATCGCAATGCCTATAAATTGTGTTTTGAAGTCCAGAGCACTAGCGTTTCATTCCTAGATGGCTTCCTATGGAAGAACAAAATTGGGAAAGACCACTTCTTCGTTTGGGTGAAGTGCAGAAGTGGAGACATCTGGTCACAGAATTATTGCATCAGCTTCAATTTTAGAGAATTTCAATTACTAGAATTTTCAATAAAAACTTTAGTAATCATTATATAAGAACTTATTAAAATATTTTATTTGGGTAATGTGCAGAAGCGGAGCCATGTGTTGACAGAATTGAGATTTGTTTCAAATTTTGTTATAAGCTACTTCGGTCCGGATACCACTATCTCTATGGTATGTCTTTTCTCTCCTAATTGGTAGATCGTGAAATCGAATCCAAGTAGAGGAAGATTTGAAAAAAATGGAAATCTTTACCTTTTAATATTTATTTAAACTGTGAAGAAAGATTGAATAAAAAAATCTAAAGATTCTAGTTTTAAAATTTAATTAAGCTAAAAGAAACCTCTTTTTTAAAAATCATTGAGCATTTTTACTAATGATTCATAAATCATTTTTTTTTTAATTGTACTGAATGAAAAAATAAAATTTTTCTATTTTTAAAAACTTAATTATAATTATAATTTTAAAAACTCGTTTTCATTTTTTTTATCACTGAACACAGAAATATGGTGCATCTTCTAGCGACATGATCCAAAGTGTTGGAAAGGCATGCAGCATCCAAAATACTTTTGCTTTGACGTTGATAATATGACTTATCATCAATTCCTTTTAAAAAAGAAATAATTTACTGCATAATTTCTGTCTCTAAAATTTTGTTTACAAAGAAAAGAAATATATGTGTTGTGCTACAACCAAAGTATTATGCCGTGATTTAAAAATATAAATGAAAAGTGCAAAATTACTTTTTTCTTTATAATAATTCAGGCATAAACAACAATACCAAAATATTATGCCGTGATTGAAAAATATAAAAAATAAATAAAAAGTACGAAATTATTTTTCTAAATATATGCATTTTGATTTAAATAATTATATGGCATTAAAAATTGAATTTAATAAAATATTTTAATAAGTTCTTATATAATGATTGCTAAATTTTTTATTGAAAATTCTATTAATTGAAATTCTCTAAAATTGAAGCTGATGCAATAATTCTGTGACCAGATGTCTCCACTTCTGCACTTCACCCAAACGAAGAAGTGGTCTTTTCCAATTTTGTTCTTCCATAGGAAGCCATCTAGGAATGAAACGCTAGTGCTCTGGACTTCAAAACACAATTTATAGGCATTGCGATTACAGCGCCATCTCTTATCGGTTTTTACAACTAATTTTTAAAACTTCTGTATAACATTTTTACAGCTTAGCTAATAAACAAACCGTTTACCACATAATTCTATTGATCTTTGTTTTTGAGATATTTAATTTTGAAATCAAGGTCTTATTCGCTGGACACCCTGTACATATCATATGAAGAAAATTTTATACGTGAAACTAGTTAAAGGTATATCTAAATCTGACAGTTTTGAACATTTTAACTTGAAAAATATTTGAAATATCTAAATCAGGTACTACTAACTTTATAAAATTTATAAATTTTAAGTAGCATTATAAAAAGAAATTGAAATATTGACTACTCTGATAGCTCTGCGTATAACACTTTTGTTTAACATTGAGGTAAGTTGGAAAGGAACAACAAAACTCCTTTTGGGCATAAAGGTGAAAATGCATTGTTTCATTACATTTATTGAATTATGTTAAAAACACATTTGTGACAAAAATTCACCTCTTTTATAAGTTTAAAAAATTTTAAATGAATAGTTATTGTTAATGCTTTGTTAGGCTTTCTCCATGTGGATGGAGTTCACTTTTTAAATAATAAGAGATGTGTGTTACAGAGTGTGGAGAGTGGGGCATCATGATTTTACAGATACTTCAGTGGAGCATGGCCAATAAAAGATTGGAAAAAACTGACTAAAGCGTGAAAATTCTATTTCTCCACCTTGCAAAAGGTAAGTAAAATTCTAAATAATAATTTTCCTATGTGACCGCCATTGTTCCCACCCCCTTTTTTCCCTTTCTTTTCAGTTATCATTTAGAAACTTAAAAGTTTATTAGTACTTTAATGTTTTTGCGAGTATTTTATGTGTCAAATCGAATTTATCATGACGCGATTTAAGAGGAGTCTTCGTTTGATACTGAGCTTTATTTACAGTATGTGAAAATTCGTAGTAAAAATTCGTACTTAAATCATAGTTAATTAAATCCAGCAGCGCCTCATCGCTTTTCTTTTTATCACGCTACATGCATGGCTTCAACTGTTACTCGTTTTTGTAACCAGTATTTTTTAATAGAAATTTTGTCCCTATTTACTTTCAGAATTTCTAAGATTTAATAAAGCTAAGATTTCTATTAAAATATAACCATAACAAGAAGAGTAAAAATTGAAACATGTATCACGCTAAAAAGCCTGAAACAAGCACCACTGATTAAATCGTATAGAAGCAATTCTCTAATAAGTGGGTAATTTCACTCTGTGATTTAGTGAAAAATAAAAGTTAAATTTTAAGCAAATTTTTTTAAAAGAAATAGATAAGACATAACCCAGATAGCATGCACATTAGCAGCAAGTTTGATTTTTTTTTAATTATCTTGCCGTGACAAATTTGACTTGACAAATTCGCAGGAAATCTCCCGCAAGGTATACCATTACCCACTTGCATGAGTAGTTTGTTGTGAAACTGATGCAACACTGTCTTTAATTCACGAAAGTGACGAAACAAAAAATCCCTCTGTTGAGAGAATAGACAATCAGCACATGCGCAGAAATTTCAGAAATTGGGTGCTATTCAAAGACAAGACACACACATCTTTGTTACTGTTTTCGAATCTATTTTTTCATTGATTGGTTAAGTTAAGGAACCCAGAAAAATGTATTTATTATTTTAACTCTTCAAATGTAGTTATTTTTTGTAAAGTAACATTTTATCTTTAATCTACCGCCCCACCAGTGGCCGAGAGGTTCTGCTCTCGAAGCTGGTAGACGGGAGGTGCTGGGTTCGATCCCAATCGCGCCCGTCGGCCTAATCGTTCGGAGTTTTCGTGATTTTCTTCGAGCCATGGATTTCCATGCGTAAATACGGGTTAGGTTCCCTTAGAAAGACCCCCACGAAGGGAACTACCCACTCGGGCCTATATCCCTAGTGTAGATAATCGGCCGTCAAAAATCAACCAAAAATCAACCAACCTTTAATCTACAATTTATAAAGCAAGACTGCTGCAAATTTTGTGAAAACTAAAATTGCTATGTGGGAAGGTAAGTGGGTAACTTATAATATCCTGGCATAAACTCTAAACTGTATTTTTTTTAACCTACCGACCTCTAATCGACCCGTTTTTATAATCTATCGGATTCGATTCGAAACAAAAATTAACAAAAATTTCTTCAGAAAGTTATTTAAATGAAAACCATCTAGAAATAAGTTCAATAAATATGTTGGATAGTCTTAAATAAAAAATTCCGGTGTATATGTTTTTAATGAAGTTTGAGTAAAATTTCAACAGGGTAGTGAGCTATGCAATTTCATTGTAAGGGGACAGAAATGTCAGGGACTGTAGTGACAAAATTAAGAAAATTGCTTCTGTGCTCATAAGTGTGCTCTCTTAGTAAGATAGCAATGTGATATTTTGAACTAAGCAAAAGTATGTTGCATCATGACAAAATGAAAAATAAATAAAAATAATAATAAGGAATATTAAGTACGGGATAGTAGTGGCTGATAATAAAAACCCTCTTATCTTTCTATCTATTTTGCAGCTTATAAACTTTTTTATTACCCGACTGAAAAGAAGGGTTATGTGTTTCACGCGTATCTGTGTATGTGGATTTCTTTATACCCTCGAAACATCCCAACGGCTGGATGGATTTTAATGAATGAGGTCTCTATCAATTCGTCTTAACAGCCCGATGGTTATAGGCTAAGTTTTGTTTTTATAAATTCAAAATGGCGGTCGTAAAAGATAAAATGGCGGTAGAGACGAAAAAAAAATTTACGCACCCTATTGAGTGGCATATCATTGAATAGGTCTTTCAAAATGAAGACGATGTTTCATTGACTATTTTACAGTCAGAAGCTCCGTTAGAATATTATACAACCTGGAAGTTTGCATGCCCCATGCGTGCAACCCATGTAGGATCTCTAGCGTTACTGCAACTCTAACCATCATAGACATCTATAGACCTCATCAAAACAGTGTTTATAGATAGGAAATAACAATTAAACACAACTTAAAAGTCATCAATACAAGTAAATAAAAAAAATAGGTAAGTAATATAAACAAGTAATATAAAAATATATTTTAAGTCAATTCCTACTTGGGTCAATAAGAGAATTTTAATAATTAAAAATCTTACGATACTCATCAGCGTACATGTAAATAAAAACTATATTAAAAATACATTACAAATTATTCCCAACGTTTCGTGCTCTTTCTAACGAGCCATCTTCAGGGTAGAGAGTCCTTGACCTCCTCGGAGCGAAGTTTCCAACAACACATTCACTTTCACGACATCACAACTAAAAACATTACGGTAACTGATCATTAACACAACCAAAATCAGTACTGCGTTGGATATTACTAGTAGATGTACTAAAAGAATTTTTTTTCTCCCATTCTTCTTTCCTCTTAATTGGCACTAAAAATGCCTTGATCAAGAAGAGGGCTCTCTCTCTGGGTCTTAAAATACCTTGATTAAGAAGAGGGCTCTGTTGATTATTGAAAATTAATTAATTTAATTTAATTAATGAATTAACATTTGAAAAAGCTGGATTAACATCAAGTGTCATCCACTACAAGTTTAAAAAATTTATATGAGCTTGATTGGATGAATAATAAGTATTTTATTAACGATTGAAAATTTGAACAAGATATATATACCGAGAGTGTGAGCTAATAGTGGGAATTGAAAAAAAAATAGTTTCACATTGATGAGAAATAATTAATTAGTTCGCTTTTTACGCAGTCGGGTTTTTTGATTTTTTAAATATAATTGTTTATTTATAAATAATTACACCATGTGACTTTCTCAGCAATCAAGATGGCTGCTTCTACTAAATGCACCTCTTTGCGAAATTTTATCTGGCCATCTGGTGGTCATATGAGCAGTTTTATACAAGAGTACAGTAGTGACATAAAAACTAAGGGAAAAGGTTTCTCTGGCACAGAATAATTTTTAAAAAATTAATTTTCAATCAAAATTCTTTATTGTGTACTTTAGAGCATGAATTTTTATTTTAGGTGGTAAAATTCGCAAAAATAGTTTATCATTACTCTTAAAATTGTTCCAAGTTGTTGTTTGTTAAAAGTTTATCGGAGTAAAATTTACAGTTAGTTTCTTGAAAATACTTTTTTATATTGTAGAAAGACATAAGCATTCTATACTAAAAATAAACCGGTCAATAGTACAGTAGAAATAGCGTTAGAGGTGGAACTAATCGGAACAAAAGTTATACTTGTTGTAAATGGTAGGTAACATGCTCCTAATGAACATCCTAAAAATATACATTCGTACTGTTGGGCAAATTGTGCTTTTTGGCGGCCATCTTGAAAAAATACGAAAAAATTTTTTATGTTAAAAAATCATGTGGGGTATTAAATTACATAAAATTTAATGCTTAAAAAGAGTATGATATTGGTTTTTTAAAGTAAAATGTTTAGAAAGATCAACTAGAGGGAAGTTTGGAAAAATTATACCTACATGACTCCGTAGGTAAATCTTAACTATGCTACATTACATTACACCTGATACTGTTATGTGACAACTTCGCCTAGCAATATTGTCACATAAGTAATAATAAACTTTTATAATTTCTATATAATTTATTCATTACGAAAGGTAAGGTATCAAAATGCTCTTATCTCCAAATTTCCAAAGGATCGGTTTCGCGTATTCCGCATGTATTTAATTTTTCTAGGTTTCCATATGTCAAAGAAAATACATCAAAGGAAGAACCTTCTTAACCCTTTCAGGGGCAAGGTACTTGTTTTCGTAAAATTTTGAAATGAGTGATCGACACCAGAATTTATAAACAAATTGATTCCAAAGTAAGCAAAAGCTTTTGTTCACGTACTTAATAAAAGAAAAATTTTCATTCCAATATTCTGATGCCAATCTGGCGCTTCGGAATTAAAACTGGGTGGCCCAAAAATGAACCACCGCACTTGAAGGGGTTTAATCACAAAGCCGTACTGCTAAACTCTGGCTGTTGTATCTGAACATGGTGGAATTTGTTAAAGCGTTTATTTCGGCTGAGCAGTCAGGAAATTTTGAAATGCACTTTTAGGCAGTTGAGCATATGCTAACTTTTTTTGTGAGTTCGGGTCATACCAGTTGTGCTAAATGCGCAAGAATATACCTTCAACAAATGTGGGAACTAAAAACAACGAAACCAGAACTCTACAAAATGCTGAATGAAGGCCACTTTACTGTACGATGAAAGGACAGGAAGTGTTCTGGTGTTTGGACCAATATTCACATTGAGCAAACGCTCATGAAGTTAACTAAAAGTCGTTCTGGTATATGGAGGAGGTATGATTGAAAGTCAACGTGCAACTTGGATTTTGAGCCATTCTCGATGTAGTCAAGTAGCATGTGCAATGAGTTCGCTGACCAATGTTTCACTTATTGACATTGTACAACATACTGATTTAACTGATGCAAGGATGGCAAGATATTTCGAGGATATGAAAAAGGCAATGCAATTTTTTATTGACCACAATCCATTTACTGCTACTTCAACTGATTTATGGAATATTTTTAATAGAATTACAGATAGTAAAAACAAAGTAACTTCAGAAAATGCTGACATCATTGGAAGAAGCCTTCAAGATAAACTTAGCAGTAAACTTTTTAAAGGTGAAACTTCATTGAAATCAGACCAAGTAGTAACCATGAAAGTATTGAAAAAGGGAATTATTATTGCTGGTGAGACTCACCATTTAGATTATCGTCTTTTAACACAGAGGATGGTTGCTTGTATACGCTTGAATAATAGCGCTCAAGATACAATAAAGGTTTTCAATTACGAGTTATCCATTCTACCAACTTCATAAATCATCATTGGCACACACATTAGATAGCATGAATGCCAATGAAATAACCGGTCTCATTCCCAGAAAACTTCTCACTACCTTCTTGATGGTGGTGCATTCATTCACCAGTTACCATGGTCCGCTTCTGTAGCATTTGGTGATGTCATAAGGCAATACAAATCGTATGTCAACAGAAGGTATGGAAAAGTGACAATAGATTTTAATGGGTATGAAAAACCAAATATAAAAGATATGGAGCATAAATTACGCATGAGTCGTCTGTTGTAGTATTCTTTGATGAAAATTCACCCGTAATGATCAAGAAAAACAAATTTCTTTCTAACTCTAGAAAGAAACATGTTTTACCAATATACTGTGGAATTATTTTCAAGAAAGGGGTCATTCCGTCATTCATGCAGAAGGTGATGCTGACACTGTAATCGTCAAAGAAGCTTTAAACATAGTACAGGAAAAAACCTGTCACTGTAGTAGCTGATGACACTGATATTTTAATCCTACTATTATATCATTCTTCGAAGAACATTTCCATGCAGTCTGTGACACAATCTGATAATGTTCGTGACATTCAAGCCATGCAAACATCTATTGGAGAGAAGGCTTGCAAAACCTCACACATTAACAGGATGTGACACTACCAGTGCATTATTTGGGAAAAGTAAATCTTCTGCTTTCAAAAAAAAATCATTCAATCGAAAATTTCATGCGAATGGGCATTATGGATCATCCAAAGATGCTTCTATGGAAGAATTGGTTAAAAATGGCTGTAAAGTTCTTGTATCACTTTATGGTAGCAACATTGAAACAAGTGACCTAAACGTGCTTCGTTATGAACAATACATGAGGGAAATAGCTTCAACTAAAAAATAATTTGATATAGCTGCAACACAACGTTTGCCTCCAACACAAAATGCATCGAAATACCTTCCAGTCTACGTCGAAATCTACTTCGAGCGTATTTGCAGTGTTTTATATGGAAACATCTAAGTATGACCACTCCTGATCCTACACTGTGGGGTTGGCAGTTGGTTGATGGAGAATTTCAACCGATACTAACAGACTTAAACCCAGCACCAGACAAACTGTTAAATATGTTTAAATGTGCCTGCCGAACTACAGTTGAAGGTCCATGTAACGCTACAAAATGTACATGTCACCGATAGGGATTCCATGTTCTGTAGTTGGTAAAAACTGTTGTGGAAAGAACTGTGCAAACGCAGGAGACAGCTTGTTAGATGGCGATGGAGAGGATGTTTGAATTTGATTACATAAATAGGATTTTATAGATATAATTAAATCCGTTTTCTTGTGTATTTATTTCAATTTTTTGAATTTTTTGAATAAAATGATGTTTTTTAAGAATCCAAAATTCTTCATTTTTTCGCCATTATTTTTTTATTTACTTCTACTTTTAGAAACAAATATGATATTCTTTTTCATCTCAAAATTTCCTGTAATTTGATACTCCACAATGCAATTTTTAAAAAAATTTCATGTTTTTTTTTCAAGAAATTTGAGCAAAATGCCGCCAAAAAACGCATTTTGCGCAACAGTACGACTGTATATTTTTATAATGTTCATTAGGAGAGCGTTAACTACCATTTACAACAAGAATCATTTTTGTTCCAATTAGTTCCCCCTAAAGGCTTTTTTTTCCTTATTTCTACTGCACTACAAGTGCGAGTACTACTCGCGCACAGAGGATTCCGTACAATAAATATATGAATTAGTAACTGGACATTATACTACACATATTATATAGGCTTTAAAAGCTGATGGCGCATTGAGTACGCCACCCGTGTCTTTATGTATGTCCAAACCGTCCGTGTCTTTAAGGGTTAATATCTCGGCTAATTACCGACGATTTTTTTCGAAAATCGTTATCAACAATCCTTTTATATTTCTGCGACAATAGGTACCTCCAGTAGGGTGGGGTGAAAAAACCGAAAATCGAAAATCAAAAGGTAATAGCGCGCAAAAGTTATGTATGGTCCTCAGTAATAAAACTGTACAGTTTTTTCGAAATCAAATTTTATCTTCCGGTGGCCCGGGTACCCCCTATTTTTGCGAATTTCGTCAAAAATGCCTTGTACAACTTATAAACCGAAATAACCATAAAGTTGGAAAATAAAAATGTCATATCGCGGAAAAGTTGCGTATGGTAGGTAATAATATGCCTACACAGTTTTTTTTTTCGAAATCGCATAATATCTTCCAGGCCCGGTCATACGAAATTTTGAAAAAATTGGCATAAATTCCTTTTATATGTTGCACATGTTTAATAAAATGCATCACACAAGAATCAAGAGTGCAATAAAACATTTTATCTGTGAAAAGTACACAATCAATTAGAGTTCAAGAATGAAAAACAAACATTTAAATCTGTTAAAAGTGTTCAAAAATTTTAAAGTTCAATAAATCAGTTCGTGCTCTTCAAAACAAAAATCTAAATATTGGAAATGTTTCGGCTTGGTGTTTATTGTTGGTCCTGTTGGAGTTTTGAAACCTTAAAATCGGACTTAGTCCCAAAATATGGCATAATGGATGTTATGAATCCATCCATGTTGCTTGCACCACAAACTGTCGCGGCAGTTTCAGTGACCACTCTGACATACCTTTCTACACTTTAAGTGTTGCATGGACACTCAGCAAACGAAATGATATCTTCACGATCATGTTTGTCAATGTACATCTTTAAATAATCGCATAAAATATTAGTAAAAATAGGTGGTTCTGTAACTTCTGCCTTATCCCACTGAATCATATCAATATAATCTGCTGCGCTAAAATTGATTGCAGGAACTTGGAACCACCTAACTTCTCCACTTGTGTTCATACTTCGGCTTTAAGGATTCTACGAAATCCTAGTTTGCGGATGTGTTTCCGATTATCAGTTACCATGCCATGCCACTCAGCAGATTTTCCGGATGGGCAAAAAATGTATTGCGCTGGATTACTGAGTTAATTATAACTTTAACTGCCTGGGGCATTTCCACGGAAAAATAAACAATTTCCCAAAGATGGCTTGCACTTAATAGCAAACCGTACACGTGCGTTCACCTTGATTGCAAGCTCTGTCAATATCTGCGATGGAACGTTAGATCTGGACTTCCCACATAGAGTCTCAAAATTCTATTGGCGAAGATAACTCATCTACTATGTGAAAGTCTATAGGAAAATCTATTTGCAAGATCTTCCGAACAACTTCCTTTCTTAATAGATAGGATCACTTTCTTCAGGTATTTTTGATCGGTACCAAGATATTTAATAACCGTTTCGAGGTTATAAGTATCTCGAATAGTTTGTACAGAAATGATGGGAAGTGAGTCTCACTTATCTAACATTTTTTCCAATCGGACCACTATAACTGTATGGTTGCCTTCATCCGTCTAGCACGAATTGATTTAATAGAACTTTAAATTTGTTTAACACTTTTAAAAGATTTAAATGTTTGTTTCATTCTTGAACTTTAATTGTTTGTGTATTTTTCACAGATAAAATGTTTGTATTGTACTCTTGCTTCTTGTGTGATGCATTCTATTATACATGTACAACAGATAAAAAGGAATTTACGGCAAATTTTTCGAAATTTCGAATGACCGGGTCCCTGGAAGATATTAAGCGATTTCGAAGAAAACTGTGTAGGCATATTACTACGTACCATACGCAACTTTTCCGAGGTATGACATTTTTAATTTCCAACTTTATGGTTATTTCGATTTATAAGTTGTACAAGGCATTTTTGACGAATTTCACAAAAATAGGGGGGACCCGGACCACCGGAAGATAAAATTTGATTTCGAAAAACTGTGCAGGCATATTACTACGTACCAGACATAACTTTTCCGTGGTGTGACATTTTTGTTTTCCAGCTTTATCTTTATTTTTATTTATAGCTTCTAAAAGGTGTTTTGGACGAGTTTGGCGGAAATTGGTGGGCCCGGAAGATAAAATTTGATTTAGAAAAAAACTGCGCTGTTTTATTACTGAGGGCCATACACAACTTTTGCGCGCTGTTACCTTTTGATTTTCCAATTTTCGGTTTTTTCACTCCACCCTAACCTCCAGTGCTGACCAATTTCTTAGCTGAACGTCTGCAAATCGAAATTTGTGTGTAACGAAAACATGCGATTTTCTCAAAAACTATGTGACGTAGAGTAATCGCTATAGTTTTCCTGCAAGGTTTAAATTAACTTCTATTACCCTTAATTTTTTCATAATCTTAGTTTCAGTAGATTCGGAAATAGATGGGGCGGGGAACATATTTTTACATTACATTTTCGACGATATCTTTGAAAATATAATACCTAAAATTAAACGAAATGTACTTTTGAGTTCGGCATTACAAAAGCTTTCACAGGATACCACACACCATAGACAAAGAATCTATATATTTTTTTAAAGTAAGTTAATTAGCCCCTCTAGATTTTTTTCTAAATATATTTGTGAATGGTTAATAATCTATAAATATGTGGGTGAACAGTTTTTATTACTTCAGCCAATTTGAACTTTCCACGTTCGATAGTTTACGAGTAAAATGGCTGTGACAGACAGACACAGGAGTGATCTTATAATGGTTCAGTTTTTACTGTTTAAGTACGGAATCCTAAAAACTATATAAATACCAAAGTATTCCATATAACACCGAGGGATACAAATTACGGGAGAGGCAGACCTTTTAAATTTGACATCATGGAACGAGTCACAATTTATGCATCATTTGTGAGAAAATATTGTTTAGGCAGTTGGGCGGCCTTTTATAACTTCTCCAGCAGACAGAGACAAGACAATACTCTAAATACGTATTAGCGGGACAAAAAATCACGAAAAGCTTATTTTTTTATGCATTTATAGTAATTTTTTTTTTTGATTCTATGAATGAAAATGGTATGTCTATGATGTCAGTTTTTACCGATAATCGACGACTTCACTGATAATTGTCGTAGAAATCATATAAACAGCTTCAAATTAAGTGGATATGTTTGTAACATGCGAAATTAGCTGTATAATTTTTGGTTTGATTTGGTTGAAGCGCTCCAAAAATAAAGTAGGTTTTTTTGTATGACCTAATGCTTTCCTAAGACTTTCCATCAGCTATTTTTAGATTTCAGATTATGTTAATTATCATGTTTTTGTTTTTATCCTGTTTTACATTTTGTGGCTCTCCATGGTTCATAAAAGTACCTGGTTTTTAAATGTACGCAATACCTTTAAAATGGTATTGTATGGCATTGTAAATTGATAATGTAAAAATGATAATGGTATCTTTGTGAATATGAATCAAAACTCTTGATGAAATTTCCAGAAGAGTAAGATTTCTTCTTTCTGATACAGATCAGTACTTTTCTACGATTTCGCTACAAAAATAAGTTTTTGTCTCAGTGGTTTTGAAATTGGAACTGGGAATTCAAAACCAGCAGCTATCTACAAAAGTGCTAGACATCATATCGCATTGTTTAACCTGGAATGCACAGTGACAGGGGAAGGGTAAATGCCCAGCGGGTTGGTATTTATTTTTTGGGTATATACCGGATTAATTAATCAGGATGAAATATCAGGAATTGTTTGAAAGAATCACCCTACACAGGATAGTTCAAAAGGTCGTGTCCAAACGGTACGTGTGGGTGTATCAGGTCATAAGGAGCAAGAATTACATAGGAACAATGGGCCGAAAACGCGATCGTGACGATGCAATTGCATCGTGACCATGACGCAAAGACAACAAATAGTGTAAAAATACCATTATTTTACAACAAAAAAAATTAATCGAAGTACAAAATACAAACAAAATGTTACAACTCATTTCAAGTGCTCAAAATGTGCCCCATTAGCAGTGATGCATGCTTCACGATCAAACGATGACGCAAATTTTAAAACAGTGAAAAAAAAAAAAAAAAAAAAAAAAAGAGAGAGAAAAAAGAAAAGTCGCGGCGTCCGGAAAAGTTTTTTTTTTTTTTGAATCAGCTGACATTCATATTTTAAAAATCTGATTGCACCGTGCATCGCGTCGTAAAGAAGAAGATGCCCGCTTTAAACGCGCATGTTTTATTTTCTTTTACTTCGAACGGTCCCGTAGATGCAGACTGTGAAAGTTGGCAGGACGAGGCACGAAAGGGACGTTTCCTAAAGAACTTTTTTTTTTTTTGGAAAGATTAATATTTTTCAAACTTATTGCACCGTTAGAATTATAGGTTAGGTTAGAAAGCTAAGAGTACGATAATACGGCATATATATTTTTTGCTTTTCAGTATCTCCACTCTTTTAGCCGATTCGGGTCGCGAAAGATAGGGAAAAAGTACAATTAATCGGTTTTTGCCAGCTTTGAAAATTGCGGAACCTAATTTCGGTCGCCATGCTGTGACTTCGCCCATTTTGCGATGTTTATTATGGTATTTAATTAGCATATGTGTTGATTAACAAAAAATGAAAAATCTGATTTTCAGGTGCATCAGGAGCTGCTTTGGACTTTCCACACTCAAAATTTCAAAGCTCTGCGTGTAGTAGATTTTTCTAGCCATCGCGGACACACAAAAATATTTCTTTATTAATCTAGATTACTTTTGATTAGATTGAATTAAGTGTGATCAAAAGCAGGCATTGTCTATATTAATATTGTAAAGAACTAAAGTTTGTTTGTTTATTTGTCGAGGGTAATCTCTGGAACTACAGAACTGATTTCAAAAGTAATGGTATCAAAATTGTGGTGTTAGTCCTTGTTCCAACATAGGTTTATATTTTATGTCGGTGCCACTACCCCAAAGGGGGTGCAGGAGCAAAGAACGTTCTAAATATTCGGTTTTTGTGTTACTGAAGGGTCTAAACATAAAAGTTGGCATGGTAGTTACTATTATAAGATATAAATGATCTCTAAGAACATTTCTTAAAAAATTCAAAGTTAAATGGCTGAAAATGCGCGAAAAGCGTTCACAAAACGTTCTGAATGTTGATTTGTAAGCAATCTCAGGAAGTATCAAATCGATTTCAAAAGTAATGATTAGAAATTAATGCTGACAGATGGTTGGAAATTGATGCTCTAATATAGGTTCTATTTCATGTCATTGTCACTTAACACCTGGCTGGGTATTGCAAAAGCAAAAAACGTTCTAAAATGCTTTTTTTGTGATACTGCAGGGGCTAGCACCTTGAAATTAGGCATGGTAGTTACTTATACGATATAAATGATCTTTAAGAGCATTTCCTAAAACATTCTAAATTTAAAAGCGATAAAAATGCGCGAAAAGCGTATGGCGATTTCTACGCAATCTCAGGAAGTATCAAACCGATTTCAAAAGTAAGGGTTAGAAATTGATCGTGATAGCTATTTCTCTAACATAGGCCCATGTCGGCCATGTCCTCCATGTCGGTGTCACTACCACCTGGGGGTTGCAGGAGCAAAAAACTTTCTAAATTGCGATTTTTGTTATACTGCTAGGGCTAGCAACTTGAAATTAGGCATGGTAATTATAAGATATAAGCGATCTCTACGAAAATATCCTTTAAAAAATCAAAATTTAAAAGGGGTGAAAATGGACGAAAAGCGTTCCAAAAGTGTTCTAAATGGCGATTTCTAAGCAATCTCAGGAAGTATACCAAACCGATTTCAAAATTAATGGTTATTGATTGATAGTAACAGCCCTTTCTCTAACATAGGCTCTATTTCATGTCGGTTTTCACTACCACCTGGGGAATGCATTAGCAAAAAAAACGTTCTAAATTGTGATTTTTGTGATACTGCAGCGGCTAGCAACTTGAAATTTGGCATGGTAATTATTTATAAGATGTATATGTTCTCTATGAACAGTTTCTAAATTCGAAATTTAAAAGGGGTGAAAGTCCATTAAAAGCGTTCTAAATTGAGATTGCAACGCAATCTCAGGAAATATCATACCGATTTCAAAAGTAATGGTTGCAAATTGATGGTGAAAGTCCCTACTCCAATATATGCTATATTTTATGCTGTTGTCACTACCACCTGCGGGTTGCAGGGGCAAAAAATGTTCTAAATTGTGTTTTTGTGATACTGAGGGGTCTAAAATTTTGAAATTTGGCATAGCAGTTACTTAAAAGATGCAAATGCTTTCTAAGAACCGCCGAAAGAAAATTCCAATTTTAAAAGAATGAAGTGAGCCAAAAGCGTTCTAAAAACGTTCTAAATTAAGTTTTTATGCTATTTTATGAAATACCAAACCTATTTAAAAAATAATGGTTGCAAATTGATGGTGATAGAACTTGCTCAAACATAAGCAATGTTTTATGTCGGTGCCACTACCACCAGATGGTTGCAGGAGCAAAAAACGTTCTAAATTGCGATTCGTTGGACACTGAAGAGGCTAGAAACTGGAAATATGGAATGGTAGTTACTTACAAAATATAAATGTCCTCTGAGAACAGTCGAAAACAATTAGAAATTTAAAAGGGGTAAAACGAAGAAAAGGAGTGAAAAGCGTTCTAAAAAAGGTCCTAAATTGCGATTTCTATACAATCTTAAAAAATAATGAACTGATTCCAAAAGTAATGGTTGCGAATCAATGGTGACAGTTTCTGATCCGACACAGGCTATATTTTACGCCGGTGTGCCACTACCACGCCGGTTGGCAGGAACAATAAACCTTCTAAAAAAGGCCTTTAAAAACTTTCTAAATTTCGTTTTCTATGGAATATTAGAAAATACCAAACCGATTTTAAAATTAATGTTGGCAAATTAATGGTGACAGCCCCTGTTTCAACATAAGGATTTTATGTTGGTGCCAGTACCACCAGATTGGTGGTAGGCTATTAGACAACTAGCTTGGAATTTGACATGATGGTTAATTTTAAGATGTAAATGCGTACTAAGAAGGTGATTTCTTAAAAATTCTAAACTCCAAATGAATACTGAAATAAGCGTATGAAATGAGCATAAAAGCTTCAAAATATTTTTTAATTATAATTTATATAGGATTAGTTTTAGTTCTTCCTATTAATTTAAGTCTCATTTCTGCCTAATACAGTGTAATAATGAAGTTTAGTCAAACAGTGGCTTAATTAGTAATTTCTGAATTATTCCTAAAAGTATAATTTCTTCTAATAAAAATTAGACATACAAATTTACTTGGCATATTTCAACTATTACGTGAGCAAAGCATCGGGGTTTGCTAGTAATATAATAAATTATAAAATAGTATAACCTAAATCAGTGTTGAATGCATGATTTTTCGTCATTCTATATTTGTTAAGTAATCAGTTGTTTAAAAACTTGTTTTAACACCAATTAATAATTTTCACTTATTTTATCAATTGTAAATGTAATCAGAAATATTTTTCCACTACATTTTCCAAAATATGCTCAATAAAATCAAAACAGTGGTAGGCTTTCAGAATTAGAAAATTAACGCTAACCAGTGTGAAATGCAGGAGTTTTTCCTTATTAAAATTTGAATGAAATTATTTCTTTTATGAGACAATCTATGTTTTGCATTATATGCATTAAAAACCTGCTTAGACAAACTCCCACGGCATGAGGAAATTTTCTAATTTAGATAGGTTTTAGTCTTAGCAGGTTCACCGCTCCTAATTTGTTTTGTATTCCTTTCCCCGGAACATTTTTTTTTTGTTTAAGAATTTTCGTTATAAAATATTCCGTTATAGACAGGTTTCGTTCTAAATGGTTCATTCATAGTCAGTTCCGTTTTCACAGGTTTCACTCTGTTTAGTTTGCATAAGACATATGGATTGTTAAAAGATGTTAGCCCCACAAAAATGTTTTAGAGCTACCCCCCCCCCCCCCCCCTCCGTGACATTATTTGCTGGTTACGGCCCTGCTTTAAACGTTAAATAAGTAAAAAATAATAAAGTAGATGACAAATAAATAAATGTTCAATTAAATTAATAATAACTGATTTAAAAAGTCATATTTCATAGAAACACATTATCATTTCTTAAATACAGTTACAGCCAATATTTTATTTTACTATGATCTTCTGTTATTTTAGGAGTAAACTTATGACAAGTTTTATAGATTAAATACGTAATTAATACTAAATTAACCTAATTAAAATCTTTAAAGAAAAACTAACACATATTGTCTCCTTATTGCTTTCATCCCTGTTTCCTTATTTTTTTACAACATGCATGGAATTTTTTTTATTCTCTTGATCAAAACAATCAATTCTGCTGTGTTTAAAAAATGTATACAATACTATCAACCTACAGCGTAAGTCCTGTACGGCAGGGCTGTCCAACGCGGCCCTTTTTGAAGATTTTCTTGGCGCCCATTTGAAGGTTTCCTGTTATTAGACTTTTTAGAAGTAAAATTCCATTATAAAGAACTCTTTCTTTAAAATCATTAATATTTCCATCAGAGATACAGTCAAACCTCCTTGAACGTCCATTTTTTCATGGAACGAAATTTATTTCCATAGGCTCAATACCAATTTTACTTCTATTCAGAGACCACCCCAATTGAACTCTCTCCATGAGCGGCCCATTTCTTTGAAGAAAATGAAACAAATTCCGTTTTTTCCTGGTCGATTGAGGAAGGTTTTATTAGAATAATAATTACGGAGAGCGCATTATTCATCAAATTTCTAAACTAAGTTTAGAATTTTTATTTATTTTTAAGTGTTTAAAACCCTTTGTGCCTTTTTAGGCAATGAATACACTGCACTAATGACAAAGTAAGGATGAAGGTCAATAAACTCCCCAGTCCTATTCTGTCAGGAAACTCTGAAAGAAATAGATAAATTAATAAAATCGTCATTATTTATTCTCGTCCCAAAAAAGAAAAGAAAAAAAATGCATTTATTTACTGACTTCGAAAAGACTTCGGAATAAAAGTTATAGAAGATAAAACCGTAAAATCAAAGCAAACGTCAATGTATTTATTTTTTAAACTCTGCGCTAATTAACTTATGAAATTAACTCTTGTTTTGATACTTAAATTTTAATTTTTTTTTCCTAATGTGAAAAATAAATTTTAGTAACATTAATTGTTACTTTTTTCAACAATTAAAATCTAGATTGAAACATGACCTGCATTAAGAGACTACCTTTCGGAGCGACCCATTTTTATTGGAACGGAACGTGGTCGCTTTAGGGAGGTTTTACTG
The DNA here is from genome assembly GCA_963932465.1 of Maratus speciosus. Taxonomy (NCBI): domain Eukaryota; kingdom Metazoa; phylum Arthropoda; class Arachnida; order Araneae; family Salticidae; genus Maratus; species Maratus speciosus. Next base: position 519,827,484 of record OZ010792.1, on the reverse strand, counting down.
TATTTTCAAAACCTGTGAAAACGCATTAAAAATCAGAAGCATACTTTGAAATTTAAATCATGCATATTTTCACGATTTGTAGTTGTTGTTTATGAAGTGTAATTATGATGGTTAAATTTGGTAATAATTGAAAATAGTTCTTTTTAATACTTAAGAAGTAACAGAAAAATAAACGTTTTACCTTTCCCCGTCCCTTTGAAGACACGTGTGCATGAAATTTCAGATTTCTTCTTTTTGCTGTTGTTACACTGGCCCATTGGCTGTTTTATACGAGGGATAAAAGGGCTTAAATTTTTCTTTTTGACTTTTGAAATTTTAGGCGGGGGGGGGGGGGCAGTTTGCTTAGAAAAATTAATAAAATAGTGCAGAATGATTTCCATCTATGAAAGCACTTCCAAACCATCTCTCTGGAACCAAATCACACATATGGATTGAGCACTATCATACCTGTCTTTGTTTTTGTACTTGTTATAAAACTAAATTCACGTCTTCAAAATAAGTCAAAGTGTATTTTCACATCCAAAAAAGAAACCTAGCAATATCTCCGATTTCCATGTTTATTTTATTTTTTTATTGTTGTTATTATAGGCGTGATTAAAGTTTCTGGCGCCTTATCCTACAAATATTTTTGAGATAGACCTCTAATCGAAAAAAAGGATAATTTGAAACTTAATACATGTAACTCCAGAACCATAGAGGCCTTTTGTCTACCGCTGTAAGATTCATTTTCATTATGTTGAGACGTGCGTGTATACTAATACTATGCGATAATATTGCCGCATTTTTCAGTCATGTGAATAATGACGCCCTTCATTGAGTGCCAAGAGCTGAGGTGCGCCCCTACTTACTGAAAGTTTGTTTGTTCTATTGGACACATACATCAGATTTGTGTGCTTGACAACAAGGCCCGCTTATAAGTCATCGTCGATATACAGGGACGAGACAACACAATGAAATTTACAACACAGAGAATTTTTATATTCGGGAGCTCCACAAAGAGTGTGCAATGGACCCAGCGGGAGTCGAACCCGACAAGCCTCCTACGCTCTAAAGCGATTAGCAGTGTGCTGTCTTAACCACTCGGCCACGGAGGCGCCACTTACTGAAAGGTTGGACCATAGATTAAGGACCAAGATGGGACATTTACGGCAAAATGTGTAATGGCAACAGTACTAGCGTCACTATCGGCAAGAGGGAAGAACTAACAAACCTCGAAATTTACCTATGTTGAAGAAATATGTTTATCCTCTATGGTTTGAATATCTATTCGTTCCTAAAACGAAGCAGGTATCAGACGATATTCTATTCATGCTTGCTTTATTTATTTAGCTGCTTTTTTTTACCGTACTTGTATTGTTCATTTTTAACTTACAAAATGATAATTAGACTAATAATATAAAAGAAAGCCGCCAGAAAATTCTGTTAAGAATGCAAATATGTAAGTTTATAAGATTAAATTGTAAAAAATTAAATTCAGGTATTGTGTCAATTTATTCATATCGAATAAAATTTTGTTGAGTGTAATGTCAGTACCTCTATTTCTTTTTAACTTTTAGATTTATACAATTCTAAAAATTTGTCGAAAGGATTTTTTCCCTATCTGTAATATTATTATTATTATTCCTTATATGTTAATATTATAAACATATTTGAATTGATTGTACGGTATTTACATTAAAAACAATATTTTTATTTTATCTGTAAGGAAGTGAAAATGCATAAATTTTAAAAGATTATTGTAACGATTGTTTAATACGTTAAACTTCATAAATTTATAAAACACGGGCTATAAAAATTTTCCTGCCAAAGGGGAATAATTAGAAAAATTTCTGGGACTTGTAGAGTTCAACATTTCGTATATTTTTATATTACACCATTGCTTTTGATATATAGCATTCAAGACGAAATTTTTACCTAGTATTCGTTGCACTTAAAACCGTTCACTAATCATGTAAAAAAAAAAAAAAAAAAAAAAAAAAAAAAAAAAAACATATATCCGTGCATGAACATAGAATAGATATTAGATATATAAAATAGAATGTCTATTCTATGTTCATGTATCGGTGTAAGATTCTATCGAAAACGTAAACATGCAACATTAAAAAAAGAAAGATCACAATAAGGTAGATACCCAATAATAAGCATACTAAAAGGATAGGGAGTTTCTTCCCCATTGTCACTAAGGGCGCTACGATCGCAGCGTCACGCAGTGGAGCCAAATCCCGAAAAAAGCTGGCCCAAATATAAAAACGTTATTTTCAAATTGCATGAAACTTCGTATACAGATGTTTTTCAGATGCTGATTACGATTCGAAAGTTAAAATAAAAAAAAAAAAAAAAAATATTGGATCCAATATGGTGGACTAAAAATTAAAAAGTTTTGAAAATTATTTAATTTGTATGAAACTTTGTATACAGGTGCTTTTGAGGATGCTAATTACGATTCAAAAGTTAAAATTCAAACAATAATTGCATAATTAATGTAATTTATTCATGCAAATTTACGTAATTTAGATAATTTGCTGTTAATTTAGATAATTTATGCAATTTACGTAAGCTCGAAATGAAAGGGTGTGATGAGATTAAAACCCATAAAAGCACACCTTCCATCGTTTTTGTCCTATTGCATTTTCACGAGAAATCGTCTCGGTACTTTTTAGTTAATTTGTTGCTTGATTCGTGTGCGTCTTCCGACATTTTCTCATATGACAACATAATTCTTCTAATTATAATATAATACATGAAATGATTACTTATAAAGAAAAGAAAACGTTATTCAATCGCATCAGTGACTGGGAATTATTTACAATTTTTTTTTTTTTTGTGACTAAACTTGCTTATAAAATTCATTTATGTTTATGATTATAATACTTATTTGTAATGTAATACATAATAATCTGTTACAAAACTGCATAATGTAAAAATTTCAAAATATTTGCTAGCTGCATTAATGGAGAAATTAATTAATTTCGAAGCTTTTTAAGCAAATAAAAAAGTGGCATTTCTACTTGTTGTTGCAAAAACCAGCACGAAATGCATAATATCAGTTTATAGCAGTTAGTTTTGTGATTAATCATTAGAAAATAATTCAGGCTATTATCTCTTTATATTTCGTTGTGGACTCCGAGGAATTTATAAACTTTTCTGTGTTTGAAAGAAAAGAAAAAAAGAAGAAATATTTTTTTAAAATTTTTATCAAAAATAATTATGAAATTATTAATTTTTGTGTCGTAAATGTAATTTTTGCAATAGATGTAAATCTACTCACCATCATCGTGAGAACCCATTTTCAAACATTTAAATTTAATGATACGGAAAAATGTAGCAACTTTTTAAAGGAACCATTATTTTGCTCCTTTTGTTGGGTTCAGATGCTTTTCTGCCGACCGTCGCATTTGAAAAGATGCAGGTAGTCAAAATAAAACGAAAATCTTTTTCGAAATATAAATTCTGATTCTTCAAACATTATTCTAGCCAACGATATAATCAAAATTCCTTAAATAGTAACTTTATTTTTCGAGTTTTGACCAGCTTTTCGGAGTTTTGCCCCCACTGTGCCTGTGCGTCGAGGATAGCAAAAAAGGTAGGCTGCCACGATGCGTTACACGTGATTTTTTTTTTCAGACTGCTTCAGCCACATGATGAACGAATGCACGAATTCAGATGCATGGAAAGAGCATCGCATGGTTCTAGTGGCCTAATGCGAAAGGCGGTGTGTCAGCCTATCTTTTTTCGTTAGCCTTGCAAAGCGTAAACAGTACTGCAGTGCCTTACAATGTTACGCTTACGTGAAAGCTATCGTAAGATGAAGGGCAAGGCTAGGTTTGCGGTGCCTCGCTTAAGATCATCTTAGAGCGTAATCCGACTTACGATATAAACAAAGAGTAAACCAAAGTTGCAGTACCTCACAATCTTACGTTAACCAGAAAGCTACCTTAAGATGAAGCGAAAGTGGATGCGTGCGCAACCACAATAAATCTTACTGCGCCCTCTGATTGGATGACAGCAGGAAGACTTACGCTGAAGCAGGACGACTTAAGGTGGGATTACGGTGCCTGACTATCTTAAATCTTATGCTCGATCGTAGGATGGGCGTTCCTGCAGTCGATCGGTATTACGGTGCCTCAGCGACCTAGAGGCTTACGAAAACGTTAATGGCATTACAGTGCCTCGCGATCTTGCCACAGCTTGGAAGCAGTCGTAAGATTAAGCGCAAGTGGATCCAGCGCAACCACAACAAATGTAACTGCGGCCTCTGATTGGCTGCCTGCAGGAGGACTTACGCCGAAGCACGAGGACGGGATCTTAAGTGAGGCACCGTAATCCCAGCCCCAGCCTTACGCAGAGGCACCGCAATCCGAAAATAAGACCGCTCTTGTCCGAGCCAAAAAAGTGTAATCTTGAAACAATAAACAACCTTCTGAAACTCAACCCCTTGAAAGACGCCGGTATATTATATATACTACTTAATTTTAATTCCTAAATGCCACATTGGCACCAGAATTTAAAAACTAAATTTTGTTTTATGTAATGTACGTGAAGCCAAGTTTTTACTTATTTTAATATAATTTTTCTCGTAAATACTCGCATCAATCAATCATTTTAACATTCTTCCAGACTCTGCCCCTGAAAGGGGTTAAATAAAAAGGCCTATAGAGGACGCTAATCGCATATGTCGGTACAAGAAAATTTTCTTTTAACTAATGCCAATGAAATCGTTAATTATTGTAAAAGCGTTTGAAAGTTTTAGATATTCAAATTCGGTTACTTTTTACCTTGTCATATAACCCAAAACGCTAATATCACATGCAATCTGAAACTGTGCAAAAGAATAATCATTATAAACAAATTAAAAATGCATGTAATGCAACGTGGTTACACGGGATTTTCCTGAAGCGAGAAGTTACATCTTTCTTCACTAGATGGCGAATCACAAGCATGTTTTCAGCGAATGGGCGGGTCTACGACTAGGATCAGCGACAGGGGACACTCAGATCACATGTGTGTATAGCGTTTTCTTACTTCAATGCGCAGTGCCAAGGGGGATCATCCAATAAAGAACCTGCTATTTCTGCCTGTAATTTCTTTGAATCGTAAACATTATTCGGTTCTTTAATACCTTAAGTTCAGTTTTGTTTACTTTTCAAGTTCAAATGACCGCCTGTGTCATTGAAAGATCATGGCTTATAATTTTAAAAACGAAGAAGATGTTCAAGATTATTTAAAGAATATTGGAACAGAGTACAGATTTTCCTGTTTTAAAGAAAAGAATGCAGAAGGTATTAATTTTAGATATTTGGTGTTTTCAAATGTATTTCAGGAGAAAAAAAATTATAAATGTTTTGATCAGGCTTTTGTCTTGCATGCAAAAGCTTAAATTGATTGAAAGCTTCGTTTTTTCTTTCTTTTTTTTTTTTTTTCTCGTTTTGCTAAGTTATCTGATTTGTGTGTGTGTGATAATTTTTGAAATACGCTATATTATGCACAGGCTTACACTCTTAATTAATTTATTTGGAATACTTTTCTTATTTAGGTTGTCATTTGCTGGCTGATTATTTAGAAGCAGTATCGAATGATTTTGAAGGTGCAGCAAAAGTATATAAAGAAAATTGTGATGAACGTAATTTTGCGAGAAGTTGCATGAAGTTTGGCAATTATTGCTTTCTTGGAAAAGGTATGAGAAGATTAACTTTATTTAAAGAGCAGTTAAATATTTATTACACTCTTTTATTTAACTTATCTTGGTTTTTGAATGTAAAGATGAAATTTTGTGGTTAATTTTTCAATTGCTTCCTGATATGCTAGAACTATAAAATTAATGCACATAGATGGGTCATTCTCCCAAAACGCTACATTTTCAATAAAAAAATTTCTTTTTAAAGAAAAGTGTTACCATTTTCTAAAACTTACTACTTAGTGCTAGTAAAAATCAGCAATAGTTCAACTACATTTTATTTATTTTTCTCAGAAACAAATTTTTTAGGTACTTTTCGGTTAGCCGGGCGCCAGTGTTTTATTTACATTCATATATACGTATATATGCACATATATGTACATATATATATATGTACACACACACACACACATAAATATATACATACATATGTATATATATATATATATATATATATATATATGTACATATATGTGCATATATATGTATGTAAATATAACACTGGCGCCCGGCTAACCGAAAAGTACCATTTTTTATTAATATCATTCAAGGAAGTGAGCTTTATGCTACATTTAAGTTTGTGTAGTGAGACAAAACATAAAACAACTATTTATTCTGTTAGATATATAACTAAGGAGCAATTCTATATAAGAATGCATAATGAATTTATTTGGAATGAATAAAAACACACATACAGAACTCATCCCAATTTATAATGAAGACTGTAGAAAAGCTAATATATTTATTGAGAATTGTATTTAAAAAATAATTTTTATAAATTATGTACAGGTACATTTAATATGTAAAACGTCACTTTAGCTAATGTATTAATGCTACTTAGGTTATTTCAGTAAAGGAGTACATGTTATACTGTTTAATTCTACTTAGTACATTTCTTGATACTCCTTTTTTGTGCAAATAATTATATATATCTTAAGTTGAGTGATATCTAGTTTCATATGATTGCAAATTTCATACATAAAGGTCAACTCTCAAGTAAATTGGATATTTTAAAGGTGCAGTCTAAAAAAAAAAGAAAAGAGACAACATTTCTTTGCATTTTAATCACCAAATTGTCCCCCCCTCCCCCCCCCCCCCCACAAAAAAATAAATAAATAAATAAATAAAATAGCCTTTCGACTGGAAATTATGCATTCTTTCAATTTACATTTAATAAATGATCATCAAAAACACCTAATTTTTACATCATATTTGGCTTTGTCATTAAATTTTATCCTAGAGTACCTAGTGGTGAGTAGTTGAGGGATTATGAAGATTTTGAACTCCTAATGTTAAATCCATTTGTAATTGTTTCAAAACAGATGCAATGTAGGTAGTTTTTATGTATAATTTCAGAACTATTTTGTGAAATAAGCTATAATTTTATAATTCCCATATTAAAAGCCTCTCTTAAAAAATTCATGTTAAAATTCAGATTAAAAAAAATAATTAAAAAAAATATACATATATATATTAATTAAAACCTATTTTTAAACAGAAATCAATTTTTAAAAGCCTCAATTATCTATATATATAAAACAAGAGATGTCTGCCTGCCTGCCTGCCTGCCTGACCGAGGCAAGCGCCGAAATTATAGCACCTAGGCCTCTGAAATTTTCGTCATGTGTTAATTTTGTCCTCGGAAAGTGTACTTCACAGCCGAATTTTAAAATTTCAATTTAGATTTTTTGTTTTAAATTAAAACTTTATGTGTTAGAGGCTATTTACAACTTTCTGCCAATCCACGGCAATGAAGCAGCCAGCCAATGAGAGCATGCGTTAAATATTGGATCTATCGTAGCGGCAAAGGGCAAACTTCATTTCGCAACTCCCAATGTTTATGTGTCGTAAGCTGCATGTAAATATACTTTTGCGTTTGTCTTCCTATAAGATTTAATATTATTTACATTGTGATATTTCGAAGCGTTTTTTACTTATTTTGCAAGGTATACAATTCACGTAAGTTAGTTTAAATTGTATTTATTCTTTGTGTTAATGGTGTAGTCGCGAAAGAATGAAATGTGTTTCTTGAACTTTATTTTCTATCAAGTAAATAGTTTCTGTTCTTGGGCAATTAAAGTGAAGTTAATGTTGGATTCTTATGAAACTCATAATATATCCCCATATAATTTCATCATATAAGTATTTCACGCCCTCAGGATTTTAAATTCAGTTCTTTCCCTTTTGTTAAAATCTTTTCTACATATGTTACACTTTATTGAATGTTTTCATAGTGCCAGGCATATCAATTTAAAGTTTAGGCGTAATTCAATGAACGAAATTTTTGAGTACTGTTATTTATTGTAGTTATCTTTCTTCCTGTTAATATTGACTATATTTTTAGACACCCAAGAACGGTGAAATCATAACATGCTATAAATTGTACAACTGAATGCAAAATCCTGTGAATGTAGTATGAGATGTATGTTTTAATTAAGATTTGTTATTGAAATTAGTTTATTTCATATACAAAACACCATATGTTATGAGTTTGGTAAGTAATCCTACCAAAAACGTACATCTTGCACTTTATTGAATGTTTTCATAGTGCCAAGCATATGAGTTCAAAGTTTAGGCCCAATTCAATGAAGCGAAAATACCAGATTTGCATGCCCGTTCTTGGGCGATTCTTATGAAACTCAATTTGTCACAAAATGGTGATTTTATTGACTTCATTTTTGCAAATTAAAATGGTTTCATGACAATATACATCTTTTCCCAAGAACGGACATGCAGTCTGGCATAAGATGTATATTAGAGTCCTGCGCGGTTCGGGTACAACCCGACCCAAACCCACAAATTCCATTTTAAGTCAACCCGCAACCCGACCCAAACCCCCAAAAATAATTTTCAGAAACCCACAAAAATAATTTCCATCAACCCGTCCTGAACCCACAATGCAAAAAAAGTAAATTATGTTTTAATGCCACTATGAAAAATAATCTACAATTGTATCTCTAATACAATTTTTATGTTTTACATAGAAGAATGAACAAATCTATATTCTTTAACATTCAAATATAGTAAAACTTCTGAGCATGTTGGGGTCATTGTATAGAGTCAAACATCGAATCGGGTTATCCTGAATTTTGTTTTTTCGGCTTGGAATGAATCTAATTTTCTTTCTGCAGGTCGGGTTCGCATTACAAGAATTCTTTCGGGCCATCTATAGGTTTTTTACTGGATTCGTTATAATCATTATCGTATCAGTAATTGAGAAAGTATGTTTATATTAATTTCCAGAAACGAATTCTAAGACTATACAAAACTGACAGGCATGCATTTTGTTTTTGTGAAACTTTGATCTGCGGTTTTTATAGAATTTTAATGTGAAAAAATAGTTTGGACATTCTTTTAAAAAATCGAGTCAATCCGAACTGTAAACGTCAAAAAGCCAACCCGAAACAATGAAAGCCAACCCGAACCGCAACAAAAGAAGTTGAAGTCAACCCGAACCAGATTCGCAACGGGAAAATATAGACCCGACCCGAACTGCAGGTCGGGTTCGGGTAAAAGTGGGTAACCCGACCCAATGCAGGACTCTAATGCTATGCTATGTTGTCAAGTTGCCATCGCCCAAGAATGGGGAAATAAAACTCAACAACTTTTGACTTCAGGGAAAATGAATGAGGTTATTTGGGTTTTCCTTTTGTTAATATTTTTTCGCCACATAGACTTACCCATATATTATGAGCTTCGTAATAAATCCCAATGAAAACATATTTATTTGCTTTACTGAATGTTTTCCTTTCTTATCAAAATTATGATATGTAACATGCGAGAAATTGTAGAACTGGATGGAAAATTCTGTCAGTGAGGTCTACGGTTTGTTTTCTTTCAGATTTGTTATTGAACTCATTTTATTTCATTTAAGAATATTTTTAGTCACTAAAAAATAGAGCATGTGTTTTCATTAAGATGAGAAAAGATTAACAAAAGGTAAAGAACTGAATGAAAAATTCTCAGTGCGCTAAATACTTATACAATGAACTTTTTGTGATATATTACGAGTTTCATAAGAATCGCTCATGAATGGACTCTTAATCGCCCAAGAACGGAAATTATTTACTTCATAGAAAGTAAAGTTCAAGAAACACATTCCATTCTTGGGCGACTATGCATATATAAATCGCCATTAACACGAAGAACGAATACAACTGTTACTAACTTATGTGATTTGTATATTTTGCATAAAAAGTAAAAAAAAACATTGTGAAATATCACAATTAATGCAAATAACATTAAATCTTATAGAAAGAAATGTGCAAAAGTGTATTTTTCTTTAAAATAAAGCTGATGAGACATGAATAGTGCAATTTATCTTTGCCCCTAAGCTATGAAGTGCGGTCGCTGGATCCCATATTTTTTACCGCCTGCTCTCATTGGCTGGCTGCTTCATTGCCGTCACAATGCCATATGCACATTTTAATAATAATAAAAAAAATCTACATTGAAATTTTAAAATCCAGCTGCGAAGTGCACTTTTCAGTGACAGCATCTACACAAGACAAAAATTTCAGTATACGGTGAAGCATGCAGCAGTGAGCCATGTCCGAGGTTCTTATAGGTGAAATTGGGGTCTTAATTGAGTGATGGTTACCATTATTTCCGAATAGAAATTTCAGCAAATTTCTTAAATTCTTATTTGTGTCACCACCCCATCGAGTAATATATCTATGGATAGGTTGAAAATTTGAGTTTCATTTGTATATAGGTTTGTTTATGAGAGAGTGTGCATCCTGGTGGTGGAAAGTGAAACTAAAAGATATTGCAAAGTGTGCATAGCATGCCTGCTATACCCGGCTGCAGGCGGTGGTGACCTGTGTCAGATATTCGTATAAAACATTGTGCCAGGTGGCAGTGGAAAGTACTTTGAAGCATATGCACGGCTAGGATAGTTAGGTTATGGTTAGGTTAAGTTACCGTTACGTAGGCCTAGGTCTTAAATTGATTTACAGCTTACATCGGAAAATCCGATTTAACCATTGGTCTTAAATCGATTTAAACTAACATCAAAAGTCGCGATTTAGCTAATGTCTTGAATTACGATTTAGCCATTGTCCTTTTAGCCTTACATCGCAATTTAAAACAATCAGTCTTATATCGATTTAAAGATAACATCGGAAAAATTTATTTATCTTTTGGCTTTAAATCGATTTAAATCAAAATACCGATTCAGAGCTAACATTGGAAAACTGATTTATTTACATTGATGCAGCTTCTGCATGCATGGCGAGCTGGTGTTAAATCGATTTAGCAGGATCTGATTTAAGAAAACATTGCAAGCTTCAGTGCTTTCCGATTTAAGAAAAACATGACAAGCTGGTGTTAAATCGATTTAGCAGGATGTGATTTAAGCAAATCTTAATGAAATTGATTCACTATTATGTCTGAAAAAAAAAAGTCATGGTTAAAGTCCAAATTCATCTATTTTTTGCTTATATTTTTTTGCATTCTTTTGATCAAAAATTAATTTTCATATATTGAAATATTTTAGTTTTAAATTATTATTATTTTGTAATTAATTAAAAATACTTAAATGATGAGTTGAATAATACTTTAATAATCCTTCTCCATCCACTATATCAATGTCAGCATTTATGTTAAACGAATTTTATTATAATCTAAAAGTGGAAAAGGAATAAAATTGCACCTTATTTCTCATATATTTCCCCCCCACCCATTTTTTTTTTTTTTTTTTTTTTTTTTTTTGTTTAGCTCACTGGCTATCAAAGCCTGAGATCTAATGTGTCCGCAGGTTCTGTATGTACATATGTAACTTTTGATAGAAATATCCGATTTGCTTCAAAATATTTTTCTAGGTTCATTCTGATAAGGTGCTTCCCTGATTAGCTTTTGAGGTCCATTGGTTTAGTATAAAAAGGGGGGAACAGGGCTAATCCACCTCCCCCCCCCTTAAATTATATGAATGGTTTTTTTCAAGCAGAATTATCCGATTTGCTTCACATTTTGTTTCTAGCTTCATTCTGATAAGGCGCTACCCTGATTAGTTTTGGGTGTTCATTGGTTAAGTATATAGGGGGGAACGAGGGGTTAATTCCCTTAATTTAGATCAATGGCTTTATCATGCAGAATTACCCAATTTGCTTCAAATTTTGTATATACCGGTTTATTTTGATAAGGCGCTTCAATGATTAGATTTGGAGGTTCATAGGTTAAGTTTAAAGGGTCTAATACTCCCCCATTAATTTAGATAAATGCGTTTTTCATGCAAAATTATCTGATTTGCTTCAATTTTTTTTTTTCGAGATTCATTCTGATAAGATGCTTCCCTGATTAGTTTTTGGGGTTCATTGGTTGAGTATAAAGTGAGGGGGGCAGGGGTTATTCTCTCCCCCCCCATTCATTTAGATAAATGGATTTTACATGCAGAATTATTCGATTTTCTTCAAATTTTTTTCTAGGTTCGCTCTGATAAGGCACTTCCCTGATTGGTTTTGGGGGCTCATTGGTTAAGTATAAAGGGAGGAACGAGGGGAGGTGGGTTAACCCCCTTAATTTAGATCAATGGGTTTATCATGCAAAATTACCAGATTTGCTTCAAATTTTGTATACCGGTTTTTTTTCATAAGCCGCTTCCCTGATTAGATTTGGAGGTTCATTGGTTAAGTATAAAGGGTGGGGGGGAGGGGCTAACCCTCCCCCATTAATTTAAATAAATGCGTTTGTGATGCAGAATTATCCACTTTGCTTCAAATCTTTTTTAGGGTTTCGTTCATCTGACGAAACCCTATTCGTCTCGCTCCTCTGTCTGTCTGTCTGTCCGTCACAGAGCCCGTTCTCAGAAACTACACATGTTGGAGATTTGAAATTTTGCATACTTATAGATGACCACCACACATCATACGACAAATCATAAAATTTTGAAAAAGTCGTACATTTAACCCTTTGGGCTCCCACATGTGTATTTTAAACAATTCTTTCTAAGTGAGTCCCTAATTAGGTTGCAGGCATGAAATTTTGCGTACTTATAGATGGACACCTCAGATCAAACGACAAATCCCAAAATTTTGAAAAAGTCATTCATTTAACCCTTTGGGCTCCCACATGTGTATTTTAAACAATTCTTTCTAAGTGAACCCTAATTAGGTTGGAGGAGTGAAACATTGCATACTTATAGCTGAATACCTCACATCAAACGACAAATCATAAAATTTTCAAAAACTTCTATATTTAACCTTTGGGCTCCCACATGTGTATTCTAAACAATTCTTTTTAAGTGAGCCCCTAATTAGGTTGCAGGCATGAAATTTTGCGTACTTATAGATGGACACCTCAGATCAAACGACAAATCGAAAAAGTCATACATTTAACCCTTTGGGCTCCCACATGTGTATTTTAAACAATTCTTTCTATGTGAACCTCTAATTACATTGGAGGCGTGAAAATTTGCATATTTATAGCTGAATACCTCACATCAAAGGACAAATCATAAAATTTTCAAAAAGTAGTATATTTAACCCTTTGGGCTGCCACATGCGTATTTTAAACAATTCTTTTTAAGTGAGCCCCTATTTAGGTTGGAGGTGTGAAATATTGCATACTTATAGCTGAGTACCCCACATCAAACGACAAATCATAAAATTTTGAAAAAGTCGAACATTTAACCCTTTGGGTTCCCACATATGTATTTTAATCAATTCTTTCTAAGTGAACCCTAATTAGGTTGGAGGTGTGAAATTTTGCATAATTATAGCTGAACACCTCACATCAAATGACAAACCATAAAATTTTGAAAAAGTCGTACATTTAACCTTTTGGACTCCCACATGTGTACTTTAAACAGTTCTTTCTAAGTGACACCCTATTTACGTTGGAGGTGTGAAATTTGGCATACTTATAGCTGAACACCTCACATCAAATGACAAACCATAAAATTTTGAAAAGTCGTACATTTAACCCCTTGGGCTCCCACATGTGTATTTTAAACAATTCTTTCTAAGTGAGCTCCTAATTAGGTTGGAGGCGTGAAATTTTGCATACTTATAGCTGAGCACCTCACATCAAACGACAAATCATAAAATTTTCAAAAAGTCGTACATTTAACCCTTTGATCTCCAACATGTGTATTTTAAACAATTCTTTCTAAGTGAGCCCCTAATTAGGTTGGAGGCGTGAAATTCTGCATACTTATAGCTGAGCATCACACAGCAAACGGCAAATCATAAAATTTTGAAAAAGTCATACATTTAAGCTTTTGGGTTCCTACATGTGTATTTTAAACAATTCTTTCTAAGTGACTCTATTTAGGTTGGAGGCGTGAAATTTTGCATACTAGCTGAACACCATCATGCGACAAATCATAAAAATTTGAAAAAGTCGTACATTTAACCCTTTGGGCTCCCACATGCGTGTTTTAAGCAATTCTTCCTAACTGAGCCCCTTATTAAATTGGAGATTTGAAATTTTGCATGCTTATTATAGCAGAACACCTGAGGCCAGGCGACAAATTACAAAATCTTGAAAAAGTCTTACGTTTAACCCTTTGAGCTACCACATATGTATTTTAAGCAATTCTTTCTAAGAGAGCCCCTAATTAAGTTGGAGACATGAATTTTTGCATACGTATAGCTGAATACCTCAGACCACACGACAAATCATAAAATTTTCAAAAAGTCTTATATTATTTACTCCTCCGCGTTCTAACGTATATTTTAAGCAATTTTTCTCTTTTCACGCGGGGAGCACTTTTCCAACTTTTGCCGACACCCCTTTGACCATTCTTTCATATTATGCACCATAGCCTTACATATTTGAGTTCCACATATACGGATAGTATGTAAAACGGAGTTTCGTTCGGATAGAGATTTGTTTAGAATAGAGTGCGCCCCTGGTTGCGAAATGTGGAACTAACAGATTTTTCAAAAGGATAAAGTGTTTTGAAATGAATATTAAACGAAACCCTCTGTGCGATCTGTGATCACACTTACCCACTTGTTCTAGGTTCATTCTGATAAAGTGCTCCCCTGATTACTTTTTGGGTTTCATTGGTTAAGTATAAAGGGAGGGGGGGGGGGGGCTAATCCACCAAATTAATTTATATAAATGGATTTTACATGCAGAATTATTCGATTTTCTTCACATTTTTTTTCTAGGTTCATTCTGATAAAGCGCTTCCTTGATTAGTTTTGGAGGTTCATTGGTTATGGGGGGAGGGGAGTTACCCCTCTTAATTTAGATCAATGGGTTTATCATGCAGAATTACCCGATTTGCTTTAAATTTTGTATACTGGTTTATTCTGATAAGGTGTTTCACTGGTTAGATTTGGAGGTTGATTGGTTAAGTATAAAGGGGGGGGGGAGGGAACAAAGAAGCTAATACCCCTTAATTTAGCTAAGTGGGTTTTTCATGCAGACTTATCCGATTTGCTTAAATTTGGTATTGGTATATAGGTTTATTCTGATAAGGCGCTTCCCTGATTAGATTTTGAGGTTCATTAGTTAAGTATAAAGGGGGGGGGGGGTTATCCCCCTTAATTTATTTTTCAAGGGCATTATTCTTTGAAATAAGAATATATTGTACAATAAGCGTGAATAGCCTGTGAGGTCAATGACATTATTTTAACTGGGCACTTTTCTTTTTCTTTACTACTTTTCTCATCATGGTAAATAAACAGTTTAATTCATCATTGAATATGCTTCTGTTTTTAACTCTAGACCTTTTTCATTCTGTGACAGTAAAAAAAAAGTGTGTATGTTGTTAGAGTGGTACTATTTGGGTGGGCTACAGGGAAGTCCCCCCCCCTTTCCTTTAAAGAATTTAAATTATAGTGACCATAACAAGTCAGACAAAAAAAAAAAAAAAAAAAAAAAAAAAAAAAAACACAGAAAAAATGCTTCAAGCATAGATTATAAAACTCCAACACATTCAGAATAATGTAAACAAACTGCACCGTTTGAAAAATTAAAATATTGCGTCTTATTTCAAAACCCAATTTCAGCTGTTTCCATCTACAATCGGAAAATTATCTGAATTTTTTTCAGCAGCCCTGTATATGATACAGAGATTTTATCTATTAACTAGATGCATGCCAAAATTTAGTTCACTTAAGAAATACACATACTTCAGTTCAAAATTCCCCTTCAGCAATTTCCTCTAATAAGGAGAATGGTACGTGAATACTTTTGTGCAACCCCTGTAAATTTAAAAGGGCATACCGAATTTTAAAACGTACACTCCAGCAATTATTACTCAAAGACAGTACTGTAACCTATTTATTTTGTGTGTCCCTGCAAATGAATAAAAAATGCTATGAATGCATTGTTCTAACATGATCGTAGTGAAATTCAGTGATTTATATAAGTTTCAATACATTTGAAATAGCGCAATGTCATTAAAATACTCTGCAAACAATTTCCCCTCCCCCCATATACCATATTGTAATGGAATATTTTTGACTGCCCCTGTAAATGAACTATTAATCCTACATACTTCATATACAACACAAAACATGCTTTGGTGATCCTAAATAACTGTTATCAATTGCATAAAAATCCGAGTATATTTACCAGAGTTGAAGCGTGCACAGACGGACAGACAAACTGAATGCATAAACACTTTCAACTTTGTTGGGAAGTGTTCAAGAAAGAAAGAAATTATAAAATGTATTAAAATAGTTCACTAACTTTTTAAAATGAAAAAAAAAAATGTGTGTTTTGAGTCCTTCAAACTTTCTTGTGTGTAAAATATGTACCTCTTTTCAAAAATATTTCTTTCTTTTTTAAATGACCTCCCGAGGTGTCAATTTTCTGACGCCGCTGCGAATTAGTTACAGCAAGATTCGACCTCATTTGAAGGCTTGACCGAAGGTGAAACTCCTCACGGCCCCTCAATTGGTGGAGTCTATTTCTGATCCGAGAGTATTAGGGGCCATTCCCCCAAGGGGATGTGGAAATGGATTTTTTCATGTGATATATCGTTTTAAAGCTTTTGACCTGTACATTACTAAGCACTCGCTCCTCTCCTCTTAACTCATTTTTTCATCAGTACAGGGTGTTTTAAAGTTTTAATTTGTTCATGACTGTCGCATACAATTTTCCAAAAATTTACATAGCAAATCTCAACAATTAACAGCTTCTCCCCCTTTTCCACACAGTGAGTGGGTACGTATTTCAGTCAAAATCGAGTTAAAGGTATGAAATCATATAAATTTAAGGATAATTTTTAAATATCACCACGGACCCGGGCAACGCCGGGCGGGTCAGCTAGTAAAAATATAAAATTACAACTCATTCTGCCTAGTTCTGGAGCTATGCTAAAAAAAAAAAAGCTACCCTCGTTGTAATTTGTTTTGCAACAATTACAAATGGATTTAGCATATTGGAAGTTCCAAATTTTAAACCTTCATAATTCCTAAATTCAGGCAATGCAAATAACTTTCCCATTTAATTTTCTGAGTAAATTCAAATAACCAGTTTTTTTACATTTTTCCTCTTTAATTCGACTGGTGTTGCATCTAAACGGTTTTTTGTTTGGCGGTGCTCACTATATCAATGACATTTGTAAAAAAAAGAAAAAAAAAAAAAAAAAAAAATGCTTAGTTGGCTGGCATCTTAAAATATAGCGTAATACATGTAAAACATAGGCAAGGCCATTCACTCAGATCAAATACAGTTATTTTTCTTCAACTAAGGTGAAATCTGCTATCCTATTTAAAGCATTTTAAATTATGATTTCAAGAAATTTTTATGAAGATTATGATTTTTTACAGTGAAATATGAAAATACTCAATTTTTAGGTATTTACCTCAGGCTTGGATAAATACCTGGGTATATATCCAAAAAATAAATACCTACCCGCTGTGTATTTACCCTTCCCATATCACTGATTGGACACCTAATATTCTGCATTCAGGCAAATCGCTATTCATTAATCCCTAATAACTACATGTTTAACCGACTTAGGTTATCAATTCAACGCAAATGTATATATATTTTTTTAATGTATGTTCTCCGATTACTCCAAAACTATGCTACTGATTCATGTGATTTTTGTTTTAATAGAAAGAGGATACTCTCGAATTGGTATGACTTCCATTTCATCAAATTTGGTTCTGTATTTTTTTAGTAATTCAACAAATAACTAATGCAGTCAATGATTTCTTGTAAATTATCTTTCATTGTTGTAGCTGTTTTCCTAATCATAAGCATGAAACGGAACAGATGTCATATTCGCCCCATATTGGCGCGATTTTTTTCGGTTGCCAATTTGGCGAAAACATCAACAGCATAAACAACATAATCCGGGTTACCACATCAAGCCCTTTAGCGCAAGTTAAGTACCCGTTGCCTATATGATATTGGCGACAGAAAAAAATCGTGCCAATATGGGGCGAATATGACATCTGTACCCATAAAACTATGTATTCATATACTTTAGCGTCAGGTTGTTGCCATTTGCTGAAATATTGCCAAATTTGGCGACCAAAATGACTTGCCATAAATGAAGGCAACTTGGCAGTATCTGACTAATTTGGTGACATTCCCATTCAAATTCAGTAATGGATCTTCTCCAATTGGTTTCTTTGCCTTCTTTCTTCACCAGTCATATTTACAACTAAATGATAGCCCGTCAGAATGAAGAGTTTGCATTTTTAAAAGAATTTCAATTTCTTAGAAATAAAAAAAAACTGTAAGACTTCAATTCTTAATAGATTTTTTAGCTATTAGTAAAAAAGAACACACGTTATAAGATTGAAAGATCAAATCTAAACTATAAAATTCACTCGTGATGCCACTTGAAAGAATATATTTGAAGTCGGTTTTATTTTTGGTAAAAAAGTTTATATTATTTATTAAAGTTAGAAATAAATTCATAAGTTTAAACAGCACTGACATTAAAATACAAATTAACCTTTCCATTAAAATTCATTCCCCTTATTCATGTACAGTGCCCTTTTTTATGAATTTTACTTGTCTGCTATCTCCTCTCTGTAGTGAGGTCACACACCTGTTATTTAGAGCTAATTTTGATTAAAACAGCATTTCAATTATTATTCATATGCTGTCTACTATTTGTTAAAATAAGTACATACTATTGAAATAATTAAGCTACTTTTGTTTCTAGATTTTAAAAAAAAAAAATCAAATTTTTTCTCTATTCATTTTAAATATAAAAAATCATACCCAAACATCCTTTGCTTTTCTGAAAAACTTCATTTTTTAAGTTGTGTCACTTTATAAATAAGGGGCCATCCATTAATTATGTCATACTGACTTTGGGAGGGGCCTAAGACATTGTGATGTCACATTTAACACATGAAAAAAAAAAAAAAGAGGTAGAGATAATTTGCAAATAGCATAAATTAAGTTCATAAAAAATATATGCATTTTTTTACTCAGGAAGTATTGGGTGTATTTTTATTTTTTTTCCGAATGAATTGCAACAGCTTTAAACAAAAGCACATAAGATGTTTATGATTTAATAGTACAGTGGACTCCCTCAAATTCGCAACCCTTAAATCCATACATCATCACAGATGTAAACAATTAAGCTTTCAGTTCAGATATAGAGACAAAATTATACAGATTTTTTTTTTAATTTTTATATCATTCTATATGTATTTTAATATGTAATTCTTGTTAGTATGATTGAACTCATGCTTTTTCAAGAAGGAAATATAAATTTATTTCTAAAAAAATTCAAGATATTGCTGATATCACTGGTAATTGCAAATTTTTTATCAAATATATTTATATATTTAATCAAGCTTAGTTATAAAGTCTTGCTAAAACTGAAATAAACTTATTTTATGATTTTGATGTTAATTAATAAGCTACCTATAAGAAGCAAGTTTCATTGAATAATTCAAAAACAAATGTAACTCATCTTTATTATGCATATTTAATTATACATAATTAATTATTTACTTGCCAATTATTTGCAGAATTAATTATTTGGTTTTAACAATTTAATTATTTAAAAAATTATTTACATTTTTATTATTTAAATTTATTACTTTACTTAATTATTTTACTTTATTGTGAGCATTCGTTATAATTTCTATTGCATCATTACATTCAAATTACTGTTTAAAATATGTACATAAAGTAATGACCAGAAAACCATAAAATTCTAAAATCCACACAACTTTTGGTCCCCACACTGTGTGGAATTGAGGGAGTCTACGAGTAGATTCTCTCAAATCCACAAATGCCTGAAATATGCACATCATTGCTGATGTAAGTAATGAAACTTTCAGTTCAGATGTAAGGACAAAATTACAGAATTTTTTAGTTTTATATCATTCTGTATGTATTTTAATATTTAATTCTCGATATTATGACTGAACTCATGGTTTTTCACGAAGGAAGTATAAATTTATTTCTGAAAAAATCAAGATATTGCTGATATTAGCGGTAATCATAATCTTTTTACCAAATATATTTATGTAATTACTAATCAAGTTTTTTTTTGGTTATTAAGACTGGCTAAACCTGAAATAAAACTTTCTTTATATTATGATTTTGTGAATTAATAGGGTACCTTTAAGAGGAAACTTTCATTGAATATTTCAAGGAAAATGTATCTCATTGTTATTATGCATATTTAATTATACATTATTAATTATTTACTTGACCTTTACTTCTAATAACGTAATCATTTTTTAAATTATCTTACTTTTTATTATTTTACATAGTAATTATTTTAATATTTTATTCTATTGCAATCGTTCATTATAATTTCGATTGCATTATTATTGCATTCAAATTACTGTTTAAAAAATGTAAACAAAGCAATGACCAGAAATCCACGAAAATCTACACAACCTCTGGTCCCAAGCTGGGTGGATTTGTGGGAGCCTACTGTATAAGCCACTTTACATTCAATTGTCTGAAAATTTATAAACAGCTGGCCTGTATACCACATAATATACTTTTAATGGTAAATAAGAAAGTATGCTTGTGTTTCTTTCATATTCGTTTCTCAAAAATCATGTTGTTTGAGTCATCACTTTACAAATAAGTGCAAGATGTGTTATGTATTTTTTTTAATTTTGTAATATTTCAACAAAGTTACCTTACATTCAGTGTTTTTTTTCAGTTCTGGGATTGAAAGATGATCTTCCAGAAGCCTTAAAGTATTACAAAAAAGCATGTGACCTAAATTCACCGGAAGGATGCCTTCATTCAGGTGCTTTGCTCACTCAAGAAAAAAGGATGGAAAAAAATTATGTAGAAGGACTGAAATACTTAGAAAAAGCATGTTCCTTAGGAAATGAAAGAGGATGTTTCTTTGCTAGTGGAATTTATTTACATGGGGCTGAAGGAGTCCCTGCAGATAAAACTAAAGCATCAGAATTATCATTGCCTGCATGTAATGGTGGTAATATATATGCTTGTATGAATCTTAGTCGAATGTACAAAATAGGAGATGGAGTAGAAAAAGATGAGAAAAAAGCTAATGAATTTAAAGAACGTGCAAAAGAAATTAGAGACAGCATTAAAAAGAAAACAAGTATAAATTTACAGCAGTATACATAGGTGTGTTGTTATTTAATGTATAGAATAAATTAATAAAAAAATTAGATCTATGTAAAAAGAGTCTAGTTTTGCTTTTGTTAAATAGTTTTATTTGTGACATAAAGAAGGGCAGATCTAGTTTTCTCATACTAATTCTTCTTTGTTGCAAATAAACAACTCAGCAACATCTGCTTTATTAGAACTAAGGCATTGCTGCCAACTTTTATACTTTTTTTTCGCACGAAAAAAATTTATTTGGAACCAGAAAATTTGTTTTTATGTGGCACATATTTGACTTCACTTATTGTGTAAAGTTTTTGATTAAAAATGGATAAAATATACCTTGATTTCAGGCTGTTCTGCTTTTTGAGAGTGTATTGTATATAATATGATTTAATAAAGCAAAAGATTTGATAGCATTGTTATGATTGCAGTAAATATATAATATGCCTGTAATGTAGCCCTCCCTCCAAAAAACCATAAAATATTAAGAACTTGGAATCTCCCACAAAGATTAAAAAATCCTTAAAATTTGTTTTGAGCATGCTTTTATATTCAATTATATTGATCCTGGCCTATTGTGACCCAAAATGACCCACTAATTGAATATTCTCGAACATGTGACTTATCCCAAACGTCATCTCATGACCAGAAACGGCCGTATATTAAAAAAAATTGTGATAATGTCTTGAGTCGTTTTTAGATGTAATTAGCTTGACCCTGACTCATAATGACCCACTAATCGAATTTTCTCAAACATGTGACCCATCCCAATGGTCTTTTTGTGCCCGAAAACAATAGCTTACAGAATTTCGTCAAAATAGTAGAGCCGTTATCTAGATAAACTTAGCTGGACCCACAGTGACCCAAAAATGACCCACTAATCGAATTTTCTTGAACATGTTATCCATCCCAATGGTCTTTTCGTGCCCGAAAATTGTTAGATACAAAATTTAGTCAAAATCGATTGAGCCGTTCTCTAGATATAATTAGCTTGACCCTGACCCATTATGACCCAAAATGACCCACTAATCTAATTTTCTCGAACACGAGACCCATCCCAATGGTCTTTTCGTGCCCGAAAACAGTAGGCTGCAAAATTTCGTCAAAATTGTTAGAGCCGTTATCTAGATAGATTGACCCATGGTGACCCAAAAATGACCCACTAATCGAATTTTCATGAACATGTGACTTAGCCTAATGGTCTTCTCGTAATCCAAAACTGTAGAATATAGAGTTTAGTAGAAATTGTTAGAGCCGTTTTTTAGATAAAAATAGCTAGACGCACAGTGACCCCAAAATGACCTACTAATTGAATTTTCTCGAACATGTGGCCCATCCCAATGGTCCTTACGTGCCCGAAAATGGTTAGATACGAAATTTAGTCAAAATCGATTGAGCCGTTCTTTAGATATAATTAGCTTGACCCTGACCCATTATGACCCAAAATGACCCACTAATCGAATTTTCTTGAACAGGAGAGCCATCCCAATGGTCTTTTCATTCCCGAAAACAGTAGGGTGCAAAATTTCGTCAAAATCATTAGAGCCGTTATCTAGATAGATTGACCCAAAAATGACCCACTAATCGAATTTTCATGAACATGTGACTTAGCCTAATGGTCTTCTCGTAATCCAAAACTGTAGAATATAGAGTTTAGTAAAAATCATTAGAGCCGTTTTTTAGATAAAAATAATTGACCCACAGTGACCCAAAAATGATCCACTAATCGAACTTTCTCGAACACGTGACCCATCCCAATGGTCTTTGCGTGCCTGAAAATGGTTAGATACAAAATTTAGTCAAAATCGATGAGCCGTTCTTTAGATATAATTAGCTTGACCCTGACTCATTATGACCCAAAATGACCCACCAATCAAATTTTCTTGAACACGAGACCCATCCCAATGGTCTTTTCGTGCCTGAAAACAGTAGGGTGCAAAATTTCGTCAAAATCATTAGAGCCGTTATCTAGATAGATTGACCCAAAAATGACCCACTAATCGAATTTTCATGAACATGTGACTTAGCCTAATGGTCTTCTCGTAATCCAAAACTGTAGAATATAGAGTTTAGTAAAAATCGTTAGAGCCGTTTTTTAGATAAAAATAGCTAGACCCACAGTGACCCAAAAATGACCCACTAATCAAATTTTCTCAAACACGTGACCCATCCCAATGGTCCTTACGTGCCCGAAAATGGTTAGATACGAAATTTAGTCAAAATCGATTGAGCCGTTCTTTAGATATAATTAGCTTGACCCTGACCCAAAATGACCCGCTAATCGAATTTTCTCGAACACGAGAGCCATCCCAATGGTTTTTTTCGTGCCTGAAAATGGTTATATACAAAATTCAGTCAAAATCGATTGAGCCGTTCTCTAGATATAATTAGCTTGACCCTGACACATTATGACCCAAAATGACCCACTAATCGAATTTTCTCGAACACATGACCCATGCCAATCGTCTTTTCGTGCCCGAAAACAGTAGGGTGCAAAATTTCGTCAAAATCGTTAGAGCCGTTATCTAGATAAACTTAACTTGACTCACGGTGACCCAAAAATGACCCCCTAATCGAATTTTCTCGAACATGTGACTTAGCCCAATGGTCTTCTCGAAATCCAAAACTGTAGAATATAGAGTTTAGTGAAAATCGTTAGAGCCGTTTTTTAGATAAAAATAGCTAGACCCCACTGACCCAAAAATAACCCACAAATCGAAATTTCTCGAACACGTGACCTAGCCCAACAGTCTTCTCGTGCCCGAAAATGGTTGGATACAAAATGTGGTCAAAATCGATTGAGCCGTTCTTTAGATATAATTAGCTAGACCCTGACCCATTATGACCCAAAATCCCCCACTAATCGAATTTTCTCTAACACGAGACCCATCCCAATGATCTTTACGTGCCGAAAACGTTAGGGTGCAAAATTTAATTAAAATCGTTAGAGCCGTTCTCAAGATAAAATTTACATACACACACAATTTCTGCTCACATTATAGTATAAGATTTATTAGGAGGAAAATCTATCTATCAACTAAACCCATAAATGAAATAAAAATTTGAAAAGTTTAGAGAATCATTCAAAAATAGCACTCTGGTAAAAAGCTAGCAACACACAGAGAAAAAAATTCTTTAGAAAATATTTTGATATATTATATGCATGTATTAGAGTTATGTTTGGACCTAGCCAGCCACTTTCATTAATTTGGAACAGACCCAGACTTAATTAATTTTAGCAGATTATTCAGATTGATTAAATTTCTTTTTTTTACAGATTGCAGCCTGACCGATATTTGTTTAGAAAGGGGAACAGTATTTTTACTTGCCCCAGTCACCAGCGTTTTTGTGTGGGTAACCCGACCAAGAAAATTGGCTCGAATGAATGCATAATTTTTTAACTCCAGAGGGAGATTATTTGAGTCATATCTGGTATAGCACAGTGCCATGCTCTCATATATATATATATATATACAGGATGTCCACTCTTAACAGTGTTCCAAGTTCTCAATGGCTAATTCCTAAACCATTAATCATAGACATATAGTTCCAATTAAAAAAATGTTTTAAATGAGGTAAAGAAGTACAGTGAAACCTCCTTGAACGGTCACCTCTAAACAATGACACATACCTGCCAACTGCTACGAAAAAATCGTAGTTGCTACGATTTGGACCTATAAACTATGATGCTACGAAAATAGGTCTTAAACTACGATTTTTTGCAAAAAATGCAAAAGCATTTTTTGTTTCTAGTTGCGATTTTTATCCGGCGCAGCATATTTTTCAGGAGTGATTCTGTTCCGAAAGTTTTAAAAAATTGGCCATTATTTCGAAAATTCGAACATTAAAAAATACTCACGAGAAAAAAAAAATTCTGAGCAAAAAAACTTTTTAACATAAAACAGTCTAATCGTGTTTTTGTTAATATTTATACAGGAATTCCCTTCCTTAGAAACAAGGGTGCCATTTTAAGAATTCTGGAGGGGGTTCCTTGAGGAGCAAGGTTTGAAATAGTATGCAAAATCGCACGATTTGCGATAAACTATCGCGAATTTCGACAAATGATCGTTTAAAAAAATCAATTTCGTCAATTGGTCACAGAAGAAAATAAATTTTGTTAAAGGATCGTGACAAAAACGTGAATTTTGTCAAAATATCACAGAAAGAAAATGCGAATTTCGTCAAAAGATCAGTAAGATAATGCAAATTTCATCGAAAGATTAGTATGAAAACCCAAATTTCACCGAAAGATCGCAGAAAGAAAACACTAATTTAGTCAAAGGATCGTGGTAAAAAAAACGCAAAATTCGTCAAAGAATCGTGTAAAAATGCGAATTTCGTCAAAAGTTCATGGTAAAAAGTGCAGATTTCAACAAAGAATCGTGATAGGAAAATGTAAATTACGATTGTGGAAAAAAATTGTGAATATTCTGAAATGATGGCGGGAAAAAAATCGCGAATTCCGTCAAAATTTACTGCACTGAGCTAAAAAATTGGAACCAGGCTCCTTTAAAAAAAACACTGCGAAACGAAAATAAACTCTAAAAATCGTATAAAAATTTTAAGAGGAAAAAATTTATTATATTGAGTTGAAAGACGGAAACCTTATTCCTTTTACGAATGTCAAACGATGGCTGTGAAACATGAAAAACCAACCAACCAATCTCCAGATTAATTTAAATTTTGTGTGCTACAATTTCTCATTTTCAAAGGTTGGCAGGTCTGAATGACAATCTCTGAATACCGACCACATATTGATAGAACCAAGCACATTCCATAGCATTAACATTAGTACGAAGCTCTAAATAAGAAATTCTGTACAACGGCCGCTCGAAAGTCACGAGAAATTTATTTTATCAGTTTCTGGTATAATTTCATATTTATTTGCAATCCAAAATCTGAAGCAGATCAAACAAAGTTTACTTAATATGTCAACAAAATGTTACTTAATCTCTTGAACACTTAATCCTTTTCCAAAACTAGACATAGAAAATGAAGACAATAATGATAAGGAAAATTTAGATGATATTCTTAGAACAGTAAGCATAATTAACACGAACACCTATAAGTTTGTGTTTCTGGACAAAAATTTGGCAGTTACTGCTACATTTGATTTAGCAAATGGTGGAAGATTGGAGAGAGAAAGAGAAAAGTGATGCAGAAGGGGATATGGAAGAGATTATAAAATCACCAAAAATTTTCAGTGTTAACACATATACTAAATATTTTACGAACCTTTGTAAAATCAAAAACTTTGCATTAAATCATAATGATGATGAATTGCACAGCAAAGTAACTCATACTATTATTTCTATGGCGAAAGATATTTGCAGAAAAAAAAAGCAACTGCAAATTACTGGTTTTTTTAATGTATTAAAACAATAAGGATTAATTAAAATGACTGTGTATTTCTATTTAAATTTATGTAATTATGATTTTTTTTAAATGAAACCCCTAAATAGCGGTCACTTTCCCTCGGTCTCACTAGTAACTGTTATTCAGAGGTTACACTGTATATCAAAAGAGATTTGCGTCAATATTTTTTTTTAAATTACAAAATTTAAATTTTTATACAGTCCTATAAGTTATATTTAGTAAAATTTTCCTATTACACTGACAGGTAAGACAGAAAAAGTCCCGTTATTCTACGATTAAAATTGACTGAGTAATAGCTGTTTAAAGTTGGAGCCTATTTTTTGCTGCAAATTAGGGTCATTCACAAATTTAGTAGAAGTATTATTTCTTCAGATAATAAAAAAATGGTTGATAGTAAAATTAACATTGCAATATAAATTTGAAATCTATAATCATTCTGACATATTAATGGAAAATATACAATTTGTAATAAACATATAAGAAGAAAACAAAAACAGAATTTTTGTTAAATAAAATGATGAAAATTAACAGCCTCAATTCTTTACAAAATGATACATATTTTTAAATGTTATTAGATTACATTAGCCTGCAAAAGTTGGTTTATATCATGATTTTTGGCTTTTGAAAATTGATTCTTATGTATTCTGCACTGCTGAATCCAAAATTGATCTTCATTTTTTACCATCACGTAAAGATTTTTTGCAAATCGTAAATTTTAAAATTAAAAAAATAGCAAAAATGTGATACTATAAAATAGATGTTATTTTTGTGTTTTTAACATTTGATAATTGATTTTTATGTATTTTTTACCGCTGAATCCGAAAATAACCTTCATTTTTAACCATCGTGTCAAGATTTTTTGCAAATTGTAAATTTCAAAGTTTAAAGTTAAAATTGAACTTCCCTCTCCACCTCATCGGACCCCTCAGCTGTTTAGCTGTAATAATCCCAGTATAAGCCAAAAAATTTAATGAATTATTGAATTAAATTAAAGTAAATAAAAAAAAGTTTTACATCTGTTTTATAGTATCAGATTTTGCTATATTTTAAATTTCACATTTACAATTCGGAAAAAAATTATAGTGTAATGGTTAAAAATGAAGGTCATTTTCAGATTCAGTGCTAAAAAGTACATAACAATCAGTTATCATAAATTAAAAAACACAGCCATCTCCTCTATTTTATAGTATCCGATTTTTGCTATTTTTTAACTTTGGCAATTTATGATTTGCGAAAAATCCTGACATGACAGTTAAAAATTAAGGTAATTTTTAGATTCAGTACTAAAAAAAAGCATTAAAAAAAAAAAAAAAAAAAAAAAAAAAAAATCGCAATCTTGTGTTATCTAATCTAAAACTCTTTCTTAAACTTCTTGGCAGTAAGCTATCCGAAATTTGTTGTGTTATTCTGTAAAATAAATATAACTGGTAACTACCGAAAATCATAATAATATAAGATTGTCATCGGATTTACTTCAGTATGTAAAGTTTAATCTCGATCGGATATTTGAAAGTGACTTAAAGTTGGATACAAATTTTGAACTGGAAAAACATACATACCATCGTTGAAGTTAAATAAAAACTTATAAAAACAACATAATTTTTGTTAAAAGAAACAGTCTCAAACCCTTACAAAATAAAACATACGTTAAAATACAATTATTTTAGCCAATCTGAAACTTGATAAAAGTTAACTCAATCTACGATTTTTTCCGAAGCGCAGATACACATGAAATAAGTTCTTCAAATACTTAAAGAACTTGGTATATGACCCCTCAAAGCATGGCCGAACTCGTTTGTGTTCAGATGCAGTTAGGTGGTATGAGTGATGCATTTTTAAAAGTTTCATAACTCGGTCAATTTTAATGTTGACTCTTTTTGTCATACTTGTCAATATAATAGGAAAATTTTACTAAATGTAACGTATAGGACCGGGGGACCGTATAAAAATTTAAATTTTCTAATTTTTTAATCATTTGGAAAAATAGTTATTGTCCTCGTCAGGGTAGGAAATCAAAAGCATATCTGTAGCTTTTTATTGGTTGAATCTGCATTTTATTCGTTTTCTGATTGGTCTATACAGTAATCTGTTTTGCCCTTTACTTTCAATAGAGATGGATACTTCTGTTGCCACTATGACTAAAAAGTAATAAAAACTACAAAAAAAAATTAATAACTCAGAAACAAATTGAGATACAGCTTTCAAACAAATTGCATTTAAAAGTACATTTTTTTCTCTATACGAAGGGGTAAAAAGAAATATTGTGGGATGTTTAGAAGTTTAAGAATGAAATTTCATTTAAAATTGGTCGATGGAAAACCCTTTCCCAAACAGCTAATGAAATGCTTGGATAATACGTAAGTTTCAGGAAATCTGACGGGTCGCAAGCAATTTTTGTCACTTGCAATTTTTATGTGTAATAACACTATTAATGTTTAATCCATGGCATACGTAATGTATGATCAACTCTGTGCAATTTTTTATGTCTTAAATTTTAGTCTTTGAAAAAATCTTTTTCTAAATGGTCGTTGTAATTTGTTAAATTGCTTTTTTTTCTTTAAGAAATGTTTTTATTGACCCAAATCGCTTTTTAAATATTTCTTTAACTCATTTAAAACATTTTTGTAATTGGAACTATATGCCTATGACTAACGGTTTAGGAACTAGCCATTGGACACCGTTGAGAGTGGACACCCTGTATATATATATATATATATTATAAATGCTAGAAAACATGCTTTCTTTAGTTGTATGCATTTCTGATTTTTGTAATTTTCTTATTTATTTTTGAAAGTATCTAAATTTTGTTTTTCAAAAACATTTTTCTATAGATTGAAAACAATAGCACAACGGTGCTAACATGGTTCGTATGGTCCTTGAAAGTCCTTACATTTTTTAAATGGAATTTTTGGTGCTGAAAAATACTTATTTTCATGCAAAATCTGCAAAAAGTCCTTAATTTTATTCTTGTATTATTTATTAATCAGGGGTGAAACTCTTCTACATTTCTTTGTATTTTTGATTTAAAAATAAATCTTAACTGCCCCCGTCCCCCTTGCCTCTCCTTCTTCCCGAATTTCACTTGTTCCTTTTGCTCATTCCTCCACAATACCAAAGTTTAAAATCTTCACACTTTTTCTACTCTATTTGTTACTTTATAGCGAATAAATAATTAGCCCTAAATTTCATTGACAATTCATTTCATTAAAATTTCACCCTTTCAAAATTTTGCTTTCCCATTTTTGTCCCCCCCCCCCCAAACACACAGTACTCAAAGTTTAAAAAATCTTTAAAAATGTTTAATTAAAAAAAAACAATAAATCTGCTCTATTTGTCATTTTATTGTCACAATAAATAATCGATTATGAAGATTTCTCTTCTCACCCGAAATTGCATTTTCCCTTTGCTCCGGCTGCCCCCCCCCCCCCCCCCTCCACCTAAAGAGTACTTGGATCAATCCATTTTAAGTGGTCCAGTACTGGTTGCTCGACCATTTTTAAAAATCTGAAATTTTTTGTACAACAACCCTAACATGATGGAAGTTCAGAATGACTATTATTTTAACTTTATTAATTTTTGTTTGTGCATGGCGGCCAACTTTGTTTCATCGTCTGCAGCAATTTTCACACGTGAAGGGTTTACGGAATTGTAAATAATTCGTTGTTTATTTCTCCAGTTAAAGTGCTGATTAAAGCAATTTGTACAGAATACATTGGGCTAAAAATTTGGTAATAGAGTAGTCTCTGAAACTAACTGCTTATTGGTGAAATTTAAGCATAAAGTTTCAGTTTTTTTCGAAAATTTGTCCGTTTACAAGAGGAAATTTTTCTAGCAAGGAAAACTGTCAATATGACATAATTCTTTTACAAATAGGCTGAAAGTACTCACACGCCAAGTTCCAGATCTGGGACTTGCTTTCTCTTCGCTAAAAAAAAATCCCAAATTTTTCAAAAATGTCAAAAATCACACTTTTGAGGCTTGGTGGGGCACGAGATAAAAATCTGAAGTTCTGGTTTGTGAGAGTATTGCATGGTAGTGTTATGCACAAGAAATTTCAAGATGGAGATTTGACTACAAGCTCAGATATGGCAAGGGCAACATGTCAAAACAATACTGCCAAACTAATGTTTTGTTGTAGTCACAGGTAAGTATTTATCTCAGAGTGTCATTTAAATTTATTTTTTTGATTATCTTTAAATAATAGTAACAGAAAATAAAGCCTTTTGCAAAGCTTAGCAATTAATTAAAAAAATAATTATGCCTAAGGTGCATGGTTTCAGTAATTTTTGTTGTAATTTTAGTAACTAAAAGAAACCTCAGCACTTTTACATAAAGAAAAAAAATTTTTTATACAAGACCTGAGACAAAAACAGAATAGGGAAAGAGAAAAAAGCTGTTAATGTCAGCATACTTGTTGAGACATGATCAAACGTGTCAAAACACATTCCTGCTTGTTGGTTTAAAAGTCACAATTTTAATGCTGCTTGCCAGTCCTCGAAACTTGTTCCTACCATAAGTATGTTCCTGTAAATGAAACATTATACGATGTTACCATGCATCAGCCTCAAGTAATTTTCAGAAAGTAAAGATATCCAAAGCCCTTTCAAAATTTATACTGCAGAAAAATGACATTTTTGCATAAGAAATCAGCTAGGAATTATTAATGAAGTGAGACTTGCACATAGTGATTTCAAAGTTTATTTCTATGAGACAGCAGGGCCAAGACCTTCAATCAAGTTATCAAGAGATGACAAGACTTGGTTCTTACAAATAAAATTTTGAGAAGGATCAAAATTGTGGTTTTTAAACCAACAAGCAAGAATGTGTTTTGACACTTTTGATCATGTCTCAACAAGTATGACAAGATTAACAGCTTTTCTCTTTCCCTATTCTATTTTTGTCTCAGGTCTTGTATAAAAATATTTTTTTTTCTTTATACAAAAGTGCTGAGGCTTCTTTTAGTTACTAAAATTACTTACAACAAAAATTACTGAAACCATACAAAATGTATGGCCTTAGGCATAATTATTTAAGTGATTGCTAAGCTTTGCAAAGGGCTTTATTTTCAGTTACTATTATTTAAAGATAATCAAAAACATAAATTTAAGTGACACTCTGAGATAAATACTTAGCCGTGACTCCAACAAAACAATGGACCCTATGCACGCAACCTGAGGTCGAGGCTAAAATTTGTCTGCTGGCAGTGTTTAGCATAGCAGTCTATGGAGTGTGATTTATTAATGCTTGTTTGTTAAAAATACTGCAAAACAATTCTTTGTTGTAGCTGCATATTCTTAATATATTGTAATACAAATTCAAAATGTTGTTCTATTTACGAGAAAATTTTCTAAGTTTGCAAATTTTCAGTTAAAATGTATGGATGTAGCCTGGGTCAAGGCTAAAGTCGTCTGCTAGCGGTGTTTGCGCCTGCGCATACTGGCAGTGCAGTGGCTAGAATAACAGATCAACATACCGCCAGCTCTGGCGTCACCTGAATAGGGTCCATTGTTTGGCAGTATTGTTTTGACATGTTACCCTTCCCATATCTCAGCTTGTAGTCAAATCTCCATCCTGAAATTTCTTGTGCATAACACTACCATACAATACTGCCAGAAGCCAGAACTTCAAATTTTTATCTTGTGCTCCACCAGAGCTCCAAAGCCTCAAAAGTGCGATTTTTGACATTTTTGAAAAATTTGGGATTTGTTTTAGCGAAGAGAAAGCGAGTCCCAGACCTGGAACTTGGCGTGTGAGTACAAGTACTTTCGGCCTATTTGTAAAAAAAATTATGTCATGTTCACACTTTTCCTTGCTAGAAAAATTTCCTTTTGTAAACGGACAAATTTTGGAAAAAAAACCAAACTTTATGCTTAAATTTCACCAATAAGGATTTATTTTCGGAAACTACTCTATTACCATATTTTTAGCCCAATGTATTCTGTACAAATTGCTTTAATCCGCACTTGAATTGGAGAAATAAACAATGAATTAGTCACAATTCCGTAAACCCTTCTTGTGAGAAAATTGCTGCAGATGATGAAACAAAGATGGCCGCCATGCACAAACAAAAATTAATAAAATTAAAATAATGGTCATTTTGAACTTCCGTCATGTTAGGGTTGTTGTACAAAAAATTTCAGATTTTTTAAAAATGGTCAAGCAATGAATAAAGGATTTTCTGGACCGCTTGAAATGGATTGACCCACTTGCATTTTTTTACGATTTCTGCAATAGCTCTATCTCAAGAACTAATGGATGAATTTTCATCGAACTCAGATTCAGGTATACCTTGATAAGTATTGGTACTGATTATGTTTTGGTGTAAATCACCTGACAGGTGTGGCTATGCTGCCTTTTTTACAATTTCCGCAATAGCTCTATCTCAAGAACTAATGCATGAATTTTCATCCAACTTCAGATTCAGGTATATCTTGATAAGTATTGGTGCTGATTATGTTTTGGTGTAAATTGCCCAACAGGTCGCACTGCTATCCTGGATTTTTCCAGATTTTCGCAATAGCTCTATCCGAAAAACTATTGCACGGATTTTCATCAAACTTCAGATTCAGTTAGACGTTGACATAAGTTGTTCCTGAATAGATTTTGGTGTAAATCACCCAACAGGTGGTGCTGCCATGCTGCATTTTGCAGGAGTCCCATGATTTCAGCAATAGTCATATCTCAAGAACTAATGCACGGAATTTCATATCTTTAGAATTCTCATGATGAGGCATAGATTGCCATTTAATTTTGGCACTCTGATAGTGAATTTTGAAATATTAACATATGAGATAGAAGAAAGTTTTGGAACTGGCACATCCGAGTAGTTTTTTCTTCTGCTGTATTCGTTATTTTAAAATTTTCTAAATTTCTACTGCCACACGTTGAAATTCCCCTCCCCCTTCCTGGCCATTGGAATATTTAAAACGTATATTTACAAGAAAGAAACTCTTTATTAAAAAATGCATATTATAATTTAATTTGTAGGTCCTTGCATTTTTTTGGTTTTGGTCCTTGATTTTTATTTAAAGAAATGTGTACGAACCCTGGCTAAGAATGCATTGATAAATGCCATATGCCATAAATTTGTTATTTATAATGAAATAGCATTTTCCGATAAACATATTATATCTTGAATAATAATGATTGTTGCCTTATGACAAACTTCCTGGATCTGTTGCATTCTGGAAATCTGCTTAAAGTGACGATTTCAACCATATTTTTCTGAAAGAAAAAAAATATTTTAAATAAAATATATGCCTTTAATAAAAAATGGAATATACTATCCATTACTTTTTATAAGAACACCTGCCGATTTTGTGCAGGATAAAAAGATAAAAAATGTGTTCAGGAAGGTATCAGAAAGTAATTTGGACACCCTTGATAAAAATAACAATTATTTTACAGTTTTTTTTTAAGTCAGTTATTTGAATATACACTATTATTTTAACACAATCATAATGATTGGTAAAAAAATCATACAAGTTATAATTTTTCCAACCGAGTGAAAAAGTTCCAGGCTGGGATTTGAATCCATGATGTAGGTTTAAGCATAAGCTGCCAACACTATACCAACTAAGTTATCCTAGACAAATTCGGTGAATATTTTCACTCGGACAACCTTCTAGCAAATTTTTCCAACTGAGTAAAAAAAAAATTCACTGGATTTGTTCGGGATAGCTTAGTTGGTACAGTTGTAGCAACTCAAGCCAAGATCCTAAGTTCAAATCCCAGCCTGTACACTTTTTCACTCAGTTTGAAAAATTATGACTCATGTCATAAAAAATATATTCAAAATTTCAGATCAAATAAGAAGAGTTATATTGTGTCAGCTACAAATTAAAATTGTATTACATGAAAAGAACATAAATCCACTTGAGGAACATGAGTATTTCCGATTTAAACTTTCAACTGAATGACCAAAAGAAGTTTCTACACTTCAGCCACTTGTACAGAAAGTTGGAAAATAGCTAGTGAAGACTATTTGCCTTTTGCACATGGACATAAATGCAGTATTCACTCACTTTACATTGATTTTTTTTTTTTTTTTTTTTTTTTGGGGGGGGGGGGGGGTGCAAAATAGATGAATAAGAAAATATCTGGATAAAAAAAGCAAGCTACTTTGAGGCGTGCTCCTTTCGTCTGTGTAAAAAAAAGCTAGAAGAGAGACTGACGACACCATTTTATGCTAACTGCTCCAAATGGCGTAAATGTATATTTTTTCATGTATCTTCTACTGGTTGGTCCAAATAAAACTGAACCAAACAGGCAAGACTCCTTTACCCTTGAAAACCAAGGACTACACAAATTTGAACTCTAAGGTGATCCTGGTCTGGGTTTTCAAAGGAAAAGGGTCCAAATCACCCTAAATTTCAGTGTGCTGCAATTTGTTTTTCTTGAGTAAAATAGCTTTTATGCTGGATTTGGTTTTATATGGAATCAAGAAGGAAATGAGAATTATCTAGTTCCACATTGCCTATACATAACCAGCTTTTGGTATTGAAACCTAGGTGTATATACATTTCTTGCCTATGATATTTAATTGAATTATGAGTCCATGGAATGTTAAGAATTTATAAATGTGGCCCTCAAGTATGAAAAGTTAGATTCCTAGCTTAAATTTTCTATGAGCCAATGAGCAATTAATTTTAACATTATTAATCCTCCAAAAAATAAAAATTTCCTGTAACAAAGTTTATTGCATGTAAACCTGATTATGAAAGACTTTGAAATGCTTGTTACATAAAAAAAAAAAATAAAAAAAATAATTTTAATGAAAAATTTTATTTTACAAAATGTATAATTAAGGTTTAATGTTAAATTGTTCAAGATAAATCATAAATAAAAGATTTTAAAAACTAATCCGCAAATTTAAAGAAAGTTTTAGTCTGTTAGCAATGGCTAGAGAAATCTATGTCTGAAAATTTGGATGAGGATAGCATCTGAGGCTTAGATTTTCCATTTTTTGTTAATTAACTCAGATATTAATTAAAAACCATAATGAATATGGCATGGAAAGTCATAGCAATGCAGCCAAAAGCTCATTCCACAGATGAACAGCTGAAAATCTAAAAACACAATTCTTTTTTCGGGTCTTTTACAGCAAGAATTCACTAACTATTCAAAATATAATAAAACAAGAAGTACAAAAACCTGTTTAAATTTTGTACTTTAACCTCTTTAAAGGTGCAATCGTTACAATAAAATATCAATAGTAATTGTTTCAAAATGTCTGTCTTTTTGTGTGTCTTCCCTGTCCCATTTTTTGAAGTCAAATTTAGATTAATTATTCAAAATATGAGAAAATAAAAAATACCCGTCTATATCTAAATACATTTATCTTTCTAATGGTGCAATCCATTTCAAAGAGTATCAATATTAACCCTTTAAAAAATAAATAAAATCAGATAAAAAAAACTCTATAGATAGTACAATCTCCTTTCTAACAATGCCTTTTGTTTTAAAAAAATATTAATATTTACTATTTCAAAAAACTTCTTATTCTGGAACAACACCTTTCACACATTTGACACTTCTCTCTCTCTTTCTACTGTAGAATATTTACATAGGATGTTTTCGTTTGTGGGCAGAAATATTATTTTGAGTTCAAGAGGGAGTGGGACATTTTATATTTAGATTTTATCAGGAACTTTTGGTCAGAATTGAATATTTCGCAGAGAGATGTGAGAAGTACCATTCAACTGGAATTGTGTCTACCAAACAACTTTAAACATGGTGTCAAAAATGGTTGTTGCCATTTAAAATTTAAAGTTAGTACAATTTTTAATATGTAGATGACTCATTTTTCAAAAAGTGCATCTGTATTCAAGAAAAAACAAAATTCCTAGTCTAACAATTTGGTAACTTCCCAGTTTAACAATGAAACGGCATGGCATAATGTGTTTTTCTTTTTCCCTTTGCACTGTGCTAAACTAAAATAAATAAAATAAGAGTACCTTTTTTCAACGTTGGCTATCAGAGGATCCTAGTTCTAAATCTTTTCTTTTTTTTAAATCTTTCTTTTATCTTTTTATTTTTAAAAACAAACTTAATGTGTAAACATATTAATTACATGATATATTGATAAAATTGGTTATATTTTATTTATATTTTACATTATTTTAATTATTAAAGACAAAACAATAAATGGTAGATTTTAAAAATTTTAAACTCCTTCTGCTTTTCTTTTATATAAAAAAGTGTCAATTAAAAGCATGTATATTAAAAAAAAAAAAAAATGAAAATGAAGAAAATCACATTATTATAAAACATACTTTATTTTATTTATTAAACATAAATTTTTTGATTCTGAAATAAAAAATAAAATTGAGTTTCTTAATTTTTTGTACATTATATTACACAAATGTCCATAAATTATTATAAAGTCAATAAAATCTGTGCCAGAAAAGTAAAGAATCAACTCTCAGCAAAATATTGGTCCTTGCATGAATAATGCACCGTCACACCAGTAGGGAAATGAGCAAAAGCACTGCAACAGAAGAATAACATAATGTCACAAAAAGTATATATAAAGAAAATTCGTTAAATAGAAATTAACTTAAATTCATGAAATTTGTATAATACGCATGCATAAAATGAAAATACTGGAAAAAACTATTTTAGTTCAGGCAGCAAATATTTTTTATGCATTATAGACATATGAGAAGCATTTAATTACAATAATGTCTAATAAGACGTGTAATAAAAAGAGGTAAACAAAAACTGAAGTGTGGTGCACCTTTTCTCTTTTTTCTCAGTATTCAATATCCCTAATTTTGTAAAAGTCTGCAATATTAATAATTTTTTATAAAAAAATACCCTTTTCATAAAAACTTTCACACTTTTGTAAGTATCCGGACTATTCATCTGTAACATTTTCATGAAACTGGAATCCCCTTTTTGATGTATCGAAGGCTTTCAGCATTTCTTCTTTTGAAGGTCTTTCAATTTCTTCTACATTATCATCTTCACTGATCGCTGTAGTTTCTTCACTACATTTTATTACACTTTGCAAATATGACATCGACAGTAAGATATTCAATTGTCACAATGTCTTCATCAACGGTGAGAAAGTTAGAGAGTTCTGCACCCTTTTCAAGACCTCCCATGTCTTTCAGTTGCTGCCATTTTTCCATCAGATCTGACAAACAGTTATGGGATTCAGAAACACCTAATTCAGTATCAGTTTTAAAGCCGCATCATTGCATGTGGCACCATTGCGTCAACTACATCTTTTTGATCATTGAAGGTAAAAAGGGAATTTTGACTTCTCCCCACTGTCAGCACCAGTGGCTGTATCTAGACTTATCATTTCGGAGGGGACTGAGATACAAAAAATTAAGATGAACACAAGAAACCGAAAAAATTCCTCTTTAAACAGGTTTTTAAAGTATTAGATAACGCATCTATTATGCAATCAAACTTGTTAAGATAAAATTGTATGGGACAGTGCAAAATTTCGTTTTCAGCAGATTTTTGTCTTAACAAGTATAATTTCATGGTTATACAACATTTTTTTAAACGGACTACTGAAAAGTCTCTGCTAAATGTATCTGAATAAATAGTAAATAAAACTGAAGTAAACCTCTGTATAACGGAACTTAGCAGTAATGAAAAATTTCATGGTTTCTGCAAAATAATATACTTTCTAAGATTAAAGCCTGTCTTTTGCTAAACTTCATAATTAAACTTGACATTTTCTATAAATTTCAGAGGGGGCTGTAGCCCCCCCCCCCCCTTGGATATGCCACTGGTCTGCGCCAGAGTGACTGTGTGAGAGAGTGGCAATAGCAAGTGCTTTTCTTAGTGAAAAAAAATGTTTTGTTTAGCACCAAGAATGGAAATAATTAAATAAATAAATAATTTCATTTTCATAGAATCAGCAGAAATAAATTCATACACCCATCGCAACAGCAACCTCTCCATTTGAATGCTGTACACACATGAAAGTGGAATAAACTTCGTTATATAGAATATATTTTTCGTAGTATGGAGATTAATTTACACGTTAATGGTGTTCAAAGTCAAGGTTCAGGAGAAAATTTTGTTAAGTAGAAAACTTTTTTAAATAGGGACTTCGTTAAAGGGAAGTTCCACTGTATAAATATTTTTTCTTTTCTTCTGGTGAAAAGCAGTATACTGATTACAGGGTGGCTACTAAATACAGTAACACTAAAAAAAATACGAATTAATTTTAATCGTTTTGTAAAACAATTTATTTCTCTATTTTAGCGTTTGACAATCTTCTATTAGTGCAGACAAATTTTGTTATAAAGCAAATATTTAAAATTATTTTAAAGAGGGAAGCCAAAAGAAAGATGATTAAACAGCTCTTTGATCGCAGATTTTTTGCAGGTAAAATCTTTAAGCAATTAAAATGCCTTGGTTTTAATGGAACATTTATATATAGAACTATAAATCGATTATTGGATACTAATAGCTATGTAAAGATCGATTTAGGTCTGGTCATCCACGCTCATTTCACACAATAGAGCGCATCTAAAGAATATGTGAAAAGGTGTGGACAAATCCACAATGTTCTGCAAATAAAATGGCTGCAGAAGAGAACTCGCAAAACTATGCAAGTTATTATAAATGAAGATTTGGGTTATTGCCCTTATCAAAAAAGAAAAATTCAAGGTTTGACTGCACACAAATAAAAAGATTACAAAGAAGGAAGAAATTGACGAAGCGGCATGGTAGGAAAAGTGTTGACAGAATAATATTTTTCGATGGGAAGCTATTTTGCACTGAACAGTGTTATAATCCTAAAAATGATGTTGTATATTCAGCAACCCTCGAGGATATACCTGAAACCTTTTGAACTGTTAAACACTTTCAGAACAATAATTCTGTTATGGTTTGGGCTGCTGTGTCAAACAATGGAAAATTGACTGTGAAGTTCATCGATAAAGGGATAAAAATCGATGCTAATATTACAAACAGGACATATTGGCTACACATTTATTGCCACATGCTGACAGGTTGTTTCCCAAAAAGAATTATACATTCCAGCAAGATTCTACACCTTCGCACCGAGATAAATCAACACAGGCTTGGCTCCCTGTCAATTGTCCGAACTTTATCATGCAAGAAGATTGGCCACCTTCTTCACCGGATCTAAATCCTTTAGATTACTGCATCTGGGGGATTTTAGAGGCTAAAGTAAATAGCAACAAACACAGAAGTTTGGACTCTCTCAAAGCTTCCATATTGTATGAATGGTGCCGATTACCTCTTACAATGATTCATGCTGCAGTCAGACAATGGCATAAGAGATTATCTTTGGTAATCGATAAAGATGGCAGTCAATTTGAGTAAAATTCGGTAAACTTTCATCTCTGATGTTCATCATATTAGCGTAGTTATCCTTTTCTATTTTATATTTGTAATATAAAATGACTGAATATTTGTAACAGTATTTAGTAGGCAACCTGTGGAACAGCTTAGTAATAAAAAATAAGTTATTGTTTAGCTAAAATTTTAGCAGGAAAGCAATACTTTTCAATTCCAGAATTGCTTTTTAGAAAAGCAGGTAATATTTAGAGCAATAATTTAATAATTCCTTTCATCAGATAAAGTATTTGTGTGATACTTATACAGATCTGTATAAAACGACAGAATTATTGGCGTGCAATATGTAGTATTCATTGATATAACACATATATTTTGAGTGGAGAAAAACATATTAATAATAAATTTTTGATCTTGAACAACTAGTTGCTTTTTAAAATCAATTCTAGTATCTAGAAAACTACTATGTTAAACCACAATATTTTGCACCACACTAAAAGCTTATATTTGAAATATTTACTTTATGTTGAAAATTAATCTAAATTTGGGCCGGAATTTCCAGGCTCGGCCCAAAGGAAAACTATTTTAGCCTGGCCTGGTCCATTGTAAAAATTAAAAGTTTAGCCAGGTCTTTACATAAATTAGTGAAAGCTATTCCAGTCCATGCAAAAATCAATCAAATCAGGGTTGGTTTGGCCCGATTCAATTTCTAAAAAAAATTTCGATTTTTCTTAAAATACAGTTAAGATTCTTTAAAAAAATACTGCATACATATTTATGAGAAAATTTTACATTTTAGATTATTATGTGTTCACAAGACAGAAAATACACTGTAGCAACATTAATGATTACTTAGACTTTTCAACATCCAAATAAAGATTCATTAAAAGAATTAGTTTAGAATAAAAGGGGGGAAAAAAAAAGAGGGTTAAAAACATAACTTTTGAAGCTGTATAAATAAAAAGTAGATTTTTGAAAATACTTCTCTGTAATTTATTAAGGCTGTTCTCAAATCCAAAGGAGTCACTTTCATATATATTTCTGAATTCATTTTTGTTCAGAAGCCATAAAAACTGGCAGATGTTCTTATTCAGAAACTATGTAATCAAATGGTGTTTTCCATTTTTTTGATAAAGCAAATGATCTTTCAGAAAATATTGTCAAAGTTGACGTTTTGAATTGAATTTCCGAATGCGATATCAAGGTAAAGGAGAAAAACCTGTCATCATGTGACAAGTATCCCTTATAACTCGATAAGTAATTTATTTATTAAAACAATGAAAAACACTATTCGATTCTAAATCATTTCAATAGTCAGGCCTATCAATTTTATGCATTTATAGTTAAAAATGTGTTAGAAAGTTTTGTGTTGTTGAGCAGGGAATTTGAGAACAACCTTGACACCTTAATCGCCATGCTGATATATTCACGATGTATGTATCAGGTGCAACAATTAACCCGAGAGTAGTCGCGACATTTTTTAGAACGTTAGTAGTCGCATTCGGTCCATTTGCCGCCGTTACCAGCAGGCCGAAAACGAAGGGGAAACTTGCCGGTGTTATCAGATGATCGAAAACGGATAACGTAGGGTGAAAATATTGACTGAACTTTAAAAGATTACAGCAATTATTCATTTTACAACCTTTTACAGCAAATTATTTATTTCGCTTAAGTATATATTCAGTTGGCATCTAGATAAATGTTTTTAATAACTCTTTCTTCATTTTGCATAAATACTTAAAAGTAAATAGTAAATGATTTGATTAAATTTCTGATGTTACTATGAATCAATAATTAGTAGGAAAACATTTACGAATATGAATCTAAATTCGTGATAGGGGTATTTTTATTTTTTTTTGGAAGGACAGAATCAGAGTCAAGTAGATTTTTATGATACTCCGGCACTCTATATCCATTTAATAAAATAAAATTAATAAATTTAGCATCAATAGATTACACTGACATTAAATTGAACAATTAAACTGAAAATAAAAATGGAACCTATGACATGTAACAGCAAATCAAATATAATACCACTAATTCACCAGCATATTATATATATATATATATATATAATAAAGAAAAAGTTAAAAAATACCTAATTTCGAAATTATAAATGTAAATGTTGTAACTACGTTTTATTTATTTATTTTGTGGGGTGTCTATGTGTATATGAGGGGGGAGAGGAGAGGGGGGGGGGGCTCTCGAGATTTTATGATTAAATCCATTTTTCAAATGAAAATGCACGATTTGTAGTTTTTCTACTTATTTCAGGTTGGGAGCAGCGTCCCTGAATAAAAACTCTGGATACGAACTTCGCTTATATAAAGTAAATAATAAGTTATTGAAATTATATATTTAATTTAAATACATTTGCAATTATAGATTTAAATCCTAAGATGGATAAATTATTTTAATTAATAGAATCACTGAAATGTTCATCGTAATAGGGATGTATTTTACAGCAACTATTTAATTAAAATAAATATTCAATTGTACATTTCATAATAAGGTATTATTGTTATAATTTATTGTTTTATAATAACATTCATTAAAATAATAAAAACAATAAGAAATTTTTCTGCGAAATTATAAATATGCAGGAATAATTTTATTTAAATGAATTTTCTCTCGTATTCTGAAAAACATTATTCTGAAAAATAGTTTGAACAATTGATGAAGGACAACAAATTTAAATTTGTTAGATACCGTCCCCAAGCCTCTATTGGATTTCAATAATAATAAAAAAAAAAAACATTTTCTGCGGCATTGTTAAAAAAAAAATGTGTTTTTACTTACAGTATGAAAATTTAAAAATAGATAAATTTTAGAAAAATACTTAAAATATTTTTTAAAATCATAGTATAAATATTCACTGAATTATCCAAAAGAGATTTTGATTTGCATAATTTCTAACCTACATTATAAAATTCTCATTATTGTGCAAATAAATTATATGTATGTTCTTCGCATATATACATACTACATTTCTGAGAAAACTGTTTTATCTTTCGAATTTGTTTTATTGTACAAAAACGATACTTTTCAGATTTTGGAGATACGGCAATTTTTTTACTGATTCCCACAAAATTCTCTTCTCTTTTTTTTTAATGGTTTGGCTGTGTTATTGTCTGTTTTTTTTTCATTTATATGTTCCGGTAATAAATGGAAAGCAACTTCTTTCAAATAATGATGATGAATTTCCCTTTTTTTCCATATTTAAACGATTATCAATTTGAGAATTTATTCCCGCAATGTTTGACAATGAAAAAAAAATGTAAGTGACCATCAATCAGTTTTTTGTGATGACTCCACAACTAATATAATAAAACAATTTTAAGTAACATTCTAAAAGTAAAAAAAATACTCTATGAACGGGTAAAATAGCAGAAAGAAGAAAGACGAAATAGCAACAGACAGAGAGTCCGTACTTCGAAGAAACGTTCCCCTGCAGATTTCGCGGAAAT
The DNA here is from genome assembly GCA_963932465.1 of Maratus speciosus. Lineage (NCBI taxonomy): Eukaryota > Metazoa > Arthropoda > Arachnida > Araneae > Salticidae > Maratus > Maratus speciosus. The sequence goes on along the minus strand of OZ010792.1, from coordinate 519,784,188 downwards.
GGTAAAGGATGAACACGAGGGGGAAAAATTCAACTAACACAAGTGGTCGCAACACGGTCATTTAGACCGATTGAAACTTAAGAATGCGATAAAATGCTAAGAAATAGCAGGAATGACTTGCAATTTTACTACACAAGAGTGTGAACACTCAAGGTCAGCTACACGGAATTTGGCTATCGTAACTTTAACAGGAAATGAGTTACAGGAAGATAACGAATTTTGGGCGGGGAAAAGACCAACGTGCGACTATTAACGGGTTAAAGGGTTGGTATATTTCCAATGATTTAGCAAACAGAAGTTCATTATCGCTATTGCAATTTTTACAAAACAAATTGCCTGCCTGACACATCCCAGGAACAATTAAGTCCAGTTTCAGCCTAGTTCAACTATGTAGGGGGGAAAAAATGTAAGACTGGCATGGCCCGAGTCTGTTAAAAAAATTAAGCTTGGACTCAGACACGATGTTCCAATGCCGATCTCTATGGTGAACATGTTTATATTTCTGTATTGATGCTGTCAAACTAGCATTAGCTCATGCTTATACTTATTTTTGCGAAAGTCATATCCACTGAAAATGGTTCACATTTTATCGACTTCATTGAAATTTTTATATCGGGCCAACCAGCCCATTGAATCTTTTTGTTGAGCTGGCCCATTAAAAAAATTACCCTAATTCTGCCAAGCCTGGATTCATGCAGACCTCTATTTGGAACCTCCCGCTTTTAGTGCAAGAAGTTTGCACTTATAAATAAAAATAATAAAAGCAAAGTTACAGTATAAAGTATAATTTCTGTCAAAAAAAAAAAAAAAAGCTAAATATGAGAAAAGTGACTGAGTTGCATGCCTGAATACAAGTCTTTACATAATGACCATTAATAATGCATTAATAATAATAAATAAATAATATATATATATAGATATAATATAAAAATTAAATAAAAAACTTAATTTTCTGTTTCTACAGTGTAATAATAGTTAAATATCAACATAACATTCATGTCAGTTCGTAAAATTATATTTCTTTAATAAATTACATAAATTCTTAATAGTAATTCTTAATAATAATTCTTAATATAAATTCTTTTATAAATACAGTGTAATAATGATTAAATATCAACATAACATTCATGCCAGTTCTTAAATTTATATTTCTTTAATAAATGGTACACCCTTTTCTTTCTTTTAACATTGTACTACGATTTAAGTACTAATGGCACACATGTCACAAACAACAACAAGGTCAGGTGAAATGTATATTTAACTACTCTGGTCATCAGAACTTTCGCCAACTGTACATACTTTGATAGATACACATAAGGAAAGATATTGGAAAACAATTATGTCAGGAATTGTTGTGATTCTGCTTTAAAAAATTCTGAAAATATGTAAAAAGAGGTAGAAGGAGGGTAAAGATAATCTACAATTTTTATGGTTATTTGACCTTGATTGTAATTAAAGCCTAGATTATAAATTGCAAATTTTGATAACCCTGACAGTTTCTCCCTATTTTTGAATACAATGGCACATTTTGCATATTATGGTACTGAAAATGCTTACATTGTTGTAAGAAATAAATGTTTATTGTTACATCATTGGATGACAGATTAAAAAAAAATATATGCCTGAAATTTTTTTAAATAATCATCAAAAATCAGTAAATTATAATTTTCAAACAAACTTTATTTGAAAGAACCATGCATATTCATGTATAAGTCAAAGAATTTTAGTTTTAGACAAAATTTGGAAGTTGAAAATGGGGGATCAACTTATACACAAGGTAGTAGAAAAAAAAAAAAAAAAAATGCAGATAATCAGCGAATGGGCAAATCTTTTAAGTTGAGAGACAAAAGCAGATAATGGCCATTTCCTTGCGATTGACAAAAAAGCTCAACAATAATGTCCCTGGAATTAATTTGCACCCATTTTCTCTTGGGGCAGAATTCCCTTCAATACAGGGGCATTCCTTTCAAATTTTAATCCCCTTTTTAAAAAGAGTTCACCTTGAGAATGCTTCTAGATACTCTCATAAAAGTCCTACAATACAAAGAAGTACTATATTTGAGCAGTCTAAGAAGTTGTTTACCCTTGTAAATAAGGCTTGAATAGATTTTGGAAATAATTTTTTTCTTTTTAAGTATCATTGAATTGATGTGAATAGGTTTCAAAATAGTTTAAGCTTCTTCAGTTTTATATAATTATACAGTTTTAAAACCTTGAATAATAATAAAAAAAAAAGTCTTATTAGAAACGTAAAAAAGTTTACTAATTTAATGAAAAGTAACATTAATCACATCCTGCATTTTTACATTACACTTTTTATTCAAGAATCATTAACATTTTAACCTAGACAAAGTACAAGAACTAAAAATTCAAATTGGTGAATTATTACCTTTTACCAATTCTCTTTTGGCACACTCGGCACATATCTAAATCTGTCACAATAAGTTTATATGAATGACAATGAATCCTTTTAGCTTGTACCTAAAGAAAAAAAAAAAAAATGAATTCATTGCTAGAACTAAATTGGCAAATTTTGTTTATTACATTCATCATAAAACTTTTTATAATTTATTTCTCAGCATTAAAAATAAAGAAATATGCATAATTTTTATGATAAAAAGTGTTTTTCATAATGTCATAACAGATAAAACTTGACTTCTGAGATAATATGGTCTAAAATGACCACAACTAATTAAATCTTAAACTAAAGTTTTAATGAAGACCTATTACAGCATCATTGCTACCTAAAGTTGATTAGTAAGCTAAGCTCAGTTAATTCAACATTTTTAAAGAAAGTTAAAATAGATGTGTATTCCTATATATTCATAAGATATTTAATTTTTCTTATTTTAAAGCTAGACAAATACTATGTAATTTAGTGTCTCTCTAATTGGAGTTCGATAAAAGAAGCTGACAGTATTTTTCCTTTTAATATAAAAATTTTGAATTTATATGTATACCATATAGTGAACAAAGAAGTCTTTATTTAAAAGCAGAATAAAATGTATTTCTATATTTTCAAAACCAAAACAATTTAGACATAGAGATGATTTACTTACATTACTTCATGATATCAGAGTTCTAAATTCAAGGAATCATTTTATTTAGCTTGACTAGCTGTCTTTCTTGAATATATAGATAATTTTATCCTTTTCAAATTACAAGAATTTGTAAAAAATATTTCTTAAAATGTTCTAATGTTCTCTAACTGGCAATACATTTTTAAATAATTATTTCCCATTCCACTGAAAATATTTGCAAAACTGCTTACAATGATCCTTGAAAACTAGAAACATGGCAATATATTCATCAATTTAGCATCTCAAAAAACAGATTTAGAATTTCAATTTTGACAATGTTTAACACAAACAGTTTGCTTCTATAAAACTGGTAAAGAAGTAAATGAATAAAAATTCAATTTTTCAGAATCCTCATAAGAATATTTGTTATATATACATAGTAAGGAATTATTTTAGAATTATAAATTAAAATAACAAAAATTTCATAACTCTAAAATGTCTTGATTGTGTATATATTAAATGAAAATAAATTTATAATAGTATGTGATGCCAGGAAAGTAAATGCAGCAAATCGAATGAAAAGGAAGTAAATAAAAAAGAAAACAACAAATAAAGAAAATGTTACTATAAATTCAAGTTTGAAATTGTTATGGAAATTTCTTGACAAACCTACTTCTAAATAGCTCTAAATTTTATAAATTAAAGTAAAAATACCAGCTGATTCCTTTTTACAATCTAATAAAAAATAAAATGATCCTTTTAGAATCACATATGCCATAAAACAATTAAAAACAAACAAACTTGAAAGACATTTTGAAATTTGTGGCTTTTTGTATGATGTTGACAATGAAATTTGAAATAGAAAGGAGAAAAAAAAGAATACCTGCAAATGCTCTGAATATAACAATGACTTTGTTAGCTGCACATCATATTTACGAGTCTTTATAGTATGTAGCACACAGTCCAAGAAATTTTTTACATCACAAACTGGAATTATGGGAGGCAATAGGCTGAGGGCCTACAAATAAACACAGTTAATTCAAAAACAAGAAATATAACTTTAAAAAAAATTAAGTAACACGTTTTTAATTCAAAATTTAATGCACTAATTATAATTATGCATTGTCATGAATGATAAACTTATATGCAGAATTTCACAAAATCAGTTTGTTAGACATGTAATTTCAATCAAAAACATAAAAGAGAATTTCACCTATGGAACATGTCCCTAAAAATGCTTAAATATGTATAATTAACAACAATGAACTTGGACGCAAAATTTAATAAAATCAATTAGATATGCGAGTTCTATCAAAAATGTAAAAGAATATTTCTACCCTGAGAAGGCACGGTCCTGAAACTATATGAATATTATACCATCATCTACAATGAACTTGTGTACAAAATTTGAGCAAAATATGTTTGTTAAATACATGATTAGAGATAGATTGTTAGATTTTAGTGGTTATCCCTGCAATCTCCCACTATTAAGTACAGCCCTGACAATACATTCATATTGCACTGCGATTGATAATGAAGTTATGTGCAACACTTTAGAAAGTTCAGTTTATTAAGATATGTGATTTCAATCAAAAACATAAGAATGTTTTTGCAACTGCACCTTTCCCTGTTGAGATACGGCCCAGACCATACATGAATATTTTATTTTGTGAAAAAGTATTTTACCAAGACAAATTGATTTGATGAGAGTTAATCAAAAATAAATTGTAAGATTTGACCTAGATAGACAGACATACACAGGCTGACAACAAATGAAGTTAAATAAAAGTGTGTAATAAAAAGGTGAGATTTCGGTCCTTACTAAGTGAAACAAATGGTTATTTACATCAATTGTAATTTAACAATGTAAAAAATAAGTCTAAATAAATAAGAAAAGAAAAGCAATGAGACGAAATTCTAAATAAAGAAGTAAAATGTTATTTAAACAACCCATCATTATGTGTTGTGTGACAAAAGGTCTCAATCCTGAAGATTACAAAGTAGAATCACCAATATGTGAGAGTAATGCATAACTCTTGGGAGGACCATTTTGTGATAAATATATGTCTCAAATTAGACAGATATCTCAAATTTTAATGAATATTTCAATGTTTTGCAATGTACAAAATCATAATACCTTGCACTGTAGAACACCAAATTCAACAAAGAAACCCTTATGGAGCATTAGTAACAGATGTAAATTTGTATAACACAATTAAATTTAAACAATCAAATATTATAATGATATGCTGTTTTGCATGGAATCAATGCTAATTTACCACATGCAACAAATTCAAAATACTGTATTTTTTGTTTATGTCACATGATTTTTTCCCTTCAAAATTTACTTAAAAAATTGAAATGTACATGATACATGAGTGTTTGGGATTTAACTGGTCTCTATATATATGATGAGTGATTATATAAAATCGTAGGGTGGCGAATATGTACTTAAATTTTAAAAAAATAAACAAAACGTCATAAATACTGTTAAATTTTAACACAAACTGTCAGATTTCAAAAAATAAAATCTGTTTGGAAAGGAGTTCTTTAAATTTTACTCGCCAAATGAGATATTAAAAATAAGAGCGTACATGATACGTGGGTGCATGACATACATGAAAAAAGATATGGTAATACAGTAACCCCTTGATATATCATGCTACTTAGGAGATAAGAAAAAAGAACCATATAATGAGCGGGCGAGAAGAGTGTTTATAAATGAAAAATAAAAATCACTAAATTAAGCTACATGGTTTTCTATTTAATACTTGTTCAAAAAAGCTAAGTGTTCAACACAAAAGAGATGGTAAAATGTTTAAAAAAATACAAAACCAGACATATACAGTATACATTTTCCCTTACATTTCATATTTTCTGAAAATAATAATCCAGAGTTGTTTGTTTTTTATTTTCTTTGATTATCTGCTTGCCACTGGAAATTTTAACTGGGACTTTGTAACCTGAAGTTATAGGTGCACTTTTCACTTCCTGTATTTTCTTTGGCAAATATTTCCAAAATAAAGCTGTTTAATCAGCATTATAAAACTGTTCATCAATCTACGCTTCTTTATTTAGAATGCTTCTCAAATCAATGTAAATATTTTTCTACAGAATCATAATCAGAAGATCGTTTTTCTCTGTGTATTGAAAGTTGTCCTATTCCATGTCATTTCTGTCATCTCCAAACCACCCATCACTTGCTGTGAATTTGTAGTTTAGATCATCTTTGATCATTTTAGCCAAAAGTTTAGCTTTATAGGTTCAGATAAAGGAGCTCTGATGGCTCTTTGTTCCATAAACCACAAAAACAAAGTTTCATCAATTTCTTCTTCATCACTGACTCTCGTTCTTTTTCTCTCTAATTCGGATGTTTCATTTACGGCTTTCAGAAAATTCTGTAGTTTTACTTCATCTTTTAACCATCCATGAACAGTTGCTGAACCCACATCGAGTTCTTTTGCTATGTTGATTTGTGTTGATTCTTTTTTATTTTTATTGATAGCTTTCAATTTTTCTTTAACCGACACGAGTTTTAGTCACCATTACGAATAAATGTCTGAATGAATAGCAAGAACACAGCATTGCAGTTTGGGAGAAATCAAGAGAACACAAACAACTGTACATGTGTTCCTATCAGTCTGCAAACCAGTTTTATTACAAGATCAACTCCTTTTTTTTCATTGGAAGGTGGAATGCTTAGACGTTGATTTTTTCCATTCAAATTCTGAAGGGAGAGAAATTCTGCTGACTATTCCATATATTCTTTTATCAGCAAACTGTAAATTTATCCGAGAGCAACTACAAAAGAGTGAAATAGCCAAATGTGTGACATAACGAGGGGTTACTGTACTTATCGTAAAAGTGTGACTACTTCTGAACAAAATAAAAGATTTAAAAAAAAATTATAGCAAAGTAAATGTACCAATAGTGGGACATTTGAGGGTATTTAACTAATTATCATCAACATGTTATTGAACTCCAAAAGATGCATATTGTTTTAGCCTAGTTCCAACCGTCATCTACTTGAATAAACATTGAAAGCTTCAAAATGTATTCCTTCTAAACTAAAAATATTACCATCCTCTAAGCTCCAGTGGTGGGCATAGTAAATGCTTATCTTGAATCACTCAATGTTATTTTGAAAATCAGGCCTAATTTCATAACTGTAAATTCATGATTTTTCCAAAAAATTTCTGCTACAATACATTAATTTGACATGAGCACAAACCCGATTATAGAAAATACACTGCTTATTTTACGCTTGGTAGAAAGTGCAAGCTAGTGAATTTATTAAAAAATATATAAATTTTGTTCTTTTTTAAGGCAACAAGAAAGAGAAACATCATTTAAACTACCTATTCGGAATTTGATAACTAATCTCTCAATGTATAATTTAATTACTAATATTAATTAATAACAATGAATTAAACTGTTAACTGATAAAAGTAAGTTGTTTAATTTTTACACTTTTTATTTTTATTTAATTTTCTAATCTTAGTGCTTAAAATATTGAATTGTTGCAGTTTCACAGACAGTTGGCCTTTTTTGGCGATAGTGGTTTGGCACATAATCCATTGTTATTGAATTCGTATGCAACTGCAACGATAAAAAATATCTGGTGATTTAACAAAGTGGAACAATGCCTTAAAATTAAGTTATTAATTTATAATTAAGTTTTAAAATATATTAAAATGTTGCATTGTTATTGAAAACACACTTTTAAATATAATTTTTATAATTCTGGTATATCAGGAAGTGAATTAAAAATTGATTACAAAATTCCATCTTTACATACAAAAACCAAGTTGAGTTAAATAAAAGAGTATTAAAGAGCTTAGGAGTCATCTTCATAAAGAAACTGTACCACACTCCTCCTGGAAGAGGGTAAGGTGGGGGGGGGGGTGTCTAACTTTAAAATTTTCAATACAAACACCAAATTTTGACCACATATTTGGCTTTTCAAGTAAAATTTACCTTAGAATACCAAATGATAAATCCTCCCATCAAGTAGTTTAGAAATGAAGATTTAAAGTTTGGAATTCCTAATGTTAAATTCATTTGTAATCATCGTAAAACAGATTGCAATGCAGGCAATTTTTTAAGGACAACTCAAAAACTACTTAGCTGTAATTTTGGATTTGTATATTTAAAGCTTCTACAAGTCGATTTCGGTGTGACATAAATTTATTATGATTGTTGCAGTAGAAATAATATGAAGCATTAAATAAATAAGAAGAGTTTAATTTGCTGTTGGATAAAATAAACAATTTGGAGTGCCGTGCCGTAAATGGATCGGATCGGATCGTATAGCTAAGATGATAAGATTGACTTGCAGTAAAAATAAAAATAAAATAATGATGAATAAGTACATATAACGTTCTTACTTAATGATAAGAACACATTGAAGAGACAGATAAAAAATCTTCTTTATTCGTTGATTTACTTGAGAGGTGGAAGGCAATTAGGATAAGTAGGTAGGTCACTGTACACATTTAAAAAAAACGTTCCAAGTAGCATTATTAAAAACTTGAAGTAATTCCATGATAAAAATGAATGCTGGTTAAAATCACTTTTTAAAGAAGGTCTTGATAATAAAAAGTCTGAAATCAAACATGCGTTAAATTAAAAAAAACAGAGACCAAAGATAAACTTTTAGATATCGAGATATAGCTATTGAAAAACATCGCTCTTTGAATTTAGGCGCAAAGGAACGAAATTCAAACGACAAATCACATTGTCAAAAATAATACATATTAAAACTTTCGTAAATCTTAAAATCTGATCTTAAAATCTGTTAAAAAAAACTGGCTGCATTGATATATATACTACATAAAAGGAGTTTACAAAACTACATCCAGAATTGATTTAAATCTATTCGTTAAAATTAAATTTGCGTATGAACTGTAGAACGAATAGTAGCACGAGAAAACGAAACTACAGTCCCAAGAGGAGACACACCTTCAATATGACGCGGTCGACGTCACACTGTTTCTAAAAATAGAACATGAGGGGGAAAAGCTGGAATTAAAAGTTCTGTTACTTGCGGTAAAAAGGAAAGAAAAAAAAAGCGACTTGAACGATGTTTTGCGTTGAAAATAAATAGTTTAAAACGTGAGATAATAATGCTGCATTACAATTTAAAAAAATAAATAATAAATGTGATTACTACATCACATTCAGATTTTTTTTTTAAACCTCATAGGTTATAATTTATATTTGTTTCAAAAATTTATTTAAAAAATATATTTCTTTTTAAATTATTTAAAATTTTTCATTGATTTTTAAAAGCTTTAAACATGCAAATCCAAAATTAAAACTTTCATCAAGTAAAATTAATTTTGAAAATTCATCAAGTAAAATTAATTTGAATTACATTTAAAAAAAACTACCTACACTGCAATAGCTTTTGGAACGACTACAAGTGAATTTAACATTAGGAGTTCCAAATTTTAAATCTTCATTATTTATAAGCTACTTGGTTAAATGACTTCCTGTTTAGCATCTCTAAGGTAAAATTTACCAAAAAAAAGAAGCCAAATATGATGTACAAATTAGGTGTTTGTACTGAAATTTTTAGAGTTTGATAGAATTTCTTTATGAAGATGACCCACCCTAAGCTTTTTTCATTACATAAATTGAAAGAAGACATAATTTCTGTTTTTTTTTTTAAACCCCTGTGACAATTTGGAGATTAATATATATATATATATAAATAATATTGACCCACTGTGTATGAGTACTTTGGACAAGAGTACATGATTTAGAAAACAGTAAAACCTACTAAGAGAAAAATGTAAGGAAGGGTGGAAAATTCCATTTTACATGGGTTTTTGTCTTACAAGGGCATGCTCCGAGGTCGGGGACACAGAATGCAGTGAACGTTTGTGTATCGATAAAGTATAGTTTGTATATAAATATATGAAAGCCGTAAAGAGCAATACCCAGAGGTTCTTAAAAAAATAAGTTTCAAAGTTTATGCTACAGATTATAATCAGATAAATTTCCTCATTTGTCAAGCGGCTCAGTAGCATGCTGGATTCAAGAATTTGAATCCCAGCCAGACATATTTTTTGCAACAAAATTTGTATCAATTATTTTTGAACCATAATTGAAAAAATATAAAAACATGCAAAATTTGCTAGTTGAAAATGTACTTATATGCTACGAAATATATATTTATTTTATATTTTTCATAAATTTCAATTATTATACATATCTTTTTAAAATTATGATTTGAAAGTAATTGATAAAAGTTTTCATTGAGAAAAATAAGTCTGCCTGGGATTCGAACTCAAAAACATTCAATCCCTCAAAATTTCAAATCCAGCATGCTACCAACTGCGCTACTGAACCGCTTACCAAATGAAATTTATCAGATTATAAACTGTAGTATAAACATTGAGACTTATTTTCTCAAGACCCCCCTGAGTATTTTATAACTTTCATATATTTATATACTAACTATTCAGTATCGGTAAACAAATATTCACTGCATTCTATGTCCCTGACCTCAGAACCTCCCTCGTTAGTAGGTGTACAGTTCCTTATAACTGCATTGTCTTATCACAAGGCTATTGAATTTTCCATTTACAGAAGGAGATGCCGAAACTTGGATTCCTTAAACCATTTCAAATATGCTTTTATCCTTAAAGTGGTTTAAAAATACTTTTGACTTTTGTGAATTTTCATGGAGTTTGAAATATTAATTTAGATGTAATTGGTACAAATGCTTAAAAAAGTTACATATCTATAAAAATTTCTTAGCACTATTTTTTCAACATTTTTGTACATATTTCTTATCATATGTTTTAAAAATTTTAAACAAATAATATGTCAATGCAAAGAATTTTCAGGCCACATAATACTAAAGAAGTCTGCCCAGTCTATGTATGCATTTTCACTTCCTTTTAGCCATCCCCCCCCCCCCTTCCCTTCTTTACTTGTTTACTCTAGCTTCTTTCCATGTTCCCCCTCCCTCATTCCTGGTATTCTCATTTTGCAAAGCAGTATTCCATTATAGACAAGTTCCATTTTTACAGGTTTTACTGCATTTTAATTATGGTTAGTTATTGGTTGAATAACGAATATAGTAGTTGAAATCTATTCATAATATAACAGCAAACTATGCTATATGTTTCAAACTCAATTAAGAAATTAGAGGAGAGTTCAAAATGGAGAGGGAAGGGGGGGGGGGGGAAATTAAAAATTTCATACCATTAAAAAACTTTGTTACAGTAAACATCTGACAGACACTATACAAGAAAGGAAATAGAGGTTTTTAAAAAGTATTATATAAAAAAATCATTACTATATACCTTAAAAGAATCAATCTGGTTTGAATATTCTTCTAGAATAGTTAGAGCTCTTTCAATATTAGGTTCAGGAGGAGGTATGGAACCAACAGCAGGGATGTCTAATCTTTGCTTTTCAGATGATGGTAAGTATAATTTTAGCAAAATAAGATACACCTACAAAATATGAGATAGTTATCGCAGAATTCGAATTAAAATAGAATACAAACATTAAAAGCAGATAGTTTTTATTTTTTATATTATGCATCAATAATTCAATATTATAAAGCAAAAACATGTCCTCGAGTAATGCTGATTCATATCGGCAGTGAGAGCATCTTACCAATAAACTTTGCTTTTACTGCAATTTTTTTTAACTTCTAAATATCACAATTTATACACTGCTGAATGTTCTTTCAAATGTAATTTGTTTGAAAACTGTACCTCATTTTCCTGAATTTTTATGTTTTTTAAAATAACTTTTGAGCATGAATTTTTTTTTAATTATCCCTATCACATACAGCCTGAGTACGAGAGATTGGTCCAATTGTATTTAAAACAATATAAATAGAGCCTTTGTTTCTGGCTAATATTCTAGAACATAATTAAACTTTCAACAACAAATAAAGAAAACACCAATTTAACAGACATATAATCAAACAACATGTTTAAATCACTGAAATTAACAGTACCAAAAAGGCTGCAGTAAGTAGTGAAATCATTATATCACTATTAATAAATTTCAAAACTTTACTTGAATACATAACTGATATTTATAATATAAAAATGTTCTTTGATGTTGTTAGCAGATATGGACAATCTTAAAAAAAAAAAAAAAAAAAAAATCTATTCTTTAAAGTTCAATTAAAGAATAGTTTTCACCTAAATTTGTAACCCAAGAAGCCTGAGTTGGATCCCCTAGTTTCACTTAACAAGATAAATTTTTGTTCTTGCTTAAGGGCAGATGAAAGTCAAATTCGTGAAAACAGATTTTTTTAGTTTTGAATATTTTTAATCCTTTGTTTTCCTCCTTTCGAATGCTATATTACTTTTGTTTTTACGACAACAAGAAGTTAAAAAATGTTAAGTAATTCAGTTTGTTTACATCATATACAGTAGAGTCCCTCAAATCCGCACAGCTTGGGACCAGAGGTTGTGAGGATTTTAGAATTTTACGGATTTCTGGTCATTGATTTGTTTACATTTTTGAAACATTAATTTGATTGGTAGTTAAGCAAGGGAAATTATAATGAATGCTTACAATAAAGTGAAACATTAAAATAAGTAAAATATTAAAATAATTTATTAGTTTAAAAGTAAGTAAATATTAAAATAATTTATTAGTTTAAAAGTAAGTAATTATTAAAATAATTATGTAAAATAAAAATTTAGAAAAATAGTAAATTATTACCGATGAAATCAATTCAATTCGATTCCAAACGTTCTATGCTGCCATCTAGTGGTAAAGCGATTGTAAGATCGATATGTCATTATTCGTTCTTAGTCCTATGTGGACGGTTTTACATATGGAGAACGACAAGGCTTAACGATGTTTACGAAGTAAACATCCCAGAAATAAATTAAATGAAGAGTATTTAAAGTTAAAGACTGCCGAGAAAAAGATAAGTAAGTTACATATTTAAATAAATAAAGATGAATAAAAGTAAACCATTAATGTAACTGTAGTTAAATATAATATGTATAAAGTAAACAAAAGACCGGTATTTCAAACTACTGATGACATAAGAAATAGCGAAAGAAGCAAGGAGAACAGTGTTAATGCTATTATTAGTAGATATAGCTTATTGCGCTCTCTGTGACTTTTTTCATTGTTATTTAGAGTCTTGAATGCTTTTCTGATACTGCTTTGTTTGTTTAGCAATAAATTTGTCTATAATTAAAAAAAAAAAATTCTGCCAACAATAATTTTAAAACAGCGTTCCGGTTTATGGATTTTTCCATTTCAAACCCTGGAATTTTTTATATAGATATGCTAATTCACATCAAAATCAAAAGTAATGTAAATTTATTTAGTAATAAATCAGCTGCAATAGCCAAAAGAGAATGATTAACAAAAAATTAGTAAAAAAAACATTGCGGTAGTTGCTGATTTCGGTGCCATCTTGAATTTTGTTCCTGCAACTTAACTGTAAATGTCATTGTTTACATCTGAAAAAATACGTGGATTTTAGGGTCGCAGATTTAAGGGAGTCTACTGTATAAACATTACATACGTAAACTTTGAACTCAACTTTCTCAAAATGTTTGTTTTCGAACTTTGATGTACCTTTTTATAGAAACTACTACATATTATTGTTTGCAATCTTGCCAGAATATTTCACACATATCCCTGATCAATCTGAAGAGAACTTTTGTTACAAACATTTGTATAAAATTTTTATAAAAAAGTTTTTCTTTGGAAAAAGGCAAGTTTTTTGTTATTTAAAAATGGTTTTATTCCACATTTAAAAAAAAAAACTAAAGAATAGCTATTTATAAATTTCATTTCACTTTTTTAGGAATTATTCATATTATGTATATAAAAGATTTCAAGTGAATATCTTTGGTAGTTTCTGAGAAAAGGTGTATTAATTTAACATGGTAGGTATAGGGACTTCCAACTGCCCTTAAGAATTCATTTTTTTTCTGACACCATGATAAAATCATTTTTGTCATTACATCTATTAAAGTTCCAAATAGTCTTGTTCAAGAGCTAAAGAAAAAAAAAAATTCTGTTTTTTATAAATTGGTGCATCTGATTATGGCTAACTGATGACCACTTTCCTGTTTTCATTTCAATATCCTGAAAATCAGTTTAAAATAACAAATTCTACAGTGTTTTCAGAAAGATGGCCTGCTTTCACAGGAAAGAGAAAAACTTTTCAATTTTTTTGGAATCTAAATCAGAATATCTGAAAATTTTACACGTGTAGGGATGAAAATGTGATAGGAGCTAAAGTTCATTTCAGATTTGAGAACAGCACTGAATAACATTTTGCATTTTAGGGGTGTTCTCAAATTTTTATTTTCTGTAAGGCGAATATTTCTGATTTATTCACAAACTCAAGGAAGAAAAATAGAGAGAGAAACAATATGAAATTGTATTCATATGTGCAGACACAGATATTTTAAAGAGATTAAGACAATTTTTTTTCTTTTTCTGTGCCTTAACGATTCTCGCTTAGTTTAAAAAGTGTAAACAGGAATAATACTGAATCAACAAATAATTAAATCTCTAGATGTAATATAGTTTTACAAACATTTTTTGAGAACTAAAATTGTAGAAATGAATACCAACAGATTTTGCATGAAATTAACGTCCATCAATAACTGAACACACAAATAAATTATACTTCTCTTTTACATTTGTCATAAATTTTTCTAAAATCCTTTTTTAATAAAGTTAAAATATTGTAATAATTACATTAAAATCAGAACACATTAACACATGATAGTACTTACATCTTGATTTCCAGGCTTATCCTTACAGTAGTTTTTCAGACAATAGCTAGAAAAGTAAATATATATATGTATAACACTATATGCATACAGGCATGTACAGTAAATGCCATGATTTACATACAAAAATATCAAATGCTAATAAAAACAAGTTAAGGAAAAATAAAAACACTATGACAATTGCATTTTTTTTATAATAAGATCAAACTTTATAATTTAAGAGGGTAGTTAATGTACACAATAAGGCATTAGAGTAGCCGCTATTATACTGCTCACTTAGATAAATATTCTCCTGGAAACAAAACAATAAAAATATCTAACTTATATGGTATATAGGCTATATATATATGGACAGGTGATATAACGAGGGACTACTCTTGTATATAACATATTTATGCACAATCATCACTGCATAAATTTTATTTTCTATTCTAACAGTAATTATTCCATTGAGTATCAATAAAACAAATACAAAATAAAGGATGCAATAATTTTTTTTTAAAATAACCTCATATGAGGTTACTGTGCACAAGATGGTTAATTTACCCACCAATTAACAAGCATATTAACAAATTAAAAAGTGCCAGAACAAAATTCAGCTGAGTGAGTTATATTACAAACATTCATTCAATGTTGTCAAACTGACATTTATAACTTTTAATTGAACATTAATATATTGACAGCAACAATACATCTGCAATAGCTTTGGTAAAGTTCTTGGCTATCAAAAACTATGACCAATAGCAGGCAAACCGGAATATTGCTGTAATCTATTTTATAATTCTTTTGTCAAGATAGCATCTTTAGTTTAAGAATGGGCCATTTTCATAATAATGAAAATTATTTTGTGTGTCATGTAATTAACAATTAACTAGCATTACATATTGTAAAAACCAGTGACTGCATATAGTGACTTATGTTAAGTCTATGGCACGTATGTTCTATAATTATTCCACTAGGATATAATTTATGTCAGATTATTTTTTTTTATGTGAATCATACTGGCCATAGCAGCTATCACTATGCTTATGCTGAATTTATTTGATCATCGGCCAGACAGTTTAGGTGAAGTAATGCCACAAAGTTACCATTGGAATAGATGCATAGGAGCTTTGCTGACTCATTTTAATAATGCATCTAGTAAAAAAGGCATGTCATTTTTTCACTTTATTCCCCAATAAAAAAATAATATGATGATGATGTTTACAAAAGTAACATAGCTGCCAACTTTTACGCTTTTTTGCTACCACTAAAATTTAGAAGAGATTTTCGCTTTGTTTAATCGTGAGATTTCGACTATTAAATAAGGCGATATTTACAAGAAAATTTTAGTGGTAGGAAAAAAGCGTAAAGGTTGGCAGCTATGAAGTAAGCAAATATTATTAAGCTACTAAATGAGCTACTATACATATTAAATAACCTGTAAAATTCTTACATATAATTTTATTTGATTGACTAGAACAGAATTTTAATTATGACATTTCAAAAAAGAATTTTCTTCCTTTGACTTTTTTTAAAATTTGTGAGCAAGAGGATTAATTTATTAAGCTCTTTGTTACGTAACATCATACTTTCCCATTACTTTAACAATAGTAAATCTATTAACCATTATCTATTTAATTATTGAAATATTAATGAAATATTAATCCATTCAAAAACTTTATTTATCTTTCCAAATAACAATTTAAAATATCTATATTACGTTAATATTTCTAACTACTATAATTTGATTCTAATATCTATTAAATAATTTATTTATCAGATTTCTAGATTGTTTACAAAAAGTTCTAAGTCTTTAATATTAACCTTTTAATAATTCTTAAATATTCATTAAATTCATTGCAAAATATATTTATTCGATTTAAATAATTATTTACTTTCAGCAAACAAAATTTCATCTATTTTGATGCAATAGATCGCGAGATATCCGAATCTTAAGTTTTATTTACTTTCGCTTCTTTTAAATACACGCGCCTTCCATTTTAAGACACACCGAATTCACCATGATTTCGTTTCTTCACCGATGCGAAACTGCATCGCGACGTCTCAAAAGACGCCATTTTTGCTTGGGGGAGTTTCGATCTCATGACAGGTTCAGTGACCGCATGCTGTTGAATTGTTTTTGGGGAACACTGATTGGTTCTCTTAATTTTGAGCGTCCTTTTCGAAAAATACTACGGGGATTATTCTCTCTCTTCACGTTGGGAACTGGTAGAAGAAGGATGTGTTTCTGCCAGGGCACTGTGTTCTTGAAATGAGTGTTCCGGCAAATTCACGATGTTCCAACCAAAATCTAAAGATTGCATTTTGCATCATTGTATCTAGAAGGGGCGTCATTCATTTCTCATTTATTGAGACGTGCATAAGAAGAATGCTGAAATTGAGGAAGTGATGAATAATACCCAGAAGGGATTGCGGCTAAACGGGCCAGTATTCACCTTCAGAGCATCTTATGGGCCACTCATCAGATATTCTCAGCTTTGGAACAGATCTATGGCCATATTCTAAAGTTGTGATCTTATACGTAAATACTCCCACTCCCGATCGGTGCTTGGGAAGATGTGCTAATGATGTCTCTACAAAAGTCAGTAATATTTTTCCTTTTCTATCAATTGTGTCATCACTATATGCAAAGTTTATTTCCACCTGGAAAAACTTCTACATGACCGTGTATTCTTCATTAAAAAATGAACAATCGTGATTAAGTACTGATGAACTAATTATCCAGTTTCTCATCAACGAATCAAACAAATGAAAGTTCTGTCTCAGTAGATCTGAAAAGATGCGAACATTCCCTTATAGAAACTCAATCATTTAATCAATATTTATCTTCGTGATGTGCTGTATTGAGTATTTGTTACATTGTTTGTTATTTTGTTTTTCTATTTGTGCAAGATTTTTATCTTTAATACATCGATCAAAATTTAGCAATAATTAGGATTATGTAATGTTGTTTATCTATGATTCAAAATCAGAATGTTAAATACCAAAGGTTTTACTCAATATAATATATGTTCAGGGTCTGTGCAGTACCTTTTTTTAACATTTACAAATTGCTTAATGAATAAATTTTATGTCTAATCAAATAAATAATTAATTTAATTTTGGACATCTTGTGTTTCTTCCATGGGTGAGTTATTTTTTATTTATTTTCCTTTTCAGCATCTAATATATTTAAGGCAACTTAATTATTCTTTAATAAATTCAATTAACTTAATTCTTAATCTTCACGTTGCCTAGTTAACGATCGCGATTTACGATCACGGCCATACGTGGTGTCGGAATGGCATTTTGGTTACCAGATTTTTCAATAGCATTTTTAATTGTAATTTTAAATTTATTTTTCTGGTAATCAATCTGCGATCCCGACATCGAACTTACAAATATTACATTTGGTGCCTTAGACCAATTGTGATTCGTTCTTGGTGTGAAAATAATTGACTTTAATATTGCATAGATTACTAATATTTATTTAAAATTTAACAAATTTTAGAGAAAATTTTATTGGATTTAAATACTTGTCTCTTAAATATAAACTACTAAAAGAAAATAAACTTTGAAAAGTAAATAAATAATATAAAAGAAATAAAATATTTCTATGCTAAATAATAACTTATAATTTTTCTGATTGATTGATTTTTAACTCCATGTGACACCAAATCTCAATTCTTTGATAATTTTATTTCATTATTTTGCTCATATTTTATAAATTCCATCTTATATAAATGGGAATTTTATACAATTATTTAATGAATGCCAATATATTCAATTTACTTCAAGATGTGCAATTTTGAAATATATATCTATGAGCTTAAATATTTGTTTGCATAAAAATAATTCATATGTATATTTAAAACTTTGAATATTAATTTATGAGATGTTTACTTTATATTATGTTTGGGTCAGATTTTAATTGGGTGATGTTTTATCTAACTGATCACTCTTATAAATTTGTGGTTTATTTTGTTCACTCATATTTAAGATTTTATTATGTTCAGCATGAGTTATGTATCTGGATGCACACGAAAAGGCCAATTCATGTGTTCAAAAATTTTACATATTTGGCTCTGGCCCAGTCAATATTTTACAGGGATGCATATCTCATCTTGAACAAATTAAGGGTTCTACATATCCATTTTTTTTTATCTTTTGAGGAAATATAGATATAATATAAAATATTAAGTAAGGTTTATTAAAGGTTTAAAATTTTGTTAAAGTTTAATACATTTAAAGAATTGAGATATTTTTATGTTCTGCTGAAATAAAAATTTTACAAAGTATTTTATGGTTTTATTGTTATGATATGAAATAATTATCAAAACTGGTTCTCTAACATTTCAAATATTTTAGGTTGATTCTTGAATTTTAAATATAAAAATATTTAATTAAAAAACATAAATTGATATGTACTGCTGATAATTTAAAACTGCTAAAAAATTTACTGATAACATGTCAACAAATAATTTTGAATTACTTATTTTATTCTCTCAAATATTACTACTATTACCCCTTAAATTATATATATATTTTTACTATAGCATTCTCTTTGCCCCCCCCCCCCCCCCCCTTAATTTTTACTTACTTTCCTGTTTACTCTCTCGCTCAGGGTTTCTCAGAATTGTCCCACGCTTATGACGAAATAATTCTTTAATGCGATGAGAGTATCTAGTTAAGTCTTTTAGTTTAAAATTTCATTTGGAAATGTGCAGGATTGAGTTCTGTTTCTGAATGCAAGTTAACCAGGTCTTGCGATTCTTGAGCTTTTATGCTCAGACAGTAACGAAAATCCTTCGCACTTTTCTCTACGTAATAGTTAAAATTTAAAATGTTAGTTACTATTCTGTTGGGGTATTTAATTAACTAGGGGTTATTCAAATGTGTATTAACCCAGAGATAAAGATTTGTATCTTGGCCGGATTTTAGGGACATTTCACAAATGAAAATAGCTTTTCATGCGCCCTCCGGTGTAGCTCAAGCGTTATTTTAAATACTCTATTTAAATTCATTTTAATATTTATTTTTTTCTGCTATAGTTAAATTAATTTTTTCATTTTCATGTACATTGGCAATAGATTTAATTTTATTTTTGAGAGATTTATTAGTATTTAAATTTTGCTGAGGAATGGTTTTATAAACAAAAGATTAGTCTTTTCGTAATTTTAAAGGGTACCCTGTATGTCAGGTTAACAAAGTGTGAAAAACTATTTTGAGACAAAACTTTGATGTAGAGAAAAGAATGATAATGATAAACAATAAAAAAGATAGAAAAATATGTATAAAATAAATACATATATAATTATAAAAAATAATAAAGACAATGATTTATTTTTTTTCTTCATCAGGCTATAACGTGCTCATTCAGGAAACTAATTTGTGCGGCTTTGAGGAGAAAAATATTTTTTGGGGGTTTTGGTATAACTTAGTTCAGCAGGTGAATTTGTTTCATTTATGTCACATTTACTTACACTGGGATACCAGAGTCTTAATTGTTGACATTTGGGTCTGACTAGCAATTGCCAATTCTTGTTTTGACAGTGTGCACACTTTAATCAAATTTCATCAATAAAAAGAAAATGATGATGATATAGATAAGTAAAAGACAATTTAGATGATTTCATTTCGCTTTCTCAGAAAGCTAATTTCTTCTTTTCTGGTTTTGCTCTATCTTTGTTCAACAGGTGAATTGTTTTTTCATTGATGTTTACACTAATTAATATTTTGCTACTTTTTATGAGTTCAAAATTTCGAATGGAGAAATTTTCTATGGCAGGGTATTTATTTTGTTTACATTCTGGGTCTGACTAGCTCTGGACAAAACCTTATTTTTTTTGTATGCGCATACATTAATAAAATTTGAAATGTTATGAATCAAAAGAAAAATATGATATAAATTTATTTTGGAAATCATCAATTTTCTCTCATTGTTGTTGAACAATACTAAGGAGCCTCTAAGTTTCTTGTTCCGTAACACAATGATTATAATTTGTCTCAATTTTGTATATTCCTCAGCATTGGTATTAAAAATTCCAAGTGATCTTTACAAAAGTTACACGATGATTATAGAAGTTTTGATTCTGTTGTTATTTTAAGCAATTACTTTATTTAGAATTTAAAAAAAAAAAAATTATTGGAAGAGCCATACAAATAGCACTTACCTGGTAATCTCATATTGAAGTCTTGGTTGCACTTACTTGGCATGATGATGTAGATTTTACTTACCTGATCATATATTTATTGCAATAATTTTATTCTGGTTCATTTAGATGTCATATAATTTTCTCGATAAAAATGAACAACTAATTGACTACTTACGACAGGACAAAAATGATATGCCTGATGACATGTTAAACATTTAGAATACTATCAATGATATTTTCCTTTAAATAGTTAATACAGCTCATTTTTTAATTTAAATTTTACTCTTTTATTTATTTCTCATAAATTATATTTTTAATACAATAGTGTGACAACTTTTGCGACTTAACATATTTTGATACTAAAACGATTCATGAGGTGGCTCCTTCTGAATCACTTGATGCATATGTGCCTTGCTAACATGTTATGCTTCAAGAAGTATCAGTCAATATTAACTAGTACATAATTCACTTATAGTAAAATTCTCTAATGATTCTCTTATTCATTACTCTACAATTTTCAATATAAATTTCATTTCGTTGTCACGAGTAAAATTTTAAATATATCATTCAGTTACTCATTTACAAAACTTTTTAAATTTATTTGGGCTGTTAAACTTTAATCTTCACATTTGACTGTGCTTTGATTTTTACTATTATTTTAAAATTAAAATTACGATCCTAATTGATAAATAAAATTATTTAAATGATAATAACTGTATTGAAAATCTCTATGCGCAAACCTATTCGGTTCTAGAAGAGACTGATTTACAAAGTAGGAGATTAGAGTTACTGCTCTGAGACTTTCTTAAGATTCTTTGAATTATGGACCATCACAGATAGAGGGTCAACTCGGCTTAGTTTGAAATTATTTATTCTCATAAGTCTGCTGCCGGACATTCCCTCATGGTATGGTCTTTGACATGATTTAGGGTAATTTTAGAAATTCGTGTATTTTAGTGACCATGACTTCCATATACTGGTTGTCAACTGGATATTTGTGATTCCGTAATTTTTGGACACTAATACATTCTTAGGGGTAGTACACTGTTCTTCGTTTAAAATTAATTTGTTGTATAATTGCAATCATATATAATGTAATGAATTTTGTCTTTGTCACATCTATATTCCGGTATCATTTACAAGAGTTTGGCTTTGACTCATTTTACTTTAGTATAATGTGCAATATTCTCCACTTTATCCTTCATTTTACAGTTGTGTGCAATTTCATCGTTGACTTTAATGTGCTGTTATTATGTGCAATTTTCTATGTTGCTTGGTTACTAGATTATTATGTGTTATTTTTTATTTTAAAATGAGCAATTTGTAATGGTGCCCACATGGAGGTTAGCATCTAGAAAGTATAAATAAATTCAGGTAGATTTTTTTTTCTCACTCACCCAGGAATTCATTGGTGTAAATATTTATATTGTATTCATTTGTGATTATTTGTCTTTGCATTATGTATCTTTATATTGCATATATTTTGCATTACGTTTGTATGCTATTTTTATTTGAGGTTGGTACTGGATAGTGTGTGCCACAACCAATTTCAAATCGTTTAAGCCTCAGACTTAAACGTTTCAATTTTTATTTGTGCATATTTTTGTTGAAAACCCAGTATCTCAAACTTTTTTTTTCTTGCTTTTTTTTTTCTATAGGCTGGAGGTAAATGTTACGTAACATCATACTTTCCCATTACTTTAACAATAGTAAATCTATTAACCATTATCTATTTAATTATTGAAATATTAATGAAATATTAATCCATTCAAAAACTTTATTTATCTTTCCAAATAACAATTTAAAATATCTATATTATGTTAATATTTCTAACTACTAAAATTTGATTCTAATATCTATTAAATAATTTATTTATCAGATTTCTAGATTGTTTACAAAAAGTTCTAAGTCTTTAATATTAACCTTTTAAAAATTCTTAAATATTCATTAAATTCATTGCAAAATATATTTATTCGATTTAAATAATTATTTACTTTCAGCAGACAAAATTTCATCTATTTTGATGCAATAGATCGCGAGTTATCCGAATCTTAAGTTTTATTTACTTTCGCTTCTTTTAAATACGCGCGCCTTCCATTTTAAGACGCACCGAATTCACCATGATTTCGTTTCTTCACCGATGCGAAACTACATCGCGACGTCTCAAAAGACGCCATTTTTGCTTGGGGGAGTTTCGATCTCATGACGGGTTCAGTGACCGCACGCTGTTGAATTGTTTTTGGGGAACACTGATTGGTTCTCTTAATTTTGAGTGTCCTTTTCAAAAAATACTACGGGGATTATTCTCTCTCTTCACGTTGGGAACTGGTAGAAGAAGGATGTGTTTCTGCCGGGGCACTGTGTTCTTGAAATCAGTGTTCCGGCAGATTCACGATGTTCCAACCAAAATCTAAAGATTGCATTTTGCATCATTGTATCTAGAAGGGGCGTCATTCATTTCTTATTTATTGAGACGTGCATAAGAAGAATGCTGAAATTGAGGAAGTGATGAATAATACCCAGAAGGGATTGCGGCTAAACGGGCCAGTATTCACCTTCAGAGCATCTTATGGGCCACTCATCAGATATTCTCAGCTTTGGAACAGATCTATGGCCATATTCTAAAGATGTGATCTTATACGTAAATACTCCCACTCCCGATCGGTGCTTGGGAAGATGTGCTAATGATGTCTCTACAAAAGTCAGTAATATTTTTCCTTTTCTATCAATTGTGTCATCACTATATGCAAAGTTTATTTCCACCTGGAAAAACTTCTACATGACCGTGTATTCTTCATTAAAAAATGAACAATCGTGATTAAGTACTGATGAACTAATTATCCAGTTTCTCATCAACGAATCAAACAAATGAAAGTTCTGTCTCAGTAGATCTGAAAAGATGCGAACATTCCCTTATAGAAACTAAATCATTTAATCAATATTTATCTTCGTGATGTGCTGTATTGAGTATTTGTTACATTGTTTGTTATTTTGTTTTTCTATTTGTGCAAGATTTTTATCTTTAATACATCGATCAAAATTTAGCAATAATTAGGATTATGTAATGTTGTTTATCTATGATTCAAAATCAGAATGTTAAATACCAAAGGTTTTACTCAATATAATATATGTTCAGGGTCTGCGCAGTACCTCTTTTTAACATTTACAAATTGCTTAATGAATAAATTTTATGTGTAATCAAATAAATAATTAATTTAATTTTGGACATCTTGTGTTTCTTCCATGGGTGAGTTATTTTTTATTTATTTTCCTTTTCAGCATCTAATATATTTAAGGCAACTTAATTATTCTTTAATAAATTCAATTAACTTAATTCTTAATCTTCACGTTGCCTAGTTAACGATCGTGATTTACGATTACGGCCATACGTGGTGTCGGAATGGCATTTTGGTTACCAGATTTTTCAATAGCATTTTTAATTGTAATTTTAAATTTATTTAAAATTACAATTAAATTCAGAATTCAAAATCCAGAATTCAAAAAAAAAATTGAATTCTGGTAATCAATCTGCGATCCCGACATCGAACTTACAAATATTACACTCTTCTTTGTGGAAAACAAATGAATGAAAGCATTTTGAATAGAAATCTGCATATAAAAATAAAAACATGTGAAATGAAGAAAATGCATGTTTGATATGAAATTAATTGAATAAAAGAATGGCATACTCCATGATAAATCTCTTAACACATATTTAATAATACAACTGACAAATTAAAAATAACAGAAACTTACTTTTCTGCTTTTGAAAAATTTTGTAAGATATGAGTATAAATGGTTAAAGCATCTTCATGTCTCCCTAATCTCCCTAGCACTATGGCACCTTCATCATATAATCCTAAAAATTAAATAAAATACTCAGTATAACCTGAAGAGATGACTAAGATACAAAGCATAACACAATAACACACAAACAGCTAGACAACTAACAAATAATATTTAATTTAATAAATATTTAATTTAATAAGCCTGTATATAAGAATTTAGAAGCTGTATTTAATAAGTTAAATTTATTTTTCATGAGAACAATTTTAACATTCCTGTAGAATTTTATAATTAACTGCTAAAGTTCTTAACACAACTTTTAATACTCTTAATTTAATTGTTAGTAACAATAAATTCCTAAAGTAGCAGTAAAACATTAGATTACATATTAAGAAAATGCAATTCAGTAATTCTACAAAGACACAAAAAACATCCAAGATGGCACCAGATATTATATTACTTGCATAAATTGTATTACACCCAACTAACTCCACTGCATGCTTTTGACTGCCTAGCCATAGCTGCAAACATTTTAAACCCTAACATGTCACTTCTTGAGCTTTCTCTACAGCCACAAGCACCAATAATGATCTTTCAACGGTTATTGTCTAAAGCTTTTGAAGCTAATTTCTTTCTATTATCATATATATTAAAACACAGTATTTTTCATACTGCATGTTCGCATTGTGCATTTAAAGAAATATTTCAATGTAATTAAGAAAATGTATAATATATATACAGTAAACTTCTAATTATCTGTCACTCGCAGGACCGATAATATGGCAGATAATCAAACTAGACGGATAATTGAAAGACAGTACAAGACCGTAGCAAAAGATACATTTCTATTTGTCAGTTTATGAAAAAAAATATTTAAACACTTTTTTTTTTCCATCTTTTGTGTACTTTCATTAAAGAAAGCATAATTGATAAAAAGAAATCAATTAAATATATAAATACAGAATTTTACAGAATAAGTATGTAGTAACCTGTTTTCATTCAAAGTAATCCATTATACACGTTTCTTTGCATTTTTACTGGAGCAAAATTATGAATTTTATGCGGTAAAAATACTTATGTTGCATTGGCTTCCTCTTGCATCTCAAACCAATTAATGCACTTAGAGAGAGTAGTCTTCGCTTCTGCATGGCTGATTGCTGGATCATCATTCTCTGATTCCTAACATTCATTCGCTTTAGGTTTCTCTGGATTCAAAACATTTTGAATAATTTCGTCATCCATTAATTTTCGATAACCAATATCATTCTTGTCACATTCAAGCCAGTCTGTCATTTTATCCGCAGAAATATTTTACAACATTGTGCATTTGATATCAAGGTTAATACCTTTAAATTATCACTAGGTGCTTCAGCATCTTGTGTGCTATCAACAATGTTACTGCAATGCTCCTTTTCTGATTAAAAAAAAAGGTGTAGGAGTGGGTGGTGGTTCATAGAGTGATGGATAATCGAAAGTTTACTGTATACCAAATTTCATATTTTAAATCATGAGTGAATTTTTTACACACAAACTCCTTGCATGTAAACTCAAAATAGGATAGCTATTAGCAGCAGGGTTTAATTTGCACCAAAGCCCACCGGAACTTAGCTCCGGTACTTCTCTGTTTTCAGTAAATATTTAAATATTGGTCGTAATTCACCGGAGCTCATAAATACAGGGCTCCGGAGCCCCGTGCAATAGCGTTTCCAAAAAACCAAAACCTAAATTACCCTTTTCTTTTTTTCCATCTCCAAGCTTTTGCGTTCTTTTTTATCAAAACACTTATATGTGACGTAATGTGTAGCACACGTAGGAGATGATGATGAAATGGTCTCAATTTTTATATCAGTTTTTTGGCTTGGACTGGCTCGAGCTCGATCTGTCTTACATTCAAAATTTTATTTATTCATGTACAGAAAAAAAAAAAACCTTTCTCCTTCAAAATTACGTATTATATTCTATTTCAAATCATTTTAGTGCTATTTTGATCAGAATGAAGGAAAAACAGAAATCTCGTTTTTCTATTCTAGTGATATTTCCAAATTTGTGGCATTGATGGCGGCGACATGTTAGGAAATAATGCCACTCAAAAGACTGAAGAATGAATTTTCTTTCAGTTCGAGT
The DNA here is from genome assembly GCA_963932465.1 of Maratus speciosus. Lineage (NCBI taxonomy): Eukaryota > Metazoa > Arthropoda > Arachnida > Araneae > Salticidae > Maratus > Maratus speciosus. The sequence goes on along the minus strand of OZ010792.1, from coordinate 519,757,368 downwards.
TTCTTTTGTGACAGTAGGATAATTTTTAATTGGCTGGTTTATTTTACTTTTTATTTAGATGTCTAACCTGAAAAGAATATTTTCTGTTTTTAGCCAATGAGCATCAGCTTTTTATTTTGTTTCCTGAACGCTGCCCATGCTAAGGCTCTACTCTGCATTTTTACGAAGTCACTTTCATTTGTAAGTAGTTATCATTTCCACGTATTGTTATTTTGACAGAAAGCAATCAAGCAGTGTTTACTCTTTTTCTATAAAAGCCTCGAATCTTTCCGATAAGTGTGTCAAATTTTTAATTTAATCTGGTTTTCAGAGACTCGCCACAAAAGATTGTTATACAGAAGGAATCGATTATAGTTTAAGTAATGCACTTTTTATCGGAAATTGAGAAACATTTTTCTTCAGTATATAAATATTAATTTCTGTAAATGTCATTCAGTTTTTCATAAAAATGCATAGCTGCGAATTACACCTTTTTTGTACTAACTGTATTTCCGAATCATAATCCTTACCTTTTATCGCAGAATTATGCAATTAATTAACATTAAAATTAGGCAAAGATTACTGTTTGGAAGGAGAAATAATTAAAAAGTGGAATACTTGACAGCTAAGGCTATGCTGATAGACATATTTAAAATTTTTATTTTGCTAAAGAAAAAAGAAATGCTTTAAATTTTGCAAATAATGTATGACATATAAATATACAGATCGGAGTGACAGGGGAGGGGAAGAGGGGAATGGTACAGTAGTTAGTACCGGCAGTACCGCAGAATATTAGGGCTTCAGTACCTTTTTTATTAGAAATTAAGCCTTGACTTTTATATGACTAGAAAAAGCAAATATGACAAAATAATCTTATCTACCTATTCACTAATGCCTAATGAATCAAGAAATGCAGAAAAAAATTGCCCAATGCTGAGTTTGCCCTTCATATCTGCAATGCCTCATATTTACAGGGAGAGAGAGAGAGAGGGAGGGGGGGGGGGGGAGGATGATTACCTATATGATTAGACAGAGCGTGGTGAAAAAAAGGTTGGGAATCACTGACTCAAATAATATGAAAGTTATAAATTAATTTCCTTCCTGTAGAGTAATTTACCTTTAGTATTGTTTCAAATGTATAAAAAAGTGGAGTTTTATTTTTGGTTATTGTACAAGGTGTTTATCTATCTATACTTTGGCTCATTTTATTAGCTATTTTTTTTAATCAAGATTTTCATGAATTTGCTCAGCATAGCATCCCACAATTAATCTGGATTTATGAGGGTTTACAGTATTTGTAAATATCCAGTGATAAATTATATTTTATAACATAAATTAAATTGTGTAAATACCTTTGTTCATCATATATGTTGCAAATCGCTCCACTGTGTAGTGTTTTGATTCTTCCAGAAATGCTAACAGCTTTCTTCTTACTTCACCAAGTTCACCAGGCTCCTGGCCAGCAGGAGCTGGGCGATGCCCTAAAATGAAAATTTACTATAACCTTCTGAAATATAATTATACAGGTGACAACATGCAAGACTATCAAACTTGGTTATAATGGGGTTGAAGGAATTTCAGCATTTGCTCATTGTAGAGTTCTTAGAATAATCAAGTTTAAAATTTAACATAATGAAACACAAAAAATATTATATCCAAGTTTCACTCATTACAACTGAGTTTTCTGAAATATATTTTCATATTAAACCAACTATTTTCTTTTCTTATTACTTGTTATATCTGAACTTGCTATAAATGAATTCGACTGCATAATAATATTAAGCAAAAACGTATTATAAAAGTTCTACATTTAATGTTAAATTTCTGTAACAAATAAGTCAAACCAATTGAACATTAAAAAATAGAAAAAAAAAATTCAAACAATATGATACTTGTAACACCCTAAAAACGTAGATTATGTTGGAATCTAAATTTTTAGGGTGCTTTTAATCATATTGTGTAAATTTTATTTTGTAATGTTCAATTGGTTTAACTTATTTGTTACAAAAATTTAATAATAAATGTAGAACTAACTGAATGAAATACCTTAATAGCTATCCCTTCTTGGCTTAAACAATGTAGGAAATAAATTGTTTTGTTTTATTAATTTTGTTCTGCAAATTATGTTTTTGTTTAATAAGTCAAGTTTTTTAAAAACTACAGCATTCAGACAAACTCATTTCAAAATTAATGGAGGGTACCATCATCAAGGTTTGATTTATGCAGTATCACATCACAATATGCGATGTAATTTACCAATGTTTAATACAAAATATCTCCCCAGTGCAGCAATGTAGGTTGTCTTAGTTTGGACAAAAACTTCCAATCTGAGCATAAAAAACTATAATAAAAACATAAAAAATCAATTTTACTTAAATTTATTTACCTATTTCCGACTTGGGAAAGGTATCAATGCAAAAATAAATTGTGTTGAATCTTTACAGCTTATATTTAACAACAGTATAGCTGTTATACAGTAAAAAAAACTAGTTTTACTTAAATTTTGTTACCCTATTTTCTCCTAGGGGGCGATATAAATACAAGAGAAAATTATTACCCAAGTTTAACATGGGGTATGGTTCCCATTTTGGAAAAAATCCATTTTAAAATTTTAGTTATGCAGTTCCTCACCGGGAGTGATACCAGTGTAAAAATATCTATCATGCAAAAATTTTTATCAACATATAGACTTGACCATACCAGAAACTTATTCTGAAAGCTTATTAAAAAATATAAATAAAATTTATTAATATCTGGTTATATTTCCATCCAGGCTGTGCTACAAATGCAAAACTTGTTGAATCTGTATTCCAAAATTTTAACTTTGAGTACATTTGCAATATGAGAAAACATAAAAAAGCTATTTCAAAGAAGTTTTAATTCTGTAATTTCTCAACGTACAAGAAAGAAAAAAAAAAAAAAAAATCAAAATGTCAATTTTATTGTGTCATAAGTTTATAATGAATATTTATTTAAACTAGTATGTTGTGGCCATCACAAAACTTTCTTCTATGTAAATCACATAAACAGCACTAATTGATATCAAGGTATACCTGAATCTGAAGTTTGATGAACATTCATGCATTAGTTCTTGAGATAGAGCTATAGAGGAAATTCTGAAAAATGCAACATAGCAACGCCACCTGTTGAGTGATTTGCACCAAAACAAACAGCACTAATTCATATCAAGGTATACCTGAATCTGAAGTTTGTTCAAAATCCAAGCATTAGTTCTTGAGATAAAGCTATTGCAGAAATCGTAAAAAAAGAAGTATAGCAGCGCCACCTGTTGAGCAATTTACACTAAAATGTATAAAACGTTAATTCATGTCAAGGACTAACTGAATCTGAAGTTTGATGAAAATCTGTGCATTAGTTCTGGAGATTCAGCTATTGTGGAAATCGTGAAAAATACTGCATAGCAGCACCACCTGTTAAGCGATTTACACCAAAAATTAATGAGCACCAATTTATACCAGGGACTAACTGAATATAAATTTTTATTAAATTCCGTGCATTAGTTCTTGAGATAGAGCACCCACAAAATTTGTGTCACATACAGACTGACAGATGGAGAAACAGGCAAACATAGTTACAGACTCAAAGACAGACATTTTTTAAAAACATGTTTTTCGGAATCTCTGACCCCTAAAACGCATAAATGTGTCGATGGAAATTCATGCTACTTCATACTGCATGGAAATTCATGCTCTTGTGATAGAGCTATTGTGGAAATTCTGAAAATGCTGCATAGCAGCGCCACCTGTTGAGTGATTTACACCAAAAATTAATCAGCACCAATTTATAACAGGGACTAACTGAATATAAATTTTTATTAAATTCCGTGCATTTGTTCTTGAGATAGAGCGCCCACAAAATTTGTGTCACATACAGACAGACATTTTGTAAAAACATGTTTTTCAGAATCTCTAACCTTTAAAACGTGTAAATCCATCGAAAATCAAAAATTTTCACGTATGCAATACTTTCTTCTCGTAAAGATAGAAGAAAGTAGAGGTCTGCATGGGCCGACATTTTCAGGCCCGGGCCGGGCCCAATACAAAAATTAAAAGTTCGGCCCGAGCCCGGAAAAAAATTAAAATCTCGGCCCGGGCCCGGCCCGAGTGAACTTCTACAAAACATTGATTTTTACGTCGAATTGGTTAAAAATTTGTCTTGTACGAGAAGTTCTGACCAAAAATATTAACTTTTTTTTTATGTTTATACTCTTTATTTTTATAGAAGTGCAGCAGGCTGAGATATTTATTTTTTTAATGATTTCTTGTATGTAAATGTTTCAGTAGTTATCATTAATATTATAATGTATTATATATTCTTTTCTTACTTATTTGTATATTTATTTTGCATGGATCAACACGTTTTTCAGTTTAAAACAGGGTTCCGTCATAGGCAGGTTCCTTTTCACACATTTTACTGTATTTTAATTTAGTTATATTTTAATATGCGTAGAAATCTACTATTCTTTAAAAATAATAAATTTTAATGTTTAAGTGTAGAATAATGGCAATTCAAAAATGTATGCATTTTTTGCAAAAAATTTTTGGGCCAGGCTTAATTTAACTGACCTTTAAATGGACCAGGCCACGCTGAGACAATGATTTTCATACGGGCTGGCTCAAAACTAGGACTGGAAATTTTGAGCCGTGAAGACTAGAAATGAAACCAGGCCCGGCTCTGTACAGAAAAATTAAGTTAGGCCTGTGCAGATCTCTAGAAGAAAGTAAAAATATATATTGTGTTACCCTATTTCTAAACAGGGGAAGGTTTAAATGCAAAAGAAAATTGTATCTGTGCCACTCATTTTCAACTTCTGAATATCTCTCATACAGTGAAACCTAAAAAAATCAACTTTACAAATAAAGAATAAGTTTGGCTACCCTATTTCCTCCCAGGGAGCGCTATAAATGCAAGAAAAAGAAATTCATTTTAAAGTTTTAGTTATTCAATTTCCCACCAGAGATGGTACCAGTGTAATAACTATCAGATAAAATTTTTTATTAAAAATAAGTTTGATCATAGTAGAAGCTTATTTGAATGATTTATATATATTTAAAAAAAAAAATTAAAATTAGTTTCCCTGTTACCCCTTTCAGGGGCAAAGTATTTCTATTCGTAAAATGCTGAAATGATTGAAAGACACCAGAATTTACAAATTTATTTGAAAATAAGTAAAAGCTTCTCTTCACATACTAAGTAAAAAGAAAATTATTCTAAATTTATGGTGCCAATGTGGCATTTAGGGGTTTAAGTGGTCCAAAAATGAACTACCACATTTGAAAGGGTTAAACAGAAAATGAAATTGTGTTGAATCTGTGCAACAATTTTTAACTTCAGTGTAGCTGTCATACCATGAAACACACACACAAAAAAAATGCTTTTTGTTAAAATTGATTATCCTATTTTTCCCCAGGCAGCACTACAAATGCAAAAAAAAAAAAAAATGCATTGAATCAGCGCTACACATTTTTATCTTGAGTAAGGCCACTGTTATGTTGTAAAAGCTTTACATAACATTCATCCTTCTTAAATTTGCATAAACTTAATTTTGTATATTCTGTTAATTTTAATAATCTACTTCCTTTCACCATCTTTCAATTTTGACAGCAAAATTTTATTAAGTTTTAAATATTAAATCCTAAATCTTTATTTTTAATTATTTCATTTAAAATTTCATTTATTATATTCTATTATCTTTTTCCATTTCTCTGGTAAACTTTCATAAAATTACTGAAATCGTTTGCCAGAGAAACGAAATTCTAACTCCTATAGTTTCCCTTAATTTTTATTGCTTTCCATTCACCTCGCATCCCAAAAGATGCAATTTTTAAGAAGGTTTTGTTCCTTATCTCAAAACAGACAGGAAATTCCTTTCGACGTCATAGGAACTCCCACATAGCAAACATTCCTTTCTCCCCGCTTCTTAAGTGCGTTGCCATTCCATGGTGATAATCCTACTACAAAATCTTTTTCGCCGGAAGTGCTAGCGACAGACCATCTTTAGAAATATTCTGATTGGCTGACGTTGCCGAGATCGTTTCCAGATTTCGGCAGGCATTTTAAAAAAGAGTTCAGTTCGTTATTTTTGTCGAAAGATGCAACATCCATTTGGAGGGACAGGTTTCTTCTTTTTCTCGTCGTGGGGCCAGGGGCCCTACAGGCGTGTCCTGTGGTCGCCATGGACTCCTCTTAAACGTTTTTACTATTTTTTTCATTTAGCAATACACTCAATTTAATATCCAAGCAACTTTGGTAATCCTGTGTGAGCGGTCTCCGTTTTATTTAATTTTGATACTCTCCGTTGGAGAAGCTTCAAACTGCCAAAATATTTTATAGCACTGTGTGAGCTATTTCTACTCTTCAATTTAGATGCTTTTCTTTGAAGAATCTTCATGTTACTTCAATAATTTATAGCACCTGCGCAAGCTGTTTTCAATATTCAACTTTAATGCTCTTTGAAGAAAATCAATATAAAAACGACAATATTATCCGCATCTAATTAATTAATACTTCTTCATTATTTCCCGGGAATTCGTATTCTCAATCAGATAATGACTTTATGTGATCCAGTCATCAAGCTCGTTATGGAGTAATTCGTAAATATAGACAATATCCGTTTGTCAGGATTCTCCATTTGTTTTATCTACCATCGACGCATTCCTCTTATAACTCTATTATCACTTTAGACTCTTCACTTGGAATCTATAACTTACTATAATAGGATTAAAACTCAGCATGATTAGACGTTCATCAAAAACATATTTCAAATAATTAAAATGTTACATGTCATACATGAGTATGTACTTGACAATTTATTTAAAATAATGCATCAATATTCTCACAATATATTATGTTATACCGGATCCGGAATCACAATGTTGAATAATGTTTAATAAATAATATTTATGTGTAAACCGTTCTTATTTATTGTGGTGTGCTATTTCTTGCATCAAATGGGGTGAGTAATAACAATTTTCCTTATTTACGTTTAAAGAGTTTCCTTTTCAAATTTAATTTTAATCTAGTTACGACGCGTACTAATTTACCACTATACGATCAAAGCCATAGTGTGATTTCGGGGAATGTGAATTGAATTTGTTTCGATCAAATTTTCTTTTCGAATTGTTTCAATTTACATATCCCGGAATCTCACTTAACAGCCACCATACAATGAAATATAAAAAAACACAATTTCATTTAAATTTGGTTAATGTATTTCTCGCTAGATGTCGTTATTGCCATTAAAGAAAGTTGAGCCATAGCATATGATAAAGATGAAAATAAGCACTTGTCAGTCACCTCTTGACGACTAAACTTGAAAAACTGGCGATTAAAATTATGGAGAGAACTGGACAAATGCAGGATTTTCCAAATTAGATTTTGCCAAAGAATCGCGAAAAAAACCCCTGTGAATTTTGTCAAAAGATTGGGGGAAAATGAGAATTTTGTTAAAAGATCGCAAAAAGAAAAAACACAAATTTTGTCAAAAGATTGTGAAAAAAAAAAACGTGATTTTTGTCCAAGGACTGTGAAAAAATAGGAATTTTGTCAAAAGATCGCAAAAAACGTGAACTTTGTCAAAAGATCGCTAAAAAAACCCACAAATTTTATCAAAAGATCGTGGGAAAAAAAAAACATGAATTTTGTCAAAAGATTGCGAACCCCCACCCACCTGGGAAATTTGTCAAAAGATCGCGAAAAAAACATACTATCATCAAAGGATTGAGGAAAAAAAACATACCACAGAAAAACACAAATTTCATTATAGGATAGCGGAAACATGCGAATTTCGTTATAGGATCACGGAAAAACACAAATTTTGTCAAACGGCTGCAAGAAAAAAAAAAAATAATAAAAATACATAATTAGCACTGGGAGGGGATCCTCCCTCCCCCTCTTCTGCAACCTTTCAGAAAATTTGGTGTGAATTTTTTTTTTTTTTTTTTTTTTTAAATCACACCTGCTAGTAAGTGGATTTTTTATCACCAGTTTATTGTCAGATCTTAATTCTAGACAAATAATTAAAAAAAAAAGGGGGGGTGTTACTTATGTCGTTAGCTACATAAGCATGTTGTGTATAACTTTGCTGTTAACTTACTTTTAAATTAAAAATAGATTGGAAATTAATATCTCAAGTTTATTCAAAACAATATGAATTAAAATATTTTTATTTAGTACATAAATTACTTCTTTACTGTAAACTCATATTTTTTAATTAAATATTTAGCAACATAAATGTACTTACTGGCTACTAAAGAAATTATTCTCACTAGCCAGTAACTGGCTACTACAAAAAATCAGCCTACCGGCCAGTGGCTTGTCTACTAAGCAAAATTCCTTATTTTCATCTTTAGCATATGATATAAAGAAGGCATATTCATATGCTTATAACATGCGAAGTTAATCACCAGAAAGTGTTGCGATCTACAATCGAAATTCTGACCGATCGTGCAAACCGTGAACCAAAACTCTGACCATCTGGGCAGGGTAGAAATAGTTTGATTTTTACTCCTTTATTGATGAATTTCAGAAGCAATTTTCTATTCTTTGACACTGCAGCTCAAACTATAACAGAATTCTTGTTTGTTTTGAAAGTGTTTAATAATTCGAAGATTTTCAGGTATATGCTCGAAGGTTGCTAAATATACACCATTTTGCATAATTAGAACATTGTTCAGTTCAAAATAGCTTCTTATCAGAAAATATTATCCTGTTAAAATTTTTGTTACCATGCCACTTCATCAATGTCTTGTATCTTTGAATCCTTTTCACTATGTGTGGCAGTCAGAAATTTTCTTTTGTGATAAGACTGAAAACCCAGGTATTCATTTATTAATAACTTGCATAGTTCTATGACATATTCTCTTCTGTAACCATTTTATTTGCAGAATGTTGTGGATTTCTTCACTGATGGGACCTTTTCACTATTTCTTTTGATGCACTTCTTTTGTACAAGCTGAACGTGAATGACCAGACTTAGGTCGACCTTTACAGCTATTAGTATCCAATAATTTATTTATAGTTCTATATCCATGTCCTATTAAAAATAAGGCAATTTAATTGCTTAAAGATTTTACTTGCAGAAAATGCATCATCAAAGAGCTGTTTAATAATCATCTTTTTACCTTCCATCTTTAACTCTATCACTATGTCCTGGGGTCCACGCGGACCCCAAGCACTTTGAACAAGTTGTCAAGAATATGTTAAAATTAATGTAAAATTAATGTAAATTTAATATTTTTGGGTTTAAATAATAAAATTTATTATAAAAACATCAGAATAAGCATTAATTATTTTTAACCTAACTAAATAAATGAAAAAAGTACTTTATAAGATATTTAAACCATATTAAACATGTGTATTATAGTATGGGGTCCGAGAGGACCCCAAGTCACAACAGGGCATGTTTCGATAGGACATAGTGATAGGGTTAAAAAAAATTCTAAATTTTTACTTCACACAAAAATTACCTGCACTAATAGAAAATTGACAATCGCAGAAATAAAGAGATTCACAAATGATTAAAAAATAATTTTTATATTTTGGAGCATAACAGTACTTTGTTAGCCTGCCTATAATAGCTAATGAGTTACAATATTTGGACATACACAAGACGTGTTCAGGATGAGAGATTCAAATTATTAAAATTTAATTCTTATTTTTTGGAGTGTAACAGTATTTTGCAGCCACTTTGTAACAGATAATGAGATACATAATTTGTATGTATCATGTGTGGAAAGAAAAAGAAAACAGGGCAAAATTTATAACAATTTCAAAAAGTTAAAGTCATTATATTAATTTAATAAGCTAAGTATTTTCTCGCAGTACTTTGTTAGCCAGCCTATAATAGCTAATGAGTTACAAAATTTGGACATACACAAGACGTGTTCAGGATGAGAGATTCAAATGATTAAAATTTAATTCTTATTTTTTGGAGTGTAACAGTATTTTGCAGCCACTTTGTAACAGATAATGATATACATTATTTGTATGTATCATGTGTGGAAAGAAAAAGAGAACAAAGCAAAATTTATAACAATTTCAAAAAGTTAAAGTCATTATATTAATTTAACTTACCTTCTGGTAATGAATCTTTATATTCATTTAATAAGCTAAGTATTTTCTCGCAGTATTTATTAACAAGAGTATTGTGGAAAATACTACTTTCATCAAGCCATTTATGAATGATGAATTCCTGTAAGATAATAAAAAGCAACTTTATAACATCAAACAGTTTATGACATCAACAAAATTTCATAACAGATTGAATCAGAGCTATGGGGAGAAGACTAGAATAATAACTATTATCAAGGCTGAGGATTTGGGCACCAACCTTACAGGTGCTTCCAAATAACTGATTTCATACATCATTAATGATTTTTTTTAAAACTTGCATTCAATTACGATTGTTCCATAAAATAACCACATTTCAAAAAGGTTTCCATTTCAAAGATTTATAACTTTTTAAGCTATTTGATGTCATCAAATTTTCCAAAAATTCAAATATCATATATACAGAATGTCTCAGTACCAGATTTACAAATTTTAACACTATTACTGGCCATTTTCTACCGATGTCAAGTGACACTTTAAAAATATTTTGATTTATGATTATTTCTAATTTTTAAGTCTAAAGCAAACACATTTATTTTTAATACATTAAAAACTTATTTTTACATTTATTGTATTTAAGAATTACAAATAAAATAAACACAAATCAAAATTTTAAAAGGTGTCTTTTGACACTGGTAGAAATTTTGTTACGGGGTAAGAACACTACAAGATTTTTTTTTTGTATAGGAAACCAGGGTTGCAATCAATTTATTCAGTCAAAAATACGTCTCACTCCAGTGCATAGCCAAACTTTTGTTCATAACTTTAATAATAAAGATATTTTTAATAAAATTTTCAACAGATTTATCTTGCTTTGTCTGAAATGATATGATGGTGAAAGGGATGGAAGCAGCCACCATTCACATCCACATAGCGAAGCGATAAACCAGATGCTCCATATTTCAGATTATAGTTGACATTGCATACAATGATACTAACCAAAATATTGTGCAATTACAGCATTTCCAATAAGTAAATCACATTTTAAACAAAGCAAGATTAGTTTGTTGAAAATTTCCTTAAAATAACTTCATCATTGTTAAAATTATGAAAAAAAATACAGGTTTAGATTGGAATGAGACACCTGTATTTTCAACTGAATAAGTGGATTTCGATAGTAGTTTCCTATACAAAAATTATTTGTTGTTTGCTCTACCACCTCTTAAAGTGTGAAAATCTGGAAGTGAAGTACACTGCAGATATCCATGCTAGATTGCATTTTTCCTGTACAAAAACTATGATCAATTTGCAATTACTTGAATTTTTATTATGAGTTTACAGTCGAGGGCATCAAACTGCATCACAATACGGGCCTCACTCTGCCTTGATCGAGTACTGACTGTTATAAAAATTAAGCTTTATCATACCAATGAAATATAACATTATATAAGAAATTATTTTCCCCTAAATAAAACAATTTGATGATAGAAAAAAAAAGTAAAAGTATTTGTTGATAATACTTAATATAAATATTAACCTGATATAATATGGTCTGTTACAAACATACAGATTACTTTTAAATAACACTGACATGTCTTTATTATTTAAAAATAATTACCATACTATTTATTAGGTTGTCCCATAATATTAGGTTGCTATTATATTTAGTAGTTTGCTATTTATTAGGTTGTTCGTTCATTTTTTACAAAAAATAAACCATGCAAAATTTTGAAAACAGCAAGATTTTATTGAAATATATATTGTCCACTCTGTTCAATAACCTTCTTCCATCTTTCCGGAAAAATTGTGATTTGCTGGCAAAATACTTATCGAGATGATTTTTTAATGACATTCAAAGAGTTACATTTTTTTTTTGGTGACGGGAATTTTTGAGAGAAAAAAAACAAATAGTAGTTGAACAGACCAATGTCTCGAGAATACCGGAGAGTAGGACAAAACGTGCCAATCGAATGCAAGGAGAGTTTTTTCGAACAGCCAAAGATATGTGTGGCCTGGCATTGCCATGTGGAAGACAACACCTCATCTGTTTGTTAATTCTGGGTGTTTCTTGACTATTACTGCCTTCAGTCCTTTGAGTTATTAACAGTATTTTCCAGAGTTGATGGTCTGGTTTGGTGGAAGTAGCTCATAATAGAGAGCACCCTTCCAATCCCACCAAATAGACAGCAAAACTTTCTTCAAGTCCACTTTAGCGACAAGAATGGGATATTTGCCTCAGCTGGACCAGGATCATTTGCATCCTGTCTTGTCATAAAGTATCCTACTTCGTCCCCAATGACCAAATTTTTCAAAAAAGGATTTTTTTGTGTGTGTGGTGTTGGAGAAGCAAGATGCAAATATGGAAATGCAGTCTAGAATATTGCATGATTATGCACTGTTGTTAACGGGATGTTCAGACACTCTGTGATCTCTGTACCAGTATACCAGTGTCTTTCATCCACTAAGACCTTGATGAAATCTGTATCTGTAGTGGATGATCACCTGCTGCATTTTTGATCTTCAATGCTAAAATCCCCAGCTCTGAACAATCACAGCATGGTCTGAACAATCACAGCATGGGCTAAACAATCACAGCATGGTCTCCATATAAACCAAAAATCTCTGTTGCAGTTTTCTTAGCCCCAAAGCCTTTTTTGAAGAATTGCAACATCACATGCCGAAAATGTTTCCTCTTCTTATCCATTTTTCAGTGTGCACTCAAAAACAGTGAAGCATTTTATATGCGAACAAAATACACTGGAAGAGAAAAGAGATGTAAACATGAAAAAACAAAAAATGCACTATCTTCTGTTCTGTTGCCTAGCAATGCCATTCACATGCACTGCAAAAGAAAATTTTGGGAAACCTAATAGATTAACTGTTAAATTGGAACAGGTAAAATTGTATTTTACAATCCAATCTAAGAGCACATCTATACTATCTATAATATTTTTTCATCAGTGATAAAAGGAATAGTAATTCAGATGCTAATAATAAAGTATGATACAAGTATTTTTATAATTTATTTTCATGTTTAAATACAGGTAACAATAATAAAACTTACTAAATAGGGTATGACTAAATCAGGTTCAACTTCACTTAAGTAATTTAATACTTGAGCTCGATTAAGATTTTCTGTTTCTGCCAGGTCATCTGTGAAAATCTTAAAAAATAAAAAATACAATTTTAACATAGTCGTTATATTTTCAAAATAATAATAGTAACAGGAACAACATGTTAATAAAAATAAATTTTACAACACATAAATGGTAAGATGATTAAAGACATATTAGCCTACTTCACGAAATTACCTTAACACTAGAAAGACGGGGAATTTTACTCAAATTTTATAAAAAATATTTCCCATCAGAATTTTTATTTTAAATTATTAACTTATTTATTTAACATGATTTTTTACTTTGGGTCTTTTAAACTAGTCTTTTAAAGAAATTTCTGGTTCCAAACGAAATATATTTATTTGGTAGCAGTCAAAATGACCGCTCACCGTCTTTCTAGTGTTAACAATTAACTTTTACTGAACTGGTGCCTTTTTTGGAACTAGCAACCCTTTTTTTCTAGAATGAATACTAAATTGTCATTTTAGGAATTGAAGCATAATTTTTTTTTTTTTTTTTCATAATTAGAGAGTAAATTGTTAAATAATGATTAATTTCTAGCATTGTTAACAATTTGATAGTAAGTGCAGTGATTAATAATTTTAATAACTGTAAATATCAATAGTATTTAATATAGTTTTAGATCATTATTATAAAATATTAATGTATGTAACATTATTGTAAACTACTAAAGAAAATGAATGCAGTTTTTATAATTACTCTAATTACACTAACTAATAATTATAATTACAGCTTTAAAACATAGATTATGTTAGCAATTAGAGGTTTAATTGTTTTAGAAATCTAAAAGTATTGGTAGCTAGTCCATATGTTAATGCAGGGGGAAAAAAATCATAAAAATTCGATTTAAATAAAAAAAAATCTCATTTAAATAAAATAAATCTGATTTTTTATATACTTTTTTAAAAATCGTGATTTTTTTACTCTCTAGTTTCAGTTCACTTCATATATTACAAGTGATGTTTACAGTTTACTACACCAAAAAATTTCTTAATATTCTACGTATATTTAAGTGTACAAAAATAAAAGTAAAATAATAATAATAATAATAAGAGAGAAATTGCAAAAACCTTTAGGCCATCCTCTGGATGTTCTTTCAAAACCCATCTAGCAAACTCAAAGATGAGATCCAAATGCTCCCCTCCTGTTCATAAAAATATACATATTTATAAATATAAGAATATACTTAAGAAATAATGTTACAGAATTGGTAGGAGTTTAAGAGAGTTGTTAATAAAATTTGAAAATGCTAATTATTGAATTTTAAATACTGTGAGTCATATTTATATAAATATCAATAATATTTTAATATCATATTTCAAATGAAAATCAAGTTTCAAAGTAATTGCTTAAAAGGTGCAAAGGCCAACATAGTGAAAAAGATTCCAAGCTGGGACTCGAACCCGGGACCATCAGTATAGTGCAATGATGTTCTACCGACTAAACCACTTGGAAGATACCCAGCAAGGAAAATTTCTCACTATTTATAGTGAGAAATTAGTGAATAAAAAAGTGAGAAATTTTCCTTGCTGGGTATCGTTCCAAGTGGTTTAGTTGGTAGAACGTCAGTGCGCTATACTGATGGCCCGGGTTCGAGTCCCGGCTTGGAATCTTTTTCACTATGTTGGCCTTTGCACCTTTTAAGCAATTATTTTGAAACTTGATTTTCATTTGAAATATTGTATGCAAGGCGAATGTTTCCCTCTGGAATAATTTCTATGTATTAATATTTTAATATCAGTTCCATGAGATCGTATAAACTACAATGAATCAATGTGTAACTTTCACTTTTCTATATTTATTGAAAAAATATGCTGTTGAAAAAACTACCGAACAAAACTCGGCCTACCAGGTATTATGAAAATATTAATACAACTATAAGCAAACATATAATTTTATACAAAACATACACAACCTTTAAACATGAAACAAGTCAATGTCGTGTAAAAGTGCTACAGCTAACCCATTAAAATTTCAAAAGGTTGGACACAATCATAAAAATATGCTTTTCTCTATCAAAATATTTTTTCATACAACACTTGAAAGTTGCAGTCATATTAATTTTCATTAGCAATAATGTCATGCTTGACGTTAAAGCAGGGCCGGCACAATAGCGTGCAGGGCCCTGGACAAAGCACTTTGTGGGGCTCTACGTCCATGACTGCAATATTGCAGATCTCGACTAATAAGATTTATTTATACAAGACTGATTTAAAACAATTTTCGTTAACATTTGTGGTGACATTTCAAAAGAACATATTTTTTACTTTCTTCTTTCTAAAGGAAAAAGTATTGCAATCAAAATTTTTTTTTTACATCTGGTTTTTGACAGATTTACGTGTTTTAGGGGTCAGAGATACCGAAAAACATGTTTATACAAAATGCCTGCCAGTCCATCCGTGTCTCTGCTTTGTATCATTGAAAAGTGCATGAAGTTATGCATAGAATTGAAACAAATTTTTTGTGTATGTTTTTGGCTATGACCAATAGGTCCTCCCTTGAATTTGAAAATATTCCGCCACAAGGGGCCTCTCTTATAGGGATTTTTGCACCACTTTCATTATTATACCATCGAAAAGAGTATGAAGTTATGCATAAAATTGAACAAAATTTCATGTGTATGTTTTTGGCTATGGCCAGTAAGTCCCATGTGAATTTGGTATTTTTCATAGTTCTATTGTACATCGGCTGTTCATGCAGTGATGAGCAATTCACATCCATGATCCAGCTAACCCAACAATTCTCAAGCAGCTTATGTACAACAGAATAACGAAAAAAATTCATTTAATTAAATACTAGCAAAAGCCACAGCTTTGCTCGCGTAATAGTTGAAATATCCATGTGGTTAGTGTTGACTCTAAGCCGCTTGCCCTTTTTATTTCTTTTTTGCATCCAACGACTCTTTCAAACCCTCCCGAAGCGCCCGGCTGTCCATTTTAACATGCCCGATGCACCCGGATGCCCTTTTTAACACTCCCTATGCGTCATGTGGCAATTCAATTGATCCCAAGAAAATATAACAAATTCTAGGGACTCTAAACGAATCAGTTCAAAATATTTTTTGTGAATAAGGTACAAGTGTGTCCTTTTTGAAAAAAATGTGCCCTTTTTCAGAATAGTGTTCCCTTTTTGAAAAATGTACCCTTTTTTTAGAATAGAAAAAAAGGGTACATTTTTCAAAAACCCTTTTTGAAAAAACCTGCCCAGCGGACCTTTTTTCCTAGAGTTAATACATATATTTGTGTGTAACTTTTATTGGAAGAAATTATACAGTTAGGAATAATTCAAAAATTACTAATAAGCCACAGATTAGCCATAGTATCCTAGGTGATCATTTATTTGATTTTCAATGATATGAACCTTTGCTTCGGAGTCGATTATGAAACATTAGCTCCTTATTACTTACAAATACAGTTTTCAAATTAAAATGTATTAGTCATAAACTAAAAGTGCAAATATTGCCATATATAAATCTTAATTATACCTTTCAATCACTGCAAGATTCCTTAAAATTAATAAAATAGTCAAGTTCTTGAGAATTGAATGAGTGATTTATTCTTCCTGTTTTTGCAAAAATTATTTTAGATATTGGAATGTGACAAACTGCAGATTGTAGCCAGAAACATTTCCCATCTCCCCCTGATAAGTATAGCGCTGGCTATGCAACTTTTTCTGTGTGTATTAAGGAAAGATAGATAAAAAAAAAAATGTTATTTTTGACTAATCTTTTGCCATCTAAATAGTCGAACAGGGTTCCTACGCAATTATGGTAAAAAAATTCCCTGACTTTTACAGGTTTTCCCTGACCTTTCTCAATAAAAATTCGCCTTATATATTGCTGTAAAACCCTTCACAATGGACAACTTTAATCTAGATAAATGTTAAACAAAAGCAGAGTTTCCCCCAGGTTTTAAAAAAGGCAGGATGCTTCTTGTAGGAAAAGGGTATTTTTGTATTCCGAAGGGCATGTTTTGGATTCTTAAGGGCATTTTTTAAAAAAAATTTAAAGGCATTCTTTTGATTTTTAAAACTACTTTTAATATTTAATAGACAGGACGCTATTTTAAAGACAGCAATGAGTCAGTTTTTATTATACAAGTAATTTTTTTAATAAATAAAGGAGTAAAAGCACTTTTTTCAGCTGGGGGCAACAAGGGTGCTAATGTTTTTCATCAGGGGCAAGAGGGGTGCTATTTTGCAAACGTAAGGGCAGGCATGGTGCAGCATCCTGCTGAAACTGTCTAGGGGAATCTCTGCAAAAGTATGTGCTGTATGAATTTCTGATTTGTAATTATTTTTCATATTATGCTTTATTATATAGTTTGCATAAATTTTATATAAAAATTTTAGATTGGATGAATAATTAATTCAAAATTTCTTCGTGTACGATGATAACTGAGATTCTGATGGAAAGTAGTATATAAAAAAATTCCTTAACTTTTCCTTGATCACTTCAAATATTTAAACATTTCCCTGACTTTGCCTAAATTTTTTAATTTCCTGACTTTTCCCTGACCCGTAAGAGCAGTGTCGAATGAACTTTAAAATACCGTATATTTTCATGTATAAGCCGAGTATACAACTTTTCAGTGAAAAATAGTGCAAATTGGGAAAGTCATATATAAGCCAATGATAAATAAAGGTGATGAAAAGTTCAGCGAATGAAAACTTAGCACATTTTTTTTGTGTAGCTAATAGAAAAAAATTACCTTCCCGAAATTATTTATAATTATTTATATCTCCTAGAAATCTTCAGTAGATAGATCCCTTTGGCTTGCTTCTGTTCTTCAAAGGAGCTACTTCTGTTCTTCAAAAATCGAACTTTTTCTAAATGAATCATGTAAAGACAGACTCCATTGAAAATGGACTAGATGGATGTCATCTGCTGAAGCAGTTGTGACAAATGGCCAAATAAAATAGTTCACATCGTTGCTGTCTCTGAATGGAGAAAGAAGCTTGGCTTAAATTACCAAGAACTGATTGTCCGATCTTTCAAAAAATGTTGCTTCAATAATGCGATGGATGGAACTGAGGATGATGCAATTTTTGAAGAAGATGGCGATGATGAATGATACTGACGATATTCATCCTGATGTCCCAATGAAAGCAATTTTAAGGAGTTGCTTCAAAATTCTGATAATGAATTGGAAAGTATGTGGTCATTGGTGACCTTTTCATCATAAAAAAAAAAAAACGGAGTATAGTATTTTTTTTTTTTAAATTAAGTCTTTTTTATGTTTTTATAGTTACCATCTTTTCATTTTAGAATATCAAATTTGGAAATTTTCTTAGACTGATGTATAAGCCGACCCCCTCATGTTGCAACCAAAAAAATGCCCAAAAAGTCTCAGCTTATACACGGAAATATATGGTGGATGTTTTTCATAAAATCACAGACACACACTCCAATTACATGTATACATGGGGTCTAGAAGCAGAACAAAACAAAAGCGGTCAGATAATTTCAATAACTTTTTTATATTTTCAGAGACTACTAAAAAAAAAAAAAGAATCATAAAAACTACTCATAGTAATTTTTTTAAAGACTACCTAAATGCTGCAAATATTGAATAGTCCTTTCATGCCCTTTCAAAGGTGAATCTGGCTTTTTAGCTTGCCGCATCAGGAGCTCCAAAGCTATAAAATAAAAACTACATGCATTTTTCCATGAATAATGACTTTTTTTTTCATAAAACTTGACAGCTTAAAATGATAAGATATGACATTCTTTAAGAAAAATAAAATATTTTAATAAATAAACAAGCAATTATATTGCAGTTTGAATTATTTTTAAATTATTTAATTAAACAAGGTAAAAACACATTTTATGCTCATTCAGAAGCAGTCTAGAATAGGAGAAGCAGGGGAGGGGAGAGGGAGAAGATTAAGGCTAGTGGGAGAATAAAATACTAGTAAATTTTAAAATTTTCGGAATGTAACAAAGACTTTACAATTTCTGTAGGAATATTAAAAATATCTGTCATTCTTGTATTAAATAAAATATTTTAATCTACATACATTAGTTTTCACTAACACTTTGTGGCTCTGTCACTACTTTAAATTAAATTATGATTATATGTTGAGAAAACAATTTAGAAGTCCTGAATAGATAATTTAAATAATGCCTTTTTTTTCTTTCCTGTTGCCATATCTTAAAAAAAGACAGAACAAAAATTATAATTATTTTTAATAAACTCACTATTTTCAGCTTTCTACCAAGCATAAATCAAAGAAATGAATTTTTCATAATTGGGGCTCATAGCAAATTAAGGCATTGTAATTCAATTTTTTTTTAAACGACATAAATTGCATACATGAAATTAGACAATTTTTATGATAAAAATTGAGTGCCTGTATAAGAGTGTTTTATAAAAAAACTATTTTTACTTTTACACTTATTTATGAGATTAATATTTTATGGCATCCTAGTTGATCATTTCTTTACTTATCATTGATGCCAACGTGGGATGGGGACATGATAATTAAAATGGCATTTTAAGTTACTATTTTTCCTGCACTTCCTTTTTCTGTTATCTACAGCATTTTGAATAACTTTAATACTTGGAAATTATTATATATTATTTTTGTTTCAGCTGAATTTAGACTGAGTAGTTTTCAATACAAAAAGCTATTCAATACAGAAAGCTGACACATTTTCTTTTAAAAGCAGATGTTGGAAATATTACAAGAGAGACATAAATTATTGTGAATAAATAACAGTAATTTAAGAATTAAAATAACATGAAAAAATAAAATACTTGAGATTATTCTTAATAATTCCAACAGAAAAATGTAGATTTCTTTCCTTCTACTCTTATTACAATATACTAACTACTATTTTCAATAACTACAACAGAAAAAATATACATTTATTTCATTCTACTCTTAAAAACAATATAATCTTAAATTTCATCTCAAAGACTATCTAATATGTACATTTTTGGTTAATCACAACTAAAAAAAAAAAAAAAAAAGGTGCAAGTAGGTCTTGTACCTTGAGGGTTCTGTACTATTATGTCAGATTATTGTAAAGCTTAGTAAGTACCTAGTTAGTATGTGTTGTATTGCATTGTAAAGCTGAAATTCATTTACTTATCTATTAACTCTTAACCAAATTTGTTAGTAATGATTGAAGGAAGAATGGAATAAACATTAGGGTGGAGCGAAATTTTTTTTTTCTTCAAATCAAAATTGGCCGGGGTGGGAAAGGTGCTCTATCAGATCCTCATTCTGAATATAAAATATTTTTGAAAAATATTAATATTAAATACTGCCCCAAGGTCATTGAATATTGAGAAAAAACGTAAAAGCGCTCGCCTGTGGAAAAAAAAAAAATTCTTTTCCTAATCAAAATGGGGCGGTGTGGGAAAGTTGTTCTATCATATCCTCATTCTGAATAAAAAATATCTTTTAAAAATATTAATATTAAATACTGCACCAAGGTCATTGAATATTGAGAAAAAACGTAAAAATTGTGCATTTTCCCATTTTTTTTCCCTCAAATATTCAAACTATTTTATAAACTTAATTTAAAAGGATGATCATCGAATTATTATTATAATTATTATATATTTATAGTAAAATTGTGTAATATTTATATCAAATTCCCTATTATTATACTAACTCAACGACTATATTTTTTTAAAATATATGAAATTTGGGTAATTGTAAATGTTTTACATATTTTACTTAACCTGTGTAAGAAAATATAATTTGAAATTATTCTTAAAGAACTATAGTAATAAGGTAAAAATAATTTACTGTTTTATTTATAAGCAGTGAAGTTACCATTTTATAGTAGTCCATACTGTTTTTTGGTTTCAAAAACTGGCATTTTTTTCCGAGACTCCAGACGTTTCAATGAATCCATGGCATCTCGAAGGACCACAAACAGCAGAAGAAGCCTCCGTAACAAGTCTGACACATCTTTCAGTGGCTTGATTGTGTCAAGGGAATAGTTTAATCTTAGGTAAGATGTCTTCATCTATTGCCTTTGGATTTAGGATACACTTTGTAAGAATGTTATGATCTAAGAACTTAGTTAATGGTGGTTATGTCACGGTCACTTCAGCCTAATTTATGAAATCGTTATAGTCTTTGGTCTCTCAGGTAACTTGATCGTTTGTTTTCGTGAAACTTTTATTATTCTGCATAGCATTATTATTCTCATTCATACTATATAAGTGTGGTACTGCACAGAATAATAAAATCTCGAAAGTCAAAAAACTCTTTACATACGTGATCTCAGGTAACTTGAACGTACCTAAAGAATGTCTTCACTTTCAAGATTTTATTATTATGCGTAGTGCCAACACATTTACATACTATGTAAGAGCTTTGGCACTACGCTGAACAATAAAATCTCGAAAGTCAAGAAATTCTTTACATACGGATAAATTTGGAAGCCAAAGTCTATATAGATTCTATAAATTGGGCTGAAGTGACCGTGATACAACCACCATTAACTAAGTTCTTAGACCATAATATTCTTACAAATTGTATCCTAAATCCAAAGGCAATAGATGAAGACATCTTACCTAAGATTAAACTATTCCCTTGTCACAATCAAGCCACTGAAAGATGTGTGAAACTTGTTACGGAGGCTTCTTCTGCAGTTTGTGGTCCTTTGAGACGCGTTGAGTTCATTAAAACTTGTCTGGAGTCTCGGAAAAAAAAGGCAGTTTTTAAAACCAAAAAACAGTATGGACTACTGTAAAATGGTAACTTCATTGCTTGTAAATTGCAATAGTAAATTATTTTTATCTTATTACTATAGTTCATTAAGAATAATTCCAAATTATATTTTTTACACAGGTTAAGTAAAAAATATAAAACAATTATCCAAATTTCATATATTAAAAAAAGTATAGTCGTTGAGTAAGCATAATAAAAGCGAATTTGATATAAATATTACATAATTTTACTAAAAATTTATAATAACAACAATGATAATTCGATGATCATTCTTTTAAATTAAATTAATAAAATAGTTTGTATATTTGAGGAAAAAAATAGGAAAATGCACAACTTTTACGCTTTTTCTCAATATTCAATGACCTTGGGGCAGTATTTAATATTAATATTTTTCAAAGATATTTTTTATTCAGAATTAGGATATGATAGAGCAACTTTCCCACACCGCCTCATTTTGATTTGAAAAAAAAAAAAAAATATTTTCCATAGCCGAGCGCTTTTACGTTTTTTCTCAATATTCAATGACCTTGGGGCAGTATTTAATATTAATATTTTTCAAAGATATTTTATATTCAGAATGAGGATCTGATAGAGCAACTTTCCCACACCGGCCAATTTTGATTTGAAGAATTTTTTTTTTCTCCATAGGCGAGCGCTCCACCCTAATAAACATCCCATTGTGAGTCAGTCACTATAAAAGTAACACAAAATTCTAAACTAATGATTTTCGGATTTTGTCCTTTACATGAGCTACAAACAAGACTTTCCTTCGTGCTACATTTCAAAATACTAGGTCAACAGGACCCTATAGGTTTTGAGAGTGAGTTTGTATGAAAAACTCTGTTTTAAAGCAATAACTCTTTATGGTGTTGAGTTAGAAGATCAAAATTTTTACAAAACAACAGGACTGTGGACCCTATTATTTTATATTAATTTAAACTTGATACCTTCACACATTTGTGGGGGGAAAAAAACTGTGTTGACAGACAGATGGAAAATGATCATATAAGGGTTCCATTTTATACTTTTGATGTATGGAACTCTATAAAGCAAGAGATTTTTTTTTTCTCTCTGTGGATTTGTGTCAATAACATGAAATTAGGAAAATGACATCCTATTCAAGGATGATTTCAATATCTAATTGAATATTCCATTAGATATTTAGATTCAAATATCTAAAAACACAGCTGATAAAATGAAGACATTTCATATGTTTTCATTAAAAAACTTCAGTTAAAATAAAAATATTTAAAGGCCTAACACAGTGCTATTCAACCTTTTTAGCTTCCCTAAGTGGCATTTGAGCTCCCCCCAAAAAAAAAGAGTTTTGTGCAGCATTACACAACAATAATTGTTTTGGGGACACAAATACATTGTACTAACACTAGTGATAGTTGTCACGACAACAATACTAGAAAGTTTATAATAGACAATATAATAAAATAGAAAAATATCGAACAAAATAATGATTGACTGATTTTTTTAAAGAACTGCATTTAATATTTTAGCACACATCAGATAGAACATTATGATTAGCTATATAATATTATGTTTATCTCACTTGGATATGCAAAACATTTTTAATTCTTCTTGCAATGCATGGTAACAGTCCTTTATAAGTGGCCAAATGTATACCATATTAATGAGGTAATATAATATTATATGAGGACGCAAATTTCAAAACTCGATCTACCCCAAAAATAAAATTTTGGGAAATCGCAAAAAACCTCTGACTGCGTCCATTGGTTTTCATTGTACTGTTAGTCTCCGGTATCTTGGCATTTTAACTGCGGAACTTCAGACGATTCTATTCTGGATAATTGGTAAAAGGTTGTAATGTAATAGGGGGAATGGCATCCATAATTGGCACGCTAGCCTACATAGTGACAACCATAAGTGAAAATTTATTTTGTGAAAATATATTATTTATAAATGCATTGTAAAATTGATTATATATGGCCGTTTCTAATAGCAATACTTTTATTAATATTATGATATTTAAAAACGATGCCTCTGATAATAAAAATTATGATACTAAGGATCGGAATGATCTGTAAAAGCACATAGCCATATTTTCAACAATGGTAATTCTTTATATGTGTAAAATTAATGTAGGCCATTTCATAGTACTTTAGATATGAATTTATTAATTTTCTGATTAAAAAGATGTGTTTGAATTTTTAAAAAATGCCTAGATTATGTTAGGATGTATTCACTGTGTATATAAATCTCTCCCTTTTGTTTTCTAATTATATTTGAATATAAATCAATAGCTATTAGATGAGACTTTATTCAAGCAATATTTAAAGATGACTAAATGCATTAAGCAAAAAAAATCATGATAATTAAATACAATTAACCAACTCTCTATCCCATTTTAAAATAGTTACAATTTCTGATGATCCCAGTTTGTATATTTTTATTTTTATATATAGGATCATACAAATGCTTTTCAAGAGCTCGAAATTTCATACACTTTCCCTAAGATTAACTGGAGAATGAATTTATTTCCTTCTAATTCTCTTTTATTATCGCTATTTATTATATTTTATATTTATTCCGTTCATGCATATTGAGATATTTTTAATTATTATAGATTTCAATATTTTAAAGAATTTTATAAGTATCAGAAATGGATAACTGATTATTTCCGGAAATTTTTATTGGCTTTTCCATAGTACCTTTAAAAAATAGGGAGGGAGATAATTTTACGAAAAGATAATTTTATGTTTAATTAATCCCACGCTTTTAAAGGAAGGAGAAAAGTTATTCGACTTTTGTGCATTTTTTGCATTATAATAATTATTTGTTTATTTAATCAATAGATGGTACATTGATAGGAATAACTTGGAGCGTCACTCAGATTTTACACCTAGTGCCGGGTCACCATCTGAATTACCTTTACTGTGACTCTGTATGGTTGCAGCATTAAGTTAAGTGATTCTACAATTGTTTTCTACAACCATTATATTTTGAGAACGTACACTAGTTACGTGCGAAGAAACTTGGACGTTAATGTTAAACCCATGGGAGCATTCACTTCAAACATCTCACTTATATTGTAATATTTTTGTATAGTATAGCTGGGGTTGATCTCTAAACAGGGCTAGTTTTTACTTTTTTTGATTTAGATTGCTTTTTTTTTTTTTTTTTTTTTTTTTTTTTATGAGGACACTTTTAGAACCGATTCCGAAAGTGAAAGTAACTTTATATATTATAAAAAAAATTCTAAAAATCTTTGTAATAAAACTTTATAAAAATCGAAAACTAACCCATTTAGAGATCAACCTCAGCTATCTTATGCAAAAAAAAATCATTTAAAAATTTTAAAAGAACGCTCTCTTCCTCCTCAAAAAATTTCAGCACTTTTAAAATCACATTGCGCTCCTTGGAATGAATAATTTTCTTTTTTGTTAAGATGAATATAGTTAACAAAGATCGATAATAATAATAATAATCTAAAAGACAAAGAGCTAGGTCAACCTCAAACAGAAGCATATGCTATACGATCTGAAACAGTAAAGTCACTGAGTAAACTTGTACTGCAGATCCCTATTTCCGGGATTTGATGGATTGTCCATTCGCCAATTATGCACTTGTACTTGGCAACCTTTGACCCTGAAACTTCTGGCCAGAAATAGATTCTCCCAAGGCCATCAGCCAAGATACCAGAGCTTAGCAGTAAACCAAGATTATACAATGACAGAAATACACAATAAAACTAGTTTTTTTGTAGATCATACTGCTTTTCCGATGCAGATCCACCAATAAAATAGATTGACAGAAAAAACTCAATTTTTTCAATTTTGGATAAGGCGAGTTTTGAAACTTGCGTCATCATATATAGTCACACTACATATAAGTTTTCTTATTAAGTTAAATTAATTATTAAGTTTAATTAATTTAATTATTAAGTTAAATAATTCCAATAAGCTTAATAACCCATTTAATTATTAAGTTAAATTCATTTTTTTTTACTCAGTTTTATTTCTCAAATGCTGCTCCATTATCCAGAGCATTAACAGAACATGGTATTAATGAAAATCATTATCATTTTCCAGAAATAATCATAGCACAATTTTGGCTTTATGTGGTGTTTACTTTGTGGAAGACTCCATTACAGTACAAACTTCTAATAGAAAACATTAAAATATCAATCCTTTAAAAGAAATTTTTGATCCTTTGCCAGGTTGCAATTAATATAGAACCGGGCCACAGACGCATGTAGCCTGCAGGTTGTACAACCTTGGCCTAAGCCAAAAAATAAAAACAGAAGTCTTTTCACAAAGGGAAATTGTTTAAACTTTAAGTTTATGTAAGAAAAACAGATAAATTGAATCATATTTCTTTCTAAGTATGATTTTTTAATAACATTATAGATCATAACTCTATTATACATATATGTGTGTCTGTGTTTCCATAATTTTCTTTTTTTTAATGCAATTATTTTCTTCACACTTTGTTTGAAAACATTTTCTACCATAAGCTTAAAATTTTCAATTTACAAGATGATTAATTTTATATATGAAAATTTAAGAAGTAACTCAAGAAGCAATTAAAAAATCAATAATAAAAAATAAAAAAATAAATAATGAAAAATTTGTGAAATACCTTTTCTATGCATGCCTTTCTTGTTATATAGAATTATTAATTCATTATACTTTTGATGTGCTTTTAGAGCTCTCTCAGACTCATCAATATGACAGTAATTGTCTTTTACTCTTAATAATGAGGCAACTAATGCATCATTTGTCTAAAAATAATAATGATACTGAATAATTTAAAAATGCAAAGTGATTTTTAAGAAAATGAAACATATATATTTATGATAAAGCACATAATACTAAATTACAATTGATAACAATAAAATTAAATATAAGCAATAAAAAAAAAATCTGAAAATTAATAGAGATTCTAATTATGCATCAGAATGGCCTTATACAGCTGTTCATTTTTACAGCCATAAAATAAAAGCATTTCGAAAAGTCTCAATAAAGCGTCTCTTTTTCATTTTTGAGGTAACAATTTTCTGAACGAAATAAAATTTTCTGTCACAAATTGTCTGCCAGAATTTAACCAAGTGATACTCAAAACTACATCCAATGAATTTTTAGCACAGCTGCCACATACAGCTAAAAATAGATGCTCCATCACTGAAAATGAGGATGGCAACTTTTGACAGATTATTAAAGTTTACTGAGAAGAGGGATAATTTTATTTTGTGCCTGGAATATCTAAAATTGGTAGGGTAAACATCCATTATCACTCAGACAAACAAACTGTCCTCAGTATAAAAAAAGGGGGGGGGGGGGGCTCTAGAAAAAGACTTCCTTAACAGACCCCAGTCTAGACATAGAAAACACACAGGGTAAGTGAGAAATCTTCAATCCAAGCCCAGGGTGACTTTTTTAATTTTACCAATTTTATTGAATATGTAATTCAATGTGCAGTTGTTAGATATGAAAGTGTACATATATCATTTAAGCCAGCCATATTCAACCTTTTTTTTTTCTTGCAGGACCCTCTAATAAGTGAGTCAGCCCACTTAATGTAGTAAACATACATATGTTTGAGACATTAAGCAGACCACAACACACTTTATCAAAGGGTAAAAAAAACAAGTGGGTAAGTGTGATCACAGATCGCACAGAGGGTTTCGTTTAATATTTATCTCAAAACACTTTAACCTTTTGAAAAATCTGTTAGTTCCACATTTCGCAACCAGGGGCGCACTCCATTCTAAACAAACCTTTATCCGAACGAAACTCCGTTTTACATACTATGCGTATATATATTAGTCTAAGGGATTGGGCCCATAGCACCCGAGATAAGTAGGCGCCCCTGGCGGTAAAAAGTGGAACTAAAATATGTAAGGCTATGGTGCATAATATGAAAGAATGGTCAAAGGGGTGTCGTCAAAAGTTGGAAAAGTGCTCCCCGGGTGAAAAGGGCGGAGGTTAGAAAAATTGCTTAAAATATACAAGATAGAGCCCGGAGGAGTAAATAATATAATACTTTTTGAAAATTTTATGATTTGTCATGTGGTCTGAGGTATTCAGCTATACCTATGCAAAAATTCATGTCTCCAACTTAATTAGGGGCTGTCTTAGAAAGAATTGCTTAAAATACATATGTGGTAGCTCAAAGGGTTAAACGTAAGACTTTTTCAAGATTTAATGATTTGTCGCCTGGCCTCAGGTGTTCTGTTATAGGTATGCAAAATTTCAAATCTCCAATTTATAAAGGGGCTCAGTTAGAAAGAATTGCTTAAAATACGCATGTGGGATCCCAAAGGGTTAAATGTACGACTTTTTCAAAATTTTATGATTTGTCGCATGATGGTGTCAGGTATAAGTATGCAAAATTTCAAGCCTCCAACCTAAATCGGTTGTCACTTAGAAAGAATTGTTTAAAATACACATGTAAGAACCCAAAAGGTTAAATGTACGGCTTTTTCAAAATTTTATGATTTGCAGTTAGATGTGAGGTGCTCAGCTATAAGTTGTGACGTGAATATTAGAATATTCACAAATTGTTGTGATCGTATTTTGGAAATAGTTTGTTGTAAAAAATTCTTCTTTTAGAAATGGAGACAATAACCCTACACTTAGTTCTTTTAGGTCATTTTAAAAGGAGAAAATTGAAAAGATCTTACTTGAAACAAGCAGTGTTGAGGAAGAGACAGGAACTACACTTTCTTGAGATTAAATCAATCTTTATTTAAGTATATTTTTAGATGAAGATGAATATTTTTCAATTTTGATCACCCGTAAATTGTTCTTGAAAATACCAGCACTTAGATTAAAAAAATTCCCGAGAGAATATCGCATATGAACACTAAAGAACAAAAACTTCGTTGATAAAAAAAAAATGGCACAACTACAACCAGATATCGACATCGTTGTTTCTGACATCCCGTCAGAACTTTAACTGCCTAAAAAAATTAAGGGAGACAGTATATATACATCGCTACGGGGCCCGTAAAAGTAATTAAGCGAGAGGTTTAAAACAATTGATCAAATTCAAAAGCCACCGGTATTCGGAAAACAAATGAGAAAGCGAAACCAAAAGTAACGCAATCTAATTTGTTCGTGAAACGAAACGTCACTCGTTTGAAATCATAGCAAGCACCCGTTTTCTACTGAGCATGCGCACACTTACAGCCTCGGATGGAACACGGAGAGAAAAAGGAAGGGAAGAATAATGAATGAATGGCGTGCGTATGCAAGCACTGGGGGAAAGCCAACTTACAGGTCTACGCTAAGGTTGTCAGCGAGAGAGACGGGAGAAAAAGAAAAGAAACAAAAAAAAACAAAAGCACGGCTGCGACACCGTCACAGATGCAGACCGGTGAATAGGTGGAAAAAAATGTGAGATTTCATCTCACAATACCCCCCAACGTCGAAAAAATTTTGATGTGCCAGACAGATGTAAAAAGGTGACCTTTTGCATCAGGATGGGGAAATCAAAATTTTGAAAGCCAATTAACAAGCCCTACAAATAAAACATGGTGATCAAAAAGGAAAAAGAGAAGGAAAAGGAATACATAAATGTTACATCAATGTAGTATATACAATATAAATATGTACATTTAGAACGAGTATTCCAATTATTTACATGTGGCATGCCATAAAAATAATTGTGCACGTAGTATATCTTTAAAAAGATCTCATATCAAAAAAATATTAAACATTAATATTTCACCAAAAAAAGCAAACAACTTTGCTGTCAAGAGATATCATGAAACATGTATTATTCGAATAATATAAAATAACAGTTGCAACTATAATAAGTAAAATTGGTCGACCAAGAGTATTATAGAATAACTTACATCTTCAGCTATTCAAGTTTTCATCAATCAAAGTATCTCATAAATCAAGAGTACTAGTATAATTTGTTTACTCATTGAAGATATTTATATAGCTACTCACTACCATTAACATATTAGATAAAATGTATATCAAAATAATATCAACAACAGTAAACAACACGTATAACCTCTAAAATAAAAAAAGTCAACATCAATAAATTACTCTTCAACAAAAATATTTAACATAATTACTCAAAATTCATCAACCTAGGTATGGTACATATATATATATATATTGCTGTATGAAAAAAAAAAAAAAAGGTGGAGATCTCCAAAAAAAGAAAAAAAAAAACTAAAAATATACTATCAAAATCATTATACATTTCTATGTAATAAACTTGATCATGTCAATTTATAAATGAGAAACATGGTACCAAAAAAAATAAAAAGGAATAGACAGATAACCTAGAACAGATATTACCATCATGTTTTTGCTAAAATTAAATGAAATTTACTAGAACTTAGAATACTAGGTGAACAAACTATTGCCTTAACATCATCACATTGTCAGGTGCAACTACTCATAAACCTAAAAATAAATACAAAAAAAAATTAACTATTAATATTTATGAAAATACATATTTAAATGCAAATATTAATGTCTTTTTCGTAAATTATAGCTGTGGGGTAGAGGTGTAATCTGATGAGGACTTTGCAACACTAAGTGTTGTTGGCGTTTCTGTACAGGTATTACTCTATTAATATTTATTGTGAAAGGCTTGTCCAGTTCATCTTCTAAAACCCTAACAGAAAGAAGCACATCTGAAATTACATTTATCACAACATAAGGACCAATGTTTCTTGGCTTGAATGCATCATTAGTTCTAATGTAAACAATATCACCACACTGGAACTTTCGTAGATGAGCACGTTTATGTTGACGTTGATTACGTAACTGTTGAGCCTCTTTCATGTTTCCATAAACTTTCTGGTACACATGTTTCATTGTTGACATATGCTGATAGTAATCGTACGGATATGATAACGCTTCCAGATCAGGATAATCGAAAAGATCAAAAATATTGGATATAGATCTGCCAAAATGCAGAAAAGATGGTGAGTATCCAGTTGAAGAATGTATTGTGTCGTTATATAGGCTTTTATGTATCATTAGGGACTGTTGAAAATTATATCCCTCCTGAGCTAATGTAGCAATTGATGACTTAATGCTGGTATTTATTCTCTCTGATGATCCTTGCGTTTGAGGATGCCCAGAGGATGAATGAACAATACTGATCTTGAGGCTCTCCGTAAAATTATCAAATACTTGTGAATTAAATTGAGGGCCCAGATCAGACATTAAAGAAGCCGGACGACCATAGGTGGTGATGTAGTTGGTCAGGGATTTAACAACAGACTGAGCAGTAGCAATCTTGATCAGGTATAACTCTATATGTTTTGAGAAATGATCCAGGAATGTCAGCACATAAAATTTATTCGAAAAAGGGCCTAGGAAATCCATTGAGACGAGCTCACCAGGTTTAGAAGGGATAAACATCTCTTGTAATGGTGCTGCAGGTATTCTTCGTGGTTTATGTCTAACGCATAACTCACAGGACAGAACAAAATTTTTTGTATCATTATAAATTCCTGACCAGTAAAATTTTTTGAGTAGTCTTCTATAAGTATTTCCAATACCGAAGTGAGGCATATGGCAAATATGCAAGATTTTTGACTTTAAAATATGAGGCACAATAATTTTAATATGTGGTGAATTTTCAGGTTGTAAGAATTTACGTTTTATCATAAGTAAACCTGTATCAGGATGAATAAAATAATTTTTGAACTTAGGATTAGGTTTATCTGAAGTTATGGAGTCAATTATTTTCATTATTTTAGGATCCTTACGCTGTTCACAGAGGAATGTGGACTCAGAAATTTCCATTTTTGGGTCTTGAGATTGTTGGTTTTGATCATCTATGTGATGCAACTCAATAGTTGGTGACTTTGTAGTGACTGGAAGAATATTTTTATCTCTTATTAAAGCAGGGTTAGTGTTAAGATCTTGAGAATTATTTGTAAAATCTTCACGAGAGAAATAATCTGCTAACACATTACTCTTCTCGCCTTTAAGATATTGAAAGGTGAAATCATAATTGTAAAGGTCAACCAACCATCTCGTAGTCAGGTCAACTGGTGAACTAGTAGACTTATAATGTTCAATAGGTTTGCTGTCACTTAAAATCGTAAAATGTCTATTATACAGAAAAAATTTAAATGCATTAATTGACTTCACAATTGCCATCAATTCTAGCTTCAGAGCAGGATATTTTCTTTCTGAAGGAGATAAAGATTTACTAAAATAACTCACAGGTAGTAGATGACCATTTCGCTTTTGTAGAAGGACACCGGAAATAGCTATACCACTTGCATCTGTATTGAGGTAAAATGGTTTGGACCAATCAGGCAAGGAGAGAAAAGGTTTTGAGAAAAAAATGTTTTGAACTTCTGTAAAAATTTTATTATGATCTGGCGTCCATGTAAAAGGAACCTTTGGAGAGGTAAGTTTAATTAGTGGATCCATAAGTTTAGAATATTTGGGAATAAGTCTGCGATAAAAACCACATAGACCAATAAATCTTTTTAAGTGTTTCTTAGTTTTTGGAGCTGGAAAAGATGTAATCTTGGTTATATTAGAAGACACTGGTTGGATAGTATGATTCTGCAAATGAAAACCAAGGTAATCTATGGCTGTTTGATGAAATTTGCATTTAGCAGGAGACAAAGTAAGGTTATGTTTCTGTAAAATTGAAAACAAAACATCTAATTTGTGAATCATTTCTTGAAATGAATCACCAGCAACAATAATGTCATCCTGATATGCATAAACACCTTGTAATTTACTTTCTTCGATTATTGCATCAATTAACATTTGGAATGAAGAGGCTGCGGATCTGAGTCCAAACATTAAACGAGAAAAACTATAAGTACCCCATTCGGTAGTAAAAGAGAGTTTCTTGCGAAATTCTTCTGGGAGATTTATCTGATGATATGCAGATGGAAAATCTAATGTGGTGAAGTATTTAAATTTAGAAATATTGTTAATAATAGTATCAATTCTAGGTAATGGATAAGAAGAACTACGAATCATAGTATTAATTAATCTTAGATCCAGTGCCATTCGAAATTTTGGTTTTTCATTTGGAGAGGATGCTTTCTTTTTAACCATAAGCATTGGACATGCCCATTCGGAAATACTTCTTTCAATAATTCCTGCATCAACTAACGTGTCCAATTGCTGTTTTGCCTCTTCTTGGATAGATTGTGGCACAGGGAAGGGCAGGGTCTTAACAGGAACATCTGAGATAAACTGGATATGAGGTATAACTCTGTCCGTTTGACCCAAAGATTTCAAGGAAGAAGAAAACACCGTATCATATTTAGTTAATAAATTTTGTAATTCTGTTTTCTGATATGGAAGTAGATGATTTAGGCTAAAATTACTAAGTTTAAACTCTGATTTTCTTAACTTTAAAATGTCAGTAGAAGCTTGAATTAAATTAATTTCATGGGGAGAACTAATATTTTGAGTATCAAAATCTTCTTGAATTTCATCTATCTCGTGAATTGTTCCCAAAACTGAATCTTTATTAATGTGAATGGGTTCTTCAGCATTATTAGTGATAGGAATATAAAAGTAACTACTGGGGTTTTTAGCATTTTTAGATTTCGAGCTAAGTTCTGCAGAAATTATGGATTGATATGCACAAGTTGGTAATTCATACTCCTTTGGTTCAAACAAAAATTGATCACAAGAATGAAAGGAAGACACCGCAGGTACATATACAGTACTGTCAGGTGGAATGACGACTTTCTTTCTTGAATAACAAGAATTATTTGAAGGAAGAGAACTATGTACTTTATTATTAGAATTAATAGACACTGATACATTTTTATTGGAAGATTCAGGTAGAGACCTCTTTTGAGTTAAAGTGTTGACTTGTAAATCCTGTGTTTGATCAACCTCTTGAGCAGAAACAGAGTCTAAGATGTCAAGTAGGTTATTATTTATCTTAATTTGGCTATTATGTAGATCAATAACAACTCTATGAGATTTCAAAAAATCAAAGCCAAGGATACCAACAAACTTAGAATCTTCAGGAATATCAATGAGAAAAAAAGAATGTTTGTAGAAAAATTTCCCTATCTTAAATGACAAGTTTATACAACCAGAACAAATAACAGCAGAATTTACCGTGGTAATTTTTACATTTGAAGCAATTCTGCTATAATGTACATGCTGTTTTATACGTTGAAAATAATATTTTGATAATAGAGAAATGCTTGCACCTGAATCGAGAAGAAAATTTGCAGGATTCTTGTTAATAGTTAATTGAATAATTGGAAGGGTAGGTTGATCAACTTCCGCATGGAGAAGAAATTCGATGGACTCAACAAAGATTATGTCATTTTCAGATGAGGTTGTTTGTATAGCAGAGTTTGCAAAAAGTGGAATTTCTTTATTTGTTTGGCTAGCAACTGATTTCACAAGTCTCTGTGATGAAATCGGATAGTTAATTTTAGTCAATGGAGACCGCGGTACAATAATATCATTCTGGACTTGAAAAGGCGTAAAGTCACGACTTAAGGCAGAAAAATCATTAAAGGACGGAAGTGAGTATTTATGTCTGGAGTTGACTCTTGAAAACATTCAGGAGTTATGTTTGAATTATAGAATGTTCTTTCACATTGAAAAACGGGAACAGCAAGGTCTTTATCAGAATTTACATTATTGAAAGAGACAGCTTGAGAGTTATACTGTGGAGAAAAATGACACAGGGGTGAAGCAGCTCCACACCCACTTCTCCCCAAATCGTGTCAGTACCTATGAGGATTTTTATTTGAGTAGTTCTGACGGGAGGTCGAAACTTTAGAGGAAGAATGTCGAGAGTCGGATGAATGTGGTTTATCATCTGAGGAGTTGTGATGCCGTTTTTTAAAAGATGCTTGTTTTGATTTGGAAGCTAAATTTGCTTTCAATTTGAAACATCTGTTTGCTGAATGTCCAGGTCTTGTGCACCACTGGCAAATAATTCGTTTATACGAATGTTTGAAATGATGACTAAGTCTTATGTTTCTGGAAGAATTGTGCCTGGACTCTGTATCGCAAGATGAGTTATCATCTGAAGTAGCTGTGTGAGGTTTGTTACACACCTCCGATGAGTCCGCAGAATGACTATTATGAGACAGAGAATCCTCAGGTTGTTCATGTAAGTTATGTAACATACTGTATGAAGGTGGGACCGAATTAGAAATTATAGGTGCTTGAACAGAATCAAGAATCTCTTGATATGAAGCAGCAACTTCAATCATTTTGTCAAACGAATCTATGTGTTGTGTAAGAATGTGAACTTTTAAATTATTAGGGATGAGATCAGTGAATTTTGATATTAGAATCTGTTCAATGGAGGGATCAGGCAACTGAGGAAAATGTTTACGAACAACATCATCTAACCTTGTAGCAAAATTCCGGATAGATACTGAAGGTAGAAACTTTATACTATTGTATTTAAGAGCAATCGAGGTAGCTGACTCCGTCTTAAAATGTTTCCTAAAAATATCAAACAAGTCTTCAGGAGAAGTTGCCTTTTTACATGCATTAGAGGAAACATAAAATTTTAATGCCTGATCAGAGAGTTTAGATTTGAGGAAAATAAGTGCCTGTTCATTACTCCAGTTAGAATAAGAAATGGTCACTTTAACTTGCTCAGCAAAAAAATCTAAAAGTTCGGGATCACCCGAAAAAGGTGTCACTATTATTCTTAGAGGTTTAATTTTTGACGTCATGATGAATAAATACAACAAAATTCAAAAATAATGCAATAATTCAAACAAACAGCATTCAAATAAATTACTAATCTCAACAATATATAAATACATCAATAGTTCTAATAAATTGTGCCTTAATATTTGCCATATGCCCCTTCAAACAATCTAAAATTATAGGTCATTGTAAAAAATATTTGCATACTAAGAACAAAAATATCTTCCATCACTTCATACAATCGAAAGAAAAATCATGCTCTGCAAAAATAAAAGGAGATATTTCCTACCATTTACTTCTCAGAACAGAAAAAAAATCTCTTCAAAGTACATAAAAATGAGCAATTTGTTCCCCAAATACAAATATAAGTTCAACAAAATAATATATTGAAATAAACTCTTCAAAAAAAGTAACAGCTTCAGACTAAAATATTAAAATATCACAGCATTATAACATATTAATTTTTTTTTTTTTTAAATTAAATACGTATTTCCGTCTCTCATAATTCCAGGGTGCATTTTTCAAGAATTTCTCCAAAGTCAGCACCAAGAATTGTGACGTGAATATTAGAATATTCACAAATTGTTGTGATCGTATTTTGGAAATAGTTTGTTGTAAAAAATTCTTCTTTTAGAAATGGAGACAATAACCCTACACTTAGTTCTTTTAGGTCATTTTAAAAGGAGAAAATTGAAAAGATCTTACTTGAAACAAGCAGTGTTGAGGAAGAGACAGGAACTACACTTTCTTGAGATTAAATCAATCTTTATTTAAGTATATTTTTAGATGAAGATGAATATTTTTCAATTTTGATCACCCATAAATTGTTCTTGAAAATACCAGCACTTAGATTAAAAAAATTCCCGAGAGAATATCGCATATGAACACTAAAGAACAAAAACTTTGTTGATAAAAAAAAAATGGCACAACTACAACCAGATATCGACATCGTTGTTTCGGACATCCCGTCAGAACTTTAACTGCCTAAAAAAATTAAGGGAGACAGTATATATACATCGCTACGGGGCCCGTAAAAGTAATTAAGCGAGAGGTTTAAAACAATTGATCAAATTCAAAAGCCACCGGTATTCGGAAAACAAATGAGAAAGCGAAACCAAAAGTAACGCAATCTAATTTGTTCGTGAAACGAAACGTCACTCGTTTGAAATCATAGCAAGCACCCGTTTTCTACTGAGCATGCGCACACTTACAGCCTCGGATGGAACACGGAGAGAAAAAGGAAGGGAAGAATAATGAATGAATGGCGTGCGTATGCAAGCACTGGGGGAAAGCCAACTTACAGGTCTACGCTAAGGTTGTCAGCGAGAGAGACGGGAGAAAAAGAAAAGAAACAAAAAAAAAACAAAAGCACGGCTGCGACACCGTCACAGATGCAGACCGGTGAATAGGTGGAAAAAAATGTGAGATTTCATCTCACAATACCCCCCAACATTGAATAAAATTTTGATGTGCCAGACAGATGTAAAAAGGTGACCTTAAGCAGACCACAACACACTTTATCAAAGGGTAAAAAAAACAAGTGGGTATGTGTGATCACAGATCGCACAGAGGGTTTCGTTTAATATTTATCTCAAAACACTTTAACCTTTTGTAAAATCTGTTAGTTCCACATTTCGCAACCAGGGGCGCACTCCATTCTAAACAAACCTTTATCCGAACGAAACTCCGTTTTACATACTATGCGTATATATATTAGTCTAAGGGATTGGGCCCATAGCACCCGAGATAAGTAGGCGCCCCTGGCGGTAAAAAGTGGAACTAAAATATGTAAGGCTATGGTGCATAATATGAAAGAATGGTCAAAGGGGTGTCGTCAAAAGTTGGAAAAGTGCTCCCCGGGTGAAAAGGACGGAGGTTAGAAAAATTGCTTAAAATATACAAGATAGAGCCCGGAGGAGTAAATAATATAATACTTTTTGAAAATTTTATGATTTGTCATGTGGTCTGAGGTATTCAGCTATACCTATGCAAAAATTCATGTCTCCAACTTAATTAGGGGCTGTCTTAGAAAGAATTGCTTAAAATACATATGTGGTAGCTCAAAGGGTTAAACGTAAGACTTTTTCAAGATTTAATGATTTGTCGCCTGGCCTCAGGTGTTCTGTTATAGGTATGCAAAATTTCAAATCTCCAATTTATAAAGGGGCTCAGTTAGAAAGAATTGCTTAAAATACGCATGTGGGATCCCAAAGGGTTAAATGTACGACTTTTTCAAAATTTTATGATTTGTCGCATGATGGTGTCAGGTATAAGTATGCAAAATTTCAAGCCTCCAACCTAAATCGGTTGTCACTTAGAAAGAATTGTTTAAAATACACATGTAGGAACCCAAAAGGTTAAATGTACGGCTTTTTCAAAATTTTATGATTTGCAGTTAGATGTGAGGTGCTCAGCTATAAGTATGAAAAATTTCTCGCCTCCAACCTAATTAGGGGCTCACTTAGAAAGAATTGTTTAAAATACACATGTGGAAACCCAAAGGGTTAAATTTACGACTTTTCAAAATTTTATGGTTTGTCATTTGATGTGAAGTGTTCAGCTATAAGTATGCAAAATTTCACACCTCCAACCTAAATAGGGGCTCACACAGAAAGAATTGTTTAAAATACACATGTGGGAGCCCAAAGGGTTAAATGTATGACTTTTTAAAAATTTTATGATTTGTCGTGTGATGTGAGGTATTCAACTATATGTATGCAAAATTTCATGCCTCCAACCTAATTAGGGTTAACTTAGAAAGAATTGTTTAAAGTACACATGTGGGAGCCCAAAGGGTTAAATGTACGACTTTTTTAAAATTTTATAGTTTGTCGTTTGATGTGAGGTGTTCAGCTGTAAGTATGTAAAATTTCACGTCTCCAACCTAATTAGAGGCTCACATAGAAAGAATTATTTAAAATACACATGTGGAAGCCCAAAGGGTTAAATGTACGACTTTTTCAAAATTTTATGATTTGTCGTTTGATGTGAAGTATTCAGCTATAAGTATGCAAAATTTCACTCTTCCAACCTAATTAGGGTTCACTTAGAAAGAATTGTTTAAAATACACATGTGGGAGCCCAAAGAGTTAAATGTACGACTTTTTCAAAATTTTATGATTTGTCGTATGATGTGTGATGTTCATCTATAAGTATGTAAAATTTCAAGTCTCCAACATGTATAGTTTCTGAGAAGGGGCTCTGTGACAGACAGACAGACAGAGGAGCGAGACGAATAGGGTTTCGTCAGATGAACGAAACCCTAAAAAAAAAAAAAGAGTAATGAAAATAATAAGATAACATAAATAGTACAAGAAAGCAATATAACAAAGTTAGTATTATCAGTGATTGAA
Organism: Maratus speciosus; assembly: GCA_963932465.1. Lineage (NCBI taxonomy): Eukaryota > Metazoa > Arthropoda > Arachnida > Araneae > Salticidae > Maratus > Maratus speciosus. The sequence goes on along the minus strand of OZ010792.1, from coordinate 519,718,500 downwards.
CGCTTGTCATGGGGGAGAAAAAAAAAAAAAATTAGTACTACTATTTCCAAACAAAAATCTTCACACGAGATTTCTGTTGAAAATATTGTAGAAATATGCCACAAAGTTTTGTTTGGAAATAGTGGTGTAAAAAAGTGTCTTGCCTTTTTAATTTTATGACAAACATTGAACCCTAAAAAGCAGTATTAGCTATATCATAAGTATAAAAGTTACTAATATTAATAATGCAGAATTTAATACTCTAAAGAAAACAAATCAGGAAAATTTCCATACTAAATCAGCCTTTTTCACAATGCAAAACCTTTTTATTTTACTTTTTTATTGTAGAAATATATAATGTGATTTAAATTAATTTGGAATAATGTATGATTGGTGTTGAAGAATAAAAAATGTATGCACCACTATGGAACAAACAAGACATGTTAAAGGACTTTTGACATAGAAAACGGCATTTAAGATATTTTAACATAATTTTAAATTTAATAAAAATGACACGACAGATTTTGTCTTCCTATGAAAGTATATAAAACAACAGTTAGGGTGTTAAATACTTTTTATGCACATCTCAATTAATTTTATAAATAGGTATTAATGATTATTGTCTCGGGCCGCATATAAAAGGTCACCGGGCTGCAGGTTCAGTATGGCTGATTTAAGACAATGTAAAATACAATCTAATTTTATATCATCTCTTTAAGATAAACGATTGAATCAAACAGTTTTCCAATTTCCTGTAAATATTTCCTGATATATCTTGAATTTAATGAATAATTCCACCTTTGCTTATCATATTCTGAAACCTGGGCTAGAATTAGGGTGTAAAAAAATCATGATTTAAAAAAAAAAAAAAAAAAAAAAAAAAATCGGATTTTTTTCCCCCAGCGTTGAAATAGTGAATAGCTACCAAGAGTTTTACGTTTCCAAAACAATTAAACCACTAACTGCTAACATAATCTATGTTTTTACACTTTAATTAATAAAATTATAATTATTAGTTAGTAATTACAGAAATTATAAAAACTACAAATTAGTAGTGTCATTAGGTAGTATCATACAATGTTATATACATTAATATTTAATAATTATGTAAAACTTTATAAATACTAGTGATATTTGACATTTATTAAAATTATTAACTGCATTTTATATTAAATAATTAACACTACTTCAAATGAATAATTATTAAACAATTAACTCTCTAATTAGGAACATATTATGCATTTTTAAGCCTTAATTATTAAAATGATAATGTAGTATTCATTTTAGAAAGAAAAAGACACGGGATGCTAGTTCCAAAAAAGGGCACTATTTCATGAAGAAATATATTAGTAATATGTTTAGTAATGATAATTTTTAATATGATAAATAAAGTTTCCTTAATTTTTAATAATTTTATGAATAACAAATTGAAAGATACAATAAAATAACATATTTCAATATTATTCTGTTTTTTCTAAAGAATAAAGTTCTATATTTTTGCAAGATCTTGGCCACATGAATTTAGAAATACCGTGGAATGAGGAAATTTTTTACAAGAAATCTCTGGCTACAACTACAGGTGAATTTCAACTATTTTTTTTTTTTTTTTAAGGCAGGGTGCATTTTGCCAATTTCAAAAGGGGCATGGTGCAGCACCATTAAAAAATGGCCTAGAAGAAACAGTATAAGTAATTACAGAATTAATAAACAAATAAGTAATTTCATTAGTTAGTAGCACAAATAAGAAATAACAAAGCCAACAAATATTATTTGCAGCTCGTTTTACATTCGTATTTAGGAAAATTACTGTAAACCACCAAAATCTACACTTACACACATGTATGTGTATGCTAACCAAAAAAATTATAAAAATGAGTTAAACCCATTCATATAGAATAAATATAAGTTAGCCACTGATATCTGAAATCCTCAAAATATTTAAGTAACAGCATTATTACCTCTCAGTGTGGATTGGCTTTCAATGGTTCAATTTTTTTTTTCTTTTTAAGAAAGGTTTTATTGCCTTTTCAATCCCTAATTGTTTTCCTTTTTATTTAGTATATATGAGTTAGAAAGTTTAAAACAACAATAACAACAACAAAAAGCATTTATTCAATTTATAGCGAAGAAGAAGCTCTTGCTGTGCTTAGCATTTTTATACCAATTATTTCTTTTTCTCTTATGCATTCATTTACAATTTAGCCATTGAGCAGATGTCATTCTTTCATTCTTCTTTAACTTGAGATTGCTATTAATTACTATTTATTCTTTTACTTGCAGAAATGTATTACACTTACTATGTGTATTTTATATAAAATAATGCATAAATTGATTACCTAAGGGAAATTATGACATTTCAAATTATATTAGATTTAAATATAATTTTTAAATGAAACTGTTTTAATTTGGATAAAAACCTAAAAACAATGCTTTTTACAAACTCAACTGTTTTTAATTTTTTACAATCTCATGAATTAAGCTTTGAAACAATTATTTAAAGCTCTTTTTTTGTTTATTCATAAGTCAAAATACATGTAGAAACTTTCAAATTATGTTCATGTTAGATTTAAATGCTTTTTTTGGCATTTTAAACATTTAGAATTTTTTTTATTTAAATCAATGATTTTTTTTAATCGGTTGATTAAAATCATGATTTAATCACTGATTTAAATCAACTGATTAAAATTGTTGACACCCTATCTAGAATGCTCACTTTGACACGATTTCCAGAGAGATCATTATAGAAAAATGGAAAACACTATTCAATTTCAAGATAGCTAGAAATAATAACTGTAAATTCCATGCACTTATGAATAAAAATGACCTGTAAATGTGTCAGAAAGTAAGCAGTTTCACAACGAGAAAAGCTTAAAACATCACAGGCAACATAATTTAGAAGATCAATTACAGCAAGATCTATTTTCTTTTTAAAAAGATCTGTATAATTCCAAACTACTGCTACCTAATAATTATGATAAAAACATAAGTTAACAGTTAGAAACTTCCTACAATTTTAAATATTCCAGAAGCAAAATAAAACTATTCCTCTTATTCTTAGAAAGCTTTAATAATCTGCCAACAGTTGCCATCCTCATTTTCAGTGATGGAACATCTATTTTTAGAAGGAATTCTAAGTGATCACAGTATTTTTCTTCCATACATGGTGAAATACCCCCTCCCCCTCCCCTCTTCATTTTGACCGATTATTTGAACAAAATGCCAGTTGATAAGAATATTGTTTCAGCACTAAGCATATTTGCTTACTACATAATTGATTGTGGAAGATGGTATTTTCTTTTTTGCTAGTGAGTCTGAAAATTTTACATTTGTGTCAGCGTTTTGATTACATAAGATCTCTCTTTTAAGAAATCTAATGCATAATGGAAACAATTTTTATTTTATTTATTTTTTTTTTTTTTGGGAGGGGGGGGTGTGGGGGGTGTACTTTCTTTTCAGATGAACAAATTTAAATCAGTGATTTTTAACATTTAATCCAACTTCCCTTTACCCATACTGATTTCAACTGCAGTCCAACTCTTCTAAAAACATTTTCAAAATTAGATTAGATTAGATACTATATAATACAATTAGAAATTTAATTGTATCAGTAATATAAAACATATTTTAGCAGAATATTATATAAAATCTATATTATAAAGCAAAAGCATGTCTGTGAGTAATGTCAACATCATACTGTGTTACATTTCTCTATTTAAGATTATTAATTTATCATCTGCATTATTTTCCTATTTAAATTTCAATATATAAGTACAAAAACAACTTTTAAAAATGTATTAAATAAATAAATAAAAAGCATTTTAAATAATTTATATTCCATTAATAAATTTATAATTCATAATTATTTACAGTAATAGATATTATAATATATAATTAAATATCATTCTAATAATGTAAAGAACGTTTATAATATAAACATTACGGAATATCATACGTAAAAGTAACTTTCAAGGCATTTCGATTAATGGCTAATTTCTGAAAATCTAAATTAAAAAAGTTATTTAATATTAATTATTTTATTTACAAACTATTTTTATTCGATGCTACTATTTAATTCTAAGCGATTGCCAAAATTTCATTAATTTTAAACCATAATTTAGCGAGATATCTGCATTACAATATTTAATCACTTCTGTCAGTTTTGAAAGCCCCACAATTCATTTTTTTTCTTCCGCCGCATATAGCCATCTTTTAGCTTCTTCTCGGCAGAAAAACTACATCGTGACATCACTCTGTCCTCCATCTTGATTTCGCATCAGGCAGAGATGTCTCCGCGACTCAGCAATGCGAGAGGAATGCAATTTCTATTGCGATGAAAATCGTTATTGATCCATTCAGTTGCGAGACTGTTCAGGCACGTTTGTCTGGTTTGCCGTGACAAGTGCACGATTATAAGTAATGAACAGACTCAGATGCGTTCGTGCCGGTCGCTTATTGGCTAATTTGATTTTAGCGTCGGTACAACGATTCTTTGGGGCAACCTGCTCTTCGTCACTCTCACTTGTCAACGATGTAGCGTAACGAGCGGTTGTGCATTTGAGGCTCTGGCCTCAGGCGAAGAAATTATCGTGAAGCATAGCATCTTTTTTCAAATACGCCTTTTTCTCGTACATCAGATCTCTTTTTAAGGATCAGTTTTAACATTCTAAAATTTCAGCAGATGATATTCTATCTTCAAATTTTTTTACTTAAAATGTATTTACAATTTAAAAAATAATATTAATAGCTTTAAAAGGATTTACTTAAAATTTTGTATGCCCGTACGGAAGTCTGCCGGTGTGTGTCACTCTCGCCAGCATCTTTTTATCATCGAAACAACTACAGCCCATTCTGCTTAACCGATGTTCATCGCACATTTTCAACTGCATTTCCCACGGAAGTCTGCCGGTGTGTATCACTCTCGCCAGCATCTTTTTATCATCGAAACAACTACAGCCCATTCTGCTTAGCCGATGTTCATTGCACATTTTCAACTGCATTTCCTCATCTAGAATTCACTTAAAGATTGTTTTATCCCGCTGAAATATGTCAAGTATCCTTTTCCATCAAATGTCCAAATGAAGTTACTTCAATACTCTTTTCCAAGTAAAAGACTTTATCTGGCTGATGCTCTTTCCTGACAATCCATTCTTTAACAAATTTCTGACGGTTCCGAACTTTTTCAATGATTATTTTGCAGAATACACTTTACATCAAGATTAAACTATAGACTTAACATAGTAGACATGAAAGGATTTTGAATACAGCAAAGAACTATTTAAATTCATCGATTAAAATTGTGCCTATAAACTAATAGAACTGAAAAGACTTTGAATACAGCAACAATCGTTTTAAATTCATCGATAAATTTGTGTCTATAAACTGTTGAAGTAATCACTAACATATTTTTTTTTTGCAGCAGCAGATCTTAGTATTTGGTAATTAATAAATTAAGGAAATGTATATCATTTTAATACAATGTCAGGATGGCCATCCAATATTTACCAATATCATCATAATAAAATTTTATGTACAGTATCTTCCATCTCCGGGTGGGCTATTCATTTCTCTTATTTTTCAGCTTCCATTTCGGATTTTAATTGATGGCAACATTTTTCTTAATTATTTTGAATATATTTAATTTTAATTTTTAAAATTTTCTTTGGTTGCCAATTGATGTCTTTTTTCAGACAAGCTACCACACGATCATGGCCATACTTGATGACAGAATGGCATTTTGACTACCAGATATTTAAATAATAGTTTTAATAGTAATTTTAATTTCTCTTTCTGGTATTTGATCTGAAATCCCGACATCAACGTTATTACATACTGATGATGGCAACACCTGATCAATAAATTTCACTTTTACAGCAATTTTTTTTAACTTCTAGACACCAGACAATTTCAATTTTCATACCATCAAATAAAGGAAAACTGTTCTTCCAAATGCAATGTATTTGAAAACTGTATCGCAATTTACTGATTTTTTAAAAATTATTTTAAAAACTGAAATTATCAAAGTAAAAAAGGCTGCTGTAAGTAGCAAAAACTTTGGCAATTTCTTCGACTATTAACTCCAGACATGCAGCTATATGAATGTATTGCTTTTAATAAATTTCAGAACTTTATTTGAAAAAAAATATTGATATTTTTCATGTACAAATATTTTTTTATTTTATTAGAGGGGAATCTAAAAATTATATTGTAATTGTAAAAAATCTATTTAGTTTTCAAAAAAAAAAAAAAAAAAAAAAAAAAAAGGTATTCACCTATGCTCTGTAACACAGGTCATTTATGTTGATTTCAACATGAAGTGTGGTAATTACATGCTATTTGCAAAACCCGATGGCTAATGTTTTTTAAGTGCTGCCAACTATTATCATTATTTAGAAGTAAATGTCTATTTTTAATAACTTTTTAAATATATTTACAAGATGTTCTTAAGAAAAATATTTATAATTTTAATCTTTACAACTTCAAGAACTAAAGATGTGTTTTCAACAGTTACTTTTACCATCAAACAATTCAACATTGCAATACAAAGAAATATAATTACCTGAAGGTAACACTTCAATAATGTTGTGTCAATAATTTGTAGAAGTTGTTTTTTAGACCTAATTTTAGTTTTGCCAGCTTCCATTATGGCAGTCATTGAAGGGACATTGCTAGTAGAATCTGATTTTAACCGGTGACGAACCTGAGAAAATGTAAAATATTAGATTTTAATGATATTTTCTTTTTCAAATAAATAAAATAAAATACTGCATTTACCTCTTTCAACATAATGTTCTTAAACAATTTTTTTATATTCTCTAATTAATGCTATACTATATAGAAAACATATTGTAGTTCTCCTCAGTGATGCATAAAAGTTTTATTATATTTGAAGCATCATAATATCAATAAAATGCTCAGCAAAAACTTTTCTGCTAAAGGCAATAATGTAATAGAATTCTTTTGTATGTCCCTATAAATGAACTATAAATGCTACACACTTTATTTTCAATAACAAACATGTCATTGTAAACCTTAACAACATATATTAATTACATGACAATCCAAGTATATTTATGAGAGTTAGAGCATGGACAGAAGGCACACAGACAAACATAAGTCATAAACACTTTACAAGTATGTTGGAAAGTGTTAAAAAGCATTATTATGGAACAAAGCCAAAAACTATTATTTTTTTTAAGGAAATGAAAACCAGAACAGATCCAATATTACATTGTTTTTTTCAGTTCCAGAACTCAATCCCAAATTACTTTTCTGCTCCACAGTTGAATTCTGAAAACCTTTTACTTTTATAAATTTAATTTATAAAATTTAAATTACTTAAATAAATAAAATATAAGTCATTGACATCAGTTGCTTCTGGTCTTTAAATTTTTTATATAAAAGACGTCAAAAGTTAAATCAGAAATTGTATTTGCTGAACCTAATTAAACATCCAAAAATAAAAATATTTATTATTAGAAATGAATAGTATCTTCTTAACACACATAAATACACGAAAATAAAAATCCAAAGAATGAACACAATACTGAGAAAGCTCTTGCTGCTTGAAGACTAGAGATGTTTTTAGGATAGGATGGAGGACTGTCATCCCGATTAAAAAGAAAGTTAACTGAATATGAATATTTAACCTGACGCTAGGCCGCATCAGTCATCGGTGACTGACACCTACTGATTGTGTAATGGTAATCTTATTTCGTGGCCCAAACGGAAAGACAGATAAAATAGACTTGGCATTCAACGTGTTAATGCTATGTTATATGCTTAGTTTATGAGTAAAAGAAAAGTTACTATCAGTATTAACACACTACATAGTAACTTGCAAAAATCCCTCATTAATCAAAGCAAACATTCTCAATCACTAAATCTTTGAAAACAAAAGAAGAATCAGGAATCCAGAATGATAATTTCATTATTATTTAGAATCAGCCTCTTAACATAATCAAATTCTAAACAAAGATACTTTACAGATAAAACAGCACCAAAAAAAACTGGCGATAAATCACAAATAATAAAACTTTGTATAAATTACCATAAAACAAAAGACACACAGGACACATGTTTTGGTCTGGAAATTTTAACAACTCGACATCAGCTAATGTAAACATGTGTCCGTAAGGGCACAAGGTCACAAATGAACAGTAAAGGCAGAGAGAAGAGCTTACAAAGAATGCGACAGATGGCACTAGCTGAAACATGCTTTATTCAAACAGTAACATTATGTACAAATTCTTTTATATATATATATATATATATAAATAAAGGTAAGCCAAGACTATGATTCCAGAAGCAATCAATAATTTTCGTCATTGCATGAACATACAAGGATAGATGCAAATCTGCAGAGTTGTTTTTAACCTTGTTGGTGCATGCAAACTTTATTCCACCTGATAAAGGTGCATTATTTAATTGCTCACAAAACTGTAATCATGTCATACTTCATCATGTCGTACTTCTGTTTAAAAAGTTTTTCTTGTAACTTTATATTACATGTTATGCTCTAATTCATCTATATTACATGCATTTTAATCATTGTTACTTTAATTTAAATCTACTTCAATGAAGAACATAATTAAAATATTTTGAAATTTTTCAACAATATTTAACTGAATGAATCTAAGTCTACTACTTACAGAATAATAATAACAGAAAGAAAAAATATTCAATTTAAAAGTTATATTTACAACTGATATAAATAATCATTATGACTTTACTTCAACTAAATAATCAGTTAGGGCTAATAGCCCATTTTCAAGCTCAGTGCCTTGTAAATTAGGCAGGGTATCTGGATAATCTAAACTGCTACGGAACTCTTCTGGTAGTAAATTAGGGAATAAACCAATCACATGAGAAGGATCTAGAATAAAGAAATTGAAATTTAATTTAAAATATCAAATATTTATAAAAAACTTTTTTTATGCTCAAACTATCATACAAGTAAAAGATGATAAAAGTTATAACATTCAGAATAAATTTTTATTCTAGAAATTGGTAAACACTATTTCTGCCATTTCTTGGTTAGTAAAATCTAAATGTTAAAAAAATATGAAATAAATGAAAACTAAATACATCTTGGTATAATGCTAAATTTTAAGTGCATGTATTCAGCTACATTTACTTTTATATGAAGTGATTCCTTTAACATTACGTTTCTTCTATTTAACAATGTTTTTAGGGTTTTGTACTTAAAAAGTAAAAATGGAATCATTATAAGATCACTTCTGTGTCTGTCTCTCTGTCACAGACATTTTACTTGTAAACTACAGGATGTGGAAAGTTCAAATTTGGAGAAGTAATAAAGACTATTGAACCACATATTTACAGATTATTAAACATTCACAAATATATTTAGGAAAACATATAGAGAGGCTAATTAAGTTACTTGAAAAAAAAAATCTTTTTTTGTGTATCGTATGGGGTATTGTGTAAAAGCTTTCTCAAAAATATATTTCTTTGAATTTTAGATATTATATTTTCAGAGATATCATAGAAAATGTAGTGCAAAAATATGTTCTCCCCATCTATTTTCTTATCTACTGAAACTAAAATTATGAAAAAATTAGAAGTAGTAGACTTTAGTTTAAACCTTGCAGGAAAATTATAGCGATTACCCAAGGTCACATAGTTTTTGAGAAAAGCGCATTTTTCCGTTACACACATATTTTGATTTGCAAGCATTCAGCAAAGGGATTGAGGAGCGCTGAAAGTACAGTGATGGAAATTGGGAAATAAAAGGTAGGTGTCAAATGACGACTACTCTAAAAATCTCAGGTGTCAAATTAAAATTTTTAGTTGCAATTTCTAAAATTCGTTTTTAACATTACTGTAATACTTTATGCTATTTTTTAGAAAAACATAAATATTTGTTATTATTTAAAATTATTGAAGTTCTTAATCTCTAAGATTATAATAATTGAAGCAACTGTAAAACTGATGTAAAGCTTTTCTAATTATTGCCCCCCCCCCCCCCTCCCTCCATCACTAATTATGCAATTTTTCTATGATCTCCTTTGGTTAAATTGGCATTTATCCTTTGAAGAAATTTGCAGTTTTTTGCAAGCCTTTGAAGAAATTTCGGTTTTTCCACGATCCTTAGTAATTTGTGTTGTTTTTTCACGAACCTTTGACGAGATCTGCGTTTTTTCAGCGATTCTTTGACAAAATGATCATTTTTTTTTTGCGATCCTTTGTAGAAATTTATTTATTTTTAACAATCCTATGACAAAATTCATGTTTTTCTGCGATCCTTTGAAGGAATTCTCATTTTCTTTTTCGCAATTCTTTGACAAAATAAAATTTCTTTTTGCGATCCTTTGAAGAAATTCGCGTTTTATCTGTGATCCTTTCAAGAGATTTGTGTTTTCTCCGCGAGTCTTTGACAAAATTCACATTTTTTTTGCGAACCTTTGAAGAAATTTGCATTTTTCAGCAATGCTTTAAGAGGAAATTTGTGGGGTTTTTTTCCGCGTTTTTCCACAGTCCTTTGACGGAATTTACGTTTCTTTTCTGTGATTCTTTGAAGAAATTTGCAGTTTTTCCGTGATTCTTTGACGAAATTTGTATTTTCTCGCAATCATTTGAAGGAATTTTTTGAAGAAATATTAAGAAACATTTGAAGGAATATTAAGAGAATATTCATTTGATTTTTCAAAGATAACGTTATCAAATTAAAATTTGTTTAATCATGGGAAAAAATGTAGGAAAAGCCCTGAATACTTGCAAAAATAAATGAATAAATGCAGAGTAATACCTGTTTCTAATTTTAGAAACAAGTCCATAGCTTCTTTAAAATTTTGCTTGCAAATAAGATAGAAGGCATTCAGGTTTTCTATGCGCTTAATAAGTTGATTTTTTTCTATTTCTGATTCATTAGTCATTTCCTAAAGATGAAAAAAAGAGCAATTAACTTAAAATCAGATATAGTTTCTGAAAATATTTCATTAAAAAAAAAATTACAAGCAAAAGAAAAGAGAACAGAACAAGAAGAAATTCAAACTTACAGCCATACGAAGTGCCAAATCAAATTGTTTTTGAGCTAAAAATTGAGATATTTGCTCAGAGAAGTTAACAGCGTGCAAAAGCCACACATCTGAGTTAGAAGCAGCAAAAACCCAGCCCCTAAAATATATTACAATACTCATACATTAAGTCATTCAAAAAATCGACACATGATGATTGTTTTGCAAACAAATTATTGTATATACAAATTATTACCAGTGAATTTACAGTGCTAGCCAAAATTGTGAATACTTTTTTAAATTTTCATGCTTATAAAACAAAACATTTGTAAAACCTCTTCTGTTCTTTTGTATCGCATGTGGTACAAAATTTTCATTAAGCTGGATGATAAAAATGATTTTGAAACTGGTTGTGTCACATTTGATACAAAATGAAATGCTTCACTTAATTTGCTCTTCTGGTCAATAAAGATCACAAATGTGATTGCTAGGTATGCTATTGAAGCAAAGCAAGATGTCTATTCATCGTCAAAATTCTTTTTATTATTTTATTAAAAATACTAGCAAAACCCGGAGCTCTCTCTGTACATGCAGTTGTTGAGATATGTCAAGTAATATTTGTGTGTGTGTTAACATTAAGGGTAAATTATACTGCTACAAAAAATTTAAATATTACTAATTAAGTCATATTTGAGGAGAAAACTTCATTTTTGTGGTATGGTCGGATGCTCTGACAATCTATATTATAAAGCAAAAGCATGTCCATGAGTAACATTGAAGTCATATTGATGGTGAAAACAAGATGACTGATAAATTTTGCTTTTTAAACTTCTAAATATGGCATAATTTCAATTTTTATACCATTGAATCGTGATAAAAAATCGACTTTCAAATATAACTTGTTTGAAAACTGCATCTCAAATTACTGATTTTTTATGAATTTAAAAATAATTTTCCAGCATGAATGTTTTAAAATATGTGTATAACACAATCATATAAAAATGAACCCCGTTTGAACTTAATGTAAAAAATTCAGCATTTGTTTTCTTCTGTGTAATATTCCATAATTAAATTGCTAAACAAAATTAAAACTTCACAAATAAATAATAATAATAATAAAAATCAGCAGATATGTAATCAAACTACATGCTTAAACACTACAATAATCAGAATCAAAAAGTTTTCTATAAACTATAGAAAAGTTTTCTATTTCACAAAATAGTGAAATGTTGTGTGATTGACCGCTGGCAGGCAGCTAAAACGAAAGTATCCAAAATACTTTTTGGTTTAGTAGTTAAGCAAACTAAGAAAATATATTAAATGTAAACAATCTATCAGAGTTTTAAATTAAAAATGATTTTTATTCATGTTCTGTACACCGGCAGTATATTGGTATCTTTAACACAAGTTGAATTGCTGGGTTATAACAGAACATTTATAACTGACACACTTCACTTATAACTAACAATTTTTAAGAAAAAATAAAAACAATTTCAACATTTCGAGTTTTTGAGGAAGCTTGAAAAAATTTTCCCCATGCATCTTTATGCAAGGGAAAGAATATTTCAACAGATAAAAGATGGAAGAGTTTTTATCCCACTTAACCCTAAAAAATTAAACATTTTCTTCCCTCACCTAAAATTATAGTTTAAAATATGAAATGAATCTGTTGTTTTGTTAAAGAGTTATTAAGAAATAAATTTAGATTTGAGTTCCATCCATAGCCACCTTTAGGTTGTTTTAACATGAAACATTTTGTACGCAAAAATAAATAATAAGAGTTCATATTTGTGTAGGATATTCTAATTTTAGACATATCTGATTTTTGTTGCATACTGTAGCATTTACAAAATAATGCAATTTTTAGATACTTTCTGCAACCATTTAAAGATTTCACAAATGTTTTTCATGTAACCCACACAAGTATGCTCTTACGTCTTATAGAATACGAAATTAAGCCCTTTAAGGCACTTTGTGATTAATCAGAATTTATCTGCTTTTGGTGAAATCAGAAAAAAAAAAATCCATGCCTATTCCTTACAATCATCATTTTAACTAATAAACCAGTAGAGAAAAGTTTAAAAAATAAATAAATTATGTAATATGTACATATAACATCAAACATAAACAAAGACTATAAATAATAATGCAAAAAAAAAAAAAAAAAAAAAAAAAAAAGATTTAAATTCATGGAATTATAGATGAATATTTATAAAAGTGTCATTTTTTTTTTTACTTTTTACTGGTGACAATTATCTTTGCTTTTTGCAAATCAATGCTCTGGACATGAATTCTAGGTTCAATAGGCCTAACTTCAACAGATGAGGGAAGTACAGCTATTAGATATGGCGAATCATAAGCTGCAAATAATAAAGCACATTCTAAAATACTCTTGTACAAGGTTATTAACAATAAATAAATGTAGAAAACTAAAGGAAATCGACAACAAAGGAGAAACTCTTAGATACAAAAATAATAATAATAATAATAATAATTCCATGCACAAAAATGTAATTTTATTTAATTTTTATTTAAACTAATAATACTTACGTTGTATCTGGGGCAGGTCATATTCACGGCACGAACAATGACACCAAAAATATTAGTTACAATAACCCTTATTTTATTAATTTTTTCTTCATTTTAATTGCATAATTAACATTATATAGTTGCCATATTAAAGGTAGAAGAGGTATTTATATACATATAATTATATAACCTCATACAGCCTAAATATATTATATTCATTGATACAATGTATTACATAATATATATATTATATTCATTCTAGTCAACATAAGAAATCATTGGAAATAAACTACCATTGTTAATATTGTTTATTGTTAAAAGCCATCAATTTGATGTTATGCATTTAATAAATGCATATTAAATTGCTGTTTTGTATTATTTTAGTTTGCTTTTATGTTATTTTTCATTTTTAACGATGTTAAGTATTTATTAAATGTACGTTAAATTACCATTTTGAACAAATTTTGAAATTGACAATGATAAACAAAATTGGTGAATAATAACCATTAAAACAATGCGGGATAATTGCACCATAAAATAAAATAAATAAGAATATATCTCTCTATTCTTAAAAAAAGTAACTAACGCTGCCACCACTGCTGTTTTTGCATTTTTTGTGACCAGGGGTCTTTCTTCGTTAATATTAAGAAAACTACTGCATACAAAAATACGAAAATCAGTGGTTTTACAGAGAAATATTTGAAAAACACGCTGATGCAGACAGTTTTCAAATCGAAGAATTATTTTAAGAGATATTTAATGTTAAACTTGGTCAAAATTGTTCCATTAAAAAAGTTTTATAGGAACAAAAACTATACATAGGAATTTAATAATTTTTAGATCATTCTATACGTTAGACGTTCCTGGTGTGTAGACTGTATTTATTTTTTTAATTTGACTAATTTTTTTAGGGTTTATTTCCATTTTAAATTCAAATTGTCAGCATTTCCAGATATATTTTTTACATATTTTAGAAAGGTTATTATTTAAAATTGTTGCCAAAATTGTAAAAACTTCTCAAATAATAATAATATTTTCTTTAAACTGAAAATTTATTTACACGTGACTATTATAAAAAGAAAAAACCCCTGTGAAATTAGAATTAAATGATTACATGTTAAAAGCAGGAAAATATTAAAAATTAACTCATAAAAATTGTTTATACACGTGATTTAAAAAAAAAAAAACTATAAAACAAATTTAATATGTGTTAAAAGCAGTACATGTGGGTGAAATTACGTCCTATTTCAAATAACCAAATAATATTGACAAACAGTTTAAATTAAAATATATATTTACATGTACACGTGAGATTTATTTCATATTTTGAGATAATCTTTTTAACTACTGTTGCCAAAGACAGCACAAACAATAATATTTCCTTTCTAACAATTAAAATACAGTTGAATCTCTCTATAACGAAACTCTATACATCGAATTTTTCTATATAACGAATTTTTAGTAGGAATGGTTCCCTTTCCCCCTGATCTCATTAAAAACAGTCTCCATATAGCGAAATATCTATCTCCATATAACGAATTTTTTCATAAAATGTTCTTTATTTATTCAGTTTTAAAAAAGCTTCCAAATCACATGGAATCAATTTTCCATCACTGATTCCCGATTTATCGTTCAGAGTTGAGTTTTTTTTTACCTTACAGCCCATGGACTTGAAAAATCTAAAGGTGCATTATAAGAAAAGAATTCTTAAAGAACTGATCATAGCTACTGAAAAAAATGCTTACACCGAAGACATCATTAGTCTTAGAAAGTGTGTTGCGGAACTTTTTAAAGCCTAAAGATTTGATGTAACTGAAAAAACAATTTAAAATTGCTTCAAAAAGGCCGGCTTTTCTAAGCTGGAGAATAATGCGGATTCTGATGACAAAGAAGATGTCGCTTTAGCAAACTTAAAAGATAAATGGACATTAATTAAGGAACGCGGAAATGTCGAAGAAAATGTTATACTAGCTCTGATTTTTTGGAAGTGGATGACAATATCACTATTGCGCAGTATCCTACTGATAGTGATATTTTAAGCAGTGTTATGAACAATGCTGGTGAGAGTGACGATGAGCACGAAAACGTACAACAAGAGAAAAAACCATCATGCAGTGAAAGGATGACATCTTTTGATTTTATAAGAACAGAACTTCAAATGGAGGAAAAATGCTCCCGATACAGTTTTTCATTCTTTGCTAAAGTGTGAACATTTTTTCTAGAGTGTAACAATTGTTAAATCAAAATAGCGAAAAATTATAGATTTCTTCGTATAAAATTAATGTAAGTTTTCCTTATGTGATTTTTTTTTATCCTTTCAAAATAAATGTCTGGTTTCTTTTTTGAAACTGTTTAATTAAGAAATACAATATTAGGTTAATATTTATAGTTAAACATTTCAAATTCTTAATTAAACACCTCAAAAATAATTTTTGTGCAAAATTTACACATTAAATAGGAATTTTTACTTATTTTCTATATAACGAATTTCTCTTTATAACGAATTTTTTACTGGAACAATGGATTTCGTTATATAGAGACTCGACTGTATTTCCAGGTGAATATTACAAAAAGAAAAGTTTGGTGAAAATTATGTCAGATTTAAAATGTGTGATTTAAAATCATTTTTTTTTATAGCGTTATTAAAATAATATTAGGAAGCAAAGACCCTGTTGACTTAGTTCATTTTATATTAGCTAATTTCAGACGTTTAACTAATCTTATTTAATCAAACATGAAAACAGCAATTGACAGCAGCTTATTTGGCCTTAAAATCCTTCATTAAAAGAGAAATAATTGGAAGGCCGTTTACAGGGATATCGCCACTGGTTTTTTAATTATAATTCAATCTTCCGTAATCTTTTTTAAGCCGATCAGATTAACGGATTTTTAGAATCTAAAATTTTTCGAAGTTTAAAAGGGTCAAATGAGCAGAAAACATTCTAAGAACATTCTAAATTATAATTTATTTGGAAAGTTCAGGCTAAAAACTTGAAATTTGACATCACTTTTACTTTTACAACGTAAATCCTTGCACAGAACAGTTTCTAAAAAATCAAATTTAAAAGAGTGACATGAGCAGCAATCATTTTTAAATCACAGTGACTTTGGAACTACTCCAGACAGATAAACATGTCGAAATCACTTGGGCTGTTTATTCAAATTGCTAACAGAATATTTGTAATTGCCAAGTGACATTATTACGATATCAATAAGTCAACTCTTTTCAAGTAGTTTAATGCTGTTATCGGAAAAAATTTGCAGTAACGGAAGCTATTTGACTAGATGATACTTATTCCAGAAATATTGGGTCAACATCATAGGTAATTAATATCCGTCAATTCCTGTCCTCCACTAACATACCCCCCTGCAGTTCCAATCTATTGATGAATCATATGATTACCCACCAACATTCAGGAACTTTTGTCTAATGAAACAATTCCTCAGAGTGCTTCTTTTATGTTGCAAGCAAGATCACTTTTAACCAGATATAAGTAGTCAGCGAAGAAACAAGGACGTGCAAAGTTTGGTAAGTATAACTTCTTAGCATTTTCTTCAGAAATTAGTAATTTTTCAACACTTATAAATAAATAAAAGATCACTTGATAAATATTGTAAAAAATATATAGAAATTAGAGGTAATCTACCTCCCAGTTAAATACAGCAACTACATGCTGCACAGTAAAGCTTTGAAAATGGGGATTTCTTTTTGACTACCCTCTATAACACCCTCAATATAATCTAAGCATCAGTATTATATGTTAATTACAAATGAAGTGAGTAACAATATGAAAGTTCCAAATAATAACACAGGCACTACTTACTCAATGCTAAAGGAACTTCAGACCATTTAATTGAATATTTCATGGTGGGGACGCCATCAGAATCAATAAGAATAGTCTGTTCATCACTTCCTACAGCTAACTGATCATTGGGAAGGAGTGTCACTAAGGGCTCTTTTTGTTTTCCTCCAGTAGGAAAAAGATCTTTCGGATCACCACTAAGCTAGAAATATAGGAATTTAAAGTTTAAAAAGTGAAAATCGTTTTTAAAAGAATAAAAACACATTGTAGCTCAAATTTATATAAACAACAATGTTTTTGAATGTAAAAAAAATTAATTTGTATTAAAAAAATCTGGAGTGGCTCCACTTAACTTTCTGAACACTTTACAGAATACACATTCAAATAAATGAAAATCTCTCTAATCTTAATCAAAGTAACTCATGTGCTGCCCCTACTGGTGCTGTAATGGAATTTATTGTGACCCTCTAACTTTCTTGGATCATTATTAAAAAATGATGGAATATAAAAAACTGAAAATTGATAATTTTATAGGAAAATATATTATAAACATGCTGAAGCAGGCAGTTTTTAAACTGAAAAATTATTGCAAGGACTATTTAACATTGAAATTGGTCAAAGTAGTTTACTTTAAAAAGTTGCCAGGTGGTCAGCCTGACACAGAACCCGCAATGTTTAATTCCAAAGCAAGCTTGGTACCAATTTTATCGACCCCAAAGGGATGAAAGGTTGAGTGAACATTGACTAGTCTGCAGCATAGTCTGAAACTGAATAATGAATGAGAATCTGTAGTGTGGTGGACAGGTGTACTGCCCACTATGCTACTGGGCTTTCTTTTTACTGCTCAGCTTTATTCTCAAAGAAAAAAATATATATGAGCTGCACTTTTCATTTTAAATCGCTATAAAATATATGACCAGAAATCATGTTTAAAATTTTATTTGTAAATGCACTTTCTTGTTTATTTATTTATATTTGTGCTCAGTATAGCATTTTTTAAAAAAAAACAAATAACATGGTAGTGATTACACAATGTAAAAATTTCAATAATATCAAATACTTTAATCATTTAAAAATGGACATTCTTTAAAAATCTTCTACATACCTTTATAAGAGAATATTCAGATTCAGAACCTATGCATAAAGATTCTCCACACCAAACTATAGTTTTGGGAATATTCCTTAAAGTTATGTCAGCCTATAAATAAAATAATATGTATAATTGTAATGAAATGGTGTAAAATGGGTATAAAAATAATGAGATATAATATTTACCCTATGTTAGATATGAAAGAATATTATTATCCTGTAAACATATATCCTAAATACATTCATATTTGTCATTTATGAATATACCCATGTTCCAAAACTACACAAAAGGGTACAAAAGCGTACCTATTTAAAAACTAGAACAATTGCATTGTAAAAAATAAAAATAATAATTGATTAAAATACTTAAATTAACCATCTTCAAGGTTGAAATAGAACAGTTAAAATTTTTCCCAACAGAGTGAAAAATGTCCAGGTCAGGACATTTAAATTAATTTCCCCAATTTAATACTTTTGTTCACATAAGCTAAAGATTAAAATTAATAATCAATATTTAAATTTGATGAAAATAAAAGAATATTTATAAAACAGATATAGTTACTTTTGCAACTTTTCACTTTCTTCTATCTTTACAAGAAGAAAGTATTGGGTTCTTGAATTTTTTTTTGTTCTGATTTTCGACAGATTTATACATTTTAGGAGATCCCCCAAACACATGTGTTTACAAAATGTCTGCCTGTATCTATGTGTGTGGCACAAATTTTGTGGACAATTTATCTCAAGAACTAATACACAGAATTTAATAAAACTTTACATTATGTTAGTCCCTGATATAAATTGGCGCTGATTAGTTTTTGATGTAAATCGCTCAACAGGTGGCGCTGCTATGCTGCATTTTCCACGATTTCTGCAATAGCGATATCTCAAGAACTAATGCACGGATTTTCATAAAACTTCAGATTCAGTTAGAGCTTGATATAATTTGGTGCTGATTACCTTTTGGAGTAAATTGCCCAATAGGTGATGCTGTAGTATTCATGATTACCGCAATAGCTCTATCTCAAGAACTACTGCACGAATTTTCATCTAATTTCAGATTCACTTAGACGTTGATACAAGTTGTTGCTGTTAGTTCTTGGTGTATATTTCCCAAATGATGGTGCTGCTATGCTGGATTTTTCGCGATTTTTGCAATAGAGCTATCTCAAAAACTAATACACAGATTTTCACCACATTGCAGATTCAGTTAGATGTTGCTGATTAGATTTTGGTGTAAATCACCAAACAGGTGGCGCTGCTATGCTGCATTTTTCAGAATTTTATCAAACCTGAAGGGATGAAAGGAACCAATGAGCCTTGATTTTAGCAATAGTCATATCCCAAGAACTAATGCACGGAATTTCATATCTTTAGAATCCTCATGATTGACATAGATTGTCATTAAATTTTGGCATTGCGATAGCGAATTTTGAAGTATTAACATGCATGAGATAGAAGAAAGTTTTGGGATTGTCACATCCGACTAGTTCATAATGTGCATAATTATAATTATAAACTTAAAAGTACATATCCCAGGAATAATATATGTTAATGAGTATAAAAATGAAGAGGAATTAATTATTCGCAGTACAATTATCTTTTATTTTCTAGAACAACATAATTTATTATACAGCTAATAAGAATAACAATGGAATTAAAAGTTAAGAAAGTTCAATTTCTCATATTAATTATAAAAAATTGCAGTTTTTTTTTTTTTAATGAAATAATTCCACCTTGAAGTACATGACAAAATTTTATAACAGTTCTTTTAATTTAATGTAAAAAAAAATAGTATTAAGTTGGATGAGATTACTTCATTATCATTAAATGTCAGAGCCCTATAAGTAGAAACAAAAAGTTCAAAACATCTTTAAGTGAAGGTGAAATTTTAAATAGGGATGCACCGGATATCGGATACCGGATATCCGAAGCTCCTTTTCCTGCCGGATTCGGATATCCGGCCGGATATCTGATCGGATATCCGGCACTAGATATGTTTTTAGTTATATGGTGAATTATTTCTTTATATAACGCCATCTCACAACAATAAATTACAAACATGTTTCATACATCATTAAAACATTTTAAATGTATTGAAATATAATTTACAAAAACTATATCTCTTTGAACATCAGGGCCTGAAATTCAAGTTTTCCCCAGAAGGGGAGCTTCCCAGCCAACATTTAAAAATACAGGGGAGTTGAATTGTTAGAAAGGAGAAAAAAAAAATCTTTAAACCACGTTATTTTTTATGTGCCACTTAAATAATTACATTTATACAGACATGACAAAATACCTTTGAAATAATTTAAATTAACAACTCAAGATAATTTATTATCAAAAATGTTTATTTTTATTAAAACAAAGGAACAGAATTAAGTTTTATATATACCATGTCTATTTTTCAACTTTCAACTAACGTTATGGGCAATTAACAATTGGGTTGCTAAATGAATTTCTTAATTTAGAATTTATTCCATTTTGTTTGCATGTTTTAGCCTCTTTCACAAGTTACACTTTTGACAAACAGCACAGACCAACTTTTATAACTTTAGAAATTATCGGAAACACATGGTTATGCTCTGTTAAAAATTTTTAGAAAACTTTGCAAAATTTGATGTGCATTATTTTTTAACTTGCTTGCATGAATAATGCATATCGGTGATTCTATTGTCAATATCCTACAGTGATTGTATGTCACTTCTGAACAAACTTGTTTTATTATATCCTTAATGGAATTATAGTCAAAACTGTAATCCCTGGTATTTTCGTTAAAATTGAACTATGGAATTTTAAATGCATTCAACATGTCCAAAAACACTTCAGTGTAGAGGAAGACGGGGTACAATGAAACATTACTTGTAAAATCAATTAAATTTGTCATAGAGAGTTGCAGTTTATATATATGTTATACAACTATATGTTCCGATTACCGATGTGATTTGGATACATTCACACTTCTACAACAGTAGCAATAGACGATTATTCCTTTTACACCATTGAAAGTAACTTTCTTTACTAAAAGTAATTTTATTTCTTTTTCCTTGTTGTTATATGTAATAATTATTTTTTCTATATATTGTTATCTTTGGGTTGTTGTCTTCATACCTCCAAAACCAAACTAAAAAAAATAAATATTAGAAGTTTGAAAATAAATTTTTATTTAGTAACCTCAGTGCGGGGTACAATGAAACACTTGCAGACGGGGACAATGAAACATGTTTTATTATAGTAATAAAAATAGTAAATAGAATATATTAGAAGTAATAGTAGGAAAACAGAAAAAACTAACCAGGTCAGTAAAAAATGATCTTGTTAAGCAATTAAAAAATAGAGAGAAAAAAAGCTAAGAAGGGATTGTTTTGAAAACAAACTCTGCCTGCTACAGACTCTGATGATGATCCAGATTTTTTTCCCAGGCCCAGCTGGTCATCAAGGTACTAAGAATGAAATATCCACACACAACATGTATGGCACAAGCAGCATCCATATAAATGGAAACATAAGGAAATATATACCGTTGGAGAAATCATACATTTAAATGATGTCAAATGTGAAGTACTTGATATAAAAAGACTCCAACCTAGTTTTATTTTATTTTTTTTATTATTATTTTTTTTTTTTTAGAAACTTACATTTAAAAAAAAACTTATTGTGTTGAAACTACCACCCCATATTCCCTCAGGAGCAACTGAAATATAAGCAGAAATGCTAATTTTTGAAACTGTCTTGAGCCAATTTAATATAAAACGAAAGGTATTTCTTAAACTAATAGAATTTTCTTATTTTTCATCTTAGACTATAATATTTTTATCAAGTTCCTTATTAATCAAGTTTTGTTTTTGTATTTATCTCATTTTTCATAAAATGAACTATACTGGGTGAAAATTGCTTCCATCATTTGGAGTGTTTCATTGTACCCCAGTATGTGTTTCATTTACCCCGGCATACGGGGTACAATGAAACACTGTAAGACATTTATTTTTTGTTATTTTTCAAGCATAAAGATATTGTTTAGAACCTAATAAAAATTTATTTAGATGGGGAAAATACAAGGTTAAAAATATGCATTAATTATATTTTTGTGCATAGGAAAAAAAAATTAGTAAATTTTGTTTCATTGTACCCCTATATATTGTCATCATTTCTCCACAATTCCAATGACATCAGTTTCTGCTGACTGCAACTGTGTTTCAAAGACTAGCAACTCAACCTTAGGCCATAACTTATGTAAAAATGCTACTAATGTTTTAATTTTAATTCACTTTCATTCACTCCCATCAAGAATCTAACCCATAGTCAACTTTCTTCATATCCACAAGTTTTAAATTTTCAACAACTTCTGCTCCATCAGTCAGTCCTTCAATCAAAAACTGTATCAACCTTTTCCTGTAATGTCTCTTAATTTTCTCAAGGAGCCGTTCTCTGCTCCAGAAGCTAATGTGTAGCTTGGCAATATTTCATTATTCAAATCTGTTTCATTGCAATTATAGATTGGGAGGGGGGAGGGGGGGGGGGGAGAAGGCTGAGTAGTGGCATCTGGTAGGGTAAATAAGAAAGCTTCCCATTTATCTGAATATTCTTATGGAACCCCAGTCAACAAAAATGTTTTGGTCCCATGCTTTTCAGATAACTGGAGTTTTACTGTACTTGAATGATTAATGAATAAATGTTATGCTTATATTGAATTTTTTTCAGTCTATTGAGTATGAATTAATAATATTAAATAAACTCCTTGTGAATCCTTCCTATTTATTTATTTACTTTTGTTAAGAAATACTTTATTTTTGTAAGATTTTAAGAAACATTTATTTCCTCAAAGTAATTTCTTTTGTTAAGGGGACATTCCAGTGAAACTGGTTTTCCCTTCTCAAATCATGAAATTCTATATTAACCCATGGGAAATTTTAGCAAGAACAAAAAAACATACATTAGTCATAAATTATAAAACACTTTCTAACACTATCATAATATTGTTACCAAATTAAATTTTTTTTTTCATTCACATCACACAGTTAAACATTTAAGGGGACCCTTCACTAACTTGAAAATGGCCATTCGGTAATGTTAAACCAATGGGCAGGGTTTTTTCTATTTGTTTAAATTTGAAAAGTTTTAAAAGATTCTTTTTGCATAAGATAGCTAAGCTCGATCTTTCATACGGCTGTTTTTTACTTTTTCGATTTCAGTTGCAGATTTTTTTGCATGGAATTGCAATGCATTGGAATTTTAAATCCATATCCAAAGTTTGAAAAGGAAATAGTCAATTGATTTCTTCTATTACACGATAAAAGGTTGATTTTAAAAGTCATGTCCTAATTTCTGTGAATTGCAAAAATCAACTAGTTTGTTATTTCTAAACATGTTTTTTTAAGTTCACAAATTTTTCTTTCTTCATCTGTGCCACAAGTGTAATCTCATTTTGTTTAGTGCTGACTATTGGCCAATTTGGCAGGGCTCAGTCTCCGGTTGCCATTACTGCCCTTTTAGTTATTTCCTATTTTGGGCACAGGGAAAAAACATCGCAAAATACATAAATCGGTCATAAAAAAAATATTGCCGATTTCGTCAATTATGGTGAAAATAAATAACAAAATTTGTCGACCGGTCGCAAGAAGAAAACTGAAGTTCATGGGAAATCGGCAGCGGGAAAATATCACAAAATTCCTCAATCGATAATGGAAAAATATCGTGAAATTTGCCAGTCCGTCACCAGTAAATATCGTGAAATTCCTCAGCCGGTCGCAGAGAAAAAACGCGAAATTTTTCAATCGGATGCAAAAAAACAATTGTTATTTTCATCAGTATGTCGCAAGAACAAACAGGGAAATTTGCCAATCGGTCACAGAATAAAATTGCTATATTTGTCAATTGATCTCGAGAAAAAAAATTATGAAATTCACCGATCGGTCTCTAGAAAAAATCGTGGAATTCGTCAGTCGGTCATGGAGAAAAAGCACAAAATTTTTCAGTCAGATGCAGAAAAACAACTATGAATTTTGTCAATCTGTCGTAAGAAGAACCTGTGAAATCTGCTAATTGATAGTAGAAAATATCACGAAATTTGTCGGTCGGTCCTGAGACTTGATCGTTGTTTTACAAAGAAACATTTTCGGAAAATGATTTTTTGGAAACAGGAGTCGCCCGCCAACAAGAGGGCATGATAAATAGGACACAATAATAATCTTTAGGGCACGAATACTGCCATCCCGTCTCGAAATTCAAGCCCTGTAATGTATATTAATAATATTGCATAAAAAATGTAACTTAAACATTAAAATATTATGTTTATTTGTACAATGGAATACTGATAATTGCTACTGGATTTGGATATGGAATTGACTATATTGATAATTGCTAATAATTCATTAATTTGTACAATGAAATGCTGATAATTTGTATAGTAAATTTTAACCAATTAATATGCATATAATTGTAGAGTATTTTCACAAAGAAATACTACATACTTTCATTTTATAATTTAAACATAAAATATCTACTAATATAACCATGATTAAAGAATTATTTTCTCCAAACATAGGTTTAATTGATGCCCTTTTTCTGTTTTAATTATTTAATATTGTTTTTGCTCTAAGTCACGTTTAGTTTTATTTTAAGTTAAATTATTTTGATATTTATAAGTAAAAAGAAAATTACTTTTAATTTTAAATATTTATAAGGAAGTTACAAAAATAACTAGTTGGATTTGCCAATCCCAAAACTTTCTTCTATCTCATACATCTTAATATTTCAAAAAGTAGTTCCAAATGTTATCATACTTTAATATTATTAGTTCAATATTATACCAACTTTGATTTTGATCTAAAATTTCTGCTCCAGTCAATTAATCAGAATAAGTTAATCTCGATCATAATATTTATTAACACGTTCACACCGGCGCGGTGGGTCACACTCGACTGACTCAGAGCTGGCAAGTCTCCGGCCTTTTGGATACCAGTATTTTAATACAGAAAATGTTGTTTTATTTAATTAGAACAATTGGGCGATTTAAAGGAGCAACATTTTCTCTAAAATAACAGTGGTGTGCAAAAAGCCGGAGACTTGACAACTCTGAGACAGTCGAGTGTGACCCTCTGTGCCGGCGCGAACGTGTTAAAATCAATAATTTTTTCGTTATTCTGTTGTACATCAGCTGTTTGTGAATAGCCAGCTTAGCAGGATGCGAAGTTCCCTTCGCTTCATGAGCCACCAATATACACCACAAAAAAACTGCGAAAAATTGAGAAAATTTTACAAAAATCTCTGTTACAGTGCCACTTTCTGGTGGAATATTTCCAAATGCAAGGAGAAACTGCTGGCCATAGCCAAAAATATACACACAAAATTGGTTCAATTCTATGCTTAGCTTCATACACTTTTCAATGGTAAAATAATGAAAATAACACACAAATCCGTATTATAGCGCCCCCTTCCAGCAGAATATTTTCAAATTGAAGGAGGACCTGCTGGCCATAGCCAAAAACATACCCCCCAAAATTGGTTCAATTCTATGCATAACTTCATACACTTTTCGATGGTACAAGAATGAAAGTGCCACAAAAACCGCTATTATGGCGCCCCATTTTGGCGGAATATTTCCAATTTAAAGGAGAACCTGCTGGACATAGCCAAAAACAAATACAAAAAATTTTAATAAACCACTCATACTACAATATATATTAAAACACACATACACACATAAATAACGCCTGCATTCAACAGTTAAAGGTATATATAAATATTATACAGACATACAAACGATAAATACAATAAACCCAACTGGAGTGAAACATCGGCCGGAGTAGCTCAGTGGTTAGAGCAGCAGTCTTGTATACTGTGGTCCCGGGTTCGATTCCTGACTCTGGCTAATTTTTCACTCCAGTTGGGTTTATTGTATTTATTGTTTGTATGTCTGTATAATATTTATATATACCTTTAACAAAAAATTTTGTTCAATTATATGGATAACTTCATACACTTTTCGGTGGTACAATAATGAAAATGGCACAAAAATCGCGATTACGTGCCCCCCCCCTCCTTCCAGTGGAATGTTTACATATTGAAGGAGGCTGACCTCTAAAACATCTAAATCCGTCGAAAACCGGAAATCGAAAAAATTTCTATTAAAATACTTTCTTCTAAAAAATGGCCTGTTTAACTGTTAAACTTAAAAAAAGAAAGAAAATTAATAAAGTCATACTTTAATAAACAACTTCAAATTTTATTTTGCATTCTGAAAGTAAAGGTACAATTTTCTGAAAGAAGTAAACATAAATTC
This sequence comes from Maratus speciosus, assembly GCA_963932465.1. Lineage (NCBI taxonomy): Eukaryota > Metazoa > Arthropoda > Arachnida > Araneae > Salticidae > Maratus > Maratus speciosus. The sequence continues at coordinate 519,691,849 of OZ010792.1, read as the reverse complement.
TTAAATTTATTATAAAGAGTTCAAATATCAATGTTAGGAAAGCTGGCAATTCTTTAAACTTTTGAGAATTACCTTTTACTCATGTATAGTGAACTTACTTTCATATTTTGCATTATAAACAAAATTGTTCGGCATTGTTTGGGGTCAAACTATTTCTGTTATCCTTATATATTCACTTCGCTGCGCTTTGCCGGATATCCGGCAGAGAAGTCGGATATCCGGCAGAGAAGCTGGATATCCGGTGATTGTGATCCGGATATCCGACGGTATTTCGGATATTGAAAAATCAGCCGGATATCCGTTGCATCCCTAATTTTAAAATCTTCAAGCGGATAAAATGCCAAGGGATGCAAGAAATTTGGCATTTATGAAACTAATCAAATAAAAATTTCAGAATGCCTTAAGATTGTGGCCCATTAGAAAATGCAGAATTATTCATCTTTAAATAACTTAAATGAAGTCACATGAACTAGCACAATTCTACAGCAATCCAGGCCTAAAAATATAGCCTAGAGTGGTGTAGACTAATGGGAAATAGAACGTAGCATTCCAGGAGAGTCAGGATTAATTAAGAAATAAATTTAAATAAGACAGACAAAAGGAGATCATTTATGGTTACTCTGCCACACTTTAATGAAGATCAACATGCAAAAGAGAACCATAGAGAGATACTCGGCTTAGATGCCGTATATTCCTGTGGCCGCCATCTTGGATGTTTTGAGATTTCTTGTTGCCGATCTTTATCAATATGACAAATCCGTTAATGTTATTTCCGTTAAGCTTAACATGTGCATAAATCGCTGCTTGGTGACATTTACTACTTGGCAGAAAAGGGGTTTTCATGCCAAGAAAAAATCCAAGATGGCAGCCATGAGAATATATGATATCTGTTCCAGATACTCTCCCACATGTCAAGGAAAATAAATTATATTTCTTAACTTGTCGACTGATGCATCTTCAATAAAGATTTCACACATTAAAAAACTTTGAGAGCAAACTGAAGCCTGTTCTTTTATAAGGATGTTTACAGCTGCCCTAACTCTTCAAACCACCTCTCACTCCCAGCAGTTACAAACTAATGACTTTTTTAGACATTTTCTCTAAACAGATTCTACAAATTTGAGCTCTGCCAATCAAAGCACTGCACGGAAAAATACTGCACTATAGAAAAATTGGCAAATAGCTAATAATTTTGCCAGGTGAAAGTTTTAGCTGAACAACCATTAAGGTGGTAAAAATTATATTTTTGCAGTTTTTAATTCTAGATTCGCAATGGTGGCTGAACATTCAAGCCTGCAAGGAATTTCATTCACAAATTTAGCAGAAACAGATGCCTAGTACTGAATTTACAAGATGGCGGCAAAAGTTTTACTTTTTCGCTAAAAATCATAGATGGCAGCTCCTAAACTATGTAGAAGAATTCAAAATGCAAAATAGCTGCAGGAAACTTTAAAAGTAGTAAATAGATTGTTATTAATTATTTGGGAAATTATAGTCATATTTTGAATGAAAAGATGTCTAATTAATCAGAAAAACATGTATAATTTCACTAATATTGTTAAAACTAAAATAAAAGCAATTTATATACTAATTATTGTTAATGATTTTGAATTATTATTTAATGGAAAAATTATTTATTTATTTAAAATAAGAATAATGTTTAAAAATTTTTAACTAAAAAGTTTAAAATAAATTTCATTTTTAAAAATTAAGAAATATTATACTTTTTATAACAATAAATTATAATTAACCTCCTCTCCCAATGTTCATACTTAGATGCCCTTTAGAGAACTTTTTGAAAAAAGTTATAACTGAACTTCAGATGCCAAAAGTAAAGGCATACAACAGACTGTGTTCTAAGGTTAAAAAGAGATATAATTAATAGAAATATAGTTTAAAATTATAAAACATTTATAGTCAAACTTTAAACTGGAAGGAAGATATAAAACAATTTGAGGTAGAGAAAATTTGGGATATCAAAAATCATTATATTTTTCATGCTTTAATCAGACTATTAGTATTAGCAATTTAAAAAATTTATACAGTATCACAAAGTATGCATTTACCTCAAGAACAGAAGAATGGCGAGTTACTTATTGTGAAAATATCTACTTTCATTTAAAGAAATAATCCAATATAGTTGCTGGATGTTTGGATGCGATTTCTCCATTTACCCAATTACCACATATTGTAGCATTATTGCACATATCAACAAAATCCTCAAACATTTGAAGAAATGGTTCAGAAAATTGATCTAAGAAAGACTTGTAAGGCTAAGATTTCAAGAAAATATTTTAGTCTTTGAAAATTAAAAAAAAAATAATTTTCTGGCCGTGTAAGTATTTTGAGATGAAGGTTAGAGAAAAGTTAATTCAACAAAAAGTTTTTTTTCCTATAAGTAGCAAATGCATAGAAAATTCTAATTTTTTTCAAAATGTCAAAAAATTTGTGATAACGAAGATCGACTTAACAAAGTTGACTATATATAATTTTCTTAATATAATATTTAAAAATATGTCTTCAATGATTTTAAAATTGTTTAAAAAAGAAAAAAAACTTGCTCATAAATGAATTTCACAGGATACAAAAGAAACTTTATTTGTTGATAGAATAGTCATTTCACTTAAAATCAATCAAACAATTTCAGACAAGTAAAAATGAAAAAGCAGCATAATTATACATCATGTGTAATTCCCTAGTCTGCTATCACTCTGACTTCTACTGGAAAAGTTTTGACTTTTAAAATTATGATTGAAAACACAAATATGGCTTTTAATGAAATACATAGAAGAGTAATTGAAATTAATTTACAGAAATAAAAAACAAATATAAATCCTGTCATCATATTATTATCTTTTTGCAAGTCACTATACAGAAATGTAAATCATGCAATCATTTGAAATGTGCAAATGAACCCATTTTCATCTATTAGAATTTTAAACTTGGGTCTCTGCTATAATATGTATGTAATTTAGATACTAGATGAAAGGCCATGAAATAATAGATGAAAAAAAATTAACAACAAATTAAATAAATAATTTTATGCCTATAATATCTGCTAAAAAAACATCATCATGTCAAGTTTAGCAGTGACAATATGGAAAAAAAAAACCCACATTTGATTAAAATTCATATATTTGTTTAAAAAACACCAAAAATATATATACCATTAAATGTTAGAAATTTTTCAAAAACATATTTTAAAAAGGTTTTCTAATTTTTATCTTTAGGTAGGTTCCATACAAAATTTCTTGTTTAGCTGTAACTGGTATGCATTTGTTAATCAAACAAATTAAGGATAAAATATAATTGTATTATACTTTATTTCTTAATTAAAATTATTATTTTCCTTTAAAATGTATTTCACAAGTTTACCCTCTTATGAAAACTGAGACAGAAAGTATTGATTCTGATAAGAAAATATGGATTTAAAATAAAATATAACAATAAGTCCCCCCCCCCCCCCAAAAAAAAAGGCAACACGATGCCAAATGCTGATCTTGTTGCTGCTGTTGCATGTGTTAACAGAAGTGGGATTGGTTACCATTTAATTACGATAGATAAGTTTGCATATAAGAAAAAGAAAAGGCATTTAAAAAGATATAAAAGAAAATATATTTAAAATATCAGTTATAAACAAAACGAAAATGTACTCACACTAAATTCTAAGAATTTTGATTCTTTGGGATTCCAATAATACAACTGAAATAACAGGTAAAGGAATTAATTTAGTAGTAGTTTTTTTTTTTTTCACATTAATATAAAATATTTAAATAATTATAAAAATCCATTTTATAATACCTAATAAGACGAAGATCAGACATGTGTATTACAACTAAAAAAATGATTTATATTTACTCTTCATCTTTATACAAAAAAAATTCTGTTTGAATTTAAAGAATATATTACAATACTTTTATTTTTAATCCCCAGCAAAATTTATACAGTAAAACCTCCATAATGGACACTCCCGAATAGCAGACACCTCTATTTAACAGACAGTTTTCCAATCCCCACTCCCAAAACCTAACTTTTTGTATGTTTAACCTCTGAATAACGGACATTCCAAATAGCGGACAGTAATTTTGGCGATAAAAGATGAAAATTTTTTAACGAGGAAAAAAAAAGTAAAAAGCCTCTAAATTTATCAGGGCAATGTGTCACAAATTTTGTGATCACAGATAAATGTTGGGGGCGGGCCGGGGAAAATCCCCCTCCCAGGCCCATTGTAGAATTCAGTGGGTGGCCCAGGAGGGGCATTTCTCCCCCCCCCCACCCCCCCCCTCGACCAAAACAAGTTTTAAGACCAAAAATCGAATTTTGGTTACCTTCTTAGTATTGGCCGAAAACAAAATTATCCTAAAAACAAATTTAAGGTAATTAATACATATATATACATTTATATAAAATTATTAATTAATTATATGTGTAGAGAAACACATTTCTAACAAATGTATGTGTGTGTGTATAAGTTTCAAATAAAAACAAAACAAATAATAATACAGCTTTTATAGTTTATTAGTTTATAGCAACCAAAAATCATAGGCATATTTAGCCAGTGTTTTTCGACAGTAATTTCTGTCTCATTTAATGCCCATATTACACTTAAATTTTCTTATACCTATATTTCAGGCATTATAGTAGCCACCAGTATAGACACTTTTACCACATTTGTTTTACATTAATATATAAAGATTCATGACACTTAATTTTCATTTTAAAAAATCCTTTATCTTTCGTTTTGTACATATTAAAATCGAACATTATAATTTACATTTCTTTACTTTTCTTAAAAAACAAACCACATTTTTTTTACTTAAAAAGGACATAAATTCCGGTATATCGTTAAAACTATGCTATTTATAAATATATATTGCATTGTCCATACTCTTTGGCACTTCTCTGAAAAAACGTTTTCGTCCATTTCTTGGACTTCTTCAGTTTCACTTGGCGGCTCGCAGTTTCATTTTCGACCTTTTATCATCTCTCTTTTTCCATTTTTTCCCCCTTCTCCCTTTTCACTTTCCCCCTCTTTCCAGCATTTTTAGCCAACGGGAGTCAACATTTGCATGCGCCATATCGTTGCATACATTTTTTCTTTCGAGGTTAATCTCGATAGCCTCTCTCATTAGGGTGTTGTGGGGATTATCATATGCAGCTATTTTTTCTATTTTTATTGATTGAGGTATTATGGGGTTTTTTAAATTTGTTCTTGAGAAGGCTGTTGCTTGATTATTATATTTTATGTCGCGGATATGCTCCTTATACCTTTCGCTTATTTTTCGCTTTGTCATCCCGATGTATGTAATTTCCTTATTTTCTGTATTTGAGGCTTTAATTTTATATACTCCTGCCGTCTGTAATTCGTCGTATCTTTCTGCTTCATTTCGTATCGTTTTAAATAGGGAAGGGTTGGGTGTGATTGGGACTATCTTTCCGAGTTTACTAATTTCGCGTTTTATTTTTAGTGCTATTCCGTTCATGTATGGTAGGGGGGGTGTATAAGCCTTTTTATTTTGTCCTGGTTGGATCCAGTTAATTTTTTCTTTCGCTTTTCTGATTAGCTTGTCTATTGTTTTTCTTGGATGGCCAGCGTTACGTCCTATGTTCTCTATAATCCTTAATTCTTCTTTTAATAACTTTTCTGTTGAACATATATACAGTGCTCTATAGATGTAGGTATTTAGGGCTGCAAGTTTATAGTTTATTGGTGTATTTGTTTTGCTTGACATTATCGCTAGGTTTGCAGTAGGTTTTCTATAGATTGTTGTTTTTATCTGGTCATTTTCGTATATTATTTTTACGTCAAGGTATGGTAGGGATCAGTTGTTTTCTTCTTCTATTGTAAATTGTATATTGCTATCGTATTTATTTATTTCGTTTAAGAGGTTTTTTAAGTTTACTGTTCTGTTTGTTATGATAAATATATCATCCACATACCTTACCCAAAGGCGTATTTCATTTTTATGATCCTGTATTATTCTTTTTTCCATTACTCGCATTTTCCATTCTGAAACCACATTTGAAATGGGGGACCCCATCGGTACACCCCTCAGCTGTTTATATATCTTATTGTTAAATTTAAAATAACTTTTGTTTAGGATCAGATTTGTTGCACTTTCCATTGTATTTATAATTTCTGTGTCTGTGTAGTGTTTCTGTATAGTCTTGTTTATTTCTTCTGTCATTTCGTTAAGGTTAATCGACGGGTATAGGTTTTTTACGTCTAAGCTTATCATATAATCGTCTGTTTGCGGTTCGTATTCTCTTAATATCTGTATGAATTTTCGTGTTGAATTAACTGATATATCGGAAGGGGGGAGCATTTCTTCATACTGTTTCCGCATATATTTTTCTATGTCATAGGTTGGGCTTAGCTTTTTGTTAACGATCGGTCTCATTTTGTATGGATTCTTGTGGTCTTTCAATTTTCCAAATATAATTGGTGAATTAGGAGTAAAATTCTGCTTTATTGGTTTAGTTCCATTTGGCCATTTACCCCTTTTAATCAATTCTTCTGACTTTTTCGTTAGTTTATTTAGGGGGTCTTTTTTTACTATTTCGGTCCCTAGTTCATCTATTGTGCTCTCCATCATATTAACTTATTCATTTTTATTCATTACTGCTATTTTTCCTGTTTTATCAGTGTGCAAGAAAGTTAAGTTTTGGTTTTCTTTAAGTTGCTTTATTATTCTAAGGTCGTTACCATTTTTCCTCCTCCTTTTCCCCTGCTTTTCAATCTCGTTCTGAGCTAAGTTTCGTAATTTCTTCGCTTCCTCTTCAGGGATATATTCCAAAACTCTTTCGATTTTGGGGATGGCTTCTTTTAGATTTATTTTTCTCTCTACATTAAATTTAGGGCCTTTCTTTAGGCAAGCGTCTTCTTCTTCGGTCGGTTTGTATGCCGATATATTTATGTATGGTATGCTTGTTGTCATTTGGGTTCTATTATGCCTATTATTAATCTTCATTTCCCAATACTTCATTTTCTTTTCAAGTTTCTTTTCATGTTTTAGCTTTTCATATATTCTAATACTGTTTATTTTTTCAAATATCTGTGCCCGTTCTTCTGGTGGTAACTCGTATATTTTTCCTTCTAGATCTTTAATTTCTCTTTTTAATCTTGCGATTTTTGCATATCTTCGTTTGATTACTTTATTCAGGATCCGTTTTTTGAAGAACCTTATTTCTCTCTTGAACTCCGTCCATAGGAATTTATTTCTAATTTTTAGAAAGTTTGGCGTTATTCCTTTTTGTTTACATTGCTTTAGAAAGATGTTATGCCGTATTTCTCTGTAGTTTTTCAACTGCGTAGCTGCCATTGTCCTTGATACTCGGTACCAGTTCTAATATTTAGCCAGTGTTTTTCGACAGTAATTTCTGTCTCATTTAATGCCCATATTACACTTAAATTTTCTTATACCTATATTTCAGGCATTATAGTAGCCACCAGTATAGACACTTTTACCCCATTTGTTTTACATTAATATATAAAGATTCATGACACTTAATTTTCATTTTAAAAAATCCTTTATCTTTCGTTTTGTACATATTAAAATCGAACATTATAATTTACATTTCTTTACTTTTCTTAAAAAACAAAAAATGTGGTAAAAAATAATGTAAATGTAGTAAAAAAATGTGGTTTGTTTTTAAAGAAAAGTAAAGAAATGTAAATTATAATGTTCGATTTTAATATGTACAAAACGAAAGATAAAGGATTTTTTAAAATGAAAATTAAGTGTCATGAATCTTTACATATTAATGTAAAACAAATGTGGTAAAAGTGTCTATACTGGTGGCTACTATAATGCCTGAAATATAGGTATAAGAAAATTTAAGTGTAATATGGGCATTAAATGAGACAGAAATTACTGTCGAAAAACACTGGCTAAATATTAGAACTGGTACCGAGTATCAAGGACAATGGCAGCTACGCAGTTGAAAAAAGCTTACTTGAAAAACGACAGAGAAATACGGCATAACATCTTTCTAAAGCAATGTAAACAAAAAGGAATAATGCCAAACTTTCTAAAAATTAGAAATAAATTCCTATGGACGGAGTTCAAGAGAGAAATAAGGTTCTTCAAAAAACGGATCCTGAATAAAGTAATCAAACGAAGATATGCAAAAATCGCAAGATTAAAAAGAGAAATTAAAGATCTAGAAGGAAAAATATACGAGTTACCACCAGAAGAACGGGCACAGATATTTGAAAAAATAAACAGTATTAGAATATAGGAAAAGCTAAAACATGAAAAGAAACTTGAAAAGAAAATGAAGTATTGGGAAATGAAGATTAATAATAGGCATAATAGAACCCAAATGACAACAAGCATACCATACATAAATATATCGGCATACAAACCGACCGAAGAAGAAGACGCTTGCCTAAAGAAAGGCCCTAAATTTAATGTAGAGAGAAAAATAAATCTAAAAGAAGCCATCCCCAAAATCGAAAGAGTTTTGGAATATATCCCTGAAGAGGAAGCGAAGAAATTACGAAACTTAGCTCAGAACGAGATTGAAAAGCAGGGGAAAAGGAGGAGGAAAAATGGTAACGACCTTAGAATAATAAAACAACTTAAAGAAAACCAAAACTTAACTTTCTTGCACACTGATAAAACAGGAAAAATAGCAGTAATGAATAAAAATGAATATGTTAATATGATGGAGAGCACAATAGATGAACTAGGGACCGAAATAGTAAAAAAAGACCCCCTAAATAAACTAACGAAAAAGTCAGAAGAATTGATTAAAAGGGGTAAATGGCCAAATGGAACTAAACCAATAAAGCAGAATTTTACTCCTAATACACCAATTATATTTGGAAAATTGAAAGACCACAAGAATCCATACAAAATGAGACCGATCGTTAACAAAAAGCTAAGCCCAACCTATGACATAGAAAAATATATGCGGAAACAGTATGAAGAAATGCTACCCCCTTCCGATATATCAGTTAATTCAACATGAAAATTCATACAGATATTAAGAGAATACGAACCGCAACCAGACGATTATATGATAAGCTTAGACGTAAAAAACCTATACCCGTCGATTAACGTTAACGAAATGACAGAAGAAATAAACAAGACTATACAGAAACACTACACAGACACAGAAATTATAAATACAATGGAAAGTGCAACAAATCTGAACCTAAACGAAAGTTATTTTAAATTTAACAATAAGATATATAAACAGCTGAGGGGTGTACCGATGGGGTCCCCCATTTCAAATGTGGTTTCAGAATGGAAAATGCGAGTAATGGAAAAAAGAATAATACAGGGTCATAAAAATGAAATACGCCTTTGGGTAAGGTATGTGGATGATATATTTATCATAACAAACAGAACAGTAAACTTAAAAAACCTCTTAAACGAAATAAATAAATACGATAGCAATATACAATTTACAATAGAAGAAGAAAACAACTGATCCCTACCATACCTTGACGTAAAAATAATATACGAAAATGACCAGATAAAAACAACAATCTATAGAAAACCTACTGCAAACCTAGCGATAATGTCAAGCAAAAAAAATACACCAATAAACTATAAACTTGCAGCCCTAAATACCTACATCTATAGAGCACTGTATATATGTTCAACAGAAAAGTTATTAAAAGAAAAATTAAGGATTATAGAGAACATAGGACGTAACGCTGGCCATCCAAGAAAAACAATAGACAAGCTAATCCGAAAAGCGAAAGAAAAAATTAACTGGATCCAACCAGGACAAAATAAAAAGGCTTATACACCTCCCCTACCATACATGAACGGAATAGCACTAAAAATAAAACACGAAATTAGTAAACTCGGAAAGATAGTCCCAATCACACCCAACCCTTCCCTATTTAAAACGATACGAAATGAAGCAGAAAGATACGACGAATTACAGACGGCAGGAGTATATAAAATTAAAGCCTCAAATACAGAAAATAAGGAAATTACATACATCGGGATGACAAAGTGAAAAATAAGCGAAAGGTATAAGGAGCATATCCGCGACATAAAATATAATAATCAAGCAACAGCCTTCTCAAGAACAAATTTAAAAAACCCCATAATACCTCAATCAATAAAAATAGAAAAAATAGCTGCATATGATAATCCCCACAACACCCTAATGAGAGAGGCTATCGAGATTAACCTCGAAAGAAAAAATGTATGCAACGATATGGCGCATGCAAATGTTGACTCCCGTTGGCTAAAAATGCTGGAAAGAGGGGGAAAGTGAAAAGAGAGAAGGGGGAAAAAATGGAAAAAGAGAGATGATAAAAGGTCGAAAATGAAACTGCGAGCCGCCAAGTGAAACTGAAGAAGTCCAAGAAATGGACGAAAACGTTTTTTCAGAGAAGTGCCAAAGAGTATGGACAATGCAATATATATTTATAAATAGCATAGTTTTAACGATATACCGGAATTTACGGGCTTTTTAAGTAAAAAAAATGTGGTTTGTTTTTTAAGAAAAGTAAAGAAATGTAAATTATAATGTTCGATTTTAATATGTACAAAACGAAAGATAAAGGATTTTTTAAAATGAAAATTAAGTGTCATGAATCTTTATATATTAATGTAAAACAAATGTGGTAAAAGTGTCTATACTGGTGGCTACTATAATGCCTGAAATATAGGTATAAGAAAATTTAAATCATAGGCATATTTATCAATAGTTAATAACATAGTCAAACGGAAGAACAAACTGAATAACGAATATTTAATTTTTAACTATTTACAAAGATTTTCAGTTTTTCAATATTTTGCATTTAAATTAATTGAAATAAACTGCTTAGAAGTTTTTTTTTCTCTCTTTCTGGCTTTGTGAGGTTTTGTTCAAAGAAACATTCTATGTAAAAATAATGTAACCTGCTAGATGCAAAAACTTTATCTAAATTAGTGTGGAAAATTGCATATTCTTTGTTTTTATAGCTCAAAAGACACACACATATAGTTTTTGAATAATATATTGCATGGAAATGACAATACATAATAATTAAACCTGAATTTCATTTTAAATTAAATTAAAAAAAAATATATTAATTGAAATTATATAATTAAAAAAGCTGATATAAAGATACAAAATGATTAAAAAATAATGAATTTAATCAATATTACTAATACCTTCTACAAAATTATTTACTTTCCCGCCAACCACTTTCTATAAAAATAACCTGTTGTCAAATAATATATGACTTTAAAGCCAATAATGAATAAGCATGATATCAGAACATACTCATATTTTCCATGTTTTGTAACTCTAATTAATTAATAGTTTCAGATAGATGTGTAGACAGTAAAAAAAATGTATCATCAAGCTGAGTAATTTTAATTCAAATGATGTCAGAAGTTCACATTGCAACACTATTATTTATAAATTTTTAAATAAAATCTTGTATAGTGGCTATCAATGCACATTTTATTTTTTTACCATGGAATTGTGTAATTCTAATAATTATTCACTACATCCTGTTTGACATATCGAAGATCTCAATTACTATCATTTTTTTATGCTAGAGAAAAAGGGAGAAATAGTTAACTTATATTCTTCATTACACAGACTAAATGAGCTTACCCACAAAGTAAATAAAAATCAAATATGCGCAATTGTCAAAAAGGTGTGACGTCACGCTTCAGCATTATAAGTGCTAAATCCAAGGCTGCAGAGTCGGTGGGAAAAATGGACGACTCCAACTGTGGGAATTTTAACAGATCCGACTCTTTCGTCCAAAAATGGGCCTGACTCCGACTCCTACTGCACAGTAGGGAGGAGCGTAAAAATCGTTTTTTCGAAATTCTTTTCCCGCTAGCGCGGAATAGTTGTGGAATGGTCTCAGAAATATACTCACAAAATTTTAAAATAATCCGTTAATATCTTCCGGTTCCAGTTTAGGGTCTAATTATGCAATTTTAGCCGAAAATGTTGTAAATTTTCACATTTCAGTAATATTTTTAACTTCCAACTTTTTCTTTGTGCTAGCGCGGAAAAGTTGAAAGAATATATAAGGAACATAAGTCCAAAATTTTAGAGCAGTTAATAAATATCTTCCGGTTCCAGTTTGGGGCCTAAATATGGAAAATTAGCCGAAAATGATATACATTTTCACATTTTAGTGATTTTTTATATTTCCGATTTTCTATTCCCACTAGCACGAAAAAGTTGGGAAAATATACAAGAATGATAAGTGCAAAATTTTAGAATAATCAATAAATATCTTCCAAGGTCTAAATAGGAAGAATTATGCAAAAGAGAAGAAAATTTAAGGATTGAAATATAGAAAAAAATGGAAAACTTTTTTGCATAAAAATTTATTTATGGAAGCTTTAAACATTTCTTTTTACAAAATTAGACATTCGTAAATAATAATTAGGAACATTAAACAATAAATCTTATTATTCACGCAATACACAGACTTTGTATAACTAAGTGTATTTGGAGTTCCAGAATAAAAGTTGCAAATATGCATTAAATGCATTTCATTCACTTTTTTCTACATTTTTCACTTTATACTGGCTTTAGGTTTTAAACGATGGCATAGCACGCCTTGTCTCTATTCTGGATGTGATGTAGCCATCACACTTTTTCTCTCAGATGACTGCAAAAGAAGTTTCTGTTGTCAGTTTTACCCCCCCCCCCCCTTTCAACACATTAAGTGTGGCACGGAAAGTTTATGTTTCCCAATAGCGATACCAGATATTCGCCAGATTTTATCAGTTGCATTATGTGTTCGTTCGACAAGTGAGTCGTACATGGAGGTTCCGGTAGTTGGCAATTCTGCCAGTCTATGAGATCCACGTAACATTTAGCTTTAAAGTTAAGTGCAAGAATTTACAACATACAAACTCCTGCTCTCGATTTTCCCCTAGCTTTCAAAATCCTAAGTTCTCTCACATTCTGCTTTGGGTCAACAAGCATTGCAAGGATTATTGCTTTAGGATGACCAAAATAACCATTTCTCTGGGTGACGCGATCCACAACTAGCTTCAGATCATCTGTAAGATAGCATGAAGTTTGAATTGTTTTGCAAAAATTTCGTGCTCCATCTGTGCAATTGGAGATTTGATTGTAAACCACGCAGGTGCGTAAACTTTTATGATAAACTCAGTTAATGATAAACTCACAATCAAATCGCATGCCAATTGCACAGATGAAGCACAAAATCTGTGGAAAAGAATTCAAGCTTCACGTTATCTTGCAGATGATCTTAAGCTAGTTGTGGATCGCGTCACCAAAAGAAATGGTTATTTTGGTCATCCTGAATCAATAATAATGTTTGCAATGCTTGTCAAACCAAACCAGAATGTGTGAGAACTTGGGCTACGTAGGATTTTGAAAGCAAGGGAAAAAACGAGAGCAGAAGTTCATGTGTTCCAAATTCCTGCCTTTAACTTTGAAGCTAAATCTTACGTGGATCTCATAGACTGCCAGAATTACCACTAACAGAACCTCTGATTACTACTCACTTGTCGAACGAACACATGACGAAAGGTTTAAAGCTTCCATAAATAAATTTGTATGCAAATGTTTTCCATTTTATTTTCTATATTTCGACCCCTAAATTTTCTTCTCTTTTGCATAATTTTTCCTATTTAGACCCCGAAAGAGGAACCGGAAGATATTTATTGATTATTCTAAAATTTTGCACTTATCATTCTTGTATATTTTCCCTACTTTTCCGTGCTAGCGGGAATAGAAAATCGGAGATATAAAAAATCACTAAAATGTGAAAATGTACATCATTTTCGGCTAATTTTCCATATTTAGACCCTAAACTGGAACCGGAAGATATTTATTAACTCTCTAAAATTTTGGACTTATGTTCCTTATATATTCTTTCAACTTTTCCGCGTTAGCGTGAAGAAAAAGTTGGAAATTTAAAATATTACTGAAATGTGAAAATTTACAACATTTTCGGCTAAAATTGCATACTTAGACCCTAAACTGGAACCGGAAGATATTTATTGATTATTTTTAAATTTTGTGAGTATATTTCTGAGACCATTCCACAACTTTTCTGCACTAGCGAGAAAAGAATTTCGAAAAAACGATTTTTATGCTCCGCCCTACTGTGCAGCTCTGCTTGTAAAATGGACGACTCCAACTCCAGGAATTTTAACAGATACAACTCTTTCGCTCAAAAATGGGCCCGACCCCGACTCTTTCACTCAAAAATAGGCCTGACTATGACTCTGCAGCCCTAGCTAAAACACATTGTTTGGTGTCAGATTTTGTCTACGATAAATCGAAAGTAAGGTACTGAAAAATGGAGGACTTTTTCGTAAGTGAAATAAAATAAATAATCAAATGACACACAAAGAGGACACAACAATTGACACAACAAATTACACAACATTAAATTTGAGGTTACATTCAGATCAGCAAATAACACAAACAAATAAATAAAATTTTAATAACTATTTGATTTAGAATAAAATTTCTGAACTACTTACTTGCAGCTTTTTTTTTACAGCAACACATAGTCTAAAAGAAAGTTTAATTTCCCCAGTAAGTGATTTATGTTTCTAAAATATAAAATTAAATTACAATTAAATTGAAGTATATGAAAATTATATTTCATTAAAATTAAATACTAAACATACCTATATTAACTAAAAGGAAAAGAAAAGTTAAAATTAACAAACTAGTTAAAAAACCGTTAAATATATTACTATGCACAATGATTAATGTGATATCATACAACAGGGTTTTACAGTACAGTTCCATTTCGTTAAAACATGAAAGAAATTATTAATCCTTATCCTTAAGAAAATATACTAAATGTAAAAAACTATTAGAGTTTTCAAATAAAAATAATTTGCTTATTTTTAAGATACACATATAGTTTAATGCCTGAATTGAAATATTATTTAAACTAAATATGAAACTTACAGACTTGCATTTAAAAAACTAATTTAAAATATATACTTATATATATATATTTAATTGTTTTTAAAATGAATTCAAATCCATCTAATGTTTCATATTTAGTTTAAATTTGTTTATTATTGCACTAGAAGTTAAAAAAATTGCAGTAAAAAGGAAATTTATTGGTTATATCATTGACACAGTCAATGTGACATCAGCATTACTTACAGGTACATTCACTATGTTCCATAGTACAAGAGTTATGTTCCATTTATTATTATCGCCAAAGTGTTTTCACCTTTTACTTTACAGTGGCTTTTTCTTCCTTTTTTTTTTTTTTTTAGCTCAAATGAATAAAAAATGAGATAGTAATGATTTTTGCCCAATCTTTTTTAATCCTCGGATGACCAAGTAGGGACATTTTCCGACCCCAGCACAAGTTCAATCCTAATGTGAATTAATGATAATTTTATTTTTTAAATCCTTTGTTTCAATAATATTGCATTTTCTATTTCTTTCTACGGCTGAAACTGTTATATATATTATTAGTGTTGACTCTAAGCCGCTTTAGCAGGGCGCAGTGCCCTTTTTATTTCTTTTTTGCACCCAACAGCCCTTTTTATTTCTTTTTTGCACCCAACAGCCCTTTTTATTTCTTTGTTGCGCCCGGCGGCCCTTTTAAACCCTTCCGATGCGCCTGACTGCCCTTCTTAACACTTCCTATGTGCCCCGTGCCAATTCAATTGATCCGGGAACATATCGCAAATTCTAGGGACTCTAAACAAACCAGTTCAAATATTTTTTTGTGAACAAGGTACAAGTGTGCCCTTTTTGAAAAAAAAAATGTGCCTTTTTTTAGAACAGTGTTCCCTATTTGAAAAATGTACCTCTTTTTTTAGAATAGTGTTCCCTTAAATTCCCACCCGGCGGCCCTTTTTTTCTAGAGTCAACACTAATCATTAAATTAATTTTAACAGCTGAGTTTTGGAATTTTTTTGATATGATAAATAAATATGTGCTTTTTAACTATGGTGTCACTGAAGGACCCCACGGGGCATTTCATGATTCAAATTTCCACCTGGTCATCAGAGGGTTAAAATAAGAAATATCTCAAGGAATTTTGCTGTTGAAATTCACAGGTCTATCTCGGACTATGCCAGGGGATAATTTTCCTTGGTAGACTCGGAATGGCTTGGGCAGTCTTTTTTTATTTTCATTATTAATTTTTTTCATCTTACTGATTTCTGGGGCTCAGCCTAATTTTTTTGTTTTTTCATTCTTTTTATTCACATTAGACTGGAGAAAAACCCAGACACAGGCTAAATTTTTCTTGGCAGACTCGGGCTAGTTCGAGCCCGGGTAATGCTGAACGAATCGGTAAAAGTATTTGCAGAGAGAAAACAATCATTATAACAAACATATTTTAAAAGCATTCCTACACAATTCTGGTAAAAAAAAATCCCTGACTTTTCCAGGTTTTCGTGACCTTTCTCAATAAAAATTTGGCATATATATTGTGAAACCCACCACAATGGACAATTTTAATCTAAAACAAAAATATATATGTGCTGTATGAATTTCCAATTTTTAATTGCTTTTCATATTATGCTTGTTATATAGTTTGCATAAATTTTCTATATAAATTTTAGATTGGATGAAAAATCTTCATTTACAACCATAATCGAGATTCAGATGGAAAGTAGTACATCAAAAGTTCCCTGACCACTTCAAATATTTAAAAATTTCCCTGAATTTTTGCCTAAATTTTCGAATTCCCTGACTTCTCCCTGTTTTCCAGGTTTTTCTTGAAACCCTGTTTAAACTTTTTTTTTTTTTTTTTTTTTAAACAGAATCTTCTAGGAAAACAAAAACGTATTTACTGTTATAAAACATTTATATTTGTAAAGAAAGCACAAAACTGAAACTCCTTGGTGTGAAATCTAAAATGGCAACCTTTTGTTTATCTCTGCTGCCTCATCATACGGAGCAGAATATAATACATTTTAGTAAAAACTGGCAAACGTGAAAAACTGAAATTATTTTTAAATTACAAATTAAAAAAGCTACATACCTGAACATTGATTGTAAAATAATGAGCGCCTTTTGTTTTTGGCAGAGTTGTGATAGTAGACAAATTAAACTGGCTCAAATCAAATGCTGCAACAAGTCCATCTAATGAACAGAGAAATTTCTTTGTTAAAAATTTAATTAACATGATAATCACATGTAAATAAACTCAGCTTTGAATGTACTGATACCTGGAATTAACAAATAAAGTTCAATCACAAAAATTTTCAGATTTTAGCATAGAGAAGAGTACTCAAATAAATTTTCAACAAATATAAAAGGAGGTGGGAGTTATAAATTAAAAAGAGATGGGTTGATAAGGATTGATATCCCCCCCCTAAAAAATTCCAGGATGTTTTGGTCATCTTAATATAAGTTAAGATCTATTATTCATTGTCTCTTCTCTTTGATTTATTTTTGCATGAAGATTGTTTAAATGTAATTGCTAAGACGCTACTTGCCACAGTATAATAAAAAATGTACAAATGCATAGTGTTATGTTTTAAAAGGAGTACATAACATTCCCTATTTAAAATTTACTTTGTTTATTAAAATAAACAACTTCAATTTCGATCTTTCAATTTGATAGCAAAATTTACTAAGTTTTTAAATATTAAAAATCTAAAATTTTTATTCTTAATTATTTTAATTTGAAATTACATTTATTAAATTCTAATATTTTTTCCCATTCCTCTGGTAAAATTTCAGCGTAATTGCTTTTATAGTTTATCAGTTAACCCCCTCACTGACAAGCCCGTGTTAATACGTTCACTAAGCTCCATGTTTCACTGCAATACAAGCAATATTTAAAGTAATATAATTCTATTGATTCAATGTATTTTTAATACATTGAACAATGA
The DNA here is from genome assembly GCA_963932465.1 of Maratus speciosus. Classification (NCBI taxonomy): domain Eukaryota; kingdom Metazoa; phylum Arthropoda; class Arachnida; order Araneae; family Salticidae; genus Maratus; species Maratus speciosus. The sequence goes on along the minus strand of OZ010792.1, from coordinate 519,674,051 downwards.
TTAATACTCTCAAGGATTGCATTCATATTCGTTATTAAGTTTTTTAATTAAATGCTAAAAGAATAATCTTTTTTTAGCATTTAAAACAAAATGCAGAGAAAACAACTTTACAATTTAGCCCTTTTCCAAGACTGTCCAGAGGGTTAAACAAGAAAATAATTTCTAGGCTTCTCTTTATTTATAATCGTTTTCAATTCATGCTTCGCCTCAAAAAAGCATCTCCCAGTTCAAGTGATGTATCTTGGAATGCGAGACCGGAAATTCCAATGCTATGTCATCAGGCCACACAAGTTGCTATAGCATCCCTTTTTCTCCCGCCCAAACAAGTGTTGCCATTCCACAGTTGTAATTCGGATGCAAAAACATTTTTCGTCGGCTGTGCGTAGGACCAGCAATTAGGAAAATTCTCTCATTGACTCGTTTCACCGAGAATGGAATTCCATACTTTTGCCGATCTATTTGAATAGCGGCAGTTGAAGAAAATTGTGATAGAACTAAGACGCACTATTCTTTAGGGGATATTGCCCCGCTACGCCTTAGGGCCTAGCCGGTGCGTAAGAATATTTAACGAACAAGTATTTCTTCTTGAAATATGTTCTACATTACAAGCTTTAATGAAGATCCTGCTTAGCTTTATTTTAAGTAAAAAATCTACATATGGATGATAAATCCTTTAACTTCATCACTCTATAAACAGAAGTTAGATTGTGCCTCTCGTCATCTTCTTCGGTAATTCTACGAATAAATAACATATGTCTTCTGAATTCTTGATTTCCTATAACTTATATATGCTGTCATCAGATTTATTCTTGTGGATTATGATTCTTCAAATCGAAACATTCCTGGTATTTCGCCAATGGAAAATGTGTGCTTCCTGAATTTTTAGAATTATTGTGTTCACATAATTCGACTCAACACTTTAGTGCCACAGCATTTACGTTTCTTCATGATGAAACAATGTAATTACAAAAAACTCTTCATTCATACTACAGTGTGTCAAACATTCAGAAACTATTAATCTAAAAACTTTGCTGACTTTATTCAAAATAATAACTATTAATATCATAAAGATAAGTGTGCCTTGAATAAAATTAATACCAACAAACTAAACTGTGTGTAAGATGTTTGAGTTCATCAAGTATTGTTACAAGATATATTCCTATTTACAGAATCAATATTTATGTAATTATTTTCTACTGGATCCAGTATTAGTGAATTGAGAATGTTTTGATAACTAAAATTTCTTCAATATTTAATCATCTTGAATTATTTATGTTTCATGGGGTGAACACTTTATTGTTTTTATTTTCAGGTTCACAAGTTTCATTACTGAGTTCGGCCAGTTATTTAAGTTTAATACAATTATTATTTGGCCAACATATCTAAGAGATTTCTAATTATTAACATTTTATTACCATTTGAAAATTAATCAATTTTAAATTAATTTTGTTACGATGCATATATGTCGCCACTATACATCCGGCCGTAGTGTGATTCTGGGGGATGTAAATTAGATTTATTTTGGTTCAGTTTGAAATTTTCAATTGAATTTTTATTCCAATTTACATAACCCAGGGTCACATTGCATTCATAAATACATATAAAATCAAACTTTTGTCTGAACATGAGAAAATTTGTAGAAATTCAGAAAAAAAAAATTTTGAAAGCAATTTAAATTTTAATATTAACACAAAGAAAAAACATTTTTCAAAGAAGTTAATTGCAAAAAAAAAAAAAAAAAAAAAAAAAAAAAAAAAAAAAAAAATCATAATAAAGCATTACAAGAATATTTTAAAATTAATCTGTTTATTAAAAAAAAATTAATTTAATAATTTGTTTACAGAAGGCTATTAGAGAAAAAAAAATGCAATAAGCTTGGAAGCGAAATCGCTAAAGTTTCGACATCATATATGCCTACAAGAGAAAAGAGAAAAAAAAAATATAACAAAAAAACAATTACACAATAATGCCAGAAGCGAATCGCTAACAACAGGGCACCATGAACGCAATGTGACCCTGGGTTATGTAAATTGGAATGAAAATTCAATTGAAAAATTCAAACTGAACCAAAATAAATCCAACTTACACCCACCAGAATCACACTACGGCCGAATGTATAATGGGGAAATATATGCGTCGTAACAAAATTAATTTAAAATTGATTAATTTTCAAATGGTAATAAAATGTTAATAATTAGAAATCTCTTAGATATGTTGGACAAATAATAATTGCATTAAACTTAAATAACTGGCCGAACTCAGTAATGAAACTTGTGAACCTGAAAATAAAAACAATAAAGTTTACTCACTCCATGAAACATAGATAATCCAAGATGATTAAATATTGAAGAAATTTTAGTTATCAAAACATTCTCAATTCACTAATACTGGATCCAGTAGAAAATAATTACATAAATATTGATTCTGAAAATAGGAATATATCTTGTAACAATACTTGATGAACTCAAACATCTTGCACACAGTTTAGTTTGTTGGTATTAATTTTATTCAAGGCATACTTATCTTTATGATATTAATAGTTATTATTTTGAATAAAACCAGCAAAGTTTTTAGATTAATAGTTTCTGAATGTTTGACACACTGTAGTATGAATGAAGAATTTTTTGTAATTACATTGTTTCATCAAGAAGAAACGTAAATGCTGTCGCACTAAAGTGTTGAGTCGAATAATGTGAACACAATAATTCTAAAAATTCAGGAAGCACACATTTTTCATTGGAGAAATACCAGGGATGTTTCGATTTGAAGAATCATAATCCACAAGAATAAATCCGATGACAGCATATATAATTTATAGGAAATCAAGAATTCAGAAGACGTCTGTCATTTATTCGTAGAATTACCAAAGAAGATGACGAGAGGCACAATCTAACTTCTGTTTATAGAGTGATGAAGTTAAAGGATTTATCATCCATATGTAGATTTTTTACTTAAAATAAAACTAAGCAGGATCTTCATTAAAGCTTGTAATGTAGAACATATTACAAGAAGAAATACTTGTTCGTTAAATATTCTTACGCACTGGCTAGGCCCTAAGGCTTAGCGGGGAAATATCCCCTAAAGAATAGTGCGTCTTACTTCTATCGCAATTTTCTTCAACTGCCGCCATTAAAAAAGATCGGCAAAAGTATGGAATTCCACTCTCGGCGAAACGAGCCAATGAGAGAATTTTCCCAAGTGCTGGTCCTACACACAGCCGACGAAAAATGTTTTTGCGCCCAAATTACAACTGTGGAATGGCAACACTTGTTCAGGAAGGAGAAAATGGGACGCTATAGCAACTTGTGTGGCCTGATGACGTAGCATTGGAATTTCTGGTCTCGCATTCCAAGATACATCACTTGAACTGGGAGATGCTTTTTTGAGGCGAAGCATGAATTGAAAACGATTATAAATAAAGAAAAGCCTAGAAATTATTTTCTTGTTTAACTGGTAAACTATAAAAGCAATTACGCTGAAATTTTACCAGAGGAATGAGAAAAAATATTAGAATTTAATAAATGTGATTTCAAATTAAAATAATTAAGAATAAAGATTTTAGATTTTTAATATTTAAAAACTTAGTAAATTTTGCTGTCAAATTGAAAGATCGAAATTGAAGTTGTTTATTTTAATAAACAAAGTAAATTTTAAATGGGGAATGTTATGTACTGCTTTTAAAACATAACACATAGTATAAATGCAAAATTTTATATTGTTTAAATGTGTTATACAAGTTCAGAAACACAAGTTTATTTAACAAATTTTAATGTATTTCAATTATATGAATTTCATTTTTTCAGACATGAAGCACAGTCATAACACTGTTGTAATTTTTACATATGTTAACACGTTAAAATTGCCAATCAAAATCATACAAAGCATATGTTTTGCAAGTGAAACATACACTTTGTATGATTTTGATTTTAATTAAATGTTTTTATGTATATATTTTAAATTTAATTACTTTTTAAATGTATTCAAGTCTGTCTAATGTTTCATATTTAGTTTAAATAACATTTGATGTTAAATGATTTGAATATGAAAATAATAAATTTCTCTAGAAAATAAGATTATTCTCGCTACTACAGGCTCATTATTTAAGAACCGTTAAAATTAAAACATATAGAACATAAAAAAAATTCCAACAATTCTTATTTTATATCAATCAAATTTAGAACAAGTGCTCTTACAACCATGGAAATAGTAGTATGTAATTGTGAACTCACCAGAAAGACAAATGAGCATTTGGAACTCAGGAACAACTTGCAACTGAAAACAAAAATAAAAAAAATAAAATATTAAAAAATGAATAAATAAAGAGCTATTTAATTCATTACTTATTATAAGGAATAGCCTGAGTATAATATGCTTGAGTGCAAATTATTAATTTTATTAATGCCACTTATTTATGAAAATCCAAAGATGTCATAATAAACACTGAAATTTTTTATTAATTTCCGATATTTTTTTTTAAATACTTTTTAATGAAATTTCTGCAATGGTGGCAATTAGGATATTCCACTGTTGTAGAGAAAAGTTTATAGAAATTAATGATGACTACTTTGAAAAAAAAAAAAAAAAAAAAAAAAAAAAAAAATATATATATATATATATATATATATATATATATAAATATATATATATATTGACTCAATTTAATGTATTTCATGGAAATTAAATTTATTCTCAAATTTTTTTACTAGTCCTTGCAAAACCATATTTTGCATATTTACCTAAAGATCATTAAAACGATACTACTATCAATTATCATAAATTGTATTTATACAAGAAAAAGAAAGAAAATTATTATTAAAAGGCATTCTTATATCAATAGGAAAGAATCAAATACAAAACAATTACCTGTACTATAGTTTTCTTTGAAAATGACTTGTTTGATCGCAAAAATTTAACTTCATACTGAATAGAAGCTGCAAAATAATAATAATAATAATTTTTTACATTACAAATGTGAAAAAAGTATGTCATAATTTTATAGCTTCTATTAAAATAAACTAATAATGCAAAAGTTTAAAGATTCTGTCAGATATTATCTATCTATATATATTCATTTACCCCATAGCAGAAACTGTGCAGCACAGCAGCAGCGCTGCAGATTATTTTAGAACTTGCAGATTAATTTACCAGCTTAAAAATAAATACTGGGCTTAAAGATTTCAATAAAAATGTACGTTGTTTTAAGAGTTATTGTTTGTTTTTACATTTTCTTTGTAAAAGGTAACATTTGCTTGTTTTATGGGTTACGGTAAGTATTTATGATGATAGCTCGGTTCAGCATTGTTGGGTCGCAGATAAATTTTGGTTTGCTGCAGATGGACACCGAAAATTCTGTTACTGGGTTCATTTATAAAAAATATCAAGATAAATATGCTTACACGTACAAAAAATCCCTCCATATTTTCTTTTTTCATATCCTACACATATAACGTAAAAATCTTTCTTATAAAATTTATTCTCAAATGTTTTGTTTGTAATAATTATTCATTTTATACATCTTTCAAAAGAGTAGGATAAATTTTGTAGTAACAAGGGATGCACCGAATATTCGGCCATGTTACTGAATATTCGGTTTGGCTGAATATCAAACTATTCGGTATGCCGATTATTTGGCTTGGCCAAATAGCAAACTATTTGGCCTGCCAAATATTCGGTTTGGCTGAATATTGAAATATTCGGCTGAACCGAATATTTAAAAAAAAACTTTTTTAACAATAATTTTAAAAACCTTACAGAACTTCTACATTTAACGTCAACTTATAAAGATATTCAGAATAATTAGAAATAGAATCATATTTAAATAAAAGAGAATGTTTTTACATTATTTATTTGCTGTTAAGTATTATTTAAGAAAATTTAATTAATCAATCACGAGGATTTTCATAGGAATTAATTATGTACAAATACAAGTTCCTGAACATTGTCTAGAGTAAATATCTGTTTCTTGTTAAGATTTTAAGAACAACATTTACAATATCTGAAAATGATCGCCCACTCCAGACACCGATCTAGGATGCATTTAAAAACTTCCTTGCTAAATCAAAGGGAGTAGAACAGTTATTCTTGCTGAATTACCACCATATAAAATTTGAATAGATTTTAAAATATTTGTTTCAGAATTTAAGAAAAGTTTATTCATTTGTTTTAATTCACAGAGAAGCCATGAAATTTAAAATTTTATTAATTAAAGTTTTATAACTGTCCTCTTCCTAAATAACTCAAAGCAGATTTTTTTCAGCATAAAGTTTGCTTGAAAAAAGCTCTTGTTTAATCAAAATGAAAGTTTCTGTTTTAAATATTATGTGAAATTGTTTTAAAATTTAACATTTTAATGTCTTTAAAATTTTAAATATAAAAATATTCGACAAGCCGAATATTCGGTATTTGGCTTAACAGTTACTATTCGGCTAGCCGAATATTTGGTTCGTCTGTAGGCCGAATATTCGGTATTGGCCAAAACCACTATTCGGTGCATCCCTTAAAATGACCAGGAGTTACCCTGGGTGACCCTACTTTTTATATATTACTATTTTCTTTCGCAAAATAAATAAATAATTTTTATAATAAGATTTTCTTAACTTTTAACCTATATTTATACAATGAATTTTATGTCTTTCAAATACCTGGTTTTGGGCCTGGCTTAGAAGAAGGTACCAACTGATAAAGAAGTAGAGTTCCAGACTTTGTACCAACAAGGAGATAATCTTCTGAAAAATACAAAAAATTTTCAGAAACAAATTATTTCTTTTTCTTTTATTTGATACTAATCACATCTTCAAATTACTGTTACCATAATTTCCGGCCTATAATCTGTGGATAATCTGCGAAAAAAGTGAAAATTTTTGCAACGTGGATAATCTGTTTTTTTCTTCTTTTCACTTTTGAAAAAAAAAAAACGAAAATTTTTATCATATTCTTAGTTTGGTTTGCTACTTTTCCAACAGATGGAAGCACCATACAATCGCTTAATCTGGCTTGTTGCTTATGTGCACTTGGTACTCATTATGAGCATGCTCTATAACAAGCAAGCTTACAGAAGGAGGAAAGAAAAGGATTTTTGAACAGTAAGCGCTTTTTGCCGCCATCACTATTTCTTTAATAACAGCGTAAGTGCACCTTTGAAAAAATGCCTTGCAAAAAACGTACGAGATATACTACCAAATTAAAATTAGTAGAAAATACAGAAAAAATGGGAAATAGTGAATTTAATATTCGATTGAATAAAATTGTATTTGACTACATTCGATTTGCCAAAAGTGTGGATTATAGGACGATGTGGACTTTCTGCTAACTTTTTCTGGTGAGAATAAAAATTGTATATGTGGACTATACGCTGGAAATTACAGTACATACTTAGTGTTGACTCTAGAAAAAAAAGGCCACCGGGCGGGATTTTTTCAACAAGGAAACACTATTCTAAAAAAAGGGAACCCTATCTAAAAAGGGTGCATTTTTTCAAAAAGGGAACACTGTTCTAAAAAAAGGGCACAGTTTTTTCAAAAAGGGGACACTTGTAGCTTGTTCACAAAAAATATTTTGAACTGGTTTGTTTAGAATGCCTAGAATTTGTGATATTTTCCTGGGATCAATTGAATTGCCACGGGGTGCATAAGAAATGTTAAAAAAAAAAGGACAACCGGGCGCACCAGAAGAGTATAAAAGAGCCGCCGGGCACTGCACCCTGCTAAAGAGGCTTAGAATCAACACTAATACTTACAAAAACTATTATGTCACAAAAATTAAACAATATGCTTTATAATATAAAATTAAAATAATGATATAAGACAATAATTAAGTGATTTTTACATCCTAATTAAATGCATCTGAAGAATGCAAGCAGGCTTTCAATGAAATTTTAGGCACAGATGTCATATACGCACTAGGGTACCTAATTGGCACCAAAATGGCCTTATTTTACCTGACATGGTTACCCTATATAATGTTCCTATAAATTGTTTTGTTCTATAGTAAACAAGTTATTAAATAAACATAAATAACAAGTTATTAAATAAACTATCGTTTATTTATTGTTATTTCATTTCCAAAATAACAGAAAATGTCGTGTTATAATTAGTATTAAATTTTTGAATAATTGCTTTTTAAAAAGGGATACATAAAAAACTAAACTAAACCTGTGGCTAATGATCCATGAAGGATCAGGGCGTACAGTACCCATATGCATCCCTGTTTTCTTAACCATGGACCCCAAGATGCTAGTATACAGCATATGTCCCAGTCAGGTGGTCAGCCTAACAAGGGCATATTTGGCCAAGTTATATATATTGAGTATATGGGTCATTCCAATGAAAATGGTACAAATCATGTCCGATACTTTGTTATTTTTTAAACATAAGTTCACAGCTGCATGTGAATTTTTTTAATATACAGGGTGTTTATAAAGTTCCGGACCCATTTTGATGTTTAATAACTCATAAAATAATGAAGATATAAACAAATTTATGGCATTTATTGACGGAATAACTCATATATTTTACTTTTCAGGTTTGAATATCTTTACTTTTGTAAATATCGTCTGCGCGTGTGGTTAATTTCAGATAATTTCATTTTCCATTGTTTGTACTTCTTTGAACGACCATTTTCCAGGAAGATGAATTGGGTGAGGAGGTCCAATTCCTTGGCCACCCAGATCACCTGATATAACGCCGCTGGACTTTTTCCTTTGGAGATTTGTAAAGGACGATGTTTACAGGAGGAGAGTGTCGAACATTGATGACTTAAAAGCCAGAATTATAACCGCAATAGCCTCTGTGGATGCCGACATGCTTGCTGCTACCTGGCGTGAAATTGACTATGGACTTGATATTCTCCATGCAACGAAGGGGGCACACGTGGAAGTTCATTGACAAGGGTCATAAAACTTTTTGAGTCTATCTAACCATTTATGTTATTAATTTTAATCTATCTTTATTATTTTATGAGTTATTAAACATCAAAATGGGTCTGGAACTTTATAAACACCCTGTATTTTATTTGAAACAAAAAGGAAAAATCTTAATGTCCCAGCTTCAATTCAATAACAGATAAAAAAGTTTTAAAAGAAACTGTTTAAAACCATATACTAATATAAAGCATCAAATATATTACATCTATTACATACAAATAACTTTAACAATAAAGTTTGTTTAAAAAATAATATTTTAAATAAGAAAAAATATTGTTTATTAATGTCCTAAGTCCCAACATTTTCTGTGTTTTGCTATACTACTTTGTTACAGCCACTTAAAAAGTAAAATTTAAAGTTAGATTAGATTTGGTCACATTTTTTAGATAACTGAGTGGAACAATTTTCATACTTAACTAGATATTTTAGATTTCACTGACAACAGGCAAATTAGGGCACATTCTGTTTCTTTTATAGTTAATTTGTGTTAGTGAATGTCCACTATGTTACACTTACACTCATTGCCATAAAAATTTGCGCACCAAGAAAAAGATGTCCAAATGAAACGAAATTTTACACGCGTAAGTACTACTGTGATATAAGTAAGTGAGTAGAAAACCAAAGAAAAAGGATCATTTATTGCAGAAAAAAGTACAAATGAACGGAAATTTTAGTACTCTGTTGGACCCCCTCTAGCACGAATGCACGATGCGATACGAGTGGGCATTGAGGCATACAAGTTCCGTATGATGTCCTGAGACATCTCGTTCCACAGTTGCTGTAAACACGTTTCGAGTTCATCCAAACTCGTAGGGTGTCCAACTTGCCGTCCCAAATGATCCCAGATATGCTCGATTGGTGACAAATCTGGGGATCGAGCAGGCCAGGGAAGGGTTGTAATGTAGCGGAGGCAGGGTTGTGACATCTCCCGGTAGCAGAAAGTGCGCGACGCGCGTCACAGATTTATTTTGAACCTTGCAGATAAATTTGCCAACTTGAAAAAAAAAAATAAATCATTTCCTTAAAAGAAAAAAAAAATACGAAAATTCTGACAAAAAATATCATGAATTCGACAAATGGTCGCCGAAAAATATCAATTTCGACAATCATTCGCATAAAAGATCGGTAATTTATAGCCAAAGGGTCGCTATAAAACGCTAATTTCGTCAAAAGAGCCCGGAAACAAACATGAATTTCGTCCCAGGGTTGTGGAAAAAATGCAAATTTCTGTCACAGGATCGCGGAAAGAACGCGATAATAGTGGGAAAAATGCAAATTTAGTCAAACGATCGCGAAAAAACGCAAATTTAAGTCAAATGATTGCGGAAAGAACGTGGAATTTCGTCAAAAGATCTCGAAAAACGTAAATTTCTGCCAAAAGATCGCTGTACAAACTTGAATTTTATCCAAAGATCCCGAAACAAAACGTGAATTTCGTTCCAGGGGTGCGAGAAAAATGCAAATTTCTGTCACAAAATCGCGGAAGAAACTTGAATTTTATCAAAGGATCGAGGGAAAAACACGAGTTTAGTCAGACAATTTCGGAAAAAATGCAAATTTATGTCAAACGATCGCGAAAAAACGCAAATTTCTGTCAAAGGATCGCGAAAAACGCAGATTTCTGTCTAAGGATCACGAAAAACGCAGATTTCTGTCTAAGGATTACGAAAACGCAGATTACTGTTTAAGGATCATGAAAAAAGAAAATTTATGTCAAAAGATCGGAATTAATTTTGCGGGATTTCGTCAAAAGATCTCGAAAAACGCAAATTTCTGCCAAAGGATCGCTGTAAAAAGGCGAATTTCATCAAAAGATCCCGACAAAAACATTAATTTCGTTCCAGGGGTGCCGAAAAAACAAAATTTTTTGAATCGCGGAAAAAACACGAAGTTCGTCGAAGAATCGAGGAAAAAACGCAAATTTCGTAAAGGATCGCGAAAAAAAGCTCATTTTTGTCAAAGAATCGTTAAAAAACGGCAAATTTCGTCTATAGATCGCGAAAATAAAACGAGAAATTTCCCCATAAGATGGCGAAAAACAGCAGATTTCTTCAAAAGATCGTGAAAAAATGGCAAATTTCGTCAAAAGATCGAGAAAAACGGCAAATTTTGTCAAAAGATCGCGTAAAAACGACAAATTTCGTCAAAAGATCGCGTAAAAACGCAAATTTCATCAAAAGCGCGCGAAGAAAAACGCATAGTGCCGGTAGTGGATTTTCGCCCCCCCCCCTCTGTTGTAACCTTTCAGAAAATTTGCTGTGAATTTCAGATTTTTTTTTTTATTTTACTCAGAATCACCCCTGGTATTAATCAGTAAGAACGCTGTTTATTTTAACACTTATAATGTTTGTACATAAGAAAATGTAACATGCTACTTCCGCAGACAATTTTCATCCCACTAAATTGCTGTCGCAGACACAACTATAACTTTCTGCTACTGGGTGTTATCCTTGCTGTGTGTGGCCGAGCATTGTCTTGCTGAAAAATGGCTCCTGGGAGCCCTGCCACGAATGGCAACACATGTGGCTGAAGGATGTCCTGGATGCACCGCTGGGCTGTCATTGTGCCACGGATCAATATTAGGGGTGATCATGTATCGTAAGCAATGGCACTCCATACCGTTACACCAGCTGTGGGAGCGGTGTGTCGCTGTAAAACAAAGGCAAAATTATGGCGTTCACCACGGGGCCTCCACACGCGAACACGATTGTCATTGCTGCTCAAATTGAATCTAGACTCGTCGCTGAAGACGAACTGGTTCCATTCCGTTGCAGTCTAATCCCAACGTATGCGACACCACTCCAAATGGATGTGTTGGTGGGTGGGTGTCATTAGCAGCAGAAGTAATGGGCGCCGCAATACCAGATGTCCTTCAGTCAGGCTCCTTGCGATGGTTCGGGAAGACACAGGGGTCCGTAGTGAAGGTGCTGCCTGTGTCTGGATCAGGGCTGGCTATTTGCCGGCAAAAAAGGGTTTCTGCCTTGCCAGTGGCAGAAACTGGTTATAACCAGTTTTAACCGGCAGAAACTGGCAACAACTGGCATAAACACATTTCATGACATAATCTGAGACTTTTTTACTAGTATTAAATTCCTTAAGTACATTTTATTCTGTATAAATAACAAATGAAATATTGTAGGTAGTTTTAATTAAAAAATAAATAGATTTGTATTAGAAAAAATGAAGTAATGTAACAGATAAAATTTTTGTTATAGTATGGTTATATAATTTTATATGTAAACAATTATTAGAGTATTTTAAAATTTCAGTTTAAAAATCAAATACAAAACTATATCCAATACTTATTTTAAATTAAACAATGAAAAGAAAAGAAAAATATTCAATACTTGCTCAAAATAATTTTCTGTAATTTAACATAATAATTTAATAATAACACTATAAATTATCTCTCATAGAAATATTATAGATATATGCGGATCTTGTAATTCCATGAATTTAAAAAACATTTCATTTAAATACAGTATTCAAAGGAACAAATCTGACTTTTTTTTTTTTTCAATTTAAGACTGTTATAAGCATAGATCAAATTTTGTGCGAATTTTAGTAAAAAAGCTAAAATCTTTAACAATGATTTTACACACAAATAACGTATAGACACGACAAAAAACGATTATATGGGATATTTGTGTCGTGTCTTTATGTTATTTGTGCATAAAATCGTTGTTAAAGATTTCAGCTTTTTTATTAAGACTGTTAGTTGAAAATGTTCCAACCACATTTTGCACTTACAAAACAAACAACTACAAAGGTTCAAAGCAGATTTGATACAGTAATAACCGACTACCATATGCTAACTTATTTACTTCATCCTAAGTATATGGGATCAAAATTGACATATGAGCATAAAGAAAAGGCAAGGAAATTGCTTTCTGATATTAATCCCAATTTTGTGCCACATATAATATGCTTCGAAGCAAAATCGACTCCTGCCTCAGAAACATATTTCTCCAAGGAAGACCTAGAAAATGTCTTGCCCTTACCTTCTATGTGGTGGTCATCTTTAAAAACGAATACTGGTGAAAATGAGGATTTTTCAAATTTGCATCCTCAATAATGACATTGCCAGCAAGTAATGATAGTCTTGAAAGAATATTTTCAAACTTTTCTTTCATTCAAAACAAAGAAACAGTGTGTTCAGAAAGATTAGCAAAATTTTGTCCTATGCTATGGAATGTTCTGTGGGAAAAGTAATAATAGTGTATTTGAGTAGCAATTTTGTTCTTTCAATATTGTAAAATAATTGTGCAAGATATTTCATTAAATTTTTTTTCTGTTATTTATTGTGCTTCAATTATTTACTTATATAATTTCACAAGAATCATAATCTTCAAGTTATTGCATTGCATTATTTATTTAAAAATACTCTGAAAAATACATTTGTTAAAATATCAGATTTTTTTGTAAATTTCTTTTTTTACTTTTAAATAAAAATTCAACTCTAAACAATAATATAAAATAGTTAAACTTGTACAGCATCAGACTACCATTGAAAATTTCTGTTTTTCAAGTAAAAAAAAATTAGTACCTATTATTATATAAGCAAAGTATATTTATATGATAATTTTGAAACTTTTTTACAACTTTGAATAACATTCATAATCTTTAATTTTAATTTTTAACTTAATTGTTTACACATCAAATACATGTATGAATTAAGAATCAATGCACATTAAAGTTCTTATTAATATTATTTCTGAGTTTCTGCCAGTTTTTGCCACTTACTGGCAGAAACTAGTTTCTGCCATGCCGGTTTTAACCAGTTATAACCGCTGGTTTTAACCACTTTGGCAGAAACTTGCCAACCCTGGTCTGGATAGCGACCAATGATTTAGTTGGCTCTACGCGTGCGTTTCGTATGATGTGGCGGTCTTCTCGACGACTTGTCTGTCGAGGGCGTCCCAAGCCTGGTCGCCGTGTAAATGACGTCTCTTCAATCCACTGGTCCCAAAACCTCCTCACAGTAAAATCAGAACGGCCTACTTGATGAGCTACTCGCCGAGCTGACCACCCAGCTTCCATCATCCTGATGATTCTTCCCCTCTCAAACTCTGACAGCTGCTCATATTGTCTTCGATGGCTGTGTAATGATATGTCTACCTCAGCGTTTCCTTTGCAAAAGAAAGGGTACACTCAGACAAGTTCTGCTTACGAGTTTTATACTCCAAGGAGGACGAAGTTCAATGCCCTCTAGTGGCATTACGCAATGCGCAATCACGCTGCATTTCTAATCATTTGCATATCTGCCTGATATGTACCTTCATGCCAAGTTTCGTTACGATCCCACAATTATTTCTTGGTGCATAAATTTTTATGACAATGAGTGTATATTAATTATTAAAAATGATGTTTTTACTTTTAATCACAAACTGAATTGTAATTTAAAAATTATTTTTTCAGATTAGACTAGTTTCTTATTTATTACTATTTGTTTAGCTTAAGCAGGTCTTTTTTTTAGGCTTTCATGTCCACTCTGTTACCCTGCATGTGTAACAGTATTGCAATAAAATAGCTATTTGAACTGAATAATAGTTTTATAAATATTATTTCTACACATTATAGCATCTGAATTATTTAAATTTGTAAAATTAAGCATTAAATGAAATGCAAAATTTATTTTCCCTCTTTTTTAATATATAGCGAATTTGTATTAGTCAATGTCCACTATGTTATACTAATAGTAATTACTAAATATATTGTTTTTACTTAAAATAAGTTTTTTTTAGATTTAGTTGACCCTTCTATCTATTATGCTGCATGTGTAACCAGGGTTGGCAGGTTTTTGACACGTGTCAGTTTTTGACAGTTTAAACTGCGGTTTAAACCGTCATGTCAAAAGCCCCTTGTCAAAAACCTCGTCAAAAACCTCAAATACTTACAGTGGTCTGTAAAATTTCACATTAAATGTCACACATTTGATGTAATATTTAAAATTCACTATTAATGTAATTGTATAATTAGTATATAGTATTAGTAATAATTACAGGGTTGGCAGGTTTTTGACATGTGTCAGTTTATTTCGTGTTTAAACCGTCATGTCAAAAACCTCTTGTGAAAAACCATCTGTCAAAAACCTCAAATACTAAATTGATCTGTAAAAATTCAAATTAAATGTCACACATGACAACATTACATGTAATATTTTAAATTCACTCTTACTGTATATCAGTAATTAGTACACAGTAAAGTATTATTGTTAAGTACAACTTTTTAGCAGGGTAAAATTTTTATTTAAATTTTTTTTTGTAAAATTGTGTTTTTCTAAAAAGTAGACATTAAGCTCACCTGAGCTGTACATTTTTTCTCTTACTTAAAATTGTTTTAATTTTGCTTACTTTTGAGAGCTTAAAGCATTAGCTAGCTTTTTTTCATGGGAAAAAAACTTAGAAAAGTGCGGATTTTTTTGTATATATAACAAGATAATGTGCATCAATGTTATTCTAGTCTAGGCAATAACCATTCCATTCAAAATTGAAATTGGATTATTAATTTTAAACATTTACAAAATAAGAGAAGTAATTAAAAAAAAAAGCTTAAAGTCAAAATCTTTTTAAAACATGCTTTCTTTCAATATATAAAAAAGTTCTTGATTTTAAAACTAAACAAAATTGGATCGGTCATCTAAGAGAAAATTCCTTTAAGCCCATATTGAAAAAGTGCATAATAGAAGGGATCAAATCATGAAACCATACCACTCTTTGGCTTATACTTTGCATCCCAACCATCAGGGGCAAGGGTTGATTGCTGTATCAGTTGATTCAGCTCGCGCTTGAGCTACAGAGAGAATTTATGGATGCTTACCCATACTGATTGTGTATGAAGCTAAAGAATTTCCTTAAATTGAAGAAAGAATCCCCTGTCCCGTCTTCTTATTTCAGTGCTATAGGGAGGACTCCATTGCTTGGTGGAAAGGTATCATAAAATGCAGCAGCTTTTTGAGCCTGCTTCAAAACTTGCTCATCTAGCAATGCTTTTGCTATCAAGTCCTACTAGCTCAGCATCAATTAAGAGACAGTCTATTTTCTAACGCTTTATACACTCTAAACTCAAAAATCTTTTGCTAAACACGTGGTGTGCTGAGCATGTTGCGGGGTAAAATTGATCCGGATTATTTAATTGTACAAATTTTCTTCTGGTTGAAAAATCCAAAAAGAAAAAATATTTTATTGCAAATAATATATTTTTTAAATTATTAAATTTCAATAAAAGATCACATAAATCATTGACTTATTTAATGTTTACCTATTGTTAAAATGTTTTAGTGTGTTACATGTATTTGTCAGTTTTCGACAGTTTAAACCAGTTTATGACAGTTTTCGACGGTTTAAACCAGTTTATGACAGTTTAAACCAGTTTTTGACGCTTGTCATGTCAAAAACCACTTTTTGACGTCAAAAACCCAACCCTGTGTGTAACAGAGTGGAGAGTATTGCAATAGAATAGGTAGTTGAACTAAGATATAGTATGGAAATATAAATTTTGGTCAATATACTCTCTGAAATATTTTATTAATTATTTTAAAAGTTATATAATTAAGTGTTGGATGTAGCAGAACAAGAGAATACAATTTCATTTTGTACGATATCTTCAAGTATGGAGCATGGGCCTGCACATATCTTTACTCATTTAGAATGTGTTCTAAAAACAATAAAAAATTAATAGGTATACTGTTAAAATAGCTCACTTTATCTCTGATGGACCCTACACTTGGTACAAACAGAAAAAGAATTTTTATTTGATAAATATGTATTAAAATATTTCATGTGGAGAACATGGAACTTTTTTTAAGCAAACCATGGCAAAAGCACCACTGGTGGAAGAAGAAATTTGATAGAAGATATAGATATTGAAGAAGATGGTGGAAATTAAAGGGGTGACTTTTAGAGCAATAAATTATGCAATAAAATTAATTATAGCAGTTGATGAGTAAATTTTGCATTCATTTTAATCAGACTTTGAAAATTTTATCAGAACCAATATTTAAGTTGAAAGGTGGTAGTTTGTATTAGGAATTCTCATATGCCAAAGAGGTATTTCAAAAATCTTAAATTTAATTTTGTAAACAACAGAAAATTTACCAAAAATAAAATTTCGATAATTTTTCTTGAATATTAACTGTTATAGATTTATTCTGTTTTACAACTATGTCCACTCTGTTACAAAAGGGGTTTTTTTCAATTTGAAAGAAAAAAAGCAAAACATTTTCAATTGAAATTTTAGTTAATTTAGTACTATGAAATGCGTATCCAGAATGTTATGATTCTGCTTTTAAATAATTTTGATTGATGTGAAAATCTACTTTTTACGTATAATATTTTAATATATAAAGTACTAATTTAACATTTTACCAAAAATTTTTATTATGTTTACATGAAATAAATGTTCATTCGACTATGTTGCATAAAAAAGTTTGAAAAATTGAAGTTAATTTACATAATTTAATGCAATATTTAGTTGTGTAACACAGTGGACAAAATCTCCCACTACCAATCAAAAAGCCATAAAAATCATGTATTAATATTAAGTTGAGAAAATTAATTTTTAGAATACAGATAAATTTAATCCATTTACTGATATTAGACATCAGTTTTAACTAGATTATAAGATTTTGAAAAAAAAAAATTGTTGAAACATCAAATGTACACAATTTTTTAGAATGGCCCATAGATATATATCACATGCTATAGTACGTAAATACAAGGGTCAACCCAAAAATAAGGTTCCCTTCAAATTCACAAATAGACAACATTGTTTATTTTCATAGAAATTTACATGGTTGGAAAGAAGAAAGTTTGCTCTATTTCTCCACATAATCGCCATCTTTTTTTATGCATTTTTGCACATGTTGCTCCAATTTCTGTATCTCAATGTCTTAGAACTCTGCCGCCAACCCGTTAAGGAAGTGTTTCACCTCTTCTTTGACGTCATCGTCTCTCCGGAAGCGTTGGCCACCCAAGTGTTCCCTTAACTTAGAGAACAAGTGATAATCACTAGGTGCGAAGTCCGATAACCACCATCTCGATAATCGCCTCCGAAACTGACGGTCTTCCACTCCGTTCTTCATCGTTGACTTCCTTCTGACCGGCACTAAACTACCTGCACCGCTTTCAGACGTGTTGCATGGACATATACCTCTCACCATACACCTTTGTCAACTGACGATGAATATGCATGGGTGGAGTCCCTTTGGAGTGCAAAAAGCGAATTACAGGACGAATCTCACACTTGGCAGGATCAACAATGGGAGCCTCTATCTCAGATGGCTGCTGAGCCAAGAATGAGCGGCACAGAGAAGCAAGTACCTCGCGAGTGCGGGAACAGCCGTACAAATTGCTGTTGCCGTATTTCGCCTTGCACCTTCCCGTGCAGCTGGAGCTCTTTGGGAACCTTACTTCTGGATCGACCCTCGTATTATGCAATATTTACGATGCTTACATAAGAATTTAGAATACATATATGCATATAAGCTTGGCAAAATTATAACTGCAACTTTGTCATAATCAAAACTGTTGGGGTCCGAGATAACAAAGTACCACCAAAAATCCTTTATTACATTACATGGTTGTAATTTGAATGATATGTAAGACAGGAACCATTGTTTTTTATACTCTACATTTGTTCCATTTATAGTTACTTCAAAAAATTTCTTTAAACTTCCTTTTAATAATACAAATCATGCCCTGTTTAATGAAATTCGAAAATCTTTAATATGTGAACAGAAAATAGTGGAATTTATGAAAAAAAGAGTGACAGCAACTAAAGGATAAGATATTTAATCAAATTTTATTAATTAACTAAGTTAAGTGATGATAAGTAAATCAATGATGAACCATGTTAAATGTTAAGAGAAAATTAAACTCATGATTTAAGTCCCTACAACAAACTATAAAATTCTGCATTTTCATTTTATTCTCTTTTTTTCTTTAATTACATGCACATGCATTAAATGTATTTATCTTGTACCAAAGGATTTTTATTAAATATGTAAGATAAAAAAAATTATCACTGATAATATGTACCATAAGCAGAAATTGTTTCTATGGACAATCCAGGCGGCAATTTTTGAACGATAGGAATCACTTCATAGGCCTCATGCATTTTAATGCTACTTTAAATTAAATTATCAAAGATTAATAAATTAATTTAAAATAAGGAATGAAGTTTCCTTGTTGGGATGACTTCACGTTCATCCTCATATGTTTTTAAACATTGCAAAGTAGAAGTCGCAGTAAATAATATCAAGGACAATCTTTTTTTTGGGGGGGGGGGGAGAGGTGAATAAAATAAAAAATGTTGTAAGATCTTTTTAAAGTTTTCTATCCCATCCAAACATTTAATTTAATAATTTGTAAGTCTTCAGTAATAAAGATGTAAGAAAATATCCTGACGGGATAGGAGTAAAATACATTTACTATGATACCTTTATTAGAGAGTGGCGACAGAATCGGCAAAACGGTTTGATGAAGCCGATTGATTATCACTCAAATTTAAATGAAAAGTCTTTGTTTAAATCAAGGCATACTTAGATACTACTAATCTTAGTAGGCTATGGTTTAAATACCTGTTAAATGGATCT
This sequence comes from Maratus speciosus, assembly GCA_963932465.1. Taxonomy (NCBI): domain Eukaryota; kingdom Metazoa; phylum Arthropoda; class Arachnida; order Araneae; family Salticidae; genus Maratus; species Maratus speciosus. The sequence continues at coordinate 519,654,537 of OZ010792.1, read as the reverse complement.
TTTTCTGGCAGTTTGCGATTTGCCATAGCTGATTTTCCCGGTTAGAGCCTCAGCATTTTACAACTCAACTAGCGTTCGTGATTTTCTGCTTTTGTTTCTGTTTACGATGTTTAGGGCGTATAGTGTTAAATTTCTGCTTTGGACTTTTAACAAATAGATTTCCTTTTCTTCAGCTAAAAATATACAAAACTATTTCAGTTGAGAATCGTGCGTTATCTATCAAAATGAGTGACAGGCTTGCTGACCGTTTAATTACTGAGGAATTTAATCCTCTGGACTATGTTAAGCAAAAAATCTTCGATTGTACCGGTGTAGAAGACTTGTTAAGTGAAAGAGACCGTATACAAAAGTTAGCGGAAGAAACAAATGGCTTACTCAAGAAAAATGTTTATAAAAACTATACTCAGTTTATTGAAACTGCCAAAGAAATCTCATATTTGGAAGGTGAAATGTATCAGTTAAGTCATATGTTAGCTGAACAACAGTCTGTATTAAGCTCTTTAATTGATGTATCTATAGCAGCTTCTAAAGATACAGAATCTAAGATAATTGGAGAGAAAGAAACAGATGAAGAAAATAATAAAAATCTATCGCTGTTATTGGAAAAAGTTGAAGGATGTGCTACAATATTAGAAGTCAGAGGAAGAACCGTCTTGTACAGTGGAGAAATGTTGGAACTTGGGGTTAATGATTTAAAACATCTTCATACTGTATACTGTGTTCTATTGGATGATGGACTTATGTTTGCTACAAAAGTTGACAACAGTAGAGGGCCAATGCAATACAGGTTAAGTATATTTTTTCCCTTAGCAGAGCATTAATTATCGTTGAAAAGCTTAGTGAAAATTAATCTGGACTATCCGAGACATTATGTATTAATATTTTAATAACTTAAATATAGTAACATAATTTTATTTTAAAATTAAATATTAATATATTTTTTCTGAAAAAAGTATGTACAAGAGTTGCTCTTTCAGACCTATCTGTCAACATATTAAACAAATACTACCAAAAAGAAATTAAATCAATAAAATTTACAACAAAAAACTTTCACTTCAATTTTCCAAAAATTTCCTTTTTCTTACTTGTAAACATCTTCCACCAAGCACTTACAGTTAAAGGTCAAAATTAGCACTAGCCACCGGCCACAGGGCCAGTGAATGAAAAAAAGTGGCCAGTGAAAAATTGCCTGTCAGCGGCCACCTTCCGGCCACTTTTTTACAAGGAGATAATAAAATTTCCTTGCATTTCATCAAGGATTCTACTTTTTTTGGTTCCAATATATTTATATTAACATATTTATTTGGGCTACTCAGTTTTAGATTAATAGTTATAGAAATTTTACTGTTTAGCATTTTGAAATAAAAAAGTGGCCGCTAGTTTAAAGAAAGTGGCCACTTAAAAAATTAGTCCTACCGGCCAGTGGCCGCTAATGAAATTTCCCAATTTTGACCTATACTTACAGTTTTATAACAAAACGTAGGGGGCTCAGCTCTCTGCAGGCTATGCCCACCAACCCTGTTCAGGCTTTGCAGCATGAGTAATGTGCAATTTTTTAAAAATATTAGGTATGATCCATGTCAATTCAGGCAGCCAAAGAAAAAATCTTACCTTCATAGTCTCAGAAGTTTTTGAATTGAATATATGTTAAAATTCAATAAAAAATAACATACTTGTATATTTTGGTTTTGCCCAAAAAAATTCCTGGCCCGAGATACAGGCCGCCAAAGATGGCATCTTGGGCACCATTTCCAATTCCCCATTTTCGATAAAAATTTTAAAGTGCTCTATCTCTAGAACGGTGCAAGATATTTTGTTGCGGTTTTTTTTATTTTAAAGATAATATTCCTCTGGTTAAAATGATATACCCAATTTTGAAAAATGTATTCAACTTTTCTTGTGGCAACCTTTTGAAAAAAAAAATTTTTTTTCAAAAAAATTTTTTTTTTTGGAAATGCCAATCCTAAAAATTTTGATTTTTTTGCTGTTGATCAATACCATTCGGAACTATCTTCACTGTAAAGGAGAACTTCCACTTTTGAGTTTAACAAATTTTAAAAACATTTAAAAAATTCAGAGAATTTTACAGGAACTGTATATATACAGTTTCAGTAAAAGTCACTGAATTTTTGCTTATTTGTATCATATTTGTAAGGATAAGCCTACTATATATCCTAAACAAGTTAGAAATTGCAATATCAAATGTGGCAAATGAGGTGCGTGCATAGTATTAACTAGTTTTATAAATATTCATATCTTGGTGCAATAAGTGTTACACTCTTGGGCAAAAAGGCATGAATACAAAATTTACTGTAATTCCATATATTAAATTCAGTAATACGGAAGTAATATGAATCCATCTTAAAAGGACTTAATCGCCATGGCAGCCTAGAATCATTGCCTATCATGGTATATCATTAAATCAATTATGTATTATAGGATTTTTAAATAGAATGAAGAAAACTTTTATTAATGTCTTTTATGTTTTAATTTGATTTTCATAGCATTTGAAGTGATACATACTTTATTGCAGAGGTTTACAAAAAATTACTTCCTGTGTCATAGAAAGTGCATAGTGTTTACAGGGACACACAAAAGATTTCGGATACTTTACCTTATTGGAAATACTGTACATTAGCAATGATTGCTAGAGGTGCATTTTTAGTTGCAATATGAGTTTTTAAGTTTAATTAAATATTTCCATATTATGTTGTGTGTATAAAGGCTGTAGATCATATACAGGGCTACACAAAAGAAATCTTAAGGGTTTACTGAGTATGAATGAAAGTAGCTTAAAGGTGATTTTTAAATGAGCTATGCATTTTTACACTGAACTACATTTAGTATACTAAGATGTGTTTGGAGAATATAGATAAAATGATATACAGGTCCACGCAAAGAATTAGATACATGGCCGTCTATGGATGATAATCTCTGGAAGTGTGATTTCACTGGTTTTAAGGATGTTTTAATCTTAATCAAATATTAGCTAAATAGTGGCATGTATATAAAGATAGTAGGTAAAATACAGGGTTGTATGAAAGTATTCAAGTATGCTTCCGTCTATTGACAAATTTCTAAAAGTCAAATTCCGACCTATTTATGTGCTTTTAGCAATTTCCAACATAGTTGAAAGTCTTTATGGATTCAATTTGTCTACCCATCTGTCTGAACTCTAACTTGTATTAATATAATTTGTATTGCTGTGTAATTGATATATGTTATTGATATTGTTTTACTATGTTCGGTATTGAAAATAAAGTATGTATCACTTCAAATGCTATGAAAATCAAATTAAAACATAGAAGACATTAATAAAAGTTTTCTCCATTCTATTTAAAAATCCTATAATACATAATTGATTCAATGATATACCATGATAGGTAATGATTCTAGGTTGCCATGGTGATTAAGTCCTTTTAAGATGAATTCATATTACTTCCGTATTACTGAATTTAATATGTAGAATCATAATAAATTTTGTATTCATGCCCTTTTTGCCCAAGAGTGTAACTTATTGCATCGAGATCTGAATATTTATAAAACTAGTTATAGTACGCACGCACCTCATTTGCCACATTTGATATTGCAATTTCTAACTTGTTTAGGATATATAGTAGGCTTATCCTTACAAATATGATACAAATAAGCAAAAATTCAGTGACTTTTACTGGAACTGTATATATACAGTTCCTGTAAACTTCTCTGAATTTTTTAAACATTTCTAAAATTTGTTAAACTCAAAAGTGGAAGTTCTCCTTTACAGTGAAGGTAGTTCCCAATGGTATTGATCAACAGCAAAAAAATCAAAATTTTTGGGATTGGCATTTCCAAAAAAAAAAATTTTTTTTGAAAAAAAATTTTTTTTTTCAAAAGGTTGCCACAAGAAAAGTTGAATACATTTTTCAAAATTGGGTATATCATTTTAAACAGAAGAATATTATCTTTAAAATAAAATAAACCGCAACAAAATATCTTGCACCGTTCTAGAGATAGAGCACTTTAAATTTTTTATCGAAAATCGCGAATGAGAAAGGATGCTGGGGATGTCATCTTTGGCGGCCTGTATCTCGGGCCAGGAATTTTTTGGGGCAAAATGAAAATATAGAAGTATCTTACTTTTTCTTAAATTTTAACATATGTTCAATTCAAAAACTTCTGAGACTATGAAGGTAACCCCCCTGCCTGAGTTGATATGGATTCAGCCATTATCATATTACGGAAGATTGTATGATATTATCACTATAACGGTGGTTGTCTTCTGTAATCGGGTTACCATGTTTTTCCATTTGAATGGAGAATTTTTCGGTTACCATGGCCTCATCCATCACTGCCATAATAGCAGACTTCTGTTTTCACGATTGATAAGTAAGATCAATTAAATTATAAATTACACATTTGAAAATTGGCTTATATAAAATGGTTAGGTTAAAAATGTTGTTATCTGACTTTTATAATGGTGCTGTGGACAATATTTTTCTATGTTTGAAGTTTAAAAACTTCGTCTGCTTGGGAATTGTATTCAGAACCATGGTATTGACAAGCATTGTGTTTTGAAATTTTATGCGTGACGTACAGGCATACCCCGACTTACGTAAGTAATGCGTTCCATAAAATTTTACGTAAGTCGAATTTGTAAGTTGCTTAGGTAAAATTTTGTTAGAAACTGCAATATTTATTAGGTGAAAAGCGTGAATTTTGTTGAAAGATTGCAGGAAAAAACACGAATATGTCGGATCTAAAAAGAAAAAGGCAGTCAAAGGATCGCTAAAAAACACGAATTACGTCAAAGAATCACTTAAAAAAAACGCAAATTTCATCAAAGGATCGTGGTAAAAACGTGAATTTCATCAAAAGATGCAGAAAAAATGCGAATTTCGTCAAAAGATCGCGAAAGAAACGCGAATTCCATTAAAGGATTGCGAAAACAATGCACATTTCATCGAAGAATTATGAAAAAACGTGCATTTCGACAAAATATCGAGAAAAAAACTTGAATTTCGACAAAGGATCGCAGGAAAATCCCGTGTAAGAGCCCCCTTTGATTATTTTACACTTGGGGGGGCAGATTAACGAGATTTTACGGTAATACTTGGGATCACATTGTGAGATGAATTCTCACAGTGTTTAAATTATGTTACTGTTTTATTTCTTTTGGCCTTATACATCGATGTTCTTTAAACTAAAATCCATATTTATTTTTGCGCGGGCGATTCGTTTCGACTGCACATCGGCAAGTTCGCTGACGTTCGGCTGCGCCTGGCATAGGATGCTTCTCCTTTGAACTTTGTACGATTGTGATGACGCCATCGGAGCAAGCCTCTCACGGCATATGCATTGAATGGGTGTTTATCTTTCGGAGGTGTGTCTATTCGCCGTGCGTGGAGCAAATAAAAAATAAGCTTTTTAAATGTTTTCTTTCGGATTTGTTTATTAAGACATTACCTAATATTTTAAATTCTTTAATAGATTTAAATCTTTTCTTTCAGTAACTTTTGAAGTCCCCGTATTCTTACTATAAATTAAAAATTCCATTAATTTTAAATCAGAATTTGTTTTGTTGGAGAGCTGTCATGACTTAGTTCTGGTTTTAAAAAAGATCGTGGGCTTCGGCTCTGGTGTGTGTCTGCCGATGGATGTGGAATCCGGTGAAAAGCTTTTGCGTAAACGATGTCTACGATTTTTAACAACTCCTGTTAAATTATTTCTTGATACCGTGAAGAGACTTTAATTACGTTTCTCATCAATACTAAATTTCATTTATGCTGCACTTTAATTTTTAAAAGAAATATCTATCTTCAAGTTGTCGCTTATATAAATATTCATGGTGATAATTTGTTGTGTCTTAATAATTCATATTTAATCACAACAATACTTAGATAATTAAAACAAGAAGCTTTATTTAACAACACAACATCTCAGAGCCGCATAGCAAGCATGCCGCATCGCTAGCCATCAAATCACAACATTTACACAGTTAATAAGTTACCGTTAATTGTTGGTTAAGTAAAAGTTGAAGTATATGTTTTCGTTCAACAGAAATATATCACATCCCCCCTCTTAGTTATACAACACTCTCTACAATATTCATGAAACATTCCAAATATAACAAATATTAATCACACACATAATCATTCAGGTATTGGGGTCGTTTTATAATACGACCTGTTCGGCTGCTGGTATTGCCTTGAACAATTACATTATTAGCTATAGGATTAGATGTGGCATTATTAACGAAAGTGTTGCTGTCTGGAAGATCATCAAGTATGTCATCGAAATACTGATGACAAGTTTTAGATAACTTTAAGAACTTTCTGTTTCTTATGAAGATTCTTCCAGAATAAGTTTTGATTTTATATGACCTAAGGTTTTCTAATTTACATAAAACAATAGCAGGTTCCCACAATTTAGTTTTAGCATTTTGAACAACAATTTTATCCCCCTATTTAAGTTCCTTTAAAGTTTTACTATCTCGGTCATAATACTGTTTTTGTTTTTGCTGTCTCCTTAATAACTCTATGTCAACATCTTTAAAAAGTTCAGGGTTAAGAAATTTATTGTTAATTGGTAACTTTGTTCGCAGTCTTCTGTTAAACATTAACTGGGCAGGAGATAATCCCAATCCTGAAATCGGTGTATTACGGTACTCTAATAAACCTACAGATGGCCTACGGTTATCTTCGAAAGCTTTTTTAAAGATTGTTTTGCATATTCCAACTGCCTTCTCAACCATACCATTACTTTGAGAATAGTGGGGGCTTGTAAATATTATTTCAATATCCCATCCCTTCCCAAAGTTTTTAAACTCATAACTGTTAAAGGGGACATTATCACAGATAATTGTTTCTGGTATCCCAAACCGGGAAAATATTTCTTCTAACTTGGTAATGATTTCTACAATTGTTTTATTTATTATGGGTACAGTCTCGATCCATTTTGAATAATAATAAATTATAACCAGATGATTAGCATTATGAAAATACATAATATCTATTCCAATTCTTTGAAAAGGACGAGTTGGCACTTCATGCGGTATAAGTGGTTCTTTGAATTGAGAATTTTTGAATTTTTCACAAATACTACATTTAGATATGACATTTTCAATATCACGATTAATGCCTGGCCAATACATTAATTCTCTAGCCCTATTTTTGCACTTTTGGATACCCAGATGTGATTCATGTATCAAAAACAACATATCTTGTCTCAATACCTTAGGTATAATAATTTTATCATTCAAAAATACTAACCCTTCTATACAAACAATATCATTTTTTAATTTGTGATAATGCATCAAGCTCTTAGGCATTCGCCTTTTTTCAGGCCAGCCATTTTGATAGTATTGACTGATTAATTTTAATTCATCATCCTCAGCAGTAGCTTTCTGAAACTGTTGAAACCGGCTTTCACTCATTGGTAAAACCTTAGAGATTGAATGTACCATGTTTAACATGTCAGGGTCACCTATCACTTTTTCTTTAATATATGCTCTAGACAATGTATCTGCAATATACATTTTGCTTCCTGGTAAGTACTTTACGGTGAAATGATATTTCAACAGCCTCAGAAGCATTCTCTGTAATCGACAGGAAATTTTAGAGATTGGTTTAAGTACTATAGATGTCAAAGGTTTATGATCACTTTCAACAACAACTTTGTGACCATAAACAAAATTGTGAAACTTTTGAAATGCAAACACTATGGCCAATAACTCTTTTTCGATTTGAGCATAGTTTTGTTCAGCATCAGTAAGACTCCTTGATGCGAATGCAACTGGCTGACCCTCTTGCAATAAACATGCACCTAGACCATCTTTAGAGCTATCACATTGAAGTGTAATAGGCAGGGATTCATTAAATACTTTTAGAACTGGTGTTGAACTGATTAACTTTTTAACAGTTTCAAAACTGTTGTCCTGTTCAGGACCCCAATCAAAATCTACATCATTTTTCAGCAGACTCCTTAAGGGAGAGGTAACTGTTGATACATTCGGTATAAATTTAGAAAGAAAATTAATCATACCCAGTAACCTTTTAATGTCACTTTTACAAGATGGTTTTTCAAGATTGACAATAGCTCTAACATGACTCGGATCTGCCCGTATTCCATTTTTAGATATTAAAAACCCCATATATTTTACCTCAGGTACCTTAAACTGAAACTTATCTTGATTGAATTTTATATTATTTGCTTTGGCCCTTTCAAGAACCTCTATCAAAATTCTGTCATGTTCTTTTTCATCTTTACCTGCTATTATTAGATCATCATAGTAAATTTCTACCCCATTAATATCTCCAAACATTTTCTGATTCTTTTTCTGAAATACCTCAGGAGCAGAGGAAATACCCTGGGGAAGTTTATTAAATTTATATCTACCAAAGGGAGAGTTAAAAGTGCATAACTCTGAACTTGGTCCATCTAATGATACTTGCCAAAATCCATCTTTCAAATCTAGTACTGAAAAACATTGTTTGCCCTCTAATTTGTGTATTATTTCATCTGCTGAAGGCATTATATGATGTTCACGCTTAATTGCTTTGTTAAGGTTTCTAGGATCAATGCATATTTTCAATTTACCATTAGGCTTTTCGACAACAACTAAACTGTTAACCTAATTTGTTGGTTTATTTATCTGAGATACAATGCCCAAGTTTTCCAATTCGTCAATAGTACTTTTGAGTTTTTTATGTAAAGATAGCGGTACCCTTCTAGGGGCATTAATTACAGCATGCACATCAGGTTTTGTTTCAATATGATGTGGTTCCCCAGGAAAATTTCCCAATCCCTCAAACACAACTTTATAATTTTCAATTACTTTTATTTTGGATTCAAGAGAAACACTATCAATATACTTAATTAATTGTAATTTTTCACAAGCCTGCAACCCTAAAATTGGCTTAGCTTTAATATCAATGATAATAAATGTAAGCAAAACATTAGAATATTTCTCAGTATTGCAGACTAGGTCTACAGAACCAACAGGTTTCAGCTTATTATTTCCATAGGCTACTAAGACAATATCAGTTGAAGTTAATTTATGTTCTAAATTTAATGTTTTGAAAATATCCAAAGGTAAAACATTGACTTGAGCGCCAGTGTCAAGTTTAAAAGACACATGCTGACCTTCAACTGATATAACCTTAAGCCATTCATTACATTTAATAGGATTAATATCATGCACACTATCAATAAACAAACTAATATTAGAGTCATTATATTTAGGATAGAAATTTGAGTCACTATTTTCAGGGTGAACATTAGAGTCACTAAACTGTACTTCATTCACAGTTTTATTGGTGTATCTTGCAGCCGATTGTTGAAACTTACCTCTACACACAGCTGCAAAGTGGTTTTTCCTCTTACATTTGTTGCACAGTTTATTATATGCAGGACATTGTCCTTTTATGTGAGTTCTACCACAGGCCTGGCAATCCATAGTATTAGGCCTTCTGATCGGATACTTGTTTATAGCATCAATATTTACGGAATCATTAATAGCTGCTACTTGTTTTCTGCTAATTTCGCAAGCACGAACGTTATCAATAGCCTTTTCCAATGTTAGTTTGGGTTCTCTCAAAAGTCTCTCTTGTAATCCATGATCATTTACACCTAGGACGATCCTGTCACGAATGAGGCTGGTTTCCTGGTCCCCAAAGTTACACGATGCTGCAAGTGTTTTCAATTCCGTTACGTACGAGTCGATATTCTGACCTTCTTTCTTCGAGCATGAAAAAAACTTAAACCTTTCAAATACTTCATTGCTCTGGGGCAAACAGTAATTGTCAAACTTCTTGATAACTGATTCAAGGGTCCGTGCTCCGTCATCACCTTCAAATGAAAAAGTGTTGTAGATATTTTCACCTTCGTCTCCAATAAGATTTATTAAGATGGCGATTTTTACTGGGTCCGACTTTTCATTTTTTTCCGATGCTAATAGAAAATTATTGAATTTATGTTTCCACTTCAACCAGTTATCTTTCAAATTTCCATTGAATATCATAACGCCAGGTGGTCTGAAAGTCTCCATTTCCGTTTCAAACGTAATAAAGGGTTGAACACATAAAAGTTCACACTAAATTTGAACACTAAGGTTCACTTCTGCCGAGCATTCTTGACATGAGCTTGAGACATGAGTTCGACAATCCGATTTAATCGGATTTATTATTCGCCTGACACCATGTCGCTTATATAAATATTCATGGCGATAATTTGTTGTGTCTTAATAATTCATATTTAATCACAACAATACTTAGATAATTAAAACAAGAAGCTTTATTTAACAACACAACATCTCAGAGCCGCATAGCAAGCATGCCGCATCGCTAGCCATCAAATCACAACATTTACACAGTTAATAAGTTACCGTTAATTGTTGGTTAAGTAAAAGTTGAAGTATATGTTTTCGTTCAACATAAATATATCACACAAGTGGAGTAGATGCTTTTATTGGCAAGAATTAATTTATGAATGGTGACCAATGGGAAGCCTTTTCTCCTCTTCTCAAGATGAAATAAAAGATTGATGTATGCTTAAAAGTCTCCTCTTCATTTATTTTACAGACGACACGATCCAAGTAAGAAGTTTCATTTATTTCTATTTTTGCTGACCTCAAAGAACAGAGGGTTTTATTGCAAACATTACACAACGCATGTAACTAAAAAGAACTTCAAATTAACAGCACTTTATTTAGTAATACCACACACCCTATAAATTAAAATGCATGAAATGATCTATCACTGCAGAATATAAATAAACAGACATTGTACAATACTAGGGGGCTCGGCCCCCTACGAGCTATGCTCGCCAACCCACGTCCAGACACCGTAGACTCTAAATGCACGCTAATTTGATCGGCTTTAAAAAGATTTCGGAATATTGAATTATAATTTAAAAAACAGTGGCGATCTCTCTATAAACAGATTTCTATTCATTTCTCTTTGATTGGGGAATTTTAACGCCAAATCCGTTGCGGTACTACTTGATTATCCCGTCGACCAATTTCGCCAAATTATATAAATCGCCAAACCACTCGCCAAATTATACAAATTGACATAATTTTTATTTTAAATAACGAAAAAACAAATAAATTAGTACAACATTAATAAAAATACAAATAAAACGTCGAAATAAAAATAACTTGATGACGTAGACACGTTTAACAACATTTCAAAATAAGCTAATATAAAAGGAATTAAGTAAACAGAGTCTTTGTCTCCTGGTATTTTTTAACAAAGTGAAAAGAAAGTTCTTTTAAATGAGACATTTTAAATTAATCGTTTTTAATCTGACGTAATTTTGACCAAACTATTCTTTCTCTTTTTAATATTCACGTGAAAATACTTGTGTTAGAAATGAAATATTATTTGTGCTTTCCTAACAAAAATAGTTGAAAAGTATCCTCTTAAAATATCAAATAAATGTCTAGCACAATTTCTAATTTTAAACCGTTTTGCAATATTATTTTGTGTTCATTTTATGTAATAACTGTAATGTGACGTAAATATGACGTAATTTCTCCTATTTAAGACTTCTAACGCATGTTAATAAATTTATTATTTTACAAATTCCTTTCTCTCTTAAAATTCACGGGTAATTATAGTTTTTATGACGTAATTTTTAATAAGTTCCTGCTTTTTGTACATAATTATTTAATTCTAATTCCAAATGTTTTTTCTCTTTATAATAGTCACGTGTAAATAAATTTTTAATTTATTTACACGTATAATTTTTTTTTTTTTTGAGGCAAACATTATTGTTTCCGCTGTTTATACAGTTGGCAACAGTTTAAATTAATATCACTTTCTAAAATCTGTTAAAAATATCTCTAGAAATGCTGAAAATCTGAATTTAAAATAGAAATAAAACCTCAAAAAATTAGTCAAAATAAAAAAATTAATGCAATCTGCACTCCGGCAAATTCTAACGCATAAAATGATATAAAAATGATTAAATTCCTATGAACAGTTTTTGCTCCTATAAAACTTTTTTAGTGGAACGATTTTGTCCAACTTTAATATTAAATATTTCTTAAAATAATTCTTCGATCTGAAAACTGTCTGCATCAGCGTGTTTATCAAACATTTCTGTATAATACTACCGATTTTCATATTTTTGTATGCATTATTTTTCTTAATATTAACGAAGAAAGACCTCCGGTCACAAAAAATTCAAAACCGGTGGCGGCGGTGACAGCGGTAGTTACTTTTTTTTAGAATAGAGAGATGTGTATTCATTTGTGTAAGAATGGCATGTATATTAATAGAGATATAGCGACTTTTTTTTTTAATTAAAAAAATTCTTGCATGTTTTTTGCTTATAACATGCAGGGTTTTCGGCCAAATTGAACACAATTTTCAGAAAAATTGTCAAAATTTTATAAAAACGATATAGTGCAATTGGAATATGTTGAAAATACCAAATTTAACTGTATCTCAAGGGTGTAGGAACCGAGGGAGCTGGGAAAGCTGTGGCTCCCCCTGAAATATTTCAGATGGGCTCAGCTCCCCCGGGAAAAATTCTCGCACCACATCTGTTTATGATACATTGCTGAATTAAAAAATAAAGTATAGGTACTTTTTTCTGGGAAATTTACACAATAAACACCAAAGAGAAGAGAGAGTGGGGGTGGTGAGCACACTTGTTTGTGCCTTCACCTTTTTTCTCATTGTTTACAACCCTCCTGATTTCCAGAAAAAAGGGGGTCTTATATAGGTCTACTGCAAATTACCTGCACCGATAACATATTTATAAAGAAGAGGCCTTTAAAATTGATTTGGAAGAGATTTGTAAAGAATTTGTAAGCAAAACAACAGGAAGCACTTTAATTTTTGGTAAATGGAAGTGGGAGAAGCCTTAATTTTGAATATTGTATTTGGCATCGCACATAAATTAAGATTCTATGTACCAAGTAATATCTATTAAAAATTATTTTAACTGGATTAAAGAGTTGGTGATCTTTTGATATGCTTCTATTTTATACTTCTGTTTGTGAAATGTGCAACACTATGAAGGAACCCTCCAAAATGAACGAAATGAGGAACAGATGTTATTATCCCTCCATCCGCCATCTTGGATTTTTTTTAGCGTGAAAACCCCTTTTCTGCCAAGTACAAAATGTCGCCAAGTAGCGATATATGCGCATGTTAGGCTTAACGAAAAAAATGTAAATAATTATGAAAATATGCGCATGTTAGGCTTAATAAAAACAATGTAAATTTGTCTCATTTACATATTTCTTCGTTAAGTCTAACATGCGCATGTTTTCTTCATTATTTACATTTTATTTTCGTTAAGCCTAACATGCACATAAATCACTAGAAAACACAATAAAGAAAATGTAACAATGTAATTAAAAGCAAAAGTTCAGGAAAAAATACCCAAATAAAAATTAGATTTTCTATATTACTTACCTTTTTTTTTTTTTTACATTTGAAATACACAACACTTTAAATAGACAAATTCAGAAAAAAAAATACAAAAATATTAAATTCTGGATTATAATAACCTATAAAATTAACCAGGTGGTATCTCTAGATTACTTTAAATACGAAAAAAACACAAAAATAAGATTAAATTCTCTTGATTAAGCAAACAAATTCCGAAAAAAATACAGAAATAAGATTAGATTCTCTTATTACGACAAACCCACGTGCAACCATCAGACAATTGCGTCCTTTTACAGATTTTCATGTCTCCATTACATTCACGGCAACACATGCTAGATTTAATCAACCGAATTTCTTTTAAAAAAGTAAAAAACAAATCTCTGTCGCAGATTAGCTCCGTAATAAACAAACTACTACTATCACCTTCTTTGCCCAAAATAGGCCTATTTCCAGAAGTGCGGAAAAAGGCCAGATATTTAGCAATGACGTCTCAAATCGGGAAAGCCATAAGAGCAAAAGCAATAAAAAAATCACTAAATTGAAGATTGAAAAAAAAAAAAAGTGATACAACCTGGTCAGTGATAGCACATGGAAATCCATTAGCAACAAGATCCAGGATTTAAATGAATGTTCCTGCGATAATGCCGGCTCTCGCCTCGTAATAAAAGGGTTGCCAGAATACATCACTGGAAGCCCACCGTCGGGTTACCAAAGTGATAAAAATCGCCAAAAACCCAAGATGACGGACGGAGGGATAATCAGACATCTTAGCCCGAAATGATTTGTGCCACTTGCTTTCCGCAATATACCCCAGCTCCCCCTGTTTGTACAAAGTTCCTACGCCACTGCTGTATCTATCAGTTTAACTGTTAATGACAATTTTCATTGTTTACATTTAACATGTAGTGCGGATAATAGACATTTGCTGACTATACATCGGTGGATTTCACACAGTTGTCTGTAGTTGAGTTTTTTCGTTACAGTTTTACCAATAGAAGAGATTGACAGAGAAAATGTGATTTTTAAAATTTTTCATAAGGCTAGTTTTAAAACTTACTTCCTCATGTAAAAAATGTTTTTTTTTTTTAGATAGTGATCAATATTTATTTATATAATAATTTAAAATGGATAAAGGAAGCAAAATAATAATATGATCATTTGAACAAATATGTGTGATTTTTGTTTCTTGATTTTCTAAAGGGAAAACAAAAAATATATTTTTATAAAAGCACCACATTAATGATTTTAAAGTATAAAACTGGATCTTCCTGGCATAAATTTCCAACCCTTAGGCGCGGTGCACATTGAGACGTGCCCAACATGCACGGGAAAGCTTTCATGTCCTGCGATTTTGTGGATCATTGAAATGAAGGGAAGAGCACATATTGACTCTCGTGTAGTCACTTGTCTTTGGAATGCAGTTTCGAGTGCGAGTCTGTCACGTTTTGCTGTTATAGAACAAATTGATGCTCCATTAAAAAAAGCAAGATCTTTGAAATAATATTATTAAAGATATCAAATTAGTGTGATTATAATTAATTCAAGTTATGTAATTCATAATTAGTAAATCCTAATTATTTGTACTTTCTAATTTCTCGTTATTATGTATTTTTATTCTAGACTTCCACTTTTTTTTTTTTTACATGTTTTGATATGTAAATACTTTAAAAATGAACGATGTAAGATTTATTTTAATTAAAAGTTTTAATTTTGCTTTTGTATAGATGTTCTTTTTCGTGATAAATTATTGTAAATTGAAAAATTTTTATATCATAACTTTTTAAACAAACTGGAATCTCTTAAATATGTTGTTTGAAGTTTGGCAACATGCATATATATAATTTTTTTCCATAATAAACATGAATTCATTTTTTTTTTTTTTTAGATTTTCTTTTTAGCAATTTACAAAACATTTTGCTTAGATATAAAAAGGGCCTCGAAAATCAAATTCTTTCTAAATATGATTGGAATCTTTTTTTTTTTTTTTTTTTTAAACAAAAATAAATAAATGCTGTACAAAATTACTCTTTTTAAATATATAAATAATATTTTAAGTGAAAACGCGATAAACTGTTCAAACTTAATATAGGATACTAGTATTATTAAGCAAACTATTTTACACTATTAATATTATATGCAACTATTATCAAGCGAATATTCATTTAAATGCAAATTAAAACCCTAATGATAATTTTAGTATCGGTATCTGAACTTAAATGGATCTAAATCAAGTTAAAAGGTTTGTAAATATTCATGCCAAATTTCCTCAACAATGTCAACAAACGTGACGGAAAACTAAATCGCAATATGCGCTCATCCTGCCTCAGGCAGTTTTTTTCCGACCAGTGTCACTACACCTGCATGTGATAGCAGCGTCTCAATGTGTGCCTTGGCTTATGTTGATGCCAAATCGCTTATCTTGAACAAACTTTATACTTTTCCTCACCATTTCACATAACATGCATTTTCAAATGATTTCAAAGCTCTTAAAGATATTTTCTCTGTTATTCTGTTGAAAATGCATAATCATAAATAATACATATATTTCTTTTAATTTCAGGTATCAAGCCTTATACGAATTAGATAGCTTAGCTGTGGTTAATATCAAAGAAGAATTAAGTATAAAAAATGCTTTCAAAATTCTAATGTTTCCTGAAGTTAGATTGTTTCAGTGTACATCAGCTGCGGTGAAGAAAGAGTGGCTGTCACGAATTGATCAAGCCAAGAAAAAGAAATTAATATTATTTGAACGTAGACATTCTGGCACTCTAGATGCACCTAACCCGTTTGAAGATGAAGGACCAAATCCTTTTGAAGAAGATTCATCATCGAAAAAGAACGTGGTACTTGAAACTCCCACGTGGCTGCTTGAATTACCTGAAGAATTAGATGTCTGTATTGCTCTTCGAGAGTTTGAGAAAGCTGTAGATCTTATTCAGAAAGCTAATACTCATTGTGTGGCTTTTCCAAGAAGTACTGCTGTGAGAGACACCAAAATTCGGATAGATAATAGGGCAAAACAATTAGTAAATATTCTTACTGAAGAACTGAAAGTATCACCTGATCGTTCACTCCATGGTGGACCTAGAGCTGCCAGGAAAGCTGTTGGAGTACTAATAAGACTAGGAAAGTCTTCAAGAGCATGTCATTTGTTTTTAAAACGGTGTTCTGCAATGTTGAAACAAAATATGAAGCAACAGAAAGCAGAGGGTGCTACTGCTGGTTATGTTGAGAAACTATGCTCTGTGTTTTTCTCTGGTATTGCAAGTACGGGCAAAGAATTTTCTAGAGCATTTATGAACAATGCATGTATGTCTTTATTCATATGTTGGGCCAAAGTGCAGTTAGAACAGTTTGTTCAAACCTTTTCAAAGCATGTTTTCACACCCCAAGTGAGTGCCTCTGTGGCTACTGAGTGCATAGCTTGTGCCCGTCAGCAGTGCGATACTCTTTCTGAAGTGGGATTAGACCTGTCTTTCCTTTTAAATGACCTACTGGGTTCGCATGTTGAAAGGCTTGTCACCGAAATGAGAGACAAACTTTTAGAGGCTGTAAAATTGCGTTCGAATGATGAGAAATGGCGACCACAAAATCTTCAAAATTCAGGCAATTGTAAAAAGTTGCTAGATGATTTGAGAGAAATCGGAATCCATAATGCAGAAATTTATCTCTTTGATGAATGTTGGCTTTATTTGACTGCAAATACAATAGCTTTTGCTAAAATGTACTTGAATTTCCTGGATGATTTGTTGAAGTTATATACACCAACGGTTCATGTTTTAGTCAGTGAAGCTTTAGCCATTACATTTCAGACGCAACTTTTTCATGTCAAAAATGCTTTCCAGAAAGCTGCTGACAATCAGGAGAAGCAGTTTTTGATAAGGAATGTCTCTTTTTTGTTTGATATTTCAAAAATTGCTGAAAGTCGATTTACTTCAAAATTAGATCGCTCATGTACCTTTTTTTCAGATATTCAGGATGAATTAAATAGATTGATTTCTAGTTCTCAAAAGTCTTCTTTTACTAAATATTCTTCGACTGCTTATATTTAGTTATAAATGCTACAGTAAATTAGTTTGAAATAAATGTTATTAAAGGAAAGTTCATAATATAAAATTTATTTTCTGTTTTCATATATAGTCACACATACATATTTGATATTATTTATGTATGCATGTATTTATGCTCTGAAATTGTTACTTGATAATATTGTACAATATACTACATACTTTTATACTCTGGCTTGTCATCTGTAATGAATGCTCTCCATTCCTGTTTATGTTGTTGGATAAATAAAATAAGTTACTTTATATTTTTCTCTGTTAATTTTGGTTAATTTTATTATTTTTATAATTATTTATGTACTTATTAGTTTCTCTTGCAAAATTACTATCTGAAGTCACAGTGTTTTTTGTAAAAACAATAATGCAGTAGAATCTGTCAAAACTACAAACGCCTAGAAACCACACATCATCGAAATTGTAATCAATGAGACTTTCAGTTCAGCAAAATTATAATTTTTTTTAGTTTTATATCTTTCTGTATGTATTTTAATATGTAATTCTCGATAACGTAACTGAACTCATGTTTTTTCGTTGAAGGAAGTATAAATTTATTTCTGAAAAAAAATCAAGATATTGCTGACATCACTAGTAATCACAATCTTTTTACCAAATATATTTATATATTATTCAAGCTTTTTTGGTTATTAAGACTAGCCTAAACCTGAAATAAAACTTTCTTACTCAATGATTTTTATGTTAATAAAATAGGGTACCTCTATGAGGAAAGTTTCATTGAATAACACTAGCCTTCAAAATTTGTGGTGTCATGTTTTTTAGCCTTTGATAATTTATTCTTATACATTTTGTAGTGCTGAATGCGAAAATGACCTTCATTTTTAACCATCACATCAGGTTTTTCTGCAAATTTCAAAGTTAAAAAGTAAAAAAATAGCAAAAATCTGATACTATTAAATAAATCTGATGGTTGTGTTTTTTAACTTTTGATAATTGATTCTTATGTATTTCATTGTGCTGAATTAGAAAATGACTTTATTTTTTTATCATCATGTCAGGATATTTCGCAAATCGCAAAGTTTTAAAATTTTTAAAAGTCGAAACATTTCAAAAATCTGATACTATAAAATAAATGTAAAACTTTTTTTTTACATAATAATTTATTCATCTTTTGGCTCATACTATGCATTTTTACTTCTGAACCTGTAAAATATTGTGTATTTGAAATCCTTACAATTTTATTTCATATGTGGAAGTTTCTTTTAATTGCTCATGTTCTGCCTCACGCTTTTCCTTTTATTGTTCTGTATAGGGTTCATGTTGGTGTCCTCTTTTCTTTTGGCAGTTGGTAAGGCTCCGACAAATTGCTTTGACACATTTTCCCTATTTTTTAACATTGAAATTTATGATTTGCAAAAAATCATGATGTGATGGTTAAATTTGAAGTTCATTTCTGGATTCATTGCTGAAAAATACATAAAAATCAATTATCAAAAGTTAAAAAACACAACCATTATATATCTATTTTATAGTATCAGAGTTTCGCTATTTTTTTACTTTTTAGCTTTGAAATGTATGATTCGCAAAAAATTCTGATGTGATGGTTAAAAATGAAGGTCATTTTCGGATTCAGTGCTAAAAAATACTTAAAAATTAATTATCAAAAGTTAAAAAACACAAACATTGCAGGTTTGTATAATTAATTCAACGAAAATGTATCTCATCTTTATTATGAATATTTAATTATACATTATTAGTTATTTACTTGACCTTTACTTTTAATAATTTAATCATTTTTAAAAATATCTTATTTTTTATCATTTTAGTTTATTACTTTACTTATTTTAATATTTTACTAAACTGCAAGTCTTCACTATAATTTCGATTGCATTATTACATTCAAATTTCTGTTTAAAAATGTAAGCAAAGCTATGACTAGAAATCCGCACAATTTCTAGGCTCTAGCTGTGCGGATTTCAGGGAGTCTACAGTATTATATTCATTATTTTAAATTTACAAGTACCTCCTATTTTTTCAAAGTACCTTTTTCAATTAATATTTTATTAATCTATTTTGTTATCATAAGAATAAAATTTAGAGGAAAAAGGCAGTGTTTTATTATTATTAAGGATCGACTGAAATAAGTTTTTAAGACCAAAACCAAGTTTTGGTAATCTTCCTATTTTCAAATGAAAATGTCCAAAATTTTTTTTAAGTAATAGGGTCACCCCGGGGTAATTCCTGGTCAAAAAACACCAACATCTAATTATTATAAAAACTGTTAAAGGTATTGTTCCCAATTTTTTTATGGAATAAGCCCCCTCTGATGGCTATATTATAAAATGCTTACTTAAATATATATGCACTTATAATTAAAGTAATTATAATTTTAAATGACCAACAATTACCCCAGAAATGGGGCAGTTATCGGTCAGCACCCTTTTTATTATGTAAATAAAGTAGTGCAGTTAATTTTTTTATGACTGAGTAATAAAATAAGTAGAATCAGTCTTCTAAAAGTTTTGTTCATCTCATAATTGTGGAATAATAAAGCATAGACTTTGTTTTGGGCATAAATACAAAGTTATTTGATGTGTAAAAGACTCTGGTACATTTTACAAAACATTAATTAGTCAAAGACTTTTTATGCATTTTTACAACATTTATAAGCAGTATTTATTACTTCATTAGTATCCACTGTGAATGGAATTTATTAATAACTTGCAAATTTATTGGTCCATAAAAAATATAACAATGTTTGTTATCAGTTTTATTTTACTTAGGCCAGCTGGAGTTTTTGGCCCCCTTTCCAAGAAATTTTCAACACAGACCTTTAATAGAATACACAGCATAACAATTAGATTCCTCTATTGCATTATGTATATTTTTATGCATCATTTTGGCATTTTGCAATGAGATAGTATTTCTATTTAAATTGTTCAGTCATAGAGTGTGTCTTATTCTCTGAGCACTTACTGTTTTCTTCTTTTTAAAAAGTTTAATGTAGTAGAAGAAAATTTTATAATCTTTTTTAAAGACTGTGATGTGTCATTAGTTGAAATAAAATAATTAAAACTTCAAGAATGACAATAATCTGTTGTAAAATGTGTAAAAATCAAGATCGATGTTTTGCAGAAATTTGAGTAGCAGTTTTGAATATAATTTTTTTTTAATATTTAATTTCAACAATTCAAAGTATCTTTGAGATTTTTTACAGTTTCATAAATTGTTATTTTTATAACAAAAGCAAAAATGATCAAGAATTAACTCAGAAACTCAGTGACTAGGAATTACCACGGGTGACTCTACTTTATTAAGAATTAACAGTTAACTAAAATATGGTGAACAGTGTGGTTGCAGTTAATTCTCAAAGGGTTTGCGACAGTTAAAATCACTAAATATGACAATAAAAAGGAATTAAATGATGATAAAAAACATTGACCAGGAATTACCCCAGTGACCATGATTTACCCCAGGTACATGGGGCAATATTTGACTAACTTCTGTAAATTATTTAAAATAGTATAAAAAATTTCATCACTATTTTTTATTAGCTAAAGTAGTTGGTAATTGAACCAAAAAGAAAGAAAAGAAAAATATTTAAAATTTGAGTTGACAAAGATCTTTGTAAAAATGTATCATAACTAAGGCCAATGTTATTTTACAGAAATTTAACAAGCCATTTCAAAAAGATTTTTTTTTCAGAATAAATAAACAATAAACTCATAATTAAGTAATAAATTCCAATGAGGATAGTTCAGATAACCTCTAAGATTTTTTTCATTTTGGTGAACCGTTCTTAAAACATAAAAAAGACTATGACCAGGAATTACCCCGGGTGACCCTACATACATAATTATTAATTAATTATACGTTAAATTATACTTGTGGCCCATGTTGGCTCTCTGTGCCTCTGACCAAAACTTTTAATTTTCATATAAAATAAAATGTCGTTAATTCATCAACGACACAAAATGATTTTCTAATTATATGAATTTCATCTAATTAGAAAGGGTTTTGCGTATGCATACCTCAATTTATCTTTTATAGTGATTTATGTAAATGACCATCTGTTATACTAGAATTTTTTCAAAGAGTATTTGAAACACTTCTGTGGTTTCAAACTAAAAAATTTCTATTACTGTTAAGTCTGCAGCTTTTAATGAGCACATGAAAAGCGTCATCAAAGTTTAGTGAAATATGCATTTCTAGCTTTATAATTTGCACTCGCGTCTTGAGTCAGTCATGACTGATAATTTTAAACAGCAGAGTTCATAGCAATAAATAAAGAATGTCTCATTTGAGCCGATACGGCTCAAATAAGGAGTAATGCTGAAAATTTCCGAAGGGAGAAACGAAATTTTTGGAATACAGATAGTTGCGGGTGAGTTTCTCTCCGGCAGAATTTTCAGTTTCATTTTTGTCGAAAACGAATTTTCAGCAAAACTCAGATTTTGAGCCGGAAACAAATTTTCAATCGATCTATAATAATTATTATTTTAGCTTTCTATTATTCTTTGTTTCCAGTTAAAAAGTTTTGTATTAATGAAATATGTTCACTTTATCATTTATTATATAACATATTACTTTTCAATTTGGTTTGCATGAATCATATTTTTTTTTTTTTTCAATTTACTGTTAAGACATTGTATGTCCATACAATTGACTCTTACATTGTCCATACAATGAGAGCATATCTTGAAATATTAAAAAGAAAGAGAGGGGGGAACTTATTGCCATAGTATATCAAATGAAATCTTGTAAAATCTATTTTACTGTGCATGTATCTCTTAAGATTTTCTTAAATTACTAAGTATTTTGCAGGATACTTATACAAAATTTATCTGGTTCAACACAAATAAAAAATATTAGTGTATCGAAATTAGGGATGCACTGAATATTAGGTATATATTCGGTATTCGGCTATGCTACCGAATATTCAGTTAGATCGAATATCAAACTGTTTGATCTGCCGAATATTAAACTATTCGGCCTTTCCTAATATTGAAATATTCAGCCAAACTGAATACTGTATGTATTCGCGTATAAGTCGAGGAATTTCTGACAATTTTCAATAAGAAAATTTGGGGGGGTCAACTTATACGCGAGTCCGTAAAAAAGAAAAAAAACTTTGAATACGGCAAAATTATGGCTTTTTATGTGTATGAATAAAAAATATATGTATAAAATATACAAATAATAATAATTTATCATTTTAAAAAAATTCAGTGATTTGTTTTTCTTTACTCACTAACCTTTTCGCACTTATGAAAGTTAACTATTAATGATGATCTTCATAGGAATTAATGATGTACAGTCGTGGAATAAAAAAGTAAACACCCCCTACTAACTCTGCAATTAATTATAGTTGCAGAAAATTACTGGTACCAATCGATTGGAAATAAAGTCTACTTTTAAATGATGTATATAAAATTTACTTAGGGGGGCATCTACAAATCAAAACCAGACCAAATTGGGTTCTTTTTGTTTAAATAGCAACACCCAATTTTGACAATATATTTTAAT
The DNA here is from genome assembly GCA_963932465.1 of Maratus speciosus. NCBI lineage: Eukaryota > Metazoa > Arthropoda > Arachnida > Araneae > Salticidae > Maratus > Maratus speciosus. The sequence goes on along the minus strand of OZ010792.1, from coordinate 519,631,607 downwards.
TCTTTTGTCCAAGCTATGCCTAGAAACGAAATTTCTACTCATTTGAATGATAAGTTTTTGAATTATAAACATTCAAAATTTAGAGCTTCTAATGTTAAATTATATTTTTAATAATATCTCCTAAAATTAGAACCTTAATGCTATAATTTTGTGTGTGGTTATAATACTAAAAAACCCAAACATAAATACATTGAATTTGTGATTTAAAGAAATTTATAATTATGAATTATGAAATTTATATTAAAAAAATATGAATTGCAAATGTATAATTTTTTTATAGATTTATATTAATTATCTCCTGCTTTATGTGAATTCTCAATTTCAAATTTTTCTTTCAAGTAGTTTTCGAATTATCTTTAAAAAACATCAAAATGCTGGTTTAAGGGGCCGTCTATGATGCGCAGAAAAGCATAATTTGAAAACATATATTTTGTTGATTTTATTGAAATATTTGATCTGGCAATATTCGAAACATATAAAGCGAGTAAAATGGTCATATTGGCAAGAAATAATACATGAATGGAAGTAACATAGTCATTCTGTGGTATTTCAACAATCGAGTACCGAACTCCAATTTGGATACAACCCCTAAAATAGCTTCATTTTAAAATAATTAATTTCTCAGAAATTAATCATACGAATTTCGTGTAAATTTCAATTTAGGCTAATTGAAGGGTGTAGAGTTAATTTATGGTGTCAAACTTTGGTATTGCTATTAAAAAAAAAAAAAAAAAAAAAAAAAAAAAAAAAAAAAGTTAGGGTTTTTTTTTATATGTAGCCCCCTAAACAAATTTTATATACATCATTTAAAAGTAGTCTTTATTTGCAATTGTTTGGTACCAGTAATTTTCTTCAATCGCCTGGTACTTGTAACTTTCTACTGCAATAAATTGTTGTAGAGTTAGCAGGGACTGTTTACTTTATTTTTTTCCACGACTGTACAAATGCAAGTTCCTGAACATTGTTTGGTAAATAATCTGTTTCTTGCTTTTCACAAAAAAGAGTGTTTCGAAATAAAATAGAAAAAACTGTCAAAGTTGATAAGAGACATCAATGCAATTTTTGTCTAGGAAATCACAATCCACGTATTCAGTCAAAAATACAGTGTCTATCGTCTCATTCCTAGTCAAACTTGTATTTTTGTTTTGTTACTTTAACAATAATGAAGATAACTATATTTTCAACAGGATTACTTTGATTTCTTTGAAATATGATGTCATGACTAGAAGTGCTGTAAATTTCCACCATTCCTATCTAAACAATACTGAACTAATTCTTTTATTTAGAATGCAACTGTTAGTTCTTATACTATGTCACTGGCCAAAATTCAGTTATTTCCAATGATATCATCACATTCAGTAGGAGCACAATTGATATGATACAAATATCGCTAAAATATCTTCATTATTGATGAATTTATGAACGAAAATTCAGTTTCGGCTTGTAGTTCCGCATTAAATATTTTTGATTGAATATATTGTACTTTTGATGGAATAAGTGGATTGAGATGTTTCTTGTTCAAAAAAAAAATGTTTGCCTAGGCCACATTATATTCCTTGAAAGTGTGTTGCAAAACTTTAGGAACAATGCATCCGTATGGTTACAACCTCTGAAAATGATTGCCCACTCCAGACACTGATCTTTGATGCATTTAAAAATTTCTTTGCTAAATTAAAACAAGTTGGAAATTGCTCGTCAAACGTGGCAAATGAGGTGTGTTCATACTATAACTAGTTTCATAAATATTCTTTGCACCGCATATTGTACTGAATGTATATTTTAGTGCACTTCATAAGTGCCTATCAATTTCATTCTGTTCGAAAGTCTGTAACATCATTAAAATGCACTAGAAATCATTTTTTTTCCATTTGCCGTCATGTAACGGAAAACTTTTGACTGTCCCTGTAATTAAATTATACATCCGATTTTCGCAAAATCTGAAATGACTAGACGAAATTTTGCAACAATTATATATTTAAAATTTCAGGCCATTCGGTTGTGTAGTTCTTGCTCTGTTATATGCGGACAGACAGACGAATTGAACGACGACTATAGATGCTACGTACTTGTATAATTATGAACGCGCCTAAAAAAGAGAAGAAAAGTTATTCTTGTTGAGTTATCACCATTTGAATATATTGGTATTAATTTATTTTTACTTTAGTCCCTTTCTGACAAATAAACAGTATATGACTGTGATTCCCCCCCCCCCCCCCCACCTAATTCTTTCAAATTTCTCTTTGATTTTAAAATATTTGTTTTAGAATGTAAGGAAATTTTATTCATTCATTTTAATTCACAGAAGTAAACATGAAATTTAAAATTTTATTAATTAAAAAAAAAATTATAAATATCCTCTTCTTACATTAGATTAATTTTAACACAATTATTCTAATTGGTAAATAAATCATATTAGATGTAAATTTCCAACTGGGCGAAAAATGTCCGGACCAGCATTCGAACCAAGGATCTCCTGGCTGAAGCCACCAGTGCTCTACCATCTGAGGTATCCCGGACGAATCTGGTGGAAGTTTTTCACCCAGCTAACCTCAATGATTATAGCATCTGGTCTGAAACCTGGTTCAGCTCAACAGAATAAATCAACAGGTAATGGAACTCCAGAAATCGCTGGATGCGTAATTACATTAGATTAATTTTAACACAGTTATTCTAATTGGTAAATAAATCACATTAGATTGGCATATTAGATATACCAGCCAGAAGAATCCTGGTCCGGACATTTTTCGCCCATTTGGAAATTTACATCTAATATGATTTATTTACCAATTAGAATAATTGTGTTAAAATTAATCTAATGTAATTACGCATCCAGCGATTTCTGGAGTTCCATTACCTGTTGATTTATTCTGTTGAGCTGAACCAGGTTTCATACCAGATGCTATAATCATTACAGATAGCTGGATGAAAAAGTTCCACCAGATTCGTCCGGGATAGCTCAGATGGTAGAGCACTGGCGGCTTCAGCCAGGAGATCCCTGGTCCGAATCCTGTCCGGACATTTTTTGCCCAGTTGGAAATTTACATCTAATATCCTCTTCTTAAATAACTCAAGGCAGATTTTAGATAGATTTCATAAGAAATACTACCTATTACATTCTCTCTTATGTTGGAATTTCTGAACAATTTTTGCAGATTTATGCCGATCATGAGCCCTAGAACCCCCCCCCCCCCCCCCCAGTTCAAAACTATATATCTATCTGTATATACCACTTTTTTATGGACACGATAACTTTCATAATTCTTCACAAATCTCTCTCAAACTGATACATAAAATAAATAACAGAAAATCTCGGTCAAATTCGTTAATGCAGAGCTTCCAAATGGTCCGCCAACTGAATACCAATGTTATTTTAGAAAAATTTTCTTTTTAGATTTTTCTTACAAACCGCCTCGGAATCACCTTTAAAAGTTAATTCTAGCACAAACCTACCATAAAATTCTCTGTTAAAATTTATTGGTATTCAGTTGGCGGACCATTTGGGAGCCCTTTAAGGCAAAATTGGACTAAAGGGGTGGAAATGGGGAAAGAGTTTGTGGAAACAGAAAAAAACCCATAACTTTTTAGTTGTAATATATGAGGCGTTCAAAAGACAATCCGGCTAACTCCATTTTAAGTGGCGTTTTTTTAAACAAAGGAACATTGAAAATTTCCTATATATTTATACAGTGATAAAAAGTTACCCTTGATTAAAAGAAAATTAATGAGTTTAATCAAAATATCCCGAGAAAAAATATTACATAGATACAATATTTTTATAGATACAATATTTTTATAGTTACAATAACTTTAACTATTTATACTTAACATTTTTCACTTGATGGAGTTAATCGATTTGTGCACTGAACGGCTCATATATCGAATCGATTTAAAATTGTTACTTCTAATACAGGGACAGCAAACATATGGCACACGGACATTATTTTCGGCACGGCATAGACTCGTTATAAATTTAAATATTTTAAGGACTCCTGTGTAAAACACAAAATTATTATGATTGCTTCCTGCAAAACAGCTGATTTGTTAAGAATGGAAACTTCTGCTAACTTACGCGCAACACTTTTTGCTTGGTAGTTTTGATTTTATTGGATTTTTGTATAAGCACTTTTAATTTTGTAAGTTTAGATGTAAAAATTATTGAGTAAATATAATGTATATTGAGCAAAATCTCTGTACTTTTAAAAAAGTGTTAAACAATTTTACTCATGAAATCAATCAGAAAAAGTTTTTAAAATGTTAGTTGCCATGTTTTACAACCCTAGTCTTCATACGGTGAAAATGCACAAATTGCTGTACTTGTAATTTAGACTTGGTGAGTTTTTCTAAATTAGGTTGGTTGTCTCATACAGATCGTTGTCTCATGCAGATTGTTTATCATACAGATTTATTAAACTGAAAAGCAACTTTATAAATCTCATTCTAGCATAATATTGGCTCAAAAAATTTTGAGATTAGACGAAAATTAAGAAATTTTCGGAAAATAACAATCATAAGCAAAATGGCCGATGGTGAAATCATAATAACTTGGAATTTCGAAAACAGTTCCAAGAAGAACTTTTTCTAAAGAAGCCATTTTCATATTGTTTTCTGATACATTTTTTTCGGAAACGAAAAGTATGAAAAACCCAAGTAGAAATCTGTTGTCAGACGGCTCCAATTCAACTCGCATTCTCTTAAAGAAAAACTGAAATACGAAGCTGACTTGAATTATTTGGCATGTAAGACGCAACAAGAGAAATAGTATATTTTTTAAATACTCAAGTATATTACAAAATGTTACCCATGTAATTTAAAACATTATTTTAATTTTGCTACTTTGATTTGCTAAATTTGTTGGCACGTCATGGTCATGTAAGGTATTTTTTTTAAAAAAAAATGGCTCGCGGATGTTAAAAGGTTCGCTGACCCTGTTCTAGGATAAGGGCCAAAAATTTATTTCCATTGTACTTTTGTGATTTTTTGCTATTGATTGCGAGTGCTCCATCGTGGGTCTAAAGAGAGTTTCCAGAGCCAGCAACCCTTCCAAGGAGAAGACCAGGAACACGATTGAGTTGAAGAAGGAAATTATACAAAAACATGAGAGTGGCATTAAGATTGCTGAAATCGGCCATATTTACGGGAAATCTACATCCACAATAAGTTCCATTGTGGCGAAAACAAAAGCAATAAAGTAGGCTAATATAGAGAAAGGTGTGAATGTAATAACGAAACAGAGATAGCAAACAATTGAAGATGCCGAACAGTTATTTGAATCAATGGATGACAAGTATTTCTGGCGTCATATAATGTCACGATGAATTACACCTAATCAGCTTCTTGATTTTCCCCACAAGCGTTCACCAAAAGCCAATCAAATATCGCAATACTTGTGGGAAACATTACGAGCTCCGACCTGTTCATGTGGTCAATTAAAAACAGCTAGTTGGTGATTCTGTTACGGAGGCTATCATATGCAAAAAGGACAGCCTCTTGTGTTCCAAACTGATTCAAAAAATGCCTGGGACGAGTGCTAGTCTTAATGATTTTGAGGCCAGCAGAGGGTAGTTCGAAAAATTAAAGAGGCGCACTGGCATTCGCAGTGTTACTAGGCACGGTGAAGGTGCAAGTTAGGAGAAGTCTGGGCTTGAAATATTTGTGTCCGAATTCAAGGATTACGTAGGGGCTGAAGGATTCATCCCCAACAAGTCTTCAACTGCGTTGAAATGGACCTCTTTTGGAAGAAAATGACAAAGAGGACGTTCATTACATAAGAGGAAAAGGCACTGCCAGGACATAAACCTATGAAAACTGGTGCCATTCAGAAACTCCTAGAGGTTTTAGAAGAGACAATGTATTTAAAAGTAAATTGTGTGTGATGTGAAGGTCAAACAAGAAAGCATGGGTAACGAGGCCAATATTCAATGAGAGTAGGAATGATGTGTTTGGACCGAGTTTGAAAAAATATCTCCAGGATAATCAATTGTCCTTTAAGTGCCTTGTGGTAATGGACAATGTTCATGCACATCCTCCAGATTTGGAAGACACATTGTTGGACGAATTTTTGCCCCCTGATATTACATGACTTATCCAGCCCATGGATCAGAATGTCATTTCAAATTTCAAGAAACTACACAAATGCAATGCATTAAAGGTGCTTTGAGTTGACATCAAATGCAGAGCTGTCCTTAAAAGAGTTCTAGAAAAAATACTTAAACATTCTCAACTGCATTGAGCTAATGGAAAAGGCTCAGCAGGGAGTGACATCCAGGACGATGAACTCTGCTTGCAAGAAATTTTGGCCAGTATGTATGTATGAGAGAGATTTCGAAGTGTTTGAGCCTGCCCTAGAGGACCCTATAGATCAGTTTCAACTACGTGTCTACCAATTTTTCCCTAACCAACCAAAATCACCGATTTTTTAGCCAATATTATCGCTTAGCCAATCAAAGTGGAGAAAACCCGGAAAAACCGAAGGGCAAACAAGGGTTGTTAAGTTGGTTCCTAGGGTGTGACGTCAGTTGAAACTGATCTATACATGTGATACAGTCAATTGTTGATTTCGGGAAGTCCATGGGTTTAGAAGTAAGTAGTGGTGAGGATGTGAAGAGTTAGTGGATGGACACAGTGAAGAACTGAACACTAAAGATCTGCAAGAACTTCACCTAGGAGGGAACAGATGGCAGACTAAGTTGCTTCAGACAGGGGAGAATGTGTCTTCTTCAGAGATTATGTACACCTTTATGTGAAGTAAGGTACAATGGTTTGTGGAGAAAAGTCACCCAGACAAACCTATTGCAAGCCGTATCTACAACTTGTTTAATAATGTCTTGCCCCATTTAGCAAAAAGGGAAGTGACACCAGATATAGTGTCTTGATATAATTCACCAAGAACACTATATCAAATTATTATTATTTTTAGAATTAAACGGTGTACTTTGTCTCCATAAAATGTGTTTTGATACGTATTTTGGAGCGTTTAGAACGAATTAAATAGTTGGAAATAATTGCCTCGGTTTTCGTCGATTGTTTTTGGACGGACTATCGATGAAAACAGAGTTATCTCTGTATTTTGAACATATAACTTGAATGATATATTTTGGAAACAGCGTATAATTTGGCATCTATGCGTCCTGACCACCGACAACGCAATAGTTAACGAAAAAGAAAAAAAAACCAATAAAATATATTTTAAAAAACACACACAAATGCAAATTTATTTAAATTTTTATTTTTCATAAATTTACAAGTATGAACAATGGAAATGCACATGGACACGCCCATCCAGATGTTTTTAAAAGTTCAATAAGTCTCACAAATGTTGTTTAATGAGCAATTCATAACCCGATCTGATACAAACGAAATGAAGCACAGTTTCGATGTTTAGAGCGAAAAAATAATTTTTGAATTACATTTTTCTGATTAGTATTTAGTTTCTTCATTAAAAAAGAATCAAAGGATCATAATATATACTACATTTTTTCTTTCGAAATAATAATGCATTTAAACTAACGCAAAAGATATCTAATAGAATCACATATCATTTAGTTAATAATTTTCTGTTGTCCATTGTGATGCTCTTTCCACAACAATGCACATTAACAAAAACAGTTTGTTCAAGTAAATTATTTATTAAAATGAGTTCAAATATTTACTATTATTATTATTATTACATTGGTAAGTTTAATTTTTTATAGTATTTTTCGGTTGACTTTCTTTGGAATTATAAATGTGTACACTTATACTGATGTACAAAAAATCGCATGTATTTCCACATATTGGTAACGCTAATTGAAGAATAAACGGAAGAGCAATTAATGCTACAGTTTTTGATTTATTTGAAGAATCTCGATGAATTTCGCAAACGATTCATCAGACAAATTAATTCACGTATAATATTAAATACTAAGAAAACAAATTAAAAAATATTAAATTTAAATAAATAAATTTTATGATGTATTTTTTCGATTTATTTCTATGAAATCACGACATGTCATAGAATAAAGTATAAAAACAAAATACATTAGTAAATGTAATAAGTATTTTAAATAATACAGTTTTGATCATTTCTTCGCTCTTCAAATGCAATTCGGACCACTGCGCTTTGCATTTTGCTACGAAAATTGAAAGATTTGGAAACAGCAAAATATATTGATAAAATACAAATTATAGTCTTTTTAAACGATTCAAGTATAAAATATGTTAGATAAATAAATTATTGCTGTTGAGACTTTGGTTATACGAAATGTACACATTCATTTTCTTCTTTTTTCAAAGTACTTTCTTTTTTTCTAACTGGTATACACGATGAAGCAAATTATGTTCTGACATTCTTATTTATGTATTCATTTATTGTTCATTGTCAAACCTTTGTACGAAATTCGTTGCAGAATTTTCTGGAACTGAAAAAAAAAAAAAGAAATTAAATTTATAAGGGCTATTTTACATTACAAATTATTATGTAACGCTGTACATTATTAAGGTATGTTTAAAAACAAGTTGGAACATAATTTCTAGATTAAAAAAATGTGCATTTGGTCATGAAAAGATTTTTTTCATTAATCATATAAAAAAAATTATGATAATGGGCGATTCAAAATAAAGGGGTTGGCGATTATTTCACAGGGAAACATATTCAACGGTAATACATTATGAAAGTTGAGTCACTTAGCTAATTTTTTTGGACTCGGCAACCCGGAATTAGGCTTCGCCTACTCAGATTACCAAACATTTTAAGGGAGACTTAACTTGCCAAACGGATGTCTGTGCATGTGCATAAGTTGTCAATTTTGTAACTACAGCTTCTGACCATACATAATTTATCATTCTTTGCAGCGTGTTAAATAAATAAACGATTGAAAGAAGCATCCGAAAAAAGATGATTAATTATTTCTGAACTCAACTCGAAATTTAAAGACAGTTTCAAGAAAGAAAAGAATTCAGAAGGCAGAGTTAGTTCTATCCAACTCATAGTTAAGCGTGTATCGAAAGTTAAATGAGTTTCAGAAACTGGCTCAAGTCGAAAATCTTGATTCCGTGTCTCCCGCTTCAAAATACTCCAAGTTAAGTGGCTTATCTAACATAATCTGAAGGAGATATTAATTCTGGATTTCGCAAATCGCAAAGAGTGCTATCGTTGGAAATGGCTTGCCAATCGGGTCAAGTAAAATACTGGAACAATCTTCCTGAATACAACCGTTCACGAGATACGGACCAATTTTTTCCGTGATGTCATATATATGGAAGAAAAGAAAGAAGCTAAGGTCTCGTTTTAATCGTGACAGGGAATTTTTTTATTAAAGCTATGGTCTCTTTAGTTAATTAATAGTTTTTTAATACCCACACACTTTTACAATACCCACACATTTATTTTGTATGACGCCACAAAAGAAACTGGCCCCTAGGAGCTGCGTTATCAACGTTGGTAATTTTGGACCCTCATGTACCCCATCACTTTATTATTCCTGGAACATCTCCACTTCCCCTAATAACATCGTTAAAAATCTTCTAAAAATTACTTCTATTGTTACACTTTCTTTCTTTTTCTTTCTTTCTGTACATTTTCAGTGATATACAGGCATGGCTATATGTTTATTAATCGCATACTTTACTTATTTAAATGAAGAAAAGTTCCATATTTTGGAAAAAAAATAATTTTACAATCATTTCTTGATTTCAATCGCAACTCTGTATTTTCATAAAAGCAGATAAGATACTTAAAAGAAAAGAAACAGATTATTTTGATATAAATAAAACGTTACAAAAATAATAAATAAATAATTATAACAAAAATGATAACGCTATCAAAAAACACCCCCTCCCCCTTAAAGTGATAACATTATACATTCAGTGAATGTATAATGTTATCAGTGAATGTATAATGTTATAAGGTGAATATTATTCATCTATATTTCATGAACGATTAGATTAAGAGGGATATTTCCTATGCTTTTCTTGATTTTTATGGCAAGAGCTTTTCAAGAAGGACACAACCCTTGACAAAGCCGGATCGTTAGCTAATAACCAGGTGAAGAACTTTCAAACGGTACCACTTTTGATGAAAGCGGGTTTCTTTCTTTCTTTGTTTTTTTTTTTTTTTTTTTTTTTTTGTTTAATGTATGACGTCATAAAAGAAACTAGTCCTTATCCCCTGAGTGTTTGAATTCAGAGGGGTAGTTCCTATGTTTCTCTTGAACTTCATGGTAAGGCATTTCTAAGGATACCACACTAGACAAAATCGGATTTTTTTATTTTTTCTTCAAGTATGGCGTCACTGAAGAAATTGGCTCGTATCTTGTGAACGGTTAAATTTGTCAGATAGTTCTTACATTTTTCTTGACCCTCATGGTAAGACCTTTCCAATGATACTCCACTTGACGAAATCCAGAACTAGCAATTGAAGATATTCTCTCTTTTTACATTTAACGCCAAAATTTACATTTGGCAGTGAATGGTACTTAATTATAGAAAAAATACAAACTATTTTTATGCAAAATTACATGCTCAATGTAATACATATTTGCATGTAATAAAAAAAATAATAATACTAAGTGAGCGTGGAAGACTTACCGTGATCACTGGAAGAGAAATCGATTAAGAATCCAGATTGATCATTTGTTTGGTCTGTTACAAGTTTTATCACAGCTTCATTGCTTCGTAACTCCTGGCGACTGGGAAGATCCTGTGGAAAGATTGTTGGATTAATCGTCACATATTTCTTTTATAAAAACAAATTTTTGACATAAATAGGTGGGTAGAAAAGCATTGTTTTTTGACTTTCTCACAAGCTCAAAAATATTTTTTTTTTCTTACATGTTGTGATTGTTTTAATCTATTACTTTAAGAAGATGATTTCTGATTACGGTTCCTTTCTGATTGATTTTTGTTTGAAAATCGTTTAAACGTGTTATATATGATCGGAAACATAGGATTATTTAGCAAACTAGGGGGGGGGGGGTGTTGCAAGTGGTGTAGTCCTGGAAAATAAAGTGGGAGAACGCTTATAGTCCTGAACATAAGGTTTATGTCACATGGGTCAAACTTGTTTTTAAATCTTGTCTTCCAACTTGGATTGCCGATAAAAGTAATTAAATATAGTTTGAATTAAATTTAAACTTCCAAAAATCATATTTAATCAGGTTTTTTCAATAAATATTGAGGCTAGAAACCCTAGTAAGTAGATTACGTCTAACATGTAAGTGCAATATGCGAATGTTTTTTTTTTTTTTTTTTTTTTTTTTTTTTTTTTTTTTTTTTTTTTAATTCGAATTCTAAAGAGGTGATATACAAAAGAAACGTTCAAATATCACGGTTTCATCAGGATTTTAGTTGGACTATTCTAGCAAAGAACTCAATGAACTCAAGTAACGAATATCAATATCACACGTCATTTTCGATATATTTAACACGTTATAATTTATTAAAGTTTTCAATTTTGTTGGAAGATATAAAAATTCAATGCTTTTATTCTTAAAATTGTTAGTTTATTAGAGAGCTTATCCTTTAAAAAAATAATAGGTTTGGGAAATATGCGTCTTCCAGGTTCCCAGGTCCCCCTTGAAAATAAAAGTAAGGGGACGTTTGAGATAAAATAAAAAAATGAGGGGTCCCTCCTCGACTACACCACTGCCCCTTACGAGCTACGCTCGCCAACCCCCGTTCAGACACCGCAGACTCTAAAAACACGGTAATTTGCTCGTTTTTAAAAAGATTAAAGAAGATTGAATTATAATTAAAAAAAAAAAAATAGTGGCGATCTCCCTGTAAAGGGGATTCAATTTATTTGCCTTTAATTGTAGAATTTTAAGGCCGAATCAGCTGATGTTAAGAGATCTAATGACTGTTTTACTCTTTGATTAAATAAGACCAGTTAAACATTTGAAAATAAGCTAATATAAAATGAATTAAGTAAACAGAGTCTTTGTTTCCCGGTGTTTTTTAACAACGCTATCAAAAAGCTGTTTTAAATAAGACATTTTAAATGTATCTTTTTAAATCTGACGTAATTTTCACCAAAGTTTTCTTTCTCGTTTTAATATTCACGTGAAAATACTTTTGTTGCTAGAAAGGAAATATTTTCCTTTGTGCTGCCTTAGAATTGGCGACAATAGTTTAAAAGATCATCTAGAAATGTGAAATAAGTGTCTTGTGTAAATATATTTTTAAATTTAAACTGCTTGGCTATTATTATTTGGTCATTTTAAATAGGACGTAATTTCCTCCATTTACGACTTTTAACGCATATTAATGAATTCATTATTTTAAAATTTCTTTTTCTTTTAAAATTCACGTGTAAATATAGTTTTTATGACGTAATTTCAATATTTTCCTGCTTTTGATACGTAATCATTTAATTCTAATTTGAAAATTTTTTTTCTGTTTATAGTAGTCATGTGTAAAGAAATTTTAAATTTTTGAAGAAAATATTATTCTTTGCACTATTTTTACAATTGGCAACAATTTAAAATATTAACCTTTTCTATAAAATATGTAAAAAATATCTCTCGAAATGCTGAAAATTTTAATTTAAAATGGGACCCTCAAAAATTTAAAATAAACCCTAAAAGAAAAAAAAAAGTAAAAAAAAAAAAAAAATGCAGTCTGAACACCGGGATTTTCTAATGTATTCTTAGAAAAAATGATTAAATTCCTATGTATAATTTTCGCTTCTATACAGCTTTTTTAATGGAATGATTTTGACCAACCTTAACAATAAATATGTCTTAAAGTAGTTATTCGATTTAAAAACTGTCTGCATTAGTGCATTTAACAGATATTTCTCTATAATACTACCAATTTGCACATTTTTGTATGCATAAGTTTTCTTAATATTAACGAAGAAAGACCCCGGTCACAAAAAATTCATTTACTGCGGCAGTGACAGCGTTAGTTACCTTTTTTTAGAATAGAGAGATTTTAATGCATTTCAATTTTATTTTAATGTATTTCATATCAACTAGGAAACCCAACTCGAGCTTCCTGGGCTACAAAATATAGATAAAACCATTTTTTAAATAATAAATGTTTTATATATATTCAAAGTTGGAGTAGCACAGCTGTGGTTTATTCCAACAGAGATAAAAATGTCCAGATCAGGACTCGAACCTGGATGCACCGGCTTGCCGTGCCAATTCTCTACCTATTGAGCTATACGTGCTGTACGTGGCTGGCATAACTCAATCTTATTTGTTGGACGTGTTTGTGAACTGCAGGATCCCACTGTTCTTTCCGGAGAAAGTTGAAAAGTCTATGGTTGAATCAAAGCCGCCTCAAGACTACAAGCCAGACACGCCCTTCATCCCCCCTCATGTGACGTCACAGCCCGGGGCTGGCTAACTGCCATCGCGCCAGCCCCGATCATTTGAATTTTGTATCTTGCTATTTTACGTGCACGTGCGTTTTACTTAGCCTAATAACATATTTTTTCAAGGTAAGTTTTATTTTCAAATTATATTTATATGCTATCAGCACAAGTTTTATTTCTTGTGTTCAAAATCTTTTATTTTTAATTTCTTTGAAGTAAATTAACTAGCAAATCTTAGTACGATTCTATCAATAATACCGTATCTCAAAACGAAACTATATTATTGTAGTTCTGTTTCTTTCCACATAAAGCAATAATTTAAAATGGCAAACATCCCTAAATCGTGTCAAGACTTATATCATTTAATTTGTATCTCGTCACACCATTCTCTCTTTATAATTTGTTCTGTTTTCTCTAATTCATTAGAGTGACCTTTAATTAACGCCCATTTATTAAAAGATACTTGTCGTGTGAATAGTAACTCGGGTTATTTTGTATGCAGAATTAGTTGGACTTTAATTTGACAACAAATTTATGTATTTATATATATATATTCATACTTAAAAATTTAAATATTCTAGAAATTTTCATAAAAGTCGCTGTGAATACATAGCATTTTTATCTTGTTTACTTCTTTTAAAGCAAACCCCGATCGATATGCTTGTATCAATTTATTGTAGTTTAAAGTTTAATCTTAAACGTTTGCTATCTTAATAAAAATTATTTTTATAATTTTTTGTTAAATTATAAATGTTTATGTACTGTGTAAATAGAGCTATGGGGATAATGTTTTTGAATCTCTCTATTTTTGCCACAACTGTAAACAATTTATTTACAAGACTAGAGGAAGGGTTGTTAGTACCCTTATGCAAAACAGTAGTCCCCCCCCCCCCACACACACACACCTTCTTCGCAAAAATCCTATGTGTTTTCATATACATTTTAATGTTTAATTAAAAATAACAATAAATAAAATTATTATTCTATAATTATAAATTTACTTTTAGATCTAGTCAGGAAATACTTTTCATCTCATAAAAATTAATTATTTTAAGCTTAAAAGATGTGAACAAACATTTAAGAACCCACACAACATTATTTTGGAAATGAAATATTTTCGTGGAAGGTTTTTGTGATTTTCGATGTTTTTTTTTTATCAGCTATTACCTAAACATTCGAGGAAAATGAACATAAATTAGGAATATTTTAATTCCAAATGATGAAAGTCTTTTCTTTCTTTCTTTTATTTTTCTCTTCATATGTCAATACATTTTTTAAAAAATCTATTGCTTGTACCTTGCATAATATATCAAACTAATACAAAACTAAATAATAATTTTCTGTTTCATGAACTTGTGTTGTTTTAGTATTATGACAGTTTTATGTTTTTTAATTTAATGGATTTTATGTGAAAATTACCCATTTCTGATAAGTAAAGTTTACAGTACGAAAATTTATTTATAAGAATACTTAATTTCATGTATACTTTAATTTTACTATTTATTATATGCAGGTTTCAAATAACTTAATATTTAATAGGATATTTACTGTATAATTTCAAACCCAATTAAAAATAAAAATAGAACACAACTTGAATTTGTTTTCATTTAACATTAACTTTTCTTCCACTTTAATTTAATTTTTAAATGTGGGTTTTGATTGGCATACTTATAGTTATTTATTTATTTTGAAATAATTGAAAGCAAAATAATTCAATTTATGTGTTTAAACTGCAAATTTATATATATATACATATATATATTGTAATAATGTATCATGTCTTGTTTTTGAATACATACCAAATAGATAATTGATATTGTTTCTAAATTTCAAAGTAGAATAAATAATAAAAACTGTCTACTAAAATAAATTTAATACTTGGGATTTTTTTTTCATTAACGAACGAATTTTCTTTAGTGTATCTTTAATTCTGATGCACATTTTCATTGACACAGTGATATTATTTCATAAATATTGTTTTTGTGTTATCGTTATTATTGTTTCGAGTGATCGAAATTGATTAAAAAGCACTTAATTAGCGTCTTTAAACTATAAGTTTTTATTTTTTTCCCCATATGCTGTGATAATAAGTTGAAATATGGAGGAAAGAATTAATTTTTTAAATAACGCATGTGCTCTCCACAGCTGATCTAAGCCCCGCGTCGTGACGTCACGAAACCTTGTGTTTGGCTTGTAGTCTTGAGGCGGCTTTGGTTGAATCCAACATGTTTCCGATTTCATCGCCAAAAGGGTGTCTTTTTTTGGCGTTGATCCCTCTCTCGGTAACTTTCTATTTCTGCTGTCAATGTGAGGGGGAATTCCATGGAGGAAAGGGATAGATGGAGATGCAGTAAGGTGGCTGGCCAAAAAAGTAACCCTAACATCCGCTACAGTCGGCCCAAACACAAACACGTTATTTCACGAAAAAAAAGAAAAGAACTTTTATACACTTTTTAATTCGTAATACGATGGAATGCTGCTTTAGAATGCTTAAAAACAAGCAGCTCAGTTTTATTTAGAGAAAAAAAGGCGCGGGTGATGTCAAAGAATTCGGCCCCTGTTTCAGGTGCTTGTTTTGTTTGGGACGCGTGAGAGCATTTAAGGCGACAGTGGACGTTCAAAATCGCAAAACACATTAAAAGAATCAATTTTTTGTTTTTTGGAAAAAAAAAATGTACTGTCAATATTCTACTTTCAAATTAAATATATATATATTCAAATCCGATAATTTTTTGCAAAGATACAGCTGTTTTTCTAACGCAAACAATCTTTATCTACAATTCAAATAAAATTTTAAATTCAGTTTTCTCAAAATGAGAATTTTCGCCGACTGAGTAAGTTAAAAATGGTCCATGCGTTTTAATTTTATACCAATTTTCATAATACTTGGTAATATTGTTGTTGATATACTTTATTACAAAACTTGCTCAATATGTGTACATTATTTCATATAAAGGTTAAATATATATATATATATATATATATATATATATATATATATATATATATATATATATATAAATTATTATTTAATTTTATCCAAAATGATCAATATTATATGTTTATAATTTTTTCTGCTAAGCTACTTAGTATAATTTAAAAATGTATACCAATGTTTGATATAATATCATAAAGCTATCCTAAAAAAAAATTACAAGTTTCTGAAATAAAATTTATTGCACATGGAGCATTTTTAATTTGTATCACTAATTGGCTTATTATTAATTAATTACTCATTTGCATATTAATATTTTTTTATGAAATTAAGAAATTTAATTATTACGCAAATTATATGCGTATTAAATTTCAAAACAATTGAGCAAAAACTGTAGAAAATGTTTTTGAACGTCCACTGTCATTTCGTCAAAGGATCGCAAAAAAAAAAAAAAAAAATGCAAATTTTATTAAAGAAACTCGAATTTCGTCAAAGGGCCATGGAAAAAACTTAAATTTCGTCAAAAGATCACAGAGAAAAACGCGAATTTCTTCAAAGAATTGCGAAAAAAGCAAATTTCTTCAAAGAATTGCTTAAAAACGCGGATTTCGTTAAAGGATCACGGAAAAAACACGAATTTTGTCAAAGGATCGCGGGAAAAAACGCGAATTTTATCAAAGGGTTGCAAAATTACACTAATTTCGTTAAATGGTTGGGGCAGAAACGCAAATTTCGTCAAAGAGTCGTAAAAGAAATGCGAATTTCATCAAACGGCTGTGGAAAAACGCGAATTTCATCATAGAGTCGTGGAAAAAAATGAGAATTTCATAAAAAAGTTGTGAAAAAAATACAATGGTCTCTTTAGAAAACAGCAAACATACATATATCTATGTTTTATTATTATATGTGTAGTTTTGAATCTGAAATAATTTACTGAACTAACTTCTGAAGAAAACGGTTAACCCAAACCCAGCTTGCCAGAATCTACACTCAGCCTGAAATAGGCACGAATCTAAAATAGCTAACCCGACCTGCAACAAAAATAATTAGTGACAGGAGGGAATCCCCCACCCTCCCACCCTCTGCTGTAACTTTTCAGAAAATTTGCTTTAAATTTCAGAAAATTTTTGCTTACTCAGAATAACCGCTGACCAGGAGGTTTTTTTTACGGCAATTCTTGATTTCAGTTTAAAATAGAAACGATACATGCCGCTACAAGCAATATGCGCTAAATCGGTGCCTGGAGGAGGAAGGCCAGGAATCGGGAACCGATTTAACGACTATTGTTTGCAGCGCCATATATCGCTGCCATATATTGTAAAGTAAAATCAAGAATCGCAGTAAAAAAATCTCCTGACATCTTACATAACCCTCCTGCAAGATCATTTTTAATTGCTGTCACCATTTGCAAGTTACTGAATTTTGAAATTAGTCAGTCCATTTTAGGACACCTGGTATGTTTTTTAATAAGTTTCAAAGCATTCTTTATTGAATTACAACTGATCTTAGATATAAAGAGACAATTAGTCTTATACTCTTAGTATTTTTTACATAATCCTGAAGATTAAAAAGTATTCCTAAATAATTATTTGAGCATGTCCTTATGGAGCTTTTACTGTATATAGTTTTTATCTTCAAAAATATTTAGACTTTCTTTTCCAAAATTGGGTCAACCCAAACCCATCTCACGAGGGTGAAAACCCAATCTGAGACTGACCCAAACCCGAAATAATGTATGTCAATCTGCCCCAAACCCAACGCGCTAGGCGCAGCTAAAAAGTAGGAGTCAACCTGACCCGCAGCGGAAAAGTAGAAGTCAACTGGACCCAAACCTGACCCGCAGCAAAAAGTGGAAGTCAACCGGATCCAAACGCGACCCACAGCAAAAAGTATAAGTTAATCCGTCCAGCAGCAAAAATAGAAGTCAACCGGACCCAAACCCGACCCGCAGCAAAGAGTAGAAGTTAGACGACCTGCAGTGAAAAAAATTAGCTCCGACCCGTGCATCAGATTGGAACCTCCAAATTTCTAATGGCAAACCCTTTGAGGACTCTCCAGATCCGCCCTTGTTCCTACATTGGGCGTAAGCTTATATTTAGGTTAAAGAAACATAAGAATTTAAACACAGGAGGCAGGAATTGGATAAATCTACTATAGCAAAGCCTTGTTGGAGTTCCAGTCAGCAGTTTAACTTTTCCGAGACTAAAATTAGAAAAAAATGTAATTCGGTTTTTGATCTGGATTTTTACGAGGCATACATAAATACATACATAACATTTACATGCATAAATATACAAATTCTTTGGCCAATGATATGACTAGCACCCCTTTTCTCTCCCTCGTGTGGAGGGACAATGCGCATTGATACCTGTTTGTTTGGTGGCTTCCGTCACTTTTTTCGGATGTATAATCTCTTACTTTTACCGCTCTGGTCAATTCATTAGCCAATACTCAGGACTAGTCGAGGGGGGTCTTTGAACACATTTTTTAATTTTTATATTTTACTTTTTGTTTTTATATTTTTATGCTTATTTTCACACTGATGAAGGGGATCTGGCTACCTTTGAAACTACCGTATTTGGTTTAATGTCATGGTGGTGTAATTTGTGCGTTTTAACGTTGTAAATTTGTACCTTACGCCTTTAAGACTTGCACAAAGTGATTATTTCCTGGTTATAGTTTTACCATGTAGGCAATTTTTGTATGTTTTACCACAGCGCGGCTATTGAAGTAACTAATAAAAAAGAAAAAAAAATATACTGTACATTTGTCAAAAACTTACTTGGCCACAATATCTGACAACTCTGTTGGGGGCATCAGGGACTTTACCCGTATAAATCTCAAGGTAGTTCGTATTGCAACCCGATGTAGACGTTAGAGCAAAATTAGTGAAACTCAGCTGAACAGTGTGATATCCAGGAACCGCTATGTACCACAGGCACTCCCCTGTCTGGTTGTAAGGTTGAGGGTACAAAGGACTGCTCACAGTGCCTTCTGAAGACGTTATACTGCCGCCACAGCCCCTACCTATAAAGAAAAATATATTTTAATTTCTTCGAAATAGGTAAGTTGCAATCAGCTAATAACAACACACCAACCCTTGCATGGGGGCCTTTATGGTGCTATCAGCTGATTCGATGGAGTCAATCGCAACTACTCACAAGGGAACCACTTTTGGTGCAGCTCGCACCTATCATTGATACCTGGTGCATTTTAAAGTGCTATATTACGAAGTTTGAGAATCGATAAAATTTTTGTGTTAAATTCATATTTTTTGATTTTACAGCAGCATAACTTTCTGAAAATGCAATTAAAAAGCATTTAAAAATACAAATTAGTCAGTAATAAGTATAAAATATTGAAAAAAAGTTAAAAAATTCTTTCAAGAACCGACGAATTTGATTTCGAAGATTTACAACATTATATTCCCATTTTTAGCGGGGAAAAAGTTGGCGATTTTTTTCAAAAGTAGAGCTTTCCGGCAACCCTAGCCGAATCTCATAGCTTGTTTGTGTATCAGCAGTGGTTTGGACTTCACTAGAAATTGTAATGTCCGACCTAATTAGGCACAGTAAATTTTCTAAATTGTATAAAAATATTAATTTACTTTATGATTATTTTTACCAAAAGACACAACGTTAATACAGCAACATTTCATTTTAAACATTCGAAACTTTATTCCATCTGACTTCAAAAGAAAATAGTTTGCTTATTTTGTATTTCACCAAAAATAATAGTTTTCAAGGATCTTGAAAGCTTTTAACAGAAATATATTTATTATTTATATATTTATCGTTTGCTTAGAAAAAATCTAATTCTTGTTTCTTATGCTATCAATTATCAAACAAATCGCGATCTGATTTAATTCTAATATGTACCGCACATATACTCCAGGAATAAAACGTGCGAAAAATTTGTAGCACCATAATTTGTGACTTACCTTACTTTTGGCATGAAATAAACAAATAAAAATCTAATGATAAAAAAAAATAAAACTATAAAAAGATATATAAAATGATTTTAACAGAAATTTTATCGGTTCTCTAACTCTTATGGGGCTACAAAATGCACCAGGTCTCAATGCTAGGTGCGAGATGCACCAAAAGGGGTTCCCTTGTCAGTGACTGTAACTCTATGCGTTATGTTACTAGTAGCCGTTTGTTTGTGAGTTTCAAGGCTGATTTGATGTCAGTATTCGCCTGAGATCTGCATGGGCCAACCCGTGGCTCGAAGCCTGCTTCGGCCTTACTTTTTCCCTGAAGGTTCGGGCCGGGCCGAGACTAACTTATTTTTTCTGTACAGAGTCAGGACTGGTTTCATTCCTCATCTTCACGACCCAAATTTTCAGTCCTAGTTTTGACCCAGCACGTATGAAAATCATTGTCTCGACGTGGCCTGGTCCGTTCAAAGGTCAGTAAAATTGGGCTTGGTTCAAAGGTTTTTTTCAAAAAACTGCGTCCATTTTTAAATCACCATTATTCTACAATTAAACATTAAAATTCATTCTTTTTAAAAAATGGTAGGTTTCTACACTTATTAAAATATATGTAAATTAAAATATAGTAAAACGTGTGAAAAAGAACCTGGCTATGACAGAATCCTGTTTTAAACTGAAAAACGTGTTCATCCATGCAAAATTAATATACTAATACGTAAGAAAATAATATATAATACAAGGGAACTTGTCTATAACGCACTTTTTTTCTCTTTTCTATGCAATTCCGTCTTAGATTTTACTGTATAGCATTTTTCTAACTTTTTAACACTTCAATACATGTAATATGGATTAACAATATTAATGATAACTAAAACATTTACATACGAGAAATAGAGAATAATTAAAAAAATAAATATCGTAGACTGAAATA
The DNA here is from genome assembly GCA_963932465.1 of Maratus speciosus. Classification (NCBI taxonomy): domain Eukaryota; kingdom Metazoa; phylum Arthropoda; class Arachnida; order Araneae; family Salticidae; genus Maratus; species Maratus speciosus. The sequence continues at coordinate 519,610,507 of OZ010792.1, read as the reverse complement.
ACAATTTCGTCTGGAAACCAAAATGCAGGCGGCCACGTTTAAAAATTGTCCAGACTAATAAAAAAACATTGGTAGATTAATGTTAAAGCAAAATGTGTTCATAAGACAAATTAAAAATGATCTTTGCGTTAATGTCTTAAAGGACAAATATATAGACGCATAAGAAACTGCAATATCATTATTTTAAAGAAAAGGTGTTGCAAATCGCACATAAAATCACACTATAAACAGGTCAGAACGTATTGGACTCGAAAGTACAATCGTGGAAAAAAAAAGTAAACACCTCCTACTAACTCCTCAACAAATTATTGTAGAAGAAAGTTACTGGTACCGAACGATTGGGAACGAAGTCTACTTTTAAATGATGTATATAAAATTTGCTTAGGGGGCATCTATATATCAAAACGAACCAAAACTTCATTTTTTTTCAATGGCAATACCCAATTTTAATAAGATATTTCAAATCTTCGGTTCAAACTATGCCTAGACACCAAATTTCAAGTCATTTGAATGATAAGTTTTTGAATTATAAACATTCAAAATTCAGTGCGTCTAATGTTAAATTACATATTAATATCTCCTGAAATTATACTCCTAATGTGCTAATTTTAGGTAGATTTCGTATGAAATACTACCTATTGGCGTCGTTCCTATGTTGGAATTTCTGAAAAAGTTTTGCAGATCTACACCGATCATGACCCCTAGAACCCAAAACCACCCTCAGTAAAAAACTTTATATATATATATATATATATATATATATATATATATATATATATATATATATATATATATATATATGTATCTATCTATATATATATATCACTTTCTTCTGGACACGATAACTTCCGCAATTCTTCACCAATCTCTTCCAAACTGATACATAAAATCAAGGGACATAAAATCTCGGTCAAGTTCGTTAATGGGCAAAATCGGGCGAAGGGGATGGAAATAGGGAGGGGTTTTATGAAAAACGAAAAAAAACCCATAACTTCTTAATTTTTGTACATATCAAATTAGTTTAAAATTTTTATTACTTCTAAAAATACGACCAAAAATTTATGTATCACAGATTTTTGATAAAATTAAAAATGTGCTCAAGGGGCGCAAAAAATAGGGTTTTTGGGAGAAAAAAATTCATAACTTCGTCAATTCTCAAGATATCAAATCCAATTAATTTTATTATATATCTCCTTAATATTATCTACAACTTTTATATTCACAAGTTTTTGATAGGACCAATTCGTACCGCAAAAAAAAAAATTTAAACGAAAACAAAAAAAAGGGGGGTGAAGAAGAAAAAATTCCACAACTCCGTCAATTCACAAGATATAAAATCCCCATGAATGTATCATATATTCACATATCTTCTTAATATTGTCTTCAACATTTATATAGACAAGTTTTTGATAGGACCAATTCTTACAGCAAAAACAAATTCAAAATACATAGCGTTGAAGAAAAAAATCATCTTATTAAGAATGTATTCAAATCCAAATTGCTTATTTTCTTACTCATTTTTAAATTGATTTTTGCTCTCAAACGCGTCCAATTGGTAGATTCCCTTCTTCAGATACCATATAATATACCGTAATGATCGATTTTTTGATAGAGGCAGAATATATTTCAAAAAATGATGTCAAATTGGGCATTTTGAACAGAATTTCCCGAAGCGATTGTGTTAGAAACGAAAAATATTGCCCTACTGAGAAAATAATTGTTTATTAATCAAGTTTCAATTAATTGAAAGCAAAATAAAAACACATGTCGCTTATAAATCTTTTCAAAAATCAAGTCAGCAAATTTCGTATTTTTTCTATTAAAAATTAATCTGAAAATGTGCCAGAAAATTTCGAGTTGTTGAGCATGGAAAAGTATTTTTTTTAATACCGCCTTAACATGATTCCGATAAAACCAGCTATTATAGAAAAATGAAATAAAAACTCGTCAGAAGCGGTCAGATAAAACTGTTAAAGTGGATTTATCATGATTTAGTTTTTGTTGGTGCAATTAATATACTTAACTTCGAAATCTACCTCCGCCTGTAGGCCGGCCGGCAGGGATTTTTTTGTGTAGCAATAATACTAAAACACCCAAAATAAATACGTTGAATGTGCAATTTTTATAATTTTATGATATGAATTATTAAGTTAATATTCGAAAAAATTATGAATTGCAACTTACAATTTTTTTGATGTATTTAGACTTATTAAGTCCTGCTTTATGGAAATCCAAAATTTCACATTTTTCTTCCAAGTAGTTTTCAAATTATGCTTAAATAAACGGTCAAGTTGCGAGTATTACTCGCGTACAGAGGGTTCCGTAGAATAAATATATGAATTTGTAATTGTATTATAAAAAAAAAAAAAAACCATTGCTAAAATAATACTAAGACTTTGTAAAAAACTATACAACGTAGGGTTACGTATAACAGTATATATTAGAAAAGTGTAAATGGATATATCATGAAAGTTCAAAGAGATATGGAACCTAAATAATATCAAATATAGCTATTCTGTATAACTCATTTTTTAATACACTGCTCAAAACAATTAAAGGATATTGCAGTTTTAGGTGGATTTTGTATCTGGTAAACTGTTTAGCTGATTGATACATGGTCGACAGACATAGTAGGTTATATGAGAATAAATTACACATGTTTGGCAGAAAAAAATGCATTTTATTGCGCATTTGTGTACTAAAGGAAAAAAAAAACACAATTTTTGCATATGAGAAAAAAAAGAATAAGAAAAGGTGTTTTCTTCAAAGAAAATCATTTTCAGTATGGGGTATGGTTTCCACGGGTGGCCAGCAACGTTGAACACCTTTGAGGCATGGACTCAATGAGGCTATTAATGACGAGTTGGGGTATTCTGCCCAACTCTTCCAGAAGAGCTCTTTCCAGTTCTTGGAGAGTTTGTGGGGGTTGTTGGCGGCCAGAAACTCGTCTTCCTAGAGCGTCCCAAACGTGCTCGATTGGATTCATGTCTGGAGAACACGCTTGCCATTCCATTCGAACGATTCCTTCCTCGAAAAGGAAATCCTCCACCAGGTTTGCACGATGTGGCCTGCTGTTATCGTCCATTAAAATGAAGTTATCTCCGATTGCTGCAGCGTAAGGGACTACAATAGGTCTGAGGATCTCATCCCTATATCGGCGACCAGTCAGAGCTCCATCTCGAATGATGTAGAGGTCAGTGCGCCCGTCAATGGAGATGCCACCATACACCAACACTCCTCCACCGCCAAATCTGACACTTTCGTGCACGAACGCAGGATTATTCCTACTGCCACGGTCCCTCCAGATGAAAATACGCCTATTATCCGGATACACAGAAAAACGGGACTCGTCAGAAAACAGAATATTGCTCCATTCATTTCTCCTCCAGTTGACATGCTCGGTTGCCCACTCCCTGCGGTCGCGACGATGCCTTGATGTTAATCTAACACATACCATCGGTCGGCGAGCATACAGACCTACAGCATGGAGCCGGTTTCGGACAGTCTGAGTTGAAATCGTGGTGCCTGTAGCCGAGCGAAGGTGTTGTTGGAGAAGAGTAGCGTTCATGGTTCGGTGTCTCCGAGCTGTTAACGCTAAATACCGATCTTCATTGGGCGTTGTTGCCCGTCTACGACCTTGCCCTGGTCTTCGGCCTGCACATCCACTCTCCAAAAAACGGTTCTAGATCCTGGAAATGACACTTTGTGACACTCCAATGGCTTGCGCTACTTCGGCTTGAGTTTAGCCCCCTTCTAACCTACCAACAATTCTCAAAGCTTCTGAATCTGTCAAATGACTTCGCTGAGACATCGTACTCATCGAAACAAAGCAATCACTGAATGCCGATCATCCTTGTCTTCATTCTCTTTTATCCAGTTGAAAGTCAAATTTCATTCGCTGCCGCTGAAGCGACGTTTTTGAAGTCGAACTCAAAATTTGCATACTCCACAGTTTGAAAACCAGAAAAATTTGCATTTGTGATTCTCTTCTTCTATTTTTGGCAAAAAAAATTTCGTTTATATCTTTATTTTATATAAAACTTCAAATATCCTTTAATTGTTTTGAGCAGTGTATTATCGTAATCTGTTTATGGTGAACTTAATTCGGTACTGACAATAAAAGCAGTGCATATTTAAACTTCATTTGGCGTTTCATAAAACTAAATTCAGCCTAGAAATAACCTATATTTCTACAGTGTAGCTAAAACAAAACCTTTGTTCAAAGTTTAAATTTGGCATTGTGCTAAGCGTACTTCAAAAGAAGGTCGCAAAGTTGCAATGCCGCTTTGGTCAGTGCCGCGTTTTTCCAGACAGGTTTTTAATTAACTTTTAAAGTCACTCGAGGCGTATTGAGAGATACACTCAATGCAAATTAGTCGCGAATCCCACAGTATTTATGTGATTCATTCTAATTAAACCTTTCGAGGGCAGTATCCTTAAAGAAAACACAACTAATTTTAATTCCAAAACAGACAAACGGCACCAAGAATATTTAATTAAAATTTTCTTTTTATCATGTACGGGAAAATAAGCAAGTTGGTATTTTCTAATAAATTCGTTTATAAATTCTGGTGTCAGTCCATTATTTCATAAGTTTATAAACTGAATTACTCCGCGCCGGAAAGGGTTAAGTGGTCGCAGGACTCTTAAAGCTTCAAAATTTTAGAAATTTTAATTTTTTTACATGTTAAACTCCTATCTTTTCTGAACATTTTGATATAATTGTTTCCTTGAAATTCCCATTAGAACAGAAGTTATGGCTTTTAGAATCATACTCTCTCAACAGCTGAAGCGGCTTTCCGAACCTTTGAAGTCATTTTTCTCCAAATGTCGTTTTTTGGGCATAACGCGCAGGATACCTCAAAAACTTCTGATTATTTTTTCATGAAATTTTCAAAACATATATTTCGTGTTAGTCTGTATAAACTGAACCGAAAATTTCCGTTTTATTGTTCAAAAAAATATTTTTGTATGTGATTATACTGTTGAAATTTTAAAAATTTTGTATTAGCTAAATGCAACATTGCATTAAAAATATAAAAATACTTTAAATACAAATTTACTTAAGTTCAGGGTAATTATTACAATATGAAGTATAAGTAAGCACTAAAATTTCATTCTAGTTGCAATATTTATTTTGTAATATTGCAAACTGTTATGCCAATTTTCTGTTCGACAAATGTCTAACAGTTTCGAGCTCCCTATAAATACTAATTCTGCATCTTGCAATTTTTTAAATACATGAAATGAAAGAACATACTTATATCTTTCATCCCAATTAAAATTTTGTTTTAAAGTCATATACATTTTAAGACATTAAATGTTGAAAATGGTCTTTTTATTATTTTTTCCAATTTTTTGTGTCCCGTGACCGCAGAAATTAGTATGTTTATAACAATTTGACATTTATTGCTTTTACACTGTTACTGGACATTACATTACACATATATATCATTAAAATTTGTTAACTAGGCATACAGTATGCCTCCCCTGTCATTGTGTATGTCCAAACTAGCCGTATCTTTAAGGGTTAATATCTCGGCTAATTACCGACGATTTTTTTCGAAATTCATTATCAATTCATTATGTATGTCCAATCCGTCTGTGTCTTTAACGGATAGTTACCAACGATTTTTTTAAAACCAATATCAACAATGCTTTTATACTTCTGCTACTATAGGTACATCCAGCGATGCTCAACAGTTTTCCTGAATGCCCGTAAATCGAAATTTGTGTGTAACAGAAAAATGCGATTTTCTCAAAAATTATGTGACCTATGGTGATCGCTATAATTTTCCGACAAGGTTTAAATTAACGTCTATTACCTCTAATTTTTTCATAATTTTAGTTTCAGTAGATTCGGAATTAGATGGGGGGGGGGGGGGGACATATTTTTGCGCTACATTTTCGACAATATCTTTGAAAATATAATACCTAAAATTAAAAGGAATGTATTTTTGAATTCAGCGTTACGAAAGCTTTCACACGATATACAAAGAAAAGATTTTTTTTTTTCAAGTACCATAATTAGCCCCACTACATTTTTACTAAATATATTTATGAATGTTTATTAATCTGAAAATATGTGGGTCAATGGTCTTTATTACATTCCCGAATTTGAACTTTCCACGTTCCATCGTTTACGAGTAAAACGGCTGTGACAGACAAACAGACACAGGAGTGATCTTATAATGGTTCCGTTTTTCCTTTTTAAGTACGGAACCCTAAAAACGGCAAAATGATGGTTAAGGGGCCGTCTATGATAGAAGTGACTAGATATTTTGAAATTTCTTATGCTATCCTGTAATCTAGCAGTCTTCAATGACTGCTTGAGTGGCGCTTAAGATACCTTGATCAAGAACGGGGCTCTCTCGGTCAACAATCGAGTACCGAACTTCAATTATACATCCCCTAAAATACGCTCTTTTTAAAATAATTATTTTCTCGGAAACTTATCGTACGAATTGCATAAACATTTTTTTAGGCTAATTCAAGGGTGTAGAGTTCATTTATGCTGTCAGAATTGTGTACCGCTTTGAAAAAAAAACAAAGTTATGGTTTGTTTTAATATGTAGATGGCCCCCTAAGCAAATTTTATATACATCATTTAAAAGTAGACTTTATCACCAATCTTGTGGTACCAATAACTTTCTTCTACGATATTTTTTGCAGCGTTAGTAACGGGTGTTTACCTTTTTTCCACGACTGTACATGTCGTATGGCGACAAGTGGCTCATTGTATTCATCAATGAAAAGAAGTGGAATCTGTATGGTCTTTACGGCTGGAATAGCTACTGGCATATGATCACAGAAAACAGTCACATACTTTCTTCAGTAATCATTTAAATTAATTGTAAATAAAAACTTTAAAAGAAAACAATTCCATACTTAAAAATTTTTGAAAACTTCCGGGATTTTTCAAAATTTCCTTCCAAAAACTTCTGGTTTATTCTCGGGATTAAACCCGGTTCTTACATTTTTATTTTATATAACCTAACATTATTTAATCTATACCATATTTTCCAAACAATGAACAACATGTTTTGCAAATGCTTCATTCTCTTTTCGATTTATATTTAAAAAAAAAAATCAAACACAAAAGCATATTGTATTACGAATTTATAATAATTGTATTATATGTACAAAAGAGTAGGGGAAAGTAGAGTAATGACGCTCAGAAGAACAATCCCGCTCACCCAAACATCTCTAAACAGAATAGAATTGAAAACGTGCGATCAGTACCGGCACCTAGCGAACTTCATCCTAATTTCCCAGTAAGGATATAGTGCCTGTCGGGAGGAAAGTATTTTTGTGTCTTCACGTTATAATAGTTTGAAGTTGTTTTAGAATAAAAGTCTACAACATCTAACTTGAAGGTAAGTTTACATTTTTATTTTCATATGTTAATTTACTCATTATTTTTAAAAAATATATACATTTAGCTGTACGTTCATTCTTTTATTTATTTTTGTAGTGCTTTGTTGCGCCAACTATAAATAACTCCAACTTAAATATTGTATTCGAATTTTGAGCGCAATTACCCTACCATGTCGGGCATTACCGCTCAATTCGTTGTTAATTAAATAAAACGATAAAAAAAATTTCTAAAACTTTTATGCAGATTAGTTGATTGCAAACTGTTCTTTATGCTTTGGAGTTATACTTCATTAATAAAATATTGAATTTTTGTGTAAATTTGACTAGCTATGTTTTCCCTTAAGTGAGCGTCATTCCCCTACTTTCCCCTAATAAGTACTAGATGTAATTAATTTCGTAATAAAAAAATAAAAATTTAGTAACCCTAATGTGTCTTGTCCATATCTTATTTTGAATTATGATGGGCCTCATTCAATCTAGCACTAGCTTACGGGCCCTAATTTAGAAGTATTCGGACATAAAATCACTTAATTTTTCATAGTTATTTAAATATTTTCTGCATAAATAGCATAAAATCTTTTATGCACGTATAAAATGCATTGTAATCTTAATATCTTACATTTTAAGATTATTACGATAGGTGGCAGCACTAACCGTCAGTCCGTCATTTCCTGTGATTACTTGCTGTTATTTTTCCCCGCGCCCGCGGAGTTCTTCATGTGACGCGAGAGGATGAGGTGGTGGGGGAAAATGTACATGTGTCGTCATGTTTTACCCGAGCGGATTTCTTCTACTATATAGAAATTTGTACATATTGTATATATTTGTACATAGATGTGTTTAATGAGTGAACTATGAATCTTTATCGTCATACATTAAAAGTTTTTAAACTAAATTCTAAAGAGGCGTGACTACTTGAAGAATGTGTCTATTATTGAAATTGTGGATTTTGGAAAGTGGCTATCATAGTATTAATTTAAAATCGATTTTTGTTAATGCAATAAAGTAAAAATTTCTTAAAATATATCTTGTATGGTGAGGGAGGGCTGCATTTTTGTAGGTGTTGCCACGATCCGCTGCTGACTAGAACAGAAAATTTGCTAGGGTAAATTCAAACGAAAAAGTTCATTTTCACAATTGCGAAATGAACCCGGCGTATTACAAAGGTTGTGGTATTAAAAGCAATTACTAAGTCAATGAATGAACGACTGTAAAGAGTTTATTTAATTTTTTTTTACCTTTATCTGTTGTTAAATATGATATTCGATACAATCCAATCCCGTGATGTTTGTTAACTTTAATGGTCAACTCATTACTCGTTGAAAATACGGGGTTCGGTGGCATGATGCCGCAATAATGTGCAAGTAGAGGAGATGTGTCGCTGTTGCCATCATATATCTGAAATGAAAGAAAATAAATACAATTTGAATTTTAGTCCATACCTTAGAATCAAAACAATATTTTCTCCAATACTAATATAGAAATTTTATTGGAAATGCTTTTTTTTCTTTTTGGCGAAAAATGATTCTATTAGGATGGTGTAACAATGAGGAAGTTATTACCTTGATTTTTCAGCCAGAATTTTGAAATTTAAGGGGTCTCAAGACTCTTAAATTTGGAAAAAAGAAAAAAAAAAGACCATTTTCAACATTTATATCTTAAAATGTATATTAATTAAAAACACAATTTGTTTTGGGATGAAAGATATAAGTATGTTCTTTCATTTCATGTACTATTTAAAAAATTGCAAGATGCAGAATTAGTATTTATAGAGGGCTTCAAACTGTCAGGCTTTTGTCGAGCAGAAAAGTGGTGTAATAGCTTATGCGCAGGATTACAAAATAAATTTTGCAACTAGAATGGAATTTTTCGTGCATAATTGTACTTCAGACAGTAATAGTAATTACACTCTGATGCTAAATAAATTTGTATCAGGTTGTAACGAAAGTTTTCCACCAAAAAAAGTTCTTAATAAAGTTAGAAAGAAAACATGAAAGCAGTATCTTTAGTGCGGGTAGTAATTACCACCCAAATCTATGGTTTTCTGGCAACGTTTCTTAATTTTCGAAAGCCTTCGGCCCAGAACCTTGGGGGTTGCGAGTCCAAAAATAGATTAACCTCATTTCGGACGACCTGTGAAGAATTAAAGATAGAACCTGAAAGATGTAGCTGCAGGTGTGAAAAAAGGTAGAAGTCCGAACGAGCGATATCGGGGCTATATGGTGGGTTTGGCTAAAGATCCCATTCGAATCCATACAGAGTCCAGACGGTGAATGCAGACACATGTAGTCTACCATTATCTTGATGAAACATTACCTTCTTGCGCCAGAACTCATTTTGGCGTTTTGCCCTGACAGCAGCGTCAACACGGACTAGCATCTCGCTGTAGACCTTACTGTTCATAGTTTAGTTTTACCTTTTTCCAGATACTCTTTGTGGATAATACAACGGCAATCCCATCAGATACAAAGCATTATTGTTTTGTTAGTCAAAGCGCGCTTTGCGACGTTACCGACGGGCTCACCGAGCGCAGACCAACCCCCTTTTTGGCTTGTGTTGTTGAAATAAATCCATTTTTCGTCACAAGTGACGATCCGGCCCGGAATTTTGTCCTTGCGTTTGATATCCGAGCAGATTAGTACAGATCTGAACATGTCTGTAGTTCTCTGCTTGAGTCAATTCAGTCAGGCACCCAGCGATTGAACTTGTACATCAAGTTTATGCGATGCATAGCGCGACTAATGGACATGTCACTAATATCTAACTCCTTATCTATCTCTCCAGTGATTGAATATTGACCTTCTTTCACAAGTTCTCGCAGGCGGCCCTCATCCACATCAGTAGGCGGGCCAGAGCGCTCTGCTTCTTGAATGCCATAGTCCTTGTTTTTGAACTTTCGGAACCAAACCTCCACAGCGTCATATGATACAACAGTAGTACCGAAAGCTGTACACGTGATTCGGTAAGATTCTGTAGCTGACTTTTTGCAACAGAACTGGAAGTAAATAATGGCTCTAATCTGGTAGCTGGATACTTCTGTTCTAATAGGAATTTCAAGGGAACAATTACATCAAAATGTTCAGAAAAGATAGGAATTAAACATCTAAAAAAAAAGAAGAAAAAAATTAAATTTTTGAGAATTTTGAAGCTTTAAGAGTCCTGAGACCCCTTAACATTTGTGGCACAGAGTGGCATAAAGTTTAAGATATCTACTGTGGTGCAGCGTAAGGGCAAATAGAGATTACCCGGTGTTCTAACTTTTTTAAGAGTGTCAAAAAGATTTTGTACATTTATATAAAATCTTAGCAGTGTCAAAGAAGATGCCATAAAATTTTGAATTGTATACCCTTTATTAATATACTGGCTGAAATACCTGGGGTTTCCCGGGGTTTTAAACATGTTTGATTAGAAAAATCAATTTTAAAATTAAACACCGTAGGGACTATGAATCTCGCGCAAATAGGCTCTCTTTTTTAATGTATTAAAGGCCTTGAGAAATTTTGCTTTTATACCAGTATTTTTAAAAAATGTTTCCTAAGCCTAAATAAATGTAGTATTGATTTTTGAAAAAAAATTTGAAAAAGAAATGTAAATTCATGAAAAGCCCTTCATGATATCACTTTCTCTTGAAAAGCCATGCATTAACCCGGTATTCGTTTTAAATAGGAGGTCAAACGTGGATTAATCTATATTATTCACAACTAAAAAGAAATGGCGCATCTAGTATCGGTCGTGAATTAAATAGAAATCATGCACTCCTGACATCATAATTCACTTTTATATTTTAACAGAATAATAAGGCTATTATAATTTGTGACTCGTGCTATAGCAGCATCCGCGTCAGGACACATTGCCGTTATGATTATCTTTTTACGCGTGAAGGTTTCGGCATTGTGTAATTTTTGAAATTCAATATTTGAAAAATGGCATGATCATTAGATTTAAAATGCATAACACGAAAAACAGTTTTTTACCCTTCTAACGCAGTTTGTCTAACAATTTTCTGACAAATACTTTTCGAGTTATTAATTTACTGAAAGTGAATAAGTTATTGAAAAGTAGCTTCAAATGTTTCATTTTCCCAGATTAATCTGTGGCAACGATTAGCGAAAAAGCCAGTCGTCATCAAAGCGTAGCTTTTTATTAAAGAGGATATTTATAACCGAATTCTAAAATTATGAAAATATTGTATTGTCAAGGGAAACACACGTGTGTACATAATTTTTATGATTCTACCAAATCAAGAAGTCGGTAAAAAATCGAGTACAAAATTCCATTTTTACACGCAAAGCCCAGGTTGAGTTAAATAATAGAGTATAAAAGCATACAAATGTTAATAAGTTTATAGTAAAGTATCTTTTAAAATGTATTTTTATTTGTTAAAAAGGTCTAGCAAATTTTCGGAGAAGACCTTGCAAAGGGTGCAAAGGCACTACGAATAGCGCGTTGGACAGGACAACCCTGTTCAACGCCCGCAGGTAAAATTTGAAAACAAATATTTTTAGCCCCTGATAGTCCAAGAACTGACAGCACAGAAACCTATGTTATCAAGCACAAGAAATTTTTTTTATTTTATGAAAGAGTAGAAGTAGGGAAGTCTAATAATCCATGTCAGCCGGAAGTGAAGTGGTGCATAAGCCAAAAATGAATACCATCAGTGGCTGACTCATAGGTTTATCATTGTGTTTGTCCTACAAACAAAGGTAGGAAAACATGGAGGACTGGGAGCAGGAAAACACAATGATAAACCTACGAGTCAACCAGTGGTGGTATTCATTTTTGGCCTATGCTCCACTTCAGTTCCGGCAGATATGGATCATTAGATTTCCCTACTTCTACTCTCCCATAAAATAAAAGTTTTTTTCTTGTGCTTGATAACATAGGTTTTTGTGCTGTCGGCTCTTGGACTATGATATGTTGTTTCTTGCAGGCAACAATTAAAGTGTCGTCCCTAAAAAGTAACGTTACGTTACATAAGCCAGCCGCAAAACGAAGCAGATGTATCAGTGTACGGTTAAATACCGATAATTGATGATACTGCATTTTTTTTTAACTTTTAAGCATCGCACATTTTCAATTTTTACACTTTCGTATAAGGAAAAAAGTACTTTTAACTGCAATTTGTTTGAAAACTGCATTTCAATTTATTTTTGAGGTATTAATTTTTTTTTGTAGTTTTTAATGCCATTTCTGTAATAGTGACGACTGAAGAACTCCATTTCTGTAGAAAGTAAAGGGAAAATAGTAGATTACTATATCTTTTTGCTGCCATTTTCTCATAAAAACTGAAAAAAAAGTGCAATTAAAATGCGTGCTATTCTGATAAATGAATGATTTCTGATAAAACATGGAGATATTATAAACAATATTTAATTTTAAATATTCATATTCATGTTACAAACAAAAGAAGGCATATATGAATCATTAGACAGCCGATTTTTTTATGTCGAGTTTACGACATAGTTTTTTGTTATGGGTTTGTGTATTATTCTGCGATAGTGACATGAAATACTTTTCTATACATGTTGTTTAAGACTGGATCGTAAATGTGGAATTCTTCAGCGGATGAAAATGACGCCATTTTATATTTTTAAAAAGTTAGTTGTTTAAGTCTTAAAACTGAAATACGTTTTATAGAACTGCAGCATTTTCACTCTGACGGGATTGAAAGTCTCCCCTTTTAAAAATAACGCAATTGAAATCACACACTGATAAAACGCAAAATTTTACAAAAAATTAGAGTGCCTTTATAGAAGAGCAGTGACCATAATATTTTAGATGTAAATTTCCAACTGGGCGAAAAATGTCCGGACCAGGATTCGAACCCGGGACCTCCTGGCTGAAGCCGCCAGTGCTCTGCCATCTGATCTATCCCGGACGATTCTGGTCGAACTTTTTCACCCAGCTAACCTTGAAGAATACAGCATCTGGTCTGAAACCTGGTTCAGCTCAACAGAATAAATCTCAGGTAATGGAACTCCAGAAATCGCTGGATACGAAATTACACTAGATTAATTTTCACACAATTATTCTAATTGGTAAACAAATCATATTAGATGTAAATTTCCAACTGGGCGAAAAAAATCGAATCCTGGTCCGGACATTTTTCGCCCAGTTGGAAATTTACATCTAATATGATTTGTTTACCAATTAGAATAATTGTGTGAAAATTAATCTACCATAATATTTGTTTGAGAGTTAGACTAACCAATATAGGGGAGGTAGGGTTAATTAGGATCAGGAGTAATTGGGATTAGGGGCACTTCAGGGGCAATCTGTAACAGATAAAAAAAAGTTGACCATGCTAATTATGAAGTCTGGCTAATAATTGCCCATGTGCAATTTTTTGGAGTGAAGTTCCTGTAGAAGTAATCGCTGTTTTCTCAGAACACAAGGAAAAAATTGTCCATCAAAGTAAGAATGTTTTAGTTAAAAAGGTATTGTGTAAAAAATTGTAGGAATATTGAAATATAGCTATGAATTTAAATTTAGAAAAAGGTTGTTTTTAAGAGCTTGTTTAAAGGATGTTTTGCAACTGACGAAGCATATGTTAATAATCTGCATGATTCTAATTACCCCAGAAATAGCAGTTTCGGAGTAAATAGGATCATAGAGTTTTTGGGCTAAAGGTAAATTGGGATCGCAAATTTTATTTTCTATTTAAATCAAATTGTGGTTTAAAATGTATTTTTTAATTTATCACCTTTCAGATCCAGTGAAATGCCCCTAGTTTTATTTACTTTACTGCATATTTTGGGTTAGAAAAACATTTACTTTACAATTTTATTTAGCATTTATTCCAAATTTTAGTTTTGACTGCATGTTTTAGGAAAAATTAGGCTTCAACACTTTCAGTGTAAATGAAATTTTCCTCCTTCACAACATATGAGCTTTGGCTGATCCCCCCCCCCCCCCCCCCGTTTCTTGCATTTCATGTTATTTTGAATTTTTTTTTTTTTTTTTTAACTTCAAAAATTAATTCTTTAGTAATATAACAAGGCTATTAATTTCCAATAGAAAATTTTGCATTTGATTTTGTTTTGTAGGCAGAGTGTAAAATATATGAATATTGAAAATCCCTTAAAAAAGTTTTTTCCAGCGTACTTATCTTTCCAACACTGTATCTTTGAGAATAGTTGTAGTTATAAAACAAAAAATATCTTGCTGTAAATCCCACACTGAGATATTTTAATTCTATTTACCCATGACTATGTATCTATAGGCATGAGAGAAAATACCACTCATCCCAATTACCCCATTTCATGGGATAATTGGGATCAAAGAGGTATTTTTTGAAAAAAGTCATTTGCAACAGGTAACATAGTGCATTGAAAATAATTCTTTACATATTTCAAGAGACAACTACCTACCGAGTAAAATTATACATAACAGTAGTATGTAGTCCATTTCATTCTCTGGCAATTAATTGTTAAAGTTCGAATTGTCAAAAAGTGATCTTAATTACCACTACCTCCCCTAAGATGCATTTTTTATTGTAACTAATTTTGTAGGTTTATTGTAAATTAATGAAACAGTTCCTTCTTAAACATTTTCTTTCGTCGAAATTCGACGGGTTCCACCTCGTAATAATAATAATACATATAGGGGAAATTAGCGATACTTGACCCAATTGTTAGTTTTGGATTGTTATTTTTTTTTTACATAACTTATGAGTGTGTAAATGCAGTCTATGTATACTTAATGAAATATTACACAATATTTATTATTATTCCGAAGTATTAATTGTAAAGATAGTAAAATATGAATATTCAAAACTTTCAATATATGGCTCCCAATGTTATAGGGATACTTGACCCACCCGTTAGGAATACTTGACCCAAGATATAGATTTGGGAGTAGGATTTAAAATTATAAACAAAACACTTTTAAATAAGAACAAAATTAACGTACCGTATGTCCTCTATTTCTCAAAAAAGCTATAGTATATACACTGTAGGGTATACCCTCTGCCTCTAGCGTATACCTTCTGCTAAGAGCGTATGCCCTCTGGTTTTTTTACGACTACACCACTGTTTCCCACTATATTTGACAAGAACCCAGTCATTTACTTTTTCAACTGCAAAGATTTCACTACCTTTCTCACTCAACTCTGATTCTGAATTGTGTTTAGCCCCGTTTTCTTTTATATTTTTGGGGCATTTATAAGGAAAGAAAAAAGCAAAATAAATAAATAAATTATGCTTTTTAGACCTTTTTATAATATAAAAATAGACCTTTTTATTTTTGTCAAACAAAATTATTACTTTTAATTTTTATTACATAGGTCTGACATTAATATGCCCAATTTTATTTTTTATTGTAGAAAGTTCAAAATATTAGCAATCTGAAAGTTCATTCTGTGCCTAAACAAGTTCCAGAATTAGAAAATAATTTATTCAACTCCAAAAGTAAGTCATATTTAAACACAAAACTTGTAATTCTATCATTTTGTATCGAAAACTCAGATGGATGAAGAATAACCTCGATTTGGTCAGGAGCAATTTCTGATATAGCATTTATTTCAGGCCATTTAAATCGCGTACTATCCATTCTTCTTGCAAGCTGAATAGCAAGACCGTCAGAATTAGTTTCAAGAACCTTTTCCAACAAATCTTCTTATATTCTGTTTCCCACCAGGAATGTAGTAGAGGGTATACGAGGGTATATGCCGTATACCTTCTGGATTTTTTTAAGGAACACCGTATGTCCTCTATTTCTCAAAAAAGCTATAGTATATACACTGTAGGGTATACCCTCTGCCTCTAGCGTATACCTTCTGCTAAGAGCGTATGCCCTCTGGTTTTTTTACGACTACACCACTGTTTCCCACTATATTTGACAAGAACCCAGTCATTTACTTTTTCAACTGCAAAGATTTCACTACCTTTCTCACTCAACTCTGATTCTGAATTGTGTTTAGCCCCGTTTTCTTTTATATTTTTGGGGCATTTATAAGGAAAGAAAAAAGCAAAATAAATAAATAAATTATGCTAAATGCATTTGAATAGTACTAATCCTAATCTTGTGTCAAGTATCCCTTTGTGATTTTGGTCAAGTATCCCTAGTTGCACATTTTCTACATAACTCTAAAATGTAGCCATTTGCTAATAAGTATATTAATATTATTATACATGTTATTGTAGCTAAAAACATGTATAAAACAAATGATCAATTAAAAGAGTCTTGCCTTTAAGCAAAAAAATTTATTAGCATCAGAGTTTACAGCACACACACAAAAAAATACTTTTGAAGCAGGAAAATGTATTTCGTACGATAGTTTAAAAACTTTTGCAATGATTCAGTTGTTATTTTCACCATGTGGTCAGCTACCTGAAAGAAAAGAAATGATACCACTTCCAACTTACAAAACTCTCCCGATCCTGTGAAAAAGGCCTTGGGTCAAGTATCCCTAAGGGTCAAGTATCCTAAGTTCCCCCTATTTTTTTTTTCATCTGGGGCAACACTAAATTTTGAAGAAGCAGAATTCCTGCTTCCTGCTTGTTAATTTTTTATACTTTTGCGCTTTATAGTTAATTTATTGGTCTTACCTTCATGTAACTTAAGGAACAGTCTTCAGAAAGTAAAAGAGAAAACTGACGGAAATACAGAGCTATTGTTTTACCGGTTGCAGCTGTGACATGCATGAGGCAAATACTGTTACTACTTTCGCGCCCAGCATAGGAAGTGCTAGAGATTACACCATAGTCGGCTGTATAGGTCTTGTTACAATCTGAAAAAAAAGAAAAATATGCATGACAATTAGAGTTCCAAAAACACGAGAAATCTCTAAACATAGGCAATACAAAACAGAGGCGACCCTAGAGATTTGGGCCTAAAGTTCATCGTGGAATTTATTTACAGCGAAGGAAATTATAGAAGTTATGCAGTTCATTCATATTTTATACACTGAAAAAAAAATCAATAAATGCAAGTTAAAATTCCAGAACTAAATTCACCTTAATTAAATAATTAAAATTCATACAAAAGCACAAATAAATGTACTAAATTACTTGCAGGTGCATACATATAACATAAAATTATATAATATACATTAGAAATAGCTTAAAAATACATTAAAAATCATTAAAAATCCAAAAAGTTTTCAGCCATCACACGGTCGTCATCAGTTGGTATTTAAATGTTATTTTTTTTTGCGCTTATTCGAGAATGGCCACGGATTGTACGGCAGATAAGATGCGCCAGGTAAAGGTATTCAAATTTCTAACAAAATAAGCTTGCATCTATTACACGGAAAAAACAGTTTTGTTAAAACAACTAAATTTTGGTTAATATAGCTCCGACCAAATATTTTGGTTAGAATGACCAAATTTTAGTTAGGGTAACCAAAGGATTTGTTGAATTAACAAAATCATTTGGTTAATCTAACCAAAATTTGATTATTCCAACCAAATAGTTGGTTCAACAAAACAGTTTTTTACGTGTATGCAGCAATTCTTTGCAAACTCCATGGATATCGTATGATAGTGCATCGTTACAAGCTATATCTTTATTAGCAATTATTTCAATAGATTATCGTATAATAGCTTCCTGGTAATTACTAGGTTGAGCAAAAAGTTCTGGGAAATTTGTGAAAGTTGCATTGTTATGCGCAAATTAACAACAAACGCAACAAGGACTATTCTTCAAAGTACAGACCATCGTAGTCCACGACTTTCTGCCAGATTTCGGATTTGATGGAAGTACCATTGCGGCTCCATGGAATCGAAAACCTCTTGACATGCATTAATCTCACCGACGGCTTTCAGAATCTTTAGACCTTTTCTCCAATAATGCCGAATCAACACACGCAAATCATATTATTCAATAGGCATTTTGGAATCGAAATTCCTGAAGTCCTATTTATATACCAGTAGTACTCCTATATACGATACACATTCTGGTAACTATTAGATTAAAAATTTCCCAGAACTTTTTGCTCAACCTAATATTTGTACAAAAGATAATCTTGGATTTACAGTAGAGCGCCGATTATCCGAACAAGTCGGGACCGACTCTAGTTCAGATAAGCAAAAATTTGGATAAACGGACAGACAATTTAAGGGATGTTTCTGACTGTACTAAAACCTTCACACGTTATCTAAGCTTAGGACTTGCAGCACCAGTTAGTGCTGGCATGTTTAAAAAATGTTTTTTTTTCTTTTTCTTTTTTTTTAAATTGTTGTTTACATTTTTATCATTATTTTTTCCCTCTCTTTTTATCATTTTCTGAACTACAAAGATTATACTTTAAAGAAAAAAGCTTTTGATTGGTGCTTGGTTCAGCACAAGACATTCTTTTTAATGCTGCCATATATCTAATTCTTCTTAAATACCATTAGTTGAATAGGATCATCGTTCTTCTGCCGTTCGAATTCGTTAATTTCATAACCACTCGTTATTTTCATTTTGTTCATAGCTTAGAATTCTTTTCATTTCCTTTATCGTTTTTACATTCCTTATTTTCTGATCCACTATCAGATTTTTCTTTATTTAAAATTTTATTTCAAGCCAATAGATAATTGGGAGTTCGGTTAAAAAAATATCGGGGAAATAGGCTGTTCGGATAACTGGAAGTTTGGTTTTTAAAACTTTTTTTGAGAGAAATAGGCTGTTCGGATAATTGGAAGTTCGGTTAATTGGAGTTCGGATAACCGGCGCTCTACTGTATTAAAATCTACTTATATAGGTTCCGTTTGAGCTAATCTTGATAACGCAGTATGGGTTCTATTTAAACTGAGATCTGCTGCATGTTCTTTAATTCTATCACAAAATTTCTTAATCGTCATACCTACATAAAGAAAATCTTTACTATATTTTTCGAAAGGTATAATGTATACTCCTGATCTACCGATTGCTTGGACAGGATCAATTTTCGTATTTAACAGATCTTTTAACTTTCCAGTTGATTTTAATAAATCCAAGATTATCTTTCGTACAAATAATTACCAGGAAGCCATTATAAGAGAATCTATTGAAATAATTGTTAATAAAGATATAGATTCACAAACAGCATGAAGGCAGCAGTAATTCCAATAAAAATATACTTTCTTTTAAATTGTAGTGAAAAAAACAACATGATTTGACAATAAAGAGACAAAAGGCGAGGCTGGATCGAATAGAGTATATCGAGATATATAGTTACAAGAACTACAAAAACTAAAACAAATGAAAATTAAATTTTAAAAAATCAAAAAACCGCCTGCGTAAAAAGCGAACTAATTAATTATTTCTCACCAATGTTAAACTATTTTTTATATTACTTACCTATTTTCTTTTTATTTACTTGTATTGATGAATTTTAAGTCGTGTTTAATTGTTAGTTCCTATCTATAAACACTGTTTTGATGAGACCTATAGATGTCTATGATGGTTAGAGTTGCAGTAAAGCTAGATATCCTACCTACACAACTTCCAGGTTGTATAATATTTAAACGGAGCTTCTGACTGTAAAATTGTCAATGAAACATCGTCTTCATTTTGAAAGACCTATCCAATGATTATGCCACTCAATAGGGTGCGTAATTTTTTTTTTTCGTGTCTACCGCCATTTTGAATTTATAAAAACAAAACCTATCCTATAACCATCGGACGATTAAAACGAATCGTTAAAATTACCTCATTCATTAAAATCCATCCAGCCGTTGGGATGCTTCGAGGGTATAAAGAAATCCACATACCCAGACACGCGTGAAACACATAACCCTTTTTGGCAGTCGGGTAATAAAATAGCGAAGCAACATGTATTTATAGATCTTGAAAGACCCATAACAGACAAGCAGCTGACGTGGAAGAGACCTAGAAAGCTAGCTTAAAGAACCAATCACAGTAAAACAAACAATATTTTATAAAAATGAAAGCTGAATTAATAACAATTTAATGTAATGCTATGATTACAATATTCTAACATGAATAAAGTCATAATTCATACAGATTAATTAAACCCAATAGACTATATCCTTGTGCCGTCGCAATAAATATGAATTTGTATTCGCTTATAAAAATAAAGTACACGTGCATATTTTTTTTTTTTTTTTACCTAAAATAACTTGCAAACAAAAAAGTTCGTCCAAAAAGCCACGTGTCTGAATATTTTTCATTATTTCTCTTTTATCTCAAACACTGGAATAGACCAGGAGCCGGCAGCACAGAGAATCACGTCATCGAGTTCACGGATGAAATTCTAGGATTAGTTAAATCTTGATTCTCATATTAAAACGCAACCAGTCTGCCAAGTCATATCTTGGTGGAAAACACCTGAAAACCTTATTTTAGCGGCTGATTCATAGGTTTACCATTGTGTTTGTTTGCTCCCAGTCCTCCATGTTTTCATACCTTTTGGTGCAGGAAAACACAACGGTAAACCTACGAGTCAGCCGCTAAAATCGCGTTTTCAGGTGTTTTTCACCAAGATATGACTTGGCAGACCGATTGCGTTTTAATATGCGAATCAAGATTTAACTAAGCCTAGAATTTCATCCGTGAACTCGGTGAGGTGATTGTCTGTGCTGCGGGCTCCCGGTCTAGAAGTAATCCCATTGCCACCATTCTGAAGAAATTTCATAAAAAACTTTTAAAATTAAAATTTAAAAATGGTAATATTTTAAAAAATAGCTAGTGTCACACTCAGAAATGAATACTAAGATTTCATGAAATTTTCTTTGTTTTTGACGAAACCGTTTCCTGGGAAATGCTCCGAGCGAATATTTCGTCAAATTGATGAAATTACTTTCTTCACTTGCTTGACTATATAAATTTCGTCAAAAGTTTCCTCAAAAGAGGGCTGGTGGTGCCATCTATCGAACAGTTTGGAAGCTCCTGCCCTTTATTTATTGACTGGGGGAAGAAAAATTTCATTTCTCGTTTTCCTCCGGGTGATTCGAACCCGCGTCCTTTGGCGTGGGGGACCGTTGCTCTTCCGACCTCGCTATTGGGGACTTGTATAGATGTACTTTTAGATTGATGTAATGAATTCTGCTGCGTGTTTATATTTTTATAAGGTATATTGTAATTTTATCGGTGCTGCTATAATTTCTGAAGGTTTTAAGTAAGGCTAATTTATTATTATGGTTTTCTCATGGTCAGTGAATAATTATAATATGGCTTGATTAAATAATTTATTAGTGAAATTTTCTTTGCTCAATAAGTGGTTAGAATATGGTCTGGTTAATTTGTTGCTCACAAATAACGATTGTGAAGTGCATATTGCGTAAGATTTTATCACTTTGAGTAGGTGGATAAGATTTTAACACTTTACTGTTTATAAAGGGGAGAGGGATCAATTATGTTTATTTTTAATTTGATTGAAAATAGAATATATTTCTTAAATAAATTTAAAAAAAAAAAAGATATCCTGGAAGTTTGAAATTTTATTGACCAAATTTTCTTTTTGAATGGTTTTGAAGAACACAGGAAATTTATTCTTTTCGAATTAAAACATAACGAACAACAACATGTAAATAAATAAATAAAAGTAATAATAAGCATTCCTAAAAATTTTAACAGCTAAAAAAATAACTAATGAAGAAACATAATAACTACCTACATTTCAATATTTTCTGAAAAGCACTAAAAAGTGCTGTTTTAAAATAAATTATTACAGGACTAACATAAACAAGCAAATATCTGCTTGCTAAAATCACAGGATTTGAGGAGGTACAGCAACTGTTTCCTTAAAATGCATTGATCTGAACGTGATTGAAGCAAAACTTCCATCTAATATTTGAGAGTTTACGTTTCGTTAAAAGTTACGTGATGTTGATAGGAAATGATCGTCAAAAACGACGAAATACAGCTCAAGGATTGCTGAATTGTCAAAAGTGAGAGTTTTATTTCTGAGAGAGTGAGCACATATGCAAATGAACAGCTTTCATAAAAAAGTAATTAGCAAAATTGGTTCAGTAGAAAGCTCAGGGCAGATGGCTAAAAAAACAGCCTGGTCTTTTAAATATATACATGGCATGGTTCGCCCCGGAATGGTTACCTACACTTTAATACGCTTGGATTTTATGTAAGTAGATAGTAGATCATAAGCGAATAAGGTTTGGTGTATCGTTTGCGTAGTTGCTAATTTCTCAGGTTTTATCCAAGGCAAATAAAACCAGAAATTTTATTAAATAAAATAAGTTAAAGAATATAAGTTGAAACTGATGTGAAATAATAAGAAATAAAAGATCTTCTTAAAACACCATCATTTTTTTTTACATGCGATAGGCCTTTCGAAAGATCTAAGTCTTTCTTCGTCAGACACAAAGAAGACGTGCTTCAAGTCTTGCTGCTGCTTTCATAGTAGAAGTACGTCTTCTGTGCGCCTGATGAAGAAAGACTAAGATCTTTCGAAAGGTCTAGCGCATGTAAATTTTTTTGATGGTGTTTTAAGAGGATCTTTTTAATTCTGAAAATAAGTTAATTTATAACCAAATGAGAAAAATAATTACATAGTATCTATACATTACAAATGCCAGACATTTCATAATATGTGTAAGAGATCAGTTAAGGAAATAGTTTATAGACATCAGTATTGAAAATGATATTTTCATTTTGGCGCCATTTATGACAATAAAGCGTAAAAAAATATGAGATTTGTTGTAAAATGTTTAACCGGGCAGAACAACGGAATGTATAATAAAAGAAATAGTTGAAATATATGAAAGACAAACATACTGGAATTTAAAATGGCTGCTTATAAGAAAAAGTTTGCTTGCTTACTTGCATTCTTGTAAGTTAAAGAAAACCCGCGTCCTCCGTTATTGATATCATCACTATTGAATGCGACATAAACGAGAGTTCGATAATTCTCCACTTGAGTTGAATTGTTACCACAGTACCTCAACGGAACATATTGTGGTTGCCAATACTGCAATAAATAAATACATATGTTAATAAATAATAAAAAATAAAACACGGATTTTTGAGACTACATTTTAAAACGTTGTTTTTAGATTCATAGAATAAAAATTTGTATCATAATAGATTGGTGTTCAAAACTTAAGAGGTCTCAGGACTCTTAAAAGCTTCAAAATTTTTGAAATTTTAATTATTTTGGAGTTTAAACTCCTATCTTTTCTGAACATTTTGATATAATTGTTTCTTCGAAATTCCCATTAGAACAGAAGTTTTGACTTTTAGAATTGTACCCGCTTAATAACTGGAGCGAATTTTCCGAAAATTTGAAGTCCTTTTACTGAAAATGACATTTTTGGGAATAACGCGCTGGATATCTCAAAAACTTCTCAATATTTGTTCATGAAATTTTCAAAACATATATTTAATGTTAGTCTGTATAAACTGTAACCTAAAATTTCATTTTTATTGTTTAAAAAATATATTTTTAGGTGATTATATTGTTGAAATTTTCAAAATTTTGTATTGGCTAAATACAACATTTTATTAAAAATATAAATATACTTTAAATACAAATATATAAGTGTTTGAAAATGGGACGTTCAAGGTATAATTATTACAATCTAGAGTGTAATTAGGCATGAAAATTTTCATTCTAGTTGCAAAATTTATTTTGCAATTGTGTGCGTAAGCTTTCATACCAATTTTCTGCTTTACACATGTCTGGCAGTTTGAAGCCCTCTATAAAAATATTAATTTTATATTTTGTAATTTTTTAAATATATGAAACGAAAGAACATACTTATATCTATCATTTCCCTAAAAATTGTGTTTTAAAATCATATACATTTTATGTTTGAAAGTGGTCTGTTTTTTTCATTTTTTCAAATTTCAAGAATCCCGAGACCCCTTAAGCAAAAAACATAAAATGCTAATATTCGAGCATGTGAGTGGTGAAAAGAAAATGATATAAACATCAGGTGTAGCAAATATAGACCGGGAGACGTCTGCACAGACCATCGCCACTTCGAGTTATCATTTGCACATCCGATTTTAGCAGGGCTGAGGAGTCGGAGTCGGACCCATCATTTTTGAACAAAAGAGTCGGAGTCGGAGTCGTTAAAAACAAACCGACTCCGACTCCAACTCTAGATTTTCTTGTTAGACATTTTAAAGTAAAATTAAGCTAATTATATGTAATTTTAAATCTATAAAATGAGTTATTATTGTTATTTATGGACTATGTAAGGCTACTCAATTTAAAGATGACTGATTTACTACGGTGTACAAAGTAGATACAAGGGTAGGTATAGAGAAGTATAAGGTACCCGTGTACCGTGTAAGTACTTGTGTACAGAGTAGATGAAAACTTTTTTAATTCATAACTTTAGTAGATATTTTACATTTAGTATATACATACTTCCCCTCGTATTTTTGGGGTTTGGCGATAGAACCTCAGGTACAAAAGTCTGCAAGGATCCAAGGACCGGAAAATGAAGGCAACTTCTGAAACAGGACGTGTAAGAAGAATTAAGACAATTTATATCAATGACGGATCAGACTGTTGAAACAAATTGAGCAGGCTGACAAGCCCAATGTAATAAATTTGAAAGAATACGCCGATAAAATAGGAACAATTTACAATGGGCATGATTGGGCTGAGAATAAATGCCGAACTTTTTAGGGGACGGGCCTTAAAATTTCAGGTTCCTGCAGATCTCTTACCGGAGGTAATGCGAAAATTATAAATTTGTGTTATTTTTGAAGGCAAAAGGACTAAGAAACCGGTATAGCATTGTATAGTAGTAGCCTTTTTTCCTTTTTTTACCTCAAATTTTTCCGGTCTGTACGACCAAAAGTAAAAATTCTAAAACACCCTTCCTTTAATTTTTTTGTTTTATGCACAGGAGCCAAAATAGGATAAAATTGTTATTCTTTTTTTCTGAATCGGCGGTACTCAAAATAGCGATAAAATCGCGAAATTTCGCTCTTTCACCTTTTGAATTTCGAATTTTTCAACTCTGCAGAACCCAAAATAAAACCTAAAGGGTAAAAGTAATTCAAAAAAATGTAATTTTTAGGGTTTCGTTCATCTAACGAAACGCTCATATCAAACGGCAAATCATAAAAGTTTGAAAAAGTCTTATATTTACCCATCTGGGTTCTAACTTGTGTATTTTACGCTTTTTTCTTCTAACTGAGCCCCTAATTAAGTTAAAGACTTGAAATTTTGAATACTTATAGCTGAACACTTGCAATCACACGTCAAATCATAAAAAATTCAAAAAGTCTCATATTTACCCTTCCGGTCTCTAACTTGTTTGTACTTTAAACAATTTTTCTAACTTCTACCCTTTCCACTCCGGTTTCCCACCGACTCCGCCGCCCTGGAATTTAGTCGTTCACCGGTAGGTTTATCATTGTGTTTTACTGCACACAAAAGTATGAAAACATGGAGAACTTGGAGCAAGAAAACACAATGGTAAACCTACCAGTCAAGCACTAAAATCGGGTTTGAAGGTGGTTTCCACCAAGATATGACTTGACAGACAAGTTGCATTTTAATATGCGAAATGAGTTTAAACTAATCCTGGAATTTCAGAAGTCAACTCGATGAGGTGATGGTTTATGCAGCCGCAATAGGTACTATTCCTACATCACAGCTAATTGAGCTAACATCTCCGTGTCGCACACAGTCACAAGTGTAACTGCGTGAAACAAAATATGGGATCTTTCATTTGTCTCACTATTATTCTCAAATGATCGTTATATGGTGTCTCAACTGAAACTGGTGGGTCACCAGGTGACATTACAATGAAGTCACCTTGTGATTCCCATATGACTGCCATTTAAAGGTCTCAATTTTGAAATCATTGTGAGCATTGCATTATGATTTCATCAATGCCACAATGAAGTCGCATGGTGACCTACAGGTGCCGAAATTCTACTGCGAAGTTAACTTCTTTATAAAAAGTCACTGGACTACTTCATTTTCTATTACTTGGAAACTTTTCACAAAACAGCTATTATGATGACTTTACAATGGAGTCTCCAAATGAGAGTCACAAGGTCACTTCATCGTCACATAGGAGCAATCATGATGACTACTCAATGGAGTCACCGAATGAGAGTAAGAATGAGACGAATGAAAAATATATTTCAGTTCATTGTAGTGACTTTGACACTTGTGACCATTTGTGACGTCAAGGAGACTTCACATCGACTGACTGTGCTGTTAGGGAAATGCCTGTTTTCTATACTTGGGTCTGTACATATATAAAGTTGTCACTTTAGGGAGGAGGGGGGGGGGCGTCTGGCACTTGATATCGTAAGATATCTGTTGGGAGAGGAGAAAGGTGTCTATTGATATCGTTACCATTTTTGATCCAACGAAATTTTCTCTTTTTTTGGTAACTTTTTCTTTACATCTGTTTTCTTTTCTTTTTTTTAGTCTGATATCTATTTTTATGAAAATACAAAGTTATTATTTAGACTATTGAATGATTGACTATTGACTATTTAAGACTATTGAATCATTTCATTCCAAAATATGGAATATCCCGAAGTTCGCCATTCCCCTTCTTATGTCATATGCGCAGATAATTCGTTGTTAGAGAAACCAAGTTCGAAACGATACTTGTTATTTTTACTAGTAAAAAATGGGGAAGAATGTTGTCCACCTGTTTTGTTGATAAGAAGTTCTGCTTACACCCCCCCCCCCCGTGTAGGGGGCAAGTGCAAGAAGATAATATTATGTTGAATGCATTATGTAACAAAAAGCTATTATTAAATTCTTTTAAATAGTATTTCTTTAAAGTGTTATTTCATATAATACTGATAATTTATTAACTTCTCTTCATTTAGATCAGTAAAGTATGTGAATAATAAATGTATAGCCACATCTGTATATCATTGCAAGCGTATATATATATAAAAAAAATTGTAAAAATAAAAATAATTTTGTGACACTGAAACGATATCATAAGAGGAGGCCAGGAATGATAACGTATGATATCAGAAGGAAGAGAGGGATTTCAAAATTTCCAAAATGTTGATAACTTAATATATGTACAGCACCTTGCTGTTTATAGAATTTCCCTTTGTGTACTCAGAGGTTCAGAAATTAGTATTTTGTGAATGTTGCTAAGTTTTACGCACTAGTGTATATGGTTTGTCAATATTATACAGGTTCACCTGAAAAAAATATTATAAAATGAAATAAATCTATATTGCAGAATACAAGATGGTAGTTTGAGAATCCAGTCTAGTTTTGAATGCAAATACAGTTATTGTTAATAAAAAATGTTAGTTGTGATGATTTTCACAGCTTTGAAAGATCTGTTGAAAAGTACAGCATTACAATTCTTTGAAAAGTAAATTAAGCCTTTCAGGGGCAAAGTACTTATGTTAATAAAATGTTGAAATCATTGAATGACACCGGCATTTAAGAACATATTTATGTGAAAATAAGTTAAAAGATTTTCTTCGCGTACAATTATAAAGGCAAAATTTCATTTCAAAATTCCGGTGCTATTGTGGCGTTTTGAAATGCCCTTCAGGGTGTTAAACATCTTCTTTATGCTATCTGCAGCTTAATAATTTTAAAAATCTTAACCATGGAAAAATCTTGCTTTGTGTAGAATATGATAATTTTGGTGATAAAATCCCACTATTGCTTGTGCATTATTATAATACAATTGACTGGTTATTCTTAAGATTCATAAAAGACCTTTTCACAATTCGGTAATCCGGAGTAACTGTGGTGGCCCTTCAGGTGCTCATAAAAATGGCCATCAGTTTCGGAATTTTCCTTCCCAAATTGCTAATCGTCTACAACGCATGATTAGGAAATTACAGCATGTTATTCGAGGCTATCGAAAAAGACAGGCTACGGCGGTGCATCCCAAGTGTCTTTTTTTTACAGACCGCTAGAGTGACGTGATGCTCTTTTCGTACAACTGCATTGGTGCATTCGAGCATCACGTGACTCCAGCGATCTGTAAAAAAAATACGTGGAATGCACCGCTGTAGCCTGTCTTTTTCGTTAGCCTCGTATGTTATTCTTGTGACGACAGGGGTGTCGCCGAAGGCCATTATTAAACACTAAAGTTTTAGAAAACAAATACAAATTTATTAACAAAATAGATAAGGAATTTTACTGATGAACGATGTGATTTAAACATAAAATCCGCGTTCAAATTAAGCTTTGAAGAAATCACACTGTCTTTCGAAAATGTCTATGCACTGAACAAAGTTAATCTGAATTAAGGGTGACTAGACCAAAACTACTTCTCAAAACAATGTCTAAATATATCCAAAGACCTGTGGACTTCAAGCATAACTTTATTGGAGTAAATCAACGCTTCTAAGTTTACCAGTGGAAATACTCCAATCATCCTATAAGAAATCGTCTTGAGCCAAGCTAAAAATCTAACTCACTCTGATAAGATGATCTACAAAAGCTGCACTTGAGTTCTAAATTGATCGATAAGGTTTTGCACAAAAGCCTACTCGATCAGTGAAAGCTTCCCAACTTATAGGAAAACAACTCTGTTCAAAGACTAATTATCATAAATTCTCAAACTACAAATGAAGGATTCAACTCCACCTTGTGAAATTCAAATGAAGACAGAGCACTATTCGGATTCACGTACAAAAGTTAATTCGTAAGGCAACACGCACATATTCAAAACTGAATCGCCTACTAGAGTACATTTATAAAGAATAACGTTAGTAACTTCCGCTACACGCTTACAGGGATTGGGTTTTGCTATGTTTTGCGAAGAAGAGCGTTTATTGAACAAAGAGGAAGCGGTGTTAAAATGTTCTTCACGCCTATTGGTGTTTTTCCTCTATGTAGCCCATTTACAGCTGAGACCTTCTTCTTTTTGACGGTGCAATCGGATTTCAAAAATACGAATTTTTCAAAATTTTCAAAACTTTTCAAAATTTTCGTGACCGACGGTCGCTTTGAGCCTCCCGGAGACGATCTTTTTTATACGATAAAAATAACTAAATGTCTATATTTCGCACACTGTTTTTAGAGCATCTCGATAGACCAGGTGTATATTATCTACAAAAATTTCGAAACTTCGGACGCGTAAGAAGTATTTAAAACCACAACAACAACAAAAAGAACTACTTACTCCACCAGCTCTCTTAATCTCCAAATAATCTCCTCCGCAAGGAATATCGATATCCGTAATCATGACTTCAACCAAAACTACGTCATACGTGCTGCCTGTGTAGTTACTTTTGATAGTCCACTTGCATCGCAGGTTGATCGGATAAGTATTGGGGTAGTTAGGAGATTTCAAAGTTTGCACTTCCGTCGACGAAATAAGTGTAGATGGACCACATGGTGCTGCAAGGGAACGATAAATATTTTAGCATGAATAAATTGCTTTAAGGAAACAGTTTATCTTAAAACAGGTAAAAAAATTGATTTCTCTTTTTTAATATTAAATGAAAGCTTGTTTAATTGCGGATATTTTGACACCTCATTTTTACCCATACGCTAATTATATCGCGAGATTTTGTAAATTTTGTGAATGCACTCAGCGCAATTACCCACACAAATTAAAACTTTAAATGGCTTTTTCTCCATGTCCCTATTTTCTTAACTTTTATGTTTTAAAAATGCCAAGGGTTCTTTTTGTATTTGAGATAGAGATGTAAACTTTTTTGTGCATGTTCTTTTTTATATATGGGATAAATCTGCGCATGGAATTAGCCTTCCGGTTTTCAGTTATTTTAAAAAAAGTAAATGAAGATGTGTTAGATTTCATCATTTTACACTATATATATCAGTAAATAAATGGTCAAGTGCGAGCATTACTCGCGCACAGAGGGTTCCGTAGAATAAATATATGAATTTGTAATTGTAAAATTAAAAAAAAAAAGTTGCTAAAAGAATACTAAGACTTTGTAAAAAACTATACAACGTAGGGTTGGGTATAACTGTATCTACTAAAAAACAACTTTTCAAAAGTAAAAAAAAAAAGCCAAGCAAAAAAAAAAAAAAAAAAAAAGAAAAGAAAAAAGGGGAAAGTTGTGGCTAAAAAATAGTGTGATATCAAATTTCCAAGCTAATGTTATGGTACTTATTTAACATTTTTTATTAAAAATTTACCATATGTAAGTCGAGTACCTAAGTATGCGTTGATAGAATGCCTTTTCTCCTTTACTACATACATCATAACGTGTTTCTGAAAATTATTTTTTTTTAATTATGCATGATGGGCTTGGCGGCCATCTTTCCATATTTTACACAATTTTCTAAGCACACAAGTACATTGTTAAGATCGGAAATTCGAAATTGTTGCTAAAGCAAACATTTTATGCTTTTAATTTATGGAAATGAGTGCCTAGAAATTTGTGTCTTAAAATAAAGTTGAAGTAACTTCAGGTTTCATCTTATGATTCTCTTTTTTCGGAGGGGGTTAATTAATTAGTTAAAGCAGTAAAAATCAATTTGTTTTTTTTTTTCTTCAAAATAAAAGACTTTCTTAATTTATCTGTCTGTAGCCAAAACTAGAAGTTCAAAATTCTTAATAATGCAAACATATTACGAGCTTGTCTGCTTAGAAATTTGTGTAAAATATGGAAAGATGGCCGCCAAGCCCATCATGCATAATTAAAAAAAAATAATTTTCAGAAACACGTTATGATGTATGTAGTAAAGGAGAAAAGGCATTCTATCAACGCATACTTAGGTACTCGACTTACATATGGTAAATTTTTAATAAAAAATGTTAAATAAGTACCATAACATTAGCTTGGAAATTTGATATCACACTATTTTTTAGCCACAACTTTCCCCTTTTTTCTTTTCTTTTCTTTTTTTTTTTTTTTTTTTTTGCTTGGCTTTTTTTTTTTTACTTTTGAAAAGTTGTTTTTTAGTAGATATCAGTTCTTTTTTTTAAACAGATTATATATAATTGAAATAATTCTACTCGCTAAAATTAGTCCTTGTATAGCCTTTATAAGCAGGGAACAAAGACAATAGTATACACTTTGTTTACCCATCATTCATTTTTTAGAGTAATTAATAATTTAAAAGTAACGAAAGTCAATTTCTTCTTTCAAAGTATCAGTCTTTCTCAATTTATATCGCCTTAAAATTTTCTATGAAGGATGAAAATTTAGTAAAAATCAAATAGAGTCAAAATAAAATATATATTTACAGTTAGTCTGTCAGTTAATTGTTTGTTCTAACTTTTTTTTGCTGACGGTTTTGCAAAATAAATTTATCTTTACAAATACCTACGGAAAATCCGAGAATGAAGCCCCGCAGGCATCTAAAGAATCGAAGATCTGTCTAAAGAAGTAAATCTAGCAATTCTAGACATGATGATGAAACATTTTTCATAAAAAAAAATCTAAAAAATTAAAGATATAAACTGTACATATAACTTCATCTTCATTTAGATCGTGTTATAGAGAAGAAAGAATAAATATGTAATTTGACTAAAATCTGTTTATCCATACCTATTTGCATAAATGTGAGAATATAATTTCGTATAAAAATTCCCGTAAATTGATTATATTTAATAGTCTATTATTAAAGCCGCATAAACATTAGAATAAAATTTTTTTGCAGTTAAAAATTGCCTGAAATCTATAGTCTTATCGTTCGTCAAATTTGTTATATGTTTTTTTTAATACCCAGACCCTTTTTCTAAACTCTGACAAAAGATCACAGAAATACTGAAATTATCCAAATACTTATACCTTTCTATCGTATTTCTTTTTTTTGAGTGGGGTGAGGGGTGAGGAAGGGCGCTTAAGAACTTCGTTTTGTTCTTAGAATTCTGAATTAATCATTGAAAAGATCTACCTACATAAGTCTTGTTGCAGAATTTTCATTAGGTAAGAGTTGCATCAACTTATACATCATGTGAATATATTAAATTACTTTTGTAAAATACTAGATGGGAGCCATTGATATTTTCAGAGCATTTGCCTACATTTTAAACTTAAATCATTTACAACTATTCATTAATTTTCTATACGAATTAAAGAAGTCGTTGTTTCCATGGCAACTGTATCTTTCACTATTGCTTGTTTGTTTTATTGAACACATATATATCAGATCACGTGGGGATCATGGCAGGATTCGAACCCGCCCCCACCTACGTTCTCAAGCGATTAGCGGCGTGGTGTCTTATCCACTCAGCCACGGTGGGCCACTATTGCTTTATCTAATACCCAGATACTCATATTTAACCAGCTGCGCTTAGAATCATGCTCATAACAGACTACATTTATATGTAAGAGTGGTGACACATATGCAGAAGTCGTGTACTCATATTCAAGTTTTTGTCCAAAGTACAGTAACTCAGTTTTCATTAATAGACGTGGAAGATTTCGATTAAACTAACCAAAAAAGTTTAAAAACATTGGCTTTCTGATTTGATTTTATTCAAAATCGTCTTAACCAACCAAAGTTAATGTCCGGGATCCAGAGTGTTTACTGCAAACATAAAAAAGTTTTCAAAAATGCAGGCTTCTGATCTGATTGATCTCATCGCGCTAATAGCGTAAAATCTATCTTGATCCCGGCCTATTCAACATCCTTTAAATATTCGAGAAAGCCTTGACAAGTCAGGAAAATATCACACAAAGCAGGCAAAACAAAGAAGAAAAATCATTCATTGGCTCGTTCATATCCACGACCCAATGAATGATTTTGTTCCTTTGCTTTGCCTGCTTTGTGTGATGTTTTTGTGACGCGTGTCAAGACTTTCTCAAATATTTAAGGGGCGTTTGTTTATTTCACCCCCATGAAGCTATGAAAGGAGAGGAGCAGACATGTCCTCTCCCGTGTGAAAAACTACATATAAAAACCGAGTTCTTTCCCCCTCTTCTGCCCTTTTCTCTGTTGATTTTGACCGATAGCAGCCCATTTAGCAGTCTCCAGTGCAAGATGCAGCTATATATGGCGGACGCAAGGGGGAGGGTGTTAGCGTGACCAATGACATAATAGGCCAGTTCATGACGTTTAAAAGTCCCACGGAGTTGGATCATCTTTACACGATGATTAGTACAAAGCGGTGCGCCGATTTTTTTTTGTGTCCATTGCCGTGTACAGATAATCAACTCCGTGTGACGTGATGAGCTGGCCACACTTAGGAACAGCTTCAAATAACGTCATCTACTTCGAGGTAAACGAAAAAGGACAGGCTACCGCGGCGCTACAGCGTCTAGAATATGTAGTGTGGAAATCCAATAAGTCGATCACAGCGATATCTGCAGGATATTTCCCAAAACTTCAAGACAATTTGGTCTATACGCTGTAACATTTTTTTTAACGTTTTATTAACTTACATTTGACCTGACTGCTTGGCATCAAACCCGCTGTAATAATACGATGTTTACTTTGAAATTTGAAAATATATAGCAAATGTCGCTGCGATAATCTCCCTGGATTTCAGCGTCAGTGCACATTTAAGGGATACACTTTTTAGCGGTTCTTGGATAGCAAATTTCCACATTATGTATTCTAGACGCTGTAGCGGTGCATTACACATGTCTCTTTCTTCTTTAAAAAATATCCTGCAGATGTCGATGCAAATGACTGTTTGGAATTCAACATCGTTGTACATTTAAGGGATTCAATACTTCCGCGCGATTGAATATCCTCTATTCAAGAAAGCGGGTTGCCGTACTTTCGACAAAAGCTTGAAATGAGCATGCCTCCTGTGCATATATCAACACTCTTATGTATAAAGGCTCTCTGTTATGGTGTTGTTTCTGATACAGCGCCTAGAATACCTAGTGTGGAAATATGCTATCCAAACAGTTCTAAAAATTTGTATCCCTTAAATGTGCGACGATACTGCTAAAATTCCAAGTGTCGATCGCAGCAAGATCTGTGGGATTTTCGTATTACTATTATTACATTGTATAGACTAGCAATTTCTTGCAGTTGTAGAAAATATCCTGCAGATGTCGCTGCGATCTGCATATTACAGCAGTATCATTGCACATTTAAGGGATACAATATTTTAGCGCTTTTTTATGTATTACAGGGTTAGCCGATTTCAACACTGTATATTCTAGGCGCTATAGTTTCTGAGCGCTTTTGGTTAAATTTCGATATTCGTGTTTTAGAGTGAGCAATAGAGAAAAGTACTAAAACTATTGAAACAACAACTTCTTTAATATTGAAATGTATAGCAAAGGAGTTCAGAATCAATGCCTTAAATAGTTGCGAATACCCACTGTTGTTATGACATCAATACCCTTCCTGGATTTGGAAATGCAAAATTGTGTTCAACATAATTGGCCGCAATCTAGATAGATTTTTCGCTGTTAGCGAAACGAGATTCATTAATCAGAAGCTTGCACTTTTGCGAACTTTTCGCTGTTTGCAGCAATGCAGGCTATTGATTGGTGAATCTCGTTTCGCTAACAGCGAAAAATCCATCTGGATTCCAGCAAAATTTCTGTAAACATTGCACTTCATCCATGGCGCTAAGAAAATGACTCAAAACTTTTATGACATAGGCCGGGATCCAGAAGCAGCAAAATTCTCAAACATTCTGGCTTCTGATTGGTCAAACTCATTTCGCTAACAGCGAAAAATCTATCTGGATCTCGGTCATAGTTTTCTTCGATGAAATCAATGCAAAAGGATAATATAAAAAATTTCAAAAGACTTCTAAAATGATTTGGCGGGTTTATCGCTGTTTGGCATAATTTATAAACTTTAGAATTAATTAACAGTTTTTCGCTAATTAAGAATAGAAAATTTGTGTTTTTAAAGCTGAATTTTACAAAAGCACGTAGATTGAGTAAATATCTGTCCAAAAATGCAATCCTTACTTTTTTATGTCCATTATTTAAGTCTCTACCTTGATTGAACCATAGATTGTGACGAAGAAAATAAATCGGTCATTTTCAGTATCTCGACGTTATTTTAAAAAATCTATATCTCTGTTTATAATTAATTTCTGAGGATGCATTTGGTCTCAAATTGAAGATATTTTCCATTAGGTCCTTCTTGTTTTGTTTTATTTTTCTGCGATGATTGGTTCTTTTGATATGGGAAATTTTACGCTGGCATGTTTGGTTGATTTAACATGGAGAAGTTGTCATCAGTATAATAAGCAGTTACGGTGTCTTGCGTTTTATTCTTGGCGTTTGTTTGTTTGGCGAAGTTAGCTTTTTTTTTCAGCTTGGCTTGGCAGAACGACCGTCCTGCTTGATATATTAGAAAAGTGTAAATGGGTATACCATGAAAGTTCAAAGAGATATGGAACCTAAATAATATCAAATATAGCTATTCGTATAACTCTTTTTTAATAATATCCTAATCTGTTTATGATGAACTTTATTCGGTACTGACAATAAAAGCAGTGCATAGTTAAACTTCATTTGGCATTTCAGGAAACTAAATTCAGCGTAGTAATAACCTTTATTTCTACAATGTAGCTAAAACAAAACCTTTGTTTAAAGTTTAACTTTAGCATTGTGCTAAGCGTGCTTCGAATCGAGGTCTCAAAGTTGCAACGCCGCCTTGGTCAGTGCCGCGATTTTCCAGATAGGTGTTTAATAAACTTTTAAAGTCACCCGAGGCGTATTGAGAGATACAATCAATGCAAACTATCGCGAATCCCACAGTATTTATGCGATTCATTCTAATTAAATCTTTCGAGGGCGATGCTCTTAAAAAAGAGACACCTAATTTTAATTCCAAAACAGACAAACGGCACCAAGAATATTTAATTAAAATTTTCCTTTTATCATGTACGTGAAAATAAGCAAGTTCGCATTTTCTAATAAATTCGTGTATAAATTCTGGTGTCAGTTCATTATTTCATAAGTTTATAAATAGAATTACTCCGTGCCGGAAAGGATTAAGTGGTCGCAGGACTCTTAAAGCTTCAAAATTTAAGAAAATTTAATTTTTTTAGATGTTAAACTCCTATCTTTTATGAATATTTTGATATAATTGTTTCCTTGAAATTCCCATTAGAACAGAAGTTTTGGCTTTTAGAATTATACCCGCTCAATAGCTGAAGCGGCCTTTCCGAAACTTTAAAGTCATTATTTTCCAAATGGCATTTTTTGGGCATAACGCGCATGATAAATCAAAAACTTCTGAATATTTTTTCATGAAATTTTCAAAACATATATTTCATGCTAGTCTGTATAAACTGAACATAAAATTTCCTTTTTATTGTTCAAAAAAATATTTTTTTAGGTGATTTTACTGTTGAAATTTTCAAAATTTTGTATTAGCTAAATGCAACATTGCATTAAATATATAAAAATGCTTTAAATGCAAATTTATTTAAGTTCAGGGAAGTTCTGAAGTATAAGTAAGCCCCAAAATTTTCATTCTAGTTGCAATATTTATTTTGTAATCCTGCGCGTAAACTGTTATGCCAATTTTTTGTTCGACAAATGTCTAACAGTTTCGAGCCCCCTATAAATACTAATTCTGTATCTTGCAATTTTTTAAATACATGAAACGAAAGAACATACTTATATCTTTCATCCCAATTAAAATTATGTTTTAAAATCATATACATTTTAAGACATTAAATGTTGAAAATGGTCTTTTTTCCATTTTTTCCACTTTTTAGAGTCCCGAGACCCTTAAATTAGTATGTTTTTAGCAAATTGACGTTTATTGCTTTTATACTGTTACTGGACATTACATTACACATATATATCATTAAAAGTTGTTAACTAGGCATAGAGTACGCCGCCCCTGTCCTTGTGTATGTCCAAACTGACCGTACCTGTAAGGGTTGATATCTCGGCTAATTACCGATGATTTTTTTCGAAAATCATTATCAACAATGCTTTTATTCTCCTGCAACGATAGGTATATTCAGCGATACTCGACAATTTTTCTGAATGCCCGTAAATCGAAATTTGTGTATAACAGAAAAATGCTAATTACTCAAAAACTATGTGACCTAGGGTAATCGCTATAATTTTCCTGCAAGGTTTATATTAACGTCTACTACCTCTAATTTTTTCATAATTTTAGTTTCAGTAGATTCGGAAGTAGATGGGGGGGGGGGGACATATTTTTGCGCTACATTTTCAACAATATCTTTGAAAATATAATACCTAAAATTAAAAGGAACGTATTTTTGAGTTCAGCGTTACAAAAGCAGGATACACCACATGCTATACAAAGAAAAGATTTTTTTTTTCAAGTAGCATAATTAGCCCCTCTACCTTTTTACTAAATATATTTATGAATGTTTATTGATCTGAAAATATGTGGGTCAATGGTCTTTATTACTTCACCGAATTTGAGCTTTCCCCGCTCCATAGTTTACGAGTAAAATGGCTGTGACAGACAGACAGACGGACAGACACAGGAGTGATCTTATAATGGTTCCGTTTTTACTTTTTAAGTACGGAACCCTAAAAATTATATTAAATGCAATATTAGATATGTCTAAAAATCCATGCGCAGTCTTGTGTAATACACATTTGAAAATCGTAAAAAAAGTGGGGAAAAATATCAATTTTGAAAAAAGTAGTAAGGATTTAAAAAAATTCTAATTTTTAGTAACTTAAAAAAAATTAATTAAATATGCAGTTAATTTTTTTTCTTGAAAATGTACTTTTTGTTGAAAATTGAAATGCAGCGAGTTCTCCATTTGAACAATATTTTTAAAAATAAACAAAATTGTTGAAAAGGTTAAAGTGTCCCCTTAAGAAAACAAGATCTCTAACCCGGGCTTCCGGGGTTACAGAACATATACTCTCCGACGTACAGAACATTAGGTGAAAACAATTTTTAATTAAAAAAAATGTAATATAAATATTATGTATTATTTTATATTACTCACTAACAACACCAAAAAGCATTTTTACATGAAAAATATTGATTATGAATTAAATAAAGTTTTGAAAATTATTAAAAGCGAAGCTCTTCATTTTAGCCGCATACCGGGGGTTAATAGTCGAAAATATCGCCAAACATTTTACTATTTACAGGAGTTCTTTTATTCTAATTATTTCAGTGCTTAATTGCGTAGTTCGTATTCACATCTGTTAAATTTCTGCTTTATCTATGTTATTTCTTTTTACTTATTTCTTGATGAATTTTTAATTTTGTTATGGAATATTAGCCGGAGACAAACTATTGAATTATATACATTGTTTTATGTGCAACGGGTTAAACTGCTGTTTTGTTGCTGGATGCAATAGAGATAGATAAAAATTTCATATTTAAAAATTATTTTCAAAACAAACAATAAAAAAACCCAGTAAATGGTGATGCAATTTTCAAACAAATTGCATTTGAAAAACACCCCGAATTTCCCGGAGTAAAACTGAAATTGTGACAGGCTTAGTGATTAAAAAAGTTGTAGTAAAAGCGGCATTTATGGTCAGGCCATTCCCACTGTCAATATGACGTCAGCGTTACTTACGGACATACTTTTTCTTTATAACATAGACGTTCAACCAACTTCAAGTACCCACGATTTGAATTTTGAATCCTTAACGCTTTTCACCACTGTGCTATTATGATATAGATGTTTCAAATACTGTACTGAGCTACTGTGAAATATGGGTTGCGTAATACAATAACCGCACAACGCGATAATATGTTCATCTACGATGATCAGTACTCGAACAGGTAGTATACATGATACTCGACAAAGTCCTGTCCATGGCTATCAACTTCAGAACTGGGACAGAGATACTCATGAACGTGGTGCCTAGAGTGGTAGTCAGAACTATAAGAACAATTAAAATTAGACAGAATTTTTTTTATTTCTGAACTAAATAAAGTGAAATTTATTAATAAAATACTTTTTTATGCTAGAAATCATTGTAGAATGCAAAACATTGGAAAATGCAAAACATTGGAAAATGCAAAATATGAATGTTTTGCCATAATTAACAGAATATGTCATTGTAAAAATTGGACAAAATTATAAGAACAATTAATGGTTTTATCTGAAACACACTAATAATTAATAATCTCTCCCTTCTTCTCAATCACTTTTATCAGTCTTGACGTCATGGAGTTTGACAGTTCCTTAAGAACGTTCTTGAAACTTTTGACCAAGTTTTTTTCGATGGAGGACATGAGCTCTTCCTTGTTTTCATATTGTATACCATTTTTGTATACTTCGTGAGCCAGAACACCCCACAGATTTTCCATTGGATTCAGATCAGGGCTTCTGGCCGGCTAGCCAAGTAGTTTCACGAAATTAGCATCAAACCACGATTTTGAAGTTTGGGAAACATGTACTGAGGCATTGTCCTGCTGGAAAAAATAGTCTCCACTCGTTATTAACGGTGCTTCCGGTAAAAGATTATCGTCCAATACATCAACATAACTCTCAGAATTTATTCTACCCTGCACAAAAACTATTGGAGTAGTTCCACCAGTTGCGAAACTTCCCCAGACCATTACTGAGCCACCTCCAAATGCACGCTTTCAGAAAATTTCTTTTTCTCTACGGAGATTATACCTGAAGTGGAGAAAACCATCTGGTCCATCCAAATTAAACTTTTTTTCATCGGAAAAGGCAACATGATCCCACTTTTTCTCATAGTAATGCATTTTTTGGCAAACTCCATCCTCAGTTTCTTATGAACTTTTGTAAGAGGCGGTCGTGACATATGTTCACCATAGAGAACCTTTTTTTCTTTTTGTAAAACACGTCGAACAGTTCGAGCACTGTATTCTAAGTTCAATTCACGTTTTATTTCTGTTGACATTTGTTTTTTGGAGCAAGCTCGCCTTATTATCGTTCTTTTCTCCCTTACAGAAACAGAAGATGGTTTACCTGTATGTCTTTGCCATCCATATTTACCGGGATTTTTAAGGTAATTGTAAATAATCGTTCTTGATCCATTAAGCTTTGTCGCAATTTGGCGTACAGAAAGACCTGAACTTTTAAATGCATCCACTTTCCCTTTCTCAAACTCCGAAAGCTTTGTACCTAGCGGCATGGCTGAAAAACAGAATATGACGATCCCAAACGCTTACTTCCCATTTATATCGTCCGAGAGTTCCATGTGCAGAGCAAAAACATGCGAATTTTATTTTTTAGAACACACAAATACAGTTGTTCTTATAATTTTGTCATTATCATATGGCTGCATAAATCCATAATACATTTTATGAATATGAATTTTCCACATATTTCCATAAAAACTTATAAAAATATTCTTCATTTTTCATTGTTTTCCAGTCATTAAATATACACAAGTTTCCGGCAAATGTAGCCAAGATTCGACGACCTTTCCCTTGTCCTTATAATTTTGACCACAACTGTAGGTACAGTAAAGTGACTATGCTCTATGCGACGAGATTGCTTGCAGTGACACTTACTGGTAAAGAGCGCAGTTAGTGCTACTCTCTCGACAAAGTACGACGTACGAGAAAAAAAAAAAGGTATGTTTCAAAACTGTACACTATCAGAAAAACTCGTCTATAGACACTAAATTATTCATCATTTTTAAACAAATAATTTCCGTACTCCTAGAAAACACGTTTTTTCCGTGAATTCTTCCCGAAAGTCTGAAAAGAGGGAGAAATTCCGTTCATTCCTACCACGCATGCGTATTGGCTCTATTAATACTAAAGTCCGAATTCCTTTTAAAAACAAAAAACCAAAAATACTATAAATTAAGATTTTTAATTTAATTAAAAAACCCCCAAAAAACCTTAAACCAACGACAAAGAAAAGAAACGTTTTCGAATTTAAAAATAAATAACAATTAATTTTCTCATTCGTTTAAAAGTATTCACAATATATTTTTAAAAGTTATAAAAAAATATTCGCATTTAAAATATATTTTAAGTGAACACATTTAAAATTGATATTGTAATTAAAATATTAAATACGAAAAAAATCGATTTCACTTTGATTGAAAAAAGTTAAAAAATATAATACTCATATTTTATGTATAGTAATATACATAAAAATATTTATAATTCATATTTTATCCTATTTTAGTACTAAAGAATTAAAACCCCAGATAGATTTGTCTGGCCCCATAAGCTGCAAACCAGTCTTCCCTCCAAGCCCCCCCACCCCTTTTCAAGGTAGGTGCCACCTTTCACATCTAAAACGAAAATAAATGTGTTAATATAGCAGCTACGGTTCTGAAATTGCGCATATTGGCATATAAGACATTATGCTTCACTATTCCACATCAATCATCGCAGTACAGATATTTTATACACACTCGGGACAATAATTTTTTGAACGACCCTCGTAAATAAATTAGTTCTTGTATGTAAAGATGGAATTTTTTAATCGAATTTTCACTCTCTTTTCCTAACATGCTAGAATTATTAAAATTATGTTCACAGGTGTGTTTCCGATGGCATTATAAAATTTTAACATTTTTAGAATTATAAATTAATAAATCGATAGAGTCAAAGCACTGTACTAAATACTAGTGTCGTGAAGGAAATTTTCACCTTGTTATTAATAAACAATATAACATACTTATAACTACTTAAAAGGTTACCTTTTAAGTAGTTATAAGTATGTTATATTGTTTATTAATAAATCGATTTTAAAACATTTTCCATTAGGAAGGCGTAGGTGATAAATCGTTAAATATTCTGTATGGTTACAACCTGTGGTGGGATTCAGCCGGTTCGCACCGGTTCGGTAGAACCGATTGTTAATTTGTTTTGAGTTCGGCGAACCGGTTGTTAAATGAAACTTGCATTCACATAATTTACTTTCTGTAAATGTTTATCTGCACAATGGCGTTTTCTAAACATAACAGTGTGACATGTTCTGATTTGTTTTATTTAATAAAATGTTTCATTTGCAAAAAAAATATATTTTTCTTCATGAGTCCTGTAAGAAGCAAATTTAACTTAAAAAAATGAAATTTTGAAGAATTTCGGGATCTAAATCGGGCAGCCTATAGGCTAACTCTAGTTATATAGCATACCTATTCAACAGTACAATAATTAATTATATTCGAATAAAAGGTACTTTGCTTTGGCTGCTTCTTTTGAAAATATACGGAATGTTCCCTGGTATCACTGATCAACAGATCAATCGTTAAATTTAGTGGTGTACTTCCAACTGCATTTTTTTTTTAAATATTGTTTTTTATATCTTAGAAGTCATTTAAATCAAAGTAGTTAATTTCGTAAATGAAACAAATTTTAAATTTTTATAAGATCCCCGAATCCTATAAGTTATATTTAGAAAAACATTATCCATCCTCTAACAATGAAAAAAAAAATATGTTCTAAACTTGCCGAGT
Organism: Maratus speciosus; assembly: GCA_963932465.1. Classification (NCBI taxonomy): domain Eukaryota; kingdom Metazoa; phylum Arthropoda; class Arachnida; order Araneae; family Salticidae; genus Maratus; species Maratus speciosus. The sequence goes on along the minus strand of OZ010792.1, from coordinate 519,568,054 downwards.
ACGATACTTTGTATTTTACGAAATTCCAGCGTTGTTTGGCCTGTTTTTTGTACCAAGAAATGGTAAAAATTCCTAAAATTTTAAATGTCATACCTCAAAATGTCGTGCAAAAATTTGCCTCACTTCCTGTAACATAGATAATGTTTTCTGAATATGTTGTGAGATACAAAGGACCAAATAAAAATTTAAATTTGGTAAATTTTTTCTAAAGTAAAAACGATTTCTAAGATGGTGCGGAACAGCATTTGAAATAGTTTTGAAATTAGAAGTATTCTAAATTTAACAATTTAGGAATTAGCTCTTGGTCAGCGATGAGAAGTGACGCCCTAGATATTTAAAACTGACATTTCCTTGATGATTGTATATTTTAAATGAAATTGTTCGTCTTTCAAAAGTACTGCTAACAAAAAGTATAAGCATTATAAAGGATAAAAACATACGATAAGATTTATTAAAACGTTTAAAATGCTTCGGAAGAAAAAAGTCCTTACAAAAGAAAGACGGTGAGAGTTTTATTACTTCAGAAAATTTACAAATTATCAAACTTGTAGAAGATCATAAATGTTTTGTAGTCAATTTGAATATATAGGAATGAATTACACACCCCCCTCCTCGTCAAATTACTGAGATATTGGAGAAGTAATACTTCCACAAAAGCAGCTAAAGAACTATTATTTATATTTAATGCACTTACCGGGTGTCCCAAAAAGGACTGACTGATTTTAAAATTCAATAACTTGCAATCGGTGACAGATATTAAAAAAATTCTTGCAGGAGGGTTATGCATAAGGTCAAAAGTTTTATTACAGTGATTTTCAATTTTAGTTCGATTTACAAAAAATAGATGGCGCTGTAAGCAATAGTCGCTAAATACAGACTCGATTTTTGGTCCTTTATCTTGTTCCATGCAGAAAAAGGAGATGGAAATGTATTATCCGGGCCACGAAGTACCAAAAATCGAGCCTGAATTTAGCGACTATTGCTTACAGCGCCATCTATTGTTTGTAAATCGAACTAAAATTGAAAATCACTGTAATAAAACTTTTGACCTTATGCATAACCCTCCTGCAAGAATGTTTTTATTATCTGTCACCGTTTGCAAGTTATTGAATTTTAAAATCAGTCAGTCCTTTGTGGGACACCCGGTATATTAATATTGATGATTATAGACGATTTTTCTTTATTATATTTTAAATATTTTTCTAAAACTATAGTTTTTAAAAATATTCAAAAGGCTAAAAATATTCTCACAACAATTGCTGCAAGTGTAGCAGAAATGGAAAAGGACTTTTCAAAGATAAACATAACATGGTCAGAGAAGACAAGTCGAGTAACTATTTCTAATGTATCAAACATAAGGACGATTAGTCTAATTGGCCTACCTCTAAAAAAAAAATGGGTTCCTACTGTTATAGTGAAGGTACGTTAAAAAAGACGCACACATCCGATAATGTTCGAGTAAAGACAAAAAAAAAAAAAAAAAAAACCTCATAGTGAGGGCATTTATCAAGAAGCTAATAATATGCAAATATCTCAAAAATTATTTTCTGTGCTTTTTTTATATTTTTTCTACATCAGTTATTGTTTTATTTAAGTATTATAACTAATATGAAATAATATACTACCTTTAAGGACATCTTTTAAAAACTTTTCAACACCATAAATATAAAATTAATTTTAGTACAGGATACCAAAATAATTTGAATTTAATTTTGCTGATTTCAATCTTAAAACGTATAGTGTGCTGAAGCATTTCATCGGCAATTGTTATCCATGGGCAGTTATTGTAATGAAAGGTTTTAAAAGATGTTGCATGTTTTTATATCTTCTGCGCGTGCGCATTATTGTTATTACAAAAATAAATTTAAAGTCATTTGGGTTTATTTATAAAAGACGACAATAACGAATACCTCGGTGAAATTTGTAACATTGGTGGCAAAACCTAGCATAAAACACGCATTCAAAAAATCTAGAAATAAAGCACATACCACACACAAGAGCCGATTTATTGAGATTAAGTTTTAAAAAGTTACAAACATTTGCCACAAAAGCAAGGATGTAAATAGGAATGTTTGATTTTCAGCGAGTTAGTATTCTCGTGAGATTAGAGACTTAAGCAATATCTCTAGCTCTTCCGATACAGTTAGTTTTTTTTTTTTTTTTTTTTTTTTTTTTTTTTTTTTTTTTTAAAATCTGTTAGCTGTTTTAAATGATGGACATGAGTTAATTCTTAAACTTAAATTTCTGCTATTTTTCTGTTGTCCTTATTGCATTATACAGTTTTGATGAACTTTCTGATAGAAACCTTGATGAGGATTTCATGATCGCCAAATATTTATTAAAGAAATGATGTCCTTTTATAGGCAAACATGTTTCAGAAATCTTTCTTTACACTATACCAAAAGCAGGGGTGATTCTGAGTAAAAACAAAAAAAATCTGAAATTCACTGCAAATTTTCTGGAAAGCTACAGCAGAGGTTGGATGGGGGGGGGGGATCACCTTCCGGCACTAACTATGTATTTTTTCAGCGTCCCTTTGACGAAATTCGCGTTTTTTCGCGATCTTTTGACGAAATTTGCGTTTTTTTCGCGATCTTTTGACGAAATTTGCGGGTTTTTTTCGCGCTCTTTTGACGAATTTTTCGTTTTTTTCGCGCTCTTTTGATGCATTTTGCGGGGTTTTTTCACGCTCTTTTGACCAATTTTGGGTTTTTTAGCGATCTTTTAACGAAATTTGTGGTTTTCGCGATCTTATGAAGAAATTTGCGGGTTTTTTGCGATCTTTTGACGAAATTTGTGGGGGTTTTTCTCGCTCTTTTGACGAAATTTGTAGTTTTTCACGATTTTTGGACGAAATTTGTAATTTTTTTCGTGATTCTTGGAAGAAATTTGCGTTTTTTCCGCGATTCTTTGACAAAATTTGCGTTCTTCCGCGATCTTTTGACGAAATTGTCAATTTTTCTGCAAACGATTGTCAAAATTAGTTTTTTCAGCGACAATTTGTCGAAATACGCGATATTTTTAAAGTCCGAATTTTCGGATTGGTGACCGATTTTTTTAAATTTTCCGAAATGAATGCCTTAAATTTTCGGAAAATTCGAAACAGAATCACCCCTAACCAAAAGATCAAAGATTTTTAACAATATTCTCATAATGTTGCAAAGTATTTCATAATCTGTGCTTGATTCATCTTTAAACTAACGTGTTTATAACTCAAAAATCATTCGAGCAGCGAGCCGATTGTTAAATTATTTGAGTCCCACCACTGGTTACAACTTTATACAAGCTACAGTAACAAAGGAGCTAATTATATGCTAAACCACGCCCGCTAAAATAGGCCAAATGGCTGTGAAATTGCTACAATGAAATATTTTGAACACTAAAAAGCATAAAAAGATATACAGAATGGAATATTAAAAAAGAACCCTTTATCAATTAATAGTTTAATATTAATAAATTAAGATAATACGCTGATAAAATAATTTAAAAGTCCTGAATAGATCGTTAAAATGTTCCTTTTTTTCACTGTTGCCATATCTTTAAAAAAAGAAACAAAGAAAATATTATATATGTGGGAACAAAAGATAAAGTGTGGAACAATAAAAGACTCAGTGGTTCAATGAACGTGATATCTCAAGACAGACTCGTAAAACGGGAAGTGAAAAGAGGAGAGTGAGAGGAGGTGGTTCAATAGATTTCAGTCATAGTTGGGGTTGGGGATTTTTTAAAGCAAGGCTCAGGGAAGCTTTTGCGGTAATTATTGTTTAGTTGTACAACGTTATTTGAATGTTAAGTTGTATGGTGATGATCTAGTAAACCTTTTTTATACATATTCACAGTTTGAAGAATATCAATTTTGATTAAGCAATAAAGTATTTACCTTAATCTCACATATATATATATATATATATATTAATAAATTCACTAGATAACTCGCTCTACAAAGAGTTAATTAAGACGTAGATTTGTTCATAATCGAGAACGTCACATTAACACAACAGAATTTTTTTTTTGAAAGAACATACATTGCAGTTATGAAATTAGGGCGATTTTTAAGATAAACATTAGATGGTATAAAAGAGTATTTTATTAAACTATTTTTACTTTTATGACTGTCTTTTCAACGATTTATGGGCGCGAATGCACAGAGCTCCGTTATTATGATTTTTATGATATTGCATTTTTATTCATTTTACCCGGAAGGCCCTAGAGATTAACACTAGAGATGAGACGGGCTCTGCCCCAGCCCGAGACGGGGTCGATTTTTATACCAGCCTTCGGGATCGGACGGGATCGGGCTCATTCTTTCTGAAATTGAGAAATTTATTTATTCTCGTATAGAAAAAGTAAAAATAACTTTATCCCCCCTTAAAAATTACTTATTCTATTTCAAGTCATTTTAATGCTATTATGATCCGAATGAAGGAGAACGAAAATGTATGATATTTTGAGATTTATGTCTGGCTTTGACGCTATTATGTGCGAATCATAATCGCTCATTAAATGAAAATAACGTTAGTGATTCTATCCAATTTACATCGGGAACTCTGCTCATATTGTGGTTCTGCTCTTCAGATTCACGAAGTCACTTTTATTCGAAAGTAGATATAATTAGAATGTATTGTTATTCCGCTAGAAAGGTATCGAGCAGTGTTTCCTCTTTTCCTATGAAAACACCGATAGTCAAATTTTAAATTTAAGCTGATTTTCAAAGAGAATTACGAACGATTGTTTTGAAGAAGCAATTTATAGGAAATAGAAAAACGTTGTTTGATTATTCGTCATATAAATAGTGATTTCTATAAATTTCATTCATTTGTTTATTAAACGCACTTCGAAATGTACCCACCAGATTGACTTGTTGTCGGAAATAAACGGTCAAGTGCGAGTGCGTTCGCGCACAGCGGGTTCCGTACAATAATATATGAATTTGTAATTGTATTATTAAAAAACCGCTGTTAAAAGAATGCTAAGACTATAAAAAACTATACAACGTAGGGTTGGGTATAACTGTATATACTAGAAAAGTATAAATGGGTATACCATGAAAGTTAAAAGAGATATGAAACCGAAATAATATCAAATATAACTATTCTGCATAACTCTTTTTTTAATCTTATCCTAATCTGTTTAAAATGAACTTAATTCGGTGCTGACAATAAAAGTAGTGCATATTTAAATTTCATTTGGCATTTCATAAACCTAAATTCAGCGTAGTAATAATCTTTTCTTTTTACACTGTACCTAAAGCAAAACCCTTGCTCAAAATTTAAACTAACTATTGTGCTAAGCGCGCTTCGGAAGGACGTCGCAAAGTTGAAACGCCGCCGCCTTGGACCGTGCCGCGTTTTTCCATATAGGTTTTAGTTAACCTTTAAAGACACTATAGGTGTATTGAGAGATCCATTCAATACAAACTAGTCTCGAAATATCTAATTACCGACGATTTTTTCCGAAATTCATGATCAACATTGCTTTTATACTTCTGCTACGATAGGTACCTCCAGCGCTGCTCAACATTTTTGATGAATGCCCGTAAATCGAAATTTGCGTGTAACGGAAAAATGCGATTTTTTTCAAAAACAATGTGACCTAGGGTAATCGCTATAATTTTCCTGTAAGGTTTAAATTTACGTCTACCACCTCTAATTTTTTCATAATTTTAGTTTCAGTAGATTCGGAATTAGATGGAAGGGAACATATTTTTGCACTACATTTTCGACCATAACTTTGAAGATATAATATCTAAAATTAAATGAAATATATTTTTGAGTTCAGCGTTACGAAAGCTTTCACACGATACCCCACACGATATACAAAGAATTTTTTTTTTCAAGTAACTTAATTAGCCTCTCTACATTTTTCCTAAATATATTTATGAATATTTATTAACCTGTAAATATGCGGGTTAAGTCTTTATTACTTTCCCAATTTGAACTTTCCACGTTCCATAGTTTACGAATAAAAAGGGCTGTGACAGAAAGACAGACACAGGAGTGATCTTATAATGGTTCCGTTTTTACTTTTTAAGTACGGAACCCTAAAAAATATCAGAATCCTTTTCAGGAAGCATATTTTTATTTGATACTAAACTTTTGATAGTATTGAATGTATCTTTCATAAGATTAATTATGTGCTAGGGATTAATAGTTATTTTCATGTAAGAAGTTGTTAAAAAATGAGATATCAGATCTAGAACAACTTTTAAATATTACGCAATTTCATTATTTATTTATTTATTTTTTATTGTATACTTTCGGCATTGGGCTCGGGCGGGCTCGGGTTCTGATGAGAGAAAAAAAACTTTGGGCTCGGGCGAGCCAGTGCTTCGAAAAGTGAGCCCGAACTCATCTCTAGTTAACCCTTAATTGGAAAGGTGGGGTGTTTTGCACCCCACAGAAATTTGAATTCTGAAATATTGCCAATTTTACAATACTAGATGGGCTGTACACTTACATATGTATGTACACTTACACTACTTTTTCAGTTGTTTTTATACAAGTAAATAATTCAAAATTCACAGGAAATTTTCTTGTTTTAATTCAGTGCACCTGAAATCAAATTTTGGGGTTACATACACCCCACCCCACCTCACCACTTACGTAAAAAAAACCCTCACCACTTAAGGGTTAACACGGTAAAAGCCGGATGATTCTGTAAGAAAAACAAACTACAGTATAACCTCTTTTATCCGAAACTCTTTTAACCGAAACTCTCGGTTAATCGAAATCCACTTTTAAAGCTTTTTTTTTTAACCATCATATTTTTTGCGAGTGCAAGCGGTCCTTTCCGAACTACGAGTACATATAAATATTTTCGATCCCTTTTCTTAAAGTTTCTTTGAATTTAACTTGAAATTTAACTCCCGTAAGCTGCGGCGTGGAACAAAAAGAAAAAAACCTGAACAAATTAGCAATTCTGAAGTTTTTGAATGTTTTGCAAAAGTTTTGGCATGGCTGGAACAGTAGGAAGAGTATGATACAGGTGAATTAATGATATTAAAAAACTCAATGATAGAGCTTCAAAGCAAAGGCAATCGAAACTGCGACAAACAACACATTTTTTCAAACCCGTGTGATATATGTAAAAGTTACTTAATTTCAAAATTAAAATTCAGGTAATTTATTCTTGTTTCTATTTTGCTATTGCTTTATTTTTATTAAGCACTTGTTACCACAATAAGAAACATTGCATATATTTATCCTTAATCTTAAAATTGACGCATTCTCGATTATTCGAAAATTCCGATTTTCCGAAAGATGATTGGTCCCAATTACTTCGGATAATCGAGGTTCTACTGTAATTTAATAAGAAATATCTTCGTACTTACATGGCATCAATTCGAATGTTAACCTGAAACCAAACGTGTTTTCAGTTTCATCTTTATGGAAATGAACGAACACTTGGTTAGCATTTGTCATGATAGGTCTTGGTAGAGTATTGCCGCAATAACGGCCAATCACGGGACCATCATTCACATATTCTCGCACCTGAAAAGGGAAAAAGAAGAAGAAGAAAAAACAATTCGATGTAAGTTAATTAGTGGCATGAAACAAGCAATAAATATTTAAAAAAAATGATGTTATGTAGACTTATGTAGATATAGTAGACTCTCGATTAACCGGGGTGGTCGGGAAATGCCTCGTCCCGGATAATCAAATTTGTATAAATTTTGATGAAATATTTTGGAAAAAGGATAGAAAATGTCAAATTATTATACAATAGGACATTAATAATTTAGTTAATACAAAAGAAAGAGAATGAACATAAATTTTAATGTTATTTAGATTACAATTAGTACAATATGAAAAAAAAAATAGAAACGTGGTTCATCTCCCTTTTTTGCGAAGAATGAAATGATAAAAGTTTCGTTTTTCATTTATTCTTCGACGAATTTTACTACGCAAAAAAAAACATAATTTTTTCAGCACGTGTGCTTTCACCTTCTTGCTCCAAGTAATTACGTAATGCCTCACTGTGTACTAATGCGTCATCGTAACTTAATTTTTGATGAGTTACAATATTTTGTTCAGAACTTTCAGGACATTCTTTGAAATTCCTTCTTGCTTCTGAACCACAAGCGACACGCAACAAAATGGCATCGTCACTTAAAACTACGTAACATTCCAATTTCGAATCTTTGTTAATCCATTGTTCGCTTCTTCTTCGTCCACCATTTCAGAACAGTTTTAACTTTCTAAATCTTCTAAGATTTTACCCTGTGTATCAGTACTATTATCGTCTTCTGTAGGAATTTCATTTTCTTCATCCGATAAAATTCCCCTCCATGATTTATTAACCGTGGTGTTTTTTACTAATTTCCATGCAGCATCAACATAATAAATTGCATCCAAAAGTACGAGATTTTTACCGTCTCGGTTAATCTGCAACCTGGACAATCCGATCCCGGTTAATAGAGCGTCTACTGTACTAATATTATAAAGAAACTAGGGAGCTCTGCCCCCTGCAAGTTACGCTAGCCAACCCCCGTTCAGACACCGCAGAATCTAAAAACACGCTAATCTGATGGAGTTTAAAAATATTAGAGAAGATTGAATTATACTAAAAAGAGCTGTGCAGATCTCCCTGTAAACGGGTTTCCATTCAATTCCCTTTGATTGCAAAAATTTAAGGGCGAATCAGTTGCTGTTAAGACATCCAATGGTTGTTTTTGTTTTTGATTAAAGAGGATCAGTTAAACATTTGAAAAGAAGCTAAAATAAAATAAATTAAGTATGCAGAGTCTTTGTCTCCCGGTATTTTAAAACAGTCTCCATAACAATAGCCTAAGTCATGTGACTATCATCAGATCACTTCGCTTTTTATACTCTAGGTGCCATTTTGGTACTTTAGTGTTAGGCAGGCACAGGTGATAAGTCGCCAAATATTATTCTATCGCCATCATTTCATCTATATTATAATAGTTCAAATCATCAACTGCCATAAACAAATACGGTCTGAACCCTTCGCCGTTCATATGAAAGTTTGGCACAGATGTCATATATGCCTAGGGATTACAATCCCGAGACTAATTTCCAATCCCGGGATTTCGGGATTGCTTAGATTCAATCCCGGGATCCCGGGATAATCCCGGGATTAGGAAAATTAGAATTTCTGTAATATCATCAATTTTTACAATAACTAAATATCATAATAATATAGAAAAGACAAAGCAAAATTACAGCCTAATTTACATATGAAAATATACCAAATTAAAAAAATTAACTTCAATTAATTATCAAAACTTATAGGATAAATTAGAACAATTGAAAATTAAAAGAAATACGCTGTTGATGTTTGAAAATGCAACAAAAAACATGAAATGTCTATGCTTCATCTTCTAGATAATTTCTTTTATTTCCTGTTAAACAAGTTTTTGAATAGTTTAATATTTACAATATTAAAAACTAATTAATATCACGAATTAAATTATGAATTATTCTCATACCCACGTAATTAAAGTTTATAATTCTAGGATATTGCAAATGCAAGGTTTTCCCTAGCATGAAGATTTTTTTCTTGAAATAAAATAACTTAGCACACACACACATAGAATAAAATAATACATAGATGTATAGTTTAAATTTCTAAATAGCAATAGCTGTTAAAATTCGAAAACGTTGCATAATATAAAAAATTATTACGTACCTCGTGAAAAAAAAAAGATTATTTTGAATAGTTCACTGTTTCCTAACTAATCCGTATTCCTTTGAAAATATGTTCTAAGAAATATGACGGATCTAAAGTTTCATCTCTAAGTCCCAGTTGTCTCTGTTAGCCTTTCAATGCACTTTTTTGCTGTAAAAGATCCATATATGCGCACAAGGCCTAAATTCCTGAATTTGCTCAAATTTAAATTTCTTGAATTTTCATTAATATTCATAAATCGCTTGCTTGCAGTAAATGTCCATTCGTCAAAAGTCAAACTAAATTTTTTTCCAGAATTTTTAAAAGTTTGTATTTCACTTGTAATTAACTCTTCACTACACGATTTCGAATTGATACTACAGATTTTGGCAAATCATTATAGCCTTTAGCTATCAGTAAGTTTCTTAAATCAGTTGAAGTTAAATGAAAAACAGTCTTTAGCTGTCATTCGCAATAAAATTAAATCCAGTGATTCCTTATCACTACTAAAATAATGTTCTATTTTCCGCTTTTTAGAAAGCAAGGCATGTTCTACACTGTTAAAAATTTGCAGCATTCTGGCAGGTCATTTGACCGTTTTTTCCGAAAACGGTTAAAACAACTGTAAGTTAACACTATTCTGACCATATTATTGGCCAATTTATGGTCAGAATATAGTTAAATTATGGTTATGAAACCGTTTTTTCAAAAAACGGTCGAATGACCTGCCAGAATGCTGCAAAATTTTTAACAGTGTATGCAATCTTGACGTGTCGAAGGAAGAGATGATGTATTAAATTCTTTCTAAACTTTAGTACCATGTTTCGTCGATAAATGTGCATGCAACCCTTAGTCGATGCACCTAACGTTTTAAGCACTTGGCTACATCTTTTACGTTTAGCGATTTTTTCATCTTTTGACCTTAAATAGCAGTGCCATACTGAAGATGTATCATTATCTTTCCTATGAGCTACAAAATCATTTTCATTAGACATCTTTAAAGCAAAGTAAGTATAAACGCCCGAAAAGCAAAGAAGTTAGCACATAATAATGACTATGAAGCTCAAATGCGACGCTTATCAGTAAACTCTAATTCGAAATTTTGTGATTCCCAGTTGCTGAAACGACCGGCTTTCTAAACGCGGCGAAATCGAAATAAACAAATGATTTCATTGTTCCCGAATAATAGCCGAGCGGGTTACATCTGTTTGCAAGTCAAAAGGTTTTCATGTTAAACGATTTAATCGCTTTGAAATATGTAAAAAATACTTGTAATATGCATATTTTTTCAAGGATATATAAATTTCATAAAAATTAATTCTTTTTCTTTCCAAAAGAGAAAGTCTATAAATATATTTTTTTTAATTTCAGCTCAATATTGTTCCATTTAAAAAAAAGGACAATCCCGAAAATCCTGGGATTTGGCAGACAAGATCCCGGGATTTTCGGGATTAAAAAGGATGTGGGATCCCGGGATCTCGGGATACGGGATCCCGGGATTGTAATCCCTATATATGCCCCATATTGGCGCGATTTTTCAACGACGCCAATTTGGAAAACGCATCAACAGCATAAACAACAACATCCGGCTTACCATATCAAGAAAATAACGATACTTTGGCGCCAGTTAAGTGCCGTTCTTTATATGACATTGGCGTCAGAAAAAAATCGCGCCAATATGGGACCGTAAGTTTTCCATTTTGATTAAAAAAACAAAATTTTTTTCGAATAAAACTACATAAAATTTGCCATGGTTGCAAAGAATTCTTGATACTGTTACGCTAGCCGGATGCAAATCTCGTCAATAGCTTTTTTTCAACTCGCCAGTTAGCATTTTTTGTTTTTTCGAGTGGTAATATTTGGCCAGATGTCATATACGCACAGCAGGTTTGGCGTGATTTTCTTTTTGATTTTTACGAAAATTTGGCGAAAACCTCGTTCTCAAATACCAGCTACATATGCATTTTTGGTATTATTCAGTTATCCGTCGACCAAAACTCTATCGCCAAACTATAAGATTAAATGCCAATAATGGTTGATTGTAAATGTCACATTCACTTGACTTTAAGCAAGTTACGCGTGTTTACGTTATCAAGTGATTTTTATTTCGACTTTTTATTTGTATATTTATTAATGTTATACTAATTTATTTGTTCTTTCGTTATTTAAAATAAAAATGTCAATTTGTATAATTTGGCGATTTATATAATTTGGCGAAATTGGTCGACGGAATAACTAAGTAGTACCGTATTTTTTAATTATTTTCTATTATTTTCTAAAGGAAATATAAGAAAAAAAAATAATAATTATAGAACAAAATGGTTTATATAATTTATAAAAAGAAATAAACATTTATTATCAAATAAACAACAATAGCCGGGTTACCATGTCAACCTTTTCTGAAATATGAAAAAAAAAAATATCTGTTTGATTAAAATTTGAGTTGCCATCATTAGAAAAATGTATATAAAATTAGAAAAAAAAATTTATATTTCGGAAACTTATTCGAATTTAAAAACTCTAATACCAGTTTTGACATCTGCGGGTCAATGCTGATTTTTGGGTTAATTTCATCGCAAAGTATTCCATATTTTAGGAGAAATCGCTTGAAACATAATCAGTTGTTTAATCAGTCGATTCATATATCCGTTTCATAAATTCGTTTCAAATATCCGTTTCATAAATTCGTTTCATATATCCGTCTCATAAATTCGTTTCATTAGGATTTTATATATATAGGGTAGATAACGTTTGTTTGTAGGGTGTTATCTCTGGAACTAACAAAATGATTTGAAAAGTAATGGTGGCAAATTGAGGGTGAAAGTCTCTGATCCAACATTGTCTATATTTTATGTCGGTATCGCTACTCCCAAGGAGGGGGGGGGGGGGGGGGGCGTGCAGGAGCGACAAACGTTTTAGAATTACGATTTTTGCGATACTGAATTGGCAAGAAACTTGTAATTTTGAATGGTAGGTATATACTTAAAGATGTTAAATACTCTCTAAGAATGGTTTCTAAATTTAAAAGGGTGAAATGAGCAAAGAGTGAAATGGGCTAAAAACGTTCTAAATTACGATTTCTGTTGAATTGTTAAGGAACTTAAACTTGAACTTTGACATGGGTGCTACTTTTAAGACGCTAATGCACACAACTAAACAGTTTTCCCTCTATTCTACAAAACAGTAACTAACGCCCTGCCACCGCCGCCGTCGTAAGTGAATTTTTTGTGACCGGGGGTCTTTCTTCGGTAATATTAAGAAAACTATTGCATACAAAAATATGTAAATTGGTGGTATTATAGAGAAATGTTTGATAAACACGCTGAAGCGGACGGTTTTTAAAACGAAGAATTATTTTACGAGATATTTAATGTTAAAGTCGGTCAAAATCATTCCATTAAAAAAGTTTTATAGGAGCAAAAACTATACATAGAAATTTAATAATTTTTTTCCAAAGCTCGCGGTGTGCAGACTGAATTTATTTTAATAGACTCATTTTCTGAGGGCTTTTTTAAATTTTAAATTCAAAATTTTAGCATTTTGAGAGAGATTTTTTACATATTTTAGAAAAGGTTATTATTTTAAATTGTTGCCAATTGTTAAAATAGGGCAAATAATAATATTTCCTTTAAATTAAAAATTTATTTGCACGCGAATAATATAAACGGACAAAAACTTTCCAATTAGGATTAAATGGTTATGTGTTAAAAGCAGGAAAATATTGAAAATTACGTCATAAAAATAGTATTTACACATGAATATTAAATAAGAACGAAAACTTCAAATAACGAATTCATTAATATGTGTTAAAAGTAGTAAATGGGTTAAATTACGTCCTATTTAAAATGGCTAAATAATAACATTGCCACACAGTTTAAATTAAAAAAAATATTTACACGAGATATTTATTTCATATTTCGAGATGATCTTTTTAACTATTTTTGCCAATTCTAAGACAGCGCAAATAATAATATTTCCTTTCTAACAATAAAAATATTTTCTCGAGACTGTTAAGAGATTTTTTTTTTTAACCATTTGGAAAGATGGTTATTGTCTTCGTCAGGGTAGGAAATCAAAAGCATATCTGAAGCTTTTTATTGGCTTAATCTGCATTTTATTCGTTTTCTGATTGGTCTATACACTAACCTTTAGTTTCAACAGAGATGGGTACTTCTGTTGCCACTATGACAAAAAAGTAATAAAAACTACAAAAAAAAAATTAATAACTCAGAAACAAATTGAGATGCAGCTTTCAAACAAATTGCATTTAAAAGTACATTTTTTTCTCTATACGACGGTGTAAAAAGTAATATTGTGGGATGTTTAGAAGTTTAAGAATGAAATTTCATTTAAAATGGGCCGTCAGATTTCTTGGAAATCTGACAATGGAAAAGCCTTTTCCCGAACAGCCAATGAAATGCTTGGATAATACGTAAGTTTCAGGTGGATAATACGTAAGTTTCATGAAATCTGACGGGTCGCAGGCGATTTTTGTCGCTTGCAATTTTTACGTGTAATAACACTATTAATGTTTAATTCATGGCGTACGTAATCTATGATCACAACTCCGTGCGATTTTCTATGTCTTAAATTTTATTCTTTGAAAAAATCATTTTCCAAATGGTCGTTGTAATTTGTTAAATTCCTTTTTTGTGAATACTACGTCAGATTTAAAACGATACATTTAACATGTCTTATTTAAAACAATTTTCTTATAGCGTTGTTAAAAATTACCAGGAGGCAAATGCTTTATTGGCTTAGTTCGTTTTATATTAGCTGACTTTCAAATGTTTAACCAATTTTCTTTAATCAAACTCGAAAACAGCCATTAACAGCAGCTGATTCCACCTTAAAATCTCTCAGTAAAATGGAAATAAACGGAAACAAGTTTTAAAGGACATCGCATTGTTTTTTTTAAATTATAATTCAATCTTACGTAATCTTTTTAAAGCCGATCAAATTAGCGTGTTGTTAGATTCTGAACGGGATAGGCGAGCGTATCTCATAGGAGGCAGAGACCCCTAGTTTAAAAAAAAATAATAATCGAATTTTAAACGCGTGCAAGAGAAAAAAAAAACTTTCTAAACTTACGATTTTTGTGATACTGAAGGGACTAGAAATTTGAAATATGGCTAAGAATGATTTCTAAAAAAAAAAAATTCGAAATGTAAAAGGTGAAATAAGCGGAAAACTTTCCAAAAATGTTCTAAATTACGATTTCTATGAAATCTTATATAATATTTGTTAATTAATTTCACATCCATTTAAAAAGGCACACAAATATCACTTGGCATATTTTAAAAACTACGCGTGCAAATCCGCGGGTCTTCTAGTTACAGTATTTTAGACATAAAATTCCTTTTTGTTCTATGCAGAAAAGGAAAACGGAAGAATTTGATAACAGGATAGCATCTGCGGCGATAATCAAATCTGAGAATTGCTTACCAGCTTTCCCTAAAATTAAACGCGATACCCTTGTCATTCGCATAATGTGCTCTAATCATCAGATTTTTTTTAATTTACTAGTGAGAACTTAATGCGTACCGATAATATTCAAAATAGTTTAAAAGATAGATCTTAGCTAATCCTCATCGCCGGAGTTCACCTTGTTTTCTCAATGTACAGTCGTGGAAAAAAGAAAAAAGTAAACACCCCTTGCTAAATCCTCAACAAACTATCGTAGCCGAAAGTTACTGAGACTGAACGATTGAAAAAAAAGTCTACTTTTAAATGATGTATATAAAATTTGCTTAGGGGGTCATCTACATACTAAAACAAATCCAAACTTCACTTTTTTCAATGGCAATGCCCAGTTTTAACAAGATATTTCAAAACTTCGGTTCAAACTATGCCTAGACACCGAATTTCAAGTCATTTGAATGATAAGTTTTTGAATTATAAACATTCAAAATTTAGTGCTTCTAATGTTAAATTACATTTTAATATTTTTATTTATATCTCCTGAAATTATTCTCCTAATGTGCTAATATTTTGTCTAGCAATAATACTGATATACCCAAACATAAATACGCTGAATTTCCAATTTTTATAATTTTATGATATGAATTATGAAATTATTATTCGAAAAAATTATGAATTGCAACCTACAATTTTTTTGATGGAATTAGATTTATTAAGTCCTGCTTTATGAAAATCCAAAAATTTCACATTTTTCTTCCAAGTAGTTTTGAAATTATGCTTAAAAAACGGCAAAATGATGGATTAAGGGGCTGTCTATGATAGAAGTGGCTAGATATTTTGAAATTTCTTCTACTCCCCAGTAATCTAGCAGGCTTCATGCCCCACCAGTGGCTGAGAGGTTCTGCTCTCGAAGCAGGTAGACGGGAGGTGCTGGGTTCAAACCCAATCGCGCCCGTCGGCCTAATCGTTCGGAGTTTTAGTGGTTTTCTTCGAGCCATGGATTTCCATGCGTAAATACGGGTTAGGTTCCCTTAGAAAGACCCCCACGAAGGGCACCCCCACCCCTGGGCCCATATCCCTCGTGCGGATATATGGCCGTCAAAAATCAACCAACCAACTAGCAGGCTTCATTGACTCTTTGAGCGGCGCTTAAGGTGCCTTGATCAAGAAGGGAGCTCTTTCGGTTAACAATCGAGTACCGAATTTCAATTTGCCCTTAAAATACGCTCATTTTAAAATAATTAATTTCTCGGAAACTTATGGTATGAATTGCATAAAAATTTGTTTTTGGGCTAATTGAAAGGTGTAGAGTTCATTTATGCTGTCAAAATTGGGTATTTCTATTGAAAAAAAAATGAAATTTGGGTTCCTTTTAATATGTATATAGCCCCCTAAGCAAATTATATATACATCATTTAAAAGTAGACTTTATTTCCAATCGTTTGGTATCAGTAACTTTCTTCTACGATAATTTGTTGAGGAGTTAGTAGGGGGTGTTTACTTTTTTTTTTTCCACGACTGTACAATCCTGTAAAGAAAAAAAAAAAAAACTAGTCGGATGTGCCAATTCCAAAAATTTCTTCTATATCTCATACATGTTAATACTTCAAAATTCACTGTCACAGTGTCAAACTTAAATGACAAAAGTCAAATGACAAAAGTCCTTCCGGCCAGTGCCGGGAGGAAGAGGTAGCTTTCATATTCCTTATTTTTAAAAAGCCAACTTATATTATTCAAACACTCGAAGCTCAATTAAGTGGAAACCGAATGTAGGAGATTCAATACTAATTTTTATCAATACTAAATCATTATGAATGAGAATTTCGCGAAATTAGTCAGCTTAATCCAAGCTGCTTTTATTTAAAGTCACTTATATTTGGCTGCCAAATTCGGCGATTTCTTAAAGTGCCTGCCATTTTAAGACAACATTGTCGATAAGGCTAACCAGTGAACTTGGTCGAGACCTTAGTAATTGCTGTGCACATGCTCACTCATATCGGAATCGGCTGATATATACGAGTGCTGTCGCAGGCAAAAAATCAGATTTTTCAAAATGTCACCCACTTTAGAAATTAAAATTGCTATATCTAAGCCATTTTTTAAGATAAAGACAAACAAAAAATGTTTCTGAATCCTTATATCAAGGTCAAATACTTAAGAAAGAAACCTTTTCCAATTTCTAATTTTTTTGTACCTCACTTTAAATATAATTTTTTTTAATTTAATGGCCGCCATTTTGAAACAAGATGGCTGATGAAGCTGGCCAGTGAACTTGGTCGAGATATTGATGTATACTATCCACATGCCTTCTTCCATCGAAATAGGCGAATACGTGTGGTATCGCGTGACAAATACAAGATCGTTTCAAAGTGTTAGCCATGATAGAAATTCAAAGTGCTATAATTCAACCACTTTTTAAGATATAAACAAAAAAACATATTTTCAGAAACAAAAACTGCTCCAGAATCTTTGTATCAAGGCCAAACACATAAAAAAATCTTTTTCATTTTCCAATTTTTTAATACCTCATTTTAAATTTTAAATTACATTTTTTTAAATGGCAACCCTTTTGAAACAAGATGGCGAATGAAGCTGGCCAACGAACTCGGTCGAGACATTGGTATGTACTATTTACAGACCAAGTTACATTCAAATCAGTTCATAAATACGCCTGTTATCGCGTGACAAATATCAGGTCGTTTTAAAATGTCAGCCACAATAGAAATTCAAAATGTTATAACTCAGCCATTTTTTTAGATGTAGACGAAACGAAACCTGTTCCGGAATCTTTGTATTAAGGTCAAACACATACAAAAAAATCTTTTTCATTTTTCAATTTTTTGGTATCTCATTTTAAATTAAATTTTTTTTAAATTTTTTTAAATTGCCACCATTTTGAAACAAGATGGCGAATGAAGCTGGTCAACGAACTCGGTTGAGTTATTTGTATGTACTATGTACACACCAAGGTACATCCAAATCGGTTCATAAATACGTCTGTTATCACGTGGCAAATATCAGGACGTTTCAAAATGTCAGCCACGCTAGAAATTCAAAATGCTATAACTCAGATATTTTTTTAGATATAGACGAAACAAAAACTGCTCCCGAATCTTTTTATCAAGGTCAAACACATAAGAAAAAAATATTTTTTCAATTTTCAATTTTCTGCTACCACATTTCAAATTTAAATTTTTCTTAAAATTTTAAATGGCCGCCATTTTTAAACAAGATGGCGGATGAAGCTGGCCAACGAACTCGTTCGAGACATTGGTCTGTACTATGTATAAACGAAGTTACATCCAAATCGGTTCATAAATACGCGTTTTATCGCGTGACAAAATTCAGGACGTTTCAAAATGTCAGCTTTGCTAGAAATTCAAAATGCTATAACTCAGCCATTTTTTAAGATATAGACAAAACAAAAACTGCTACGGAGTCTTTGTATAAAGGTCAAATACATAAGAAAAAAATATTTTTCCATTTTCAATTTTTTGGTACCACATTTCAAATTTTAAATTTTTTAAAATTTTTTAAACGGCCGCCATTTTGAAACAAAATGGCGGATGAAGCTGGCCAACGAACTCGGTCGAGACATTGGTATGTACTATGTACACACCGAATTATATCCAAATCGGTTCATAAATACGAGAGTTACAGTGTGACATATGTCAGATATATATATATATATATATATATATGGATATATATATATATATATATATATATATATCAATTTTGAACGGAGGGTGGTTTCGGGGTCTGGTTGTCATGATCGATGAAAATATACCAAAATTTTTTGAAATCGCTTTCCTCCGAACGGCTGCAATAGGTAGCTTTTTGTAAAGAAAGCTACCTAATATATGCCCATCACGTGGATTCTAAAGGTAAGGTTCGCTGAATTGCGTACAGTCGTGGAAAAAAAAAGTAAACACCCCTTACTAACTCTGCAAAAAAATACCGTAGAAGAAAATTACTGGTACCACACGATTGGTACTAAAGTCTACTTTTAAATGATGCATACAAAATTTGCTGAGGGGGCCATCTACATATTACAACGAACCATAACTTAATTTTTTCAATAGCAGTACACAATTCTGACAGCATAAATGAACTCTACTCTCTTCAATTAGCCTAAAAAGAAATTTTTGTGCAATTCGTACAATAAGTTTCCGAGAAATTAATTATTTTAAAACGAGCGTATTTTAGGGGCTGTATCCAAATTAAAGTTCGGTACTCGAATGTTGACCAGCACCCTTCTTGATCAAGGCATCTTAAGCTCGCTCAAACAGTCATTGAAGACTGCTAAATTAAGGATAGCATAAGAAATTGCAAAATATCTAGTCACTTCTATCATAGACGCCCCCTTAATCCATCATTTTGCCGTTTTTTAAGCATAATTTGAAAACTACTTGGAAGAAAAATGTGAAATTTTGGATTTAGATAAAGCAGAATTAATAGATCTAAATCCACCAAAAAAATTGTAGGTTGCAACTCATAAATTTTTCGAATATTAATTTCATAATTCATATCATAAAATTATAAAACTTGCAAATTCAACGTATTTATGTTTGGATACTTTAGTATTATTGCTACACAAAAAATTAGCACATTAGGAGTATAATTTCAGAAGATATTAATGAAAATATGAAAATGTAATTTAACATTAGAAACACTAAATTTTGAATGGTTATAATTCAAAAATTTATCATTCAAATGAGTTAAAATTTGGTGACTAGGCATAGTTTGAACCGAAGATTTGAAATATCTTGTTAAATTAGGATATTGCTATTGAAAAAAAAAGAAATGTTTGGTTCGTTTTAATATGTAGATGGTCCCCTAAGCAAATTTTATATGCATGATTTAAAAGTAGATTTTATTTCCAATCGTTCGGTTCCAGTTACTTTCTTCTACGATAATTTGCTGAGGAGTTAGTAGGGGTGTTTACTTTTTTTTTCCACAACTGTACATTTAAAAAGAAGATATAAGCATCTCATTTTCAAACAAATCATTGGATTTCCTCACCCACTCTCTTAGATGTCTGCAACTGAAATTCTCAACCGAAAGAACATAAAAGCGACACCTGTAGGGCAGCATACACCTAAGCCTAACAAGGATATATTTATGTGAAAATGTAACAGAATAGGATGTTTTGAGACACTAGGGAGCTCGGCCCCCTACGAGCTACGCTCGCCAACCCCCATTCAGACACTGCAGTCTCTAAAAGCACGCTAATTTGATCGGCTTTAAAAAGATTTTGGAAGATTGAATTATAATTAAAAAAAAACAAAAGCGATCTCCCTATAAACGGGTTTCTATTCATTTCTCTTTGATTGGGGAATTTTGCGGAAAAATCAGCTGCTGTTAAAAGATACAATGGCATTTCAAAATCATCTAATATAAAATGAATTAAGTAAACAGAGTCTTTGTCTCCCGGTATTTTTTAACAAAGCGAAAAGAAAGTCCTTTTAAATAAGACATTTTAAATATATCGTTTTTAATCTGACGTAATTTTCACCAAACTTTTCTTTCCCTTTTTAATATTCACGTGAAAATGCTTTTATAAGCAATGAAATATTATTTGCGCTGTCCAAAAAAAAAAAAAAAAATAGTTGTAAAATTCATCTCAAAATATCAAGTAAATGTCTCGCGCTATTTTTAAATTTATACTGTTTTGCAATATTATTTTGTGTTCATTTTATGTAATAACTGTAATGTGACGTAAATGTGATGTAATTTCTCCTATTTAAGACTTCTAACGCATATTAATAAATTTATTATTTTACAATATCCTTTCTCTGTTAAAATTCATGTGTAATTATAGATGAAGTAATTTTCAATAAGTTCCTGCTTTTTATAAGTAATTATTTAATTCTAATTTGAAAGTTTTTTTCTGTTTATAATAGTCACGTGTAAATAAATTTTTAATTTGAAGCAAACATTATTGTTTCCGTTGTTTATAAAGTTGGCAACAGGTTAAATTAGTACAATTTTCTGAAATAAGAAAAAAATATCTCTCAAAAGGCTGAAAATTTGAATTTAAAATAGAAATAAAACCTCGAAAAATGAGTCAAATTAAAAAAATAAATTAATTCTGCACACCGGGAAATTATAACGTATAAAATGATCTAAAAATTATTAAATTCCGATGTATAGTTTTTGCTCCTATGAAACTTTTTTAGTGGAACGATTTTGTCCAACTTTAGCATTAAATATCTCTTAAAATAATTCTTCGATTTGAAAACTGTCTGCATCAGCGTGTTTATCAAACATTTCTGTATAACACTACCGATTTTCATATTTTTGTATGCATTATTTTTCTTAATATTAACGAAGAAAGACCTCCGGTCACAAAAAATTCAAAACCGGCGGCGGCGGCGGCGGTGACAGCGGTAGTTACTTTTTTTTAGAATAGAGAGATAGCTATAGCGAAAATCGTAAAAATGCAGGACAGCTACGCCACCTCTTATATGATTTACACCAAAACCTATTCAGCATCAACTTATGTCAAGGTCTAACAGAATATGAAGTTTGATGAAATTTCACGCATTATTTCTTGAGATATGACTATCAGTAAAATCGTGTAAATCCTAAAAAAATGCAGCATTGCCTGTTGGGTGATTTATACCAAAACCTATTCTGAAACAACTTATGTCAACATCTAACTGAATCTGATGTTTTATGAAAATTCCTGCATTAGTTCTCGAGACAGAGCTATTGCGGAAGTCGTGACGACTGTTGCGCGATTTACACCGTTTTATTTTCTATCCTTTCATATAATGGAGATAAAATAAACGAAGTGTGATTTTGGAAATGGGTGTCATGATCAGTGAAAATGTACCGATATTTCCTGGAATTGCTTTCCCCCAGCTGCAATATGTAAGCTCCACGCTTTTTTAACGGAAATTACCCAAAACTCATAATAATAAGAAAAACTGTCTAATCGAAGTGCGGTTTGTGATATTAGAATCCGCAAATAGTCGGAATTTTTTAAGCAAAAATTAGTTTAAAAAAAATTTGGAGGCTTTTTTTTCTTTTGCCACAAAAATTCCGACTTTTTGTCAAGTCTTATTGTGCAAATAGCACTCTGATACGACAGTTTGTTACTTTTATAAATTTGAATAAATAATACTTAAATAAATTTTTGAAATGTGAACAGACTTATGAACATAATGTAAATGTTTACCTCTAAGTACTCATAGTCGCAACTTCCATTGAACTTCATTTTCAAATTGAAAGACACGAAAATGATCTTAATTATCTGATCTGGTTCGACAGCATATATCTTCCATCCACAGCCCAAATTTGGTTCAAGGAAACCGTAATCGCTTTTCTTTCTTTTGCTACAAAAATTCCGACTTTTTGTCACGTCTTATTATGCAAATGGCACTCCGATACGACAGTTTGTTACTTTTATAAATTTGAATAAATAATACAAATTTTTGAAATGTGAACAGACTTATGGAACACCATGTAAATATTTACCTCTAAATACTCATAGTCACAACTTCCATTGGACGGCATTTTCAAATTGAAAGATACGAAAATGATCTTGATTATCTGATCTAGTTCGACAGCATATATCTTCCATACACAGTCCAAATTTGGTTCAAGGAAACCGTAAACCCCTTTTTTTTTTCTTTTGCCACGATAATTCCGACATTTTGACAAATCTTATTGTGCAAATAGCATACATAAATTTGAATAAATAATACTTAAATAAATTTTTGAAATGTGAATAGAGTTATGGAACACCATGTAAATGTTTACCTCTAAATACTCATAGTCGCAACTTCCATTAGACGGCATTTTCAAACTGAAAGACGCGAAACTAATCTTGATTATCTGATCTGGTTCGGCAGCATATATCATCCATCCACAGTCCAAATTTGCTTGAAGGAAACTATGTGAATCTACATCCAAAGATCTGGGTCCACTTCTCGTGGCGTTAAATGTTCCTCCGCAACCCTGTTTTGGCCCTGAAATAAATATAATCCTAGTAAAACTAAACTTGATGATACAATAAACTTTAGTTCACTTTTTAATTGTTTCCTGATTTACCAATGTAAGTATATAATAAATATCGGTACTTTCCAGTTAGCCGGGCGCCAGTGTTACATATACACGTATATGTCTATATACATGTATATATACATATGTATACATATACATATATGTGGATATATATGTATATATGTATATATATACAATATATTTATACATATATGTATATATACATATATATGTATGTGACGGGGAAAAGGAGACTCATACTCGAATAATAACACTTGCTAACTTTAAGAATTAAATATATTAAATGAACTATTTACACTATATACAATTACAATTAAGTAGAACATTAATGAAATTAAACACTCATTCGTCTTAATGCGTCTTAATGAAACGTCGTTGAGAGCTCGGTGTTTCGCCACCACCTCTTTTACCTTCTTTTCCCGCGTTTGTCGAATGTTCTAAAAAGGTATTCTTCTACACCGACTCGTGGCGCTGCCGTCGTCTCTTACAGACTGTTGCCACAGGTCACATGTATGTATATGTAACACTGGCGCCCGGCTAACCGAAAAGTACCTAAATATCAATACTACCTCGAGAAAGTTCAAACGAGTGCAATTTAAAAGCGAGAATGAAAAAAAAGAAATATATGAAAACTTCATAATATGTTTTATTTCCTTTTTCATAAGTAGAAATACAATAAAATTTCAATGTCATAACCAACACTGTAAAAAACGGACTAAAAAACGGAGATTCTACTGGCAATCGAGACGCCAGTACTATTTCTGTATTTTAACGGAAATTTCCCGCCATAAATTTCAGACATCTGTATTTTTACGGAAATTTCCCCATAAATTACAGAAAATTTTCCGTTTTTCTGTAATTTATGGGGGAAATTTTCCGTTAAAATACGGAAATAGTACTGGCGTCTCGATTGCCAGTAGAATCTCCGTTTTTTTCTACAGTGAAGGCTTCTCCGAAAACCACAAGATTATTAACTAAAAGTTAATAGCAACATTTTTCGCCGGTGCTATAAACTTTTTCCGTTTAAGACAGGTTTTTCTTATAAATATGTTCCGTTTCCTTTAAAACTATTAAAACGTATCATTCTATAGCACACCTCTAAAGAGCATAAATGTATTACGATAAAATCTGTGAAGATGACCTATCTTAAAGGAAACAAATTCAAGATTCGATGGAAACAACACTTACCGGGTGTCCTAAAAAGGACTGACTGATTTTAAAATTCAATAACTTGCAAACGGTGACAGATATTTAAAAAATTCTTGCAGGGGGTTTATGCATAAGGTCAAAAGTTTTATTACAGTAATTTTCGATTTTAGTTCGAATTACAAACAATAGATGGCGCTGTAAGCAATAGTCGCTAAATACAGGCTCGATTTTTGGTCCTTTCTCTTGTTCCATGCGGAAAAAGGAGATGGAAATGTATTATCCGGGACACGAAGTACCAAAAATCGAGCCTGAATTGAGCGTCTATTGATCGCAGCGCCATCTATTGTTTGTAATTTGAACTAAAATTGAAAATCACTGTAAAAAAACTTTTGACCTTATGCATAACCCTCCTGCAAGAATTTTTTAAATATCTGTCACCGTTTACAAGTTATTGAATTTTAAAATCAGTCAGTCCTTTTTAGGACACCCGGTACTTGCTAAGACTTGAAACCTTTCTAAAATAGAACTTTTTCCAGTTGTGATTCCTTCTTGGCAAGTTTTCTGTGAACACGGAATCCTCTCGTAAACGGAAACATTTCATGACCCCGATGACGGATGGATAACTATACAAGTATACCTACTAAGATGGAAACCGATCTACAACGAATTTGTTAACCTAGCGATTTCGTTTACGCAGATTTTTCTGTAAATAGATTAAGGCTATTTGCAAAAGGAAAAAGTGCTCCCTCTATTGCGAAAACAGTAAAAGGGACAATTGGCCTTCCTTTTCCAATCGTTCTGTGGTTGGCATTGCCAACTGTAGTAGTGCTGTAGCTGGGTGGGAAGGCGTGGGAACGCCGTTCCCAGAAATATTTGGTTTGTTACTGTAAATAAAAATAAAAATAACAAAATTTCGCGTACGAGCACAATTTTTTTTTTCAAGCGAAGCGATAAATTATGCTAGTTTTAGAAAGGTCAGTTTCACTTATATTCATAAGCCGTGTAGGACCTCCCTTAAAAAAAAAAAAAAAAAAAAATCCGGAACCATATGTGAAATTTTGGTAGTGATCAGTAAGAAAATTAGCAGACGATACAGCTTGTCGTAAATCATAGAGCACAGAAAACACCTCTCACCATTGTTCTTTTGGAAACTTCTCGGATAGGTGTGCCAGTAAGTAATACATGGATTTATTTCTGTTACTTCAATTTATTTTGATTCATAATGGAAAATGTTACTATGCGATTGATTATATATTGCTATTAGATGGATGCTATACAAATACGATACTGTAAAAACTGTAATATAATAATTATAACTCTTAATTGAAAAAAAATCAGCTTTTGGCTAAACGTATCGGATTTTGGCTTAGTAAAAATCCGGTAACATCAATATCTACTCTATGAAAAGGTGCGTTCCCAGAAATATTTTTTTCCAACTACAGCACTGGAGCAATAAAAGAAAGGGGAGACTCAGCAATGGAAAGAGGAGACGATGGATTTGTCGGTAAGGTTTCCGACCGATTCGGATCCTACAAAAGTAATAAAACATGAAAAGAACCCGCTAACCTCAACACAGACAGCGCCATTTGTAGGATACGTCTATTTGGACCTTAAACATAAATCTTCTTCATCTTGGGATTCGATGGGACCAGCTGTTGCCGAAACTTACGGGAAAAGACTAGTTTACATAAACACAATAACGACACGTTGATTGAGTTTCGCGGCCCTTATCTTTGTTCGTTCATTTTATAATTATATATTATTATCAATTACTTTAAATCTGCTGGCTGGAATTAGCAAAAAGGAACTTTATTTCTGGACTTGTTATTTGTAAACTGTTATTGTCACTTTCAAAATACCTTCAGAAATCTGAATATGATTTATCTTCTACTGTAAAACAGCCTAATGATGTCTTTTCAGCTCTAAAGAGTTTGAGTCAATCAGTGAACAAGAAACAGGAGGCTGGTGTTCAAAAGTTTGCTAACACCTGTTCAAGCGAGCAGAATCCTTCTCTAAAGAACAGGGTTCGTACGGGTACCGTTATTTTCAAGGATAAATATCAGAATTTTTTTAGAGAAAAATAAATCTAGTTTAAACGGACGAAATTTCGCCTTATTTAAGGAGAGATTTTGCATAAGAATATACTGGTACCGAAGAATTTCTTAGCTTGGAAATTCAAGGGCCCGTACGAACCCTGAAGAAAACTTTGATACAGTTTCCTTTAGCCATACACATTCCTTGTCAAGTTGGCATTCCAATAAAGAGGGATAATATAGGGTGAACCAAAAGTCTTGTCCTGATTATAATAATTCATTACAAATTAACCGTTTGTATAATAATGTAACTTGTTGTATCATTGGATAGGTCAGTTTTAGTAGTTTTTTTGCGCAATAGATGGCGAGATTGCTCGCTACAATGCGCGATTCATGGCGCTAATATCTGAAGGCCTCCGCGCGCTCCAGATATTAAAACTCTGTGTTTTTTTTTCTTTAGGGGTTATATCAAGGACAGAGTCTTTGCCACACCAATTGCTGACGTCGAAGAACTGAAGACTAGGATACAATCTGCTGTGTGTACTGTAGTGATGGGCGATTCTCGAGAATTCGACAATCGAGAAAAATCGTCATCGTAAAAAATCACAATCGATACAGCCATCGATTAATTCATAGAATCTACAATCGAGATGTTTTACAATCGATTATAACGAGAAAAGCTAAAAACAGTTATTGGAAAACTTAGCTATTATTCTGGCCGACAATTTCATAGTAGTGATAGGGCTTAGTGATTTGCGATTCTCGAAAATTTACCAATCGAAAAAAGTCGTTATCGTAAAATACACAATCAATACAGTCATCGATTACTTTCGAGAATCTACAAAGGAGATGTTCTAGAATCGATTATTGAAATCATTGTTTTTACATATATATAAGGCAGATTTTATTAAATATAGGGTAACTGAAAACAGTTGGAATTAAAAAAACAACAAACCAAAGGGAAACTATAAAGGAGCCATAAGACTGAAAAAGTCTTGTAAGGGTGCCCCCTGGTTGATAAAAGCTGAAAAAACGCGAGTAGCTATGAAGCGGTAAGGGGACTTTAAGTATCAAAAATTAGAATTTTTCGGCAATTAGTACCAAAATAGCCAAAGAAATAAGAATCAAAAGCACCCCCTAGTGGCAAAAATAGGAACTAAAGGATGATAAAAGGGATCAAAATTTTTTATTGATTTTTCTACGTCATTTGAGATTGGATCTTTAATTTCCCCATTTTTATAAAGTCTTCGACTGGAATACATTAAACGAACTCCCGCGGGGAGCAAAGTAGGAGGGAGGGGCAAGGAAAGTGCATAATATGAATAAGTGGTCACAGGACTTTCCGACGATATGGCACATGAGGGGTGTCGGCTAAATTTAGTAAAGTGCCCCCGCTCGGGAGCAAAGTAAGGGGAGGGGCGCGGGCGATATATAAAATGAAATAGTAGTCACAGAGCTTTCCAATGATATATCACATGAGGGGTGTCAGCAAAAGATAGAAAAGAGTCCCAACTCCCAGGATTCCAATTATCGTGCTCCCCCCCCCCCCCCGAAATATACCCTGCCCATCCTTCTCTTTGAAATTTTCATATATTAAAAATTATTTATCGGAGGGCTCCGTAAAAAAATCCGATCTAAAATGTTTAAAAACGCTACGATTTCAAAAAAGTTCGAAAAGTGCCTTTCTCGGGGTGCCAAACTAAGGAAGGAAGAAGAAAGGTTCATAATATGAAAGAGTAACTTTGCGATGATAACCGAAAACTTTCCGATGATAGATCAAATGACTGGTCCAAAAAAAAGTTTGAAATCTACCCCTCCCATGTGGGTTCCCTCTTTTATGCTAGAATATACCCGGAAATCACGCAGCCCCACTTTTAAAATTTTATATTTAATAAATAATATTTACCGGAGAGCTCCATTAAAAAACCTCATTTAATGATATTTATTGTAGAAATCTCTACAATTAAAAAAAAAAAAGTCACCCCCGTACCGCTCCCCCCCCCCCCCCCCCCCCCGAACCCCTTCCGGAATTCAACTCTGGGAGGAGAAAGGTTCATAATATGAAAGAGTGGTGAAAGGACTTTCCGATGATATGTCAAGGAGAGGTTTGGTAAAAGTTTGAAAATTACTCGCCCTCACCCCCTCCCTTTGTGCACTCTCGCGCACCCCAGAATTCACTCACCTTCCTCTTTGAACTTTTTATATTTAATAAATAGTATTTATCTGAGTCTCCAGGTATGGGGTAGCTTGGCAGAGCTAAAATAAGAGAAACATTGAAAATTCGTGGCAAAATGACACTAAATTTAACCAATGGCGGATCTAAGGGGGGGGGGGGGGGCGAAGGGGCGATCGCCCCCCCCTTGGGCTAATAAAGGGTTTGTAAAACGACATTATCCATCCTCACGGTAAATGACTTGGGGCGGAGCTCGAGCTTGGCGCGACCCGACCCGAGTCGCGCCACTTTAAATCCACGAAACTCAGACTGGGTCAGGTCTTTTCTCTTTTAGAGTCGGGTCGTGCCCTGATCTTAATATTTTCTGCAGATTCGGGTCGGACCAGACTTCTTTTCCCTCCAGATTGAGCCTGGCCTGGACATCATTTTTCCTAAATGTCTGCAATGGCCAAAAGTTACAGGTCGGGGCTCGGCCTGGAATAAAAGCTAAACATTCGGTCCGTGTCAGCCCGTATGATAAGCATTATTGGCCCGAACACGACCCGTGCACTCCTCTAAATTCTTCCTCAGAGCCCAAGTTGGTTCGACCCGACCCGGGTCGCGCCAGTTTAAATCCACGAGATTCGGGCTGGGTCAGGTCTTTTCTCTTTTAGAACCGGGTCGTGCCCTAATCTTAATTTTTTCTGCAGATTCGGGTCGGGCCAGCCTTTTTTCCCCTTCAGATCGAGCCTGCTGGCCTGGATTTCATTTTTCCTAGAGGTCTGCACTGGATGAAATTTCCAGATCGGGGCTCGGTCCGGAATAAAAGCTCAACATTCGGTCCGTGTCAGCCCGTATGATAAGCATTATTGGCCCGACCACGACCCGTGCACTCCTCTAAATTCTTCCTCCCGAGCCCAAGTTGGTCCGACCCAACCCGGGTCGCGCCAGTTTAAATCCACGAGACTCGGGCTGGGTCAGGCCTTTTCTCTTTTAGAACCGGGTCGTGCCCTGATCTTAATTTTCTCTGCAGATTCGGGTCGGGCCAGACTTCTTTTTCCTCCAGATCGAGCCTGGCCTGGACTCCATTTTTCCTAGAGGCATGTACTGGCCAAAATTTCCAGGTCGGGGCTCGGCCCGGAATAAGTGCTAAACATTTGGTCCGTTTCAGCCCGTATGATAAGCATTATTGGCCCAACCACGACACGTGCACTGCTCTAAATTCTTTCTCCCGAGCCCAAGTTGGTCTGCAATCTTACTTATTTGTCATTCGTAAAAATTATATTTGTTTTGTACATCTGTTTAGTGAAATCTTTAGAAATTTAATTTGATTTGATAAGTTACAGAGATGCATTTTTTTAAATTTACTTTTTTACTTTGTAGAGCTTAAAAATTATGATTTTCTTTTATCAACCGTTTCTGTCATTCTAAACTGATTATCTTACTGGATTTTTATTTGAATGTAATTGAAGTCATATTTTTACGTAGTGTTAACGTACATAATTGCCTAAATAGTCATCGTTATAGTCATTAATATTGTTGTTTTTCTGTATTCATGAATTTCGAACATAATCTGAAAATAAAATATGAGCATAAGCAAGTGTACTTTATGAATAATTTTAATTGCAAAATGCAGGCAGGGCTGGAGTTGATTTTTTTGCTTTTATACAGAGCGGGGCCAATAGTTTTATTTTT
Organism: Maratus speciosus; assembly: GCA_963932465.1. NCBI lineage: Eukaryota > Metazoa > Arthropoda > Arachnida > Araneae > Salticidae > Maratus > Maratus speciosus. The sequence continues at coordinate 519,537,943 of OZ010792.1, read as the reverse complement.
TTATGTGGGTTGGACCTGGGCTTGGGCCTGATAACTTCAGCCCAGGTAAACCTCTAACTGACATATCGAAGCCAGCTTAACTTTTTTTTTAAATGCTTAATTTCAGCCATCATCCCATAACTACTGACTATACTGGGTGTCCTAAAATGGACTGACTGATTTTAAAATTCAATAAATTTCAAATTGTGACAGATATTAAAAAAATGCAGGAGGGTTATAGATGTCGGGAACAGGGGTGATTATGTTCCAAATTTTCCGAAAATTTAACCCTGCTCGCTGCGCAACCCGCGATTTCCACAGCCAACGTAAAAGTGGCAAAATTTGCGCAACCCACAATTTCCGCAGCAAATCTTTATTTTTATGATCTAATTCTATTAAAAAAAAAAACACTGTTTCACAAAGATTTTGGGACATATTTTACTCTAAAATGTGTGCAGATTTGAAATGTATAATAAAAAATATGCGCAATTTTTTAACCTATTTTGATAAAATAATAATAATAATAATAATAATAATAATAATACGCAGCTCCAGGGTTAAGGCATTCGGTTCCAAAAATTTAGAAAATTCACCTATCCCAAAATTCGGACATACAAATAATCGCAAATTTTGATAAAAGGTTTCCATAAAAAATCTATTTCGTCAATCGTTCACAGAAAATAACTTCAATTTCGCCGAATGATCACTGAAAAAACAGGAATTTGGACAGGGAGCCACAGAAAACATGCGAAATTCTTCAAATGATCTCAGAAAAAACGGGAATTTGGACAAGGAGCCACAGAAAACATGCGAAATTTTTCAAATGATCACAGAAAACGCGAATTTCTTCAAAATGCAGCGGAAAAGAACACGAATTTCGTTAAAGAATCGCGGAGAAAACGCAAATTTTGTCAAATAGCCGCGAAAAAAAAAATCCCGCGAATTTCGTCAAAGGATCGTGGAAAAAACACGAATTTCTTTATAGAATCGCGAAAAAAAAAAACGAATTTAGTCAAAGAATCGCTTAAAAAACGCGAATTTAGTCAAAGGATCGCTGAAAAAACGCGAATTTTGCAGAAGGGTCACGGAAAAAAACGCGAATTTTACCAAAGGTCCGCAAAATTACACTAATTTCGTCAAAGGGTTGCAGAAGAAACGCAAATTTCATCAAAGGGTCGAAGACGAGCGAATTTCATCAAAGAGTCGTGGTAAAAATGCAGTGGTCTCTTTAGAAAACAGCACACTTACATACGTTTATTATAATAGGTATAATTTTTAACTTGAAATAATATACTGAACTAATTTTTGAAAAAAAAAAAAAAAACAAGTTAACCCAAACCCAGCTTGCAGGAATCTACACTCAGCCTGAAATCGATCGGAATCCAAAACAGCTAACCCAACCTGCAACAAAAATAATTAGTGCCAGAAGGGAAACCCCCATCTGCTGTAACCTTTCAGAAAATTTTCTTTGAATTTCAGAATTTTTTTTTTCTTTTTTACTCTACCACTGATAATTTTTTGTAACTGCGATTCTTGATTTTAGTTTAAAATAGCAACGAAGATGATGCTGGAAGCAAGAGGCGCTAAATCGGTTCCCGGAGAAGGTAGGATTAACGACCATCGTTTACAGTGCCATCTATCGCTGTTATTATACAGTAAAATCAAGAATCACAGTAAAAAAATCTCATGACATTTTACATAACCCTCCTGCAAGATTTTTTTTTAGCTGTCACCATCCGAAAAGTACTAAATTTAAAAATCCATTTAAGGACGCCCAGTATGTTTTTTAATAAGTTTCAAAGCATTCTTTACTGAATTACAACTCACCTTAGATATAAAGAGACAAGCAGTCTTATACCAAATTAGTATTTTTTTACATAATTCTGGAGATTAAAAAGCATTCCTAAATGATTATTTGGATGTGTCTGTTATGGAGATTTTACTGCATATAGTTTTTATCTTCAAAAATACTTAGACTTTCTTTAAAAAAAAAAAAAAAAAACGGGTCAACCCGAACCCTTCTCGCAAGTCGCAGTAGTGAAAACCCAATCCAAAACTGACCCAAACCGGATATAATGCATATCAATCTGCCCCAAACCCAACGTGCTAGGCGCAGCTAAAAAGTAAAAGTCAACCCGACCTGTAGCAGAAAAGTAGAAGTCAACCGGTCCCAAACCCGACCCGCATCGAAAAAGTAGAAGTTAACCCGGCCCATAGCAAAAAAGTAGAAGTTAACCCGACACACAGCAAAAAATAGAAATCAACCAGACCCAAACGCGACCCGCAGCTATAAAGTAAAAGTCAACCCGACCTGTAGCAGAAAAGTAGAAGTCAACCGGGCCCAAACCCGACCCGCATCGAAAAAGTAGAAGTTAACCCAGCCCATAGCAAAAAAGTAGAAGTTAAGCCGACCCACAGCAAAAAATAGAAATCAACCAGACCCAAACGCGACCCACAGCAAAGAAGCATAAGTTAATCCAACCAGCAGCAAAAAATAGAAGTCAACCGGACCAAAACCCGACCCACAGCAAAAAGTAGAAGTGACACGACCCGCAGTGAAAAAATTAGCCCCGACCCGTGCATCAGATTGGAGTTTCCAAATTTTTAAAATCGCCCCCCCCCCCCCCTTGAGGACTCTCCAGATCCGCCCTTGAATTTAACAGTAAAGTTTGAAACTAGGACTATACAGAACTGAATACATAAACCACTATGCTTCATAACCCACATCGGTTAATAGCAATAAAATGATAAGTGCCAGTTAAACTGATGGCATTGAGCTCACAGGTTATTAACACTAACTGTATATTATACTCTTATTTCAAAGATTAATGTCCCTCAAAAAATAAATGAAGGGAAATATCCCCCGTTTGCCCCTTTTATACTTAACCAATGAACCTCCAAATCTAATCAGGGAAACTCCTTAACTATAATAAATCAGTATATCAAATTTGAAGCAAATCAGATAATTCTGCATGAAAAAAAGGAACATATCGCTAAATTAAGGGTGGTCTAACCCCTTTAACACTTTTATACTTAACTAATGAACTTCCAAATCTAATCAGGAAAGCTCCTTATCAGAACAAACGTAGAAAAAAAAATTAAAGTAAATTGAATAATTCTCCATGAAAATCCATTTATCTAAATTAAGGGGACTTGCCCCTTTTCGCCCTTGTATACTTAACCAATGAACCTCCAAATCTAATGAAGGAAGCGCCATATCGGAATAAATCGGTATATTAAATTTGAAGCAAATCCAATAATTCTGCATGAAAAACCCTTTTATCTAAATTAAGGGGAGACTAGCCCCTCCCCTTTATACTTAACCCATAAACCTCCAAATCTAATCAAGGCAGCTTCTTAACATAATAAACCGGTATCCCAAATTTGGAGCAAATCGAATAATTCTGCATGAAAAACCCATTTATCTAAATTAAGGAGGGGGTCTACCCCCCTTTATACTTAACTAATGAACCTCCAAGTTTAATCAGGGAAGCTCCTTAACATAATAAACCGGTATACCAAATTTGGAACAAATCGAGTAATTCTGCATGAAAAATCCATTTATCTAAATTAAGTGGGGGACCAGCCCCCTTCTCCCCCTTTATCCTTAACCAATGAACTTCTAAGTTTAATCAGGGAAGCTCCTTAACATAATAAACCGGTATACCAAATTTGGAGCAAATCAAATAATTCTGCATGAAAAGCCCATTTATCTAAATTAAGAGGGTACCAGCCCCCCTTCTCCCCCTTTATACTTAACCCGTAAACCTCCAAATCTAATCAAGGCAACTTCTTAACATAATGAACCGGTATACCAAATTTGGAGCAAATCGAATAATTCTGCATGAAAAACCCATTTATCTAAATTAAGGAGGGGGTCTATCCCCCTTCATACTTAACGAATGAACCTCCAAGTTTAATCAGGGAAGCTCCTTAACATAATAAACCGGTATACGAAATTTGGAGCAAATCGAAGAATTCTGCATGAAAGACCTATTTATCTAAATTAAGGAGGGGGGAGGGACCAGACCCCCTTCTCTCCCTTTATCCTTAACCAATGAACCGTCAAAACTAAACAGCGGAACGCCTTATCAGAATGAACATAAAAAAAAATTGAAGCAAATCGTACATTTTAATCAAGAGTTATCGCGTTACGTACATACATACGTACGTACGTACGTACAGTACATGCATACACACAGAACCGACGGGTACATTAGCTCTCAGGCTTAGATAGCCTGTGAGCTAAAAAGAGATTGGATAAGCAGATGGACTCCTTTGAGAAATTATGACTTAAACCAGAAATGCGGTAAGTTTGACTCTGAAAGCTTCATTTCCATCTCGCATTTCGGCAAATCTCATCTCGATGATTTTTCCAGCATTTCGACGCTTCCAGATGGCAAGCTGCTCGATGGTTGGTTCTCTCGCGGTTTTAAACCTTTCGGGATGGGAAGTCTCTCGAGAGTTTCCTCTCGCCCTTTTCAACCTTTCCTGATGGGAAGCCTCTCGCTTGTTACTCTCGTCCTTTTCGAAATCTCCCAATGAAAAGCCTTTCGAGGATTTCTCTCGCGCTTTTCAACATTTCGTTATGAGAAGCTTTTCGAGGATTTCTCTCGTCCTCGGCAGAGAAGAAAAGTAAGAAAATTTATCGAGAGTACCAAGGGACCAGATAGAGAAAAAGGCATGACAATGAGCTGTGAAATGAAGCTTTAATTTTCAAAGTTTCTCTTATTTTAGCCCTACCAAGATGTCACATACCTGGAACCCTTCGATAAAAATTATTTATTAAATATAAAATTTTCAAAGAGGAAGGTGGGTCGGGTGATTTCGAGGGAGGAGGACGTGAGAGTGGACTCATGGGGTGTGTCGAATGTCGAAGGGTGCGAGTAACGAGATACCCATAGTCGCTGGTTCCTTAACTACACTTATTAATTTAATTTACTTTATATACAAGAATATTATTTACAGTTTATACATTATTCGAAGAATTATATACATTGTTTGAAGAATATTGGATCCAGCGAACGCACCATAGGTCCGCAGAGATCGTCGAAAACCAAACAACTGAACATTCTTAAAGGTTGCTAAACGGCCAAACCTAAATTACAGAAGAATACGCCATGGAGGCGCGCGCGACAGTCAAGATTAAGAGAAGCCGTAACATACCGGCCCCCGTTGACATGTGTCAACATTCAACATAATAATACTAAATATAACAATAAACAACAGGAATTAAATTTCTAAAAACAATATATACTAGTTTCCAAAAAAATTACAAATATGCTACTTCCAATAATATACACTTAAGTTTTTCAAAAATGAGAATTAGATAAATTATAATGCAAACAATGGTTACACTTGAATATCATAAAAGACTATTATCAAAATTAGCACTCACTACACATAGCAAACTAATAAACAAAGTTTATAATATTGAATTATAAAAAATATATATATACAATAATGATGATAATAATGCAATGAGTTAATGTTTTAAGATAATAGAAATCAGCAATCATTTAATGGAAGAGGACACACTTTTGAGACGGACCTCGTAACTATACCTGTTGCTGTTTTGATGTGTAAAACTCTGACTTTTTTATCAGAGCCATGTATTACTTTAAGGACACGACCTAATGCCCATTTGCCAGGAGGTAAATTATCCTCCTTTAGGATGACCATACATCCTTCTTTTAGATTTTCTTTTTCAATGTACCATTTTGTGCGTTGCTGTAAATTAGCCAAATATTCCGTGTTCCATTTTTTCCATAAAAGTTGGGTCATTTGGGTTAATTTTTGCCAGTTAGACAACCTATTATCATTAATTTTGGTCAAATCCGGTTCAGGAATTGAAGTAATTGGTCGGCCTATTAAAAAATGGGCAGGGGTCAAGACTTCAATTTCATTTGGATCTGACGCAAAGGGACTAAAGGTCGAGAATTTAAAATTGCTTCAATTTCTGTGGTTAATGTCCAAAATTCCTCGAGTGTGACTCGAGAATTGCCTAAGACTCTTTTGAGATGATATTTAAAGGATTTCACCCCAGCCTCCCATAATCCACCAAAATTGGGTGAACGAGGAGGGATGAATTTCCAGTTAACAGCCTCAGAGGCCAAATAATTAGACAAAGCATCATCGGGTTTACATACCAGGGCATGTAATTTCTTCAACTCTTTATTCGCACCTACAAATGTAGTTCCATTATCTGACATTATAGTTGTGCTTTTACCTCTTCTAGCGAAAAATCGTTTCAGGGTGGCAATAAAGGATTCAGATTTTAAATCTGTTACTATATCCAAATGAATTGCCTTTGTGGCGAGACAAACAAAAATTGCAACATAAATTTTATTATAATTGCCCTTTCTCTGATTTTTATACTTAATCATAAAGGGTCCACAGAAATCAATCGCACGTTTTTGAAATGGTGGGCTAGGGTTTACTCGTTCTGAAGGCAAATTTCCCATTATTTGGTTCGCACTTATTGGCTTGTTTCTGAAACAGGTTATGCATTTATGAACTATTTTACGCGCTAAAGATCGCCCATTTATTACCCAATATTTTTGCCTGACATGATGTAATAAGGATTGTGGCCCTAGATGGAAAAACTTGTTATGAAAATATTCAAAAATAATTTCACTTAATTTATTATTATGGGGTAAAACAACAGGATGTTTGTTTTCAAAAGTCAGACTTGAGTTGTCTAGACGACCTCCAACTCTGATAATTCCTGCAGAATCTAAATATGCATTCAAAAATTTTAATTGACTTTTACCTGACAGGCTCTTCTCGTTCTTCAGTTGTTTTATCTCTTCAGAAAATGTAGAATACTGTACCTGTTTAATCAGGACAACTTCCGCTTTTTTCAACTCATCAATTGTTAAAGGACCACTTTTTTTTTCTTTATCATTTTTACAATTTTCTATAAATCTAAAAATATAACTAATAATACGAATCAATTTCAAAAAATCATTAGTCAAAGTAAACAAACAATTATACAGTAAATTTTCAGTCTTAACTGCGAGGTTAATGTCCTGAACTGATTTGAATTCTAACGCATAGTCATTATTTGTTTCTAGATCTACTGGATTATTTTCTGCATGCTGAATTTTGTCACGAAGAAAGTTCGGACCCCAAAACCAAAGGTTGCAATTTAAAAGTTCCTTAGCGTCCAGTCCTCTAGATATTACATCAGCTGGATTATTATCCGATGTCACATGCTGCCATTGGTAAGAGTCTGTAAGTTCTTGTATAGCAGCGACTCGGTTACTCACGAATGTTTTTAATAAATGGGGTGGTTTTCTAATCCAAGCAAGCGAGATCGTGGAGTCACTCCAGAGAACGATATTTTCTATTCGAATGTCCAGTGACGGTAGAACTTTATGAATTAGTTTCGCTAATAGGAGGCAAGAACATAATTCTAAGCGAGGAATCGACACTGTTTTTATAGGAGAGACTCTGGATTTGCTGCACAATAGTTGTGCAGCAGGAGATCCTTCAACTGGTAAAGACTGAACATAAATTGCAGCTCCATAGGCTAACGAAGAGGCATCAGCAAACCCATGTATGATTATGCGATCTTCATGAAAAACAAATCTAGAAATCTTTAAGTTCTCTAACTTTGAGAGGGTGGATAGAAAGTCATTCCATTCTCTCTCCAGAAAATCCGGTAATGGCTCATTCCAATCGATTTTGGCTAACCAGAGCTTCTGCATAAATATCTTAGCCCTTGTTACTACAGGCCCAATTAATCCTAACGGGTCAAATATTTTGGAAATTAAAGATAGGACATCTCGTTTACTATAAAATTCTTTGTTAGGAATTTTCAATTTATACAGAAAACAGTCACTCTGTGGTTCCCATAGAACACCCAAGGTTTTTACTGAAGTACAATCTGGCTGATCATCGAAACTATATTCGGTGGCAATCCTATTATGATATTCAACTAATTCTCGATGATTAGCACACCATTTGTGAAATTTCATGTTTCCGCGATTCAAAAGTTGAATTAATTGTAATTTAAGGATTTTAGCCTTTTCGAGAGTTGATTCCCCGGAAAGAAGATCATCTACATAAAAGTCCTTTAAGACGACTGACGATGCTAGAGGTAAGTATTTTTGTTCATCTAGAGCTAATTGCTTAAGAGCACGAGTAGCTAAATAAGGAGCGTTAGATGTCCCATAAGTCACTGTATTGAGCTTATAAGTTTGTACTGGCGCGTCAATATTGTTCTTCCACAAAATTCGAAGAAAGTCTCTTTGCGAAGGATTAATTAATACCATTCGATACATCTTCTCTACATCCGCAGTGAATGCATATCTATGTTTTCGAAAACGAATCATAATTAAGAATAACTCTTGTTGTGGAATTTTACCCTTTAAAAGGAGGTCATTCAATGACAACCCAGACGTCGTTGGCGTTGACGCGTTAAACACAACACGCAAGCGTGTAGTACTTTTTTCTGGTCTGTAAACTCCATGATGAGGTATATAATAACAGTCCTTTACGGGTTCCGATTCCTCCACTAACTCCATATGATTTAAATTTTTATACTCGTCCATAAATTCCGAATACAGAGGTTGCAAGTTCGAATCCCTATCTAATCGGTGCCAAACTTGATCGAGTCTTTTTTCGGCTAATTTTTTTGATTCTCCTAAAAATGTAGCATCCTCCATAGGCATGCTCACACCGCACTGACCAGTGGCAGTTCGATAATGCGTAGTTTTAAAATGATTTTCGCAAAATTTCTCTTCTTCACTAAGCAGCGAACTGGAATCATTTATATTTTCGATTTCCCAAAATTGTCGCAAGGATTGTTCTATTTTTTCATTTTGAGTGAGTAGACCACAATATTGAGAATCGTTTGGGGAATTACTCACAACACCGCTAGCTACATATCCAAACACGGTGTCTTGAAATAACAAGTTTTGTGATGAGCAGCGAATTTGACCGGCTTTCAATAAATCAAAAAAGCATTGAGAACCCAATAATAAATCTATTTTTCCTGGTATATTAAATTTAGCATCTGCTAACGAGATATTTGTGGGTATATCAGAAATGTCTACACGAATGGGCGAAAGGGGGGTTATTTCTGTAATTTTTGGCACTAAAAGAAATTCCAGTTCCCTTGTGAAATCTCTATTTTTATTTGAAATCACAGTTTCAATTTTATAATTCAGTGTCGTAGCTGTGCCATTCAGTCCAGATATAGGAGCAAAAACCTTTGTTTTCTTTAAACCCAATTTTTTTGCAAACTCAAATGATACACAATTAATTTGACTGCAAGAATCTAATAAACTTCTTCCCTGAATAAAATTCCCTTTACTCGTTTTAATTTCAATTATTGCAGTTGATAAAATGACGCTTTTATTCGAAGAAGGAAAACAATTTGAAAGACTTTGCGAAACTGCTACACCAGGCGCCGCATTTCTTTCCCCCCGGTCCACTGTCTGCTCTTTTTCTGCCTTTTGATTTCGAGATTCATTATTAGAAACAATTGATTTATCTCTATGTAATAGAGTGTTATGCGATGAAGGCGATTTACAATGTTTACATATATGTTTTGACACACAATTAGAAACTAAATGAGATTCCGAAAAACATTTCAGGCAAAGCTTATGCTTTTTAACGATAGCATATCGTTCACCAAACTGCATATTAAGAAATTTCTTACATTTATATAGAGGATGAAATTGATCACAAATAACACACTGCCTCTCAGAACTCGAATTTACTAACAAAGATTTGGATTTTATTTCACTACTGATTTTTGATCTAGTTACGTTTCTATTTATACTTTCGAGCGATTGACTTCTTTTTTCTAAAAACTGCATTAAACTGTCAAAGCTTGGGACTTCAGATGTGTTTATTGACAATTCGTATTGTTTCCGAGACTCCTTATCCAATTTGTCTAAAATTATGGTTGTAAACAAAATGTCCGAGAGTTTATTTCTCTCAAATCCTAAGTTGGTTAGAGCCCTGAAATTTTTGTTTATAACATCTACTAATCGCCTTAGTTCTTTAGATGACTCGTGTGCAATTCTTTCGAAATCTAATATAGCCTTTAAGTGTATATTCACAATAAATCGTTTATTCTCAAATCTATTTTCTAATGCTTTAAACAATGAATCAAATGTGTCTTCTGGAGTTTCTAATTGTTTAGCTTCATTTTTTAATGCGGAATGTAAATAATGTAATTTCTGAATTTCAGATAGCTGTTCATTATTCGTAACAATATTGTTAAATTCGATTTTGAACATATTCCAATCCTCATACCTTCCACTAAATTGAGGAAGTGGAATTTCTGGCAATTTGATCTTACAATTACTAAATTTTAATTCAGGACTTTTAGTTTCATTTTTATCAGAATTTAATAATAGATTGAAACTTACCTCTAGCTGTTCCACTCGTTCTTCCAACTCCATTAATGAAGAGTCGATTTCCGTCATATCATGATCGTCAGGAGCTGTTGTGTAATAATCAGTACGTAACGAATCGATGTTATTGGAAACCTTTTCAAGAGTCTTGAGTTTTGTATCGATTTTGATTTTTGACCACGTAGCGGTCTCATCATTTAGTAGAGTTTCTAGCCTAGTGAGCTGAGCTTTTAACGAGCCCCTCGATCTGTTTAAGGACACTAATGTGACCATTTCAATTGGTAATTTCACAACAACTAAAATACAATCCTAATGTAAACGAAGAATTAAAACCAAAACCACTTCCGGTGAGCGGACCAATGTCGAATGTCGAATGGTGCGAGTAACGAGATACCCATAGTCGCTGGTTCATTAACTACAATTATTAATTTAATTTACTTTATATACAAGAATATTATTTACAGTTTATACATTATTCGAAGAATTATATACATTATTTGAAGAATATTGGATCCAGCGAACGCACCATAGGTCCGCAGAGATCGTCGAAAACCAAACAACTGAACATTCTTAAAGGTTGCCAAACGGCCAAACCTAAATTACAGAAGAATACGCCATGGAGGCGCGCGCGACAGTCAAGGTTAAGAGAAGCCGTAACAGGGTGCAATTTTAAAAATTTTACCGAACCCTTCCTGTGGCATATAATCGAAAAGCCCTTTGACCACTCTTTCATACTATGAACCTTTCTTCGCTCAAAGGGGGGTGGGGAAGGGGCGAACAAATTTTTAAAACCGTAGCCGATTTCTATAATAAATTTAAATATCACTTTAAATATGGGTTTTTTATGCAGTCTTCCGGTAAATATTATTTATAGAACATAAAAATTTTAAAGTGGCGGCTGTGTGAATTCCGGGGTGAAAGAGTGGGCCCACGGGGGGAGAGAGGGGGAGCAATTTTCAAACTTTTTTTGGACCAGTCATGTGATATGTCATCGGTAAGCTCTCGGATGACTCTTTCATATTATGAGACTTTCTTCCTCCCCTCCCCAATTTGGCCTCCACTGCGAGGGTAGTTTTTTCCGCTTTTATCATTTTAGATCGGATTTTTTTATGGAGCCCTCCGCTAAATATTATTTATAATATATGAAATTTCAGGACACTTTTCCAAATTTAGCCAAGACCCCTCATGTTACATATCGTTAGAAAGGTTTGTGACTACTTATTAGTGCTATGCACTTCCGGTGGCCGCCCCCCTCCACTTTGCCCCCCCGGAAGACACTTTTCCAAATTTAGTCAGTACCCCTCTTATGAGATATCGTTGAAAAGGTCTGTGACTACTTATTGATGTTATGCACTTCCGGTGACAGTCCCCCCCACTCTTTGCCCCCCTGGGGGACACTTTTTCAAATTTAGTCAAGACCCCTCGTGTGAGATATCGTTGGAAAGGTCTGTGACTACTTATTGATGTTATGTACCTACGGTGTCCCCACCACCACTTTGCCCCCCCCCACCCGGGCGCACTTTTCCAAATTTAGCCAACACCCCTCATGTGAGATATCGTTGGAAAGGTCTGTGACTATTTATTGATGTTATGCACCTCCGGTGACAGTCTCCCCCAATTTGCCCCTCCCGGGGGACACTTTTTCAAATTTAGCCAAGACCCCTCATGTGAGATATCGTTGGAAAGGTCTGTGACTACTTATTGATGTTATGCACTTCCGGTGACAGTCCCCCCCACTCTTTGCCCTCCCCTGGGGGACACTTTTTCAAATTTAGTCAAGACCCCTCGTGTGAGATATCGTTGGAAAGGTCTGTGACTACTTATTGATGTTATGTACCTACGGTGTCCCCACCACCACTTTGCCCCCCCCCCCCGGGGGGCACTTTTCCAAATTTAGCCAACACCCCTCATGTGAGATATCGTTGGAAAGGTCTGTGACTACTTATTGATGTTATGCTCCTCCGGTGTCCATCCCCCCATTTTGAAAACCCCCCCGGGGGACACTTTTCCAAATTTAGCCAAGACCCCACATGTGAGATATCGTTGGAAAGATCTGCGACTACTTATTGATGTAATGCACCTCCGGTGACCGCCCCCCCACCTACTTTTCCCCTACGGGGGTGTTTTTCTAAATTAGCCGAGACCCCTCATGTGACATATTGTTGGAAAGGCTTATGACCACTTACTCATGTTATCCACCTCCCGCACCCCTTCCCCCTACGGGGAGGGCATTTTTATAAATTCAGATCCAGACTTCTCATGTGACATATGGTTGGAAAGGCCTAAAGACCTGTGACGACTTAATCATATTATGCAGCTGCTGTGCCCCTCCGCTCGCTTTGACCCCTCCTCCAAGAGATCTGGTCCGACGTTCATTCGTTTCGATATTATATTTTTTACAAGATTTTGTAGTGCGTGCACACCACACCCGCCTGCTATCATATATCAGTGCCGTATATAGCGGGTAACCTGTTCGTGATTTCATATTACAAGATTACGTATAAATTAGGGGCCTCGATTAAAGTAGGGGCCCGCTAGCGGTCGAAGTCACCTAGTCTTTATTAACATCGACTCATTCCAGTTCACCCGCAGACGATTCTTGATAAATGTATGACGTATATAATCCATAATATATGATTTATAAAAGAAATTTGCAAACTGTAGTCATCGAGAAAAAATTTATACAATCGAAAAATATCGAGATGTCCATACAATCGAGAAAATCGAGAAAAACATCTCGTTATCGCCCATCACTAGTGTACTGTAACAGAAGACATGTTAAAGAACACTTGGCGGGAACTAGAATACCGCTCTTAGACATTCTGCGAGCTCTCAAGGGGGCACACGTTGAAATTTACTGAGGTACGTGGTCTTATTAAAAAAAATTATAACAGTACTTACAATGTATCCGAACAAACATATGTCGAATTATAATAGTTTGAGCACAATAAATTTTTATAATCAGGGCAAGACTTTTGTTTCACCCTGTACATCTCATAACAAACCTGAAGAATATTTCAGGAGATCAATGTTTATTTCTTGCTTGGATACTTTTATTTCTGGTCTCGTTGATCGATGGAGAAAGAGCAAAAGAATATTGAAAGGTCTTGATGTTTTTCTGGGTTTTTAAAAAAATAATGGCGCTTTTTGTTATTGAACTTTTCAAACCGAGTTACTTTTAATAAATTGTTGATGGAATATTCCGTTGTTATTTATTATTTGAAGGGCAGATTTTTATTTACTGATATAGCATTATAATTTTGTTTCCGCCATTGTACGGGATATTTAAGGCAGTTACAGATCTATGGGAAATTTCGTATTTTTTATAGAAATTCAAAATGATACGAAACACATCGGAAACGATTTTTAAATGAATTACATTACAGCGTTGATTTCAGGGGGTACTCCCCCGGAGCACTTTTTGATCGTATAATGGCGACACACGGACAGACGGACATTTTGTATAAACGTGCTTTTTTGGGATCTCCCACCTCAAAAACGTGTAAAACAGTCGAAAAAAACTGAAGCCGAATTTTTTTTTTTGATTACAATACTTTCTTCTATTGAAGATAGAAGAGAGTAAAAAATTAAAAATTAATCTCGTTTTTTAGAAGCAAATATTTACCATTAACCGAGAACGGACCCACAAGATATTGCAAAATTAATAAATTGCTAGAACCTATATTATTTAGCCGCATTACAACGACAAATATCTTACCAGAAAGTAACAGTATTTGTATTTCCTATCTACAGAGCAGTGTTTCCCAACCTTTTATTGACCACGTCCCATCAAAGCCTCTGTAAAATCATGATGCCCCCCCCCCTTCCACTCTGTATCACATACTCGTATCTCTTAAATTTTAAAAAGTTAATTCTATTTTCTAAAAAGTTAATTCTATGGAGGAAGCCCAACAGAGCCTTAACAATAACTAGTCATTTCATATTTTTAGCTTACCATATAATAGATGAATTTGTTGTTCCTTACCAATTTACTTCCAGAGTTGCCAAGTCTCCGGCTTTTTGGATACCAGTATTTTAATACAGGAAATGTTGCTTTATTTAATTGGAACATTTGAGCGATTTAAAAGAACCAGATTTTCTCTAAGATATTAGTGGTGTGCAAAATGTCGGAGACAAGGCAATTCTGTACTTCGGTGATACGGTCTGCATTTTCATCTTCATAACACAGGGTGCCGATAATTAAACGACCCTACTTTAAAGTTGTCTACAGTCAAAACTATTGTTCATAAAGTTGTGAAAGACATAATAAAGGAATGGGAATTTGTATAAGCAAAAAAAAAAAAAAAAAAAAAAAAAAGTTCAAAATTTTGCCACCAGAGGGCGATTTTTTAATAAATTACACATTTAGTATTACGATAGTTTTGAAATTTTATTTATTAACTTAACCTGATTCTAAAGACAGACTTTCGAGACATGTTCCTAGCATTTTCCAGAACACACTGCGGTGAACTGTGGAACATGATATCTTACGATTCCAGATGGTATCTGAAAATGATGACCGTCATGCGTAACATGTTTGGTTATAACAAAATTTGTTAAACTATCGTAAATGTATGCTCAGTGTGTAATTCGTTAAAAAACGGCCTCATAATTTTTTTTCTGCTCAGACAAATTCCCATAATAAGTACAGAACTTGTGTGAAACTATAAATTACTTGAAAACAACGTTTAAACACACAATAAACAAGCAGATTTGATCATACGTATACGTTTCGTGAGTATTTCCATTTCCAACCTTATCATTTTACCATTTTATAATAGCATTAGCTTTAAGATGGCTAATATCTTAAGACATTATGATTTTAATGTGGTTTTTAAACCGGTTAATAAATTATCTTTTTCACAACTTAAGGACCAAATTCCTCCACATAATTATTGGGGCATTTACAACATTCAATGCCAATGTGGTTTGTCCTACATTAGACAAACTAAACGAAAACTCCGTTACAGAATCAATGAACACAGAAACTATGTAAAGATAAAAGAATTACAGAAATCCTCTATCGCCTCTCATTGCTGGGGGGAGGGACATAATTTTAATTTTGACTCAGCTACCATTATCAAGAAATGCATTACTCCTCTGGATTTAGACTTTTTTGAGGCTATTCATATCCATAAATTAAAAAAATCCTTGGTTAATGATTTATCTAGTACACCATACATCTCAACTTTCTGGATGGATTTGTTGTGTCACGACACTTCACTTCCGCATTAATTTCATTGGCTGTTAGAACTTGATGGTCTTTTGGTATTATGTTTTGACAGTTGGGTTTTTTTCACCGTACATGCAGTTGGGGGGATATTGTTTTTAAAGTTTTTACACTGAGGATGTGAGTCCTAGTACTCACGAAACGTATACGTATGATCAAATCTGCTTGTTTATTGTGTGTTTAAACGTTCTTTTCAAGTAAATTCCCATACTTTTATTATGTCCTCCACAAAATATCACAACATTCTGAACAATAGTTCCGTCTTTCGACAACTTTAAAATAGGGTTGTTTAATTATGGACACACTGTAAATAAAATTTCTAAACTATCGTAATACTAAATGAGTAATTTACTAAAAATCGCCCTCTAGTGGCGAAATTTTGAACTTTTTTTGGCTTAAACAAATTTCCATCCCTTTATTATCTTTTTCAAAAAATTTCACAACTTTATGACACTAGTTTTGTCTGTAGGCAACTTTAAAGTAAGGTCGTTTAATTATGGACACCTTATACGTGAAAATACTTACATTTTCCTTTAAAATTAATAGCATTGGCATATTTTATAATTAATTATAGTAACACATCAAGTACTAGTGGAAAAGTAATACACACTACATCCTTCCTTTGTGGCCTCAACAACAAATACCCAAAACGCATTTCAGGATTCCCATGTTTAATCAATTTAAATTAGACATTTTCCCCGTCATAATACATTTCTCTGTTAGCGGGTTTTCGCTTACGTGTATTGTTAGATTTTGAAATTTAAAATACATTTGTCAAGGTGTATATTTATTTATTATGCAGAAGGCCTGCACCAGAGCCAGAGAAATTAACCATTTACCCATTTCGTTTTCTAATGTCCATGTGAGATTTATTAATTTTATAAAATTGGTGTTGGTAGTACTTAGCGAGGTATTTCAAATATTTTTAAAATCAAATACTTTAAGACAGCCAGTTTTAAATATGCCCTAAAGTAGTTTCATATATATTTTTTTTTCAATTGACCTGTAGCAGAGCGACTAGAAACACAAAGTTCGTTGTATATTTAGTCGAAAGAGTTGCGAAAAATTAT
Source organism: Maratus speciosus (assembly GCA_963932465.1). NCBI lineage: Eukaryota > Metazoa > Arthropoda > Arachnida > Araneae > Salticidae > Maratus > Maratus speciosus. Next base: position 519,521,291 of record OZ010792.1, on the reverse strand, counting down.
ATAACACATTAATTACCAGAAAAGTTGTCGGATTTTTTAAATATGAAAAAAGGTGTCAAAAATATTTTTTAAGATTATTCATATCGTTGTTCCAGTTTTGATTCGATTTTGAACTTCTGATTGGAAACTTCTTTAAAATTTTAGAGAAGGCTTTTTTTTTTTAAATATTGTTTTTAAATTTTGCATTTATTAATTTTATTATTATTCTACAACATGACTCCCTCACCCCTCAAACAAGAAGAAAAGAAAAAAAAACTGACAGCGAATGCTGCCCTAGAGTCCAGACACTTACCGAAAGTGTTATAGTAGTACGCCGCAAATCCTCTCGATGTAATCCTGTGATTGGAGCGGTATCTGAGGGTAAGTTCGCTACCAGTGGATTTAATATTTTTCACACCTTCTCCGCAGAACTTGCCAAGGGATGGACTGGTTTCGTTACCATCGAAAACTTCGAGGTAATCATACCAACAACCATGAGAAACTTCCATATCGAAATGTAAGAACCTAAAACAAAATGTCATATTTATGAAATTATTAAAATTTGTCAACACACAAAGTCAAAAACTAAACAAACTTTAAAATTAAATTAAAATAATCAACATTTCAGTCATCATCTATGACCATCGTCAGGAAAGAATTTTATGCTGTTTTTAAAGAAAAAAACAAACAAACCGTCTTGAATTTAAAAAGTTCGTTATGTTTCCAATCATTTAACACTTTAACCAAGCGTAAGAAAGAAAATATGCAGTGGCACCATCTACCAGACAAAAACAAAATAAAATTTAAAACGTTTTAACAATGGAGAATGCAATAGCGTCATCTACCAGATGAAAGCAGAATTCGATTTCACTTTTATTCGGTCTTAAGGTGGTTTGGATTTGTTCTTTAAAAGCAGTATAAAATTCTTTCTTTCCTGACGATGGTCATAGATGATGACAGAAACGTTGATTATTTTAATTTTATTTTAATGTTTGTTTAGTTTTTGACTTTACAACATTTTGTATACACCATTCAGTAAATTTGCGATTTTTATTTTCACGTTAATATCGAATTTTTATTTTTCGAGCTCCAACAGTATCACAGAAATTGCAATTTTAGAGCTTTTTTCCCGCGCGCCTTTAAATTTTAATATTTTAAGGGGTCCGGGACACCAAAATCTTCAAATTTTCTGAAAAAAATTTATTACATAAAAAATTTCTCTGTTTTTTTCTGCTTAAAATGATGTTTAAATCATGTTTCTATCTTAATTGGAACAGGAAATATTAACTTTTTTCGTTTTAGTTTGTTTTCAAAATCTAGCTTTCAAGCAATGGTTGTCATGAAAACGACTTTTTGTGAAAATGCACTTTTCTTCATGATGGGTTTTTTCACCATTTCTCGTATTTAAATTGTTATAAGTCAAGAAACGTTAAAGATAAATGGTTCAAATTTGGAACATGTTTTTTTTTTTAATTGTTTTACTTTAATTTTGATTCAGCAAATTTGAAAAAAATACTTTTGAAAATATGATATTTTTTTAAAAAGTTGCATTATTTTTTAAATTTTTGCTTTAAATATTTTTAATTTTTATTTAAATTAATAATTTTTAAAATGATGAATCTAAATTAAAACTTGTATATCTGTGTTTATTTAAAAGAAAATAATTGAAATTCTACAAATAATATTTCGAGTTATAACGATTTTAAACTACCCCACTTTTTTAATAAAATTTTAATTTTAATTAAAAAAAAATATGAGAAGTTTTATCATGTGATTTTGTTTACAAATGATATGGTTAACCATCACAAAAAGTTCGAAATTTTAACTCGATAAATAAAAGTTATATGAAAATGTGTCGCGGACCCCCTTAAATCTGTTCCAATGTGAGCATTTGCTTTTGAAAAGTAACAGCCAAGTCAAATTTTAAGTTTTTATCCTAAAAAATACAACAAAAATCGAAATTTAGAGCATTTTTAAAACGTTTTCCGCTTATTTCACCCTTTTAAATTTCGAAGTTTTTAGAAATAATTCTTAGCGAGCATTCACGTCTTAATAGTAACATCCATGCGAAATTCGAAACCGTACGTGTCATATAAATCACAATTTTACAACTTTTTTTCCGCTCCTGCACCCTTTCAAATTTCTAATTTTTACAAAACTTTTCTGGGTGAAAATTTATGTCTCTATTGTAAAAGCCATTCTAAATTTCAAGTTTCTTTTCCTAATAATTCCATAGAAATCGAAATTTATCGATTTTTTAGAATCATTTCACATTTTTAAATTTCGATTTTATTTTTTAGAAACCACTCTTAGGGTGTATTTCCATCTTATACGTAACCACCATGCCAAATTTCAAATTTCTGACCCCTTCAGTATCGCAGAAATCGCAAATTTAGAGCTTTTTTTTCTCTTTCATCGCTTAGAGGTAGTGGTACCGACATCATATTGTATAGCCTATGTTGGAGCGGAGACCGTAACCATCATTTTGCCACCATTACCTTTGAAATAGGTTCGATAGTTCCAGACATTACCCCCTAAAACAACACACAAACTCTTCCTTTTAGGTGCGTTCGTAATTATATAAATACGTAGCACCTATAGTCGTCGTTCAGTCCGTCTGTCTGTCCGTCCGCATATAATAGAGAAAAAACTACCCAACCGAATGGTCTGAAATTTTAAATATATGATTGTTGCAAAATTTTGTCGAGCCATTTCAGATTTTATGAAAATCGGATGTATAGTTTAATTACAGGGACAGTCAAAAGTTTTTCTTTACATTACGGGCAATGGGAAAAATTATTGCAAGTGCATTTTAATGATGTTGCAGCCTTCCGAATGGTCTGAAATTTTAAATATATAACACAGGCCTGCGATGAAAAAAATACAAGGGAATTGATAGCTGATCTTTATGTATTTTTTGGTGCTAATTTAAAAACAAATAATGAAAAACTTATATCACGTCACGTTTTCTTGAAAAATTCAATTTTAGTTGGAGTTTTATGAACATTCCATCGCCCATACGCCCCGTTCCTCATGGACCTGATGTGCCAGTGACTTTGCTTTCAATGAATTGCAAAGTCATATTTTCAGGGTTTTCAGACTCGAAAGATCCAGAGGTTCCTAGGCTCCGATAATGAATATAAGCCCTCTGAAAGCGATTCACCACAGTCCATCTCTCAGGTTGAACTTAGTGATCGGACGAGAGATGTGGGCTTTTTGAAAGGGGCAGCAGAATTGTTGGGCTCCAGATTGAAAGAAAAGAAACTTATTGGCCAAAGGAGCCGTTTTTTATTAGAACAGGAATCGAGAAAAGGAATTTATTAAGTAGTACTTTGAGGAAAGGGAGAACCTGGTCTATTGTTCTGATGTTCCCTGATTGATGAGCAATTTTAATATTATCTACGATAAAGATGAATGGAGGCTGTTTATACATTCACCGAATTCATCACGGAAGCCAGTATGTATCTGTACCAGTTGGATACTCAGTGCATTTAACAGAACGCTATTAAAACCTGGCTTAGATCCCCAACAAAATTAAATATGCCGACCTCGGTTGGACCGTTTGCGGTGATTTGAAAATTACCTCCATGCTTCTTGGTCAACAAAGGCGGATACACAAAGTATCTATGTTTCATTTGTGAGTGGGACAGCCGTGATAAGACTCAACAGTGGGTCAAAAAAGAATGGCCGAAAAGACAAAATTTTAAACCAGGCACTAAGAATGTGATTCGGAACAGTTTAGTAGAGCCAAAAATTGTATTGTTTCAAATGATTCCGATTGTTTCAAATGACTGCGATTTTTTCAAATGGTTGCGATTGTTTCAAATACCTGTGCAAAAAGTTTCAGGTTTATCCGAAGCCAAGTTGAAAAAGGAAATCTTTGAAGAAGCTTGGGTTGCGTTCAAAGATGTCGTCAGCAAATTTCTGTGTAATTACAAGAATCTTGACTATAAACCAATTGTAATGAATATGGTGGACAAATTTTAAGTGTTGGGTTGCTCCATAGGTGTCAAAATACATTTCCTTCACTCGCATTGGCACTTTTTTACCCGCAAATTTAGGATCGGTCAGCGAAGTACAACGTGAAAGGCTCCATCAAGACATCAAAGATATGGAGCACTCAAAAGAAAGATGGGATTAGATCATCCTCGCCGTCTACTGTCGGATGTTAACACGAACACGAGATAGGCTTGAGATTTAACATAAACGAAGAACATCAAAAAGAAGTTTAATCGAAAAAGAGTACGTACTTAAATAGAAACTTTTTTGTTTTGTTTTGTTCTTTGCTCAGTTTAAAATTTGTTTGAAACTTTCATGTACACATATATAATATTTGCGCCTCTTGGTCAGTTGTCTATTTTATGTACGCTGCCTTAATAAAAACAAATTAAAATAGTATGTAGATGGTATTTTTCTAGAAATTGCACCATAATTTGATGCAAGAAGTTTAAACTCGAGGGAACATTTTGTTTTATCCTCGACCAGAGGCGGCTCGTGCGATATGGCAACAGTTGTATTCATCCACTTAAACCTATTAAAAAATAATCGATTACTGAAAAATCAATTTGCCTCACCGAGAATCGATTATTTTACATACATTTATATGGATAAAAACCACTGTTACTAGATAGTAGAGGCAAAATTGTTCGAGAGAATTCCTTTTCAAAAGGATTTTAGCAAAAATATCGATATCGATTTACAAAAAATCCTGATGTAATGGGACAAAATAGAGGTCATTTTCGAAATCAGCACACCAAATAACATAAGAATCCGCGAAAACTTCTCTTGTATTTTTTAAAAACTTCAATTTCGCAGGCCTGTGTAATTGTTGCAAAATTTTGTCGAGCCATTTCGAATTTTATGAAAATCGGATGTATAGTTTAATGACAGGGACAGTCAAAAGTTTTCCGTTACATTACGGCCAAAGGGAAAAAATTATTACAAGTGCATTTTAATGATGTTACAGACTATGCACTTATGAAGTGCAAAACAATATACATTCAGTTCAATATGGGGTGCAAAAAATACTTACGAACGCACCTCATTTGCCACGTTTGACGAGCAATTTCCAACTTGTTAATATTAGTACAGATATAGATGAATACGGATTTCAGTGTGACTATCTATACAGGATGTCCATAAAAGAGTGTTCCAGTTTGAATGTTATATTGTAACAGTTTAATTTGAACTAGGTACAACAAATCGCACATCCAACTGAAGGTAACCTAACATAGTTTTTATCACAAATGTTCCACAGGTGCACTTTTAGTTATACGGCACACATCCAACCTAAAGTCCAATTCTTCTCACACTTCGGTTAACACTTTTGGGGTCATGGAAGCAATAACCTCTTCAATTTTGTGTCTCAACTCTGGTAAATCACTAGATAGCGGCGGAACAAAGACACGATTACGCAATTGAAAACTTTCTTTCCGAATAGATTTCTTAGGATTACGCAGGTAAGATGCTATGACACTGCGTCAACTTCCTGTGCAGGCCTGTTAGGCAATTCCAGGCTTTCTTTCCGAACAGATTTCTTAGGATTACGCAGGTAAGATGCTATGACACTGCGTCAACTTCCTGTACAGGCCTGTTAGGCAATTCCAGACTTTCTTTCCGAACAGATTTCTTAGGATTACGCAGGTAAGATGCTATGACACTGCGTCAACTTCCTGTACAGGCCTATTAGGCAATTCCAGACTTTCTTTCCGAACAGATTTCTTAGGATTACGCAGGTAAGATGCTATGACACTGCGTCAACTTCCTGTGCAGGCCTATTAGGCAATTCCAGACTTTTTTTCCGAACAGATTTCTTAGGATTACGCAGGTAAGATGCTATGACACTGCGTCAACTTCCTGTACAGGCCTGTTAGGCAATTTCAGACTTTCTTTCCGAACAGATTTCTTAGGATTACGCAGGTAAGATGCTATGACACTGCGTCAACTTCCTCTACAGGCCTGTTAGGCAATTCCAGACTTTCTTTCCGAACAGATTTCTTAGGATTACGCAGGTAAGATGCTATGACACTGCGTCAACTTCCTGTACAGGCCTATTAGGCAATTCCAGACTTTCTTTCCGAACAGATTTCTTAGGATTACGCAGGTAAGATGCTATGACACTGCGTCAACTTCCTGTGCAGGCCTATTAGGCAATTCCAGACTTTCTTTCCGAACAGATTTCTTAGGATTACGCAGGTAAGATGCTATGACACTGAGTCAACTTCCTGTACAGGCCTGTTAGGCAATTTCAGACTTTCTTTCCGAACAGATTTCTTAGGATTACGCAGGTAAGATGCTATGACACTGCGTCAACTTCCTGTACAGGCCTGTTAGGCAATTCCAGACTTTCTTTCCGAACAGATTTCTTAGGATTACGCAGGTAAGATGCTATGACACTGCGTCAACTTCCTGTACAGGCCTGTTAGGCAATTTCAGACTTTCTTTCCGAACAGATTTCTTAGGACTAGGCAGATAAGATACTCTGACACTGTGTCAACATCCTGTACAGACATTTTGGTCGTCCTGTTGATGTGTGTCGTGTAACTAAAGGCGCACATGTTGAACATTTGTAAGAAAAACTAGGTTACTTTACCAACAATTGGTCGATTTGTTGTAAATAGTCTAAATTAAACGGTTATAATATCCCATTGAAACTGTTACGTTCTTTTTTTGGACACTCTATACTATTGAATCATTTTAAATAACTTATATGAGTCAAATTTACGAGATGTAAAAACCATTTCAATAAAAGTCCTGTAAAATTTTATTTCTTTATTAAGTTAGAATGCACTTGGTATGTTAGAATGACTGTAAAGTTTTAAAATTGGATTTTTGGCACGTGAATTCAAAATGGTCGCGATCACTGCCACACACAGTTTAAGAAATTCACTTACCGCAACTGAATAACTCTATCTGGCTGGCCTATTATTCGCCAAGTGCACCTCATCTCGTCCGTGAAGCCTACTGAAGCAGTGGGTGTAGATATGGTTCCGGATGGACTTGTTAAAACAGCACCGCAATCTAAAAAGTAAAGCACGGAATTTCATTTTAAGAATATCGACATTAAAAATTTTGATATTTTATTAGATTTTAGCTATATAAACCAAAGTTCTGTAGTACAACATAGGCACCCTATTTTTAGTAGTTGTTTAGTTTTAGAATTAAAAAATAAAATAAATAAGTAAATAAAACAAATAATATGCAATGGAACATGGATTTTAGGTTCGTGGAATTTACGCTTTCTTTATATTTAAGATATTACATAAATGCATTAACTGCTAATTTATTTTTTATTATTTCCCGGTATTTGTGTGAATAACTTTCCCGGGATTTTTATTTTTCTTTAGAAATGCAAGATTCATTCACAGAAAAAGAAGACAAAAGGGTCCTGCCACTTTACGAAGTTATTATTTTTACAAGATGGAAAAGTATTCTAACATACTTAAGAATAGTCTGAGATAAAGAATCCGCTTCATGTTTCGGAAGATTTAATCTTTCTTTTTCAAGCTGTACTACCACTACGAGAGCAAGAACACTGAAATTTGTAAATTCTTATGATGCACATGTAAAAAGTTAATTTCATTGTATTTGTGTCCTGCAATGTAATTTATATATTTGACTTGCTGACATTCTGAACATATTTTACGCGACAGTAACAACTAAATTATAGAATAACGGAACTGTTCTGTTAGACCGGTTGTTGCCGTTTTAAAACCTAAGTAGAGATTAAAGAGTTTACGTAGTTAAGTAGTTTGAAGAGCTTAAGTAGTTGACCTCTAGAACGCAGAAGATAATTAGAAAATCACTTATATTTCTTTATCTCCAAACAAATAACCTTATTTTCAGATGGCCTGTGCACTTAGCTCAGTTTTTTCAACTTTGTCACTTATACCGCTTGACTTGTCCTCATATATAATAAGTATTTATTGTTTTTATTATACAGCCAATACTAAATTGATGATGTTATGAACATTGCTAAAAATAATTAATTTCTCGGAAACTTATCGTACGAATTGCATAAAAAATTGTTTTTAGGCTAATTGAAGGGTGTAGAGTTTACTTGTGCTCTCAGAATTATGTGCTGCTATTGAAAAAAAAACAAAGTTATGGTTCGTTTTAATAGGTAGATGGCCCCCTGAGGAAATTTTATACACATCGTTTAAAAGTAGACTTTATTACTAATCGTGTGGTACCAGTAACTTTCTTCTACAATAATTTGTTGCAGAATTAGTAGGGGTTTTTTACTTTTATTTACCACGACTGTACGTACACTACAAGTATGTAAATTAACCAGCACTTGTTTAAGGAATGCGGTAATATTGAAATCAGGTGTATTTGTTCTTTATTAAAATAGCAATTAAAGTCTTTGTGCAGGAATATTAAAAAGCAGTAAACCAACGTTTAAAATGCACAAATAATGCGTGAAAAGCAGCAAACAGCTGTTTCGAATCTACAGCGAGATTCTTTTTCAGTGCAAGATAGGGAAAAAAGAACAGCGTGCAAGAAAAAGCAAGGCTGAGCAAAATGATACACAGAGGCGCGCTGAATTATATACCCTATGCGGGTAGCGAAAGCGCCAGAAACAACCAATGAGAGAGAAGCAGTGGAAACGACCGGGTGGACAAGTAGCGACATCTACCGGAGAAGGAGAGAAAAAAAACCAAAAAAGAGGAAATTAAATTAATGCTTTCCAAATACTTGGAAAATCTGGGGTACTAGATAAGTCATTGACTAAAGAGTGAGAATTTTTAATGATGTGGTAAGCTTGCCAAAAATCAAGATCAAGGTTAGAAGAACATTTTTGGATAATGGTGGCTGAGGAAAAATCGAACCTATGTTGAGAAGACCAAGAATGTTGAGCAATAGAAGAACGTTTGAGCTCCTGATTTTTACTACCCGCATAGGGTATATAATTCAGCGCGTCTCTGTCAATCATTTTGCTCAGCCTTGCTTTTTCTAGCACGCTGTTCCTTTTTCCCTATCTTGCACTGAAGAAGAATCTCACTGTAGATTCGAAACAGCTGTTTGCTGCTTTTCACGCATTATTTGTGCATGTTAAACGTTGGTTTACTGCTTTTTAATATCTGTTCTTTAGTCACAGCACCATTTGGTTGGCGCTTCATATCAAGACTACATTTATTTATCATACACATTTGTAAACAAATCCCACAATTTAAACTATACAGGGTATCCATAAAAGAATGTCCCAGTTATAAATTTTAATAGCATCAACTGTAAATATTGTAGAGTGTTCGTTCAAGATCCCAAATAATGAGTCACTCAGTTTTAGGAACGCGCATGTGCGAGCATTGTCTTGGTATTGACTCGCTTGCAGTGCCACATACGCAAAATGGCGATTGCTGAGCGTAAAGCATTATTGCTGGGCTGAAGATTTGAAAGCCGTTAGAGCCATGCGATTTTCTCCTTTGGGGCTTTATAAAAGATCGTGTCTACGTTCCGCAGCTATCTAATGATTTACCAGAATTGAGACAATGGAGTTATGATTAAAGAGGAGAAGACATATAGCGTATTGTCTAAGTAGTGGAGTGAAGTAACTAAGAAGGTTATTACAAGATGACGGCTGATTTTTTGCATACGATCAACAGTTTCAGACTACCGGCGGAGCAAACTTCCACCAGTAAATTTTGAATAGAAAATTTTGCCTTATTTAAGCGGCTGTTTTATGAAAAAAATCTCCCATAAGTACGGTTAAATTTTCTATTTGTTTTTACTGGTGGCAGTATGACAAGGTATTATAGTATTTTTTACTGACACCGTGAGGTGGTTATCTATGTTGTCACAATATGGGGAAAACGCAGGTCCTGACTACTACAGAAGTAAATTTCCACCAGTAAAAATGTCCCGGCGGTAATCAACCCCAGAGAAAGCGGTTACAGTTGAAGCTTCACTATTTTAAGGCTCCGAACGCACCATCCTTCTAACTGTTATCAGTGTCGGCGTCGCTTGTTGTGGCCACGCGGTGTCTTTGATTTTTAATGACTTTAACAGGAAAGGGACTTATGTCCTGCAAAAAAAGGAACCTTTCCTTCAAGTAGGGTCGAGCTCCTTATCTCATGACCCATTGTTGATTCCCCTCATTTTTTGGTGAATAAACCGCAGAACTGTCCAGAATAAAAGATTTTCCACGAAAACTGGAGAAGGATGACAAAATACACGTCTGTATGCAGCCTAAGGATATGCGAGTTCCTCTTTATTAATAGTTCCATATTTGAGACACAGAACTGAAAAGGCTGTTGCTGCAATTTCTCGGGACTTATTAACCCAAGTGTGGGAAAATTTTAGGACTTTAGGTTGGATGTGTGCCGTTGCCGTATAGCTAAAGCTGCACATATTGAACATTTGCATGAAAAACTAGGTTTATCTTCAATTTGATGTACGATTTATTGTAAATAGTCTAAATTAAACTGATTTAATGTGCCATTGAAACTGGGACATTCTGTTATCGACACTCTGTACTTTTATCATGAATGATTTTAATCGCAGAACATTCATCATTTGGTAATTCCGAAATGATATAAGCGTATATAATATGTAAACGATATTGAAATATATCACCTGCTCCACAATATCACCTATTCATCGAAAAATGAAATTTTGAAAAAAAAAAATAATTTTTGAATGACGATTTATAGCTGTGTTACTACGCTTGGTGATGAGCAGGGTTCTCGCTGCTGCCCGCCATTGTGCCAAATCGCGACAAAATGCTTCATTTGGCGAGTAAACGAACAATCAAATTCGCCAAATTGCGAGTGCTCAATTTTTGCTCTTTTTTTCTGTGTGTGTGCCAATACAGTCGAGATTCATCCGCGTTACTTGTTTTCGTTTCTGAACGATTGATGCCGCTTTTCATATTCAATTGCACCTGGAAAGGATTATGCGATAGGTGTTTCTCTATTGTCAGTTGATCACTATCTATACACCGGCGTCGCGCCGGTAAAAACACAATCAAAATTACTCACATCAATCGCCAAATAGAGAAAGGTTTTTCTGGAATGCAGGGTTGAGATTAGCCATTTAACATACTATTTATTAGTTGTATGGAAAGTATCATTGACCGATCAATTTTTTCTATCGGTTACAGCTGAAATCTCATAGCAATTTTTAATGTATATTTTCGGGGAATCAAAGATAGCTGTTTTGAATTATTATTTAGACTGTCTAAAATATTTATACATTTAGGAGACATTTAGAACGTATTTATTTTTAATAGTTTCTATGGCGGGTATTCGAATTTCTATTTTATAAGCAATTACAAGCAATTATTAATGGGTTATTTTAGAACATATTTAAAAAAAAGGATACAATAAGGGGTTAAAGATAGATTTTTCAGTGTTTTACGCCGAATCTATTTTGCTAACTTTTTTGGGGGGTTACTGTTTTATATTTCTTATTTGCCAAATCGCTAATGTTGGCCAAAAGATAGCGAGAACCCTGGTGATGAGACATGACGAAGTTTACACTTATTTTACACAGTTTTCCGGTTTGGCACAAAACTGTCACTGGTGCCCTTCTGATAGAAAATTTCCAAAAATTTTAATCATGAAATATTATTGAAAGAATTTCACCTACTTAGTATTTCGTAATGAAGCTTGAATCCGTGAGAAACGAAAGTAAAGTCAGTCACGAATCTTACAGTCACCGGCCCCAGTAAAGTCCTAGAAGCAGGGGGTGTGCCTCCACAGTAACTTCCTTGTTTGTTATTTTCGCTGACATTCTTCTGGTAGATTTCGATGTAGTCATAACTACAGGTATCATGAACTACAACAAATAAAATTTTATTTACATAGAAATTGCATGATGTAAAAAAATTACATTAAACACTAAACAATTGTATTAGCATATAAAACCATGGAGGAAAGAGATAGATGGAGATGCAGTAAGGTGGCTGGGGGGTGGCGCCAAAAAAGTAACCCTAAAATCCGCTACCGTAGGCCCAAACACAAGTACGTTTTTTCACGAAAAAAGACGAAAACTTTTAATAATACAGTTTTTAATTCATAATACAATGGAATGCTGCTTTAGAATGCTTAAAAATAAGCAGATCATTTTCATTTAAAGAAAAATATGCACGAGTGATGTCAAAGAATTCGGTCTCTGTTCCAGGTGCTTGTTTTGTTTGGGCCTTCTGTGGACGTTTAAATTTGAGCGATAAATGGTTTCATATTTCAAATCTATGTTACAGCATACTGCATCTCCATCTATCTCTTTCCTCCATGATATAAAACAATGCCCTTTTTTACCTAAACTGCCAACCTCTATTCAGAATTCGCATTCACTAAAAACATGGTAATGAGCACTGTTTTAAAAAGTAAGGTACCCGGTAAGGAAAGATTGAATGAAATTGTCACGAACAGGGACGATCTTCTGTAATCGGGCTGCTATGCATTTCCATTTGAGTGGCGCATTTTTCAGTTACAATGGCCTCATTCACTGCTATCGCGACAATTGATAGCCTTTTTCGGGATTGATAAGCTTAATTACATATTTGAAAATTACCTTGTATAAAATAGCTAGGTTAAAAATGTCGCCGTCTCTCGGACTTTTATAACGACGCTATGGACATTATTCTTCCTTAGGGTTCTAAGTTGCGAAATTCCATCAGATCGGAAATAACATTCAGAATCGCGGTACTGAAAAGCACCGTGTTTTGAAATTTTATGCTTATATTTTATGTTTAGATCAAGTTTTACATATTTTCAGGCTCAAGCATAGATTATGCTTAAATTCTTGTCTCTATTTTAATGCACTATCATATATATTTTCATGTTATTTTTAAAATGTAATTTTTTTATTTTAATTAATAAGGATATACGATTTTTCTAGTATATATATATTTATAGATTAGTAATCTGTGCAAAATAAATCTAAATCATTTTACGCACTTATATTTATTCTGCATCAAGTGCTATCAAATTTGCTTGCCCCGCTACTTTTACGCCTTGTGATTACCACTATAACGTCACGTGAATATTGTCAATAAGAAAAGTGCTTTAAATGTACAGTAGAACCCAGCTAATCCGAAATTCCGTTTAATCCGAACCGTTTTGTTTTCGAAAATTATACTTAAGAGATTAACTAATAATATTGAATTATTGTACTAAAAACAAAAGAAGTTTTTATCCTTTTTACTACGAAAATTTCCGTATTACAGGATGAATGTTGGGTAAAACGTGTAGAAGTTAGAATTAAACAAAAAATGGCAATAAAACATGTTTTTTTTAAATTCTTTAAACAGCTTGAATAATAATTAAAAAAAATCAATAATGTAAAAGTACAACATATGTGCACGAATATAAAATAAAAACATGCACTGTAGGCCTACTCGTAGAAGCCATCTTAAAGAAATCTGGAATATCAGTTTGCTTGCCAGTTCAGATCATAAAAATTTATTTTTCTTTTCAACAGCTTGATTTCGCAAATTATCAACAGAAATGATTTTTCCTCCTCCCTCGTTGACGTAGTGACTGAGCTATTCATAGATTCGCGATTTTGTACCCTTTGTAATCAGTTGTTATGTAATTTCTTATTCTGAAGTTCCATTAGATTATTATAAACATAAAGAGTGATTAACCCTTAAATGCCGGGTGTTGCTTTTCGTTAACATACCCAATTTAGGCTCTAAAATACTATTAGAATAATATTGAAGCTATAATGCCTAATGTTGCCAATAAAATACATTCTGAAAATATTATTAGATCGATTTTCAACACATAGATGGCAACACTTGTGCTGTTTAAGAATAAAGATAGATTTATTTTTTCAATTGTTGCTACTTGTTCTTTTTGTTTTGTTTGGAAGCTTGCGAAATACCCTATTTTGTTCTACAGTGAGCAAGTAAAATTTATTTCTTATTATAGTTCCTAAAATTCTTGCGTGTTTAATATTATAAAAGTTTATGAAGGAAAATCATTTTTTCAATTAAAGACAAGTATTGCCGATTAGTAACAAACTGTTTTTTAGCCGTAAACCATACTTAAAACAAAATATGATTTTTTAAAGTATTTTTTCCATGATTTATTTAAAAAATAAAAGCCGAAAAACATTATTACAATGATTTTTGAAAAATCAGGCATTTAAGGGTTAAACAAGCAATACTTTTTTTTTTTGAAGTCGTTCCGGATTATCCAGCATGGCGGACCTTAAGACGCCGGTTTAGAGGATGTTTACTGTACTAGTGAGTACTTATAACTTACATTTTTTTTTAGGAAACACATTTTTTTCCTTCTATTTTTATCAGAATTTCGGGTAATCCGAATTTTTTATAATCCGAACAGGTGCCGGTCCCAGTTAGTTCGGATTAGCTGTGTTCTACCGTATACTTTTAATATGTGACATAACTTTCCTCGTTAAATGGATTTCGCGTGCAATAATTTTCTTATTTTAAGGTTTTCTTTCTTTTTTAATGTTCACGTGTTAAAATATTTTTAAGACACAATTTTCTCCAATTCCTGCGTTAACACGTGATCATTTAATTTATTCTAAAGTTTTTTTTTCTGTTTTTAATAGTCGCGTATGAATAATTTTTTTTTTAATTGAAATGAAATATTATTCTGTGCACTGTTTTACAATTAGGTAACAAATTAAACAAATACTTTTTTTTTTCTAAATATGAAATAAATCTTCATTGAAATAATGAATATTGGAATAACAAATTGAAAAAAAAAAACCTCTAAAAATTAGTAAAATTAAGACGATAATTGCACACTGCACAACTGTCAAGAATCTTAAAGTTTTTAAACAGCTTGGTTAAACAGCTGTTCGTAGTTTTTGTTCCTATAAAACTTTTTTAACGGAACTTTCTTGACTGACTTTAACCCATTTGTGCCTGAATTTTGGTTTTCTCAAATATTTTGGTAAAATCACTTTAAAATATTGCAAAATGAACTGGAAAATACTAAAAAAAATTACACTTAAATTTTTTGGTATTTATTTAATAAAATGTAAAAACACAAACTTACATATGAGTATTTCGAGTAGAATAATATGTATAATTATATGTTTTGTCTATATTTATATTTAAAAAGTATTAAAATTGCATATTATGTACCATAATTAGTATTTTTATGAACTACAAATATATATATATATATATATATTTCTTTGCAGTGACTAATAACGTTATAACTATTATTAATAATAAAATAAGAATAATCGTATTGCTGACTTAAAAACAATATATTTCATATATATCTTCAAAAGGAGGTTACATAAATAACTGTCTCCTAAATGTCCAACAAAAATATGTGCCCATTTGTGCCTAGAACCCTATATTTTGGACGTTACAAAAATGCATAAAAAATAGGCTTGATAATTTCGCAATGTAAAAAAATACGTATTTAAAAAAAGTCTACAAGCTAAGATTATGACTTGAGATTTTGGATCCTTCATAGAAAAAAATACAAATAAACTTACTTTTTACATTTCGCCATCTTGAAAAATAAAAAAATTATAAACACCGAAAAAAGCCTTCATTTAAACAAATAAATATCCACCTTATGCTGTCATCTCTCGGTAATAGATAAAGACATTCATAAATAATTATTTCATACAATTTTCATGTTATAAAGGAGAAGAAAAATATACTTATTCATGAAAATTTGAAACGTCCCAAAAATGGGACGCCAGGCACAAATGGGTTAACATTAAAGAATTCTTAAAATAATTCTTCGATTTAAAATATGTCTGCTTCAGAGTGTTTAGCAAACATTTCTTTATAAAGTTGCCAATTTTTACATTTTTATATGCAATAGTTTTTTTAATATTAGGATAGAAAGACCCCGGATAAAGTTTTTTTTTTTTTTTTTTTTTTTTTTTTTTTTTTTTTTTTTAATATGCTATTCAGTTTTAAAAGTCTTAAATACTTTAAACATCAATCAAAAATGCAGTTTTAACATAATATAAATATTGATACGTACAATATAAATATTGAAAATGATATATATACAATATGCAAAATACAAATAAAGAAATGGAAGTAGTTTAAAACTGGTTTTGTTTTTTGAACTGGAACCGAATCAGACTTTTTTTTTTTTTTAACTAACTCTGCTAGATTTCAACTTCTGAGCTATCACTGAGAAGGCTGGCCAGAATTTTGCTGCAATGGAAATTTTAAGATATATCTTGAAACTAATGCAAACACAGTTACAAACATACAAGCTATCCGCTTCAAGCAGGGCCCTTGCTAAGGACCGGGGGGGGGGGGGAGCCCCCCCAAACATTTGCGAATGCTGTTACAAAAATTTACAAAATTAGTTACATTTGTTAAACTATCATACACTTTCTATTTCTGATAGACTTGGCAAAAGTTACAAATATAATTTGGAATATTATTAATCTTTTTACAAATAAGAACTATATTTCATTTTCTAACTGAGGTAACTTGGCAACATTATAAAACTAGTTTCCATACATCGAGAACTATTGATTTTTGCTTCTCAATGAGTTGACAAATACTGAAATTTGACTTGGCAATATAAGGTCCTCTCCTCTGCCAATAAAAAGTCTTAGCGATGGCCATGGCTTCAAGTTGCTTTTGTAAAAGCAATCTGCTGAAGAACGTCTTCAGCGTGATCTTTAAACCCGAATACTGAACAAGAAGGGGCAGATTAGCTCCAATCGTCTGAAAGTGATGATGGCACTAATGTAGGGGTGCACAACCTTTTTAAGAGAAGGGCCATTTATAAAAATTTCTGTGTTGCGGAGGGCCACATCAGTAACACGGGTAGAATTCTATTTCTGGGAGGTGATCTGTGGCCTGTAATGAGATAAAAAATATGGTTTCAGAGGGGAGGGGGGTAGTTTTACCCCTCTAGGTTCCCCTACCCGGTCAACATATCCAATTCAGTTGGCAAGGATATATCAACAGTTTACGTTTGTATATATAACAGAGATATAGCAAGTATTATTGAGAAGGACTGATAATATTCCTTGACTTCATTCGGGAAAGTAAATTTTGTTTATTTAAAGTGCTAAAAAACAAATATAGGCATGTGGCTAGTGCCGAAAAAAATGTGAACTTTATGAACGAAGGGGGGATGAGGAGTCGATCAACGAAATTTGCGATTTTTTTTGCACCTGATTGACAAAATTCGCAATTTTCCCGAAGCCAGTCGAAAAAATTCGCGTTTTGCTGCGCCTGTCCGACATAATTCGATCGACAAAACTCGCGATTTTTCCGCGCCCAGCCGACAAAATTTGCGATTTTTCCACCACTGATCGACAAAATTCTCGAATTTTTCCACGTCCGATCAACGAAATTCGCGATTCTTCACTGACTCTAAAGAAATTTGCAATTTTTTCCCGAGGCAAATTGACGAAATTCGCGCTATTTTCTGACTGACTTCGCGCTATTTTCTGATTTATTTTATAGACTGACGAAACTCGTGATTTGTACGCAGCCGATCAACGAAATTTTCAATTTTTCGCGCATCATCGAGAAAATTCGCGACTGTTTCGTGCATGATCAACGAAATTTGCGATTTTCCCGCGCCTGATCGACAAAATTCACGATTTTTTTCCAGCCCGACCATCAAAATTTGCGATTATTTTCGTGCCCGACCAACGAAATTCGTGATTTTTCGGAGCTCGATCGACAACACTAGCGATTTTTTCGTTCCCGATCAACGAAATTTGCATTTTTTCCACGCCTGATCGATGAAATTTGCGATTTTTCCGCACCCGATCACCGAAATAGGCGATTCTTAAGTGACTGAAATATTTCGCATTTTCCCCGCAGCAAATTGACGAAATTCGGAATAAACAGATGAAACACGCAATTTTTCCGCAGCCCATCAAAGAAATTTGAGATTTTCCTGCAGCCCATCAACGAAATTTGAGATTTTCCCGCTCCTAATAGTAAAGATTTGCAAATTTTCCGCCCCCGATCTACGAAATTCGTGATTCTTAACTGACTGACGAAATTCGTGATTTTTTCTCGCAACTGACGAAACTCGCAATTTTTACGCAGCCAATCAACAAAATTTACAATTTTTCCGAGCATCATCAACAAAATTGACGATTTTTTCGTACCCGATCAATGAAATTTGCGTTTTTCCGCGCCTGATCAACAAAATTCGCGATTTTTCCGTGCCGGACCAACGATATTCTGGATTTTTCCGATCTCGATCAATTTCGATCTCGATTTTTCCTTGCCCGATAGGTCAAATTTGCAATTTTTCCCGCGCCTCATCAACAAAATTCGCGATTTTTCCGTGCTTGATCAACGTAATTTGCAATTTTTCCGCGCTTGATCGACAAAATTCACGATTTTTCTGCACCCGATCAAAGAAATTCGCGATTCTTAACTAACTGACGAATTTTTCAATTTTTCCCACGCAAATTGATGAAATTCACGATTTTTTTTCTTGTGACCTATGGACAAAACTTTTTTTTGTCCATAATGACAATTGACAATTTTTTGCAGTTATAAATTGACGAAGTTCGCGGGCAACAGGTTGTGCATCCCTACACTAATGCATCTCACTTCTTTTTATTTGCATAAAATAATTTTTTTAATTACCACTGTTAACGGTGTCTTCTGTTTAAATCTGTCTTCATAGGCGGATTTCAGATTTTGAAATTTTAGGCAAGAAAATCTATTACTTGTAAACTATTGACTGACTTATAACTTTTACTTACCTTCTATATTGAAGTTTTCGTCGAAGGTCAAAGTAATATAATCACCAGCTTTTCCAATAGTATAGGTACAGTTAAGACTGTTCGTGTATAAATTTGGATAGTTAGGAGAAAAGATATCACCAGATGGCTGTGTGAAGTTGCCCCCGCACACTAAAATGCAAAAGAAAACAAAATTAAGCTATTTTAAAATGTTTTTTTTTTTTTTCAGTAGGAATTAAAACGAAAAATATTTATAATACATTGGGCGATCGGTTAACGAACAGATCGGCTTACAAATAATTTTGCGAGAGAATTTTATTTTCGGATAACGAACACTTCACAAAATAAAGCCACGAAGAAGCAATGCTGTGTTTCAGATTTTTCGGTCTATATTTAATTGTGTCTATTGCCGACTTTGAAAACATTTTAACACTTGTATACGTTGGCCTATTTCAGGGATGGCGAACCTAAGTGGCCAGCGTGCCATAAGTGGCACGCTGCAGATTATTTTTGGCACGGCATAGATTCAGGTTCTACATCAAGATATAGAATTTTTCAAAATGCATTAATTAATCTAGATATTGTCTGTTTATCTGAATTCGATTAGTTCTGCTGGTTCTCATTGTTATACAGATTGAAGAACTGAAATATAATTTAATGTACCCCGATGTAGCTCAATATTGGCTCAAAAAATTTTAAGAATAAGAGAGAATTGGGAGATTATCTCAAAAGAAAGATTAAAATGCATTAGAAGTAAAAATGCCGGTAGGAAACTTTGAATTCAATTTCAAACACTAAAAACTCTAGATTCTGGCGCTTGCTATTTTGAAAATTTTCTCTGCGAGACATTCTTTTGGGAAATAAATAATATGAAAAATTCAAATAAAAACATTTTGTCAAATGAGTCCAATTCAACTTAATAATAACTAAGTATGAAGCTGATATAAATTATTTGGTATCTAACATGAGACAAGAGAAATCCTTCTATACAGGGTGCAATATGTTATCTATCGCCGACCTTTAATTTCTCAACCGTTGGTCGTAGACATATAGTTCCAATTACAAAAACGTTTCAAATGAGCTAAATATTCATGTTGTGGCATTATTAAAAGTAAAAAATCAATTTAATAAAAATTACGAAAACTAACTTTTTATACGGTCCCCCAATCCCTATAGTTATATTTAGTAAAAGTTTACACATATCATAACAGATGTAACACAAAAAGTTTGACATCTGTACTACAAAAATTGACAGAGTTATTAAATTTTAAAGTTTGAGATTTTTGCACATGATTTTGTACTTCATTGAGGGATCAGTTAAAAGATCAATTCAAGTAATTCGAGATCAAAATCAGGGTGCAATGTCCTTTTTACGATGAAGCCACTTTTACCCGGTATCGTCGGTACTTTTGAATGTCGTTCGACCCATAAAAGTTAGCTCAAATTTTTAGATGAAATAAACCTATTTGGTGATACCAGCTAAAAGTGGTTTCTCCGTAACAAGGACATTGCACTCTGATTTTGATCTCGAATTACTTTAATTCATCTTTTAACTGATCCCTTAATGAAAGACAAAATCATGTGCAAAAATCTCAAACTTTGAAATTTAATAACTGGGTCAATTTTTGCAGTACAGATGTCAAACTTTTGGTGTTATATCTATTATGATATGAGTAAACTTTTACTAAATATAACTATAGGGACTGGGGGACCGCATAAAAAGTTAGTTTTCGTAATTTTTATAAAATTGATTTTTTACTTTAAATAATGCCACAGCATGAATATTTAGCTCATTTGAAACGTTTTTGTAATTGGAACTATATGTCTACGACCAACGGTTGAGAAATTAAAGGTCGGCGATAGATAACATATTGCACCCTGTATATAAAAAAAAGTTTTGATTTGGAAATGGACCAATGAAAATCTGCGTAGATATTCCCGGCAGATCGGCATCCTATTTGAATGCTTAAGCATGGCCTTTCTTCGTTAATATTAAAAAAACTGTTGCATACAAAAATATGAAAATCGGCGGTATTATAGAGAAATGTTTGATAAACACGCTGATGCAGACAGTTTTAAAATTGAAGAATTATTTTAAGAGATATTTAATGCCAAAGTTGGACAAAATCGTTCCATTAAAAAAGTTTTATAGGAGCAAAAACTGTACATAGGCATTTAATCATTTTTAGACCATTTTATGCGTCAGAATTTCCCGGTGTTCAGACTGCATTTAGTATTTTAATTTGACTCCTTTTGTGAGGTTTTATTTCTATTTTAAATTCAAATTTCCAGCATTTGGAGAGATATTTTTTAGATATTTTAGAAAATTGTATTAATTTAAACTGTTACCAACTGTATAAACAGCGCAAACAATAATGCTTGCTTCAAATTAAAAATTTATTTTACACGTGACTATTATAAACAGAAACTATAAAAAGCAGGAACTCATTAAAAATTACGTCATAAAAACTATACTTACACGTGACTTTTAAAAGAGAAAGAATATTGTAAAATAATAAATTCATTAACATGCGTTAGAAATCTTAAAAAGGAAAATTTACGTTACATTTACGTCATATTACACTTATTACGTAAAATGAACAAAAAATAATAAAGCAAAACAGTTTAAATTTTAAAATTGCGCGAGACATTTATTTGATATTTTAAGATGATCATAATATTTCATTTCTAACAAAAGTATTTTTACGTGAATATTAAAAAGAGAAAGAAAAGTTTGGTGAAAATTACGTCAAATTATAATTGTCAGATTCAAATTATAATTCAATCTTTCGAAATATTTTTAAAGCCGATCAAATTAGCGTTCTGTAAGAGTCTGCGGTGTCTGAACGGGGGTTGACGAGCGTAGCTCGTATGGGGCAGAGCACCCTAGTAATATTTAAAAAATAAAATAACTAAAGTATAACATCAAATATTAAACATATTTTTTTAATATTAAAAACAAAATGTTAAGTAATTTTGATTCATTATTATTTGATCCATTAAAATTTGTTATTGTTGGCACGTCATGATCACGTAAAATATATTTTTTGAAAAATTTGGCACGTGGATGTGAAAAGGTTCACCGTCCCTGTCTCATTTGATTCATGAGCTACCAGGGGTTCGGGCCCTAGATTGTAGGGCCCCAAATTAGAAAGAACAGATCAGAAACATTAATTTTTATATTTTGTATCCCTTTTCAAAGAAATATTTTTAATTGCAAATTAGTTATTTTAATTAAAATTTACTTCGAAAATTATTAAGAGGCTCTAGACTCCAATTGAGCTTTATTGGGCTTTGCAGTAAATACGGATTTTTCAGAAAACTATGCAGTTTTTGAAAGGTCAAAATGAAAAATTGGTACGATTTAATGCCGTAATCAATCAATGTAATCCTAAAAGTTTTTACAAAGGGCAATTCATTTATTTTTTTTAAATACGCCACGAAACGCACAAAGCTATCAAAATATGATGTGTCCATATTAAATAAGGGCGTATATTAACCCTATTATAAAGAGAAGATTTATATTATTTTTCATACTTAGCTTTTACGAACGAATTAATTGAATTCCCACACAAATCAATACAAAATCTATGATCGGTTAATGTACAATTCGGTTAGCGAATACTGTTTTGGAACGGATTAAGTTCGTTAACCGATCATCCACTGTATCTCTGAAAATTTGAGAGATATTTTTTTTAAATCCCCTACAATTGGGCCTAATCTCAGTACAGGAAAAATGAAAAGCTAATGTTAACTACACCATTTATACGCAATTGTAAAACAGTGTGAATATTCTGAATGAAAATTTAAGGTTACAGACTAATCTCTTTTAAAAGCGGCGTCATTTTCGCAGGTGAAAACGCTTTCTTCTTGAAAATTTGGCCACGAATTTGAAAGGTGATGGAAAGAAAAATAGAAAAAAAAATTGTAATTTTGATGTAGCTTGTGTGGACTCATCTACAGATGAACAGTTTAACCCTTTAGCGTGCATATATGCTAACAACAGTGTTTTGAATTTAAGAGACTTTTTTTATTCGTATATACCTAATTCACACCAGAAAATTAAAATAGCAATATTCACTTTTATTAATAACAGACATTCTGTATTTAAATAAAGCAAAATTAACCCTTGAAACTTTCTGGTGTAAAGTCAGATTCTCTGAACTACGTAATTTCTAGAATGTATTCTATCATGGGAATTAAAGTGTTAAAGGTTAAGTTTTATAAAATAAATAATTATATAAAATAAGGTATTTAGAGACATACTTATTAAAATATTTACTAATTTGCAATATTTTAGAGTAAAACAGCCACACGACAGTAGTTTTTATTTGTATTGCAGATGTGCAACGGAAGAAAAGATTGACGTATTATATGAAAAATGTATCTCTGATTTTTTTCATTATTTTTCCTGTGTCATAAGCCTTTTAGAGAAGTTCAATAGGGCAGATGACGAAAAACACCTTTTTTAAAGATATAGATTTTTACAAGCAAGTTAAATTAAATCAGGGAAAAATAAAACATACGAGAAAATATATATACGGTAGTGCACACAAAAGTAAAGAATTCATATACAGTAAAAGTGACAACGTCATTGACGGTTCCATCCAAGCCGTTGCCATGAGTTTCCTACCATTTTGCTATGCTTTTCTTGGCGGTACCTCCTTCACACAATGGAAATTGCACCAATCGACCGGTTTTCTGTTTGGAACCATTCGAAAGCTGCTGTGACGTAACACTTTCAGTATTTATAAAGGGAAGCACATGACTGAGTAATTTCAAACTAATTTAACATAATTTTCATTGTTATTTACTATACATTGTTTACGATGTTAAAGTACTCGTAAGATCGGAATTTTGAAATAGCAGTCTTTTTTTCTGTCTTTCTTAATTTATTTATTATTGAAGATGCCTGATTTCTATATATTTGTAATTGTACTAATCAGAAATAATTTCTTTCAGTACCCATGTAGTTCGGATTCAAAGAAAAAATTCTTTTTTCTCACAGCCTATAAGTTGTATGCACATGTATTCTACAAAAGTAGAATGTTCTGTAAAATACCATCAACTGGGGTAACTTTGGTCCAAATTTATCTGTTTCATGGCATGTTCAGCATTTCCATTCTCTTATTTTATTTAAAAAATGAATATAATGTTAATTATTTGTTTGCTAATACCATATGGAACCACACCATTATCATACATTTGTCGATATTGAAATTTTTTTTACCAAAAAGTGTTTTTGCAAGTTTTGGGCCAATGTTATCTTAAATTGGGGTAACGTTGGCCTATGTGTTAAAACAAATGTTATAAGGCCTACACCATGATGTGGACCAATGTTAAACTATTGAAAAAGACGGGGGTGGGGGGGGGGGAGGGGAGAGGGTAAGAAGTGTGAACAGGTAAAAAGACAGTGAATTAGCATATCTTTTAATTAAAAAATTATTACAAAACTCATAAATATTGCTTAACGTGGATTATTCAGCTCTGTGACTGAATACTGGTTTTTCTTAGACAGAAGTTTAAGTAAATTAATTTTTGCAACAATATAGTTCCATTCATACACCATTGAGTCCGGTCGCTGTGACCAACGCTAAAATTTTAACTTCTTTTCCATGAAGTCAACAAAACAACCCTCCTTTGATTTCAAAGTAATCCTTCCACTAAAACTCTAAAGCATTTGCTGGGTTTCCCTGGGTGGCCATCCCGGTATAGATATTGCCATTAAACAGCACAAGTACAAAATTTCCAAGGTTACAGTCATCTTTGCCAATAGCTTTTTTGTTTAGTTCAGTTAGAACCAATACACTGGATAAATTTTCAGCAAAATTATTGTTTGTGTAAGTAATAATATCTATTTTCATAAGTATACCAAGAATAAACAATAATATTACATCAAAAACATCAATGTTTAAATTCAAGAAAATAAGAAAAAGCTCCCCTTCAAATATAACATTTTCTATGCATTGACAGGGAGTATATACAAAAATTTAAATGATAGTTGGTTGGGGCAACGTTACCCCAACTTAGAAAAACGCTTTTCTTTGTAATCTCACGAAAGACAACGCATAATACTACATTAGGCCTTGATCTACACTAATGAGGTTATAATAACGTGTACTTACCAAGCTTGTCCAAATGAATTAATTTACAGCTTGGCAGACGAAAGTTGTAAGAGCTAAATTCTCATCTTCTTCCGACTTTTTTGTTTGACTGGTGCTGCCACGGTGGAAACTTGAAGAATTACTTATAATGAGCTGCCACCCTCAAGGTAATGCTATCACCTATATTTTGAGACCAAAACTTTGCCGATAACTCAAGCTATGTAGAAAATGTAGCAGATTTAATCTTTTTTCTTTCTTGGGCCAAAGTTATCCATTTGACGGTATGTGATCTGCTCTACTGGATGAAAAGAACTCTTAATTACTCTTGAAACAATACACTTGTTTTATTGTTGTCCCTGATTTTGAAGAGTTTCATGAAATAACTTTATTTATATGCATTAAAGTCAGACCTCTTTTTCGGGAGGCAAATTAGGGTCCATATTAACTGGGGAAGGGGAATGAATTTTTCTTTCACAGAAGTTGACAAAGAGAAAGTCAGAAATTTTTCGGGAAAACAGGGTGTTAGTCGGAAGTCAATTTCTTTCTAAACCGCTCCCTGAAATCATCATTGCTGTTTTTAGTTTTTCTTGTGTCTAAATGAAGATAATCGATCATATTTATAACAGCAAATGGCAGCGCTATAAAAAGGTAAAGAACGCTGTAAGGAAATTACCTACCGCATAGCAATACAAACAACAAGAACTCTTTCTGAATAGCCTGAAAACCTATTTAGAATGTTTCCTGACATTGTGAATTGTATTTTATGCATGTTCCTTAATTAAATGTATTGCATTTGCGATAATTACGGTTTCGTTACGTGGTTACTTTTCTTTAATTAATTAATATCTGTTAAACACATAAAATTTTTTGTCAAATTTCTTTACAATTTCCAGAGCTTGTAACATTACTATAGATATTTAATTTACTATGGTACTAATAAAATTAGAACATTAGAAGTAATATGAAGTTGCAGATTTTAAATACTACTTACCTGCAGAGAACGCCAGCATGAAACCGTCTCCAGTGACACGATCATTCGTATGGAAAATAATTCTGAGATTGTTTCCTTTACTGATTAGTGGTCCTGGATTGACCGAGCCGCACATTTTTTGCCTAAGTCTCCATCTGTTGTCTTCTTCCTTTTCTTCGAACTGAAATGCCGATTAAAATACAATTAAATATATATAGAAAATTCTATATATTATGTTGAGAAAATCATATTCACCTTAAAAAAATCAAAAATAAACAACGTGAATACATTGATTCCCAATTCATTTATTGCTAAAATAGGTGCAAATGTGCTATAAATGTTTTAAAACATTAAAGCCATTCAAGACGTTAAAAAGATATATGTAAAATCATGTCCAAATTCGTGTCAAAGCGCTTTCAGCTAACATTAGCTATCATCAGGGGAGTTAAGATGAGAAATACCGTAGCTTCAAAGATGTACACTGATTAAGTAGAGAAGGGGGAAAATCAATAACTAGGAGTGAGGGAGTGAAAGAAGGAGAGAGATTGCAATAGACAATAGAAAACAGCACTCCTGCCTCCTGTTTCTCATTTTCTATTGAAACCTTCCTCCTTATTTCCCTCTCTCCCTCCTATTTATTAGTTTTTTTGCCCTTCGCTACTTAATAAGCGTACACCTTTGAAGCTACGGTATTTCTCATTTTAACTCCCCTGACGATGGCTACTGTTTATCTGAAAGCGTTCGGGAATTCAGACATGATTTTACATCTATGTTTTTAACATCTTCAATGGTTTTAATGTTTTAAAACTTTTACAGTATATTTGCACCTATTTTAATAATAAATGAATTGTGAATCAACGTATTCATGTTGTTTATTTCAGATTAAAATGGTCATCAATTAAGCCAATCTTTAAAGAAAATTAACTAAATTTTCTTTTAAGATTCGGTTGTACTCAAGCCAGTTCAAGAGTTAGCTGCAATTAGTGAGCCACTCTTATGATCTAATTTCTTATGTATCATTGAAATATATTGTACAAGAGAAAAATATAAACTATTTAGAGTAAAATTAAAAATTTTAAAGGCCGCAAAAAGTATGGCATTATACTCGTTAAAGTATAAAAAAGTTAATTTGTACTTAAAGTTTGACACTGAATAAGGCTTTTTTCCGAGTTTTCTCAAAAAGGGTGATACTGAGTAAGGCTTTTTTCCGAGTTTTCTCATAAAGGGGATGAATAAATGTTTACCAGCCAAAGTCCATTCACTTTGCCCTGAGTTGTTGCATTGCAGCCGCTGTATGTGGACAAGCATTTTCATGAATGAAAGAACGCTGCCAAATCCGCTCACTTTAGACTACGAGACATAATCTTTTTAGACTGTCGCAATAGTAGTTGGTGATTCTTTCAACAAGGCTTGTGATAGTGATGATATCTCCAAAAAATCCATAAGCAATAAGCATTCTCTGTTCCAAATCAACATGCTTATACACCTTGTGAGTGGCCAGAACCACTTTGGTCTTCCATGGTGAAGATCAGGAGTTGGAAGTAGCGAAACTACAGTAGTCGCTACTTTTTACTGTAGTCTGGGGTGTACAGTACTAAATTTTGAACAATGAAATATAGCGAATACAAAAAATCCGTATTTTACAGCGAGAACAGACGCTACTTTGAGGCTATTTCAGAACAAGTGGGTAAGTGTGATCACAGATCGCGCAGAGGTTTTCGTTTAATATTCCTTTCAAAACACTTTATCCTTTTGCAAAATCTGTTAGTTGCACATTTCGCAACCAGGGGGCACACTCTATTCTAAACAAACCTCTATCCGAACGAAACTCCGTATTACAACCTACCCGTAGATATATTAGTCGAGGGAATCGGGCCCATAGCATCCGAGATAGTTAGGCGCCGCTGGTTCTAAAAAGTGGAACTAAAATATGTAAGGCTATGGTGCATAATGTGAAAGAGTGGTCAAAGGGGTGTCGGCAAATGTTAGAAAAGTGACCCCCGAGTGAAAAGGGTGGAGGTTATAAAAAATGCTTAAAATACGCAAGTTAGAGCCCAGACGGGTAAATATAAGACTTTTTCAAAAATTTTATGATTTGTCGTTTCATGTGAGGTGTTCAGCTATAAGTAGCCAAAATTTCAAGCCTCCAACATATATAGTTTCTGAGAACGGGCTCTGTGACAGACAAACAGACATACAGAGGAGTGAGACAAATAGGGTTTCGTCAGATTAACGAAACTCTAAAAATGTGATACTCTAAAAGAAAAATGTGATACTCTACAAATCACGTGAACGTAACTTGCTTCTTTTGTGCAAAATTTGTTTTGCTCAACGATTTGTGAATCTCAGCTGCAATGAGTCATAGGTTTTTTTCGTTTACACTTGCTAGTAAAATTAATATTAGCCCAAAAAATAATTTTCTTGCTGGCAATGCTAGTCTATTTACTCATTATTACGTTTTCATGTTTTAATGCCGGATAATTGCTTTATTTACAGATTTATTTATTGTTTGCATTTAGAGATGTTAAGCTCCAAAGCCGTGGTTCTCCTGTTGTGTTTGATGTCTGCTATATGTTGTTTGACTCTAGTTTTAATCTAGTTTAGTCTAGTTTTCAAATACAACAGGAGAACCACAGCTTTGGCCCGATTATGCAGCAAAGAACCTTTACAGATCGATTTTAAAAATAGCAGAATAATTTATCCGTCAAGATGTTATCTAAAATCCATTATCCAGGAATCAATAGAGATATTTTTACGCAACGAGAATATTTGCAATGATTCAGTGCCCCTTGAGTTACTTAAAATTTGGAAAGAGATGCTATGCTGTTTTAGTAACAATATTTAGTGACATTATTTAGAAAGTTATTGTTTTTAAAACTTATTTGCAAAAATATTTCAATCATGAATGATTTTGAAAATGTCACCGTTTGTGCGATGAAACGAGCGTTATTCTAAATAAAGGTATTATGTAACTTTTATAGCATTTTTTAGCTTTATGAAATAAATAGTTTGACGAATTAAAGAAAGTTAATATTACGTTACAACTTTTCTGTAGTGAGCAGGTGAATACATAACATCATATGACTTAGAAGAAACGTATTGCAACCATGGTATAAACCTGATCATGGAAATATTAGCATATTTTAATATTTTGAGGTTTTCTGAATTTGTTTTCGCCATTTTTTTAATTTATTCCATATATATACGTGTGTGTATGCGTGTATATTAGAATTTCAACAAAGGTTTAGGTCCCTAGAGCTCATTCTTAGTGAAGAGCTCAAATAAATCTTTCAGATTTTTTAAAAATAAAATTCATAGAATTTTTGTACTTGCCATTTTCTTTTAATCACGAAAAACATTTATTTAAATAACAAAATAATTGGAAGCAACTCCTCATAAAAATGTTTTAATCTCGGTCTCAATCCAGATCACAGATTATATTTACAAGGTAAGTAGTAATCTGTCGTCAGGATTAAATGAAAAAAAAAAGAGACTGAAAATTACGTAAATTAACACACAATCGTTGATTTTTAAAAATTGATTTTTCAAAACAAACATTCTTAAAATTCCGGGAAACGCCCTGTACTTTAGCTACTTATGAATAAAATTTCTTTCATTTCGGGTACGGTTTGAAGTGCTTCGGGTTGCGGGTGAATTATTTTTCTTTTTTTTTGCCTGGTTTCAGGTTGACTCGAAATTAGAGTCCTACATCGGGTCGGGTAACCAGATTTTACACGAATCATAACCCCACCTGAACTGAAGGTCGGGTCGGGTTTAGCAAAATTAATTGATAATTTTTAATTTCCGCGCTTTTAATGCTTATTTAAGGCGTATGATTTTATTGTAATCAAATTTTGTAAGTTATTTTAGCTTTTGAGCAATTTTTATTTCTTTTAGTATAATTTGTGATGTCGGAAATACTTGTATTTTTATACGGTGATTCGAAGCAGTGTTAGAAAAGGGTCATAATTTTTGTTCCAGGACTGTACCTTTTTATAGAAATTACTATACATTAGGTGTATGCAATTTAGCTTAAACATTCTGCAGATATCTCTATTCAATCTGAAACAAACTATTGCAGCTTACATAATAATATATAGTTAAATTATAATGTATAATACATAATAATGTATAGTTAAATTTAAAAAAAAAACGAAAAAATGCATGTTTTTTGCTATTTAAAAGGGGTTTCTAGTAAAGATAAAAAAGAATAAATTAACTGCAAAATATATGTGTATAAGCAGCGTCATTTTATTAAGAACTATTTAATTAATGAATTCAGAAATTTTCATGTGCACATCTTTGGTAGTTTGTGAGAAAAGGTATACTAATTATAGTGCATTTCAACTGCCCTTTAAAATACTGTACATAGAGTGAATGACGTGTTGTCTGCCAAATAACACTGATCTCAGTATGTATATGATCGTTGGTCACGACATGAAATCTTTTTGTATTTAAATCTACGACACCATGAAGCAATACTTTGTGAGTACTTTTAAATAATTTTAATAATAACTGCTGGATTTTAAAAGAATAAAATATGATTGTAGTGTTTTAAACTTATATTTTATTTTTTCTCGAAATATGATATTAAAAATCAAGGTGCACATGTTACATGAGGACGCGATATACATGTAAAAATATGGCATTCTTAGAGGCTGCGCTTTGAACAGAATGTTGAACATTATTCTTTTCGCAATTACTTAGTTTAAATTCAGAAAAATTTACCTGTATATAATCTTTAGAACAAGAACCGTCCTGTTCTATGTCAAATCTTCCCATAAACTCAGTTTTTATCAAGTAACCAGGTTGTTGGTTGATTGTCCACACGCATTCGACGTTATTACCATACCTCGATGGGTAATTAGGAGAACTGAAATTGCCGTTGTTCATATGAATCAAGCCTCCACATCCTAAAACATAAGAAAGGAACGCATTACTGAACGTAAAAACTTTACATCCTAAATTTAATATATTCACTGAACAAAATCATGTGCAGCCCACGGGGAAAAAAGAAGAACAAAAGTCGTTCCGGCTTGTACCTGGAGGAAAAGGTAGCTTCCTATACCATAGTTTTAAGAATTCAGCTAATTTTTGTCAAAAACACGAAGCGAAAATTCATGGAACTGGATTATAGAAGATTTCCAATTTTTGTCAATACTGAATTTGAGTGGGAATTTCAAAAAATTAGTCAGCTACAGACAAATTGGCTTCGTTTACGCTGTCCTCTTTTGTCGCCAAATGGATGATTTGACAATTATCCCAAGCTTAGCAAGTATTTAACATTGGCGGACAAAGCCGCCTATAAAGTTTTTTATAGTTCGCTTTGCTGGCGGACACAGTTACGTATGCATGTGTGTGTGTGAAAATACTTTTTGAATACCAATATGTTTTTTTTTAATTTAAATAAGACGTCATTTTATAATATAACTACGTAGTTTTAAGCGTATACAATTGCATTACAGTTTGTATTGTATGAGAATTGCAACAATGGAAGAAAATTTGCGAGAAATACAATTAAAAAAAATCACAAATTAAATCTGACTATACAAGAATCCCTTATTTTTAATTTCCTGTCTTGTTTCAAAGAGGCAGCCAATTTAGGATCCCCAAAGAAGAATATGCTTAAAACTTCGACGTACATCGCAGAACAACATATTTCTCTACAGAACATTTCAAATTCTGATTTTAAGCAAAATTCGCCATTCAGTCATCGGAAAAAAATATCGCGAAATTCATCAATTGGTCACAGGAAAAAATTGCGAAATTCGGTAGTCCATCTCGATCATAAGAAAAAATCGTGAAATTAATTCTTCAGCTTGTTGCGGGAAAAAATGCTAAATTCGTTGAACAGTCGCTGGAACAAAATCTCCGATTATCGCCAATCGTCAACGAGAAAAAATTTCAAAATTTCTCATTCGGTAGAAACAAAATTTCATGAAATTCGCAAAGCAGTTACGAGTCAAAAACATG
The DNA here is from genome assembly GCA_963932465.1 of Maratus speciosus. Taxonomy (NCBI): domain Eukaryota; kingdom Metazoa; phylum Arthropoda; class Arachnida; order Araneae; family Salticidae; genus Maratus; species Maratus speciosus. Next base: position 519,489,629 of record OZ010792.1, on the reverse strand, counting down.
AAATTCGTCAGCGGATCGTCTGATAAAATCACAAAATTCGACGATCAGTTGTGGAAAACCCCCGCAAATTTTGCTAATCCGTCGTTAGAAAAAGATGTAAAATGTGCCAATATGTAGAAGGAAAATACAGCCAAATTTGCCAATTGGTTGCGGGTAAGAAGGCGAAAGTCGTCAGTGGATTGTTGGAAAAAATCACGAAATTACTTGATCAGTCGCGGGAAAAGGCCCACGACTTTCTCCAATCGGTCGCAAGAAAAGGCTGCAAAATTTGGCAATCAGTAAAAAGAAAATATTGCAAAATTTGCCAATCAGTCGCGGGAAAAAAAAGAATCCTGCAAAATTCATTTGTGGATCGTCACAAAAAGCCGTGAAAAAATTTAGCCGAGTGAAAAAAATTCATGATGTTCAGCAATAGATCTGAAGAAAAGACTAAAATTTGCCAATTTATAGAAGGAAAATATTGTGAAATTCGCTAATCAAAGCGAAAAAAATAGCAAAATTCATCGATCAGTCGCAAATTAATTCGCCAGTCGATCAAGGAAAAATCTAGAAAATATTTTGAAATTCGCCAATCGGTCATGAGGAAAAATTACGAAATTCATCAGTCGGTCGGGGAAAAATCATGAAACTCAGTCGGCCCCGAAAAAAATATCTTGAAATTCTACTGATAAATCTGAACTCTAAACAAACCAGTTCAAAATTTCTCTTTTGAACAGAATGTATTTCTGTAAACGATGCAAAAACACTACTACATATACAAGAACAGCCCCTGGGTTTTTCTTTTTTACTTCCGCAGAACATTTTTGATCAGCTGAAAGTATGTTGAAGAACATTGCGAAATATTCTGCTTTGGGACCCAGGATTCCAAACTGCTATATCTCATCCATGTTATAAGATAGAGGTGAAAGTGCTCCGGAGGCCTTTTATCAAGGTCTAACAGAGTTGAGTCTAAACCTAAAAGTAAACCAATAAAGTCTGATGCGCGCTGTTATAATTGCGGAGGTAATAATCATATAAGTGAAAATTGTAATAATAAAGATAAGGGTACGATGTGTTTCCGCTGAAATAGATACGGCCACAAATCCTTTGATTGCAATAAACCAAAAGATATGAAAGTTTACTAATGAATACTCACAAGTTAACATAATTACTAGCTCTCAGAATTTTAAACGTAAAAAAGTTGTGCACCATTCATTAAACTTAATTTCCTTGGTAGATAAGGATATCCAACGTACAATTTAAAAAAAAGAGTAATTTTACCCAAATTGGAGATTGTGAAAAATTAGAACCAACAAACATTTCATTAACGGAATTAAGAAAGAAGCCCTTCAAACCAAATGGCTATTTCAAAGTAAAAATCGAATTGAAAATTCTAAATTTGAAACTTCCATTTTTGTGATTACAAACTCAATTAACTTTGATTTAATTATTGGTACTGATATTATTATAAAAAAAGGTAAATTGACTAAATCCCGTAATGATGTAAAACTACATAAATCTCAAAATGAAACTAAAAATTACTTAGTAAATATTGTACATTCAGATTAAATGACATTTTAACTCTAAATTTGAACTTCTCATTTTTTCCATCTCAAAGCAGTAACCAACAGGTTCTAAAGCAAAACTAAAACACAACATTTAATCACTAATAATTTCACTATTTTAGTACAGAAATCAAATAATCACAGCTATAAAACGAAAACTGAATTGCCTGAATTAAAGAATCTGAAAGAAAATGAAAAGTGTTAAAAACTGTATTAACTGAATTAAAAGAGATAGTAATGTAAAAAAAAAGAAAAAAAAAATCAAGAATCGAGGAAACACATCTGGAGTCTAATTTGTATGACATGGAAATTGAATTAGAGTCAATTAAATTGTTTTTGAGTAATACTTCTAAAAAATAAAATCCATTGGATGGTTTGGAAGATGAAAACGAATTAAATTACTAAGAAAATTATGAAGTGAAAACACGAAAACAAAAATATCTCTATTCTAAAAAAAAGTAAGTAACGCTGTCACTACCGCTGTAAATGATTTTTTTGTGACCACGTCTTTCTTCGTGTTAATATAAAGAAAACTACTGTATATAAAGATATGAAAATGGGTAGTATGTAACGAATGACTGATATACTGACGAATGACTGAATAATGAAGGTAGTTGACGGCGTAACCTTTTTATCTCTGTATACATTAATATTTTTTGTACGTAGTTTGAATATAGTAATCAGTTAATATAGAATCAAGTGTTGCAATTTTTAATTAAAACAGTCCTTTCCGTAATACTAGAGATAATCATAAAAAAAAAATTAAAAAAAAAAAAGAAAAATATTAATAACCGGACAAGTGTGAGTATGACTCGCGCACAGAGGGTTCCGTACAATAACTGGGCATTGCATTGCACAAATATATCATTAAAAGTTGTTATCTAGGCTTTAAAAGCCGATTGCACATAGAAAACGCTGCCCATGTCTTTATGTATGCCCAAACCATCCGTGTCTTTAAGGGTTAATATCTCGGTTAATGACAAACAATTTTTCTCGAAAATCATTACGAACAATCCTTTTATTCTTCTTCGACGATAGGTACCTCCAGCGCTCCTCAACGCCTTAGCTGAACGCTCGCAAATCGAAATTTGTGTGTAACGAAAAAATGCGATTTTCTCAAAAACTATGTGATTTAGACTAATCGCTATAGTTTTCCTGCAAGGTTTAAAATAACTTCTACTACCCCTCATTTTTTCATAATTTTAGTTTCAGTAGATTCGGAAATAGAGGGGGGGGGGACACATTTTTGCATTACATTTTCGACGATATCTCTGAAAATATAATACCTAAAATTAAAAGAAATGTATTTTTGAGTTCAGCGTTACGACAGCTTTCACACAATACACCCACACAAAAAGGATTTTGTTTTTCAAGTAACTTAATTAACCCCGCTACATTTTTCATAAATATATTTGCGAATGAGTAATAATCTTTAAATAGGCGGGTCAATAGCCTTTGCTACTTCAGCCAAACTTCAGCTGAACATTCCACGTTACATAGTTTAAGTTGTAGAGATAAAGGAGGGGTGTATATTGAAAGGGATAATAATTAAATACGTATAAATTTAAAATAAAATATTTTACAGCATTAGTCTCATTATTTAATAGTAACACCTCGTATCCTAGTATGTAAGAATTCAACACTTATTAAAATGTTTTGAAGTCGTCACCAACAAAGAAATTGGTATGTGTGTTTGTATTTTTCTTCTTTTTTTGCTGTTATTTTAACTTTGATTACGTTAAAATCTTCCAAGCAATTTTAAGTTTTCTAGTAGTATGTTTAATTGCGATTTTGGAAGTCATTTTGTTTGTCCATTTTCATTATTTATTATCAATAGGCAGACTAATAGCTGATGATCTTGAGTTTCATCCTGAAACTATTCCGATCGACCGGTTACAACCTGACAGCGATTACCACAGATGCAAACCTCCACCAGTATTTCATAATAGAAGTTTTCGCATTATTTAAAAAAAGTAAACAGTAATACTGCGTTATAATAAGGCGGAATTTTTTAGTTTAAAATACTGGCGGAAGTAGAATTTTGTTCCTGTGGTAATCGGACGCTGTTTACATTAAAATTAGAAAGTAAAAAAAAAAAAAAAAACACGAAACAGAATTAATGGGTGAAAAACAGGAATTGAATTAGTCACAAGATGATAAAAAACAAACAAACTCGGATGTTTTAAACATTTTTACATGCTTTCTTTTAACTTACAATTAAGTTTGTGTGTGACAGTCAAATATTGTGACTCATTTTTCACTCTCTTCCTGTTGACACAGAGCTTTAAAAATTTGTATATATATGTATTCCTGAAGGCAATGCACGAATTAGACATTGAGTTTTTAAAATTTGATCCCTAAGGGGGGCAACGGGGGGCAAATATACTTAATAGTTAAGTTTGATTTCCTACGGAGAAATCAGCATTAGCTTCAACAATGAGTATTTGTTGAAAAGTAGTAATGACAGGGTTACCACAATAGCGCCAAATTTCAGCCAACTTTGCAAGATATTTTCAAATTCTGGCCAACTTGATAAAAATATCGCCAAATTTGGCGACTAAAATAAGTTGCCATACATGAAACCAACTTGGAGATAGTTGGCTAATTTGGCAAAATCCCCATTTAAATCCATTAATCTTACATAATCGAGCTCACCGCACTTTTATTTAAACTCCGTACATTTGAGGGATTTTTTTCAAGACTTTTCTACTTTTTAGTGCATTTCAAAAAACATATTTTCTACATTTTTGTGAACTTTTATGAAAACATGTTTTCTAAAAAAATTACATTTATATTTATTCGAAAAATATATCTTACCTCTCTGAACTTCTGTAGTAGTAATTTTAAAACCCTTGGCTGTTCCGAATTCATCTGAATGGAAAACTATAGTCACATAACTAGTAGTACTGGATAACTGTGCGATCGTGTGTGATCCACAAAATTTCCCTATTGGAGGACTATCTTCCGATCTTCCGTTGCGTATCAACACGTAATCCTTGGAACAATCTTCTTCCATTTGGAAATCTACAAATGATAGCTATAAAGGAAAAATAATCTATCAGAAAATAAACATAAAAGAAGAAAAAAAAAGTGTATCCAGTGATGTAAAATACACGGGTATTTATTTTTAAGGATAAATACCCTGGTATATACCCGGGAAAATACCCAGTATTGGTACTTACCTGGATATTTATTTTTCAATTAAATATAGCTGTGAAAAAATCTATATTGCTATTAGTTATGATGAATTACTAAAAAAGAAAGAACAATTTAGAACTTTGGGTTTTTTACAACTCTTAAATTTTAAAGAAACTCAACATTTTGCATTAAAAAATTGAATTTAAATGACTTATTGATTCTTTTGTGCACGTTAATGTATCCCAGCATTCATCCTTATTTCTTCATTCGGCTGGGTACTGGCAGCTTCTTTTTATAGTGTATTTAAGAAGTGTCTTTTTTTGGGAAGGGGGGGGGGGGTATTATTGGGGGTATTATGAGACTATGGTATTATAAGTCATTATTTTCTTATGTTCAAAAATTATTAAGAAAAAAAAAACTTGTTTAAAAACAAATGTTAAAATAGCTGGAGTGTTAAGAGTTTAAGATAACGCAAATAACTTCCTCATTCAGTTTTTCCTAACAATTTCATAGAATCGTTTTTTTTCCATCTAGAATCCGCATGAACATTGCAGGTAAATGGATATTTCATTTGATTATCCTCCTATATCAATTACATTTGTTTTTACAGAAAATTTTTAATTGACTGGCATCTTAAAGTATCAAAACATAGTAAATAGAAAAGATTTGCAAGGTCACTCAATCGGAAAACATGCAGGTATTGTTCTTTAGCTAAACTGGAAGCTGTTATCATGTTTGAAACGTTCTAACCTATGATTTCAAGCATTTTCTGAAAATTTTGTTATTTTGCTGCGAAATGTGAAAATACCCAATTGATGGTACATACACCCCAAAAATAAATACCTTCCTGCTGAGTATTTACGCTTCCCACATCACTAGTCGTGGGACGAAAGCATTTATACTATATGTATTTTTTTCAATCTTGAGTGAGTTTGTTAAAACATGCAGAATAAATATATGAAGCCACCTCAAATTACTTTAACATCTTAAAATAGCAAACGTTACGTATAAAATTATTAAAAAGTAACGTCATTTAGAGAAAATATCAGAAACGCAAATTAATAAATGTACTGAAATATATTATTTTAGATGACATATTGCAAATAATAAATAAATGTGCAAAATGTAAAAAGTCACCACCTGGTCAGAAACATATGTAACTATTAAATTTTCATGGTTCGTGCAGACACGAAACTATTGATGTATTACATTCATATGTTATATAAGTTGATAACATGTTGAAAAATATTGGTAGATGGCTACTCAAATTATAACTCAGTTCTATGAGTAAGCCATATTAAACAAAAATTTTTAAAGAATTTGATACTTGTCAGCTTTTTCATCGTTTTGTGAAGTCAGTTAAAATTTTCTAATGAAGGATGCAAGTTAACTAATATTTCTCTGTTTTCTCTCGCATTTTGAAAAAAAAAAAAAAAAGGAAAAAAAAAGAAACGATAAATATTTGGCATTCATAAACTTCAATATTTAACCGATAACCTGAAGAAGAAAGATGTTCAGCCTGGAATTCGTGTTGATGAGATTTTATAGTAAGATTATCAGCTGCTATTTGTTTGATAAAATGAATAAAAGTTTCGGAAAACAAATCGTTTCTTATAAAAAAAAAATAGTGCGATTTTAATAATCACCAATTGAGGACTAAGAATGGAAAACGCTGAAAGTCTAAAAGAGGAAATTTTTCAAGAAAGCGAAAAAAAGGAAGGCGAAAGCATCTCATTTGTCACGTTTGATTTGCAATTTCCGACTAGTTTGAACTATGAGGGTAGGCTGATAAGTAATGCACACATACTTGGAGAGAGCTAACGAAATGACCTATAAAAGCGCGCCCGGTGGCACGTGGAAGTAACATTCCCCCTCTATACGCATGTTCAGATTTGAAGTCGCTGAATTCATCCAATGTGTTTTAAAAAGCGGAAGTATGGAGATGTGTTCTAGTATTATGCCAACGCGAGTTAAACAGCGTACTGTTATCGAATTTTTAGTATTATGCCAACGTCAGTTAAACAGCGTACTGTTATCGAATTTTTAACTGCTGAAAAAGTGACTCATTATGAGATTCATCGCCGTTTAAAGATGACGATACTGTTGACAGGTCTACTGTAAATAGATCGGCTGTAAAATTTTGTAATTGCGAGCGTAAAAAATCCATAATTGTTGATGTAAAACGCAGCGGACGTCCGATCACTGCCAAACCGATAAACATCGCAAAATCGTCGACAATTTGATTCAAAATGGCCGGCGAATCACTCAAAAGAGTATCGCGAACCATACTGGAATATTCAAGGGACGTGTCGTCTTCATTATTGCACAATTAGTATAAGGTCAGTCTGCCTAAATGAGACACGATTCCCCGTAGTTTTGTCGCATTTAGGGTATATTTGGGATTTTATTATATAAATGTATATTTTATTAAGCAACAAATTACTGAATACTATACCTTTAGTTCAAAACTAACTTGTTTTGTAGAAATTTAATAATTATCTGTAGTATAAAACCACAATATAGGATTGTCGCATTTATGGCAGCTAAAACCTAAATGAGACGTTCATAGTTTTAAATGTGATAATGCATTTTATACATGGCAATTCATCTGAAAAAGTTCATTTAACGATTAACTGCTGTGACAGAAAATTGCCACATTACAATTGTGAGCGGTCTGCAAAACCATTCAATTGAAAGATGAATAAAATGCGCGATTAACTCATAAAATACTGTTTTTGCACTAAACTCTTTGTACAGTACTATTTCTAGTACTAGGCTCCAAATGAAGCAAAATTTCGCTGTATCGATAGTTAAACTGGAAATTACAAGTTACACTGTGAAAATTAAAAAAAAAATAGCTCTAACAGCAGTTAAGGGTTAACTGTAATTATTTTTTGAATTAATTAACTTTTAACTGCTGTGACAGGAATTGTTGCATAGCTATTGTGAGCGGTCTCCGAGACCACTTTATTAAAAGATGAATGAAAGTCTATTAACTCACAGGGTACTGTTTCTGTACTAAAATTTAAGTACAGGACTATTATAATTAAACTTTTCAATATTATTCTTGAAATGTTTATCACGGCGCAGCAGCGTGATGTTTGTCAATTTTACACTGCTAATATGCAAAAGTTATTTGAATGCTGCGTATAATGCCTAATATAAATAACCCTCAAATAAATAAATGCGTTCCTAATATGAAAAACTCTTATCCCTCTTTGCCAAGGAGCTATGGCCATAACTACAATTAAATGATTGTCGCAGAAAACATCGTTTAAAATTCGCGAGTCAATATTAACCCATAATTTATACACCAGTGCGATTTGAGTTTCCGTAATTTCAACTCCACATAATTTTGCTGACAATCTGGTGATAATGAAATATAACTACATGATCCATATACAAAATTTAATAAGGAATCCAAATGAAATATTTGATTTTATCAAAATTCTTATTTTGTGAATGAAAATTGCGAATTTATTAAAGACGCCGACATTTTGGAGTCACGTGCCTTGCGAATTCACAGTTTGGAGCTTACGGGTTAAAAGAGTAGTTAAAAAATATTTATAATATTGTTAACTAGACTATTTATTACATATAACTTTATTATAAAATGTCACATGACAAATATATCAGCCTTAGAAATAGATAAAATCGTACAATATTTCTAATAATTCTGATTAAGCCAAAGAGAAGCTCTGTGCCTGATATTCTGTTGCACCCCCCCCCTCTCTTCATTTTTCTTGCACTTCCACAAAAAAATTCTGTAATTAAAAATACGTATATGGAAACAAATATTCATTTAGATAAACATGGTTTTATTTATTTTTTATCTTTTACTAATTTAAAAGTAGAAAATGTCGATTATAACGAGTAAAAAGTGAAAGCAGAATTAAAATTTCAGATTTTATAAAAGTGCTATAAAAAATTATGACTCCTAAACCAGGGAATAACTCAATTGCATCACGTTTTAATCGATGACAGCATTTAAGCTACCGAATGGTATAATGTTGGTAAAATTAACTTACTTAACCGCATTAAAATAAACATAAATTGTTTTCAATCTACACAAGATTTTCCAGAATTTCCATTATGTAAAATTATTGCAAATTCCTTAATCATATGTCTATATTATGTTACTGGAATAGACACTGCGTTTCTTACACCTTTTTTTTATTAAAAATTTTACAGAAGCTTATTTTTCTTTTATGATCGTCTTAAACACATATTTAAACACTGGTTAAAGAAAAACATTAATGGAGGATTAAGCCGACTCAACACAGCTTAATTAAACTTAAAATTTTATTTAAATATCATTTTAACACAATATATAAAAAATCCCATATAAACTTCTTCGTTAATATTTTTTAAATGTTTCGCCGCATTTACACAAATATGTATATCACTATTAGGCACAGGCTGGGAAAAATTTGTTAGCCTTAACGGTGACTATGTTGAAAAATAAATACATGATTTTAATGCTTAGGAATTGCACTTTGATGCACTTTTTGTCCGATCTTGCTATTTCTTTTTATCCGTGTTCTACAAGCACGTGTGAATTTATTTTCAGCCTACCCTCGTATTATTACCAGTTCTCCTGTTCGTTAAGCTTGGCATTTAAGACATTTTTTCGTAAAAAGATTTTCGATTTTTTGGCACTTTCAGCGTTTTCCATGCTTAGTCCTCAATTTATTTCCTTTTTAGTCGCCAAATATACATTTCTTTTGTCAGAATCATAGATCTGCCATTAACTTGATAACGACAAACTACTGCGAAACTGTAAATTGATATACAATAACCTGGAATTGTAATTATCAAATAATAACTGTGTTCAAAAACATTGGATTCGACTGCAAGTTGTCTTCACCAAAATATTTCAAAACGATCACTCATAAATTTATTTTAGTACCAAATGTCACCAAAATGCTAAGAACTATTCGAATAAGAACAAATAAGAAGTATAATTTTGTACCTAATTTAAATCGTACCTTTCTGATTAATTATAGCTCATTTGTATTGTGATACAAATAGTTATTTAAGGAGTTGCACATATACAGTAGACTACTTCAAATCTACACAGCTTGGGATCAGAGATTGTGCGGTTTTTTGGTCATTGCTTTGTTGACATTTTTTAAACCGTAATTTGAATGTAATAATGCAATTGGGATTATAATGAATGCTCATAATAATAGTAAAGTATTAAAATAATTAACTAAAGTAACAAACCAAAATGATAAAAATTAAGGTAATTTTAAAAATTATTAAAATTAAAGGTCAAGTAAGTAATTATAAATGTATAATTAAATACGTATAATAAATATAAGATACATTTTCCTTGAACTATTCAGTGAAATTTGCCTCATAAACGTACCCTATTAATTCACATAAAAATCATAAATGAAGTTTTATTTCAGGTTTATCCAGTCTCAATAACAAAACAAGTTGGAAATTGCTCGTCAAACGTGGCAAATGAGGTGCGTTCGTACTACAACTAGTTTTATAATTATTTTTTGCACCCCATATTGTACTGAATGTATAATTTTTTGCACTTCATAAAGTGCATAGTCTGATACATCATTAAAATGCACTTCCAATAATTTTTTCCCATTCCCGTAATGTAACGGAACAATTTTGACTGTCCCTGTAATTAAACTATACATCCGATTTTCCTAAAATTTGAAATAGCTCAACAAAATTTTGCAACAACTATATCTTTAAAATTTCAGACCATTCGGAAGGCTGTAATATCATTAAAATGCACTTGCAATAATTTTTCCCATTGGCCGTAATGTAAAGAAAAACTTTTGACTGTCCCTGTAATTAAACTATACATCCGATTTTCCTAAAATTTGAAATGGCTCGACAAAATTTTGCAACAATTATATCTTTAAAATTTCAGATCATTCGGAAGGCTCTAATATCATTAAAATGCACTTGCAATAATTTTTCCCATTGGCCGTAATGTAAAGAAAAAATTTGACTGTCCCTGTAATTAAACTATACATCCGATTTTCCTAAAATTTGAAATGGCTCGACAAAATTTTGCAGCAATTATATCTTTAAAATTTCAGATCATTCGGAAGGCTCTAATATCATTAAAATGCACTTGCAATAATTTTTCCCATTGGCCGTAATGTAAAGAAAAACTTTTGACTGTCCCTGTAATTAAACTATACATCCGATTTTCCTAAAATTTGAAATGGCTCGACAAAATTTTGCAGCAATTATATCTTTAAAATTTCAGATCATTCGGAAGGCTCTAATATCATTAAAATGCACTTGCAATAATTTTTCCCATTGGACGTAATGTAAAGAAAAACTTTTGACTGTCCCTGTAATTAAACTATGCATCCGATTTTCATAAAATTTGAAATGGCTCGACAAAATTTTGCAACAATCATATATTTGAAATTTCAAACCATTCGGTTGGGTAGTTTTTGCTCTGTTACATGCGGACAGACAGACGGACGGACAGACGGACGGACTGAACGACGACTATAGGTGCTACGTATTTATATAATTACGAACGCACCTAAAAAGCTTGATTTATACATAAATATATTGGGCAAAAAGATTGTAATTACCAGTGATATCAGCAATACTTTAATTTTTTTAGAAATAAATTTATACTTCCTTCAAGAAAAGCCATGAGTTCAGTCATAATATCGAGAACTACACATTAAAATACATGCAGAATGATATAAAACTAAAAAATTCTGCAATTTCTTCCCTACACTGTTAAAAGTTTGCAGCATTCTGTCCAGTCATTTGACCGTTTTAATCGAAAACGGTTACACATCCGTAATTTAACACTATTCTGACCTTATTATTGGCCATTTTATGACCAGAATACAGTTAAATTATGGTTAGGAAACCGTTTTTTCAAAAAATGGTCAAATGACTGGACAGAATGCTGCAAATTTTTAACAGTGTACATCTGAACTGAAAGTTTCATTGTTTTCATCTGTGATGATGTGCGGATTTGAGGGAGTCTACTCTATAACGTTATCAGTTTTTGATAATTTTGAACCCCCGTCCTCCTTACGATATCATACGTTATCATTTCTCCCCCCCACCCCCCGTAATGATATCGTTATCAATGCCAAAAACTTCTTTCTGATGTTTGGAATTTTTTTTCTTTTGGTTCGATTGATATACAGATATGGTTTTACATTTCTTTTTCGCGTACTTTATTGGTTCAAATGAAGAGAAGTCAATAAAATATCACTTTATATATTGAATAACTTTATATCAAATAACACTTAAAAGAAATAGTTACTATTTAAAAGCATTTAATAATAGCTTTTTGTTATATAATGCATTCAACAAAAATAATGTCTTCTTGCACTTGCCCCCGTAGGGAATTGGGGGGAGGGAGGGAGAAAGAACTATTTACCAACAAAACAAGTGGACAACATTCTTCTTTTATTTACTAGTAAACACAATAAGTATCATTTCGCACTTTGTTTCTCGAACAGCGGATAATATACAAGGCATTCTTACATAATTTTAAATTTCAGGAATAAAATTATTTTGAAATTAACTTAATAAAATATAATTTTAAACTTATAGAAGAATGCCTTAATGATTCAAAATAAAGAAAAAATTATAAGCAGCGATGCATTTTAATAATATTTTATTTAACTGAAAGAACAAAGTTCAACTTGCGTGTTTAATTTTCCTAACCGTCCCCTTGACATTTTATCTCTCTACCTTTACATTTTCTTCTAAATTTTTACTTATAATGAATTTGCATATTACCCATAGAACATTTAAATAAGAAATAATAACACTGTACTGTATTTTTAGAACATGATTTTGGTATAACATTGCCTTAAAGGCTGAAATTTAGCAGTTTATATTATTTTATGCTAAATTATTTTATTTTATTAATAGTATTTACCTGTAACACACATGTTCCAGATATGCTAATTTATAATATATACCAACCGAGGTTAAAAATAAATAAATAATTTTTGCTATTTATAAATCTTTTACTAAGAATTGTAAGGTTGCAAACAGAAATATAAGAGTAGGGACAGTAAGAATATCACAATGACGGTAAGGACTGTCTGTATCAAGTAATTTACAATTAAATATTTGGAACATTGTTCGTCCAACTGTTGGTTGTGAATAGAAAACGAGAGGTTGCAGTCAATCCGAAAAAAGAAAATGTTTATGCACAAGACTAAATAATAATAATAATCAAATATTACATAATTGGTATTGATGCCAACGTAGTCTGATAAGTAAACGTAAACATGTATTCATACATGGCTACATTTATTTATCGCTTGAAAGCGTTACTACGTGCGGATTTACATTTGAAACACACGGAAGTAAATTATTTTCAACTAATTTAGTTCTTGATGTTACTATTAAAGAAAATACTTTTCACACAGGTAAGAAATAAAAAATATACAGGATCATTGTCTTGAAAAAATCTGTTACTAAGATTTCATTAAAACAGTATAATAAAACTGTCTATTTACCTTTTTTTAATTAAGTCTCAATACTTAAAAAGTTTTATAAAAGATGGTTTATAACAAAATACATGTTAGGCATTCTCCGATCATTTTAAATTTCATGAATAAGAAACATGTGACAATCGACTAAAAATATTAGCATTTTTAAAACAGTTTTCAACTTTCATGTTCTTGTTGTTATAATTAGAACATGTTCTTATTCAGCATTAATGTTTAATACTGTACTATCCCAAAGAGACACTTGCACCCATTTAATAGGGAAATAGAACAGGGATAGTAAAGAAGGGACGGTAAAGATGGGATGATAAGAAAAATTGCCACCTATATTTAGGCAAGTCACATTAATCCTAAGTGATAGCCACAATTTTCATTGATTTTTAGCAACAGTTATTTACATTGAACTAAATAAAAAGAAAAATATTTACCACTAAAAGTGCAAGAATAAATCTTGGGGACGGTACCAATAAAGCCACAATGATTGAAATTGATGTTTAAATGCTGATTTAAATTCTGCAGTAAATTACCTGTCAAAGAATTACAGCCATTTTTTTATAGCATACTTCTGCATGAGAAAAAAATGTTGAAAAAAATTCTGTGGCTACATCTGGAGTGATTTTCTGTATAATTTTAGAAAGAGAGACGGTAAGGAATCTAAAATCCAGGACGGACAGAGTTAAAAAGATAATAATAACCAAAAAAAATGTGTGCAGGTTTATTTTTTTATACATATTTATATAAAACAATAGTTCCAGTTTTGGAAAAAAAATCACGTCGAATTACTTTTATTGAAACAATTTTATACAGACAGCTCCAATCTTAAAAATCAACATCCGGGACACGGGACGGTAAGGAATTTCATGGTACATTTTGACCCTAAATATCGCCCAAAACTTATTTATCTTGTTAATATTGTTATACAATCATGTAATAGCATATTTTCCGATATAAGAAACTAAAAAACCCCCAAGGATATCAACTAAAAGAAAAATTCTTACCCAGGGACTTAAAAGTCAAAAGTATGTGAGAATACCTCCCTGTGTGCATAACCCTGTGTGCATACACATATGACAGAAGAATAGGGATTCCAAACGTTGGGGTATTCCATATTTTAGAATTAAAAAATTTTATAATCATTTAATGATTTTGGTATTTTTATAACAATAGATAACAGACGAAAAGAAAGATAAAATACTAGTTTGATCTCAAGAACAAGTTACAAATAAAAAAGAGAAAATTTTTGTTGGATCAAAAATGATAACGATATCAAAAGACAACGCCCCCCACCCCTTGAGATATCTTACGATATCATGTGCCATGCTTCCTCCCCCATTTAAATGATAACGTTATATAGGCACAGCCCCTAGAAGTAAACATTTTAAGTATAAAAGAATCACTTTACAAAACAACAATATAAAGCGGCTTTAGTTATAGATAAATAAACAGTACGTGCAATTTGTTGGATTAAATTGAATGACAAATGTTAAAATTTACAAGCAATGTGGTATTGATTTCATTATATAAAACAACGAAATCTTTATTTAAATTAATTGTTAGATTCTTTTGGATGAAATTTTTTTTAAGTAGTGGTACTCAAATGTTTTAGTGAAAGCAAAATAATAATGATCACAATAAACTACTAATAATATTCACTTTTTTAAAAAATAATAATTTAAGTGTTTTTAAAAGATTAACTAGCATGATACAATAGAATGTATCAGAAAAAAATAAAACGAAGAAATTAATTTTGTACTTTATCTGCTGAAATTTGTAGGATTGAACATTTGGTTTATCACTGATAATCTTTTATTCTTCAAAAATGCTTAAGTTTTTGGAGTGTTGTGATAATTACCGTAGCATAAAGATACACAACAAGTACACATCATATAAATTTAAAAGCAACGTTAAAAACGCCAGAATATGAAAAAAAAAATTAACTTTTTTTTAGCGTTTTTAACATTGCTTTTAAATTTATACCATTCTGCGCCAAGTAGCATCTTAATAATTATTAAGTATACATATATTTTCACATGGAACAATATAAATACTACTAATAAATAATCCACGGGGAAAACCAATGGAAATCAAAACACGCTGGCCTTTCAAACGTTTACTGTAATTCCTACTTCTAGTGACGTCAGAGCAGTAACGAAAAACAGTGACTTGGCTTTCTGTCTAATCTAGGTGGAGTTGGCTTAGGATGGAGTTCATGATGTCGAATCACGTGATCTTTACCAACCCGATCGACTGATAAAGCAGTTCTAAGGAGGAAGGAACAAGAGATCTCTTGGCCGATTAGTTCGACCGGAGATCTCGTGGTTTGACATCATGAATTGGTTCCTAAGGCATCAGAAAGAAATAAGAATTATTTCGGCCGGAACTGAAATAGACCTATGCCTGCTCCGACCAGAAATAGACATATCAAACGAATTTTAAATTATTCTGATTTTTATTCTGATCAAGATTAAATTAAAATTTTCAGCTTCGTCCTTCAAGTTGCTTACGAGAACCGATTTAGCACTCATTCAGTTCGTATTTAATCAAGTCTGTAGCAAAATTTAACGGAGAATTATATTCTTTCCGGAAAAAAATTGCCAATAAATCGCCGCAAAACGCGAAATAACGCTAAAAATTCGCAAAAAAATTCTACAATCGCAAAAGATAAAATTTACTATATAGGGTTATAAAACTGAAACCAGATTACTTCTATGATTTGTAAAAAATCACCTCTAAGCGTGAAAAATCGCATAAAAAATTCACAAAAATTTCAAAAATCATTGTACAAATTCCGAATAAACTGTATTCGAAAGAGGAAAGTTTACTATTTTAAGCTAAAAAAAAAATGAATCGATATCCCCTTTTACTAAAGTGGAAAAATTAACTTGAAAAAGAAAACACCTAAAAATCACATCAAAAATTAATTAAAAAAAAACCTAATAAAAAAATCCAAAAACTGGCTTTGAGGTGCCTAATTTTAAACATACGGGTTTCTTTCTGCCAAATCTTATATCTCTGTGTCCAGCGATCTCATCCGAAAACAACATGCACACACACACATAAACAGCATATAACTTTATTAGTACAGATTTATCCTTTACTTTAACTATTTCATCATCAGGAACTTTGATAAGCCAGTCGCAATCCATTCCAGCAGGATAATTGTCCGGGTACCCAGGAGATGTAATGACGGCGTTAGACCCTGATATGACTCCACCACAGTCTGAAAAAAAAAACATTAATTCATTCATATTATGCTTAAATCTACATTGCAATCAAATGCCATACATGTAAAACCAATACAATTATCCACAGTAGTAAATTAGTCGGATGTGGCAATCCAAACTTTCTTCTATTTCATACATGTTATTACTTCAAAATTCGATATCACAGTGTTAAAATTAAATGGCAGTCCAAGCCCATCACGAGGATTTTAAAGATATGAAATTCCGTGCGTTAGTTCTTGAGATATGATTATAGCTCAAATCGTGCAAATCCTGCAAAATGCAGCATAACAGTGCCACCAATTGGGTGATTAAACCCAAAAACCTAATCAGCAACAACTTGTGTCAATGTCTAACTGAATCCTAATTTAGTGAAAATTCGTGCATTAGTTCATGAGACAGAGCTATTACAGAAATCGTGAATAATGCAGCATAGCAGCGCCACCTGTTGTGCAATTTAGACAAAAAACTAATCACGGCCAATTTATATGAGGGACTATCTGAATATAAATTTGTATTAAATTCCGTGCATTAGTTCTTTAGACAGAGCGCCCACAAAATTTGCTCACATACAGACAGACGGACACACAGTCACATACTTTGAATCACCAATCCAAATGGAACGGAAGGTGTTTAGTTATTTATTGTGTTTAGTTATTTATCAGAGTGACAGTGAGTGATGGTGAAGATGAAACAGAGTTCAATGATGTGCATGAAGGTATAACAGAAGACGAATATGACGAACTTTTCATGTTACCAGATAAAAAATTTAAGTTCATAAGGTAATGTCATTTCTTTTAAATAAGCAGTCTTTACAGTACATGTAGAAATCTATTTTTTTTTTACACTCATCTTATCCTTATTTTTAAATCTATCATTTTTATATTCAGCGTATAACGTGCAATTGTAAATTTCGATCTTATTTTTGGTATTAAAAGTACGCGTTATACGCCGGATTTTACGGTAAATATTCTGTGACTTCGTATTTCACTTTTCATTCAAATAACTCACACACAGAGTGTAGCTCAAAATATACATATCCTGGTTTAAATGAAGCAAAAAGAATATTTTTACACTCACCGCTAACATTATATGTTCCTCGGAATCCTCCAATAGGTGTGTCTAGCCTTGTGAGCAATCTCAAGCTTGTAGAAAAGAAAGGCGATGTAAATATAAACGGATTAGTAAAATTTCCGCACCACAAATGAAGGAAAAATCTGTCTGCAAAGAGAAACAAATTATAGATGTATTAAAAATAGATGTTTCTTTCAGGAAATAAATTAATCATAATGTAATCATCACTTGTTTAATTTCGACTAATACTTTGAATTATTTTAAACGATTACATAGAAAACATTATATGTTCCCCGGAATCCCCCAATAGGTATGCCTACCGTGTGAGCAATCTCAAGCTTGTGGAAAGGAAGGGAGATGTAAATATAAATGGATTATATTAGATGTAAATTTCCAACTGGGCGAAAAATGTCCGGACCAGGATTCGAACCCGGGACCTCCTGGCTGAAGCCGCCAATGCTCTGTCATCTGAGCTATCCCGGACGATTAATGGTCGAACTTTTTCACCCAGCTAACCTTGAAGATTACAGAAGCCGCCAGTGCTCTGTCATCTGAGCTATCCCGGACGATTCTGGTCGAACTTTTCCCCCCAGCTAACCTTGAAGATTACAGTGCTGTAATCTTCAAGGTTAGCTGGGTGAAAAAGTTCGACCAGAATCGTCCAGGATAGCTCAGATGGCAGAACACTGGCGGCTTCAGCCAGGAGGTCCCGGGTTCGAATCCTGGTCCGGACATTTTTCGCCCAGTTGGAAATTTACATCTAATATGATTTGTTGACCAATTAGAATAATTGTGTGAAAATTAATCTAGTATAAATGGATTAGTAAATATCCCGCACTAGGAATGAAGGAAAAGTCTCTCTTGAAACAGAAACAAATTATGGATGTATTTTTAATTTTTAATTTTTTTAAATTTCCATTTTTTATTGATGCTTTAGTTCCTCTTGGATAACCACCAGAACGAGCCTATACCATGATCAAAAGAAGTATCAAAATCGAAGCATTTTTTCCAAATGTACTCGTTAATAGTCACTAAATACTAACTTTTTTCTGAAAGTCAGTTAATAAAAAATGACAATTTGTGGATAATCCCTTATCATTCAGCTGCTTTTAGAGAACAACTAAAAATTTGCTTTATCTAACGCCGATATCTTTCTGAATTCTTACGATATTTGACTGGATTTTTTTTTTAATAAGATGCTTCATAGAGTTGACTATTAAATTATGTAAAATGATCCTTGTTATCGTTCGCGCATGCGCATATAAAAATTATTTCATACAACTGCCCATATTTCCTAAAATATTTAATATATTTATATTCCAATTGCACTACATTATTTCTACTATATTTTGTCAATTTTTCTGAAACCGGCGTTATATTTGGTTGAAAACCCTGTATGTTATAAGCAAAAAAACATGTAAGAATTTTTTAATTTTTTTAAATAAATCGCTATATCTCTATTAATATACGTGCTATTCTTACACAAAAGAATACACATATTGCACAATGTCTGTTTATTTATATTCGGTAGCGATAGATCATTTCGTGCATTTTATTTTACAGGGTGATCCCAAGTACTATTTTTTTCTTTGATTTTTTGTTGGCCCCCTAATTGCCCCCCTTATCAAATCGACATTTCTAAATATGAGGTAATACCTGGTCTTTATAATCCTGAAATTCCAGAAGAATCTGTCAAGTATATTTCTAAATATTCGACAAAATGTCTAAAATTGAAAGTTGACGGTCATTAATGGCCATATAGTGCATATTTTAGAATTTTTAGGTGCTTCTATTTTTTTCTCTAATAATAATTTTTTTTCTTTAATAATAATAATTAATTCTTGTTTAAGTCATAAGATAAAAAACGGGTTTATAGAAGTTCAAGTTTTAAGAGTATTAAGTATTCATAAAAGTTTGATAATATAATTCAAGCTGAAAAAAATCTTATTTGGCAGGACAATTTATTTTGGTAAAATGACTATTCTAATAATTGGATTCGAATAGAACACAGTAATTACAGATTTCTGATAAATTTGCTACATGAGGTATAGAGAAAAATACAGTTATCATTTTAAAAAATAATTTTTTACCTGCATATGCATACAAATAGGAGTCTCTGCAGTAATTCGCCCTATTTCCCGGTAAATCCAAATAATCAAACTTGATCGTAAAAGTCTGGTTTTCATTTATTTCCTTTCTCCACATACAGTCCATCATCGAGTCTTCCTGCACGGTGACATTCGGACTTGCAAAAATTCCACTATTACCAAGCAGCATACTACCACAAACTGAAAATAAAGAGAGATTTAAATGTACTGATTAACATTTTTAATTTACAATCTATAGAAACATTTTTAATTAGAGTTAAAGAATTCTGCCAAACGCATTTTACAGAATGTAAAAAGATTCAAGAATAGTACCACTGTAAAAAAATGTTGGGATTTTTCCTGCACTTTCTGTTGTAATTATCAAAGCACCGATGCTGCAAAATCGAATTCAAGCAACAAGTGAAGTAAAAATCGAATTCTTTCTGTCACGTGCACCATTCAGCCAATAGCAACGCGACTTTACCCAGATTTGAGTAATTTTACAGCACTCTTAACGACAGCAGCTTGTAAATTTTACAGCAAATGTTGCATGCAGCTGGGATGCCAGCACCTTTTGTTGTAAAATACAGATTTTTTATTATTTATTTATTTATTTATTTATTTTTACAGTGTAGCGTTTATTGCACAGAAACAAGTCGGAAATTGTCCGTCAAACATGATGGCAAATGAAGTGCGTTTGTACTACAACTAGATTTATAAATAGTCAGATCTTGTTAAGTTGCCTCTATCGACACTATAACTCTTGCCTACTGTTCACGAGGTCTCTGATTCAAATCGAGATAGCGCCTATCCGACGTCCGCAATATTTTGATTTAGAATTTGCATTTATACTGTGTCGAAAAAAAAAAAACTGTCGCGATCTATAGTTTTGTCGTCCCTACACTAGACAATCATAGCCAATGCATTTACAAGGAGAGGACCCGAGGTTGGGGACACAGAATCCGGCGACCCTTGGTGCTATAATAGAGTATAGTTAGTAGGTAAACGTATCACAAGGATAAAGCGCAATATGCAAGGGGGTCTTAAAAATAAGCCCCAAAGTCACCAATTTAGACGCATTAGTACATAATCGGAGAAATTACACACATATTTGAGCGGACGGATTACACAGTTGGCAGAGTGCTAGCCTTCTGAATTTTCTTTCTCGAGACTCTGTGGGTTTGATGCCACGACGAGGCTTTTTATTTATTTTTCTTTCTCACAGACAAAATAATTATTAAATATTTTCGAATTACAAAATATATTTATAATATATATAATTATTTACATTTAAGCTTAATATAAATGAAAACTTGCTACTGCGCGCACATATATATACTTATTTATCTACAGAGAAATTGCAATTTTGTGGCAGTTTTATGGATCCAATGAAAAGTGAACAATAAAAATACATCATTTGAATTTCTCAAACGGTAATTTTTTTATTTTATTGACATTTATTTATAGTTTTTATATGAATAAACTTCTATTCTTCCCAGCGAAATCAATTAAAATGTACTGCATAAAATTAAAATATTGTATTTTATCTCGATCTTTTCTAATACTTAACAATTTAAAAGTTTTATAAATTTTCGATTATTTTTTATTTTGAAAATATATATATATATATTTTTTTATCTCGGGATCTTATGCTTGGAATTAGAACATCTGTTTTCGATAAATAAAGTTTTAACAGCCATCTGCTGCAGACCGCGTGAGTATGGCATTAAAAAAAAAATCGGAGATTAGATGTAGGTCTTAATGTAGTGTCGTAATTAAAAAATGAAAAAACATGTTTAGTGAAGAAGTTTCTAAATTTGCAAATATTGAAGAATGTATTTCAGAGGACTCAATTCATAGTGAAAAAAAAGCCTTGTCAGGGTATAGAACTCACAAAGTTCCGAAAATGAAAATTTAGAAGTTTGGCGTTCTGCCAACTGTATCATCCGGACGCTCAGAGATGTGTGTAATTTATCCGATCATTTACTAAAGCGTCAACATTAGGCTACTTTGGGGCTTATTTTGCAAGACCTCCTTGCATATTGCACTTTATCCTTGTGAGATATGGCTATCTACTAACTATACTCTATCATTGCACAAAGAGTCGCTGGATTCTGTGTCCCGAACCTCGGGTCCTTTCCTTGGTAGGCGCTTCGGAACCTGTCATAATAAGTTTATAGTTACCTTCCCCCTCCACCTCTCACTTTTTCTATTATTAAATTCTATTGTAGAATTAGAGTCAGAGTAAGTTTAAATGCATAAAGTTCAATTTTACTTCCAATGCATTTTAGTATGATATCTTCCATGTACCAAATTGTGTGTTGGGAGGGTTTTGGAGTTGAATATATTGATGTGTGCTCTGGTTAATATTGCAAAACTGTCATTTTTTAGTGGAGGCTTTTTTGTGTAAGTTTAAAGTATTGATACGGATTTCCGATTTGCTATTTTTTCAGAA
This sequence comes from Maratus speciosus, assembly GCA_963932465.1. NCBI lineage: Eukaryota > Metazoa > Arthropoda > Arachnida > Araneae > Salticidae > Maratus > Maratus speciosus. Next base: position 519,467,627 of record OZ010792.1, on the reverse strand, counting down.
TATTGCTGTGTGCGCAAAATTAATTACTAACATAGCTTCAATTTTTTACTTCAAGTGATACTCTCACCGAAAATAAAAAGGTCAAAGAATTACTTATCCAATGTTTGATTCAAGTACTTTATACACGGTCTTCCTTTTTATCGATGACCAATAACCAATTACTAAACAGTTAATTTTAGAGGCATAGTAGAAATTGCTAAAGCGTTTCAAATGTTGCTTTATATCTCATGGAAATCCATTTCCGTCAAAATATTTGTTTTTTATAAAGTTAAGAAATTAAAATTTTTATACGGTCCCAAGGCTCAGATAAGTAATATTTAGAAAACCTTTTTCCATGCTCGAAGAATAAAAACCTGCACAAAATTTCACTGTATTACTTTTCTATGTGTTCTGATACTGAAAACTAAAAAACGCCCTTCAGGGGCAAATTACTCCTAATGCTAAAATGTTTAAATGATTAAATGACACCGGCATTTATGAACAAATTTATATGAAACTAAGTAAAAGTTTTTCTTCGCGTACATTATATTAAGCAAAATTTATTTCCTAAATTCAGGTGCCGATGTGGCATTTGGGGATTAAAATTAAGTGTTATATATTACCAGTAGGGGAAGGTGGCCTAAAATAGTCCTTTTTAAGGGGAAAACTTGTATAAAATAACATAACTGTTTAAATAAAACTTTGGCCCTATGCTAATATTTTTTATACTATATTTTGCATTATAAACATATTTTAATAATATTTTAAACCCAAATTGAATAATAAAAAAAAAATAGATCTTTAAAACAATGTCCAAAGGATCATTTTACCCTCACCAAAGGTCAAAATGACCCTTCATTTAAAATTATTTGTAAATTGTTTTTTATCGGCAAAATAAAGGTATAAAAGTAATTATGACAATACATAATGAAATAAAATAAGTTTTACAATCAAATAGCATATATAATTTATTTTATGTAAATTTTAAAATAAAAATTATCACAAATAATTTTGAAAAAACAATAAAATGGAATATGTGAAAATTATGATCCGAAAATAATAGGATAACACGCGGACTCAAAGCGAAAGATTTGGGGCAGTCATACATTTGGCTCCCATGATGGCTAGGACCCGGTACCGGATTTTCTTCAGCCTATACAATGGTAGTAAAACGATCCACATAATGGATCATTTTACCCGGCAACATGGCCGTCCATTTTTGGTGATATAACTGGATTGCGCCGAGGAACATAACAAACTTAGCAAGTGTAATTCACGTCTAAAAGCATTCTCTGTTAAGTAAACCAAGTCATATATCTGTACATGAAAGACTGTATAGCTAAATAAATATGAAAGTTAGTGCTTATCTTATAACAGATGTTATAAAACCCATTTTTTCAAAGAATTCTATTCAAACACGTAATTCTGCGATTGCTTGAATACCGCCATTGCTTCTTCTTCACTTTGCACAACTAGTTTATATGTTACCCTGTAGATAGAGTGGCCTGTCTGGGAGAAAACATATGTGGACCTTTTTTCCCGCTAGAATCATTTTAGGCACCTTCCTCTATATTATATAATATATTATACCGGTGCCCTTCAAGGGTTGGACATTGCCCTTCGGGACAACGCCGAAATTTCATAAAATTCATTGTATCGTAACTTGGTAAATTTTCTCACATGAAAATGGAATTTTTACTGTTTTACTTGCTATAATGACAAAGAGAAAGTTTTTTATGCATAACTTATACGACCCCTGAGAAAAAAAATAACATAACTATTTTAACATTAATGGATTTTCATACGATCTTTAGAATGGGAGCTATAACTCTAAAATTAACGATTTGGGACTTAGCTATTGATCAACGAAAAGAAGGCATGTATGAAACATCAAAGAAAGAAAAAATATGATAATATAATTAGCGTATGATTATGTCCGATAAAAAAAAATCAAGTAAAATAAAAAGATAATTTAGCAAGTTGGAAGTTTTTTTTCATTGCTATAACTGAACACGGAAATCTACGAAAAGCCAAATTGGAACTGAATATTAAATTATCGATAAGTTGCTCAAAATACAAAGTCTTATATCGGAACATCCTATTAAGAGGAGGGTAATGCTGTCTTTAGAGGCCCGTGGTAGTGGGGTAGAAGAATAAAGTGTAAAAATACAACTGTAAAATTATCTTTTTTTTCAGACATCGTAACTTAAGCTCCATATTACTCAATGATAACATTTCACATTCTACATACATACGTCGGTAAATTTTCATAAATTATCATTGTAATAAATCAATGACTTCATGTGAATTTGAAACAATAAATTATGTTTTGAGTTACCAGTTAATTTAATTTGGAAGTTTTCCCAAAAATTACATATAATTCCTTAAGCGAGACATCTTAAAACTTTTAAAAATAAAAAAAGAGTAACGTGTTACCAAACTTAAAAAAAAAAAAAAAATGACGATACTCCAATTAGAACCGACATTATCATAAAATATGTGGAGTGGTACTTATCCAAATCATGGTAAATTTAAAACTCCACAAAAGTCATTTTTCTCAAAAAAGATATTTTTCACTTTGCGCGCATTACATTTCCAAAACTAAGTAACATAGAAACTTAATACTTTGTATTATAATGTATTTTATATATTTATTATAACATCTACTTATTTTTAAGTAAGTACCTGTAATTTATTTATTTATTTTTTAAATTTTTATCGAAAATGTATCATAATTTTTTTATTTTCTGGTTTAACTGCCTGAAAAAATATTTTCATCTTGAAATTTGAGTATTATTTTATGTTGAAGTTAAAGAAAAATATTTTAAGAATATATATATATGTAATATTAAGTGGATATATCGAATACAATTTTTATAACGCTACGCGCAACAAGTGTACACATCGTACATACCGCAAGAAAAGTGGCACATCTTGCAAAAATTCATTTTGCGTTTTATTCCACTAATGGGTCTGCCATAGTCTTGCTACACAAACAGTTTCACAAGTGTAGCTACGCGGAAAAGCACTTTATTACGCGATAAGTCCATTTATGACCACAGAAGAGGGGTGGATTGTGTGGGGAGGTAAAATGACCCAACTCTCCAAACCTCACCCTACGTCTTCGTTTTTAATGGTTGTATGCTTTTATGCATGTTTTCATTCCTACATGCAGAGCTAATTGCTATAATTTCATGTTAGGGGAGACCGGGGCACATTTCCCATAGAAGCAAGTTTTCAAACTCGCTTTAGTTTTTAAATGAGCCGCTAGGTGACACTAGCGAGTGAACTGGCTGAAGTGGCAACATCTTATACACCATCTACAAAAGTTATAGCTTAATAGTTGCTGTCACTTCGTCTGGAGAGCTGTTTTTTTTAATTTTTTCAAAGGTGAGTAAAATTTTAAGTCTTTATTAAAACGTAAAAAAAAAGTACTAGCGTCAAACTTACTGTTTTGACATTGCATGTGTCGTAGGCTAATTGGGAATTCCGGCTCTTTGCAAACAGCCTAGGCTCTTTGCAAAGAGCCGGGCTAATTGGAGAATCCATCTCCCTTTTTCCAATCAGCCTGATATTTTTCAGGCTTATTGCAAAGAGCCTAGAAAGCGTTAGGCTAATTGAAAAATGACCACTTATTATCCAATCACGGTGATATTTTTAGCTCACAGGCTATCAAAGTCTGAGAGCTTATGTGCCCGCCGATTCTGTATGTACGTGTGTACGTACGTACGTATGTACGTAACGCGATAACTCTTGATAGAAATATCCGATTTGCTTCAATTTTTTTTTCTAGGTTCATTCTGATAAGGAGCTTCCCTGATTAGATTTTGGGGTTCATTGGTTAAGGATAAAGGGGGGGAAAGGGGGCTAGTCCCCCCATAATTTATATAAATGGGTTTTTCATGCAGAAATATTCGATTTGCTCCAAATTTGGTATAGCGGTTTATTGTGTTAAGGAGCTTCCCTGATTAGATTTGGAAGCTAATTATTTAAGTATAAAGGGAAGAAAGGGGGGCTACCCCCTTAATTTAGATAAATCGGTTTTTCATGATGAATTATTCGATTTGCTCCAAATTTGGTATACCGGTTTATTAAGTTAAGGAGCTGCCTTGATTAGATTTGGAGGTTCATTAGTTACATATAAAGGGAGAAAAGGGGGTGCTATCCCCCCCCCCCCGGTAATTTAGATAAATGGGTTTTTCATGCAGAAATATGCGATTTGCTATAAATTTGGTATACCGGTTAATTATGTTAAGCAGCTTCCCTGATTACATTTGGAAGATCATTATTATGTATAAAGGGGGACAAGGGGGGCAATTGCCTCTCCCCTTAATTTAGATAAATACGTTTTTCATGTAGAATTATTCGATTAGCTAATATTTGGTATACTGGTTTATTATGTTAAGGAGATGGCTTGATTGGATTTGGAGGTTCATTAGTTAAGTATAAAGGGAAAAAAGGGGGGGGGTCTAGCCCCCCCCCCCTTAATTTAGGTAAATGTGTTTTTAATGTAAAATTATTCGATTTGCTCCAAATTTGGTATACCGGCTTATTATGGTAAGGAGCTTCCCTGATTCGATCTGGAGGTTCATTAGTTAAGTATAAAGGGAGGAAAGGGGGCTAGACTCCCCCCTTAATTTAGATAAATGGGTTTGTCATGCAGAGTTATTCGATTTGCTCCACATTTCGTATACCGGTTTATTATGCTAAGGAGCTGCCTTGATTAGATTTGGAGATTTATTGGTTATGTATAAAGGAGGGACAGGGGCTAGTGTCCCCTTAATTTAGATAAATGGGTTTTTCATACAGAATTATTCGATTTGCTTCAAATTTGATATACCAGTTTATTACGATATGGCTTCCTTCATTTGATTTGGAGGTTTATTGGTTAAGTATAAAAGGGGGAAAGGGGGCAATTGCCCCTCCCCTTAATTTAGATAAATGTGCTTTCATGCAGAATTATCTAATTTAGTTTAATTTTTTTTCTAGGTTCATTCTAATAAGGAGCTTTTCTGATTAGATTTGAAAGTTCGTTGGTTCAGCATAAAGGGAGAAATGGGGGAGCTAATACCCCCCACCCTTAATTTAGTGAAATGGTTTTTTCATGCAGAATTATCTGATTTGCTTCAAATTTGGTTTACCAGTTTATTATGTTAAGTGGCTTCCCTGATTAGATTTGGAGGTTCTTTGGTTAAGTAGAAAGGGAGGCAACGGGGACTAATACCTTCATTTATTTTTCGAGGGGCATTATTCTTTGAAATAAGAGTATAATATACAATTAGTGTGAATAGCCTGTGAGCTCAATGCCATCAGTTTAACTGGCCAATTTTCTTTTTATTAGGATTATTAACGCATAATCCTACCCAAACCCAAAAAATAAATTACAACAGACCGTACCCCGATCCGAGCATGACAAAATAATTTCAGTCTACATGCAACCCGACCCGAACCTGAGAAAATTTTGAAAAAGCCATTTGAAAAACCCCGAAATCCCGAACCAAATCTGATAACCGACAAAAATATTCCAAAGATCATAAAATCCGAACAAGACAAATTAGTTTCCGTGGACATGCAACGCTACCAGAACCTAAAAATTCCATTCGAAGTCAACCTGAAACCCGTCCCGAACCAAATCTTAACCGACAAAAATATTCCAAAGAACTATAACCCGATGCAAGCCAGACAAAATAATCTCCGTACAACGGCAACCCGATCCGAGCCTGAAAGTTGTAATTGAACTCAATCCGAAACCTGGTTGTGGTCGGTTTTCGGGTTGACTTCAAATGGAACCTTCAAGTTTGGATCCGGTTGAAAAAAAATTAAACTAAATCAGATAATTCTGCATGAAAACCAATTTATCTAAATTAAGGGGAGGGGCAATTGCACCCCTTTCCCCCCCTTTTATACTTAACCAATGAACCTCCAAATCAAATGAAGGAAGCCATATCGTAATAAATTGGTGTATCAAATTTGAAGCAAATCGAATAATTCTGTATGCAAAACCCATTTATCTAAATTAAGGTGACACTAACCCCTGTCCCTCCTTTATACTTAACCAATAAATCTCCAAATCTAATCAAGGCAGCTCCTTAACATAATAAACCGGTATACGAAATTTGGAGCAAATCGAATAACTCTGCATGAAAAACCCATTTATCTAAATTAAGAGGGGGGGGTCTAGCCCCCCCTTTCCTCCCTTTATACTTAACTAATGAACCTCCAAATCTAATCAGGGAAGCTCCTTAAAAAAATAAACCGGTATACGAAATTTGGAGCAGATCGAATAACTCTGCATGAAAAACCCATTTAACTAAATTAAGGGGGGGGGATCTATCCCCCCTTTACTCCCTTTATACTTAACTAATGAACTTCCAAATCTAATCAGGGAAGCTCCTTAACATAATAAACCGGTATACAAATTTGGAGCAAATCGAATAATTTTGCATTAAAAACCCATTTATCTAAATTAAGCGGGGGGCTAGCCCTCCCTTTCCTCTCTTTATATTTAACTAATGAATCTCCAAATCTAATCAAGCCATCTCCTTAACATAATAAACCAGTATACCAAATTTGAGCTAATCGAATAATTCTACATGAAAAACGCATTTATCTAAATTAAGGGGAGAGACAATCGCCCCCTTTCCCCCCTTTATACATAATAATGATCTTCCAAATGTAATCAGGGAAGCTGCTTAACATAATTAACCGGTATACCAAATTTATTGCAAATCGCATATTTCTGCATGAAAAACACATTTATCTAAATTACGAGGGGGGAGAATAGCCCCCCTTTCCTCCCTTTACATGTAACTAATGAACCTCCAAATCTAATCAAGGCGAATCCTTAACTTAATAAACCGGTATACCAAATTTGGAGCAAATCGAATAATTCATCATGAAAAACCGTTTTATCTAAATTAAGGGGGGTAGCCCCTTTCCCCCCTTTATACTAAAATAATGAGCTTCCAAATCTAATCGGGGAAGCTCCTTAACACAATAAACCGGTATACCAAATTTGGAGCAAATCGAATATTTCTGCATGAAAAACCCATTTATATAAATTAAGGGGGGGGGGGACTAGCCCCCTTTTCCCCCTTTATCCTTAACCAATGAACCCCAAAAACTAATCAGGGAAGCACCTTATCAGAATGAACCTAGAAAATATATTTGAAGCAAATCGGATATTTCTATCAAGAGTTATCTTGTTTCGTACATACGTACGTACGTACACACGTACATACAGAATCGGCGGGCACATAAGCTCTCAGGCTTTGATAGCCTGTGAGCTAAAAATATCACCCTGATCGGATAATAAGTGGTCATTTTTCAATTAGCCTAACGCTTTCTAGGCTCTTTGCAATAAGCCTGAAAAATATCAGGCTAATTGGAAAAAGGGAGATGGATTCTCCAATTAGCCCGGCTCTTTGCAAAGAGCCTAGGCTGTTTGCAAAGAGCCGGATTTCTCAATTAGCCTACGACACATGCACTAAAAAAGGGTTTCTTTCTTCAGGTAATTATGCATTTGTTTCGCAAATAATTTACACCGCTATTCGGCCAGGTAGTGTAAAAGTTCAAATATGGCGATGGGGCAGGTTTTCCAACAACATACGGGGCATGTTTTTCAACATGTTTCTCGTTTGAAAACGTTCCCCTCCTAAATCAACTAGGATAACTGTATCAAAAATGTATTTATTGTGTAGTAAATTCGGCCAAATAACCATACATACTACGAACCCGTTCGATCATTTAGTCATTTCAGCAAAACTATCAGCATGAAAAACAAGGTAAATTAAAAAACATAATAGAAAGTCAATTTTTTCTAAAATGGGTTCATTTAATGAACCCATTTTATGTTAATTATACCTTTATAGTTATAAGCTACAACACTGAGATCGCAATGTGGGTGGATCCCTCAAAAAGCAAATTAACCGTGCTTCGAGCTGCTCCACTGGCGTTAATCCACAGTCATATTATGGCGGGTTTAGTGAATTTTCCTACTGAATCCTGAAATATTTACAGATTCTGCTTTTATGCCATCCTACTTTTCTGACAGGCCAGCTCCTGGCACACCAAATCTTGAAAGCACCAACAATCCTGAAAAGATTTCAAACTTTCTTCAATAATCCCCCCCCCCAAAAAAAAAAAAATAAAATAAAAATAAAACACCGAAAGCATCTAATCCTTCTACACCAACGCAGGCTAGCACTTCCAAAGAAGCTGCTCCTTAAGTTCTACTCAAAAATTCCCTATTGCTTAATGAAAAGGGCGTTCCTTCTACATCCAAACAAACTTTGCCTACACCAGAAGAAGTTAGGACTTTTGCGAAGGCTGCACTAAGGAGGCAAACACGGCATGGAAAGAAAAATAGGAAGTATTGTACTGACTGATTCTCTTGTTAAAAATCAACTGAAAATGGAAAAAAAAATTCTAAAAAAAGGAAACTGCAAAAGGAATCAGATAAAAAGGGCGAGAAAAAACAAAATCCAATCGCGGCCAGGGAGCTGTTTGGACCTTCGTCTTGAAATGTAAAATGGATTAAAACTGTTTTTTATGCTATTGTTATGTTACTGTGCATTTAGTTCACAATAAAAAAATACTTATTAACAAGCAAGGTTTATTACTGTGTTTTACCATTTAAAATATTGTTGGAAAACTGGCCCCTGGCCATTTTTAGTAGGCTGGAAAACTTGCCCCGCATACGGGGCACATTTTCCAACGTAACATGATTAGACTTAACAATTTTTTGTGAAGAAGTATATTTAGTTTTTTGAAAAATAACTGTGCCAGTTTGTACAGAAAGATCTAGGAAATACAATGATATCCTGTAGATATCAAAATAGTTAAAAATAAAAAACCCAAAAATAAAATTATAAAAAGTTGGAAAACTTGCTCCGGTCTCCCCTACAGTAAAATCATGCAAATTTTATTTTGTCTCTCCCGTGAAATTTACTTTTGTCGAGATGTGTCACTGTTCTTGCGGTTGAGCGGCGGTTGAGCGATATGTCAAATCACCTTTTTGAAAATCCTTAATTAGTCTGTCTTAATTAAACTAAATTCTAATTATTTTTCACTAAAATTATTTAAAGGAATGCGTAAACAAAGATCTGTACAATTTACTCTGAAAAAATTGTTTAATTTGAAGAAATATTTACTGCTCCAAAAATATTTTCATATTGTGTTAAAATCAAGCAATATCGAGCTGCTGAAGGTGATTTCTATTGTAAGAGTATTTTATTTCTACATTTCCTAATTGTAGGAAATACTAAAAAAAATATTTTTTTAAATAAAAGATTTGAGTGGAGTTATAATATTGCACAAAATCCCCATAAATTCAAATTTAATTAATTATTTTTAATTGGCAAAATCCTTCTAAAATGTATTAAATGATTGTGTAAATCTTCTATTGTGGTTTTAAAAATTCACAAAAAATGCTTTAGAAGATGAAAGCTTCATGGAGTCATAATTTAGGATATAAAGGGTTAAGTGTCTGTCGGAGTTTCCTCTTAGTCCACAGAACTTTGAAGAAAATCCTTTGCTATTTATATGCTGCCACTACCGATATGATTACGTGATATCGGTCACGCTCTGAGAGGATTGTTTAAATGAAAACTAACTCGTTAAATTAACTAAATTAACAGTTTATTTACAAAATACAAAATACTATTTCCACTTAAAACTTGGATGTAGGTGATGCGGTTTAACATTAAATTAAATACAGTAAATGCTGGCTGTGTACTGTTAAAACTACGTTAAATCACTCTCAATCTACACTCGTTAAATTAGCTTTACCGGAGACTACTCTCAATCTTCCAACGCATGGGCTCTAAGCCTAAGCTCTGCGAGCTTTACTCAACCCTACGCTCTATCTAAGAGCTCTACACAGGAACTAACCTTGCGTCTTGCGCTCCAGCCTTCAATTGCACTCCCCCAGTCAAAGCGACTGCTTCTAGCAACCCCTTGCTTTTTCTGAATTCCTCCTCTTTTTCCAACATAAAACCGGGTTTTCCACTCTGACCCCAATGTCAGGTCTTTCCCTCTCTGGTGAAATCCTTGTCTCCTTATCTCAGGCAGGCACCTGAATAGCAGGGCAAACCCCTTTCTATTATAACTATTTCCCTTCACCCACTCTATCTAATTCACCAGTCCGGATTAAGTTTTAGATAAGAAAAGAATATTACTTTGAAATTCTCAGTACACAGGGCAAGCGAGATGAATACAATATACAAGTAAAAAGAATAATATATAACCCCAGTTCCAATAGCAGATGTTTCTCAGAACCTGACAGTGTCATAGGTTTGCTATCCCTGCTTCAACACACCATCCCTTTGCTGAGAAACATCAGCGTAGGAGAGACATCCCAAGCGTTGCGTATACAGGGCTGTCACAGGCGACTATTTAACTATTCTATTCACAACAGTATTTAAAAAAATTAAATTTTGTAGTATATTTCTCTTGCAAAAGTTTCAAACGGCATATGAAAGATTTTTGTTACGATAGAGTGGTGCGAAGTAGAATTAAAAAATAGTCGCCTGTGGCAGACCTGCGTATAGGATATCCTGAGAGTGAAGGGTTAAATAGGCTCTATACAAATATAAAATGCTAGCAAAAACCATGGCTTTGCTCGCGTAATTGCTGAAATATGCCAAGTGTATTTGTGTGGCTATTTGTATTAGAGAAAATACTACTGCTGCAGATACTTAAAAAATAACTAATTAAGCCCCATTTTAAGTAAACTTCATTCTTATACTGCATTATGCAAGTATGACACTTAAATTAATGAGAAAATCTAAAATAAATTGCAATTTTGAATGCTCTTTGAATATTTTACGCACATTTAATTTTCATTTTTTTAGAAATTGTTCTTAGCGAGCTGTGATGTGGAATCACATATATTTTACTTAAATTATTCTTTTTCTAAATTTCAGTTGAAACTAACTTTTAATTACTTATTCATTTTACCCGAACTTTTATTGCAGTTCCCATTATGTTTTCCCCCCGAAAGAATATATATATAACATATGCCTTTATCACTAAAACGGCTCTCACATAAATATAATTCGTTTAGATGATTATTCTCCTCACTAGGTATAAAAAAAGATCGACTTTGCTTTCGGTCAGTAGAAACAACTCTTTGCTCTGCCGAATTCTTTAGATTAATTCCTCGGTAAATCATACACATTTCCAATACATGCGGTCTGTTTTGTCTTTCACACTATGTTCTCAAAACGTTGCTCCTAACGTACGAATTCTTTTTGGCTTATTTTTTAGGACTACTTTTCTGGTTACCCTGCCGCGAAATTCAAAAATTCTCCTAATTGTTTAAAGCGTAACAGATAACTTTTGCTCATATAATATCATTCATTTTCAAGTGCTCTTTCTTTTCGTCAATGTGTGAATTACAGAATTATTTAATTGCTTGCTCTCGCTTCACGAACTCAATCATATGAAAAACGTTTTTAAGAAATGCTCTCAGGCACTACCCTATTAATTTCTGACGAAATTCTTAATTTTACATCTTTACTCCGAATAAACTAAGATGGTAAAGAACAATTTTAGAGTATTTATTGATAATAATTATTACAGCCTACAGCCTTTTAAAATTTTGAGCGAATGCCTATCTTATTGAACCTGGTCATAACTTACGATCGTCAAATATTTTAAAGTGCAGAAAGATACCATACGAGCATTTACACCTTAAAAGTTACCACCATGTTAAATTCCAAGCTGCTAGTTATCCAAGCTTCTATATCAACTGTAACGCAGAAATCGGAATTTTAGAAAGTTTTTTGCCCCAGCACACATTTAAATTTTCATTTTATTAAACTGTTCTGTATGTGCATTTACATCTAATGCAATAGCCATGTCAAATTTCAAGTTTCTAGTCCTAACAATTTATGATAAACTGTATTTTAGAATGTTTTTTTGGACGTTTTCCGCTCACCCTTTTAAATTTTGAACTTTTTAGAATGCTTCTTAATATATTACGCGCATTTAATTTTCATTTTTGAGCATTTACTTCTTAAAAGTTACCATCATGCTAAATTACAAGCTGCTAGATATCTAAGCTTCTGTGTCAACTGTAAGGCAGAAATCGGAATTTTAGAAAGATTTTTGCTCCAGCACACATTTAAATTAATTTTTTCAACCTGTTCTGTGTGTGTATTTACATCTCTAATGTAACAGCCATGTCAAATTTCAAGTTTCTATTCATAACAATTTATGATGAATTATATTTTAGAATGTTTTTAGAATGCTTTCCGCCCACACTTTTAAATTTCGAATTTTTTAGAAACTGTTCACAGCAAGTATTTAAGCATGTTAAAAGTAACCACTACATCAAATTTCAAGTTTCTAGTTCCAACAGTTTCACAGAAATTGTAATTTTAGAAAGTTTTTTGCTCCTTCACACCCCTGAGGTCGTTGTACCGACATAAATATAGCGTATGTTGGAGCAGAGATGGTCACTACCATATTGACACCATTATTTTTTAAATGGGTTCGGTAGTTCCAGAAATTACCCCCTACAAAGAAACAGACACACAAATGTGACTTCTTTATAACATTAGTATAGATATTTCCCGACTCATTTAATAAAGTTAGTTAAATTTAATGTTTTTTCTTAGATAATTTAAAAAGGAACTTACGTGACTCTTCTTCAGTTGAATATCTGAGCTTGAAGCCCTGTCCGGCAGTTACGCCGTGTGAGCTGAAAACGACATACATACCACTCGCGGCAGAGTCCAATTCTGGAGGTGGGGTTGTTCCGCAAAATCTATGTTTAAAATCTGGGCGTTTTGCTTCGTGTCTGTGGGTTATATTGAAAACCTAAAAGATAAAATTAAACATCAATGTAAAAATTTCCAAGTAATAGCGTGTGGAAAACCGTACTTAAAAACAAATCAACGAGGGCCATTCCATGAAAATCGGACAACATGTCCTTTACGGTGACACTTACATAAATACCTGCAGTGAGCAAAAAAAGTATTTGCACACCAGGTAAATTTGTTGTAGCATATGTATAAATAAATAAAAAGCAACTAAGAATTAAAAATACCAACACTTTTACAAAACAAATAAACATATTTAATATCTGACTTAATAATTATATTTAAAGTATGAAAACATAAAAAAGTAGCATTTGTACTGCCAAAAAAATATTTGCACACTAGCAATAAAAATAGAACTAGAGGAATTATTTATAAGTTAAAAACAGTGCTAATATTTAGTATGCATGCCCTTTGCTTCAATTACAGCTTGTAATCGTCTGGGCATTGATTCTATTAATTTGTGACATGTTTCACTGCTGATTTGTAGCCATTCTTCCCTAAGAGCTTGCTTAAGTTCTGATTTGTTAGAAATTTTCTTTTTCCTTATTTTCACATCCAAAATATGCAATAAATTTTCAATCGGATTGAGGTCTGGTGATTGTGGTGGCGTTTTCAATTGATTTTTTACATTATAAAGCAACCATAACCTCGTAATATATATACAGTGTGTTTCGGATCGTTATCCTGTTGGAAATAATATGAATTAGGAATTCGTAATTTCAGAGCACTATTAGATAAATGATCTCGCAATATATTAATATTTTGTTTAGCATTCATATTGCCTTCAATAAAGGTCATTTCGCCAACTCCGTTAAAAGACATGCATCCCCAAAATCATTACATGACCACCGCCATGTTTTACAGTTGGTTTCAAGTTTTTAATTTGAAGAAAAGTATTTGGCTTTCGCCATACAGTTTTCTTACCATCTGAGCCAAAAATATTAAACTTGCTTTCATCGGAAAAAATAACAGTTTTCCAAAACTCTGGTGGTTTGCTGACATAAGCTTTTGCAAACTCTTTTCACCCTATTTGTTTCACTAATAAATGGTTTTTTTCGAAGGGTTCTTCCTCGAATATTTGCATCATGAAGAATATTTCTAATTGATTGTGGTGTAACTATTGTTCCCGGCGTTGAAGCGACATCAACAGCCAATTCTCGAGCACTTAGAAAAGGGTTTTTTGAAGATTCTTTTATGATGGCTCTCCTTTGCCTGGTATTTAGCTTTCTTGGACGCCCAGTTCGCGGCTTATTTATTGTCGAACCAGTTTCTTTTTTCTTCTTAATTACATAACGAACACTAGAAAAATTTAATTTAATTTTTTACCTATTCCTCGGTAACTTAATCCAGAATTGTGAAGAAATATAATCTTCTCACGGATAGCAACAGACAGTTGACATGTTTTCGGCGCCATTAGAACAAAAACTCCCCAGAATCCCTGCTCCAGTTAATATATTACGTGACTTTAAAGTGCGGGGCTAATGTACTGCGGGACTGATATGCTAAACATTTGCATAATGTTACATTTAATGCCTTTTTTAACAGTCAATGCTTCTTGTGCAAATACTTTTTAGGTATGAGAAAATATTAATTTATTTTGTAAAATGTGTAATATTACTGTTTAAGGAAAATGGGTAGTTATTTTTATTTTCTTCTTATTTAAATAAATGAATAATTAAGAGAATAGTATCAAATTTGCTTTCTATGGTTACTTATGCAAAAAATCGTCTGCGTGCAAATACTTTTTTTGCTCACTGTATATCTATTTTGTACTTATGAGATGTTAGAATATAAACTGTACATTAAAAATAACAAAACCCTAGATTTTCATATTAGCATAGTTGTTTTAATTTAAGGATACAATAGCATTATTAAAACAGCAGTAATGTGTAGAAAAGCTGTCCCACACGTGTTATGAAATGACCCTTTAATAGGTTTAAAAATCTCCGCATTTTAAACCCTAGACCTAAGTGAGTTGCCCGTTTTTAATAGGTTTAAAATTCTACACATTTTAAATCCTAGACCTAAATAATCTGCCCGTTTCAGGGCCATTCCATGAAAAAACGAACAAAATGTCCTGCGCGTGAGACTTACATATTTCCCTATATCTATTAACTTGTAAGTTGTTAAAATATAAATTGTACATTAAAAATAACAAAAAACCCATAAGTTTTCATATTAGCATAGTTGCTTTGATTTGAAGATACCAAAACATTGTTGAAAGAGCAGTAATAGGTAGAAAAGCTGTCCCACACGAAACATGGAATGGCTCAAGAATATATACGAGGTGGCCAGAAAATAATTTCTCTGTTTGGAAGCGTTTGTTAAGAAAACTGATGAACGAAATGAAACTTTGCTTCTTTTTTACTATCTTCTTTCTAAAGAAGGTATTGTAATAAAAAATGTCCTTACTTCCTGTTTTCGACGGATTTACACGTTTTAGGGGTCAGAGATCCCGAAAAACATGTTTATACAAAATGTCTGTCTGTTTGTCCGTGTGTATGTCCTCTTTGTATCATTGAAAAATGTATGAAGTTATGCACAGAATTAAGCCAAATTTCATGTGTGTTTTTAGTTATGGCCAGCAAGTCTCACGCGAATGTGTGGAAGATTCCGCCTGAAGAGGCCGCTGTCATAATAATTTTTGTGCTACTTTTAATGACTAAGACCCTACGGGTCTTCTCTCACAGGACTTGCAACTAGCAGCAGAGGATGAGTTCCCCGAGGCAATTCCTCTTGGAACTGCTTCATCCTGAATCTTTGCTCCCATGTTCTTCTCAAAAAGTTCTAAATATCTGTTTTTCCCCCCCTTTCTGAGTTGACAGAAACAAGTTCTTTAGAAAATTTTACTAGTAAAACTTTAACCTTTTAGAGACGGCTCAAAATTTAACGAAAGCACAGCAGCTGCATACCGCGTCTTCAAAATTAACATTTTCTCATGGCACCCAAAACTTGTCTGTGGAGCTTGGTTTTCCGACAGGAACTGTTCTCCATCCTGTCTGTATTGCGCTGGGCTGAGTCTGTCTCATACTCATTTTTCTTGATATCAGCAGACAGCTTGTCAGCTATTTATGCAACCAACAAATTTGACAATTCTATCTAATTTTAGAGATAATCCATCAGCTTCAACAATCAATAAAACTTTTTCTGTTTAATTGGGCCAAATGACATTGTGGAGTTGAAGATAATGAACTAGCAGACCAACTAAAAAATCAGCAGTAACAGACATTTCACTCCCACATATTTTTTTGTCATTTCCGGCCTTGTCATTGAAAATAGACCAGAAAGTCTCTCACAGAGAACGTCCAATGTTAGAGCTATCTCTGCACAACATTCTGATTTTCGTATTGTTAAACTCCAGAAAAATCTCGAAGACCACGCAAAAGAATCCTGCAACTAAAAAGAAGATAGAAATCGAAAACAATCAATGTTGAAAGTGCGGTAGAGATACAAGAAAGAACTATCAGAACGATGGCGTGATGGAAATATGAATTTGAATGTACAAAAAAGTACCAGAATGAGGCGATCTTGCGTGGCAGAGGTTGCTACAAATTTAAAAACCACACCTGAAAGCGTTTTAAATTTCTTCGATGAGAAGCGGCGATAATGGACTTTTTCTTACGGGATCCTGGAATAAAATTCCATGCAATATCATCATCTATACAGGAGTCAATGTTACGATCATTGAGACAGATGCGGCTCGAGATTCGGAAGAAACACTTACCATCAACCGGGGCTACTTTGGGCCACATTTTCCCGGTTCCACTTACATTTCCATTATTAAAAAATATTATATATGATTTTTCAACGTCAAAATGGAATTGTAAACAATTAACATGAGACAATGAAGCAAACTGTATGGTTTTAAAGAGGAATTTTTTTATTTTTTTATTTTTTAACTATTTTTAAAATTTTGGAACAAAGTAGCTCTTGCTGGGGGCTTTTTTGGTCCATTCAATTAGTTTCATATAAAATGAACGCATTTCATATGTAAATGAACACATTTTTATTGGAACTCCCTTGCAATAGCATTTGCTAATAAATTAACACTGCAAACTTGATAAACAAACGTTTTTATCTTAACATTTAAACGCAAAAAAAAACAATTGTTAATGTTAAAGAAACGAGAAATAGTTTTCGTCATGTTATCCTCAGCAACAGGAACAAAAACAATTAATGTAACATTTTGCTACAGTAACATTTGAAAAAAAATGTTACTTAAAACATATTTTCAGAGAATTGGTTGTATAAAAGGCATTTCTAAGTAATTGGGTCTATTTTCGGACCAAAAAAGGGATGACACAAAGTAGCACCGAAATACTAGTTTTCATGTTAGCTTTATGAAAGCGTTAACATTTCCTGTCAAAATAAAAAGTTAAAAGGAAAACTATGATCACACATGGGTTACATGTTACTAAAGGTAATATTTTGATACTTACCTTATATGTAGTTCTTATCCAGTTTGTTTCACTATAGAAAGTTTGGAGAGTTAAAATTTATACACGAAAACAGTTGTCTACAAACACATCCAGTGTTGCCACTAAAAAAATTTAAATTGTCCCCAAATTATTCAAATACCCTATAGTAGGGTATAAAATATTTTCAAGGGCAAAACCTCCAAACTATCTTATATTGTTTGTTCAATACAAAGAATAAAAACTTTTTTTATGGGATGGACCAAAGTACGCAAGGACCAAAGTATCGGTATCTGGACTGCTCTGCGTTATATTTCACACTGTGACTGGTGATAACATTTAAGTTCACGGCAAAGTTACACTTAACATGAAATTTGGGAATGCCATTTACCTTCATGTGGTATATGTAGCTTACATAGGTGATCCATTTATTCTCGGACTGTCTTTCTTGAAAGATAATAAATTTAAATTGTTTTCTAGAATAATGAGCTGCACTCGAAATCAGAAGATGTGACTTTGTTTAAAAACAAAAATCCAAAAATTAAATCTGTTCACAAGGAAATAGCAAGTACTGAATTCATAATATCTCGAATGACTGATACTTCAAATTCTGAAACCCTTAATTAAAACAATAATTTCCGCTTCGGTCTCATTGAAATATCCAAACATTAATAATAGAATAAAACAATATTGGTAGCTTCTTCTACACAGTTCATACGGGTC
Organism: Maratus speciosus; assembly: GCA_963932465.1. NCBI lineage: Eukaryota > Metazoa > Arthropoda > Arachnida > Araneae > Salticidae > Maratus > Maratus speciosus. The sequence goes on along the minus strand of OZ010792.1, from coordinate 519,449,683 downwards.
CTGGAATTTCCAGGCCAGAAAATTCTTCGATACCAGTATTTTGTACTAGGTAATCTCTCTTGAAATAGGGCGAAATTTCGCGCATTTGTACTTAATTTATTTCTTTACAAGAAAATACTGATATTTCGCCTTGAAAATAACGGTACCCTTACGAACCCTGTTCTCTCGTCAAACTTTCGAGAAATATCATACCAGTGAGAGTTGCAGTTCAACCTATCATTCGAGTTGCTAATTTTAGTGACAAGTAAAAATTAAATTTAAAAAATCAAAAATCCTGACTGCATAAAAAGCGAACTAATTAATTATTTCTACTCAATGTGAAACTATTTTTTATATTACTTTCCTTTTTTTTTAATTTACTTGTATTGATGACTCTTAAGTTGTGTTTAATTGTTAGTTCCTATCAGTAAACACTGTCTTGATGGGGCCTATAGATGTCTATGATGTTAGAGTTGCTGTAAAGCTAGAGATCCTACCTACACAACTGCCAGGTTGTGTAATATTTAAATGGAGCTTCTGACTGTAAAATAGTCAATGAAAGGTCGTCTTCATTTTGAAAGACCTATGCAATGATATGCCACTCAATAGGCTGCGTAAATTTTTTTTTTCGTCTCTACCGCCTTTTTATATTTTACGGCCACCATTTTGAATTTATAAAAACAAACCTAGCCTATAACCATTGGGCGGTTAGGACGAATCGATAGAGACCTGATTCATTAAAATCCATCCAGCCGTCGGGATGTTTCGAGGGTTTAAAGAAATCCACATACCCAGATACACGTGAAACACATAACCCTTCTTGGCAGTCGGGTAAAAAGGCGCAGGTTATCAAGAAAAGCGAGGTATTAGGAACTTGTACTCCAGTTATCTGCATTGACAGATCAGATCAATCAGCCCCTGCTGACAAGGAAACCTCTTTTGGTGCTGCTCGCACCTATCATTGGGACCTGGTGCATTTTAAAGCACTATATTAGGAAGTTTGACAATCGATAAAATTTTTCTGTTAAAATTATATTTTTCGATTTTACAGCATTATAACTTTCTGAAAATACAATTTTCGAAACCACTTATCAAACTATTAACATAGATTTTTTTTTTTTTATGAAAAACATTTAAAAATGCAAATTAGCCAATAATAAGTACAAAATATTGAAAAAAGAAAATACGAATTTGATTTTGAAAAATTACAACATTATATTCACATTTTTGGCGGGGAAAAAGTTGGCGTTTTTTTTCTTCAAAAATAGAGCTTTCCGGCAACCCAATTCGAATGTCATAGCTGCTTGTCATGTCTCAGCAGTGGTTTCAACTTCATTAGAAATTGTAATGTCTCGATTAGGCACAGTAAATTTTCTAAATTGTATTAAAATATTAATTTACTTTATGATTACTTTTACCAATAGATACAACATTTAATGCAACAACATTTCCTTTTAAACATTCGAAACTTTATTTCATCTCCCTTCAAAAGAAAATTGTTTGCTTATTTAGTCAGTGTTTTTCGACAGTAATTTCTGTCTCATTTAATGCCCATATTACACTTAAATTTACTTATACCTATATTTCAGGCATTATAGTAGCCACTAGTATAGACACTTTTACTACATTTGTTTTACATTAATATATAAAGATTCATGACACTTAACTTTTATTTTAAAAAATCTTTTATCTTTCGTTTTGTACATATTAAAATCGAACATTATAATTTTCATTTCTTTACTTTTCTTAAAATATGGTTTGTTTTTTTAAGAAAAGTAAAGAAATGAAAATTATAATGTTCGATTTTAATATGTACAAAACGAAAGATAAAAGATTTTTTAAAATAAAAGTTAAGTGTCATGAATCTTTATATATTAATGTAAAACAAATGTAGTAAAAGTGTCTATACTAGTGGCTACTATAATGCCTGAAATATAGGTATAAGTAAATTTAATTGTTTGCTTATTTTGTACTTCACTAAAAAAATAGTTCTCAATAATCTTTAAAGTTTTTCATATATTTACTATTTATACATTTATCGTCCGCACAGAAAAAAAAAAAAAAAAAACAATTCTTGTTTCTTATGCTATCAATTATCAAACAAATCGCAATCTGATTTAATTCTAATACGTACCGTGCAAATACTCCAGGGATAAAGAGGGCGAAAAATTGGTAGCGCCATATTTGGCGACTTAACTCACTTTTGATGTAAAATAAACAAATAAAAATCCAACTAAAATTACATTATGTGCAAGTTACTTAAAAGATGAAAAAATATTTAAAAAGGTATTAAATTACTTTAATACTTATTAGTACTTTCAACTATATACATAGCCTTCGTCAGAGAATATAAAAATACTGATATTAGCGTCTCATTTTCAAATTTCACGTATTGGTGTCGAAAGGAGTGAAAGTGAAAGTCAATTTTTTGATTCGGAAAACATTGGGAAAATAAAAATATGGATATAGAGGGAAGTGGAATATTATGTATAATACCTCTTAGTACTTTCAACTATTTACATATATAGTTTATGATGATTATATTTTTATATTCTCTGACGAAGGCTATGTATATAGTTGAAAGTTCTAAGAAAAATTAAAGTAATTTAACACCTTTTTAAATATTTTTTCATCTTTTAAGTAATTTGCACATAGTGTAATTTTAAGTTTAACTTTTTAAAGATGAATTTAGCATTCTATTTATTTATTTGATGAAAAATATATCCAATAATAAAAAAATAAATGTATAAAATAATACATAAAATAATATTTTAACAGAGAAATTTTATCGGTTCTCTAATTTTTATGTATAGGGCTATAAAATGCACCAGGTCTCTACGCTACGTGCGATCAGCAGGAAAAGTGGTTCCCTTGAGACTCTTCTTAAGTTTTAACCACTTCCGTACCAGTGGATCGACGTATGGATCCATGGCCTGATTCTCCACAAACACCAGTGGATCCACGTATGGATCCATGTCCATTCATTACTCTGTCGTTGCTGCTAAAAACGTTATTGTAGGAATATATGTTTGTGTTTGAGTTGATAATATGAGAAATTTTGGAAAGTGTTTAATCCCGCTCACCCCTCCCCCCCCCCCCCCCCGCCCGCCCGCAGCAGATATGAATAAAAGCATCTCATTTTTCTGAAATCTACTACTTGATATTTTAAACCTAAATGTTCGAAAAACTAGTTTTACGCGTAATCTTCATATACATATGCTGGTACGGAAGTGGTTAAAGGACGAACGGAACTACTTTAGAATGCAGAATTAAATGCTGAACCGAGGCGTCTTGCAAAGAAATTGATTTCCGAATTTAAAGATGCATTCTCCCGAACACAAGATGGTGGAAGAACTAAAGTAAGGCAGCACGAGATTGACATAGGAAATTATCATGCTATCAAGCAGCACATATGAGAAAACTACTGTTTTCTAAACAGAAGAGATAAAATAAGCTATTTTGCATTTAATTACGCGATAAGGATGAGCTATTTCTGCTCTAAGAGCAATAATTTACATTTACGTGCGGAAATTGTATTTCCGAGCTTTAGCCAGTTTTGAGAAATTTTACCACTGTGCACCGTTTTTATAAAGACTTTTATAATGCAGAATGCCATGATAAAGACTTAATATAAGAAGAATAATCTCAGAATAAATTTCAAATAATAATAGTATAAGACAAAAAAAAACAAAAAAAAACAATAGTAATAAAACTTACGGCCACATAACTACTACACGTGTTGAGATTTTCATCCATTGGCAGATTTATCTCTTCAATAATAACTTTAACTCTTCTTCCGGGAGGCGCGTTGATTTTCCAAAAGCATTCTCTAAAATGCGGCAATGCATTGGGATATCGGGGAGACGTGATCACTCCTGAAGGATCCTTCAAATTTCCACCACACCCTAAAAAAATGAAGGAAATTTTTTTTAAATACCAAGCTTCCATTCTTTTTCTTTTCATTTTTCTCCTCATAATTTGTTAAGGAATGTTCGTGGATTCTGAAACTGGAAGTTTTCCATTTTAAACTAAAGGGTTTATTTAAATTAAAAATACAAGGCATGTCTGAAGAATATTTGACGCTATTGTTACAGGTTTGAAACTCATTCTTTCTCAAAATGTCATAGACCTAAAATGTCTCAGACTAGATTGGAGCGGTAGTGAGCAACATGGCTCCTATAAGTTTCAAGTGACGTAGATCGGAAAGCTTTCAACAATTCGCTTTACTCATGTAATCACGTTATCGCATGACTTTCATTATCTTTTATTGGCGTAGAAGTTATAGCAGCAATAGGATGCATGGAATTGGCGCAAGAGCTACGGAGGCAGAGGCTCGATAAAAGTTCATGAATTCAATTTTTATTTGAATATAAAATATTATAAACTGACTTTTGCCAATCCTCGATACTCATCTTCAATTAACCCTTTCCGGCGCGGAGTAATTCTGTTTATAAACTGATGAAATGATGGATTGACACCAGAATTTATAAACAAATTTATTAAAAAATACAAACTTGCTTATTTTTAAGTACGGTATAAAAGGAAAACTTTAATAAAATATTCTGGGTGCCAGTAAAATAAAAGTTAGGTGTGCTTTCTTAAGAACACCGCCCGCGAAAGGGTTTAATCATGTTTATTCAGAGCTTTAACATAATTTTGAAAAATGCTAAAATTGATGTGAATATCAAATGTGCCTGTAAAAATGAAGTAAAAGAAGAGATATATGATCATCATGAAGAACAGATATAAGCTCCATGCAGATTTTATTAACAATAATTCGTTTACTAACTGAAATAACGAAAATATTAATGATCTCAAATCCAAAATCCTCGTGGTCTACCATGTAGCCCCAAATGAAGAACCGAGTTAAATGTTTGTTTCTCCCCCCCCCCCCCCCCCCCACCCACCCACCCACGAAACATGACCAGAATTCGTGTTACTTTCAAAGCTGCTCATTTAAAAGCAATTTATTTATTTTAAATTTTTATTTATCGTTAATCAGCGCCACATTTGAATAGTTTTTCGATCCACTTTTTAGTCCCTAATAAATGCTGCACAATATTTTCTAATCTCAGAAGCAGTAAAATGAGATATTAATTTCAACATAAAACACATAAAAATTAAAAAATATATATATATACTATAAATTTTTTATAAATCTTTAAATTTTCAGATTCAAGATCTGCTCTTTGTACTTTTCCGATTGGTTATTTTTGCATCTACAATCTCTTGGGTGTAAAATTCTAATGAAATTGATCTCATAAACATATGCTATACTTTCTGATGTTTGCCATCCCAAACGTCACGTCAATGTTGCCAGATTGTGAAGCTTTTTTATTCAAAATAGCTTTTTTTTTTTTTTTTTTTTTTTTTTTTTGCTAGTAATCTTTACTTTATTTAATCACAAAATGTCTGTCATTAAATAAAGAGATGATTACTATTCTGAAATTAGCAGTAGATATTTCGAATAAAAATATTCTTCAACTTGGCAACACTGAATTTACGGCTAGTGCAAGTGTGTTCTTTTGAAGTGAATTTTCTGCATTAAAAATTAACTGAATCGAATAGAGAAAATACCAAAGGCTTGCAAGGTCACAGCGGCGGGACAAATGTGGGCCTCGGGCTACGTATTTGACATGCCTGCTCTAAAGTAACCAATATTCAAGTGGATATGAACACATAACTTGACCATATCATCAGCAACTGAATCATGCAAAGAGGTAATATTCAAACATGCTTCTATAGTCTTCTAACAATAACTTGCTAAAATACATATAAAGCACATAATTTTACAAAAATTACTTTTAGGTGCATAAATATAATATAAAGATATTTAAAATACAAACTAAAAATATCTTAAAATACACCAAAAAAAACATAGAACGTTTTCAACCATTACAAGGCCGTCATCAGTAGGATGCAGCAAATAGATGTTAACATAACTTAAACATTTAAATTTAAATTACAATATTTTTACTTCTGAACAATTCTCGAATAAGCGCAAAGAAAATAAAACAAGATTTAAATCCTACTGATGACGGCCTTGTAATGGTTGAAAATGCTCTATGTTTTTCTGATGTATTTTAAGATATTTTTAATTCATATTTTAAATATCTTTATATTATATTTATGTGAGTTGTGGTTTTAGATTCCCATAAAACCCTACTCATAGCAACAGATATGGTCAGCACTTTTCCATGAGAACTTGTTACCGCAGAACAGCGGATGTTACTGAATTTGCTGATATGCAGTTTGCATTCTCTTCGCCTGGAAACAAGTAACAACCGGGAGCAGATTTCATTCTGACGCGCCTGATGTTACACGTATCTTTCTCGCTCTAGACGAGAGCGGAGGCCGATATGGAATCTCGACGATTCTGCGAGTGCGAATGCCGCAGAAAAACCCCCTACCCTCCCGTACTTGTAAATATAATTTCTATTTAATATGTAAAACTATAACCTAGAATCATTAAACTCCTTTTTTCATTAACTAAGGCCTTATCCTTATATCATCCTTATATTACATGGGAGCTCTAGGCCGATTTGAATCCAAAACGAATTTAAAAAGTAAAATCCCCTAGGCTTTATTACCGATCAGAATTGGAGAACTTCCTTCTCAGTCCCGTTATCAACATTCGTATTCTAGCAGACGTGATTCATCCCCTTAGCCATCTGGTTGAAGCTCGTTTATTTTTATTTGTGCAAGATAGTTATCGCTGTACAAGGAATGAATCTTCGACTGCATATTTTTTTTTCTACGGATCATTAATTGGATTACTTCAATATATCGTGGCGAGGAATTTATTTTTCAATTGGATAACTCCTTTTGAAGTAAGTTTATTTTTTTCTCTTTCCTTTCTTGCCTTTTAATATGGAATTACAAGAAATTGACTTTATTAAAAGCCAGTTGAAATCGGCTAAAACAGATAAAATCAAATTATTGCATGAATTTATATTTGGTTGCGATAAAAATCGCCAGAATAGAGCGAATTTAAGGAAATTTAAAGGTTTTTCTTTTACTGACAAAAGCGATGAGTATGAAAATAAACTCAAAGTAATTTTGGACGATTACGATCAGATACAATTGATTACTATTGCTAATATCTTATCCATTGACATCCATGGATCAAAACAAGATATAGGGCAACGTATTTTAAGTGCACTAGTTGATATTTCGGCTTTTAAAGACACGTTTACGGCAATTTCCGAATCGGATACAGAATTTAATGATAGTCACAATAGTAGTGGAAGCACTAGTTTATCTTCGCCTTTGGCAGTACAGCCAGACCAGGCGCATGTACACTGTACACACTCCGCGCCCAAACAGACAATTTCTTTCCATGACATTGATCATTTAATTACACCGTTTAGTGGTGATAAAACGGAAAACGTTCAAACATGGTTTCAGAGATTTGAATCTCTGGCACATTCATTTCAACTGTCCGACATACAGAAATTTGTGTTTGCTGAGCGGGCATTAAAAAGTTTAGCATTATTGTATGTACGTAGTGAAAATAACATTTCTTCATATACATCGCTCAAAGAAGCATTGTTTCGCGAATTTGGACAATCAGCTTCGTCCGCCCAGATACATCAATTACTAGCCGCTAGAGGCTGCCGCCCAAACGAAAAACTATTGGAATATTTTCTGAAAATGAAAGAAATAGCACAGAGAGGAAACATCGATGATATATCATTAATTCACTATATAATTAATGGGATTAACGATACACCACATAATAAAGCTATATTATTCGAGTGCGCCACGCTTGCCGAATTTAAAAACAAGCTCCAAATTTTGGAAACGAATTTGTGAACAGAGTTCTAAATTTTATCAATCAATGTCACCGACTACACCCAACACTCCTAAGATTAACCAGAAGGAGAAAACTGCAAAATTAACTTGCTGGAATTGTTTAGCCCCAGGACACCTATCTACCCATTGTGTGCATTTAAATAAAGGGAAAAAGTGTATGAAATGTGCACGTTTTGGTCATGTTTCCAGCCAGTGTACAGAGCAAACGCCGGAACGCAAGCGTTCGACTCAAGGCACCTCCCCTTCACGCAAGACGTCGCCGCGCAGAGACGAACAAATTAACGTAGTCGAAATGTGTCATTCTCCTCCGCGCATGCAGAAACCTGTAAAAATTTTTAATTTACAAATCAATTCAATCTTGGACACTGGAAGCTCACTGACGATACTGAGAGAAGACATTTATGAACAAATTGGGTCTCCCCCCCTTACCGGAGCCACTGTGCAATTGTCGGGCATCGGTAACCGTGTTATTCAACCTATAGGATCGTTTTCTACCGATATAGAGATAGACGATAATACTTTTTCTACTACTGTTTACGTAGTTAAGTCTTCTCAGATGCCCATGCCACTTATCATAGGGACAGATGTCATATTTCAGGGTACTCTCACATGCGACAAAAACGGAGCTACTTTAACTAAATCTCCACCCACAAGTATTTTTATAAGCTGCATTACTGTGTCTGATAATGTATCTGCAACGAAATCTCAAGATAAATCCTATGTACCTGCATTTCCCGACGCAAGATGCACTACGGAAACATTTGTTTCAAATTCTTTCTCCCAAGACCTAAAACCGCCGACAGTAAATAAAGATTTTTCGAATGAAAATATTCCTACTGACATCGAAGTTGACCCAGTGATTGACTCAGCACATCTGAAACATCTCGCAACATTATCGCCAGACTGCTTTTCCTACGATTTAAATTTCTTATCCTACAAGCTGTTCATGACTGTGCTCGTCTTATTGACCATCTATCTATTACTGTTTACGTCTGCCAACGGACTCATTTATCAGCATTCGGCGTTCCATACATCCCAACCATCTCGAGATTCGAGTGACGTCACTAATTGGACCGAAATTCTGCGTGTCCTTATCATTCCTTTTTTATTTTTTATACGCCGACATTTTGTGAAGTCAACAACGAGAAAGAGAAAAAGTAGACTTAAATTTCCAAAAAGAAATATGCTTCACGTATATAGGTCACTAGTGCAACCAACGAATTTATCATAAATGTGTTTTTATTATTACTACTATTTTTTTAACTGTGTTTTTATATATTCTGTGTTTGACACCCATATATCTGCTTATTTAAGAGAACATTTATATCGTACAGACTATAGACTGCTACTATCTGTGACTTTCTTAGTAACTTTATTTCAATATCTTCGTTTTTTTTTACGATTACAGCAAGCATCCACGATTATTTTTTTTCTGGACGAAACATTAGAATGAGGTGTTTACCAGTGTAACTCACCATTTCAAGAGTCCAATCATTGATGGAAATCTTCAACACAGAACGTTTTTTTTTCTTCTTCGTATTTTTGTGTGTCATGCCATTCTACAGTGCGATAAACTTCAAGTGCTTTTTTTTTAAAGAAGTTATCGCGTACCAAGCATTTTTATCAACAGTGTTTTTTTTTTTAATTATTCTTAGTTTGTGGAATATGTAACAGATTCTTTATTTTTTCAGCTTATATTAACAGAATTTATGTGCCTTTTTTTTCGAAGTTCTGTTCAACATTTTTTTAATCTCTGAGCGATATATACCTGCTCAAAACTTTTTTATTGAACCCATGCGGTGATTTTTTTTTGCGCATGGCAAGTTATCTTTATCTCGGACTGCAAATGGTGCATTATTTTTTTCATTTGCCTGTTTCGCAACACGTGCTTTTTTTATGTTGCGTAAACAACAATTTTATTTAAAATGACTATCTACACAGGACTTTATTTTTTTTCTTGAACACTCACTTTTGACAAGAAGAAAAAGAATATTGTTGTATTTATACTTTTAAAACTGTATTTATATTTTTAAAAACTGTATTTTATGCGTAAACTTTTTATTGAATTGCTATATATATGTATGTGTCCCCCCCCCCCCACCCCCGCATATTTTTTTTTTACAGAAGAAAGAGCTGGCTGTCGAAAAAAAAAAAAAAGCCTTTTGGTGGGAAATCCTTTTTTTTTTTTTTTTTTTTTTGCTTAGACGAGGCAAACCTCTTTTTTTTATTTTTTATTCTCGAATAACGTTGGGATAAAGATGTTTTTTTTTTACGAAATTCTACCTAAGATGAGGCAGATTTTAGTATGTTTTCTTGATGATAATATAATAGGCAGACGGCCTTTCAGATTATATTTTTCATCCCTGATGATGGCTCATGAGAAAGACGGTCTCATGATTGATGTTATCCTGAGATTTTCTTTTATTCTTTTGTTTTTTTTCTTTGGAGATACCCCACGGCAACTCAGCATTAATTTACATAAAATTTAGAATTTTTTTTTTTATTATTATTTAGCTCAATTTTCTTAATTATTTAATGACAGTTTTTTTTCCTTTGGATTTTAATTATTTTTAGATAGTTTGTTTTTGTTTTTTGACATATCTTGTTGCTTATTTAACGCGCTGTCGAGGTCGACAAGCGGACAAGATGGCCGAGTGTGAGTTGTGGTTTTAGATTCCCATAAAACCCTACTCATAGCAACAGATATGGTCAGCACTTTTCCATGAGAACTTGTTACCGCAGAACAGCGGATGTTACTGAATTTGCTGATATGCAGTTTGCATTCTCTTCGCCTGGAAACAAGTAACAACCGGGAGCAGATTTCATTCTGACGCGCCTGATGTTACACGTATCTTTCTCGCTCTAGACGAGAGCGGAGGCCGATATGGAATCTCGACGATTCTGCGAGTGCGAATGCCGCAGAAAAACCCCCTACCCTCCCGTACTTGTAAATATAATTTCTATTTAATATGTAAAACTATAACCTAGAATCATTAAACTCCTTTTTTCATTAACTAAGGCCTTATCCTTATATCATCCTTATATTACATTTATGCACCTGAAAGTAACTTTTGTACAATTATTTGTGTTTTACGCGTATTTTAATTATTTAACTCAAAGTGAATATAGCACTAGAATTTTAATTTTAATTCATTTAACAATAACTTGGTTGATAACGTTAAAAGTTTTCGTCTTCCTACGGGAAAAGAAAGTTGCTAAGAGACACAAATGCTGCAGGAAATGTACCACACAGGGCAATACTTTTTTTTTTTTTGTCCTGGATACTTTAACGCATTTTTAGGTAATTTTGTCTGATAAATTCGAAAATAACTTCTGTTTTTCTCAATCAGGTCTAGTTTTTTTTTTTTTACTGTTCTCATGTCCAATTGGCTCCATTACATTGTAAGAAACATATTTCCAACAGTGTACATGGGCTGATATTAGTGCGTTTTTGGGAAATCTGTCTTCTGGGAAATTAGTCTGTTTCTTTAACAAATGTTGACAACATGTTACTAACAAGGTCTTTGTAGTTTTCACTTTTATGTTTCCCAAGGAAATTTTACACTATTACAAAAGTTCTCTAAAAGCTCGGCTTCATTATAATGCATCGTTTTCACAAAATTTGTGTCCTTTATGTGCTTACGGATCATTAATACATCAAAAATCCCTGCTTTAAAATTTTCAACACACGATTATAAACATCATGCACGCTGATTAACACCTAATATATAACAGAGAGATGTTATATATCTTAAAACCTAGATCTGAGATGTCAAAATCAAGGTCATATTTGGATTCAACGGGCCCATTTCGTATAGGAATGGTGTTCATTTCCTAAACACCAAAATCATTGCTCCCAGTGTTATTTAATTTAAAAAATGGATTCTGCTGGTTTCTAATAGTGATGGTCACCTTAACCCTTAAATGCCTGATTTTTCAAAAATCATTGTAATAATGTTTTTCGGCTTTCATTTTATCATGGGAAAAATACTTAAAAAATCATATTTTTTTTAAGTATGGTTTACGGCTAAAAAACAGTTTGTTACTAATCGGCAATACTGGTCTTTAATTGAAAAAATAATTTTCCTTGATAAAATTCTATAATATTAAAAACACAAGAATTTTAGGAACTATAATAAGAAATAAATTTTACTTGCTCACTGCAGAACAAAATAGGGTATTTCGCAAGCTTCCAAACAAAATAAAAAGAACATGTAGCAACAATTAAAAAAATAAATCTATCTTTATTCTTAAACAGCACAAGTGTTGCCATCTACATGTTGAAAATCGATTTAATAATATTTTCAGAATGTATTTTATTGCCAACATTAGGCATTATAGCTTCAATATTATTCTAATAGTATTTTAGAAGCCCGAATTGGGTATGTTGCTGAAAAGCAACACCAGGCATTTAAGAGTTAATTCATTAATAAATTCATCTAAATTTGCGTAAGTCGTAGAATGACTACAACAAAGTCAACAAGGGTCGGATCTCGAATGTGATTAAGATTTGACAAACACCAGGCGTACTGTTCGTGGTCAAAAGTCGCAATACTTTTAAACAAGTTGGTAAAACCTGTGGAATTTATGCCGCTAATATCTACAGCTCAACGCCTCGGTAAATAAACATTACTTTATTTGTTACATTTTAAATAATGAATTAACGATATAAGCTCAGATATTTACCTTCATCATAGTTAGTCTCCATGATCATCGAAAATCCTTTGGCCGTTACAGCTGAATTAGATTTGAACCTCACATAAGCTTCGGAACCAGGAACGTCGATCACTATGGGCAGATTATTCGGGCTACCGCAGAATGTACTCAGTACTTCTCCTGAAAAATATAAACAACAAATTAAGAAAAAAAAAACAGACTTCAAGGAATTGTTAATCATCTATGTGTTTTGTGGCAACATTTATTGTTATACACATCAGAGTCTTGTAACCGAACCAAAAAAATCTATTTGAAGTTAACCCGAAACCCAATCCTTATTCATAAAATAAATTTCGTTGATCCGAAACCTGACCTGAACCTGACGCATTTCAATCGCAATAAACAGTCAAGTGGCAGTATTACCCGCGCTCAGAGGGTTCCGTACAATAAATATATGAATTATTAACTGTATTATTAAAAAAAGCATTGCTAAATAAATAATAAGACTTTGTAAAAAACTATACAACGTAAGGTTGGGTATAGTAGTACTCGTAGATACTAGAAAGGTATGAATGGGTATACCATAAAAGTTCAAAGAGATATGAAACCTAAATAATATCAAATATTGCTGTTCTGTATAACTCTTTTTTTAATCTTATCATAATATGTTTATGATGAACTGAATTCGGTACTGACAATAAAAGTTGTGCATATTTAAGCTTCATTTAGCATTTCATAAAACTAAATTCAGCGTAGTAATAATCTTTTCTTTTTACAGTGTATCTAAAACATAACCATTGTTTAAAATTGGCATTGTGGTAAGCGCGCTTCGAAAGGAGGTCGCCAAGGTGCAAAGACGCCCTGGTCCGTGCCGCGTTTTTCCAGATAAGGTTTTTAATTAATTTTTAAAGCCACGGGAGACGTATTGAGTGGTCCTCTCAATGCAAACAAGTCGCGAATCCCATAGTATTCATGGGATTAATTCTAATGAAATTAGTCTGTTATAAACAATTTGACGTTTATTGCTTTTATACTGCTACTGAGCATTGCATTACACAAATATATCATTAAAAGTTGTTATCTAGTCTTTAAAAGCCGGTGGTACATAGAGTACGCCGCCCCTGTCATTATGTATGTCCAAACCGTCCGTGTTTTTAAGGATTAATATCTCGGCTAATTACCGACAATTTTTTTTCGAAAATCATTATCAACAATGCTTTTATACTTCTGCTACGATACGTACCTTCAGCGCTCCTCAACACTTTTGCTGAATGCCCGTAAATCGAAATTTGTGTGTAACGGGAAAATGTGCTTATCTCAATAACTATGTGACCTAGGGTAATCGCTATACATTTCTTGAAGGTTTAAATTAACATCTACTACACCTAATTTTTTCATAATTTTAGTGTCTGTAGATTCTGAAATAGAGGGGGAGGGACATATTTTTGCACTACATTTTTGACGATATCTCTGATAATGTGATACCTAAAATTAAAAGAAATGTATTTTTTGAGTTCAGCGTTACAAAAGCTTTCACATGATACTCCGTACGATATACAAAGAAAATATTTTTTTTTCAAGTAACTTAATTAGCCCCTCTACATTTTCTCTAAATATATTTGTAAATGTTTAATAATCTCTAAGTATGTGGGTCAATAGTCTTTATTACTTCCCCAATTTGAACTTTCCACGTTCCATAGTTTAAGAGTAAAATGGCCGTGACAGACAGACACAGGAGTGATGTTATAATGGTTCCGTTTTTACTTTTTAAGTACGGATATCTAAAAACAGTTAATTTTGAACGAAAAAAAATTAACTGCATATTTAATTAAAAGCTTAAAAAGGTTTAAAAAATTGCATTTTTAAAAATCCCTACTGCTTTTTTAAATATTGATATTTGTGCCCAATGTTTTTTTTTTTTAAGATTCTCAAATGTGTATTACACAAGGCTGCGTATGGATTTTTAGATAGTACACCTAATATTACATTTAGTATAATTTTTTTACTGATATATATAATAAAAAACCATGAAATATAACACATCTTCATACACTTTTATAAAAAAAAAAAAAAAAAAAAAACCCGAAGGCTAATTCCATACGTACATTTATCACATTTATAATAAAGAACGTACACAAAAAAAGTTTAAATTTCTATCACAAATAAGTCACACATCACAAATAAGGGTGGTCCATCTGTTGATTCTTTTTTGAACTATGAATATTTCATAGGTTATTTATGTCAGCTGTCATGTGTCATGTATGTATGAACTGTCAAATGTATATCATTTGTAATTATGTATGCCATTTGTATGACAAGACGGTGCAACGGCACACACTACACTGCTCGCCAAATCATCAACTTATTGAACGAGAAATTTCCAGATCGCGCAATTTCAAGAAATTCCGATGTGAATTGGCTGCCAAGATCGTGCGATTTAACCCCAATGGATTATTTTCTTTGGGGGTTTCTGAAAAGTAAAGTGTATGCCAATACCCCCCTTACAATTCAAGACCTCAAACGTAACATCCTTGCTGAAAGTTTGGCCATGGATCCGCTCATTCTGGGAAAAGTCGTCGAAAATTTTGATGTTCGGATGATGGCATGTAAGCAGAGCCGCGGTGGCCAAATGTGCGATATTGTATTCCATACATAAATGGCATAGACCCACCTTCCATGTTCAGTAAAGAATTTCGATTTTCACTCATAAAAAATGCGTTTCCTTTCATAATAAAAAAAGAACCAACAGATGCACCACCCAGTACAAAAAAAGCCTTAGAATTTTTAAAATAGGAAAGTGACGAAAACTTGAACATGGAGAAAAAGCAATTTAAAGTTTTAAGTTGTAAGGGTAACGTTAGTTGGGGCAACTGGGCCATGATTTTACAATGCTACTCTGGAGCTTCTGACAATTCAGCTTCAGAAACCTAATGTTCATTTGAATTAAAGTGTGAACTTCTGTAAATGTGTTCAGTTAGGTTCCCTCTATCAGACAGAAATGCTCAAAGTTGCATTTTAATATTTAAAAATATAAAAATATGCATATTTCATCTTTCTTTCCTCATGGGTCCAGTTGCCCCCAAAAATGGGGTAACTGGACCAGGGGGGTCAATGTTCCACACGCGTTTATATTTTTTCATATCGGATATCAGGTCCTGTTTGAAAAAGTGTAAACAACTTTAAAAAAATTTAAACCAGGCAGATCATGTAAATTATATGTCAATAAACAGCGTTGTAAGGGAAACCTTTGCTGTCAATGTGTCTAAAAAAAGCACTAAAAGTGAAAATATTAGATTTATTTATACCAAAATCATAAAATTTAAGTAAGTACTTATGTATTTTAGTATAGATAATAAGTATAAAAGTCACATGGGTATTTTAAGAAAAAAAAAATAGCAAGGTAAATCTATGAACAAACGGCTACGTAAGTACTTAAGTACTTTATCTTTATCCAGGAGTCGCATTATATAGGGAAAAATTTATTGTTCCTACAAGAACCCTTAAAGAAAGGTGCGACGAAGATAATATTTTCAAAATAGTGGTAGAAACGGTAAAAGATTCTCTATAGAATGCGACCCCTGTGTATAGTACATTTTCAAGGTCTGGCTATCTCGCTTTCAGGGGCATGGTACTTGCATTCGTAAAATGTTGAAATAATTTAATGACACCAATATTTACAAGAGAATCTATCTGAAAACAAGTAAAAGTATATTTTCGCGTACTTAATAAAGGTGAAATTTTAATTATAAAATTCAGGTGCCAATGTGGCAATTAGGAATTAAAATTAAGTGATGCCATAACGTCATCACCGCCTCTCAAGGGGTCAAGAAATTTGGTTTGATACCACTCAATATGCTTTTTTAAAATTTCATTCAGTTATTTTAATAAGGTATTCTATCAATTTCTTTATTGTGAGCAAAAACCAATGGAGAAATTTACTTCCCGTAGTAAGAGAAACATAAAAAAAAAAAATATTTATAACTATTGGGGTAACTGGATCCAGCATGGTCCAGTTACCCCGGATACAGGTCCCAGATACCCCATTCTTGAAAAATTTATGGGGTAACTGGGACACCGGGCTTACATTTGAAACATGAAGTAAATATGTATAGATACCTAATAATATTAATGTAGTTATACAGGGTGTTTATAAAATCCCGGGCCCATTTTGATGTTTAATAACTCATAAAATAATAAAGATAGATTAAAATTAATAACATAGATGGTTAGATAGACTCAAAAAGTTTCATGACCCTTGTCAATGAACTTCCACGTGTGCCCCCTTCGTCGCACGGAGAATATCAAGTCGATAGTCAATTTCACGCCAGGTAGCGGCAAGCATGTTGGCATCCACAGAGGCTATTGCGGTTGTAATTCTGGCTTATAAGTCATCAATGTTCGACACTCTCCTCCTGTAAACATTGTCCTTTACAAATCCCCAATGGAAAAAGTCCAGCGGCGTTATATCAGGTGATCTGGGTGGCCAAGGAATTGGACCTCCCCGCCCAATCCATCTTCCTGGAAAATGGTCATTCAAAGAAGAATGAACAAATGCCCTTTGAGGATTTGTAAAGGACAATGTTTACAGGAGGAGAGTGTCGAACAATGATGACTTAAAAGCCAGAATTGCAACCGCAATAGCCTATGTGACATGCTTGCCGCTACCTGGCGTGAAATTGACTATCGACTTGATATTCTCCGTGCGACGAAGGGGGCATACGTGGAAGTTTATTGACAAGGGTCATGAAACTTTTTGAGTCTATCTAACCAATTATGTTATTAATTTTAATCTATCTTTATTATTTTATGAGTTATTAAACATCAAAATGGGTCCGGGACTTTATAAACACACTGTATGTCTAATCTTTTTTAAAAAAAGATTGTTTAATAAAAGTACTTACAGTATTTTAATAAAAAGCCAAGGAAGTTCAACCATATTGACGTTGTTTTTTTAAAAAAAAGAAACGTAAATTTTTGACAACCTATCACAGCAAAGTGAGAGTTATAATTGAATTGATACACGTTGTTTTAGGAAGTAGAGATAAAGGGGCATTGTTCAGAAAAGCGAAAACTTAAAAAACACCAACAGTTTTTATAAAATAGCCTATAGCCTAGTTACCTCGTGGGTCCAGTTAACCCAACAAACCTTAATTGCGCTGGATGTATTAACAAAATTTACAATATCTCGCGATATAATTGCCGTATGGGTAAAAATTAGATGTCAATATATTCACAATTAAATAAGCTTTCATTTAATATATATATAAAAAAAAAGAAAATCGACATTTTGACCAATTTTGGAGTAAACTGTCCCCTTAATCGAATATAATCCTGATATTTTACGTTATTTGAACTTTTAGAAGTAATGTAGTTGGTTTATACTGAAGTGAAATTTACATTCATTTACTGGTTGATAAATCTCAGATAACAACTCCATATTATGAACACGTCGCCTTTACCTTCTGAATCTCTATTTCGGATTTCCAGGTAATCAGTGTAAGAGCAGTTGCTTGCTGCTGGCGTTTCGAATTCCGTTAGAGTTAGGAGTATGTGGAATCCCGCTCTCATCTTCAAAAACCATTCACATTCGATGCTGCTTCCGTAGTTCTTCGGGAAGTCTGGACTTTGGATGGCGGTGTAGGATGTAGTCACGGTCCCGCCGCAATGGGCTGAAATAAAAGTGATCAAAAGTTATTTTGGGATACAATTATTCAAAATTATGTAGTTTATAATAATAAACATAAGAGGGAAAGTAGGGATACCCCACATAGTATTTTTAGCTAGCAGAAAATTTGTAGAAGTCTTGCTTTGAAAGTTGAAGCAAGCTCAGCATGACAAGACTGAAATTCATAACAAGACTGCACCAAGATTACGCAAACGCCGAAGTCACCACATTTTGAACTTGCAGCTAACTTGTCGTGCAAGTTAAATTCATGCTGTATCAAATTTATTGCAAATTAACGGCAAACAAGAAATCAAAAATACTGCGAAAATACTACAAAGTAGCAAACTTTCCATGAAGCAGTAGCTTAACTGTTTACAGCTTAACCCCTTCGAAGGGGTCCATAGACCTGATCAGGTCTATTGATGCATACGCACCGTTAAGATGCATGCATCGTTTTTGCCACCATAAATAAGTTAGGTTAATAATATTTGTACTTTTCAATTCGAGCCTTTTTTTGGTATTTCATAAGTATAGCGTTTAAAAAAAGCGGTGCCAACCAAATAAAATTTCTGCAATTTCTGAGTATCTGCTGATTGTCTTTTTTCTCTCAACAGAGGGATTTTTTGCTTTCGTCACTTTCGTGAATAAAAGACGACTTGCCACCAGTTTCACAACAAAGTTCTCATGCAAGTGGGTGATGGTATACCTTGGGGGAGATTTGTTGCGAATTTCTCAATTCAAATTTGTCACGGCAAGATAATATCAGAAAAAAGCAAACTTGCTGCTAATGTTCATGCTATCTGAGATTCCATCATACGGAGAATTTGAGCCGCTGAACAGTGCGGCGTTTTAGTGATCTAGGTGGACAAAATTCACTTCTCCAATTATCTCGGAATTTCACAAAACCACGTATACTGGTAGCTTAATGTTTCTATTTTCGAGATTCGTTCGAGTTTTGACAGAAAAAATCCGAGGTATCGATTAATTATGACCGCAAAGAGGCTATTCGCGCAGTTCGTTTGAGGAAGTTTTAACGGTTGCCTTAGTTTCTTCTAAGTTCAAAAGCACGTCGTGACTATTCTGTTTTATTTAAAAGCACGAGTTTGCTGGACATATGTCAAACGTTTATCAAGATGAGATTTAACCTATTTTGTGTTGTTAAACTAAAAACTGTTATAATGAATCGTTCACAAAATGGAACCGTATTCGAAATTCACAGCACGCTGTTTTGTCAAGAGTGAGGTTAAGTGTTTAAGTTAAACTGCTAAAACAAGTGATAGTGCTTAGAATTTAAAAGGTAAAACACAAACTTTGGTTACATCTGGTCTATTTACCTATTTCAAAGAGAAAATCAGCAGTATTGCATGGAATTTTCAAAGTACACAAGGCATCGGCACTTAGACAAAAAGAAACATATATATTCGCTGGTATATTTTCAGCGAGTAATAATTTAAAATACTAAAATTACATCTTTAGTATTTTATTCTAACAAAAATAAAGAAATAAATAATAATAATCCTAAAAATAAGAGAAACAGACTTTCTAGGGTTTTTTTCTGAAAATTATCCTTTATGTGAGGACATTTTTGTCTGTATAATCTATTATTTAATTTCACACTAAACACTTAAGAAAAAAAAAAGTTCTAAAGTCCTATGATGCATTGCGATAAAGAAAAAAAAAACATAAGGTTTTGTGTTTTTCGAAGGACAAGACAAAAGTCTCGAAAAACATGTTTTTATTATTTCGTTGGAATTAAAAATCAGTATCAGTAAGATAAAATAATTACCAATTTTCACAGCAGCTTTGAAACCTGCTTGTTTAGTATCACTGGCTGTCACAAACTTGATGTAAAGTGCGTTGCTGGTTGACATTGCACTAGAGGGCTGGGCATTCCCACAATAACGTCTTATTATCTGAGCATCCTCGGTTCCTCCATCAAAGATATCCAGATAGTCAATATTGTCACCCGAATAACAACTGTAAATGATAACATTCACAAAAAATGTTACATTAAAAGAGAAATCATACTAAAATGCCAGATAATTGCTAAAACTTTTTTTGACACGATACTAAACGAGTCGCGCTATTTTATCAAGACAAATTTAAAATAATATTAAATTAGTGAAACACTAAAAGTAAAAACAAAATAAACTAGTATGTTGTGGCCATCACAAAACTTTCTTCTATATAAATCCCGTCAATTCTATCATTTAAATAGTACAAGAAATTACATCAATTTAGCGCCAATTCATATCAAAGTATATCTGAATTTGAAGTTTGATGAAAATTCGTGCATATCTGAATTTGAAGTTTCGTGAAAATTCGTGCATTATTTCTTGAGATAGAGCTATAGCGGAGATTCTGAAAAATGCAGCATAGCAGCGCCACCTGTTGAGTGATTTACATCAAAATGTATAAAACGTCAATTCATGTCAAGGACTAACTGAATCTGAAGTTTGATGAAAATCCGTGCATTAGTTAGGGAGATTGAGCTATTGTGGGAATCGGGGAAAATGCTGCACAGAAGCGCCAGCTGTTGTGCGATTTACACTGAAAACTAAACAGCACTAATTCATATCCAGGTATACCTGAATCTGAAGTTTGTTGAAAATCCAAGCATTAGTTCTTGAGATAAGAGCTATTGCGGAAATTCTGAAAAATGCAGCATAGCAGCGTCACCTGTTGAGAGATTCACACCAAAATGTATAAGAATTCAAATCATGTCAAGGACTAACTGAATCTGAAGTTTGATGAAAATCCGTGCATTAGTTCTGGAGATTGAGCTATTGTGGAAATCGTGAAAATGCTGCATAGCAGCGCCACCTGTTGAGCAATTTACACCAAAAACTAATCATCACCAATTTATATCAGGGACTAACTGAATATAAATTTTTAATAAATTCCGTGCATTAGTTCTTGGGATAGAACGCCCACAAAATTTTTGTCACATACAGACAGACAGACTCACAAACAGACATTTTGTAAAAACATGTTTTTCGGAATCTCTGACCCCTAAAATGTGTAAATCCGTCGAAAACCGAAAGTCGAAAGTTTTCACGAATCCAAAACTTTCTTCTTGTAAAGATAGAAGAAAGTAAAAAACACTGGAAAGAAAACGATTTCGTATAGTACAGACGCTTTCCAAGAAAATGACATTAAAATAAAAATAAAGAACGTAATAATTTTATAAAACAAGAACGAAAAATCATGCGCACTGCATATACAGGGTCATCGAAAAATAATGCCTAGATTTAAAAAAATCATAACATCGAAACCTTTTGTGTTAAATGAGTAATTCTTTCACTATACGATAACTGGTGAACGCAAGTTTGGCCTTAGTTCACCAGAATTAATTTTCATGTCTGTGTTATGCGCGGATGAGTTGCGCAGTCGTCAAGGTCAGCCGACGCGCCTGACTGCAGCTGCTCAGTACGATGTTGACTGCCGCTGTACACTGACTATTGACTTTGACTCCACATACCAAATCACGCAAATCACGCACTGTGCTTTTTGTTGCACGGTCAACATCGTACTGTGCAGCTGAAGTCTGGCGCGTCGGCTGACCTTGACGACTGCGCAACTAATCCGCGCATAACACAGACATGCAAACGAATTCTGGTGAACTAATACCAAACTTGCGCTCACCAGTTATCGTGTAGTGAAAGAATTACTCATTTAACATAAAAGGTTTCGATGTTATGGTTTTTTTTTTTTAAATCTAGGCATTATTTTTCGATGACGCTGTATTATGAAACACTTTCGGAATACTATAACAAAACTTCACCATTTACTAAGGTGAAAGACGATGTCTAAATGAACAGTTTGGAAAACTCATATTTGAAAACCCACTTTCTGATATGATCATGAATAGTCGCGAAAATATGCATTTTTTTTTGTGCAGCCCTGTATATGATCAGTTGACATGTATGTATACTACATAGTATGATAAAAGTTAGTTCATTTAAACGCATAGCACAGTTGAAAATTTCCATTCAGCACTTCCGTCCAATAAACGGATGTTGTTGAAAACTTGTGTGCAGCCCTGTATATGATTTACAAATTTATACACACCAAGTAATATTTAAAAAATAATTAAATTTACAAACGCACACCACAACTGAAAACGCACTTCCAGCAATCATTGTTCGTAGGCTACGATAGTTCAATTATTGTTTATTTTCTTCTGTAGCTAAATTCTTTTCGGTGTCCGTATAAATGAAAGATCCATTCCACGCACACCATGGTCCATAGTACGAATTTTGTAGTACACTTGAGAGATAAGTATCAATTTCGAATTGTTTAAAATAGTATAATATCATTAAAACACGCCGCAAACGATTTTCCCCCATAGATCATAATGCTAGTGGAATTCTTTTGAGTGTCCCTGTAAAGGAACCGTAAATACTACACACTTCATTTTCAATACCGAACATGCCATAGTGATACTCAATAACATACATCCATTTCATTGTAATCTGACTCATAGATAAACATACAAGATAGGACACTCCCATAGAGCGTAATGGTAATGCGACTGCGATTTAGCAACAATGGGAAAGAAACTTCCCATCCTTGTAATATTTCTGTTATGGAGTATCTACCTTATTGTGATCTTTCTTTTTTTAATGTTGCATGTTTACGTTTTCAACAGAATATTACACCATTACATGAACATAGAATAGATATTCTATCCTATATATCTAATATCTATGTTCATGCAAGGATATATATTTTTTTTTGTTTCGTACATGATGGGTGAACGATTTAAGTGCAATGAAAAACAAGCTAAAATTTCGTCTTGAATGTTGTATATCAAGTAAATATGATATAATTGGATTTAAAGCTACATAAAGCAATGGTATAAAAAAAAAAGTACGAAATATTGTAAGCTACAAGTCCCAGAAAATTTCATAAATATTCCCATTTAGTAGGAACTTTTTTATAGCCGATGTTTAAATAACTTATGAAGTTTAATGTGTTAAACAATCGTTACAAAAATGTTTTAAAATTTACTCATTTTCACTTTCTTGCAGATAAAATAAAAAGATTGTTTTTAGTAACGTACAATCAATTCATTAATATTTATAATATTAACATATAAATAATAAAATTACAGATGGGGAAAAGTTCCTTTTTACATAAAATTTTATTCGCTTTGAATAAATTAACACAATGCCTGAATTTGATTTTTTACAATTTAATCTCATAAACGTACATATTTACGTTTTAAACAGTTTTTTTAAATTGTTATTATAATTATCATTTTGTAAGTTAAAGGTGAACAATACAAGTACGATAAAAAAAAACAGCTAAATAAATCAAGCATAAATAGAATATCGTCTGCCTCTGCCGCGTTTAGGAAAGAATAGATATTCAAAACATAGAGCGTAAACATATTTCATCAAAATACGTAAGTTTCGGAGGCTTGTTAATTCTTCCCCCCGGTCAGTAGTGACGCTAGTACTGTTGCCATTAAACTGTTGCTACAGATTTTGCCGTAAGTGTTCTATCTTGTATGTTTATCTATGATCTGACTATATTTACGCGAGTTATAGAACGAACAGACAGACTGACAAATAAATGAAATGTTGAAAAATTCATAAACATTTTTCAACAGCGTTGAAAAGTGTTAAAAAGTACGCTTTTATTTTTGTTTAAATTTTGAAAGAAAACAAGACTTACTTTGGTCCTAAGTGGAATTCAGATTCAAAATCCACTCTCATCCGGGTTCCAGATGGTGAAACAATAATCCAGATGCACTCTGCATCGTGCGTAGGCTGATTGGGATAGTTCGGAGATGATATCTCTGTGTAGGGGATGTCTTCAGAGAGGTAAATGTGACCACCGCAGCTCAGAGTCACAACAGTGTAGCGCAGGTCGAAAAGCTAAAATGATTAAAAAATTAATAAAAAGGGTGAAACAAAATTTGATTTTAGAAGTAATACTAACCAAGCCACTTACGCATTCATATTGCGTTGCAGGACGTAATTACAAGATGTATTAAAAGGGATATTCCGAACTTTAAAGTTCGATAAAATTTTATTTATAATGAATGTAGTGATGGTCAAAATTATAAGGACAAGGCAAAAATCGCCAAATCTTGGCTACACTTGGCCGGAAAATTATGCAGATTTAATGGCTGGAAACCAATGAAAAATGAAGAATATTTTTATAGTTTTTATGGAAATATGTGGAAAATTCATATTCATAAAATATATTATGGATTTATACAGCCACGTTATATGAACAAAATTATAAGGTATTTGTGTATTCTAAAAAGTAAAATTTGCATGTTTTTTGTTCTTCACACGGAACTCTCAGACGATATAAACGCGTAGTTCGCGTTTGAGATCATCACATTCTGTTTTTCAGTCATACTGCTAGGTACAAAGCTTTCGGAGTTTGAGAAAGGAAAAGTAGGTGCATTTAAAAATTCAGATCTTTGTGTGCGTGAAATTGCAACAAAGCTTAATAGATCAAGAACGGTTATTTACAATTATCCTAAAAATCCCGGTAAATATGGGCGGCAAAGACAAGTAGGCCATCTTCTGTTTCTGTACAGGAGAAAAGAATGATAATAAGGCGAGCTTGATGCAAAAAACAAACGTCAACAGAATTAAAACGTGAATTGAACTTAGAATGCAGTGCTAGAATTGTTAGACGTGTTTTACAAAAAGATAAAAAGGTTCGCTATGGTAAACAAATGTGACGACCGCCTCTTACAAAAGTTCATAAGAGACTGGGGTGGAGTTTGCCAAAAAATGCATTACTATGGGAAAAAGGTGGGATGATGTTGTCTTTTCTGATGAGAGAAAGTTTAATTTTGATGGACCAAATGGTTTCCGCTACTTCTGGTATGATCTCCGTTGAGAAAAAGAAATTTTATCAAAACGTGCATTTGGAGGTGGTTCAGTAATAGTCTGAGGAGGTTTCGCAAATGGTGGAACTATTCCAATAGTTTTTGTGCAGGATAGAATGAATTCTGAGAGTTATGTTGATGTATTCGGCGATAATATTTTACCAGAAGCGCAGTTAATAACGAGTGAAGACTACATCTTCCAGCAGGACAATACCCCAGTACATACTTCCCAAGCTTCAAAATTACGGCTTGATGCTAATTTCGTGAAACTACTTGACTAGCCGGCCAGAAGTCCTGATCTGAATCCAATGAAAAATCGGTGGGGAATTCTGGCACACTAAGTATACAAAAATGGTATACAATATGAAAACAAGCAAGATCTCATGTCCTTCACCGAAAAAGGCTGGTCAAAAATTCCCAAGAACGTTCTGAAGGAACTGACAAACTCCATGACGTCCATGACTGATAAAAGTGATTGAGAAGAAGGGGGAGATTATTAATTATTAGTGTGTTTTAGGCAAAAACATTCATTGTCATTATAATTTTGTCCAATTTTTACAATGACATATTTTGTTAATTATGGCAAAACATTCATATTTTTCATTTTCTAATGTTTTGCCTTCTACAATGATTCCTACCATAAAAAAGCATTTTATGTATAAATTTCACTTTATTTAGTTCAGAAATAATTTTTTTCTGTGCAATTTTCAGTTGTTCTTATAACTCTGACCACCACTTTATCATGTAAATAAGTGACATATTTATAATGAAAATCATAAATTTTGTATGTATTAGTTTTAAAAATAGTTCACTTTAGTAAAACCAAGACAGATAAATTTACGCAGCTGTTTTAAATTAAAAATGTACAGAATTCAACCGGACTGTTGAGTTGTTTCATTAATATTCTATTTAATGAACGAATAAATTAACATATGCGGCTTTTCGAAAATTTGTAAATAAATGTAAAGTAACACCTTTCAATTAATTAAATTTGTAAAACATTTTGTAACAGTTTTTTGTGAAATTATCGATAAAATTAATTAAATGCTTATCAGAATAGCTGTGTCTGAATATACCGATTGTTTTCTATGCCTAAAGTTTATCCACATTGGTTGTTATTATTTTCAATTGTTAAAAACAGATTGTTACATGGACTGTAAGTAATGAATGCATTCCAAATATGCCGTATATAATGTTAAGTTTGGTATGTAAAAATATATATTTGTTACTTTGATGTACTGTAGGCATTTAACACAATAGGTATGCAAGTGTATGTTTGTTGTATGTAAGTTGCTAGATGCATGTACGTTTATATATATGTATGTATACGAATGCATCGTATAATGTATGTATGTTGTAGAAGATCTCTATACGTGTAAGGTATGTAAGGTAACGGTACG
The DNA here is from genome assembly GCA_963932465.1 of Maratus speciosus. Lineage (NCBI taxonomy): Eukaryota > Metazoa > Arthropoda > Arachnida > Araneae > Salticidae > Maratus > Maratus speciosus. The sequence continues at coordinate 519,423,309 of OZ010792.1, read as the reverse complement.
AGTAGTGGACACTGTGCCAGTAACGGACATTTAAAAATTTAAACTAAAAAACTAGTCTTTAAAAGTCTCACAAAGTTTCGCGCTCCTTGTTGGGCTGCTGATAAAACTATCTAGTTTTACCTCCTTTAACTACAGAGATGTCACGCCATCAGTTCGAAAGGGAGGTTATTTCAATTTGAAGAGTGCCCATTGCAGTCACCTTATTGTGATTTCTTGTAGTGTGGAATAAGATAATGCTTTTTGTTTGTGCCTACGTTTAAGTAATTTGTTTAAAATTGGTCAGCAGAATTCCTTTATGGTGTTTATTTTTTAAATTTTGATGAAATTGATGCATTTCTTACGAGTGTCCACTACTGGCACCGCGACATATCACCTTAATCAGTAGTGGACAGCGTTGTCAAAACCTGGAACACTGGTGACAATGAACGATGTTACGAACACTGTGCGACAGTTGGAGAACGAATTGGGTAGGCATGACTTATTTTGTGAATAATTGACCAGTGCGTAAATGGTTTAATGCTGTTTACGAAAAAACCCAACAATTTCATCTAAAATAGCTCAAAATTTAACATCAACAAGAGCTGTATCAATGATAAAAAGCTGTTTGAAATGGTTCGAGGAGGTCACCGCTGTACGATAGAAAAGGGCCTTCTCTAAATACTTGAAGATTCCAGCAGAGTGTTTTACGCCGACGAGATAACATCTTCTCTAAATCTTAAGTTCTCGCTTTAAAAGAAGTGAAAAAACTTTTACTCAAGTTTAATGTTTCCAAATAGTAATATTCGCCTTATTTAATTTCAGAAAAATAAGGCGAACATTATTATCTGGAAATAGTGGTAGCTGAATGCAAGAGTCCTTTCAAATGCTGAAAAAATTCGCCTTCGACAGCCGTAATTTTTCTAGCCTGCGGGTAGATTTAATATTTATGATCATCGATTAGCTCGTATATACCTAATTCACACCAGAAAAATAAAATAGCAATATTTGCTTTAATTAATAACAGACATTCCGTATTTAAATAAAGCGAAATTAATTATTGAAACTTTCTGGTGTAACGTCAGATTCTTTGAATTACGTAATTTTTAGAACGTATTCTATCATGGGAATTAAAGGGTTAAATGTTAAGTTTTAAAAAATAAAAAAATATATAAAATAAGGATTTGGAGACATACTTATTCAAATATTTACTAATTTGCAATATTTTAGCGGAAAACAGCCACACGACAGTATTTTTTACTTGTATTGCAGATGTGCAATAGAAGAAAAGATTGATGTATTATATGGAAAATGTATCTCTGTTTTTTACAAAATTTTTCCTGTGTAATAAACCTTTCAGAGAATCATATATAATTTTTTCGAAACAAAATAAAAAATCTCGCATTTAAGGGTTAAAGCATTGTTATTGAAACCAGCGGAACCAACCCGGACTTCCCGGCTAAAAGAGCATATGTCCCGATGTACATTTTATAGGTGAAAATCATATTTTATTGAAAACTCTAATAGATTTTTTATATCTAATATATATTTATTTTTATATTACCAACTAGCAATACCAAAACGCATTTTCATATGAAAAACATCAGTTATGTATTCAAATAAAGTTTTGAAATTTATTAAAAGCCATGCTTTCGTATTATCCAGGGGTTAATAAACGAAGAAATCACCAAAGCCTTTGTTACTTACAGGGTCTTTTTAATTCTATTTCGGTGCTTAAGTATGTAGTTCGATTACATGTCTGTTAAATTTGTGATTTATACATATTAATTTATTTATTGATGAAAATTTTTTTATGGAATATTATTCGGAAAAAATATTATTTTAAGTACAATGCGATTAATGTTCATAATTACCAGCTGCGCACGAGAAATATATTTTTCCTAAAATCATGTTTGAAAATTATTTTAAATACTATAAAAAATCAGTAGATTGAGATACCTTTTCATATTATATATATTTTTTAGCCGAGTCCTAACCTTCATGCATGAGAGAAAAGTTTCAAAATATATTCTTCGGAAAAAATGAAAAATAAAAAATGTTACCTTTCTCTATGTTCCAATAGTGGGCCTAGTAAATTTCTGATGCATGAATATTTAAGCTTTCGCCTTATCCAACTAACTATTTATAATGTAATAGAGTATATCAAATGTAGTTTATTTTAAAATAAAACATAATGTTAAAGAAACAATGTTTTAAAGAAAACTTATCTCTTAATGAAATCTCTAAGAATCTGTTTTTGAAGACATTCTAGACAATTAAATTTAAAAAAAAAAAAAAAAAAAAACCGACTGCGTAAAAAGCAAACTAATTAATTATTTCTCATCAATGTGAAACTATTTTTTTTCAATTCCTACTATTAGCTCACACTCTCGCTATATATATCTTGTTCAAATTTTAAATCGTTAATAAAATACTTATTATTCATCCTATCAAGCTCAAATAAATTTTTTTTAACTTGTAGTGGATGACACTTGATGTTTTTTGAAATATTAATTCATTAATTAAATTAAATTAATTAATTTTCAATAATCGAGAGAGCCCTCTTCTTGATCAAGGCATTTTAAGCGCCACTCAAGTGGAAAGAAGAATGGGAGAAAAAAAATTCTCTTATTGACCTAAGTAGAAATTGACTTAAAATATATTTTTTAATATGTTTATATTACTTACCTATTTTTTTATTTACTTGATTGATGACTTTTAAGTTGTGCTTAATTGTTAGTTCCTATCTATAAACACAGTTTTGATGAGGTCTATAGATGTCTAGGATGGTTAGAGTTGCAGTAAAGCTAGAGATACTACCTACACAACTTCCAGGTTGTATAATACTTTAACGGAGCTTCTGACTGTAAAATAGTCAATGAAACATCGTGTTCATTTTGAAAGACTTATCCAATGATATGCCACTCAATAGGGTGCGTAATTTTTTTTTTCGTCTCTACCGCCATTTTGTATTTTACGGCCGCCATTTTAAATTTATAAAAACAAACCTAGCCTATAACCATCGGGCTGTTAAGACGAATTGATAGAGACCTCATTCTTTAAAATCCATCCCGCCGTTGGGATGTTTCGAGGGTATAAAGAAATCCACATACACAAATACGCGTGAAACACATAACCCTTCTTTTCAGACGGGTAAAAATAAACAAATGTAACAGCAGAAAAAAACATTTATTCCAAACAGTTTATGGAAAGCTAACATTTAAGGATGATAGTCAATCTGATTTCTTCCAGTCGTTTTCAAAAAATGCATTTTGGGCTTGTTTTTTTTTTTTTTTTTGGCGTTTTCTTTAAGATTGTAAACGTATCCACCACCAGCGCATTTTAAGCCCTCCGAAAAAATATTAATTTTGTGCATATTTAAAGCAGCAATTGGGGTACCGAACACTTGCTCCTGTCGTGGTCACTAAAATCAAGAACGGTGCATTAAAAATAGTTGGAAAATGTTCTTTAAATGTCCACTACTGATACATTTACCTTATATATAAGATGGATGTGAATGAGTATGCAGGTGAAGTATGATTACAGGTATGGATGGGGCTTAGTTTCTAACAAAAGAAGTACGAGAGCTCTAATAATATTTTGTAGTAATAACAACCGTATAGTGTATCCCTCCTCCCCGTCACCTCCACCCACATATTTATATTCCATACATTATTTGCAAAATTTAAAGCAATTACATTTTTATCAAAAGAAATTTTTTAATATATCGTCACTATATGGGGCATTCTCACAATCTTTCAACTTTCATGTCCCTGAATAATAATTTTTTATTTAATACACTTTTTTGTGTTTTTTTTTTATTTTATATACTTGGGAATATCCTATTGCATGATTGCACAACAATATTAACGAGATAAATAAATTTTGGACGATGTAAGGGTCAAAACACATGGAAAACTCATCTACCGTCCCGTGTCCCTGATGCTGATTTTGAAGTTTGGAGCTGTCTGGATAAAATTGTTTCAATAAAAATAATTTGATGCAATTTTTTTCTGAAACTGGAACTATTGTTTTATATAAATATGTAGCTAAAAATTAACCTGCACACATTTTTAGGGTTGATATTATTTTTTGAACTCTGTCCCTGGGTTTTAGATTTTTTACCATCCCTCTTCTAAAATTATACAGAAAATCACTTCAGATGCAGCGACAGAATTTTTTTCAAGTTTTTGCTCATGCAGAAGTATGCTAGAGAAAGGATATCTAAAATTCTTTGACAGGAAATTTACTGCAGAATATAAATCAGCATTTAAATATCAATTTCAAGCACCGTGGCTTTATGGGTAGTCTTACGGTCCCCAAGGTTTATTCCTGCACTTTTCGAGGTAAATTAAACAAAAAAATAATTTAATCCAATGTTAACAGCTGTTTCGACATCGTGGCTATCACTTAGTCTTAACATGATTTTCCTAAAAATAGTTGGCAATTTTCCTTACCGTCTTTTTTTTTACCATTTCGTCCCTTTTTTTACCTTACCGTCCCTTCCTTAACAACTCCTTTAAGACAATTTTATACAAAAATTCTGTATTAAAAGTACTACATTTGTATTATTTCTTATTTGATTGTCCTGTGGGTACTATGCAAATTCATTATAAGTAAAAATTTACAAGAAAATAAAAAATTATAGGGTTAAAATGATAAAGAAAATTAAACTTGCAAGTTTAACCTAAACCTCAGTTAAGTAAAAAAATTTTCGCTGCTGACCCTTTTTTCTTTATTTTGAATCATTAAGGCATTCGTCTATCAGATTAAAATGTTATTTTAGCAAGTTTAATTTCGCCAGATTTTTTCCCCCAAAAGTCAAAAGATTGTGAGAATGCCCCATATCTATATGCATTTGTATATAATAAGACCTATCAGGAGTGGGGAACAGAAAATCCCACTCGTCAAGGATTTTTTTATTTATCAAGTAGCCAAACATAACATACAGCACTGTTCCGTTGGGCTTCGGTCGGAGCCTCCGAGATGGCGCTGTGTACTTTTTTGTGCGCAGTATTTATAAGCTCTGGTGAATTCCGACTAATATTTAAATATTCATTAAAAATAAAGAAGTACTGGAGCTGCGCTCCTGTGAGCTTCGGTGCAAATTAAGCACTGCATGGAGCTAAAAAAATCGATCGGTAAGAATCTTTTACAAATACGAACAAAAAGAAGCTTGTAAAAACAAGATAGCACAAGGAAATATCCACACTAGAGAACAGGAATTCTGCTTTTTCAGAATTTAGTGTCGCCCCCGGCATTTCCATTACTTCATTTTCTTCTGGTGGACTGGTGGTTTCTATTATTATGAAACAGCCATTATAAATGAAGCGTCAGGTGAAGATGAAAGAGCAGCCGTAAAAAGTTAGAACTCTGATTTTCTGCTCAGAATGGAAAAAAAAAAATTGCCATATTTTTTTTTTAAAAACAAAAGTATGGCTATAATTTTTTAGCCATTTTTTTTTCCATTCTGACCAGAAAATCAGAGTTCTAACTTTTTACGGCTGCTCTTTCATCTTCACCTAACGCTTCATTTATATGGCTCTTTCATAATAATAGAAACCACCTGTCCATCAGAAGAAAATAATTCAGTTAAGCGGGACTCTACAGCAAAACATATTTCAATTTTAAGACTTAAAGTACACGCTTTTATTTTATGTAAAATGACGTCATTTGCATTAATATAGATACTTAAAATTAAATATAGTTTATAATAGCTCCCTGTTTTATCATAAATCCTTCATTTATATGTTTCTCAAAATAGCACGTATTAATTTTTTTCTTCAATTTTTATGAGAAAATGTCAACAAAAAGGTATAATTGCTATTTTTCAACATTTTTTTCTTTACTTTCTACAGAAATGGGGTACTCGAGTTGCCAAAATGAAACAAATGTCGCTAAAAACTACAAAAAAGTTACTGTCTCAAAAATAAATGAAGATGCCGTTTTCAAACAATTTGCATTAAAAAGTACTTTTTTTCCCAATACGACGGTATAAACATTGAAAATATGCGATGCTTAGAAGTTTTAAAAAATGCTGTAGAGTATTTAATCGCACAATGAAACATCAGCTTTTGTTTTACGGCTGGCGTTTACAAGGTAACGTTATTTATTGGAGTCAAAATAAGCTGGGAGAAAGAAATAGCATACCGGGGGCTAATAACATGACCATGAATTAAAAAAAAATGCAGATCCTCGTCGCTGTTTGGAAACCATAGGGACAAAAAAACATTGCGTCTACACTCGCGAGAGCTAGATAAAAGTGTGCTACTTCATGCGCGACGCGCTACGCCACATGTGTATGCACTTTAATAGGAAAGAACACAACTGACTGTAGAAAGCAGGAAAAGGAAAACAGAATTTAGGTTTTGCTTTTTCAGAAGTGCTATTCCACTGGGCTCCAGAGCGCAGTACTTATGGGCTCCGATGAATTACAATCAATATTCAAATATTCACTAAAAACAAAGAAGTAACGGAGCTGAGTTTCGGTGATCTCCGGAACAAATTGAGCTGGGTATGGAGGTTATGTCATATTGGTAATAAAGGTAAAGTACGGTACAATGGAGTATGGTGATGATTATTATTTAAAAAAATGGAGGTATTAAAATTTAAAGAATATTTATTAATCTTATAAACTCTGTCGCGTAAATAAAATCTTAACATAATAAAGGGTTTTTTTTTATAGGTATTTATTTATTTATTCAAAATGAAAACCAATTTTCGATACCAGAAGCATACATATAATAATTAGTGTCAAGACCTGTGTTGACATACTGATAAACGAAATTATCAAAACAGAATTGTTACTTACCGGCGACCTCCCGCTATATGGTTTGTACACCAGTTGCACGTAAACTTGATTTGAGCTAGTTTCTGGCAATGAAGGAATTGAATTGCTGCAATACCTTCCGTTGCCCAAAACTGGTGATGTAGAGAAACCTCCGTTTCGGATCTGAAATTAAAAGTGGAGCATTTGAATTACAATCTAGCATAATGTTTAAATTTAAATTGTTATTTTTAAAGAATAAATGGATGCATGTTTATTCTTTCAATCCATCAATCTCGCAAAGATGTCGCTATAAATATACCTCACATCACATTCGTCACAGTCGCCATTTGCATCACCGAATGTTACAAACATTATGTCACGTTTGTAATAAAAATATCAATAAATAAGGATTTTGCACTTTGGAGTGAAATTTCAATGACATTCAAAGATATATTTATTCTGAGGATACCCTAAGCTACCACATTTAATCACCAGTACTGGTGCAGAAAGAGTAGTATTAAAAATTAAGTTTGATGTTATCTTCTTTGATTATGAAAATATTTATTGATTTCTGAAATTTTGAATTCAAGATGATTTAATTTTTTAAGCTATTGATGAAAAAAATAATGATTAAATGCTATTAACTCAGTGTGTAAAATCAGATATTTGTGTAGAATCAGGAGTAAAAATGATACTAAATTTATAAATAAAAATACTTTGTTATTATTGGATTTATGTATTTAATTTTTAACACCTTCCAATTTAGTTGAAAAGTGTTTATGACTTCGGTTTGTCTGCCCGTCTGTCCGAGTTCTAACTATCATAAATAGATTGCCTTGAAATTTTTGTATATTAGTAACGTTTACTATAGCACGATGGATAGCTAATAAAAATGAAGAGTGTAGATTTTATAGTTCATTTACAGGGACAGTCAAAAGTATTCCGTTACATTACGGTCAATGGGACAAAATCACTTGAAGTGCATTTTAATGATGTTACACAATTTTAAACATAATGCAATTGATATGCATTTATGAGGTGCACTAAAATATGCAGTACAAAGAGTTTATTATTCATTTACAGGACCACACAAAAAATTTGTTACATTTTGGTATAGGGAGAAAGAATTGTTTCCAGCGTATATCAATTATGTTACATTATTTCAAGTATAATGAAATTGATGTAAGTTACTCAGAGTTAATACAAATTATTTGCTGTAGAATATAAAGTGCATAGCATTTATCGTTCATTTACAGGGACACACAAAAGATTTCGGTTAACGTACTGTATTCGAAGTACTGTACATTAGAGATCATTGCCGGAAGGCCATTTTCAGTAATAGCATACTTTTTTTTTAAGTTTAACTAAATTTTTGCATATTACGTGCTGTGTATAAAGGTTGTAGATCATATTCAGGGCTAGAGAAAATAATTCGTAAGAATTAATGAATATGAGCGTAAATTGTTTAACGGTGGTTTTTAATTGGGTTATGCATTTTCAAGCTCAACCATATTTAGTATACTTAAAGATATTTGTAGAATGTATAGATAAAATCATGTACCTGGCCACGCAAAGAGCTGATTACCTTCCTAAGGATGATAACTTCTGGAAGTGTGATTTCAGTAGTTTTAAGTTTGTTTTAGCCTTAATTAAATTTTAGTTTAATATGTTGCGGTCATAAAAAGCTAGTGGGTAGAATACAGGGCTATACAAAAGTAATCAAGTATGTTTCCGTCTATGTGTAAGAGTTACTGAAGCGGAATTTTCAACCAATTATGTTAAATTTTAGCATACTATGTAGAATATATATAAATCTAAATATCAAATCTAGTGCTTCACAAAAGAATTGAAGCACTTTTTCGACTATAAACGGTAATTTATGCAATCTGGTTTTCAAACGTGTTATGTGTTTCCTATAATATTGACTTAGGTATTTTATTTTAACTTATTATGCAACTAAGTTTTGTTAAAGTATTCTGGAATTGTTGGAAAGCGTTTCATAATCTATGCTCGAAGCATGATTTTTCTTTCTTGTTATACAATGTTCTGATTTAATGGGTCAAACCTTCCTGAAGCAAAAAAAGGTTTGACCCAATTAACAGAGTTACATAAAATTCGTTTTAGAATTATGATACTATAAAAATGTAAAACTAGAAAACAGGAATTCTGCTCTTTCAGAATTTAACTTCGCCCCGATGACAAAAAATACATATGTACATAAATATAGATACAGTAGAGTCCCGCTTATCCGAGTTAATCAAGCTTATACCTTAGGAATGGATCATTTTCTTCTGATGGATTGATGGCTTCCATTATTATGAAACTGTCGTTATAAATGAAGTGTTAGGTGAAGATGAAAGAGCAGTCGTAAAAATTTAGACCTCTGATTTTCTAGTCAGAATAGGAAAAAAAATGGCCATAATTTTTTTTGAGAAAAAAATTATGGCCATCCCCCCCCCCCCCCCATTCTGACCAGAAAATCAGAATTCTAACTTTTTAAGGCTGCTCTTTCATCTCTTCACCTAACACTTCATTTATAACGACTGTTTCATAATAATGGAAGCCATCAGTCCATCATAAGAAAATAACTCGGTGAAAGCGGAAACTCCGATAATCGGGATTCTACCGTAGTTCAGTTTTAAGACTTATTACACGCGATTTTATTTTACATAAAGTGAGATCATCCACATCCGCTGAAGAATTCATGATTTACGATCCAGTGTTAAACAACATCTACAGTAAAGTACGCTTAGGACGTCACTATCGCTGAATAATACACACACACACACACAAAAAAGAGATTTCGTCATTCAAAAAACTCGACAAAAAAATCGGATGATTCATAAGCCTTCATTTCTTTGTATTATTAATATAGATATTTAAAATTAAATTTAGTGTATAATAGCTCCCTGTTTTATCAGAAATCATTCATTTATATTTTTTCAAAATAGCACGTATTTTAGTTAATTTTTTTTTTCAGTTTTTATGGGAAAATGGCAACAAAAAGATATAATTGCTATTTTTCTTTCACTTTCTTCAGAAATGGAGTACTTCCGTTGCCAATATTAAGCAAATGGTGCTAAAAACTACAAAAAAATTAATATTTCAAAAATAAATGGAGATGCAGTTTTCAAACACATTGCATTTAAAAGTACTTTTTTTCCCAATACGACGGTATAAAAATCGAAAACGTGCGATGCTTAGAAGTTAAAAAAATTGCTATAGAGTATTTAATCGTACTGCTTTGTTTTACGGCTGGCTTCTGTGAGGTAACGTTATTTTTTGGACAAAATAGCTGGGAGAAAGAAATAGCATACCGTACCGGGGGCTAATAAAATATTTATACGAGAAAAACTGAAATGCAACTATACGTTAAATACAAACTAAAAGAATTTTTGATAATAGTGGGGCAAACATCCCAAGTGCTCCCTATACCTTGGACTAGTGGGTTCTCAAAATTGTATGCCTTTCGAACCCCATGGAGAATTACATATACTTGGCTATCATTTATTTTCATTATAAAAGTCACGAAAAAAAAATAATGGAAGCATAGAGAAGGACGAATGGATAAACATAAACGTAGTTTTTATTTCACTTTTGATGAAACCCTATTCTATTTATGGTGACAGGAGAATTGTTTATCCTTTCATAGTTCTTGAACGATTGATATTAATTTATTAATTTATTAATTTAGTTAGATTCGTAAATCATCTGTAATATTTAGTGTTCTTTCATATTTTATTTTTAAAGGAGTCAATGATGAAAAAAAAAATTTACCGACGCATTGACTGTGTCGCGCCATATTTTGTTTTATACATAGGCTAGTGCCTCCAAAACATCTTCTCGTACCCCCAAGGTGTACGAGTACCCCTTTTAGAGAAACAGTGCATTAGACAAAAAAAAAAAAAAATACTTATTCCAGATGCTTCAAAATAGAAATTATGGCAATTCTCTCTTAACCCTTAAATGCCTGGTGTTGCTTTTCGGCAGCATACCCAATTTAGGCTTCTAAAATACGATTAGAATAATATTGAAGCTATAATGCCTAATGTTGCCAATAAAATACATTCTGAAAATATTATTAAATCGATTTTCAACATGTAGATGGCAACACTTGTGCTGTTTAAGAATAAAGATAGATTTATTTTTTTAATTGTTGCTACATGTTCTTTTTATTTTGTTTGGAAGCTTGCGAAATACCCTATTTTGTTCTGCAGTGAGCAAGTAAAATTTATTTCTTATTATAGTTCCTAAAATTCTTGTGTTTTTAATATTATAGAATTTTATCAAGGAAAATTATTTTTTCAATTAAACACCAGTATTGCCGATTAGTAACAAACTGTTTTTTAGCCGTAAACTATACTTAAAACAAAATATGATTTTTTAAAAGTATTTTTCCCATGATTTATTTAAAAAATGAAAGCCGAAAAACATTATTACAATGATTTTTGAAAAAGCAGGCATTTAAAGGTTAAGTCGCTGGTGATAGAAACGTACCTCCAATTAGAGGTCTACACGGGCCGAAGCCAGGTATAAAAATTAAAAGTTCGGCCCGATCCCGGCCCGGGTCGTGCACAAATATATTGGCCAAGTATAAAAGTTAAAAGTTCGGCCCCGGCCCGTATAAAAAGTATAATGGCCCGACCCGGCCCGGGAAAAAAGTTAAAATCCCCGCCCGAGCCAGACCCGAGTGAATTTCTAGAAAACATTAATTTTTACGTCGATTTGGTTAAAAATTTGTCTCGTACGGGGATTTCTGACCAAAAATACTTAGCTTTTTTTTTCATGTTTATAATCTTTATTTTTATAGAAATGCTGTAGGCTGCGATATTTATTTTTTTTAAATTAATCTCTATTTGTTGTATGTAAGTGTTTCAGTTATTAATATTGTTAATCCATATTCCATGTATTGGAGACTTAAAAATCTGATAAATGCTATGCAGTAAAATCTAAGACGGAATTGCATAGGAAAGAAAAAAAAATGCGTTATAGACAAGTTCCCTTCTTAGCAGGTGTAAATGTATTATATATTCTTTTTTTACATATTACTAGTATATTCATTTTGCATGGATCAGCATATTTTTCAGTTTAAGGCAGGATTCCGTCATAGGGAGGTTCTTTTTCACGCGTTTTACTATATTTTAATAAGCGTAGAAATCTAGTATACTTAAAAAAATAATAATAATGTTTAATTGTAGAATGATGGTGATTAAAAAAAGTATGCAATTTTAGCAAAATTTTTGAGCCAGCCCAAATTTTCTGCTATTTGAACGGATCAGGTCACGCTGAGACAATGATTTTCATGCGGGATGGGTCAAAAACGGGACTGAAAATTTTGGGCTGTGCAGACTAGGAAGAATGAAACCAGTCACGGCTTGGTACGAAAAAGATAAGTTAAGTCCTGACCTGCCCGATCCTTCAGGAAAAAAGGCCCGAGCTCATCCCGGACAGAAAAGAGTGGAGACCAGGCCGGCCGAGTGCCGTGAATGAAAATAGGCCCGGGGACCGGCCCGTGTAGATCTCTGCCTCCAATTACGAAAGTATACACATCAAATGCAAGTTTTCGGTATGGCATTTCTTTTATAAGGATTTCTATGTTTTTTATGCATTAAAATACGAAATCTAAATTTTTATAAGGTCGTTGCATCCTATAAGTTATATTGAGAATTTTTTTCTCTGTGCTTTGAAAAGTAAAACACTAAAAATTTCATTCGTTTACGACCAAAATTCATCGAGTTAAGATACTTTAAATTTCATGAAATTTTGTCCGCTACTGAAAAATTTATCTGTCGGTTTTTAGAGCTAGAAAGCTCCTAACTTTTAAAAAATTCGAGGTATCATAAATCGATGAGTTTTACTCGTACAAGAAACAAATGTTTAGTGTTTTGCTTGTCAGACCATGGAAAGAAATGTCTCTAAATATAACTTATTGGCTGAAATATCTGGTGTTGTCCGGGATTTTAAACATGTTTGATTAGAAAAATCAATTTTTAAATTAAACACCGTACGGACTATGAATCTCGCACAAATAGGCTCTCTTTTTCAATATATTGAAAGCCTTGAGAAATTTTGCTTTTATACCAGTCTTTTAAAATGATGTTTCCTAAGCCTAAATAAACATAGTCTTGATTCTTGAAAAAAAAAAAAATGAAAAAGAAATGTAAACTCATGAAAAGCCCTTCATGATATCGCTTTCTCTTCTAAAAGCCATGCATTAACCCTATATTTGTTTTAAATATATGAGGTCATACGTGAATTAACCTATATTATTCGCAACTAAAAAGAAATGGCGCATCTAGTATCGGTCGTGAATTAAATAAAAATCAGGCACTCGTGACATCATAATTCACTTTTATATTTTAACAGAATAATAAGGCTACTGTAAATTGTGACTCGTGCTATAGCAGCATCCGCGTCAGGACACATTGCCGTTATAATTATCTTTTTACGCGTGAAGGTTTCGCTATAGTACTACATTATGAAATTTGGTAATTTTTGAAATTCAATATTTGAAAACGGCATAATCATTAGATTTGAAATTTATATCAAGAAAAATACAATTTTTTACCTTTCTAACGCAGTTTGTCTAACAATTTTCTGACAAATACTTTCCGAGCTATTAATTTTTTCCTTAACTTCAAGTGTTTAATTTTGCTAAATTAATCTGTGGCAACAATTAGCCAAAAATCCAGTCGTCAGCAACGCGTAGCTTTTTATTAAAGAGGATAGGACTCGGGAACTATCTAAAATATTCAATTTCATACTCTAATATGTCTGCAGATCTTTACAAAATAAATGCCATATCTAAAAGCTGTACTTGATTTGGATTCATTTTATAATTGGAAGGATGCTTCTATCATCAGCGGTTAATTTTATTATCAGGGGATAATTGCTATAACTTCTATTTTGAATCACTCAGTATTTGTTACTCACTAATAGATAATTGTCGCTGCAGACTGCATCTGACTCTATGTTGAAGTTTTCAAAAGTCAGCTGTATGGTTCTTCTATCCTTCACTGTAATCACCCATTCGCACTGGAACGTTCCAAATCTGCTCGCATTTTGAAGATTCGGGTAAATGGAAGAGCTTCTGAGGACACCACTGTTCCCGAAAATTTGACCTCCACATTCTGCCAAAATAAATGAAATAAATATTCATTAAGATAAAAAGAACATATTAAAAACACCATAAAAAATTAATAAATGCTCAAGGCCTTTCGGAAGAACTAGTCTTTCTACAAGAGGCGTAGAGAGCATGTCCTACTACTTTGAAAAAAAAAACAGCAAGACCACGTCCCACTACTCTGAAAACAGCAGCAAGACATGTCTTGCTGCTTTTTTCAAAGTAGTAGGACGTGTTCTCTGTAATAGGTAGTGCTCTTGTGTTATTGGCTGATGCTTCCTGCTTCCCTATTGGCTGTTTCCTACTCATGCTTCTCTATTGGCTGTTTCTTGAACATGTCCTACTACTTTGAAAAAAAACAGCAAGACCACGTCCCACTACTCTGAAAACAGCAGCAAGACATGTCTTGCTGCTTTTTTCAAAGTAGTAGGATGTGTTCTATGTAATAGGTAGTGCTCTTGTGTTATTGGCTGATGCTTCCTGCTTCCCTATTGGCTGTTTCCTACTCATGCTTCTCTATTGGCTGTTTCTTGAACATGTCCTACTACTTTGAAAAAAAAACCAGCAAGACCACGTCCCACTACTCTGAAAAACAGCAGCAAGACATGTCTTGCTGCTTTTTTCAAAGTAGTAGGACGTGTTCTCTGTAATAGGTAGTGCTCTTGTGTTATTGGCTGATGCTTCCTGCTTCCCTATTGGCTGTTTCCTACTCATGCTTCTCTATTGGCTGTTTCTTGAACTTGTATATTCCCTTACCTGTTCTCTGTCAGTCTTGCTGCTGTTTTCAAAGTAGTATGACGTGTCCTCTGCGCCTGATGAAGAAATACGAGTTCTTTCGAAAGGCCTTGTGCATTTATTAAAATTTTATGGTGTTTTTAAGAAGTTATTTTTATCTTATCATTTCACACCAGCTTATTTAATTATTTCAATGTAAATATTCATTTCCGAATGAAATTAGAGAAAGCATTGTACGTAAGTTAGATTTAATGCGTTCGATAAACATATTACCTGATCTTGCGATTCCTTTAAATCCCTGGAAACTAATCCATCTGTCAGTGGACAGGTGCATTTTCATTATATTGTTAGGACTCGCCAAATGTAGAGTATCCATTCTGCCACATAATGTCCAGTTCAAATTCCAAGAGTCCACGTTAGTATTAGGTGCTGTAAAACGAAACAGTGGTTACAGACGAATTGAAAATACAAGTAAAACATTTCAAAATGGATTTTGTTTACAGGGTGTCGCCCAGTTCGACCGACAAACGCATCAAGAGGATGAAAAATTGCCATAGAACATGGGGTCGCAACTCGGGTTCGCGGTAATTAAAAAAATATATATTGCAATGAAAATGTAACGATATGAACAGTCGAGGAAAAAAAAGTAAACGCCTCCTACTAACTCCTCAACAAATTATCGAAGGAGAAAGTTACTGGTACCGAACGATTGGAAATAAAGTCTGCTTTTATATGATGTATATAAAATTTGCTTAGGGGGCCATCTACATAGTAAAACGAACCAAAACTTCCTTTTTTTTCAATGGCAATACACAATTTTAAAAAGATATTTCAAATCTTCGGTTCAAACCATGCCTAGACACTAAATTTTAAATCATTTGAATGATAAGTTCGTGAGTTATAAACATTCAAAATTGAGTACTTCTAATGTTAAATTATATTTTCATATTTTTATTAATATCTCCTGAAATTATACTCCTAATGAGCTAATTTTTTGTGCGGCTATAATACTAAAATACCCAAACATAAATACATTGAATTTGTAATTTTTATAATTTTATGATAAGATTTTATGAAAATATTGAAAATTATGAAATTAATATTCGAAAAAATTATGAATTGCAACCTACAATTTCTTTGATAGATTTAGATTTATTAAGTCCTGCTTTATGGAAATCCAAAAATTTCACATTTTTCTTCCAAGTAGTTTTCAAATTATGCTTAAAAAACTGCAAAATGATGGCTTAAGGGGTGTCTGTGATACCCTGTGCTTAAGTCTGTGATAGAAGTGACTAGATATTTTGAAATTTCTTAGGCTATCCTGTAATCTAGCAGTCTTCAATGACTGTTCAGCTAGCTGCCTTGATCAAGAAGGGTGCTCTCTTGGTCAACAATCGAGTACCGAACTTGAATTTGGATATAGCTCCTAAAATACGCTCGTTTTAAAATAATTAATTTCTCGGAAAATTATCGTACGAATTGCATAAAAATTTGTTTTTAGACTAATTGAAGATTGAAGAGTTCATTTATGCTGTCAGAATTGTGTACTGTTATTGAAAAAAACAAAGTTATGGTTCGTTTTAATATGTAGATCCCCCCCCCCCCCCCCTCTAAGCAGATTTTATATACATCATTTAAAAGTAGACTTTATTACCAATCGCGTGGTACCAGTAACTTTTTTCTATGATAATTTTACCAGAGTTAGTAAGGGGTGTTTACTGTTTTTTTTCCACGACTGTACCTCGTTTTGTAAGAAATCTGATAACATCACGAAAATTTTTAAAAAACGGGTGCTCACGCGTTGCAATAACATTGCAATGAAAATGCAACAATATGTACCTTATTTTGTGTGAAATGTTATTACATCACAAAAAGGTCTGGAGAAACCATAGATTAAGGACCAAGATGGGACATTTACGGCAAAATGTGTAATGGCAACAGTACTAGCGTCACTATCGGCAAGGGAAAAGAACTAATAAACCTCCGAAATTTACCTATGTTGAAGAAATATGTTTATCCTCTATGGTTTGAATATCTATTCATTCCTAAAACGAAGCAGGTGTCAGACGATATTCTATTCATGCTTGCTTTATTTATTTAGCTGCTTTTTTTTACCGTACTTGTATTGTTCATTTTTAACTTACAAAATGATAATTAGACTAATAATATAAAAGAAAGCCTCCAGAAAATTCTGTTAAGATTGCAAATATGTAAGTTTATAAGATTAAATTGTAAAAAATCAAATTCAGGTATTGTGTCAATTTATTCATATCGAATAAAATTTTATTGAGTGTCATGTCAGTACCTCTATTTATTTTTAACTTTTAGATTTATACAATTCTAAAAATTTGTCGAAAGGAATTTTTCCCTATCTGTAATATTATTATTATTATTTCTTATATGTTAATATTATAAACATATTTGAATTGATTGTACGTTATTTACATTAAAAACAATATTTTTATTTTATCTGTAAGGAAGTGAAAATGCATAAATTTTAAAAGATTATTGTAACGATTGTTTAATACGTTAAACTTCATAAATTTATAAAACACGGGCTATAAAAATTTTCCTGCCAAAGGGGAATAATTATGAAATTTTCTGGGACTTGTAGAGTTCAACATTTCGTATATTTTTATGTTACACCATTGCTTTTGATGTATAGCATTCAAGACGAAATTTTTACCTAGTATTCGTTGCATTTAAAACCGGTCACTAATCATGTAAAACAAACAAACAAACAAACATATATCCGTGCATGAACATAGAATAGATATTAGATATATAAAATAGAATGTCTATTCTATGTTCATGTATCGGTGTAAGATTCTATCGAAAACGTAAACATGCAACATTAAAAAAAGAAAGATCACAATAGGGTAGATACTCAATAATAAGCATACTACAAGGAGGGGGAGTTTCTTCCCCATTGTCACTAAGGGCGCTACGATCGTAATCGCATTACCATTACGCTCTATGGAAATGTCCGATCTTAGAAACAGGGTGCTCACGCAATCGATGACACCGTATGAACTGATAATCGTAGTTCAAAATGTGAAGCGTCAAGTGCATACTGCTGGAGTATATAATGGAAACTTCTGCCACTTTTTTACGTCATCACATTTACAACAAAAGTGAATATGTCTATTAAAAGTTTCATTATAATATACTCCAGTCTTCTGGAAGTTATTACCGGCAACCCAAGTTGAGTTAGGGTAGAACACCCTGTATTCTTGATTAAATAGGTGGTCTGCGGCACACTGTTCCATTGCAGTTTTTATTTCTCTTGATGTCTACTATCTACCCCTCTGAATCTGTCGGTTGAATTCAGAAACAACATGTATAGAGTAAGCCTTCTTTAAAGTTTCTACAACGCGGGATAACCCAACATTGGCGTAGGCTTCCAGATCCCGCGTTCCTAGTTTATTAAAAAATATTTATACAGACGTGTGCAAATTATTAGAATAATTGTGAAATTTACTATAAAACTTGTTATATTAAAGAAATATTTAAAAAATATTGATACATTTAATATTTAGTGTTCATCCCCTTGTTTTTTATTAAAGAAATAATGGCATACTTGTCTTGGCATACATTCTATGAGTTTTTGGCAATTAATTTGTATTTCGTTGTCATGATGTCAAATAAGGATGAGTGTTTCTATCAGAGTAGTCTTGTTTAGGATGTTGTATTTCTTTAATTTTTTCTTTACAATGGCCCAAAGGTTCTCTATGGGGTTCAGATCTGGATCTGGACTGTTTCCAAGCCATGGAAATGTTTTCTTTAATTGAATAAAGAAATGCAACATCATAAACAAGAATGTTCTAATAGAAAAATTCATCCAACTTTGGCATCATCACAACGAAATACAAATTAATTGCCAAAAACTCACACAAATTATGCCAAGACGTTTCGAATCTTTAATAAAAAACAAGAGGATGCACACTAAATATTAAATGTATCATTTTTTAAATGTATTATTTCTTTAATATAACAAGATTTTTGTGTAAATTTTACAATTATTCTAATAATTTTCACACGTCTGTATATATACAATATTATTTAACAATAGTTTTAACAATAAGAATTAAAGGTAATAGTAAAAATAATAATAAAAGTAATTATAAATGTAATAATAAAAGTAATAATAGAACAGATGAGCTGAGAACTTTGCAGACGAAAAAGTGTATTATAGCAGAACCTCTTTTATCCGAAACTCTTTTAACCGAAACTCTCGGTTAACCAAAATCCATTTTGAAAGCTTTTTTTTTTTTTTTTTTTTTTTTTCTTTTTTTGCTATCACATTCCTTGCGTGCAAAATCCATTTTGAAAGCTTTTTTTTTTTAAACTGTAATATTCCTCGTGTGCAAGCGGTCCTTTCGGAAGCACGAGTACATATAAATATTTTTGATCCCCTTTCTTAGAATTCCTTTGAATTTAACTTGAGCTCCCGTAAGCTGCGGAGTGGAACGAACGAAGAAAACGAATAAATTGGCAATTCTGAAACTTTTGAATGTTTTGCAAAAGGTTTGGCTTGGCTAGAGCAGCAGAAAGACTGTGATACTGGCGAACTAATAATATTTTAAAACTTCTTGATAGAGCTTCAAATCAAAGGCAATCGAAACTGCGACAAACAAAACATTGTTTCAAATCCTTGTGAAATATGTAAAAGGTACTTAATTTCAAAATTAAAGCTCAGGTAATTTATTCTTGTTTCTATATTGCTATTGCTTTATTTTTATTAAGCACTTGTTACCATAATAAGAAATAGTGCATATATTTTTCCTATATCTTAAAATTTAAGCATTCTCGATTATCCGAAAATTTCGATTTTCTGAAACATGGTCGGTCCCAGTTACTTCGGATAATCGAGGTTCTACTGTATTTTCAACACGAATATGATGATTAATTATGAATAGCAGCAGATGAATAAAATGTTCTTAAGTCTCTACATATTCTCAGGGGCATTAGTTTGATAGTTATTATCATGAGTTCAAATGTTTTGTTGTGAGATAACTTTTAGGTTATAGATAACCTGAGTATATGACTGTTCTATGTACAAGAGTTTTCTAAATTTTATATTCTCCATTTAGTTAGGCACTGTTTGGCCTGAAGTTCATGTTTCTGTTCATTAGTGCCAATCTTGTTCATCTATTGGCATTTGTGGGTTTTGAAAAATTAGTTGATTGTTTTCTAGTATACGCACACATTCTATTATTTTAGTATATAGCACTGGTGATTTCAGCACAAATTTGAGCCAATGGTGATGTTCTATTGTGAGTGATTTACGGATATGGAGGGTTGATGTTAATGGACAGCTATGCACATGAGAAGGGAGTTGCCAATTTCACCACAGGTACACAGTGGCGACGGAGCTTTATTAATTTTGAATAGGTAGGACGGGAAGGGTCCATGATTAGTTGAGAAGATATAAAGGTTTCTATGTACTAACATGAAGCCTGTTGATACTTTTGGACATAAATTGTAAGTAAATCTGCCAGTGGTACCATAATACCAACGCTGCTGCCATTTGTCTATGGCTTCTTTTTTCAATTTCTTTTTAAGGTGTGAACGGAAAAGTTTTGCTGTCTCAGATAAAGGATACTACATAATTGCGTCTGATAAAACAGAAATATGTTTAAAACGGAGAATTTGGCCGGTCCCAAGCGATTCTGTCTTAGCAGGTTTTACTATTGCTCGCATTATACATTGTGAGTACAAATGAGGGACACGATTTAAAAAAAATTATATTTTTGAAATTTACTGCACATATTACAATAAGTGATACATGAATTTAAAGGGAAATATACCAAGTTTTTTCAGTTACAAATGTTCGAGTGTGACCCCCTTGTCGAAATAAATCTCAGATTTTTTTTGGAAGGTTTGTATTCTAGATGTGCCTAATCATTTGTTTTCACGTACCGTAAACAGAATCGCGTCTTGGAATTTGGAAAAAAGTCTAAGATTTATTTCGATTTCGGTTGAACGGAATCTAAGTTTTTAGGGCGTTTAAGTATCATATTGTTTGAATTTCATTTTTATTTTTTAATGTTCACTTGGTTTAACTAATTTGTTACAAAAAATTAGCATTAAATGTAGAACTAACTGAATGAAATATCTTAATATCTGTCCCTTCTCGAGCTTAAATAATGTAGGAAATATTTTTTTTTATTATTATTTGTTCAGCAAATTATGTTTTTGTTTAATTTGTTTTATTGTTGAAAAAAATATGGCGGCGCTGTAGCTACTTAAACTTCGATCCTATGATTTGCGCTGGGGAATACCCAGGTTCTTGTAGTTGACTAAAATCAATAAACCAAATTTTTTTTATTCCTTCTGCCCAACATGAATCTAAATAAAGCAAAAAATACAAAAATTTGAAAAATTGAGGACGTTTTGGAAATAAAATTACCTTTTTTAATACACAAATTGTAAAAAATCATGTATATATAATTGTTATTTTAATAAATTTTTAGGTTTGTTCTGAGGCCAACATGTTAACGATTATCTGTCCAAAATTTCAAGTAAATTGGCCAATTACTTTTTGAGTTACATTTCCCAGCGCGGAAAAAATTACGTTTTGACAAAATTGAATTTAAAGTTTTCCAACTTGCAAAATTATATTTACAGAGATTTATATTTACCAAAGCTTAGTCTACTATTCCAGAACCGTTAAGCCCTCTTCTTCAAGAAAAGCATCCATCTGTGCTGTTTTTTCCTTTTTTCGGGCAGTCCTGCCTTCTTTCGACATATGCATTGATCGTTGACCTTGTCTCTGTATTCGATTCTGATTATAATTATCAGCAAATCTTTTGCACTCTGGATCAATTTGCAGTGCAAGGTCATTCATAACTCTAAGTATGTGCATGTGTCCATCGTTAACATACCTCTGGCCAGAAATGCAGCAATTTCTATAATTTTCCAACCACAGTTCAAATGCTTCGGAGCCAAATGCTACAGAGCTGCATTGAACGATTAGTTTGGGTTCAGGGTAAAGCAAGCATCGCTCCAATAAATCATAAGAGTATTCAAATAGCAAACTAGAAAACTTATTTGGCCAAAAACATCGTGTACCCGCACTTAGCGCGTATCAAGAGCATCAGTGTAATGACTTCTCAAATACCTTTAGATTTTTTTTTTTTTTTGCGCATGTGTGTGTGTGTTGGGGGGGGGGGGCTTAAAACTTTAAGGATACATTATTCAGATAGTAAATAAATTTTTAAGGCAATAAAAAAAGTGCCTATAAATTTAATTTTACACGAATCTCCCTCCTTAAGAAGAATTGCGTAAACTGGTCAAAAAACAGTCCATTCTGTGTAAAACTTTCGCTATATGCTACTATACTGTCGGAACTAGTTTACGATTTTTCATTAGAGTCTAATTAGAGTTAACTATAGCATATTTCTTTCATTTAATATTAAAATTAACTTTTACTTGTTTCACTGGAAACAAATAGTAAAGAGGTAGTTTAAGTTTAAATCCATTCCATTTATAAAACTAATTGCATCAAGAAAAATCTGGTTTTATTCCTTTCATAGTAATGAACCTTTAAAAAGAAATACTATACATACCAACATATGATTCCAGTTTGTCGAAATTGCAGCCAGGATAAGTCCCTTCTAATTCAAAATTTTCAAATTTCAAGTCCACATGATGAGTTGGTACAGTCCTTATGACGTAAGTGCAATTGTAGTCATTTGGATAAGTGTTGGGATAATTAGGTGTCTGAATAACAGCTGTTGACGTAGCATTCAGAATATGCTCCACCAAACAAGAATTTTCTAAATAGGAAAACTTCATTACCATTCAGAAATAAGTTAATAAAGGTTAGTTAAGAGGACAACAGTTTACCTTTTCAACAAATTTGTTTATTTTAAAAAATATGGTTCAAATGGTGAACACACTGCATTTCAATGTTCAACTAAAAGTACATTTTGAAAAAAAAAATTTAACTGCATATTTAATTAAAATTTTTAACAAGTTTATAAAAATTTGAATTTTTTAAAATCCCTACTACTTTTTTTAAAATTTGATATTTTTGCCCATTTTTTTAAGGTTTTCAAATGTGCATTACAGAAGACTGCACATGGATTTTTAGATACATCTAATATTACATTTAATATAATTCTTTTTACTGATATATCAGGTTGTAATGAAAGTTTTCCGCCACAGCTAATGCGGTCTGTGCAAACAGTTTGCGTTGACGTATTTGCTCATACACTGGTGTCCAAAATTAAGGACCAGTCAGAAAATGCTAATTTTTAAGTAAGCTAATACTCAAAAGGAAATAATATAATTCAAATGATTACTATCCCTACAACACAGCTAGTTCAAATAGCATCTTATTCATGGTCACACGTGGTCACATGAGTCATAGTGACTACGGTGAAACAAAAAATAGGAAATTCCACACGTCTCATTATGAGTCTCAAATGATCACTCTATGTGACTCCACTGAGACGTCAATGTGACTTCTGCTTTGTGACGAGTCACCAGGTGACTTTACAATGTAATTACATTGTGACTCACATGTGACTGTCATTTTTTGACTCAATTTTAAAGTCATCATGAACGTTGCATTATGATAAGTCACCAAGTAATATCACATTATAGCCACATGTTAACTTTTCACAAAAGAGCACAATGGTGACTTCACAGTAGTCTCTCTGTCACCTGAAAGTAATCATGTGACTTTAATGTGACATTACTTGGTAACTTATCACAATGCAGCGTTCACGATGACTTTGAAATTGAGCCTACAGATGACAGTCACATGAGAGTCAAAATGTAACTACATTGTAAAGTCACATGAGGACTCGTCATAAAGCAGCAGTCACAGTGACATCACAGTGGAGTCACATATAGTGATCATTTCAGACTCATAATGAGATGTATGGAATTTCCTTTTTTTTTTTGCTTCACCGTAGTGACTGTGACACTTGTGACCCTGTGTGACAGGAATAAAATATTATATGGATTAGCTGTGCTGTAGAGACAGTAATTATTCGAATTATATCATTTCCTTTTGAGTATTCGCGTACTTGAAAATTAGCATTTTGTGATTGGTCCTTAATTTTGGACACCAGTGTATTTTGTCAAACGATTTTTTGCATTTGAAAGAAAGACACTTGCTTTATAATACTGTGTTGTAAAATTTGTAAAAAAATATCGTTATCATTAAGTGTAAGGTGTCTGAAATGGAACTATCATGCAACCAGATTAGAACTATCATTTACTTCAGTTCTGTTGCAAAAAGTCAGCTACAAAATGGCACCGAATAAAGTGTACAGCTTTAGGTACATAGTGTTCTATCACATGACACTGTGATGGTTTGGCGGAATGATGGTTATATATAAAATTACAGTTAATTATATATATTATAGTTAGTATTATGTAATGGTGATTTGGCGGAAAACTTTCGTTACAACGTAATATATATAGTGTAAAACGATGCAATCTAACACATCTTCATATATTTTTATTTTTTAAAAAATAACAAAAACCTGGAGGTTAATTCCATGCGCAGATTTATCACATATATAATAAAAACATGTATAAAAAAGTTTAAATCTCTGTCTCAAATACAAAAAAGGCCTTAGCATTTTTAAAACATGAAAGTGAAGAAAATAGGAACATGGGGAAAAAGCCATATAAAGTTTTAATTTGTGTGGTAATTGCACTGAGTGCATTAACAAAATTTACAATACAGTGCTTGTAAAAACCATAAGGACAGCAATAATTTTGATAAATTGAAAATGCGACAAGTGAAATGGTAATTTAATGTTAATCATAAAGTAGATATATAAAAGTCAACAGAAGGGTATCTATGTCCTTTTTGTTGCGAAAAAAATCATAATTATGCAAAAAACTCTATCTTTGACTGTGTAAAAACTTTAAGGACACCAGTAGTTTTTTATAGAAATGTTATACATAATTATCATTAAGGATCGACCGAAACAGGTTTTTAAAGCCGAAACCAAAACCGAATTTTGGCGATCTTTCTATTTTCGACCGAAAACGAAAACGAAAATGTCCAAAAACTTTTTAAATTATTTAAATTGTATGTATTAAAGTAATTAATACATATATCAATATATTATTTATTAATTATGCGTATTTATGAAATATACATAATTATTAATTAATTATACGTGTGGCCCAAATTGTCTCTGTGTGCTTTAGATCCAAAACTTTTTGTATCATATAAAATAAAACGTAATTAATTCATCAACGACACAGAAAGATTTTCTAATTATACGAATTTCATTTAATAAAAAAAATAGTTTAGTTTTATGTATACACACCTCGATTTACCTTTTTTAATGATTTCTATAGATGATCATCTGTTATACTAGAACTTTCTCAAAGAGTATTCGAAACTTTTCTGCGGTTTCAAACTGAAAATTTTCTACTACTGTTATGTCTGCAGCTTTTAATGAGCACGTGAAAAAGTTTAGTTATGTATGCATTGCTTTCTTTATAATTTGCATTTACGTTTTAAGTCAGTCATGATTGATTATTACAAACAACGAAATTCGTAGCAATAAATACAGTAAATTCTGTCTAAGGCGGACTCTGTGCAAGCCGGAAATCTGTCTACCGCGGAAAATTTTTCAAGTCCCGGCGAACCCATAGAAAATTACATTAATTTTTGCTGCATAAGGCGGAATCTGTCTAACGCGGAAACGGAAAGCATTTTAAGGTACCACCGAAACCAAAATTTTGCATAAGGCGGAAAAAAGGATAATTTAAAAATGAAAGGCATTTTGTTTATTGAATTTTAAAACGGATAAGTCAAATACTCAATGTCGAGCATGTTAGTTAAATTTCCTAACACTTTGAGAAAGTTAATTCAAAAGGACAGGAACTGTTTAAATTTTAAGGAATTTATGCTTGTGCCATTTTTTATATGCAAAATCATATTTAAAACTTAATATTTCTATTAGAATGAGCATTTATCAAAATATATATTTTCGAAAGTGCAATATATTATACTTTAAGGATGTACTCAAATTCAAAGTTATAGCGTTCTGTCTCATTCTCGAAGTTTATTGGGGGAGGGGGGGGGGGGTTAGTTTTTTTTTTTTGTGTGTGTGTAAACTTCCAATTCGCATGTATTACAGCAGTACTAAGAAATTGAATAGCGTTTATCATTTATCTATAAAGACAACTAGATCTTTCCGATAAAAGATCTTTCCGAATTTCAGTTTTCAACCGATTTTCGAGTCAGGAAAATCAATAAAAAATCATCAAATTCGAGTTTTATTTTATTTTATTTTTTTTTTGGGTGGGGGGGTCTTTTTTGCATAAGCCGGAATATTGTCTACCACGGAAAATTTTCTGAGTCCCGATCGATTCCGCCTTAGACAGAGTTTACTGTAGTATCATTTGAGCCGGCCGATAAAGCTCAAATTTATGAGAAATGTTGAAAATTTCCGAAGGAAAAAACGAGAGTTTAGGAATACTGATAGTTTCGGTTGAATTTCGGTCCAAAATGAAAATTCGTTTTTGGCGAAACTCAAATTTTGGACCGAGACTATTAGTATTCTAGTATCAGTATGTTATTTTTTTTTAGTTTTTTCCATAAGAAAATATCTTAACTAATATAAAGAAATACATTTCTGATTTTAGATCATATTTTGAATAAGCTGAAAGCTACGTAGGTAAGCCGTTTTTTTCTTTTTTCCAATCCGGGAATCTTCAGATCGCCATATTGAATGCTATCTTGAATTTTTTTTTTTTTTGATGAAATAGGATTCAATTTTTAAAAGATTAGTAATTATTTATGAAAACACAGAATGTCTTGTGTATTGTCTCAAAAACAAAGCCTAGAGATGACGCATTTTTTCAGTTAATTGCAAGTGAACGTGGCTTTAACTACAACACTAATGCAGTTGTTAATAACCAAGGAAGTATATAAATTTAATAATCACCTTCTCCAATTGTCACACCAGTTTCATTGACTGCCGACCAGTGTAAATAAAAAATGCTGCCTCGATACCCATCTCCACTGTATCTTACAGTGATTATGTTGCCAGTTGAAAAAACGGGCTCGGGTAACGTGAAGCCGCAGAACTCGCCTAGTTCAGGAGCCTGCTCATCGAAGCCATCAAAGATCTGCAAAAAGAGTTAGGCAAAATGTAAGTACAATCAACAATACGTACTTTTAAATATTTTATCAAGACTGCATTTTCTGCTCACAGATCAGTAAGTTCACAGGGCGACTGCTTACTGCTTGAACTTACTTTTAAAAGAGATTTTTTTGCAGAAAAAAAAATCTTCTACATTTTTCTATTTCAGTGTATTTACTATTTTTGCTCAATCCCTTCGCGACGAGCGTCGTTTAATTTTTTTTTTCTTTTTTTTTTTTTTTTTCTATCATCGGTTTTTCGAAATAGAAATTTTTGCGTAGTTTAATCGCAGAAATACTTCGGTACGTGACATCACGTATACGTAACGCACAAGGTGCTCAAAATCTTTGCTTATTCTAAC
Organism: Maratus speciosus; assembly: GCA_963932465.1. Classification (NCBI taxonomy): domain Eukaryota; kingdom Metazoa; phylum Arthropoda; class Arachnida; order Araneae; family Salticidae; genus Maratus; species Maratus speciosus. Next base: position 519,396,214 of record OZ010792.1, on the reverse strand, counting down.
CAGTTAATTTTAATCATAAACTTTTATTTAATAAGAGCATTTCTGCGATTCAATTAGGCAAAAATTTCTTTTTCGAAAAAGGGTAATGAAAGGATAAAAATTCCGCAAGGGACGCTCATAGCGAAAGGGCTAATTCTGTTTTCAAATACTCTGTTTTGATTTACTCGGCAATACAAATATTTGCGCCATATTTATTCTCTTTTATTCCTGAGTATTTACACATAGAATATGCATTATCTTTTTAGGTAGATTTCGTATGAAATACTACCTATTGGCGTCGTTCCTATGTTGGAATTTCTGAAAAATTTTTGCAGATCTACACCGATCATGACCCCTAGAGCCCAAAACCACACTCAGTAAAAAACTTTATCTATCTATCTATCTATCTATCTATGTATGTATGTATCTATATATATCACTTTCTTCTGGACACGATAACTTCCACAATTTTGCACCAATCTCTTCCAAACTGATACATAAAATCAAGGGGCATAAAATCTTGGCCAAGTTCGTTAATGGGTAAAATCGGACCAAGGGGATGGAAATAGGGAGGGGTTTTGTGATAACAGAAAAAAACCCATAACTTCTTAAATTTTGTACATATCGAATCAGTTTAAAGTTTTTATTACTTCTAAAAATAGGGCCAAAAATTTATGTATCACAGATATTTGATAAAGTTAAAAATGGGCTCAAGGGGCGCAAAAAATAGGGTTTTTGGGAGAAAACAAATTCGTAACTTCGTCAATTCTCAAGATACCAAATCCAATTAATTTTATTATGAATTTCCTAAACATTATCTACAACTTTTATATTCACAAGTTTTTGATAGGACCAATTCGTACCGCAAAAAAATTAAAAACGAAAACAAAAAGGGCGTTTGAAGAAGAACAAAATCCATAACTCCGCCAATTCAAAAGATATAAAATCCCCATGAATTTATCATATATCTTCTTAATATTATCTACAACATCTATATAGACAAGTTTTGGATAGGACCCATTCTTACAGCAAAAACAAATTAAAAATACATAGCGGTTGAAGAAAAAAATCATCGTAAGGGTGTATTCAAATCCAAACTGCTTATTTTCTGACTCATTTTACAATCCATTTTTACTCTCAAAGGCTTCCAGTTGGTACCTTTTCTTACTCAGAAACTATATAATGTACTGTAATGGTCAATGTTTTGATAGAGGCAGAATATATTTTAAAACATGCTGTCAAAGTGGGCCTTTTGAACCGAATTTCCCGAAGCGGATTGTGTTGAAAAAATCATCGTATTAAGGGAGTATTCAAATCCAAACTGCTCATTTTCTGACTCATTTTTAAATTCATTTTTGCTCTCAAACGCATCCAATTGGTAGATTCGCTTATTCAGAAACTATATAATGTACCGTAAGGATCGATTTTTTTGACAGAGGCAGAATATATTTCAAAAAATGATGTCAAAGTGGGCATTTTGAACGGAATTTCTCGAAGAGATTGTGTTAGAAACGAAAAATATTGTCTTACTGAGAAAATAATTGTTTATATATCAAGTTTTAATTAATTGAACGAAAATTAAAAACACAGGTCGCTTATAAATCTTTTCAAAAATCACGTCAACGAGTTTCATGTTTTTCCTATTAAAAATGAATCTTGGAGTTATGCCAGAAAATTTCGAGTTGTTGAGCATGGAAAAGTATTTTTTTTAATACCGCCCTAACAGGATTGTGATAAAACCAGTTATTATATAAAAATGGAATAAAAACTCGTCAAAAGCGGGCAGATAAAATTCTTAATGTGGGTTTATCTCTAATCATGATTTGGTTTTTGTTTGTGAAATTAGTATACTTAACTTCGAAATCTACCTCCGCCTGTAGGCCGGGGAGCAGGGATTATTTAGATATTCATTTTCAGCTATTCTTATTCAGATGCAAAAACAGTCCAACAGTATATTTTCTTTTTTTTTGAATGTAAAGGATTCTTTTTAGGTGCGTTCGTAAATATATAAATACAAAGCACCTGTAGTCGTCGTTTGGTCCGTCCGTCTGCCTGCCTATCTGTCTGCCTGTCTGCCTGCCTGTCTGTCCTCATATAACAGCGCAAAAACTACTTAACCGAATCGTTTGAAATTTTAAATATATAATTGTTGCCGAATTTTTTCGAGACATTTCAGATTTTATTAAAATCGGATGTACTGTTTAATTACAGGGACAGTCAAAAGTATTCCGTTACATGACGGTCAATGGGAAAAAAATAGTTTCAATTGCATTTTAATGATGTTACACCTTTCGAACACAATGAAATTGATATGCATTTATGAATGGTATTAAAATATGCATTCTTTAGAATATGCGCTGCAAAGAATAATTAATATTTATTTACAGGGCCACACAAAAGAATTCCGTTACATAATAGCTATTTCATATATAATGAAATTGATATACGATATTGCTGAAGTTTACTAAAGATTACTTCATATGTAATAGAAAGTGCATGGTATTTACAGGGGCAAACAAAAGATTTCGGATATCATACTGAATCTGAAATACTGTATATTAGCGATGATTGCTAGAAGTGCATTTTTAGTTGCGCTATGAGTTCTTAAGTTTAACTAAATTTTTTCCATATTACGTTGTGTGTATAATTGCTGTAAATCATATACAGGGCTACACAAAAGAATTCGTAAGGGTTACTGAGAATGAACGAAAATAGCTTAAGGGATCTCAGGACTCTTAAAGCTTCAAAATTTTCGAAATTTTAATTTTTTTTAGATATTAAACTCCTATCTTTCCTGAACTTTTAGATATAATTCTTTCCTTGAAATTCCTATTAGAACAGAAGTTATGGCTTTTAGAAGTATACCCGCTCAATAGCTGAAGCAGCGTTTCCGAAACTTTGAAGTCATTTTTCTCCAAATGACTTTTTTTGGCATAATGCGCACGATATCTCAAAAATGTCTGAATATTTTTTCTTAAAATTTTCAAAACACCTGTTTCATGTTAGTCTGTATAAACTGAACCTAAAATTTCCTTTTTATTGTTCAAAAAAATATATTTTTTTAGGTGATTATGCTGTTGAAAATTTCAAAGTTTTGTATTAGCTAAGTACAACTTCGTTTTAAATATATAAAAATGCTTTAAATACAAATTTATTTAGGTTCAGGGTAATTATTATAATCTGAAGTGTAAATAGGCAACAAAATTTTCGTTCTAGTTGCAAAATTTATTTTGTAATCTTGCTCGTAAACTGTTATACCAATTTTCTGCTCGACAAATGTCTGACATTTTGGAGCCCCTATAGATGCTAATTCTGCATCTTTCAATTTTTTAAATGCATGAAATGAAAGAACATACTTGTACCTTTCATCCTCAATAAAAATTGTGTTCTAAAATCATATACATTTTAAGATATTAAATGTTGAAAATGGTGTTTATTTTTCATTTTTTCCAATTTTAAGAGTCCTGAGACCCCTTAAAGGTGGTTTTTAAATGAGTTTTGCTTTTTTACGCTAGGCTACATTAAGTATACTAAAATATGTTTGCAGAATATAGATAAAATGATATACAGGGCCACGCAAAAAATTGGATGAATGGTCGTGTATGGATGGTAATCTTTGGAAGTGTGATTTCGTAGTTTTAAGCGTGTTTCAGACTTAATTAAATTTTAGCTAAATACTGGCGTGTATAATGTATATAAAGATAGTAGGTAAAATACAGGGCTATACAAAAGTATTCAAGTATGCTTCCGTCTATTAGTATAAATTGCTGAAATTTAAATTTTTCGAAAAAAAAAATCATGGCCATTTTTTTCTTCATTCTGACTAAAAAATCAGAGTTCTAACTTTTTACGACTGCTCTTTCATCTTCACCTAAAACTTCATTTAGAATGGCTGTTTCATAATAATGGAATCCATCAGAAGAAAATAACGCGGTTAAAGCGCAAACCCGGTTAAGCGCGACTCGGATAATCGGGAATCTACTGTAGAAGGAAGTAGAAATGCGAATGTATTCCACACACATAGGTTTAACGTTAGGGAGAGGATTTTGAGATCTGACTGACCAACACCTTTAAATAAGAGTAACCAGATAATTCAAACCTGTTCTTTCCCATTAAAAAAGGAGGAACACTTTTAAAAATAAGGATAAGTAATTTTTCTAAAGCAGGCATGCTACTTCGAAGTATTAGATTACTACTATACCACTATAATTGTTCTACGAGAGTAATTGGGTTTTAGCCGAAAATTGTGTAACCTAGAAAAACGAGACTACTAGAATGTTGATGGAAACTATATGACTTTAATTTATACACTTTAGATAAGTTAATCAACTTTGTTATTCAAGGATTAAGTGTACTTACTTTTACGTATCCAATACAATCTGCTGAAGTACCAGGATGTGCAATTTCAAGTTCTGTGAACTGTACACTGATAAACATTTTGTCTGGTGCGATAACTGTCCAATCATACATACCTTCGTGTATAAATTTTTGTGGGTAACCAGGTGATGCAATTACTCCTGAAGAACCCATGATGGTTGTACCGTGTTCTAAAAGAGGGAAAAAAGAAACTTTTTAATTAACCTCTCGAGGGACAAATTATTTATGGTGAATTTTCTTTTTTCAATTTATTCTGTTTATATTAACGAGTTAGAACCCGTCGAAATTCGACGAATAATAATAATGTTTAGAATGGAACTGTTAGATCGAATTTATAATAAACCTGAAAAATAATTACAATAAAAAATTCATCTTGCATTGGTTATATAACTCTTAAAACAAATAATGTTTTTAACCTAAAATTTCCAAAATATTATTTCCAAAAACTTCAACTGCTTAAATTATTGAAAAATTAAACTGTATTAGAATACGTAATCAAGATGAGTAATTATATTGAAGTTATTGATTGAGGCTCTTACGTTTGCTTCTACGGGATGAAAAATCAGTAAAAAGGATTTCGTTTTGTCACATCATAAAATTTTCCCCCATAAAATCTAAACTGTACGTTATTTTCACATTCTCAAAATTTACATACGCACCACTCAAATTCACAATTTAAAAGTATTTCAACGAGCAATACATTATTAATGAATGTCATCCTAAATGAATCAGCCTAATGTAAAAATATTGAAATATCTTCTTCAATCTTTTGATTTATGAAGAAGAATGCGTGCTTTTTTTAATGGCTGGCGTCATTTTCTGTTCAAGAATTAGAAAAAAGTTACTTTTATTTGTAATGTGAAATGGCATCAATAAGGATATAATCAATAAAAATAAATAAACCATGACTATTTTCCATTTACTTTTAATAGAAATGGAGTACTTCAGTTGCCACAATTACAAAATTGGTACTAAAATCTATAAAAAAATTAATATCTCAAAAATGAATTGAGATAGAACTTTCAAATAAATTGTATTTAAAAGTACATTTTCCCCCCTATACGACGGTGTAAAAATTGAAACTGTGCGATGTTTAGAAGTTTTAAAAATTTGCAGTTTCGAAGATTGCAAAACCGAAATTTCATTTCAAATTTCAAAGTGTTGCCATTCGCAGAATGACGTATGCGTTACGCACAGATATGTTTGTCCTTTATAATATAGATAGATAGAAATGGAGTACTTCAGTTGCCACAATTACAAAATTGGTACTAAAAACTATAAAAAAATTAATATTTCAAAAATGAATTGAGATAGAACTTTCAAATAAATTGCATTTAAAAGTACATTTTTCCCCTATACGACGGTGTAAAAATTGAAACTGTGCGATGTTTAGAGGTTTAAAAATTTGCAGTTTCGAAGATTGCAAAACCGAAATTTCATTTCAAATTTCAAAGTGTTGCCTTTCGCAGAATGACGTATGCGTTACGTTATGTTTGTCCTTTATAATATAGATAGATAGATAGATAGATAGATAGATAAGAAATTCAAAAAGCGAAAAAAAAAGGGGCGGGTAGGAGGAACAATAAAAATTCACAAAAAAAATAATAATAACGTACACATTTGTGGCCGCTGCGCGTTAATAGCAATTTATCGCTGAAGTGATTTCTTCTAAAATAAAAAACTAACAGAAAATTTCTTTGTTACATTTCTATATAACATATTAAAACTTAGTGTATTTAATATATCCGATATTATTACTTTCTTCTATCTTCAATAGAAGAAAGTATTGTAATCGAAATTTTTTTTCGACTTCCGGTTTTCGACGGATTTACACGTTTTAGGGCTCAGAGATCCCAAAAATCATGTTTATAAAAAATGTCCGTGTTTCCGTCTGTCTGTCGCCATTGTATCATCAAAAAGTGTATGAAGTTAATCATAGAATTAAAAAAAAATTTTTTTTTAAGTTCTTGGCTATGCCAAGCAGGTCCTTCCTTAATTTGGAAAAAAACCACCGATAGGGGGCGCTGTTATAGCGATTTTTGTGCCATTTTAAATATTGTACCATCGAAAAGTGTATGAAGTTATGCATAGAACTGAACCAAAATTTTTGTGTATGTTTTTGGTCATGGCAAGAAGGTCCTCTCTGAATTTGGAAAAATTCCGCCTAAAGGGAGCGCTGTAATAGCGATTTTTGTGCTATTTTCATTATTGTACCTTCGAAAAGTGTATGAAGGTATGCATAGAATTGAACCAAATTTTTTATATATGTTTTCGGCCATGGCAAGAAGGTCCTCCCTGAATGTGGAAGAATTCTGCAGGAAGAGGGCGCTGTAATAGCGATTTTTGCGTAATCTTCTTAATGTTTCGTAGTTCTATTGTACACCAGTGGCTCGTGAATCGACGGATCCTGATAAGCCGACTATTCGTGATTTTAATAAATATCAGGATCGAGATTAACTCGTGTTTACTCTGATTCATTGACTGAAGCAGAAATTTAAGATGAAAATCAAAGTTGATATTAAACTAATAAAAATGAAATATTGACAACTGTAACAACATTTTGAAATATTAAAATATATAAGACATAAGAAAGTTTTGAGACTGGCACATCCATCCAGTTTTTATAAATATTAGCTGTACCTGGCCATGCGTTGCTGTGACTCAGTCTGGTTAAATCGAAAAGAAAGGAAAGAGAAAGCACAGATTTCTATTATATTTAATTTCACAATGCTTGTGGGTATACAATTTTTTTTGTTCCATTGTTTGTGCAGATATAGATATTGTCTGGTTTGCCGGTTAAATAAAAATAAATGCAGTCTGCACACCGCAAGTTTGTAAAGTATATCCTAAAAAAATAAAAAGATTAAATTCCTATGTACAGTTTTTGCTCCTATAAGACTTTTTTAATGGAACGATTTTGATGAATTTTGACATTAAATATCGCTTAAAATAATTCTTTGATTTAATAACTGTCTGCTTCAGTGTGTTTATTAAATATTTCTCTATAATATTACGAATTTTCATATTTTTGTATGCAGACGCTTTCTTAATATTAGCGAAGAAAAACCTCCGGTCACAAAAAACTCATTTACGGCAACGGTGACAGCATTAGTTATCACCCCCCCCCCCTTTTAGAATAGAGAGATTGCAATTTTTTTTTCGATATCTAGCGGATATTATTAAGAGTTCCGTAGGTCGCAGGGCTTAATTTGCGCCAGAGCCCGTTGCTCAGCTCCGGTACTCCTCCGTTTTAGTAAATATTTAAATATTGGTCCGAATTCACCGGACCTCATAAATACAGGGCTCCGGGGTTCTGTGCAATAGCGATTCCGAAAAACCGAAGCCTAAATTACCCTTTCCTTTCCCTCCCATCTCCAAGTTTCAGCATTATTTTCTATCAAAACACTTATATGTGACGTAGTGTGTCACACGCGTAGGAAATGGCGCGTAAGATTTTCTGAAAAATTTTCTTGTAAATGTTTTTGCTAGTTGTTCATTTTATATATATATATATATGCATAGCTGCGAACAATCCCTTTTCTGTGTAACACTATTTGCGAATCATAAGGAATAGCTTATTTAATTTCAGAATTCTGCGATTAATTAACATTAAAATTGGGCAAAGAATTCTATTCGGAAGGAGGGATAAACTAAAAGGTGGACTAGTTGACAGTATGCAGGTAGGTATATTTAAAATTTTTATTTTGCTAAAAAAAAAGATGCTTTATTTTGCAAATAACGTATGAAATATAAATATGCGAATTGGAGTGATGACGCTAGGGGGGGGGGGGGGGGTGAGGTATGCTACGGCTTTAATACTGTAGAATATTAGGGCTCTGGTACTTTTTTTGTTAGAATAAGGCCTGTCTACACTTGAAGAACACTGTAACAATGACTGTTAGTTATGTATTCCGCGCACTAATCTGTGAAGAATTTAGTTCGAATGGACTTAAATATCGAGCAATTTTGTGGGATACATACCGAGTTCGAAATGTGCCATAAAACCTGGTGCTGTACCGATGTCATCTGATCTGAATTTCAGCCATAATTTTGAAGCGGAAGTTACATTGCTTGGAATCTCATCACCACAGTATTTTCCAATCAGGGGACCGGCAGCATCGTTTTCGTGAATTTCGAGGTAATCGGTGTTACAGTAACTACTGCTCTCCAAATGGAAGGATCTAAAAATTTTAAAATTGTATTATTTTTGTGAAAATAGATTATAGATAATCAGAAACTTCACTCCTAAAACACAACTACTGAAACACAACTACAAAGTATTCTCGAAATCCGTACTACACTCTTGGAGATTCAGTAAGTGGATAGTCAAATTTAGCCCTTTGACTGCTCGATGTTTTAATAAAAATAGCTACAAAAATTGTGTATTTTCTATATTACATATTTCAAATCTACATGTATTGAAAGTTAAAATTTGTAGCATATTTTTACAACAAAGATTTTTTTTTTTAATAAAGGGGAGACTGGGGAGGGTTGACCCATTTTTTACAAAATGATTTTTTACTTTTAGGTAGCTTTTATTACAAAAAGCTACCCATTGCAGCCGTTCGGAGGAAAACGATTCCGAAAAATTTTGGCATATTTTCACCGATCATGACCCCCAGACACCGAAACCACCCTCCGTTCAAATTTGATATATATATATATATATATATATATATATATATATCCATTATATATATATATATATATATATATATATATTTATATATATATATATATATATATATATATATATATGATCTTTGTCATACTGTAACTCTCGTATTTATGAACCGATTTGGATAAAATTTCGTGTGTACATAGTACATGACAATGTCTCGACCGAATTCGTTGGCCAGCTTCATACGCCATCTTGTTTCAAAATGGCGGCCATTTAAAATTTTCAAAAAAATTAAAATTTAAAATGAGGCACAAAAAAATTTAGACATTGAAAAAGATTTTTTTTCGTATGTGTTTGGGCTTGATACAAAGATTCTGGAGCATTTTTAGTTTCGTCTATATCTTAAAAAATGGCTGAGTTATAGCACTTTGAATTTCTAGCATGGCTGACATTTTGAAACGATCTGATTTTTTGTCACGCGATAATACAAGTATTTATGAACCGCTTTGGATGTGACAAAGAATGTGCATAGCACATAGCAATGTCTCGACCGAGTTCGTTGGCCAGCCTCATCCGCCATCTTGTTTCAAAATGGCGGCCATTTAAAATTTAAAAAAAAATTTAAAATTTAAAATGAGGCACAAAAAAATTAGACATTGAAAAATATTTTTTTCTTATGTGTTTGGGCTTGATACAAAGATTCTGGAACATTTTTAGTTTCGTCTATATCTTAAAAAATGGCTGAGTTATAGCACTTTGAATTTCTAGAATGGCTGGGATTTTGAAACGATCTGATTTTTGTCACGCGATAATACACGTATTTATGAACCGATTTGGATGTGACAAGGAATGTGCATAGTACATAGCAATGTCTCGACCGAGTTCGTTGGCCAGCCTCATCCACCATCTTGTTTAAAAATGGCGGCCATTTAAAAATTAAAAAAAATTAAAATTTAAAAGTGAGATACAAAATAATTAGAAATTGAAAAAGATTTTTTTCTTATGTGTTTGAGCTTGATACAAAGATTCCGGAGCATTTTTTGTTTCGTCTATGTCTTAAAAAATGGCTGAGTTATAGCACTTTGAATTTCTAGCATGGCTGACATTTGGAAACGATCTGATTTTTGTCACGCGATAACACGCGTATTTATGAACCGATTAGGATGTGACAAGGCATGTGCATAGTACATAGCAATCTCTCGGCCGAGTTCGTTTGCTAACTTCATCGGCCGTCTTGTTTTAAAATGGCGGCCATTAAAAAATTTAAAAAAAATTAATTTAAAATGAAGTACAAAAAAAAAATTACAAATTGAAAAAGATTTTTTTTCTTATGTGTTTCAGCTTGTTACAAAGATTCCGGATTATTTTTTGTTTTGCCTTTATCTAAAAAAAAGCCGAGATATAGCAGTTTGAATTTCTAATGTATGTGACATTTTTAAAAATCTGATTTTTTGCCTGCAACAGCACTCGCATATATCAACCGATTTAGATATGATTGGGCATGTGCACAGGAATTACTAAGGTCTCGACCAAGTTCATTGGTGAGCTTTGTTGCACCCATTATGTTGTTTTAAAATGGCGGGCTATCACCGATAATTCTGGTTAATATAATTATTAATATAATTCGGGATATCACCGAATTTGGCGACAAATATAAATCACTTTAATAAAACCAGCTTTGATAGCACTGACTAATTTCGCGAAATTCTCATTCATATTCAATACTGACAAAAATTAGTATTTAACCTTCTATAATCGGGTTCCACTAATTTGAGCTCCGTGTGTTGTAAGCTGGCTTTAAAAAAATAAGGAATATGAAAGCTACCTCTTCCTCCCGGCACTGGCCGGAAGGACTTTTTAAACATTGAACCTAGAATAAAGTTTAACATATTATTTTATTCGTTATACAATTAGTTATCAAAATAAAATTGCGACATAAGTGTAATATATAAGATACTTGAAAAATGATTGATTTTAATCATGAGAAAATACCGGGTCAAGGCTCCCCATATATGTAAGGCTTGACCCACTTTATTTTATATTGAAATATTTGTTAAGGGAGATAAAATCAGTTTGAAGAAAGGTAAAATAACTTTATGCTAGATGGTTTAATTATTATAAAAATTATTTGAGAAAATGTGATGTGAAAACAAACCTGCTTAGACAGAATTCAAGACACAGGAGAAAAATTCAATTTTAAACACCCACTTCTTTGTGACACTCTGTCTGGAAACACTAGTTGCTACATAGTTTGGCTTCATCTCATTGTGTTCATCTTGTTGAAATTTGTCTACGTACTTTCCTAAAAGCGTTTTGATCAATGTTATGTTATTTTGCAGAGGCATGAACACTTAACATTTGTTAAGGCTGTTGCTTTCATCCTTTCTAGTCTTTTCCATTCTTTCTAACCTACTATGGGTATCATTTAAATGAAATAAAAGTTCCTATCAACTTTCTCATTTATGTGTCATTAAATTTTTTTCTTACTTCTATAGCAATTTTCACATATTTCCTTTAATCAATTCTTTACATTTTCCCTTATATCCCTCCATTCTATTGTAGCTTTACAGAATAAATTTACATTATTTTAGATATAACCATTAACCCTTGATTATGTAGAGTGTATGATAAAAAAAATTCCAAAAACACTTAATTAAGAGAGCCATCCGTCTCATTGATTGGGTCAAGTCTCCCCACATGAGCCACTTTTTAAAGTATAGCACATGGTTATGTTTAGCCTAATTTACTGTACAATCTTTATGCCTGGAATGAAAGCTCAATATTTCTGCATCACAAAAAACGTATTTAATTTTCTATGATATATTTTATCTGAGAAATTTTTACAAAATGTTTCTAAAAATTACACTTTTTAAGCTAAAAACTCTTCATATTTGATTTTTACATACCTCTTTCAATTATCTGCATGAAATAATGACTACTGCTTGAACATTTCAGTAGCTTTAGTTGCTACCTATTGGCAAAACTCTGAAATTCTTTTAAATATGAAAACTGATGAATGGATCAAGTCTCCCCTATGGTCAAACCTCCCCAGTCCCCTCCCCTATAAGTCAGATTATAAGAACGACTTTTCAAGAAAATGAAATTTAGATGTAATCATACTAAATAAATAATTGAAGAGCTAGATGATAAAGGTAGAATGCAGGGCCGAAACTATCCCTTTTTTCATACGGCGCTTAGGGGCTATGCATATATAACGTTATCAACTTTTTGGAAATTTTGGACCCCCTCCCCCCAGTACGATATCATACGTTATCATTCCTTGACACCCCCCCCATCGGTAATGATATCGTTATCAATATAATTTTTGGATTTTTTTTTTTGCTTGGAAAGATATAGTTGCTTTTTTTTTCACATACTTTATTGGCCCAAACGAAGAGAAGTCAATAAAATGTCGCTTTATACTATATGAAATAACTATTTATCAAATAACACTTAAACGAAATAGTTACTATTTAAAAGTATTCAATAATATCTTTTTGTTACACAATGCATTCAACGTAATAATGTGTTCTTGCAACTTTCCCGCAGGAGATGGTGCAAACAGGAATTTTTATCAACAAAACAGGCGGACAACATTCTTTCTATTTTATTTAGTAGTAAACACAAGTACCATTTCAAACATACTTCGCATATAGTTTGTCGAACAGCGGATTATATATACATACAGATGAATAGGAATTCCATAGGTTGGGGTTTTCCATATTTTTGAATTAAATAATTTTATAATCATTTAATGATTTTGGTAATAATTTTGTATTTTCATAAAAGTAGATAATAGACTAAAAACAGATAATTGTAACATGTGTTTATGACAATTGTAAAAGATAATCGTAATGGACATATTATTTTGATGTAAAGACCAAGTTGCAAATAAAAAGAGAACATTTTGGTTGGATCAGAAATGATAACGATATCAAAAGTCAAACACCCCCTCCCCCTACAGATATCTTACGATATCATGTGCCAGACCCCCTCTCCCCCCTAAAATGATAACGTTATATATGCATAGCCCCAAACATGCATTTTGCATGTATGGGTCGTGCAGATTGCAAACTTCGAAATTTCACGATACAGGTGAAGATAAAGACATAACATAAGATGACATAAGATAAAAATGACATCATTAGAAAATTATCGCAACCAATAAAAAAAAGTTCTGTTCGATATTAAAATATGGTTACATTCTCCGCAGATTTTTTGGACTTATTGAACTTTCACTGAGTTAAATAAAAAAGAGAATGAGATACGTAAGTACTTACGTACCCGTTTGTTCATAGATTTATCTTGTTTCTTTTTTCCTAAAATACTCACCTATGTAACTTTTATACTTAGTATCTATACTAAAGTACATACAGGGTGTCCAGCGAATAAGACCCTGATTTCAAAATTAAATATCTCAAAAACAAAAATCAATAGAATTATGCGGTAAATGGTTTGTTTATTAGCAAAGCTGTAAAAATGTTATAAAGAAGTTGCAAAAATTAGTTGCAAAAACTGCTAACAGATGGCGCTGTAATCGCAATGCCTATAAATTGGGTTTTGAAGTCCAGAGCACTAGCGTCTCATTCCTAGATGGCTTCCTATGGAAGAACGAAAATTGGGAAAGACCACTTTTTCGTTGAGGCGATGTGCAGAAGTGAAGACATCTGGTCACAGAATTTTTGCATCAGCTTCAATTTTAGAGAATTTTAATTAATAGAATTTTCAATAAAAAGTTTAGCAATCATTATATAAGAACTTATTAGAATAATTTATTTGAGTAATGTGCAGAAGTGCAGCCATGTGTTGACAAAATTGAGATTTGTTTCAAATTTTGTTATAAGCTACTTCGGTCCGGATACCAGTATCTCTGTCGTATTTCTTTTCTCTTCTAATTGGTAGATCGTGGAATCGAATCCAAGTAGAGGAGGATTTGAAAAAAATGGAAATCTTTACTTTTTAATATTTATTTAAACTGTGAAAAAAGTTTGAATAAAAAAATTCAAAGTTTCTGGTTTTAAAATTTAATTAAGCTAAAGAAACCCCTTTTTAAAAAAATTATTGAGCATTTATAATAATGATTCATAAATCTTTTTTTTTTAATTCTAGAGAATAGTTTGAATGAAAAAATACAAAGTTTCTATTTTTAAAAACTTAATTAAGCTAAAAAAATAATTTTAATTTTAAAAACTCGTTTTCATTTTTTTTTTTATCATTGAGCACAGAAATATGGTGCAGCTTCTAGCGATAGGATCCGAAGTGTTGGAAAGGAATGCAGCATCAAAATACTTTTGCTTTGACGTTGATGATATGACTTATCATCAATTCCTTTTAAAAAAGAAATAATTTAATGCATAATTTCTGTCTCTAAAACTTTGTTTAGAAAGACAAGAAATATATGTGTTGTGCTAAAACCAAAGTATTATGCCGTGATTTAAAAATAAATGAAAAGTGCAAAATTACTTTTTTATTTATAATAATTCAGGTATAAACAATAATACCAAAATATTATGCCGTGATTTAAAAATAAATAAAAAACACAAAATTATTTTTCTAAATTTATGCATTTTGATTTAGATAATTATATGGCATTAAAAATTGAATTTAATAAAATATTTTAATAAGTTCTTATATAATGACTTCTAAACTTTTTATTGAAAATTCTATTAATTGAAATTTTCTAAAATTAAAGCTGATGCAATAATTCTGTGACCAGATGTCTGCACTTCTGCACATCACCCCAATGAAAAAGTGGACTTTGCCAATATTCGTTCATCCGTAGGGAGCCATCTAGGAATGAGACACTAGTGTTCTGGACTTCGAAGCAAAGTTTACAAGCATTGCGATTACAGCGCCATCTGTTAACGGTTTTTGCAACTAAATTTTGAAACTTCTGTATAACATTTTTACAGCTTAGCTAATAAACAAACTGTTTACCACATAATTGTATTGATCTTTGTTTTTGAGATATTTAATTTTGAAATCAGGGTCTTATTCGGTGGACACCCTGTAAGTACTTACTTAATTCTTATGGAGTTTTTTTTTTTTTTTTTTTTTTTTTGTAGAAATAAATCTAATAATTTCACATTTGGTGATTTTTTTAGACAACTTGACAACAAAGGTTTTCCGTATGACGCTCTTTAGTTGATATATAATTTACATGATCTGCCTGGTTTAAATTTTTTTGAATTATTTGCACTTTTTCAAATAGGATCTGATATTATCTGTCATATTAACCTTCAACTGATGTTACCGGTCTCACAAACCGCTGCTTTTTATAAATTTTTATAGTTTAACTTGTAACTTTCAGATTAACTACAAACACTACCGAAATTTTCTTTCATTTGGAACTTTAGTGCTATCAGCAGATACTTTTGAATAAGCGATTTTAATTATAACAGTCCTGTACAAAAGGTCAAGTATAAAAACACCATCCTATGAGTTAATCGCGTCTTTTAATCATCTTTCGATGGAGCGGTCTCACAGACGCCTCACAGTCGTTGTGTGACAATTTCTATCACATTTAGGGATGCACCGAATAGTGATTTTTGCCGAATACCGAATACCGAATATTTGGCTAGCCGAATAGTAACTGCTAGGCTGAATAGTAACTATTCGGCTGAATACCGAATATTCGGCTTGTCGAATACTTTTATATTTCAAAGTTTAAAGGCATTATAAAATTTTAAATTTTAAAACAATTTTACTTAATATTTAAAACAGAAACTTTTATTCTAATAAACAAGAGCTTTTTTCAAGTAAACCTTATGCTGAAAAAAATCTGCTTTGAGTTATTTAAGAAGAGGATAGTTATAAAAAAATTTTAATTAATAAAATTTTAAATTTTACGGCTTCTTCTGAGAATTAAAACAAATGAATAAAGTTTTCCTAAATTATAAAACAAACATTTTGAAATCAAAGAGAAATTGTGAAAAAATTGGAAGAAAAATTGTACAAGATTATATATTATTTGTTTGTCAGGAAGAGACTAAAGTAAAACTAAATAAATAATACAATCTATTCAAATTTTATATGATAGCAACTTAGCAAGAATAACTGTTCTACTCCCTTTGATTACGCAAGGAAGTTTTTAAATGCATCCTAGATCGGTGTCTGGAGTGGGCAATCATTTTCAGAGATTGTAAACGTTGTTCTTAAAATCTTAGCAAGAAACCGATACAATGTTCAGGAATTTGCATTTGTACATAATTAATTCCTATGAAAATCCTCGTGATTTGGTTAATTTTCTTAAATAATACTTAACAAACAACAAATAAATAATGTAAAAACATTATCTTTTATTTAAATATGATCGCGTTTCTATTTATCCTGAATATCTTTATAAGTTGACAAGGCTTATAAAAATATGTTTTAAAAGTTTTTTTTTAAGTATTCGGCCAAGCCGAATATTCGGCATACCGAATAGTTTGATATTCAGCCAAACCGAATATTCGGTAACATAGCCTAATAGGCCGAATACCGAATAGATACCGAATATTCGGTACATCCCTAATCACATCATTTAAAGGTTAAGAAAAACAAGCGCGTGTGGAACACAGGCCTACCTGGTCCAGTTGCCTCATAAAAATGGGATAACTGGACCCATGAAGAAAGAAAGATTAAATATATATTTTTTTAATTTTTAGACATTAAAATGTAATTTTGAACATTTCTGTCTGATAGTAAAGGAACACATTTACAAAGGTTTAGACTTTAATTCAAACTAGTTGTTTAACCCGTTCTACGCACGGGAGTTCATGAATTTAATTCTAAAACCAAAATTAAAAATAACTATTCGATTTAGAAAAATATTTTTATAGTACTGTGCATTTTTGTTTAAGAAATTTAATTTATTTTGTTGCTATGGTAGCAGACGATAAAACGATATCTTTGGAATAAGAGAATAATTAGAATAAAAAGTTTTGTTGATGTTTGTGATAAAACGTTTTCCATTATTTTTTTAAAAAGGTAATAACTAAGCGCAATTAAATAATCTCTAATTATTTGCATGTGAAGTAAAAGAATTACCGTAATAACCGCTACAGCTTCTTAGTATTGTAGCGTGACGTACATATGTATATCTCTAATTATTTGCATCTCAGGTAAAAGAATTATCGTAATACCCGTTACAGTTTCTTAGAATTGCAGCGTGGCGTATGTAATACGTATATCTTACATTGCGGTAAACATTTAGAACTGGTTAGAACTCGCGCGATTACTGGTTGAACATAAAAAAGGCAAAAATTCATGAAAAACGTAACATTTTCGAATTTTTACCCCAATCGTTCATGGGCCCCCTAGCAGCAACCCGCATACCAAATTTCGTAGCCCTGCGCCCTGTGGTTTCCGAGTTTTTGAGGTTACATACACGTACGGATTTTAATAGGGTATAGATGAACATTAGCTTTTGGAAGCTGAATCGCCAGAATCTCCAGAGTTACATTGTAAAATCATGGACCAGTTGCCTCTCGAAACCTTAAATGCATGCTTGCACACAACGGTCTCTAAAAATTTCGAAATGTAAAATGGTGCAGGAACAAAAAACTTTAATTCAAACTAAAACTGCGAATTTTATGATACTGATGTGGCTAAAAACTTGAAATTTTGCATAGTGATTACTTTTAGGATGTAAATGTAAAATAGTGCAGGAACAAAAAACGTTCTAAAACTGCGATTTTTATGATACTGATATGATTAAAAACTTGAAATTTTGCACGGTGATTACTTTTAGGATGTAAATGTAAAATAGTGCAGGAACAAAAAACGTTCTAAAATTACGATTTTTATGATACTGATATGATTAAAAACTTGAAATTTTGCACGGTGATTACTTTTAGGATGTAAATGTAAAATGGTGCAGGAACAAAAAAACGTTTTAAAACTGCGATTTTTATGATACTGATGTGGCTAAAAACTTGAAATTTTGCATGGTGATTACTTTTAGGATGTAAATGTAAAATGGTGCAGGAACAAAAAAAGTTCTAAAACTGCGATTTTTATGATACTGATGTGGCAAAAAACTTGAAATTTGGCATGGTGATTACTTTTAAGATGTAAATGCTCTCAGAATGGTTTCTATAAAATTCGAAATTTAAAAATGTGAAATGAGCGGAAAACATTCTAAATACCTTCTATTTCACGATTTATTTGGAACTGTCTGGGCTGGAAACTTGAAATGTATAATAAAACTGGATTATCCCCCCCCCCCCCCTTAAACAATCGGGAGACGTCATTCAATTTAACCGTTTCCAGGATTATCCCGAGTTATCTCTGGTTCGTATATATGACAATTAATTATTATCCCGAGAAAACTCAGGCGTGGCATAATTTGTCACTACGATTTGTTTTATCACGTTTTTACTTGGCATGAAGCTTAAAAAGAAAGAAAATATTCTTATGTATAATATAATAAATTATATATAATAAAATTATATATAATATTTGATTGGCAGTTTTCCAAGTTTTGTGATAGGAAATGCAAATGATGAAATGCAATGATGTGATTGCAAAAAATGTGATGATTTTTTGCAGGATTTTTTTTTTCAAAAATATTGGTAATAGACCGGGAGTCGGAAGCACAGATAATCACCTTATCGAGTTATCATTTGCACATCCGATTTTAGCAGGGCTGAGGAGTCGGAGTCATCATTTTTGATCAAAAGAGTCGGAGTCGGAGTCGTTAAAAAACAAACCGACTCCGACTCCAGATTTTTTTGTTAGACATTTTAAAGTAAAATTAAACTAATTATATGTAATTTTAAATCTATAAAACGAGTAATTAAATTAAAAAAATCAAAAAGCCCGACTGAATAAAAGCCAACTAATTAATTATTTCTCATCAATATAAAACTATTTTTTATATTACTTACTTTTTTTTTTATTTACTTGTATTGATGACTTTTAAGTTGTGTTTAGTTATTAGTTCCTATCTACAAACACTCTGTTGATGAGGCCTATAGATGTCTGTTATGAAGGTTAGAGTTACAGTAAAGGTAGCGATCCAAAGTATACAGCTTCCAGGTAGTGTAATATTTACACGGAGCTTCTGACTACAAAATGGTCAGTAAAACATCGTCTTCATTTTGAAAGACCTATCCAATGATAGGCCACTCGATAGGGTGAGTAAAATTTTTTTCGTCTCTACCGCCATTTTTTATTTTACGGCCGCCATTTTGAATTTATAAAAACAAAACCTAGCCTAAAACCATCGGAAGATTAAGACGAATCGATAGAGACCTCATTCATAAAAATCCATAGAGCGGTTGGGATGTTTCGATGGCATAAAGAAATCCACATACACAGATACGCGTGAAACACATAACCCTTCTTTTCAGTCGGGTAATGAGTTATTATTGTTATTTATGGAGTATGTAAGGCTACTCAATTTAAAGATGACTGATTTACTACGGTGTACAAAGTAGATACAAGGGTATGTATAGAGTAAGTATAAGGTACCCGTGTACCGTGTAAGTACTTGTGTACAGAGTAGATGAAAACTTAATTCATAACTGTAGTAGATATTTTACATTTAGTATATAAATACTTCCCCTCGTATTTTTGTGGTTTGGCGATAGAACCCGAGGTACAAAAGTCTGCAAGGATCGAAGGACCGGAAAATGAAGGCAACTTCTCAAACAGACCGTGTAAGAAGAATTAAGACAATTTATATCAAGACCGGATCAGACTGATTAAAAAAATTGAGCTGGCTGACAAGCCCAGTGTAATAAATTTGAAAGAATACGCCGATAAAATAGGAACAATTTACAATGGGCATGATTGGGGTGAGAATAAATGCCGAACTTTTTAGGGGACGGGGTCATATCTTGGTGGAAAACATCTCAAAACCTACTCGTTGGTTTACCATTGTGTTTTCTGCTCGCAGTCCTCCATGTTTTCATACCTTTCGGTGCAGGAAAACACAATGGTAAACCTACGAGTTAGCCGCTAAAATCGGGTTTTCCACCAAGATATGTCTTGGCAGACCGATTGCGTTTTAATTTGCGAATCAAGATTTAAGTAATCCTAGAATTTCTTCCGTGAACTCGATGAGGTGATTGTCTGTGCTGCCAGCTCCCGGTCCATAAGGGAAGCAGTTAAAGGCAGCACAACGAGTTGCGAAGCAGCTAATGTTTTATGAACAATAACCTTCCCCTAAATCTTCTAACTTGTCTATTTCCATGGTGAAAATTAAATCATTAAAAAATATACATCCTTGATATTTATATTTAAAAAATTAAGAGATTGATTCAGAGTCTACTTAGTTTGACTTCTGTGTAAAAAACTTACCAACGTCAATGACAGACAAGGAAGCGGGACTTTTTACCCGACTGAAAAGAAGGGTTGTGTGTTTCACGCGTATCTGTGTATGTGGATTTCTTTATACCCTCGAATTTCTTCCGTGAACTCGATGAGGTGATTGTCTGTGCTGCCAGCTCCCGGTCCATAAGGGAAGCAGTTAAAGGCAGCACAACGAGTTGCGAAGCAGCTAATGTTTTATGAACAATAACCTTCCCCTAAATCTTCTAACTTGTCTATTTCCATGGTGAAAATTAAATCATTAAAAAATATACATCCTTGATATTTATATTTAAAAAATTAAGAGATTGATTCAGAGTCTACTTAGTTTGACTTCTGTGTAAAAAACTTACCAACGTCAATGACAGACAAGGAAGCGGGACTTTTTACCCGACTGAAAAGAAGGGTTGTGTGTTTCACGCGTATCTGTGTATGTGGATTTCTTTATACCCTCGAAACATCCCAACGGCTGGATGGATTTTAATGAATGAGGTCTCTATCAATTCATCTTAACAGCCCGATGGTATAGGCTAGGTTTTGTTTTTATAAATTCAAAAGGGCGGCCGTAAAATACAAAATGGCGGTAGAGACGAATTTTTTTTTTACGCACCCTATTGAACGGCATAATCATTGGATAGGTCTTTCAAACTGAAGACGATGTGTCATTGACTATTTTGCAGTCAGAAGCTCCGTTAAAATATTATACAACATGGAAGTTGTGTAGGTAGGATCTCTAGCTTTACTACAACTCTAACCATCATAGACATCTATTAGACCTCTTCAAAACAGTGTTTATAGATAGGAACTAACAATTAAACACAACTTAAAAGTCATCAATACAAGTAAATAATAAAAAAATAGGTAAGTAATATAAACAAGTAATATAAAAAGTATTTTAAGTCAATTCCTACTTAGGTCAGTAACAGAATTTTTTCCCCTCCCATTCTTCTTTTCTCATGAGTGGTGCTTAAAATGCCCTGATCAAGTAGAGGTCTCTCTAGGTCTTAAAATACCTTGATCAAGAAGAGGGCTCTCTCGATTATTGAAAATTAATTTTAATTTAATTAATGAATTAATATTTAAAAAAAAAACTGAATTAACATCAAGTGTCATCCACTACAAGTTTAAAAATATTTATTTGAGCTTGATTAGATGAGTAATAAGTATTTTATAAACGATTGAAAATTTGAACAAGATATATATATAACGAGTGTGAGCTAATAGTAGGAATTGAAAAAAAAAAATAGTTTCACATTGATGAGAAATAATTAATTAGTTCGCTTTTTACGCAGTCGGGTTTTTTGATTATTTAAATTTAATTGTTTATTTAATCTACATAATCTTCCTTCTTCTACATCGAATTTCTATTAATAAACCGGATTAGCATCAAATATACGAAATTGGTGGTTTCAATAACGCATAGTATAATTTTTATATTTTTCATTAATAGTAGTATTTTTTTTATGGCAAAACACGATCAGTTTATGACAGAATCGAGTAATAAAACCATTTATGCATTATATACAATTTATTTGGGAAAATCAACGGTAATTATATTTTTAATAAGATTGTTGGTCTTATGGCACTACGATTTTGCATGAGTGTTTGGGCGAACTTACTGGAAAGTGATGTGCAGTTTGCTACCAGGTGATGCCTGTATCGTCCAAACACATTCCATTTCCATGTCGTAGTTCATGGGAAAACCAGGTGTAGCAAATGATCCTGAAGCACCTGTGAAAGTGCCTCCACAATCTAGAAAAAGAGATGCACTTTTATTATACACTACATCCCCATCAATCACCGGACACTTTCAATTTTAGACATTTTGTCGAATAGTTAAAAATACACTTGTAGGATTCTTCTGGAGCTTCAGAATTATAAAGGATATGTTTGGTCTGAAATTTATCAACGTCGAATTGATAAAGAGGAGAATTAGGGGGCCAACAAAAAATCGAAGAAAAATAATAATATTTCGGATCACCCTGTAAATTAACATGTACGGAATGATCTATCGCTGCCGAATACAAATATTTGGATACTGTACAACATGTTTACTGATTTTTGTAAGAATAGCACGTATATTTGTAAGAATAGCTACATATATTCATGGAGATATAGTGATTTTTTTAAACAAAAAATTCTAGTATATTTTTAGCTTATATCATGCAGTGTTTTCAACCAAATTTAACGCCATTTTCAGAAAAATTGGCAAAATGTAGTAGAAATAATATAACGCAAATGAAATATAAATATAGTAACTATTTCATGAAATATGAGCAGTTGTTTGCAATAATTTTTATCTGCGCATGCACGAACGATAAGAATGAAAAAAAAAATTCCATAACTAGCGGGCTCCGCCCCCTACGAACTACCCTCGGCAACCCCCCGTTCAGACACCACAGACTCTAAAAGCACGCTAATTTGATAGACTTTAAGAAGATTTCGGAAGATTGAATTATAATTTAAGAAAGCAGCGGCGATCTCCCCGTAAACGGGTTTCCATTCATTTTCCTTTGATTGCGGAATTTTAAGGCCAAATCTACCGCTGTGAGATACAATAGCTGTTTTCGTCTTTGATTAAAAAGAAATTAGTTGAAAATAAGCTAATGTAAAATGAATTATGGAATCAGAGTCTTTATCTCCCGGTAATTTTTAATAACGCTATAAGAAAGTTCTTTTAAATAAGACATTTTAAATGTATCGTTTTTAAATCTGACGTAATTTTCACTAAATTCACTAAAGTTTTCTTTCTCTTTTTAGTATTCACGTGAAAATTTTTAATATGACATAATATCTTCCATTTACTACATTTAACGCATAATAATTTATTCATTATTTTTAAATTTTCTTTCTCTTTTAAAATTCACGTGTAAATATAGTTTTTATGAAGTAATTTTCAATATCTTCTTGCTTTTAACACGTAACCATTTTATTCTAATTTGAAAGTTTTTTTTTTCTGTTTATTATAGGAACGCGTAAATAAATTTTTAATTTGAAAAAAAAATATTATTCTTTGCACTGTTTTTAAAATTGGCAACAATTTAAAATAATAACTTTTTCTAAAATATGTAAAAAATATCTCTCGAAATGCTGAAAATTTGAATTTAAAATGGAAATAAATCCTCAAAAAAGAGTCAAATTAAAAAAATTAATGTAGTCTGCACACCGAGAACATCTAACGTAAAAAAATTCTAAAAATGATTAAATTCATATGTATAGTTTTTGCTCCTATAAAACATTTTTAATGGAACGATTTTGACAAACTTTAACATTAAATATCTCTTAAAATAATTATTCGATTTAAAAACTGTCTCCATCAGCATGTTTATGAATCATTTTTCTATAATACCAACGATTTTCATATGTTCGTATGCAGCAGTTTTTCTTAATATTAACGAAGAAAGACCCTCCTCCTTTCAGACGTTCATGCATACCAGTGTTGAATTCAGGGGGTGGCTTGGGGGGGGACATTCCCCTCCCCCGGAAAATTTGAGATTTTGTGTTTTCAATGGTCAAAAAGCGCAATCCCCCCCCCCTCCCCCACCCCGGAATCACAGAAGTCCCTCCCGGAGAAAAGCATCTGAATTCAACACTGATGCTTACAAATGTGAAAAAATTGTGATAGAGAGCTTTTGAAGTATACCGTAATGGCAGATGAAAAACAAGAAATTGAAAGTATAAAAAATTATAAGCATTTTTATGAATTTACTTTTCTTGTCGATATTGAACTTACGTTGGGACAAGAGACCATAGGTAGCTCTAAATAGTCCTCCACGCTGCAGAAAAACGTGTAGCGTACTTCCTCGTGAAACGATGGGAGGCGGCAATTGCTGTCCACAGTATTTCCCTATCATAGGCGAATCTTCATTGTCACCGTCAAATATTTGAAGAGAATACGCAGAACAGTTATTATATGAGTAAATATGCAGGTGGGTTATGGTGAGGCTCACTTTTTCTCCTAAATACAGAATAATTTCATATTAAAATGCAATATGTTTAAAATACGTACAAAAATAAAACAAGTAAACATTCCTACTAACTCTGCAACAGATTATTGCAGAAGAAAGTTCCTGGTACCAAAGGATTGGAAATAAAAGTCTACTTTTAAATGATGTATATAACATTTGCTTAACCCTTTAGTGCGCAGCTTTGCATATATGCAAACAACAGTGTTTTGAATTTAATGGAATTTTTTATTCGTTATTCGAATTATATACCTAATTCGCACCAGAAAATTAAAATAGCAATATCTGCTTTAATTAATAAAAATTCTTGGCGGCCCGGCCTACAGGCGGAGGTAGATTTCGAAGTTAAGTATACTAATTTCACAAACAAAAACCGAATCATGATAGAGATAAACCCACTTTAACAATTTTATCTGGACGAGTTTTTATTTCATTTTGACGAGTTTTTATTTCATTTTTATATAATAACTGGTTTTATCAGAATCATGTTAGGGTGGTATTAAAAAAAATACTTTTCCATGCTCAACAACTCGAAATTTTCTAGCATAACTCCAGATTAATTTTTAATAGGAAAAACATGAAACTTGTTGACGTGATTTTTGAAGAGATTTATAAGAGACCTGTGTTTTTAATTTTCGTTCAATTAATTAAAACTTGATATATAAACAATTCTTTTCTCAGTAAGACAATATTTTTCGTTTCTAACACAATCGCTTCGGAAAATTCCGTTCAACATGCCCACTTTGACATCATTTTTTGAAATATATTCTGCCTCTGTCAAAAAATCGATCATTACGGTACATTATATAGTTTCTGAATAAGCGAATCTACCAATTGGATGCGTTTGAGAGCAAAAATGAATTTAAAAATGAGTAAGAAAATAAGCAGTTTGGATTTGAATACTCCCTTAATACGATGAATTTTCCAACACAATCCGCTTCGGGAAATTCGGTTCAAAAGGCCCACTTTGCCAGCATGTTTTAAAATATATTCTGCCTCTATCAAAAAATTGACCATTACGGTACATTATATAGTTTCTGAGTAAGAAAATGTACCAATTGGAAGCCTTTTAGAGTAAAAATGAATTGTAAAATGAGTCAGAAAATAAGCAGTTTGGATTTGAATACACCCTTACTAAGATGATTTTTTTCTTCAACCGCTATGTATTTTTAATTTGTTTTTGCTGTAAGAATTGGTACCATCCAAAACTTGTCTATATAGATGTTGTAGACAATATTAAAAAGATATATGATAAATTCATGGGGATTTTATATCTTTTGAATTGACGGAGTTATGGATTTTTTTCTTCTTCAAACGCCCTTTTTGTTTTCGTTTTTAATTTTTTTTTGCGGTACGAATTGGTCCTATCAAAAACTTGTGAATATAAAAGTTCTAGATAATGTTAAGGAGATTCATGATAAAATTAATTGGATTTGATATCTTGAGAATTGACGAAGTTATGATTTTTTTCCCCAAAAAACCCTATTTTTTGCAACCCTTGAGCCCATTTTTAACTTTATGAAAAATCTGTGATACATAAATTTTTGGCCCTATTTTTAGAAGTAATAAAAACTTTAAACTGATTCGATATGTACAAAAATTAAGAAGTTATGGGGGTTTTTCGGTTTTCACAAAACCCCTCCCTATTTCCATCCCCTTGGTCCGATTTTGCCCATTAACGAACTTGACCGAGATTTTATGCCCCTTGATTTTATGTATCAGTTTGGAAGAGATTGGTGCAGAATTGTGGAAGTTATCGTGTCCAGAAGGAAGTGATATATATAGATAGATACATACATACATATATATATATATATATATATATATATATATATAAAGTTTTTCACTGAGGGTGGTTTTGGGCTCTAGGGGTCATGATCGGTGTAGATCTGCAAAAATTTTTCAGAAATTCCAACATAGGAACGACACCAATAGGTAGTATTTCATATGAAATCTACCTAACAGACATTCCGTATTTAAATAAAGCGAAATTAACCACTGATATTTTCTGGGGTTATGTCAGATTCTCTGAACTACTTAATTTCTAGAACGTATTCTATCATGGGAATTAAAGGGTTAAAGGTTAAGTGCTATAATATAAATAATTATATAAAATAACGTATTTGGAGACATACTTCTTAAAATATTTACTAATTTGCAATACTTTAGAGTAAAACAGCTACAGGACAGTAGTTTTTACTTATATTGCAGATATGCAACAGAAGATAAGATTGGCTTATTATATGAAAATGTATCTGTGATTTTTTTCATTATTTTCCTGTGTAATAAACCCTTCAAAGAATCATATATATTTTTTTCGAAACAAAATAAAAAATCGCTAATTTAAGGGTTAAAGAGCCATGTACAAATTAAAACCAGACCAAACTTTGTTTTTTTTTCAATGGCAACGCCCTATTTTGACAATATATTTTTAATTTTCAATTCAAACTATGCCCAGATACGAAATTTCAAGTAACTCGGATGACAAGTTTTTGAATTATAAACTTTCAAAATTTTGAGTTTGTAATGTTAAATTACATTTTCATATTTTTATTAATATCTCTTGAAATTATAATCCTAATGTGATACTTTTTTGTGTGGTTATAGTACTAAAAAACCAAAACGTAAACACATTGAATTTGTAATTTAAAAAATTTTATGATATGAATTATGAAATTAATATTAAAAAATAATATGAATTGCTACCTAAAATTTTTTTGATAGATTTATATTTATTATGTCCTGCTTTAAACGAATTTTCAATTTAAAATTTTTCTTTTACGTAGTTTTCGAATTATGATTAAAAAACGTCAAAATGATGGTTTAAGGAGCCTTCTATGATGTACAGAAAAGCATAATTTGAATAAAATATATTTTACAAATTTTATTGAAACACTTGGGCTGTCAATAGTTGGCGAGTGAAATGGTCATATTGGCAAGATATAATGCAATAATAAAAGTGACTTAGTCATTCTGCAGCATTTCAACAATCGAGTACCGAACTTCAATTTGGACACAGCCCCTAAAATAAGTTCATTTTAAAATATAATTAACTTCTCTGAAACTAATCGTACGACTTGCATGAAAATTTGTATTTAGGCTAATTGAAGGTGGTAAAATGTATGGTGTCAAACTTGGGGATTGCTATTAAAGTTTGGATTTCTTTTCATATGAGGGTGTATCAATATGTTTTTGCCCTCACATAGAAATATTTGAGTGAAATTTATGAAATTGCTACATTGTATGACACTTTTTTCAATATCGTCACCGTGCACAGTAACACATTTCTGCAATTTGTGTTTCTAAGAAAGGGGGGATGTATTCCAAGAGGCGCGATAGTAGACCCAAAGGGGGGGGGGAGCATTCTTCTAACTTTAGACTACACCCACATGTGGCATATTGTTGGAAAGGCCTGTGACAACTTATTCATGTTAGGTACCTCTCGAGCCTCTCTCCCCAAATTTACCCTCCGGGGCGCACGTTTCTTAATTTTGGTAACATCATTCATGCCTTCCCGGGATGCAAGTTTGGGGGGAGGGGTTCGGGAGGTGCATCGCATGAATAAGTGGTCACAGGCCTTTCCAACAATATGTCACATGTGGATTCGGCAAAAGTTAGAAAAATGCCCAATTTGGGTCTACT
This sequence comes from Maratus speciosus, assembly GCA_963932465.1. Taxonomy (NCBI): domain Eukaryota; kingdom Metazoa; phylum Arthropoda; class Arachnida; order Araneae; family Salticidae; genus Maratus; species Maratus speciosus. Next base: position 519,368,335 of record OZ010792.1, on the reverse strand, counting down.
ATCGCGCCTCCTGGAATACATCCTCCCCCCTCTCTTTGAAATACCTTTAGCAGAAATGTGTTACTGTGCACGGTGACTATATAGAAAAAGACTTATATAATGTAGCAATTTCATAAATTTCACTCAATTATTTCTATGTGAGGGCAAAAACTTTTTGATACACCCTTGTATATAGATGGCCCCCTAAGTAAATTTTATGTACACCATTTAACAACAGACTTTATTTCCAATCGTTCGGTACCATTAACTTTCTTCTACAATGATTTGTTGAAGAGTTAGTAGGAGTGTTTACTTTTTTTTCCACGACTGTACATGTATAAGAAGTGTAAATGTAAACAGTAATGCATAGGGTGTGAAAAAAATATATCGTTGTTCATCAAAGTGAATTGAGGCGTTGAGAACTAGAATTGACTATACCACATTTTTGTGAAAAATTATTTTGAAGTGTCAAAGCATTGTATGGCATGCAATCTATTGGACATATAACGAATTTTATTAACTTCGTAACTATTCAAGTGATAGAGCCAGTCTAACCGTAACTTGGCTATCAAGTTGCCAGTGCAAGAGTGGATCAAGTGGTTTATTCCAGCATGGCACTGCTAATTTAATCACCATATGACATCTGCAGAAGTTGGGTCTCTTATGCCTTTGGAAGAACTCATCTAAAAGAATTTGAATTTTGGAAAGCATTTTTCTCGAAGTTACAGCTGGTGAGGTTGGTCCACTCTGGTTCTCAACACTTCAATTATATCCGTTAACCCATTCGGGACCATGGGTGCATATATGCACCTTCAAAAGCGGTGTTGCCAATGGGCTACTTTTTTAAAATTCAGATTTATTGATTTGCACGACTTTTTTGAAATGGTAAAATTCGCCTTACATAATGGCATATTAATTAAGGCGAAAACAAGAGGAATTTTACGATTTCAAAAAGTGGTGCCAATCATTTAATCTGAATTTTAAAAAGTAGACCACTGGCAACACACACTGTTCAAAAGGTGCATACATAATATATTTTTGGAACCAGTAATATAAAAAGTAATAATTAAATTATTTAATTAGAGCATTTTGGAGATTACAAAAGTAAAAGTAACTTTAAAAAAAAAATAAAAACAGTAATGCCAACCGAATTAAATTTGTGTAACAGTCGCCGGTCCCGAAGGGGTTAAGAATCGTCCTCAGTTGATAGTTTATTAAGGATCTTATTAAGGTTAGATTATTAAGGATAAGGAAGAAACAAAAATACATTTTTGACCAAATTTTCAAAATTGAGATTATTAAATGTGTAAGGCCTTTAAACTTTCCTCTTTGAATATTCGGTGTTCATTAACCGAACAAAATCTTCTTTTTTAATCACAAAAAAACATGTTCTTTATAACCTTTGCACAGCATCGAAATATGTGTCTTAATCTTTAAAACATATTTTTTCGTAAAATTCCATTTCATAATGACATTCCAAGTTCCTTGCGACAAACCCTTTGGAGTATATTTTTTCCATTTAGCATGCTTTTACAGAATATTAAGCTCTAACAAAATTTTCATTTTCTCCTATCCTTAAGCCAGTGATCCCAGATTCGACTTCTGGTCTGGCCAATTTTTCATTTATTTGGAATTAAAATAATTCTACGGATATATTTAATCGATATATGATTGAGATAAATTTTAATTATCTTTTAATGAATTAAGAATCTTATTTAGAAATCGAAATAATAAATTCTAAGTACTTATCGTTCAAAAATCCTAACTAAAGGTAGATTTTGCTGACTGAAAAATGTAGTTCAAGACTTCTGCAGTGAACAATTAATTGAAATTTATCGTCAAAAGTGAAGATCTGTTTTCATCTGATCATTTAAACCCTTTACTGTTAGCGGTCTCACAAACGCTACTTTTTTTCAATTTTCCCAGTTAAGGCTCCTGTCCCTGCCGGCGAAGATAGTAGGAGAGCTGTTGAACATTTTTGAGTAGGTATTTGAGGCACCCTGAAAATTTGTGCAACACTTCTTTTGTAATGCCTGAATACAAAATCGAATGTCTGGCTGAAGGATCGTGGCCCAAAAACTGTGCCAGACACGTGTCAAGTGCCATTTGGCACTTGACACGTGTCTGGCACAGTTTTTGTGCCGACTAAAGTGTCTGTTATTTTCAAAATATTTTTTTCTAAGCATAAATATTATTCTGCCTCAATCTCAGCGTGCCTCAAATACCTTTTTTTTGGGTACTCAAAAAATGGCACTTGACACGTGTCTGGCACAGTTTTTGGGCCGACTAAAGTGTCTGTCGTTTTCAAAATATTTTTTTCTAAGTATAAATATTATTCTGTCTCGATCTCAGCGTACCTCAAATACCTTTTTTTTGGGTAGTCAAAAAATGGCACTTGACACGTGTCTGGCACAGCTTTTGGGCCACGATCCTTCAGCCAGACATTCGATTTTGTATTCAGCCATTACAAAAGAAGTGTTGCACAAATTTTCAGGGTGCCTCAAATACCTTCCCAAAAATGTTTAACAGCTCTTGGACTAAGACACTCACGAGCTAATGTTAATCCTATGGGGAGGGATTTTTCTAATATCTCGTTTGCATTTCGACATTTTTAATTTTTTTTTTTTTTTTTTTTTTTTTTTTTTTTTTTTTTGCATTGGATAGTCGAGATCAGTCTCTACATCCTATCTTTTTTACTTTTTAGATTTTGGTTCCAGATATTTTTTAGAATGACACTATCATTTTCAGAACCGGTTTTGAAAGTGAAAGTAACTTTATAAAAAATATCTGCGACCAAAATCGAAAAAGTAAAAAAGATGCGATGTAGGGACAGACCCCAGCTATCCAATGCAAAAAAAAAAAAAAAAAAAAAATAAAATAAATAAAAAATATATAAAAATGTCGAAAAACAAACGAGATATTAGAAAAATCCCTCCCCATAGGATTAGCATTAGCTCGTGAGTGTCTTCCCCGGCAGGGACAGAAGCCTTAAGGGATCTCAGTATTCTTAAAGCTTCAAAATTTTCGAAATTTTAATTTTTTTTTTTTTTTCAGATGTTAAACTTCTATCTTTTTTTCACATTTTAGTGTGATTGTTTCCTTGAAATTCCCATTGAAACTGAAGTTATAACTATTAGAATTATACCCGCTCAATAGCTGAAGCGGCGTTTCCGAAACTTTGAAGTCATTTTTTTCTCCAAATGACTTTTTGGGTATAACGCGCAAGATATCTCAAAAACGTCTGAATATTTTTTCATGAAATTTTCAAAATATATCGCTCGTGGGCTGCAATAGTGGCACAACTCAAAAAATCAGGTTCTGAGATTAATGGGTTTGAAGTTTCGCCTTGTAATGAAATGCAAAATTTACACGATCCATTGTTGTCATAAGTGTTAAGTGGTACTAAATGACTCCGTAAGCATTCAATTAATAATAATGCAAAAAAACGTACCCTCACACCCCGTGTTATATTGATTATAAATATGATTATATGATGATGCATTCAGATTATATCATATATAAGGCAACAGCGGTGAAATACTGAACTACAAGATATGCCGCTGTTGCTGCTGGAAAGAATACAAATCTGCAATGCTGGAGAGCGCATTAACTCAAAATTCGTATTTTTTGAGTTGCGCCACTATTGCAGCCCACAAGCGATATGTTTCATGTTAGTCTGTGTAAACTGAACCTAAAATTTCCTTTTTATCGTTCAAAAAAAATATTTTTTAAGATGATTATACTGTTGAAATTTTTAAAATTTTGTTTTAGCTAAATATAACTTTGTATTAAAAATATAAAAAGGTTTTAAATACAAATTTATTTAGATTCAGGGAAATCTGAAGTATAATTAGGCAGAAAAAATGTCATTCTATTTCAAAAATTTATTTTGTAATCCTGCGTATAAGCTGCTATACCATGTTCGATAAATGTCTGACATTTACGAGCCCCCTATAACTACTAATTCAGTATCTTGCAATTTTTTTAAATACATGAAATGAAAGAAAATATTTATATCTTTTAATCCCAATAAAAATTGTGTTTTTAAATCATATATATTTTAAGAATTTAAATGTTGAAAATTGTCTTTTTTTTTCCTTTTTTTCCAATTCCAAGAGTCCTGAGACCCTTTGAACTTATCATTTTCAGTTTAAGTATAGATACTAATGAAATTTTACTCCGTTTGGATTCCTAGTTCTATCGCTATAGAGACTTCTAAATAGGTGAAGAATTTTAATTATATTAGTCGTTTACATAAATCTTAGTACTGAAACAATATCCTATGAGATAACGCATTTGCAACCGAAACGAGAATTTCAGGAATTCCTTTTGTATTCAGAAATTCCGAATTCATGTCAGGCATTCTGAATAGTAAATTTCACTTTAGTTAAGGACAGACGTTTCGTGATTGCATAAAATAAAAATTCTTCTGTCTGGATTTCCAGTATGTATTCGGAACTTCTGAATAAAAAATGGAAATTATTATGCTAATGATGCAAATGGGTTAAACGAGCCTTCTATTCATCTTTCGATCAAGTGGTCTCAGAGACCGCTTACACTAACTATAGCTATGCAGCAATTTCTGTCACAGAAGTTAAGGGTTAAATTCATTTTAGAAAGTACCGATTCGGCATAAGGACTTAAAAATGACTATAGAGGTCGCTAATCACAGCTGTCGGTACAAGGAAATTGTCTCAACTAGTGCTAAGGTGCCATTGAAATCATTGCGTATTGTAAACGTGTTTGAATGTTTTAAATACTTGAAATTTGTACAAACTTTACCTTGTCATATAACACGGACGCTAATTTTAACTGAAATATGAAAGTATGCAAGAAAATAATCATTATAAACAAATTAAAAAAACATGTAATGCAATGTGCTGACACGGGATATTCTTGAAGCGAGAAGTAATATATTTTCACCATCAGACGGAGTATTCGAGCGCTTAAACCTCCAATAGCAATTAGAAGATAATATAAATAAAATAGTTTGTGTATTTGTAGTATATTTTTTCTGAGAATATGTTGTAATTTTGATTGCATTTCTACGCTGCTAAATCTTTTGAACTTTTTGTAATTAACACATGCTATCAACAAATTAAATCCCTCATACTTCAGTCTTACTATTTAGGTATTCAAAAAGATATTACGTGTTATGCATATGAGTCCGAACGATTTAGATAAAATATCCTGAAATTAGCTCTCTCGTGCTAGACATTTAAATTTATCTTAAAAATCGGAACGTCCCAAAAATCAGGACAGGACATGAAGCGCACCCTGCATAATAATCACCAACAGAAACTTACCGATTTGAGAAGTAGATATAATCCAACTGCAATTCACATCATAACGTATCACCGACGGGTAGTTGAACGAGGTAATTTCACCTCCGTTGTCTGCAAGTAGTCGACGACCGCAACCTAATAATATACAAGGGAAAATAAATTTCCATTCGTGAATGTACAGATTTCACAATTTAATTTTTGAAACATAAACACAATTTTCACACTACTGAACAGAGGCGTCTTTAGTAGGCATGACGCCCTGGACAGGCTATTTTAGGTAGCTTTCATTACAAAAAGCTACCTATTGCAGCCGTTCGGAGGAAAGCGATTTCAAAAAATTTTGGTATATTTTCATCGATCATGACCCCCAGACCCCGAAACCACCCTCCGTTCAAAAGTTGATATATATATATATATATATATATATATATATATATATATATATATATATATATATATATATATCCATATATATATATATATATATATCTGACCTTTGTCATACTATAACTCTCGAATTTATGAACCGATTTGGATGTAATTCGGTATGTACATAGTACATACCAATGTCTCGACCGAGTTCGTTGGCCAGCTTCATCCGCCATTTTGTTTCAAAATAGCGGCCATTTAAAAAATTTTTAAAATTTTTAAATTTGAAATGTGGTACCAAAGAATTGAAAAAGGAAAAATATTTTTTTCTTATGTATTTGACCTTTATACAAAGATTCCGAAGTAGTTTTTGTTTCGTCTATATCTTAAAAAATGGCTGAGTTATAGCATTTTGAATTTCTAGCGTGGCTGACATTTTGAAACGTCCTGAACTTTGTCACGCGATAAAAGGCGTATTTATGAACCGATTTGGATGTAACTTCGTTTGTACATAGTACATACCAATGTCTCGACCGAGTTCGTTGGCCAGTTTCATCCACCATCTTGTTTAAAAATGGCAGCCTTTTAAATTTTTAAGAAAATTTGAAATTTGAAATGTGGTACCAAAAAATTGAAAACTGAAAAAATATTTTTTTCTTATGTATTTGACCTTGATACAAAGATTCGGCAGCAGATTTTGTTTCGTCTATATCTTAAAAAATGGCTGAGTTATAGCATTTTGAATTTCTAGCGTGGCTGACATTTTGAAACGTCCTGATATTTGTCACGTGATAACAGGCGTATTTATGAACCGATTTGGATGTACTTTGGTGTGTACATAGTACATACAAATATCTCGACCGAGTTCGTTGGCCAGCTTCATCCGCCATCTTGTTTCAAAATGGCGGCCATTTAAAAAAAATTAAAAAATTTAAAATTTAAAATGAGATACCAAAAAATTAGAAAATGAAAAAGATTTTTTTTGTATGTGTTTGACCTTAATACAAAGGTTCCGGAACAGTTTTTGTTTCGTCTATATCTAAAAAAATGGCTGAGTTATAGGATTTTGAATTTCTATTGTGGCTGACATTTTAAAACGACCTGATTTTTGTCACGCGATAACAAGCGTATTTATGAACCGATTTGGATGTTACTTGGTCGGTACATAGTACATACCAATGTCTCGACCGAGTTCGTTGGCCAGCTTCATTCGCCATCTTGTTTCAAAAGGGTTGCCATTTAAAAAAAATTAAATTTAAAATTTAAAATGAGGTATTAAAAAATTAGAAAATGAAAAAGATTTTTTTATGTGTTTGGCCTTGATACAAAGATTCCGGAGTAGATTTTGTTTCTGAAAATTTGTTCTTTTGTTTATATCTTAAAAAATGGTTGAATTATAGCACTTTGAATTTCTAGTATGGCTAACATTTTGAAACGATTTTGTATTTGTCACGCGATAACACACATATTCGCCTATTTCCCCATGTAAGAAGGCATGTGGATAGTATACATCAACATCTCAGCCAAATATAAGTTACTTTAAATAAAAGCAGCTTGGATAAAGCTGGCTATTTTCGTGAAATTCCCATTCATAATGACTTAGTATTGATAAAAATTAGTATTGAATCTCCTATATTCGGTTTCCACTAAATTGAGCTTCGTGTGTTTGAATAATTTAAGTTGGCTTTTTTAAAATAAGGAATTTGAAAGCTACCTCTTCCTCCCGGCACTGGCCGGAAGGACTTTTTTAGTGCCACTACGAGAACAGAGAGCTAACACTTTCTCAGGCCCCTGACCGATAGGTTTTATAAGCGTAGAGGTGTTTTGTAATACCACTAATTCCGAATAATAGTCTTCGTCTTATTAATTCGATGATTACTATTTGGAAAGGTGGTACTCAAAAGTAAGCTCCTTTACACATCCTGCAAAACAAATGACACAATTTTCACACTACTGAACAGAGGCGTCTTTAGTAGGCATGACTTCCTGGACAGGCTATTTTTTAGTGCCACTACGAGAACAGAGAGCTAAAACTTTCTCAGGCCCCTGACCCATAAGTTTTATAAGCGTAGAGGTGTTTTGTAATACTACTAATTCCGAATAATAGTCTTCGTCTTATTAATTCGATGATTACTATTTGGAAAGGTGGTACTCAAAAATAAGCTCCTTTACACATCCTGCAAAACAAATGACACAATTTTCACACTACTGAACAGAGGCGTCTTTAGTAGGCATGACTTCCTGGACAGGCTATTTTTTAGTGCCACTACGAGAACAGAGAGCTAACACTTTCTCAGGCCCCTGACCCATAAGTTTTATAAGCGTAGAGGTGTTTTGTAATACTACTAATTCCGAATAATAGTCTTCGTCTTATTAATTCGATGATTACTATTTGGAAAGGTGGTACTCAAAAATAAGCTCCTTTACACATCCTGCAAAACAAATGACACAATTTTCACACTACTGAACAGAGGCGTCTTTAGTAGGCATGACTTCCTGGACAGGCTATTTTTTAGTGCCACTACGAGAACAGAGAGCTAACACTTTCTCAGGCCCCTGACCCATAAGTTTTATAAGCGTAGAGGTGTTTTGTAATACTACTAATTCCGAATAATAGTCTTCGTCTTATTAATTCGATGATTACTATTTGGAAAGGTGGTACTCAAAAATAAGCCCCTTTACACATCCTGCAAAACAAATGACACAATTTTCACACTACTGAACAGAGGCGTCTTTAGTAGGCATGACTTCCTGGACAGGCTATTTTTTAGTGCCACTACGAGAACAGAGAGCTAACACTTTCTCAGGCCCCTGACCCATAAGTTTTATAAGCGTAGAGGTGTTTTGTAATACTACTAATTCCGAATAATAGTCTTCGTCTTATTAATTCGATGATTACTATTTGGAAAGGTGGTACTCAAAAATAAGCTCCTTTACACATCCTGCAAAACAAATGACACAATTTTCACACTACTGAACAGAGGCGTCTTTAGTAGGCATGACTTCCTGGACAGGCTATTTTTTAGTGCCACTACGAGAACAGAGAGCTAACACTTTCGCAGGCCCCTGACCCATAAGTTTTATAAGCGTAGAGGTGTTTTGTAATACTACTAATTCCGAATAATAGTCTTCGTCTTATTAATTCGATGATTACTATTTGGAAAGGTGGTACTCAAAAATAAGCTCCTTTACACATCCTGCAAAACAAATGACACAATTTTCACACTACTGAACAGAGGCGTCTTTAGTAGGCATGACTTCCTGGACAGGCTATTTTTTAGTGCCACTACGAGAACAGAGAGCTAACACTTTCTCAGGCCCCTGACCCATAAGTTTTATAAGCGTAGAGGTGTTTTGTAATACTACTAATTCCGAATAATAGTCTTCGTCTTATTAATTCGATGATTACTATTTGGAAAGGTGGTACTCAAAAATAAGCTCCTTTACACATCCTGAAAAACAAATGACACAATTTTCACACTACTGAACAGAGGCGTCTTTAGTAGGCATGACTTCCTGGACAGGCTATTTTTTAGTGCCACTACGAGAACAGAGAGCTAACACTTTCTCAGGCCCCTGACCCATAAGTTTTATAAGCGTAGAGGTGTTTTGTAATACTACTAATTCCGAATAATAGTCTTCGTCTTATTAATTCGATGATTACTATTTGGAAAGGTGGTACTCAAAAATAAGCTCCTTTACACATCCTGAAAAACAAATGACACAATTTTCACACTACTGAACAGAGGCGTCTTTAGTAGGCATGACTTCCTGGACAGGCTATTTTTTAGTGCCACTACGAGAACAGAGAGCTAACACTTTCTCAGGCCCCTGACCCATAAGTTTTATAAGCGTAGAGGTGTTTTGTAATACTACTAATTCCGAATAATAGTCTTCGTCTTATTAATTCGATGATTACTATTTGGAAAGGTGGTACTCAAAAATAAGCTCCTTTACACATCCTGCAAAACAAATGACACAATTTTCACACTACTGAACAGAGGCGTCTTTAGTAGGCATGACTTCCTGGACAGGCTATTTTTTAGTGCCACTACGAGAACAGAGAGCTAACACTTTCTCAGGCCCCTGACCCATAAGTTTTATAAGCGTAGAGGTGTTTTGTAATACTACTAATTCCGAATAATAGTCTTCGTCTTATTAATTCGATGATTACTATTTGGAAAGGTGGTACTCAAAAATAAGCTCCTTTACACATCCTGCAAAACAAATGACACAATTTTCACACTACTGAACAGAGGCGTCTTTAGTAGGCATGACTTCCTGGACAGGCTATTTTTTAGTGCCACTACGAGAACAGAGAGCTAAAACTTTCTCAGGCCCCTGACCCATAAGTTTTATAAGCGTAGAGGTGTTTTGTAATACTACTAATTCCGAATAATAGTCTTCGTCTTATTAATTCGATGATTACTATTTGGAAAGGTGGTACTCAAAATAAGCTCCTTTACACATACTGAAAACAAATGAACTTAGAACTTGAGTGGATTCACCTCCAGATAGATCTCAGCCAAGACAGAGGGCGAAAGACACAGTTTGATTTGAGATATTCGATGATTACTGTTTGGAAAGGTGGTACTCAAAAATAAGCTCCTTTACACATCCTGCAAAACAAATGACCTTAGAGCCTGAGTGGAGTAATAATCTATTCACCTCCAGACAGACTTCAGCCAAGACAGAGGGCGAAAGACACAGTTTGATTTGAGATTTTGTTTTCAAACTACTTTTACACTTTCATGTAATAAAATATGCCGAAACATTGGTTTATTTTCTATATAAATAAATAATCAAGTTATCGAAAAAAAAAGATATTTAGTTTATAAACTGTATATATTAAGGGAAAATAATTCTTTTACGTGGCTGGAGATTCTCTGTAATTCATCATTGTTTTAAAGAAACGCTCACACAAAAAAAACTTTAGCCTTTTTACTTTCTTCTATCTATAATAGAAGAAAATATTGTAATCAAAATTTTCTTCTACTTTCGGTTTTCGACAGATTTAGGCGTTTTAGAGGTCAGCGACCTAGAAAAAGATATTTATAGAGCTGTGCGAGGTGACGTCACGAACAGGTTTTTGCGGCTGCTGTAGGACAGCTATTGCTACCTTTATTAATGCTTTTCTATTTGTGTGTCCTACAGCTTTTTTCATTGTTCTACGGTAAAAGTCACGTGATGTGAAATGTCTTTCTGTTCGTGTGTGTGTCCGTATGTCCTCATTGTACCGTCGAAAAGTACATAAAGTTTTGCTTAGAATTGAACCAAATTTCATATAAAAGTTTTTGGGTATGGCAAGCAGGTCCCGTTTGAATTTGGAAATATTCCATCGGAAGGGGGCGCTGTAATAGCATTTTTTGTACCATTTTTATTATTGTATCATTAAAAAGTGTATGAATTTATGCATAGAATTGGACCAAATTTCAAATAACTATATGTTTTTGCCTCAGTTCAGTTTGGGGATATTCCCCCGGAAGGGAGCACTGCGATAGAAATGTTGTCTAATTTTCTGGAATTTTCGTAGTTCTGTTGTGCAGCGACGAGAACTTCACATTCTGCTAAGCGGGCGATTCTCAAGTAGCTGACGTAGAACCGAATAACGAAAAATGTTGGTTTTATTAACTATCATGATCAACTCGTTTTTACTCCGATTAATTGTCTGAAGCCGAAATTTAAGATTAAAATCAAATTTGGTATAGTATTGAACTAATAATATTGAAGTATTAACATGCGTAACTACTTTTTGAAATATTAAGATGTATGAGATAGAGTGTGTTGTGTTGTTTTTATGACGGCCGATTATTTACACGAGGGATACAGGCTCGAGGGGGAGTGGGGTTTCCTAAGAAAATCTAGCCTGTATTTACGCAAGGATATACAAGGTTCAAAGGAAACCATGGAAAACTCCTAACGATTAGGCCGGCGGGCGCGATTGGGTTCGAACCCTGCACCTTCCGTCTATCAGCTTCGAGAGCAGAACCTCTCAGCCACTGGTGGGGCTGTATGAGATAGAAGAAAGTTTTAGAATTGACACAACGAACTACTTTTTTTACACTTTCCAGCAAAACGATCTTAAACTTTTTTATTGAAAGTTATGTATGTTCTATGGCGTATTAAAACACGCCCGAGGCAATTAAAGTAATCCGAAATCGAAATGAATTATATATAATTTTTAATTAATAAAAAAGCAACAAGCTAACAGCTATTTCCTATACAATTTTCGTCATAGCAGTTACCAAAAATTCAAAACCTACAGTAAATTTCTTTCCACTGTAATTAATTTTCAATTGAAAGTTGTTTTGCCGCAGGATTGTATGCTCATGAAGACATTCCATCTTATTCTGCAGTTGCAGCATTACCAATATATATGAGTGAGATATGCTAAGCCTGGTATCGTCCTCATAGCGTATAGTAGAGCACTTGGAACGCTATTCCAAGGGTTCGATTCCCGACTTGGACATTTTTCACTCTGTTGGTTCTACGCTTAGTTAGTAATGTGATAAATCACGTATTAAATATGCTTAAAGATTTTTACATAAAATCTAAATGATTTTGAAAGGTTTTAGTTAAAATTAAGTCATCTTCGTTGAATGAGTTGATATTAATTTATACAAGTGGTGTAGTAACAAAGCACACAACTTTAAGATATTCACGTTAGATCAGAATTCTAAAGAAATAATGGTAAACATATTAGGTATGTTACAGAATAGATCAAGTAACATATTTAAGTACAATGTCAGCATCAGTACAAATCGCAGCTTTACCAAATGAGGTCTATTTTCTCAAATTTCATTCACTTATGACTTTCTTAGCTTACTTAGACCTGTCATTGTCAAAGTTAAAATATTTATGAAAGGGCTATTGCTGTTTAAATTAGAATGAAATGAAAAGTTACCTCCAGATGTTTCTCAATAATGGGGAAATTATTGGTACATTGCCATACGTGGAATCAGTCTAAACAGTGTTGCCATTTTAGAAATTTTTTGTTAAAAACATCTACTACTATTTCCTAATAGTAATCTCTGGTTAATTTAAGCACTAAGAGCATTTCATTAAATAAAGGGAAGATTATTATTACAAAACAAAATGGTACGGTTGTGATGTGAAAAGTCTTTAAAGTCAAGCCGAAACATACGCGTATTAGGAAAAAATTTTGTATCATAACGAAAACGTCTATATCGTCTTGTCTTAATAAGTCTCTAACAAGCAGCCTCAGAGATGTATGCGCGATGCCACGTTTTATGTTCAACTCGCTAATACGACATTGAGTTTGATCGCAGGCGAGTGGATAGGCGGGCAGAGTGCGCAGCTACTTGCACTAGAGGTCTACTTGCACGAGAGTCTAAAGAGTACTGGCACTATCTTTCCCTTCAGTATAACTCACGAATCAGTCGTGGTAGTGCGGTGATTGGAGTGTTTGCGTATAGAATTTGTTGAGATCGATCAATTTAAATAATAACAAGAGTATTTTGGGCAATATTTCTGTAATAAAAAGTATGGGTGCATAAATGGGAAAAAGTCAATATTTCGGCCCTTAAGACCCAGTCGAAAATACAGATCACGCATGTCGTTGGAATAGGAGATTATAGGCCACGCATAGATGCCCCAAACTGTCGCCGAGCGACTAAGGCTGTTTCGGGAATATCGCAAACGTTGTCGTGGCGCGCTTGGTGAACAATGATGCCAGCACCTCTCCGAACCGATGGACATAACTAGTGAAGATTACACCCATAAATCTGTCAAAAATATTTCCATGTATATCAACATCAGTCGAATCGATGCTATGCAGGACCATTTGCGGGCAGAGGACGAACGCTTCAAAAAGGTTCGGTCTCAACTACGTGCTTACAGAATCAATACCACGATCAATTGTGCTTTCACCAGACACATCGATATTGATATATGACTTATCTCTCATGCCATAGGCCAATGTTACACAAAATTGCTGCCGAATACTAGTCGAAATAAATATCATGTGCTGTTTAATGTCTATTTTATGTAAAAATAACATTTGGTCCGTAACCAATGTCTCGTTTTCATTTCAATATAATACGCTAAAAGTGACTCACTGCCGTTGACGTTTCATCTTAAATTAACTGCCGTGTATCCAGACAAACACACCCTTTTTTTTTTTTTTTTTTTTTTTTTTTTTTTTTTTTTTTTTTTACATAAAGCACGCTTTCAATTGGTAACACTGAATCAAAGCGCTTACATTGTTCAGAATAAAAGTGAAATTTAATTTTCTAGTAATACGAGAAGTATTTGAGCAGCTCGCTTATTGTTAAATAGCCTGATCCAACACTACATTTATTTATTTTATATATTAGATTTATCTCATAAATTTTTGTGGTGTGCGTTGTTTATTTTAAAAAAAAAATTTTATTCTCGTGCATTTTATAATTCTTTTTGACAAAGGGACTCTATTCTTTCTTTGGGTTTGATACTATAAAAAAAAAACAGATATTTAGGAAAACTTTCGAAAATTGCTTCATTGGAAAGCACTGCAATCTTGTTTGAATTAACTTATTTTTTATTCTGCTACTGAAAGAATAGAAATATATGTAATATACCTGAATAATATAAGGAAAATTTATTTAATCTTAGATTAATTTTGTGTTAATTGTCGAATTTATTAGAAATATACAGATGTTACCAAAAACCGGAATTTATTTGGTTTGCTTGTTGGTTTAATAGCAATGCGGTAATTTTTTGCTTATGAGGGAAAACTGATCCAAATTTTCAGGTCAAAGTTAAATATAAATGTAGAATCAAAAGTATCAGAATAGGGTAGAATACCGGTGCTTTAATCATTAAGCAACATGGAGAACGTAACTAATTCGATTAACCAACGATATACGCGGTTTGTGTATGCGGGGACCAGTATATTTTCACTAAACTGTAAAAATTCTACAATCTTGATATTGTATTTTAAATATTTAGAAAGAATGCATCAGTAACACTACTCCAATATTCCAAACTACAATTTTTTTTTTAAAGTAATGCATTACATAATATGTAATTTTTAATATGAAAATAGTAATAAATACAAGTTTGGTGCAGTACTGGATGCATAATAAGTTGTAATACTTATGATAGCTTGCTATTTTCTTTTTTTTTAGTATTTATTCATATACCGTATAGTTCGTCCGTATTCGTGGTGAAATTTACATTAACCCTGGAGAACTCGCTGCAGGAGATTTTCTCTCACCGTCGTACTTTTTTTAAGACCCTTATTTAAACCCTTTTTCCTTTTAATTAAAATTTTAAAATGTTATTTAAATTATTTTACCTCTTTTATGAATAAAAGTACCAAGCCAAGCAAAAAAAGTTGATTAAGCTAATGTAAAGTAAAGGAAAAGCAATTGGGCACCGTGATAGAAATTCTCACTAGCGAGTTCTCCCGGGTTAAAAAAAAAAAAAAAAAATACTTGCCTGTTTTGTAGTGGGCTCTAAAACCCTTTGCAACATTTTGACCATCTGTTACGAGTTTCACAAGCATTTGGTTGCCAGTTGCGGATATGAATCCCTCTGGTTTGGTTTCACAGCCCCTGAATAATAAAGGGACGCTACTGTTGCTTCCGTCATATATCTGCAATAAATATATAAATTAATTAATAAATAAAAATAATAAAGTCTATCTGAAAGTTATCAATAAAGTTGAAAGTTTCTAGTCATAATAATACAATTGTAACACATGTTTGAATATTTATTTCAAGATGTAAATACATAAACAAATAAATTCTATATTACTATCCTTTTGGTTTCGCTTGTTGACGAGTAAAAACAGCAGCTAGTCTCTCATACTTACAGCTAAATGTCCTGTCGTGCAGTTAAGGGCTTGGGGGATTTCAAAATCGTAAAATTCGATCATCACCAAATAGCTAGATCCGACTTCAATCAACCATTCGCAGTCGTCGTCGATGGCGTATGGATCAGGAAAATTCGGCGACATGATTGTCGCTTCTTCAGCTGTAAAATGACCTCCACAACCTGCAAATTGCACGATTGTTAAAATTTGTCAGTTATAACTTCAATAGTCTGGATGTAACGCGTCATACATTGTTTCTTTTTTATCATTGCAAAAACCATAAAAAATTTCCTTCGTAATGCTTAGGCGATAAACTACGCAAAAGTTACTTTGACCACTTCCGCTGGAAAGACGTGCACTGTAAAAAAAGGCGTTTCTTCATCTACGAAAATATACTACAACCACAATTGAAAATATTTAATAACGTCTTCTGAGTTATCTCTGATTGCGAAAAGCGTTTTTTATCTTTAGAACCCGCAGGAATCAATATATTTTCGATATTTAAAGAAGCACTTATAAAAACAGCTTCTTCAGCAGTAAAATGACCTCCACAACCTGATTCAACAAATTTGTTAGTTGTAACTTCAATAGTCTGGATTTAACACGGCATACATTGTCTCTTATTTACCATTACAAAAACCATAAAAAAATTCTTTCGTAATAATTAGGCGATAAATTACGCAAAAGTTATTTTGACCACTTCCGCTGGAAAAAGGTGCTCTGTAATAAAAGACAATCATCTACGAAAACACAATACAAGTGTCATCCAGAAAGTAAGTTTTTCACGGCCCGTAAATAGAAACAAAACATAATTACCTGAAAAAACTTGCTGGAAAAAATATAGCAATGTTTCAACTACTTCTCAACATAAGAACCACCGAAATTGTAACACATTTGTCATAGCGTGAGATAAGTTTTTGCAATCCAGAGTCATAGAAGTCTGCCGCCTCGGAATGGCGGCTTGTCATAGTTCTCAACCCGCATGTCATTGTCCGTAACGATCCTGTTCAGGTACTCGTTACCTTCCTCGTGGTATCGCTGCAGAAAAGTCAATGCTTCCCCATGCGTTTGGTTTTGTGTTCGGGGGTAAGGTTCTTTGGCACCCACCTGGCGCACAATTTCCGTAACAACATATGTTCCGTGATGATTTCATGCATCGCCGATCTTCTCTGCAGCGAAACTACGATGAGAGCAACGAGGATAGTTACGGGTGATAAGACGCGGGTTGACGAATGTGACAAGATGGCTCCATTTTCAGGTGGCAGACTTCTATGACACTGGACTACAAAAACTTTACCCACGCTTAAAGTGTGACAATTCCGGTGATTCTTATGCTGAATAGTAGCTGAAACATTGCTGTATCTTTCGCAATAAATCTTTCCAGGTAATTATGTTTTGTTTCTTTTTACGGGCTGTGGGAAACTTACTTTCTGGATGACCGTCATATAACCCCAATTGAAAATATACAATAACCTCTTCCGAGTTATCTCTGATTCCGAAAAGCATTTTTTATCTTTAGAATCCACAGGAACCAATACATTTTCAAGATTTAAAGAAGCACTTATAAAAACAAAGTTTCTTTTGCTGCCGATGGATTCCAGAAGCATTTCCGAATAGTTCTATAGCGTATTAATACGTTTCCGCAAACTGAAATAACTATTTTTAGGATACTACCTACTCTCAATTGAGGGGACAGTTTACCTTTTCAACAACTTTGTTTATTTTTTTAAATCTGGTTCAAATTGTGAACTCACTGCATTTCAATGTTCAACTAAAAATACATTTAAAAAAAATAACTGCATATTTAATTAAAATTTTAAAAAATGTTTATAAAAAATTGAATTTTTTAAAATCTCTACTATTTTTATAAAAATTTATATTTTTGACGCATTTTTTTAATGATTTTCAAATGTGTACTACACAAAACGGTGCGTGGGTTTTTAGATACATCTAATATTATACTTAATGTAATTTTTTTACTGATAAGAATTGAAAAATGTTGAAATCTAACACATCTTCATATACTCTTTTTTAAATAACAAAAAACCGGAAGGCTAATTCCCTGCGCAGATTTATCACATATATAATAAAGAATATGTACAAAAAAGTTTAAATATCTATCTCAAATACAAAAAAAGTCATAGCATTTTTTAAAACATGAAAGTGAAAAAAATATGAACATAGAGAAAAAGCCATTAAAAGTTTTAATTTGTATGGGATGCGCTGGAAGTATTCACAAAATTTACAATATCTCGCGATATAATTTCCGTATGGGTAAAAATAAGGTGCCAAAATATTTACAACTAAACAGGCTTTCATTTAACAACAAAAAAGAAAAATCGAAAAAGAAAAATCGACTGTCCCCTTAACACTAGAAAGACGGGAAGTTTTGCTCAAGTTTTATAAAAATATTTAATACCAGAATTTTTATTTAAAGCTGTTTAACTTATTTAATTAGCCCTTTTTTCATTTGTGTCTTTTAAACTAATTTTATAAAGAAATTTCTGGTTCGAACCGAAATATATCCATATGGTTGGAGCCAAAATGGCCCTCACCGTCATTCTAAGATTAAACATTTTCAGTTGCGTAATTAAATTTATACATGCGAGAGTAACAAAATAGTATTAATTTTAATGTTCATGTTAATGCTCTCAATCTATTATGTTTGTTCGTAAAACATATGTGTTGAACATGTAAATGTTTACTTGAGAATTGATAGCATCCGAAAAAAACTATATTCCAGGATGAGAAAACTGATTAATACTCTCTAAAAACTACTCGGAAACGTTTCCGAAAATGAGAGGCAGCAAAAGAAGCTTTATTTTTATATACGCTTCTTTAAATCTCGAAAATAGATTAGTTTCTGATGCTTTTAAAGAAAAAGAACGCTTTTCGGAATCGTGGATAACTCGGAAAAAGTTATTGGTCAATTCCATCGTAACTGACGTAACACTTGATGATCGATTATTGTTTTCTAAACAGTATGGAAAATTTACTATTAAAGCTAGAACAATTTTTTATAATTTAAAATAATTCTTATTAAGGTAACCCAAAAGTAAACCCAAAAACCTGTAGATTATTTCAATCCCTATTTTCGTCACAAAAATTCCATTTGAAAATTTTGTAACTGATGTAACATAAATTAGACAAACATATCGTCTTCATTGAAGTGTAAAAAATATCAAAACTATCCAATTAAAAACACTAAGTGACAGATTATAATAATAACTTTTTTAATTCATTTCTGAACAATAAAAAAGAAAAAATGGCATTTTCACATGTTACTAACGTAACTTTTTTTGTGTAACTGATGTATCATTGTCACTTTAGAAGACAATAATGGTACTTAACTAAGTTTGTGAACAGTAATTTACAATGTCTTCTTATTAGAATTTTTTTTTATAGAACATAAAAATATCAAGTTTTCCAATCATACCCTTAAATTAAATGTACACTGCTGGACATCCAAAATGCAACACCATGAAAAGATCAACCAAATTTACACCATGCATACACCTCGGTAGGATATGCAAATGATTACGATTTCACTGCTCGCGCACATCGTGGAGACTGCAGCACTTCTTACAATCTGTATATAAAGGGAAGAAAGATCGTTGTTTAGAAGAACGTGAATTGTTTTCTCGAGCGATTTTTTGTGTATGCAGATTCAGTAAGCGTAAAAGAACGCAAGCACCATTCGAGCACGTTTTTGATTTCGACCGCGGCAGAATCGTTGCATACAGAGATTGCGGATTATCCTTTCGAGAAATTGGTGATCATAGAGGACGTAGCCAAGAAACAGTCATGAGAATATGGAATCGGTGTACGCAGAAGGGAACGACAGACTAACTGGAGCGATTACAACCGCCTCGTCACACCACTCCACGGAAGACAGGCATATTGTGCGCATGACACTGATGGAACGCACTGTCACATCCGCAACCATAACACAACGAATGCATTCTCTAACATAACAATTGGTGTCCGCACGAACAGTTCGACGTCGTTTGCAGTACAGTAGAATGTCCTCTAGGTGTCCCTTGCTTCGCATACCTTGAGTCACCGTGAGGAGAGGCTGCTCAACTGTCGTATTATGCATTCTCACACTGGTCCTGCCTTCAGTGTTATGGTGCGGGGTGGTATTGGATTCGACTCCCACACCACACTAGTACGCATTAACGGTATACACTTACCAGCCAGCGCTATATCTTTTAGGTTTAACAGCCTGCTCTTCCCCCCTTATCTTGAGGCCACGTTTCAACACGACAATGCGCCACCACATGCTGCACGCAATGTTTAAGCTTTCTTCTTAGCGCATCATATTCCATTGTTACGCTGGTTTTTCCGTTCTCCAGATTCATCACCCATCGAGCATGTCTGGTCAATGATTGGAGAACGCCTACTCCAGAATGCCGCATTCGCGGGTACGCCAGATGAACTTTGGCTACGTCTGGAGGCAGTGTTGGATGCCATTCTCCAAGAACACATCCAAAGCCTCTTTCACTCTATGTAACGGCGTGTAGCATCGGTTATTGACAGACTCGGAGGTAAGAGTTCTTACTTATTTTCCCTAATACCTCATTTCAAAGAAGGTTGTCTTTGGAATCAATTAACACTGATACTATGTGTAACCTCTAAAACAATTTTGGCTTTGATATCTCTTGTCTTTCTTGGTGTTGCATTTTGGATGGCCAGCAGTGTATTATTAGTTTTATTTCCCCCTCCAAATTGAGATTTTCTGTGCAATTGCCCTATTGTATATTTTCGTTCGTAGTTATATTATATTTTCCTTTATTAAGAGTCATTTATCTCTTTTTACAGTGTGCAACACACATAAAGATTTTTGTTAAGTAGTTCCATACACTCCCAGAAACACTTACTTCAATTCACGGAAGTATTCCTGGCAGCCCTGCTACCGGTATATGTCCGAGATTTGAAGAAATTTCCGTTCTAGGACAGAAAATTTCAGCAATCGGAAAAAAAGAGTTTTTTTTATAATAGGTTTGTTTTTCTTCAGGGGAATCCACTTGGTTTTGAAACTGGGACCGCGAATTTCGAATAGAGCGTCTTGATCACTCGGCCAGCGAGCACTTGGTAAAGAGCGAGTTTTAAATGAAGATACGGGTTTTCTTCAAATGGAGGATTGGTAAGGCTTGTTAAATTTCTTATTCAGAAAGCTCGGAAATTTAAACTTAATTGCAGGGACATTTCGTCGTTATGAAATAATGGTTGGTGTTTTAACACTGGTAGAATAATAGAATATAAAAATTATTACATATTAGGCATATTTTTAATAAGACATAGTTTAATTGTTAGATGTAAAATATGAATATTATATTTTAAATTAAATTCGAGAAAAAACGTTTGCTTTTTTTTAAGGAAATCGATTTTTTAAACCTAATTGATCTATTACAGATTTTTTAAATGTATTTGTTCAGAATATATTTTACATGCGAATATTTTTTTAATATTCTAAAAAATAAATTCCGAATAAGCTTAAATAAATGAGAAAATTGCTACTTTGTTAAATTCGAAAGCGTTATTTTTATTCCTTTGTTTTTAAACCTCTATTTACGGAATTTTTTATCAAACAATTGCTTCCCCTCAATAGTTATCTTCTTTAATAGCTGAATGCTAGATTTTTAAAATAATAATAATAATGTGAAATTTAGATATATATGTTTTTTCATTGAAACTGATTAAATAAATCCGTAGTTTTGTAAAACATTTACAAAAATAATCAGAGTAATTAACCAAAAATATTCTTATGGAAATATCACAATTCTTATAAAAGCAATGTATTTAAATATATTATGATCCTTTCTGTAAATGGAAAGGCTTTTGCAATTGAAAATGTTTCATTTAACTTTTTTTTTCTTTTTCTTTTTCTTTCTTTTTTTTTTACGAAAAGCTATACCTATATGTAAATGATTAAGAAAATTACCACTTTTTGAAAATATTTAGCTTCGACTGTTTCTCTACGCTTTCTAAATTTGATCGAGCAGAGTATTTTGTGTGGATAGAAAATTAAACTTTTATTAACAGACAGAGAAAATGAATTTTATATTAAATTTTCTTTAATGTTACTTAAAAGTTGGTCAATGCATAAAGGGTTAAATAAATTAGAATTTTTTATTTATTGAATTTCCGGTTTTTCATTGTAAAAATAAATTCGAACTTTGGTATTATTGTAGCCAATACGCATGCGTGCAAGGAATAAACAAAATTTTCTCCTCTTATTCAGATTTTAGGGAAGAATTAACGGAAAAGGCATCACTGTAAAAAAAAAAAAAAAAAAAAAAAAAAAAAAAAATCCGTGAAAATACCGAAATTGAACTGGCAGTCGAGACGCCTGTAGTATTTCCGCATTGTAAAGGAAAAAAAATTCCGTAAATTCCAGAAAATTTTCCGTTTTTTCACAAAATGTTTTTTTTTTTAATTTATCTATATACTAGGGGGCTCTGACCTCTGTAAGCTACACTCGCCAACCCCCGTTCAGACACCGCAGAATCTAAAAACACGCTAATCTGATGGGTTTTAAAAATATTAGAGATGATTGAATTATACTGAAAAAAGCTGTGCATATCTCCCTGTAAACGGGTTTCCATTAAATTCCCTTTGATTGCAAAAATTTAAGGTTTATTCAGTTGCTGTTAAGACATCCAATGTTTGTTTTCGTTTTTGATTAAAGAGGATCAGTTAAACATTTGAAAAGAAGCTAAAATAAAATAAATTAAGTATACAGAGTCTTTGTCTCCCGGTATTTTAAAACAATCTCTATAAAAATAGCCTAAGTCATTTGACTATCATCAACAGTTGCAGGCAGACCACTTCGCTTTTTATACTCTAGGTGCCATTTTGGTACTTTAATTTTAGCCAGGCACAGGTGATAAGTCGCCAAATATTATTTTATCGCCATCATTTCATCTATATTATAATAGTTCAAGTCATCAACTGCCATAAACAAACACGGTCTGATCCCTTCGCCGTTCATATGAAAGTTTGGCACAGATGTCATATACGTCCCATATTGGCGCGATTTTTTAACGACGCAAATTTGGGGAACGCATCAACAACATAAACAACAACATCTGCCTTACCATATCAAGCAAAATAACGATACTTTGGCGCCAGTTAAGTGCCCGCTACGTATATGACATTGGCGTCAGAAAACATCGCGCTAATATGGGACCGTAAGTTTTCCATTTTGATTAAAAAAAAAAAAAAATTTCGAATAAAACTACATAAAATTTGCCATGGTTCCAAAGAATTCTTGGTACTGTTACGCTAGCCGGATGCAAATCTCGCCAATAGCTTTTTTTCAACTCGCCAGTTAGCATTTTTTTTTTTCAAGTTGTAATATTTGGCCAGATGTCATATACGCACAGCAGGTTTGGCGTTTTTTTTTTTAACGAAAATTTGGCGAAAACCTCGTTTTCAAATACCAGTTACTGTTAAGCTCCGGTATCTTGGCATTTCACGCGCGGAGATTCGGACGATTCTATTCTGGATAATCGGCAAAAGGTTGTAACGTACTGGAGAGAATGGCATTCATAATTGGCGCGTTAGCCGAAAATAGTGACAACCATAAGCGGATTCTTTCATTTTTTAAAATATATTTTTTATAAATGTAATGTTTAACTGTGGCCGTTTCTAATAGGAATAATTTTATTAATAATTATGATATTTAAAAACTTAAACGATGCTTCTGATAATAAAAATGATGATACTAATTATCGGAATGAACTGTAAAAGCACCTAGACATATTTTCAACAATGGCAATTCTTTATATATAAGAATTAATGCGGATCATTTCATAATATTTTAGATATAAATTTATTAATGCTTTTATAATTAAAAAGATGCTTCTGAATTTTTAAAAAATGCCTACATTATGTTAGGATGCTTTCATTGTGTATATACAGTGAAACCCCGATTTTACGTCCCCCGAATCTACTTTTTTCATCAGGTCCCAGTTTTTCCGTATAATTGTAATGTTAATTTAACCCGGATCGTAAGTTTGTTATTTATGGAATTTCCCGCATTTTACGTTTTCTCTGGAAAGTAAAAAAATAAAAAAATGTTCTAAAATAAGCAATATTTTTTCCTTTTGTGTTTTTTTAAAGTTAATCGACGTTGTTGAAAGTTATGCAATCTATGAAAGCAGAAACGCATTGTGCCCCCCCCCCTCCTTTGTTGAACACCTGTTGTCGCGGACTGCTTCCTCTGTCACCCCCCCCCCCCCGGATAGCTGGCGGGGGAGCAAAATAAAGAAACAACACACTTTATTGGAGTAGGAATGAGATGGGCAGGGGAAGAGACACTCTTGTTACCAATCAGATGGGGTGGCTCATTTCTTTCGTCGGGTTAGGGAAAGGGGTCCTTACCCTTCTTCACATTTTCAAATTCAGTTGCTGTTTAGCACGCGGTGGTCGCATTTCTAACCTTTTTGTGCCAAAATGACCAGTAAAAAACGCAAAAACTTTTCTGTTGCTGAGAAAGCCGAAATTGTTAAACAATTTGGTGAATTTAATGGAACAAAGTAGCGTTCGCTCAATTGGAAGGAATTCCCATGACAACTCTGCAATCCATGCTACAGGAAAAAGAATGCATTGAAGAAAACATCGAGAAAGTGGGAGAAAAAATGCCAAGAAACGGAGAACATTGAAAAAATCGCCATACGACGAGCTGAAATGTATCTTATTCGCAAAATCGTAAAATAATTTTGTTCATTGATCAATGCGGTGCACATCCGGTTTTGCAGCTGTCTAATGTGCATGTCGAGTTTTTTCCGGCAAATTGAACAAGCAAATTGCAGCCTTGTGATCTCGGCATTATTCGATCTTTCAAGGTTTTTTATTGAAAGCAACTTGTCCGGAAAGCTGTAGATGAAATAGAAAATGGAAACCTAAATGACGCCTGCAAGTTAAAGTTAAGTGTTTTAGAGGCTATGCATTTTATTTCTGCGTCGGTCGTGGAGAAACGTTACACAACTGTGCATTTCCCGTTGTTTTGAAGAAAGCAGATTCGTAGCATCTAATGAGCCGAGAACAGATGAGGAATCAGCTGCGGTAGACTCGGAGAATGATAACGAAACAGTTATCTATGATTTCAACGATTACATCCCGGAAAATTTAGCAACATGTGAAGCTGAAAGAGCTACTACTCCATCCGTAGCCGACGTTATGGACTTTTTCGTCCACCGATGAAGATGAAGAAGAAGAAACAGAAGCACAGCCTGTCCCTTCTTTCAATATTGCATTGAAGAGCTTACAAACAGTGAAAGACTATTTTCTTTCTCATAAAGACCAGGAAAAAACTTGCAAAGTATTTCAATCCTGGAAGATGCTGCATTCACTTTGAACTCAATGACTAAAAAACAATCCACTATTACGGGCTATTTTCAACCTAAACGCCAGGATTTGCAATTAAATGTGTTAGTAAAATGATTTTTAAATGGTATGTATAATAATGTTTTTTTCGTAAAATATAGATTGTAATACCTTCTGAAAGAGTCATATTTACTCGCTTTGTTTTTTTTCTACGATTTTTTCCTTCTATGTATTTCCCGTATTTTACGTTTTTCCCGCATTTTACGTTTTTTTTACTCAGTCCCTTGAGAAACGTAAAATCGGGGTTTCACTGTAGATCTCTTTTTTTTTTCTAACTAAATTTAAAATGTTAGACATTTATATAAATTAATAGAAATTACACGTGACTTAAATTTTAAAGAAGAATAAATGCATTAATTAAGGGAAAAATTCACTTACGATAATTAAACACATGTACAATTAACCAACTCTTTATCTCAATTTAAAGTAGATAAAATTTGTTATGCTCCCAGTTTGCATATTTTTATTTATATATATATAGGATCATATAAATGCCTTTCAAGAGCTCGAAATTTCATACACTTTCCCTAAGATTAATTAGAGAATGAATTCATTTCCTTCTAATTTTATTTTATTATCTCTGTTTATCCTATTTCACATTTATTCCATTCATGCATATTGAGATATTTTTAACTATAGATTTCGATATTTAAAAAAAAATATATCTAAGTATCAGAAACGGATAACTGATTAATTCCGATATTTTTTATTGGCTTTTCCATAGTACCCTTAAAAAATAGGGAGGAGGGGGGGGGGAGGGGATTTTATGTTTAATTAATGGCATTGGCTTTTTGAATTATTTGTTTATTTAATCAATCGATGGTGCATTGATAGGAATAACTTGAGCGTCTATCAGATTTTACGACTAGTGCTGAGTGACCATCTGAACTGCACTTGATCTGACTCTGCATGGTTGCAGTGTTAAATTAAGTTATTATAAAACCTTATATTATATTTTAAGAATGTACACTAGGGATGTTAATGTTAAACCTATGAGAGCATTCACTTCAAATGTATCGCTTATATTTTTAAGTGATTTTTTTTTCCTTTTTTCTTTTCTTTTTTTTTTTTTCGTAGAATAGCTAAGGTTGATCTCTAACCGCGCTAGTTTTCACTTTTTCGAATTAGGGTGTTTTTTTTTAATAATGAGTACACTTTCAATTTCAGAACCGACTCCGAAAGTGAAAGTAACTTTATGTATTATAAAAGAAATCTAAAAATCTTTAAACTAAAACTTTATTAAAATCGAAAAGTAACCCGTTTATAGATCGACCTCAGCTATTCTAGGGAAAAATCCTTTAAAAATTTTAAAATGCAAGCGAGAAATTTTAAAAGAATGTTCCTTTCCTCCTCAAAAAATTTCACCACTTTTAAAATCCCATTTCGCTCCTAGGAATGAATAATTTTCTTTTTCCGTGGCATTTTGTTAAGGCGAATATAGTTGACAAAGATCGATAATAATAATTTAAAAGACAAAGAGCAAGATCAACCTCAAATAAAAGCTACGATCTGAAATAGTAAAATCACCATGGAACAAGGAATATACATTTTACAGTTATTTCCAACTTCTTAGAAATCACAGATAAAAGAGTAAACTTGTACTGGTGGTGAAAATCCCTATTTCCGGGATTTGGCGGATTGTCCGTTCGCAAATTACGCACTTGTACTTGGCAACCTTTGACCCTGAAACCCCTGGTCAGAAATAGATTCTCCCAAGGTCAGCTGCCGCGATACCAGAGCTTAACAGTACATATGCATTTTTGGTATTACTTAGTTATCCCGTCGACCAAAAATCTATCGCCAAACTATAAGATTAAATGCTAATAATGGTTGATCGTAAATGTCACATTCATTTGACTTTAAGCAAGTTATACGTGTTTACGTCATCAAGTGATTTTTATTTCGACTTTTTATTTGTATATTTATTAATGTTATACTAATTTATTTGTTCTTTCGTTATTTAAAATAAAAATTATGTCAATTTGTATAATTTGGCGAGTGTTTTGGCGATTTATATAATTTGGCGAAATTGGTCGACGGAATAACTAAGTAGTACGGTATTTTTTAATTATTTTCTATTATTTTCTAAAGGAAATATAAAAAAATAATTAATAATTATAGAACAAAATAATTGGTATAATTTATAAAAAGAAATAAAAGTAAATAAACATTTATTATCAAATAAACAATAATAGCCGTGTTACCATGTCAACTTTTTTTGAAAAATGAAAAAAAAATATCTGTTTGATTAAAATTTGAGTTGCCATCATTAGAAAAATGTATATAAAATTAGAAAAAAAATTAATATTTCGAAAACTAATTCAAATTTTAAAATTCTAATACCAGTTTTGAGATCTGCGGATCAATGCTGATTTTTGGTGTTAATTTCATCGCAAAGTATTCCATATTTCAGGAGAAATCGCTTGAAACATAATCAGTTGTTTAATCAGTCGATTCATATATCCGTTTCATAAATTCGTTTCATATATCCGTTTCATAAATTCGTTTCATTAGGATTTTATATTTATAGGGTAGATACTTCAATATTAAAAAAAAAAAATTCAAAGATAAAAAAACATATAACTTTTTAACGAGAAACTTACATCTTTATGAATTTCAAGTTATACGAACACGTTTATCAAGGTCCGAATATCTCTGTTTAATTCGAATAACAGTAATGAAACAACACTTACGGCGGGGTTTGAACTAGAGAACTGGCCTCTTTCAACTTAGCGCTCTTAACCATTATGCCACGGGAATACGAGTTATGTTTTCAGTCTTACTTCAGGTGCTTTTTATGAAGTAAGGGCAAGATATTAAACAAGGAACGTATTTTCGTAAAGATAATATCTTTTGTGTACAATTCTGAATGTTTTCACAATTTTGAATATTTAGATTTTTATTTTCATGCTTTATAAATGAAAACTTTTAGTCTTTAAAATATTACCAGCATGAAAGAATGTATTATAAATAATAATTGCTTCTTTTTTGCAAGAATTTTAAATTTTATTGTAATTTTATTGATTTATTTATTCATTTATTTTTGCAAGAATATCAACATATTTTTTTCAAACATGTACTTTTTCAAATTATTTGTTTGATGAGCTACTTTTAACTCAAATAAAGGAAATTACTATATGGTATTAAAATAATTTTCCTTTATTGCTTATTATAACTTAGATATAAGTCAATTTTATAATGATTTCGTTATTATATTTCAGATGTGTTTTAAGTTTTATGTACGAATCTGTTAAAGTGAATAGATTAAACAATATTAATATTAAAAATAGATTTTTTTTCGTTTTAAAACATCCTACAAAGATTTTTTTAAAATAATAATAGCTTGCTATAAATAAGTCAATCATTATTTTAAATTCAAAATCAAAAATAAACTGTAACACTTCCTTTGCAATTGTCTCAAACTTAAAAAGAATTAATAAGATTTTAATTTTTTTTTTAGATATCGTAAAAAATTTAAAAAAACTATTTTAAAACTTTTTATTTAAAAAGAAAGAAAGAAAAATACTATAGCGAGTTTTTAAATAAACATACATAGATGGCGCCATAACTTTAATCGGTTTTGTTTGAAAACCCACGTAAAACCAACAGTATTTAGCCATTGGGAAAACGTTGCATATATTTTCAATATAGAGCCATATTTAGCCTAGATTTGCAGGTGCCCTACTTTTGTAAAATTCAGATTTCTTGATTGGCACCACTTTTTTAAGATGGTAAAATTCCCCTTGTTTTCGCCTTAATTAATATTCATTAAATAAGGCGAATTTTACCATTTCCAAAAAGCGATGCCAATCAAGAAATCTGAATTTTAAAAAAGTAGTCCACTGGCAATATTGTTTAGCCAATATTGAAGTTTCATTGAAAATAATATCACTGTAAGATAAGTACATACAATAATTAATTACTTCGTTTTCCAAACATAGCAATTATTTCTGAACATGATTTACGGAATTTGTACTGTTTTGAAAGCAATACAGAAATATTCCGTAAAATTAATGGAAAACTTACTAGATTTATACTGGTTTATAATTTAACCCTCTGTCTACCAGAAGGGTCCAATGGACCCGACATGTACATTCAAAATATTTATTCAAACCAGAAATTTCTTCAAAACAAACTAAATGTATAAATCAGACAATAATAAGTTAAATAAACAAATTAAATAGTTTTAAGTAAAAATTCTGGTGTAGAATGTTTTTATAAAACTTGAGTAAAATTTCCGGTAGTTCTAGGGTTAATAATGTCAATTAGAAAATGTATTGTTTTCTTAGAAAAATGAAACTATTCCATAAAAGTTTACGGAAAAGTTTGTGTATATTGACGGATTTTTTTTACAGTGATATTTTCTCGGAGTACGGAAATTATTTATTCAAAAATTAATAATTTAGTGCATAAAGACGAATATTTCTGACAGTGTAGCTTCCAAGTGGCGTGCTATTATTTTTAAATACTAATATTCGTTTCATTAAATCACAGAATTTGTGTCATTAACTACGACGAAAATTGCTATTAAAAAATAGTAGAGCAAAATTTTGGCAGCAATGCATATAATTCACAAAACTATTTCGACGTGCGATTCACGTCTTTCCCTGAAAATATAAGCTGAGACAAATAAAACTTAAGTCTGGCATATTTTTCGGTAATGTCAAAAAGTGTTCAAAAGAAAAGGTAAATAAAAAAAGTGGGTTACCTGTCAGCAGCTTCTTAAAGCTAGCTTTGAAACCCCTATGTGCAATGGAGATATCACTCTGGAAGTGAACGTATATTTGGTTACCGTGACTGGTGATTTTTGTACTGTTGGTCTGACTATGGCAAGCAGTTAGAATCATAGGGGACTCCTCATTCTCTCCTCCATACACCTAAACAGATAAAAATAACAATATATTAATCCTTCGTGTACGTATCCCGCGATTTCCGTGGTGTGTCAAGTTATTCCGTTACTACGGGATGCGTCAAAACCGCACGAGCAGAATTGCCAGAGGAGACTATTTCTTTAGGCAGCTTCCATTACAAAAAGTAAGCAGCTATTGAGGGAAGAAGTTCCGAAAAATTTCGCAATATTTTCATCGATCATGACACCCATACCTCTACGCCACCTTCCGTAAAAAAAAAAAAAAAATGATTTATATGTATAAACCGTATATCCTGGCGTATAATACGCATCACTAATTTGGGAGCATATACAGTGAAACCTCTATGTGCGATCACCTCCCTGAACAACCATTTTTTCATGGAACGAAATTTATTCCCATAGGCTCAATGCTAATTTTACCTCCATTCAGAGACCATCCCAGTTGAACTCCCTCCATGAGCGACCCATTTCTTTGAAGAAAATGGAACAAATTCCGTTTTTTTCTGGTTGCTTGAAGAAGGTTTTATTAGAAAAATAATTTCAGAGAGCGTATTATTCATCAAACTTCTAAACTAAATTTAGAATTTTTTTTTTTTATTTTGGTAACTTTAAAGTGTTTAAATCCTTTTGTGCCTTTTTAAGCAATGAATTTAACTCTGATGACAAGTTAAGAATGATGGTCAATAAACTTCCCTACCCTATTCAGTCAAGAAACTCTCAAAGAAATAGATAAATTAATGAAATCGCCATTATTTGTTCCCATTAAAAAAAAAAAAAAAAAAAAAAAAAAAAAAAAAAAAAAAAAACATGTATTTACTGAATTTTGAAAGGACTTGCAAATATAAGTTATAAGAGATAAAACCGTAAAATCAAAGCAAACGTCAATGTATTCATTTTTAAAACTCTGCAGTAATTAACT
The DNA here is from genome assembly GCA_963932465.1 of Maratus speciosus. Classification (NCBI taxonomy): domain Eukaryota; kingdom Metazoa; phylum Arthropoda; class Arachnida; order Araneae; family Salticidae; genus Maratus; species Maratus speciosus. Next base: position 519,337,703 of record OZ010792.1, on the reverse strand, counting down.
TGTAATTAACGTTTGATACTTAAATGTTTATATTTTTTCTTAATGTGAAAAGTAAATTTTAGTAACATTAATTGTTACATGTTTGCAACAATTAAAATCTAGATTTAAACATAACCTCCATTAAGAGACCATCTCTCGGAGCGACCAATTTTTATTGGAACGGAACGTGGTCGCTTTAGGGAGGTTTTACTGTATTTGTATTTCAAGCATATACTGTTCTATAACACGCGTCAAGTTTTTTTTTCACGAAATCAAACGAGAAATACAGTAAACTCTGTCTAAGGCGGAATCGATCGGGACCGAAGACATTTTCCGCCGTAGACAATATTCCGTCTTATGCAAAATACGCCCCACCGGAAAAATAAAATTTAAAAAATTAAAAAAATGCACAAATTGTATATTTTTTTTATGATCGCAGCCTTTAGTATCAATCTTTAAAATTAAGATTTTAATGAAATTATACTTTTTATTAAATTTATTCTCTTTAATAATCTTGAAAAACATTATTTGAAAACGGAAATAAATGGTAGTGATATGAAATTACTTCAGTTTAGAATTTAGTGAAAAACATTAACAATTACAAACCTCAATTTTAACGAAGTAGTTTAGAGAATCGGAAAATAATCTTTTATCAATTCTTTTTTTTTTTTTTTTTTTTCATTCGGTTTACCAAGCATTCTTCAGTAACACATTGCAAGTCACATTGTGTTACTGATTTTTATAGTTAAAAATTATCATTTAAAAATATGTAATCATAAAGTTAAATAAGGTTCTTGAATTAACTTTACTCTATTACGAAATTTATCAAAATGTTCGAAAGGATTTTATGTACATATATCAGTGTTAAAGTTTCATAAATTAAATGCGTTTCATTTTTAAAAGATAGTTTTTTTCCGCCTTATACAAAATTTTGGGTTCGGTGTGACTTTATAAACCTGTCACATTGTCTTACTGATTTTTATAGTTAAAAATTATCATTTAAAAATATTTAATCATAAAGTTAAATAAGGTTCTTGAATTAACTTTACTCTATTACGAAATTTATCAAAATGTTCGAAAGGATTTTATGTACATATATCAGTGTTAAAGTTTCATAAATTAAATGCGTTTCATTTTTAAAAGATAGTTTTTTTCCGCCTTATACAAAATTTTGGGTTCGGTGTGACTTTATAAACCTTTCCGTTTCCGCGTTAGGCAGATTCCGGCTTGCGCAGCATGAATTAATGTAATTTTCTAATTTTTAAAAAAATGGTAGAAAACTTTGAAAAATCGAATGTATCGAAAGCAGCTTTCGCGAAGACTGATGGAATAGAGGGAGCGACAATGAATAACGTCTTAGGGTTCAAATCTTGTTAAACAGAAAATGTGATCAACCAAAAGAGAAAGCGAGAACATGTTTCAACGTTTGAGAATGTTGAGAAAGATCTTTTCATTTGAATAAAATATGCCAGATTGCAGAATGTTCCAATACATGGATTATCGTAAAAGAAGAATCTCTGAAAAATACTGCATAACTAGGAAAACCGAATTTTACTGCCAAAGAATCGCAGGAAAGGCTGTTAACGTGTTAAATGACATTCTCAATAGGTACAGACCTAGTGATGTTTTTAATTTTTATAAACTTTGGCTGTTTTTTTTTTTCATGTTTTGCCAGATAAAACTGTTACTTTTAAGAACGAAAAATGAAGTGGCGGGAAGGAAAACAGAAAAAAAAAAAAAAAAAAAAAAAAAAGATTGGCCGTTTTATTAGCAGCGAATATGGATGGATGGCTCAGAGAAATTGATTCCATTAGTTATTGGTAAATTTCTCAAGCCTCGTTGTTTGAAAAACTGCAAATCTCTGCATGTATCTTACGATACGAACCGAAAGGCCTGGATGACAATAAACAAGGGAAAAAAGAAATTCAGCTTTTAGATGAAATTTGCACAGACGGCTATAATCACAGACAACTGTATCGCCCATTGCATAATTCCCAATTTAAATCCGATTGAACTTGTTTTCTTCCTCCAAACTGAACCAGTATGGCACAACAATTAGATCAAGGGATTATTAAAAATATTAAGATAAATTATCGAAAGCTGCTTCTAAAAGACGTCATTACTGCCATTGATAAAAAAAAAGAAGTTTCGCGTGACTGTGTTAGATATCATGTGTTACGAAGACAAGAGTTGGAATATAGTATCAAAAAAGACATTGGTAGTGGTTATGGGTCCCTATTTGAAGTTGCACAAGAGCTACGGAATGCCGTTTGCACATTACATGACGAACTGACATATGCAGTTGTTGACAAAGAGATCGCTACTAATGGACTTTACCCACGAGTGACAAAAATCACGCCTTTGCGGGTATGTACAATCGTGGAAAAAAAAGTAAACACTCACTGCTAAATTCTCAACAAATTATCGTAGAAGAAAGTTATTGGTACCAAACGATTGGAAATAAAATCTGCTTTTAAATGATGTATATAAAATTTGCTTAGGGTGCCATCTACATATTAAAACGAACGATAATTTTGTTTTTTTCAATAGCAGTACACAATTCTGACAGCATAAATGAACTCTACACCCTTCAATTAGCCTAAAAATAATTTTTTATGCAATTCGTACCATAAGTTTCCGAGAAATTAATTATTTTAAAACGAGCGTATTTTAAGGGCTGTATCCAAATTGAAGTTCCGTACTCGATTGTTAACCGAGAGAGCCCCCTTCTTGATCAAGGCACCTTAAGGGGATTCTTCGCGCACTTGAAAACACCTGCTCCGTAATGTTAATCCTATGGGCATGTTATTTTCAAATTTCTAGTTTCATTTTTAATATTTTTAAACGATTATTTTTGCAAAGGCTAGATGAGGTCGATCTTTAATATGACTCTTTTTTTACTTTTTCGATTTTGGTTGCAGATTTTTTTTAAAAAGGTACTTTCAGTTTCGAAACCAGTTTCGAAACTGAAAGTACCTTTTTAAAAAAAATCTGCAACCAAAATCGAAAAAGTAAAAAAGAGTCATATTAAAGATTGAGCTCAGCTATCCTATGCAAAAAAAAAAAAAAAAAAAAAAAAAAATTGTTTAAAAATATTCAAATTGAAACGAGAAATTCGAAATTAACCTGCCCATAGGATTAACATTACGGAGCAGGTGTTTTCAAGTGCGCGAAGAATCCCCTTATGAAGCCTCTTAGATTATAGGACAGCAGAATAAATTTCAAAAATCTACTCAGTTATATCATAGACGGCCCCTTAAACTGTCGTTTTGCTTTTTTAAAGCATAATTTGAAAACTACTTGGAAGAAAAATGTGAAATTTTGGACTTCCATAAAACAGGACTTAATAAATCTAAATCCGTCAAAAAAATTGTAGTTTGCAATTCATAATTTTTTCGAATATTAATTTCATAATTCATATCATAAAATTATAAAAACTGCAAATTCAACGTTTTTATATTTGGGTACATTAGTATTATTTCTACAAAAAAAAATTAGCACATTAGGAGCATAATTTCAGGAGATATAAATAAAAATATGAAAATGTAATTTAACATTAGACGCACTAAATTTTGAATATTCATAATTCAAAAACTTATCATTCAAATGACTTGAAATTTGGTGTCTAGGCATAGTTTGAACCGAAGATTTGGAATATGTCGTTAAAATTGAGTATTGCAATTGAAAAAAATGAAGTTTGGATTAGTTTTAATATGTAGATGGGCCCCTAAGCAACTTTTATATACATCATTTAACACTAGAACGGCGGTAGGGGTCATTTTGACACCTGAGTGCTTTCGTCCGTTGATTACTTTTGCTTGCTTGGGCGAAATCGTTTGAAATTTTTTGACTTTTCCTAAATAGATAACATATATTTCTAAAGAAAAATTCAGCTTTCTGGATTTGTTAGTTTTTGAAATATGGGCTTGTATTCCTAGAACGGCGGACGGGGGTCATTTTGACACCTTTAATAAAATACTCTTTGTACTCGAAGCTGCTTTTGTTGCTATACTATATGTTCGAGGAGCAATAAAAAAAAAGGGTTTAGATTTATATTCATTGTCGTCCAAGGCATGAGGAATACTATTTTGCAAAGAAACTACCTCAAGAGATAGATTCAAAGAAAGAAAACGATTTTTTAGGTTTGATGAAAAGACAACAAGATCTAGCAGACTACAGGCTGTTAAATTTGCTCTTGCATCTAAAATGTGGAATAAATTTATTGAAAATTGCAAAACATGCTACCAAAACATGCTGCAGTTGATGAACAATTGTTCCCATCTCCGGATAGATATAAATTTACGCAATATACGCCAAATAAATCGGATAAATTTGGAATAAAATTTTGGTTGATCTGTTGACGTTGATACTAAATACCTCTTGAATGAATTTATTTATCTAGAAAAGGATGAAGCAGCCAATCCTTAATTACGTTTATCGGAAAATGTTGTCATGAAATTAACAGATCCCCATCTAAACGAAGGGAGGAATATTACGACAGATAGCTATTTTACTAATATCAAATTAGCAGAAATGTTAAAAGCTAAAAATACAACTTTGGTTGCACAATGAAAAAGAACAGAAGAGAAATTCCTATATCATTGAAAAATATGCGCAGTACTCTTTATTCATCGAAGATAGTTGGTTGTATAAGGTTTTATGGCACAAAGTCCCATGAGGGACATGCTGCGCCAACATCGAAGATAGTGGGATGTGATAATATGACAATTACCATCTATCAAGCCAAAAGAAAAACAAGTGTTTTTCTACTTAGCTCATTACATTCTACTGTAAAAACTGAAGACGGTCTCAAGAAGTTGCCCTATTCAATATAATATTACAACGCAACGAAGTATGGTGTGGATATCCATGATCAGATGTGCCGAAAATACTCCGTGAAATCGGCTTCTAGACGATGGCCTGTACATATCTTTTTCAATATTTTGGATAATGCAGCTTTAAACGCCTGGATAATTTATAAAAGTGTAACAGGCAAGCCTATCAGCAGAAGAGATTTTCTATTAAATTTAGGAGATGTGTTCAGAATGGATCTTATGGTTTCAAATCTCCCAAAGATCTTTCCTGAGTCTTCAGAAAAAAGAAAAAAAAACACGAAAATAAAATAGATATCAAGAGAAAAAATGTCAAGTACAGACATGCAATGGAAACAAATCTCAAGAATTTTGCGCACCATGTTTCAAAGTTGTGTGCGGAAAATGTAATGGAAAAATTGCTATTTTTTTTTATACAACTGAATTAATTCCTAATACGTGCGTACAATTTGAAGTATTATAAGCATTAAATAAAATTGAAACAGAATGCTTAACATATTAACCATTCAGCTACACTTATAATGAAATAACGGAAACAACAGAACATATTTCTCATTTATGGATTTAGAGAGTGAATCATTCGGCGAGTAAGTAGATGAAAATATAAATATATATTATTTTATAAATTGTGTTTTATTTTAGTTAACATTAGTTTTAATTTGTGAAAACATTAATTTTAAATCGATTTTTATATCAAATTAATGAGTTTTTTGAGTAGTCTTAGTATGATCCAATTAATCGCCCTGTAGGCGTTACATATACAGTACTTTAAAAATTCAATAAATTATCGAATAATATTAAATATAAATTATGAAATACACGTAAATTACATATTTTTGCCAATGTATGGCTTTTAAAATTATTTTAGCGTTGTTATTTCAATAGTTTCATCGAGGGGTCAAAATGACCCCTTCCCGCCGTTCCAGTAGGTAAGATTTTCCCGCCGTTCTAGTGTTAAAAGTAGACTTTATTTACAATCGTTTCGTGCCAGTAACTTTCGTCTACGATAATTTGTTGAGGAGTTATTAGGGGTGTTTACTTTTTTTTTCCACGACTGTACTTTCCGAAAAAAGTTGCTTATTGGACGAAGGGGAAGCCGTGTTAAAATGTTTTTCACGCCTATTGGTGTTTTTCTTCTAGATATCCGCAGCTGACGTGACATCGGTAAAGTGCATGATGAAGCTTCTATACTGGAAATAGTTTCGGAAATTCGAGAGTTTAAAATATAAACATTGATAGAAACGATGATAATGAAACTGAATGCGAAGCTGAACCGACAACGCGAGCAGACACTCTCAAAGCACTATAAACTATATACATTCGGATATTTTTTTACCAATCGCAGAGGCACTGAGGAACAGTTTAAAACTGTTCATGAATAAAAAAAAATAGTTTTAACAACTACGATAAAAAAAAAAAACAATCCTGAATAAAAGTTTATTTTACTACTACGAGTATACTCATCAATTCGAAATTTTAAGTGTAAAACAATTCTTGTTTATACATCTTGTTTTATTAATTACATGTTTATAGCTTCTTCGCATATTATTGTACTAATATAACTAACTTATTAATAATATTTTATTGTCTAAAATAAAATTCCTGCTTACACCGCATTATAAGGCCACTCCGCTTATAAGATCATATTTTTCAAGATCGCACGGGTGGCCATATAACCGATACTGACTGTAATCAGATAATGCAACAATTTTGCAGTTGACTTTTCTCTGAATTTGAAAAATTCTAGCATCATGTCCAGTCCATGTTGTTATCAAAATCATCTGTTGTAGATTTTAGACGTTAATCTGTAACTAGGAATTTCTGTGAGGAAACCAAACACCAGCATCTTTTTGTGGGGATTCTTGTGCGATTATCTTGCGATAATTTGAGAATTTTGCAATATTTTCCTCCTATCTATTACTGATGATATGGGGTAGTTTTTGTAAGTAAGAAAATAAAGCGATTCAGACTACTATTATAGTTAGGTAAATGGAGACTTAAAAAGAATCATTAACTTGTAAAATATCGTTTTTCTTTATGTTCTTTTTAATATAAATTAACATTTAAAGAATTAATTTCTTTTTTACCCTATTTATTTTGTACACTTCAAAGTTTTTACGAAAGAAAGAAAGAAAGAGACAGAAAACTCTCACCTTTAAGAAATCAAACTGGCAGTTTCTCTCAGTTTCCAAATCTATATCTTCTACTGTGAATTCGACGCTGTTTCCTGGCGGATACCATATATGCCAGTAACAGATTGTTTTGATAGGGTAACCATTTGGATAGTTGGGAGACGTTATAGTGCCATAAGGCTTGTCGATGATATCACCGCCGCATCCTTAATATTAAGAGAAAAACGAGAATTTAAAAGCAAGTAATTTGTTTGGGAAAAATATATATATTAGCCCAGTGGTAGGGGAGGGGGAAAAGGCAAAATTCGGAATTAATTAGGGGAAAGCTGGAAATTGTTTTAATCCGTTTAGTTTAGGTCTAGAATGAATATGCTAAGTTTTCCCCCTCGTAGTAGGTGAGCGTTAGAAAATATATACAGATTTATAGTCAAAAAACACGTTTTTTTAAATACCGTAACAATATCTCAAAACAGCTAACTCTGTCAAAAACATTGTCAATACAAATGTTGTAGAACTAAAATTCTGAGTAAAATGATTACCTACACTTAATATTTTTCTTGAATATTAAGGTCACAATTCTACTTTAAAGTTTTAGACCCGTGGTCAGGGAGTTGAACTCAGAATTAATTAGGAGAAAACTGGAAATTGTATTAATCCCTTCAGTTTAGATCTAAAATGAATACACTATGTTTTCTTCCACGTACTTGGGTGAATGTTAGAAAATATGTACATATTTGTTTTCGAAAAACACTTTTTTTTTTTAATTATCTTAACAATATCTCAAAACAGCTAACTCTATCAAAAACATTGTCAACACAAATATTGTAGAGCTTAAAATTCTGAATAAAATGAGTACCACCATTAGAATTTTTGTTTAACATTAAGGTCGCAATTATATTTCAAATTTTTTTGTATCAAGAGCTTGAAGCCAGGATCAAGTAAAGTTAACTTAACAATATCTCAAAATTGCGGTCTTAATATTGAACAAAAATATTAAGTGTAGGTACTCATTTTATTCAGAATTTTAGGCGTTACAACTTTTGTACTGACAATGTTTTTGGATAGAGTTAGCTGTTTTAAGATATTGTTAAGTGAACTTGGTCTCTCCTGGTTTCAAGCTCTTGATTAGCTATTAAGGCAAAATTTTGAAATAGAATTTCGACCGTAATGTTGAACAAAAATATTAATGATGGTACTAATTTTATTCAGAATTTGAAGCTCTACAACATTTGCATTGACAATGTTTTTCATAGAGTAGCTGTTTTGAGATATTATTAAGGTAATTAAAAAAAAACGTGTTTTTCGAAAATAAATATGTGCATATTTTCTAACATTCACTCAAGTACGAGGAAGAAAACATAGTACCTTCATTTTAGACCTAAACTGAAGAGAATAAAACAATTTTCAGTTTTCTCCAAATTAATTCTGAGTCCAACTCCCTGACCACGGTGCCAAATCTTTGAAGTAGAATTGTGACCTTAATGTTCAACAAAAATATTAAGTGTAGGTGCTCATTTTACTCAGAATTTTATGCTCTACAACATTTGTATTGACAATTTGAGATATTGTTATGGTATGCAAAAAAAACAAATTTTTTGACTATAAATCTATACATAATAAAACTTATACTATAACTTTAACTATAACTTTAACTTTAACTATAACTTTATATATAACTTTAACTATATATAAACTATAACTTTATTTTAATGTTTGTATAAGTTTATTTTTGACTTTACAAGAGTTTTGTACACCGTGTAGTAAACTAATGATATTTTATCAAGTGTATATATAATCTATACATATTTCCTAAAGCTCACCTAGTCCGACGGGGGAAAACATAGCATATTCATTCTAGACCTAAACAGAAGGGATTAAAACTATTTCCAGCTTTCCCCTAATTAATTCCGAATTCAACTCCCTAACCACTGGTCTAATATAAATATAACCGGTTTAATCTTATGTCCACATCGGATATTTAAGAAATATTTGACCTAAGTTTTGGAGGTGGTACGCCCCGGAATTAGAATGTCTGTTCACACGGCAAAACTTACTTAAGATATCTGTTTGAACTTAAATAATTCATCTCACAAACAGATGTACCTGAAAATACTCTTTCGTTAGAAATGTGAAATATTGCAGCATTCGGGTCTAGACTTGAATGCGCTACGATTTGATTCTGGTTTTGGGTATTGCAATCACGGACCTCGGGTTTTGAAATAAATTCATTTTTTCTATCGCTGTTTTGAATTTGCTTTTCATTTTCATTCTCGAAATGCAGTAAACTGGAATGCTTTTTCATGCATTTCTGACAAGAATAAGTAGATTTACAATTTCTAACGGAGTGGAATTTTAAACAGTTAAAACAAGTTCAGTTCACTGCATTTGAGATCTGAATAAATGGGAAGTGTGCGCATGCGCATAAATAGTTAAAACGAGCCTCAACATCCAACAAGTTAAACTGAAACTCCACATCCAATTACAGTGAGTAGTAGTGGCTGTATCTAGCCGTAGAAAGTCTTTTCCCACTGAGAGAGTTTGTGGAATTCCCTCAGTGAGTTCGGGGGTCTGGGTTATCTTAAATATCCGGTGTGGGCGAGGTATAAGTGATTGTTTCTTAGCTTATTGCGCACTAATTGGCGTATTTTAATTAAGAGTGGTTTGGCACAACAAAAAATTGTTCGTGACAATCACTTATTGTTATCAACTTTCACTTTAAGTCTTATTGTTGCCAATATTGCTCATGTTTGATACAAAATAGATGATCCTATATTAAAAAAATTGACGTGTCCCGGTAAATTTAAGCAAAAAAAAAAAAAAAAAAAATAATAATAATAATAATAATATACGCGATATGACGACGATTGTTTAAACGTAAAGGGTACTGTACAGCACTGTACAGTTGTGGATAAAAAGTAAACACCCCTACTCTGCAACTCTGCAATAAATTGTTGCAGAAGAAAATTACCGGTACCAAACGATTGAAAATAAAATCTACTTTTAAATGATGTATATAAAATTTGCCTAGGGGGCTAACTACATATCAAACGAACCGAAACTTTGTTTTTTTCAATAGCAATACTCAAGTATTACATCATAAATAAATTCTGCACCCTTCAATTAGTCTAAATCCAAATTTTCATGAAATTCGTAAGATTAGAATCCATGAAATTAATTATTTTAAAATGAGCCTATTTTTGGCGCTGTATCCAAATTGAAATTCGGTACTTGTATTCTTGTAATGCTACAGAATGCATATGCCACTTCAATTAATGTATTATGCCACTTCAATTAATGTATTATTTCTTGTTATGACCGTTTCATTAGTTTAATGTGTTTCGACTATTGCCAGCCCAAATGTTCAAATAAACAGAGTAAAATATAATTGTTTCAAATTATGCTTTTCTGCGCACCATAGACCCCCTTAAACCATCATTTTGACGCTTTTAAGCATAATTCGAAAACTACTTGGAAGAAAAATTTGAAATTGAGAATTCGCATAAAGCGGGACATACTAAATGTAAATCTATCAAAAAAAAAAATTGCTGGTTGGAATTTATATTTTTTTTCGTATATTAATTTCATAATTCAAAATTCATATTATAAAATTTTTGAAATCACAAATTCGATGTATTTATGTTTGGGTTTTTTAGTATTATAACCGCACAAAAAATCAGCACATTAGAATTAAAATTTCAGGAATTATTAATAAAATTATGAAAATGTAATTTAACATTAGAAGCTCTAAATTTTGAATGCTGTAATTCAGAAACTTATAATCCAAATGACTTGAAATTTCGTTTTTTGGCGTAGTTTGAACCGAAGATTTAAAATATATTGACAAAATTGGGTGTGGCCATTGTTAAAAAACAAAGTTTGGTCTGGTTTTGATTTGTAGTGCCTCGCTAAGCAAATTTTATGTATGTCATTTAAAAGTAGACTTTATTTCCAATCATTTGGTACCAGTAACTTTCTTCTATTATAATTGGTTGTAGAGTTAGCAGGGGGTGATTACTTTTTTTTCGCGCGATTGCACATAACATAATTCAATTTGTTACAATTTGTAAATTTTTACATTTAGACCATAGAAATTAAAAAAGTTAAGAAAACAAACAGGTCAAAAAACAAATAATCAAATTGATAATATATATTACAATTCGGTCCTATAGCCCGACTTTGGTGTGGGCTGGAAGGAATTCTTTTTCATTAAACTCGGGCCAGGGTTAATTTTTATCTGAAGATTCGTGCTCGGGGAACTTCATTGTTCCCGGGACGGTCCCGAGTCTTACATTTTTTTCTGCTGATTCGGACCGGACCGGGCCTGTGTTTTATTCATTCCGGACGTTAGGGTATCTTGGCAACTTTCCTCCTCAATTCGTTGTGAAGAAAACATCTTTTTTTAATCATTAGACCCCGATATGCTATTTCTTTTACATTATTTCAGTTACAAGTACCAAAAATCAACAAAATAGCTCTTTCATATGTGTATTTCTTTCCCTGGCATTGTAGATTTAGGATTCATCTGTAAATATTCACATAACTCATATATCTTTAGATATTTATATATTAGTACATTTATTATTACATATCTTTCATCATTTATATTTTATTATCTCATTATTGTGTTTTTAAAAGTATTAAATGTGTAAAGATCCGGTTCGCCCAGAATAATTGGGTAACCAATCGTGATCGGCATTGTATATGAAGTTCAATGAAAATAAATTTTCGGCATCGGAGGGCGGGACGGTTCGGCTCTGGTGTCTTCCCCCAGGGACTGCACTAAAACTCTAAAGCATTTGCTGGGTTTCCCTGGGTGGCCATCTCAGCCCACAATTAAACCTTCGTCCCTAAAAAATAACGTTACGTTACATAAGCCAGCCGTAAAACAAAGCATATGTATCATTGTACGGTCAAATACTGATATTCTCTACTGCAAGTTTTTAAACTTCTAAGCATCACACATTTTTAATTTTTACACCTTCGTATAGGGAAAAAAGATATTTTAACTGCAATTTGTTTAAAAACTGCATCTCAATTTTTTTTTTGAATTATTAATTTTTTGTAATTTTTTATGCCATTTCTATAATGGTGGCAACTGAAGTACTCCATTTCTGTAGAAAGTAAAGGGAAAAAGGTAGATTATTATAGCTTTTTTGCCATTTTTTCATAAAAAGTAAAATAAAATTGTAATTAAAATTCGTGCTATTTTGAAAAAAGTAAATGAATGATTTCTGATAAAACATGGAGCTCTTATGAACTATATTTAACTTCCTTCAAGTATCCATATTATTGTTACAAGCAAATGAAGGCATATGAATCATTAGATAATGATATGAATCATTAGGTTTTGTTATCGCGTTTACGACATCGCTTTTTGCTGGGTTTGCGTATTATTCCGCGATAGTGAAGTCATATGCATTCGCTTCTATAGATGTTGTTTAAGACTGGGTCATAAATTTGGAATTCTTCAGTTGATGCAAATTACGTCATTTTATCTAAAATAAATGCGTGTATTTTAAGTCTTAAAGCAGAAATAAGTTTTCTAGAAGTGTATCATTTTCACTCCAACATTTTGAAATTCTTCACAGGTGAAAATGTTTCACTTTTGAAAATAACGCATTAAAAATCACACACTGATAAAACGTAAAGTTTTACAAAACTTTACGAGTCTTTATAGAATGTCTTATAGAGTGTCTTTATAGAATAGCAGTGACCTTAGTGTGGAATTTAGAGGGTGGCCAGGGGAAAACATTTCCCCCTGGAGCAATTAGATGCCCCCCCCCCTCCCCCGAAGATTTGAAATTATGGATTTTCAATGATCAAAAAGTGCATGTATAATGTCCCCCCCCCCCCGGAGACACAGAAATCCCTCGCGGAGAATAATAATTTTTTTCCTCATTGGGGACGACACTTAATTCTAACAAGTAGGAAATTGCTCGTCAAACGTGGCAAATGAGGTGCGTTCGTACTATAACTAGTTTTATAAATATTTTTTGCACCCCATATTGTACTGAATGTATATTTTTTTGCACTTCATAAGTGCATAGTCTGTAACATCATTAAAATGCACTTGCAATAATTTTTTCCCATTGCCCGTAATGTAACGGAATACTTTTGACTGTCCCTATAATTAAACTATACATCCAATTTTCATAAAATCTGAAATGGCTCGACAAAATTTTGCAACAATTATATATTTAAAATTTCATACCATTCGGAAGACTGTAACATCATTAAAATGCACTTGCAATAATTTTTTCCCATTGGCGGTAATGTAAAGGAAAACTTTTGAATGTCCCTGTAATTAAACTATATATCCGATTTTCATAAAATTTGAAATGGCTCGACAAAATTTTGCAACAATCATATATTTAAAATTTCAAGCCATTCGGTTGGTAGTTTTTGCTCTGTTATATGCGGACGGACAGACGGACTGAACGACGACTATAGATGCTACGTATTTATATAATTACGAGCGCACCTAAAAAGCAGAATTCCTGCTTTCTGCTTGATTTTTTTTTTCTGTGCACGCAAGTGCCAGAAAAATTGGTACACCCACCTAATATAGTGTAGGGCTCCACGAGCATGCGGAAGTGCTGCAACACGACGTGGCATAAACTCAACTAATCTCTAAGGGTATCCTGGAAAACCAGAAACCGATGGCTGGCTGCAGGTTACATGGAACCTGCAGCCAGCCCACAAATCCATTGGAGTGGGAGGTGGTGGAAATTTCTTCTGAACAGAACGTTGCAAGACAACCCAAATATACTCAATAATACTCATGAATGGGAATTTAGGTGGCCAATGGAAGTGTAAAAGAAGTTGTACTCAAAAGAGTGCAACTCGGTAGCAGCTTTTGACGTGTGGGGTGTCGCATTGTGCTGCTGTGATTTTCCAAGTCCACCAGAATGCACATTGCACAATGGACATGAATGGATGTAGGTTATAGAACTGCATGCTTTTGTACTTTTCACCTGTCAGAGTAATCTCTCTAGACGTATCAGGGGTCCCATATCACGCCAACTGTTCACGCCCCATACCATTACAGCAGTGGCGTGGCGTGAAAATTTTCGGTGGTCATCGCAATTATTTAAGTTTGTGGTGAAAAATTATGAACTCTAAAATTCAATGGTTGAATGTTCAAAAAAGAAACTTTAAATCTTACCTTCACTTATACATGAACTCCAAATGTTCTGCTAAAACTGGATCGTAGAGTTTTAAAAGCTTATTAAGAGTTTTAAAATATTGCTTGGTCATCGCCGCATCCAGCGATGACCGGACGCCACGCCACTGCATTACAGAGGCTCCACCAGCTTGAACAGTCCTTTGTTAACATGTGGGGTTCATGCTTTCATGAGGTTGTCACCATATCTGTACACGTCCATCAGCCGACACAGTTGAAAACGGGACTCGTCAAACCAGGCAACGTGCTTCAGTCATCAGCAGTTCAACTGAGGTATTGACAGGTGCAGCAGAGGAGTAAATCTTTGTGCCATGCAGTCAACAACAGCGTCAACAAAGCCTGCATCTCCAAAAGCTCATATCAATGATGGGCGTTGAAAAATTCGCACGCAGATGTTTGTTGATACTCCAGCATTGAAACCCGGAGCAATTTGAGGAAGTGTTGGCCGTCTATCTCGTTTAAAGATTTCCGTCAGCCATCGGCGTTACTGTTCTTTCAAGGTCTTTTTCCGGCCACACCGCAGTCGAATATTTGACCGATTGTTTTACCGATACCGGATATTCAGGATACACTCATGAAATGGTCGTGCGCGAAAATCCAAATTGCATCTCTACCTCAGAGATGCTATATCCCATCTCTCGTGCGCCGACTATAACGCCACGTTCAAAGTAACTTAAATCGTTATAACATGCCATTGTAACAGCATGAACCGATCTAACAGCTTCGCCAAACACACGTTGTCTTATATTGGCGCTACCGACGGCACCGCGCTACGCTGATTGGTTGAACACTTTTGTTATTTGCATAAGCACGCCTGTATCAGTTTTTCTGGCTCTTCAGGGTAAATCATTTTATGTGTTAATTAATCTCATGAAAGATATTTTGCCAGGGTGCTGTGAAAGACTGATTTTTCTTTTAAAATCTTGGACATTTAGATAAATGTTAAGCAGACAAAGAGCTTTAAATTGTTAGATGAGTTATTTTAATGAGACAAATAAGTCATCTTTTCTCTTTAACACTTTTTGAGAGGCCTACTAAGACGAATGCTAAAAGAAGTTAATAAAATGTAGCGGGTGATAAGAGTGATCTGAAAAAATATTTTGGAGATTCTTTTGAGAAGTCGGGTCAACCTGAATCTGACCCGCAACTCTTAATACCCAACTCAAAACAGACCCAAACCGCAAATAAACGAAGTTAACCTGACTTGAAGACGTCCCGCTATGAGAAAATAGTAATCAACCCGACTTGCAACAAAAAACAAATTAGGTCAACCCAACGCTATCCGAATCGCGAGTTGGGTTAATACGTGAATTCCGGATTCGCCGAATTCTCGCCGATTAAATGACTTCCGTTAGGACAGAACCTGAGCTCGAAAGTCATTAAGACAGGGAAATGTAAGGGATCATATAGGAACCGCGTAGAGCCAATGTTCAGTTCTGAATCTCAGCAAGATTAAAAAAAAAAAAAAAAAAAAAAAAAATCAAAATAAATACTATTGGCTACGTTCTCGCTAATACCTGTAACGCAAGAATTATATTAAAACTGAACCAAAGTTCGTTTGTAATTCTAGGCACAAAAACAGATAATCTTAATGTATGCAGTACTTTCAACAATACTTTTTAAATAGAAATTTTACTAAAGTATGCACAAATTTAGATCCAATCTTAAGTTGTATAGATATAATATCCAAATTCATTGCAAAAATATTAACTAATGTAAAATGAATCTTATGCCCAATTATAAAAAAAAAATGGCTTTTATCTTTTTGAGAAAAATAACTTTAAAAGCGTCTTTTCAATTATTGTTTGCAGTGAAAATGATGGACACATTTTCTTAGTCATACCTTACACGTAATAATAGAAATATTTCTATGCAAAATGTTTTAAAATGCAACAAAGTATACTATATTGTTCTTTCATATATAATTTTTCGAAAAATAAATATTTTGGTGATTAAACAGCTCTAAGTCTTTTAAAATTTCAAGATAATAAGATTTCAACTATTTTGTGGCTAACAAAAAAAATTAAAAAAAAAAAACCCTTAATTTTCCTTTATAATCAGAAATATTTAAATTACATACATATCAATCTGTTTGAAATATGAATAACTACTCATTTTAAAGGAATATAATCTCTACAATGTATAACTCTTTTTTCAGATAGTCTAGTGAATTTTCATGGGAAATTATATATATATATATAATATATATATAGTTATAATCTGTTGATTTTAATATATATAGTCAGTTTTAGATTTTATTTTGTGCAAACCGTTATATACAAAACTTTAAAAGGCAAAAGAATTAAAATAATAATAATTAAAAAAAAATTTAATTTTTATGTTCCATTTTGCAAAAACGTGTCCTTCTGAAAAATTTGTTGATGTAAATTTCCATTAATTATGTCAAAATTTAGTGTCCAAATTCATCAATCAGTACAATATTTCTTTAAACAATATAGTTTCTTTGAATCTTAATGTGCTAAACTTCTGTCAGTTATGGACATTTTGAAACGAAAACTTTACTAATTTAACAAGATTTCTTTTCTACACATTTAAATTTTCATTAAATTTCATTAAGGGGTCGCAGGACTCTTAAAGTTGGAAAAAATGAAAAAAAAAAAAGACCATTTTCAACATTTAATATCTTAAAATGTATCATTTTAAAAGATATTTTTTATTGGGATAAAAGATATAAATATATTCTTTTATTTCATGTATTTAAAAAATTACAAGATGCAGAATTAGCATTTATAGGGGGCTCCGAACTGTCAGAGATTTGAAGAGCAGAAAATTGGTATAACAGCTTACGCGCAGGATTGCAAAATAAATGTTGCAACTAGATTAAAAAATTTTGTGCCTACTTATACTTCAGATTATAATAATTACCCTGAACCTAAATAAATCTGAATTTAAAGCATTTTTTATATTTTTAATAGAAAGTTGTAATTAGCTAATACAAAATTATGAAAATCTCATTAGTATAATCACTTTAAAAAATAGTTTTTGAACAATAAAAAGGAAAATTTAGGTTCCGTTTATACAGAACAACATGAAACATATGTTTTGAAAATTTAATGAAAAATGTTCAGACGTTTTTGAGATATCCTGCACGTTAAGCCCAAAAACGTCATTTGGAGAAAAATTACTTTAAAGTTTCGGAAACACCACTACAGCTATTGAGCAGGTTACCATTCTAAAAGCCATAACTTGTGTTCTAATGGGAATTTCAAGGAAACAATTATATCAAAATGTTAAGAAAAGATAGAAGTTTAACGTCTAAAAAAAAGTAAAATTTCGAAAATTTCGTAGCTTTAAGAGTCCCGAGTGCCCTTAAAATTCTACACATTTGCTTTTAGTAGGTTCTAAGGTAAAAGTCTTTAACCTGAAGACCGTGAGCCAACAAATTACCCTTAATTCAATGTAGAAAAATGCTTTATTTACTAGCAGATACTTTGCAATTAAATAAGGCGATAAAGAGTTTATAAAGAATACCTTTTGAAATTTGTGATTGAAAACGACTATATATACACAAATTAAAAAAATTCATATAAATAAAAAACAATTTTTTTTTTCTTTTTGGGATACTTTGAAAGATAAAAGTATTTATTATATAAAACAGTTGAAAGTTACTTTTTTGTATTTAACTCAGAGTTCAACATTCAAGGAGAAAATATTATGAATAATAAAATATATATAAACTCATATTCAAATATTATTAGATGTAATAATTGTTAAATTTATAAAATACATATATTTTTATAACACTTTCATACTACATTCAATAGAGTCAAAACACTGTTTTAAACACTAGTGTCGTGAAGGAAATTTTCACCTTGTTATTAATAAACTTTATAATATACTTGTAACTACTTAAAAGGTGACAAAAATATATAAAAACATATAAAAATATTATTTAATGTAACCCGAGATCTTTCGAACACACACGCGTTCATTTTCAAAGGGATAAAAGATGATTGACTTGATGACCGCTTGCGCATGCGTACTATTTTTGTTTTTGTTTTTAAATGTATTTCTATTCAGTCAATCATCTTTTATCCCTTTGAAAATGAACGCGTGTGTGTTCGAAAGATCTCGGGTTACATTAAATAATATTTTTATATGTTTTTGTCACCTTTTAAGTAGTTATAACTATATTATAAACTTTCATACTACATTAAACATTTTCTTAATTTTTTTTCTATCTCAAAAAAAATAAATAAATAAATAAAATAAAATAAATAAATAAATAAATAAAAAGGGAAAAAAACCATCAAATAAAAAAAAAGTATTTTTTCATACGGGAAAAGCAGCCAGTACAGTAAAAATAAAAATTAATTCCAAATTTGATTTTAATTTGTAAATATATATATATATATTATTAACACTTTTAATAAGGATGTCAACGATTTTAATCAGATAATTAAAATTAGAGATTAAATCGTGATTTAAACCTGCTTTTTTAATTTATCAGTGATTAAAAAAATTAATTTTTTTTAGAACGATATAAAAAAGCATTGAAATCTAAAGCGAACCTAATTTGTAAAGTTTCTGTGGGTATTTTGCCTTAATGAATAAACAAAAAAATGCTTTAAATACATGTTTCAGCTTAAATGATTATGTTTACAAAAAAAATAAATGCGATAAGTTTGTAAAAATCAAGTTCTTATCTGGCATAAAAAGCATTCAATTTAAAAATGATATTTAAATCTAATGCTGCTACTTTGTGGATTTCAAATATAACTTCAGATATAAAACAGGTCATTCTCATATTTACTTTGTGTGCATAAATTAATGGTTTTAACCCATTTTCATAATTTATTTTGATTAACATGCACATACATGCATGTAAGTTTTGATTTATGGTATTAACAGTAATTTTTAAAAGTTGAAATGCAAAAATTCTTGGCATGATATTTGATTTGTTATTTGTGTTAACTGATGAAATTACTTATGTGACGTTTTTATTATTTCTGTAATTATAATAAATATTATTTTATTAATCAAAACATTACTAATGCGCAACCATCTAAGAAAAAAAAATTAACAAGAGTTTTCGCAGCAGGCGCCAAATAGTGTTGCTGCGGCGCTGCTTAGATAGGAGATTTCAGAATTTTTTTCTGAATCAAATAAAAAATGTTTTGTCTTTTAGTCTATCCTGTTTTATGTAAAAAAAAAAAAAAAAAAAAAAAAAAAAAAGGTATGTTGATGATAAGAAAACGATTTGTCTACATGTGGTGTGTAATTTGACTAAATATATCCTGAATACACTATTTTGTTGTCATAAAACTTATACCAGAGAGAACAAACTCATCCTGAATATGAGTGTATTCTTCATACAGTTTTGTTTTGCGATCAAAAAAACATTTGTTTCACAATTTACGCATGACAAAGTTTAAAAGATAAAATTATGTATACAAACATTTGTCTTTTATAAATATTACAATAAAATGTATGCTTTGAATATTAAGCAGAAATATGTGTAAGAGTAGAATATTACACAAAAATCTGTGTATTTTGCTTATTACACAAAAATCTGTGTATTTTACATATTACAGAAAAATCTGTTTATTTTACATATTGCACAAAAATCTGTTATTTTACATATTACACAAAAATATATGTATTTTACATGCTAGACAAAAATAAATGTAAGAATAGAATATTACGCAGATATATAGAATATTACGCAGATATATATGTGTAAGATTATTACGTAGATATATATGTGTAAGAATGTTACGCAGACGTGTGTGTTTTCTTGTGTAATTTTCCGCGTTCAAGTATGTCTTTCAAGAGTGATCAGATAATTTTTTACACATTTAGTGTTACATCATCAAATTACACACTCAAATGCTTATTTTGAAATTTACACATCATGGGTAAAATTGTATTTTAGCAATTTACTCACCACTTTACACATAAAGACAAAAAATTTTTGTATCATCGATATACCTGTTTTTGTGTTAAATTTGCACATTTATTTTTTAGAATGCATAAATGAAAACATCCATGCGATTTTTAAATTTAGCTACGTGCTGTGACGCAGAGAATTTATAGAAATCTTTAACTTATTTGCACTGCAAAATAAAAAATGCAGCAGAATTTTTTGAAAAAATGTCTTTTGCTTCCACAGTCGTGTCCGGTAATTGTGTGTGAGAAACTTGCTTAGAGTGGTGCATTTGTTGCGTCTGATTACCTGCAAGTAACAACAACGTTAAAATGCTTTACATAAACTAACCCTCCCCCCCCCCTCAACTTCCTCCCTAACACACACACTGTCTCTTACTAGATAGAAATCTTTAAAAATGGCCATTTAAGGTGGTTGAAAATTTATTCATTTTTGAATAAATGAATTACATCTTGAGTTAAAAGTGATTGTTGTCACAAGACACTAGTTTTTTCCTTTCCCTCACTGTCGCCAACTAATATGATTCAAAACACTAACTTTCACAGTATTTTCTAAAAAATGTTCTCCTTTACCGAAAAATGAAACTAGATTAACAATTTCTGCATAAGAGATCTTGACAATTTTTTAGAACAAAATAAATTGAAAAATGTGTTAGAAAACAGGTAGTTTGGATTTGAAAACAGACTTAAAAACGTACTTGCATTGTGATTTATAAAAGGGAAACTTTTCATAACAATTGCTTCAGACCTTCAGAGTGACATCGTTTTCATCTATTTTAAATCACACATGTTTCGGGATTAAAGCCTATGAAATAAAGGATATTTCTAATGAGAAGGAAACGTTAGTTTTTCGATTTTATCTTCTTAAATTCTGCATCAAATAGCATAAATCTTTTAATTTAATTTTTTTAATATTTTGATCATTAACTTAAAAAAAGTAATGATATCAAAATAGGTTAAAAGTTTATGACTCAGTACTTAATCTTATGTCTCTAAAAATTTTATAGATGGATCTTAAAACTAATATCAAATCTTGAGTGACGTTATGCTATTAATTAATATGTATATGCATGATTTATTTCATCATTTTCTTCTATTTATAATCGCATATGCAAAAATTATGTTCAACATGAAAAGATGTGTAAAACATTATACGCTGATGATTTTTCATTCCCTCTCTCATAATTCAAAATGAGTTTTAAAAGATATGATATTAAAATTCGAATGACACCTTGATGCGACTTTGATAGGTTTGTTTTAAGATTCAATTTATTTTTCGGGTTTTTTCTTCTAAAATATATTAACACAACCAAACTATACATTTAATTTTCTAATACACTGTTAAGTATATCCCTTTCACTAAACCTATATTATACATTGAAATGTAATTATTCAATAACGTGGTTATCTTTTGCGTCATGCTATCCAAAACCGTAAAAAAAAATTATGTAAAGGATTTATTTGTGTCATATTATCCATTTGCATGCATTTAACTTACTTTGGATACTATGATGCAAAGGAATCATTTACATATTAATGTATTTACATATTAACATTTTTATACATTAATTTTGTTGAAAAAATATTTATTTAAAACAATATCAAACGGAATAGTTTTTCAAACTAGGTTAACTAGGTGCAACGAAGAAGAATTTTCGGGGTAGGCTTTTAGAATTGAATTATTTTTATTGCGAACTGTTAAACAGATGATTTTAAAATTACTTTTTCCATAAAATGAGATTATCTAACGGTAAATCGAAAACCAAACAGTCTGTATAAGTACAGTTAAAAGCGAAAGAAACTCTCCTTATCCCTGTTTGGTATTTTAATTTTTAACATCCCCTCTTTTTTTTCCCGCCATTCGTTCGTCAAGAAACGACAGAGGAGCTAAGGGGATGGATTCGGCGGATTAGACATAAATCGGGTTAATATACCCTACGAGAAGAGGGCATATGTCTCCGGAAATCGACTTCTCTCTAGCACCGCCCTTGTATAGACAGGAGACATAATACAGAAAATACATAAATTACCTAGGCCTAATATGGCCCGGTTCCCAATATGGACCACATTGTATATTTCATTTACTTTCTTTTTAATTCAATAAATGGCAGTATACGTTCGACTCTCAGGACGATAGAAAGGGAAAAAAACAATAAAAGCGAAGTTGTATCACGTTGGAGACGCTACTGGCAGAGGAAGTGAAATTTTCGGCCAAAAAAAATCGTGTTATTATTTCTTAAAGGTAAGGAATATTTCGTATTATTAATATTTGTTAGCCTTTAACACAAAGTAAAAATGAATATAATAAATAATAACACCGTTAATCTACTTTAAGATATTATCAATAGTTTTATCATTACTTATTAGTATAATCGTGTTTTGGAGGCAAAATAAAAATATGGCAGAGGTTCCCATTATGGCTAGGGTGGGCCATATGTTTGTAGCGACTTCAAGCGTATTTATATTTTTTACGAACATAATTTTGTTTCACTTCTGTTCTTCAATTAATACATTTCTTAGTAAAAATAAAAATATTTTTTAATTTTTGTTTTTTTCCTGGCTTTAAAAAAATTTGCACTTATTATATATGTAATATGTATAAATAAATAAATAAATAAATAAATATAAATATATATATATATATATATATATATTATATAACATATAATAATTTGCAATTTTCTAATTTTATTTTGCAATTTTCTAAAAATTTACAAAGTGGGCCATATTGAGAACGGGGTGTTCCCAATATGGCCCATATGACACTTTTTACATTTCAGATTATATAATTTTTAATAGCATAATTACAAGTATAAAGTTTTTTCCTTTATTTTCTACATTAATCCCTCTATCTAAGCAACAGCATAAATAGTTTCCGGGAAAAATAATATTAACATGGTGAAAAAAGCAATCAAACCTTAGGTGGGCCATAATGGGGCAAGATATCTTATATAATCTAAAAATATATAAAAACAAAGTGATTGCAATAGGTCGATTTCTAAAGAAATCAAACTAAGAATATTAAATAACTTTTGTATAAGTAGTTACCTATGAATGTCCACTCGAGACGAAATCCTTCACTGCTGACTGAACGGTCCGTTATTAGCCGTACCATAGCCTTATTCGTAGAAGTAGTGATGGTGTCCGGCGGTGAAGTCATGTCGCCGCAGAATTTTCCCAACGAGACAGGATCGCTACTATCGTCAGGATTAACTTCCAATACCTGTAATTGAAGCTTAAATTTATTTCTTCTTAAGCATACATCTAATTATAGCTTACTCTTGACTCTAAAATTTTTTATGTGTCAAGCCTACTTCACTAGTGCGTTACTTCAGAATTAGGCATTTACGCTGAAATGATAAGCTGCGAACTCTCCTGGGCGCATATGAGTTATTGCTGAAAATGTTTCTTCTTTTATTTATTTTATTTTACTCGGAGAAAGGTCTTTATGAAGTTTCGAAACTATTAAATGCTTAAATTTACATATCATTTAAGCTTTAAGAGAATTTCCCTCTTTTATTCATGTTTTGGAAATAATAAATAGTGACTTTAACATTGGAGACGTGTTCGAATTTACAATAAACAAAGATGTATGTTTGTGCGTGGAGGGGGGCTTTTTTATGTTTGTTTATTACATAGCGCTTCCCGCCAACTCGTTACAGATTCTGGGCAAGGTTCACACAGCCTTTCATTTGTTCGGGATCAATAAAATGAGTACTAAGCTAGCTTGAGGACTAAACACCGAGGGTTCCACGTCGTGTTGAACAACTTATCGGCACATCTCAGGGACCCATGCTTTCGTAAACAGTGTTGGGTACTGCAGGCCAAGATCCTTAAAGGATTGTAGCATCGCGCCACAGAGTTTAGGTACTTTGATCACGATAACGGCTTTCATTCCAAATGGTGTTGAAAAAATAATAGGGACGAATATTGTAATAATGGATACAGATTTCTTTATTCGACATCAAAACAAATCAACTGACTACAGAGTTACGTCCTACTGTAACGTATAGTGTGTAGTGTATATCATAGCGAGCAATGGTCGGAAGATGCGCGCTACAAGTAGCGAAACTACAGTACTCGTTACTTTTTTTAATAGTTCGTAGTTTAAATCACTAATTTTTGGCTCTTTCCAACAAAGTTGAAAAGTGTTTATGCATTCGGTTTGTCTGTCCGTCTGTCCGTCTGTCCACGCTCTAAGTTCTGTAAATAGACTCGGATTTTCATGCAATTGATAACGGTTATTTAGAGTCACCAAAGCTTGTTTAGTATTGTATATGAAGTATATAGGATTAATTGTTCATTTACAGGGGCACTCAAGAGGATTCCATTACATTATGGTATATGGGGAAAGGTCGTTTGCAGAGTATTTAATGAGATTACGCTATTTCAAGTGTATTGAAACAGATTTAAATAATTGAATTTCACTACGATTACGTTAGAACAGGGCATTCATTTCATTTTACAGGGACACACAATAGAAATCGATTACAGTACTGTCTTTGAGTAATATTTGCTGGAGTGTGCGTTTTAAAATTTGGTATGCATTTTTCTATTTAACTAATTTTTTACATGTTACTCGTTATATATATAAATTCTATAAACTCATATACAGGGCGGCACATAAGTATTCACGTACCATTCTCCTCATTAGTGGAAATTGCTGAATGGGAATTTTCAACTGAGGTATATGTATTTCTTCAGTGAACTAAATTTTGGCATGCATGTAGTTACAAATATATAGTTACTGTCTGTAGAGGAGACCGGGGCTAGTTGGCTACAGAGGTAAGTAGGCGCAGTCCTCATAAATCGCCTGTTTGTCGATAGATTGCGCAACCAGTCACAGAGTACCTTTCTTATTGCTTTTTACAATCCTCAATGTAGTTTTGCATCGTTACCTACGTGCAGTGGACATTTATTACGATTTTTCTGTTTTTTGAACTCATGAGTAATTTTTTGTTGCTTCATTCTTTTTCTAATTTCTAATACTTATCTTAATAATTGCGATTTAACTTGTGCAGTTTTTCTTAGTGTATGATTAACTGTACCTACCCCATATGTGATTTACTTGGATTATTCATGCTTAGAGGATTACGTGTCCCTTTTGTGAAGAAATTTATTATGGGGCAAGTAGGCGCATTGAACACGGGGCAAGTTGGCTCGGTGCTCGGTGTGCACTGGTAGCTTGAAAATCAGCAAACAACGAGAAAAGTGGTTGCAATGCAAGGTTTTGGGCACACGTGGGTTGCCCAAACGGGGACACTCGATTTTTTATTTGTGGCAACAGTAACTCTGATGATGATATTAGAGTAGGATAGAAGTTACTCAGTGTCAATGTTTTATTCATTATTTTTATGTCTGTATAATTTAGACTTTACATTATACGGCTATAACGCCTTAGTCTAAACTTACTGGTAATAATGAAATTGATTTCGCTTAACTGCATGTCTTATTTGAGCTTCATTTAAATTTTTATAAAGCGTGTGCCAACTTACCCCATAGGTATAGGCAACTTGTCCCGTGACGGGGTAGGTTGGCGCGCAATTTTCCTTTTACTTTAGGCTTCCGCTAAACATAAACTACAAAAGCTACAAACTCGAAACTCCGGGTATTTATAGCCAAATGTCTGTTCTTTAAAATTGCAGTTAAAGTTTGTTAAAAAACTTAAATAAAAAAATTATAAAAATCAAAAACTAAAAACTGCGCCTACTAGCCCCGGTCTCCCCTACTAATCTGTAGTTACAAATAGATACAAATCTTATATATCATATACAGGACTGCTGAAAATATTCGGATATTTTTCCGCTTGTAGATGGGAACAGCTGAAATTGTGTTTTCAAATGTGTTATGCGTTTCCATAGGGTTGAAATAGACATAACGTTTTAACTTATTAAACGGTGCAATTTTGTTACATTATTCTGAATGTGTTGGAAAGGGTTTCATAATGTATGCTTGACGCATGATTTTTTTTCTTTCTTGTTAAAGAATGAAATGCAGTAAGTTGAGCGAAAGTTTGTCAGTAGTTTGTAACGAGCAATGACGCTAATTTTAATGCGACTTCAGGAAAAAAACAAGTCGGAAAATGTACGTTAAATGTGGCAAATGAGGTGCGTTCGTACTATAACTAGTTTTATAAATATTAATATCTTGGTGCAATAGCTGTTGCATTCTTACGGATAAATGCATAAATACAAAAGGTTTATCATTCTATACATTAAATTCAGTAATACGGAAATAATAGGACATCATCATAAAAGGGACGTCATCCCCATGACAGCTTAGAATCATTACCTATCTTGGGATATCATTGAATTAATTACATATGATAGGATTGAATAGAATGAAGAAAACTTTTATTGATATCTTTTTAAGTTTTGATTCGATTTTTATAAAATTTAAAATGATTCAACAAAATTCTACAATGATTATATACAGTGGCGGTAAAAGTTTCCGGCCACTTAGTTTATTTGATTTGTTTGCCAGAACGTTTCGGCGACGTAGAAGCGCAATTGCTCCAAAAGTTAGGAATATGCAAATGACCTCTTACCACGTGATCATTTTGATTGGATACCCAAGACACTTTATTCAAAGTGAAAGAGCGGTATTCGTGTGTGCAAAAGTTTCCGGGCATTCGTCAATCGTTAGTTTTTACTATCTGTAAAGTGCTTTTTTTGGTCATGTTTGTTACTTAATCAACTTAAAGAACGTAGTTGCGATCAAAAATGAAAATTTCAACAATTATTGTTCGTAAACGAGTGATTTGTTTGTCGCTAAAGGGCCAATCCTCTCGTGAGATTGCGGCAAAATTATCGATAAGAAAATCTACTGTGAACGATATTTAAAAAAAAAAAAAAAAAAAAAAAAAAAAAAAAAAAAAAAAAAGATGGGCATGGCCTCCAGGGCTTACCTTGGTCCGGGAGAGCCCGGATAACGGGTATTCGTGTGGATAGAATTATCAGGAGAAAAGCGGTTGATGACTCGCATAAAAATTCTGTTGAAATATCCCGTGATTAACGGAGTGAAAATATTGCTGAAATAAGTCTGTCTAGCGTGTCAGGACGCTTACGTGACGTAGGACTTTATTTTAGAGTCGGTGTTAAAAAATTTTTCATGAGTAAAAAAAAAAAAAAAAAACCAGAGGGCCTGACTGGCGTTTGCCAAGGACCACAAAGACTGGTCAAGTGAAAACAGAAAAAAGTACTATTTTCCGATGAAGAGAAGTTCAACCTTTTTGGGAGTGATAGCAGACACTACGTCCGATGACCTAAAAACAAAATATATGATTCTAGATATGTTATTCCTACAATAAAGAAGCATGGCGATGGACACGTTATGGCGTGGGGAGCATTTTCTGGAAAAGTTGTCGGTCCGTTAGTTGAAATCCACGACAAGATGGATGATGCAATGTATAAGGATAACTTGCAAGATGATTTTCTGCTTTATTGAAGGAAAAATTGTGGTCGCAACTATTTGTTTCAGCATGATAATGACCCAAATCATACATGCAATCTCGCAAAGTAGTAGATTTTGTACACAAAAAAATTCCGCTTTTGAAATGGTTAATCACCTGATCTGAATCCAATAGAAAATCTTTGGAACGAACTTGACAAGCATGTGAGGAATTATAACTATTCTAATTCAGCAGAATTTCCCCAAAAAATGCAAGAAGAGTCGAAAAAACTTACCATGCATGATCTTCAACCGTTCATTGATTCTATGCCACTTATTACTAAAGGTATGGCGACAGAATACTAATTGTAAAAGTCATTGATCACTGTTATTTTCTATTATAACACAATTTTTTTCCAAACTTGCCAAGATGACCGGAAACTTTTGAGAACATGCGTTTTCCTTTGCAATTAATTTTGTCAATTAAATTTATTTATAATTATTTGTTATTCTATAAATAATTTTTCTTACGAATATGTCAATAAAATGTATAAGTATCGCTTTGAGATTCCTCTCCGTACTTACAATTTAACCAAAAAATTTATGCTGGCCGGAAACCTTTGACCGGCACTGTATATAATACATATTTTTTCGTTATTATATATATTTATTATTATTATATATATATTTCGTTTTCGTATTTCCCAATACATTAAAAAAGTTGTAGTTTAAGCGTATTTTTAGAACTCTATATAAGTATTCATTGTATTGCTCATCTCTCTGAACTTCGTTACGAAAGTTGTAATATGTGCACAAACTAACATTTTGTAGACTAACAAAAAACATTTTCTTACTTGAGTAATTTTTTTAATGATCTCGGTTACATTGTATTTCGTTCAATATCAGCTGACTCAGAATAACGAGGGGTCACTGTATTGCTTAACCCATTTGCGACTGAATTTTTATTTTCTCAAATTTGTTGGTAAAATCACTTTAAAATGTTGCAACAGGAACCAGAAAAATACTAAAAAAAATTACACTAAATTCTTTTTGTTTTTATTTGATAAAGTGTAAACGTACTAAATATGGGCATATGCATAATATTTGTAAAAATATAATATGCATATTTATATGTTTTGTCTATATTTATATAAAATAAACGTTTAAATTGTATATTATATACTATAATTTGTATTTTTATGAATTACCAAAAAAATATAAATATTTCTTTACAGAGACTAATAACATTACAAGTATTAGTAATAATAAACTAAGAATAATTGTATTTGAGTTTTAAAAACAATTTGTTTCATAATCATTTTGAACAGGACTTCACATAAATAACTGTCCCTTAAATGGCTAATAAAAATAGGTACCCATTCGTGCCTAGCGCCCTATATTTTGCACGTTACAGAAATGCATTAAAAAAAATAGGCTTGAACACATAATTTCACAATTTAAAAAAATACATATTTTAAAGAAGTCTACAAGCTAAAACTATGACTTATTTATTTGGATAATTGTTAAATAAATAAATAAATAAATAAACTTACTTTTTACATTTTGCCATCTTGAAAAATGAAAAATCTATAAACTTCGAAAAAAGCCTTTATTTTAAGAAAATAAATATCCATCTTATGCTACCATATTTCGGTAACAGATAAAGATATTTATAGATAATCATTTTTTACAATTTTCATTTTAAACAGAAGAAGAAAATTATACAAATTTATTTATTTTAAATTATACAAATTACCAAGTTTACCATATGATATTTTTGATAAGGAAAGAAAACGTTGGTAATCGGTGAAAAAATACATATTTTGATTAAACTTTTATATTAATATTAGTTAGTGTCTGTCAAGATTTGACGGTAAATAACTTGAATGTTTCATTAGAAAAATTCTCGAATTTTTAATTATTTGCTTTTAAATTAATTATTGAATGACGAATTTCTATCTTGTATATGTGATTCTTATTTCCTTAAGGCGATAGATGGTGCTGCCAGTCTAACCTATTCAATGAAGTGAAAGAATTTTAAGTTTATAATTTACAACTAGTTATGCTTGCTTTTTATCAGAAATTTACCTAAAAACACTGGGTTAGAGAATTTATTTTTTACTTACTACGACCTCTTTAATTTTTAATAACAATATCTATTTTTATTTATTTATTTGTTTATTAAAACTACACGGTCATTAAAAGCTGCCATGAATTTTATTTTTATCTGTCTCATTCTCTAAAAACCTAAATTTGAAACTTGATGCAGCTAATGATTTATAATATATATTTTTTATTACTTGAATTTTATTTTACATTTTTAAAATATTAAACCTGGATATCAAAGTAATTTCTTTTATAGCTCTTATACGAATATTTTGCTTTCTTTCCGTTTTATTTTTTACGCAAATGAATGACAAACTTTTCTTTCTGGCACACATACATATATATTCCTGATAATGGTCAGAAAATATAACGAAAATTGTAGATCGACAAAAATATTACACATTTTGCCATGCTTGGATTCGAACCTGCGTTCTCTATAAAATTACAGAGCTTTAAAATGCCGCGTTAACCCGCTACGCTAGTGGAAACTTGTCTTACTTCCTTCTAAATTGAAGAGGTTCTAAAAACAGTTGACGCTTACGAATGTCTCGAATACATATTTCGAATTTGAGTTCTGATCTTACAGAAATAATTTTACGTTTTAATATTTATGATACCTTATTTTTTCAAAGAAGGTATATTCTACAACTTAATATGCTAGTTTCCCAATCTTCGTGTCTAACTATTGGCAATTCATAAGACGGATCACCAGACATAACTTTTAGCCTCAAAACACTGTGTTTATCTTCTGCGTGTAATATGACCAAAACGATATGATACCCCCGAAATAAATTCTATCTAGCTCTTAATATAGACACAATAAACTTTTTAATCGTTAATAAGGCTGAAAGAGCCAAATAATATTAACTTTGTGAAAGAAAGAAAAACTTGTTTACAGTAAGATCGAATAGCAGACGAACTTAAAACAACTTCTACCTGTGATGTGATAGTTAAACTGAGCGAGCATAATTGCTCATGTGCAGCACGTCACTCCAAAGGCTGACCTGTACTTATATAGTGCGCATGCGCAACTGTAGAATTTTAATTTAAAATTACGGCTAATTAATAAAATATTTGAACAAACGAATGGACGATAACAAATCTGTGGCCAAATATCTTTCATTTAAAAAAAGGTTGGTGTAATTTGATGCAGTAGTTTCTTCTCACGGACAGTCGAAAGAAAACGCTTAGCGTTTTAAATATACAGGGTGATTCATAAAAGATGGGCAGAACTTTAAGGGGTTATAGTACACTTAAAGACAAATAATATTAAATAGGAGACTAAGGGTCCCAGACGTATTCCCAAGGAGATAGGAGGCATTAAAGTTTAGGGTCCGAAATTTCAAATGATTATAAAACATGGAAAAATTGGTCGATTCGTTTGCGGTTTTTGCAAAATATTTTCTTTATGCCAGTATTTTCTTGAAATAAAATTTTAAAGTTCAATTTCAAAAAATGCCGATAGGGGGCGCTTTAGACTTTGGAGTAACAAACAACTATTTTTTAACGTTATTTTTTGTATTTCTTTAAATGATTTCGAAAGCTTAGACTTAAACTTAAATTTTGATCTAAAAATCTGAGTCCTAACGAGTAGTTAAGTAGCGTAAACTGAAATTTGAAATTTGAAACCCTTCTCCCCCCAGAACAAAAATCAGTTATTCCCGATCTTTGTGTCGTAGATTAGGCTCCAACTACTGCCGCGTTTTGCTAAAATTATTCTTTATGTCAGTATTTTCTTGAAAATAAATTTTAAAGAAAATTTTCAAATAATTCCGATAGAGGGCGCTTTAGACTTTGGAGTAACGAACAACTATTTTATACCGTTATTTTTTGAGTCTCATTAAATGCTTTCTAAAGCTTAGACTTAAACTTAAATTTTCAGCTCAAAATCTGAATCGCTGAGCGTGGTTCAGTAGCGAGGGGAGGGGGTTCAAATTTCAACTTCTGAACATAGTTCAGTTTGCACTACTTAACCATGCCCAACGATTCTGTGCTGTGATACGAGGCAAAAATACAACTTTCGTCAAGGACTGCATAGTCGGAATTCACTCATAAAGGCACTGGCACAGTTGGAAACGTCGCTCATGCAAACGTTAAAGCTCCATTCCTGACGCTAGTCACCGGGTGAAGAAGGAAACAGAAAGTATGCAAATGTCAAATGGGGAAGAAGAAGAACACGTATGCAAAATTTCGACACGATTCAGGCATAAAAACCACTGAACGGTGAGTCAAGTGTAAGTCGCTGTAGTAATGAATCGGAAGATGGTGCCCTTCACGAATAAGGAAAAGGCTGAGATGCATTTAATTTACGGAGCGGCAGATGGAAATGGTGCAGAGGCACAACGAATGTACGGAGAGCGATTTCCCAACAGGCGGTTGCCTAACCGCAAAACTTTCGAGCGCTTGCACAGACAGTTGTGTGAGACGGGATCATTTCTCGCTTCCCGGTCGAATGCAGGTCGTGCAAAAAAGGACGAATCAGTAGTTGTTGCAGAAGCCATTCTGGATGTAGTAGCGGCGCAGCCAAGTACAAGTACACGAACAGTGGCTAGGCAGGTGGATACCTCACAGTCCATGACTTGGAGGGTACTGAAGGATGAATATTTGCTCCCGTTTCATGTGCAACGAGTCCAGAAACTGTCTCCAGGGGATTATCCAAATCGTATTGAATTCGCCCGCTGGTTTCTGTAGCAGAACGCGCTAAATCCACATTTTGGACGAACTGTGCTTTTCACCGATGAATGTACCTTCACACGTGAAGGTACATTTAACACACACATTGCACATGTATGGGCGGATGTCAATCCACATGCTACATATCCACATGCTCATCAGAGACGCTTTTCCATCAATGTTTGGGCAGGAATCCTCGGAGACCACCTAATCGGACCGTACCTTCTTCCTGAACGCCTCAACGGTAAAACATACCTCACATTTCTGCAACATGTGCTGCCAGACCTGTTAAACGTTGTTTCTCTACGCATCCGGCGGGTCATGTGGTTCCAGCACGATGGAGCGCCAGCCCATTACGTACGAGACGTTCGCAACTATCTGGACATCACATTTCCGAACAGATGGATTGGTCGAGGTGGTCCTGTTGCTTGGCCTGCTCGCTCGCCAGATCTTTCACCCCTCGATTTCTTTTTTTGGGGACGATTGAAGGCTCTAATGTACGAGACACCCATTGAATCCCCCGAGGAACTGGTCGCCAGACTTTCCGTCGCTGTAGGGGAAGTGCTCGAAAAGCCTGATGTTTTCGCGAATGTTCGCCGTTCCATTCTTCGCCGTTGTTCTGCGTGCATAACCTCTGGTGGTCACAATTTTGAACATTTATTGTAATTACATGTTAATAAATATGCTTTGGTAACATAATCCTAATTTGTGTCTTTTTACCTCGTATCACAGCACACAATGTGTGGACATGGTAAACTGAACTGTGCTCAGGAGTAGAAATTTCAAACCCCTCTCCCCAGAAACTTAACCACGTCTAACGATTCAGATTTTGGGCTGAAAATTTAAGTCTAAGCTTTAGAAAGCATTTAATGAGACACAAAAAATAACGGTATAAAATAGTTGTTCGTTACTCCAAAGTCTAAAGCGCCCTCTATCGGAATTTTTTGAAATTTTTCTTTAAAATTTATTTTCAAGAAAATACTGACATAAAGAATAATTTTAGCAAAACGCGGCAGTAGTTAGAGCCTAATCTACGACACAAAGATCGGGAATAACTGATTTTTGTTCTGGGGGGAGAAGGGTTTCAAATTTCAGTTTACGCTACTTAACTACTCGTTAGGACTCAGATTTTTAGATCAAAATTTAAGTTTAAGTCTAAGCTTTCGAAATCATTTAAAGAAATACAAAAAATAACGTTAAAAAAAATTGTTTGTTACTCCAA
This sequence comes from Maratus speciosus, assembly GCA_963932465.1. NCBI lineage: Eukaryota > Metazoa > Arthropoda > Arachnida > Araneae > Salticidae > Maratus > Maratus speciosus. The sequence continues at coordinate 519,304,280 of OZ010792.1, read as the reverse complement.
AGTCTAAAGCGCCCCCTATCGGCATTTTTTTGAAATTGAACTTTAAAATTTTATTTCAAGAAAATACTGGCATAAAGAAAATTTTTTGCAAAAACCGCAAACGAATCGACCAATTTTTCCATGTTTTATAATCATTTGAAATTTCGGACCCTAAACTTTAATGCCCCCTATCTCCTTGGGAATACGTCTGGGACCCTTAGTCTCCTATTTAATATTATTTGTCTTTAAGTGTACTATAACCCCTTAAAGTTCTGCCCATCTTTTATGAATCACCCTGTATAGATTACTATTTCTCAATGTGGAAGTCATAATGCAGGTACTTGAGGCTGAAATTCACGCCGTTTAGTGTTTGATATTGATTTAAGGAATTCTTGTGAATCTTTATTGATTAAAATATTTAAAAAAATAAAACAAAATGACAATGTACCTCTACGTAATCCAACGAGCAGTTCACGGCACTTTCAATGAAGATGTGAGAAAAGGAAATGGATATGTTGCTTCCTGGCGGAGCTTCAATTGTCCATGAACAGTTGTGATTGTGTGGGTAAGAATTGGGGAAATTCGGACTTTCAATCACACCTCGGCGCTTTTTCAATACATTGTTGCACACTAAAAGAAACAGGTCATAATAATTAGATATAATATGATTTGGCAAACAATATAATTAATTTTTTTTTTAAATATTTGTAATAGTTCCTCATATTAGATGTAAATCTCCAACTGGGCGAAAAATGTCCGGACCGGGATTCGAACCAGGGATCTCCTGGCTGAAGCCGCCAGTGCTCTGCCATCTGAGCTATTCCGGACGAATCTGGTGGTCTCACCCAGCTAACCTTAAGGATTACAACATCTGGTCTGAAACCTGGTTCAGCTCAACAGAATAAATCTCAGGTAATGGAACTCCAGAGATCGCTGGATATGAAATTACACTAGATTAATTTTAACACAATTATTCTAATTGGTAAATAAATTATCCAGCGATCCCTGGAGTTCCATTACCTGAGATTTATTCTGTTGAGCTGAACCGGGTTTCAGACCAGATGCTGTAATCATTAAGGTTGGCTGGGTGAAAAATTTCCACCAGATTCGTCCGGGATAGCTCAGATGGCAGAGCACTGGCGGCTTCAGCCAGGAGATCCCTGGTTCGAATCCTGGTCCGGACATTTTTCGCCCAGTTGGAGATTTACATCTAATATGATTTATTTACGAATTAGAATAATTGTGTTAAAATTAATCTAGTTCCTCATACTCTGATGATTTATTTCTTTGGTTCATTTTATATAATTCTAAAACGATCTACCTTTTTGGAATCAGCGAAGGACATTTTTCGAAAAGCTTTTGTCCTTTATTTTACCTATATTGCCCAATTATACAGGATGTCAGCGAACTCATGGTCTAATCTGTAAGGATTGACAGAGGACATTGTAATAATCATTTATTGTATAGGAATGCATGGACGCAAGTGAGGCGTTGAGGCGCAAACACAGGAAAGAGACATGAAAGGAATGTTGACTGACAGCGTCATTGGCAAGTGCTGTGTGATGCTAACAAGTGCTAAGTGTTCAAAATTCCGTCAACCAACAGTAATACATGCCTGGCAGCATCGATGGAGCGATTGACGTACATATTCAAAGATGCCAGGTATTTCACGCACACGTGCAGCAGCAACGGATATTCAAGGGACGAGATCGTCAACAGAGTCAACTGGAATCGCATAAACAAGACTCTTCCGATGTCCCCGTAATAAGTAATGGAGTGTCGATGAATAGGGAGCTAGGGATGACAAAGAGACTAGTCCAGCACTCAAATGCAGGCAGATGTTATCGTATTTTTCTGGAAAAAGTTTTACTAGAATTGTTCCAAAATGTTCCGATCGCCATTCTTAAGCGACTGTGATTTCATCATGATAGGATGCCAGTCCATTTCAGCACTGTTGTGGGAAATCGCCCTCATGCCACTTTTGGGGGCTGTGGATTGAGGGTGCGCGTTTATGTGACTACAGGAGAATCTCGCCGCTCGAACAACAGTTGTTGCTTAGTGAAATACCTGGCATCTTTTAATTTGTATGTCATTCGCTTTATCGAAGCTGCCAGGCGTTTATTACCGTTGTCGTATTCTGATTTAAACATAGCACTTTGTCAATGACGCTGTCAATAAACATTAATTTAATGTCTATTTCCTGTGTTTGTGCTTCAATGCCTCACTTGCGCCCGTATATTCCTATACACTAAATGATTATTGACGCATCCTGTATCAATCCTTACAGTTTATCCAATGAAATATGAAATATAAATCTTCCAAATTCTAATACTTCAGTTATCCAGAAATTAAATTCCACTGGTCAATTTACAAAATTCTAAATACAATAGAGCAATGTACTTTATTGTTTTTTGGAGTACATACTTTCGACTATGTTGCAACGTAATTGCTACACCTGTTGAGAGATCGATTTTAACACTAAATCATAGCTTGTATTTCTATATTTTAGAATGATGCCGCCTTTTAGAATGTGCAAGTTGCGTGACATTGTGTAACAATATCGAGAATCTGAAATCTCTGACAAGCAAGAAAAGCAAAAAGGTTCTTCCTTTCCACAGCATAGATCGATTGGCTTCGGGGATGAAGGGATTGTCGTCCACTGCCCTCTGCATAAAGAGGGCTGTTCAATCCTTCGATAAACTATTGTACTAAAACTCGTGGGTGGGGCTTGTAGATCTAAAGCCAATCGGTAGGCCTCCCCACCTAGCAGAATCTGTACTAAAACTCGTACTATTGAGTCACTCATGATTTGTTCACTATGCACTCTCCTTAAATTATCGTTAAATTTAAACTGCTGGAACATCATTGAAAAACAATATGAATGAGCATTCTTCACGTGCTGCAAGCCTTTTAATTTTCGTGAACATTACATTTAACCCTTAATTGGTAAGGTGGCGTGTTTTGCGCCCCAGAGAAATTTGAATTCTGAAATATTGCCAATTTTACAATACTAGATGGACTGTACACTTACATATGTATGTACACTTACAGTACTGTTTCAGTTGTTTTTATACAAGTAAATAATTCAAAATTCACAGGAAATTTTCTTATTTTAATTCAGTGCACCTGAAATCAAATTTTGGGGTTACATACACCCCACCCCACCTCACCACTTATGTGAAAAAAAACCTCACCACTTAAGGGTTAAACAAATGTATTTCAACACATTTCATTTTCAATATGTTAACACTGTTTCCTTTTCCATAGCACCTTCTTCCGCGGACAATAACGTGGACAAGTGCACTTCTTCCTGTAAACAAATGGGTTATTGGAGTAAGGCTATTTGAAGTTTATTTCACTCTTGACTCATTGCGTTTAATCTCGTCATGGTCTCGAAGTTTTTTTGGTTTGTAATCTCGTGGATGGCGAAGTACAAACAGGGAACTTCAGAGGGAAGACATGGGAATCAAACTACCGTATCTCACGGCCATGCGTTCAGAATATGAGGCAATGTCATGTTTACAAATAAACACTTCCATCAACCAATCTACAAACTAAATTATTGCTTTAGAGATTATTGCAGTTTCATCGTAAACCAATCATACGCTGACGAGTTATTCTAGACCGTAGATTAACATCCAAGATCGTATACTCCCATAGAGCGTAATGGTAATGCGATTGCGACCGTAGCGTCTTTAGTGAGAATGGGGAAGAAACTCCCTATCCTTGTAGTATGCTTATTATTGAGTATCTATCTTATTGTGATCTTTCTTTTTTAATGTTGCATGTTTACGTTTTCGATAGATTCTTACACCGGTACATGAATATAGAATAGATATTCTATTTTATATATATCTAACATCTATTCTATGTTCATGCACGGATATATGCTTTTTTTTTTACATGATGAATGAACGGTTTAAGTGGAACGAAAAGTAAAAATTACGTCTTGAATGCTATATATCAAAAGCAATTGTATAATATAAAAATATACAAAATATTGCACTCTACAAGTCCCAGAAAATTTTATAATTATTCCACTTTGGTAGGAAAATTTTTATAGCCCATGTTTTATTAATTTATGAAGTTTAACGTATTAAACAATCGTTACAATAATCTTTTAAAATTTATACATTTTCACTTCCTTACAGATAAAATAAAAATATTGTTTTTAATCTAAATAACGTACAATCAATTCAATAATATTTATAATATTAACATATAAGAAATAATAATAATAATATTACAGATAGGGAAAAATTCCTTTTGACAAATTTAGAATTGTATACTTTAGAATTGTATAAATCTAAACGTTAAAAATAAATAGAGGTACGGACATTACACTCAATAAAATTTTATTCGATATGAATAAAGTGACACAATACCTGAATTTGATTTTTTACAATTTAATCTTATTAACTTACATATTTGCATTCTTAACAGAATTTTCTGAGGGTTTTCTTTTACATTATTAGTCTAATTATCATTTTGTAAGTTAAAAGTGAACAATACAAGTACGGTAAAAAAAAGCAGCTAAATAAATAAAGCAAGCATGAATAAAATATCGTCTGACACCTGCTTCGTTTCAGGAAAGAATAGATATTCAAAGCATAGAGGGTAAACATATTTCTTCAACATAGGTAAATTACGGAGGCTTGTTAATTCTTCCCCCTTGTCGACAGTGACGCTAGTACTGTTGCCATTACAGATTTTGCCGTAAATGTCCCATCTTGGTCCTTAATCTATGTTCTAGACTAACCGTAACGTCGATGATTTATTTGTAGACCAATCAGGTTGCCGCCCTATTTCTTTCGTACAATAAGGAGCCTACAGACGGCTAGATTTTTAATCATAATTTCTCCAGCCGTGACATCAGCCATCCTTACCTTATTAGCCACGACCAAGGAGGCTCCACTCCTACCAAATTTAACACACAAAGGGCAATCAACCGCGAGCTGAAAAATGAAATGATCAAGATCAATTCAGTATTACCAACGTCTTCATCAAATTATTAACCATTTGGGAAAATGGTTATTGTTCTCTATCAGGGTAGGAAATCAAAAACATATCTGAGGCGTTTTATTGGTTGAATCCGCATTTTATTCGTTTTCTGATTGGTCTATACAGTAGTCTGTATTTCCCTTTACTTTTAACAGAGATGGATACTTCTGTTGCCACTATGACAAAAAAGTAATAAAAACTACAAAAAAAAACAATGACTCAGAAACAAATTGAGATACAGCTTTCAAACAAATTGCATTTAAAAGTACATATTTTTCTCTATATGACGGTGTAAAAAAATAGTGTGGGATGTTTAGAAGTTTAAGAATGAAATTTCATTTAAAATTGGTCGTGAAATCTGACGATGGAAAAGCCTTTTCCCGAACAGCCAATGAAATGCTTGGATAATACGTATGTTTCAGGAAATCTGGGGAGTCGCAGGCGATTTTTGTCGCTTGTAATTTTTACGTGTCACACTATTAATGATGCATGGCGTACGTAATGTATGATCAACTCCGTGCGATTTTTTATGTCTTAAATTTTAGTCTTTGAAAAAATCATTTTCCAAATGGTCGTTGTAATTTGTTAAATTGCTTTTTTTTTCTTTTTTCCCTTTTCGCTAGACGCATTACTCATACTTTAGTTTTCGAACATGTCTCATATTTTATAGATAAATTATGTTCCACAATGTAAATTTTTTTTCACTGTTTATTGCGAAATTAAAATAAAATTCAAACTCAAAATACTTGCATGATTGATAAACTAAATTAAATCCACCAGCCTCCTCGCTAAAGTCTGATCTGAATCTGATGAGTACAGAATTGCCCGAAGATGTAATTGCCCCTGGATTTTGTTGATTGTTACATAACTTCATCAAAGTCTTTGAGTTTTCTGTAGATCCATCGTATATCTGAAAGAAAAATATTCAAGAATAAAAATTAAACTTATTAAGTCTTCCGCGAGTGAAGAGAGGGGGCTCAGGGCTTGATCGATACCGAAAAATATGTAAACCGATCTCTCGCTTCGAGTCCATATAAAATCAGAAGTATTCAATGTAACCAATTTAAACTTTCTGATATTTTTAAGGTATGTTTGTAGTCTTATAAAATTATAAAATAAAGTACTTCAATGTAACAAAATAAAAAAATATAGCAAAATTTATATAACACAATTTTCGAAAAAAAATTTAGGTGTCATATCACCATCCGTAAGATATCTTAACGTTGAATGGACATAAGAACCTAATTTTTGCTTTAAAATGATCAGGAAACTTCACTCTATAGAATGAATTAAGGATATAACTATCACTCAAAGGAAATCTCATTAAAAAAAACACTCAAATTTGAAAATTTAAAAAACCCTAAAAATTATAATTTTTTTTTCGTTAAAAATACTCAATATATTAAGCTATCTAAAATGTATTAATTCATTCTATATATAATGATGTTATATGCATGCAAAAAAAAAAAAAAAAAAAAAAAATCTTAAGCCATTCCATCAAATAGTTTTTTCTTTTTAATCTACGGATAGTCATCAAAAATCAAGTTTTGAGAAAATGCGACTTAAAGTTTAAATTAAATGGGTGCGGCTATGAAAGTGATTGTTACATAAATGCTTATAAGGTCGTTAAAAATGCAGATATTTTTATATGGTTTTTTGCACTGTGTTCAGAATTAATTGAATAATCAAAATAGATACTTAAAAAAAAAAAAAAAAAAAAAAAAATCGATTTTTTGAAAATTTTTCCAACCCTGAGCCCCCTTAAAAAAGAATTTTATTTTTTGCAGGTCTGTGTGAAGATAGTTCATTTTGAACACTCGAACTGTCGTATTCACCATTTACCTCAACCTAGAAAACCTGGGTCGAACGCTCAAATGGTATTCATCATTAATCAAATTGGACTCCGGCCACGATCGGGTCCAATCAGGTTAATCGGGAATTTCCTTTTAGCCTTCGACCCAGGCTTTCTAGGTTGAGGTAGATGGTGAATACGGGCATTAGTGATTACACTAGCCTGGGAAATTTGGCTTGTGTTATGTTTTTTAGCTTTTGATAATTGATTCTTGTGTATTTTTTCGCGCTGAATCCAAAAATTACCTTCATATTTAACCAACCATCACGGCAGGTTCTTTTGCAAATCGTAAATTTCAAAGTTAAAAAGTCTAAAAACAGCAAAAATCTGATACTATAAAGCAGATGTGATGGTTGTGTTTTTTAGCTTTTGGTGATTGATTCTTATGTATTTTATAGTGCTGAATTTAAAAAAATAACCTTTATTTTTTACCATCACGTCAAGATTTTTCGCCAATCGCGAATTTTTAAATTTTTAAGCGAAATATTGAGAAAATCTGATACAATAAAACAGATTTAAAACTTTTTTTCATAATAATTTATTCAAATTTTAGCTTATACTATCCCTTTGCACAGCTAAACGTGTAAAGTATTGGGTATTTAAAATTCTCACAATTTTATTCAATGTGTGGAAGTTTCTTTTAACCACATTTATGCTCTGCATCTCGCTTTTCCTTTTATATTCTGTATGGGGTTCATCTCTTTTATTTTGGCGGTTGATAAGGCTGTAAATTTGTTGCAGATATGTTTAAAACATTTGCCTTCTTTTGGTAAGGCTTTGACATATTTTTGTTACTTTTTGACTTTTTAACTTTGAAATTTACCGATTTGCGAAAAATTCTGATGTGATGGTTAAAAGTGAAGATCATTTTCGTATTCATTGCTAAAAGATACATAAAAGTCAATTATCAAAAGTTAAAAACCACAATCAGCGCAGGCTTGTGTTGTTTGTCATTTTCTTTGACGAACAATATTTTAAATTATAGGACACGAGAAAAAGGTCATTTCTATTTCTCTTCTCAAAAATACAATGCAAAAACAAATGATTACTTTACAGATGGAAAATTATTAAAATACAGTATTTGAGCTTAATTCACAATTTTCAAATAAAGAAGGAAAAAGTCACAAGACAAGCATTATTTCTGTAACATAACAAAAATGCTCCAACTTTATAAAAGGTTAAAGTCTTTTTTAGTTAAACGTTTTCACAGTGCCGTGAGTACCGTTGAGAACAGAGATATTGCGCTGTCAGAAAAAAAATAGTGATTTTTTTGGTAAATGCTGTTTTTGTTGAGAAATGTTCAGTTGTTCTATTTTCAAATAGAATCAGGATTCAACTATGGCCAATAAAATAGAAACATATTTTTTTAAATTAAATTTAAGAATACTTTACCTTCTTAACATTTACAGGTTATGTTTAATGTGTATTGTTCGGAATCTAGAGATATAATTTATTAATTCTGTAAATGTAAACACCGATATTTTAGAATTTTTCGGGTCATAATGCTTTTCTTTAAACTATTCTAAAACTGTATTGGACAATAAAATAGAAACAATTACTGAAAACAACTAAACACTATCAATTTTTCACGAATTTGTCGAATATTTAGATAAATACTTCTCTAATTCTTCCGGAACTTGAAGAGGCTTGAGAATAAAAAGAAAATGTTTGATCTCATATTTTTCAGCGAAGGTTCCATCCAGAGTTCGTTTCGGAAAATATAAAATATATATTTGTATTTTATTTATTTAAGCAATATTTGTGAGAAATTTGCCTTGACCCAGCAATACTTGTCAAATGAAGTGCATTTTCACTTGATGCAAACTTTCATTGACACCAGTAGGTGAACATCCTGGTATTCCACTTAACCCGAAAACACTCCTTATCTAACTTTCCTGCTAATTATACTTGTTTTAACGAATCTGATTGCATTCCGAATTATTTTCTAATTTAGAATTTTATATTTATACATTATTAGGATGAGCGAAGCGAATCCTCTACATGTCTACTCAAATTACATTTTGTCGTACACTTTACAAAAAAACTATTCAGTATTTTGACTTGAAATTAAATATGAAAATAAATTATGATCTGTAGATTTGGACAATATTATTATTTTTTTTTTACAGAAAAACCTTAAAAAATTTATTATTTTAATTAATTTATTTTACATGTTTTTCCATTACGGACGCATTTTTGCAAATTAAAAATGAAACACGTATATTTTCAGAAGAAAAAATAAATCATGGAGTTAGTCATTAGATAGAATCATGATTAATTAAATAGTTTCACGATTTCTTTTACGAAATTTTTAAAATGCCTTTTTTACGAAAATTATAGCATATTTTTAATGAATTAAAATTTGTGAAAATTCAATTATTTACATTCAATTATAAAAGTATTTTTTAGTGTTAAGAATTCCAATACACAATTTATTCTTATTATGTGAAATCATTTACGTAGACGATACTTACGCATTTTAAAATAATTATATTTTGATTTTTTTTTTTTGTAAAGTGGCAACAAAAGAATTGTAAAGAAATAAAATTAATTGTTAAATTCGTTATATCATAAATAAAAAATTCCGAGGAAATTCTTAGTTATTTGGCTAAATTTACATTTCTGAAATTAAAATGCGTCGAATCATAACGTTTTTGCTTATTAAAGATGCCAACATAAAATAAAAAATATTGTTACTTTCAAATATTTATCTTATTAACCCTTTATCTACTGGCAGTACTTATAAGTACCACTCACTTTAAACTTTCATCCCATAGTGAATATTACTAATATTCTAATGCATAGCTGCCAACTTGTACGGATTTTTGCTACCGCTAAAATTTAACAGAAATTTTTGTATTGTTTCATCGTTAGAAAATGTCAGATTTCAGCGATTGTTTTTGATTAAAATTTCTATTAAATTTTAGCGGTGAGAAAAATCCGTACAAGTTGGCAGCATGCTAATGGTACTTTGTAAAAACACTCTTTTAACTCCACTTTATCCGGATACATGGCAGCAGTAGTTCTAGGTTTGTTATTTTAGCGAGGAAGGAGGCTATCTTTGACACAGACGATGGGTTTTGTGACGACATTTTGTACAGATTGTCACGCTCGTCTTTTTATTGCTGCAAACACAGTAAAGGATATAAGACAGGTGTTGGATTTTTTTTTAATGTGTTCATTATGATCTTAGGATATAGTTTGACTAGCTATTTTAGGTGAACGGTGTATGTATTTGATTTAACAGTTTAATTACTCGGTGGTACTTATAAGTATCCTCAGTACACTGGGTGTTGGAGAAAAACTTGTTGTTTACTTTTCGTCTGTGTAGTTATCCATCTTTTTCATGTGCTTTAAAATGTAATTACTAAAATGTAGATTGGTAATGATTTCCCTGGTATTTCTTTTCTGTTTCATTGTTATTTTTTTAATAGGAAATCGAAAAAGTTGTGGCACCGGCTCGTTTTAGCTGTACTAGAAATGGCATATGTAAATGTATGTATTGAATATGTGGAGATGGGAGAGAACATGTTGTCCCTGGAATAGAGACGTCGCATAACTAAAGGACTGCTAACAAGATCGAAACCTAATTTTTTTTTTTTTTAACACTTTCAGGGGCAAAGCATTTTCAATTCTAAAGTGTTGAAATAAATGATTAGCACCGGAATTTGCCCAAAAGATTTATTTATAAATGTGAAAAAGCCTATATTTCACATACTTATTAAATCGAAAATACTATTTTCTGGTGCCATTTGAAATACCTTGTGAGTTTTTTGTTACGATATTTTAGTCATAGTGTACTGGCGGTACTTTAAAGTACCACTTTAATTAATTACTTCTGAATAATTAAATTTCTCACGGGTAAGTATTTTTTTTTATGTTTATCCTTTAATTTTCATTGTAGTAACTGAAAAAAAAATTACATCCAAAAATTTTCAGTAGATCATAATGCAGTAGATAAAGGGTTAAATAATGCTTCGCGAATCCAAACAAAACATGGCTTTTGCTAGTTTTCTATTTTGTAAGTTTTAGCGACATTAAAATACCATGGAAACTCATTACCTGTAGATAATCATACATGCAAGTCTGATGTTCTTCAATGTCAATCTCAACTACCGTAACACTAACAACAGATCCTTCTGAGACTCTAATAAGCCATTCACAGTCAGCATTGACAGGATAGGGTTGGGGATAATTTGGCGAGACAATAGAACCTTGAGACGATGTAAGTTGTCCGCCGCAGCCTACAATGAGAGTTACAGAAAAAGTTAAAGAAAAGTAGATGTCCTTCATGATCTTAACAATGCATAGTGGTGCGTTAAATAGTTAGGCAACTGTGTTTTACTCTTATCCAAAATAAGCACTTTAAATCAATTATATTTAATTTAACATATTTATTTCGAGGTTATTTATTGCAGATGCAGGCTGATTAGTCATGTTTGTTCATCGACAACAAACTGAAGACAAATCCAATATTTTTTTCTTTGACTGTGAAAATTTTCTTACAACTCAAATTGCTTAGAAATGTGCATCTACAGTATTAACACATCTTTAGTGATGCCGTGCACAGCTTCATCACAAAGAATAAAGGTTCGAAAAAAATGGAGGCTCTAGTAATTCACTACAAATTTCGATGGTGCATGCAAATTTTAAATCCATTGATACAAGTATATGTTTTAGTGCAATTTAGCATAGTTTGGGTGGCGATATCATTCAAATATCAACACTGTATTTACAATGTGGAATATGTAGTATGTCCCATACGTACATTCACATTTTAGAAATTTATAGAAAATTAACAAATTGTCATATCGGAGTAAAGTTTGCATCAAAAAATTAGGTGTTTTGCGGCAATAAGAAAAAATAGTTCAAAGAAACGCATAAATAAATTCATTAACAAATTAACAAATTATCATATCGAAGCAGGAATTCCTCCTATATGTTCAAGTAGTAGGGCGCTACAGAAGGTTTAAGGGCACCGTCAGGTGCCCATAAAGTAAGAATATAGTTAGTATTAACAAGTAATTATACAATAGCTTTATTTGAAATGTTAAATTGCAATGTAAGTTACTTTTAACAAACAAGATCGGATTTAGCTAAACAATGTTATAAAAAGTTATAAAATATCTTTGTTTAGATTGACGAACGTTTCATCGCACAAGCGGCTACATTTTCAAAATCATTCATGGCAAAAATATTTTCACAAAATTAAAAAAAAACAATAACTTGGTAAACAATGTCACGAGACATCATGCATAATGGAAATCAGTGCAAAGTAAAGTAAAATGAAATTGGATAATTGTGATCGTGGGTTAATTTTTACTATTATTACTAAAAGTGCACAGCATTTCTTTCCAAATTTTGAGTAAATCAGGGGACACTGAATCATTACAAATATTTTCCTTGCGTAAAAGTATCTCTATTGATTCTCAGATAATGGATGGCAAATAAAATCTTGATGGATAAATTATTCTGCTATTTTTAAAATTGATCTGTAAACGTTCTTTGCTGCATAATCTGGCCAAAGCTGTGGTTCTCCTGTTGCATTTGATGCCTGCTGTATGTTTTTTGATTCTATATATGATTCTATATATATATATTGTTTATAAGTGATTATTATACATGTTGTTATACAAGATCTGTATAAAACATTCAGTTTTAGGACTATCACCACCCCTATTCCTGAACGAAAACATTATATATGCGGAAGAGAAAATCCTGAAAACAGTAATTGTAATCAATTGCGAGTCATTAACGCTCGTATTCACCGTCTACCTCAACCTAGAAAAACTGGGTCAAACGCTCAAATGGTATTAGTCAACAATCTGATTGGACATCAGCCGCGATCAGATTCAATCAGGTCAATCGGGAACTTTATTTCAAAGTTCAATCTAGGTTTTCTAGGTGGAGGTAGATGGGGAATGCGAGAATTAGGATATCCTTAGAAGTAAAATTCATCCATTATTTTAGTGGATGATGACCATTTTTTGTAGTCGAAAGAAAATGTAAAAAAGTGAAAGTGACTGGAGAGAATTATTGGCTTAGAAAGTCTCAAAGAGTGTGGTAGTCATAGAGCAATTCTCCAGAAAGAAACCTCTGAGCAGAAAACTTCCTTCACCCTTACCTTTGAACGCTTAGAATTCCCCTCTTATGCAAAATGAGACAACATAGGCCGATCATTTGGAGAATAAAGAGATTTTTCTATTTTTCTATTTGTAAAGAGTACATACATATATATATTTTTTAAATATCTTTGACTTTTCAAAATATTTTTTGTTATATTTTATATTGTTTATTTGTAAGTAAAATATATCACATAGACAGGTAATTTTGTTTTTCGGGATATTTAGAACTCGTATAATTCTTCTAAAATATTGAAACAAGCTAATTTTTCTAATAAAGATACATACCTACAACTGTGGAATCGAAAAGTATTTTGAATCCTGGAGCCGACATGGAGTTGTCCGATTTGAATTCCATTCTTAAAAGGTTGCTGTGAGATCGGATGGTCGGCATTATCTGAGAACCGCAAAACTTGCCGATGAGTGGAGAAGTCTTGTAACCTCCATTCCTAAAAGACGAAGTTACTCATTCAGTTTACATGGAATTATGTGGAATTTTTTTCAATTTATGAATGAGTAGATTTACTGTTAAGATAATTTAGCCCTTAACTGCTGTGACAGAAATTGTCGCATATCTACAGTGAGCGGTCTTCGAGACCACTTGTTCGAAAGATGAATACAATTCGAGATTAACTCATATGATACTGCTTTTACACTAAGTTTTTTCTACATCACTGTTATAATTAAAATTCCCGTAATCAAAAGTCTCTAGCGATAGCACCACTTTCCAAACGTGAACAGTTTCACTAGTATGTATAGATAAACTGAAAATTACAATTAAACTGAGAAAATTGGAAAAAGCAGCGATCTGTGAGACTGATAATAGAAGTTAAGATTAACGTATATTAAACTAGAAGTTTGCAACCCTGTGAATATCGTAACTATGGAATTTAAGGAAAAGACTGAATTTAATGATCGAATAAAGTCAGAGCAGCACCTGAAGAGAGGGATCTAATTTTTAATGTTCAGTCTAGAGTGATGCAACAAACCGTGCCCGAAATTACGAAATCGAAAAGGACATTTTACTGAAATCAAGACATTGAGTTATGTCGGCGTTAGAATTCAGAAGTCGTGTTGCCAAATAAAATCTTGTTAAAATCAATCAACTTGAATCATAATGTGAAGGAAATTATAAATTTTTATAAAGGAACTGTCCAGAACATTTAATTTTTGATTATGATAGCAGTACTCTTTGATATTGGTTGAACTAGGCGTGTACTTCCTTACCAAGCTTCTGGCTCAAATTTGTCTCCGAACACTTTTCTGAAAAATTCCAGAGAGCTGAGTCGTCTGGTGCGGAAACTTCGAGATAAGAACTGTGAGACAACGGAAACAGCTCTTTCTTACCAAATGACAGTATCAAAAGAAGATCTCAATAAAATCCTTGCGTCTTCGTGTTCGCCCATTCAAGCGAATTTTTCAAACAAAAAACTGCCTGGTTGTTTACCAATGTAGTGTGACAGGTTATAGCTTTAGTAGCACGAAGCTTTAGTAGTAATACTAACAGTAATCGTTGAAGAAAAAAAAAATATGAGCAGAAATTGAACTAATCACAAAATGCAATTATGCGAGATCTAAAAATATTTTGTTAATTTACCTGATCTCTAGATAATCATATTTGCAGTTTGTGTGACTTTCGGTGCTGAAATTAGCTACGTTCAGTGCGATCTGCCTTCCATTTGGCGCAAGTAGTATCCAGACGCAGTTTGCCGAATGCGGATAGTGATTGGGGAAACCAGGCGACTTGATGATTCCAGATGTTTGAAAGAAATCTCCTCCACACGCTGCAGAATAAATTTAAATACCATTTAAAGAATGACAGATAACAATCACGAAAAGAAAATAACGAAATCTTTAACGATAACAAGACACTAGCATAAAATCAAAATGAATCACTTTTGTGTAACATGGAACAGTAAAAACAAAATAATCTTTTCATTAAAGCTAAAGATATGTACTTGATGTTGCAAGTGATAGACTTGCTGGATTTTCGTTATTTTTTATTTTTATTTTATTTTTATTTTTTAAACCTAACTTATTAGTACTACTTAAAAAAATCAGTAAATACTTAATTTTTCTAATTGTTCTTTTCAAAATAAAAAGTGTTGCTAAAGTAAAAGACTAAAATCTATTAGATTTAGCATCCTTAGTCCTTTAGCATCCATGAAATATTTGGATATGGGCTGAATTAGTGTCTGAATATTGCGATTTATTCTATAATCTATATTAATTTACTGAACGAGTTGAAAATAAATATATGTTCTGTGAACAAGATTATGGAATACGAGTTTGCGTATAATGGCTGTAAGTGTGTGGATAAGTAAGGTGTTTGCCAATTTTGCATAGATTATGTTCCAATTTATTTGCATATTTAATGTGTGTATTATTTTATTAAAGTGATGTGCATCGTATCCCAGGCTGAGTCGACATTATTGAAAGCATTAAAAGCCATGCAACCCCTTCAACAGCTGTCGATGAGTCAATAAAACTAAAGCTGTAATATGATGGCTCAAGGTAAAAGTCCTGTTTTTCTCTTTTAATTAGATCGAATTATGAAGCAGCAAATTCAAGAATTGTTGAAGCAGAGTCAATAACTGATTCTTTCTCTTTAGAATAAAGAGAATAACCTTTATAAAGTAACTGTGCTGTTTGCAAAGTTTAACGAAGAGTATGGGAAGTTCGATAGCTTTTTCGAAAGATTTTTATCATATTAAGGCGCATCCCACACTGAGACGACAAGTGATATGTAGCCGCAACATGTAGCGCAAAAACCGGTCGAAACAAAGAACGAAGTTGTTTCAAATCTGTTTAAACCAGTTTTTCCAGCGAATTCAAGCGACATGTCTTATGTGTCGCCTTAGATGTACGAAAAGTTCCAGAAGACATTTGGGATAAAATGTTAATTTTTCTCAGAGTCTAAAAATGTAGCACTTATTAAAAAAAAACTGATGGCTCCTGAAATTCCTTCTGCCCAAAATTTCGATAAATTAAAGTATGTTTTGAAAAAGTATTTAATCCCCAAACCATTGGTTATATCTTCCTGGCGTAAATTTTTTAATCGTAAACTACACGAAGGGGGATAGTATTAATAGTTATATAGTGGAACTCCTAGAACTAGCAATTAATTGCGATTATGTTAGCAATATGTTAAATATTATGTTACCTGATGTTTTTGATAGCACATTACGCGATAAAACAATTCTGAATCGATTATTTGAAGAAGATAACAGATCTAGATATAACTTTCCAAACAGAATTAGTTATGGAAAAAGCATTTAAGGGGGAAATGCTATTATGGGGCAAGGAATAAATGCATTGCATGCAGTAAAAAATAGATGGGAAATAAAGTCAATCTTTGCTGAAAAACAGCGGAAATCTTTATTTTGCACACGGTACAGCGTTACGGACCATATCAAAGAAAAAAGTAGATTTATTTCGAGCAAGTTTGGTTTTTATTAAAAAATTGTTCACATACAGAAGGCGTGTTTCGTAGGAAAAAAAAGGCGAATGCTTGACAATCAAACAAAAACAAGTAAATTTAAAGCGGGTAGTTCAAAACAAATACCAGGTTCTATTATTCAGATTAAATACCACTGTTTTTACATTACTCGAGAAAGAACAGAACCGACCTCGAAATTTATTAATTTGAAAATCGATGAAAAGATTTCTTCTATAGAATTAGATACAGGGGGAGCAGTCAACTTCATGAGCATAAAGAATTCTAGAAAAATTTCAAAGGAAAAGTTCAACCTAATATAGTTTTGAATTTTATAATTATGAAGTACTTTTGGGTATGTTATAGTTAGAGGTGATCATAAAATCAAGTTTCGAATCTGAAATTATACATTATTAAAGAGAATTTGATTACCATTTTTTGGCTATGCAATGGCTTCATAAAATAGATCTAGACTGGAACGCTATCAACGGCATTAAGAGCTTCAAGTAAATTGAACTTAAAAGATCTTTTGTAAGAGTTTAAAGATGTTTTTGATGATAAAGTAGGGGAAATAAATAAATTTGAAGTTCAGCTCGAATTTAAACCGGATATTAAAACTGTTTTTTGTAAGGTTAAAACAGTGCCATTTGCCTTAACCCGTAAACACACGCATCGGGTACTTTTGACCCGATGATCCCTATGATGTTCAGGATTTTTCGGAAAGATAAGGTTTTTTTTTTTCTTTTTTTTGGAAATTTGTCTTTTAAAACAAATAATATATCCTGTTACTTAAAAAACGATTCAAATAATACTTTTGACTTTATTTTTTATTTATTATGCCCATATTTTACCGAGAAGTTAGCAAAAAAGTTAATGTCATATTGACCCGGTGCGTGTGGTTACGTCATAGAAATGGGTACGTGTGCTGAAGGGTTAAAGAGCAGAGTTGAAGATGAAGTTTGAAAATTGGAAAAGAAATATTTTAGAGACAGTTGAAAGCTCTCAATGGGCAAGGCTGTAGTACCAGTTGTAAAATCGGATGGCAGTATACGATTATGTACGGATTATTTAGTAATTTTAAATCCCAATCTAATTGTACTACAACACTCCTTGCCAAGATTGAAGGCGATATTCTCTAGTTTAAATGGAGGAAACAATTCTCAAAATTAGATTTTAAATATGTGAATTTGAAAATGAAGGTACATCTTGAAAGTCAGAAACTGTTAACAATAAATAATCATAAGGGACTGCATATTTGCAAGAGTCTGATGCATGCGTTAAACGTTGTGCCTGCAATTTGTCAGCGGTACACGTTGATGGATTGGCACGTTGAGAGGATTAAAGTGTTTATGGATGATTCTAGAATAACAGATAATGACGAATTGCCACACCTTAAAACTTTCGAGCAGTTTTTCAAAAAGGGTAAAGTATATGTTCTAAAACCACGGTCGGCAACAGGCAGACCGCGGTCCACATCCGGACCGCTGAAGTTCGAAGACAGGACCGCCCAAAATTTTCAATTTGAAGGAATAATTTTTTTATGTTTACATATAATAGATACCTTTGAGTGAGTGCCTTCTTAATATTTCTTATATTTTAACAAGTAATAGCACGATTAATTTGATTTTTTTAATAGTGGTGTATAGTTTCTATGATGTATAATGCAAAAATACTGCGTTGGAGTCAGGGCTGCAGAGTCGGAGTCGGACCCATTTTTGTGCAAAAGAATCAGAGTCGGAGTCGCTAATAAGCAAGCCGACTCCGATTCTGAAACCAGATTTTTTTGTTAGACATTTTAAAGTGAAATTAAACTAATTATATGTAATTTTAAATCTATAAAATGAATTATTATTGTTATTTATGGACTCTATCAGGCTACTCAAGTTAAAGATGACCGATTTACTGCAGTGTACAAAGTAAATACAGGGCTAGGTACAGGGCCTACTCTGTACAGACCCATGTACAGAATAGATGAAAACTGTTTTAATTCATAACCGTAGTAGATATTTTACATTTAGTATATAAGTACTTCCCCTCTTATTTTTGGGTTTGCTGATAGAACCCGAGATACAAAGGTCTGGAAGGACCCAAGGCCCGGAAAATGAAGGCAATTTTTCAAACAGGCAGTGTAAGTAGAATTAATATAATTTATATTAATGCGCCGGGTCAGACTGATAAAAAAAAATTTAAGAACGTATACCTGAGTTTACTATTTTCTATTATATGTATGTGTATGTAAAAATAAAAATTTAAAAGTAGTAAGTACTTATATTACTTATGTGTTTTTTTTCACTGGACCTCGATAAAATTTTTCAAAAGTATTCGGACTATACATAAAATTACTTGCCGACCCCTGGTCTAAAATTTAATCTAAGTAGTCAGTTTTTTCAAAATGAAATAAATTTTCTAACTCATAAAATTGATGTAAATAGGGTACATAAACTGACGAGAAGGTTTCAATGATTTTAATTGCTCTTTCACCTAAAAATGTACAAGAAGTGAAGAATTTTCATAGATTAGTAACGTTATATGATAAGTTTTGTATACATTTACAGACTATTGCAAACCCTCTTAATAATTTGACAAGAAAATATGTGAAATTTAAATGGTCAAGGGATTGTCAAGTTGCCTCTGAGCAAACTAAAAAAAAAAATCAGAAATTTTTTTCTTCATTATGATTCGAAATTTTCCTTGACACTGCCAAGTGATGCATCTCCAGTTGGTATTGGCTATGTCTTATCTCATCTATACCCAGATGGGTGTGAACGGCCGATAGTTTTTGCATCCAAAACCTTAACAAAGACTGAACTCTCAAATCGACAAACAGACCTTAGCAATAGTATGGACAGTAAAAAAGTTTACCTTATACTTTAAAATAAGACGGTTTAATTCAATAACTGACTAAAAAGCTCTAGTAGCTATTTTTGGATGGAAATGAAGATTACCAGTATTAACAGGTACCAGATTACTACTATGCAATGATTTTACAACCATTCGAATTTGATATAGTGTTCCGCTTCGCAAAACTAATGATGATGGAAGTGCAGACTTTTCGTTAAGATTGCCTACAACTTCCGAAGAATTGGATGTGAAAGATGGCATTATGGTATTCCCGATGTCATAAATTGAAACGTTACCAGTTGCTTAAAGGGAATTAAAGCAAGAAACGTAGAGAGATAAAGAATTGGATCCACTTTTACAATAGTGGATCTAACTAAAACCATACTAAAAGATCTTCTTAAAACAAAATCGAAAAGTTTTAAATCCGCGAAGCCTTTCGAAAGAATTTAGTCTTTCTTCCTCCATGTCTTTCTTCTGCTTTCATAGTAGAAGAACGTATTCTTTGCGTCTGACGAGGAAAGACTAAGTTTTTTTCGAAAGGCCTAGCAGATTTAAATTTTTTTTATTCTGTTTTAAGAGCATCTTTTAGTTCTTACTGTTTCACTTATATTCTTTCCACTTTTGCAAGACTTACGATACGAAAAGGAAGAATATGCAGGGAAGAAAAGCACAATATATCATTGAAGATGGATGTATTATGCACGAAAAAAGGATAGGTATCCCTAAGAAATATCAAAAAAGTGTTTTGGTACAATTCCATTAAGGACACAAAGGCGTTGTTAAAATGAAAGAACTCCAATATCATTCATCTACTGGAAAGGCATCGACAATGATACAGAAGAAACTGCTAGAAAATACCCAATGAGGAAAGAAAAAAAATTAATGATTGTTGGAAAATTTCATTAATAGATGCCCTTACCCGTTAAAGGATTTTTGGAGATTGAAGGAGTTTTCTTGAAAAAAATTTTCTTTATTTTATGATGTCAAAAACAACGGTATTTTTGAGCTCAAAATATATTAAGTAAGCGCTTTAAACTCATTTATCTATCTTTAAAATATCTTTAAAACTGTTCCTAGAAACCTGTCCTACCTTCAGTAATACGAACGAAATAAAATGGTGGCATGCGTAATCTTTATGAAATTTTGGACACGTTTATTTAAAATTATGATTTAAAACAAGTAGTAAAATCTCATTTAATTAGTTTTAAAGTTTTTCCGCAGTGTATGCAATCTTTCTTTTTTTTGTGACATTTTCTTTGTAATAAATAAAGAGATTATTTAGCAACACTGTCCAAATAGCATGATGATCGAAATGGCGATAATTTTTTCAATATTTTTTTTTTTTTAAGTCAATGTCTTGTCTTTTTCTTTACTGTATTTTGGTAAAATTATTTGAATAATGAAACCTGACTCCAGATCAAATAAGACGATTAGCTTCTAAAGCGGTAAGAAAGCATTTTGATATTAAAAGTTTTACATTTGATAAGAACTGAGTTTTAAAAAAAATCTAATTACATAATAATTTTTTTTTGTAATATAAGTATAAAACCAATTTACTGCATTCTTAATCCTATTCAATAATCAATTTAAGAATTCTTAAAATTTTGAAAAAGTTAAAACTGTGTAACCTACAGGACAGTAATGCCAAAATTGTGTAACCTACAAATCAGCAGCGTCCGAAATTGTGTGACCTACAGAATATCTATGTTCAAAATCTGTAGCCTGCAGATCTACTAATCAAATATTTTAATTATTGATTTTACAGAACAGCTGTTTTTTAATGTTTGCGCATTATATTCTAGGTTTATAAACTATATACACTGCGTTTCAAAATGATATAACACTTAGTAATTTTATTACATAATGGCAAAAAGCCATAAATAATTATCATAAAATGCCATTCTGGGTACAAGTACACTAATCTTACGTAATACATAGCGACAAAAATGCAAATCAAGCTTTAGATTCATTAGAAATAAAAATTATCTAAAAAAAAAGAAAAACGGTGTTGTAAATTAATATGAACAGTAACCGAAATTACCCTTAAACAAGGAATCTAAACTGTATAGGAGTATCGATTGCCAGTCCGACAAGAAAAAACCAAAATATGGAAATTAGTTTAGCATAGGAAAACACTTCGCAAGCCTGGAAATTTTCAAACGTGGGCACAAAGTGAGATCTGAGAATATAGATCGTAAAAGCGCTTTAAGCGAGATTGAGAATGGCAAAGTTATGACTTTTGATGATCAAGGATTTTCAGCAAGAGCTATCGCAAAAAAATTTAGAAAGATCCGTAAGTGTAACATTGAATTTCCTTCTATTACAAGAGGATTATAAGACGAAGAAATCTGCATGACGTCCGCCAAAGCTGCCCAAAAGGCAAAAATGGTCGCTATAAAGAGACTGAGCAATAGGAAAACAACTTTAGGCAAATTGGCAAGAGATCCACTCATAGTGTTGTCAAAAAGAGTACTCTCTCAAAAGTAGCCAGCAGCTCCAAGACAGTGAGGTACGAAGAAAAGAAACCCAGTGAAAAATCAAATGTCCTGGAAGCTCGAATATGAAAGAGTAATATTTTGTGATGAAAATAATTCAATTTGGAAGGTCCTTACGTTTGAATTACAATTATATTATATTTATATTTATATTTATAATGTCCTTACGGTTGGTCTTATTATTGGCACGATCTGCGCATGGTATCTGAAATATTTGTAAAATAGCAGCAGGTTAAAGGCCCACGCATGGTTTGATAGTAAAGTGAACGTGGTGTTTCCCTCTGGCCGAATGAATGCATCAAGCTACTTGAAGATAACTTGTTGTTTTTGTTGAAGCAATTGGTGGGCCTTTATGGATATTTTAGTAGGACAATGCATCCGTCCTCGTAGCAAATAGCTCTAGAGGATGGTTTCTGAATAGCGGTGTGCATGTTATACCATGGCTATCTGTTTCTCCTGATTAAAACTCAAAGGACAACGTGTGGAGCATACTGATTAAGGCAGTTTATTAAAATGGGAACAAAATATGCAACAATTTCAGAATTAAAAGCTGTTATCATCTCCCACTGGGGATAAATCGATTTAAATACATTACGAAGGTTGGCTCGCTCGACACCTCTTCGTGTTTTGCATTAATAAAAGAAATCTGATTCACACACTAACTACTAACCTGTATTTCTGGTCAGTATTCATATCATTATGCAACAGCCCAAAATTTAGAAATACTGTTTTCTTTATCTTAAAATAATTATTTGAATTATATTTTGTCATGAAACATAAATATTTGTGCTATCTCTAACATTCCTGAGTCTTATTTTTTGTACCTTTTTTTTTTTTTTTTTGTCTTTTTCATGCTTGAAAAACTGGATCTTCATATCGTTTTGAAACGCAGTGCAGTAAAAACATTTGGTGTTAAATTTGAAAATGCATGCAATTGCTAATAATTAATGTTTAATGTTTCAACATTTTCAGAAGCTGTCTATTGATAAGTTTTTTATTTCTAAATAATTATAAATAATTAATAAAAAGTTTAATTCTGCTATTGATAAATTATTTATTTCTAAATAACAATAAATACAGCAGAAACAAATAATTTATTTTTCCCGGATGATCTGAAATGTCTATACATTTTAGGATTGTTTCGGATTACCTTCTCTCGCATCCAAAAATTGATAGTTGGCAGTGAATCCTTCCATAGCGACAGATTCGTCAGCCACAAACCTTAGAAGCAAAGTGTTGTCCATTGATGTAATCACAGGTGGTATAGTAGTGCCGCAATACCTAATAAAAAAAGTTAATATTGAATTCCATCGTACAACGGGAAATTGACACAATATAATCTGTACAGAAAAAGTTTAGCAGATTGTTTTGTTAATTCTGAATATTTATATCCAGCAAAGTAAATGTATAAAATAGTACTGTAAAACACAATATAGTGACACCAACTCTATAAATACACAATAAAAATATGGAAAAAGCAATGTGTTTTGACAGATCGATTTTTTTTCCACTGGCAACAGTACATTCAGCTAAAGGGGAAAAAAGAGAAAAAATAGAAAGAACACTTCAACAAGACATGGAACATACATTTCAATCCACGAATTGGCGCAAACAAAATTTAAAAAAGCCATTCTATTGGGAATTATGTTTTCTTTATGTTTAAAAAAATAAACTTAACTAGTCGTCTTGATTTAGAA
Organism: Maratus speciosus; assembly: GCA_963932465.1. NCBI lineage: Eukaryota > Metazoa > Arthropoda > Arachnida > Araneae > Salticidae > Maratus > Maratus speciosus. Next base: position 519,280,857 of record OZ010792.1, on the reverse strand, counting down.
ATTTTGTCAAACTTTAAAATTTTCAATGCGAATACCCAATTTTGACATCATATTTAGATTTTTCGGGAAATTATAATCTTGGAATACGAAACGAAAAGTCATTCAATTAAGTAGTTTCAGAATTATTCTGATGTAAAATTTTGATCCCTAATGTTAAAGGAATTTTTTATAATTTCAAAACAAACTGAAATGCGTGTAGTTATTTAAGCCTAACTGAAAAAAAAAAAAACGGAGAATTTGAAAATTAATTTCATAATATATATATTAAGAAATTAATATTTCAAAGAAGTATGTGTCAATCTATGAAAGATTTAAAAAAAAAAAAAAAAACGGTTTCTAGAAGCTTCAAATATGCGAATCTAAAGCTGCAGCTCATTCCCTGAAATAGGTTTAGAGCTAATAAAAAAAAACTACATACATTGTAATTTGTTATTACACTCTTTTATTACACTCAACCTGGTTTTTGTATGTAAAGATGGAATTTTTTACGTTCTTTTATTGCACTCCATCTGGTTTTTAGGGTTCCGCAATTAAAAAGTGAAAACGGAACCATTATAAGATCACTCCTGTGTCTGTCTGTCCGTCTGTCACAATCATTTTACTCGTAAACTATGGAACGTAAAAAGTCCAAATTGGGGGAAGTAATAAAGACTATTGACCCATATATTTACAGATTATTAAACATTCACAAATATATTGAGGGAAAATATAGAGGGGCTAATTAAGTTAAACTGGTGTCCAAATTAAGGACCAGTCACAAAATGCTAATTTTTAAGTAAGCGAATACTCAAAAGGAAGTAATATAATTCAAATAATTACTATCCCTACAGCACAGCTAGTCCATATAACATCTCATTCATGTCACACATGGTCACAAGTGTCACAGTCACTACAGTGAAACAAAAAATAGAAAATTCCACACGTCTCATTATGAGTCTCAAATTATCACTATATGTGACTCACTGAGTCGTCAAATGTGACTGCTGCTTTGTGCCGAGTCGCCAGGTGACTTTACAATATAGTTACATTGTGACTCTCATGTAACTGTCATTTTTAGACTCAATTTCAAAGTCATCATGAACGTTGCATTATGATAAGTCCCCAAATAATATCGCATTATAGTCACATGGCGACTTTTTACAAAAGAGCACAATGGTGACTTCACAGTAGTCTCTCTGTCACCTGAAAGTCATCATGTGACTTTAATGTGACATTATTTGGTAGCTTATCACAATGCAGCGTTCACGATGACTTTGAAATTGATTCTACAGATGACAGTCACATGAGAGTCAAAATGTAACTACATTTTAAAGTCACATGGTGACTCGTCATAAAGCAGCAATCACAGTGACGTCTTAGTGGAGTCGCATATAGTGATCATTTGAGCCTCATAATGAGATGTATGGAATTTCCTATATTTTTGCTTCACCCTAGTGACTGTGTCACTTGCGACCATGTGTGACATGAATGAGATGTTATATGGACTAGTTGTGCTGTAGAGATAGTAATTATTTGAATTATATTATTTCCTTTTGAGTATTCGTTTACTTGAAAATTAGCATTTTGTGAGTGGTCCTTAATTTTGGACACCAGTGTACTTGGAAAAAAAATCTTTTTTTATTTTTATATCGTGGGAAAACTTTCGTAACGCTGTACTCAAAAATACATTTCTTTTAATTTTAGGTATTATATTTTCAGAGATATCGTCGAAAATGTAGTACAAAAATATGTCCGCCCCCTTCTATTCTCAAACTACTGAAACTAAAATTATGAAAAAAATTAGAGGTAGTAGACGTTAATTTAAACTTTGCAGGAAAATTATAGCGATTACCCTATGTCGCATAGATTTTGAGAAAAGCACATATTTCCGTTACATACAAATTTCGATTTGCGGGCATTCAGCAAAGGTATTGAGGAGCGCTGGAGGTACCTATCGTAGCAGAAGTATAAAAGCATTGTTGATAATGATTTTCGAAAACAATTGTCGGTAATTAGCCAAAATATTAACCCTTAAAGGCACGGTCGGTTTGTACATACATAATGACAGGGGCGGCGTACTCTATGTACCATCGGCTTTTAAAGCCTAGATGTCAAATTGTTAAAAACAGACTAATTTAATTAGAATTAATCACATAAATACTATGGGATTCGCCACTATCACAGTTTCACTGAGTGGATCTCTCAATACGCCACCTGTGTCTTTAAAAGTTAAATAAAAGCACTTCTGGGAAAACACAGCACGGACCAAAGCGGCTTTGCAACTTTGCGACTTCCTTTCGATGCGCGTTTAGAACAATGCCAAGTTTAAACTTTTAACAAAGGTTTTTTTTAGGTACACTGTAAAAAGAAAAGATTTTTACGACACTGAATTTAGTTTTATAAAGTTAGGGGGCGCTGCCCCCTACGAGCTACGCTCGCCAACCCCCGTTCAGACACCGCAGACTCTAAAATAACGGTAATTTGATCGGCTTTAAAAGGATTTCGAAAGACTGAATTAAAATTTAAAAAACAGTGGCGATTTCCCTATAAATTTCTATTCATTTCTCTTTGATTGGAGAATTTTAAGACAAAATCAGCTGCTCTTATCGGATACAATGGCTGTTTCCGTCTTTGATTAAATAAAATCAGTTAAACATTTCAAAATAAGCTAATATAAAATGAATTAAGTAAACAGAGTCTTTTTCTCCCGGTATTTTTTAACAAAGCGAAAAGAAAGTTTTTTTTAAATAAGACATTTTAATTAAATGTGTCGTTTTTAATCTGACGTAATTTCCACCAAACTTTTCTTTCTCTTTTTAATATTCACGCGAAAATAATTTTGTTAGAAAATAAAAGTTATTTCCGCTGTCCTAACAAAAATAGTTGAAAAGATCATCTTAAAATATCAAATAAATGTCACGCGCAATTTTAAATTTAAACTGTTTTGCAATATTATTTTTTGTTCATTTTACGTAATAAGTGTAATGTGACGTAAATGTGACGTAATTTCTCCTATTTAAGACTTCTAACGCGTGTTAATGAATTTATTATTTTGCGATATTCTTTCTCTTTAAAATTCACGTGTAAATATAGTTTTTATGACGTAATTTTCAATGAGTTCCTGCTTTTTATATTTTCTATTTATAAAGTCACGTGTAAATAAATTTTCAATTTGAAGCAAACATTATTGTTTGCGCTGTTTATACAATTGGCAACAGTTTAAATTAATACCATTTTCTAAAATATGTAAAAAATATCTCTCGAAATGTTGAAAATTTGAATTTAAAATAGAAATAAAACCTCAAAAAATGAGTCAAATTAAAAAACTAAATGCAGTCTGCACACCGGGAAATTCTTACGCATAAAATGATCTAAAAATGATAAAATTCCCATGTACAGTTTTTGCTCCTATAAAACTTTTTAAAGGAACGATTTTATCCAACTTTAGCATTAAATATCTCTTAAAATAATTCTTCGATTTGAAAACTGTCTGCATCAGCGTGTTTATCAAACATTTCTCTACAATACCACCGATTTTCATATCTTTGTATGCAATATTTTTCTTAATATTAACGAAGAAAGGCCTCCGTTCACAAAAAATTCAAAACCGGCGGCGGCGGGGACAGCGTTAGTTACTTTTTTTTAAGAATACAGAGATGCCAAATGAAGTTTAAATATGTACTACTTTTATTGTCAGTACCGAATGAAGTTCATCATAAATGATTAGGATAATATAAAAAGTGGGTTATACAGAATAGGAATATTTGATATTATTTAGGCTTCATATATCTTTGAACTTTTATGGTATACCCATTCATACTTTTCAAGTATATATAGTTGTACCCAACCCTACGTTGTATAGTTTTTAAAAAAGTTTTATTTTTTAGCAACGATTTTTTTAATAATACAGTTAATACTTCATATGTTTATTGTACGGAACCCTCTTAGCGTGAGTAGTACTCGCACTTGACCGTTTACTGTATGTAAAAATGGAATTTTTTGCATTCTTTTATTACACACAACCTGTTTTTTGCATGTAAAGATGGAATTTCGTAAATGATTTTTAATCCGCTTTCTGATACTCTTAAATTATAAAAATTACGTTCAGAGATGTGTTTCTGATTAGCAACAATTTAATATTTCTAGAATTTAATTATAAATTAATACATTAATTTTAAGGCATTTTATCGTTAGCCCGTTACAAGTGGTAAATCTCCAAATACTCTCTATCATATAATTGTATTGGAGTTGAAACGACAAAGGATTTAATTTTTCGCCTAACTACATTCGCAAGAAAAAAGACCTGTGAAGCTGCAACAACAGAATTAAAAAAAAAATTTATTCACTAGCTTGCGTTCTGAAAACATTTTCTATGATCGAGTTCGGTGTTCACACCAACTTAATGTATTGTAACTGAAATTTTTGAGAAAAAATAGGAATTGAAACTGGAATTCCTTCTTCCAAAATAGTATCTAAAATGTTTTGCTGGTAATAGACTAAACTAGCTTTACTTGAAACTTGTTTGAGCTTTAATTTACCTTCATGGAAAATCCTTCAACAATCGAGAACCTCCTCAGAAATTTTTCTTTGTATTCACGAACCGATATCGTGAATTTTTTTGTTCCATTGGCTGATCTAAAAAAGTGCGCTGCTTTTGTTACAGCCACATTAAGAATTCCATGCTTTATCCACTTGATCCACAAATTTCCATCTAGAACATGCTAAGTGTTGTTAAAGCGATCATTAGAAAGTATCCACTCACAAACATATAAATGACTTCGAAAAACCGCCCAAGAGATATGGAAAAAAATGACAGGACTGTACAAAGAAAAATCCTACCATCATTAAAATTGGTTACGAGTTGGACAAAGTGTATTGTTAGATATAAAGCTGTAACGTACACGTCACAGCTTTCTTCTGCTGTCCCGGTGAGATATGGGACAGATTCTCTGTTACATATCGATTTTTCCTTCAAAATTAATCTAAACATAACTTTATTGCTTTTAAAAGATTTTGTTCACCCCCCCCCCCTCGTTAAACAGAAATATGTAATTTTAATCCGATTCTTAAAACACCATAAGGATCTTTTTATCAAAGTGTTTTTCCCCCCCTTTCTGTAAGGTCTTTAACTTAATACTTTAAATATTCAGTCGTATGATTTCATTTTGTCAGCTGCTCTCCAGATATCAAAACTCTATTCCCATAAAATCATTTTCCTGTCTATTAACGCTTTTTGTCTAAAACAAATAAAGTATAAATAACAACAACAAAAAAAAAAAAATAGAAATGCAGCTGTTAAAAATTACGACTACTTTTCCTTTCATCGATTTTCGCCCACACTATTGATAAGTCATTCTTTAATTGCTCATAAAATTTAACCGTTGAGGAAATATAACAAAAAAGTAACATTTATTTTATGCGAATGCGATCTTTGTAATCATCTCATGTACCTTAGAGTGAGTTATGTCTAATTTAGAAACAGATGCCCTGTTCTTTGTAGTGTGCAATAATAGGTAGCAATCATTTAAATTTAATACTATAAACAAATCCAGTCTTTCTGGCGCCGTCTAAGTGAATATGAAAAGCGGTTTTTTGGGCAACCAAGGCGTCACGCGTCTGGTAGTGATACCAGATAAGTTCTTATATTTTTTAGCGCCAATGCTTTGTTCAGCTTCGTGCAGGCAACAAAAAGTTTGTAAATTGGCGATATTGTATACCGACAAGATATCTGGACTTCTAGCGAAACTTACATGCACTGCCCTGCTACCCATGTTATGGTAAATATGTAAAAGAAGGGTGCTTCGGCGCTCCGTCTGTTTACCGGGCTCCCTTTCCCATTTCTCTGTATGAATCACCGCATCTATTCAATTCTCTAAAAGTTTAAATAAAATTTCAAGTTCCAGTAAATATAGCTGGAGTTTTCTTTTTCATATTATGCACTTTTAAAGAACCCTGTGCTAAAACTACAGCACAGACAGTACAAAAAATAAATCATACCATCATTAAAATTGATTACGAGTAGTATTGTATAGTGTTCTGTGATTTTCAAGGGCTCCAAGACCTGTCTCGTACAACAACTGCGCGGGACGCCAAAAGTCCCGATTTTTCATGATGTACAGTCTTCTAAATTTCTTTTAGTATCATGCTATTCGCTATTCTGCATCGAGAAAAGCTTAACCTCCTCAGACCCCGTGTATCCTATAGGATACACATATTTACACTTTTTTTTCACGTATAAAAATAATATTTAAAGAAGAGAAATTTGTGTGCATGGAACCTAACAGGTAGCAGCACTAAAGCAAAATAGCAATTTGATTCTTAGAGCACTTATTTGGCGGGATATGTCTAACTTAAAAATGGCTTGCAGCAAAAATGTTAGCAGTTTACGTCGGAAAAAAGGTAAGCATTATTATTTAAAAAATAATTGATCTTCTAACCTTTATTTATGAAATAAATTAAAAATAGATGAATGAAGTTTATTCTAGTACAAAATATTTTTAAATAATGTGTAATTTTAATAGTATGAACTAGCTTTATTATTGATGTATCCTATAGGATACATGGGGATTGACTCTAACACGTAATGCTATTTTTTATGTTGTCTAAAAGATACATTGGGACTAAATAACAGTAAAATTGGTATGAATATTTACTATAATAAACATAAATTAAGGTCATTAAATAACAGGAATGTTTTTAATCAGTGTTAAATTCAGATATTTTTCTCCGGGAGGGATTTCAGCTGCTCTGGGGGGGGGGAGAGACATTGTAAAGCTCCGGGAGGTAAATTGCGCTGCACCATTTTATATCCATTAAAAAGCATAAAATCTCATACCTTCCGGGGAGGATATTTCAATGCTTCGGAGGGGGGGTCCACCTCCTCCCCCCCCCCCTGAATTCAACTCCGTTGAATTAAAAAAAATTCTCGTCTGATGGATCTATCTTTCCAGTCTTCACATTATTTTTCTTTCTTCGGATGGATCTTTGCAGATCTAGGGCGATATTTTAGAGATCCGGTTTGGAAATTGCAGTTTTGTCCATTAAAAGCATAAAATCTCAAACCTGCCTGGGGGAACATTTCAATGTTCCAGGGAAGATCCCCCCCCCCCTCCCCCGACCACTACCTGAATTCAAGAATAATTTTTAATGATATTTTTACATGTGTAGTAATACGGTGAAACATTATTATTTTAAAAAAATGCAGGGCTTTCTGAAGCAGGAATTCTTGAATTATTAGAAGATTCAGATTTTGGATTGTCATCAGACAGTGAGGTGGATGAAGAGATAGCTGAGTTTGTAAGTGATGAACTGATTAGTCAGTCAGAAGATGGAGATGAAGAAACAGACAGAAATAATGATAATGACTCACAAAGAAGAGTGTTTTGGAAACACAAGAAAGATTTTGAGCGTGTACCTCCAGCTCCAGAATTTGAACCCGAAGCTATAAATTACACTTGCAAACCTCCCAAAGAATATTTTGAAAATATTTAGACGATAGTATATTTTCAGAAATTGCTGATCTGAATAATCGGACATACTTTTTGGAGAAAGGTAAGCAACTAAACACTTCCTTGCATGAAATTAAGATTTTTTTCGGTGTATCAATTGTAATGTCCTATCTAAAGTTTCCACGAATTCGTATGTACTGGGTAAGGCATATTAGAGTTGATTTAATTGCATCCAAAATGAATCGTGATCATTATTTTTTAATTCGCCAGCATCTGAAAATTGTCGAAGACGATTTAGTGACTCAGATCGAGAGAAAGATAAATTTTGGAAAATACGTCCTGTAATTAATTCTGTTCGAAGGGGGTGTTTAACAAACCCACGTTGAAGAATGGATCCATGTGATGAACAAATGATAGCTTTTTGGATGCATCCTACTAGGAGGCAATACGTTCACGGGAAACCAAATCCATGTGGATTAAAAAAATTTCTTGCAACTTCTCCTGATGGTTTACCGCTAGATTTTTTTCTATACGAAGGAAAAGGTTATACAATCACAGCTAACGGAAGTGAAGATAATCGAGATATTGGAGAGAAAGTGATAGTACGCTTGTCGGAAAATCTTCCTGAAGGATCGCATATATTTGCAGACCGTTATTTCATGTCAGTTCCTTTACTTGACATATTACATATTAAAGGTTTATAAGGTATAGGTACGATAAGGAAATATTCCTAAAGCTGCAGAATTTTCTTCTGATGCTTCGTTAAGAAAACCTGGGAGGGGTCCTGTGGACCAACAAATAAGAAATGGATGGTCAAATTGCATTGGTAAAGTGGTTTGATAATAAACCAATAATTATTGCTTCGTCAGTCTTAGGTATAGAACCAACAGATATTTGTAAACGTTGGTGTAAAAAGGATAAATGCTTCATAGATGTGAATAGACCAAATATAGTAAAAGAATTCAATACAAACATGGGAGGAGTTGACCTTCTTGATAGGATAATTAGTTTCTATAAAATATCTGCAAAGACAAGAAAGTGGACTGTAAGAACAATATTTCATTTTGTAGATTTTTCATTGGCTGCTGGGTGGACAGAATATCAACGAGCAGCACGGTGTTTGCATACTGATAACAAAAATACTTTAGATTATTTGGAATTTCGAGAATGAGAAACTTTCACAGTAAACGTTCTGAAACGTTGACAGTAAGGATGACCAGATTGATTCAGTAATGAGTAATGAAGTTTCAGAAACATATTCTGACATTGAGTTTATGTCTCCATTGAAAAAGAAAAGAAGGAATCCCTGCCCTGAACCATCTCCTGAATTAAGAAAAATGTCTGCATCCCACCTTCCTGAAATTCCACAGAAAACAAGTACATCACGTTGCAGATATCCTGGCTATAACTCTACAAAAGCTAGAACACGATGTACTGTTTGCAATACGCTTCTTCCTCTCACGAATGAAAGGAACTGCTTCATGAAATATCATCAATTGAAAAGTAAAGATGTTTTTATAACAAATTCTTAAATTAATTATAAAAAAAATGTAAACAAAAGTAAAAAGAAAACATAAATAATTTTTCCATATGTTAATATACGATTTGTATAGTCCATTAGTAATAAAAAGTTATTAAATGCATAATTATTTCTCATTTTTCATTGTTTTTTTTCATGCAAACAATTCATAACAAATTGTCAGAAAATGTACTCATTCAGTCCCCATGTATCTTATAGGATACATCAAATTTAAGGTACAAAAAATAAATTAAAATTTTTTTCGCTTTTAATTTTTTCTTAGTTAGCAGTCTGTTAATATAAATTCATAACTAAAGTAGAAAAAATTATAAAAATAAATGCTGGGGTCTGAGGAGGTTAATACAGTAAACTCTGTGAAGACAGAACCCATAGGCGTAACCAAGGGGGGTGCCCTGGGTGCCCGGGCACCCCCCCCGCTTGCGCAGACTCAAACACAATTATTAAAAACAAGTAAGAAAAAATCATGCGTCAAGCATAGATTATGAAACACTCTCCAACACATTCAGAATAATGTAACAAAACTGCACTGTTTAAAAAATTAAAATATTACGTCTAATTCAACCATGTGGAAACGCATAATATATTTCAGAACCCAATTTCAGTTGTTCCCATCCAAAATCGGAAAATTAAGCAAATTGCAGCCCTGTATATGATTTATAGATTTGAATCTATTAGCTACATGCAAGCCAAAATTTAGTTCCCTTAAGAGCTACTTATACTTCAGTTGAAAATTTACCTTCAGCAATTTCCTTTAATAAGGAGAACTGTACGTGAATACTTTTGTGTAGCCCTGTATTTGAGGTATAGAATTTATATATAACGGTTAACATGCAAAAAATTAATTAAATTTAAAAGTGCATACCGAATTTTAAACCGTGCACTCCACCAATTATTACTCAAAGACAGTAATTTACTGTAACCAATTTCTTTTGTGTGTCCCTGTAAATGAATAAAAAATGCTATGAATGTCCTGTTCTAACGTGATCGTAGTGAAAGTCAGTGATTTATATCAGTCTCAATACATTTGAAATGCCATAATGTCATTAAAATACTCTGCAAACGATTTTCCCCAGTATACCATAATGTAATGGAATACTTTTGAGTGCCCCTGTAAATGAACGATTAATCCTACATGCTTCATATACAATACCAAACATGCTTTGGTGACCCTAAATAACCTTTATCAATTTCATGAAATTCCGAGTATATTTACGGGAGTTATTCCCCATTTACCATAATGTAATGGAAACTTTTGAGTGTCCCTGTAAATGAACGATTTATCCTACATACTTCATATACAATACCAAACATGCTTTGGTGACCCTAAATAACTTTTATCAATTTCATGAAAATCTGAGTATATTTACGGGAGTTAGAGCGTGGACAGACGGCCAGACAAACCGAATGCATAAACACTTTTCAACTTTGTTGGAAAGTGTTAAAAATCGAAATCTACAAAAGAAAAAAAGAAGAAGTTTAATTAGTTTAGAAAATTAGCTTAGTTCAAAAAACTAACAGCCTAAGTTTTGAAATGTAATAAAAAAAAGAAACCCACGTTCTTTTTTTCTTTCTTTTTTTAAGAAAATTATATTGTTTATCTTTTTTAAAACTAGAATATTTACAAGAATCTGTATTAGTCATAGTAAGTCAAAAAGGTGCCTTTATAATCCCACTTTGACGTCTTTTGTTTGGGGGAGATTTTTTGTAACACCGTTCTTTCTATTTCATGTTTCTACAATTTCATGAGAAATTAAGGCTGTTCTCAACTGCTCTGCTCAGCAAGCGCGAAACGTTCTGACACGTTTACAAATTAATTTTTTAACGGAAAGATATAAAATTGAAAAGCCTGACCAGGTTGCGGTTTGGAATCGAACTCTGTTTTCCATTTTTTGATCAATCAATTATGTATTGAGTTAGAAGCGATTTGGATCACGTGACAAGAACGTTTTTCGCCCTTTCTTGATTGCTCTTTCTCCTTTCGCGCGGAAATTCGGTTCAAAACGCCCACTTTGACACTATTTTCTGAAAGATCTATTGCGTTTGAAAAAAAAAAAAACGAAAAAAAAAACAGCTCGATGACATAGTTTCTGAACAATAACACTAGCTATATTCATGCATTTTCGAACAAAAATACAAAAATAAATTAAAACTTATGTCACAAAGTTGCTCTTTTGGATTTGAGAACAGCCTAAACGCAAGTTCTTGACGAGGATAGAAACTATTTGTCTCTTTGCTTTCGTAGTTTAAAATCTATAAAGAAGCAAAAAAATTTGAAAGGAAAAGCAGATGCGAAACGATATTCTAAAATACGATTAGACTTGGGAAATAGGAGGGAGTGTACAGACCCTGCCTCCTTTGAAAATGAAAAATAATAGCACAGAAAATTCAAATTAATCTGGATGTTGGTTGGTTGGTTCAATTTCGTGTTTCGCGGCCATTTTTTGATATTCGTAAAAGGAATATGGTTGCAGTCTTTCAAGTCAATATAGTAATTTTTTCCTCTGAAAATTTTCATACGATTTTTAAAGTTTCTTCTCGTTTCGCGGCGTTCTTTTGAAAGTAAGAAAAGGGGACCCGGTTTCAATCTTTTAGACCAGTGCAGTAAATTTTGACCAAATTCGCTATTTTATTCTGCGATCATTTCATGATATTTACAATTTTTTCCCAAAATCGTTTGACGAAATTCTCGTCTTTCTACGCAATTGTTTTTGTCGAAATCCGCACTTTCACCACTAACCTTTGACAAAATTCGTGATGAAATTCTCGTTCTCCTTCTACGATCTTTTGACGAAATTCGTTTTCTTTTTCTGCGATCCTTTGATGAAATTTATTTTCTGTTGCGGGCGATTGACGAAACTGATTTTTTTTACAGGGATCATTTGTCGAAATTCGCGATAGTTTTGCGCGACCAATCGGGAAAATTCTCGATATCTTTCCGTATCAATTAACAAAATTCTCTACTCCTTTCCGCTACATTTTAACGAAATTTGCAAAATTTTTTTCTCAATCATTTATTGAAATTCGTAATTTTTGAACAATCTTTTGCCGAAATTCGCGATTATTTTCTGCACTCTTTTATCGAAATTCTCGATATTTTTTCCACGATCGTTTGAAGAAATTCTCAAATTTTTCCGGGGCCGATTCACGAATCGACTTTGAAAAATTCCATAAAAGAAATAATAATCGCGGATTTAAAAAAAAAAATTAAATACTCACTGAAGAATCACTGGTCTGTGAAAGAATTTGAAAGGGGGAAATACTGCCCAGCATTTTTTATTATGCAGGACATTCCTTTTCTGTGCGCAAATCGCGCGATCCCGCTCGTTATTTCAAACCCTATCCCTCAAAGAAAAGTTCATGACTAGTGGTTTTTTTTTTTTTTTTTTTTTTAACGAACGTAGAATTAAACAATTCTAGGATTGAGGTGGGGACTGCCTTCGGCAACGTACTCCCGAGCAAGCTACGACTTCTTCTGTCTCGAAAGAAGCTAATCTTGAATTATTGCGTTTATTATTTCGAGCCAAATTAAATTTTGAGCTTCCTTATAAGAATTGATTTGACATTCTCCCAATTCGAATTTAATCACGGCAATTTTCTGTTTCAAAAAAAGTAAAAAAATCGCCTCAAAGCACGAAAACCGCCGCTAAAAATCACATTAAAAATTCGGAAAAGATTAAAAAACTACATGGAACAAAATTAACTAATTGGGTAAAAGATTTAAACCAGTTCCTTTTAGGAATGTATAAAAAACATTCTAAAAATAACATTAAAAAATTGAAAAATCGCTGTAAGAATCTCGAAAACACTTCATTGAAAAGAAGACAAAGTTTATACTGGATAAAATATTGAAATCGGATTCGTTTTACCCGACTGCCAAGAAGGGTTATGTGTTTCAGGCGTATCTGGGTATGTGGATTTCTTTATACCCTCGAAACATTGCAACGGCTGGATGGATTTTAATGAATGAGGTCTCTATCGATTCGTCTTAACCGTCCGATGGTTATAGGCAGGGTTTTGTTTTTATAAATTCAAAATGGCGACCGTAAAATACAACATGGCGGTAGACACGAAAAAAAATTACACACCATATTGAGTGGCATATCATTGGATAGGTTTTTCAAAATGAAGGTGATGTTTCATTGACTATTTTACAGTCAGAAGCTCCGTTCAAATATTACACAACCTGGAAGTTGTGTAGGTAGGATCTCTAGCTTTATTGCAATTCTAACCTTCATAGACATTTATAGGCCACAACAATATAGTGTTTATAGGTAGGAGCTAACAATTAAACACAACTTAAAAGTCATCAAAACAAGTAAATAAAAAAAATAGGTAAGTAATATAAAAAATAGTTTCGCATTGATGAGAAATAATTAATTCGCATTTTAGGCAGCCGGGTTTTTTGATTTTTTAAATTTAATTTACTAATTTGATAAAAAAAAAATGCCGCAAAATGCGAAAAAACTCGCATAAAACATTAACTGAAAAATTCCAGAAATTGTCTTCGATATCCATGACTTCAGGCATACAGGTCCTGTCAAATCTTACGGCTGTGCAGGCTGCATTGTTTTTACAGAGTTCAGTGCTCGCGCATTGACACACACACATTGACAGACAAGCACCTATCTTTATTATTATAGTCGCAGCATGATAGTATAATTTTTATCTTAAAAAAATTTAGTATATATTATCATGACCAACTTAATATATTCAACACATTTCGTGGTAAAAACATGAAATACCGTACTTCCCGGTCTATAATCCGCGGATCAAACAATTACTTTCGAACCCAGAAACCATGTTTCATAAAACGTAACTTTTTAAATCGTAATAAATATTTAACTTCCATAATGAAATAAAATTTCTGGATCGAAACCTGATTGCTTGATCCACGGATTATAGGCAGGAAATTACGATATTAATGAATATTATAATTATTTATAATAATAAAATAATTATTTGTATAGACTTTCCTCCAAAATTTCTCGGGTCCCTCTAAGAAGTCATAGAGTCACATTCTGAAAAACTTTCGTGCGTATGTACTGGTGTACCGCATGTATTATCTGAGATTTATCATCCCGCAAAATTTCATCTACAAGACTTTGACTGAGATAATTTTAGATCTCATGCAGTGTTCCCCTGTGCTTATAGAAGTTTCCAGCATGATTAAAGCCCTTTTTTAATCTTTATAAGAAGTTAGGGTGCCAAAAGATTTTACACTTGTGACCACTCTTTGTCACTGTCTTATGTCACTGCTACAAGGAGATTTACATATTCCTTTTTTTTTCTTTTTTACCATTAGATCTAGTTTTGATGCTTTGAATTCCTTCTCATCCCTCCTCACGCAAACAAAAATCGCGTTTGAGCCCTTTTTAAATTAAATACCACACAACTATACCTTCTAAGATGAAAACCTGTCTAAAACGGAAATTCGACCGGTGTTATGAGGGACCGTTTTAGCAGGTTTTACCATATAAGACTGTTTGTATCCAACATGTTCAGGTTAAGAAGTCTGGGCACCCCCCCGTTCAGAAAGCTGGTTACGCCTATGAGAACCCATCTATAACGGAAAATTTTTATAGTACCTTCTGAAGGAATTCCTTACAAATCTACCAGCATAGACGGAAACGTGTCTAAAACGGAGCTTTTGGTAGTTCCTAGCGATTCCGTTTTCACACGTTTTTCTGTATTTTGTCCGGTAAGCTCTGTGTAAACAGAACGTATTTATAACGAAATTCTTTTTAAAAAATAAAACTTTAATTGTCTGTACAATAGGGATACTATAATACATTGGGTTTCAACATCACATGAACACCCAGTTTTTCAAGCATAAAAAAAGAAGAAAATGTTACAAAACAAATTGAAGTCTTATCAATGCTAGAAATAGAACAAAACGTTTTATTTTATAGCAAAATATAATTGAAATAGCGATTTATACATAAAATAAACTGAATTTTTCCATTTTGAAGTGTTTCATAATGATATGAACATTGGCCAAAAATATAAATTAATAGCTAGTGTATGCTCCAGATCTTTTAATTAATGTAACAACACGATTAGACATGGAGTGGACCAAGCTTTTTAATATATTTTGATCGATTTCCTTCCAGTGGAAGATAATAGCAGCTTTTAATTCTGAAGTTGAGGTATATTTTTTCCATTTGCGAAAACCATTCTAACCAGTAGACTTCATACATTTTCGATTGGATTTAAAATAGGAAAAACAGATGTGGGGGATGGATGCATTGTCTTGTTGGAACATCCAGAAAGATTCGCCAATTTCCTCAGCAAACGGCAGCAAGTTTTCTTCAAGTAGATCTTGGTAGGTTAATGCACTCATTCTGCCAGAGGAAAACGCAACGTTTATCTTACCATGAAATCATAACTCAGCCCAAACCTTGAGTGAACCTCCACCCTGCTGCCGTTTTGAAAACGTTTCTCGTTTCTTACGCAGATCGTGCCAATGATAAGAAAAAATTGTCCGGACCATCCAAATTGTATTTTTTTTTCATCGGAAAATATTACTCTTTCATATTCTAACTTCCAGGATATGTGATCTCTTGCCCAATCGAGGCAATTCTGCTGATGAATTTTAGTCATACGTGGTTGGAGCTTTCTTTTCTTGTACCTCATCCTCTTAGAGTTTTTAACTACTCTGGACAAAGTACTTTTTGACACTGCTAACAGTGAATCTCTTGAAAATTCGCTTAAAGTTGTTTTTCCATTGCTCATTCTTTTTACGAGTATAAGTTCTCTTTTTCCCCTTTTGGGCCACTTTAGCGAACGTCCCGGCGACTTCTTTGCTCCATAATCTTCTTTTAATAGAAGAAAATTTAATATTACACCTGGAGATCTTTTCAATTTTTCTGCGATAGCTCAGGCCGAAAGTCCTTGATCCTGAAAAGCCACAATTTTCCCTTTCTCAAAACCACTTAAAGCGCTTTTACGACGCATACTTCTAGAACTCACTTTGAGATCAGGTTTGGAAATTTCCTAGCCAGTGAAGTATCTTTATATGCTAAACAAATTTTTAAATTTCAGTTTCTTCTTCTCGGAGTCGCATTCAATATACAGAGTACAGTTTCCATACTCGTTTAGTGATAATTTCGATCAATGTTCATATCATTTTGCAACACCATTTTCATGGCTAATTCATATTTTCAATGAATTTAAAGTTTGATATTTCTTTTACAGCTATGTATTATGTAAAATTACTGTATTTATCTCGAGAATGGAGTTTTCTTATATATAATATTTATGAATTTTTGCCAGGATATCGCAAAATTATTAAGTGTTCATATCATTATGAAACCCAGTGTATTATACCTATTAAATTGAAATTTTGTTTCGGTCTCTATCGATTTTTCTTTCACACGTTTTATTGCATAAGACTGATGTGCTTATTTAGTTCAATAAAAGCTGCTAAGACGTAGTTACAAGGGACAGGAGAAAATTCCCTATAACCAGGCTTTCGTCTCAGCAGGTATAATTGTATGGTATTCCTACCGTAAGGACAATGCAACTTTCACGATTAACACAGGATTCTCTTATAGACAGGTTCCACTTTTGGGGGGTTTAATGTATTTTTATCTCCCGACTTAGAAGCTACTACCCCGCTATTTCTGTCTCTCTGTCCCGCTTTTTCTGACTCTAGATCTGGGAAGCATTCATTATGATAGTCAAGGCTATCCAATAGAATCAAAACGTTGTACGAAATAAGGAATGTATGCATAGAAAATTAACTGTGAATATTATTTCCATAAACTGCCAATGGCTTTCTATATTCACAGGAAATTGGCAAGTAAAAAAACTTCCAGTGACAAAATACCACTTATTTGAAATAAAAGTAGCATACTTTCCAACTTGAACGCCATCTGTATCCTCTACTAAGACATAATCGAAGGCGCAGGTACCGGAGCTCTCTGTCCTAAAAGAAGTGAAAGTCAGTCTTATAATGTGTGTTTCTGGAGCCCGTATGAGCCACGTACATGAGATGTTATGTGGATAACTTGTGGGATGTCTTGGTGAAGAGATCGTTCCATTGTCATCTGTATGGATGCCACCACAACCTACAAAATTTTTAATATCAAAATAAATGAAAAGAGAAAAGAAAAGTACATATTAATTAGCATTTGAGGACATTGGTGATAAGCTTAAAATTATACTTTAAATAATGTTATCGATCACATTCTTATCATCATCACAAACACCGATATTATTATTTTGAACAATTATTATTATAAACTAATTAAATTGAAATATTATTATTATAATTAATGACTATTAGTACAAACTTCCAAATGTGCGTGCTATGTGTTATATAGTACGTTGTTTGTTGTGTACAAGTAATTGTGTACAACTGTACTTTGATACTTGTAAGTTTTCTTTAAACTGAAAATGATTAGATTTACGGGAAGTTTGAATTACAGAAAAAAAAATTAATCGTGCTTTTTTCAACCGGAAATGCGAAATTTCTCCAGAAACAGCGAAAATAGATAAGGAATGTTTTACTTATAGAAATTCAAATATGAATACAAACGACGCAGAACAAACAAAAATGAACCTGGATAATGGAAGTCTGAATACATACAAACATGGAAACATTCACATAACTTACACGACAATGCAATATATTTTAAGAAATGGTGTTCAAAAATCTGATAACTGTTTAAGGGGACTCTGACTCTTCACTCACTTCAAAACACCCACTCGGTAAGGCTAAACCTATGGCAGGTTGTTTTCTAATTTCTCGTATAAATTTGAATATTTTTAAAAGATTTTTTTTGCATAGGATAGCTAAGGTTGATCTCTAATATGGCTATTTTTTACTTGTTCAATTGCTGTTTCAGATTTTTTCATAAAGGCCCTTTCACTTTTAGAACCGATTTCGAAAGTAAAAGTAACTTTATTAAAAAAATCTACAACTAAAATTAAAAAAAAGCGCTATTTAGAGATCGTGCTCAGCTATCCCATGCAAAAAAATCGTTTAAAAATAGTCAAATTTAAACTTTGAAATTCGAAAACAACCTGCCCATAGGTTTAGCATTAGCGAGCGAGTGTTTTCAAGTGAGTGCAGAGTCCCTTTAAGACTTTTCATTGCTACTTAATACTTAGCAATACACATCAATTATACTATAAGGAAAGGGCATGTTTACAAGCAAACACTTCCGTCAATCAATCTTCCACAACATTTTGATCATAGCGATCATTGCAGGAATCGCCATGGCGACGTAGGCCAATCATATCGTAGACATGTTAAACGTAAACCAATCAAATTGTCCGAAATCATATGTACAGTAGGAGACATAAAAAACGGACATGTCTTTCTTGTTGATTCACAGTAATTTGACAAACAGTGACGTCAGCTGCCCACTCCGACTTCAATGTAAGGCTCCTGTAATCCGGGCTGACTCACGCCGCCATTTAATTGCCGGTAGGAGAAGAACGATTGGCCACGTCGCGTGGGCAACAATCGCTCATTGGTCTAAGTGGGAAACAAAATGCTTGACAATTCAGCCTGTATTATAGGAGCCCTACTTCAATGTGTTGCACACTGCCCTCTGAATACTAGGCCTACGCGCTACATAAAAATGGTGGCTGTCGTAGACTTTTTTTTCAGTGTTTGTACGTACCTTGAGTTTTAATATTAGTAAATCTAAAAGTTTTCCCCCACCTTATTTTTAAATGTTAAATAAAGGTCGAGAAATCGTTACGCTAAGAAAAAACTGGTGTCCGAATTCTAAGGACCATATAAAAGCTGAAATAAACCAGCCTACGACAGCCGCCCTTTTTCTGTCAGCGTGTAGGTGTTGTATTCAGAGGGCGGTGGTTGGCATGTGTGTGAGAGAACTTTAGACAAACTGAGGCTAATGTAAAATACAGGCTACCGCGGTGCATTCCACGTATCTTTTTTTACAGACTGCTGTTGTCACGTGATGCTCGAATGCACCAACCCAGGTGCACGAAAAGGGCATCACGTCATTCTAGCGGTCTGTAAAAGAAACATGCACCGCAGTAGCCTGTCTTTTTCGTTAGCCTCGAGACAAAACATTACACATATATATATATTATATAATATATATATATATATATATATATATATACAGGGTGTTTCATAAAAGATGGGCAAAACGTTTAGAGGTGGTGATAGTACACGTCAAAAAAAAAAAAAAATTATGAAAGAATTGGAAGGTCGGAATTAAAAAGAAAAGTTGCTAGAGGGAGCAAAGGAGATATTCAGTGTTACCAGCGGGTTACTTCTTTTTTTATTCCGATTTATTGATTCGCACCACTTTTTTGAAATGGCAAAATTCCCCTTGTTAATTCTCTTAATTAATATGTCTTTAAATAAGGCGAATTTTACAATTTAAAAAAAAAGGTGCTAATCAAGAAATCTGAATTTAAATAATAGTAGCCCACTGTCAACACTGGATATGTTGTTATGCGAGTCAAAAACAAGTAAAGAACGAATAAGTGATAAAAGCACGTCGGGAAAGCTCTCTCCGTACAATCGTTGAGTCTCTGAGCGATTTCCATTTGCAGTTCCATAGATAAAATGCATATTAGCTTTTTCCCTATTAGTGAAGGGCAACATCTCCCGTTACGTTCCTACTGCGATTAACAGTTGCACACTCGGATCAGCAACTTTTATGCATTAATCGAGGCGAAATTTTGCATACGCGTTCTTCATCTTCCCCATATCATATTTGCATGCTATTAGTGTCATTCTTCTTTCGATAACTTCCAATAAGAATGGGTCTTTAACGTTTGCGTGGACCAAGTCAATGTTGCGAGTGCGCTACTTTTTTTAAATTCAAATTTTTTTATTGCCACCAGTTTGTTAAAATTGATAATCCATCCTGTTTTCATCTTATTTAATCTGTCATTAAATAAGGCGAATTTCGCTATTACAAAAAAATGATAGCAATCAATAAATCTGAATTTTAAAAAAGTATCCCAAGGACAACACTGGGCGAAGTTTCCAAATGCGCCAACACCTTTGAGTTTTATTTCCGACCATGCATTCTTTGATGAAAGTTGTTTGTTTGGATGTGTACTATCACCTCTTAAAGTTTTGCCCATATTTTATGAAACACACTGTATATGGTCAAACTATATAAAAAAAATTATTTTGCTGAAGACGAGATTGCTCTAAATTTTGCGAATAATGCATGAAATATAAATATAAGGGTATAGGGGACGAGGGGTTACACTACGGATGTTATTACTGCAGAATAGGGTGGGTCGGAAAAAGCGATTTTTTTTCCGATCAACTTCTAATAGCTCGGAAAAGTTGCCTTTTGCAATTAAAAGAATAACGCAAAAAAGTTTTAAAATCGGTTACTATCTTTAGGTCGCGCATCGCACTTGAATTTTGGAAAATATGATAAAAATTGATGATTTTTTAAATTAATGATGAAAATTAAAAAATATTCATGCCTACTTCTTACAGTGCGTAAAAGTCACATTTCATAATTAGAAGAATAGCACAAAAAGAAGAATTGAAATCTAGTAACCTCTTTAGGTCGTGCATCGCTATTGAATTTAGGAAAATATTTTCAAAATTGGCAAAGTTTTATATAGCGATGAAAATTATTTTTTTTTTTTCACATTAACTTCTAATAATGTAAAAATACTACTTTATTGGCAATAGTGTGTGCTTTATGTGAGTAACATAAATCTTACTTAAAATTAGTTTTATATATTTTGGCTGTGCATTGTTTTTAAATTGTAAAAATTTTCATAAAACGATATTTTTCAATTATTTTATTTACCTTTACACAATTGTATTGACAAATAAATAAAACATTGCTTATAGTACATTTGAGCAGTATTGAAATAATTTTAAACAAATTTTACTGAAACAATTTTAAGCAATGCGCATTAAAACAATTTTATAGAATTGTTAATTTTCTCTCTTACCTGCACTTTGTACTACAGGTAAAAACTTGTACTGAGATTTATTATAAAACTTTGGCATTAGCAATTGCGAAAGTAAGGCTAATCTGACGTAGCAATTTCTGTTTTACGATCACAGAATTTTGCAGAAATTTCAGTCACAAGTTTCACAGATTTTGTTCCACAGCTTTTGTCGTACTTAAACGCCTTTAAGGTTTTCAATTCCAATTCTGGCAGAGTTTTTAAATCAATGAGAGACAAAAAGTTCTCTGAATTGATTCTATGTAAGATGGGAAGTGAAGTAACCTTGCAGGTAGACCAATCATTAAGTTCTGAGTAATCGTGAGCACTAAAATGGAACTTAGTATCACAAAATCTCTCAAAGTTCTCGATATTTCGGTCACAAATTGCATTGCTTTTCAAGTTCATCTGAATCCCAATTCCCTTATATGTTCTCTTTTATCCGCGATCTTTGACAATAAGTTTACGGGATGAGTAAAAAAGGTGTTATAGTCCAAGAGCCGACAGCACAAAAACCTATGTTATCAAGCACAAGAAAAAAACCTTTATTTTATGGAAAAGTAGAAGTAAGGGAATCTAATATTCCATCTCTGCCGGAAGTGAAGTGGTGCATAAAACAAAAATTAATACTGCCAGTGGTATTAATTTTTGGTTTATGCACCACTTCACTTCCGGCAGACATGGATCATTAGATTCTCCTACTTCTACTTCCCCATAAAATAAAGGTTTCTTTCTTGTGTTTGATAACATAGGTTTTTCTGCTGTCGGCTCTTAGACTATTAGGCTCAATAACTGAGTCTACCACCTCTTGCCATTTTTTGGTAAGTAACGCGATGTTCTTACAGTTTTAAACACATGCATTTTTCCGTCAATAACAGAATGATTCCTGTTAATGTCTAACTATACAGACACATATGTCTTCATTGCGAAGAAACCGGCCCTCGATTACAGACAACAATATTTCCAGGACAGAATCCCGATTGCTCAGCATTGCATATATTTCATGAAGATATATTTTTTAAATCTTTACATAAGTCATGTGGAATTTTAACTGTCACTATTGGGAGTATTAGAATTGATTGATTTAAATTTGACAACAGATAGCATTACACAAGCAGGTAGTTGCTTACCTATAAGACCAGAAAATAATCTTATGCTTTTTTTTCCCATTCATATGTTGAAACACGTGCCTAAAAGGTAATTCAGTAACATGCAAAAGGCAAATACACTATCACAAGAGCCTTCCTGTCGGCTTTCCTAAATTTTGAATAACCCATTTTTTCAATACTATATTGGTAGCAGTGCAGTCACGCTCAATTACAACGACCTCATCTAAGGAGATGTTCTTCTTAAATAGATGCAAAACAACGCTTTTAAAAGCACCTCTTCCGGTTCCACTTGTTGTAGTAATATGACCAATATATTTTAATCCCGGCTTCTGAATTACAGAAGTGTGCTCTTTTTGACAATATATTTCAAATTTCAAGTGAAATGAGCTATCTAAATAGTTTTGCGCTTTACTTCAAATTACAAAAGGTGACTTTTATCCACTATTAGAAGTAGGTCTGAATATATATATATATTTCATCATTTCATTCCCCAAATCGTCAGTTTTGATCATATTTCCTATAATACAAGTGCGATGCGCGATCTAAAGATATTAATAGATTTCAAAAATCTTTTTTACACTATTCTTCTAATTATGAAATGTGACTTTTACGCACTGTAAGAAGAAGGTATGAATACTTTTTTAATTTTCATCATCAATTTTGATCATATTTTCCAACATGCAAGTGCGATGCGCGACCTAAAGATATTAACCGATTTCAAAACTTCTTTTTGCATTATTCTTCTAATTACAAAAGGCAACTTTTCCGTACTATTAGAAGTTGATCTGAAAAAAAAAATCGCTTTTTTCGACACACCCTACTGCAGAATATTAGAGCTCCGATACTTTTTTCCTTAGAAATTAAGCCCTAATTGAGGGGCATAATTGCTTATTTCAGACGATTAGAGGACCTACAATACTAAAGTGGAATGAGTGTCAGACATCGTTCCGGATTCCGAGGGCAAATTTTAGCCCTTCTAAGAGAATGGAATCGACCCCTTAGCAACAATACATTTCGATATCAAATAAACAGTTACTACACCCGCAGTATATTATTTTCGTTATGCATGGCAAATATGCAAACTATAGTTTTTGAACTGTCGTCTTTAATTCTGGCAATACGCACACTAAAACACGTAAAAACCGTATACAATTAAAATAATTTGGTAAATTTATTGTATTTTCTTCAACAATAACGCATTTATTAAACTTCTGAAATTCCAACAATATAGGAAACTGTACTTTTCAAAGCTAATGATCGAGAATCATTATTGAATGTTTTAAACTGATTACTAGCATAATTTTACTGGACATATCTGTTTTTGCAGGCATTTTTAAGGAGTTGCCCCCTTTAGAATCTTTTTAAAAATGATTTCTATTTTTATCAATGACAATTTGCATGAAGAAATTTTTATAAAAAATTAGTTGAAGGGGATATATAAAATATCATTTTAATCTTTAACAGTATTTTTATAGAATACTAATACCCAATAGCTATTTGAGAAATTTACAGAAGCATATTTATTTACTAACAGATAAATAATACAAATATTTTTCTTTTGCATTATTTATAAAAGAAAATTATCCTTACCAATTTCAATGGCTTCATAAACTGCTTTGAATCCACGTGTCTGAACACTTCCATCCGTTTCAAACTTGACCCAGAGTTTATTGTAAGAAGAAACGATGCTTTCGCTAGGTGTGTAGAATCCACATAAACGAGATAACAAAGGACTTTCTTGAACGTCGCCATCTCTCACCTGACAGTAAAAACAAAATTACTATCATCAATACGCTCTCAGAAAAGTACATTCAAAGGACATTCTAGAATATAGATTTTTAAATAAAAAGGTTTATTAAAGGTCTCTGTTTTATCTCATCGCTTAGTAGTAAATAGTTACTGAATAGTTATAGAAACTGTAGTTAACGCCCTCTCGTTTGAGTTGTCATGGAAACATATACGTTTCCTAGTTCGCACGTAGTAACGTATCAAAGCCCGATGATTCATTTGTAGTAAATATCCCTGTAGTCCAACGAGTTCATTAATTGCGACGTGCAGCTCTGTTTTTCGATTATACAAAATAAGTGTGATTTTAATGTTTATTTATTTTAGTGGTTGAATATTTTTGTTGAGTTAGGTATATGAATGTTTTACAGTACGTACGTTACATTTTTTTACTATACCTATTTTTAAGGCACGTATATAATCTAATGTTTGCTTCTGAGCCAAAAACAAAGACGTACAATGGCGGAGTGACGCTTTAAATTGGGTTGCCTGGCCATATGTGCTTCAATTTCAGGATAGATGGCCACATCAAATCGAAGAGAGATGGCCACCTTTAATCAATATTTCAAAATTATCCGGAGTAAGGATTTTAACTAAATATAATTATATTTAAAATAATTATATAACTTTTATGTTTATAATTATATTGATATGATTGTTTAAATTTTAACTAATATAAATATTTCAATAATAATAATATAATAGAGCCTAACGATGTATAATTTTATTTCAGAAAATATTCAAAATATCAAAAAACATCGGAAACTTTTATCCCAGAAACAGATAAAGTTGATAAAAAAAACTGAAAACTGAAAACGTCTAAAACAAACTAGAAAAAAAAAACTCGACACTTCCAGCAGCGAAGAAGATGAAATGCATTTGAAATTATCAGATTCTAAAGATTCCGAGGGAATGATCCGGATGAGGATCATAGGAATGTGATAGTCCACGTGCGTGATCATAGAAATGTCATAATTATAGGAATGTGGATAAGAATATAATGCCACAACCAAAAAGGATGATTGGATACAATGCATAAGATGACGGAAGTGGATCCAAGAAACGTGTACAAACTATCAAGACCTTTGCCAAAAATGTGCTAAAATTTTACGAAATGTGAAGGATTGAAATTATACTTCAAATTTTGTTTATTAGAATTTTATTCACACATTTTCTGTGATATAATTGCATCTTTACAAATTGGTATATGTTTTTCATGATTAATTATGATAAATGTGTTATTTTTTGATATTTTAACGTCATTTTTACTTTCTTCTATCTTTACAAGAAGAAAGTATTGGATTCATGAAAATTTTCGAATTCCAGTTTTCGACGGATTTACATGTTTTAGGGGTCAGAGATTCCAAAAAACATGTTTTTACAAAATGTCTGTCTGTGACTCTGTGAGTCTGTCTGTCTGTCTGTGTGTATGTGACACAAATTTTGTGGGCGCTCTATCTCAAGAACTAATGGACGGATTTTAATAAAAATTTGTATTCAGTTAGTCCGTAATACAAATTGATGCTGATTAGTTTTTGGTATAAATCGCTCAACAGGTGGCGTTGCTATGCTGCATTTTTCACGATTTTCGCAATAGCTCTATCTCAAGAACTAATGCACGGATTTTGATCAAACTTCAGATTTAGTTAGTCCTTGATATGAATTGATGCTGATTACGTTTTGGTGTAAATCGCCCAACAGGTGGCGCTGTTATGATGAATTTTGCAGGATTTACACGATTTCCCCAATAGCTCTATCTTAAGAACTAACGCACGGATTTTCATCAAACTTCAGATTCTGTTAGTCCTTTATATGACTTGCTACTGATTATGTGTTGGTGTAAATCGCCCAACAGATGGCGCTTCTGTGCTGCCTTTTTCACGATTGCCTCAATACCTCTATCTATAGAACTAATGGACGAAATTTCATCTAACTTCAGATTTAGTTGTATGTTGACACAAGTTGTTGTTAATTAGGTTTTGGTGTTAATCACCCAATAGGTGGCGCTGCTATGCAGGAATTTTCACGATTTTCGCTATAGTTCTATCTCAAAAACTAATGCACGGATTTTCTCCAAACTTCAGATTCAGTCAGACGTTGACATAAATTGTTGCTGATTAGAATTTGGTATAAATCACCCAATAGGTGGCGCTGCTAGACAGCCTTTTGCTGGATTTAGACGATTTCAGCGATAGTCATATCTCAAGAACTAATGCACGGAATTTCATATCTTTAGAATCCTCATGAGATGCATAGATTGCTATTTGATTTTGGCAGTGTGATAGCGGATTTTGAAGTATTAACATGTATGAGATAGAAGAAAGTTTTGGGATTGGTACATCCGACTAGTTTCTTTCTTGTATTGGATGGCCATCTCTCCTCAGCTTGAAGGAGAGATGGCCATCTGCCAATTTAATTTCAATTTTGTTTCCCCCTTTTTGGTCTCAATGTTTAATTATTTTTTGCCCAAAATAGGATGAGTATATGTGTAAGAATTTTAAATATGTATAAAAAATTTCCTGTATTTTCATTCTAAGAATTTTATTCAATCTTTAAAAACTATGGCCATCTATCCTAGAGCTACCCTATATCTGAGAATTGAAGAAATTTCCGTTCTGGGACAGAAAATTTCTGTAAACTGAAAAAAGACGTTTCTTTTAAAAAATGCGTTTTTGATTCTACCGTGGATTCACTTGGTTTTGAACCTTGGACCGCGTGTTTCGAATATAGCATCTTAACCACTCGGCCAGCGAGCACTTGATTAAAGGGGAGTTTTAAATGAAGATACGGGTTTTCTTCTAGGTATGGGGGGTGGGGGATTGGCAAATTTGTTACATTTCTTGTTCAGAAAGCTCGTAAATGTAAACAATTGCAGGGACATTTCGTCATTATGAAATAATGGTTGGTGTTTTAACACTTATCGAATAATAGGAGATAAAAATTATTACATATTAGACATATTTTTAATAAGACACAATTTGATTGTTAGATGTAAAATATGAATGTTACATTTTGAATTAAATTAGCGAAGAAATGTTTGCTTTTTTTAATAAAATTACTTTTTTTTAAAGTTGATTGAACTACGATATATTTTTTTAAATGCGTTCTTTTAGAATAGGTTTTACAAGCGAATATATATTTTTTAATACTCTAAAAAATAAATTGCGAATAAGTTTAAAGAATGAGAAAATTGATATTTTATTCAGTTCGAAAGCATTATTTTTGTTTGTTTGTTTAAAAATAAATTAGAAATTTTAATTTATTGAATTTTCGGTTTTTCATTTTAAAAATAATTTCAAACTTTGGTATTAATACAGCCAATACGCATCCGTGCAAAAAAATAAACGGATCTTTCCCCTTTTCTTAGGCTTCCGGGAAGAATTAACTGAAAAAGCATGTTTTCTCGGAGTACGAAAAATATTTGTTTAAAAATGACGAGAAATTTAGCGTATTTTTCTGACAGCGTAATACTGTTCAAACCAAAGGTTGGTTGATTAGTTGGTTTTTATTCGCACAAAGTATCGAATGGTACATCTTGCGGCCAAGCACCTATCAAAAATCACATAAAAGTAAATTCGAATAAAGCTAGTCAAAGAAGTTGTAAATTAAAAATAGTGTTTATGGGCCAGTATCACAAAATATGGAAATTGCAGTCCGCACAATAAAATTTCTATTTAATGTTATATAATGCAATTTTCTTTTTTACATTGTAATAAAAAATATTCTTAGAAGTATATTCAAGAGATATTATATTCATAATAAAACAAAAATAAAGCAATTAAAAGACTTAAAATTTCAAATTGTCATTTTTCTGGCATGTCACACTGTGATGTGTGCAAAGTAAAAAACTTTCTGCTATCATGTATAAATATCTTTTTCTAGTTTTTTAAATTTCTAATTAATAATTATACCTTATAGAACACATATATGTGGAAGGTAACGAATTCTGTATTTTACAAAAAAATTTTCATAATTAAAGTATGACTGTCACTGAAAATTAATGTCATTGTCCTGACCTGCCCTTTTAGTTCTTTATGAGGTATAAAGATGGCGCTGCAGAGTAATTCTTCTTGTTCTTGACATAGCTCAAGTCAGAAGTAGTAAAATCATTGATACCAGCAAGATCTTTTAGATATTTCTTTGAAAATAATGTCTTTAAAGGCTTTGTAAAAATTAAGTAGACTCATTATGTCATTTTCCTGGCTTCTATAAATTACAAATAAAACTGAACGTTACACTGAATTTGAGGTACTATAGAGGAAACATGTTCTTTTAAACAAAATTAAAATGTTAAATCTAAAAATAAAAAAACAAGAATGTGAAAAAATGTTTTAGAATGAAATTGTCATTATCCTGGCCATCCATCCATATGACAAGAAAATGACATATAATTATAATTACATAAAAATGAACTTAACCTCTTCAAACTTTAACAGTTTTACATATAAACTCCTTTATTCAGCAGATCAACCAACATTTAAAAAAAAAATCAGAAACTTTGAAACGATTTATATTTTCAAAATTTTTGTTTTCAAAATCTTACATTTTGTGATATATTTTGTGATATCACAAAATATCCCTTATATATATATATATATATATATATATATACTAGTAAGCTTCGCCCGCTACGCTGGTCTGTTTCGTCAAAAGAATTTGAATCAATCTAAACATATCCGTGAATTTTATCTTTTTTTCCCCAGCAATATGGACCCTGATGTGGAATGTCCTTCCGCAATGTTGATAACAATAAAAAACCTTTTAAGAATAATTTTATAAGAAACAATTAGATATCCTCGTCAATATCTGCCAATTGATATTGTTTTTATATTATTTTGCTAAGATTAGCGTTATACATTGGCGATTTTTCGCGGCGCCGTGGTAATAAGAAGTACCCAAATAAGTTTTACAAGATGTTTAATAATTATAACCTTAGTACCTCGAGGTAATCCCATACGCAATCCACGTGAGGCTCGATTTCGACGTCGTGAAATGTGAGATTAACAAGGTATCCAGAAGGAAGATTGATCTCGTAGACACAGAACGTATGAGCTGTATATCGTTCAGGATAGTTCGGTGACATCAGGTCTCCTGTAAGCTCCGAGAATATTCCGCCACAAACTGAAAAATAAAAGAAAAACTCATGCAGTGTCAGTGGTAATTAATCAGTAATAATCAATAATTTAGTAAAGATAAAACATGTATCACGCATAGGCTGTGAAACATTTTCCGAACGTTACAATAACCAGCGTACTGAATCCGGGCTTCTCGGGTTAAAAACCGGCGCACAGTGGAGTATAAAAACTTGTCCAAAAATGCAAAAATTAAAATTTCCTCCCCAACATACAATGCATATGTTATAATAGCTTACTGATTGGTGCATCGATCTAGGTCTGTTTCAGAAGCATGAGTCATGTCCGGAGGCTCCTAGCCTAGAGGTCTGCACGGGCCGGAATTTCCAGGCCTGGGCACAATTTCTACAAAAAAAAAATCCGTTTTTTCTCAAGATACGATTAAGATTCTTTTAGTGAATACTACATACATATTTATGGGAACATTTTACAGTATATTTTAGATTACTATGATGTTCGCAAAACAGAAAACACACAATAGTAAACATTAACGATTACTTACAGTGTTTTAGACACCGTGTCTACAGACATTTCAAAATTCAAATAAGGATTCATTAAAAGATTAATGTAGTTCAGAATAAAGGATTAAAAACATGATAACTTTTGAAGCTGTATAATAAAAAGTAGATTTGTGAAAATATTTCTCTCATTTTTAAGGCTTTTCTCAAATCCAAAAGAGCTACATTTCGACACATTTATGAATTCATTTCTTTTCGGAAACGTGTAAGATTGGCAGGTATTTTTATTCGGAAGTTATGTAAATGTGGTTTTTTTTCATAGATAAAAGCAATGAAAATACTGCCAAAGTTAGCGTTTTGAATCGAATTTCCGGAAGCGATAGGACAGGAAAGGAGAAAAACGTATAGTCACGTGGCAAGAATCTCTGTTATCTCTGTAAGTAATTTATCAAACATGGAAAAAGCTATTCGTTTCCAAATGCCTTCAATAGTCAGGCCTGTCAATTTTATGCCTTTATAGTTAACAATGAGTCAGAAAATGTGTCTGAAAGTTTCGGATTGTTGAGTAGTGAATATGAGAACTACAAAACACAATGGCTGTCCTACACATCCTGAGATCGATTAAGACCAATTCCGTCTCGGCACGACTCTGCTGAAAAAATTAAACTCAGGATCAGACATCTTGTAATTGTACGATGCCGATCTCTACGATGGACATGTTACATTTCTGTATTGATGTTGTTAAACTCGCATCGGCTCATGGCGCACATTTATACTTCGCGAAAAAATCATATTCATTGAAAATGGCTCGTATTTTATCTGCTTCGCTTGAATTCTTATATCGAGCCTATAGGCCCGATTAATTCTTTTATCGGCCCGGCTCTGCAGGCCCGTTCAATTTTTTTGCTGGCCCGTTTATTTTGTCTGTCGGCCAGGGCAGTTGAAAAAATTGTCCTAATTCTGCTGGCCCGGCAAATTTGAAAATTCGCCTTCATTCCGCCGGCCCGGCCCACGGGCCCGTGCAGACCTCTATCCAATAGACTCAGCTGAAGAGGAGGTTTCTTTGCGAGAAGACATATTTTATTGTTACGTTTCAAGTTTGTTATTATGTTTAAATGCATATTTTTGTGACTTCATGAATTTTTGAACTCAATAGTTTGATTTTAAATATAATAAAACTAGTCGGATATGGCAATACTAAAACTTTCTTCTATCTCATACATGTTAATACTTCCTGAAAAATGCAACCGGTTAGATAGTTTACACGAAAATCTAATCAGCAACAACTTATGTCAACTTCTAACTGAATCTGAAGTTTCATGAAAATCCATGCATTGATTTTTGAGCAGAGCTATGGAGGAAATTGTAAAAAATTCTGCATAGCAGCGCCACCTGTTTGCCGATATATACCAAAACCTAATAAGCAACAACTTAAGTCAACTTGATAACTGAAACTGAAGTTTGATTAAAATCTGTGCATCCCTTCCTGAGATAAAACTATTGCGGGAATCAGGAAAAATGCAGCATAACAGCGCCACCTGTTGGGCGATTTACACCAAAACGTATTCAGCGCCAATTCATATTAAGGATTAACTGAATCTGAAGGTTGATGAAAATCCACGCATTAGTTCTTGAGATTGAGACATTGCGGAAATCAGGAAAAATTATGCATAGCAGAGCCATCTGCTGAGCGATTTGCACCAAAACGCATAGCAAACATCAACTCATATCAAAGACTAACTGAATCTGAAGCTTTATGAAAATCTGTGCATTAGTTCTTGAAATAGAGCCATTGCGGAAGTCATACAAAATGCAGCATAGCAGCACCACCTGTTGAGCGATTTGCACCAAAAGCTAATCAGTACCAATTTATATCGGGGATTAACTGAATATAATTTTCTATTAAATTCCGTGAATTAGTTCTTGAGATAGAGCGCCCACAAAATTTGTGTCACACACAGACACACAGACAGACTCACAGACATACTCACAGACAGACATTTTGTAAAAACATGTTTTTCGGGATCTCTGACCCCTAAAACGTGTAAATTTCGTTGAAAACCGGAATTCGAAAATTTTCACGAATCCAATACTTTCTTCTTGTAAAGATAGAGGAAAGTAAATATTTAAAATTTAAAATATGTTCTTTTAAGCCTTTTTTGCTCTAATTTAGATATTCTGATTTAGATATATAGTAGAACCTTTTTTATCCGAAACTCTTTTAACCGAAACTCTGGGTTAACCGAAATCCATTTTTAAAGCGTTTTTTTTTTTATTATTATCACATTCCTTGTGTGCAAAATCCATTTTGAAAGCTTTTTTGATTCTTTTTTTTTTTTTAACTATCATATTCCTTGTGTGCAAGCGGTCCTTCCGGACTACGAGTACATATAAATATTTTCTATCCCCTTTCTTAGAGTTCCTTTGAATTTAACTTGAGATCCCGTAAACTCCGGAGTGGAACGAAGAAAGCGAACAAATTAGCAATTCTGAAGTTTTTGAATGTTTTGCAAAAGGTTTGGCATGGCTGGAGCAGCAGAAAGACTATGATACTGGTGAACTAATAATATTACAAAACTCCGTGATAGAGCTTCAAAGCAAAGGCAGTCGAAACTGTGACAAACAAAACATTTTTTCAAACCCTTGTGATATATGTAACAGGTACTTAATTTCAAAATTAAAATTCATGTTATTTATAATCAGTTCTTGTTTCTATTTTGTTATTGCTTTATTTTTATTAAGCACTTGTTACCATAATAAGAAATATTACATATAATTCTTTTTAATTTTAAAACTGAAGCATTCTCGATTATCCGAAAATTTCGATTTTCCGAAAGATGGCCGGTCCCAATTACTTCGGATAATCAGGGTTCTACTGTATATATTTTTTTTATGTGCCGTAGTTTTTCGAACCATTTTTGAAGTATAGTCGTATTGCTTGTAGTTTTGAAGACAACTGTTTTTTAAATATTCTGCATATAGTTGCCATTTTTAAATGTAGATTGTTTTGGTAATCTATTAATAACACTCAAAAACCAAAATCTCTATACTACAACTCAACTTTAGAGACTCAAATTTGTTAAACACTAAATGCAAATAATATACAGGGTAGTGATGGGCGATTTTTGAAAATTTACCAATCGAAAAAAATCATCATCGTAAAAAACACAATCGATACAGTCATCGATTACTTTCGAGAATCTACAATCGAGATGTTCTACAATCGATTATTGAAACCATTGTTTTCACATACATATAAGGAAGATTTCATTAAATATATGGTAACTGAAAACAGATGGAATAAAAAAAAAAAAAAAACCAAAGGTAGGCTATAATGGAGCCACAAGACTAGAAAAGTCATATGAGGGCGCCCCCTGGTTCAGAAAAGTTAAAAAAAAAACGCGAGTAGCTATGAAGTGGTAAGGGAAGTTTAATTAAAAATTAGAATTTTTCGGCAATTAGCACCAAAATGGCCAAAGAAATAAGAATCAAAAACACACCTAGTGGCAAAAACATGAACTAAAATGATGGTAAATGGGATCAATATTTTTTATTGATTTTTCTACGTCATTTGAGATCAGATCTTTAATTTCCCCATTTTTAGAAAGCCTTCGACTGGAATACATTAAACGAACTTCCGCGGGGAGCAAAGTAGGGGGGAGGGGGCAAGGAAAGTGCATAATTTGAATAAGTGATCACAGGACTTTCTAAAGATATATCACATGAGGAATGTCGACTAAGTTTAGAAGAGTGCCCCCCCCGCGGGGGCAAAGTAGGGGGAGGGGGACGGGTGATATATAAAATGAAATAGTAGTCACAGAGCTTTCCAATGCTGTATCACATGAGGGATGTCAGCAAAAGATAGAAAAGAGTAACTCCCAGGATTCCAATTATCGTGCCACCCGAAATACACCCTGCCCATCCCTCTCTTTTAAATTTTCATATATTATAAATTATTTATTGGAGTGCTCCGTAAAAAAATTGGATCTAAAATGTTTAAAAACGCTACGATTTCAAAAAAGTTCGAACAGTGCCTCTCACGGGGCGCCAAACTAGGGAGGGAAGAAGAAAGGTTCATAATATGAAAGTGTGGTCCGAGAACTTTCCGTTGATATATCACATGGCGGGTCCAAAAAAAGTTTGAAATCTACCCCTCCCACGTGGGTTCTCTCTTTCTTCCCAGAATATACCCGGAAATCACGCAGCCCCACTTTTAAAATTTTATATTTAACCCCTTCACGGTCGCTTAATATTTGGAAAAACCATCAAAAAATTACCTATATATTTTATTACAGAAATTGAATAATTATAAGGTTTCTAATTAAAATATGCAATTAGTTTTTTTAAGGCGAAAAAAAAGATGTTACTGAACAAATTCATATTTGTAGAAAAGCCATCATGCAAGAATTCTGTTTCTTAATATTTGTTTTACACCGCACAAATTAATGCGAATAAAACCTTTATTTTTCACATCTTAGATCTTTATTTATCATCATCACACACATTTTTACAAATGATATTTGAAATAATATACCGGGTGTCCTAAAAAGGACTGACTGATTTTAAAATTCAATAACTTTCAAACGGTGACAGATATTAAAAAAATTCTTGCAGGAGGGTTATGCATAAAGTCAAAAGTTTTATTACAGTGATTTTCGATTTTAGTTCGAATTACAAACAATAGATGGCGCTGTAAGCAATAGTCGCTAAATACAGGCTCGATTTTTGGTCCTTTCTCTTGTTCCATGCAGAAAAAGGAGATGGAAATGTATTATGCGGGCCACGAAGTACCAAAAATCGAGCCTGAATTTAGCGTCTATTTACCGCAGCGCCATCTATTGTTTGTAATTCGAACTAAAATCGAAAATCACTGTAAAAAAACTTTTGACCTTATGCATAACCCTCCAGCAAGAAATTTTTAAATATCTGTCACCGTTTACAAGTTATTGAATTTTAAAATCAGTCAGTCCTTTTTAGGACACCCGGTATATACATTAAATTCTGATTATTAATAATTTTTTGAGTGTTACATATTTCGAAACATGCAATACATTACAGTTACATTAGCAGTTACACCCAGCATTACAGTTAGCGCAAAAGTCAAACCCAAATGGAAATATTCAAAGACTTCTCACCGAAATGCCAGTTAAATTTTTCTGGTTTCAGAAGTTTTTTCCAGCAATAAACCTCCAGCCCGGAAATATGACGGCGAACGACACCTCAACCCGTGATATTGACGGGAGCGAGAATTAAGGGGTTAATAAATAATATTTATCGGAGGGCTCCATCAAAAAACCTCATTTAATGATATTTATTGTAGAAATCGCTACAATTTAAAAAAAAAATTCATCCCCTTACCGCTCCCTTTCCCGACCCCCTCCAGGAATTCAACTCCGGGAGGAGAAAGGTTCATAATATGAAAGAGTGGTCAAAGGACTTTCCGATATGTCACAGGAGAGGTTTGGTAAAAGTTTGAAAATTAAGCCCACCCCTCCTCGGAACACTCTCGCGCCACCCGGAATTCACTCACCTTCCTCTTTGAATTTTTTATATTTAATAAATAATATTTATCTGAGGGCTCCAGGTATGGGGCAAATTGGTAGAGCTAAAATAAGAGCAACATTGAAAATTCGGGGCAAAATGACACTAAATTCAACAGCAAAGTTTGAAACTAGAACTATATACAGAATACATAAACCACTATGCCTCATAACCCACATCGGTTAATAACAATAAAAAGACTAGTATGTTGTGGTCATCTCAAAACTTTAATAAATCACATCAATTAAATCATTTAAATAGTACAAGAAATTACATCAATTTAGCACCAATTCATATCAAAGTATATCTAAATTTGAAGTTTGATAAAAATTCGTGCCTTAGTTCTTGAGATAGAGCTATAGCGGAAATTCTGAAAAATGTAGCATAGCAGCGTCAAGTTTAGAGTGATTTACACCAAAACATAAACAGCACTAATCCAGGTATAAATGGATCTGAAGTTCGTTGAAAATCCAAGCATTAGTTCTTGAGATAGAGCTATTGCGGATATCACGAAAAATAGCATACAGCGCCACCTGCTGAGCGATTTACACCAAACTGTATAAAATGTCAATTCATGTCAAGGACTAACTGATTCTAAAGTTTGATGAAAACTCGTGCATTAACTCTTGAAATACAGCTATAATGGAAATTCTGAAAAGTGCAGCATAGCAGCGTCACCTGTTGAGCGATTTACACCAAAATGTACAAAATGTCAATTCATGTCAAGGATTAACTGATTCTGAAGTTTGGTGAAAATTCTTGCATTAGTTCTTGAGATACAGCTATAATGGAAATTCTGAAAAGTGCAGCATAGCAGCGCCACCTGTTGAGCGATTTGCACCAAAACACAAACAGATGCATACTTCCAATTACAAAAATGGTTTAAATAAGATAAAGAATTATTTTCAAAGCGATTTGTTTCAAGAAAAACATTTATTAAAAAAATACGAAATTTAAATTTTTATACGGTGCCCCGATCCTATAAGTTATATTTAGTAAAATTTTCCTGTTTCACTGACAAGTAAGACAAAGAAAAAAATCCCGTTATTCTACGATTAAAATTGACCGAGTAATAGCTGTTTAAAGTTGGAGCATATTTTTTGCTGCAAATTAGGGGTCCTTCACAAATTTAGTAGAAATATAATTTCGTCAGATATATTAAAAAATGGTTCAGAGTAAAATTAACATTGTAATATAAATTTGAAATCTTTAATCATTCTGACATATTAATGCAAAATATACAATTTGTAATAAACATATAAGAAGAAAAAGCAAACAGAATTTTTGTTAACCCGGAGAACTAGCTGCATGAGATTTTCTCTCACAGTCGTACTTTTTTTAAGACTCTTATTTAAATCATTTTTCATTTTAATTAAAATTTCAAAATGTTTTTCAATTATTTTACCCATTTTTTGAATAAAAGTACTAAGTCAACCAAAAAAAGTTGATATTATATGAATGTAAAGTAAAAGAAAAGCAATTGGGCATTCTCACTAGCGAGTTCTCCCGGGTTAAATAAAATGATGAAAATTAACTGCCTCAATTCTTTACAAAATGATGCATATTTTAAAATGTTACTAGCCTGCAAAAGTTGGATTATGTCATGTTTTTCATAACTTTCGTGTTTTTCATAGCTTTTGATAATTGATTCTTATGTATAATGTACCACTGAATCCGAAATTGACCTTTATTTTTTACCATCACGTAAAGATTTTTTGCAAACAGTAAATCAAAAAAAAAAAAAAAAAAAGCGAAAATTTGATACTATAAAATAGATATGATGGTTATATTTTTAGCTTTTGAAAATTGATTTTTATGTATTTTTACCATTGAATACGAAAATGGCCTTCATTTTAAACCATTACGTCAGGATATTTCGCAAATCGCAAATTTAAAAGTTAAAAAGCTCAAAGTTAAAATTGATACCCCCCCCCCTCACCTCCCAACCTCATCGGACCCCTGGGCTGTTTAGCTGCAAGAAACCCAGTATAAGCCAAGAAAATGAATAAATTATTGAATTAAATAAAATTAACCCGAATAAAAAAGTCTTATATCTATCTAATAGTATCAGATTTTTCACTATTTTTTTAACCTTGAAATTTACGATTTCCGAAAAATCCTTACATGATGGTTAAAAGTGAATGTAATTTTTTTTATTCAGCGTTAAAAAATACATAAAACGCAATTATAAAAGTTATAAAACACAACCATCGCAGGTTTATGTTATCTAATCTAAAACTCTTTCTTAATCTATCCGAATTTTTTTGTGTTATCCTCTAATATAAGTATGTATAAGACGGTAAGCGTCGAAAATCATAATAATATTACATTGTCATAGGATTTAAGTAAGTATGTAAAATTTAACTTCGATTGGACATTTGAAAGTGAATTAAAATTCGAGTACAAATTTTAAACTGGAAAGACGATCGTTGCAAGTTAAATAAAACCTTATGGAAATAACAAAATTTTTGTTAAAAGATATCATAGCCTCAAATCCTTACAAAATAAAACATATGTTAAAAAACAATTATTTTAACTAATATAAAACTTAACTAATAAAAATTAACTCAATCGTAATAGTTGTACGATTTCTTTCAAAGCGCAGATACCTTGAAATAAGTTTAAATACTTTATATACGACCACTGAAAGCATGGCCGAAATCACCTGTTTTGAGATGCAAAAAAGTAGTATTCAAAGTTTCATAACTCGGTCAATTTTAATGTTAGATGAATGGAACTTTATTTTGTCTTACTTGTTAGTGTCACAGTAATTTTTTACTAAATATCACGTATAGGACCGAGGGACTGTATAAAAATTTAAATTTCGCAATTTTTTAATATATGTTTTTCTTGACCCAAATCGCTTTAAAAATAATTCTTTACCTTATATAAATCATTTTTTGTAATTGGAAGTATGTATCTAGGACCAACGGTTGCGAAAATAAAGGTCGGTCAGGTTACACGTGGACACGGGTAAACAATGTATATATTACTACATCTATCTATATATATAAAATAAGAGATGTCTGTCTGCCTGCCTGACCGCGGGAAGCTCCGAAATTATAACACCTAGACCTCTGAAATTTTTGTCATGTGTAGATGCTGTTACCGGAAAGTGTACTTCGCCGCCGGATTTTAAAATTTCAATTTAGATATTTAAAAAAAAATTAAAACGTAATTAAAACGTTATGTGTTAGAGGCTATTTACAGCTCTAAGCCAATCCGCGGTAAAGAAGAAACCAGCCAATGAGAGCAGGTGATAAATATGAGATACAGCGGCTGCATTTCCTAGCCTAACTGTAGCGGCAAATTGCACTGTTTATCTTTCATGCTTTATTTATTTTGTTACTATAAGTATTAATCTTATTGACATTATTTTATAATGTTTATAAGAAGTGATATAATACAATTCACGTAAGTTTAAGTTGTATTCGTTCTTCGTATTAATATCTATTTACATACGTGTAGTCGCCCAAGAATAAAATAGTAGGTATAATGTTTCTTGAACTTTCTGGGATCTTAAAGTAATTTTTTTTTTTCAAATTTGCTGATTATTTTTTTTTCAAATTTGCTGAATCAACGCTTCACTGAATGTTTTCATTTCTTAGTAAAAATAGAACTGTACATTTTATAGTAAAGTGTAAGATGAAAACTGTACTTCCTATGAAATGGAAACATTCAGTAAATAATTTCCGTTCTCGGGTGATTAAGAGATGTATGTTGTCATCGCCCAAGAATAGGAATAAAACAAATATTTCTTTTCAGGGGAAATGAATGAAGTTATTTGGGTTTTTCTTTTATCTTTTTTTTCTACTTCCACATATATTATGAGTTTCATAACAAATCCCAATGAAAACATATTTTCTACACTTTACTGAGTGTTTTCATTTCTTATCAAAGTCATGATATGTAACAAGCACAGGGATCTGTTTAGGAAAAATTGGGTTCTTTAAAGGACCCCTCACAAAATTTTTCATTTCAAAACAGGACCCCTCACAACATTTTTCATGTCAAAACTGGACCCTGCACAAATTTTTTTCAAATCAAAGCAGGACCCTTCACAAAACTTTTCACCTTAAAAAAAGGACCCTTCACAAAATTGTCATAAAAGTAGGCTTTTTACAAACTTTTTCACCTGAAAACTAAACTTTTCACATATTTGCTGAATCAACGTTTCACTGAATGTTTTCTTTTCATTTCTTAGCAAAAGTATAAGATGTATGTTTTGATTTTAAGATTTGTTATTGAACTTTGTTTCATTTAAGGAGGTTCGGGACATACCTATTTTAAAATAATTTTTATTTATTGAGTTACTATTTTGAAATTTTTTGTGATGCTTAACCATAACATGATAAAACTTATTAATCGGTATAACTCGAAATGTTATATGTAAAATTTAAACTTTTTTTCATTTAAATAAACAAAAATATAAGTTTTAATTTTGATTCTGCATTTTTAAAATTGTTATTGAACTCAGTTTGCTTCATATACAAATATTCAATGTTTTCATTTATTATTGTTGACATTATTGGCCGATGACAACGTACATTTTATACCTGACTGCATGTCCATTCTTGGACGATTATTCTGAAACTCCAAATTTGTCTAATCGCCCCAAGAATCGAATGTTTTTTTAAAACATTCAGTAAGTAATTTCCGTTCTTGGGCGATTAAGAGTTCATTCATGTGCGATTCTTATGAAACTCCATGTCACAAAATGCACATCTTAACTATTTTACGCACTCAGAATTTTCCATTTTCAGTTCTTTTCCTTTTGTTAATCTTTTCTCTCCACTTTCCCACTGATAAGAAATCGTAATGAAAACATATCTTGCACTTTACTGAATGTCTTCATAGTGCCAGGTCCAGTAGCAGAAAATTCAAGATGGGAGGCAGGCGTCACAGATTTTCTTATCTCTTTTGCAGATTATTTTTCCATCAAACCTTTTATTATTTCACTTTACAATTATGTTTAGCTCTTTATTACTTCAAACAAAACTAAGATTATTATCTATAAAAAATAATAAAATGCTTAAAGACATTGCAGGTAAGTGGTGGTTTGATTAATTAATGCTTCAATTGTAAAATATTTTACCAGCAGATTATTTTCTGCCACTGAAGTATTTGTCACAGACACTTGGAGAATTTTCTGCAACTGTGGTGCCAGGCATAGCAGTTTAAAGTTTAGGTGTAATTCAGTGAAGAGAAATTATGATTTTTTTTTTTTTTTTTTTTTTTTTTTTTTTTTTTTGTTCTGTCGCCATTTGTCAAAGTTCCTGACATTTCTCAGCGACAGATTGGAAAAATTCAGCGTGTGCTTCTGCACTCTTTTGTCAAAATTTGCTATACATTTCCGTGATCTTTTGATGAAATTTGCAATTTATTCCCTCGACTGTTTATCGAATTTTGTGTTTTATTTTTATAGTGATTGTTTTTACAAGATTTTTCATGAAATTCGCGTTATTTTTCTTTTTGCGACCATTAGCCAAAGATTAGACAAACTTCGCTATGCGTTTCTGCGATCTTTTGATGAAATGTACAATATCTTTCTTCGTTTACTGAAATTCACGTTTTTTTTCAGCAATCGTTTTTCACAAAATGCACGATCTTCCCCCCCCCCCCCCCCCAAATCGTTTCACGAAATTTGCAGGGTTTTTTTTTTCACGATTTTTTTTAAACGATCGGTGACAAAATTTGTTTTTCTTTTCCGTGGCCATTTGTCGAACTTTCCTATATTTCTCAGCGACATATTGGTAAAATTTGTAATCTGCACTCTTCAAACAAACTTTGCTATGCGTTTCTGCGATCTTTTGATGAAATTTGCAATATTTTTCTTCGTTTACTGAAATTCACGCTTTTTTTTCAGTGATCCTTTCACAAAATGCACGATTTCCCCCCCCCCTCCCCCAAATCGTTTCATGAAATTTTTGGGGGTTTTTTTAACGATCAGTGACAAAATATGTGTTTTTCTTTTCCGCAGCCATTTTACAAAATTCGTAATGTGCACTCTTTAGACAAACTTTGCTATGCGTTTCTGTGATCTTTTGATGAAATTTGCAATATTTTTTTTTTTGTTCACTGAAATTCACGTTTTTTTTTCTGCGATCGTTTCACAAAATGCACAATTCCACCCCCACCCCCCACCCCCCCAAATCGTTTCATGAATTTTGCATTTTTTTTTTCAACGATCAGTGACAAAATTTGTGTTTTTCTTTTCCTCGGCCATTTGTCGAAGTTCCTGATATTTCTCAGTGACAGATTGGCAGAATTGACATATGCTTCTGCACTTTTTTGACGAAATTTGCCATGCATTTCCGCGATCTTTTGATGAAATTTGCAATATTTTTCTTCGATTGCTTACTGAAATTCGCGGGGGTTTTTTTCAGCAATCGTTTGACGAAATTCGCGTTTTTCGTTCTTTGTTTCTTCGAATCAACGAATGTAAGCAAAAAAATGAACAAAATGAAAAGAAATCAATGCAAAAATACAAAGCAACTCGTTAGAAAATAATATAAAGTATGCCTAAATAAGAGATATGCCAGCCAACAGAAACTAAAGAATTTTTTTTTTTAAAGAAACATTCAAATCCTCACCTATTTACAGCCGCCATTGTTGTAAAGCTAATAAATTATAAAAACTTAGACTGTAAAATCATAAGATTTGTGAATACATGAAGTAAAATCTATGTTTTTGAAACAATCTTCCCTGAAATTTCTTTAAAATAAAAATTTCAAATTGAAAAAATAACTGGTTTTGTTTACTTTCAAAACTCCTTCAAAATATATTGCCCAAAATTCCGAGTTTATTCCCCAAAATTCCCAGGTTTATTCCCGTCCTTCAAAATCTGTAGATTTTTTGCAACTCTACCAAGAGCTACGACAACCAGTGAAGATCTCTATTTGTCCATTACAGCGAGACGTAATAGGTGTGAAACAGCTTCTTAGCTCTCTCGTGACAGGAAGCCA
Source organism: Maratus speciosus (assembly GCA_963932465.1). Classification (NCBI taxonomy): domain Eukaryota; kingdom Metazoa; phylum Arthropoda; class Arachnida; order Araneae; family Salticidae; genus Maratus; species Maratus speciosus. Next base: position 519,238,981 of record OZ010792.1, on the reverse strand, counting down.
CAGGAAACCGAATTTCAAGGGTTACTGTTTCCAGAAAACTGCATAACAGAAGGCTGATTTCAAGAAGATCTGCTGCTTGTCCCGCTCACTTCTGGACACAGGAGAGCCCGCTTAGCATGGTTCACAGTTCACACATCATCGATTTCGGACCAGGGATCAATGGGGGACTGTTCTATTCACTGATGAGTCAGGCTAAAAACTAATTCTCGAAGTGTGTACCGCAAATTTCCATGCATAAGCCGATCCGTGTATAGTAGAGATCCGTACTTTAAATTATTTGCAGATCTATATGCATGACCTGGTTCTTTTCTAATGCATTCGCTGGATTTTATAAATAGCTGTAGGCTGTGATCATTATAGAAATAAATGCTTTTAAATTGCTTTTTACGAAATATGTTTATTTGAAGTAGAAATATATAATTAAAGCATTTCATACAGAACTGGATAGGGATGGTGCCTGATAGAATTTCTAAAGACGTTTTTTTTACATGACTGGGTTCATGAAGCGAGAGCCAGGAATTGCCAATTATTCTGTAATACACACATTGACATCAAACAATTGGCGAAAAAAGCACATGAAAAATGAATGATAACATATGAGTAAAAATTATCTGTTACGCTTTGGGCAATTAGGAGAATTTTGAATTGCGTGGCAGGGTCACCAGCATAGCAGTCATAAAAAAATAAGCCAAAAAGAATTCGAACGCCAATTCGTACGTTAAGAACAAAGTTTTGGGAACATTGCGTGAAAGAGAAAACAGACCGCATGTACTGGAAATGCTTATGATTTAACAATGAAGTTAAACTCAAAAAATAAGCAGAGAGCAAAGAGTTATTTCTACTGACCGAAATCAAAGTCGATCTTTATTCTTTGTTTTATCTAGTCAGCGTGAATAATCATACAAATGAATTCTATTTATGCGAGAGCCATTTTAGTGATAAAGGCATATGTTAAATTTCTTTTCTTTCTTTTCTTTTGGAGAGAAAATATAATGGGAACTGAAATAAAAGTTAGGATAAAATGAATAAGTAATGAAAGACTAGTTTTAATTGAAATTTAGAGAAAAGGAGTAATTTAAGAAAAATATATGTGATTCGACATCACACCATGTATAAGCCGAGTATACGACATGCTAGTAAAAAAAAAATGCCAGAAATCGAAAACCCGTATATAAGCCGATGTTAAAAAAGATGAGAAAAAATTGAGTGACCGAAAACTAATAGAAACGCTAAATAGAAAAAAATGCGCTCTCCAAAATTATTTATCGCTCCTATTCTGTTTTAGCGCGCTGCCAAATCTCTTTAATTGTTCCCGCTGGAAGTTTGTATAAATAAGTCATTTAAAGACAAGCTCCGTTCAAAATTGGCTGAGTGTGTGTAATCGGTAGATACAGCTGTGACAAATTGTGGTAATTTAAAAAATGTTTACATCGTCACTATCTCTGAATGGGTGAAAAAATCTTGGCTTGAATTACCGTAATAATCGTCCAATCTTTCACAAAATCAGTATTGAATTGAATGGAACTGAGGACGATGCCATTTTCTAAGATGATGGAGATGATGATGAATTGGACACTGGGAATATTCATCCTGATATACCAATGAAAGATAGTGTTTTTAAGGAGTTGCTTGAAAATTCTGATATTGACTTAGTTATAGTGAATGATGATTGGTAACTTTTCTATTGTAAAAGAATGGAGTATTAAACAACTTTTAGAAATTTGGATGCATTTTGTATGTTTTTTATATTTACCATCTTTTGTATTTTATTGTATCAATTTTAGAAATTTTCTTAGACTCGTGTATAAGCCGACCTTGTACTTTGGAGCCAAAAGATTGCCCAAAAATCCTTGGCTTATACACGGAAATATACGGTACTTTCATCTGGAGAAAACCAGGGATCCGATACCTGCCCTCCAATGTACGAGAAAGAGACCACTATGGCAGCGGAGGTTTGATGGTCTAGGCAGGCATCATCTTGTATGGGCGCACACCGCTCCATATGTTTGGCAAATGCTCTGCGACTGGTGTGCGGTGTAGGGATGATATCTTGGTACTCTATGTTCGCCTTTTCAGGGATGCAGTTGGCCCTAATTTTCATTTTAATGGACAATAACGCGTGACAGATAGAGCTCATCTATTCGACGAATTTCTGGAAATTGAGGATATTCGCTTGATTGGTTGGCCAGCCAGATCTCTAGACCTAAACCCTATAGAGTATAGAGCATGTCTGGGTCGCTTTGGAGAGGACAATTGCAACTCGCCTCCCACCTGCCAGAACCACCCAGGTCCTGAAAACAGTGTTGTTGGAGGAGTGGGACTAACTGCTACAGGGACTCAAACTGCCTGATTTTCGGTACGAATTCACGTTTTTAGAGCTGTATATCTGTAAGAGGTAATCATACCCCCTATTAACCCCTTTTTTTGTTCGTTATTGTGAGCTGAATTGTGTACCTTCCGACGCTGATGAGTCTTACGCACGATCATGCGGGTGTATCATAACAGTCGAATGGTTTTTTTTTTTTGCATTATATAAACCTATGTACATACCTAATTTCATTAAAATTTGTACATTAGTTCTAGAGATAAGTGGCCAAATCTGAAAATTCTCCTTATTTTGAACATAAGTGTACATTCGGGAATAGAAGGCATCTAGTTAAGTTCTATTTGAATAAGAATGGTAGCCGCTTCTACCTTTTCTCGTGACCTCCTTACATTTCACACAAAGAACGATCCCTCTATTTCAAATTTCGTCAAAATATCTTTTTTATTATTTAAGTTATGAACAAAAATCTGAATTCCGATTCGAGTGAGATCCACTGAGTTTTTGACTGAATAAATTGATTGTGAACCTGATTTTCTAAACAAAAAATGTTTATTGTAGTGTGCATTGCCGCTTGTTAAAGTTTGTTAAATCTTTTGTTAAATCACCCTGTAGACAGACACTGTACACATAGTCTGTTTTAAACTGATGTGAACAATTTCCACCTAGTTTATGCATAAATTGTCAAACTAAAGTACAATTTTTCACACATGTACTGCAACAGCCCAAGTTTAAGTGGCAATGGTTACGGTAAGGTTAGTTCACAAATGTTCAATTTGAGAACCCATATTTGGCATGTATCAGATCCACCGAGACTACTTTCAGCAATGTGAGATCCGACCTTCCATAGTGTGTTTTAACCTTTCTGTGGGGGATATATGAAGGACATTGTATAAAAATCACCTCTTCCTGGTGGATGTGCGTGAATTGCAAGATCGCATGATACAAAACATTGATGGAAATTTACTGAAACTTTTGCAGAATAACAAGGGTTGATCACATTGATCGTTTGTGTGTTAATTTAACTATAATAACTGGCACTTTAACTTTATATATGTGTTAAAATATATGCTATTCTGACAATTTATGAATAAAATATAATGAGTTGAACTCGTCCGCATCAGTTTGAAATTAACAGTATATCAAAATATGAACATCCATTCTAAAGATATATGTGTTTCGTTCATAGAAATATATTTTGTGAAATTAAGTGATTTAATAAAGGGCCACGATAGCCCGGTTGCCAGAGCATCGGACTCGAGGTCAGAAGATTTGAGGCTCGTGACTCAGTGACAGCCACCGCCCCCTAAATAGTAGGCCTGAGCACGGACACAAAAATGGCGGCTGTCGAAGGCGAATTTTTTTAACGTATGTAGACACCAGTATTTTATAAAAGATTTCTTTGACTTGTTTAAGGGGGTGCGGGACACAAAAATCTTCAATTTTTCAATTCTTTTTTTTTTATTGGATTAAAAATTTCTCTGCCGTTTTCTGCTTAAAATGATGTTTAAATCATGTTTCTATCTTAATTAGAACAGGAAATATTAATTTTTTCGTTTTGGTTTGTTTTCAAAATCTGACTTTCAAGCTATGGTTGTCAAGGAAACGAGTTCTTGTGAAATTGCGTTTTTCTTCATGATAGGTTTTTTCACCATTTCTCATATTTACATTCTTATAACTCGAGAACCGTTAAAGATACAGGGTTGAAACTCGGAACATATTTTTTTCAATTATTTTACTTTACTTTTGAGCCAGCATATTTGAAAACTAGTTGGATGTGCCAATCCCAAAACTTTCTTCTATCTTATACATCTTAATATTTCAAAACCTAGTTACACATGTTAATACTTCAATATTATTAGTTCAATACTATGCCAACTTTGATTTTCATCTTAAATTTCTGCTCAAGTCAATTAAACGGGCTAAAAACGAGTTAATCTATATCATGATATTTGTTAAAATTATTAATTTTTCCTTATTCTGTCGTTATCAGCTGTTTGCGAATAGCCGGCATAGCAGGAAGCGAGTTCCCGCCGCTGCGTGAGCCGCCGATGCACAATAGAACTACGAAAAATCAAGAAAAGTATACAAAATTCGCTAGCACGGAGCCCCTTTACCACGCAATATTTCCAAATTCAATGAGAACCTGTTGGCCAAAGCCAAAAACAAGCACAAACATTTTGGTTCAATTGTATGCATAATTTTTTACGCTGTTTGATGGTACAATAGTGAAAATGGCACAGAGATCGGAATTATAGCGCCCCCTTCTTTCGGAATTTTTTCAAGTTCAGGGAGGACTTGTTTGCCATAGCCAGAAACATGCACAAAAAATTTGGTTCAATTATATGGATAACTTCATACACTTTTCGATGGTACAATAATGAAAATGGTACAGACATCGCAATTATAGTGCCCCCTTCCGGCAGAATTTTCCCAAATTCAGGGAGGACCTTCGTGACATGACCAAAAATAAACACATAAAATTTGGTTCAATTCTATGCATAACTTCATACACGTTTCGGCGGTACAATATTCAAAATGGCACAAAAATTGTACAAAAATCCCTATTACAGCGCCCTCTACGAGCGATTTTTTTACAAATTAAGGGAGGACCTCGTTGCCATAGCCAAGAACTTAAAATTTCTTTTTGGTTCAATTCTATGCATAACTTCATACACTTTTGGACGGTACAATATTCAAAATCGCACAAAAATCGCTATTACAGCGCCCCCTACCGGCGAATTTTTTCCAAATTCAGGGAGGACCTGCTTGCCATAGCCAAAAACTTCAAATAAAAATTTGGTTCAATTCTATGCATAACTTCATACACTTTTCGATGGTACAATATTAAAAATCGCACAAAAAACGCATTTACAGCGCCCCCTACCGGCGAATTTTTTCCAAATTTAGGGAGGACCTGCTTGTCATATCCAAAAACTTTAACTAAAAATTTGGTTCAATTCTATGCATAATTCCATACACTTTTGGATGGTACAATATTCAAAATCGCACAAAAATTGTTATATCAGCGCCCCCTACCGGCGAATTTTTTCCAAATTCCGGGAGGACATGCTTGCCATTGCCAAAAACTTATAATAAAATTTTGGTTTAATTCTATACATAACTTCATACACTTTTTGATGGTACAATGGCGACAGACAGACGGACAGACGGACAGACGGACGGACGGACAGACGGACACACAGACAGACAGACATTTTCTATAAACATGTTTTTTGGAATCTCTGACCCCTAAAACATGCAAATCCGTCGAAAACCGTAAGTCGAAAAAAATTTCGATTACAATACTTTCTTCTATTGAAGATAGAAGAAAGTAAAAATATTTACTTTTGAAAATATGATATTTTTTTAAAAAGTTGCACCACTTTTTTTTATAATTTTTTCGTTAAATATTTTTAATTTTTAAAAAAATTAATATTTTTTAAAATGCTGGCTCTAAATTAAAATATATATATTTCTGTTTATTAAAATGAAAAATAATTTAAATTCTACAAATAATATTTCGAGTTATAACTATTTTAAGTTATACCACTTTTTTCATAAATTTTAAATTAAAATTTTTTTTAAAAAGCTATGAGAAGTTTTATCATTTGATTTTGTTTACAAATGATATGGTTAACCATCACAAAAAAATTCAAAATTTTAACTCAATAAATAATTTTTTTTTGAAAATGTGTCCCGGACCCCCTTAATCTCAGAAAAATAAAGCGTAAAAAATTATTGGTACGTATATTTAAGAGACCGTACACACGCTGAAGAAAATCCGCCTTCAGCAGCCGCCATTTCTGTGTCAGCGCTCAGGCCTAATATTCAGGAGACGGTGCCAAATACGACCGATTACGCTAATGGCATCTGATGCACGTGAAATTCGTTGAGGATACACTTTTAGAGCGTGTATTCCCAGTCTCTATCCAACTAATGTTCCGTCGTCTGTTTCGGGATCCAAATTACAGGCATGCTGAAGAAATTCAACCTCTTTTGTAGCTCCGGCAACCGATCCTTCACAAAAAAGTGCCTCGGTATTTTCCGAGACACAACGACAAAAACACGTGATCTTTCTTTTGAAATCGGTTAAATATACTTTTTTCCAAACTTCAAAATTATTCCACAAATTGAACCTATTGTTAGTAGCAAGTTTCAAAAATAATACTTACTCGTTTTATATTCTAGTTTGAATTTTTTCATATATGATCTCATATCCCCTTTAAAACGGATGTAAAGTTGATGGCTGTTGGATAGTATGTCTAGCGGCACTGTATCACCACAGAATCTCCCTAAAAGTCCCGAGGCATCCGATGGTCCATCATAAATCTGCAGTTAAAGGCAAATTTGAATATTTAATAAACTCTAAATAAAAAGATCGCAGAGTTAAAATATGCCCAACCTCTTTAGGGTGACTATTCACTCTGAGAAAAAGTGAAATTTTTGACTCTCTGAAAGAGTGGGGAAGTGAATATTCACTGCTAGAAAGTGAATATTCACTCTAAACAGGGGTGGATAATCACTCTTTCGGAGTAGTGACTATTCACTCTTGCTAAAGGAGTTCGTTTTTTCACTCCTGGTTGAGTGAATAGTCACTCTTTCATAGAAGTGAATGTTCAATTTTTATGGAGTCAATTCTTTTTTTATTTTCCTTTTATGCGCATTTTAAGAGAATCACATGTTTTACAGCATGCAATGAAAATAGATACAAGCGTGGTAAAGATTGGAATAAAATACTTTATTAGAAATATTTATTTAATTCATAGTTTGTAACGCTAACTGAACTTTTAAGGAAAATTAAGTTAAAGTTACATATGAATTAAATTAGATTACTGACAGAAAAAACTAAAATGTTTTATTACAATCTTATCCCTTCTGTTTGCTTTCATTGCATGCCCTATAAATATATGATAATTTTAAAATGCCCATAAGGGCAAGAAATTAACCGAAATTTTTATCAGTTATTCTTATTTTTTTCTTTTCAGATACCCATTTAGCATTTTAATAATTTCCGTGATGTACGTTAATTATGTTCTTTTTTTTTCATGTGTAACTCAAATTTGAAATATTTAGCTCTCAGAATTCATTGCTAATGAATTTAAACCTAATCAAGCGTTTTTGTTTACTTCATTTTAATTATTTTTAAAGTTTTATTTATAACTGTATAATAGGTTGATGCTATATGATTAACAACGTGTGATTTCATTTTAATTTTTGTTTTAAATATAAAATCTTATCTTTTTAGCCTATTTTGCAGAACCCTATTGTTCTAAAGTATTCTTAATTTTCCCACTAAACACAAAGCTTATCAACTCACATCTTTTTTTATAATAAATTCTAAGCTTGATCTAAATATTAAGAATGTGTAAGATTTCTTTTTATGTGTTGTGATCTGTCATTGTTTTATTAAATATGAACAGTGAGTCTATTTTTATGTTCTGTGGAATATGTTTATATTTTTCTTTTAAACATATTCCTTAACTTAATCATGAAAATTATATGATAAGCCATATTTAATTTAAAATTTTTATTCCCGTATATATTGTATTTTGGTAATATGAGCTAAATAGATTTCGTATCTTTTATAGGAAAAAATTGATCTCGGAAATAGAAAAAAGAAAGAAATGTAAAAAGAAAAGAAATGACTGCATATGTACTGTTCTTATTGTTTGAAAAACATTTTTAATATAAAAAGTAGTTATTTATCTCTTTAAAATATATTCAATCTTATATTATATAAGTGATACCATGAACATTAAAAAATATATACCAAAGCAGTTTTATCTATAAACTTCATATCAGGCATAAAAAAAACTCGTTGTTTCAATGCTTACATATCACGTTTTACTTTTTAATGCCAATAATTACGTATATCATAGCTATTTAACTCATAATCTTAACATACAAATTCTACCAGGAATAAAAGGTTAAAATTAAATAAGACTTACCTTTACAATAATATCCATATGTTTTAATCTTAAAAATAACAGATGCCTTTCTCTTATCTTAAAAAAAGCGTCGTAGGCTTTTGCTTTTCAGATTAGCTGATGAGTAATGCGAATACATACAATTAGAGATCCACAGAAAATTCGATTTCCTTTTCGTCCCAAAATCTGAGTTGGGCCGAAATTTTCAATATTACCCTTTGATTTGAGCTGTATTGACTCAAATGAGACACTCTTTATTTAATTCTTTGAACTTCACTGTGTAGAACTGTGAGACTCTGTGTGTGCACACTTCATAGACTGGAGACGGGAGTAAAAGTAATATTGCAAGCAATGCATGTATGAGTCAACATTGGAGATACTTTTTCTCACGCTCTGCAGATAACAGTAATGAAGTTTGAAACTTCAAAACTCTCTTTGAGAATGTTCTTCTGTATCCTTTATGAATTAATTACATTTAATTTTATATGAAGATAAAAAGTTCCCTAAATAATCGCTTTAATAATATCCGTATATTTTTATTCTAAAATGGCGGACGTCTTTTTCTTAGTTTAAAAAAAAACATCGTAGACATGACTTTTCTGATTGGCTGATTATTAATACCCATACAATACTCACTCTTGCTTAGAGTGAATAATCACTCTTTCAGGGGAGTGACTATTCACTCTTGAAAAGGAGTGCGTTTTAGTAGGCAATTTCCAAGGTTGCATTATGATATGGAGTTTTTGAAAATTAAAAAGTGACATATTTTGGTGATTTTTATTATTTTACTTTATTTATTGGTTCAAAGTTGAACGGAAATTATTTTTAAAATGTATAATGCCAGGCTTTCACTCTTCAGCGGAGTGAGATATTTCACTCTCGACAGCGGAGTGAGATATTTCACTCTCGACAACGGAGTGACATATTTCACTCTCAACGACAATGGAGTGAAATATCTCACTCCTTTCTAGGGAGTGGAAATTTCCACTCTTTAAGGAGTGTATTTTTGTAAAATTCACTCCAAAAAGAGTGAAAATGTCAGTCATTCTTTCAGAAAGAGAACTTATCACTCCTCCTAATTTTAGAGTGTAGAAATGCAAATCAAAATAAAATACAATAGGTGGTCGGTTATAGAATGTAACCCGTTCAAGACGACGCACATTGGATCAATCCTTAAGAAAATGCGAACATAGAGCCAAAAAATAATCATCAAATAACTATTTTTTTGCAATGAAATATTTTAAAAGAATATCTACAAAATACGAATATATGCTTATTATTAAAATTATACAAAATTATATCGTATTTGTATAGCTCGGAATATATACCTTTCAGCAGAGGAATTTTTTTGGAAATTTTACTGACTTTTGCTGTGCTCAGAAATAAAACCTAAGTAACCTCTAGTAATAACTCATTTAAAATATCATTATTAATTTCTTAAAACACATTTTAAACCACTGCTGACTACATTTTGATTGAATTTTATGTCTCATTCTACATTATGAACAACACATATAGAATTAACGGATTCATAATCTTCAAAATTCCGTAACTTAAATTGTTTAAAGTTCTTTGAAATTTCAAACACATGCTGGTATTCCTGAAAGCCTATATTTTAATGTGGTATAGAGGTTTTTATGCGCAAACCTGCGCGTTTTCGAAATAAATGGCCTTAAAGTGGCTATTACGTAATTTTCCGTTTCCAGAAAACATGTTAAATTGGCTGTATACAAAAATATTTTTTAAAGAAGATTATACTGTAAGAAATTTCTAGGATGAAATGATGTAAAAAACTAATTTAACATTAAACTGAGAAATTAATTTTAATATACTTGCGCAAAGGCTCTCAGAGTGTTAAATGTACTCTAATAAATGGATGCGCTGCTATGTCAGTGATAAAGTGATGTATTTTAAAGTAAAAGTCCCATTGCTTCTAGAAATTTTCTGTTCCTTTGAATGTTTTTTATTTTGTGTCTAATACTGGAAATCAAACCGTCGGATGTTTTTTGGCAAATGGTGCAATAAGTCTTCATTACATGCTCCTTTTTCTCTTATGCGACTCCCGGTACCTTCGAAACTCTTTATTTCGAGCTTCGCTAGCTTCTTCCGTTAATTATCCAATATCTACAGCAAAATTTGTAATCATATCCTTTTCATGAGTTAGTAATTATGTAAAGAAGCTGGCATATAATACCAACCGTACTTTGAGGCACATTGTTTAGCTGTTCCCAATCCGAAATTGCCAAATTTTTTGGCATTAATTACTTCGCCACAGGCGATCACCATTATAATTGCAAAACGTTTAATAAGTTCTTATATCCAATCCAATGATCTCAGCTGTCTTTTCAAACTCAGCAGAAAATGTCCTTGCAGAGTATCCATCGTGTATCAAACCACTTCCTGGTTTAACATCTATTAGCAAACCTAATTCTTTTCTGAATTTGCGTTTAATTTTACTATTTGTTTCTTCTTAATTTGGCTTCTCCAGAAGTATCCTCTCTGAAACTTTGAGTTAGTCTTCATTCGTGAGTTTTGGTTACGTCTGAAAAACATTTTCGTGATGTTGATTTTTGCAAATTTTCAACTGCAAATGGTTTAAGCTCATTACCAACTTTAAAGGAACACTGAAGTAAAGAATAGTTTTTATTATTGAAACGATCTAATTTGCGTTCAGATATCTTTTGCCAGCTATCTTTTGCATTTACACAAAATATACGTAAACGCTCCTTTAAATTTTATCCATCAATTTCTGAGGCAATTAGTCCACTGTTACTTACAAAATTAAGCATTGATTTTTTATAACTAAAATCATTATTTAAATTTTTCAGAAACAAAAACAAATCTCTGTTTGTTATCATATTTCAAAACATTATAAGAAAAAAGACAAAATGAAATAATCTCGTTTCAAACAAAAAAGAAATGAGCTAAAATTAATATTACTACAAAATAATTTTAAAAAACTCAAACCCAATAATAACAAATATGCACAGAAATAAGTTCTAAAATGTTGCAGTAGAATGTTGCAGTTTTGTCGAACAATTTTAAAGAGTTATGTATATGTTGCCAATCAAAAATTAAAAAATGCTTTAAATATTTCACAAATGCCATTTGGATATAAATAAAAATTGCATGCTTTGTTTTCGAGTTTATTTTATTTATTCATCATCTTCCTAAACTTACTGTTTGCGACAAAAAAGCACGAAATTGTTTGTAAAAACCATGCAGATGCTTTCAGTATCCTTTATTTTACTCATTTAAACCTAAATATAACAAAAAACATCATATATCTAGGCTTATACTATCATGATAATCCTATGTTCGATATCGCCTATACTTTGATCCACTGTACGACGTTTTCAAACCTAACTGATCGTAAACTCATCATTGATTTAACATAGATTTTTATAGAAATTTATTAATTTGTTCTAGAGATCAGACAAAACAAATAAAAATTATATAATTACTTACTATATTTATCTGTATGTAATAACAATAATAGAAATGTGAGGTTAAGAAGAGTACAGCATTTGAACTCTGTTGGAGTAAAAGCGCTAGTTAATATATATAAAGGAAGATGTCAAAATTAGATCTTTTTGAAAAAGGTTTATAAGATATCGCTTGGTTATGCAATAACGGAGAGTATATAACTATTTTACTAACATGTTTTATTCATAAACTGGTCAAATGGCGATTTTGACATGCTGTTTAATGATCTGCTACCTACTTTGTTCATATATTTTGTATTCTATTAGCACTTTTGTGACGAACGCCTTTTACAAAATTTGGATTGAGTACCGTATGTGCCGGGTCACGTAATGGACCTGATCCCAAAATTTTAACCTTTTATCACTGGTTTTTCGAAATACAAATCTTTGTTGAGTTTAATAGCAGAAATGCTTTCATTGACTACGACACAATTTACAATAAAACATTGCTGGTGAGAATAATCAAAGATTCCGAGTACCTTATGCATCACGGAAACGTGACTACAGTGTCTAGAAGTATATAGTATGGTCCAAAATAGTATAACCAACAAGCCAAACCCGTATTTAAAAAATTACATTTTCAGCTGAGGGCGCAATGATCGAGTCTTCTACTACGAAATAATATAAATTCAGTGTAATTTTAGCTGTTTCTGATCCAATTTAAACTACGGGAAACTTATTTTTGAAAGATAAATTTTGCGAAAAAAGTTATTAAAAATATTTATGTTGTAATACGCGATACATTAGGAATGAACGAAAATGCATGCATATATTAGAATTAGGTCATTGAGTATAAGTCCGATTTGAAAGCGGTTTCTTTATTTAAAAATTTTGAATTCACATCAGAAAATTTTGAATAGTGTTTTATTTTATTTGTGGAATATGAAGTAAAAATAACTACTAAAACTTTCTGGTAAGAATTAGAAATATCTAAATTAAAAAAATTCTTTTGAATCGGACGTTTCATACGTAATGACCTAATATTTTAAATGCATTTCGCACCACATATTTCTAGACGCTCGCTGTAACTAACGCTGAGAGTGTATATATTCAAGCCATGAATTCGGTGGTAGCGCCGCCTAAGAAAATGTAATTTTTTGGATACATTCTAAAACAATACCGGTATACGCGATTTCCACACTATATATTTCTAGAAACTGTGACGTGACGCTCGTCACGAACAAGTTAAATGTTAATAAAACACACATACTACAATATATATTAAAACACACATACACACATAAATAACGCCTGTATTCAACAGTTAAAGGTATATATAAATATTATACTGACATACAAACAATAAATACAATAAATCCAACTGGAGGGGAAAATTAGCCAGAGCCAGGAATCAAACCCGGGACCACAGTATACAAGACTGCTGCTCTAACCACTGAGCTACTCCGGCCGATACCTGAGTCTGCAATTTCTCACTAATAAGCCATGTTGGGAAAGTCACCAGCCATCTATACGACAGCCTTGGACGACCGGACAACGATGAATAGATTTTATTATTACATCGATCTACGATAATTATAATAAAACACACAATTAATGTTTGTGACTGCCGTATATGCAGCGCAAACATCCGGTTATTTTGTGGCCAACTTATTTAAATCATCTAAAAACCCCTTATGTCATAATCATTAACGTATATTTATACATGCGTAGTCTTTCATTTTCCTTAATCACGACATTTATTAATGGGGCGGCCACTCCACAGACCTCTGTATACTACATGTGCGCTGACACACACACACACACACACACACACAAAAAAAAAAAAACAGTTGTCGCAAGCGGATTTTTTGCAACGATTGTGCGGTACCTTGAATTGTAATTTCATCTCAATTAAGGGGACAGTTTACCTCAAAATTGGTCAAAACATCCATTTTTTTGTTTTTTGTTTTTTAGTATTAAATGAAAGTCTGTTTAATTGGGAATATTTTAACCCCTCATTTTTATCTAAACGGGAATTATATCGCGAGATATTGTAAATTTTGTTAATACACCCAGCACAATTTCCCACACAAATTAAAACTTTAAATGGCTTTTTCTCCATGTTCATATTTTCTTCACTTTCCTGTTTTAAAAATGCTAAGGCTTTTTTTGTATTTGAGATAGAGATTTAAACTTTTTTGTACATGTTCTTTATTACATATGTGATACATCTGCGCATGGAATTAACCTTCGGGTGTTTTGTTATTAAAAAAAATAAATAAACGTATGATGTGTTAGATTTCACCTTTTTATACTTTATACATCAGTAAAAATAATTATATTAAATGTAATATTAGATGTATCTAAAAATCCATGCATAGTCTTGTTTAATACACATCTGAAAATCTTTAAAAAAATTGGGCAAAAATATCAATATTTATAAAGTAGTAGGGATTTTAAAAAATTCAAATTTTTATAATTTTTTTTAAATTTTTAATTAAATATGCAGTTAATTTTTTTTTTCAAAATGTACTTCTTGTTGAACATTGAAATGCAGTGAGTTCACCATTTGAACCATATTTTTTAAAATAAACAAAATTGTTGAAAAGGTAAACTGTCCCCTTAATCGCAGAAAAATAAGGCGAAGAATACATTTAGAAAATACTGGTATTCAAATACAAGAAGGTGTACTGAAATAAATCAGACTACGACAGTCGGTTTTTTCTTTTTTCTTTTTTCTGTTTTTTATTTTTTATTTATTTATTTATTTTTATTATTTTTTTTTTTTCATCAGAGCGTAAGCCTATCATTCAGAGGTCTGAGCGCCACTCGCCAAATGATGAGGGAAAATGCTTGACTGACTGGTAAACTTTTAGTACTACTGGAATCAATAGCTTGTCACGTCTTAGACGACGCATTGATATTAAAATTCCCTTCAACAACTTTAGATGTACATAATTTAAGTTTTGGTAGCTTTCCTGTTAAATTTCCGATATTAATTAGAAGGAATTTATTTAGCATTACTTTGTTTGTAGATATTCATAATATCTTATATGAAGCGCTTGCATAAGCTTTTTACCCTGAAACACTTTTGGAAGTATATTCTTCTAGATTGCAAGCAATGCTTAATTACAACCACTATTAAACAAGGCATCTTTTAATTTTTTTATTTAATTGGAAAAGTGTGGAAGAAAATGGATCAGGTAGGTTTGTTAAAATTTTAAAACTGATGGAAATAGTCCAACTAACATTTTTTTAGCACTACTATGTGAAAACTAGGATTTTCATGAATGAACTGAGATTGAAAAAAAAAGTTTTTCTTCATCAATCTATGCAGACACAATAGATGATCTACAACATGGGGTGAAATGTCCCGGGATTCACTATTAGCTGGTAGCACCAACAAATTATCAATGGAACTTCTAGAAAGTACCATCCAAGATTCGTGCTACGTTTACATGGCATTTCGTCTATTTTTTTACGAATTGTAGTCGTGTAAGTGGCACTAACTTTGCTCTTGTGAAAACAATGGATGAAAAATATTCGTGTTTTGATTAAACATTGCTTTTGGGAAAAACAAACCGAGTTTAAAAGCAAGAATTGCTAGTGAAGTATTACGGTACATCTGCGGTGTCGAAAATAACCATTTGTCGATGGTTTAATGAATTTAAATGCGACCGTAGAAACCACAACGATGCTCCACCAATGATCCACATTCTGGACGTCCAATCGAGGCATCAACTCCAGAAAACACAAACAAATCCAACATATCTTGTATGGAAGATAGCTGACATCGTACAGATATCGGCAGAATGCGTGGTGAGTATTTTTCATGAGCTTTTGCATGTGAAAAGACTTTATGCGAAACGGGTGCCGCGTTTTCTAATAAAAGAGCAAAAACAACAACGTGTCGACGATTTAGAGGTCAATGTGGCGATATTTCAGGGCAATCCAAGCAGCTTTTGCACCGATTCGTAACGCTGGGTAAAACAAGAAAAATACCCAAAAGACAGTATTAAGCAGCATTATTGGATCATTTGAATAAAGAAATTTTTAAAAATACCGCATACAGCGAAGAAAAAAAGTGCTGTTTCACCAAGTATACCCACTGGAGCGCATATCCATGAAAGCGATGGCGAAAATGAATGAATTGAGCTACGAATTCTTCCATCACCTCCCGCCACCGCTTTCTTTAGACTTGTCCCCTAACTATTATTCATTTCTTCTAACATGAAGTGATGGTTCCAGGGAAAGATTTTTGCGCTAAATGAGGATGTCGAATGCTGAACTGATGCATATTTTGAAGAACAAAATCCATTTTTAACAAACAAAAAAAAAGTTTTTTTCACTACTAGTCTCAGAACTTTTAACTCCATGTTATAATTACAATGAGATGCAACGGAATGCCCTTTGATTAGCATAACGTAGCACAGGTAGCGACTTTTTAAAATTTCAGGAAGGAGGGGTTAGGGGCAATCGATAATGGAGGGCACTGGATAGTCCAGGCAATAGAGACCGTATAGGGACTCTACTTAGCAAAATTAATGGTAGTACTGAAAATCGGCTTGCTAGATGTTTTTTGGGTCGCTGAATCCGAATTTGTAACTTCCCACCAAAATTTCCCCCGGCAACCACCCCACATTTTGGTAAAAAGGCCCCCAAAAAAGGTTTTTATTAAACAATTCCATTTTTTTATTGATTTATGGGAAAAGTAGCTAGAAATTCAAAAAGTAGACAAAATTTGCAACAAATTAGATATATGACATTATGACTTAGGATGAAGGGGAAAGGGGGATCTGCCTCGGAACATGCGCCGCAAAGCTGCGTGGACTAAGTTGCGCAATTCCACTTAACCACTCACACGTTTACATTAGCCCTCCCATCTTCCCTCCGAACTTTCTCTATAAGGTTTACTTTAAGTTTTTTGGGTCGCTGAATCCGAATTTTTAACTTACCCCCAAAATTTCTCCCCCCGAACCCCCCCCCCCCCAAATAGTTGTTTTTAACTTAAATTTCTTATTGTTTTAGGGGAAAACCATTATGAAATTCAGAAACTAGACAAAATTTGCAACAAATAGGATATATGATATTATAACGTAGGATAAACGGGGAGAGAGGGAGCTGCCTCAGAACGTTCCCCGCGCGCTTTTCTCAAAAACCAAATTTTTTCAAAAAATCAATTTTTTGGGGGGTTGCCGGGTGAAATCTTGGTGGGAAGTTACAAATTCTGATTCAGCGAACCAAAAAACATAAAGTGAGTCGAAATCCAGAACTAGTATTAATTTTGCCAGATAAAATTCCCTATTGCCTGGACTTCATCATTTAGTGCCACGTAGCGCCGCAGTGCATGTTCAGAGGCAGCCCTCACCCTCCCCGTTCATCCTAATTCATAATGTCATATATCCAATTTGTTGCAAATTTTGTCTAGTTTCTGAATTTTGTAATGCTTTTCCCCTAAAACAATAAGAAATTTAAGTTAAAAACAACTATTTGGGGGGGGGGGGGGGTTCGGGGGGGAAATTTTTGGGGGAAAGTTAAAAATTCGGATTCAGCGACCCAAAAATCTTAAAGTAAACCTTATAAAGAAAGTTCGGAGGTGAGATGGGAGGGCGAATGTAAACGTGTGAGTTGTTAATTGGAATTGCGCAACTTAGTTTACGCAGCACCGCGCGCATGTTCCGAGGCAGATCCCCCCTTCCCCTTCATCCTAAGTCATAATGTCATACATCTAATTTGTTGGAAATTTTGTCTACTTTCTGAATTTCTAGATACTTTTTCTCTAAAACAATAAAAAAATTGATTTTTTTAATAAAAACCTTTTTTGGGGGGGGGGGCTTTTTACCGAAATTTGGGGAGGTTGCCGGGGGAAATTTTGGTGGGAAGTTACAAATTCGGATTCAGCGACCCAAAAAACATCCAGAAAGCCGATTTCCAGTACTACCATTAATTTTGCTATGTAAAATTCCCTATTGCCTGGACTAGGAGTCAACTGAAGTTATGAAGGAACAGACTTCCCATTATTTATCTTATAGTTTGTCTTATATTTTCAGAAGTGCAACGCCTCTTTTGAAATTTTCAAGAGGGGGCACATGTCTCATTACCTCACATCGTTATATAACTTAAATACTGCTATAAAACTTGTGGGAGAGGAAGATGCGAAAGAGGGAAGTGGGTTAAAGACTTAATACATGAATGTGAGAATGTTACATAGACGGAAAATTCTAAATATTTTATACATAAGGTTAAAAAGTGCATTAAAAATTCTAGAATTTTGCGTATTTTTATTTTGTTACAAACAGTTTATCTTACTTATCGTGAGTTGGACTGTGGATTCTTCTTAAATGAATAGTAAAAATATTGCCCTACAGTGCCTGATTTACGGCAGGGCATTCGGGGCACGGGCCCAGGGCCCCTGATTTTCAGGGGCCCCCAAATGCTACTGAAGGTTATTCAATTATTGTCCAAAATCTGATGTAGTTTTAATATCTAATGAAATTCTATTGAGTTCATATTATATTTTTATAACGTTGTATATGTTTTCTGAAACATCCATTTATAATCACTTTATTATAGTGAATATTCTCTTTCATCTCTATCACTTTAAAAATATATTGCATTTTTAATTCTTATTTAATCCTGTTCTTGTTCTCGTCAGATTATTTGGGGGTTAGTGAGTGTCGATTGCAGGCAGTACAGCCCCCTAATATTTAAAAAAATTGTAGCTTGTTGTTGTCGAAAATTTATTGTTAATTGTTGCATACTTTATTAGTCCAGATATATAGACCTGTATAGGAAAAGATAATCAACACCACCCAATTTATTATAAAATGTCTACTCATTTAAATTTCATAATTGTAAAATAATTATTTAAAAGTAAATTAATGATTATCGTATTAATTTTTTAATGGATATTTAAAAGTAATTATTGAAGTCAATAATGGTTATGATAGTAAGTACCTTTTTCTCACTTTTTTTTCTCAATCCCCCTTTAAGTATCCGTGCCAGGAGGCCCCGTAAGCATCTGTGCCCAGGGCCCCCAAATTTATAAATTGATCCCTGTGCCCTCATAAACGTGGTTGACAAGTAGAAGTTGTTCACTTCTGCAAGGGTTGTTTGAAGGAAGTTAAAGAATTTGTCGACGATGACTGTTTTTTTTTTTTTTTTTTTTTTTTTTTTTCAGAATTTTTTGGAAGTGATTAATAGTTGCGTCATTGGAGATTGTCAAGCCTATTTACTTTAACCTTTAAGCAATGTTAGCGATCTCACAGAACATTGCTTTTTTCGATTTTCACAGTTTAACTTGTAATTTTCAGTTTACTATAGGTACTAGTGAAATTTTGCTTCGTTTAGGGCGCTAGTATTTTCGCTGAAGGCTTCTGAATAGGTAAATTTTAAATTATAATAGTCTTGTACTAAACGATTGGAAATAAAGTCTACTTTTAAATTATGTATGTAAAATTTGCTTAGGTGGCCATCTACACATCAAAACGAACCCAAACTTCGTTTTTTTTTTCAATTCCTACTATTAGTTCACACTCTCCCTATATTTATTTATATATCTTATTCAAATTTTCAATCGTTAATAAAATACTTATTATGCATCCTATGAAGTTGAAATAATTTTTTTTCAATTTGTACTGGATGACAATTGATGTTAATACAGTTTCTTCAAATATTAATTCATTAATTACATTTTAATTAATTAATTTTAGTTTTACTTGGGAGACAAAATGGCGGCCATTGGTTATTGAACAGCATTTAACGCATCTTCATATCTATAAGGGGGGTTACCATAGGGGGGACCCTGTTCTGTCGCCAAATATCGCCAAATTTGGCGACCAAAATGAGTCGCCAACTTGGTGATATCTCTAATATTTCGCCAAATTCCCATAGACTTCCATTGTGAACCAATAGGGTTTACTTGCTTATAGAAAATCAACAAATTGAGATATTTTAATGCAACAAAAACTAATATTAGCTTAAGGAATTATATTAATTTTTTCTTTGATGACCTAAGTAGGAATTGACTTTAAAAACAAAATTTTTATATTACTTGTTTTCAATAGCAATACCCAAGTTTGACACCATAAATAAATTCTACACCCTTCAATTAGCTTAAATACAAATTTTCATAAAATTCGTACGATTATTTTTAGAGAAATTATATTTTAATAGGAGCTTATTTTAGGGGCTATATCCAATCCTCGATTGTTGAAATGCTTCCGAATGACTATGTCACTTCTATTAATGTATTATTTCTTACCAAAATGATGACCATTTCACCCGCTTAATATGTTTCGACTATTGCCAGCACAAATGTTTCAATAAAATGAGTAAAATTGTTTTTTTTTTTTTTTTTTTTTTTTTTCAAATTAGGCTTTTCTGCACTTCATAGACTGCCCCTTAAACCATCATTTTGACGTTTTTTAATCAAAATTCTAAAACTATATGAAAGAAAAATTTTAAATTCAGCATTCACATAAAGCAGGATATAATAGATATAAATCTGTCAAAAAAATTGTAGGTTGCTATTCAATTTTTTTTTCGAATATTAATTTTATAATTCATTATTCATATTGTAATTTTCTTTAATTACAAATTCAATGTATCTTTGTTTGGGTTATTTGGTCTTATAACCACACAAAAAAAGATATCGCATTAGGATTATGATTTCAGGAGATATTAATAAAAATATAAAAATGTAATTTAACGTTAGAAGCTCTAAATTTGAATGTAATTCAAAAACGTATCATCCAAATGACTTGAAATTTCGTTTCTAGGCATAGTTTGAACCGAAGATTTAAAATAAAGTGTCAAAATTGACTGTTTCCATTGAAAAAAAATTGGCCTGGTTTTGATTTGTAGATGCCCCCTTAATCAAATCTTATATACACTAGCCTCCAAAAGTTAAGGTACAGGGACTGGATGCTTTCGATTACACACGTTTTGTCGAATATCTACAAAAATTATTGGCGAATTGTTCTTGAATTTCTGGGATGAAAAGAACATGTTTGATTTCATATTTCTTGGTGAAGATTTAGTCGAGCCGACAATTAGGGGGCTAATAATAAATTTAATAATAAAATAATATTTGCGATCAGTTATGCAACAGAAAATGCTGGAAATGGTTTATCACTGCGTTAAATGACTATTTGGGTCCTGTTCAACGTTTGTGTGCATTTGTGTAAGCATAGCACTCATATTCATGAAGATGTTATTGTGTCTGTGAAAAATTCAAAAGTTTTTTGCTTATAGCATACAGAGTTTTCAACCAAATTTAACACAACTTTCTGAAAACTTGCCAAAGAATAGTAGCAAAAGTATACTGCAATTAAAACATGAATATTTGATGAGATATGGGCATTTTTATGAGATAATTTTTAACTGCGCATGCGCGGAAGATTTCAAAATTTTTATTTCATAATTTGGTAGTCAGTATTTTGGGGCAACTTATATAAAAAGTCCAGTCAAATATCACGAAAATTCACAAAGATAGGGTCGATATAGTGAGTTGCTTCCTAAAAATAGCTTTATTATAAGGGATTTTCCTCAACTTTTCAATCAACTCACTATATCTTTCTAAGTTTTCACAACATTTGACTGGACTTTTTATAGAAGTTGCCCCAAAATACTGACTACCAAATTATGAAATGAAATTTTGAAATCTTCCGCGCATGCGCAGTTAAAAATTATCTCATAAAAATGCCCATATCTCATCAAATATTCAATATATTCATGTTTTAATTGCAGTATACTGTTGCTACTATTCTTTGGCAAGTTTTCGGAAAGTTGTATTATATTTGGTTGAAAACTCTGTATGTTATGAGCAAAAAACTTTTGAATTTTTCACAGACACGATAACACCTTCACGAATATGAGTGCTATGTTTACACAAATGCACACAAACGTTGAACAGGACCCAAATAGTAATTTAACGCAGTGACAAACCATTTCCAGCATTTTCTGTTGCATAGCTGATCGCAAATATTATTTCATTATTAAATTTATTATTAGCCCCCTAATTGTCGGCCCGACTAAATCTTCACCAAGAAATATGAAATCAAACATGTTCTTTTCATCCCAGAAGTTAAAGAACAATTCGCCAATAATTTTTGTAAATATTCGACAAAACGTGTGCAATCGAAAGCATCCAGTCCCTGTACCTTAACTTTTGGAGGCCAGTGTACATAATTTAACTCTTCACTCTCTTAAAAACACCAACTCCGTAATGTTAAACCTATGGGCAGATTGTTTTCAAATTTCTCGTTTAAATTTGAATATTTTTAAACGATTTCTTTAGCATGGGATAGCTCAGGTCGATCTTTCATTTGGCTAATTTTTACAACCTGCCCATATGTTTAACATTACGGAGCGAGTGATTTCAAGTGAGTGAAGAATCCCCTTTAAAGTAGACTCTATTTCCAATCGTCTGGTACATGTAATTTCCTTCTATTATAAATAGTTGCAGAATTAGTAAGGGGTGTTTACTTTTTTTCCACGACTCTACATTTATTTTTTCCAAATGTTAATATCCACTTTTTCATTTGCTGCATTATTCGAAATTACTCAATATTTTAAGCTTACTTACCTCCAAGCTACTGGTAGTACAGTCTCTGTCAGAATCTATGTTAAGTTCTTGGAAGGATATTCTGATTCTGTTCTTCGGACGAAGTCGTATTAGCCACTCACACACTATACCACCGATTTCTGTAGAGTGCATATTAGGAGAAGTGAGGACTCCTTGTGGTGCGGTTAACGTACCACCGCATCCATCAATACCTAGTTGGTGATTTTGAATATTATACTTATTGCTTAACAGAGAGAAAATTATAAGTCAAAAAATCAAAAACAAGTAGGAAGCAGGAATTTTGCTTTTCCAGAATTTAGTGTCGCCCCCTATGAAAAAAATATATATGGGGCATTCTCACAATCTTTTGACTTTCGGGAATAAAAATCTGGTGAAATTAAACTTGCTAAAAGAACATTTTAATCAGATAGACGAATGCCTTAATGAATCAAAATAAAGAAAAAAATGGTCAGCAGCGAAATTTTTTTTATTTAACTGAGGTTTAAGTTAAACTTGCGAGTTTAATTTTCCCTTACCATTTTACCACAACTTTCTATTTTTTTTTTCTAAATTTTTACTTATAATGAATTTGCATAGTACTCACAGGACATTCAAATAAAAAATAATAACAATGTTGTATTTTTAGTACAAAATTTTGGTATAACATTGTCTTACAGGGGTGTTAAAGAAGGGACGGTAAGGATGGAACGGTAAGGAGAATTACCACCTATTTTAGGCAAATCATGTTAAGACTAAGTGGTAGCCACAACGTTCATTGATTTTTAGAAACAGTTATTTACATTGGATTAAATTAAAAAAAAATTAATTTACCTCGAAAAGTGCAGGAATAAACCTTGGTGACGGTAAGACTACCAATAAAGCCACGATGCTTGAAATTGATATTTAAATGCTGATTTAAATTCTGCAGTAAATTTCCTATCAAAGAATTTTAGACATTCTTTCTCTAGCATACTTCTGCATGAGAAAAACTTGAAAAAAATTCCGTGGCTGCATCTGAGGTGATTTTCTGTATAATTTTAGAAGAGGGACAGTAAGGAATCTAAAACGCAGGGACAGAGTTTAAAAAATAATAACAACTCTAAAAATGTATGCAGGTTAATTTTTTGCTACATATTTATATAAAACAATAGTTCCAGTTTCGGAAAAAAATTACATTGAATTATTTTTATTGAAACAATTTTATACAGACAGCTCCTAACTTAAAAATCAGTATCAGGGACACGGGACGGTATAGGAGTTTTCCTGGTATTTGGACCCCCAACATCGTCACAAACTTATTTATCTCGTTAATATTGTTATGCAATCATGCAATGGGATGTTCCCCAGTATATGAAATTAAAAAAAAAAAACACAAAAATATGTACTAAAATAAAAATTATTATTCAGGTACATAAAAGTCAAAAGATTGTGAGAATGCCCCATATACATAAGTGTAGATAGTACAAAACATATTTCAGTTTTAAGACTTGAAATACACGCTTCTATATTATATAAAATGACGTCATTTGTATCAGCTGAAGAATTCCACATTTACGATTCAGTCCTAAATAATATCTATAGAAAAGTATGCATAGGACGTCACTATTGCACACGTGTGTTTCAGACAAGCGATTTCCAAGTTATACTGTCCATCGCACACCATTTCCGATGAGAGGTGCCCTGAAACCGGTCCATAACTCCGTCATTTTTTATTAATTTTGTACACAAAAATTCGTGAACAAACTGGAGTATACGAACGTACTAATTGCTGTTTTTATCCAGAGGTGTTGCGATGGGGGGTTATGGGGGGAGGAGTCTCCCCCCCCCCCAATATATGTGAACTTGGGAAATTTGAGCTTAGAGTTGGGAAATTAAAGATTTTTGAAACACTTTCTCTCTGTCTCTTTTTTTTTTTAGAAAAAAAATATAAAATTTTTAAGAAAAAGAAATAAATTTTTATTGTTTTGCTGATTACCTTAGATCTGTAATGGTAAAATAGTTAAACTTTCAAAAGAAATACAACAAGTTGGAAATTGCTCGTCAAACGTGGCAAATGAGGTGCGTTCGTACTATAACAAGTTTTATAATTATTTTTTGCACCTCATATTTTACTGAATGTATAATTTTTTGCACTTCATGAAGTAAATAGTCTTTAACATCATTAAAATGCACTCCCAATAATTTTTTTCCCATTCCCCGAACACTTTTGACTGTCCCTGTAATTAAACTATACATCCGATTTTCCTAAAATTTGAAATGGCTCGACAAAATTTTGCAACAATTATATCTTTAAAATTTCAGACTATTCGGATGGCTGTAACATCATTAAAATGCACTTGCAATAATTTTTCCCGTTGGCCGTAATGTAAAGAAAAACTTTTGACTGTCCCTGTAATTAAACTATACATCCAATTTTCCTAAAATTTGAAATGGCTCGACAAAATTTTGCAACAATTATATCTTTAAAATTTCAGACCATTCGGAAGGCTGTAACGTCATTAAAATGCACTTGCAATAATTTTTCCCATTGGCCGTAATGTAAAGAAAAAATTTGACTGTCCCTGTCATTAAACTATACATCCGATTTTCATAAAATTTGAAATGGCTCGACAAAATTTTGCAACAATCTTATATTTCAAATTTCAGACCATTCGGTTGGGTAGTTTTTGCTCTGTTTTATGCGGACAGACAGACGGACGGACAGACGGATGGACTGAACGACGACTATAGGTGCTACGTATTTATATAATTACGAACGCACCTAAAAAGCAGCCAGACTCAATTTCTCATTATGTTTCTCTGTGCCCCGAAAATATCATACATCTACCAGACTTGAATTTCTCTACTGTTGTCCATCAACAGTGTCTCTAATATATTTCCTCCAAAACTTTGTCCCTTTCTCAAAAATCTAAAAGTATAAGGCTATTTTCATATGAAGTAAGATTATGACTCGTACACAATTGAAGACAAAAACATTCATTAAATGAACCAATAATTATAATTTTTATGATTTTAGTTTCAGCATTTTTTTTTTTTTTTTTTTTTTTTTTGGAAACATATTTTTATTTTTTTATTTTTTACGTATAAGTATCATTATCATTAAACATACATTGAACATATCATTTTAGTTGGAAAATAGAGCAATTTGTTTCACGTTGGGAAATTTTTAAATTATAAGTTGGGAAAATTTTGAACTCTTCCCCCCCCCCCCCCCCGAAAAATATTTTGTAGCTACGCCTTTGTTTTTATCTATTGTATATCTTTTTTCGGGGAGGGAGGGGTGTCAAAAGGTCGTGACTGGGAAGTAACTCCTTAAGAGAATTTTCTAAATGTATCTCACATTTATTTGGAGTATATCTGTAAAATTTTTAATATTGCTTTATGAGACTACGTCTTAATAAATTCTGTGGTTTAATGAATTCTTAAAAAATTAAACATGTAAAAAAAAAAATTAGTTCTAAAACTTTTCTCATATAATGTCGAATTTTTATGTTGAAAGGACAGCTTAGAGCAAAGATAAATCAAACTAGATGTATAATAAAAATTTCTATGTAGTATTTTCATATTATGTTTATTGTTAGTCTTTAAAACTGGTTTCAAAACTTATAATATCGTTTCATTTGTTTCACTTTTAAGCAGAATTTCTTGAATTTTTTTTTTTTTTTTTTTTGTATTTACGCTGATATGTATTAAATCAGAACTTTTAAATCTTTAAATTCTTATGATCTGAAAATGACCATTCTATTCATAGTTATTTATTAAATTTTTATACGCAAAGTGCGATTTTTTTTTGTAAACTTTTAAATTGAAGTTTTTTTTTGCCCCAAATAGTCTAAATTATAATTTTGTTTTTATTTTCGAAACGAGTGCTTATCATATCTTTATTTCGTTTTTTCGAAAAATAAAACAGTGGCTAGAAATTTTCTGAAATAACACTCTTATTGGTTTTAGCTACGAGCCGCCACTGTCGATTCCCAATGTGATTGAGAAACGTTTATGGCTATATGTGTCTTAATTCTTCACTCATCCAATTATTAGATAGATTTCGTAAGAAATACATTCTGAAAATTGTTTGCAGATCTAAGCTGATCATGACTCCTAGAATCCAAAGCCACCCCCCAGTAAAAGCTTTATATATATATATATATATATCTGTCTATCTAAGTGTGTGTGTTATATTATTAATTCTTCTTCGCTTACGCTTTTTACATGCTAAATTACAGGAATATTCACTAATTTTTTATTCTTTAATAATATCTATCATTAATCCTATTAAATTCTCCTCAAATTAATTATTACCTTACTCAATTTACTTAAATATAAATCTTTTAGTTTATTCCTAAATTATATCATGATTTCGGACCATTTCTATTATTTAAAGTAAATTCGAGTCATTTCTTTCTTTCTTTTTTTTTTTTTTTTTTTTTTACTTATTTTATTCCGAGATTATTTTGCACGCTGGGGTATTTTTTACTACAAAATGCATCCGCTTCAAATTGTTAGGACTCTTTACGTAATGACTCCCATTGGAGGTGACGTAGGTTTTACACTTACCCTTTCTTCTCGCATTGGCCAGAGATCGCGCGACGTCATGATTTTGTGTTTCTACGTCTTATGACAAAAAGCAGATGCATGAAACATTTCCTTAAAATTATTCGATCTTTTAACTGTTAACAGCTTCCTGAATGTTAGTTTTCTTGGACATAGTTTTTATTCCAAATTTATTTCACGATCATACGATGAAGTTTTTTACTTCTTAGACCGGAACGTATTATGGAAATGTGGCAGATCGTTTTTGATGTTGTTTTGCTAATAAAAGCATGGAGCGAAACAGCACCGAAAACTGGCGATATGAAGCAATTAAAATAATAAAACTTTGTAAAAAAATCACCATAAAATTAAAACCAAACACAGGACGCGTTTCGAGCTAAAAACATAACAGCTCGTCATCAGCTACAGCATACACGTGTCCGTAAACGAACAAGTTCAAAAATGAACTGAAGATAAAGAATGTTGCGAAGAATGCGACAGATGGCGCTACCTGATAGAGGGATATTCAAAAGGGAAATGTGTTGAAAAAAGATAGAAGAGAAAATGAAATGGAAAAAATGGAAATAAAAGAAAAAATAAAAATAAAAGAAGTAAATTAAAAATATGAATAAAAATAAAAAATAAAGAACTATAAAAGAACAAGAAAAAAAATCCAAATTATTGTTATTATTATTATTATTATTTTTATTTTTATTTTTATTTTTTTTTTTTTTTTTTTTTTTTTTTTACAAAATAAAAAGAAAAGAAAGTTCTGCCCTTTTATTCTCTTCTGTGTTTCAAAATTGCTAAAATACTTTCTCGTTTTAACTTTAAAGTTATCTTCAAACCTATGAATAAAATTAAATTCTCTTCTCTAAAAGATCCTGTTCCTACTGAGAACCGGTGGGGTGTTTATTTCATTCCTTGCTCTTGCAATTTAGGTTATATTGGTCAAACAAAGAGAGCTTTAAAATTCAGATTAGGCGAGCATCAGAGATATATTGCAAATCAAGAAATCTCTAAATCTTCGATTGCTTCTCACTGTTGGTCTTCCAGTCATTGTTTCAATTTCTCCATGGCCAAAATTATTTCTTCCTCTGCCTCTCCCTCTCACTTGGATTTTCATGAAGCATATTTTATTTCTAAAAATTCTGCTAATCTTGTGAATGATCTCCCATCATCTCCTTTCCTATCTCCAGCGTGGAAATTAATTTTGTAATTCTTTTCCCTTTTCTCTTGTTTCTTTTCTTTTTATTTTGTAAAAAAAAAAAAAAAAAAAAAAAAAAAAAAAAAAAAAATAATAATAATAATAATAATAATAATAATAATAATAATAATAATTTGGATTTTTTTCTTGTTCTTTTATAGTTCTTTATTTTTTATTTTTATTCATATTTTTAATTTACTTCTTTTCAGGCCCGTAGCTAGACCATACTTCCAGGTAGGGCAAAGATTTTTCCAGGGGTGGCAGATTATTTCTTCATTTTTTTTTCTATATCTTATTCGTAGTTCTTCAAAAATATGCATTGAAATTTTAGGGATTTTTTTTTCATTTAAAATATAAGATATTTTTAAAGTGAGTATGAAATTTTTAAAGTTTCTTCAGAGAAATAATAAAAATATATTAAAGTTAAATAAGATATTTGACCGTAGGAACCGCCCCCTATACCCCACCCATTTAGGGGGGGGGGTGCGCAAAGTCAGGGGCCCAGTATTAAGTTATTGTACCTTTGAGCCGAATAATATTTTTTAAATTTTATAATTATTTTTTAATGTATTTTTTAATAACATTTTAAGTTTTTGTAACTAAATTCATTTTTTGTCAAAAATCTTGGTCAGATTTAGAAAACAGATATGCGCTTTCTGTCTATATCCACTATTCTTTATAAAGGTGCCCAGATGGAAGAGCTTTTGAAGGCTCTAAATTCTATTTTAAAAATATAATGGTATTTTAGTCTTTTTGGGGCTCCCTATAAATGGGAGTAAAAGATGAAACCAAAGGAAAGGTTCAAAACTTCATTAATACTATTACTTCTTTCAACTAAAACAGATATGCACTTTCTTTCTATAGCCAACGTTCTTTTTAAAAGTGCTCAAATGAAAGAAATTTTGTAAGCTCTAAATTCTTTTTGAAATGTCTTTTTTAGGGCCTTCTATAAAAGTGAGGAAAAGTTAGAACCCAAGATTCAAAACATTTAGGCCAAATTTTTTATTCAAATGTTTAAAAAATATGCTTTTTAATCACATCAGGGGCCCCAAGAAGTTTCAAAACTTAAAAAAAATTGTTCTTTCTTTCTATAGTTACTGTTCTTTTTAAAGGTGATGAAAGAAATTTTGCAGGCTCTAAATTGTTTTTTAATTGTGTTTTTTGGGGGCCCCTATAAAAATAAAGAAAAGTTGGAACTCAAGATTCAAAGCTTTTAGGTCCCATATTTTTTATTCAAATGTTTAAAAAATATGCTTTTTAATCTCGCTGGGAGTCCCAATAAGCTTCAAAAGTTCCTTAATGCAATTACAGTCGAAATTCGGTTAAGACGCTCGCGGTTAATACGCGATCCCGCTTAATACGCGGATTTTTTCCGATCCCTTTAATATCGCCCATAAGGCTAATGCAAAAATATTACGTTTAATACGCGAACGGTTATTACGCGATCCCGCTTAATACGCGATAAATTTTTGGTCCTTTGAGGAAAAAAATCACGCTTAAGACGCGAATTCATTGATCAAGATGCGAATTCCTTCTCTCTTCTCAAGTGTTGCCTATTTTGCGGATTATTTTTATACAGATAAAAAACAGTTTTCGAATGGTATTATTTACTTTATCTAATAGCAGATTAATTAATGCGAAAATTACTAATCGGAAATAGTGGTAGATATTTGAATAAAATAAAATCCAACTAAATTAGTAAAACTGCAATTCTTCTTTGATCCCGCCTACTAACATTCTTTGTCTCTTGCTTTATGTACATTTTTACTGTAGTAAGAGAGATATAGACGAATTCAGGTTACACATCAGATACGTCATAAAAACTATTATGATAAGACATGATCATACATGTTGTTAGTGAAGTTTTAAATGTGCGTAATATCACTACTATGTTTTATAATGCATATTATAGGCAAGAAAAAAAAAGAAATTCGTAAAGATTAAACAAATACGGTAATTCTTTTATGTTTTCTTTACTTTTTGTTATGCTAACAATGTTATGTACACAAAGATTAATAAAAATGTTTTTTTTTTTTTTCTTATATTAAAAATAAAGGCTGATTATAATGGTACTCATTCATACAAGTACTATGTATGATTTTAAAAACTGGGTTGTGCTTCAAAGATTTAATGATTTTTTCTTTCTATTAAAAAAAAAAAAAATTAGTTTAGAGGGAAAATTACTTTTTGTTGTTTCATTTTCAGTTGCCAAGTACAAATAGGCATTAAAACCATGTTGGAATCCATATTTATTTTCCGTTTTTATTCCAGTTGGTCTTATGAAAAGAAACAATGCATTAAAGTGGAATACAATTGAGTTCTAATCTAAATATACATAAAATACACAATTTTCCACCGTAAACATATAAATGAAAGCTCTAAAGAAAGACGATTAAATGTGTAAATAAGTCAAGTTCCTCCAACATTATACAAATCACGTTTAATACGCGATCCCGCTTAATACGCGACCTTTATCCACTCCCTTGAAACGTGTCTTAACCGGGTTCCACTGTACTTCCATCAACCAAAACAGATAATGTGCTTCCTTTCTGTAGCTACTATTTTTTTAAAGGTGCCCAGATGAAAGAAATTTTGCAGGATCTAAATTTTTTTAAATTGTCTTTTTTTTTTGGGGGGGGGGGGGGGATATATCAAAGTGAGGAAAAGTTGGAATCCAGGATTTAAAACTTGTAGCCGCCATTTTTTTATTCAAATGTTCAAAAAATGTGCTTTTTAATCTCGTTGGGGCCCCCAATCAGGTTCAAAACTTCCTTAATACTATTATTTTCTTCAACCAAAACAGACGTGCGCTTCTTTCTATAGTCACTATTCTTTTTTTAAGGTGCCCAGATGAAATAAATTTTGCAGGTTCTAAATACTCTTTAAAATGTCTTTTTTAGGGTCCCATATTAAATGGAGGAAAAGTTGGAACCCAAGATTCAAAACTTTCAGGCTTCATTATTGTTATTCAAATGTTTTTAAAAAATGTGCTTTTTAATCCGTTGGGGGTCCAAATAAGCAGACATCTGTGTGCTGTGCATTTTCAAATTATACATAAATTATATTCTGTAATTATTTAATCTACTAGCAGAAGCTTCGCTTGCTTTGCCGGTTGTTTTTTTTTTTAAAAAAAAGAACCTATTTGGAATGGGGTTGCCCCTTGGGGCCCCACTGCCTTCCGCAGCGTAAACCAGTTCAGGATATCCCTATCTGATCTTGAATCAAACAATCCTTGAATTATTGCAATTTTTCTTTCGATAAAAATTATAGTCTCCAGGTAAAAGTTAAATTTTCCACAATCGTCGTTCACCTTGCTACAGGAGCCAATTTGTTATTTTCCCACCTTCAGCTTAATCATGACAGCAGCAAAATCTACTGGATAATTCTTCGGTTTCAGAAAAACTTGTCAAAAAGTCTTCGCAAAACGCGAAAAAGGGGATATAAATCAGATAAAAAATTGGAGAAAAATTCAAAAATCGCCGAGAGCAAAATTTGTCTATATCGAGCCAAATGATTGAATGTGAAATTTAAAAAAAATACTCTAAAAATCACATAAAATGTTCGTAAAAAAATTCAGAAATTGAAAAGGATAAATTTTCTATATTGAACTAAAGGACTTAAACTTGATTCCTTTTAGGGATGTTAAAAAACACCGCAGAAGGCGAATAAAATGCCGCAGAGGGCAAAATTTACTATATTGGGATAAAAGATTGAACCGGATTCCTTTTACATTTTCAAATAAGTAAATAAATAAATAAATGGATTGAAGGTTTTTTTCCGTTCAAACACACACACGCACAAAAAAAAAAGCTTTGACTTGCCCATTTTTCGTAAAAATTACCTAACATCCTTCAATATAAAGATACATTTTCGTCAAGTTCGGAAAACGACATCCCAAAGGTTTTTTTTTTCGATTTAGTAAATCTCCCTCTCTCTCTATCTATATATTTTTTTTTAATTAAAGGCACCGTTCAAAGCAAAAACAAGTTATTATAAGTGAATATTTTCTGCTTAAAAAAAAATATGTCTGGGCTATGCGGATGGCATTGTCAAACTGAAGAAAAAACAGAAAATACGAAAAGACTTCCATATTATTTTTTTTTTTTTTCCGTGCAATATTTAGTGCTTTCTTGTGGCGGTATTTAATATTTGCAAAGGGAATTCAGTCTGAAACTTTTTTTTTTCTTGCCAAATTTTGTTCTCTGCTATTTTTGAATTTTTCGAGAATTTTTAGCTGTTTTTCTGGTAATTTTTTTAGCACTCGTAAATAAAAAATCCGGTTTCAATCTTTTAGCACAATATAGTAAATTTTGCTCCCTATGAACTTCGAAATTTCTTTATAAATTTTTGCATTCTTTCGTATTCTGCGGCGATTTTTTTATATATTTTTTCCTAGATGGGAGGTTTCTTAGTTAAATTTTGCTAGTGCTTTGATTAAATTCAAGTTGTAAGAATATCAAATCTGTTCCTGTAGCAGCATGAACAAAATGTTGAAAATTTTAATTTAATCCGGGTGGAACTAAAAATTTGCAACAATTCAAGGTTTGTTCGATTCGAGATCTGAGCGGGAATATCTCCAATGGGTGTACGTTGCCGAAAGCAGTTCAACCCAACTCTAAATTGGTTTAATTTGAGTTTCGCTTTGAAAAAATCACCCAGCGAAGCTCCGCTGGTGTTGTTATAAAATGGAACTTGGATAGCAAAATTAAATAGGGATATTTCTCCAAAATCTTAGAGGGGGAGGCGGGAGCTGAAAAAAATGTTTGTGGGTGGCCTCAAAAGACTTTCCTACGGCCCTGGGCATAACGTAAATACTTTTTTTTTTCTTTTAATTAGGAATTGGCATCGTATATCGTTTTTCACTTTTCAATATATGCATTACACTTTGAGTTGTAATTGATTTCTATCTTATAATGGTCTGTATCAGGCTATCGCCTTGAAAAAATTGGCTTATAATGGCAACTTTGACGACCACATTTGAAACTGATTTGCTTTTAAGAAAAAGTGCAAAACAGTTTCATTAAACAGTGCATTCAGTTTCTTCGTTTCTTAATAAAAGCATCTGTAACATTTTTGAATTTAAGAATAAAAATGACTTTATGAATGTGTCAGTAATTAAAAAATTTGGATTTGTAAAATCGTAAGTAATCTGACATATTGTATTGTTTAAATTTGAAATAACGATTGGTTTATTTTAGAAACGCCATTTTTTAAAAATTTCAGTGGAGTGGGAGACAGTTGAAGAGATGAAGGGACATATACCTTCCATTATCTATTTTGTATTTTCACAGGGGGGGGGGGGGGGGGGCTGCCCTTTGGAGTTTGTTGTAATCGGATCAAGTTTCCCTGAAACAAATATTTAACTGTCATGTACAGCAAATTCAAGTTAAAGAAACAGTATTGTGGGCTGCTTCAACGTTAGTTTCAGATGCCTTTGGTTTCAACTCCGCCTCCTAACGATAAATTTCTTATCGTGACAATTGTATAAAGAAAGCAAGCTTTAGGGATATAAGGTAAACCCGATTTGTTGTTGAAGCGGTTAGGGATAATTTCTACAAAGAGAAAAAGCGAGGAACGCACAATGGAGCAATTCTCGACAGGTCTACTAAAAAGCTTTATAGATGAAATTTTGCTATTTTTGTTTGCAATCTAGAAAGGAAATTTAGGGGTAGAGGGCATGGTCTGACATGAAGGAAGGAAAATAGAAATTTGATGTTGTATTACATAAATTTTTTTAAAGGGAAATACTGAGTGAAAAAATTATCAGAATGCCCAGCTTCATTTTAGTTTGGACAAGAAGTGGGGGGAAAATGGAAATTTAATGTTTTTATCGGAATGTGCTAGGTCGGGCAAAACATTTTCCAGGTCGGGCTTTGCCCGACCTCGCCCCTACCTGGCTACGGGCCTGCTTCTTTTATTTTTATTTTTTCTTTTATTTCCATTTTTTCCATTTCATTTTCTCTTCTATCTTTTTTCAACACATTTCCCTTTTGAATATCCCTCTATCAGGTAGCGCCATCTGTCGCATTCTTCGCAACATTCTTTATCTTCAGTTCATTTTTGAACTTGTTCGTTTACGGACACGTGTATGCTGTAGCTGATGACGAGCTGTTATGTTTTTAGCTCGAAACGCGTCCTGTGTTTGGTTTTAATTTTATGGTGATTTTTTTACAAAGTTTTATTATTTTAAAAGCATGGAGGTCTAATCTGACTCGTTATTTCATAATGGAGGAACTTCCATCTATTTCATTCCTTTGCCTTTATCAATCCATTCCACGACTCGCACCAATGTCTACAATTCTAGAGAAATTATTCATAATGGAGATTCTTCCATAATATTCACCCCACGACTCGTACCAATGTCTACAATTCTGCAGAAATTATTCTTAATGGAGATTCTTCTATAATATTCACCCCACGACTCGCACCAATGTCTACAATTCTACAGAAATTATTCATAATGGAGATGTAACATCGTTAAAATGCACTTGCAATATTTTTTTTTTCCACTGGCCGTAATGTAAAGGAAAAATTTGACTGTCCCTGTCATTAAACTATACATCCGATTTTCATGAAATTTGAAATGACTCCACAAAAGTTTGCAACTATTATATATTTAAAATTTCGGACCATTCGGTTGGGTAGTTTATGACGACTATAGGTGCTACGTATTTATATAATTACGAACGCACCTAAAAATGGCAAGATTCAAAATTAGTATTTATAGGAGGCTCCAAACTGCCAGACATTTGACGAGAAGAAAATTGGTATAACAGCTTACGCGCAGGATTACAAAATAAATTTTGCAATTACAAAATTTTTTATGCCTAGTTATGCTTCAGATTATAATAATTAACCTGAACCTAAATTGATTTGTATTTAAAGCATTTTTATATTTTTAATACAAAATTGTATTTAGCTAATACAAAATTTCGAAAATTCCGACAGTATAATCACCTAAAAAAATATTTTTTTAACAATAAAAACAAAATTTCAGGTTCAGTTCATACAGATTAACGTGAAACATATGTTTTGAAAATTTCCTGAAAAAAGATTAAAAAGTTTTGAGATATCCTGCACGTTATACCCAAAAACGTCGAAAAATGACTTTAAAGTTTCTGAAACGTCGCTTCAGCTATTGAGCGGGTATAATTCTAAAAGCGAAAACTTCTGTTCTAATGGGAATTTCCAGGAAACAGCTATATCAAAATATTCAGAAAAGATAAGAGTTTAACATCTAAAAAAATTAAAATTTCGAAAGTTTTGAAGCTTTAAGAGTCCTGAGATCCCTTCTTCCCGAGAGCACAAACTGACAAACCACTGAAATATTTCAATTTTTTATTGTGTTAATAGTTTAGAAAGGAAAAACCCTTCGAATTTCCACTTTGTTCTTCCAGGAAATATAGATGTTCCCTATGAGTTAATGATCTGAATTCAACACTACTATATGAAGACAGAGAGAAGTGATCGAAATTCCAATTATGAAAAATGCATGCAAAAATTAAATTTCGACTGGACAAACATTCCGTCGATTTCAAAAATATATATATACATTGAACAAACAAGAAAAACTACTTAATTATCGCAATATTTAAGCGCCAGAGTGATAAGATTAAAAAATAAAATAAATGTATTTTTATCTTAAAAGATAAAAAAATCAATTGATCTATATGCTGTAAGACAACCACATTACATAAAATAAACGTATCTGCACCTTACCATATCTACACAGGTATGTACATCTACACATTAAATCCAACTAAACCTGCATAAATATACACTTAAATTAAGGAATTTTACATAATAGGATTCTCTTAAAAACTTTCACTACAATTCTAAGCAATATCGATTTTTACTTTCAACTGTATAACTAGGCATAAAAAAAACATTCTTTTTTGACCAACTAATTTATATCACCCTGTATCATGATCCCATTGGACTTCAAAAAAGTGATTCATTTCATCCGTTTTATCGCATAATTGTTTTATTGAGAATTTAGGTCAGATACCATAAAAAAAAGCACGTCATAAGCAGCATCATTTTAAAATGTTTAAAAACATTTACCTGGTAGGGCTGAATACGCTATGTTGAAACCAGAGTCTTGTCGACTATAATCTGAATGGAATAGAACAGTAGCTTGATGCCCTGAAGTAATTAGAGGCGGTGGAGTTATAGTCGAGCAGTAAGTTCCTATAACGGGATCGCTATCAGATGCACCATCAAATATCTGTATAATAAACAATAAAAACATAAGACCTTTCTGTCATTCGACTATTTACTTTTTTATATATTATTATGTTGTTGATAATTAATTATCCAATCAGTCAAAAATTTCCAGCAATGAATTTTGTTTTAATTCTTTTATTAAAATTAATCAAAAATATTACATACACTGCCTTCAAAGTTCTTGCATTCACACACTTAAATAAACATGTTGATAACATAGTTCGTACCCAATATCTAAAAGCGCAATAAAGCTGAGTGACCGTCAACTCAATTTTGAGTGACCGCGGACTCTATTTTGAGTGATCGCTGACTCTATTTTGAGTGACCGCCCCAGACGGATGTTTGATCTGAGGAACGTAGAGAAATCATCATACCTTGTCAATTGTTGCATTCGTATTTCAGAAAATTCTGATACGCATCTACCATGTCAATGAGGACACTGGCCATACCTGTCAGTATATAATTGTGACAAATGTTGTAACTGTTTGAATAACTTTATAAATATATATTGGCTGTAACTTTATCAACTGTAACTCTGTAACTGCATGATCAGAATTGTTGTTAAAGGTATATATAAATATTATACAGACATACAAACAATAAACACAATAAACCCAATTGGAGTGAAAAATTAGCCAGAGCCAGGAATCGAACCCGGGACTACAGTATACAAGACTGCTGCTCTAACCACTGAGCTACTCCGGCCGATGCCTGAGTCTGCAATTTCTCACTAATAAACCATGTTGGGGAAGTCACCAGCCATCTATACGACAGCCTTGGATGACCGGACAGCGATGAATAGATTCCTGAAATTTTATTGACCAATAAACGTGATCTTTGAATCCGCTTACATGGCCCGTTTTCTAAAATTTCCTCTAATTTTATTGGCTAATAAACTTTATCATCGAATCCGCTTCTCCTACATATATTTCAGCAATTTTCTTTTCTGAGCAATCATACTGTGCCCTGATGACGGGGCACTATGGCTACCGAAATTAGTTTGCAACAAGAAATAAAGTGTTTTGGTGCTTCAAATGTTGTTTTTTATTTATATTGTACTGCGCCTATTAATTTCTAATTGTAGTCCATACTTACTTTCACATAGTCGTAGGAACAGTTTTCATGGCTTTCCAGCATGAGCGTGGCAAAACTGAACTGGATTCTTTTGCCGAAGGGAACTTGTACGATCCACGAGCAAGTCCTGTTTATTGGATAAACCCCTGGATAGCCTGGGGAACGAACGGATCCATATTCTGATACATTCAAGGCGCCTCCACACTCTAAAAATAATAATAATAATAAAACACAGTTTATAATCTGAATGAATTATCCTTTTTACAAGATATTACCAGGCTCTGTACGAGGAGTTTCAAATCTCTTGCAGCAAACTTTAGCCACATGGGTACGGATTTATTTCAGGGCCGCCACTGGCGGGTTTTTTTTTTTTTTAATTCTATCTCGCACTACTTTCTCAAAACAAAAATCTTTCATATACACTTTGACAGTATGTGCAAGAGAAAAATACTACAAAATTATTTTCCTTTAAATAGTGGTATGAATAGAATATAAAAATAAGCGCCAGTAGCCAAATGCATGACGAGTCTCAAAAGTCAAATGTACCCAAGGGGTTAAGGAAAGGCAGAACAAGCCCAGACGAGCACAATTCACCACACCAACGCATATCCTTACAGGGCCGGCGCAATCATCGAGGCCGGACCAATTGGAGTCTTATTAGGGGCACCGATCCTCTTTTATCTATACAATTTGAAATAACGTTTCCTCTGTATAAAATGATTTGTTTGCTATAGATTTGTACACAGTGAATTCAAAAAGTTTCAGGACTGATCGCACAGACCATATAACTCAGATATTATACTTACATTTGATATTAAGCTTCTACGTAGTCTCCTCCCAATTCAATATAATGCTTGGAACGAGTGTGCAGGTCCGTAAACGCGCCTTCTGGAACTCCTCTGCTTCAACACTATGAGTTATGATGTCACAGCCGCTTCAATGTCATCTATTGACTCATACCGCTTCCCCTTCATCTTCAATCTCAACTTTGGAAATAGAAAGTAGTCCGGGGGGACAGAACTGGTGAGTAGGGTGGATGGTTAATGCACACAACCTGCCTTCTCGTCAAAAATTGCTGCGCAAGGACTGGCTTGTGAGCCGGTGCGTTGCCGTGCAAGAGGCATCAATTTCCACTAATCAGCAAATCGGATCTCACACGCTGCATTCGTTTCAAAAGCCGAGGCAAGACATCTTGTAGAACACACCAGTCATAGTGGGACCTTGACAAAATTTTCAATGAATGATGCCCTGATCTCGCATCGTTTTCGGCCAACTCTCTTTTTTTTATTGAAACTTCGAAAATCCCTCAAATACTTGCGAACGACTCATAGCATCGTCACCATACGCAAATTTGTACGTGCCTGTGGCTGATTTTCCCAATTTAACACAAAATTTGATGTTCGTTCGTTGTTCCATTTTTTTTTCAATGACAATGACGCACATACACGCTTTACATACATAAACGCTACCAAATCGGAAGGACACAGAAATTAATGCAAACACTTTATACGCGTGGCTGAAGGTCATTGATCGGTTATCCCGCCGGTTTTGCAGAGATAGCTCCATCTGGGGTTTTTTACGAGCGGGGGTCCTCGAACTTTTTGAATGTACTGTGTATTTAAATGTTTCTTCGTGAGAAAAAAGAATGAGCATTAACTTTATTTATTATAGGCTAAGTTGATATAATTGTCGGGGAATGTATGGATTTAATGATCGTGAAAGTAACAGTAAACGCAGAAAGGATAAAAGATTTTGAGAAATAAAAAGTAATCATGCAAATTGAATGGGAAAGTTATTATTACATATTATTCTATGGTATATACTATTTAATAAAATTATTAGTCCAACATTGCAATATATACGTTATTGAGCCCACTAACGGCTTTGCCGAAGCTCCACGCGACATTACGCCAGCCTTGATCGTTATTCAAATGGTGAAACTCTAGAGGCCCTTTCTACTTGTGTGGAGATACCCATTCACTGCACAATATCTAGTAAATCATATTCTCATATTTATCATATTGTATATTATGTATCATATTTTTTTATGCATGATATTTTTGACAAAGCTAATGTGCAGGACAATTTCAAGAAGAAATCAATAAATTGCAAAATTAGCTTTTATTAGAATAATTAAGAACTTTACGCTGTAAAATTGAATTCTAAACAAAATAGAGTTTGCGATTCAACGCACACTTTATTCATAAATTTAACGATTAAAAAAAAGTGTACGTTGGATATCAACCTCTATTTTGTTTAGTAGCTCTTTTTATTTCACGATTAACTGAGGTCAGGTGGTGGGGAATATTAAATTGGTTTTTGAGCGGTTCAGCCATATTATCTTAAGACAAATTGCTCTAAAAATACATGAAAGCTGTAATTGTTGGTTGTTTAATAAAACAATTTCAAGCAGTGTTGCCAGATTGGGGGCTTTTTTGTCCCCAGATTGTTGATTGTCACCGCTTTTTTGAAATAGAAATATCCGACCTATTTAGAAATAGATGAAAAATTCTGAAAAAAAAAAGGAGAATTATACTATTTTTATAAAAAGGTCACATTCAAATAATCTGAATAAAAAAAGTCCCCAATCTGGCAACACTGATTTCAAGTATCAATTGAACGGAAAATCCTTAATTTCTTGAATCAACAGAAATCAAATAATTTTATGTTTTAAAAAAAGTGAAAAATATATAAACGATTTCACATTAATTTTTTTCAGATAAGGCAAACAAAAATGATATTTTTTAATAGAATTTTACTGAACAACGGTAATACAGTAGAACCTCGATCCATCGTTTTTCAAGGGATGTGTGAAAAAAAAACGATGAAAGCGGGAAAACGATAAATACGGGTTAACGTCCAAACACGAATAAAACTATGTTTATGCAATACTAATACATACAATGTACACAATATACTAATAAATACTAATTTGTTACTTACCAAAGTGTAAAAGAAATAAATCAAAGCTGTAGAAAATTTATATTTATTTAAAAAATCAGTAATTTTATGTTGGGTTTTTAGTTAATATTTTTAAATTAAACAACAAATTTTCAAGATGTACAGTATTTTTCTGGTCATTTCCTGTAATTTCATGTGCATACATAAAAGTTCATGCAGTTTCAAATGCCGCAATTGCATCAGACAGACTTGGCACTGGTGTAGGTTCAGCTTCATCGGCATGAACATTATGCTCTGTTTCTTCGCCATTATTTTTATTTTTTGCATCATCACACATTTCTTCTATGCTTAAGACACCATATGTCACAACATCTGGATCTATGGAAATTTATTTGCTAAATTTCTCATCAGATACACCATGTGCTACACGCAACTACTCTTCATCTGCATTATCGTCATCATCATCATTATTTTCTTTTCCTTTTGTTGAGCATTCATCATCAATTTTTCGCACAAAACCACATTTCACGAAACAATTCTGGATGACTGAAGGGGTTACTTCATGCCATGCTGAAAGTACAAAATGAATAGCCTGCAGAAAGTCTATTTTTGGAGTAGGTTCTTTTGCTTGTTCCATACAACATGCAACATAAAGTTCTTTTCACTAGTTTTATCCTGTAAAATTGCTTAAAACAGTTGATTATCCCGGCATCAACAGGTTGTACGACAGATGTACAATAAGCGGAGGAAAACTGACCTTTATATTTTTCAAAGACGAAGTATTTGTTGAATGAGCTGAACAATTGTCAATAAATAGAACGATTTTCTTTTTTTGAGCGCCGATTGGTCTATCAAAGTCATGAAGAAATTTTGTAAAAATATCATTTTTCATCCATGGTTTGGTATTCGAATGGTAGACTCCTTGTAGTTTATTTACATTTTTGAAGCATCGAGGTCTAGCAGATTTACCAATAACGAGGAGTACTCAGAACTGTCCTTATTTGTGCATAGTAGCACGGTAAATCTTTCTATTGAAAGTTTTTTCATACCAAGCGCAGAGAAGTCTTTCCAACTCGCTGTAAGTAGACATCTTGCTAGTTTTTTCTCTTTTTTTGCAGAAGTTTCATACTTATCAGCCTGCTCTCTAACTTCTTTCTTTTTCGAAATTATCGAATCCAGGGTTGATGGCAGTATACCTAAACGTTTAGCGATATTAATTTTTTTTTTCTCAAGAGGATTCTTTTCAACCTCATCTATGGTATGAAGGCTTTCGTCGAAGGTTGGTATTTGTTTTGCCATTCGTAAAATTCACAGAATACATAAAATTTAGTGCAGAACGCATCACATTGATAGCTCACACTGTTGTGTTCTTTAGCCAGGAATGTGAAAGGATGTGGCAGCTGGCCAAAGTGGGTGCATCCATCCTCTCCTTTACACAGAATAGAATAACCCATTCTCGAAACAAGAACACCTGTTCCGCAGGCCCGTAGCTAGGTGGGGGCCAGGTCGGGCAAAGCCCGACCTGTGAAAGTTTTTGCCCGACCTAGCGCGAGACTGTGAATTCCGATCACAACAACATTAAATTTATAATTTTTACCCTCCTATTTTTATGCAACCTAGCATAAAACTTGACATTTCGATCACTTTATCACCCACTATTTCACTTTAAACAACTTTTATGTAATACAACATTATTAAATTTCCATTTTTATTCTCTTTCATGCCAGACCTAACCAAAAAAACACTTCGCACCTAACCCTCTACCCCTCAATTTCGTTATTAAACTGGAAACAAAAATTCCATCTATAAACCTTTTCTCTCTCTCTTTGACAGACCTATCGGAGATTACGACATTGGGCATTCCTCGCTTTTTTGCTTTGCAGAAATTATTCCATACTGCTGTATTAGCTTATATCCATAAAGCTTCCATTCTTTGTACAATTGTCACTATACAAAATTTATTGCAACAAGTCGGTGTTGAAACGAAAGGCTTGTGAAATTTAAAGTGAAACAACCTACAATAATGTTTCCTTAATTTGAATTTGCTGTACATGATAGTTAGCTGCTTCTTTCATGGAAACTTGGTTCGATTCCATGAAACAGCAACTATCAAGCGTTGGGATTTTTTTCTTTCTCTTTTGTAATTTTTACCCGTTCCACTCCTCTAAAATTTATAAAATTTGCACTTCTAAAATAAGCCAATCATTATTTCGCATTTAAATAGTCGGGTAGGATTTTTCAAATCCAAATTGGTTATTTACTTGTACATTCATAAAGTCATTTTTCTTTTTAAAAAAAAATCTATAGGTTCTCTTAATTAGGAACAAAGAAATTGAATAGCGTTTTGCACTTTCTCGTAAAAGCAAATAAGTTTTCCGAAAATGTCGTCAAAGCTACCGTTATAAACCAATGTTTTGGTAAAGGCCATCATAAGATAAAAATCGATTACAACTTATCGAAAAGTGAAAAATGAATCACTTCAGTAGTAATGCCTGCAAAATATTTTTTTGTGTATAATTATGATACTGAGAGTAAAAAAATTCATATTGCTGAGTCTGAAAAATATTAGGTAGATATAGACGTGTATACATTTGTTCCGTGCTATAATTTAAAACTAATAAACACTATTTATACTGTTTGTTTAGCATCGAAAAGTATGTGCAAATATCAAATATTTTTTAAATATATATATACGTACAAAATAGCTTTACTTCCCTTCATACATGAATTTCCAAACTCCTCATTGATATACTAAATAATCGAATAGAATTTTCATTATCTTAGGTGATGACTTCTTGAGCGAAGTCGATTTCTCCTTGATGACCAAATTACATTCTCACGCACACAATTGTGTAGGTCAGGTCCTAAAGGGTTAGAAGAACCCTTTTTTACTTAAGGGGATTCTTCGCGCACTCGAAAACACCCGCTCCGTAATGTTTCGAAACTCGAAGTACCTTTTTAAAAAAAATCTGCAACCAAAATCGAAAAAGTAAAAAAGAGTCATATTAACCCCTTAATTCTCGCTCCCGTCATATTCACGGGCTATATCTTTTACTCAGATTGCTTGATTCCCACCAGTTTTATAAAATAGTGAAATATGCTATATTTTAGTATCGTTTTTCCGGTCATTAAATAAGGTGAATATTTCTTTTTCATAAAAGTGGTGCCAATAAGCAATTTGAATTTTTAAACTGTAATTTAATTCGAGCGTTAAGGGGTTAAAGATCGACCTCATCTAGCCTATGCAATAAAAAAAAAAATCGTTTAAAAATATTCAAATTGAAACGAGAAATTCAAAAATAACCTGCCCATAGGATTAACATTACGGAGCGGGTGTTTTCGAGTGCGCGAAGAATCCCCTTAAGACTGTTTAGTGACTTTCTAGCATATCACTGGACCACCTGTGGCATTATCCTTCCTCTGAAATATTCTTTAAACTGCTCTGCTTAAGGGATTATTATTTTTTTTTTAATAAAGAGGTAGTGTGGCATGTTTTCTAAAAGTTAGTTTTGACAATTTTACAATGGGACGATATAGATGCAATTTGTCATTCCTGTGATTATGACGACTGCGGGCCTGTGTTTGTGCAGAGCCGCCCTGAAAGCTTTTGTGTCCCTGTCAGAGATTTCGATGAATAGAT
The DNA here is from genome assembly GCA_963932465.1 of Maratus speciosus. Classification (NCBI taxonomy): domain Eukaryota; kingdom Metazoa; phylum Arthropoda; class Arachnida; order Araneae; family Salticidae; genus Maratus; species Maratus speciosus. The sequence goes on along the minus strand of OZ010792.1, from coordinate 519,195,158 downwards.
TTAAGGATTCTTAAAACTCCGCTTCTGAAAATAATGCGTTACAGTTTTAGCTCAATCGCTGTGGATTTTAGTTGCTAATCGGTTTTTTATGAGTGTGAAAGAAAGGGGGTTCTCCTTTTAAAGCTTAGTGCAATACTCGTTACTTGTTCTTTCCATTTTATTATTTTTTTAACATGTCTTTATTGTATGATGTATACATAATGAATCATAAGAAATTATACCTGAGAAATTATACCTGAGAATACTATACATAATAAATTATACCTGAATGTATCGATAACAGTATGCGTGAGTGTGTCGACAGTGTTCTGAAGAGACCGCTGGATGTAGACCTACGGAATTTGGTAAGAAGATACCTCTATGTATGAAGTTTGGCATCTCGAAGCACGGTTTTTGATTTTGTGGTGAGATTTCGTTTTTTCATTTTTTATGCGATCGCTTTTTCACGTTTCGAGGAGATTTTTCTACATTATTAAAAGAAATATGACTTCATTTTTTTAAACCCAATATCATAATTCTTATCCCCTTTTTAATAAAGTTTATTCGGAATTCGCACAGCAATTTCTGAATTTTTCGCGAATTTTTTTTATTCGATTTTTAATGTTTTTTCAATTTGCTTAGAAAATGCAATATTTTTCCAATGAAAAAGCCGAAAACTGTATAGATTTTGACCCTAAGCTAGGAGCGAGTGTAGCTTTGAAGAATGAAAATAATGATAGGGTTGCCAGAAAATCCAGGTTCCTAGAATGAATAAGACAGTCAGAGATTTTCAGACACATTAAGAAAACTGGGGTACGGATTAGAAAATTGGCACATATACACAAAATAATATTATATTTCAGAAATTCGAAAAATCTAATAAAATCCAGCAGTAACATTTTATTTTATCAAAAAACTGATTTTTATACGAAAAAATAAATGGTTCGGGTTCATTTTTAAAAGGATTTCTATTTAAAATTTTTAGCAATATGAATTTGGTTTCAAACTTTTAGACTAGTTTAGTCGATTCTTTATAGGCGATTTTTAATGCGATTTTCAATGCAATTTTTAGTGAGGTTTTTCGAATTCGGTGACGATTTTTTGGTATTTGGAAAAGAAATATCATTTTAAACTTTTAACCTAATACATTAAATTTTCTCCTGTGCGGTTTTTGAGATCGTTCTATCATGATTTTTAGTGTCTTTTAACGTTTCCGGGCATTTTTTAGACGTTCATTTCAAACTTTTATCCTAATATGAATTTTTCCCTCGTCATTTTTGAAGTTTTCTGATTTTTACGTTTCTTTGCGATCCATGGCGATTTTTTGGCCTAATAATATAGTAAAATTCTGTTCTCTTTTCAACAAAATTTTTACTGATTTCGCATAGCAATTTTCGAATTTTTCCTGAATTTGTTAATATTAGTTCTTTTTTGCATTCTTCAGATAAAGTTCTAATTTCGTAGAAGAAATCCTGCTTTCAGCCCAAAATTTAATTTTTAACCTCTGCGATTTTATTTTAGTGATTTTTCGCGATTTTTCCATATTAGTAAAAGGAATTTGGTTTCAATCTTCTAGCCTAATATAGTTTTTCTTTTTCTCTTCTTAATTAAGTTTATTCGGAATTCATGTAGGTATTTTTAAAGTTTGAATGATTTTTCTTTTTAGATTTTTGGAATTTTTTCGTGCCATTTTTTGACGGACCCAGGCAGTGCCGGGCGTGTCAGCTAGTTATTAACATAAACAAACATAAAACATGCGTATATTTAAATTATTTAATTAAAAGAAAAACAACTTATTTGCATTATATCAAATATTTTATTTATCTTTGCTATATTTTTATTGTGTCTTGGAAGGAACTTTAAAATTTTCATCCTGGATTTTGAAAGATCTTATGCTTTAAATGAAAAAAATTATACCCTATTACATATGCAGTACATATTTTTGAAGAACTACAGATAAGAGACAGAAAAAATTAAAGAAATGATCTGCCCTTCCTGGAAAAATATTTGCCCTACCTGGAAGTATGTTCTGGCTACGGGCCTGCTGTTCCGCAGTCAGTTATTTACACGTACATACATGCCCCAATATCAGCGCTAATCCCTGTTTTCCCACCCTAAAACAACACAAATGAGTTATTTTAGGATAAAAGAAGTAATTCCAGTTTGTATGTTATATGAATCAGCTTGACCTTCAAATTCATTTCGGTGAGGCGAAAAATTGTACAACGATGAACGCGGGAAAACGTCTTTTTGAAGAACGATGCATGCGGGTTCCGTTAACATTATTTCAATATAATTTGTGCAGGGACCATAGAAATAAAACGATCAATGCGGGAAAACGATGGATGCGGGAACGATGGATCGGGGTTTCACTGTAATTGGAAACAAAAGATACAACAACGAGGTGTTGCTGTTAACATGTCCGGCAATAATATTAAATGTAATTTATAAATTTTTCATAGCGAAAGACAAAAGCAAAAAAGGAATGTATTCAGTGAAAATAAAAAATGTGTAACCACAAATTTTGAAACCATAACAGATACACGCATGTGAAAATTTGTCTTCACAAAGAATTTTTTACAGACTGGTAATTTCTAATAAAGGTAACTAACTAACGTTTTATTTTCAAAGGAAGTAATAAAATTCTTTGTTTTTCTGTTCGTTTTTTTACGCCTGTTCACTCATAACTATTGAAAAAACGCTCTAATTTTTTTTCTTTTTGATGAAAAAGATTCCTTTTGGTAATAGTCCTTTATAAAATCTACCCATCATATCCAGAAATTGCACGTTTTTCTGCCCGTCTGTTTTCTGATTATTTATTGATGTTTTAGTCTCTACTTTTGTAATTAGCCAATCATCAGGAAACTAAAATATGCTGTTGAGGTACTCAATACTATTAACGTTTTCAAAATATTCGTTGCATCGTGTGTGTGTGCTTTTTTTTTTTCGAAACATGTCAAAAATTCTAATACAGAATCTTCTATCACGCGTTAAGTATGAGTAATGTTTGTTAATGAGGCTTAAGGGGTTACGCCATAGACGCGGGCAGCCTAACGTTAAGTCATTGAAATTTTCTTTTCAAATTCCTCCTTTCCTTTCCATTTCAATGTTTTTAAATGGTCTTTTGGCGTAGAATCTCTGGACAATGTTTGACCGTGGATCTTCGTACTTTTGCGATTTTGGTTGCACTTTTATTTTTCTTTAAGGACACTAGGCAGAGGTTTGGAACGAACCTCTTCCTAAATTGAAAATGTCCTCAGAAAAAAAATACAACTAAAATCTAAAAAGTATGAAGATGCTTGGTAATGTAATTGTCATTGTGATGTCATTGACATCAGATATCTCATGAAAATAAATAAATAAATAAAATGAATACAAAGTCTTTGAAAATATTGAAATGCGAAACAGAAATTTGCAAAGAATGCTGCCATTGGTTTAAAATTAGTTTGCCAGTGTATTCCTGTTACTGGGGTAGGCTCTTAAAGTGAATGTGGATAACGACAAGGGATGTCATAAAAAGAACGTTGTGATAAGCTATACCACTCCCGTTAAACTGCGCCATTTGGCATGCAAATCAAAAACAGTCAATCACTTAACCCTTAATTGGTGAGATGGGGTGTTTGCAATCCAGAGAAATTGTATATGAGATCTGCATTTGCAAAAAAAAAAAAAAAAAAAAAAAAAAAAAAAAAAAAAATGTGGTATTTAGATACGTGAATTTATATGTATATGTATACAAGTAATAGAATACAAGAATAATATTTATATGTATACAAGTAAATAATATAAAATTCACAGGAAATTTTCTTATTTTAATTCGGTAAATTTTAAGGGGTGCACAAGAAATCAATTTTTGTTACATACACCCCACCTCACCACTTACGTTAGAAAAAAATCCCCTCACCACTTAAGGATTAAAGTCGGTTTCATCACTTTTTTTAATATTTGTCCACATTCATATTTTCAATAAAAGATTCTGAGTTGAATTTTGCTTCACACTTCAAGCAGCCAACACATTTTAAATAAACTCTAATGAGTTCCTCTGAAAAGGAATAACACCTTAAAACTCTTTTGTGATTCTCTTCCAAGAGTACATGGTGATTTAAAAGTATAGGAACTAACTTTTAGGAGGGGTAGCCTATATTTAGACGACTCGGAATCACATAGCAATTCGAAATCGGAGCAATCGGCAAAACAGCAATGGTCGGAAATGCAATCCTAAGAAGATACGGGGGGTTGTTAAGGGCTGAATCATTATGATCTAAAATTGGCATTTAAAGACCTTAAGTTTAAAATAAGTCATAACTTTCCTGATAATGAAGGTGCCCGATGTTTCGTAACGTGGGAATGAAATATTCGTAAAATGGAATCTCGGATGTTTTGAAATACGAGGAACAGCCGTCGAACGTTCTCGGTAGATACGAAGATATGCCATTTCAAAACGTTTCTACTACCTGAAACGTGCAAAACTGTAAGTGATAAGAACAAGGCACGTAGGCAGAATATTTCGCGGAACTTCATTATCAGGAAAGTCATGGCTTATTTTATGCTTATGGTCTTTAAATGTGAATTTTCTATCACAATGATTCAGCCCCAAACAACCCCACTATCTCGTTAGGATTGCATTTCCAACCCTGCATTGCTATGGGATTTAGAGTCTTCCAGATGTACCCCACCCCTCCTAGAAGTTTGTTCCTCTAGTTTTGAATTAGCCTGTATAATCCATAAAAATGGCTATTTCGAGTGACCTAATCGTATAAAACAGATAATTATTGTATATCTACTTACAATGTACTGATAAAGAATAAAATTTAGCATCAGAATACAAACCAGGTTCGACAGCTTTCCAACTGATGGTAAATCCTGTAGCAGATACGCTCCGGTCCGATCGGAACCAGAGATAAATCTGATTGTGGGTGCTAGTGAAGGTTTCGCCGTGCAGATCGTCGCTGCAAAAACGTCCGATCACCCTAGATCCTGCGTGCGGTCCGTCGTTCAATTGAAGGAAATCGAATTCGCAGTTATAGCCAGGCTCCAGATGGAAGTGATCAAACGTTATGTTGATAACCTGTTTAAAAAAAAGACAAGTCGGAAATTGCAATATCAAATGTGGCAAATGAGGTGCGTTCGTACTATAACTAGCTTTCTAAATATCTTGGTGCAATAGCTGTTGCACTCCTATGCAGAAGTACATGAATACGAAATTTATTATGATTCTATATACAGTCGAGCCCCGATTCAACGAATCGCGATTTAACGAATTACTCGATTTAACGAATTTTTTTTTATGGTCCCGGCGAATGCTTCGATTTAACGAATTTACAATCCCGATTTAACGAATAACTTTCTATGTTAAAAAAAAAAGTGAAAAATTGAAGACATTTTCAAATATCTATAAAATATTTTCAGTGTTTCTGATTGTCTATTTTCTGAATATATATCATATGAAGCAGAAATATCTACATGCGAAAATGTACATTATACCGAGGTTATTCATGCTGTAATTATGGATCGGATGAAGAAGATGAAATAGAATTGACGCATTTTCAACATTCAAAGAAGCAGTTAGCAGTTTAGATTCTTTGAAACGGAATTTGATGGCTTATAATGTTGATAATACTATTTTTACAGCTTCAGGAAAAAATCGATAAAGAAGTTTGGAATACAAAATTGAAATAACGCAAACAAACATCTATAAAAGATGCCTTATAATTTATCTACAAAATTTGAATAAATGAGATTCTTTCTTAATAAAAAGGATTGTGATTTATAGCGGTACATAAAAAAGAATGAATTTTTATACAATGTATTTTCGTAAAGCAACAAATGTTTAAAATCGTTATTAAGGTAAGTGAGAAATATTCTTTTTATTTACAGCCATTTTTTAAACTTGTGCTGTTGTATAAAAAAACTCCTTTGATTATCCCGATTTAACGAATAATCTCGATTTAACGAACAAAGCTGCTAGTCCCGAACGATTCGTTAAATCGAGGTTCGACTGTATTAAATTCAGTAATGCGGAAATAATAGGACTCCATCTTAGATAGGACGTCATCACCATGGCAACCTAGAATCGTGACCTATCATGGGATATCATTGAATTTATGACGTATGATAGGATTTAATAGAATGAAGAAAACTTTCATTAATATATTTTTAAGTTTTGATTTGATTTTCATAAAATTTGAAGTAACTCGACAAAATTCTGCAACGATTCTATATAATCAACTTCAAACCATTCGGTTGGGTAGTTTTTGCGTAGTTATATGCGGACAGACCGACGGACCAGATGACAACTATAGATTCTACGTATTTATATAATTACGAACGCACCTAAAAAGCAAAAATACAGGGTGTGAAAATATAATTTGTGGACAGACGCTTTAGCTGGTAATTTTTTTATTTTTTTTTCGTACTAAGGGAAGCAAATGCGGTGGTCTATACACAGTTGAGCTGAGTAAATTAATTTACAAACGTTTACTTGATATCGTGAAGCAAACATTGATAATTTTCTAAATTTGAAATGAACGTTAACCCTTTGTATCACCGCGTGTTGCGTATCTGCAGAAAATCCAAAAGTCAACGTTACTTATACGATGGGTTTCAAAATATGACTTCATTCATTGCTGCTATCCCCCTAACACATCAGTTAATATAAATTGTTCACAGTATGCTCAACAGACTGTTATACTCAGTTATTTTTTCATGCCAAAGTTTTATTTATCATTTAAGCAATTTCGCATCGGTATTGCTAAGATGAACTTCTCATTATTTTTACTTTCTTCTGTCTTTACAAGAAAAAAGTATTGGATTCGTGAAAATTTTCAACTTTCGACGGATTTACATGTTTTAGGGGTCAGAGATCCCAAAAAACATGTTTTTACAAAATGTTTGTCTGTCTGTATGTGACACAAATTTTGTGGGCGCTCTATCTCAAGAACTAATGCACGGAATTTAAAAAAAATGTATATTCAGGTATTCCCTGATATAAATTGATGCTGATTAGTTTTTGGTGTAAATCGCCAACAGGTGGCGCTGCTATGCTGCATTTTTCACGATTTCCGCAATAACTCTGTCTCAAGAACTAATGGACGGATTTTCATAAAACTTCAGATTCAGTTAGACGGTGACACAAGTTGTTGCTAATTAGGTTTTGGTGTCAATCGCGCAATAGGTGGCGCTGCTGTGCTGGTTTTTTAGCAATTTTCGCAATAGCTCTATCTCAAAGCTAATGCCCGGATTTTCCCCAAACTTCATATTCAGTTAGTCGGCATAAGTTGACGATGATTAGATTCTGATGTAAATCCCCAATAGGTGGCGCTGCTATGCTGCATTTTTCTGGATTTACATGATTTCAGCTATAGTCATATCTCAAGAACTAATGCACGGAATTACATCTTTTTAGAGTCCTTATGATGAGCATAGATTGTCATTTAATTTTGGCACTTTGATTGCGAATTTTGAAGTATTAACATGTTTGAGATAGCAGAAAGTTTTGAGATTGGTACATCCGATTAGTTTATTATTTATTAAAAAGGCTGGGGACGTCCAAAAATTGATTTTTTACAAAGGTAAATTTGTGTAGTATTTTATATTTTTGTATTAGAAAACTGCCAATATTTATGAGAAGTATATAATTTTCAGTTTATTCCAGATGTGAAAAAGTGCTTTTTAGTCTATGTTTATGTATTCTTATGTTCTAAAATTTTTTAATTATTAAAAAAAATAAATGCAGTCTGCACACCGGGAAATTCTATCGCATATGATCTAAAAATGATTAAATTCCCATGTATAGTTTTTGCTCCTATAAAACTTTTTTAATGAACCGATTTTGTCCAACTTTAGCATTAAATATCTCTTAAAATAATTCTTCGATTTGAAAACTGTCTGCCTCAGCGTGTTTATCAAACATTTCTCTATAATACCACCGATTTTCATATTTTTGTATGCAGTATTTTGCTTAATATTAACGAAGAAAGACCTCCGGTCACAAAAAATTCAAAACCGGCGGCGGCGGTGACAGCGTTAGTTACTTTTTTTTTAGGATGGAGAGATTTTTTTACATTCTTAAAATGATGTATTCTAACATCTGAGTAAATATTTTTTAAATTGGAGCTGTTGAGTCGCAAAGGGTTATTGCACGGAACGTTAAGATTACATTATTGGTTGAAAGAAAGTTTTTTGAAAACAAAGCCCGCCAAAAACTCAACTTTTCATACTTGCACTGCGGTCATGAGACTCTAAATTCGAGACTCTGAATTCGTTTCTAATTTTTTTTTTTTTTTTTTTTTTTTTTTTTTTTTTTTTTTATCATTTGGAAAAATGGTTATTGTCCTCATCAGGGTAGGAAATCAAAAGCATATCTGAAAGTTTTTGTTGAAAATAATCATAGCATTACATTAAATTCTTATTAATTTCTTTTTGTACAACTATGTTTCTTGTGATTGGTTGTTTAATGTAGCTTTCTTTCACGGCCACCAATTCCCCAACATGGGCCTTGCAAAATCTATAAATACCTGTAAATTTTCTGTTCTCTTTCAGTATGTTTGTGTAATTGTTCTTGTTAATATCAAATATACTCAATTCGATCCACGCCTTTATGTCTGCCTTTTATTTATTTCAACAGCAGAGAGTGGTTCTAGCAAGTGTTGAAATGAGCTGCGAGACATACTGACGCCGTTATCTTTCTGTTTTTCATTTCTGCTGGGATTTTGAATGAAAAATATTTTATCTTTCTTTTTACATATTTTATCGAGCAGAATGGATTCTTCAAAAGATGTTTACGGCATCCCTCTTTTTGAAGGTGATGGAAAAGTTTTTTCGGTATGGAAACGAAGAGTAACGGCAATTTTTGCTGCTAAGGAATTGGAAAAATTCCTGGAAAATAAAGCGGCTCCAGACAATGCCGCCGATGTCGTGAAAGCAAAAGAGGCTTACGCTTTATTATTATCATTATTAAGTGATAATGTTCTTGCGTCACTTCAAGATGAAAATACAGCTCATAAAATTTGGAATAAATTAGAACGCACTTATGATACAAAGCGTGCAGTGAATCAAATTTTAATTCGGAAGAGATTGGCAACGATTAAGAAAGATCGTACAGTTTCTATGAGAAATCACATTGATGAAATAAATTAATTAATTTCGGATCTTAAGCTGTCTGGGGCAGAAGTTAATGAAACGGATACTATTGTTTACATTTTGATGTCATTGCCTCAGGAATTTGAAAACCAACCGAATTCTGTTTTGACATTAGATTTCGTGACACAAACATTATTAGATGCTGAAGCACTTCTTTTGAATTCAAAGAAAGAAAAAGTATATACTAAGGCTGCTCATGATAATACTGCATTTGTGTCGACTCGCAAAGAATTCTTTTGCATAATTTGCAACTCCAAAGGGCATACAGCGAAATATTGTAGAAAGAAAATTACTTGCCATTCTTGTGGAAAATCCGGACACATAAAACGTAAGTGTAAAGCTGTTAAAAATTCAAATGAAGAAAAATTCGCCTCTTCAGCTGTTTCTTTCGTTGCTGGAAGCATTAAAAAGAATGAATTTATAGTAGATTCCGGAGCAACTTCCCATATGTGTTCTAATGAGAATTATTTCGCATCCTTAGTACCTTCTTCAGGAACAATTAAATGCGCATCGAAAACAACGAATCTTGAAATCAAAGGTATTGGAAATATTAATGGAAAACTGTGAAATGGAATGGAAATTATTTTAAAGGATGTGCTTTATGTTCCAGACTTAAACGGGCAACTTATTTCCGTTAGGAAAATTGAAAGTGCAAATTATACAGTTATTTTCAAGAATCAAAAAGTATTTATCGAAAAAGGCCGTTTTTACTTTGGTGAACGTGATTTGAATGGATAATACGTAAGTGACTTTGTCCCTGTTTACGAAACCGTTCTTACTTCAAAGGAAAATCATTGTGATATCTGGCATCGCAGACTTGGTCATCCGAGTGACAAAGTATTGAAAGATATGAAGCTTCCGGTACCTGATTCTTTTTGTGATATTTGTGCTCGGGCAAAACAGAGTACAACACCAATGGGAGGAGGACCAAGAAAAAGAGAAACCAAGCCAATGATTTTGATTCATAGTGACATTTGTGGACCTATTTTTCCGAGAAAATTTTTCTGGCGAGTGCTATTTTATGACTCTTATCGATGATTTTTCTCGTTTTACTGAAGTACGTTTACTGAAACATAAAAGTGAAGTCTCAGAAGAATTAAAAATGTTCTTAAAATCCAACCCTACAGTGAAGAAAATTAGATGTGATAACGGGAAGGAATATTTTTCTAATGATTTAGTGAATTTTATTAGAGATCTTGGTATAGTGATCGATCCCGCTCCTCCATACACGCAATCTTTGAATGGAGTAGCTGAACGCTGCAATCGGTCGCTTCTGAATATAGGACGTGCTTTGATTGCTGAATCAAATTTACCAAAGACTTTTTGGGGTCAAGCTATCCTTTCAGCAGCTTACTTGAAAAACCGAATGCCAAGCAGCACTATTGAGAACAAAACTCCGTACTTCCTGAAATATGGAGAAGAAGCCGATTTCAAGCACATACGTGTTTTTGGATGCAGTGCTTACATATTAATTCCTTCCGTTCATCGAAAGAAGCTTGACGATAGGTCTAAACAAATTATCTTCATTGGTTATTCTTCAATGGGATATAGATTACTAGATCCTGAAACGAAACGCATAACTGTATCAAGAAATGTGAAATTCGATGAAGAGAAAAAGGAAAATGTTCAGTCGAAACAATACATTCTAGAAAATTCAGACCCAGTCGATAATGAAATTGATCCAGATGTTCTAGAAAATACGAGTGATGAATTAGATGATCTTGAAGAGAAAGAAGACAAAACAAGAAAATCTGAAAGATTTAAAAAGCAACCTGTACGGTATCCAGATCCTGAAGTTTACGAAGCATTACTTTGTCAACAAGAAATATTAACGTTTGACGATATCAAATCCCTCCCTAGTGATGAACAACGCTTGTGGAAAGAAGCTATGGACGCGGAGATTGAAAGTATGAAAATCAACGATGTCTGGGATCTTGAAAAATTACCACCTGACAAAAGACCTATTTCCTGCAAATGGGTATTTACCATCAAAAGAGATGGTCGACATAAGGCGAGACTCGTAGCTCGTGGATTTATGCAAAAAGAAGGGCTAGACTATAGTGGAACCTTTTCCCCTGTAATAAGTATGCCAGCTTTACGTTTGGTTCTTATTTTGATTTTAAATGAAGACTTGTATGCATTTGTGTTAGATGTTAAAACAGCGTTCCTGTATGGTAAGTTAAATGAACTTGTTTTTATGGATCAGCCGCAAGGCTATGATGATAAAAGTGGGCGAAAGTGTAAACTTAAAAGAAGTTTATATGGTCTAAAACAAGCCCCACGACAATGGTTTGAAAGGATTCATGAATTTATTTCAAAGTTAAATTTTAAATCTTGTGATAATGAACCTTGTATTTTTATTCGGTATAATAATGATCATAAAATAATTATTGCTTTGTATGTAGATGATATGTTAATTGCAGGTTCAGATGTAAATGAAACTAATGTAGTTATTTCCCTATTATATAAAGAGTTTCATATGTCAAAATCTGAAAGTGTTTCAGAATTTTTAGGTATTCAAATGAAATTCAATTCTGATAGTTTAATAATGGATCAAGAGTCTTACATAATTAAATTGTTAAGTAAGTTTAATATGCTAGATTGTAAACCCAGTGACATTCCTATTTCTCCTAAGTCCACCCCATCTGATTTCAAAAATGGTAAACCTTTTAATGGTCCATATCGTGAACTTGTAGGTTGTTTATTATATTTAGCTTATATTTCTCGACCTGATATTTTGTATGCTATTAACTGTTTAAGTCAATTGCAAGAAACTCCTACTGAAATTGCATGGAAAGCACTTAAGAAAATCTTAAGATATTTAAAAGAAACATTGTCTTTAAAACTTGTGTATAAAAAGCAAAATTCTGATCCTAAATTATCCATGTATGTTGATGCTGATTGGGGGGCTAACACAAATGACCGCAAATCAGTAACAGGTTATATTTTAATGTTTTGTAACATGCCTGTTCTGTGGTGTTGTAATAAACAAAAATCAGTTGCTTTATCGTCAACTGAAGCTGAAGTCATTGCTTTAACTAAAAGTTTGCAAGACTTGTTATGGTTTAAAAATATTGCTAGTGAAATTGTAAATATTAAGGATTTAATAATTTTTGAGGCTAATCAATCATGTATAAAATGTATCAGTAATGAGAGTAATTATGGTAGAATGAAACGCATCGATATCAAATTGAAATTTGTTCGCAATATTATAAAAGAAAATAACATCAAAATTGAATATGTTCCTACGAATATGCAAATTGCTGATTTATTTACAAAGGCATTACCTAAAGTTAAATTTTATGAACTATTATTTCTTTGTTGTTTATACAAGTATGTTTAAATTGTGTCATATTATTATTAATGATTGATTTCAAGAAATTTTTTTGTTTTCTGATGTAATGCTAGATTATGAGCGGTAGGGTGGAGCAAAAAAAATTAATTTTTAAAAATCAGAAACGGGTAAGTGCCAAAAGTTGCCTTTATACCAGTACATCATCTGCGTGCAATATTACCGCTGAAAAAAATGGCTTGAGTCTGCGCTTTTGGTTCAAAGGTCGAAATTTTGGGTAAAATTTGACATTTTTCCAAAAAATTAAAAAATAATCTATAGAGATGATTATTAGTTAAAAGTGTTGTTTAAACCTTTATTATTAATGACTTAACATAGTTAAACGATAAAACGATATCTTTTTTCTTTATAATTGGAACAAAACTGACAACCTTTGGTGAAAAAAAGGCGTTGCCACTCTGTTATGTCATACAACTAATTGTTGTTTAGAATACAGCTCTTACCTAGTGGCTTTCAAAACTACCCAGGAGATACCACGTGTAGATGACTGCATTTCATGTCACAACAGTGCATAGCTCGACCACCCTACCATCTGATCTCAATGTTTTATTTATGCATTGAATTGTGGTTTTTTTTTATCAAAGACTGGCATGAGTTTTCTATGTATCAACCTAGTACATCTCTTCTTTGGATCCACAGACTTTGGATGCTGCTGCTGTGATCTCCTTTACGTATTTTTCTACTGTTTGTGTAAGAGAAGACAAACAGTGTAATGCAGTGCCGATGATATTAATGTACTATTTAGCCGTTTATTATCTTCACCAAGATTTCACCCGATAGATGCATATTTGTTAGAGGTTCTGTTACCACAACACTTTTCCAATGAATTAGATTTATATAATTATCCGCTTCAAAGTTTATTGTCGATATTTCAGATTTGCGTATGCTATCATTTACTCTCATTTTTCAACTATTATTTGCTGAGCAGCTAGCTGTTTAGTATGATGGCAATCGTTAGAGAGCATTGAAATAAGAATTTCCTCTGCGTATGCAAAGCGACCATTGTCCTAAATAACATTTTTTAGTACTTGTTTTATACCGTTTTGTGTGTTGTTTAGTAGCCAAGTAATTTCCCATGAATTTTTAGATCTCTTCTTCAGTTGTGGATTACATTTGATTGTAAACTATCCTGGGGCCAAACTTGGATAACATAGTACTTTTTGAGTGAACGTATAGATTCTGGTGGGCGGTGAGTGACCATCGAAGGTGGATAAATCTGTTAGTCGTTGACATCTATTCTGCGAGGGACATGTTTAAAATGAACCCTTACAGCTGATCATATGCCACCCCCAAGCCCAGTGAATTTCCTCTGCATCATTTATTAGAAAAGATCGTTGGCAAAAATTAGATTCTAACCCACAGGGATTCGACAAACCAATAGAACAATCTTTGTCCACGTGCTTATTCCCTTCTTATTTCAATTTTTGAGGCCATAGATAGTAATTTTCAAACATTATTTCCTGCATTCGAGAAAAAGGTACTCAGCACATACCAGAAATACCTGCTAGACATTTACAAAGCTATTTCATCAAGATATTGCTCAGAAGAACTAGCGAATAGGAACCCAAGAAACCTGTCCTACGCAAGATGGCTCACAAAGGCGCATAAAATTATTCACCTTCATATAAGCACTGATTGATCATCAGTGTCTGATTGACTCACAAAGTATGTAATCCACGTTTATGCCGCAGGGTGGTTTACACCAAATATAATCCACATCTAAAAAATTGATCTAAAAACTTATGGGAAATTACTCAGCTACTAAACATCACAGAAAACGGCAAAAAACAAATACTAAAAAAAATTATTTACGACAATGGTAGCTTTTCACATCGAGAGCAAATTCTTATTGCAATTTTGGTGACGATCGCCATCACATTAAACAACAAGCTTATCAGCATATAAAAAATGCAAGAGGTAGAGTAAATGATGGCATACTCAAAGATGAAATACCTTAATGTTGTAAAATGTTGTCGCAACAGAACTCCCAATCACTATGCAGTAACTGGATGCAATTTGGGTAAAGATACTAGAGGGCTGAATAGATTCCATTAATTACACTGCATTATTCTGCTTACCTTATCATACACAAGCAGTAGAAATGTACGTGAAGGAGTGTCACAGCAGCATCACCCAACGTCTGTGGATACAGAGAAGAGATGGACTAGGTTGATACATAGAAAACTTATGCCAGTCTTTGATAAAAAATCAGAATTCTATATATAAATAAAACATTGTGCTCAGATGGAAGGGTGGTCGAGCTATGCACTGTTGTGTTATGAAATGCACCCACCTCTACGTGATACCTCCTGGGTAGATTTCAATGCAACTACGTATTCCAAACAACAATTAGTTGTATGACACAACACAGCGGAAACGTCTTTTTTTACCAAAAGTTGCCAGTTTTGCTCCCGTTATACAGAACAAAGATATCGTTTTATCGTTTAAATATGTTAAGTCATTAATAATAAATGTTTAAATAACACTTTTAAATAATAGCCAGCTCTATAGTAATTTTTTAATTTTCTTGAAAAAATGTCAAATTTTACCCAAAATTTTGACTTTTGGACCAAAAGCGCAGACTCTAGCCATTTTTTTTTCACCGGTAATATTGCACGCAGATGATGTACTTGTATAAAGGCAACTTTTGACACCTACCTGTTTTTGATTTTAAAAAATTCATTTTTTTCGCTCCACCCTAATGGGCGGGTGTTGAAAACAATCATAGCATTACATTAAATTCTTATTAATTTCTTTTTGTACAACTATGTTTCTTGTGATTGGTTGTTTAATGTAGCTTTCTTTCACGGTCGCCAATTCCCCAACATGGGCCTTGCAAAATCTATAAATACCTGTAAATTTTCTGTTTTCTTTCTGTATGTTTGTGTAATTGTTCTTGTTAATATCAAATTCTCAATTCGATACACGCCTTTATGTCTGCCTTTTATTTATTTCAACAGTTTTTACTGATTTAATCCGCATTTTATTCGTTTTCTGATTGGTCTATACAGTAATCTGTATTTCTTTTTATTTTCAACAGAGATGGACAACAGAGTGTTGCCATTAGGACAAAAAAGTAATAAAAACTACAAAAAAAAATTAATAACTCCGAAAGAAATTGAGATACAGCTTTCAAACAAATTGCATTTAAAAGTACATTTTTTTCTCTATACGACGGTGTAAAAAGTAATAGTTTGGGATGTTTAGAAGTTTAAGAATGAAATTTCATTTAAAATTGGCCGTCAGATTTCTTGGAAATCTGACGATGGAAAAGCCCTTTCCCGAACAGCCAATGAAATGCTTGGATAATACGTAAGTTTCAGGTGGATAATACGTACGAGTCGCAGGCGATTTCTGTCGCTTGCAATTTTTACGTGTAATAACACTATTAATGTTTAATTCATGGCGTACGTAATGGCGTACGAAAAAATCATTTTCCAAATGGTCGTTGTAATTTGTTAAATTGCATTTTTTTTTCTTTTTAAGGAGACCTTAAATAGTTTCCTAGACTGTAGCACAAAATTGGACTCTTATTTGATACAAGATGGTGCAGTTGCTAAAATTTAATTTTAGTTTTAATATACTGACAATGAAACAATGTACCAGGAATAATCCTAGTGCTCGGCCAACTCTTATGTTACAAGATATCAAACTCGGATTACACACAGACCGTGCTTAATTTGTGCCGGAGTTCACCGGAGCTGACTTCCGGTACTTCTTTGTTTTCAGTAAATATTTTAAAAATTGCTTGGAATTTACCGGAGCTCACAAATACAGCGCTCCAGAGCCCAACTGAACAAGGCATCTGAAAAATAGTAGCCTAAATTAGCTAAACTTAAAATTACACTATGTTAAAATTACTTAAAAGATGAAAAAATACACTCATGTCCAAAATTAAGGTCACAAACATAAAATCTGTGAAACTGATGAACTATTCACTGTTGCCACGAAATTTGGCACAGAAGTATATTAGAATGGGGGGAAGAATATAGCAACATAACAAAATGGTAACGATTTTAATTGTGAATTAAGAAACATGGTATATCAAAAAGTGTTAAATCATGAATCAGAGATAAAGCATTTATCTCGGGAAAAGTCTGTCTGTGGAGTGTGACCACCGTGCACTACTATACAAGCCTCACAACGAGCTCTCATATTGTTTATGAGGGTTTCAATAAATGTTTGTGGCAACAAAGCTTATTCTCTCAAAAACGCGGCTTTTAACTCCTGGCGGATCGTGGGAGGGGGTCAGGCTGTGCAATGTCCTTTCCTAGACCATCCCAAACATGTTCAATAGGATTGAGGTCCGGAGACGTCGAGGGCCAATTCATACGGGAAAAACCTTTTCTTCAAGGAAATCATCAACAATGTGAGCTCTGTGTGGCTTCACATTGTCGTCCATAAACATGAAGTCCGGGCCTACAGCACCCCGGAACATGGGCTTCAAGGACCTCATCCCTATAGCGATGTGCGTTGACATTACCCGTATCGAAGACGTGCAGTGGTGTACGACTGTCCAACATTATGCCGCCCCAGACAAGGATTCCTTTGCCACCAAATCTGTCGATTTCTTTTACGTATGAATGAGGATAGCGAGCTCCACTTTCTCTCCTGATGAAAATTCGATGATAATCGCTCTGCGTGGTAAATCTCTACTCATCACTGAAAAGAACACGCCCCATTCTTCTTGTGTCCAAAACGGATGGCTTCGGCTTGACAACAACGGGGCTCTCCTGTTGGATGCAGTGAAAGGGACACACATGACTGGAAGCCGGGCGTTAGGGATGAGGCCCTTAAAGCTTATGTGAGGTTGTTCCGGTGTGCTGTAGGCCCGCACTTTATGCTTATGGGCGATAATGCGAAGTCACACAGAGCTCACATTGTTGAAGATTTTCTTGAAGAAGAGGATATTTGCCGTATGAACTGGCCCTCAAGGTCACCGGACCTCAATCCCATTGAACATGTTTGGGATGGTCTAGAAAGAGTCATTGTACTGCGTAACCCACCTCCCAGGACTCACCAGGAGTTAAAAGACGCTCTTTTGGAAAAATGGGCTTTGTTGCCACAAACTTTTATTGAAACCCTCAGAAACAGTATGAGAGCACGTTGTGATGCTTGTATTGCAGTGCACGATGGTCACACTCTATATTAGACAGATTTTTCCGGGGTAAACGCTATATCTCTGATTCATGATTTAACACTTTTTCATATACCCTGTATCTTAATTGAGAATTAAAATCTTTTCCATATTGTTATGTTGCTATATTCTTTCTGCCATTATAATATAACTATATGCCAAATTTCGTGGCAACACAGTGAATAGTTCTCCAGTTTTCACAGATTTTATGTTTGTGACCTTAATTTTGGACATGATTGTATTTAAAAAGGTGTTAAATTAATATCGTTAGGATGACTTTCAACTATATACATTAGACCGGAATTAAAAGCAAAAAAGTTTGCAAATGGAATCGTAATCGTGCGGAAAAGTTGCTACTCGTCAATACAAGCGCGGTGAAAAGTTTTTTTTGAAATCGGACAATATCTTCCGTTCGCGCATCGCGTTCAAAGTTTTTGAATTTGAACAAAAATTGTACAGATATACGAAAAATCGTAAAAGGTGTAAATTTTTTCCTATCGAACACATTGTTTTTGTACATACCATGACCTTGAGGGTTAAAATGGAGGAAAAAATACCACACACTCCTCCTTTATCCCCTTCCAAGCCCCTCAAGGGGGTGAAAGTGGTCAATTTTCGTGGTATTAACCGAAATTACAGGAGGTGTAAATATCTACGAATCGACCCGTTTTTTTTACATAATGCAACCTTGAGGCTAAAAGTCGAAAGCAATTCCCCTCCCCCCGAGAGATTGAAATTGTGCAGCTCTTGGCCCGTCCTTCTAAGGACAACTCAGGACTCACCACGGGAAGGTGGCTGCACTGCGAGTCCCACCCACACCCTACCCAACCAACCAACAAAATGTGAGCGTGGATAATTATGCAAATGCAGATTCAGGTACTGCGAATTTTGATTTAGTGTCAAATTTTATCATGGTAGAATGAGAAGCGAGAGTGGTTCTTATAAAACAATCACGTCGCTCATGCCCATAAACTTTTGAGAAGGCCTGTGTTACCAACTTGACACTGCGCTCTACGGCTTGAGTAGGACATGGTATGTCTGCCAGATTCAAAGGAAGAGTTGGCTTTTCCCCCTTTGAAATCAAGTCTGCAATGTCAGCTGAAGAAATGTTTACCAAAAGAGGAGGACAGGTAATCTTGGTTTCAGACCAATTTATAATGTTGTAATAATCATCGGAGTCAAAATTTATGGCCGGAACTTGAAAATTTCTGACGGATTTGTCCTTTGTAGGAGTGTCTTTGGATTTCAGTACCCACCGAAGTCCCAGCTCCCGAACGTTCTGCCTATCATCTACTACCATTGAAAGGGAAATGCTTTCTGGATGGACAAAGAAAGCATTTGTTTGGATGACCTTCGTTACCACTTCTTGGAGTTTTGAAAATAAGCTTCTACATTCTTGATACATTCAAATATATGTTTAGATCCCTCGACTACTGAAGATCTTGTATTAATTTCGAACCACAGAGGTACGTATACTGTCATAATGTACAATGTTGATGAGATTTTCGGATGGAGTTTCCAATGAAATATACAGTCTCAGGATCCTGTTTGCTGTTAACCACCGAGAATGAGATATTGGTCCCAGATCTCGATTTGCTAGGTCTGAGGAACAAGACCCAACAGCAATGGAAACGGCAATGTCGTGCAGGTATCTCTGATCTTTACTCAGGATTTCTGGCTCAATGTGTGGAATGTGACATTTAATTCTGTTTAAAACAACAACAGGCAAAGACTCGCAACCAACCACGTGTTCGCTAAGAGGGCCACAAAAAGACTGAGGCTCCGTGGTTTTAGCATCAAATGTTTCTACAAGATGCCGCAAAGGTAGCTCATTAAAATGCAGGAGACAGATAACCCACTGTGTTGGTCTCTTTACGCATTTCTATATGTTCGATTGCTCCACTTTTCCAGACAGTGTTTGTTGCTGTACCATCACACTCATTAGAATTTTAGAAGTATCGATTCCGTTTTCTTCGAAATGGTCTACAATGGAGTTAGCAATGTCCTTTCCACTTTTTGAGGTTGGTACTAGATGACAAAGGTACTTAGAACCCGGTTCCTCAATAACTGCAATGTGGTCTTCTTTTTGTTCAGACTGGTATCTTTTACCTCCTTTGTCAACCAACATTAGAGTGTCATCTGCCCTGCCATCAAAGTACACGCACATTGGGCCTTTCATTTGATGTTCCTGCTGCTCCAAATTGGTAAGAATTGCTCTGCACTTTTCTTTTTCTCGTTTAATTTTGCTTCTATCAACGATGAGAGATATATTACTATCAGTAATAAGACCTACATCTTTTAGCACGCTAGAGGTAATGGCATCTGTTGTTCTGTCTGGCAGACCAAAGCGATTACTTTTCAAAGCAGTAGCTGGATGCGACATGCGCATTTCTGAAGAGCCTGGGCTCCTTGACAGAGCAGACAAAGAGTGTGTGGGCTGAAAGTCTAAATCATCCTCATCCTCACAGACATCAACATTTGTCTCCTCTCTTTTAGGATCAGTACTGCAACCAGGCAAGCTTTGCAGTTGTGTGCTGAGCACAAGATGACGAGCCTTTCTTTGCAATCTTGATGTAAGTTTTTGTGTTTCCTTTTTATGCACCGTCGGTCCTGTTTTACCTAGTCTAAGGTGTCTTTGTGCATAATGAAACTTCAGTTCCAATGTAGGTAATTTCCTGTTTTTAGGGCAATCGCAACTGACAACTTTAGGATTGGGACAAATACACTTGTCAAAGTTTTTCCCGCAAGTGCATTCTAGTGTCATCTCGCATTATCAAGCTGATATGTCAAATAATGTGTTATACGATTGATGAATGAAGTCATTCTACTTCTGCTGTTTCCCAGCCGTGTCTTTATCTCTTGGATATGATTTACGAAGAGCATAATAGCGATTGTGTAGCTGTTTCATCATTTGAACGACTCTTGTGTGACAAACTGTAGGAATCGAAGCCTTGAAATACAGTGACTCAATTTCTTGAGCTACAGTGTTTGCCACTTCTGAAGAACTCAATTTCCTTCCAGGTTTAGAGTCACCAGTCTGCAATAACATGTCGTATTGCACTTCATGCCAACATTTGACAACATCAGCATTAGTGGGAAGAGCTGTCGATGGCAGTGGTTTTGGTGCACCAAAAAATGGGCAGGGAGTATGAGCGCTTCGAGTGAACTCCATAATGAAGTAAAGAAAGCTAAATTGTGATCGATGAGACGTTATACTATTCAGGCTACAGGATTCTAAACGAAGCCGACAAGAAATGTTTTCAGCTAGAGCAGCGCTCCTTTTATAGACGACAAGCGGAAACACGCAGCGACGCTGATGTAAAATTGAGTGACGCACAGCGACCGTTACCAGGTACGGGTACTGTGCTAGCTCCACCCCCATTCCGTTTCTCGGAATTCCGGGGTGCGCACGCGCAGCGACATTACAGTGCAGTGAAGAAAGAAGGGGCTGAAGTGGTGGAGAGGTCGAGTGACCGTGCGGCAAACAAACCAAAACGTAACGTTTGCCGCAAAAAGTCACCCCCTCGACGGGGTTCAAAGAGGATAGAGGACCTCTCGGGGGGGGGGGGGGGTTGTTTCGACTTTTAGCCTATATGTAACAAAAAAAAAAAAAAAAAAAAAAAATCAGGTCGATTAGTCAATATTTACACCTTCTTTAATTTCAGTTAATTCCACGAAAATTGACCATTTTCACCCCCTTGAAGGGTTGAAAGGGGATAAAGGAGGAGTGTGTGGTATTTTTTCCTCCATTCTGCAGCTCAAGTTTATGTTATGTGCAAAAAATGTGTTCGCTCGGAAAATATTTGCACCTTTTAGGGTTTTTCGTATATCTGTACAATTTTTGTTCAAATTCGAAAATTTTGAACGCGATGAGCGAACGGAAGATATTGTCCGATTTCAAAAAAACTTTTTCACTGTGCTTGTATTGACGAGTAGCAACTTTTCCGCACTATTACGATTTGATTTGCAAACTTTTCTGTTTTTTACTCCGGTCTAATATACATAGCCTTCGTCAGAGAATACAAAAATACAAGCGTCTTATTTTCAAATTTCACATAGTTGGTGTCCTTTTGTTTAAGTCTTATATTACGTCGAAAGGAGGGAAAGGGAAGTCAATTTTTAGATCCGGAAAACGTTGGGAAAATAAAAATATGGATATAGGGGAAGTGGGATATTACGTGTTTTATGATTCTTTAAGCAAACTGAGCCAAATTCTGGATATGTTGTAGGATAAAATGTCATTACAAACGTATTTTCTTTAGTAATAATTTCTATTGATTCAGGGATAATTAAATCATGATAATTCTTTAACGGGCATATAATTTTTGTATCTTCGAAATTAACTTGTATATTCTGCTTCTGGTTAAGTCTTGACTGGGTTCTGGTTGGCCGGTTGTACTTCAGATCTCTGAACTTTTAATCGATTCTGATTTCATACGACTAAAATAACTGTTAAAAATTTAAATCAATTTCTCTTTAGAAGGATAAATAAAATCTATAGTATAAACATATTCTTCTGTGTAAGATGATCATGGTACCTAAGGTCAATAACTTTTACTGTGCGTTTGTACTTTTTTTATTTTCGTCATAGTTTTTCTATATGAAAATAGTTTCACTTTCAGAACCGGTTCCAAAAGTGAAAGCATCCGCATACGAAAAATCAGTAACTAAAATCTAAAAAGTAAAAACTCATAATAAATGTTGCCGGCCTCAGGTACCCTATGCAAAAGAAATCATTTTAAAATATTGAAATGCGAGCGAGAAATCTGTAAACAACGCTGCTATAGGATTAACATTATTTTGTGCGTTTCTTTCCGTGAGTAGTGTAGGCTCTTAAGAAATCTATCAGATGTGACTTGCAACATTTCCGTGCTGTTTTTGTTCTGTGTGTTGCTGAGAGTGAATCTTGTAAAAGAGTCCATGTTCCATTTACAAAGTACTCTTGGCGTTAGGGAAGCAAAACACTCCTTAAGATGTTTTAACAATAAATTTGATGGTTGATATTGACGCCTATGATAACGTATGATATCGTAAGGGGAAGAGGGGGCCTAAAATTACCAAAAAGTTGATACAGTTATATATGTATAGCCCCTAAACATGTCCGCTTTTCTACTCCCAAACATTTTAATTTCAGACTGAATAACAACCAGGGCAGAAAATATTCTCTTTAAGGAAGGTATAAATACCTGTTATCTAAATTAGACAGATTATTTCTGACTGGCTGTTTTAAGCTGATATTGCCTGACATAGTTATTGATTCTGCAATTAAAAAGTCAGTCATAAACGGAACATTTTTTGGGGGGTGAGGGATGTTACAAAATAATTGTCAGACACAAACGTACTTTATATATAGAACGACTCAATCAATTAGAGTTGACAAATTCATTTATACTTGTTTTAATTGAAAATATGAAAAAAAACAAAATATATTGAAAATAAATATCAAATATATGAATGTACCGAAAATTATAAAAAACACATATTTTAAAAATAAATATGGAATATATATCATGATATATATCACCGTACCCTGGTGCTACACTTTTGTTCATAAATATGATTAAATATCCAAACAATTGACGCTTTTTCTTTTTTTTTTTTTTTTTTTTTTTTTTTAGAGAGAGACTGGAACAAATTTTCTCTTAAAGATATGTAGTTTTACTTATAACATGAAAATTGATCATGAAAACAAAACTGGTACAACGAATTCGTTTTTACAATGAGTCACGGATTTCCTTATTTTTAAAGTAGGATTACATAATAAGATTACAATGTTTTTCCTAATGAAATAAAGTAAAAAAAAAAATTAATTTGACTTGCAGAAACCTAAACTGTAAGCTCAAGAGTCCGCGAATCACAGTTTAAAAATCTCTTCGATACAATATAAAAATTTTATTTTTTTCATTTTGAAATAAATACAGGGTGTCTACAAATTACTTGGGCAATTTCGTAAGTTAAAAACTTTCGAAATATTAAATGAAATTAACTAGATGAAACTCAGACTAGTAGTAATATTGCCGAAGTTTATTCATAGATGGCGTTAGGTGTCATAGCTGACGCTATCGCCTAGCGAGCGGAGGTATTATTCCATGACCACCACGATCACAAGATCTTTCGCCGTTTGATTTCGGTGTATGGGGTTTTGTAAAAAATCAAGTGTACAAGCCGCCACTTCCTGCATTCACTCCTGAACTAAAATCAAGAATCTGCACTGCAATTAATTGGATCGACGGAAACATGTTGACAAATCTGTGGCAAGAAATGATTTACCGATGAGACATTTGCAGAGTCACGAAAGGAAGTCACATCGAACATTTGTGATAATGGTAAACTTAAACTATTTTCTACTTATGTACTTTAATTTTTTTTCCTGTCAATTCCATTCAATAACTCATTCTTTTTGCCCAGGGTCAATCCCTTTCAAGTGGTCCAGCACTGGTTGCTCGACCATTTTTAAAAAATCTGAAATTTTTTGTGCAACAACTTTAACATGATGGAAGTTCAAAATGACTATTATTTTAATTTTATTAATTTTTGTTTGTGCATGGCGGCCATCTTTGTTTCATCGTCTGCAGCAATTTTCTCACAAGAAGGGTTTATGGAATTGTAAATAATTCATCGTTTATTTATCCAATTCAAGTGCGGATTAAAGCAATTTGTGCAGAATACATTGGGCTAAAAATCTGGTAATGGAGTAGTTTCCGAAACTAACTGCTTATTGGTAAAATTTAAGCATAAAGTTTCAGTTTTTTTTCCAAAATTTGTCCGTTTACAAGAGGAAATTTTTCTAGCAAGGGAAACTGTCAACATGACATAATTTTGTTTTACAAATAGGCCGAAAGTACTTGTACTCACACGCCGAGTTCCAGATCTGGGACTTGCTTTCTCTTCGCTAAAAAAAAATCCCAAATTTTTCAAAAATGACAAAAATCGCACTTTTCAGGCTTTGATATCTCCGGTGGGGCACGAGATAAAAATCTGAATTTTTTTTTTTAATAAGAGTATTGTATGGTAGTGTTATGCACGAAAAATTTCAGGATGGAGATTTGACTACAAGCTGAGATATGGCAAGGGCAACACGTCAAAACAATACTGCCAAACTATTGTTTTGTTCTAGTCACAGCTAAGCATTTATCTCAGAGTATCATTTAAATTTATTTTTTAGATTATCTTTAAATAATAGTAACAGAAAATAAAGCCATTTGCAATTAATTTAAAAAATAATTATGTCTAAGGCCTACATTTTGTATAGTTTCAGTAATTTTTATTGTAATTTTTTTAACTAAAAGAAACCTCAGCACTTTTACATAAATATATATATATATAATATACAAGACCTGAGACAAAAACAGAATAGGGAAAGAAAAAAGCTGTTAATGTTGGCATACTTGTTGAGACATGATCACGTGTCAAAACACATTCCTGCTTGTTGGTTTAAAAACCACAATTTTAATGCTGCTTGCCAGTCCCTGAAACTTGTTCCTACCATAAGTATGTTCCTGTAAATGTAACGTTATGCGATGTTACCGTGCATCAGCCTCAAGTAATTTTCAGAAAGTAAAGATAACCAAAGCCTTTTCAAAATTTATACTGCAGAAAAATCACATTTTTGCATAAGAAGTAAGCTAGAAATTATTAATGAATTGAGACTTGCACATAGTCATTTCAAAGTATATTTCTATGAGCCAGCAGGGCCAAGATCTTCAATCAAGTTATCAAGAGATGACAAGACTTGGTTCCTACAAATAAAATTTTGAGAAAGATCAAAATTGTGGTTTTTGAACTAACAAGCAAGAATGTGTTTTGACACGTTTGATCATGTCTCAACAAGTATGACAACATTAACAGCTTTTCTTTTTCCCTATGTTGTTTTTGTCTCAGGTCTTGTATAAAAATATTTTTTTCTTTATGTAAAAGTGCTGAGGTTTCTTTTAGTTACTAAAATTACTTACAACAAAAATTACTGAAACCATACAAAATGTATGGCTTTAGGCATAATTATTTTTTTAATTAATTGCTTAGCTTTGCAAAGGGGTTTATTTTCTGTTACTATTATTTAAAGATAATCAAAAACATAAATTTAAATGACACTCTGAGATAAATACTTAGTTGTGACTACATCAAAACAATAGTTTGGCAGTATTGTTTTGACATGTTGCCCTTGCCATATCTCAGCTTAGTCAAATCTCCATCCTGAAATTTCTTGTGCATAACACTACCATACAATACTCTTATTTTAAAAAAAAAAAATCAGATTTTTATCTCGTGCCCCAACAGAGATATCAAAGCCTGAAAAGTGCGATTTTTGACATTTTTGAAAAATTTGGGAAAAGAAAGCAAGTCCCAGATCTGGAACTCGGCGTGTGAGTACAAGTTCTTTCGGCCTACTTGTAAAAAAAATTATGTCATGTTGACAGTATTCCTTGCTAGAAAAATTTCCTCTTGTAAACGGACAAATTTTGGAAAAAAACTGAAAATTTATGCTTAAATTTTACCAATAAGCAGTTAGTTTCGGAAACTACTCCATTACCATATTTTTAGCCCAATGTATTCTGTACAAATTGTTTTAATCCGCGCTTGAATTGCAGAAATAAATGATGAATTATTTACAGTTCCGTAAATCCTTCTTGTGAGAAAATTGCTGCAGACGATGAAACAAAGATGGCCGCCATGCACAAACAAAAATTAATAAAATTAAAATAATAGTCATTTTGAACTTCCATCATGTTATGGTTGTTGCACAAAAAATTTCAGATTTTTTTAAAATGGTCAAGCAACGAATTGAGGATTTTCTGGACCACTTGAAATGGATTGACCCCCCCCCCCCCCAACTAATTTGTAGATACCCTATATATTAACGAAAATATTATCAATAACAAAACGGTTTGTTCAAACAAGCATCTATGAGTGCAAAAAATGAATAGAAAGTTTACTGAGAAGAATATTTCGCTCTACCTTATCGGCATCCACAATGATGACCCAGGCACAGTTTTCTTGGTGATCGTAATGTGTGCTGTACTCCGGATAATGAAGTGTACCATTATTTTCTGTCAAATATCCTCCGCAAGCTTCAAGAATAGCAAAAGTAAAATCAATATCATGACACATATAAACATATATATTCAAAGAACATATAAACATGTATATTCAAAAACATTTAAAACCAAACGTTAATCTAACTTTAAATCACAATCTCAGAGCTGCCACAGGCGACTATTTTAGGTAGATCTCGTAAGAAATACTATTAGGTAGATTTCGTAAGAAATACTACCTATTGCAGTTGTTACCATGGTGCGACTTTTGAAAAATTCCTTCATAACTTTTCATTATAGGACCCCAGGAACCCCCCACCCTCACATAAAAAGTTTATATATATATATATATATGTGTGTGTGTGTGTGTGTGTGTGTATGTACTAAATTTTGTCCGCACGATAAAAGTCACAATTATGCACGGATCGTCTTCAAACTCGCCCAACACATTGAGATGGCTAATATCTCGGCGGGGATTAGAAATGAGAAAAATCAGCCTAAGGCAGTAGAAATGGGGAAGGGTTAATTATCTCTCTTTATTAGGGAGGGTTAATTATCTCTTATTAATCTCTTTTTTATTATGTCGGTATTGCAATTGTTTATACATATATCGTTGTGAAGATTTCAGACGTTTTCCAAAAAATATATCTCATTTCACTATCCAAAATTATGCTTCCCTGCCCTTTTCCCCTATCTCTCTAACAAACACCGATGCTATTAGATCCAAAAAAAACTTTATATTTTGTGGCACAAATAGTTTACTGATCCTAAAATTACAAATATAGTAAAGTTGTTAAGTACTGAAACTAATTTTAGCGGCATGGTATAGTGCTAAACGAGAAGCAGTGACAAACGTGAGTTTTAAATTGGAAACAATTTCATTGCTCCAACAGAAATTGTAACAATTTATGTTACCTTTTTGGACGATTTATTTGCGATTGTCTTGTGAGGATTACCTGAATTTTGATACAGATTTTTCACCTATTCCAAAACTGTTTTCTCTGGAATTATTAATTGCCGCTACAGGAGTCAGCTTATGGGAGCTGCATTGAAGATTACACTCAAGAGTATATATATATATATATATATATATATATATATATATATATATATATATATATATATATATATAAGAACGAAACGTTTACTGTAGTGCCGTTGTATCCAATTTAAGTGGTAAATACGTTTGCAATTGTAATGTACGCGTTCATTTTCTGTTTTCTCAGTTGAGGAAAGTTATTTTGCATAATCGGGTACATGATAGATTTCTCCAGATCATCGAAAAAAGGTATCCAACTCCTTTGCGGTTCGACAACATGTTGCTGGAACTTTAAACAAGCCATCAAAAACAAACGCGGAGGTAAGCTCTCGAAAGGAAAAGTGCTGATCCAGAGTTACGCTAGGGCCACGTGTATCCAAATAGACCCTCCACTTTCTGAAAACATTTCGATGGAAAGTCCTCAAACAACCTCTGTAAAGCCCTGATATCAACCCATACCACTCCATATCTTCGGTCCCTTAAGAGAAGGTAGTTACAGTTCATAGTCATTTTTTTTTCACTTTTCGAAGCGGTAAAGTGTGCAGAATAAGCCTCTCGACAAGGTCGTACCCAGAAAAAATATTTCGGAGGGGAATGTGCAGACATAAAATTTTATTATTGTCTTATTTTAGATTCAATTTTTACTAATTGAATAGAAGTGAATTTTAAAAGGTTTATTAAGTTCTACTCTGAATTAAATAATATAAATACTAAAACTTAACTTATCATATGTGTTGATGCTGCTTCCTCGATGTATTGACATTATTGTAATCAAATTAATGTTTTCTGAAGTTTTGTACAATTTTTTAAATGCTTTATCGTCAAAAGTCTTGCCAGGATCATACGAAGGAACTAGAGATACGTTCGTGTTCTTTCTGAGCCCGAACTCGTCTTAGCCCGATACCGAAATTACACAGTAGGAAATTGCTTCAAAATTGTTTCAAGATTGATTTTCTTCTTTTAAAATCTCTTCTTACACAGAGGTAAGTATTAGTCCTAAATACTCCTTCATGACAAGGTTTCTTTATTTTTATGTCCCTGGAAAATCTGTTTAAAATAGCAAATTAGTCACTTAATGACCAACCACTGGCAGAAATGTGCAGCAAAAGTCACGATTTTTATTATTTTAAATTATCAGTGTACAAATATGACAGAAAGACATGGGTTCTTTTTTCCAGTCATTCTGTAAAAGGACTTCAAACAGAAAGTGGGGATAGACAAGGAATACCCCACGTCTTCTTTGTGTTACAAACATCGACCATGCAAAGGTTTTAGATTTAGGAAGAATATTTCTCCTTATATCCTATTCATAACAATTCAATACCTTTTCAAACTGATATTTAAATGATTGTAAACCAAATGTAAGAATCTTAGACTACATTATCGTTTCTCAAATAGCAATTATTTTATTTTATTTATTTATTTTGTGAAGGAATAAAATTTTTACTTTGAGCCTGAGCTCGAAAACCAGTATAAAAATCGAAGCCGAGCCCGTGTCTGTTGAAACAGCTGTTTTCGAATTTTTTTTTGAAAATTTGTGGATATTTGCAAATAAGCCTTACAGCATTCCTCAACATCTTCAGTTAATCAAGTAAAACAATCTATATCAGAGTTTTGTACGCCTTTTATTTCACAGCGTTGCATTTCAGTTTGCCCAGTCTATAAAATTCATATGAATTTTAAAGATTTCTAAGGAATTGCATTTAGTTTTGCAATATGCTGATGGAATTAAGCAATAAAGATAGGCTGATATAGAAGTTTAATATTTGGATCTTGATCTTCTTGACTGATAGTTAATGTCATATTTATAGTCATCCTGACAAAAGTTTCGGAGAGGGATCAAACCCTGGTGACCCCCCCCCCCAACTGGCTTCCCAACATTTTATAGCTCACGCCCTACCACAGCATCTATAAAATAACCGTGCCACCTCCCCCCCCCCCCCCTTAATCTGTAAATGTGTCTTATTATTTAAAAAGTGAACTTTATTCACATCTTAATAGTCTTATTCGAATCTTAATAGTCTTAACAATAACTATTCATTACACTTTTTTTAACTTATCAAAGAGGTGAATCTTCCGTCGCAAATTTGTTTTTAACATAATTCTATAAATGAAATAATTCTACACATCTTCGCTTTTGTGCCAAAAGGAGTTGTGTTGTACTTTTCCAATGTTAACCCCTTGAAGGGCGGGGATGCCACTATGGCATCACCTAATTTAAATCCCTAATTTCTACATTGGCACCCGAATTTTTGCATGAAAATTTCACTTTTATTAAGTACGCGAAAATATACTTTTACTTGTTTACAAATAAATTTTCTTATAAATGCTGGTATCATTCAATTATTTCAACATTTTACAAATACAAGTGCCTTGCCCCTGAAAGTAGGGGAAAGTAGGGGAATAGCGCTCACTTAAGGGAAAACATGAATAGCTAGTCAAATTTAGACAAAAAAATCAATATTTTATTAACGAAGTATGATTCCAAAGCATAAGAACAGTTTGCAATCAACTGATTTTCATAAAAGTTTTAGGAATTTTTTTATCATTTTATTTAAATAATCATCGATTGAGTGGTAATGCCCGACATGGTAGGGTAATTGCGCTTAGAGTTTGAATACAACATTTACGTAAGATAAAAGTCACATATGTAGTTGTGTGGGCTGTTCACACCACTGCAGACTTTTTGTAACCACTTTACACATATTGTGTTAAACATATAGTGGGCTACTTTTTTTATATTACCCTACTTTCCCCTATATGGTCTGCATTTTTATTCTCACAAAATATCTTAAAGATAGATTCACATTTAGCATTGAAATTGATAACATTCACATATTTTATAATTCTTTTTTTTTTTAACTTATTAACAGTTGGTGAAAAACTTTTGACAGTAAATTTACTATCCTTGGGTAACACAATAAGAAGAAGTATTTCAAGTTCCTCATCTATGTCAACTTTAAGTACTCATTATTTCTCATCGCAATACATTTCCTCTGTTTTTCCAGTATCCTTAATTGCGGTGTTGAGAACCAGAGTGGAGGATCCCACATTTTTCTGAAAAGTGAGGTTGAAGTGTCAAAGCATCGTATGCTATGACATCTATTCGCTACTTAATGAATTTTAATAATTTCGATCCTATTCAAGTGATATAGCCAGCTTAATAGTTAGTCCAACTTATCTTGCGTATCAAGCTGTCAGTGGAAAAGTGGATGAAGTGAATCCTGAAGCAGTTTTGTCTCCTCTGGCCACTTTAAAAACTGGCTTAACCGCTGCCATTGAAATAATCCAAGGTTATTAGACTATAAAGGTTGGCTCGTAACTTTTCACCCAATCGGAGGGGTCTTTCTCTGCTACGTCACAAGAATCCACAGTCGGAATCCCTCCTGTGCTAATAGCGTTATATACAGTTGAATTGTTATGCAATTTTAAGGGGGAAAAATTTTAATACTTTTTTTTTACGTGTAAAGAAATAAGAGACTTTAGTTTTAAAACTACATAGAAGAAAATTAATAAGTTTTAAAATCTTTGCAGTGACACGGGGATGAAAAATTAAACATTTTTGAAAAAAATAGAAAAAACAGTTACAGCTGCTCTATATTCTCTCTCACTCTTTCTCTCTTATTTTGTTATTATGATATATATTTTTTACTTACTAGTTGACAATTTCTTATTTATATATATATATATATTTATTAAATTAGTAAAATAGTGGGTTGTAACTTGAATTCATTTAATTAAAATGTACGTTTTAATATGGAATTACTACAAATTAGAAAAACAAAGTAACTTCTCAGAATTACGTTTATAAAGACTAATAAGTTTTAAAATATTTGTAAGTTGTAAAAAACAGTAAAAAAGACTTAAACATATGCAATTATGATTCTTTTAAAGCATATATTAGTAAAGTACAAAGTCAAAAATTCGGAATCGTCCAGAACTCGTCGATTGGACTTTTCCGAATTTTTGTTCATTTGCATAATTAAAAAAAAAAAAAAATGAAAACTTTATCCACTTTCACCGGTGAATTATTTACGCATTGGAAAGCATTTTAATACTAAAAAGAAAACAATTAATTAATAATTAAAAGAAAATAAATTAAAATAATACTAAAGAGATATTTTAATTGGGGAATATGTGTTTTTCAAAAAGTAAAAACTATCTCAATTACAACAATTTTTTTTTTATTTAATTTTTTACGTGGTTTTTATCGTTTTTATGAATTTTGCGAAAAAAATTTTACTTTACTAACAGGATTCTGATTACAATATTCTAATTCAGTATAATAAACTTTGACCTCTTTTCAGTGAAGTTTATTTGGAAATCCTACATCGACTTTTCAATGTATCGCATTTTTTAAGCGATTTTAAGAGTTTTTGTTTTCGTTATACGGCGATTTTTTGACATTCGTAAAAGTAATTCGATTTTAAAGTTTTAGCCCCGTGATTAATGACTTTTTAGGGATTTTGAATGCGTTATTTTGCGATTCACAAAAGCATTCTGGTTACAATGTCTTAGACAATAAATTTATCTACAATAAATTTTGTTGTTTGCGAGTTTTAAATTTAAAAAAAGAAAAAAGAAATTCCTTCTTTTTTCGCGCGTGTGGCACTTTTCCCAAATCATTAAAAGGTATCTGGTTTTAGTCTTTTAGCTTAATATGGTAAATGTTGTCCTCTTTTTAATAATGTTTATTTGGAATTCGTACAGCGTTTCTTGAAATTTTCGCGAATTTTTATGTGAATTTTAGATTTTTAGAGGCAATTTTTTGACATTCGTAAAAGGAATTCATTTTCAATCTTTTAATTCAATATAGTACATTTTATCCTACACAATTTTTGAAATTTGGGCGATTTGCAATGCGAATTTTTGCGTTTCGAGGCAATTATTTTGGCATTCATGAAGGAATTCCAGTTACAATGGTATTGTTCACTATAGTAAATTATGTTCTCTGCAAACTTCAGACGCTTAAAGTTTGCTATTTTTTCTGCCTTTACGTTTCGCGGCAATTTTTCCGCATTAGTAAAAGGAATCCGGTTTTAATCTTTTAGTTCAGTATTATAAATGGCCTCTTTTTAATACAGTTTATTCAGAATTCTTGCAGTGATTTTTAATTTTTAAAGATTTTTTTTCCGTGTGATATTTAGAGATTTTTTTGGCATTCGTAAAAGGGATTCGGTTTCAAACTTTTAGCTTAATATAATATTGTTTTATGCGATTATTAAGGGTTTATTTTACTTTTCGCTAAAATAAAAACGCCAATTACGAAAATGTCCGAATTTTGGAGAATTCCGGATTTGAGACTTTGTACTGTATATAAAACACATAGTATCTTCCTACAGGTTTTTTTAACCAAGTATTGGTTATTTACAGAGGCTGATACAAAGGCAGGGGAAGGGGGGAGGGAGTAGTGGAGAAATTAGCCCTCACAATAATTAACACCATCAATTTTTTATATTTAACATATTAATAATTAAAAAATAATAATATTTACAACAGTTCAACTGTTCACATATTATTTACAATTTAAAGCATTTGATTTAATATAATAAAGAAAATACTAAAATGAAAAATAAAACAACTATACAATACTTTTTCTCTTTCTTTTTTTCTACACAATCCCTAGTGCTAAATTTTAATTTTCTTTTTAATGATTTCAACTCTTCTGACTTAGCATTTAAATATTTTACGCGGATAAAGATTCGTAATTTAGAAAAAAGAAGTTATTAACATACTGTCGATATTTAAATTGGATGTGTTTGATTATATATATTCAACAGTTTTCTTTAAAATATCTTTATTTTCATTGAATGTCTCTTTATGAAATAAAATATTAAAAGAGAGCTTCAAATTCTAGTTTTTATGTATTTGTCTTTAAATCTAAAAAGAAAAATATTTTAGACGAACAAACATAAACATAGCAAACACGGGTTACGGCCGACAGGAAAATAAGGATTCTTGGATTCTTGTGACGTATGATTCTGCCTAGCAACGAGAGTGGGCGGGACGGAGTCCATAGTGACGAGCCAACCTTATATGTCTAATAACCATGGAAATAATCAAGGCCAGAGGACACGAGTTGTGACGTCATCACTAATCGACCGACTTCTCACTAGTGTGTGTTGAAATTCACACCGGAAAATTTTGAATAGCAATTTTCTTTTATTTTATTTTCGGAATATCTATCATCTTATAAAACGATAATAAATATTTAAACTTACTGGTGACAATTTGGAATCCCCCAATAAAAAATCAGCCAGATGGGGCAACATTGTGGCATCCCGCATCTGGCTGAATTTTTATTTAGGGATTCCGAGCAAGCAAGGAATTTGACGAGCAGATTCCTGATCATTGGGAATGGTCTGTCTTGCACAAGCAAACACTGGGAGAAGGGGAAAAGCGTCCACGGCCATACATTTTCTTTCTTTTTTTATGTAAATCAAATACTATTAAATGAGCTATAACTTACAATGCAAAATAAATAAAAGATAAGAAGATAAACTACACCCGATGCCAAACTGCTGGATTGGATGACATCAATAAGGAAAGATAACTTTTAAATTTAAAAAATAGGAGTGCCAGAATGGGAAAAAGTAAAAAGTGCAATTTTGAATTTAGAATACCCGCAACTATGCGTTTTAAGGTGGTTCCTCTCCTCACCCTTTTTGAAAAGGAAGGGGGGGGGGGTAAACGTCATCTCAACTAATGATGCCAAGAGGTCTTTTTTTACCAGGAGTGCTGTTTATATTGTACTTCCTTATAAACTTAAACGCATCGTTGGGTATTAAAACTCGATCTCTGTAAAATTTTTGAACAAGCTTTTTGGAAACCTTAGAAACAGGTCGAATGTTGGGATTTAAATGAATGATGTCATTCCTGACAAAGGTGGTTGCATTTCCAATTTGACGTAAAATTTTATTCAGGGCAATTTAAAGTTTCTGCACTCGATTTCTTTGTACAATTATAGGTATATGTGTGAATGTTATGCATTAGCAAAATGAGAATGACTTCATGAATGCCTCATAAAGTACCCAATTAGGATTTGACAGCAGCGTTAATGATACAGAATTAAAAAATAAAGCTTATTTGCCAACCTCTTTGCTGCTCTGCACATGTTGGACCGCTGTATCCAGTGGCACAAGTGCAGGTAAACGTTCCCGATTGGCTGACGCAGGTTCCACCATTCAAACAGGGATTGGTTCTACAAAGGTCTTCCGCTATTTCACAATTTGTTCCGTAATATCCTTGATTGCATACACAGCGGTAACTGTTTCCATTCATCTGAAAGATAAACAAATTAATATATAATCTTTTCAAGTCACTCTGTTACAATAGCCTCCAAAACTTTTTGTGGGAAAAAATGTTCCTGTTAGAAGATAACTTAAAAAATTTTCGCACAAAAAAAAACAAAACAAATCGGAAATTGTACGTCAAACGTGGCAAATGAGGTGCGTTCGTACTATAAAGTCATTATTTTCGAAAATGAATCACATAAAAAACTCACATAGAAACCACTTCTTAGATGATTCCAATTCAACTTGAATTACATTAAACGTACTCGGTATCAATCTGATATTAATTATTTGTCATCCCAAATGCAATAACAGAAATCGTATTTACTCTAATTAAATAATAAAATTTTCTAGAAATCCTACTACAATTGCTACGATAATTATTACCGTGTAATACTAAAATGTGTGTAAGTAGTGCATTTTTTTTCCATGGACACCAAAAGTTACGCTACCTGCAGGACCTAACTAAAAAGTTAAAGTGCATTTAATACTTTCTAACACACTTGGAAAGTATTTATGAATTCAGTTTGTCAACCTGTGCTGTAATTCTCGTAAACTCAAGTTTCCGTATCACTGATATAGTATGTTACTGAAATTAACTATAGCATGTTTCCCATTGAAAACGGAGTGAGGGCTAATAATAAGCTAGAAGTAGCTCGGAGTCGTCCGGTAGCTTCATCGCCCCGAGCCCAACCCTTCCCGCTTTTCGGTGTCTTTAATTTGTGTAATTTCCCTTTTAAATTTGTCCGGTTTCAATTTTCGATTTTTTTTTTTCAGTCTGGTTTTTGCTAGAGAGTCTTTCATTCGGGACGTGGCTGGGAACCTAAGAATCTTGCTTCCGCAAAAGAGACGGACTAGAGTAGAAGAATAAAGGGCTGCGGACGAAGATGGGCCGCTCGCCGCGGCGGACTCCTAGCTACTTCTAGCCTATTATTAGTCTCGGCGGCGGTTGGGGACGGGTGGATGGGTAAACCGCCGCGGCGAGCGGCCCATCTTCGTCCGCAGCCCTTTATTCTTCTAGCATTTATAGGGACAAAGGAGGAAAAATCGTTTGTGGTAAATTTAAATGATGTTACACTATTTCAAAAATGTAATTGATGTACATTTATCAAATGCACTAAAGTATGCTTTCTGTATAGTATAGTGTATAATACAAATGAGATGGTCTCAGCATGAGCTCAGTTTTGATCCCAATCATCGATTGGGTATAAATATTACAAATTTGTTATTTAAAACTATTTTTCAGGGACATGAAAATCGCGAAACATTGTCGTGAGTGAGTATTTAGGATTAATACTTATTTCTATGTAAGAAGAATTTTTTTAATGAAATAATTTTTAAATGTTATTAACACTTTTATACAATGTAACTTTCAGCATCAGGTTCTGATGACACAAAATTTTTTGGTCTTCGATTTCAAAACATCAGACTTGGGACTAAAAAAAAAAAAAAAGCCTGACTACTAATGTCAAAACATGTATCATCAATTTACACGGTCACTAAAAAAAAAATTCAATAAATGTCTATGGGAAAAACTATTTGGAGCATATTTTAATAATGTTACACAATTTCAAACATAATGAAATTGATATACATTATTGAGGTGTATATTACAAGATGCTTACTGTAGAATATTATATGCATAATGGTTATCATTCATTGCAGGGCGACAAAATATTTTGATTGTAGTACGATAGTCGTACTATGAGCGATAAAAGCTGGAAGTGTATTTTCGAATGTGGTATGTATTTTTATGTTTACTAAATTTTTGCATACACATTAATATTGTAAAAATACTTTAAGTTCAATGAAGCAAATCCTCTTCACCCCTTTCTCTAAAAAAGAGAAATAATCAAAGAACGGGCCAAAGCGTTGCCACCCAGATCTCAGAAGGAGCAGTGGTCAAAGCCGCTATAAGACAAGAGCAGTGTCCTGACACCTGGCACATTGACTAGCAATCAATAGGAAAACAAACAATTTTATGCACTAGGTGTAAAGTAGTATTCTTGGGTGCTTAATTTCTGCTTGGAATAAAATATGTAGGATAGATTGCCAGTAATGGACACCCTTAAGGAATTTCTTTTAAAATTATTTTTTTATTAATAGTTATAATTATTATATTCCAGTTTTTTCAATACTATATTAACCTATCAACAATATTTAACCATTCTTATAGTCTCCCCAATATGAATCGAAATTTAATTTCAACTAACAGAAATATATCAAAACACCCAAAAGCCCAGTAAAGGACACCCCATAAAAAGTAATAAATATAATTGTTTTTATGACTATATGTAGAACCAGAATTTAATGAATACATACTAATGAAACAAAATAGTTATTTTCAAATAAATTTAACAATTAGGATACCAGTAATTAATGAAATATTTGTGATAATCATTTACTGTTTCCATCAATTATTGTAATTATAAGATGATGGGTGTTTTAATTATTTTAGATGGATAGTTTAAAATACTAAATATCAGGCAATTACAGCTATCAAATTATTGAAACAGTGGGGGGATTTAAAAGGTAATTAAAAAAAAAAGTTTTGGAATATCGGTGTTTAGTTTTGTCTCACTATTTTTAACAATTAATCTTCCAGAGATTACTTGATATATCATTTATAATAATTAATATTACAAATATGAAAGAAATGATATTGTGAGTTGAATATTTTAAATACTAAATAAAATAATTTCAAAATAAAACTTTAGAACTGATGTTTGAGGCCACTGATCGGCAGATTTACTAGTTTCATGAATATTACCTATAACTTTCATTAATGTTACATTTTTTTTTCTTTTGTCTGAGGCGAATAAGGAAACATTTAAGACAGAAAATAGATTTTTAATAGCTTCTGTAACTTAATTGTTTTTATTTAAACGGAGAGGGATTAAGCCCTATGAGCCCCTCTTTGACTGTACTCTTGAACAATGTTTTCTGCTTCCTGGCTGGTTTGATTGCCAGATTATAAAATATCCAAGGTACATATACATAAAAAAAAGAATAAAATATTGAAATTTTATTGATCACATAAAATAACTTAAAAGCAGCTATTTATTATGTTTTGGCGTTATTACATTTTGGTAAGTGTAATTTAAAAATTAAATTTTATAATTTAGGTTTGCAGTTGAGTCAAAATATTTTATACTCTGTAAACTTTACTGAGATTGCATTTTTAGCAATGTCTACATGGGGTGTCCATTACTGGAAAATGCCCAATTAACCATCCCAGTAATGGACAATCCCTCTTAATACCTTAAAAATAAATGAAATTTTGTAAATGGCCGTTAGTATATAAAATTCTAAGTTTTCTATTGCTACTCAAACAAAAACATTCAAATTTTGCAAGAAAATGAATAACATATAAATTAATTAAACGCTCTAAGCCTCTTCATTAAGATTTTCACAGAAAACTGGCGAAACTTTGAAACATTATTTTATACTTCCTGATTGGTTTGATTAAAAGTGTTAACAATAACCCAGTTTTATAAAACATGCAAAGGGGAATTATAAAAAAAAAACAATTAAAGCTAAATATTTATTAGTTATTTTTTTATGAATCAAAGACATCAAGGGGTGTCCATTACTGGCACATCTAACCTACATGTATTTAATAATATGGTTCATTTTTTCATATTTTATATCTCGCTAGTTAGACACTAAAAATTGAAAAGAGTGTATAACAAACCGCTAAGCGAAAGTATTAATTATATATTTAAATAGTAATATTAATTAATACAAATTATGTACATTTAAACAAAAATATTAATTAATATTAATTATATATTTAAATAACATTAATATAAATTATATACATTTAAATAATAATATTATTTAATATAAATTATGCATATTTAAACAATAATATTAATTAATGTAAATTGTATACATTTAAACAAATATTAATTATATATTCAAATAATAATATTATTTAATATAAATGATACATATTTAAATAATAATAATTATTACATACATTTAAACAAATATTAATTGATATTAATTATATATTTAAATAATAATATTATTTAATATAAATTATACCTATTTAAATAATAATATTATTTAATGGAAATTATAAATATTTAAATATTAATACTTTCTATATATATTTAAATAATGATATTAATTAATTATATATATATATATATATCTAAAATCGATATTAATTATATATTTCAATATTAATAATAATATAAGGAAAATAAGAATATTTTTAATTATACTAATCTTCCACTACTTTATAATTACAGGTGAATCAGTAATTAGCAAAAATAATAATAGTAAATTAATAGCAATTTTTATATATGAAGATAATGCTTGATTTTAAAAGATGAGAACTTAAATATCAAATTAGTAGAATTTACTAATCTCATACAATACTAACATAGAAATATTTTTAATGTAAGTGTAGGAGATATTGCATTTTAATAAATGTTCATTTAATTATTAAAAAATAGCTTATATGAAATTTTAAAAATATTTTTACTATTGAAATTTATTTAAAATAAAATTTTATGTAATAAAAATTATTAAATTTAATTTAAAAGTTAAATTCAATTTAATTTTGTTTACTTAATGTAAGTATAATTTAAGTATCTAATTGACAATAAAAAAAATACAAAGCAACTGATCTTTATATATTTATAAATATTCTTTATTAACTAATTCAATAAAGATCAAAACAAAACTCTCTAGAATATAAAACAGCAGCAAGTACACAACTTAAAACCTAACGATTAAAAGGATTGCTTTAACCAACATGCAACGCCGCCGTTGTTCACACACGGCTTTATCTTTCAACAAAGTCAATCCCTCGGAGAAATGTGCAAATGCACCTACTGCACAGTAGTGATGGGCGATAACGAGATGTTTTTCTGGATTTTCTCGATTGTATGGACATCTCGATATTTTTCGATTGTGTAATTTTTTTCTCGATGACTCTAGTTTGCTAATTGCTTTTATACATCATATATTATATATTATATACGTCATACATTTATCAAGAATCGTCTGCGGGTGAACTGGAATGAGTCGGTGTTAATAAAGACTAGGTGACTTCGCCCGCTAGTGGGCCCCTCCTTTAATCGGGGCCCCTAAGTTATACGTAATCTTGTAATATGAAATCACGAACAGGTTACCCGCTATATACGATACCGTATAGCAGGCCTGGTGTGCACGCACTACAAAATCTTGTAAAAAAATATAATCTCGAAACGAACGAACCTCGGACCAGATCTCTTGGGAGAGGGGTCAAAGTGAGCGGAGGGGCACAGTAGCTGCATAATATGAATAAGTCGTCACAGGTCTTTAGGCCTTTCGAACCATACGTCACATGAGGGGTCTGGATCTGAATTTATAGAAATGTCCTTCCCGTGAGGGCAAAGAGGGGGAGGGGTGCGGGAGGTGGATAACATGAGTAATTGGTCATAGGCCTTTCCAACAATATGTCACATGAGGGGTCTCGGCTAAATTTAGAAAAGTGTCCCCCGTGGGAGGAAAATTGAGGGGGCGGTCACCGGAGGTGCATAACATCAATAAATAGTCACAGACCTTTCCAACGATATCTCACATGTGGGGTCTTGGCTAAATTTGGAAAAGTGTCCCCCAGGGGGTGCAAAGTGGGGGAACGGACACCGGATGAGCATAACATCAATAAGTAGTCACAGACCTTTCCAACGATATCTCACATGTGGGGTCTTGGCTAAATCTGGAAAAGTGTCCCCCAGGGGGATAAGGGGGGGGGACGAACACCGTAGGTGCATAACATCAATAAGTAGTCAGAGACCTTTCCAACGATATCTCACATGATGGGTCTAGGCTAAATCTGAAAAAGTGTCCTCCCGTGAGGGCAAAGAGGGGGAGGGGTGCGGGAGGTGGATAACATGAGTAATTGGTCATAGGCCTTTCCAACAATATGTCACATGAGGGGTCTCGGCTAAATTTAGAAAAGTGTCCCCCGTGGGGGGCAAAGTGGGGGTGACGAACACCGTAGGTGCATAACATCAATAAGTAGTCACAGACCTTTCCAACGATATCTCACATGAGGGGGCTTGGCTAAATTTGAAAAAGTGTCCTCCGGGGTGGTAAAGTGGGGGGGGGGCTGTCACCGGAGGTGCATAACTTCAATAAGTAGTCACAGACCTTTCCAACGATATCTCACATGAGAGGTCTTGGCTAAATTGGGAAAAATGCCCCCTGGGGGGGGGCAAAGTGGGGTGACGGACACCATAGGTGCATAACATCAATGAGTAGTCACAGACCTTTCCAACGATATCTCACATGAAAGGTCTTGGCTAAATTTGGAAAAATGTCTCCCGGGGGGGGGGGCAAAGTGGGGGGTACTGTCATCGGAGGTGCATAACATCAATAAGTAGTCACTGATCTTTCCAATGATATCTCACATGAGGGGTCTTGGCTAAATTTGGAAAAGTGTCCCCCAGG
This sequence comes from Maratus speciosus, assembly GCA_963932465.1. Lineage (NCBI taxonomy): Eukaryota > Metazoa > Arthropoda > Arachnida > Araneae > Salticidae > Maratus > Maratus speciosus. The sequence goes on along the minus strand of OZ010792.1, from coordinate 519,153,736 downwards.
GGGCAAAGTGGGGGGACGGCCACCGGAAGTGCATAAGATCAATAAGTAGTCACAAACCTTTCCAACGATATGTCACATGAGGGGTCTTGGCTAAATTTAGAAAAGTGTCTTGAAATTTCATATATTATAAATAATATTAATCGGAGGGCTCCATAAAAAAATCCGATCTAAAATGATAAAAACGGAAAAAACTACCCCCCGCACTGGGGGCCAAATTGGGGAGGGGAGGAAGAAAGTCTCATAATATGAAAGAGTCATCCGAGAGCTTTCCGATAATATATCACATGACGGGTCCAAAAAAAGTTTGAAAATTGCTCCCCCCCCCTTCCTCCCCCTTGGGCCCACTCTTTCGCTCCGGAATTCGCGCAGCCCCCACTTTAAATTTTTTATGTTCAATAAATAATATTTACCAGAAGACTGCATAAAAAACCCACATCTAAAATGATATTTATTATAGAAATCGGCTACGGTTTTAAAAATTTGTTCGGCCCCTCCCCACCCCCCGAATTTCACCTTCGGGGGAAGAAAGGTTCATAATATGAAAGAGTTGTTAAAGGGCTTTTCGATAATATGTCACAGGAAGAGTTCGGTAATTTTTTTTAAATTGCGCCCCGCTCACTCTCACGTCCTCGGAATTCACCCGACCTACCTTCCTCTTTGAAATTTTTATATTTAATAAATAATATTTATCGGAGAGCTCCAGGTATGTGACAGCTTGGTAGGGCTAAAATAAGAAAAACATTGAAAATTAAAGCTTCATTTCACAGCTCATTGTCATGCCTATTTCTCTGTCCAGTTCGCCCCTCGATATCTCATCTCGACCTTTAGTATACTGTTTGCCCAAAAATTATAAAATTCACAAAATGAAGTCTTTTCACTCTCCCCCATCTTCTCGTATCAATTTTATTTTTACTACCACTAGGGGACGCCGCCCAGTGAAACATTTTACTTTTAGCCTCAGATTATTGGTATTTTTCATCTGTTTTTCATAATATTTTGTCTCATTGTTTTTCTCCATTGTAGATACCATTCTCGAAGTTCTTGACCCATTCTGACCATTTGGGTACTCATTCTGGACCAGCTGTGGCCCATCGGGCCCCTTCTCATTTGTCTGGCTCTAATCACACGCTTCACTTGTTCTTTTACCATTTCTTCTTTTTCTTCAATTTTTTTCTTATTTAATGGTTTGTTTTTTTTACCATTCTCAATTTCCCCTAGTCCTCTCTTACATCAAGTTAACTTTCATCCTTGGTCTACCCTACTGTCAATTTGGGGCCTAATGCCCCTTCGGGGGGGGGGGTGTTTCTTCTACCTTTTTCAGACCCATCGTCTAATACCACATTGGTAAGGATTGGAAGATTAAAATTATCCGAAATACCAAAAATGAAGGCCATTGAAGTTTTATTTTAGTTATAGAATTCCCTATTAGCGGACATATTTGTCTGTTTACCTTTCTATTTTTCGATAACACTCCTTTGTTTTCGATAAACGGAGAAATTCAACAGCATTAGACACACTTTAGACATCTAGGGAACTTTAACTTGTATCAAACCTTCTGCCTTTATCGAAAAGAGCAAAATGCTAACCGATTCTAACTAATGCGCCTAAAATAAAAAATAAGTTTGTAAGTGTGTCAGAAAGTAGCGCCTTTGGATTTCGATACAGACTTAGAGTCATGTTGGAATCGCTAGTCACTATTAAACAATTTCCGTGTTAGACAGGTTGCCTCTTAGCAGGTATATTTGTCTGGTTGTCTGTACGTTTTTCGATAAAGCTGTCTTGTTTTCGATAAACGGAGTAATTCCACAGCCTTTGACACACTTTAGACATTTAGGTAACTTTAAGTTCTATAAAACCTCTTGCCTTTATCGAAAAGAGGGAAATGCTAATCGATTCTAGCTAATGCGTCTAAAATTAAAAATGAGTTTATAAATGTATCATAAAGTAGCTACTTTGGATTTCGATACAGACTTAGAGTCATGTTGGAATCGCTAGGCACTAAAAAACAGTGTTATACAGGTTCCCTCTTAGCAGGTCCTCTTACTATCCTTACGTTTTTCGAAAGAAACTTTTGTTTTCGATCAATGGGGAAATTCCATAGCATTTGACATTTAGGAGAACTTTGAACTGTATCAATCTTTTTGGAATTATCGAAAAAGTAGAAGGGTTATTTATTCGTCAAATGCTCCATTGTTACGCGATTTAGACATTGCAGTTTCATAAAGAAGAAAGGGGAATTTATTCCAATGCAAAGAAAATCATTTTAAAATACTGAAATTCAAATGAGATATCTTTATAAATTTCTTCCATAAGATTAGCATTAGCGAGCGGATCTTTTCACTTGACTGAAGTAACCCCTTAAACCTAAATCAGGAACAAATAATTGCGATAGCAGAATTATCGAGCAAGCCCTATCACTAATATGAAATTTTCGGCCAAAATAATAGCTAAGTTTTCCAGCAACTGTTTTTAGCTTCTCTCGTTATAATCGATTGTAAAACATCTCGATTGTAGATTCTAGGAATTAATCGATGGCTGTATCGATTGTGATTTATTACGATGACGATTTTTCTCGATTATCGAATTCTCGAGAATCGCCCGTCACTACTGCACAGACCCAGTGTTGCCAGATGGGCTACTTTTTTTAAATTCAGATTCTTGATTAGCACCACTTTTTTGAAATTGTAAAATTCGTCTTATTTAATGACATATTAATTAAGGCGAAAACAAAGGGAATTTTACCGTTTCAAATAAGTGGTGGCAATCAAGAAATCTGAATTTTAAAAAAAATCCCTGCCGGCCCGGCCTACAGCCAGAGGTAGATTTCGAAGTTAAGTATACTAATTTCACCAACAAAAACAATATCATTATTAGATATAAATCCACTTTAACAGTTTTATCTGTCTGCTTTTGACGAGTTTTTATTTCATTTTTATAAAATAGCTGGTTTTATCAGAATCATGTTAAGGCGATATTAAAAAAAATATTTTTCCATACACAACAACTCGAAATTTTCTGGCACATTTTCAGATTCATTTTTAATAAAAAAAAAAAATATGAAACATGCTGACGTGATTTTTGAAAAGATTTATAAGCGACCTGTGTTTTTATTTTTCTTTCAATTAATTAAAACTTGATTAATAAACAATTATTTTCTCAGTAGGGCAATATTTTTCGTTTCTAACAATCGCTTCGGGAAATTCTGTTCAAAATGCCCACTTTGACATCATTTTTTGATATATATTCTGCCTCTATCAAAAAATCGATCACTACTGTACATTATATAGTTTCTGAATAAGAGAGTCTAGCAATTGGATGCGTTTGAGAGCAAAAATGAATTTAAAAATGAGTAAGAAAATAGACAGTTTGGATTTGAATGCACCCTTAATAAGATGATTTTTTTCTTCAATCGCTGTGTATTTTTAATTTGCTTTTGCTGTAAGAATTGGCCCTATCAAAAACTTCTCTATATAAATGTTGAAGACAATATTAAGAAGATATATGATAAATTCATGGAGATTTTATATCTTGTGAATTGACGGAATTATTAAAATGTTTCTTCTTCAACGCCCCTTTTTCGTTTTCGTTTTTATTTTTATTTTTATTTTTTATTTATTTATTTTTTTTTTTTGCGGTACGAATTGGTCCTATCAAAAACTTGTGAATATAAAAGTTGTAGATAATATTAAGGAGATGTATAATAAAATTATTGGATTTGATATCTTGAGAATTGACGAAGTAAGGAACTTTTTTCTCCCCAAAACCCTATTTTTTGCGCTCCTTGAGCCTATTTTAAATTTTATCAAAAATCTGTGATGCATGAATTTTTGGCGCTATTTTTAGAAGTAATAAAAACTTTAAACTGATTTGATAAGTACAAAAATTAAGAAGTTATGGGGTTTTTTCGGTTTTCACAAAACCCCTCCCTATTTCCATCCCCTTTGTCCGCTTTTGCCCATTAACGAACTTGAGCGAGATTTTATGTCCCTTGATTTTATGTATCAGTTTGAAAGAGATTTGTTCAGAATTGCGGAAGTTATCGTGTCCAGAAGAAAGTGATAACACAATTGCTTCGGGAAATTCCGTTCAAAATGCCCATTTTGACATCATTTTTTGAAATATATTCTGCCTCTATCAAAAAATCGATCACTACTGTACATTATATAGTTTCTGAATAAGAGAATCTAGCAATTGGATGCGTTTGAGAGCAAAAATGAATTTAAAAATGAGTAACAAAATAAGCAGTTTGGATTTGAGTGCATCTTAATGCAATGATTTTTCCAACACAATCCGCTTCGGGAAATTCGGTTCAAAATGCCCACTTTAACAGCATTTTTAAAAATATATTCTGCCTCTATCAAAAAATTGACCATTTCGGTACATTATATTGTTTCTGAATAAGAAAACGTAACAATTGGAAGCCATTGAGAGCAAAAATGAATTGCAAAATGAATCAGAAAATAAGCAGTTTGGATTTGAATGCACCCTTACTTAGATGATTTTATTCTTCAACCGCTATGTATTTTTAATTTTTTTTTTTGCTATAAGAATTGGTCCTATCCAAAACTTGTCTATACAGATGTTGTAGACAATATTAAGAAGATATATGATAAATTCATGGGGATTTTATATCTTTTGAATTGACGGAGTTATGGATTTTTTACTTCTTCAAACCCCCTTTTTGTTTTCGTTTTTAATTTTTTTTTTTTTCGGTACGAATTGGTCCTATCAAAAACTTGTGAATATAAAAGTTGTAGATAATATTAAGGAGATTTATAATATAATTAATTGGAATTGATATATTCAGAATTGATGAAGTTATGAATTTTTTTCTCCCAAAAACCCTATTTTTTGCGCCCCTTGAGCCCATTTTTAACTTTATCAAAAATCTGTGATACATAAAATTTTGGACCTATTTTTAGAAGTAATAAAAACCTTAAACTGATTTGATATGTATAAAAATTAAGAAGTTATAAGGGGTTTTCGGAAAACCCCTCCCTATTTCCATCCCCTTGGTCCGATTTTGCACATTAACGAACTTGACCGAGATTTTATGCCCATTGATTTTATGTATCAGTTTGGAAGAGATTGGTGCAGAATTACGAAAGTTATCGTGTCCAGAAGAAAGTGATATATATAGATAGATAGATAGATAGATACATAGATAGATATATAAAGTTTTTTACTGAGGGTGGTTTTGGGTTCTAGGGGTCATGATCGGTGTAGATCTGCAAAAATTTTTCAGAAATTCCAACATGGGAACGATCCCAATAGGTAGTATTTCATACGAATCTACCTAAAATGTAGCCCACTGCACAGACCTGCGTACGAGAAGTTGCGCGGAGGAATTTGAAATTGAATAGACGAAGATTTCGCTGAAAATGTGATTCTACTTTTAAGAAACGTCCCACCTTTCGGTGGGATTCCAAAAATGAGCTTTAGGATCATTGAGTTGTTCCTCTCCACGGTAATCTTTAGTAAAAGGCGAAAGATTAGCTGGTATTTTGAAGAGAAACCAGAGCATACAAAGCTTTGACAGGCAAAAAATAATATGCAAATGTAGCTCTTTCAGATTACCGGTGTAAAAGATTTATATTTTTTCATGTACATTTGTTCTATTATTAATTGTCAAAACCGCTTGATGACTTGATATTTGGTACAGTCGTGGAAAAAAAAAAGTAAACACCCCCTACTAACTCCTCAAAAAATTATCGTAGACGAAAGTTACCGGTACCAAACGATTGGAAATAAAGTCTACTTTTAAATTATGTATATTAAATTTTTTAGGGGGCCATCTACATATTAAAACGAATCCAAACTTCATTTTTTCCAACGACAACACCCAATTTTAACGAGATATTTCAAATCTTCGGTTCAAACTATGCCTAGACACCAAATTTCAAGTCATTTGAATGATAAGTTTTTGAATTATAAACATTCAAAATTTAGTGCTTGTAATGTTAAATTGCATTTTCATATTTTTATTTATATCTTCTGGAATTATGCTCCTAAGCGCTATTTTTTTTTTTTTTTTGTAGCAACAAAACTAATATACCCAAACATAAATACGCTGAATTTGCAATTTTTATAATTTTATGATATGAATTATGAAATTAATATTCGAAAAAATTATGAATTGCAACCTACAATTTTTTTGATGTATTTAGATTTATTAAGTCCTGCTTTATGGAAATCCAAAATTTCACAGTTTTCTTCCTAGTAGTTTTCAAATTATGCTTAAAAAACGGCAAAATGATGGTTTAAGGGGTGAATATGATGATAGAAGTGAGTAGATATTTTGAAATTTATTCTGCTATCCTGTAATCTAACAGGCTTCATTGACTCCTTGAGTGGTGCTTCAGGTGCCTTGATCAAGAAGGGGGCTCTCTCGGTTAACAAACAAGTACAGAACTTCAATTTGGATACAGCCCTTAAAATATGCTCGTTTGAAAATAAATAATTTCTCGGAAACTTATGGTACGAATTGCATAAAAATTTGTTTTAGGCTAATTGAAGGGTGTAGAGTTCATTTATGCTGTCAGAATTGTGTACTTCTATTGAAAAAAAAACAAAGTTATGGTTCGTTTTAATATGTAGATGGCCCTCTAGGCAAATTTTATATACATCATTTAAAAGTAGACTTTATTTCCAATCGTTCGGTACCAGTAACTTTCTTCTACGATAATTTGTTGATGAGTTAGTAGGGGGTGTTTACTTTTTTTTCCACGACTGTAGCTTTATCTCTATTAAAAAGGACAAATGTGTCCGAACGTAACGCTGACAATATTTTGCGAATGGTAACACTTGACGACAAAATTTCGGTTTTGCAGTTTTCGCTACTCAATGCAGGCGCTAGAAGTAGTTGAGTATGCAAAGTATGAGGACCGGCAATCATCTTCAGATTCGTATACCTGAGGCCCTAAATACTCTAAACTGCATCTTCCAGGCCGGAATTGTAGTCCATGCCCATGCCATCCCCTCAAGCGCCTTATTGAATAGCATAGAGCGTAGCATATAGTTCACGCGCGAGCGCGAGAAAGGAGTGAGGATTGAGAATCTTGAATAGATTGAATATGAGAATCGCATTTTTCTAATTAATGTAAGCTCAAAAATGTCCAAATATTCTAGATGGCGACAGTCCATTTTATGGTCCAATTGTTTTTTATAGACGCCCCCAACCCTCCCCCCCCCACACACACACCCTAAGGTATTGGGCACATGCTATGGAGTCTTAATATTTATTTTAAACGGCAGTTACTTTATAATAGAATTTAGTAATTATAGGTTATATGAGTATAAAACAACAACAAAGGTAAAGTTTAAATTATTTTTCTTTTTTAACAAGTAAATCTGCAGATCAGGGGTCTCAACGTCAGTTCTGCATGCACTTTATTATTATTATTATTAGAGGGAAAGAGAAAGAGATAAACATATAAGATTCTTCGAAGCTGCCAAAAATTAGAAACCTCAGATTAAACACGGTTTTATGGAATGGTATTCTGATAAACTGCTTATTCTTGTAATTTTTTCAAAGATACATTTCTTCAGGGGGCTTTGAACTCCTATAGTCTCATCAATTTTATCTTCGAAAATTTCTATTGATTGTTGTATACCTTAGACTTCTTAATAAAATCGTAAATAAAAAAGGTACTTATAGGAAATCACTAATTACGGAACTAAACTGAAATCACTACACTTTAATTGAATTAAAAAAATATAATGTTTTTACAGTTTTTGTTTTGGAAAACAGCTTTAATGGTCATACAACATAATAAATAACTATACATTCCTAAGAAAAATTTTTATATAATGCAAATTTCATGGCAGGCATCTCCATCAAATATTCTTCGATGAAAATAATAGAAATGGGCGGTCCTTCAGAACTTTCCATTCACTTTGGTCAAGATTACAAACTTCGTCAGATATGCTAAATGTCGACAGATATCTTGAAATGTCTGAAAAATGATATTGCTTTTACGAATGGCGATAGATATTTCTGAATGTTGGAATACTAATATCATTTTAACAACATTGGCCAATGCAAATAAAATATTAAAAATAAGGCATTAGAAATTCAAATTTTCTAAAAATGGCAAAATTTTTAAATTCTATTGTTTAGAATACTATTTACGTATTATAATGTTATAAGTAATGCAAAAAATTCGTTTGGATGCTTTCTTTTAAAAACTAATTTTAAGTTACATATGTGAATATCGGCAGGAGATATTGTAAATTTGACGTCTGACATTCAGTGACTTTCGAGATATTGACCAATATTGATCGGGACATTGGCCGATATCTGTGGATCCTGGGATCAGTGTTGGGGACTTTTTTTAATTCAGATTATTTGACTGTCACCAATTTTTAAAAATAGTATAATTCGCTTATTTTTCGGAATTTTTAATCTGTTTTTAAATAGGCTGAATATTTCCGTTTAAAAAAAGCGGTGACAATCAACAATCTGAGACAAAAAAGTGCCTAATCTGGCAACACTGCCTGGGATATTTAAATGCAAGATCTTAAATACAATCTAATCTGCTCATAAGCAATAGCATACTAAAAACACCAAAAATAGGCATATTTGGATGATTTTACTGCATGATTAAAAGCCCTTTTACTGCGCAAAGTAGATGACAAAACATTTTCGTATCCGCTTCGAAAGCTGCTGTCAAACTCTTTTCAGAATAAAGAACCTAGCATTTTGAAACTTTTCTCAGGTATACGAATCTGAACATAGTTTCCTGTTCTCATATTTTTCATATTCAACTACTTCTAGCGCCTCATCTAACTGCAATTTTTTAACTTCTAAACATCTCACATTTTTAATTTTTACACCGACGTATAGGGAAAAAATGTACTTTCAAATGCAATTTGTTTGAAAACTGTATCTGAATTTACATATTTATTGTGGCTTTTAAAACAGTTTTCAAGCATGAATTACGGACACATTACGGATGAAAAATAACGTATTTTCATTTAAAACAATATATAAATAGTTCGGCACTTGTCTCGACTAATTTTCCATAAATAAATTAAGATTTCATCAATAAATAAATACAATAAAATAAAATAAAGTGGTGCTTTTATGTTAGCTGGGCGCAGGTGATAAATCAGCAAATATTGTTCCCATACCATATCCATGTCGCATTCATTTATATATATATATATATATGATATAATTTACTGTCACTTTTTATGACATTCCGACGACTCTCGATATATCGAAGATAATGCAGTTTAGTAATTAATACCAGTAGCTTTGCCAACCCTCCGTTATCATATGACAACCGGAGTGCAGTCGTGGTGGCCTAATTGAAGACAGGTTCAAGAAAACATTGGAGAAATTTCCCCTTCAAGAATAATAGAGGCATCATGAGTTGAACGTGGTTTATTTGATAGAAATATATCGTAAACAATTCCAGTAACATATTCATCAGCTCTCGACGACATCGTTGATCCACTTCATAATGAATTTAAGATGTTAAAATAGTAGTTTCTCCACATTACAAGTCTAACCACCAAGTGACGAGGATTATTTAGACAAACGAAAAAGCGTACAAATTATGAGCTCCTAGTCTTTGCAACACTGTAAATACCCAGAAAAACAGGACGCGAATGAATACATTAACAGTGGAGAACAACTCCAGTAGAGAGGTGGGGAGGAATGGGACAGGAGTCAAGCCACGATTCGATGGAAAGGGGTGACGAACGCGTGACGTCGAATGATCTCTTTCGAACCGGCGTCAGAAAAACTGCGTAAACAAACTGCTGGCGGGAAACTGATGGAACAAATAGAATAATAATGCAAACGATATTTTAAAACATTCGAAGAAAAAGAATTTAGTATCAGAAATAAACTGAAAAAGTATTTTAATGGATTTTGACGAATAGATTTAAGGTTTTTAGAATAATAAAAGAATACGCATTTAAAACATGGGAAAAAATAAGATATATTTAAGATCGTATTAAAGCAAGTAAAAAAAGTAGCTATTAAGAATTTGGAATAATTTTACAAGAATAAAGGGTGAAAATTTTTATTATTACATACATATATATATATATATATATATATATATATATATATGTGTGTGTGTGTGTGTGTGTGTGTATAAATCTTTCACTCATTTCATTTAAAATATATTCCTTTCACTAATTTCATTTAAAATATTTTTTTTTAAAAAGAAAGAAAGAATACTATAAACCAAAACATTTTATTTCAACATCAAAGAAATGTTTCTAATTTACACACGCAAAATATAAAATTTGGTGTTAGCTATTTAGAAAATGGTATTGGCGAGATTTGCACCCGGCTAACTTAAAAGTACCAATAATAAAAAAAAAAAGTAATAAAATAAAAAACAAATTTATCATATGTAATCGAACAATATCAATTCTTATACTGCCGAAAAGGAAAAACAAAAATGTAATTTCAAATATAATTCGTTTGAAAACTGTATCTCAGTTTGAGGACTGTTAATGCTTTATAAAATAATTTTCAAACATGAAATATTTTTAAATCTATATATTGCAAGCAGCCCGATTACGAAATATAAATCCGCTTCCACTTAAACAATATAAATAGTTTTGCATTTGTTTCTCGCCAACATTCCTGAATTAAATTAAAACTTCATTATTAAAAAAATAATATAATGTAAATAAAATACAAATTTAACAGACATGTAATCGAACTTAAACCGCGAAAATGGTTAAAATACGAAAGTATCGCTTTTAATAAATTTCAAAGCTTTATTAAAAAGCAGAAAAACCAACGTTTAAAAATGCACAAATAATACAGGAAAAGCAACAAACAGCTGTTTCGAATCTACTAACGAGATTCTTCTTCAGTGCAAGATAGGGGAAAAGGAACAGCGTGCTAGAAAAAGCAAGGCTGATCCGAAAGCTAGCGTGCTAGCTTTTTCTAGCACGCTGTTCCCTTTTCCGTATCTTGCACTGAAAAAGAATCTCGCTAGTAGATTCGAAACAGCTGTTTGCTGCTTTTCATGTATTATTTGTGCATTTTTAAACGTTGGTTTTTCTGCTTTTTAATATTGTTGCACAAAGGCTTTATTTGTTATGTCTATTCAAATCTTTATTTGAATACATTTTTGCAATTTTTGAAATAAAAAAGCCTTTTTGTGTTATTAATGGGCAATCTAAGAAATATATATTAAATATGAAAAATGTATTAGAAAAAAAATGGTTTTCGTCTATGTTCTGAAATCCGAAAAGTCCGGGTTCGGTTTGGATCCTCTAGTATCGTTAAAGTTAAAGGAAATTTTTATGACAAAATGGGGGGGTGGGGAGGATTCCAGTCTCCTCTCACATGTAAAAAGGTTTATCCATGAAATCACGCCTTCAAAACACCAAAATAAAAGGTCCAGAACTCAGTTTCACGCACTTAAATTACATGAATGTTCTGAAATCCAAAAAGTCTGGGTTCGGGTTGGATCCTCTAGTATTGTTATTAAAGTTAAAGGAAATTTTTATGACAAAATGGGGGGGGGGGGGATTCCAGTCTCCTCTCACATGTAAAAAGGTTTATCCATGAAATCACGCCTTCAAAACACCAAAATAAAAGGTCCAGAACTCAGTTTCACGCACTTAAATTACATGAAACAATTCCGAAATAAAAATCTGCCTCAGTGTCAGTGCATCGTAGTGTAATATTGCTTAGCTAAGATGCAAACCATTTTTGTCCCACCCAGCATCATAATTTGAATTTGAAGATGGGCGGAGTCACTGTTTCACCATTTCTTACTCGACTGTGATGGCCTCGAGCCAGTGGCGTAGCCAAGGGGGGGGGGGGTCCAGGGGGTTCGGACCCCCCCACCCCGAAAGTAGACCTGGTTTGCTGAATCATGGATACAAATACAATAGTAAAAAATGCTAAGACAGAATCACAAAGGATCTAAAAAAATTCCGCTTTAGAGAGGTGTTCGTCTTAGAAGGTATAATTCAAATGTATGTCTTTTTTTGGGACTATGAACTTTTCCGTTTTAGACAGGTTTCCGTTATAAACAGTTTTCGTTTTTACAGTATCCCTTAAATCTGCTAAAACGTACTCACTTCACAAACTTTTTTCTTTCACGTACTCCTTTCTTAGGTTTTTCATTTCGGAGTACCCCCATTTCTCATAAACACGTCCCCCTTCCCCCCCTCTACTCATAGAGATAACGTAAACATGCTTTTTTTCATTAGTAATCTTCTTATCACAACCATATAATAAATCGATGCAAATTACATTAATATCCCTAACATTTTTGTGACTTCCGCCATTACCGATATTATTTTCACATATCCCCAGTAGACCCGCCACGTACCCTCAGAGGTACACTACAGCAGGTTGGAAACCGCTAAATCTATTACAGGAAAATCTGTGAAGATGACCTATCTCAAAGGAAAACAATTCAAGGTTCAACGAAAACAACACTATATATTTGTGCTGCTAACGTTCGAAACCTATCTGAAATTAAACTTGTTCCAATTGTGAATCCTTCTTGGCAGGTTTTCTGAAAACACGGAATCCTCTCGTAAAAAAAAAAAAAAAAAAAAAAAAATATATACAGTAGAAGATCTTTATAGCGCGAATCTATATAATGCAATTCTCCATATAACGCACAACTTCTCAGATGTAAACAATGAATTTTGCAGGTAAGAAGCACCTGAAATCCCACATCGTAAAAATTGCTACTCTCTAGAAAACTACATTTGATACATTAATTCAACTTTATCTCCTTAATTCAAAACTTTTTAATGAAAAAAAAATTGCTATTATTACAATAAATATTATATTTTTGGAAACGAGTAATATAATGAATGATTGGGTCCAGGTATAGTTGGACCATGTTTATAAAATAAACAATATAAAATGATCATATAATGCAAAAATTCATAATTTGGATAATTCCTGGTGACAAGAAGTGCGGTATAAAGATACTCTAATGTATTTTGGTATCTTTCAGATTTATATGGTCGTGTTTATAAGGTAAATTTAATGATGTGTCAAATGTGATCCATATAATGCAAAATTCTATATAGCGCACAACCTTGCGTTTTTAGGTTTGCGTTATAAAGATCTTCTACTGTATATATATATATGTATATATATATTTTAATGTCCCGGGACGGAAGGATAACTATAGTATACCTGCTATTCCGTTTACACAAATTTACTGCAACTAGATTAAACGTAAAACTTCTTTATCTTAGACTTCGGTGGGATTCTGTTGTCGACACTTATGGGAAAGAACGAGTTTATACGAACGCAATAACGGTACATTGGTTGAGTTTCGTGACCCTTATCTTTGTTCACTTTATAACGGACAATATTAACAATTACTTTAAATCTGCTGCCTGCAATTAATAAAAGTAACTTTATTTTTGGACTGATTATTTGTTACCACTTTCAAAATACACTGACGAGAAAAATTAAAGGAACAACCATAAAAAGGTGCTTTATGTTAATTCTATTAAGGGAACTTCCAGAAAGGTAACTCAGTGTCAACGTTATCACGTAGTCCAATGGGATTAACATTCGCTACAGAAATATATGCAAATTTTTCAGCCTCAGCCCGTTCTTTCGGTTCACGTGTGAAAAGGAGAGCACGTAGGTACTTTGAAGCCTAATTTTAAGGATTGTACGTGTAATTAGGTAAAACTTTGTTTCTAAATAGATGGAATATGTCGTCCAGAGGACATTTGACCGATTTTGAGAAATTGCGTGCGATAGGGAGAAAGGAAGCAGGACAGAAACTCTTAGGGATCTGTAAAGATTTATAAATAGCCAAAAGCGTCATGTCAAGAAACTGTAAATGGTTTAAAGACACTGGTATAATGTCCACAGACAACCAGGTCAAAATAGAAAACGCGCCACAATAGGCTCTCAGGACTGTAACTTGCCAACGATTGCTAAAAGAAATAGGCAATTGACGTCAGTTCAGATTGCAGGGAGTTTGCTGCAGCAACATGAACTCGATTATCCTGGTTTACTGTGAGAGACAGGCTGCATGCAAGGAAACCCATGATTTGTGTTCCACTAACTCCGGTAGAGAAATGCGCCCGGTTAAAATGGTGCAGAGGTCATCGTCATTGGAGTACCACGAACTGGAGCCGAGTTCTCTTTACCGATGAATCCCGATTTTGTTGAGAGAGTTACTACAGACGTCTTACCATATGGAGGGAGAAAATCACACGCAATAAGGCTGCAAACATCCGTGAAAGGCATCGATACAAATGTTGTGGAATCGTGGTATGGACGGACATAATTTTGAATGGCCACAGTGAGCGGCACATTCTTACCAGTGCAACTGTGAATGCTGAAATATACAGACATGAGATTCTTGATTTTCCTGTCAAGTCGTTTAAGGGTTCAATCGGAAGATTCGGAATTTTATGATTATTAATGGTCTAGAAGGGCGCTACCCTCTTCCACGGAACTCCTAAGTATCCCTTCCAGAGCTGCATAAATCCGACCCGTCCGAAGCTTACTGCTGAACTTGGAGAATGTTCTAAAACTGTTTCGAACCATCTAAAATAAATTGGCTGGGAAGTACAAAAACAGAAACCCCCGTGAACCATTTTATATACATTCTAATACTTCCAAAATAGTGCTAATCCATCACAAATAAACTTATTACAAAAATTTAACTTCCTTAAAGACGACCAGATATCGGAAGCAACTATTAGATCGAATATGGTATCAAAAGTGGCGAGACATGAAGCATGGAAACCCAAAAGAATTATGGCTGAATAAGACAATTGTAACAAAACTGCTTTTTCTAGCTTGAACTATATCTGATGTGTGTGCTTCTTACATTACTAGTTTCTGTAGCTGAAAATGCAAGATCTTTTTCTTAAAGTTAAAACCTTCCCACATAGCATTTTTAGTTTGCAGAAGATTTGTATCAGTTTTGCTTTGAAACCTGCAAAGTTGCAGTAAGCTCAGAATGACAAGACTGAAAGTTCATAACAAGACTGCAGCAAGATAAGTCACCACACAGCAAGATAAGTCACCACAAGAAGTCACCACACTCTGAAATTGCAGCTAACTTCTCGTGCAAGTTAAATTCATACTGTATCAAATTTATTGCAAACTAACGGCAAACAAGTAATCAAAAATACTGCAAACTTACTGCAAAGTAGTAATCTTTCCATGTCACATTATAAGTTTAACCCCTTCGAAGGGGTCCATAGATCTGATCAAGTCTATTGATGTGAAAGCGCCGTCAGAAGGTGCATGCATCGGTTTTATCATCACAAACAAGTTGGGGTAATATTTGTACTATTCATTTCGAGCATTTTTTTTTATATTTAATAAGTATAGCGCTTAGAAAATGCGGTGCCTACCGAATAAAATTTCTGCAATTTCTGTGTATGTGCTGATTGTCTATTCTCTCAACAGAGGGACTTTTTGCTTTCGTCACTTTAGTGAATTAAAGACAGTCTTGCATCAGTTTCACAACAAACTACTCATGCAAGTGGGTGATGATATACTTTGCGGGAGATTTGCTGCGAATTTCTCAATTAAAATTTGTCACGGCAAGATAATATCGGAAAAAATCAAACTTGCTGCTAATGTTCATGCTATCTGTGTTATCTCAAAAACCTCCCATGGGGAGCGCGGTGGATCGCATGAATGGCGCATGCGATTGACACTCATGTGAAATTATTATCCAATATCTATTACAGCACAAGTTCTTAATTCAATGGCAAGAAATTAAACATGGAAATTGCTGTTTTAAATTTAACCACTTGATCCTAACTTTATTGTAGGCAAATGTTATGTAATATGAAACTTGATTTAACCCATTCACTGCTAAAACTATAAAGTAATAATTTTCAAATTTTTTGTTAAAAGTCGTTCGCTACCACAAATTCAGAAAGGCAAATTTCGCTTTACTAATACAGCGAAATTTCTGCCAATAAATGAGGCAATTTTTTTAATTCTAAAATAGTGGTTACAAAGTAATTAATAAATTAAAGCCACGAGTATACTCGTGAATGACAGCGAATGGGTTAATTAAATTTAACTCTTCAGTATGCTCTCAGCTTTTTACATCATAGTGAATCATTTTCATTGGTAAATATTAATGTAACTTTAATGTATTATTAGTTGCAGTTACAGAGATTGGCCTTTCATTTTTTTATCCATGCTTCTTTTTAAATTAAGAAATTAAATAAGGATATACCTAAATTATTAAAGTTACTCGAAATACTTCTATTATATATACACAGTCAAGACAAGATTCAAAAGGACTGGTAAAAAGTTCCATTTTAGACAGGCTTCCGTAGAAAGAAGTGTAATTAATTATGCTTCAAAGATACACTACCTCAATAAGATCTATTGTTCGTTTCGCAGGGATTCTGAAACTCTTCCGTTTGAGACAGGATCTGTTATAGAAAGATTCCACTTTCACAGGTTTCACTATGTTTCACTAAAGAACAATGAAAATCCCATTTCAGACAGGTTTTCAGCAAATTTAATTGTATCGTTATTCATATTAAGACCATGTAACGTTTCCGTTAAAGACAGGATTCTGTTATAGACAATTACTATTTTGACAAGTTTTAATCTATTCATATGACATAAATAAGCATATTTATATAAATACACAAAACGTGTAAAAATGGAACCTGCCTATAACGGTATTCTGCCTTAAACAGAAATGTTCCGTGCTACTGAAAAGAATAGTATACAAGTACACCTAATAACACGAAAACCTGTGTAAAACGGAATTTTACAGCAATATTTACGATTTCATCTTGACAGATTTTACTATATATATATATAACCTCAAGGAAAAATTTTGGACCCCCCCCCCCCCCCCGAAACGAAATCCTGGCTACCAGTGTTGAATCCAGACCTTTACCTCCGGGGGGGAAATTTTGATCCCTGGGGGGGACACTAGTATTCCAACATGAAATTTTCTCTGATTTCATTAATATACCAAAACCTGCTAAAGCGGAATCTCCGAGGATCAGAAAAAGTTTCTGTCTTAACAAGTATCCCTCCAGTCGGGATTTTGAAAATCTTCTGTTTCCATAGATTATGCTATATATAAGTTTCTGTTTTTTAATTTCAAATTGAAAATTTAAAAAACTTTTAAAAATTCTATTTAATTTAAGATACTCTTGTACTTTATTGTGCCCAAACCATTATTGAAAAGATAAAAAATAAGTGTGGCATTCTTAGGTTACTGTCACTGCCCCCGTAGCAGAAATTTCTCCAAGTGTCTGCGACAGATAATTCAGGGGCAAAAAATAATCTGCAGGTAAAATATTTTTATAAATGGAGCGTTAATTAATCAAACAATCACTTACCTGTAGCGTTTTTAGGCATTTTATAAATTTTTATTAATAATAGTCTTAACTTTTTGTATTAAGTAATAAAGAGCTAAACATAATACGAAGCAAAATAAAAGTTCGAATCAAAGTTCGAAAAGTTTTGAATCAACATTGCTACAATTTACCTCTGAAATATTTCTATTAATATACAGTTATTCATGAAACAGCACCGAAAAATGGCAATAAATCACAATTAAATAATAAACTTCGTTACAAGAATAACAAACAGAGTTTACAAATAATACAATAACAAATTTTTATTATTTGATATTTACTTATTATTTAATAATAATGCTTTCAGACACAGACGCGGACAGTATTAAATGGAATAGGGAGATTTTTCTCCCTTTTTTCGTGGGGGGTGAATATAGTTGGGCAACGCCCTACTATGTTAAAACCTTTTACTGTAGATGAAATTTATATTTTTTTCTCTTAATTTTTTAATTATTTTGTAACGTCCGCAATATTTTCAAACTTATGAAAGATAAAAGTTATGTAACATTTCAAAATTTAAAATTGAAACCCCATTTGTATACTTCTATCTGCGTCTATGTTTAAGTATAACTTCTTAATATTAATGAAAACAAATCTTCCGTAACATTCATGTCCACTGAAGAAATAGAGATTTCACTCTTTTTTTAAATACTTTAATTTTATAAAATATTAATAGCAATTTAAATAAATAATACCATATAATGTGTATGTACTAAATAGTAATTATAATATTCTATATGTAAAACCATCAAATCTACCTTGTGTGTAAAACTAATCCTTACTTCTTATAAAGCACTGTTTTTGATAAATCGCATAAGTTCAGTATTGAATTTGTAATTGCTCACCTTTAAACTAAGCGAATGCGTCTTGGTTTCGAAGATGCATAATGTGTGATCACTGCATCGATGAATTCATCTGTTGGCTCCTTATCACCTTCGATAGATACTTTAATACACAATTGTAAAGTATCCTGCCCCATGCGATTTCTGAGTTTTGTCATAATTCTAT
The DNA here is from genome assembly GCA_963932465.1 of Maratus speciosus. Classification (NCBI taxonomy): domain Eukaryota; kingdom Metazoa; phylum Arthropoda; class Arachnida; order Araneae; family Salticidae; genus Maratus; species Maratus speciosus. The sequence continues at coordinate 519,135,391 of OZ010792.1, read as the reverse complement.
TCATTGTGCTAAATGACCTTTCTACACTCGCTGTTGAAATTGGTACACACAATACACACTCGGCAAGTTTTTTCAAAACTTCGTATCCAATATCAGCTTTTAAAATGAAAGAAGCGACATCTGTACTGGTATCATCTAAATTACTGTGTGCAACGTACTTAAAAGAACGGAGATCTGCCACTGCTGCATCCTCTTCCTGAATTCCAAAAAGATGGCACAGCTCCTTACACTGCTTTTCATTTATTTTTACAAATTCTCCAAAGCTTCGAAAAAATGCACATAGTTCTATTAAGCGCAGTGGTTTATCATTAAATCTTTCTTTAACTTGATGAATCATTTTTTCTATAAAAGTTTTTGCACTTTTTTAAGCAATTTTTTTTCGTGTCATTAAAATTTATGATCTTAATTTCTGATGCATCACTCTCGAGACCTTTAATTTTAATGTGCAATTCGTTATTATCATTGTCAGTATCACAAAAGTTGGCAATTTCTTGCAAGTGATCAACTGTCCCAGAAACAAGTTGAGGAAGAAATGAAATGCTAAGAGTTTTCTTTTGAAGAATTTTGCTTAAATTCGATACAGCATTAAGTGTTTCATCCATAACGACTAAACTGATTATAAAACTAATATTAATCATTTCCAAGAGAATACCACCAGCTAAACTTGCTAAATCAGCACCATCCTTGTGTATGTGTTCGCATGCAATCATAATCGATTTAAAGGATAAAAATACAGCATGAACAGTACGGTAATTGCTAAGCCAGCTTATATCCGTTGCCTCAGGTATGATTTGAACGGGTTCTTCTAAAGCTTTCTGTATTTCGTGCAAAATTTTTCCTCTCTTAGGAGAACTATGAAAAAGTTTATAAATAGTATCTTTAACTGTGTGAAAAAATCGTTTAATCATTATAGTCTTGTTTCTTGAATTAGTGACAGCTAATGATAGAATATGGGATCTGGAATGAATGTAAGGCACTTCGCATTGTTTAGCTTCTGAAATGCGAGCACGAACACCAGTTATACTACCACTAAAGTTCGCTGCACCATCAAAAGAACATGAAACCAATTTATCATATGACATATTTCTTCTTTTTAAAGCATCATCTACAGCTAAAAATATTGATTCAGCATCAGTTCTTTCTAAGTATATTATGCACAAAAATCTTTCTCTTACTTCGCAAACTGGATCATGGACGACGTGCCGCACCATTAGTGATAATTCACTTTGATTGTTTATGTTCGTCGGCTCATCTCCCATTATAGAATAATACTTACCATTAAGTATTTTGTCATCTGCTTTGTCTAAGATTGTGCCTATTGAGCTTAATATTTCAGAAGCAGTTGATTTACTTATGTAACTCGATCTTTCACTTTGAGACTTAACCCAGTCGCGAAGAGTTTCATTTTCTCTCATTAAAATTCTTTGAACTAAGGGTTCATATTTTGTAGTATGGGGTATCTCCTCTTTAGCTAAAAAATACACACTCCTAATTAATGAAGATAAAGCTTGTCTATTTTTATCCCTTTCGTCTTCGCTGTATTGCATTATTTGTGTGTGTATAGGAGCATTTAAATTCTGTAATCTTTCATTTTCCATAAAAACAGATTTGCAATGTTTGTCTGATTTTGAGTGTTTTTCAAGTTTTCCTGTACTGCCAGTTGCTTTCCTAAAATTTGCGAAGGGCACTGATATGAATACTCCACTTGTTTTTTGGAATACCTCTACATCATTTTTTAAATGCTTTTCACACAGCTTGCAAAATGCACCACCACGAGTTCGATCAAAATACAGCTATTCATATTTATCTTCCCACTGTTTTTGATATTTGAACTTGCGTCCAACATTTTTATCTTCCGGTTGAGGTTGTCCACTAACAGTACTACACGAAGGTATCGAGGGTGGAACTATCGCATTGCAGGTTTCACTTTCATTCAAAGTTAGTTGAGAATTATTATTTTGATTTTCAACAGATGACTGTACTAAAGGTTCTTCACTACGTCTTCTTTTTTTAATTTGGATATAAGAAAATGATTTCGACTGTTTTGACGTAATTCAATATCAAAAATAATTTCTATCTAATATTCAATTTAAGCTGTAATTTTTATCTGTAACAATCAAGACAGAAAAGCGCAATAGATTAACCAGACACAGTGTCGTCTAGAACTAGCGTCACCTAATTCCTTATTGGTAGTCTTTGAAAATGAAATTTCCCTAGCATTCTACAATAAAATAAGAAAAATAAAATATTTTATGTTAGGGAACAAGTAAATACCGGATGTAATTTATAAAGTTTGCATAGAAATATTTAGACATTTTCAGTAACTAAATCTTTTTTAAACTATTAAGTATGAAAACATTTCTGTGCCTTTAATTCAGTTGTCCATACCTGCTCAAAATCTATTATAATAATGTTTTTGACAGCATAATCAATTTATCATTCGATAAATGAATTTGGTTTTTCCAAGAGAAAATTACAGTTAGATAAAGCAGTTATTTGTGTAATACGGGATAAACAAATGGATTATTACTGAAAGCATTAACTTTCAAGATATTTTATGAGTGAACGGAATAATAACAATATATCATATTTTAATTAAGAAACGCACAAATTTAGAATTTCACAATAAGGAAGTAATAATATTTATTTTATGGGCTAGTACTTTGTAACAGAAAAAGTTTTATTTATGATACATGAAATTAATATTATAACCTCAAAAATATAATGAATAAATATTTCACTGGATAGGAAAAGCTTATTTAGATAAATTATTAGCGTGATATGATACATTCAATGAATTATTATGTTTATTGTTAAGATTGAATAATGGATATTAAGCGAAAAAATACATTTTATGGTATAATTTAAATACATTTTAGAGAAATTGAGAGTCTAATTAAAAATATCTAAATAATTTAATAATTGATACAATTAGAGTAAGTAAGCCAAAAATATGTGATTTGACATCACACCTGTCAATAATGGAATCTTCTCCTAACCAGAAAACGTTTACGGTCCCAATGAAAGCAATTGTAGTATATTAAACCGCAAATATAAAATTGAAAGGGGTGGAAGAAAAATTCTGTTACAGACACATTTCCGTCTTAGAAAGTATCACGCAGTGCACTATTTTTGCTGGAACCGTATTTTTTTTTTTTTTTTTGTTTAAGAGAGGATTCCGCATTCCGCTATAGACAGGTTCTGTTTCCCAGACTTTACCGCATTTAATTTTTTCGAAAATGTTAATGAAATAACATTATCATAACCAGTAAAAAAAAAAAAATTGGAATTAGTAGTTAACAACAATTTCTTACAGTTTAATCTCGTATATGGCACCAAAATTAAAATTTAAGTTTTACTACCGATATGCTTTAAATAAATATTATGCAAGTATTAGCGGTATGCTAATTAATAATTATGTAATTTATTTCTTCTTCTTCTTCTTTAAAATCTTATAACTGCTATTGTACACAAAAATATGGCAAGCACCTATTACGCAAAAAGTTAGCTGAAAGGTTAAATATTAATAAACAGAATAAACATTAATTTCGTAATTTTTTTTAAATTTGTACGATTTTTCGAATAGCTTGTAAGACTTACTTATACAAAGCTGTTATATGTCGTAAAAACTGAACCTATCTGTAACGGAATAATACCTTAGAAGGAACATTTCCTTGTAATTGACGACAAAAATGCTATGCAAGTATATCTGTTAAGACAGAATTTTTTAACGGTATCTTACGATTCCATCTTAACAGGTTTTTCGGGAGGATTCGAAGGAAAATATCACTACTAGGAAAAATAAGGAGAAAGTCAAAAATTTCCTCCGGGGGGGACATTTTTGAATCCCGGGGGGGACATTCCCCCCCGGGCCACCCCCTGAAATCAACACTGCTGGCTACGCCACTGCCTCGAGCACACAGATAAATAAAGGAATAACTGAGTAGATTTAAACACAAATGTATAAAAATAGAGAAGGTTATAATAAACAAACAATTGTATGCACACCTTATTAGAAAAGGCTCTAAATAAATAATCTTTGAAACGGCTTTAGGGAATCAATCATCCATCAATTACGTCACGCATTACATTACCCCTCCTTCCTACTATGTCACAGAATAACATCTCCCTGTGTGTTGTCACAGTTTTTTCAATTGTTAGTTTAAAACTAATTTTATGGAATAAAATTTACGATCTATTTTCTACTTATATATAAATACTTTAAAAAACGTTAAGATCATGTCAGCCTTTATTTGAAACAGTTACAATTCAAAGTAAATGAAAAAATATGTCTAATACTAGCTGAATGAAAATACAATATATACAGTGAAATCTCTTTGTGAGACCACCTCCATTAAGTGATCACCTCCCTGAACGACCATTTTTTCATGGAACGAAATTTATTCCCATAGGCTCAATACTAATTTTACCTCCATCCAGAGACCACCCCAGTTGAACTCCCTCCATGAGCGACTCATTTCTTTGAAGAAAATGAAACAAATTCCGTTTCTTCCTGGTCGCTTGAAGAAGGTTTTATTAGAAAAATAATTCCGGAGAGCGCATTATTCATCAAACTTCTAAACTAAGTTCAGATTTTTTTATTATTATTATTCGAGTAAATTTTAAGTGTTTAAACCCTTTTGTGCCTTTATAGGCAATGAATTTAACTCTGATGGTAAATTAAGAATGACGGTCGATAAACTCCCCTGCCCTCTTCTGTCAGGAAACTCTCAAAGAAATAGATAAATTAATGAAATCGTCATTATTTGTTCCCGTCCAAAAAAAATTGCATTTATTTTCTGAATTTCGAAAGGACTCTGAAATAAAAGTTATAACCTTGTAAAAACAAATCAAACGTCAATGTATTCTATTCATTTTGTAAACTCTGCAGTAATGAACTTATGTAATTAACTTTTACTTTGATACTTAAATTTTTTTCTAATGTGGAAAATAACTTTTAGTAACAATAATTGTTTCCTTTTTTCAACAATTAAAATCTAGATTTAAACATGACCTCCATTAAGAGACCAACTCTCGGAGCGACCACTTTATATTGGAACGGAACGCGGTCGCGTCGCTTTAGGGAGGTTTTACTGTATTTGCAGTGGATGACCAGTTAGGTAAGATTATACCAAAGCGACCGCTTTGGATTATAGCGATTGAATGCATATACCAGGCATGGCGAACCTTTTAACGAACGCGTGTCAAAAAATTCACAAACAATTTCTATCGACAATGTAACGTACCAGATTTTTACATGAAATAATTTGGCAGCGGACTGTGTTTATACAAAACACTAGTTAGAAAATCAGTTGCTTTCATGCAGTATTAAATAATAGTTAAAAAATATTAAAAATCAAAATGCGATTTCTCTGTATATTGGATTCAGCCATTAAATTAATGAAAAAAAATACGAATTTTCATTTTAATAATTTTTGACTTCTTATTAATGCAACATCTCAGTTATAATTATCTGAGTTAAACAATAAAATTATATTGTATTAAAGAGTTTAATGCTGTTGTACGTCCGATGGAGAATGTTTTATACCTAGTACATATTTTGCTATTTTTTAAGTCTTTTAAAATTCTTATAAAAAGGCAAAATACATGTCGTAAACGCTTCATAGCATCACAAAGAAATAAAATTATCTTGATGAGTCAATTCATGCAAAAATATTTGCTTGCTCTCTTTGCGTGTCTGTCCATACGGAGAACATTTTTTTAAGTAAAAACTTTTTTTTATCTGTACATTGATTATCAAATTTAATTTTTTCGCATGAGTGGTCTCTGCTCTGCTCGAGGGAGCCTCCTTCTTGATCTTGATCAAGGTAGGTCCCGGCGCCAGGTAAGTATGAATTCAACAGCTCTACAAAAATACCTATCTAAATGAAACGTTTAGAGAAAAGTGGTGGGAATAGAATTTTTTATTCGTATGAAAATGAAGGTCAAAATTATCTTTTTATAAAACATCTGACAGCTGTAAAATAATTTTAAATAGCGAGGGCTAAATTTGAATGTAAAGTATTAAAAAGAAAAGTACTCGCGTGTTAGCAAAATTTATCAGAAACATTGTGTGAAGATCGGAAAAACTCTTAAATGATTTAAGGCTGTTCTTAACTGCTCTGCTGAACAAGCGCAAAACGTTTTGACATATTTGCAAATTCATTTTTTAACGGAAAGATATAAAATTGGAAAGCCTGGCCATGGAAGCGATTTGAAATCGAACTGTTTTTTCCATTTTTTGATCTAACAATTACCTATTGAGTTATAAGTGAATTCGATCACGTGACAAACCCGTTTTTCGCCCGCTCTTGAGTACTCTTTCTCCCTTCACGCGGAAATTCGGTTCAAAACGCCCACTTTGACGCTATTTTCTGAAAGATCTATTGTGTTTGCAAAAAAATGGAAAAAACAGCTCAATGACACAGTTTCTGAACAACAACACCAGCTAGTTTCATGCATTTTCGAACAAAAATAAATTAAAACTTATGTCAGAAAGTTGTCCTTTTGGATTTGAGAACACCCTTAACAAAGCAAAGCAGGAATTTCAAGGAGGACTATTTCGCAAAAAATTAAGTATGTTTTAAGAATAATAATTAGAAACGTTATACTTGTCCTTAGTGTGGCCCTGTCTCATCACAACGCAATGGTTAAACGCAATGAGCAGGATTTTTTTTTTTTTTTCAAATGTTTGTGAAAACAGTTTACAAACATATTCTGAAGAAAAATTATCTGTTATCCCACCCTCTTCCTAAAATTAACGCCCCTTTGAAACCAGATTTTACATGCTAGTAATTACTAGTTTTCAATTTCGAAATAGAAATAAAAAGCTAATATTATTTATTGTAATTTTTAGCACAGGGTGTTCAAGATTTTGTCAAACATACCTTCTCATCTGTTCAAAAACGTAATAAATTGTTTATTTTTATTCTCTGTCGAATGAATCAGTGCTACTTTACGATTAACGAATATCAGTGGATAGGAAGATTTGTATGTATAAAAATGCCAAAGTAAAATCAATACTCAATGGATAAATTCATAGAACTATCAGTCAGATATTATATGGAAATTTTTGCAACTTGTCTTGGTCCATCATTGAATCGGTATCCCGGGTAACAGTGAGTGGTATCCGTCTCGTTATATCCAATATTATGGTGTTGAAACACTATTCACTTTTATGTTTAGAATAAAATATATCACACGATAAATTAAGCTGTAAAACTAATAATATTAATGAAAATAAAAAAAAATGTTAAGATTAAATTTAAATATACAATTATTAAATTAAAGAGTGTCTAATTATTAACATATTTAATGCAGAAAAAATATTCTGCCATCTTTATGCTTTAAGATGTCATGAATGTTTCTGTATGTGGTACAATATCAAAAAGGACTTATGGACGCTAAACTTTTCTTTAGTTAGTCTCTAAATTAAGCACTTAAAGCATAAAGATGACAGAATGTTTTCTGCATTAAATATGTTAATAATTAGATACTCTTTAATTTAATAACTATGTATTTAAATTTAATCTTAACATTTTTTTTCTTTTCATTAAAACTATTACTAGTTTCACAGATGAATTTATCGTGTGGTATATTTTACTCTAAACATAAGAGTGAATAGTGTTTCAACACCGTAATATTGGATATAACAAGACAGGTACCACTGTTACCCGTGATACCGATTCTATGATGGACCAATGACCAATCAAGGCAAGAGAATGTACCTTACCTAATTTTAAAGTACTATTTATGTGATTTAAGAAGAGAAGCTCAAAAGGCTGTAGTTCACAATTTCCAATACGATAAAGGACTAATAAAATTTATTTGTAAATTGTAGATATTATAGTATCATAATATATAATATGGATGATAAAATGGTGAAAAATAAAACTAACTTCACATTTAATGTGCATACATACTTTTAATTTCGCAAAATCTTCCATCCTTTAGAATGTTTTAAATATTTATTTTTTGCGATCTCGGTTACTCGTTACGGATCGTCGAATCTATGCATTCCCTGGCAATTATATCAACTTTAGTTGAAAGAAATAAAGTTAATATTCACTTTTTTCCTTGCGAAGAAACTTTTAAAAACAAATCCACAATATATATATATATATATTATTTATGCAGAGGAAACATTATTTTGTATTAAGTAGAGAGATTCGAGGCCCCTAACATGACCCCCAATTACCGCGGGGACCTGAGATGCTGCTCCTTCGTATTCCAGCATGCATTTAAAAACAGAATACAAATTATTTTGTCAAAATTGGATGCTTCGTTTAAAAGTTACAAAATTGTTTCGAAATTTAAATTGTAATCTAAATCTAAATCGACATGTAAACTTAAATATTTTTATATAAGTGCCACTTAATAGCAGTCGTTATTCCCAATTGATTAGTACCAATATCTTTTTTCCCCCCAGAACTGCACACCAACTTTAATTTCCACATAACAATCTTTCTTTCATTGACATTTGTAATTTTTGATCGGTCATTTATTTGTTTAAATTATATTTAAATCTTTATTATTTGTAGTTGATCCAGATGCATTAATTGATTTTTTAATAACTTTTTTTAAAACAAATAAACTAAATTTTTGAAGCAATCAGAAATTTACGTACCTATTTTTGTACATTCCATTCCATTTTTCTCTTGCTAACATTAAAACCTGGCTATTTTGAGCTTGTAGATTAAAAATCTCGCTTATTTTAAGTCGATAGATAAAAACTGAATTTTTTTCTCTTTTTCTTTTGTCTTTTTTATTAATTGGACAAAAATATTTCTTTTCGGAATTCCAGCAAAGGTTTCTTATCATACTCTATTCAACGGCAAATGATTGTATTAACTGCAGACGATCCTTTCAAATTTAATTTGTATGTTGCCAAATGTTTTTCGTTAAGTTATTTTTTTTTTAATTTTTTTAAAGTTTTTTTTTAAATATGAAAACATATTCTGTAATTTACATATACATCTTTTAAATTGTTTAATAACGCACTTACGATTGCTGTAAAGAAGAAAAACAGTGAATGGATATTTAGAAAATTGTAACTTTCGCAACGTGAAAATCGTCTGGGTTGGCTTTTTCCTCAGATCCCTGAGTGGAATTCCTCGGTCTTCTTTAGTATTTAGAAGAACTGAGATTACCGAAAGAGAAACGTAGTTTTAGAATAATAATATGAACTTTTTAACCAAGCAAAAAAAAACTCGTCATCAATGACATATCTTAGATGTTTATTATTTTTTTATTTATTTTATTTTATTTTATTCTATTCTGCTTATTATTTTGTGTGTGTGTGTGTGTGTTTGAATTTCTAAAAAAAGTACTGAACCGATTTCGCCATCGAAATTAAAATTTAAATGGGAGCAATTTGAGAGTATCCTCTTTCAACAATAAAAATAAATAAATAAATACAAATCACATAAATCGGCCGCGTAGTTTCGAAGTAATCTGCGAACATACAATAATAATAATTTTAAAAAATGCATACGCCACGAATTGAGAACTTCCTCCTTTTTCAGAAGTTGGTTACAAAGATTTTTATTGCAGATTTTAAATTTATTTCAGTAATTAATTTTTCATTTAATTGTTTCTGAAAGAAATTAAAATAAAAGATACAATAGTTAAGCGATTTTGGGGGGGGGGGGGGGGAATCTGGTGTTTCGTCTAAAATGAACATATCAATTGCATTTTAATTTTTGCCAAGGAGCAATTCAGTTTATTGTATAGCTCCTGCTAAAACAGTTGCAAAAAGTATTCAAATCACTTCAATAGTTATCGAAAAAAAAGATATATGAATGTCAGCTGTTTTACATGACATTAAGCCCAGAATAATAAGTATTATTCCAATTTAAATAATACGTGGATTATGTTCAAGACACGTATGTCAGAAGTTGTTTAACATTGTATTGTATTGTAATAAGGGTTAATAAATATCATGATATTTTCTAAAATATCAAAAGTATGCTATATTTTATATATATCCGATATTTCCAAAATAGTCAACTTATTGATGATTATAAATATTTTCAGGCTTAATACAAATAGAAACTGAATCATATTGAACTTTACATGAAAACTTAACGAAACAATATTCTAAATATTTTGTTCTTTGTTTTCGTTTCAGTTATTTAACAAAATTGAAGATCCAATTAATTAAAAACACACAGAATTTACTCTTTATATTCACAAAAAACAAACGATAGCATTTAGTATTAAAAAAATATGTTTCAGACAGCAAAATTTTAAAGCAAGTTTGTCTGCTATTTAATTCCCTAAGCTGTCGTGTTGTTTAACCCTCTCGCCGAGATTTTCTCGGGCAACGTAAAAGTAGCAAAATTTGCGCAACCCGAGATTTCCTCGGGGATGCATTTTTTTCCCGTCTAATTAACCTTCCTTGATTATTCTCACCAGTTATTTGTTTATTGTAAATTTTAAGCCTTTCCCCGATTAAATTAGACAAAAATTTTTGTTTTAAAAAACCGGTGACAAAAGAATAAAAGTTCTTAAAAGACGTTCGTCGTGAAGGGGTTAAATACGCAATTTTTGTCTATTTTGATAAAACAATTACGCAGCGAAAGGGTTAAACTCAATTAAACCAAAGAAAAGTTTAGATACAGTGGTTCCCAATGTACGCCCCACTGGGGAACAATTTCAAATTTCTAACTCACCCATTCATTGTGAGGTTTTTTGGAAAAATAATCTTTTAAACTAAAAATAAAAGTAATACTATGCAAAATTTAAATAATAATAACAATAAGTTTTTGTCTGTTGAATTCAAAAGAAGTTTGAGATCAAAATCTTAAAATAAAATCAACACCAGAATAATTGCACGAATAATCTATGATATATCTAATACTTTTTTTTTTATAATTTTTCTGTTTGATAGCATAATTTACAATTTTCTCCAACTTTTTCGACTATTTATTACGCGAGCTTTGTATATCTATTTTCTCTGCTGTATGTAACATGAAGACACTTTTATACCTGAAACTTATTAAAGGTATATCTAAATTTTACTACCTTGAACCTATTTAACCTAAAAAGTATTTCGAATATCTAAACATGATACTATCAACTTTATAAAATTTATAAAGCTTGAATAGCATTGTAAAATGAAATGTGTAAATAATAAATATTTATGTCTGTAATGCAGTTACTCCTACACAGTAAATGAATATAAAACATATACAATTTTAATTTAAAAATCTGAAAATACATGGCATTCAATTGACGTAATCGAGAAGGACAAAAAAAGATAAACATGCTTTCCTGGGGAATAATGACATAATAAAATTGATAAAGCTCAGAATCTTGAAATTCTTATTGTGTATTTTGTTATTCATAGAAAAAAACTGTATTTTCTTTGTTATGAATTTTAATGATATATGTGAGTTTCTCCAGCCTTTTGTGAAGCAGTGTTGAATTCAGGGGGTGGCCCGGGGGAGACACCCCCCCCCCCGAAGTACTTGAGAATTTGTGTTTTCAATGGTCAAAAAGTACAATTTACACCCCGGAACTCTATAATGCCCCCCCTCCCCCCGAGTCACAGAAATCCGTCTCGGATAAAAGTGTCTGAATTCAACACTGTGACGATAAAAATGCGGACCTTATAACACCTTTGTTAAATATTTCGGTAAGTTGGAAAGGCACAACAAAACTGTTTTGGATATAAAAGTGAAGATGCATCGCTTCATTAATAGAATTATGTAAAAACACATTTATGACAGAAAATTAATCTCTTTGATAAGTTTAAAAAAATGCGAAATGAATAGTTAATGTTAAGGTTCTGTTAGGTTTCCTTAAGGTTAACCCTTTCAGGGGCAAAGCAATTCCATTGCTAAAGCATTGAAATTAATGACTGACACCGGAATTTGAAAACAAATTTATTTATAAATATGAAAAAGCTATATTTCACACACACACACACACACATAATAAACAGATTTTTTTTTTTTTTTTTTGCTAAAATTCTGGTGCCAATGCGGCATTTGGGAATTAAAATTAAGTTGTTTCATAAACATACCACCGCCCCTCAAGGGGTTAATAGACTTCATTTTAAAATGATAAGAGATATGTATTACAGAATGTGTGTGGGGGGAAAGGGAGGGGGGCAATCGCGATGTTACAGATGCTTCGGTGGAGCGTGGCCAATAAAAGGTTGGGAACCGCTGGTCAGTGTTCCCAGATTGGGGACTTTTTTGTTCCCAGATTGTTGATTGTCACCGCTTTTTTTAAATAGAAATGTTCGGCCTATTTAAAAATAGATTAAAAATTCTGAAAAATAAGGCGCATTATACTATTTTAAAAAAGTGGTGACAGTTAAATAATCTAGAAGCTGTAAACCTTACCTGGTTACCTAAATTAGACAGTTTATCTTTCAATAGCTATTCTAATTAAACATTTTCCTTATATAATTATTGATTATACATTTAAAAATTCAGCTTCAAACATAAAAATCAGAAACGATTTTTTTTTTTTTTTGGGGGGGGGGGGATTAAAAAGTCACTGGCAGAGCAGAAGTTCTTTATCTTACAGAGTGATAAGTAAATAACAGAATTGATGAAAAATTCGTTTATCCTTGTTTTGACTGAAAATATCAAAAACGTACAATGATATTTTCAAAACAAATATCAATATATGAAAATATCGAAAATATCAAACATCATGATATTTTGCAAATAAATATCGGATATGTACCATGATATATATCACTATATCCATTTGTGTATATAACGAACCCTATTTGTAATGTTGAGAATTATTTGTTTACATGTTTTTTCTGAATATTTTAATAAAATAATATTGAAAATTTGTTATTTTTGGTTCCTGACAAAGCGTAATGTTGTTTAGTATGTTATTAAAAATTAAATTAAAAAAATAAAAAAACCCGACTGCGTAAAAAGCGAACTAATTAATTATTTCTCTCCAATGGGAAACTATTTTTTATATTACATACCTACTTTTTTAAAGTTGTGTTTAATTGTTAGTTCCTATCTATAAACACTGTTTTGACGAGCTCTATAGATGTCTATGATGGTTAGAGTTGCGGTAAAGCTAGAGATCCTACCTACACAAATTCCAGGTTGTATAATATTTTAACGGAGCTTCTGACTGTAAAATAGTCAGTGAAACATCGTCTTCATTTTGAGAAACCTATCCAATGATATGCCACTCAATAGGGTGCGTAAAAATTTTTTTCGTCTCACCGCCATTTTGTATTGTACGGCCGCCATTTTGAATTTATAAAAACAAAACCTAGCCTATAACCATCGGACGGTTAAGACGAATCGATAGAGACCCCATTCATTAAAATCCATCCAGCCGTTGGGATGCTTCGAGGGTATAAAGAAATACACATACCCAGATACGCGTGAAACATATAACCTTTCTTGGCAGTCGGGTAAAAAGATTTCGTTCCATGTAAATACGTTTAAAACCTGAAAAAAATGCAATTTTTTTAATCTAAAAAATACTAAGATTATAGTTATAGCTTTCTTCAGTGGTGTATCTAGACACCATTTCGGAAGAGGGGGGGGGGGGCTGAGAAAGAATAAAACTTGCTAAGACTAAATCGCTAAAGACCGGCGAAATTTTCGTTTCAAACAGGTTTTTGTCATAGCAAGTACCACATCCTTTATACAATCGAATCTGCTTAGATGTACGGGATCGTACGGGATTGGGAATAATTCCGTTTGAGGAAAGCTTTTGTCGTAACCAGTATAATCACACTGCATTTTTTTTTTCATGGGAACCATTAAACTTTCCCCTTAAGGCACGATTCCGTTATAGCCCATTTTCACAGGTTTTACTGCAATTACATTTTATTGTTTTAATCGGGATTATGGAAAAATTTTAAGGCAGGTCCGTTATACGCAGATTTTACTTTATTTAATGTTTTATATGTTTGTTGGTCTGAAAGTTTGATAAAAAGGCAAAATTATTTTTAATTAAAGCACATTTTCAATAGTTTAGAAAAAAGTACAAAATACCTTTAACCAACACACATTTTGCTTAGTTTAACTTGGTTCCTTCGAGGGATCTAAACTGATTTAATTTCTGAATCACGAAGTCAAATTTAATCTTACAAGGAGAAGGCCAACCTTGTTACTCACAGATTTTGATTATTTTAATATATGTTGTAGGGTAGAGACCCCTTAGTGTCAGGTTCAACGGATTTTATCCAATGCTCCTTAGTTCTTGAGAAACCGGGGGTCTAATAATAGTACACAACTTAAATACTTACATTGCAACCGCAATATTACAAATTTAAAAATCGTTAATATGTAAAAAATCGATTGTAATTTAATTCTGATGTTAATTTTTAATATAATTATGCTTGTTACTTTAAAAACAGAATAATAGTATTATCGCATTGACTTCCTTTGTTAAAGCAATGCGTAAATGATGTTTCTTTAAAATCACGAATTGACACAATTGCTCAATATCATTGCATCGATAAAGAATATATGAAATCCATTTTAAAAGTGATTTTTAAAAAATTAACAGTTTTATTATGTTTTATACAACTGTTTAGTTAAAAGTAAAAAATTAAATAGGTTAAATTTATAATTGATATACAATATTATAAATTTTAATTGACAATGAGATTATTAATTATAATTACAAGTATATTTATAAAACAAAAAATGAGAAAAACAAATGTAGCGCATTCAGGTTTCGAACCCGGGCCCGCGGATCAGCCGGATAACGCCATACCAACTGATCTACGACCAACCTATCACTGATTTTGCAAAGTAAGTATTTAAGTTGTGTACTATTATTAGACCCCCCCCCCCGGTTTCTCAAGAACTAAGGAGCGTTGGATGAAATCCATTGAACCTGACACTAAAGGGTCTCTACCCTATAACATATATTAAAATAATCAAAATCTGTTATTAACAAGGTTGGCCCTCTCCTTGTTAGATGCATAAACTAAGTTTAATTAGGACATATTTATATTTACAGCGTTCATGAACCAGGTTCAGGGGGGCAGAAGTCCATCTGGATTACCCGTTTACGATAATTTTTAACCCTTTTTGCCCCGACGGTACTTTAACCCTTTATCTACTGACGGTACTTATAAGTACCATTAAAATAACTTGTTATAAAATTAATTTAATGCATTGATAATACATAGAATGAGTTATAGATGCATTACTTTATGATGTTCCAAAAGCATTATGGGTTACAGAAAACAAAAATATTTTTAAAAGGATGATTTCTTTGGCCTTTGCATCTTTTCAGCTTTCTTGGCGTTGGAGGGAAGGGGGAGGGGGATTTTTCAATTCAGAAATATTTCTATATTTTTATTGTAAGAACATTATATTTGTAGATTTCCTAATTCCTAATTCCGATTTCCTAATTCCTACAAAATACTAAGAAAAATATTTAAAATAAAAGATTTGAGTGGTGTTATATATATTACACAAAATCCCTATAAATTCAAACTTAATGAATCCTGCTAAATCCTTTAATCCTTCTAAAATCCTTCTAAAATTTATTAAATGATTATGTAAATCTTCTAATTTTGTTTAAAAAATTCACGAAAAGTGCTTTAGAAGATGAAATTTTCATGAATTCATAATTCAGTACATAAAGGGTTAAAGTATCATTAAAATAACTTGTTATAAAATTCATTTAATACATCGACCACTAGTAATGCAGTTTAGAATGTGTTATAGACACTTTACTTTAACTTTTTCCAAAAGCATTATTGGTTACACGAAACAAAAATATCTTTAAAAGGATTATTTCTTTTGCCTTTGCATCTTTTCAGCTTCCTTGACGTTGAAAGATTGGGGGAGGGGGGGGGGGGTCAGTTCGGAAATATTTCTATTGTAAGAGTATTTTATTTGTACATTTCCTAATTCTACAAGATACTGAAAAAAAGATTTGAGTGGAGTTATAAATACTTCACAAAATACCTATAAATTCAAAATTTAATTAATTAATTTTAATTGCCAAAATCCTTCTAAAATTTATTAAATGATTATGTAAATCTTCTAATACAGTTTTAAAAATTCACGAAAAATGCTTTTGAAGATGAAATTTTCATGAATTCATAATTTGGGACATAAAGGGTTAAACACATAAACCTGAAAAGAAAAACAGAAGTAATTGACTACGGCGATTCAAGGAGCTAGCGCCCCTCCTC
Source organism: Maratus speciosus (assembly GCA_963932465.1). Classification (NCBI taxonomy): domain Eukaryota; kingdom Metazoa; phylum Arthropoda; class Arachnida; order Araneae; family Salticidae; genus Maratus; species Maratus speciosus. The sequence continues at coordinate 519,119,232 of OZ010792.1, read as the reverse complement.
CAGTTCTTGACGTGAAATCATTAGTTCCATTTTCTCTTTGTTTTTAAGGTGCCTTAGTATATAATAATATACCAAATATAAATTATATAAATACGTAGCACCTATAGTCTTCGTTAGCTCCGTCTGTCTGTCTGTCTGTCCGTCCGTCCGCATATAACAGAGCAAAAACCACACAAGTGAATTGTGTGAAATTTTAAATATGTAATTGTTGCAAAATTTTGACGAGTCATTTCAAATTTTATGAAAATCGGACGAATAGTTTAATGACAGGGACAGTCAAAAGTTTTCCGTTACATTAACGTCCAAAGGGGAAAAAATATTTCAAGTGCATTTTAATGATGTTACAGCCTTTCGAACAGAATGAAATGGATATGCACTTATGAAGTGCACTAAAATATACATTCAGTACGATATACGGTGCAAAAAACATTTATAAAATTAGTTATAGTACGAACGCATCTCATTTGCCACGTATGACGAGCAATTTTCAACTTGTTAATTATTTAAAATCACGTGAGTGAAGAATAAATTAATTTTTTTTTTCAATCATCAGAGAAAAAAGATGAATATTCCTTTCTAGTATAAATTACTTCCTACCTGACAAGCTCCGTGTTGACATGGATTGTTCGCGCAGGTCATTCCTTGCGTAGGAGCACATCCGCTTAGTCCCTCACCGTTACCAACGTATCCAGGAGGACATCGACATTCTCTGTAAGTCGCTGTTATTGCTGCAAAACACGAACAAAATACATTATTTTATCACTAGCAAAAACCATGCTTTGTTTGGATTCGCGAAGCATTATTTAATAAGTTAAATATTTGAAACTAACAATATTTTTTTGTATTATTTTTGCATCTTTATTAAGCAAAAACGTTATCTTATGTATTGGCGCATTTTAATTTTAGAAATGTAAATTCAGCCAAATAACTAGAATTTCCTCGGAATTTTTTATTTATGATATAACGAATTTAACAATTAATTTTATTTCTTTACAATTCTTTTGTTGCCACTTTACAAAAAATATTTAAAGAAAAAAATCATAATATAATTCTTTTAAAATGCGTAAATATCGCCTGCGTAAATGATTTCACATAATTAGAATAAATTGTGTATTTCAATTCTTAACACTGAAAAATACTTTTATAATTGAATGTAAATAATTGAATTTTCACAAATTTTAATTCATTAAAAATATGCTATAATTTTCATGAAAAAGGTATTTTAAGAATTTCATAACAGAAATCGTGAAACTATTTAATTAATCATGATTCTATCTATAATGACTAACTCCATGATTTATTTTTTCTTCTGAAAATATACGTGTTTCATTTTTTATTTGCAAAAATTCTTCCGTAATGGAAAAACATGTAAAATTAATTAAAATAATAATTTTTTTAAGGTTATTCTGTAAAAAAAAAATAATATTGTACAAATCTACAGATCATAATTTATTTTTGAGTTTAATTTCAAGTCAAAATACTGAATAGTTTTTTTTTTGTAAAGTGTACGACAAAATGTAATTTGAGTAGCATAGTAGAGGAATCGCTTCGCTCATTCTAATTAATACTGACACAGTGAGGTGCACTATATAGCTTTAAAAAAATCTTAAATGTAATAACATCACGAAAAATACTGAAACGCAATATCTGCATTTACATCCAAATAATATAGAGCTAGACGCACCACAATTCAGAATCTAGTTGATAATACATACGATTAAGGATCTACCGAATCAGGTTTTTAACAGCGAAACCGAAATAGAATTTCGATAATCTTCCTATTTTCGGCCGAAAACGAAAACGAAAATGTCCAAAAAAATTTTAAGTAATTAATACATACATAAATATACATAATTGTTAATTATACGTGCTTATGAAATATAAATAATTATTAATTAATTATACATGTGGCTCAAGTTGGCTACCTGTGCCTCTGACCAAAACTTTTTATTTTCATATAAAATAAAAAGTAATTAATTCATCAACGACACAGAATGATTTTCTAATTATACGAATTTCAGCTAATTAAAAAAATGTTTTACACATACATACCTCAATTTATCTTTTGTAATGAGTTTTGTAAATGATCATCTGTTATACGAGAACTTTCTCAAAGAGTATTCGAAACACTTCTCCGTTTTCAAACTAAAAGTCTGCAACTTTTAATGATAACTTGAAAGTGTCTTCAAAGATTAGTCATACATGCAAATGCATTGCTTGCTTTATCATTTGCACTCGCGTCTTGAGTCAGTGATGACTGATAATTATAAGCAGTCAGTAAGTTCATAACAACGAATAAAGAGTGTCTCATTTGAGCCGATACAGCTCAAATCAATGAGTCACGTTGAAAATTTCCAAAGGAAGAAATGCTATTTTCGGAATACAGATAGTTTTTGTCCTGCCGAAATTTTGGTAGAATTTTCGGCGAAACTCATATTTTGAGCGAAAATGAAAACGAAACCGAATTTTCGGTCTATCTTTACATACGATATTAATGAACAAAATACAGTGCACTTCTAACAAATCCTGTTATGTCACTATACAAGATATCCACAAAGTTCCTTTAAAATTTCAACCTTTTACATTATGTGTAAAAAGTACCCGGAATTGTTAAATAAAACACAAAAAAATTTATTTATTCACAAAATTTATTTTGTTGCCTTGAAAGTAGGCCCTACAGGGTCCAATACAACTATACAGCGTTTAACCCAATCCCCCATACATTTTTAGTAGGCTTATTGAGGTATGGTCTCCACAGCTACTTCAACGAATTTTCTTGTATGGCCTCAATTGACCAAGACGATTTCCTTGAAGTGGTCATTTGAGCTTCGGGAACAGGAAAAATTCACACGAGGCATATCAGGCGAGTACGTTGCTTGGTCGATCGCATTCTTTGCGTTTTTTGACCAAACACTCGTGCACAACGATAACTTTGTGCGTTGGTGTATTATCGCGGTGCAAAAGTCACACGAAATTGCGTTAATTTTTAAGATGTTCAGCACACGAAATTTCATTTAAAACACAAAATTTCCTTTAAAACACAAAATTTCCTTTAAAAAACAAAATTCCATATAAAACACAAATACAGTACAGCCCCGGGATTGGGTGGCAAGGGCACCGCGGATAACCCGAAAAAGACTGAAAATGGAGTGCAAACACGAAAAAAAAGAAAACTCAACATAAAAACTATGTTTTAGTGTACAAAAAACATAAAACGTTTAAAATACACACATATGCACAGTACGTCAGAAACCTTTGCTTTACGTCTAAATCACTAAAATAAAGAACAGTAAAGAAGAAACAATGCCGTACATACCATACAAAAAGAGCTGAGTTACATCTTTTTTAAAATATTAGTCACTTGTTTTTGCTTCTTGTTTTGGAAACACCTTTTCTTTTTTCTAAATTGTAAACTATTATTTTTCTTTTAGTATGGAATAATTTTTTATCTCAAAAATGAAGTTATTCTTGATATGCTCTCCTGGAATTTATCATAATAGTGTTATTTAATTGTAAAATATTTTAATTGCTGTGTTTACGTTTGGTTAATAAAATCAAGAAAAGACATCAAGACTTTATATCCGATATTTCAAACATGGCAACCGAATCTAGAAATATTTTTCTATGACTTTCGAATGCATTGATTTTTCTGTTTATATTTAATAGTAGGGCTTATTGTATTTTCCTTGCTGCTGACTTAAATTAAAAAAAAAAAAATCGCTTCGCGGATAAACCGCACCGCGGATAATCGGGGCTTTACTGTAGTCACTTTTTTTTACCACATAAGAAAAAATAATTTTTAACCCCCTCTCTCACGATTTTCCCCCACAAAACGTTCTTTGAATTAGTATTATTAAAGTGCCGTTCAAGACTGCGTTAAAAAATGGTTTATGCCATAAATGAGTTTGTTTAAAATACATTACTCAAAATAAAATTTAGTCGAAAACCTTTTCTAAAACACTGAGTTTTATTATTTAAGTTAGGAGCCTCCTGTGAAGCCCAGCTGAGCGAGTGGGTTAAAAAAGAAAAAGCATTCGATAAAGCAGCTACGTCATAAATTACTTCTAAATAAGGGTTAAGGTAAAACTTTACAAGTGTTGATATAGGTTTACCTGGATTATCTATGCACGTTGCAAGAGGGTGGCATCCACCTCTGTTGTTATTGCAGACACTCTGGTACATGCACTGTATACCATTTCCAAAATATCCTAAAAAACAAGAATAAATATGATAAACAATGGTATGTTTTAAAAATCTATGTGTTCTAGTTTCAGCAATTATTTTTTTAATTAATATTTCTCTTACGCATATAGTCTCACACCCGATATTTCTGCCAAAAATGATTAAAATTATCTAACCCTCTGCTGGGTGAATTTCTTCCCACTTAATTTTAATTCCCAAATGCCAGAATGGGGCCGGAATTTACGATCAAATTTATTTGGAAATATGTGAGTGAATTTATTCGTATATATAAGAAACAACAAATTTTGTTTGAAAATACTGGCGTGAATGTGACATTTGGGGATTAAAATTAAGTGGGAATTAATTCACCACCAGAGTTTAAAAAGTTTTAAAGAAATCTAAGATTTGAATTTCAATATATTAATAAAATGCTTAAACATTCCAATTTTCCTAAATAACAGTTACATTCAAGGCATTTACACAGACTTTTTTTTTTTAATAGCAGTGTTCTCCATTCACCCCCCCCCCCCCCATATAACGGAGAATTAAATATAGGTGCTTCCCCTTGACCGTTAGCTGACCACTAGCTAATATCTAAATCATTAATTTTTTAAATAATGCATTCAGTTATTTTGTCAAAACCAGTCAAGAATGTTTCAAATTTGTGCTTCTTCATCTTAGAAAAGTGATTTTTTTATGTGTGTGTGTGGAACTAAGTTACAAACTTTTGAATTGTATAAGTTTCCATTGTTCTATAATTTATCTTTATAAAAACATCCTCTAAATCCTAATAAGTAAACTAAACTAATAATAACAATCATCACTTTTGTACGACCAAAACTTATCGTGTTGTGATACTTTGAATTTTACAGATTTTCAGCTTATTTGGGCACTAAAACGGAAAGATTAACGGAAAGAACGGAGAGAAATTTCAACATGTGATTGTCTACAAACATGAGCTAAGCCGGCAATAATGTGGTGTCAAGTCATATCTTGATGGAAAACACCTGCAGACCCGATTTTAGTGGTACATCGGTAGGTTTATCATTGTGTTTTCCTGCACCAAAGGTATGAAAACATGGAGAACTGGATGCAGGAAAACACAACGCTAAACCTACCAGTCAACCACTAAAATAGGGTTTACAGATGTTTTCCACTAAGATATGACTTGGCATACTAGTTGCATTTTAATATGGTAATCGAGTTCTATCTAATCCTGAAATTTCAGCCGTCAACTCGATGAGGTGATTTGTCTGTGCAGCCGGCTCCCGATCTGTAAAGGATTGTCATAGAAATAACTCTGATGTTCCAAACAACTCTCCTCAACATACGCTAACTGGTGATTAATAAGTTAACCATTTTACACGAATGTTTTTACACAACTGTAAGTATGTTGCGAGTTATAAAAGAATCGCTTGAAGTCAGTTGTAAAGGAATCCGTAGGCCTTCGGAACAAGTTTTTTGAATAATTGTAAATTTTAAGTTTAAAATTGCTGATTATTATTTAAATTGTCATAAAAATGTGACATAAACATACAAATAAGTAATTATTATTAATTTTTTTTTTTTTTAAATAGTACAAAATTATCCGAAAAATTGCTTTCTTAAAACTATTTAAATCTAAAATTATTAAATATAATCACATTTTATAAATTTCATAACAAAAATAATAACGTTGTGCAAGAACAAGACTATTTTCATGACAATAACATGGATACTTTAAAAGTTATAGGTATAAAAAGACACACAATACAATAATACTTCAAAAGTTATAGGTATAAAAAGACACACAATACAGAAAATTCCAGAAAAAAAATATATAAATTAAAACTGTAACTCATAAACTTTTCAATAAATAATAAGAAGAATAGTCAACTTCCTCTGAATATATATTTAAAACATATTTAAAAAATTTGTGGTAATTGGACTATTATTTATTGAGTTATGAAAATTTCTGCAACACAATTTTAAAAAAAATCGCTTTTGAGAAAAATCGTTAAAACAATTTTCAAATTAGTGTTTTAAATTCGTAAGAAATATAAATGTTTAAAAAGCTTGAACATCAAAAGAAAAATATATTGAAATTTTATATTAATTTAAAAAACAGAAAATTGAATTTTCTACGAAATTAACGTTTTATTAACCGTCCCAAATTATGACTTCATGAAAATTTAATCTTCTAAAGCATTTTTCGTGAATTTTTGAAATTACATTTGAAGATTTATAAATCCATTTAATAAATTTTAGAAGGATTATCCAATTAAAATAATTAATTAAATTTGAATTTATAGGGATTTTGTGCAATATTTATAGCTCCACTCAAATATTTTTTTTAAAAGTATTTTGTAGAATTAGGAAATGTACAAATATAATGTTCTTACAATAGAAATATCGAAATATTTCCGAACTGAAATTCTTGCCCCCCCTCCCCTCCCCCAATCTTTCAACGTCAAGAAAGCTGAAAAGATTCAAAGGCAAAATAAATCGTTCTTTTAAAAATATTTTTGTTTTGTGCGACCCATAATGCTTATGGAACAAAATAAAGTAAAGTATCTCTAACTCATTCTAAACTGTATTACTACAACTCGACGTATTAAGTTAATTTTATAACAAGTTATTTTAAAGGTACTTTAAAGTACCGTCGGGGCATAAAGGGTTAAAGGCATACAGACACCTTAAAAATTTCATGTTGTCGTACTTGACTTTAATTCTTAATATTTATTATAGAAAGTTATTTGTAAACATACTAAACTCTAATGCATACCGTTTGGACAAGGTCCACAGCGTCTAGATCCAGGCGTATTGTAGCATTCTACGAAAGGATTAGTTGAGCAACCGCCGTTATTATATTCACATTCATTGATGTCTTCACACCACAGTCCATTTCCAGTGTACCCTAAAAAGATACGTATGCATACACATTATATTTGTAATATAAAATCTGAAAAATCTTTTGACTGAACAACACTAGCTGATTAAAATAATAAAACTTTGTAAAAAATCACCATAAAATAAAAACAATACATAGGACGCGTTTCGAGCTGTTATATTTTTAGCTCGAAACGCGTCCTATGTACTGTTTTTATTTTATGGTGATTTTTTACAAAGTTTTATTATTTTAATTGCTTCATATCGCCAGTTTTCGGTGCTGTTTCGCAACAATAGCTGAGTTAGCAATGGCCTGAGCTAAAAAAGTTTGCCGGTGCGATTAGAATTGTTGTAGATTTGTGCTTTTACTCCATTCACTAAAAACCATTTATTAAAAGACAATTGTTCCTTTTGTTTAATTTTTTTTAAGTTATCTTCGACAATTACTATCTTCTCAATTGCTTTTGAAAATCAAAACTAAACTTTCTTTTATAAACTCGTACCTTTATGTGTATTTCAGATGGCAATACAATATTTTAATGTTATTGGAACTTAATTATAAATTAATAAGTAAGTTTAAGGCATTTTTACGTTAGCCTGTTGAAAGTTGAAAAATCGATACATGGGGCATTCTCACAATCTTTTGACTTTCATGTCCCTGAATAATAATTTTTATTTTAATACACTTTTCTTGTGTTTTTTTTTTTAATTTCATATACTGGGGAACATCCCATTGCATGATTCCACAACAATATTAACGAGATAAATAAGTTTTGGACGATGTTGGGGGATCCAAACACCTGGAAAACTCCTATACCGTCCCGTGTCCCTGATGCTGATTTTTAAGTTTGGAGCTGTCTGGATAAAATTGTTTCAATAAAAATAATTCGATGTAATTTTTTTCTGAAACTGGAACTATTGTTTTATATAAATATGCAGCTAAAATTTAACCTGCACACATTTTTAGGGTTGTTGTTATTATATTTTAGACTCTGTCCCTGGGTTTTAGATTCCTTACCATCCCTCTTCTAAAATTATGCAGAAAATTATTTCAGATGCAGCCATAGAATTTTTTTTCAAGTTTTTTCTCATGCAGAAGTATGCTAGAGAAATAATGTCTAAAATTCTTTGGCAGGAGATTTACTGTAGAATTTAAATCAGTATTTAAATATCAATTTCAAGCATCGTGGCTTTATGCGTAGTCTCACCGTCCCCAAGGTTTATTCCTGCACTTTTCGAGGTAAATCAAGAATAAAAATTATTTTAATCCAATGTTAACAACTGTTTCTAAAAAACAATGAACATTGTGGCTATCACTTAGTCTTAACTTGATTTTCCTAAAAATAGGTGGTAATTTCCCTTATCGTTCTATCCTTACCGTCCCTTTTTTTACCATTTCGTCCCTTTTTTACCTTACCGTCCCTTCTTTAACACCCCTTTAAGACAATGTTATACAAAAATTCTGTATTAAAAGTACTACATTATTATTATTTCTTATTTGAATGTCCTGTGGGTACTATGCAAATTCACTATAAGTAAAAATTTAAAAGAAAATAAAAAGTTATAGGGGTAAAATGGTAAGGAAAATTAAACTCGCAAGTTTAACTTAAACCTCAGTTAAATGTAAAAATTTTCGCTGCTGGCCATCTTTTCTTTATTTTGAATCATTAAGGCATTCGTCTATCAGATTAAAATGTTATTTTAGCAAGTTTAATTTCGTCAGAATTTTTTCTCCAAAAGTCAAAAGATTGTGAGAATGCCCCACATACACTTCGTGCTTACAACTAATTACATACGAGTTGCAGCAACATACGAGTTATAGAGTTATAGTTTTAGTTAGTCTAGTTATAGTTTTATACATACGAGTTACAACAACAATAGAGTTAATTATTCGCCAAACCACGCTCGCTAAAATATACCAACTGGCTGTGAAGTTGCAATAATGAATATTTAAAACAGAAAAAAGTAGAAAATAAAATATAAATGTAAAATAAAGAGCCTAATAATTTTAGATGTATATAATAGGCCTTAGGCACTTGTCCACTTTGCCATATACAGACCCTACTTTCAGAGAACCTTTTCATATTCACGCTAATTCGAAAGAATATAGGGCTTCAAATCATTACCATGACATGTCTTTAGCAATATCTAGAAGATACCAATATCCAGTTGCATGCCACTGGCAAAGCGAACTATCAGAGAAAAATGCTTTAAAATCCAAAATTTATGCTGAAATTATTTATAAGTTCTTTGGTAGAAAACCACAATAACCTATTACTACATTATGTAATTTAAATAAAAGAGCAACAAAAAAAGAATGAAGGAAAGAAATCTGCGTACGTTGAAAAATAATCGCAGTTTAACATGCAAATATGTCCAACCACTGAATGCGGGTGTTAAAAAATGCAATTACAATGAATGCAGTGAACACATGGAGTAAAAGCTTTTCGCCACCGTCCAGCATACAGCTTATGAAATCTATTGATTGATTACTACATTAATTTGGGTTGATTCTGTGCTATTGCTACTTAACCCCTTGGGGACGAGCATCTTTTACAGAATTTTTAATCTTTAATCACCAGTTTTTTAAAACAGAAATTTTTGCTAATTGAATCAGGAAAATGCTCGGATTAAGTAAGGCAAAATTTACAATAAAAATTTACTGGTGAGAATAATCCCCGATTCTGAGCACCTTATGCGGCATGAATACCGGTCGCTCGTGCCCAAGGGTTAAAAGCTCTAAAAGTAAAAATATCAACAGAAACAGCTTACAACCATTTGAAAGAGTTTAACCCTTCAATTTCCACCTTGGATCTACTGGAGCAATGTTTTTTTTATTATTATTATTGCCTTCAGTTATTTAACCTTTAAATAAGACATTTATATGCAGTTATATATTATTTTTTATTTGGTTGTTATACTAATTTTTGTGCAATTGTCATGCACAAAACTTCTAGTTAAAAACTCCACGTCTACTTACCTACTGGGCATGGGCCGCAGTGGAATGTTCCTGGCAAGTTGAAGCACTGTACTCGGGGGTTTACGGAACATTTAGGTTCCGATCCTGAACACTCATCAACGTCTTGAGTGCAAGCCGGAGTGTTGCTCGCAGTTGTCCAGCCTGGTTCGCATATACAACGATATTTGGGCTAAAAATGAACCAAAAATACATTTCGCTTTAAGAAATTTGTCGACATCTTATAACATAGAAAACAATTTATTTATAAATACATTAATTAAATGACATCTATGTTATTTAAAAATTAACCTTTAAACAGCAAAATATTTTGCTTAACAGTTAACACCCTTTTAAAATTTAAACTATATATATATATATATATATATATATATACAGGGTGTTGCCGAATTTACCGACAAAAATTCAGAGAGATGATAGTAGCATCAAGAAGATGAAAAATTGACATAGAACATCAGGTCGCAAACCACGTTTAGTGGAAGAAAATCACAATAATAGTTATGAAGGGTGTGCCGTCGAGTTAAACTAAAAGGGCCAATAATAGATAGAAAAACATTTATTAAACGTAAAGCAGGATTACATTGCATTACAGCTCAGTGTCAGAAAGGAGACGACAAGACATTTTTATAGAAATTGTTCGAAGCTGCTGCCGCGAAGATCGTTGCGCAGCCGACACTGACGGACGAAGGATTGCTGGACGTGTTCAAATATACCCGGAGTACTGGTGATGTCTGCTGAAGCGACAACGATCCCTGCTGTCAAATCCTCTAGTGTATCCACATGCGACTGATAAACAACTGATTTCAAGCGGCCCCAGAAGAAGAAATCAAGGGGATTGAGGTACGGGGAGCGGGGAGGCCAAGCAACAGCTCCGCCGAGTCCAATCCACTTCTTTCCCGGAATATGTAGCATCGAAGTGGTTACGCACCGCAATCGCAAGATATAGTGGTGCACCATCATGCATGAACCACATTTTCTGGCACACAGTAGCCGGTATTCCCTGCATCAAATCCGGAAGGAAGTGCTGTAGGAAAACAAGGTAATTTGCGCCGCTGAGAAGTTCGGGCAGAAGGTACGGTCCCAACAGATGATCTCTGAGAATCTCTGCCCAGATGCTGATACCAAAATTGATGCACTTACGACGAGACAGTGCTGTGGGAATTTTCGGACGACCACATATGCGCATTGTGCGTGTTGACCGCGCCTTCTCTCGTAAAGAAGGCTTCATCTGAGAATAAAACAGCGAACTGGGTATCATTCTGTGTGTCATCAAGCATTCAGCGTACGAACTCTACCCTAATTTGGTAATCGGCATCACCTAGAAGTTAGACATTCTGCACGTGAAAGGGGTCATGCTTTTAGCACGCAGAGCCCTCCACGCCATTTTGTGCAGAATACACAATTCAGCTGTAACCGATCGTGTACTGGTCAACGGGGAAACAGCAAACCGTTTCAATACTTGGTTTTCTGTTTCAGGTGTGCGCACACGGCGTTCTTTCCCTGCATTACTCCTCGGTATTTGGAACGATCCCGTCTCCCGCAGCCGTCGATTGATGTTCGTGAAGGAGGTATAGTGCGGACAACTCCTCGGATATTGCTCTTGGGACATTCTCTATGCTAGGCGTTCATTACCACCTACTCGGCCTTAAATCAGATGCTGCATTTCCTCGTTCGTGTAATCGGACATGTTGTTACCGAATGAAGTTTCACATCCGCGAATTCTACAATGCCCTTTAATGAATACTTGCTCTCTGCTTTTATTTCCCCCCATACGCATGGGAAATTTGCATACGAGAATGTTTCTTCTTCTCTACCGCAGTGCTCCTGATCCTCACATTTATTTGGCACCTTTTGCGTCAGGCTCACTGCCCTCTCGACGTCTATTTTTGCGATTTTCACCGACTAAACGTGATTTGCGACCCCATGCTCTATGGTAATTTTTCATCCTAATGATGCCTACTATCACTCCTCTGAATTTGTCTGTCGAATTCGGCAACACCCTGTATATATACTTATGTATGTATACATAAACTAAACAAGATCAGATCACTTATTTAATATTGACTCAATATTATGACATATTTGGTTTACTACTTCAACATTATTAGGAACTCAGTTCAGTATTAATGTTTAATGCAATGTTATTCGTAAAAACGAATTTTATTTTATAGAGTTTGTTGCAGTGGAAATCAATGCTGTTTTTTCAATCTTTAGAGGAATATTTCATTGTCATGAAAGAATATCTAAGAAAAAATAACACCGTATGTTTAAATAAAACGAAAGCCTAATGAATTTTGGCTGTTTAAAAAAAAAAATAAATAAAACATTATGACATATTTGATTTACTGCTACATCATTATTAGGAACTCAGTTCAGTATTAATGTTTAATGCAATGTTATTCATAAAAACGAATTTTATTTTATTTAGTTTGTTGTAGTGGAAATCAGTGCCACTTTTTATTCTTTAGAGGAATAATTCATTGTCATGAAAGAGTATCTAAGGAAATAATAAAAGAGAGCATGTATGTTTAAATAAAATGAAAACCTAATGAAATTTGTCTGTTTCAAAAAAAAAAAAAAGAAAGAAAAAGAAAAAAAAAAGAAAGAAAGAAAGAAAAAAAAGAAGAAAAAAAAAAGAAATCTAACTATAACAAAAACAATCTCAAGACAAAACTCCTTTATTTAATACCTGTCCAGGTTGCACTCGCTTCTCATTAACACAAGTCCCGTGGCCGCATAACTCTTGGTGTGAAGCTGCGCTACAATCATCATGCTGTTCCGTACAGTGAATTCCAAACCAGTTGGTTGCACAATCGCATCTGGGAAAAGAAAATGGGTTAGAAATTGAAGATTTCATACGCATTCATTATATAAATCATACATATTAGTACTTAATAGACGCTAGATTTTATTATTACATATATTATTGGCTAACTTTATTATTTTTAACTCAATTATATAAATTGGTAAAGATATCATACGAAATGAATTTTTTCCAACGTACTATTAAGGTCTCCATAAGCGCATACTCAAAAAATTTTGAAAAAAAAAATTGCAGAATATTCTTCTCATGAGGATATATATATATATATGTATGTTTATTTAAAAAAAATTCCAGCGGAACCTCGATATGGCGTCCGTAAAAAAATAATTAAACTTTCGGGTTTTTTTTGGCACCTGTCCAGGTTTATTGTATCGCTTGTTGGCGACACAATAAAATTTTGAAAAATACCCTCTTCTGATAAATATTCCTTAAGGTGAAAAAATTTCTACTCTTCAATCCGAAACTAGTTTCATTAAGTTTAATTTAAATAAAGACATTTTTAGTTTTGTGAACACAAGACAGTTTTGTGATATACATTTATAAGTGTATATTGAGATTTAACGATCTTAATTTAATTATACGGTTTAGAACAAAATTTAAGTTGATTAAAATCGTTTCAAATTCAAAATTAAGTTCCGATTCTGGGCACTGGTAATTAGAATTCGATATTAATAGTGTGAGAGTCAATAAGAGAAAAATACCGTTGTTATGGAAACAAGGACTTCATAAGTATCGAAATGTTTAACGTCAACATTCTTAATCAGGAAATTACTTTTAAAATACACTTAAAACTTATCCAATCGTGAAACCGTGTATAAAGCAAACACACAACTTATATATACGAGGACGTGAGTTTCAAAACTCTCCTTATCCAGAAAATCAAATTTTGGGAAATCGCGAAAAACCCTTGACTACGTCCATTGGTTTTCATTGTAGAGCAAGATTTTACAATGCCACAAATGCACGATAAAACTATTTTTTTTTTTTTAGCCCCCGGTACGGTATGCTATTTCTTTCTCCCAACTTATTTTGGGTCGTCTCTAAAAAAATAACGTTACCTTACAGAAGCCAGCCGTAGAACAAAGCAGTACGATTAAATATTCTATAGCAATTTTTTAAATTTCTAAGCATCGCACATTCTCAATTTTTATACCGTCGTACTGAAAAAAAAAAAGTACTTTTAAATGCAATTTGTTTGAAAACTGCATCTCCATTTATTTTTGAAATATTAATTTTTTGTAGTTTTTGGAGCCATTTGTTTAATATTGGCAACGGTACTCCATTTCTGTAGAAAGTAAAGGAAAAAATAGTTCTAAAATATTAATTATATCTTTTTGTTGCCATTTTTTCATAACAACCGAAAGAAAATGTAATTAAAATACGTGCTATTTTCAAAAAATACAAACGAATGATTTCTGTTAAAACATGGAGCTATTATAAACTATATTTAATAGACGCTTTCAGCGTTACTCCAAACAAGTGGTTGCTATGCGTCATTTCTTTTTAAATATAAATCGTAGAAAATGTTACCGGTACATATCAAGTATTAAAATACACAGATTTGCGATATAGATATAATATATAGCTATACTATGCAAACAAAATAGAAAATACACCATAGCAACCGTTCGTTTGGAGTCAATTTCCAACTAAAACGTCATGACTGACGTCACGACTGAAATCGTCTATTTTAAGTATCTATATTAATGTTACAAACAAATGAAAATTTCGCGATAGTGACGTCCTATGCCTATTTTACTATAGATGTTTAAGAGTGGATCGTAAATGTGGAATTCTTAAACGGATGCGAATGACGTCATTTTGTGTAAAATAAAAGCGCGTGCTGTAAGTCTTAAAATTGAAATATGTTTTTTACTATTTATATATACATTTTTTTTTTCATCGGGGGCGACACTACATTCTGAAAAAGCAGAATTCCTGTTTTCTAGTTTTATTTATTTATTTATTTGGCGATTGTACTGTTTTAGGTAGCTTTCATTACAAAAAGCTACCTATTGCAGCCGTTCGGAGGAAAGCGATTAAAAAAAATTTTGGTATATTTACATCTATCATGACCCCTGGACCCCGAAACCACCCTCCGTTCAAAACTGACATATATATATCCATATATATAACCATTAATTAAACATAACCTCCCACCATCAAAAACCGTAAATATTAAACCGTAAATATGAATTAAAGCTGTAAGTATATATAAAAAAAAAATAATGCCAAATAATTTATTATAAGAATTATATAGGACAATATCATACACTAACAACAAGAAAATACATATAAAATTATAACTAGAAAATTAAATAACATTAAATAAATCTTTGCAATGATAGGAATGAAAAAAATTAATGGAATCCTAAAATAGGTATCAGATAACTACATGGTAGAAATCATATTGAAAATACACATAGATTGTGCGCTATTGCAGCAATGATCTAAGCGTATAATATTTAAAAGATTGCTAAATCATTTAGCGACCTAGGAATATATATAAATATATATAAGATACCAAAAGGAAAAAATACTTCAAAATGAATTGTTGACATTCAAAATGAAAAGATATTTAAAAACATCATAAAAAGCTTACATTAATAATTACTTGCGCAAATCCATCATAATAATTTGAATGCTAATATATAACCATTAATTAAACATAACCTACCACCATAAAAAACATATATATATATATATATATCTGACCTTTGTCACACTGTAACTCTCGTATTTATGAACCGATTTGGATGTAATTCGGTGTGTACATAGTACATACCAATGTCTCAACCGAGTTCGTTGGCCAGCTTCATCCGCCATCTTGTTTCAAAATGGCGGCCATTTAAATTTTTTTAAAAAATTTAAAATTTGAAATGTGGTACCAATAAATTGAAAATGGAAAAATATTTTTTTTATGTATTTGACCTTTATACAAAGATTCCGGAGCAGTTTTTGTTTCGTCTATATCTTAAAAAATGGCTGAGTTATAGCATTTTGAATTTCTAGCGTGACTGAGATTTTGAAACGTCCTGAATTTTGTCACGCGATAAAAGGCGTATTTATGAACCGATTTGGATGTAACTTCGTTTATACATAGTACATACCAATGTCTCGACCGAGTTCGTTGGCCAGCTTCATCCGCCATCTTGTTTCAAAATAGCGGCCATTTAAAAAAAATTTAAAAATTTAAAATTTGAAATGTGGTACCAAAAAATTGAAAATTAAAAAATATATTTTCTTTATGTGTTTGATCTTGATAAAAAGATTCGGGAGCAGTTTTTGTTTCGCCTATATCTTTAAAAATCGCTGAGTTATGGCATTTTGAATTTCTAGCGTGGCTGACATTTTGAAACGTCCTAATTTTTGTCACGTGATAACTGGCGTATTTATGAACCGATTTGGATGTACCTTGGTGTGTACATAGCACATACAAATATCTCGACTGAGTTCGTTGGCCAGCTTCATCCGCCATTTTGAAACAAAATGGCGGCCATTTAAATTTTTTTTTTAAATTTAAAATTTGAAATGTGGTACCAATAAATTGAAAATGGAAAAATATTTTTTTCTTATGTATTTGACCTTTATACAAAGATTCCGAAGCAGTTTTTGTTTCGTCTAAATCTTAAAAAATGGCTGAGTTATAGCATTTTGAATTTCTAGCGTGACTGAGATTTTGAAACGTCCTGAATTTTGTCACGCGATAAAAGGCGTATTTATGAACCGATTTGGATGTAACTTCGTTTATACATAGTACATACCAATGTCTCGACCGAGTTCGTTGGCCAGCTTCATCCGCCATCTTGTTTCAAAATGGCGGCCATTTAAAAAAAATTTAAAAATTTAAAATTTGAAATGTGGTACCAAAAAATTGAAAATTAAAAAATATATTTTCTTTATGTGTTTGACCTTGATAAAAAGATTCGGGAGCAGTTTTTGTTTCGCCTATATCTTTAAAAATCGCTGAGTTATGGCATTTTGAATTTCTAGCGTGGCTGACATTTTGAAACGTCCTAATTTTTGTCACGTGATAACTGGCGTATTTATGAACCGATTTGGATGTACCTTGGTGTGTACATAGCACATACAAATATCTCGACTGAGTTCGTTAGCCAGCTTCATCCGCCATTTTGAAACAAAATGGCGGCCATTTAAATTTTTTTAAAAAATTTAAAATTTGAAATGTGGTACCAATAAATTGAAAATGGAAAAATATTTTTTTCTTATGTATTTGACCTTTATACAAAGATTCCGAAGCAGTTTTTGTTTCGTCTAAATCTTAAAAAATGGCTGAGTTATAGCATTTTGAATTTCTAGCGTGACTGAGATTTTGAAACGTCCTGAATTTTGTCACGCGATAAAAGGCGTATTTATGAACCGATTTGGATGTAACTTCGTTTATACATAGTACATACCAATGTCTCGACCGAGTTCGTTGGCCAGCTTCATCCGCTATCTTGTTTCAAAATGGCGGCCATTTTAAAAAAAATTTTTAATTTAAAATTTGAAATGTGGTACCAAAAAATTGAAAATTAAAAAATATATTTTCTTTATGTGTTTGACCTTGATAAAAAGATTCGGGAGCAGTTTTTGTTTCGCCTATATCTTTAAAAATCGCTGACTTATGGCATTTTGAATTTCTAGTGTGGCTGACATTTTGAAACGTCCTAATTTTTGTCACGTGATAACTGGCGTATTTATGAACCGATTTGTACCTCGGTGTGTACATAGCACATACAAATATCTCGACCGAGTTCATTGGCCAGTTTTATTCGCCATCTTGTTTCAAAAGGATTTGCCATTTAAAAAAAAAAAATTTAAATTTAAAATGAAAAAGATTTTTTTTATGTGTTTGGCCTTGATACAAAGATTCCGGAGCAGTTTTTGTTTCTGAAAATTTGTTCTTTTGTTTATATCTTAAAAAATGGTTGAATTATAGCACTTTGAATTTCTAGTATGGCTAACATTTTGAAACGATCTTGTATTTGTCACGCGATACCACACGTATTCGCCTATTTCGATGTAAGAAGGCATGTGGATAATATACATCAATATCTCGACCAAGTTCGCTAGCCAGCTTTATCAGCCATCTTGTTTAAAAATGGCGGCCATTAAATTAAAAAAAAATTATATTTAAAGTGAGGTGCAAAAAAATTAGAAATTGAAAAAGGTTTCTTTCTTGAGTATTTGACCTTGATATAAGGATTCAGGAGCATTTTTTGTTTGTATTTATCTTAAAAAATGGCTCAGATATATCAATTTCAATATCTAATGTGGGTGACATTTTGAAAAATCTGATTTTTTGCCTGCGACAGCACTCGTATATATCAATCGATTCCGATGTGAGTGAGCATTGCACAGCAATTACTAAGGTCTCGACCAGGTTCACTGGTTAGCCTCATCCACCATGTTGTCTTAAAATGGCAGGCACTTTAAGAAATCGCCGAATTTGGCAGCCAAATATAAGTTACTTTAAATAAAATCAGCTTGGATAAAGCTGGCTAATTTCGCGAAATTCTCATTCATAATGATTTAGTATTGATAAAAATTAGTATTGAATCTCCTATATTCGGTTTCCACTAAATTGAGCTTCGTGGGTTTGAATAATATAAGTTGGCTTTTTTAAAATAAGGAATATGAAGCTACCTCTTCCTCCCGGCACTGGCCGGAAGGACTTTTTTTTTTTTTCATGTAGGTTCACCAATAGAATAGATTGATAGAAAAAACTCGATTTTTTTTATTTTGGATAAGGCGAGTTTTTATACTCACCTCCTCATATTATGTCTTCTTCTTTAAAACATCTGTTTCACTTCATTTAATAATAACTGGTATAATGGAGATGCATACTTCAAATAATATATGCATACATTTTTCTTCCATGGAAACATATTATTAATAACTTTTTAAAGCATTTCCTACTTCATACCTATAACTTCCTGGAAGATTGGTGCACGTAGCTCCGTTCTGACAGCCAAAAGCTGTTCCAGCATATAAAGCGCATTCGTTGGCATCACTTTCGCAAGTAGGACCCTGCAAAATTGAAAACCTATAATTAAAACAAACAATATCGGAGTTGCCTGCGTATGACACACGTACAGGGCTGCCACGGGCGACTATTTTTTAATTCTATCCCGCACCACATTTTCAAATCAAAAATCTTTCACCTACGCTTTGCCAACATCTGCAAGAGAACTATACTAAAAAATATATTTTAAAAATAATGGTGAGAATTGAATACAAAAATAGTCGCCTGTGGCAGCCCTGCACGTAGCACATTTTTTTCTTATTATTTTAACACAATCGAACTGATTGGTAAACAAATCATATGGTTAATAATTTTTCCAACTGAGTTAAATTGTGTCCAGGCTGAGATCGAACTCAGAACATTTGACTTCAATTGCCAATAATTGTCATTTAATTATATATCCATAGTTAATGGAGTCCAATTACCTGCGGTTTAATTCTGTCGAACTGTTTCAAAGAACAGAGCAGATGTCATTACCAAACGGTACTCATTGTCAGTGCGAATTGTGTTTGCTGGGATGCCGTCCAGATAGATCAGTGGAAGATCATTGGCAATTGAAGCCAAAGTTATTGAATTCGAGTCCAGTCCGGGCACAGTTTCACTCATTTGTAAAAAAATACTACTCATACGTAGTACAGTCGAAATTTACAAATACTAAGTATGGCATACAGCTTGTAAAATTAATTTAGAAAAAGGGCACACCGGGTGTATCTGAACCGATGTTCGGAACTCTTACAGGTACTGATACACGTCAACATAGGCAGTTTCTGTGTAGGAAAAAAGGGTCACAATCCACTCAATCAGTCAGAAATATAGGACATCTCATTCGAACACGATTCGAGTCACGAACTCGGACTTTTGTTCATAAATTTAACAATTATGAAGATATCGTATTGTATTTTCTATAGACTTGCTTTGCTTTCTATGAAATATAATGACATCCCAAGAAGTGATGGAAAAAAACACATCTTTTGCGTTCAAACAATACTAAGCTAAACGTTCCAAAATTTGGAATGCAGCATACGTATGCTGTCACCACACAGCTCGACAATAGAACGGAGAGCTAACTCCCTATTCTGGTACATTGAATCCAGCTGTCCGCCCATGAATACAATGCCAAAGATTTTCCGAGAAAAATTTTTGGCAAAACATAGATTTCCGCCCACAGTAGTATGGGGTAGATATTTTCAAATTGGATTTTCTTTTAAAAATATGACGAAGTTGCTACAATTTTCAATGATATATATATTTTTTAGTGAAAAAACTATAATTAATCGCAATTTTTTAGTCCGATATTAGTTAAAAATGAAATTTTAAGTAAGTTCAACGAAAAAATTGAAAAAAAAATTAAGATTGCTCATAAAAATATCAAAAAGATGTAAAAAACACCAAATTTGATAAAAAGTATGCAAAAAAGTTTGAAAAAAGGCTTCTAATATTAAGAAAAGTGCAGGACTCATTACTTGCGCGCATTGAAAGTGTGATGCGGTCGCGGCAGAAAGTGGATCGGCGGATTATTGTAGAGCTCAGTCAGTGGCGTGGCGTGAAAATTTTCGGTGGTCATCGCAATTATTTAAGTTTGTGGTGAAAAATTATTAACTCTAAAATTCAATGGTTGAATGTTCAAAAAAGAAACTTTAAATCTTACCTTCACTTATACATGAACTCCAAATGTTCTGCTAAAACTGGATCGTAGAGTTTTAAAAGCTTATTAAGAGTTTTAAAATATTGCTTGGTCATCGCCGCATCCAGCGATGACCGGACGCCACGCCACTGAGCTCAGTGGCTGTCACAGACTAAATAACAGAGAACCTCGAATACTTCTCATGATACCATCAAGTTACACACAATATAAAATATTTAAAAAATATCTTCATTATACTGTTAGATATGCAGGCCCGTAGCTAGACCATACTTCCAGGTAGGGCAAAGATTTTTCCAGGGGTGGCAGATTATTTCTTCATTTTTTTTTCTATCTCTTATTCGCAGTTCTTCAAAAATATGCATTACAATTTTAGGGAATCTTTTTTTAATTTAAAATATAAGATATTTTTAAAGTCAGTACGAAATTTTTAAATTTTCATCAGAGACATAATAAAAATGTATTAAAGTTAAATAAGATATTTGGCATAACCAGGGCCGTAGGAACCGTCTCCCATTACCCCCATCCCCCCCCCCCTATATCCGCTATTCTTTGTAAAGGTGCCCAGATGAAGAGCTTTTGAAAGCTTAAATTCTATTTTTTAAATATAATGGTATTGTAGTCCTTTTTTTTTGTGTGTGTGTGTGGGGGGGGTCCTATAACTGGGGGAAAAAGATGAAACCAAAAGTTTAAAACTTCATTAATACTATTACTTCGTTCCACCAAAACAGATATGCACTTTCTTTCTACAGCCGCCGTTCTTTTTAAAGGTGCCCATATGAAAGAAATTTTGTTGGCTCTAAATTCTTTTCGAATTGTCTTTTTTAGTGCCTTCTATAAAAGTGAGGAAAAGTTGGAACCCAAGATTCAAAACATTTAGCCCAAATTTTTTATTCAAATGTTTAAAAAATATGCTTTTTAATCTCATTGGGGCCCCCAATAAGTTTCAAAACTTTCTTAATGCCATTACTTCCTTCAAAAAATTTGTACTTTCTTAGTATAGTCACCGTTCTTTTTAAAGGTGATGAAAAAAAAATTTTGCAGGCTCTAAATTTTTTCTGAATTGTGTTTTTGGGGGGCCACTATAAAAATAAAGAAATGTTGGAAGTCAAGATTCAAAACTTTTAGGCCCCATATTTTTTATTCAAATGTTTAAAAAATATGCTTTTTAATCTCAATGGGGTCCCAATGAGCTTCAAAACTTCCTTAATACAATTACTTCCTTCAACCAAAACAGGTAATGTGCTTCCTTTCTAGCTACCATTTTTTTAAAGGTGCCCAGGTGAAAGAAATTTTGCATGCTCTAATTTTTTTTTAATCGTCTTTTTTTTGGGGGGGGGGGGCTATGAAAGGGAGGAAAAGTTGGAACCCAGGATTCAAAACTTGTAGCTGCCACTTTTTATTCAAATGTTAAAAAAATGTGCTTTTTAATCGCGTTGGGGGTCCCAATCAGGTTCAAAACCTCCTTAATACTATCACTTTCTTCAATCAAAACAGACATGGGCTTCTTTCTACAGCCAGCATTCTTTATAAAGGTGCCCAGATGAAAGAAATTTTGCAAATTCTAAATACTTTTTTAAATGTCTTTTTTTAGGGTCCCTATTAAATGGAGGAAAAGTTGAAACCCAAGATTCAAAACTTTTAAACCTCATTATTGTTATTCAAATGTTTTAAAAAAATGTGCTTTTTAATCTCGTTGAGGTTCCAATAAGCATGCATTTGTGTGCTATGCCTTTGCAACATATCCCCTTACGTTCAACCTGTTTCTTTTTTAACGTTTCATCTCTCTTCTCTGGACAAATTACTAATGTTAATTATGCATAAATTATAATCTGTAATTATTTAAATCTGCTAGCTGAGCTTCGTTTGCTTTGCCGGTTTTTTCAAAAAAAAAAAAAAAAATTTCTTGGGGGAGGGGTTCCCCCTTGGGGGCCCCACTGCCTTCAACAGCGTAAACCCTTTCGGAATATACCAATCTGATTCTTGAATTATTGTAATTTTTTTTTTCCATAAAAATGATAGTCTCTAGGTAAAAGTTAAATTTTCCAGCATCGTCGTTCATCTTGCTACAGAGCCAATTTATTATTTTCCCACCTTCATCTTAATCATGAAAGCAGCAAAATCTACTGGATAATTCTTCGGTTCAGAAAAACTTGCCAAAAGGTCTTCGCAAAACGCGAAAAAAAAGGTATAAATCGCATAAAAAATTGGACAAAAATTCAAAAGTCGCAGAGAGCAAAATTTGACTATATGGAGCCGAAAGATTGAATGTGGAATTTTAAAAAATACTCTAAAAATCACATAAAAGGTTTGTAAAAAAATCACTAATTGCAAATGATAAACTTTCTATATTGAACTAAATGACTTAAACTTGATTCCTTTTAGGAATGTACAAAAAAACCACCGCGGAAAGCGAATAAAACGCCGCACAGGGCAAAATTTACTATATTGGGATAAAAGATTGAAACCGGATTCCTTTTACATTCTCAAATAAATAAATAAATAATACACACGCACAAAAAAAAATGTCCATTTTTCGCAAAAATATAGAAAGTCAATCTAGCGTAAAAATTACCCAACATCCTTCAATATAAAGATGCAGTTTCATCAAATCAAATCCCAATAGTGTTCCGTCAACTGTGTTGCATTGTACTTTTCATAATTAGAAACTGAACTTAAGCATTAATATTTTTTCCTTCATAACACGAAAAAGTCGCCCATCAAAGATCAAAATTTCTAGAAATTTTCAAAAGACGAAAATTTCTTCAAATATGAAAAAAATCTCTTCTAATCACAGGAGCGTTTAAAATCGCATAAAAAGTTTGCAAAAAATTCAAAAATTGCAGAGGACAAAATTTTGTACTTGTGGTTAAAAGATCGAAACCTGACTCCTTTTACTAATGTAAAAAAATCCCGTCGGAACGCGAAAGAAAGTTAAAAATTACATAAAAGACTTCGTGAAATATTCAAAAATCGCAGAAGACTACTTTACTGTATTCGGCTAAAATAGAAAGATAGATTGAAAAATGGATTCCTTTTATGAATGTGGGAAAAAAAGCACGAAACTCGAAAAAACACTAAAAATAGCATAAAAAATTAAATTTAAAAATCTAATTTAAAAAAAAAAACCTATTTCGATGTGCATAATTTAAGGCATACAGGTATTCTCCCTGTCAAATCTTGTCGTGAACAGAAAAACATCTGGTCAGACCAAAAAAGAAAAAGAAATGGACAGAGAGACTCGCAAATGTCTTTATTATTATCTAGTAAGAAACCCATCTTCGTTGCCCACAGAAAGGTACTGTCTATCCGAAGCCTTTTTTTTCAATTTCTATCTGGAACACTTGGGTGACAATTTTAAATTGGAGAAAACTGAAAAATACGAAGACGACATCCCAAAGGTAATTTTTTTTTAATTAGTAAATCTCTCTCTCTCTCTCTCTCTCTCTCTTTCTATATATATATTAATAAAAGGCACCGTTCAAAGCAAAAAAAAATGTAAGTGAGTATTTTCTGCTTAAAAAAATCTGTCTGGGCCATGCGGATGGCATTGTCAAACTGAAAAAAAAAAAAAAAAAACAGAGAATACGAAAAGGCTTCCATATTTTTTTTATTTATGTGCAATATTTGGGGGTCTTTTGTGGCGGTTCATTTGCAAAGGGAATTCAGTTTGAAACTTTTTTTTTTTTGCCAAATTTTGTTCTTTTCTATTTTTGAATTTTTAGAGAATTTTTAGCTGTGTTTCTGGTAATTTTTTTAACATTCGTAAATAAAAAATCCGGTTTCAATCTTTTAGCACAATATAATAAATTTTGCTCGCTATGAACTTCGAAATATCTTTATCAATTTTTGGCATCCTTTCGCATTTTGCGATGATTTTTTTGATTTTTTATATTGGCAACTCTGCCGACCACTTTGGAAACTGATTTGCTTTTAAGAAAAAGTACAGAACAGTTTCATTAAACAATGCATTCAGTTTCTTCGTTTCTTAATAAAAGCATCTATAGCATTTTTTAATTTAAGAATAAAAATGGCTTTATGAATGTGTCAGTAAGTAATAAATTTGGATTTGTAAAATCGTAAGTAACCTGACATATTGTATTGTTTAAATTTGAAATAATGATCTGGTTTATTTTAGAAGCGACATTTTTTTAAAAAATTCAGTGGAATAGGAGACAGTCGGAGAGATGAAGGGACAGACCTTCCATTATCTATTTTGTATTTTCACATGGGGGGGGGGGAGAGTGTCCTTTGGAGTTTGTTGTAATCGGATCAAGTTTCCACGAAAGAAGCATTTAACATCATAGCATTAATCTTGAATTTAACTGTCATTCAAGATTAGTTTCAGAAACCTTTGGTTTCAACCCCGCCTCCTAACGATAAATTACAAATGCACAAAAGGTGACAAATGTATAAAGAAAGCAAGCTTTAGGGATTTAAACCCGATTTGTTGTTGAAGCGGTATGGGATAATTTCTACAAAGCGAAAAAGCGAGGCACGCACAATGGAGCAATTTTCGACAGGTCTGTTGAAGAGGGACAGAAAAAAAAGCTTTATACATGAAATTTTGCTATTTTTGTTTCCAGTCTAGAACGGAAATTTAGGGGTACAGGGCAAAGTCTGGCATGGAAAAATTATAATTTGATGTTGCATTACATAATTTTTTTTTAAAGGGAAATACTGAGTGAAAAAATGATCAGAATGTCGAGCTTCATTCTAGGTTGGACAAGAAGTGGGGGAAAACTGGAAATTTAATGTTTTTTATCGAAATGCGCTAGGTCGGGCAAAACATTTTCCAGGTCGGGCTTTGCCCGACCTGGCCCCCACCTGGCTACGGGCCTGTAGATATGTAAGCGAAAATTCGAGTTCATCTTGTTAGTGACATATATTCTGTATTTTTGATTGAATAAATGGATTGCGTCTCTGGTTTTTTATACAAACGATGTTTGTCTTGACGCTTATTATCATCCCTGAAAGTTCTGAATATCAGTTCAGATATACTTTGTATATTTCAGAATATATACCGTATTTACTTGCATATAATGCTCACCCTGTTTTTAATTGCAACAAAACGAATATATATGTGTATATATAAATACAGATTGCGTTTTTCAAAAAGCAGTTTTCAAAACGCAATCCGTAACAAATTAATTTGTCCAGAAATTTTGAAATTAACCAAGAAAAAATCAAATCCAAGAAATCCTCAAGTAACAATGTGCTGTTTACATATAATCTAGATAAAAGTTTTAAGGCTTTTAGATGTTGTTATGCAGCATGAAAAATTATTCGATTGTTTATATCCTACATACGAGAAGCACTGTGCTAAAACATTGGTTTTTCATATCTAAAGCAAACTAAAACGCGCGCATACGAAATTTTTTTTATTGTTTCCTATTAAATAATTGCTTTTCACCTACACTCATGTCCAAAATTAAGGCCACAAACATAAAATCTGTAAAAACTGATGAACTATTCACTGTGTTGCCACGAAATTTGGCACAGAGGTAATTCACAAAGGGAGGAAGAATATAGCAACATAACAATATGGAAAAGATTTTAATTGTGACTTAAGAAACAGGGTATATCAAAAAGTGTTAAATCATGAATCAGAGATAAAGTATTTAGCTCGGGAAAAATCTGTTTAATATGAGGTGTGATCACCGTTCACTGCTATACAAGCCTTACAGCGAGCTCTCATTCTGTTTATCAGGGTGTCAATAAATGTGTGCAGCAACAAAACCCATTCTACCAAAAGCGCGGCTTTTAACTCCTGTTCAGTCCTGGGAGGGGGGGGGGGGGGGGTACGCTGTGCAATGGCTCTTCCTAGACCATCCCAAACATGTTTTATAGGATTGAGGTACGGAGACCTCGAGGGCCAATTCATACGGCGAATATCCTCTTTTTCAAGGAAATCATCAACAATGTGAGCTCTGTGTGGCTTCTCATTATCGTCCATAAACATGAAGTCCTGGCCTACAGCACTCCGGAACAACCTCACATAGGCTTCAAGGACCTCATCCCTAACACCCGGCGTCCAGTCGTGTGAGTCCCTTTCACTGCATCCAACAGGAGATTTCGGTTGTCGTGAAGCCGAAGACATCGGTCTTGGATACAACAAGAATGGTGGCGTGTTCTTTTCAGTGATGAGTCGAGATTCACCACGCAAAGTGATTCTCGTCGAATCTTCATCTGGAGAGAATGTGGAGCTCGCTATCATTACTTCTACGTAAAAGAAATCGACAGATTTGGTGGCAATGGAATCCTTGTCTGAATCGGCATAATGTTGGGCACGGGCAATCGTACACCACTGCACGTCTTCGATGCGGTACTGTAAACACACATCGCTATAGAGATGAGGTCCTTGAACCCTATATGAGGCTGTTCCAGGGTGCTTTAGGCCCGGACGTCATGTTTATGGATGATAATGTGAAGCCACACAGAGCTGACATTGTTGATGATTTCCTTGAAGAAGAGGATATTCGCCGTATGAATTGGCCCTCGAAGTCTCCGGATCTCAATCCTATTGAACATGTTTGGGATGGTCTAGGAAGAGCCATTGCACAGCGTAACTCCCCTCTCAAAAAGAACCGCCAGGAGTTAAAAGCCACGCAAACATTTATTGACACTCTTATAAACAATATGGAAGCTCCTTGAGCGGCTTGTATAGCACGGTGCATAGTGGTCACACTCCACATTAGACAGACTTTTCCCGAGATAAGTGCTTTATCTCTGATTCATGATTTAATACTTTTTGATATACCCTGTTTCTTAATTCACAATTAAAATCTTTTCTGTATTGTTATGTTACTATGTTCTTTCTCCCATTGTAATATATCTCTGTGCTAAATTTCGTGGCAACACAGTAAATAGTTCATCAGTTTTCACAGATTTTATGTTTGTGACCTTAATTTTGGACATGAGTGTATAATGTGTTTCATAATATGATTCCGCGTTACGTTGAAGAGGATTAAACTGTGTAGCACATTTGACAATTTTGTGTTGAATTTCCATTTCTTTGTAAACACTATACTGCTAAAAATAACTGCTTGTATAGCTTGCTTATTTGTTTTACCCAGAAATATTATAAAAGTATTAGTTTGGTGGTTTATTATAGTTAACAATTTAAAAGAAAACAATGTTTGTAAAAAAAAACATAAACAAATATCGTTAATAAAAAATATATAATAAATATTGATTATTTGAATATTCCCTGTTTTCAAGAGCTCTTGGAATTGGCAATTTTGTTTTAATTCTCTAGAGGAATTCTACTTTTTTCGGGAATAAACTGAGTTCTTTAATAGCTTTCTAAAGCTATCCTTATGACCCATTTTCTCCCGTTTTTAATTATCCTTACTTGCTTTTCCGGGATAGATTAACCCATTTGTGCCTGAATTTTTATTTTCTCAAATTTGTTGGTAAAATCACTTTAAAATGTTGCAAAATGAACTGGAAAAATTCTAAAAAAAAGTACGCTAAAATTTTTTTGTATTTATTTGATAAAATGTAAAAGTACTAAGTATGGGAATATGCATGATATTTATAATAGTAGGGGAGCTGGGGATGAATGGGACAAGGGATGGATGGGACATTCTCAATATTTCATGCAATGAACTTTTTTTTTTAGTTGATTTCTATTATCATACATGGCCCTACCATAATGTGCATTACAACCAAAAGCAAAACCACATGCTCTTTTCATTTTTTTGCAAAGTTGCATTTTTTGAAACTCTGCTTAAAAGTAACTTTTTTTAAACTTTCAAGTTGTCAAATATTTTATACAGTATAAACAAATAAGATATGTTGTAGTTATTTATTTGAAGTTTCAATATTGGTAATTAAAATTAGTGCATATTAAAAAATGTGACAAAATAATTTCTGAGGCAAAATAGCAGACAATTTAATCTGTGGGTCATTTTCAAAATATGCATACATATGCTGTCCCACAGTATAAAAAAAATTGTACTCATAATATATTATTTAAAACTGACTATAAATATTATATTTATTTAATTACACTACACAACATATTTCTAAAACATAAAAATAATCACTTTCATATTTTTTTCGTAAAGATGCAGATTTTTGCATCTAGTAGAAGAAAAAAATAGCTGTCCCTCTTCTGTATTTTATAATTCTGTAATATTTTTCACTTCATTTTTCACTTTAAAAGGAAAGTAATTGGGAGATTTAATGAGATAAATCATCATTATTTTAAATTTCTGACATTATTCCAGCAAAAAAAAAAAAAAAAAATTAAGAAAATCTACAAAACATTTTGTCCCTCACATTTTGTTAAGTCTGTTACCAAGCTACAATTTCATGAAATAAAGGTTGACAATTTCACCAAGAGACGGCAGCACGTTTGCAATAAAAACACTTAAATATTTACTTGTAGCCATTTTCTTTTGCAGTTGAAAAACAACAGTGTAGTGGAGTAAAGAATTTTTTATAAAGGTGAGTATTTTTATTAAATGTCAAGTCTGTTACCTAATTTTTTATGTTTAAAATATAAGTTTAGTACTTTCTTTTGCATGAATATTATTATCTAGTTAATATATTAAAGATTTTGTTTTGTTTCTTAGTGTTAATAATTAGCATGTAGGTTTTGGAAGATATTTTGCTGTTAATGTCAAGTCTGTTACCAGTCAAGTCTGTTACCATGTTACTGGTAAATAGTGTATAAAATATAGTGGAATAGTGTATAAAAATTATATCAAAAGCTAAAGTGCTTAATTAATTATATTTACAGACACATCTAACTTATACATTATCACTTATTTAATTTTTAATATGAAATTTAAAAGTAATTTTTTTTTTTTTTAATGTTTTTCTGAATTGTACGCATTTATTGAAAATGACACATGTATCATAGGGATGATTGGGACAATTTAAATGGGGATGAATGAGACAGTCTTTTTCATCCCTAGAGATGTTAAAACATTTATTTATTTACTAAAAATATTATATAGGTTTATAAATAACTCATTTATGTTAATTATTAGTATTAAACTGTACTCGTATTATATAGGTTGTTTATTATTAAAAATTATATGGAATCCTAATTATTGTATTGTAATAAAGGTTAAACAGTTTATCAAAAAAATTGGTATTGAAACATTATCAAAATAGATAAAATTGTTAAAAGTAGTATATGTTTATTGATCAGGTGGGGTAAATTATATTGAATTTGAAACTTGTGCTTAAATAAATTCCCACTCGCACCTCCCCTGACATAATTTCATTTGGACAAATATCACCATTTGTTTATAGAAAAATAAACCTAGGTTAAACGCGCGATATTTCGCTTTATTTAAGAAAAGATTTTCCATAAGAAAGTACTGGTACCGAAGAATTTCCCGGTCCTGAAATTTCAGGACAAGTACGACCCCTGCATTTGTGCATGATATCTAAGATACATTGAATTAATATTTATTAATAAGTTGTGAATGAAAAATATTGGCTATGGTGTATTTCAAAGACATTTTTCACTTTCATTTCATATCTAAAATGTCTCGTAAGTGGGAAAAGGGAACAGATAGACAGTCGAAGTTTGCATTACAAGTTAAAACTGCAGTAAAAGAAGGATTAGCAACGCTGAGATATAATAGCCATATTATAAGATCATATATTACAAATATAAATACATATAAGTTCATAATTATAAATTTTAACTAGGTAACATTGAATACAGGGAGAAAAATATTGGTGTCCCATACATCCCTATTAGTGTCCCATTCATCCCTGCTATAGGGATGATTGGGACAGAGGGTAACGTTTATTATATTTTATAATATTTTACTGTATAACAATAATATAGACTAAATATGGTGCATAGATGTAGTCAAATACCTAATGTATGAAATGTGATACATAATATTGATAATAACTTTAAAAAAGTATTAAAAATAAACATTTTTGAAAAAATGTACCATTCATCCCCCACCTCCCCTATAATATGCATAATTATATGTTTTGTCTAACTTTATATAAAATAAGCTTTTAAATTGTATATTATACACTTTAATTAGTATTTTTATGAACTAATAAAAAAAATATATTTATTTCTTTACAGAAGCTAATAACATTATAAGTATTAGTAATAAAAATTTAAGAATAATCGTATTTGAGGCTTAAAAACAATTTATTTCATAATCATCTTGAAAAGGACTTTGCATAAGCAACTGCCCCCAAAATGGCTACTAAAAATATGTATCCATTCGGGCCTAGTGCCCTATATTTTGTACGTTGCAAAAATGTATAAAAAATAGGCTTGAACACATAATTTTACAATTTAAAAACAAAAATACGTATATTCAAAGAAATCTACAAGCTAAGATTATGACTTACTTATTTGTAACCTTGATAGAAAACACACAAATAAAATTACTTTTTACATTTTGCCATCTTCAAAATTGAAAAATCTATAAACTCCATAAACTCCAAAAAAGCCTTCATTTAAACAAATAAATAGCCATCTTATGCTGTCATCTTTCGGTAACAGATAAAAACATTTAAAGATAATTATTTCATACAATTTTCGTGTTATAAAAAAAAGAAGAAAACTATACAAATTTATTAAAATTCGAAGCGTCCTAAAAAGGGAACGCCAGGCATAAATGGGTTAACTAGAAACTAATACTCAAAAATGCTGGTCTCACCCGATTTTTCCGAGATGTTGGTTAGTGCGCAGGAATGATTCTTAACTACATATTACAGACCAGTGTTCCCAAACAGAAACACCGAATGGAAAAGTTAATTAAAAAGTTAAATTTCACACATACTGACTTGAAAAAAAGGGCAATTATAACGAAAAGATGGTTTGTTCTTTTTTTTATGTCTGAAACATAAAAAGGGATATGTACAGAAAAACATAAAAACGAGTGTTTTGCTATTTTTCGGTGTGCAATTTAAAATTTCATGTAAGGTTGAAAAATATTGCATCTACAATTCGCATTCGGTTAGTGCATCTACAATTCGGTAGGCGTATTTAAAAGGATCCGCATTATTAAAAGAACATAAGGAAAGGAATGATGTTGCTGTAATTTGTTTAACTCTCCTGTTCCTAATGGGGACACTGGATATCTTTGAATTATATGTAGCCGATGTCTCCAATTGGGATCATCATTTAAAACAAACAAAAAAGTTCTCCTTTTAATGCTTGATATCTTTAACTAAAGCATTAGAAGGCGAAATATGAAAAAAAAAAAAAAAAACTAAATATATTTAGTTTGCCAAAGTTTAATTTTTTTGCAATTTAAGCGATCGCTTCGCGACTTTTCGACTTTAGATTGGAATATCGTCGGTACCATGTCAAACTATTAGACCGGGGGGCCGGCAGCACAGACAGTCACTTCATCAAGTTCACGGATGAAATTCTAGGATTAGTTAAATCTTGATTCGCATATTAAAGCGCAATCGGTCTGCCAAGTCGCATCTTGGTGGAAAACCCGATTTTAGCGGCTGACTCGTAGGTTTACCATTGTGTTTTCCTGCACCAAAGGGTATGAAAACATGGAGGACTGGGAGCAGGAAAACACAATGGCAAACATACGAGTCAACCGCTAAAATCGGGTTTTCAAGTGTTTTCCACTAAGATATGACTTGGTAGACCGATGGCGTTTTAATATGCGAATCAAGATTTAACTAAACATAGAATTTCATCCGTGAACTCGATGAGGTCATTGTCTGTGCTGCCGGCTCCCGGTCTGTATTCAATATGAAAACAGTGTTGCCAATGGGTTACTTTTTTTAATTAAGATTTCTTGATTGGCACCACTTTTCTGATATAGTAAAATTCGTCGTATTTAATGACATATTAATTAAGACGAAAACAATGGGAATTTTACCATTTCAGAAAAGTGCTGCCAATCAAGAAATCAGAATTTTAAAAAAGTAGCCCACTGGCAACACTCTTTTCATATTGGATAGTTTGACATGGCATCTATGATATGATGTGAAATCACCCTGTTAAAGCACCAGAACGCTTCTACTAAAATTATGTTTGAAAGTTTTTGAAAACGCGTAAAATGCCATAGAACTATGAAATAAATCCTTTTTGAAAGACTATTTAATATTATGCTTGCACCTTTCATAATATCTTATATAAATATAAAAACCGCTCCTTTATGTAAACTGAACTTAAAAGAATAATTATAAAATAATAATAATAATGAGTTATTTTCATGGTGATGACAGTCCCCTATTAAAAAAAAAAAAAAAAAAAAAAAAAAAAAAAAAAAAAAAGGCCAAATTTTAATTAACTTCTTATAAGTAGAAAGCAATCTCTATCAAAAAATAAAACAATTTTTACCTCCCAGTTTGTCGGACAGTTGCATACATATCCGTTGTACGTGTCTGTGCATGATCCACCATTTCTGCAAGGATTGCTAGCACATTCATTGGTAGAAAGGAGCTGAAATAGAGAGCAAAGTATAATTAGTTTCGGTGCCTTTCGACGATCATCTACTGATGGTATGATGTCAATAAATTACAATAGAATCCCGCTATTCCGAAAATCCGCCTACTCCGAAGAGTTCAGAAAAAATATTTGTTTGTCCTGTTTTTAAATTTAAAAACAGGAAAAATTAAAAAGACGTTCGCGAAAAAACGTACATTTATTGTTACAGAAAGAAGTTAAATAGAGACATAGATAGAGCCTAAGCTTGATGAAAACGTCTGAAACCAAATTGGAATGAAAGCTTATTACTTGCAGTACATGTCGGCTCCATTTATACAATTCTGTAGAATCATTTTTAATCACTGCTAAAAGCAAAAAATAACTAATTTACACACACTTAAGAAGTAAAGTCACTAAATTTTTTTTCTGACGAAGAGCACTGAATTGACTTGAGGATGTAATGTTCCGCCATCGCCGCATGAACATAACGTCATTTGGCGTCGATGAAGCGTGTTGTTCGAGGTAGCGTAAGACGAGGTCGAGAGCATTAGGCAAGAGGTAATGAATGAGTCGTCGAAAATCACTGCCCTTCCCTTTCCACTTTCCCTGAACCTGTTCACCACGAGCCGATCAACGCTGTATAGAACTGACACTAGCAAATGTCCCCGCACTTAATTTACACCTTAGCAAGTCAATACGTTGATTATTATTAAATTATTATTAATGTAATACGCTTATTCCGAATTTCGCTAAACCGAACAGTGTTCGGTCCCAATTAGTTCGGACTAACGGGATTCTACTGTAATTATTTATTTTAAAGTTATTGATAGTTGTTAGGCCGTTGATCTGTAATGACAACATAGTGAGTAGATTGCATTTGATACACATAACTTCAGTCCGTTTCCTGAAATAAAATACTGATGATAAAGACAGATTGGAGACACTTGAAATCCATGGAAGTTTCTTTTATTCAAAGCCAAAAAGGCACAGTGAGGTGACCCCCCCCCCCCCTAACACGAGCACAAAAAATTTACCTCTTTAGCTAACAAGAGCCGGTTGCCAAGTCTCCGAGAAATACATTCTGTCGAACCACGAAAATCGTTACATCAAAAAACCCGTTAGCCTTGCTACATATAAAAATTCAAAATCCACGACGCGAATCTGGCAATAGATTACGGATGAAAAATGTTTCATAATGATTAAATTAAAATGAGGCATTATTTATAGAAAACTTGCGCCAGATTATAATTTTTATTTGCCATAAGTTAACGTATTATTATTTTGTTTATATCTATTGACAGATATTCAATTTATCTTAAACAGTATACAAAGACTAGTGAAGTGCAAGGTCCAGTTAATTATTCTTGTAAATATTTTACAAAAAGAACTGTAACTACCAATTTTTTTTAATCAGTTTTAGTTAAAAATTTTATTTAAAAATCAAATTATTATTATATAAGTTGTTTTGAATATCTTCAGACATTAACAAAGATAATTATTGAGGTGAAGTAATTTTTTATTAATAATTCGGGAATAAAGGGTTAAATGGCTCATTATATCACAGCTTTTTATCATTTTGTATCTATACTTGTTCACCCCAGTGTTTCTAACATGAACTTTTAAGTGCAGCCTTGTATATTGTTTCAAGTTGTCCGCAACTTTTAAATTTATCTTTCACTTATGCACCCTCACTTATTACTTCTGCAATCGAAAATATATTGAATATTATTTTGGGATAATATTGCGGCAAGCCAATACAAAACTACTTCTAGGTTTTGCCCAGTGTGATGTGCCTAATACTGTCCTCAATAGTTACTGTTATTACCTGACTGCCAAGAAGGGTTATGTGTTTCACGTGTATCTGGGTATGTGGATTTCTTTATACCCTCGAAACATCCTTACGGCTGGATGGATTTTAATGAATGGGGTCCCTATCGATTCGTCTTAACCATCCGATGGTTATAGGCTAGGTGTTGTTTTTATAAATTCAAAAGGGCGGCCGTAAAATACAAAATGGTGGTAGAGACGAAATTTTTTTTTAACGCACCCTATTGAGTGACCTATCATTGGATAGGTCTTTCAAGATGACGACGATGTTTCATTGACTATTTTACAGTCAGAAGCTCCGTTTAAATATTACACAACCTGGAAGTTGTGTAGGTAGGATCTCTAGCTTTACTGCAACTCTAACCTTTATAGACATCTATAGACCTCATCAAAACAGTGTTTATAGATAGGAGCTAACAATTAAACACAACTTTAAAAAGTAGGTATGTAATATAAAAAATAGGTAAGTAATATAAAAAATAGTTTCACATTGGTGAGATATAATTAATTAGTTCGCTTTTTATGCAGTCTGGCGTTTTTTTTTTTTTTTTTTTTTTTTTTTTTTTTTGATTTTTTAAATTTAATTAAAGAACTGTGTTTATGATTCAACTTCGAATTTACGAGTAATTAGGAGTTGACGTCTTCCGACAAACAGCAAAGGGAGATAATGAACTTCTGGACAATTGGTCATGGGAATGCATTTTCCTCTACCACCCCAAATTTGGAAGATTTGGGAAGGCTGAATTCCCCCTACAATATGCATTTATCTACTTTGGAGAGTTATTAAGGAACTCAGACTCCTCGAAAAAGAAACTGTAAACACGAATTTAAATGAGGACGTGAGTTTCAAAACTCGCATTATCCAGAAAATCAATTTACGGGAAATTGCGAAAAAACCTCTGACTGCATCTATTTGGTTTTCCTTGTAAACCAAGATTTTACAATGGCAGAAATACAGTATAAAACTAGTTTTTTCCAGATTGTTGAGTTTTTTTGGTGCAGGTTTACCAATAGAAAAGACTGATAAAGAAAACACGATTTTTTAAATTTTGGATAAGTCTAGTTTCGAAACTCACGTCTACTCAAACAGATAAATGATCCATGATAGATTCCATAAACATTGATTGTGGAATTAGACTATTTATCCCTTAACGATTTAGTGTGTCTGTATAAGTTTGCTACAATGTATCGATGACGTGAACTACCAGTCCTAAATTATATTTTCGTTCTCGTTTTAACGCTGCAAAGCGGAGATCAAAGGCCGAAATTCTTTGCTCTAAAATAATGCTGGTTATTACTGAAATAATGAGAAACTTACTTGGGTTAAATGGTTGACCTTATCTTCTAGCATTTTGATCTGCAAGGTAATAATTACAAAAAGTTAGTGATTAAACGAAGACATAAGCAAATGGTTAATGCATAAAGGACATGCAAGTGAAAATGATATTTGTATAGAAAGTAAACTTCAAAATACATGTCAAAAAGATACACTTCAAACAAGAACATGTATATATATGTATGTATCACAGGATAAAAAAAAAAAACCTTTTTTTTTAATTCAAAATATACAGCTCATTTTCCAAACTTTAAATCTAATACTTAAAACTAATTTACACATCATACATCTTTATATTTCACCCATCATTTACTATCATTTTACATCGTTGACATTGATTAGTGTTTAAAAAGCATCAAATGCTCACTCAAAACCATAAATGATAATCAACTTTCATAATACTGATAGTTATTCTGGTTATCTCATGAGGGATGAGAGCGTTTCGACCCGAATGACCGATATCTACCACTAAATTCTAATAATATGCTTTGCTTTGTTAAATCTCACAAATTCTGTTATTAAATAATGCGAGAAATACTATTAAAATTTAGTGGTAGTAATCGGCCATTTGGGTCGGAACGCCCTCATCCCTGTCTCATAGATGAAACTTGATAATTACATTCAGAAAAGGAGAAACCCAGAATTACATGTAAATCATAAAATTTAATCAAGTGTCCTCAGAATGATAGTTATTAGATTTTGTTTCGACTATAAAACAAAACTGTTCCATGAATCAATCAAATGATTACATTTAAGGTTGTAAATTCTAATCAATGCCATACGTTGAAATTACCGTGAGTTATGCAATCAGGCGTGAGTCAAGACTGTTGCCGCCTCACAACACCACCATTAAAAATACATTATACCAATCAGAAATAAGTAAACTCGCACCTTGATACTTAGGCCCCCTGTTGGGAAAATTTTGAATTACGTCAATAAAAGCAGACTGCACAAGCAGAAGAGGGCTTTTTTCCCCTCTAAGTAAATGCTAATGTAGTCCACGAAGTAAGAACACACGATTTCTAATATACTGGAAACTTAATTTCTATATCTCAGGATACTGGACATTATCTTAAAAAGGATTATCATGTAATGTAAAAAAGAAATAAATATCATATTCCAACGAACTTGCCTCTGTATTATTCCCTACCACGACTACAGAACACGAACATAGATGCTGGAAATAAAAATGTACGTTTGTGAAATAATGAGAAACCACAAACAGCTCAACAAATGGTGTTATAAAAGCATGGAAGCAAATTTCCTTTCATATATGTATACATATAATATGAATCTCAAAGTGTGTTTGTTTGTATAAATCTACAATTTTAAGAAATTTGGGCCAATATGTCAGACATTCGGTTCAGAACAAAGCGCAAAATACTATTAATATTAATGCCACTTTATAAATTTCGCAGTCTACCCTTTAGTCCCCTTTTAACCCTCCTGCCATATATTTTCTTTTTACAAATATACTTTTTTTTTTATAAGTAGAACAAATTTCATAGAATTTAGGTTTTAGTACCTGACGAAAATTTTGAAATACTAAATGCCAAGAATAGTTTTTAAAGAGTTTGATATTTAAAGTAGTGAAATAAAAGGAATTTGTTTTAAAATAAGGATTACTCTGAAACATTCCAGGATAAAATTTATTTATTTATTTATTTATTTATTTTTATTTATTTTTTTTTTTTTTAATGTTTTGTATTTGAAGGATTACAAATTTGGCATAGAAATCGTTTTAAAAGTGCAAAATTTTAAAACAAAAGGTTTTTTTTAAATTAAAATTTTAAAAGACTCGTATCAATTAAAATTCACCTTTTCAGAAGATTTAGGAATACTAATGCAGTCTAGTCCTTCTTTTTGCATTAAGCCACGAGCTACAAAGCGCACTTTATATGCGATCATCTTTTTTGACGGTAAACACCCTCTTGCAGTAAATAGAAATAGCCAATAGGTTGATAAATATGCATTAGAATCGGCAAATAGGCTCCAACCAAAACAAAATTTCATTAGCAACTAAAGTTAAACTAAAAATTACGAAGTAAAGTGTGAAAATTGAAAAAAAAAAAAAAAGCGGCTGTCTGTGAGACCACTAACAGTATTTAAGGCAGTGGTTCCCAACGTGGGGCATTACGTCCCACCGGGGCAATTTGACCCTTTAGGGGGGCAATTCCAAATTTGTAATTTACCCATTCGCTATCAGTTTCTTTCGCATTCTTTTTTTTTTAGTCTGGGGGAAAGAAATTTTTGTATACTAAAAGTAAATGGAATACAAGCAAAATTTTAAAAATCAGTTTTTTAATTGAATTCAAAAAAAATTTCTCAAACAAAAGTTTAAAATGGACTTATACCAGAATAATTTATGAATAATGTTTTAAAATTTTTTGACATATTTTTATAGTATTAATTTTTTTTATAATTTTTCTTCTTAGTGTATTCTGTAATTTACGTTTTCGATTATTTATTGAATGAACTTTCTATTTCTATTTGCTCTGCTATATTTCACACGAAGAATCTTTTACACATGAAACTACTTAAAAGTAGGGGGCATATGTGAACATGGGCAGAT
This sequence comes from Maratus speciosus, assembly GCA_963932465.1. Classification (NCBI taxonomy): domain Eukaryota; kingdom Metazoa; phylum Arthropoda; class Arachnida; order Araneae; family Salticidae; genus Maratus; species Maratus speciosus. Next base: position 519,080,579 of record OZ010792.1, on the reverse strand, counting down.
GTGAACATCGCAATTTTTCAATAGTTATCATAAGTTTTTTTATTTGAAAAAAATTACTAAAGATGATAGCCCCTGTATACATATGGTAACATATAAGCTTTTAGAAATTTTGTTTGTCCTCTGTAGCCAAAACACCGTTTATAGATCTCAAAAGTAAAATCTTTGTTCCAAGTTGATAAGCGAATAACTTTATTTATTTATTCCTTTATTTGAATTTGAGTATTTTAAAATATACTAGGAATACTAATAAATATTTTTGATAAAATTCTTTTTCGTCTAAAATTGAGAAATGTTAATGATTTATCAATTTAACTCTAGCAGCCATGTGGGACACTTGTGAACAGACTAGTTGGCGCACATATGAGCAGTTCATAAGTGCTCCAATAATCATTCTGTGATTCTGTTCCTTTCAGTTAACTTCATGAGAAATAATGTCGGTTCCATTATCTATAATTTTCCTGAAATAGAAGATATTTTCCACACACAAAGTTGATTTTGTATTACTTCCACATGCACATCTTTCAGCAAGTACACAAAGAGCGAACAAGCTCGTTTACGTTCAATTGTACTTTAAATAAATTTAATGTTTTTTAAAATGCAATAAGTGTTATGTATTATTTTACTAAGCGGTTTACAACAATATTTTTTATGCATTGTTAATACAAAAGTATTACCTTGAACAACTTTGCAAATTTTTCTATTACATTTGTTCTAAACTTGCAATGATGGCTTACTTCCATTTCTAAAACAGTTATGTATATGATGCTTTGAATGGAGATAGATATCAGTAATATTTTAAGAAAGTAAAATTTTTAAACTGATAACTAACGTAAAATCCGGATTGTAATCCTCCCCCCCCCCTCTTTCAAAAGCAAACAAAGTTCGGGGGGGGGGGGGGTTAGTCGAGATTTTTTTTAATCATTAAGAAACCCTTCTTTATCCATAATTTACAAATAAATAAAGCAAATACAGAATTGAGAATCTTTCGTATTTCGTCAGGCTTCCGATAAATAGTATCTAAATGCCCCCTCCCTAAAATTTCCCCCAAACAAAAACCCTTAAGCAAAATTTAAAAGTTTTTTAATTTCTTTTTTAAAATTGCTTCTTTATTTTTTATTTTATTGCAACAATACTTAATGAGTCATCTAAGCGTCCCAACCCCCCCCCCCCACACACACACAAAAAAAAAATCTACGCATTTTCATTTTAGAATCTTTTGCTTAAACATATCACCCAGAAACTAGAGAATATATATATATATATATATATATATATATATATATATATATATATATATATATATATATATATATATCATCATCATCATCAACCGTTTTCAATCCACTGCTGGATGTAAGTCTCCCCCAGATTTTTCCAATGTTTCCTGTCTAGTGCTTTAGTCATCCAATTTACACCGGCTACTTTTCTGATTTCATCACTCCATCTTACTTGAGGTCATCTTCTTGGCCGTTTTACATCTCTGGGATACCACTGTAGGGTGTTTGTGCTCCATCTATTGTCTTGTCTTCTTGCGATGTGCCCAGCCCATTTCCATTTTAGCCGTTTAATTCTTTCAATGATGTCAAAAACTTTCGTCTGACTTCTTATCCAGGTTATTCTTTTTCTGTCTCTTCTAGTTATACCTATCATACATCTTTCCATACTTCTCTCTGTTGTTTGTAATCTTTGTACCATCCGTTTTGTTAGCGTCCATGTTTCTGCTCCATAAGTTAGGACAGACAAAACACATTGGTTAAATACCTTTCTTTTCAAACACAGGGGCATGCTACTCTTCAGAATAATATTGTTCTTCCCAAAAGCACTTCATCCATTTCTTATTCTTCTATTGATTTCATTCATGATACTATTATCAGATGATATTTCTTGCCCAAGGTACACATAACTTTGCACTTCTTTAATCTCAGTGTTGTTGTAGACGATTTTCTTTTCTGATGCAAATGAATTGAACATCACCTTAGTCTTTTCCAAGTTTATTTTTAATCCCACATTAATGCTAGCTTCTGCCAAATCTTTTAGCATATTTTCCAATTCTTCAGGACTGTTACTGAAAATTAAAATGTCGTCAGCGAATCGGAGATGACTTAAATATTCCCCATTTATTCTAATCCCTTTGTTTTCCCAATCCAGCTTCTTGAAAATATTTTCTAAGACAGCAGTAAAAAGCTTAGGCGAAATGGTGTCTCCTTGTCTTACCCCTCTTCCAAGCTTGATCTTTGCTTTTCCTTTGTCCAAGCGGATGGTTGCTGTTGCTTTCTTGTAAATCTTCTTTATAATATTGATGTAAGGTTTGTCTATACCAATGTCCTCCAGAGATTCTACTACTGCTGATGTGTAGACCGAAATAATTTACCTCTTTGCCTTGCCTTTATTGATTATATATATATATATATATATATATATATATACATATTTTTTTATGGTGAATTTAACAGGTAATATAACTAATGATTATGATGGCAAATGAATAACAGAATAAAAAGTACGTAAAAGAGTATTTTTCCTTGTGTTCACATGTGCCCCGTGAGTGTTCACAACTACCCCGCTGATGGGGCACATGTGAACAATTTTTTGAATTTATAAAACTATTGAAAAATGTAAGAAGACTATACAGGTGATTTTTTAAAAATTACCATGCGTAAAAGAAAGTTCTGTTTACTAAATTGAGTAGTTTTTGTTTATAGAAATTGATCCAGTTATGAGAAAAAGCTATATTTATGCGAACTGTTCACATGTGCCCCCATCTCCCCTATATATATATGAACATATTTAACCTAAAAAATATATGAAGTAAACAAGGTATTAAAAACTTTATAAATTTTTTAAATGTTAAATATCATTAGAAAAAATGAATGAATAGTAATTATCTATGGCCCTACCGCAAGCATTCTACACAGTAAATTATATGAAGACATATGCATTTTAAACTTTAAAATCAGATAATATTTGGAGCTTAATTAACGATTTGGGATACAGAAAATAGAGAAAATGTGTTGTGGTGCAGAATAATGTCTATTTAAAATTGATAAAGATGTTACTTTTGAAATGCTTCTTGTGTATTGTGTTATCTATAGAAAGAAAATATAGTGTCTAAAGCTTTTACACCAAGTCTTAATAAGTTACAAAAATGAATTATAAAATGTGTGAGTTTTATACATTTTAATGCTAATTCTAAGTCTCTCTTCAAGATATTTTTTGAAGATAAAAATGCAGACCTAAAAAATGTGAAATGAATAGTTATTGTTAAGGCTCTATTAGGCTTCCGCCGTTTGAATAGAATATACTTTGTAAATAATAAGATTTAATAAGATTTACAGAGTGAAAGGGGCATGATGATTTTAAGGATGCTTTGGTGGGGCTTGTCCAATAAAAGGTTGGGAACCACTGATTTAAGATTAAATCTATTGGGACAATATTTGTGTGGCTGGAGTCGTGCGAATCTGTCAATTTAGGGTGTCAAATAAGGCAGCTAATGCAAAGTTATTTTTCAATGGGACATAGATTGTTGGATCCTGAGACGAAGTGCATCACTATATCAAGAAAATGTCAAATTCGATGATGAGAAAAAGGAAAACATAAAATCAAAACAATACATAGTACAAAATTCAGAACTGACTGATAGAGAAATTAACCCAGATATTCAAAAAAGTAATAAAGAATCAGATGATGCTGAAGAGAAAGAAGATAAAACAAGAAAATCCGAGAGATTAAGAAAGCAACCGGCTCGGTATCTAGATCGTGAGGTGTATAAAGCATTACTTTGTCAACAAGAAATTTTATCTTTTGATGATATAAAATTTCTCCCTGTTGAGGATCAATGCTTGTCGAAGAAAGTTATGAATGCCGAGATAGAAAGTATGAAGTTCAACGACGTTTAGGATCTCGAAAAACTACCACCTGACAATCGAGCTATTTCCTGCAAGTGGGTGTTTACCACCAACAGAGATGGTCGATATAAAGCGTGCCTGTAGCTCGTGGCTTCATGCAAAAAGAAGGACTAGTACTATAGTGAAACTTTTTTCTCTGTAATAAGTAAGCCAGCTTTACGTTTAGTGCTTGTTGTGATTTTAAATGAAGACTTACATGCATTTGTATTATATGTAAAACAACTTTCCTGAATGGTAAGTTAAATGAACTTGTTTTTATGGATCAGCCACAAGGTTATGCTGATAAAAATGGGGGAAAGAAGTTTATATAGTCTAAAACAAACCCCACGACAATGGTTTGAAAGGATTCTTGAATTTGTTTCAAAATTAAATTTTAAATCTTTTGATTATGTCAGTATAGAGACCATAAAATAATTATTGCTTTATATGTAGATGATATATTTGTAGCAGATTCAAATGTAAATGAAACAAATGTAGTTATTTCCTTATTATCTAAAGAGTTTCAAATGCCAAAATCAGAAAGTGTTTCAGAATTTTTATGTATTCAAATAAAATTCAATCCCGATAGCTTAATAATGGATCAAGAGTCTTATATAATTAGATTGTTAAGTAATTTTATGATTTTATTATTAGAATGTAAACCTAGTGATATTCCTATTTCCCTTAATTACACTCAATCTGATTTAAAAAATGGATAACCATTTAAAAGTCCATACCGTGAACTTGTAATTTATTTATAGTATTTAGCGTATATTTCATGACCCTATATTTTGTATGCCATCAACTGTTTAAGTCAAATGCAGGAAAATCCTACTGAAGTTGCATAGATTGTACAGAAGAAAATCTTAAGATATTTAAAAGGAACATTGTCTTTAAAACTTGTGTATAAAAAACAAAATTCTGATCCTAAATTATCCATGCATGTTGATTCCGATTGGGGGCCAAACACATATGACCAGAAATCAGTATCAGGTTATAGTTTAATGTTCTGTAATATGCTTGTTCTGTGGTGTTTTAATAAACAAAAATCAGTTGCATTATCGTCAACTGAAGCTGAAGTCATTGCTTTAACTAAAAGTTTGCAAGACTTGTTATGGTTTATTTCTGAGGATAATCAATCATGAATAAAATGTATCAGTAATGAGAGAAATTCTGGTAGAATGAAACACATTGGCATAAAACTAAAATTTGTTCGTAATGTTGTAAAAGGAAATAATATCAAAATTGAATACATTCCTACAAATAATAAAATTGCTGATTTGTTTACAAAGGCATTACCTACAGCTGAATTTTATGAACTGATATTCCTTTGCTGTTTGTACAAATAATGTTTAAACTGTGTCATATTATTTTTAATGATTACTCACTACAATTTTCTGTTAGTTTTTCTGATGTAATGCTAGATTATGGGCAGTTATTAGAATATTGTAATCATAGCATTACACCGAATTGTTATTAATTCAGTTTTCATTTTTATACAATTTTGTTTGTTTAAATATGATTGGTTCTTTAAGCTAGCTTTCTTCCAAGTCCGCAGCCTGTCTGTCAGGATCCTTTCAAAATCTATATAATACATGTTATTTCTCTGTTTTATTTCAGTAGTTATAGTTGTTGTAAATACAGGGTGTCCCAAAAAGGAGGACCTATTTTTAAAAATGAATAATCAACAAATGAATAGAGTTATTTAAAAATTTCTTTCAGGAAACGGATGTGTGAAGTCTGGAATTTCGTTTAGAGTATTTTATTATGTTAGTTCAAATTCTTACAGACAGATGGCGCTGCGTCTCCTGCATTCATCAGCAATAGTTGAAAATTAAATGACAATATTTCAATATATCCTCTATTCATCACAATAACATGTCGGAGTCTTAGAATGAAATTAGTTCTTGTTGATGTGAAACTTTCACCCAATCGGTGATACTCTAAAACAATGAAAATTCTCTCTTCCAATGAATACATTATTTTGAAGAATTTACGCAACGACAACTACTGTTTCTCTTGAAATGGTTACTACGGAACATTCACTGACCCCGTCTACTTCTGTTTGGTCTTCACGCATGCTCCGTTTGTTCATATAGCCACCAAAATGTGCTGTAGCGCCATCTGTCGGTCAGATTTTGAACTATCACAATAAAGCGTTGTAAACAATATTCCAGACTTCACACATCCGTTTCCTGCAAGAATTGTTTTGATAACTCTATTAGTTTGTTAATTATTCATTTTTAAAAGTAGGTCCTCCTTTTTGAGACACCCTGTATATAACCCAATACACTTTATTCAATCCAGTCTCGCCTTTTGTCTCTTTATTATAAAACATAACGGAGTGTTTCAAAATATTTCATATCCATCAGTAACGTAACGAATGCACTCACCTTAGCAAAGTACCTCCTCATGCCTCTGTTGGTAATGCGGTTTTGATCTCCTCCGATGAACTGGCTCATCTGAAAATTACCAATGAAAAAGACATTATTGCTTTTGATGTGATATTTCAGAAAACGTCTGAAAAAGCTTCTCAATTTAATTAAATTAATAATATGACGTTAATATTCAGTAAATAATAATAAAAAAAAACCATATAAACGCCATGCGTTACCTATTTACGCTACTATTATACAAAGATTGATATTGATGTTTGATGATTGATAATATTGTTTGTTTGTTTTAGGGGGTAATCCCTCGACCTACAGATTCGATTTCAAAAATAATGGTGGCAAAAAAAATGGTGATAATCCCTGCTCCAAAATAGGCTATATTTTATGTCGGTATCACTACCTCTAAAGGAGTGCAGAAGCAAAAAATTGTTCTACTGTTACCATTTCTGTGATACTATTGGGGATATAAACTTGAAATTTGGCATTGAGTTACTTTTAAGATGTAAATGCTTGCTAAGAATGGTTTCAAAATAATTCGAATTTTAAAAGAGTGAAATAATAGGAAAACATTCTAAAATCGTTCTAAATTATCTGGAGTAGTTAGTGCTAGAAATTTGAAATCTGATATAACTTGTTACTTTTCAGACATAAATGCTCGTATAGAGAGTCTTTAAAAATTTCGAAATTTAAAAGAGTAAAATGAGCAGAAAATACTCTAATATCACGTTTATGTTAAAACTACTAAACCGATTTCAAAAATTCTTTCAGAATACGGATGACATCATCTACCTAAAGCTGGACTAGTTTTCTCTCTGTGTAATTGCACTCAAAAGGGTGCAAGAACGACAAGCGTTCTAAAAATTATGATTTGAAGCTAGAAACACGAAACTTGACATGATGATTGCCTTTAAGAAAGAAATTCTCATAAAGACAGAGAAAAACATTGAAATTTATATGTGAATGAACCGGAAATGTTAAGAAAAAAAATCTAAATTGCGATTTCTTTGGCGTTGTTAGGACTAGAACCGTGAAATTCAGCATGGTAACTATTTTTAAATTCCACATGCTCGATGAGTTTCTAACATTTCGAAATTTGAAAGGGTGAAATGAGCGGAAAACTTTCTATAATCAGAATACTTTGGAGCTACTAAACTTATTTGTAATATCCTCTCAGCATAATAATGATGACAATCTCTGTGCTTAAAAGTAGGGTTCGTGTTCTAAAATTACGATTTCTTTGAATCTCATGAGTCTAAAAACACGGAATTTAATATGGAGATTACTTTTAAGAATCAATCAAATGGTCACTAAGAACGTTTGTTATAATATTCGAGATTTAAAAGTATGAAATGATTGGAAAACGCATATAGGGGAAACTAGGGTAATGATGCTCAGAAGGGTAAACCCGCTCACCCAATATCTCTAAACAGAATAGAATTGAAAACGTGCGATCGGTACTGGCACCTAGCGAACTTCATCGTAAGTTCCCAGTAAGGAAATAGTGACCGTCGGAAGGAAAGTATTTTTGTATCCTCACGTTACTAGTTTGCAGTTGTTTTATTATAAAATTCTACAACATCTAACTTGAAGGTAAGTGTACACTCTTATTTTCAAATATTAATTTACTCATTATGTCTACAAAATATATACATTTAGCTGTACTTTCATGCTTTTATTTATTTTTGTAGTGCGTTGTTACGCCAATTATAATGAATTAAAACCCAACATGGCGATAACGGGTAATGGCGCTCGCGTAGAATTCCAGAAGAAGTGTTGCCAGTGGGCAACTTTTTTAAAATTTAAATTTATTGATTAACACCACTTTTTTGAAATGGTAAAATTCCTCTGTTTTCGCCTTAATTAATATGTCATTAAACAAGGAGAATTTTACGATTTCAAAACAGTAGTAAAAATCAAAAAACCTAAATTAAAAAAAAGTAGCCCACTATATGTGTAACACTATATGTGTGCACACTATGTGTAAAGTGGTCGCAAAAAGTCTGCAGTGTTGTGAACAGCCCACACAATTACATATGTGACTTTTGTCTTACTTAAATGTTGAATTCAAACTCTGAGCGCAATTACCCTACCACGGTCGGACATTACCGCTCAATCGATTGTTATTTAAATAAAAAGATAAAAAAAATTCCTTAGACTTTTATGCAAATTAGTTGATTGCAAACTGTTCCATATGCTTTGGAGTTATATTTCGTTGATAAAATATTGATTTTTTTGTCTAAATTTGACTAGCTATTCATGTTTTCCCTTAAGTGAGCGCCATTCCCCTACTTTCCCCTACACAATTACTCTGAAACTAGCGGGGATAAACAATTTTAATTTGGTATGCAGGTTTCTATTATGGCGTGATGCTCCTACGGAAAAGTTGACAGTGGCAGACCATGGCGATTATTTCTTTTATAGCGCGATCGTAAATATTATTCTTTATTCAATTTGTTGCCCCGCCCTCCCTTGACTAAATATACGCTCAAACTGGAATTTGTTATTGTTACTTCAGAAAAGGAGCGAGAGTACTGCATGATTTTTAAAATGATACTTTTATCTGTTCCTATAAAGTAACGTAAAAATTTACGTCAATGCTCGATACCAAATACCGAATTTTTTACATGACCCAACTCGCTACATTACTTTTTTCAAATAAGTTGTGCGTTACACAACAAACTACGGGCAAACATAGAGTAAAATTTAGCAGAAATAGCTTAAACACATATCGAGATTTGGTTTAGACACTCCTTGCATAAACGTATCAGATAACATATAAAGGTGAGTTTACAATATGGCGATATCGGACATCGTCCTAGGCGTTCCTGGCGTTAAATTATAAGACCCCACCAATCAGCGCCTTCATTGGTTGTTTACGCGCCGTTGATTGATTGGGTCTTATGATTTAACGCCAGGAATGCCAACGACTAGGACGATAACGCCACACTGTAAATAAACTTTAAACGACCAAACAGATTTTCAAGATAGCAAAATAAGGTACATCAATTTTGCACTAACTTAAGTATATTTATGAATCCCAGTAGCGTAATGGCCAGCAGGCCTGTCTTCTGCGCTACAAGTCATGAGTTCGACTCACGACAAGGCAAAGTTCACTCATTTTTTCATCTCTTCGGGGTCGATAAAATGAGTACCAAGCTTGCTTGGAAACCAAACACCGAGGGTTTCGCGTTAGGCTGACCATCTGACCGTGACGTATATTGCACAGCACTTCGGGGCCCATGGTCAAATAAACAGATTTGGCCACTGTAGGCCCCGATCTTCCATGGATCGTATAGCCACAAGTTTAGTTAAAATACAATAAAACCTCCGTTGATACAATACAATACAATAATGACCACGTTCCGTTCCAATAAAAACTGGTCGCTGCGAGTGGTGGTCTCTTAATGGAGGTCATGTTTAAATCTAGACTTTAATTGTTGAAAAAAAGTAACATTGTTACTAAAATTTATTTTTACATTAGGAAAAAATATGAAAATTTAAGTATCAAAACAAAAATTAATTACATAAGTTAATTAGAGTTTAAAAAAATGAATACATTGAAGTTTTCTTTGATTTTACGGTTTTATCTTCTATAACTTTTATTTCCAAGTCCTTTCAAAGTTCAGTAAATAAATGCACATTTTTTTGGACGGGAACAAATTATGACGATTTCATTAATTTATCTATTTCTTTGTGGGTTTCCTGACAGATTAGAGCAGGGGAGTTTATTGACCGTCATCCTTACTTTGTCATCAGAGTTAAATTCATTGCCTAAAAAGGCACAAAGGGATTTAAAACATAAAAGTTACCGGAATAAATAAAAATTCTAAACTTAGTTTAGAAGTTTGATGAATAATGCGCTTGCCAGAATTATTATTTTAATAAAATCTTTTTCAAACGACCAGGAAAAAACGGAATTTATTTAATTTTCTTCAAAGAAATGGGTCGCTCATGGAGGGAGTGCAACTGGGGCGGTCTCTGAATAGAGGTAAAATTAGTATTGATCCTATGGGAATAAATTTCGTTCCATGAAAAAATGGTCGTTCAGGGAGGTGATCGCACAGGGAGGTTTCACTGTATATTTATGTTATTTTTATACTTAGTATACTTACCCTTTGATTTATATCTGTCACATTTTCTTCTATTAGATTGACTTTGTCTTGCAAGTCAGCAAGCGACTGATATGCGGCAAGTATCTGTGACACCCGACGGTTCAAGGATCCCTGCAAAATAAGCATTGGTTGATTAATACCAACTAGCATATATTATATGACTTCGTAAATGTGGAACATCTGTTTTAATTGGAAGCCGATTGCACTCATTTTTAGTCAAAACCTTCAAAGAAATTCTTTATACTATTCTCATTTTTCCTCTTAGCAGTTTCAGACACAGAATGGACAGAAAATCCGCATACATTTTAAAAATTCATTAAAAAAAAGAAGCAAAAGTGATATAGAAATGTAATTTGCACTAAAAGCATTGCCAGTATTTACATATTTATCAGAAAAAAATATTTCAAAAAGGTCTCCGATAAAGGCCGCTAAAACGATTGCACCTTACGAAAGTACGTAAAAGATAATTACTTACAAGAGAACCGACTAAACTATGTGGATGCTTTTAGGACTGAATTATCAATGTGGAAGGTAGGAGAAGTTACTGCGTACAGGAGATAATTTTCTTCTGTACGTGTTTTTGTTACCGAAATTTTTGAAAAATTTTCATTGCCGTTTCCCTTTTTATGAAATTCATAGACAATATTCACTTAATAATTTGCCTTACATGCTAAATTGGTGATTAAATGGAATATGGTCGACAGTCAGTTCATTTATGAGCATTCTCATTTGCATATTTACGGGAGATGTTTCACGTTAGCACCCTCTATAAGTAACTTTTCGTACCTTTTTTTTTTTTTTTTTTTTTTTTTTTTTTTTTTTTTTTAAATACATCACGTATCCTGGCAATGTTTTCGGAGCAAATCCTCACACTTCCGTATTATTATTTGATTTTTTTTTTATGAATTTTAAAAGTTATACGGATTTTCTGCCTACCCTGTACTGTCAGAAAAACTCGTCAATATACACTAAATTATTCCTCAGTTTTTAACAAATAATTTCCGTACTTCTAGAAAACATGTTAAACCCGTGAATTCATCCCGAAAATCTGAAAGAGAGGGATAAATTCCGTTTATTCCTACCACGCATGCGCTCTATTAATACTAAAATCCAAATTTATTTTTAAAATGAAAAACCAAAAATTCTATAAAGTAAGATTTCTAATTTAATAAAAAAAGCAAAAAAGTTTCAAATTTAAAAATAAATAACAATTACTTTTCTCCTTCATTCAAAAGTAGGTACTCACAATTTATTTTTTAAAAATTAAATAAAGTTAAATAAAGTTGAATTTACAAAGTTGTTTATAAAAAAAAACATTCGCATTTAAAATATATTATAAATGAACACATTTAAAAGATATTTTAATTTAAATATTAAAAGGAAAAAAAACCAATTTTATCAAAAAAGAAAAAAAAATCTTATCGAATAAAATTATAATATTCATATTTTACATCTAGCAATCTACTTAAAATATTCATAAGTACATGAACTACTATGAATGACTACTATGAACTACTAAGGACATGAATTAGTACTTCTATACATGAACTTAAATTTCTTCAAGCATTTCAAATCTACAAAAATTTTGACAATATTGTTAATACTGAATTTGCTAGTCTCCCTTTATCAGATTGCTACAAATGTTTCATAAAATCCTTTGCTTAATTACTATCAGAATTTTTCACATTTTTGGTGGCATTACCGATTCTATTCTCCTATTGGTTGGTACCCGTATTTTCCTGTTTCCCCATTGGTTAGTAAACTTCTCAGTTGAAGCCGTTTCTCCTCTATATAATTGAGCAAGTTTCCGTTATTCTTTGCACTGAGGATGATACGCTAAAGGCTACCAAAACAAGTGTGCTCAAAGTTTGCATATTCTGGCGTTTTTAATATTGCTTTTAAATTTATAAGAAGATTATTAAGTCGAGATCAAATGATGAAACGACAGAAACATTTGTGAAATAAAATTCCACCAATTTCGTGACTCTCGATTTGTTTGTTATTCTTTCCGGTAACAAATTTTAAAGACGTTTACACGTCAAAAAAGATTTCAGTAAGAAAAACCGCACAAAGTGATTAGTTACGAAGATATTCGTTAAAAGAAAAATTGATGAATAATTAATACAAGGATTTTAGATATACAATTGCATTTAGATTGCAATATGCATTACAGGGAAACATCAGAAATGTGATAAAACCTGAGATAAAGTGTAGATAAAATTTTCATTTACACTGAATTGTATTTGAAGCATTATAGACGGCTTGCACATGACGTCAGATGTTCAGAAGAATCTAACATCGCTTCATATGGCACCCAAATATGAGGCGAATGTGGTGCTATCCATTTGTCTTGTTAGACTTATTAGCACTATAATAGTAAAAATAAGAAAATTCTAAATTAAACAGAAAGACAAGATGTGCTTTTAACTGCAAATGGGGAGTTCTGGCGTTCCGTGTTGGCTCCAGATGCAATGCTAGATTATAGCATCAGGCGTTGCTAATAGCAACGTGACGTCAATGCAAGACGTCCACAGACAAATATAACACTAACCTCATCTATACTAATAAAAGAAAGTTCCGTTCTGTCTCTGTGTGTGTGTGTCTGTGTGCGATGGCTGGAAAAATCTTCGCCACGTACGAAGCTGAAAAATTGTGTGAGGTTAGTCCAAGGCCTCTTCTGGTGCTCCTGAGACTCAGAATTTTAAATTTCTAATAATCAGCTGAGTTAATTAAAAACTACAAAGGACTCTCGTTAAAACCTCATCTCCGTTCTTTAGAGAGGGAAAAAGCTTTCGTAAATGCGCAGACAGATGCCCTATTTACACATCGGGAGATAATGAAGATTGGAAAGAAGGAATTGTGAGGGTATTTTCTCATTATTTATTAACTGTCACTGACCAAACGACTTAGTAAAGTTAAAAACGGAAAACATGTTATAAAAGGCCGTACTTTTACGTCTCACATGCCGCAAGCAATTCAAAAAAAAATACCGCAGTTACCCTTTGAAAAATTAAATTCAAAAAGGGTCTTTTTTCCCATAACGTTTTTCATCCTTATGACAACGCCCTTCCAGGACACAATTTTTGAGATACCGACAAGCGAAAAATATTCTCTTAAAGCTGAAATCGTTTCTAATCCATGGTGAAATTTTAAAAATATTAATTTTAACCCTTTCAAATAGGCTGGAGAAAGCAAATCATTTCGCGCTTCACGGAAACGATATTTTTTCTACGCTAAAAGTAACTAAATGTCCGTATTTTAACGCAGTCTTTTTAGAGCATCTCAATAGACTAGATTTACATAATCTTGCAAAATTTTTGAAACGTTTGGACGGATAGAAATATTTTTTTACAAAATAAAATGCGTGAAAATTTCGACGAAATTGGTAAAAACCTGAGTGTTTCGTCGCAGTTTCATCCGCTTTCGGTACGCATACATTCTAAAAATCAAATTACACAGAAAATAAAATATCAAATAGCATATACTTTCAATTCAATAATTTTTCGCCTTTTTTTTTTCATTTAAAAATATAAATTCAAACAAAATGGAGTTAAAGATATAAAATCATACAAATTTGAGGTTCATTTAAAGTGATTATCACGAGCGCGGGCCACGCCGGCGGGTCAGCAAGTATATTACAATAGAGAAGTAATTATTATCTGCAAATACTCTTGAAAACTTAAATATCTACTTTTAAAATTCAAATAAAATACTAAGATTACCATATTAGGCATATCACGTATTCCGTCCTGACCCTGAAACAAAAAGAAAAATATATTTCCTGAAAGAAAGAAAAAGCACAGTAAAATGAAAAGATTTTTTTCTTTAAAATTAAATTGCGTTAAAACGATTCTTATTCCTAAAAACAGTACAAAGCAGAGTTTTCAGGTCTGTTAAATTATTCTTACTAGTTTAATTTAATTGGACAAATAAAGGAATTTTTTATCTTCGTAAACTTGTAAGTGTTAAAAAGTCACAATGATTTTTCAAAGTGGAAAACAGAAATATCCAATTTGCATTGTGAAGTAGAGCACTACAAAACTTTATAATAATTTCGGTTCCAATGTTATACAGGGTACCCAATCTCAAAGCTGTCCAATGGCTAACTTCTAAACCGTTAGCGTTAGTCATAGGTATATAGTTCCAGTTACAAAAATGTTTTAAATGAGGTAAAAAATTATTTTAAAAGTCGTTTTGAACAAGTAAAACATTTCTTAAAAAGTTACGAAATTTAAATTTCTATACGGTTCCCCAGTCATATAAGTGATATTTAGTAAAAACAGGGTTGCCACGCTTCAGGGAATTTTCCAGTCAAAATATCAGTATTTTTTATAGAAAAATATATCTAGATTAACAGCACGAAATTTCGCCTAATTTAAAGAGAGATTCTCTGTAAGAAATTGCTGGTGCCGAAGAATTTCCTGGTCTGGAAATTCCCTGTAGCGTGGCAACCCTGAAAAATTTCCTATTAAGCTATCAAGTAAAATAAAAAAAAGTCCCATTCATCATCTAGCACTAAAATTGACTGAGTTATGAAAGTTTGAATTGCATGACATGCCAATCTTCTGCATCTGAACACCGCCCCCTGAATACTTGCCTTGAGCGTTGACACAAAAATGGCGGCTGCCGAAGGCGGATTTCTTTCAGCATGTGTACGGTCCCTTAAATATTCGTACCAATAATTTTTTTAAGTTTTTTTCCGCTTTATTTTTCGAAGATTAAGCGAGTCAGAGAAATCTTTTATAAAATACTGGTGTCCACATTTACGGGACCGTACCTACGTTAAAAATAAATCCGCCTTTGGAAGCCGCCATTTTTGGGTCAGCGCTCAGGCCTAGTATTCAGGCGGTGATCTGAACACAGATGAGTTGGGCCATGCTTCGAGGGATCGTGCACAAAGTGCTTAAAGTATTGAAAGGATTTATTTCGAATGTACATTTCTGCGTTGCAGCTGAAGTGAGTCAATTCCAGCAAGTTTTAAGATAACTTCAATTTGCATTAATTAAGTTTTAGATTCGATAATCTAATAGCCTTTTTAGAAATATAATTTTGTAAAGGATTACAACTGTTGCTTTTCATCATTTCGTTTAACAAATATTCTGTTATTTTTTAACTTATATTTTTAATACAAGTTGTATATTTTTCTGAGACAACAAATGAAAACAACTTCAAATTTATATTGTAAAGTTAATTTTACCCTAAACTATAATTATTATTTTTAATCTGACGATTATTTATACTTCTAGTAAATTTGTGAATGACTCCTATATTTCGCACCAAAAAAAATGATTGAGCTTTTTTTTTTTTTTCTTTTTACTTCTTAGTGTAACAATAATATTTTTACTAAATATAACTTCTAGGACGATGGACCATATAAAAATTTAAATTTCATAATTTTTTAAGAAATGTTTTTAGCGAACCAAATCACTTTTATAATACTTCTTTACCTCATTTAAACATTTTTGTACGTGGAACTATATGTCTATGCCCAACAATTTAGTAATTAGCTATTGGACACCGTTGAGAGTGGACATCATGTATATGAAAAAATGAGAAGAGAAAACCTTTTTAAAATTCAAAATTTTAAAGTAAAAATCTCAGTTTTTTTTTTCTAAATTTTAAAATAAATAACTTAAAACTAATTTGTCTCTGTTAAGTTTGTTTCTCAATTATTACTGCAAAACCTTAAGTTCGAATTAATTTTAAAATAAATATCCCTGAATAAACGCAATTCTACTTTATCTGTGGTTTGGGATGTACCCGAGCTTTGACCAGTCTTCGTCATAACCCCAGATATCAGTCAAAAGTTAAACTATTAAAATTTAAGTTTTCTACCAATTTGACACCTTTTTTACTTTCTTCTATCTTTACAAGAAGAAAGTATTGGATTCATGAAAATTTTCGAATTCCGGTTTTCGACGGATTTACACGTTTTAGAGGTCAGAGAACCCGAAAAACATGTTTTTACAAAATGTCTGTCTGTGAGTCTGTCTGTCTGCCTGTCTGTCTGTCCGTCTGTCTGTCTGTGTGTCTGTGTGTGACACAAATTTTGTGGGCGCTCTATCTCAAGAACTAATGGACGGAATTTAATAAAAATTCATATTCTGTTAGTCCCTGATACAAATTGATGCTGATTAGTTTTTGGTGCAAATCGCTCAACAGGTGGCACTGCTATGCTGCATTTTTTATGATTTCCGAAATGGCTCTATCTCAAGAACTAATGCACGGATTTTCATGAAACTTCAGATTCAGTTAGTCCTTTATATGACTTGATGCTGATTACGTGTTGTTGCAAATCGCTCAACAGGTGGCGCTGCTATGCTGCATTGTTTACGATTTCCGCAATGGCTCTATCTCAAGAACTAATGCACGGATTTTCATCAAACTTCAGATTTAGTTAGTCTTTGATATGACTTAATGCGGATTACGTGTTGGTGTAAATCGCTCAACAGGTGGCGCTGCTGTGCTGCATTTTGAACGATTCCCGCAATAGCTCTATCTCAAAAACTAATGCACGGATTTTCATCTAACTTCAGATTTAGTTAGATGTTAACACAAGTTGTTGCTGATTAGGTTTTGGTGTTAATCGTCTAATAGGTGGCGCCGCTATGCTGGCATTTTCATGATTTTTCGCAATAACTCTATCTCAAAAACTAATGCACAGATTTTCCCCAAACTTCAGATTCAGTTAGACTTTGACGTAAGTGGTTGCTTGGTAGTTTTGTTTAACATAGGTTTTGATGTAAAGCACCCAATAGGTGGCGCTGCTAGGCTGAATTTTGCTGGATTTACACGATTTCGGAGATAGCCATATCTCAAGAACTAATGCACGGAATTTCATATCTATAGAATCCACATGATGGGCATAGATTGCCGTTTAATTTTGGTAGTGTGATAGCAAATTTTCAAGTATTAACATGCATGAGATAGAAGAAAGTTTTGGGATTGGTATATCCGACTAGTTTTTTTTTTTTAGACCGCTGACTAGGCAGCTACCTGCTGGACTATTGCCCAGCTGAAGGAATTAATTCCTGGCAACGGGGCGAAATTTCACCTGATCGCCGCATGGCTGAGATCTACTTGAAAAACCTATAGGCCGTCGTAGTTGCAGTGTTTATGTTGTTTTCGTTTCTTTCCCTGATTTGTCCGGTTGCTAATTAATGTTTCGGTGGGTTGTTCCGAGTTATGGCACTCCACAGAGCGGCGATGTCATGATGAGTGGATGCAGGGTTCTCACTGGCTTTTGTCTAAGATTAACGATTTGGTGAATAAGAAATAAAAAACAGTAGCTAAATTTAAAAAAAATGTTAGCAAAACAGATTCGGTGTGAAACACTGAAAAACCTAAACCCCTTATTGTGTCTCCTTTATACTTTCTTCTATCTTTACAAGAAGAAAGTATTGGATTCAGGAAAATTTTTGACTTCCGGTTTTCGACGGATTTACAGGTTTTAGGGGTCAGAGATTCCGAAAAACATGTTTTTACAAAATGTCTGTCTGTGAGTCTGTCTGTCTGTATGTGACACAAATTTTGTGGGCGCTCTATCTCAAGAACTAATGCACGGAATTTAATAAAAATTTATATTCCAGTAGTCCCTAATAGAAATTGGCACTGATTAGTTTTTGGTGTAAATCGCCGAACAGGTGGCGCTGCTGTGCTGCATTTTTCGCGATTTCTGCAATAGCTTTCTTTATCTCAAGAACTAATGCACGGATTTTCATCAAACTTCAGATTCAGTTATTCCTTGATATGAATTGGTGCTAGTAATGTTTTGGTGTAAATCGCCCAAGAGATGGCGCTGCTATGCTGCATTATGCAGGATTTACACGATTTTCGCAATAGCTCTATCTCAAGAAATAATGCGCGCGTTTTCATAAACCTTCAGATTCAGTTAGTCCTTGACATGAATTGACGTTTTGTACATTTTGGTGTAAATCGCTCAACAGGTGCCGCTGCTATGCTGCATTTTTTGCGATTTCCGCAATCTCTCTCAAGATCTATCTCAAGAACTAATGCTTAGGTTTTTAACAAATTTCAGATTGAGATATACCTGGATATGAATTAGTGCTGTTTATGTTTTGGTGAAAATCGCTCTATAGGTGGCGCTGCTATGCTACATTTTTCACAATTTCCACTCCAGTTCTATCTCACTAACTAATGCACAATTTTTCATCAAACTTCAGATTCAGGTATACCTTGATATAAATTAGTGCTGTTTATGTTTTGGTGTAAATCGCTCAACAGGTGGCGCTGTTATGCTATATTTTTCAGATTTTTCGCTATAGCTCTATCTCAAGAACTAATGCACGGATTTTCATCAAATTTGAAATTCAAATATACTTTGATATGAATGGGTGCTAAGTTGATGTAATTTCTTGCACTATTTAAATGATATAATTGACGTGATTTACATAGAAGAAAGCTTTGTGATGGCCACAACATACTAGTTTAGATATTTTCTAAAATAACCTTTTTTTTTTTTTGTAATTGATTATAAAATAGAAATTCGAATATCCGCTACAGGAACTATTAAAAACAAGTGCATTCTAAATGCTTCCTAAATGTGTAAATACTTCACACATTCTTATAGCAGAAACTATTAAAAATAAGTAGATTGTAAATGTCTCCTAAATGTAAAATGCTTAGTAGTCTGAAAAAAAATTCAAAACAGCTATCTTTGATTTATCGTTGTGAAAATATACACACAAAATTGTTATGAGATTTCGACTCTAACCGATAGAAACTAGTATGTTGTGGCCATCACAAAACTTTCTTCTACATAAATCACGTCAATTAAATCATTTAAATAGTACAAGAAATAACATCAATTTAGCACCAATTCACATCAAAGTATATCTGAATTTGAAGTTTAATGAAAATTCGTGCGTTAGTTCTTGAAAAAGAGCTATAGCGGAAATTCTGAAAAATGTAGCATAGCAGCGCCACCTGTTGAGCGACTTGCACCAAAACATAAATAGCACAAATTCATATCAAGGTATATCTAAATCTGAAGTTTGATGAAAATTCGTGCATTAGTTCTTGAGATAGAGCTATTGCGGAAATCGCAAAAAATGCAGCATAGCAGCGCCACCTGTTGAGCGATTTACACTAAAATGTACAAAACGTCAATTCATGTCAAGTACTAATTGAATCTGAACTTTGATGAAAATCCGTGCATTAGTTCTGGAAATTGAGCTATTGTGGAATAGTTCTTGAGCTAGAGCACCCACAAAATTTGTGTCATATACGTACAGACAGAGTCGCAGACTCACAGACAGACATTTTGTAAAAACATGTTTTTCGGGTTCTCTGACCCCTAAAACGCATAAATCCGTCGAAAACCGGAATTCGAAAATTTTCACGAATCCAATACTTTCTTCTTGTAAAGATAAAAGAAATTAAAATTGACCGGTCAATGATACTATACATACAACTAATAAATAGTATGGCAAATGGCTAATTTCAACGCCGCATTCCAATACGCATACTAGGTAGTGATTAACTGTTATAGAGAAATATCTGTCGCATAACCTTTTCTGTGTCTTTGGCTTTTGCTAAACTGAATTTGTGTTAAGTCAGTATGCCTATAAATAGAGCAATGTAAATAGCACGGTACGATTGAAAATGAAAAGCGACATCAATCGTTCAGTAACGTGGATAAGAGGATAAGAATCTCGACTGTATTGGCACACACAAAAAAGAGCAGAAATTGAGCCCTCGTAATTTGGCGTTTTTGTTCGTTTACTCGCCAAATGAAGCATTTTGTCGCGATTTGGTGCAATAGCGAGCGGTAGCGAGAACTCTGTTTGGATGTGAAGTACTGGATGTATTTGAGCCGAATGTGTGGTGCCGTCTTAGCAGAGGGGATAATTTAGAAAAGGGGGTGAGTGACTTATTAAGTTGTTAAAGTGAAAAAAAGGAGGAGAATGCCGCATAATGCCAAGTTTCACCAGAACCACGAGTAATTTTGGTCCGAACTGCAGGGCAGAGTTGCAGGGGGAGTCGCACAAGGGGTGTAGCTACATATATTCTTTCGGGGGGGGGGGGAGAATTCGTAAATTTCCCAATTTGAAACAAATTGCCCCAATTTTCAGTTAAAATGATATGCGCAATGTGTGTAATAATGATAATGATAGTTATGAATAAAAAAATCTTTTCCAAAAGAAAGTCCTTGATCTAAAAACATAAAAATTTTAATTATTAGTTTGTTTAATAAAAAATTAAACGCCCTTTTTATTGCCTGCGTTCAGAAAGGAAAAGTTCTCCGTCTCATTCTAAAGCAATAAAATGTGGGTTTTAACAAAAGTACGGAAGATTCAACGATGAAAAGGAGATAAGAAGATTAGATTGAACTTAAAGGAAACTTCTCCCTCTTGCAGGATGTCCAGCAATTTCCTTGTAAAGCCATTAAAGATTAAAAACACCTCGTGACCACAAGAAAAGACGTCGACACTGAAAATATTTCAATGATACGTCTGTCTGGACCTTAATGTAGTTATTAATAATGATCTATATTGCGTCTTTTTGAATCTGCATCAATGACGCATAGCCTTCTAAACAGTTATATCATCCTACTTATCAGTTAAAATATCGCCCTTCTTATCAGTTTTACTGCCCTATTTATCATTCTTCTTACCCATTCATATTCCCTAACTAAAAAGCGAAATTTGTCGGAAGAAACATTTCCGTGGTAAGTAACGTTTGGGGAAACTGTGGAAGAAAAGCATTGACATTCTGTACAGAACAGAATCATCTCCAAAAAAAATAAATCTCAACAATGAGCAACTATAAAAAAAACGTATTAAGCTAGGTGGCAGTTTCACAGTTTTGCAACTAATTTTAATGTCGTTGATTTTTTATATATAATAGATTAGATGGTGCATACAACGAAAATGCCTGTCAGCGAGGGCGAGGGGTGCCATAGCAACATCCCACACACCTCACTGCAATGTGAAATGATTGGCAACACGATTACTGATGATGCTCCGATTTAAGGTAACACCAGTTGCCTTAGTAACACCCGGGTTGCCAATCATTTCTCATTGCAGTGGGGTGTGCGATGCTTGTATGACAACATCCCCCGCTGCTTGCACCAGAAGACTGACAATTTCATTTTCTGCAACATCTAATGTATTACATATAGTAAAATCAGCAATGCTAAGATTGTTTACAAAACTGTGATGCTATCCCAGGTAGCATGAACATTAGCAGCAAGTTTGATTTTTTCTGATATTATCTTGCCGTGACAAATTTGAATTGAGAAATTCGTAGCAAATCTCCCGCAAGGTATAACATCACCCACTTAAATGAGTAGTTTCTTGTGAAACTGATGGCAAGACTGTCTTTAATTCACGAAAGTGACAAAAGCAAAAAATCCCTCTGTTGAGAGAATGACAATCAGCACATGCGCAGAAATTGCAGAAATTTTATTCCGTAGGCACCGCTTTTTCTAAACGCTATACTTATCAAATACCAAAAAATGCTCGAACTGCAAAGTACAAATATTACCTTAACTTGTTTATGGGGATAAAACCGACACATGTACCTGCTGACGGTGCTTTCGCATCAATAGACCTGATAAGATCTATGGACCCCTTCGAAGGGGCTAAATTTATAAAACAGATTGTGTAGCATGGAAAGATTACTAATCTGCAGTAAGTTTTCAATATTTTTGTTAACTTGTTTGCCGTTAATTTGCAATAAATTTGATACAGGATGTAAACTTGCACGACAAGTTTGCTGCAAGTTCAAAGTGTGCAGACTTCGGAGTTTGCGTTATCTTGCTGCAGTCTTGTTATGAACTTTCAGTCTTGTCATGCTGAGCTTACTGCAACTTTGCAGATTTTCAAAGCAAGACTGTTGCAAATTTTCTGCAAACTAAAAATGCTATGTGGTATCTCCTGATTCATATGTACGTGGGAGGGGTGGGAGAGGGTACAGTTTAAATATAGTTCTCCAAAATGTTTGTAATGCCACTAGTTTAAAATTTAAACTATTGCGATTCAATATCAAGGTTGCATTTAAATAAATAACAAAGAACGAATCAGATATGATCGGGACAATTTACAATTGAAAACCACTTACCCCAATTCCCGGATTATTAGCATTATTGTTGTTGAAAAATATTCTACCTTGACCATTGATTGAAATGTTGACATTTCGATTGAAACCACTTCGGATTGCGAGATCCCCATTTCTAACAGTAAGTCGAGGCCTGTAAAAAAGTGAAGAAACAAATAAAGCCTTGTTTACATTATCATATATTTTCCAGAGTTTAAAACACATCTTATTATACATGGAGTACAAATTAGGAGAAACAATAATATAATTTAACTGTAATGCAGATAAAAACTGCTGACAGAAATAAAGCTTTTACACATTTGGAAAAACGCTAACGTGAACAGTGTGTTTTCATTATGACAATTTCTACAACTTTTCTCGATACGTACTGAAATACTAATCAATGCGAATATAATTCAGAACTATGTGTTTCAAACGAGTTAAGCATGCTTAAATTGCACGAATACAAGCGGCTCCCAAACCACTCCAAAAAATGCAAAATGATGCGGGAAAAAAAAAGGAATGACTCAAGTAGATTGGTTGATTGATTTATTATTTATAAACAACGAATCCCGTGAAAAAGAAGAAAGGAAAACAGTAAAGCTAGAAAATTTTGAATGAGATAAAATATAATACTGTCATAAACAAAGCCCCATATACGGAGTTCCATAAATCATATATGCAAATAAATTATTGATATTAATAAATAAAAAATAATGAAATCAATACACATCGATAAAAAAAGAGTCTAAACTATTGATTTTAGTCTCATATGATGTATTGCAGAATCATTTATAGCAGAAAGAGAAGTATTTATTGATTTATTATGCATAATTATACAATAGACCTAAAAATTTTAAATAAATTAATTAAACATTGCTCATTAAATTTCCGTACAACATCATCTATCTTCCGTACTCTAGCATCTACCCTCCCAACATGCCGATTATTATTATATAACGTCCACTCTACCATCCTTTTTTTTTTTTTTTTTTTTTTTTTTTTTGTAAACATAAAAAAGAGCATGGATGTACAGTTGTGGACCAGAAAGTAAACACCCCTACTAACTCTGCAACAAATTATTGTAGAATAAAGTTACTGGTACCAAACGGTTGGAAATAAAGCTTGCTTTTAAATTGTGTATATAAAATTTGCTTAGGTGGCCATCTACATATCAAAACAAAACAAAACTTTTTTGTTTTTCAACAGCAAGACCCAATTTTAACACCATAAATAAATTCTGCATCCTTCAATTAGCCTAAATGTAAATTTGCATGAAATTCGTACGAATTAGTTTACGAGGAATTAATTATTTTAAAATGGGGTTATTTTAGAGGCTGTATCCAAAATGAAGTTCGATACTCGAAGTTTGTTGAAAAGCTAAAGTCCCGTAAAATCATCTTCAATATTTATTTTATAATACTTACAAGTGTTGAATTATCCGATTGAAAAATATGCAAGTTATCTGTAATTATAACAGTTTTCGAATATGTGAATGTGATTGGAATTTTATGTGTTTTCATAATGCTTTTTCCCAGATTTTGAATTTATTTAACTCAGAGTTTTTTATTATTATTATTGGCAGAAATGTAAAGAATATCGGCCAATGCAAAATTTAGAATAAATCCCTTAACCGGAAACCTGAAAATCCCGTGCACAAACAGAATACTTAATAATTTACCAAATAGTGAACTTAAACATTTAATCTTAGTTAGTAATGCATTAACAGGGCCAATTTTTTAATATTACAGAATTTAAAAAAAAAAAAAAAAAAAAAAAAAAAAAAAGCAGTTTAACAAATTACAACGATCATTTGGAAAATGATTTTTTCGAAGACTAAAATTTAAGACATAAAAAATCGCACGGAGTTGATCATACATTACGTACGCCATGAATTAAACATTAACATTCCTGGAACAAATTTCAAAAGAAATTTCAGTTTTACAATTTTTGGTACTGTAAATTTTTAAACTTCTACGGAGCTGGTCATACATTACGTACGCCATGGATTAAACATTAATATTAATGGACCAATTTTAAATGAAATTTCATTTTTAAACTTCTAAACATTCCACAATATTACTTTTTACACCTCCGTATAGAGAAAAAAAATGCATCTTTAATTGCAATTTGTTTGAAAGCTGTATCTCAATTTGTTTCTGAGTTTTTTTTTTTTTTTTTTTTTTTGTAGTTTTTATTACTTTTTTTGTCATAGTGACAACAGAAGTATCCATCTCTGTTGAAAGTAAAGGGAAAATACAGATTACTGTATAGACCAATCAGAAAACGAATAAAATGCGAATTCAACCAATAAAACGCTTCAGATATGTTTTTGATTTCCTACCCTGACAGAGGACAATAACCATTTTTCCAAATGGTTAATAAGTTTTGAATGTCGGAGAGAGAAAATATTAAGGGCAGATATGTACACGCAAACATCTCACAGATGTACGTTTCCGGTTAAGAATTGAAAAATAGTATAAAGCAGTATAAAGAATCAATGTAGAAAAAAACAGACAGACTGCTTATTTGCTTGAAAGTAAATCCCAAGGCGATTAATAATGCCATATTTTGAAGAAAAAAAGTTTTTGAAGAGTGGGTGGGAGGATTGATTCTTGTTAGATCTTTTCAGGCATGTTCGCATGGTTTATATTCAGATTTATTTAAAGAACTAAAATTAAATCTACTTTTAAAAGACATTACAATAATTTTACATTCGTTATTCTCATTTAAAATAGGGTTAATAATTACATGATTAAACTTATTCTGCTATTTTATTTAAAATTTTGCAATTAACTCATTAATCGCGGTTGGCAAAAAAACTTGCCATTCGAAATTTCTTTTTCTTCATATTTTAGATTTTTTTTTTTTTTTTTTTTTTTTGCACACTATTTCCGATTGTCAAGAAAACTTGCCTATCTGAAAGTCATAAAAATAACTTTAAAAATGTTTTTTAAATTAACTTGTGTACTCGAATAGATCAAAATTTAGGGCTATGGAAGAAAAGGTTTAATTATTTAAAGCTATGGCAGAAAAGGTTTAATTATTTAAAGCTATGGAAGAAAAGGTTTAATTATTTAAAGCTATGGAAGAAAAGGTTTAATTATTTAAAGCTATGGAAGAAAAGGTTTAAACCTTTACATATCGGTATTTATTTGTAAAGATTACAAATTTTGATTGATATACAAAAGTTAGTAAAATACTAAATTTGCAGTTTTAACTAACAATAAAATACTTTCGTGAGAATATTTTATCTAACAGATATTCAGTGTAATACAGGGAACGATTTAACAAGATTTGAGTAAATTAAATTAATAAGTATAAATATCTCAATGACTACAATTTGGTTATACAGTATGACTTCAAAAATCCGGCATCATCGGCCCCGAAACTATGTCAGATTTTTGAAAATTCCGGATTTTAGAAGGAATATCAAAAGTAGTAACTAAGAATATCAAAGTTGTACTATATTCTTAATGGTGCCTTTAGTCATAATTTAATTCATTATTAAGTTATAATTAAATAAGAAAAAAAAATACAAAAAAAAAAAAGAACTTACTTTAACTGATAATTTCTATGCTACAGAAAAAAGAAAAAAATCTGATAAAGAGTGAAATTATTTCTTCTCTTGTAATTTCGGAAACATCGATGTCAACTTTGTTTGCTTCAATTTTCCTGGCCGTTCTTTAACATTTTTTTTTTCTGTATTTTATTCAAATGAAGAATGTCTATTTCCGAAATAGAGTCTTGTTTCTCTAATGCATATATTAATTCTCCAGTCAAATTTATGCATTTTTCTAGTGACACCTTTTCTTCTGTCGGTTGTTCATCGTCGTCTTCTGAACTGCAAATTGCATTATCGGTGGTTCTATTTAGCACAGCGTCAGCGATCTCGCTGTCCGTTAAATTGTTCATTGTGGATGCATTTTCGTCAATGCTTAGCCAATCATCTATATCCCTTTTTTCGACACTTAAAGCATTTTCAGATTTTGTGCTTTCAATCAATTCATAAATTGTAGCCTTTACACGGGAAATGTGAAAGCCTGAAAATTCTTCCTTATCATTGATGCTGCCGTTGCCAAAAATTCGTTCCGGCCATATAGTGGGCCATGCATTCGCCAAAGTTGTTTCCGTTGCTAAGAAACAGTGCGGCTCCCAGAAAATTTGTCCAGAAAATAATCGCCTCTGACAAATTTAAAAAAAAGTCAAATATTCTTTTTTTGCATTTTTACTTTCGATCTTGAAGTTTTTAATTCATAAAGAATTGCTATTTTTCTTCTCCTATAACTTGAAAGTGTAAAAGAAAAAGTAAGGGAAAAGATGGTTTTGATGCCGGATTTTTGAAGTTTCCGGATTTCTGAATGACGGATTTTGGAAGTCACAATGTAGTAACGGTTTAAATGATTTAAAATCTTTTTGACCAAAGCTTTTTAGATATCAAATGCTAGAATTAGATTAATTATTTTAAATACATCGGCATCTGTTTAAAAAGAAAAAAAATATTTCACATGTTCTTTCATTTTGTGTAAAGCATTGAAATGAATATTTTCGTGTTTGTTTACGCTATTAATTAAACTTTTCTCTCTGAAATTTCATATTATTGTGATGATCACAGTTTCTTTCATTAAAATTAGACATCAACCAAACGTAAACATGTATACAAAGACAAACTTGTTAGCATAATGAAACTAAAAAGCAACAATTGCAGCAACTTGCTACCAAAAGGCGAAAATATTGAAATTTATCTAAATAAAGAAAAATATGATTACGCTAAATAAGAAAAAAATATTTCATATGATAGAACTTTAACAAAAAAGTAGCAGAAAATTATGGGTAGATTAGTATACAAAAAATGAGAGGGCAAAAAATCCCCCCTCCTTAAGCCGCATGTTTTGGTTAAATTTAAAAGCGAGGATCTGTTAGTATGACGTATAGAAGCTATTTTTATCAAGAATTTCTTGTAATCTCCATGTCATTGATTCAAAGAGACTGTTATCAATATCAAGAATCCTTTTGATAGTTTGGATATCACATGAACTTAGAAAGAATACAGATTAATGTAAGACCGCGACGTACCGAAATAAGTTTTACGCTTTGTTTACATCGTAAGACAGACTTACGCTAGCCCAAATGCTTCAGTAACATGAGTAAAAAAATACATTTTTTTTTTCAAATTATGCTTTTCTGCACATCATAGATTGCCTTTTAAACCAGCATTTTGAAGCTTTTTAAGCATAACTTGAAAACTACTTGGGGGGAAAAAATTGAAATTTTGGATTTGAATAAAGCAGGGCATAATAAATATAAATCCATAAAAAAAATGTAAAGTTGCAATTCATATTTTTTTAGAATATTAATTTCATAATTCATAATTCATTTTATAAATTTTTTAGATTATAAATTCAATGTATTTATGGTTGGGTTTTTTAGTATTATAACCAGACACAAAAAAATTTCACATTAGGACTATAATTTCTGGAGATATTAATAAAAATATGAAAATGTAATTTAACATTAGAAGCTCTAAATTTTGAATGTTTATAATTCAAAAACTTATTATCCAAATGACATTAAATTTTGTTTCTAGGCATAGTTTGAACCGAGGATTTAAAATATCTTGTCAAAATTGGTTGTTGCAATTGAAAAAAAAAAGTTTGGGCTGGTTTTGATTTGTAGATGGCCCCCTAAGCAAATTTTACCTGCATCATTTAAAAGTAGACTTAATTTCTAATCGTTTGGTACTAGTAACTTTCTTCTACGATTATTTGTTGCATAGTTAGTAGGGCGTGTTTAGTTTTTTTTCCAAGACTGTACTAAGTGCAATATGTTGTCTATCGCCGGCCTTTAATTTCTCAACCGTTGGTCGTAGACATATAGTTCCACTTACAAAAACATTTCAAATGAGGTAAATATTCATGTTGGGGCATTATTTAAAGTAAAAAATCAATTTTATGAAAATTACGAAAACTAACTTTTTATACGGTCCCCCAGTCCCTATAGTTATATTTAGTAAAAGTTTACACATATCATAAACAGATATAACACAAAAAAATTGACATATGCACTACAAAAATTGACCCAGTTATTAAATTTCAAAGTTTGAGATTTTTGCACATGATTTTGTCTTTCATTGCGGAATCAGTTAAAAGATGAATTAAAGTAATTCGAGATCAAAATCAGGGTGCAATGTCCTTTGTACGGCGAAACCACCTGTAGCCGGTATCGTCAGTACGTTTGAATGTTGTTCGACCCATAAAAGTTAGCTCAAATTTTTAGATGAAATAACCCTATTTTTTGATTCCCCGATTTTGGCGATACCGGCTAAAGGTGGTTTCTCCATACAAAGGACACTGCACCCTGATTTTGATCTCAAATTACTTTAATTCATCGTTTAACTGATCCCGCAATGAAAGACAAAATCATGTGCGAAAATCTCAAACTTTGAAATTTAATAATTGTGTCAATTTTTGTAGTGCAGATGTCAAACTTTTTGTGCTATATCTGTTATGATATGTGTAAACTTTTACTAAATATAACTATAGGGACCGGGGTACTGTATAAAAAGTTAGTTTTCGTAATTTTTATAAAATTGATTTTTTACTTTAAATAATGTTGCAGCATGAATATTTACCTCATTTGAAACGTTTTTGTAACTGGAACTATATGTCTACGACCAACGGTTGAGAAATTAAAGGTCGGCGATAGATAGCATATTGCACCCTTTATATTAGAGAATAAATTAATGTTTAGAAAAAAACATTATGCAATGCATCGTAAATAAATTGATTAATGTTTTTATTGATAGGATGGAAGAACATAATCTTTTTACTCTAAAATATGATTAAGGGTATACTTCTCCATATTGAAAAATAAAGAGTAGTCTTAAAATGTCTAAAAGTATTAACTTTGAAAACTTTACGCTTGTCATAAATGTCGGTTATAATTTTAGCAGTCAGTTTAATTTTTGAATCTATAAATTGATTTGTATTATTAGATAGCAAGTTTTCCGTTAATACAAAATTATTGAGCCAGATTACTAGAAAGATTCATGTGTTAGTGATACCGTAGGCTAATTGTGAAATTCAGCTCTTTCCGAAGAGCCTAGGCTGTTTGCAAAGAGCCTAGCTAATTGGAGAATCATCTTCCTTTTTTAAATCGGCCTGATATTTTTTAGGCTTATTGCAAAGAGTATAAGTATTTTTAGGCTAATTGGGAAATTATCACTATTTCTCATTCAGCCTGACATTTTTTAGGCTTATTACAAAGAGGCTAAGCAGCTATAGACTATTTGGAAAATGATCATTTATTTCTCAATCAGCTGATATGTTTTAGGCTAATTGCAAAGAGCCTGTAGAGAGTTAGGCTAATTGGAAATTGTCAAGAAATTGAGCATTTTAAGCAAATTTTTAGGACCTGACAGTTACAAAATTGCCATCATGAGGGAGCAATTGGCTGTCGCAGCCTAAAATTCAGATTAAGTGCACTTGCAAAAGTTTTGCATCTGAGATTGAAAATGATTTCATGGGTGTGTCAGAAATTATCTATTTTGGATTTAAGTACAGAGTAAAAGAGTCAGAAAGACTATCATTGTTGAGCAAGGGATAAATCGGAAAGGATTTAATATATATTTCATTTTTTAAATTTTCTTTAGAAAATTTTTTCGTTTGGGGGGAGGAGGAGGGGGGTCATGACCCCCGAGATCTCTCCCTTGGATCCGCCATTGCACCCGTGTGTCCAAAGAGCCTAGCTTTATCCAGATTTAATGCAATATGTCCATAGTACTGAATGCTTATCTATATTTTTAGTATAAAAAATAGTAGCAGGAACTTAAAATGCTTATAAAAATGTATAAGAAAACTGTCTTATTGGCAGACATCATTAACACAAGTGGATGGCTAAGGTTATAGTGAATACTTCCTTTTTATAAAATAAATAATGTAAACATTAAAAAGGTACACAATCTTACTTAAAAGGCGACTAATGTAATGAAAAAGATGTTACACAAGTTTAAAGCATACATTTTATTTAAAACTTCTTAGTACTTTCAAGCCTTCCAGGCTCATCGTCAGAGAATATCTTCATAACTAAATGTTGTTTATTTATACAAATACGTTACATTGTTTTGAAAATGAGAGAGCCAATAATTACTAGAGTTGAAAGTAGAAGTAGCAGTAACAATTTCTTGGATTGAATTTAATTAGAGGATTAAACCAATCCAAGAAATTGCTACCGCTACTTCTACTTTCAACTCTAGTAATTATTGGCTCTCTCATTTTCAAAACAAAGTGACGTATTTGTATAAATAAACAACATTTAGTTATTAAGATATTCTCTGACGATGAACCTGGAAGGCTTGAAAGTACTAAGAAGTTTTAAATAAAATGTATATTTTAAACTTGTAACATCTTTTTCATTACTTTAGTCGCCTTTTAAGTAATATTGTGGACCTTTTTAATGTTCACATTATTTATTTTATGTTGAATCAAGGTGAAAAATTGCATTTCGTCTTATGATATTATTACTTCATTTTTGTTTTAAGGGTTTATTTTTCGCTGACTCCTCGAGCAGAAGTATCAATAAACACTGCAGATGGTGCAGATTTTTAATGTTTGTCTAGCATTACATGGAGAAGATACGTTGCTGAAAGGAAATAACTAAAAAACATATATATGAAAAATTGCTGTATTATTAAAATGAACAGATGAGAGCGACCTTTAATTTATTTAAAAAAAAAAAAAAAAAAAGAAAAGAAAGAAAGAAAAGAAAAAAAAACCATAAAAAAATGCTGGAATAATGAAATTTGCGAATGAGGCTGATTTTTAATGTTTTCTCAGCGTTACTTAGAAAAGATGAGATGCTGAATGAAAATAATTATAAACATATATAAAAAACTCGCTGTATCAATGAAATTTGCTATTGAGACAGATTTTTAATGTTTTCACAATATTACGTAGAGAAGATAATTGCCAGTGAAAGTAGCTTTACAAAATACATAAGAAAATTGGTGCAATAGTGAAATATGCAAACGAGGTTGATTTTGAAGGATTGTTTTTTCAGTGTTAGGTAGAGAAAATGGTTGCTGAATGAAAATAATTATACAACATATGTAAAAAAAATTCCGTATCAATGAAATCTGTAGATGAGGCAGATCTTTAGTTTTATCTCTACTCTCTACATTGTGTAGGTACAGTCGTGGAAAAAAAAAAAGTAAACACCCCCTACTAACTCCTCAACAAATTATCGTAGAAGAAAGTTACTGGTACCGAACGATTGGAAATAAAGTCTACTTTTAAATGATGCATATAAAATTTGCTTAGGGGACCATCTACATATTAAAACGAATCCAAACTTCATTTTTTTCAATGACAATACCCAATTTTAACGAGATATTTCAAATCTTCGGTTCAAACTATGCCTAGACACCAAATTTCAAGTCATTTGAATGATAAGTTTTTGAATTATAAACATTCAAATTTAGTGCTTGTAATGTTAAATTGCATTTTCATATTTTTATTTATATCTTCTGGAATTATGCTCCTAAGCGCTAATTTTTTTTTTTTTTTTTTCTAGCAATAAAACTAATATACCCAAACATAAATACGCTGAATTTGCAATTTTTATAATTTTATGATATGAATTATGAAATTAATATTCGAAAAAATTATGAATTGCAACCTACAATTATTTTGATGTATTTAGATTTATTAAGTCCTGCTTTATGGAAATCCAAAATTTCACATTTTTCTTCCTAGTAGTTTTCAAATTATGCTTAAAAAACGGCAAAATGATGGTTTAAGGGGTGAATATGATAATAGAAGTGAGTAGATATTTTGAAATTTATTCTCTATCCTG
Organism: Maratus speciosus; assembly: GCA_963932465.1. NCBI lineage: Eukaryota > Metazoa > Arthropoda > Arachnida > Araneae > Salticidae > Maratus > Maratus speciosus. The sequence continues at coordinate 519,048,278 of OZ010792.1, read as the reverse complement.
TAATCTAACAGGCTTCATTGACTCCTTGAGTGGTGCTTCAGGTGCCATGATCAAGAAGGGGGCTCTCTCGGTTAACAATCGAGTACGGAACTTCAATTTGGATACAGCCCTTAAAATAAGCTCGTTTTAAAATAATTAATTTCTCGGAAACTTATGGTACGAATTGCATAAAAAATTGTTTTTAGGCTAATTGAAGGGCGTAAAGTTCATTTATGCTGTCAGAATTGACAAAGAGATCGCTACTAATGGACTTTACCCACGAGTGGCAAAAATCACGCCTTTGCGGGTATGTACAAACGTGGGGAAAAAAAGTAAACACCCGCTACTAAGTTCTCAACAAATTATTGTAGAAGAAAGTTACTGGTACCGAACGATTGGAAATAAAGTCTGCTTTTAAATGATGTATATAAAATTTGCTTAGGGGGGCATCTACATATTAAAACGAACCATAACTTTATTTTTTTCAATAGCAGTACCCAATTCTGACAGCATAAATGAACTCTACACCCTTCAATTAGCCTAAAAACGAATTTTTATGCAATTCGTACCATAAGTTTCCGAGAAATTAATTATTTTAAAACGAGCTTATTTTAAGGGCTGTATCCAAATTGAAGTTCCGTACTGGATTGTTCACCGAGAGAGCCCCTTCCTTCAGTAAGGCACCTTAAGCGCCACTCAAGGAGTCAATGAAGCGTGTTAGATTACAGTACAGCAGAATAAATTTCAAAATGTCTACTTACTTCCATCATAGACGGCCCCTTAAACCATCATTTTGCCGTTTTTAAAGCATAATTTGAAAACTACTTGGAATAAAAATGTGAAATTTTTGAATTTCCATAAAGCAGGACTTAATAAGTCTAAATCCATCAAAAAAATTGTAGGTTGCAATTCATAATTTTTTCGAATATTAATTTCATAATTCATAATTCATATCATAAAATTATAAAAATTGCAAATTCAGCTTATTTATGTTTGGGTATATTAGTATTATTACTACAAAAAAAATTAGCACATTAGGAGCATAATTTCGGGAGATATAAATAAAAATATGAAAATGTAATTTAACATTAGAAGCACTCAATTTTGAATGTTTATAATTCAAAAACTTATTATTCAAATGACTTGAAATTTGGTGTCTAGGCATAGTTTGAACGGAAGATTTGAAATATCTCGTTAAAATTGGGCATTGCCATTGAAAAAAAATGAAGTTTGAATTCGTTTTAATATGTAGATGACCCCCTAAGAAAATTTTATATACATCATTTAAAAGTAGACTTTATTTCCAATCGTTCGGTACCAGTAACTTTCTTCTACGATGATTTGCTGAGGAGTTAGTAGGGGGTGTTTACTTTTTTTTTCCACGATTGTACAATGGATTGCTGTTGAAAATAATTATAAAAAATATATAAGAAAATTTCTACAATAATGAATCTGCAGATGAAGCAGATTCTTAGTGTTTTCTCAGTGTTTCACTTAAAAGATGTGTTGCTTTTGAAAATAATCATAAAACATGTATGAGAAAACTGTTGTATAAATAAAATCAGCAGATGAGGCAGATCTTTAGTTTTCTCCCTACATTACGCAGGTAAGATGGGTTGCTGAAGTTGAAAATATTTATAAAAAATATATAAGCTATTTTCAGCAATAATGAATCTGCGGATGAGGCAGATTGTTAGTGTTTTCTTAGTGTTACATTGAAAAGATGGGTTGTTATTGAAAACAATCATATAAGAAAATATTGTTGTATAAATAAAATCTGTAGATGAGGCAGATTTTAATGTTTTCCCACCATTGCGCAGAGAAAATTATTATAAAACACATTTCAGGAAATTGCTGTATCGATAGAGAGTAGAGGCAGATGAGGTAGGTTTTTCAAGTTTTTTTCCTGGTGTACATAGTGAAAATGGGTTTCAAAATGAAGGTGATTATAAATATATATATATATAGGGTATATGTGCCAGTAATGGACAACCGTCCAGTAATGAACTTCCTTCAATGTTTTTGGTTTATAAAAAAATAATCAATAAAAATTCAGCTCTTATTATTTTTTGCATAACTCACCCTTGCATGAGTTAATTTTAACACAATTATTCCAATTGGTAAATAAATCATATTAGATGTAAATTTCGAACTGGGCGAAAAATGTCCGGGCCAGGATTCGAACCAGGGATCTCCTGGCTGAAGCCGCCAGTGCTCTGCCATCTGAGCTATCCCGGACGAATCTGGTGGAATCTTTTCACCCGGCTAACCTTAATGATTATAGCATCTGGTTTGAAACCTGGTTCAGCTCAACAGAATAAATCTCAGGTAATGGAACTCCAGAAATCACTGGATACGAAATTAGATTAATTTTAACACAATTATTCCAATTGGTAAATAAATCCTATTAGATGTAAATTTCCATATGCTTAATGCTATAATCATTAAGGTTAGCTGGGTGAAACAGCTCCACCAGATTCGTCCGGGATAGCTCAGATGGCAGAGCACTGGCGACTTCAGCCAGGAGATCCCTGGTTCGAATTCTGATCCGGACATTTTTCGCCCAGTTCGAAATTTACATCTAATATGATTTGTTTACCAATTGAAATAATTGTGTTAAAATTAATCTAGTGTAATTTCGTATCCAGCGATTTCTGGAGTTCCATTACCTGAGATTTATTCTGCTGAGCTGAACCAGGTTTCAGACCAGATGCTATAAACATTAAGGTTAGCTGGGTGAAAAAGTTTCGCCAGATTCGTCCGGGATAGCTCAGATGGCAGAGCACTGGTGGCTTCAGCCAGGAGATCCCTGGTTCGAATTCTGATCCGAACATTTTTCGTCCAGTTGGAAATTTACATCTAATATGATTTATTTACCAATTGGAATAATTGTGTTAAAATTAATCTAATGTAATTTCGTATCGAGCGATTTCTGGAGTTCCATTACTTGATATTTATTCTGTTGAGCTGAACCAGGTTTCAGACCAGATGCTATAATCATTAAGATTAAGCTGGGTGAAAAAGTTCCACCAGATTCGTCAACCAATTGGAATAATTGTGCTAAAATTAATCTAGTGTAATTTCGTATCCAGCGATTTCTGGAGTTCCATTACCTGAGATTTATTCTGCTGAGCTGAACCAGGTTTCAGACCAGATGCTATAATCATTTAAGGATGGGTGAAAAAGTTCCACCAGATTCGTCCGGGATAGCTCAGATGGCAGAGAACTGGCGGCTTCAGCCGGGAGATTCCTAGTTCGAATCCTGGTCCGGAGATTTTTCACCCAGTTGGAAATTTACATCTAATAGTAGGAGAGTTGTTGAACATTTTTGAGTAGGTATTTGAGGCACCCTGAAAATTTGTGCAACACTTCTTTTGTAATGGCTGAATACAAAATCGAATGTCTGGCTGAAGGATCGTGGCCCAAAAACTGTGCCAGACACGTGTCAAGTGCCATTTTTTGACTACCCAAAAAAGGTATTTGAGGCACGCTGAGATTGAGACAGAATACTATTTATACTTAGAAAAAAATATTTTGAAAACGACAGACACTTTAGTCGGCCCAAAAACTGTGCCAGACACGTGTCAAGTGCCATTTTTTGACTACCCAAAAAAGGTATTTGAAGCACACTGAGATTGAGGCAGAATAATATTTATGCTTAGAAAAAAATATTTTGAAAATGACAGACACTTTAGTCGGCACAAAATCTGTGCCAGACACGTGTCAAGTGCCATTTTGCCAAAAATGGCACGTGTGCCAAAAATGGCACATTTTTGGCAAAATGGCACTTGACACGTGTCTGGCACAGATTTTGGGCCGACTAAAGTGTCTGTCATTTTCAAAATATTTTTTTCTAAGCATAAATATTATTCTGTCTCAATCTCAGCGTGCCTCAAATACCTTTTTTGGGTAGTCAAAAAATGGCACTTGTAACGTGTCTGGCACAGTTTTTGGTCCACGATCCTTCAGCCAGACATTCGATTTTGTATTCAGCCATTACAAAAGAAGTGTTGCACAAATTTTCAGGGTGCCTCAAATACCTTCCCTAAAATGTTTAACAGCTCTTGGACTATAATATCACCCTTGCATTTTTTATAGTCTGGGTTTTTGTTGACACTTTTAATCAAACCAATCAGGAAGCAGAAAATAATGTTTCGAAGTTCCACTTTTTGTCCAGTGAAAATCTTAATGAATATGCTAAGATCTGGTTTCATGTAATAAATTCATATATATTCTTTATTTTCTTGCAAAATTTGCATGCTTTTGTTTTGGTAGTAATAGAAAACTACGATTTTTATATACTAATCGCCATTTACAAAATTTCATTTATTTTTAAAGTTTTAAGACTGATCTACTAAAAATGCAATTTTAGTAATGTTCATAGTGTATAAAATCTTTTGACTTAATTGAAAACCCAAGTAATCAAATTGAATTTTTAAACTTCACTTATCAGAATGTAAAAACACCAAAATTTTATAAATAGTTCCTTTTAATTAATTTCGTGTGATTAATAAATGTTCAATATTTTAATCAAATTAATTTTTTTATAACTCTGCCTTGCATATTTTATAATCTGGAAATCAATAAAACAAATCAGGAAGCACAGAATATTGTTTAAGGGCTTAGGGGGGAAAAGGGCTCAGTCACTCTCCCTTTAAATAAAAACAATTAAGTCACAGAAGTTGTTAAAAATCTATTATTTTCTGTCTTAAATGTTTGCTTATTATGTTTGCTCTGACAAAAAATAGTAATATTAAATATAAATTTATTGCAGTAATGGAACTACTAAATCTGCAGATCAGTGGCCTCAAATGTCAGTCCAACAGTTTTATTTGAAATTATTTTATTTATTATTTAAGACGTTCGACCCGCAGTATCATTTCTTTCATATTTCAGAATCCGAGTAGTTTTTAAAGTTTATTAATCAGTTTTCTCACGCCAAAATATCGTTTTTTTAACCCTTAAAGGACCATAAGGTTGCTAAGAGTAAATAATAGTAATGTAACTGTTTCTTTTAGTTTGTTTAGACGTAAAATAAATAAAATCATAAGAAAAATACCTAACAATGTGTAGTTTTTTTGGAATTTTGTGGGAAATATTTTTCCCAATGTGCTATAAATGTAACACAAATTATAGTTAGGCTTATTATGTAATGTCTTTTATTTATTGGTTTATTATTTATAACAAAATGTTAACTAAAATAATACAAAATTATTAAATAAAATTACTATACAAAATTATGTGCTAATTATGATATTCTGCGAAGCAATTTCTTTTGGTTGTGAAGCAAAGATGACATTGCACATAGTACATATACACTATGTGGCCAAAGTCTGGTGACTGGTCACTTTCGATTTTAGACGTTTTGTTAAATATCTAGAAAAATACATGCGGAATTAAACTGAAACTGCAGGGGTTTAAACAATATAGTATACCTCATATATTTCCGCGAAGATTTTTTCCCGAAACCCCATAGGAGACCGTCAACGAATTGAAAAAGAACGAATATCTTTTGGATAACCCTGTAAAAACTAACGTAGCAAAAGCGTTCAAACTCGAGATTATTAATAAGTGGCTTATTGTAATATACTGTGTTCATTTTTATGAGGATAGCATGTATACTTGTAGAGAAATTAAGGTTTTTTATAAAAACAGTCCCAAATTTCGCCAAGTTTTTTTATTATAACTTGCAGAGTTCTTAATATAAAAAAAGTTCTTTTCAGAAAATAAGAAAAACAACATTGTACACAATACTCTGCAATTCTGCAATCAGAATTAAAAAATAATAAAAATTGGAGGAAAAATGAGTAGGTTTATTAAAAAATGTTTTACTGCGCATGCGCGGATGCAATCAAAATATAATCTGCATAATGTATTAGCTAAGTACATAGAGCAACTTCTGTGAAAGTCTCAAAATCATAGATTGAAAATTCTGAAAATTATCGTCGATAGAATAAGCTCGAAATCCGTTGTTCCCAAAATGAAGCAAAAGGATGAGGGGTTGTATCCAAATATAGTACGTGCAATATTGTGTACACTATCTTGGCACAAATCAACAGATATTTGATACAACCCCTCATCTTTTTGCTTCTTTTTGGGGAACAACGGATTTCGAGCTTATTCTATCAACGATAATTTTCCGAATTTTCAAGCTATGATTTTGAGACTTTCACAAAAGTTGCTTTATATATTTAGCTAATATGTTATGCATATTATATTTTGATTGCATTCGCGCATGCGCAGTGAAACATTTATTAGTGAATCTGCTCATTTTTCATCCAATTTTTATTATTTTTTAATTCTGATTTCAGAGTATTGTGTGCAATGTTGCTTGCCATATTTTCTGAAAAGAACTTTTTTTATGTAAAGAACTCTGCAAATTATAAGCAAAATACTTAGAGAAATTTGGGACTGTTTTTATAAAAACCTTAATTTCTCTACGAGTATACGTGCTATCCGCATAAAAATGAACACAATGTATTATAATAAGCCACTTATTAATAATCTCGAGTTTGAACGCTTTTGCTACATTAGTTTTTACAGGGTTATCCAAAAGATATTCGTTCCTTTTCAATTTGTTGACTGTCCCGTATGGTGTTTCGGAAAAAAAATCTTCGCGGAAATATATGATGTACTGTTTACACACTTGCAGTTTCAGGTTAATTCCTGATGTATGTATCTACATATTTAACAAAACGTCTAAAATCGCAAGTGACTGGTCACCTTTGGCAATATAGTGTATTATGCGTCCTATTTTCTATGCGACGTTTAACACATTTTGCGCATCATTTACGTAATTGCGTTCGGCATACGTTCTATTTTGACATTTTGTATAAAAATACAGATAAGGTTATAATTAAATACGATAATTACCAATTTTAAAATGCGGGGGATGTTTCCCTTTGTCGTGAAAGGGTTAAATCTCTAAAATATATTGTTTGCTGGTATTTCTAAAGATAAACAACGCATTTAGGAATCGTGGGTAACTGGGAAGAGGTTAGCCCCAGGCCAACGGGACCCTGACAAAACAGTTTACGAGACTCAGTGTATACTGCAACCCTGAACTAATAAAATTTATTTTTAAATTATATAATCACAGGATAATATATAACACAGATAATAAAATGTATGAAAAATACGACTACTTTCACATTTAATATGCGCAATTATTTTTAATTTCGAAAAATCTGCTACCCTTTATTACGTACAATATTTTAAATATTTATTTTTTGCGTTTAATGTTACTTTCACCAAATCTATATACATTCCCCGACAGTTATTAACTTTGCCTGTACGAAATAAAGTCAATGCTCACTTTTTAGGCGCGTTCGTAATTATATAAATACATAGCACTAATAACCATTGTCTGTCCGTTAGTCCGCATGTAACAGCGCAAAAACTAACCAACCGAAAGGCTAAAATTTAATATATAGAATCATTGCAAATTTTTGTCGCGTCATTTTAAACTTTATGAAAATCAAATCAAAACTTAGAAAGATATTAATAAAAGTTTTCTTCATTCTATTAAATCCTATCCTACGTAATAAATTCAATGATATGCCATGATATTTAATTACTCTAGGTTACCATGTTGATGACGTCGTGTTTAAGATGGAGTCCTACTAATTCCGTATTACTGAATTGAATATATATAATCGTAATAAATTTTGTATTCATGCATTTTTGCATAAAAATGCAACAGCTATTGCAGCAAGGTCTGACTATTTATAAAACTAGTTATAGTACGAACACACCTCATTTGTCACGTTTGACGTACAATTTCCGACTTGTTTTTATCAAGAAGAAACATTTAACCCATTTATGCCTAGCGTTCCATTTTTGGGACGCTTCGAATTTTAATTTTTTTTTAATTTTCTTCTTCTTTACAACATGAAAATTGTATGAAGTAATTGTCTTCGAATGTCTTTATCTATTATCGAGAGATGACAACATAAGATGGATATTTATTTGCTTAAATGAAGGCCTTTTTTCGAAGTTTATAATAGATTTTTTATTTTTCTAGATAGCGAAATGTAAAAAGTAAGATTATTTGTATTTTTTGCATCAAGGATCTAAATAAATAAGTCATAATCTTAGCTTGCAGACTTCTTTGAAATACGTATTTTTTTAATTGCGAAATTATATGTTCAAACCTGTTTTTTATGCATGTTTGTAACGTACAAAATATAGGACGCTAGGCGCAAATGGGTACCTATTTCTATTAGCCATTTAGGGGAGAGTTATTGATGTAAAGTCCTTTTCAAGATGATTATGAAACAAATTGTTTTATAGCCTTAAATACGATTATTCTTAATTTATTTTTAATTATACTTATACTTTTATTAGTCTCTGTAAAGAAATAAAAATATTTTTTAATAGTTCATGAAAATACTAATTATAGTATGTAATATACAATTTAAAAGCTTAATTTATGTAAATTTAGACAAAACAATAATTATGCATTTTTCCACATATGGATATTCCCATATTTAGTACGTTTACATTTTATCAAATAAATGCAAAAATATGTTAGCGTAATTTTTTTTTAGTATTTTCCCAACTCATTTTGCAACATTTTAAAGTGATTTTACCAAAAAATTTGAGAAAACAAAAATTCAGGCATAAATGGGTTGAAAATAAATCTAGAGCAAAAATATGCAGAGGAAATGCTATTTCGAATTTTATAGAGTGGCTCGAGGTCCCTAACAAGACCTCAATTGGCACGGGCCCCTGGGCAGCCGTCCTCCGATGGTTACGCCGGCCCTGGAAGAGGTTATTGCATATTTTCGTTTGTGGTTTTCCTAAACATTTGTCATTTTTAACACTTTCCAACAGTTGAAAAGTGTTTAAAAATTCGGTTTGTCTGTCCGCCTGTCCGTCCGTGCTCTAACTCGCATAAATATAGTTGATATGCCATGAAATTGATATATGTTATTGGGGTTTACTATTTACTATGGAAAGCTCGGTACTGAAAATGAAGTGCGTAGCGCTTACGGTTGATTTACAGGGACACTCAAAATAATTCCATTATATGACGGTATACGGGGAAAAATCGCTTGCGGTGTATTTTAATGAAATTACACTATCTTAAACGTATTGAAATCACTGAAGTGTACTACAAGGTTCTTTCTGTAGAACGTGGTGAGCATAGAATTTATCATTCATTTACAGGGACACACAAAGAATTTGGCTACAGAAGAAAATGAAAAATAATTGCTGGAAGTGTTTTTTCAGTTGTGATATGCGTTTTTAGGTGCGCTCGTAATTATATAAATACGTAGCACCTATCGTCGTCGTTCGGTCCGTCCCGTCTGTCTGTCTGTCCGTCCGTCCGTCCGTCCGCATATAACAGAGCAAAAAGTACCCAACCGAATGGTCTGAAATTTTAAATATATAATTTTTGCAAAATTTTGTCGAGTCATTTCAAATTTTATGAAAATCGGATGTATAGTTTAATGATAGGGACAGTCAAAAGTCTTCCGATACAGGACGGCCAATGGAAAAAAACTATTTCAAGTGCATTTTAATGATGTTACAGCCTTTCGAACAGAATGAAATTGATAGGCACTTATGAAGTGTACTAAAATATACATTCAGTACACTATGCGGTGCAAAAAATAGTTATAAAACTAGTTATAGTACGAACGCACCTCATTTGCCACGTTCGACGTGCAAATTCCAATTTGTTAAATTTAATTATTCTTTAAATATTACTTGGTGGGTAAAAATTCTATAGATCATATACAGGGCTGCACAAAAATTTTGAACAACATCCGTTTATTGCCGGAAATTGCTGAATGGAAATTTTCAACTGTATGGGTTTAACTGAACTAACTTTTAGCATGCTATGTAGTCAGGGTTCGTAAATATCGTGATATTTTCGAAAATATCAAAAATATCCGATATTTTGATATATATCCGATATTTTCGATATATATCCGATATTTTCAAAATTGTTAGCTTCCTGTTGATTATAAATATTTTTAGACTTAATATAAATTAGAATGTAAAACATATTACATTTAGCATGAAAACATAATAAAACAATATTCTAAATGTCTTTTTTTATTTTTTTCTTGCAATTTATGATCAAATAATTGAAAACAAACAATTTTCTGTAAAAGTTGTTTTTTCACTCATAAAAACACAGAATTCAGGATTCAGTAAAAATAATAAATAAATAAATAAAAAATAAACAACAAATTCCGAAATACAAAATAAATTAATTTTTTTCTATTGAAGAATTTGAACATGAATGTAAGTTTGTCTGCTTTTTCATTCCCTAATGTACTGTTCAATTTAGACTGAAGTAAACCAAACTAGGAAAGATTCTAATTCATCTATTGAAGGAGAAGCCTTAAGCAACTGATAAGTTAAATCATCTTTTATGGGTTGTTCAAATTTAATATTATCCCACCAAATTTTTGGTTCAGCATTTAAATGTTCAGTTTCAAACATAAAGCCTATAAAACTGAATTTTTTTTTACTAATATCCAATCAACAATTAACCCCTTTATCCATTCCAGCAGGTGCAGCGTACAAAAGGAACTGAGATAGGCTAGGCGGTTTATTTTTCAAAAACATATAGATTTCTTATGATGGTAATGGGAAAGCTGCAGGTACAGTCCAAAACTAGGTTTTGGAGTGTAGGGAATATTTTGTGAGCTATTCTTTTTAGTTTTTATTTACAGATGGGCTAATTTTTAATAAGAGTTGAAGAATTCATTTACGCTTCTTTAAACTGAAAATATTTTGGAAATAAATATAAGATATATGAAAATATCAAGAAATAAGACATTTAAAAAATAAATATCAAATGTATGAAAATGAAAATATCGGAAACCTTGATACAGTGAAACTTCTTTTAAAGGCCACCCCTATTCAAGGGCCACCTCTATTAAGGGCCAATATTTTTAGGAACGAAAATTTTCCCAATCGACATAATGTTAAATTTACTTCTATTCGGGGCCACACCTACCCCTCATAAAGGCCACTTTCTTCACATGTGCCTTAAATCCTAAACAGGTGTATTGAATTCCTAAATCAAAAGATAAGAGTTTAGCAAACAACTGCACTTGCAGCATAGAAGGCAGGTTAAGGTATAGAATATGAATAACACAATGAATACAACAATAGTAACACAATGAAGGACCACAAACTTTTCCACAAGTGAGACAAACAGGTGTTCCTCACACTTTGTTTGACCTCTCAACCTGTAGGGGTTGGGTTGGAGGGGAAACTTGACCCTTTGCTGTGGGCACACAAAGGATACCTGGTTATCTGGAAAAACTGATTCCACATTTACTAAAACTGCGAATGCATATTAAAGCACAATTTTTACACCTGTCAAGAAACGTTAACAGAAATAAACTAATATCTCATTCTAAGGCATTAACAAATGATGCAAATTTAAGTAATTTGTTTCATAAAGTAAAAGAATCATTAGAAACCGAAATTGTCTGCGAAAAAATTATGAAAAGTAAACAAACTTCAATAGAAATTTTTTTCAATCATGTATAGAGTTTGAAAATGTTAATAAACAGTTTTTTCACCTATATAGGTTTCGATTTCCTTATTTTAGTAGTTGGGGGTTTTTTTTGTCACCCCTATCCAAGGGCCACCCCTCATAAGGGCCAATTTTCAATGGAACGGCAGGTGGCCCTTACAGAGAAGTTTCACTGTATTTTGAAAATAAATATCAGATATATATCATGATATATAGCAAGATATATATCCATTGATATCTATCAACGAACCCTGTATGTAGTATTCATACATATCTATAGATCGTATACAGGGCTGCACAAAAAAATCGTATATTTTCCCGACTTTTCATGGTAATTGGAGAAACTGGTTTTTAAAATACATTATGCGTTTTCCAAATTGTTCATTTAGACATCATCTTTCACCTTAGTAAAATGTTAAGTTAAAGTGCTTCATAATCTATGCCGTACAAATGATTGTCCGTTCTTGTTTATAATGTAGCTTGAACTCTGTCAGTATATTAAGGGGTCTCAGGACTCTTAAAGCTTAAGAAGATTCGAATTTTTAATTTCTTTTAGATGTCAAACTCCTGTCTTTTCTAAACATTTTGATACAATTGTTTATTTGAAATTCAAATTAGAACAGAAGTTGTGGCTTTTAGAACTGTACCCGCTCAATAGCTGAAACTTTCAAGTCATTTTTCTCCAAGCGACATTTTTGGGCATAACGCGCACGATATCTCAAACATTTCTGAATATTTTTTCATGAAATTTTCAAAACATATATTTCATGTTAGTCTGTATAAAGTGAACCTAAAATTTCATTTTTAGTGTTAAAAAGAAAAATGTTCTTTTTAGTTGATAATACTGTTGAAATTTTCAAAATTTTGCATTAGTTAAATACAACTTTGTATTAAAAATATACAAATGCTTGAAATACAAATTTATTTAAGTTCAGGGTAATTATTATAGTCTAAAGTATAATTAGGCACGAAAAATTTCATTCTAGTTGCAAAATATTTTTTTTGTAATCCTACGCGTAAGCTGTTATACCAATTTTCTGCTCGACCAATGTCTGACAGTTCGGATTGCCCTGTAAATGCTAATTCTGCATCTTGCGATTTTTTAAATACATAAAATGAAATAACATACTTATATCTTTAATCCCAATAAAAAATGTGTTTTTAAATCATATACATTTTAAGATATTAAATGTTGAAAATGGTTCTTTTTTTTTTCATTTTTCCAATTTTAAGAGTCCCTGAGACCCCTTAAAACCATAACTATTCTACATTTGAATCGAAGACAAATAAAATGCAATTAAATTATGCAAAAAAAAAAAAATTTAATTTCAACTTACTGGTTAGCGTAAGGATCTGACCCAGTATGTATTTCTAAAATTCCAAAAATCAGCACCAATACACATTTTAAACAGAAGTAACGCATTTTCCGAAACTTTCTTCATGCAAATTCCTTGCAGAGGAGGTACTAACTACTAGAGCTACGGCAGAGCTCAGACTGTAACTTTATATCCCCGCAGCTGCTTTTATTAAGGATACGCCCCCCATGTATCGGACGTTCCTTTACCTCGACCTTGTCAGATATTGGTAGTATCAGAACGTGGAGAAAGTTTGAAATTATGTAAGTGTAATGTATAGGTTAGCGTGAAATAGGGACCAATAGTTACAGCTTGGTACAGGCACAAATTAGTTAAACAGAAATACTTAGTAATAACAATTCTACAAATCGCAGCGTTACCTAAAAACGTATTGAGTGATCAGATACTGTTGGATAAATAAAAAAAGTCTTTTTTTTTTTTTTACTCCTTTAAAAAAAAATAATAATTGTAATATTTTAAAGGCACTGATGACATCTGGACGGTGTGAACGAAATAGGTTTAGAATGATGAATATAACGCTGTAATTTGTTTATTAACGGACATACAAGTTAACTTTTTTTTTTTTTTTAACCGATATAATTTAATTTATATATAACACAAAAAGTACTTGCTATAGGCATAGTATTATTCTGTATGACTATTTAATTATTTCTTAATTCTCTCCAAGAGCCTATGACTTTAGATCAATTAAATACGCTCTTTTAAAATTATATTGCAAATAACTTTTTCGTATACTGCATGAATATTAAAAATATATATGCTTTGATAATAATAATAATAATTTGAAACTTTATTCTAAATACATCTACCCTATTAAAATCCCTGCGCGTATCTATGTAACCTCAAAAACTCGGAAACCACAAGGCGCAGAGCTACGAAATCGGGGCACACGGTAGGGGGCCCATGAACGATTGGGGCAAAAAATTCGAAAATTAACAGATTTTTTTAATTAAGTTTTTGATGAATTTTTGCTTTTATCGAATGTTTAACCCGTAATTGCGCGAGTTCTAACGAATATGAGATATATATATATTACGTACGCCACACTGTAATACTAGGAAGCTGTAGCGGGTATGACAATAATTCTTTTACCTCACATGCAAATAATTAGAGATGATTTAATTGCACTTAATTATTACCTTAAAAAAAAAATAAAAAAAAAAAAAAAACAGTTTATCACAAACATCAACAAAACTTTTTATTCTATTTATTCCTTTATTCCAAAGATATCGTTTTATCGTCTGCTGCCATAGTAACATGATAAATTAAATTTCATAAATAAATGCACCGTAGTAGAAAAATATTTTTCTAAATCGAATAGTTATTTTTAATTTTAGTTTTCGAAATAAATTCATGAACTCCCGTGCGTAGAACGGGTTAAATAGCTAGTAACTAAATAAATACTGAAACATCATAAATCAAAATAATATATTCTAGTATATCTTTTGTAATAGTATAATTACATCTATAGATTGTGAAGTTTTAATTATCTAACTTTAAGGGGAGGTTGCCGTTCATAGAACCGAAAAGAAGGCCAGCTTCGAGATTAAAAAAAAAAAAAAAAAAAAAAAAAAATCCCATAGAAAGATTAAATTAACGCAAAAACTGAAAATACCGAATTTAACCGCTTGCCATTCACAGTTTTTACTATAAAGAATATTTTTGTTACACTAATTATTAAAATTGATGGAGATATTGTCATATAGGTATGCTGTGAGCGCATCACCTTGAACCGTGTAATGCAGAGGTTGTCGAAGTCATCTGTAACAAATAAAATCAAATTTTTGAAATCATGCTGAGTTATGAGAATTGGAGGGGGGGGGAGGGGGAATGAAACCACTTTTAGTGAAATTGAACGAAACTTGGTAAAATGGCAGTCGTTTGAAAAAAAAACAAGTGGGCAAGTGTTATCACAGATCGCACAGAGGGTTTCGTTTAATATTCCTTTCAAAACACTTTATCCTTTTGAAATATCTGTTAGTTCCACATTTCACAACCAGGGGGCGCACTTGATTCTAAACAAACCTGTATCCGAACGAATATCCGTTTTACATACTATCCGTAGATATATTAATCGAGGGGATTGGGCCCATAGCACCTGAGATAAGTAGGCGCACCTGGCGGAAAAAATACATAAGGCTATGGTGCATAATATGAAAGAATGGTCAAAGGGGTGTCGGCAAACGTTGGAAAATTTCTCCCCGGGTTAAAAGGGCGGAGGTTAGAAAAATTGCTTAAAATACACAAGTTAGAGCCCAGAGGGGTAAATAATAAAAGACTTTTTGAAAATTTTATGATTTGTCGTGTGGTCTGAGGCATTCAGCTATACATATGCCAAATTTCATGTCACCAACTTAATTAGGAAAGAATTATCTCTTAGAAAGAATTGCTTCAAATACATATGTGGCAGCTCAAAGGGTTAAACGCAAGACTTTTTCAAGATTTTATGATTTGTCGCCTGGCCTCAGGTGTTCTGCAATAAGTATGCAAAATTCCAAATCTCCAATTTAATGAGGGGCTCAGTTAGAAAGAATGGCTTAAAATACACAAGCTGGAGTTGAAAGGGTTAAACATAAAACTTTTTCAAAATTTATCATTTGACGTGAGATCAGAGGTGTTGAGCTATAAGTATGCAAAATTTCACGCCTCCAACCTAAATAGGGGCTCACTTAGAAAGAATTGTTTAAAATGCACATGTGGGAGCACAAAGGGTTAAATGTACGACATTTTCAAAATTTTATGATTTGTCGTTTGATGTGAGGTATTCAGCTATAAGTATGCAAAATTGCACGTCTCCAAACTAATTGGGAGCTCACTTAGAAAGAATTGTTTAAAATACACATGCGGGACCCTAAAGGGTTAAATGTACGACTTTTCCAAAATTTTATCATTTGTCGTATGATGTGAGGTGTTCAGCTATAAGTACCCAAAATTTCATGTCTCCAACATAATTAGGAGCTCACTTAAAAAGAATTGTTTAAAATACACGTGTGGGACCCCAAAGGGTTAAATGCACGACTTTTTCAAAATTTTATGATTTGTCGTTGGATGTGAGCTGTTCAGCTATAAGTATGCAAAATTTCATGCCTCCAACCTAATTAGGGGCTCACTTAGAAAGAATTGTTTAAAATACACGTGGGACCCCAAAGGGTTAAACGTACGACTTTTTCAAAATTTTATCATTTGTCGTATGATGTGAGGTGTTCAGCTATAAGTATGCAAAATTTCACGCCTCCAAACTAATTAGGAGCTCACTTAGAAATAATTGTTTAAAATACACATGCGGGAGCCCAAAGGGTTAAATGTACGACTTTTTCGAAATTTTATCATTTGTCGTATGATGTGAGGTGTTCAGCTATAAGTTCCCAAAATGTCATGTCTCGAACATAATTAGGGGCTCACTTAGAAAGAATTGTTTAAAATGCACATGTGGGACCCCAAAGCATTAAACTTACGACATTTTTAAAATTTTATGATTTGTCGTTTGATGTGAGGTGTTCAGCTATAAGTATGCAAAATTTCACGCCTCCAACCTAATTAGGGGCTCACTTAGAAAGAATTGTTTAAAATACACATGTGGGACCCCAAAGGGTTAAACGTACGACATTTTCAAAATTTTATGATTTGTCATTTGATGTGAGGTGTTCAGCTATAAGTATGCAAAATTTCACGCCTCCAAATTAATTAGGAGCTCACTTAGAAAGAATTGTTTAAAATACACATACGGGAGCTCAAAGGGTTAAATGTACGACTTTTTCAAAATTTTATCATTTGTCGTATGATGTGAGGTGTTCAGCTATAAGTACCCAAAATTTCATGTCTCCAACATGTATAGTTTCTGAGAACGGGCTCTGTGACGGACAGACAGACAGACAGAGGAGCGAGACGAATAGGGTTTCGTCAGATGAACAAAACCCTAAAAATACCATTCTTAAGTGCGTTCGTAATTATATAAATACGTAGAACCTATAGTCGTCGTTCAGCCCGTCTGTCTGTCTGTCAGTCCGTCCGCATATAACAGAGCAAAACTACTTAACTGAATGGTCTGAATTTTTAAATATATAATTGTTGCAAGATTTTGTCGAGTCATTTCAAATTTCATGAAAATCGGATGTATAGTTTAATGAAAGGGACAGTCAAAAGTTTTCCGTTACATGACGGCCCATGGGAAAAAATTATTTCAAGTGCATTTTTACGATGTTACAGCCTTTCGAGCAAAATACTATTGATAGGCACGTATGAAGTGCACTAAAATATACATTCAGTACACTATGCTGAGCAAAAAATATTTATAAAACTAGTTATAGTACGAACGCACCTCATTTGCCACGTTTCACGAGCAATTTCCAATTTGTTTCGTTCTATTTTCTCTAGCTTCAAAAAATTTAATTAGCATCATTATTATTTTTTTATTATTATTTTACATATGAAAAGCTTATGGTCTCACAAAATGCATAATCTTTCATTTTCAAAACGGAAAAAGTTGATTGGTTGATCCATTTAAACGTTACTTTACACTACGCGCTGAAAAATGTTGTTTCAGCGGGAGGGGGGGGGGGGTCCCTCTTGTTGGGATAATTTGGTGATTAAAAATGTATAGGACGTTCTATATTTTATTTTAATTTTTAGGTGCGTTCGTTATTATATAAATACGTAGCACCTATGGTCGTCCTCATACAACAGCGCAAACGCTACCCTCCCGAATAGTTTGAAATTTAATATATATAATCGTTCCAGAATTATGTCCGGTCATTTCAAATTTTATGAAAATCGAATCAAAACTTAAAAAGAGATATTAATAAAAGTTTTCCTCGTTCTATTAAATCCTATCCTACGTCATTAATTCAATGATATCCCATGATAGGTCATGATTCTGGGTTGCCATGGTGATGACGTCCTATTATTTCCGTATGATTGAATTTAATATCATACAGAATCGTAATTAAGTTTGTATCCATGCCTTTTTGCATAACAGCTATTGCAGCAAGACGTGAATATTTACAAAACTAGTAATAGTACGAACGCATCTCATTTGCCGTACAATTTCCGAGTTGTTTTATTTTTGTCTGACTGTACGTAAAGTTGTAAAACATATGTACAGTCGTGGGAAAAAAAAGTAAACACCCCCTACTAACTCCTCAACAAATTATCGTAGACGAAAGTTACTGGTACCGGACGATTGGAAATAAAGTCTACTTTTAAATGGTGTGTATAAAATTTGCTTAGAGGGCCATATACATATTAAAACGAATCCAAACTTCATTTTTTTTTCAATAACAGTACCCAAATTTAACGAGATATTTTAAATCTAAGGTTCAAAATATGCCTAGAAACCAAATTTCAAGTCATTCGAATGATAAGTTTTTGAATTATAGACATTCAAAATTGAGTACTTCTAATGTTAAATTTCATTTTCATATTTTTATTTATATCGCCTGAAATTATGCTCCTAATGAGCTAATTTTTTGTGTAGTAATAATACTAATATACCCAAACATGAATACGTTGAATCTACAATTTTTATAACTTTATGATATGAATTATGAATTATGAAATTAATATTCGAAAAAATTATGAATTGCAACATACAATTTTTTTCATGGATTTAGATTTAAATCCTACTTTATGGAAATCCAAAATTTCACATTTTTCTTCCAAGTAGTTTTCAAATTATGCTTAAAAAACGGCAAAATGGTGGTTTAAGGGGCCGTCTATGATAGAAGTGAGTAAATTTTTGAAATTTATTCTGCTATCCTGTAATCAAACAGGTTTCATTGACGCTTAAACGTGCCTTGATCAAGAAGGCGGCTCTCTCGGTTAACAATCGAGTTCGGAACTTCAATTTGGATACAGCCTTTAAAATACGCTCGTTTTAAAATAATTAATTTCTCGGAAACTTATAGCGCGAATTGCTTAAAATTTTGTTTATAGGCTAATTGAAAGGTGTAGAGTTCATTTATGCTGTCAGAATTGTGTACTGCTATTGAAAAAAAACAAAGTTACGGCTCGTTTTAATATGTAGATGGCCCCTTAAACAAATTTTATATACATCATTTAAAAGTAGACTTTATTTCCAATCGTTCGGTACCAGTAACTTTCTTCTACGATAATTTGTTGAGAAGTTAGTAGGGGGTGTTTACTTTTTTTTTTCCACGACTGTACGTACTGTCATTTGTCGGCCCGAGACAGGATAGGATGATGGCCTTATTTGGTTGAAGTACCTTAGTTACAATCGTGGAAAAACAAAAAAAAGTAAACTCTCCTTACTAACTCGGCAAAAAATTATCGTAGAATAAAGTTACCACACGATTGGTAATAAAGTCTGTTTTTAAATGATGTATATAAAGTTTGCTTAGGGGGCCCACCTACATATTAATACAAACCATAACTTTAGTTTTTTTTTTTTTTTTTCAATGGCAGTACACAATTCTGACCGCATAAATAAACTCAATACCCTTCAAGTAGCCCCAAAACAATTTTTTATGCAATTCGTACGATAAGTTTCCGGGAATTTAATTATTTTAAAACGAGCATATTTTAGGGGCTGTATCAAAATTGAAGTTCGGTACTGGATTGTTGACCGAGAGAGCCCCCTTCTTGATCAAGGCATCTTCAGAGCCACTCAAGTAGTCTTTGAAGACTGCTAGATTACAAAATAACATAAGAAATTTCAAAATATCTAGTCACTTCTATCATAGACGACCCCTTAAACCATTATTTTGCCCTTTTTATAAGCATAATTTGAAACTACTTGGAGGGAAAATGTGAAATTTTGGATTTCCATAAAACAGGACTTAATAAATCAGAATCCAACAAAAAAATTGTAGGTTGCAATTCATAATTTTTTCGAATATTAATTTCATAAGTCATATCATAAAATTATAATAAATGCAAATTCAACGTATTTATGTTTGGGTATTTTAGTATTATTGCTACACAAAAAATTAGCACATTAGGAGTATAACTTCAGGAGATATTAATAAAAATATGAAAAGGTAATTTAAGATTAGAAGTATTCAATTTTGAATGTTTATAATTCAAAAAGTTATCATTTAAATGACTTGAAATTTGGTGTCTAGACATAATTTGAACCAAAGATTTGAAATATTTTGTTAAAATTGGTTATTGACATTGAAAAAATGAAGTTTGTGTTCGTTTTAATATGTAGATGCCCCCCTAAGCAAATTTTACATACATCATTTATTACAAGTAGACTTTATTTCGAATCGTTCGTTACCAGTAACTTTCTTCTACGATAATTTGTTGAGGAGTTAGTAGGGAGTGTTTACTTTTTTTTTTCCCACGACTGTACCTTGTTTCGTGTGGAATGTGTTAACATCTCGAAAAGATCCGGAAAAACATGTTGCTCAAGCAATCGATGATACCGTATGAATGGATAACCACAGTCCAAAATGTGAGGCGTCCAGTGCATACTGCTAGCGCGTATAATTCAAACTTCTACTAGTACCACTTTTGTTTGTGTTATCACGTATGTCTGTTAAATGTTTTACTATAATATGCAATACCCTGTATTTGCGACTAAATATCTGCGACCCTATGTTCCTATGTCACTTTTCATCCTTGTCAGGGGCGGATACAGAGAATCGTTTTTTGGGGTGGGGCGCGATACCGAGTGACATATAATCAAAGCAAGGGTGATTCCGAGTTTTAAAAAAAGAATACTAAAATTCACAGCATATTTTCTGAAAGGTTACAACAGAGGGGGAGGCCAGGGGGGGGGGATCCTCTGCCATCTCTAATTATATGGTTTTTCGAGGCCTCTGGCGAAATTTGCGTTTTTTTTCGCGTTTTTAACCAAATCTTTGACGAAATTCCCGTTTTTTCCCCAGTGATTTGACAAAATTCGCGTTTTTCTGCGATCCTGTGATGCAATTCGCGTTTTTTTCACAATCCTTTGACAAAATTCACTTTTATTTCGTGATCTTTTGACGAAATTGGCATTTTTTTTACGATTCCTTGACGAAATTAGGATTTTACCGCGCTCATGTGACAAAATTCGAGCTTTTTCCGGGATCCTGTGACAAATTTCACGTTTTTTCGCAATTATTTGACGAAATTCGCATTTTTTTCGCGATCCTTCGACGAAATTCGCATTTTTTTCGCGATCCTTCGACGAAATTCGCATTTGTTGGTATCCTTTGGCAAAATTTACATTTTTTCCGCGATCCTGTGACAAAATTTGCGTTTTTTCCGCGATCCTGTAACAAAATTCGCGTTTTTTCTGCGATCCTGTGACAAAATTCACGTTTTTTCGCAGTCCTTTGACGAAATTCGCGTTTTTTTTCGTGATCCTTTGGCAAAATTCGCGTTTTTCCGAATGTGTTTGACAAAATTCGCGTTTTCCCGCAATTCTTTGACGAAATTCGGTTTTTTTTCGTGATTCTTTGGCGAAATTTGCATTTTTTTCGGTATCTGGCGAAATTTGCATTTTTTCCGCGATCCTGCGACAAGATTAGTTACTGTTTTTCCACGATCTTGTGACAAAATTCGCTTTTCTTCCACGATCCGGACAAAATTCCCGTTTTTTCACGGTCCTTTGACGAAATTCGCGTTTTCTTCGCCATCCTTTGACGAAATTCGCGTTTTTCTCGTGAACCTTTGCAAAATTCGCGTTTTTTTACGAACCGTTATCGAATTTAGTGTTTTATCCACGATCCTGTTACAAAATTCGCACTTTTTCCGCGATCCTGCAAAAAATTCTCGTTTGTTCAGAATTATCTGACGAAATTCGCGTTTTTTCGCGATCATTTGATGAAATTTGAATTTTTTCTGTATCTTTTGGCGAATTCGTGTTTTTTCCGCGATCCTTTAACGAAATTTGCGTTTTTCCGAGATGACAAAATTCGCACTTTTTCTCGATCCTGTGACAAAATTCACTTTTTTCCGCGATCCTGTGACAAAATTCACGTTCTTCCGTGGTCCTTTGACGAAATTCGCGTTTTTCTCGTGATCTTTGGCGAAATGCGCGTTTATCGGAGCTCCTTTGACGAAATTCGCGTTTTTTTCCCGCGATCCTTTCACAAAATTCACATCTCTTCCGCAATCTTTTGACAAAATTCGCGTTTTTTTCCTCGATCCTGTGACAAAGTTCACATTTTTGCCGCAATCCTGTGACAAAATTCGAGTTTTTTCCGCGATCCTGTGACAAAATTCGCGTTTTTTCCACGATCCTGGGACAAAATTCACGTGTTTTCGCGATTTTTTGGAGAAATTCGCTTTTTTCGTGATCTGTGATGAAATTTGTGTTTTTTCCCTCGATTCCTTGACGAAATTCGCATTTTTTCGCGATCCTCTGACAAAATTCGCCTTTTTTCCGCGATCTTGTGACAAAATTCGCGGTTTTTCGCGATCCTTTGACGAAATTCACGTTTTTTCACAGTCCTTTGACGAAATTCGCATTTTTTTCGTGATCCCGTGGAGAAATTCGAGTTTTTACGAGACCTTTTTTGTAGGGGGGATCCCTCCGGGGATGAGGGATGATCCCTCCGTAGATCCCCCTTTTGATCCCTCCGGAGGGTTGTCCCCCCCCCCCGTGGATCCGCGCGTGATCCTTGTTCTATGCCTGATTTGCCATGTCATTTTGTAAAGGATTTTTTGAATCACCCTGTATATGAATGATAAATATTTATTACATTTAGAATTTTATGTAATAAATATTTTAATTATTTTGTTTAGAGTTATTCACATTAAGCATGAAACACTGTTGTGCGATATTTGATCTTATAAACACTTAACCGTGAATTTTTACCAGTTTTGCAATAAGTCAGAAACAGATTGTTACGATCAGAAATAGAATTTTATAAAACGGGTTCCGAAAAATTAATTCAGGAAAACTTTAAAACCATACTCTATAAAACGAATTTATTGTTTATGGAGAGAAAAATAAAATATATCAATAGCTCAACGTTTATTTGTTGCATAATCGACCAAGGATCACAACTGCAGCAAAAACGTACAGCTAAGATGTTATATATTCCTGCGACCGCCATCTTGGATTTCTTGGCTTTGTTGGCGTTTATCGATAAAGCAACCCCGACAACGTGTCCTGGCAACCCCGTTAAGCCTAACACGCGCATAAATCGATGCTTGGCGAACATCACATTTATTACTTGGCGGAAAAGGGTTTTACACGCCAAGAAAAATCCAAGATGGCAGTCGTGGGAATATATAACATCTGTTCCAAAAGTACTCTAAAGCGATAAGGAAAACTTTTGGTGGAAACGAAACAGGAGATTGGATTTACGGCGTCTTAAAATGCCGACCACAAAACATAATCAATGAGAGAATCCACACATGTGTTAGATTAGCAGTCTATGGGCAGTGTTGGGTATGGACGCGTTCATTGAACGTAAGTTCACGAACTTCGTTCACTTTCTGTGAACGTTGAGTTGAACTTGACTCACTTTTTGATAAACGAACGTGAACTGAACGAAAGCTCAAAAAATCCGCGAGTTTGAACGAATTTACAACTCAAACTCAATTTTTTCATAACTTATTTTTTAAATTTTCCAGCCGTTAAGAACACGTTTTTCCCATTCAAATGCCATTTAGAGGCCTAAACGGACTTGGCACGGGTCGAGTCTGATCATCACTTTTTCTGAGTCGTGCCCGGGCCGGGCCGAACCGGACTTATTTCTGGACCTGTGCTTTACTCTTCCTAGAAGTCTACACCGAAAGAAAATTTCTGGCCCGGTCGTCCCTGCTTGTATAAAAATCATTGCCCCGTCCCAGTCTGACTCGTGCAAAATCTGTTTAAGGAACAACCTACTTTAGGTCAACATTTTTTTTCCAGAAAATACATATATTTTTAAATTACAATTATTCTATTAAAATTCTCTTTAAAGAATAGTTGTCCATGTACATATCTAGAGGTGAGGATACAGTACTGTAAAATCTGTTATAAGAATCTGTGTATGACGAGATCCTGTTTTAAACGGAAAATTTTTTTGATCGGTGGATCTGGATCTTCAAAATGGATAAGGATATAATAATCCGTTTGAAAATAATACATTTGCAAGAGACGACTGACCTGGTAAAAAAGGAACTTAACAATAACGTTTTTTTTCTCTCCCGTGTAATTCCGTCTTAGAAGGCTTTTCGATATAGAATTTTTCAGATTTTTAAGTCTTCAAGCCGTGTAAATGGATTAATGGTATTAATAATAATTCAGATATTTACATTAAAATAGAGGCCCATTAAAAAATCAATATAGCTTACAACAAGATATATAGAAAGAAATGTAATAGATTAAATAAATATAGAAAAACTATATTTTCAAAGAACGACAGATTCACCTTAATAATATAAATGAAAAATATGAATATCAAATTCACAATATATCTTTACTTAATAGGTGCTAAAAATACAAATGTTAAAAACATTTTAAAACAATGCAGATGTTGAAAACATTGGAGTCACGTGATGTTTAAAATCCGAGCGCTTTCGACTGAACCATCAGTCGTCATCAGGGAAAAGAGCACTGCCGAATGAAAGACAAACAGCTGGTTAAATATCAAAGGGCGAAACTAAACGAACCACAAAATAGGAGGGTGGGAAGGATGGAAAAACAGAGAGGAGCAGCTAATCAGAAAAAGAGAGAGGGGGGGGGGACAGGGAGGAGGGAAAATGGTTAATCAAAACCAAATTCCCCTGTAACCCCTAGTATTTTAAACCAGATTCTTGGTATGTTATAGGATAGAACATCATTACAGGTACTCTTGCCTTTTGCTAAAATTTCCAACGACTCTCTAATTATACAAACATTATAAAATGAAGCGTGTGCACACGCTTTAATATAATTTTTTATAATTTTCTTCTTCTTTACAGCATGGAAATTGTATGAAGTAATTGTCTATAAATGTCTTTATCTACTACCGAGAGATGACAGCATAGATGTCGGCACAGGCCGGAATTTCCAGGCCCTGGCTCTGCCCGGACCGAACAAAAGCAATCTTGGCCCGGCCTGATGAAAAAATTAAAAGTTCGGCCCGAGCCCGGTCCGGCACGGCTCGTACAAAAATCAGTGAAAACAGGCCCGACTCGTGGACAATCAATTAAATGAGATCCGACTCAATTTGACCAAAAAATTCAGGTTTTTCTGAACATACAATTACGATTCTTTTAAAGAATAACACTGCGTACATATTTATGGGATAGTTTTACAGTATATTTTAAAATTACTATGTGTTCGCAAGACAGAAAATACATAATAGTAACATTAACGATTACTTAGAATATTAGACGTTTCAGCATTCATATAAGGATTCATTAAAAAATTAATGTAGTTTAGAAAAAAAGAAAAAGAAAAGGAGGGTTAAAAACATGACTTTTGAAGCTGTATAATAAAAAGCAGATTTGTAAAAATATTTCTCTGTCATTTAATAAGGCTTTTCTCAAGTCCAAAGGAGCTACTTTCTGATACATTTCTGAATTCATTTCTTTTCGGAAACGCATAAGATTGGCAAGTGTTCTTATTTAGAAACTATGTAATCGAATAACGTTATCCTTTTTTTTATATATAAAAGCAATATATCTTTGAGAAAATACTGTCAAAGTTAAAATTTTGAATCGAATTTCCAGAATCGATAGCACGGGAAGGAGAAAAATCGACAGTCACAAGACAAGAATCTCTTATATCTCGATAAGTAATTTAGTTATTAAAAAAATGGAAAACACTGTTCGATTCCAAATCACTTCAAAAGTCAGGCCTGTCAACTTTATGCCTTTACAGTTAAAAATGAGTCAGAAGAAAATGTGTCAGAAAATTTCTCATTGTTGAGCAGTGAATTTGAGAACCACCTTAAGATATATTTCCAAAGATTCATTTAACAGAAGTTCGTTATCGCTATTAATGTTTTTACAAAACATATTGCCTACCCTACACATCCTGAGAACAATAAAATCCAGTTCCAGGCTTGCGCGAATATGTAGGGGGGGGAATGCAATCCTGATCTCGGCACGAGTCTGCTGAAAAGAAAAAGTCCGGGCTCAGATATTCCGATCCAAACTGCTTATTTTCTGATTCATTTTAAAATTCATTTTTGCTCTCAAACGCATCAAACTGGGAAATTCTCTTATTTAGAAACTACATAATGTGCCGTGCTTCTCGATTTTTTGATAAATGCAGAAAATACTGTATGAAACGCTGTCAAAGTTGGCGTTTTGAACCGAATTTTCCGAAGCGGGCGATCTGGGAATGAAAAATATGGTAATACTCAGAAAATAATTGTTTAAAAATCAAATTCTAATTAATTGAGCTGAAAATGAAATCACACGGCATGTTAAACATGTCTTCAAAAATCACCCCCAGCAAGTTTCATGTTTTTACTTTTAAAAATGAGTCTGAAAATGTCTCAGAAAATTTCGAGCTGTTGAGGGTGGAAAAACATTTTTTCGAATACACCCTTAACTGTCCGATGCTGATCTCTACGCTGGATATGTTACTTTTCTGAATTAATATTGTCAAACTGGTATCGGCTCGTGATGCACATTTATACTTATTCTCGCGAAGATCCCCATGAGTCATTGAAAATTACTCATATTTTATCGACTTCGATTAAGTTTTTATAGCGGACGGTAGGCCCGCTTATTTTTTTTATTGACCCGACCCAGCCCGGTAGACCCGTTCAATTTTTTTATCGGCCCGGCCCGGTCCGTTGAAAAGGATGTTCTAATTCTGCCGGCCCGGTCCGTTTGAAAATTCGCCTTCACCTTGCCGGCCCGGCCTGCGGGCCGGGTACGGGCTCGGGCCAAGTCCGGGCCCGTGCAAATCTCTATGACAGCATAAGATTGACATTTATTTGCTTAAATGAAGGGTTTTTTTCGGTGTTTATAAATTTTTCATTTTTCAAGATAGCGAAATGTAAAAATTAAATATGTAATAAGTGTATTTTTTGTATCAAAGATCCAAATAAATAAGCCATAATCTTAGCTTGTAAACTTCTTTGAAATATGTATTTTTTTAAATTGCGAAATTATAAGTTCAAGCCTATTTTTATGCATGTTTGTAGCATACTAAATATAGGGCGCCAGGCACAAATGGGTACATATTTCTAATAGCAATTTAGGGGCAGTTATTTATGTAAAGTCCTTTTCAAGAGGATTTTGAAATAAATTGTTTTTTATCCTCAAATACGATTATTCTTAATTCATTATTAATAATACTTATAATGTTATTAGTCTCTGTAAAGAAATAAATCTATTTTTAATAGTTCACAAAAATACTAATTATAGTATATAATATACAATTTCAAAACTTAATTTATATAAATTTAGACAAAACATAGAATTATGCATTTTTCCACGTATGGATATTCACATATTTAGTATGTTTGCATTTTATCAAATAAATACAAAAATATTTTAACGTAATTTTTTTTAGTATTTTTTTCAGTTCATTTTGCCACATTTTAAAGTGATTTTACAAACATATTTGAGAAAAAAAAATTCAGGCATAAAAGGGTTAATAAGCTTAGAAATTTAATATTCTTTATAAAGAATAATATTAAATGTTTCAAAATCATAGGTAATCATGGCAAATCATGGGTATCCCCCCCATGTTTCCGACTAGCCCCCCCCCCCCCAAAAAAAAAAAATATTTTTTTGTGAAAAAAGGATTATTTAAAAGAGCAGTAGAGCTATAAATGATAAGTTATAATAACAAGACCCAATAAAATGCAAATTGTGGTTTACTGTTTAAGTGAGGGGGAGGAGGGCACAGTCAAAGTCACATAAGTAATATACAACATAACAACAGACATGCCAGCTATGAGATTGATTCTTTAAGAAACAAGGTGGTCAACAAGGTCTGGATATTTTTATGATGCCTCAAGCTCAAAGAGGGACCTCTATTGTACGTTCTTCTGAGATAAGACATCTACTCTCCTATTGTATAAAATGACCTTGGTCGTAGAACTCCCAAAGAACGTTTGGAACTCCTAAGCTAAATTCTAGGAAGCAATGTATAGATATCAGGTTGCTTTGGCTAACTAACATTCTCTGTGAATCTTACAGTCGTAGAAAAAAAAAAAATTACCCCAACTAACTCTGCATCAAATTAATGTAGAAGAAAGTGACTGGTACCAAACGGTTGGAAATAAAGTCTACTTTTAAATGATGTATATAAAATTTGCTTAGAGGCCATCTACATATCAAAACAAACCTAAATTTTATTTTTTTTTTTCAATAGCAATACTCAAGTTTGACACCATAAATAAATTCTACTCCCTTCAATTAACCAAAAAAAAATTTTTTTTCATGACGTTCGTAAGATTAGTTTCAGAGAAATTATTTTAAAATGGGCACTTTTTAGGGGCTAGTTCAGTACTCAATTATTGAAATGCTACAGAATGGCTATCTCACTTCTACTAAGGGTGTTTTACAATCCAAGCAATTTATTTTCCGATTCAATCTTAAATTCATTTTTGTTCTGAAACGCATCCCATTGGCAGATTCTCTTTTTCAGAAACTATATAATGGACCGTGCTTGTCGATTTTTTGATAAAGGCACACTATATTGCACAAAAATGCCGTCAAAGTGGGTGTTTTGAACCGAATTTCCCGGAGCGAGAGAGCTGGGAACTAAAATGATGGTCGTACTGAGAAAATAATTGTTTATAAATCAAGTTCTAATGAATTGAACGAAAAATGAAAACATGCGGCCACTTATACATCTCTTCCAAAATCGTGTCAGCAAGTTTCATGTTTTCACCTTTAAAAATGAGTCTGAAAATGCGTCCGAAAATTTTGAGTTGTTGCGCGTGAGAAAATATTTTTTTTTAAATATACCCTTAATATATTATTTCTTGCCAATATGACAATTTCACTCGCTTAATATCTTTCGATTATTGCGAGCCTGAAATTTTAATAAAATGAGTAAAATATATTTTTTCAAATTATGCTTTTCTAGATGGCTCCTTAAACCATTTTGACAGTTTTTAATCATAATTCGAAAACCACTTCGGAGAAAATTTTTATATTCGGAATTCGCATAAAGCAGGATATAATAAATATAAATCTATCAAAAAAAAAAGAAAAAAAACTGTCGGTTATATATCATATTCTTTTTAAATATTAATTTCATAATTCATAATTTATATTATGAAATTTTTATAATTACAAATTTAATGTATTTATGTTTGAATTTTTTAGTATTATAACCACACACAAAATTATCACATCAGGATTATAATTTCAGGAGATATTAATAAAGACATAAAAATGTAATTTAACAGCTGTAAATTTTGAATGTTTATAATTCAAAATCTTATCACCCAAATGAATTTAAATTTCGTTTCTAGGCATAGTTTGAACCGAAAATTTAAAATATAGTGTCAAAATTGGATATTGCTGTTGAAAAGAACAAAGTCTGGTCTGCTTTTGATTTGTAGATAGCCTCCTAAGCAAATTTTCTATACATCATTTAAAAGTAGACTTTATTTTCAATTGTTTGGTACCAGTAATTTTCTTCTATTATAATTAGTTGCTGAGTTAGTAGGGGTTGTTTACTTTTTTTTCTGCCACTGACCCATACTGTGTATGAAAGAGCAGAAAATATTCAAAGGTATGTTTGTTTTAATTACTACCAGTTTTAGATTTTATTTTAAAAGAGGTAAAATAGCTTTATTGTTACTTTTACTTTAATTTTCTAAAAAATCTAATTTATCTTATATGAATATGTGTTCGAAGGGGAGGGGGTGGGGTATAAATAGTTATGGCTATCATGACTTCAGATTTACTCACACACGATAGCACAGTTTGTGGACGGTTAAGAGATGCGATTATTCTATATAAAATTTTTTGAAATGTTTTATAATCATATTGATTTTAGACGGGACTCTTTTAAACATTAAAAAAAAAAACTTAAACGGCATTACTTTAGCTGTATTTTTTTTTTTTTTTTTTTTTTACTGAAATATTTTCTTATTAAATTTTGCAAAAGCTCTGTATATTTATTTATAAATTTATTATTTCTTGTAAAATTTTGTAATTGTTCACTGAAATTATTTGTCTTTGTTATTATTCTTGTATAGTAATGTTTGAATGTTTACATGTTTCATTTGAAATGTGTATTTGATCTTACTTAATTACGAAAATGGCCGTCAGCTATCGCTACTGCGGTAGATGCGGTCATGGGAGCCGATGCAATTTCTAAATCAATGGTTGAATTCATGGTAACCCAGTTGCAGAAGATCTCGATTAGCCGTGATACTACCACAGAATCTTTTGTAATCATGTAATATTTTTAAAACTCAGCAAATAAGCTTGGGTTTTGAGCATGAGGAGACTGGGCGTGTATTGGCGAGCGTATCTTGTAGGGAGTCGAGCCCCTCTTTAATAACAAATCTATTCAAATAATTATTCTAGGGGTTAATTCAATCGCATTCCAAATTTTGGCTACAGGTAATGCATATCTATAAAGACACAGTAATATATTTTTTTAAGTAATATTGTTAATTTTTCATAAAATTTTTATGTAAAAATCTTATGTAAATTTTCTTATCAAGATAAATTATGTTTAATAACACAAGCATTTTTTTAAATGAACCATACCATTCGATTCCCGGCATGGAATCTTTTTCACTAAGTTGGTCTTTGCGCCTTTTAAGCAAAAATAATTTGAAATTTGATTTTCATTTGAAATATTGTATTCAAGGCGAATGTTTCTCTCTGGAAAAATTTCCAAATATTAATATAGAACCATACCATTTGAGTTTTTAATTCGACATCATATTAATTTCTCTATTGCTCGTAAGTTGAAATCATAAAAAAGGGAAGATAATACATATGCAACGGTGAAAAATAAATTAAAGTGAAAGGCTATATTTATTTACTATTTTTCATTTTCCATTAAATTTATTGCATCATGATTTTTTTTTTTTTAATGCACCATGATGACGAACTTTCTGTGGTTGTTTTGATTCTCTGAAATTCGCTCAAAACATCCATTTTGACACCATTTTCTTAAATATATTTTTCTTTTACAGGAAAGAGAGAGAGAGAGATTATTCAATTTCTTTTTATTTGAATAAGAATAACCGTAAAATGTACCCATTTAAGAATGAAAATTATTTCATAAATGTGTCACAAAGTAGTAAGTTTTGTTGTGAGTATAGACTTGTTAAAAATTACGGAGGAAAAAACTGTAGAAGTAATAAGTGCTATTAAATGAATATAGCTGTATAAAAGAATCTTTGACTATATCCTTCCAAAAGATAGATCTAAATGCCTTGAAAATCGTTTTATATGTAATGTATTTTTTGGTTCTTGTAAGAAATAGCGGTGAGCTTTTTTCTTTGATTGTTAATACAGAATATGTTAATATATTCTGTAACAAATTAAAAAATACGACAGCTTATGAATTAGCATTTTTCTTAAAGTTGTAAATATTCAGATTTTTTCATTTAAAAATTTTAAGAGATGAACAGAAAATTTTCTATGGTTTTCAATTCACAAATCATGCTTCAAGCAAAAACCTAGACATGCGATTATTTTTCCCACACGATGACAAAGCGTATTCGAACTGTTTAACTT
Organism: Maratus speciosus; assembly: GCA_963932465.1. Lineage (NCBI taxonomy): Eukaryota > Metazoa > Arthropoda > Arachnida > Araneae > Salticidae > Maratus > Maratus speciosus. Next base: position 519,016,865 of record OZ010792.1, on the reverse strand, counting down.
TGTAACTGCGTACTCACGCGTATTTTGCCTGCTTGTCCAGTATTCTTGGAAAAGCTTTTGTACTGAACCCATCTGCGGTTTATTGACAAAAGAATGAGGGGAATCAACAATGGGTCAGGAGATAAGGAGCTCGACTCTACTTGAAGGAAAGGTTCCTCTTTTGCTGGACATCAGTCCCTTTCCTGCTAAAGTCGTTAAAAATCAAAGACACCGCGTGGCAAGAACAAACGAAGCCGACACTGATTACAGTTAGAAGGATAGTGTGTACGCAGAAAATTTGCAGAGAAATTTGCTCGGGGCGATTGTTTGTTTGCCCTTTCTCCCTTCTTGTCAGGGATACTTTTTATAGTCAGTCGATATGACCCCACGCAGCGCGCATAGTAATAGAAGCGGTTACGGTACAATGATTTATAACAGCTTTTCTCGAATACAGTACTCTTGCATAATTCGTAAACAAAAATTTTCCCGGAAACAGTATCGTTTAATCTGTTAATTTTCTGTGAAAGTCAAATATATATTTCAAATGTCTGAATATTTGTGTTGTGTCAACCTGTCGTAAACGAGCGTATTAAAACCCCTAATCCCAAATTTCTTTCAAAAAATTCTATCAGAAATGTTTTTTTTTTCTGTTAGGGACTGTGCATATATAAAACATTATCATTTTAGCGGGGAAGGGGGGGGGGGGGGTCTGGCACATGATATCGTAAGATATCTCTAGGGGGAGGAGGGGGTTGTCTTATGATATTGTTATCATTTTTGATCCAACCAAAATTTCCTCTTTTTATTTGTAACTTTGTCTTTGCATCAAAATAGTCTGTTTTTTTAGTCTTATATAGTCTTATGGAAATGCAAAGATATTATTAAAATCATTACATGATTATAAATTATTTAATTCCAAAATTGTAGACTACTCCAACTTTTGTCATTCCTTTTCTTCTGTCATGTGTACGCATATATAATACGCTTTTCGAGAAAGCATATGCGAAGTACGTTTGAAATAATACTTGTGTTTACTAGTAAATAAAAGAGAAAGAATGTTGTCGATCTGTTTTGTTGATAAGAAGCTCTGTCTGCCGCCCCCTCCCCACGTGCAGGTGCAAGTGCAAAAAGACATTATGACTGTTCAATGCATTATATAACAAAATATATTATTAAATTCTTTTAAATAGTAACTATTTCTTTTAAGGCTATTCTCAAATCCAAACGGGCAACTTTATGACATGTTTTAATTTATTTTTGTTCGGAAATGCAGGAAACTAGCAGATGCTGTTGTTCAGAAACTATGTAATCGAACTGCTTTTTCTGTTTTTTTTTTTTTTTTTGGAAACGCAATAGATCTTTCAGAAAATAGTGTCAAAGTTGACGTTTTGAGCCGAAGTTCCCGAAGAAAGCAGAAAAAAATAGTAAGGGAAGGGAGAAAAACATCTTGTCAAGGTGATCAAAATCGCTTATAACTCAATAGGTAATTTATTTATCAAAAAATAAAAAACACAGTTCGATTCCAAATCGCTTCCATAGTCACGTCTTCCATTTTTATATCTTTCCGTTAAAAAATAAATTTGTAAATGTGCCAAAACGTTTTGCGCTTGTTGAGCAGAGAGGGGAGAACAGCCTTAAGTGTTATTTGATATAAAGTTATTTCATATATAAAGGGATATTTTATTGACTTCACCTGAATCAATAAAGTATGCGAAAAATAAATATAACTACATCACTCGAAACGAAAGGAAAAAAATCCGAAAAAAAATAAATAATTTTTAGACATTGATAACGATATCATTATGTGTGTGTGTGTGTGGGGGGGGGGGGGGGGGTCGAGGAACGGTAACGTGTGATATCGAAAGGGGGGGGGAGGGGGTCCAAACTAACAAAAAGTCGATAACTTTATATATGTATAGTCCATTATATGGATGTGTACGTTGGTAGTTAAAATTGATACGCGTTCAAAAAAAGTATGGACCAAGTCCGGTATAAAAACTAAAACTTCGGCCCAGACTGCACAAGAAATTTACTCCGCTAGGGCCGACCAAGCTCGATCCTGCTGAATATAGATTTTTACACCTATAATGTTAAAATTGTCTTGTACGAGAAGTCCTAACTAAAAATACTTATTTTATCTTTTTATTCTTCATTTTTTTTTTTAAGTGAGCTGCGGACTTATTTTTTAAAAGCATCTGATTATAGGTGAATGTCATAATTATCATTAATATCGTTTATGCACATTCTATGGCTTAGAGATAAAAAAAAAAATTAAAATTCTATACTATAAAAATCTTCTGAGACATAATGGCATAGGAAAGAAGAAAAATCCGTTATGGACAGGTTCCTCTATGAGCAGGTTCATCGTCTGTTGTAAATGCATTACATTATTTTCACAAGTATTGTTATCCTCATTTTAAATAGATCAACATTTTTGTTTTATTTTGTTAACCACGGGATTCCGCCAGAGGCAGGTTCTTTTTCTGAGGTTTTACCGTATTTTAATTTTATTGCCTAGAAATGCATCTATCCATCTTAAAAAATAATAAAAATAAATATACCAATTTTAATTGTGGAACAATAGAGATTTAAAAAAAAAAAAAAAAAAAAAAAAAAAATGGGGCCGGGTTAAATTTTACTGATATTAATTAGCCGGTCCAATGATTTTTATATCAGCTGGATTGGAACTGGGACTGAAAATTTCTGCCTGTTCATACCTCAAGAAGAATGCAGTCCAGCCTCGACTTGGGCCGGAAAATAAATCCAGTCCCCGGCTCATCTCGGTCTGAAGCTCTAGAAAAAAGTACAGTAAATTCTGTCTAAGGCGGACTCCGTATAAGCCGGAAATCTGTCTACCGCGGAAAAATTTTCAAGTCCCGGCGAACCTATAGAAAATAAAATTAATTCTTGCTGCATAAGACGGAATCTGTCTAACGCGGAAACGGAAAGGGTTTTAAGGTCCCACCGAAACGAAAATTTCGAAGGCGGAAAAGGGATATTTAAAAAATGAAAGGCCTTTCGTTTATAGAACTTTAAAAATGAAAGCCCTTTCGTTTATGGAACTTTAAAAGTGATATATATACGTCAAATACTCAATCGTGAGCATAATAATTACATTCCATAATACTTTTTAAAAAGTTAATTCATAAGAACAGAAACTGTTTAAATTTTAAGGAATTCTTGCTTTTGCCATTATTTCCTATATAAATTTGCATTTAAAAGTTATTGTTACTATTAGAATGCAATGCACCTTTATGAAAATATGTATTGTCTAAAGTACAATATATTATGCTTTAAGGTTGTTCTCAAATCCAAAAGGGTAACTTTATGACATAAGTTTTAATTTATTTTTGTTCGGAAATGCATGAAACTAGCAGGTGTTGTTGTTCAGACACTATGTAATCGAGCCTTTTTTTTTTTTTTTTTTTTGGCAAGCGCAATAGATCTTTCAGAAAATAGTGTCAAAGTGGGCGTTTTGAACCGAATTTCCACGCGAAAGAAGAATAACCATTCAAGAAAGGGTGAAAAATGTGTTTTTCACGTGATCAAACTCGCTTATAACTCAATAGGTCATTTATTTATCAAAAAAATGAAAAAACAGTTCGATTCCAAATCGCTTCCATAGTCAGGCTTTCCAATTTCATATCTTTCCATTAAAAAATAAATTTGCGAATGCGTCAAAACGTTTTTCGCTTGTTGAGCAGAGCAGTTGAAAACAATCTTAAGGTTGTACTAAAATTCAAAGTGATTCGCATTCAAAGTCACCGCTTTCTGTTTCTTTCCCGAAGTTTATTTATTTATTTATTTATTTATTTTTGTGTGTGTGTGTGTGTGTGTGTGTGTGTGCGTGTAAACTTCAAATTTGTTTATATTTTTAAAAAAAAATCGTGTTCAAACAATAACAACAAAAAATACCGATAAATGTTTCGGTATAGTAATAAATAAATGCGGTAAATGCAAATCAGACTTACGTGTCAGTGAAGAATGCATGGCTAACCTAAAGAAAAAAACAAGGGCCGATAAAAGATTATTTTTTGATTCTTTAAACTACTATGTGAAATATGATGTATGTTACATGTATCGGTTAAATGAAATGATTATTAGTAAATTTCAGAATTTAAGCAATTTCGTATTGGTAATATCTATTTTTATGTTTAAATAATGTTTATCGAAATTATTAATAACAATAAATTTAATAACAAGTCTGATTTCATTAAAAGTTTTATTTTAAAGAAAGGTACGGAAAGTTACGAACGTAAAAAATATATATATATACGATTTATGAATTACTTTTTTTTGGTGGCGGTGGGAGAAGGAGATTTTTTTTGCATAAGCCAGACTATTGTTTATCACGGAAATTTTTCTCGGTCCCGACCGATTCCGGCTTAGACAGAGTTTACTGTAATCCTCAAACCAAGCTCGGACCTAGTGTCGGGAAAGAAAATTGGGCCGGACCCATGAAGACGACCCTTACATCGAATAACCAAAAGATAGGTTCATAATTTCTTGTAAATTTGGACGATCAAATTCTAATATATAATAAAAAAAAATAAATAAAAAAAAAAAAAAAAAAAAAAAAACGAGTTTTTAGTGAACTTCGCTCACTTTCATAGATGAGTTTGAGTTGAACGAGTTCATTTGTAAAATTTTGAATTTGAACGTGAACTTGACTCATTTTTGAGAAACTGAGTTTGAGTTTGAATTAGTTCGTTTTTTTCGTGAGCGTGCCCAACACTGTCTATGGGTATGCAGTATAAGGTTTCCGTTAGAATGTCAAATAGATTGCAAAAGAAATGTTACATATACATATATTTTTCTGACGATGATCAACAAGTGACGATTTATTATTTACCATTATGTACAGATATGCTCTATATTTTTTCTCTTTACACGGGTTTTACAGTAATATGAGGACAAAAATCATGAAAACAATTAATGATTGTTGTAATACAATGCTGTAAAATAAGAAGCGTTTTTGCATCAGAAATGGCACAACAATGTGATAAGCTCCTCACAACAATGAATTTCCAGATTATTGTTGACTGTGGGAATTTTGATTGTTAACACGTAATAAAATAAGAATCGCGTTTCATTAACTCTCGCGTCACTTATAAGATGTACGCCAATTAAATAGGTTCAAAAGTTAAGAGCTTATACATGTTTTAGTTCAGGCTCAGAAGATACCATTACTTGGATGGGGAGCACTTTCTTTCGTCGATATCCTTCGCGTAGATGCCGTGTCAAATGGTGAGATTTTACTGATTATATCTCACTTCTCTATTATATGAACATACATTAATATATGCATATCGCACATACAATGTATTTAAGGCTTTACAGTACATTACATATCAATACAGACAAAACAATTACACGACAATTATAATTGATTTTCAGAATTTTAATGCATTAGCGCACAATGAAAGTTTCGTGAATGCAGCGGAACAAAAGTTATTAAAATTTATCAGATTATATTCGTAAATATAACCAAAATATGATTACTACGGGAACAGATGTTGTATATTCCCGCGGCCACCATCTTGGATTTTTTCTTGGCGTGATAACCCATTTTCGGCCAAGTAGTAAATGCGATGTTCGCCAAGCAGCTTTTTATGTGCATATTAGGCTTAACGGGGTTGCCAGAACACGTCACTCGTCGGCGTTGCCAACAAAAAATCGCCAAGAAATCCAAGATGGCGGACGCGGGAATATATAATATCTTAGCGTTACTTACAAATAAAACGGCTGTGTATTAGCAAGCAATATTAATATCAGCAAAAGTTATTACGTTTTACATCATGAAATTTTCCATCATCACACACTGTAAAAAAAATACAGATGTTTCTTAATTTACCAAAATGTGCTATAATCATGAACGAAAATATACAATACTCTCTTCCGAGTCACCCAAGATTCCAAAAAGCGTTCCTTTATCTTTTAGAAACCTCATAAAAGAATTTGTCTTTGAAATTTAAAGAAGAATTTATAAAAATAAATTTTCTTTAGTTGCCCGTAGTTTTCGAAAACGTTTACGAGTAGCTTTTACAGTGCATTAACCCTTTATCTACTGACGGTACTTATAAGTACCATAAAAATAACTTGTTATAAAATTCATTGAATGCATCGATTAGTTGTAATACAGTTTTGAATGAGCTATAGATACATTACTTTATCCTGTTCCAAAAGCATTATGGGTTACACAAAACAAAAATATTTTTAAAAGGATGATTTCTTTTGCCTTTGCATCTTTTCAGCTTTCTTGGTGTTGGGAAGGGGGGGGGGGGGGATTTTTCAATGCGGAAATATTTATCTATTTCTATTCTAAGAATATTATATTTGTACATTTCCTAATTCTATAAAATGCTAATAATCATATTTAAAATAAAAGATTTGAGTGGGATTATAAATAGTGCACAAAATCCCTATAAATTCAAATTAAATGAATCCTTCTAAATCCTTCTAAAATTTATTAAATGATTATGTAAATCTTCTAATATAGTTTAAATAATTCACAATTAAATGAATTCTTCTAAATCCTTCAATCCTTCTAAAATCCTTCTAAAATTTATTGAATGAATATGTAAATCTTCTAATATAGTTAAATAATTCACGAAAAATGCTTTAGAAGATAAAATTTTCATGAATTCATAACTCAGTACATAAAAGGTTAATCAGTTCTCTGTACCCAGAAAACCCATTTTTAGGATGCTATGAAGTCTCAAGTAAATATTTTCATGTTCAGTAAACATGTTTAACTGAAAAACATATCGAATTAACAGCATTAACATTAAAATTACCATTTTTCTGTTAGAATTGTATGTACAATTTCAGTTATGCAGCGGAAAATGTTTAGTTGATGTCTAATAGCATCCGAGTTTCTGGGACTAATTAATGAATTGTAAAAAGTTACTCGAAAACGTTTCCGAAAATTACGGGCAGCTGATATAAGTTTATTTTTATAAATTCTTCTTTAAATTTCCAAAATAAATTGTTTTCTGAGGTTTCTTAAAATAAAGGAACATTTTTAAGAATATTTTCGTTCGTGATTACAGTAAATTTTCGTAGTTTAAGAAACGTCTGTCTTTTTTTTACAGTGCTATTATAGTAGGCTTAAAAGACTAAATTTTGTTTATTTCATACGTTGCTTTAAAGTGAAAATCACCACAATTATGTAGGATACTTATTGATAATCTACATCGACGTGTTGGATTAGCAGTCTAGGAGTATGCTGTATAATGTTTTCGACAGAATGTCAAAAAAACGGCAAAAGAAATGTCACGCATACATATATTTTTTGGACTATGATTAACCTTTAAGGGGGGGGGGGGGGGTCCGGGACACAAAAATCATCAAAGTTTGCAAAAACATTTTATTTCATAAAACAAATCTCTGTTTTTTCCTGCTTAAAATGACATTTAAATCATGTTTCTATCTGAATTAGAACAAAAAATATTACTTTTTTCGTTTTGGTTTGTTTTCAAAATCTTGCTTTCAAGCATGGAAACGACTTCTTGTGAAAATGCGTTTTTTTTTTTTTCATGATAGGTTTTTTCACCATTTCTCATATTTAAATTCTTATAAATCGAGAACCGTTAAAGATACAGGGTTCAAACTTGGGACATATCTTTTTCAATTATTTTACTTTAATTTTGATTCAGCATATTTGAAAAAAATATTTACTTTTGAAAATATGATTTTAAAAAAAAGTTGCACCACTTTTTTTGAATTTTTTTTTGTTAAATATTTTTAACTTTTTTATAAATTAATTTTTTTTTTAATGTTGAATCAAAATTAAAACTTATATATTTCTGTTTATTTAAATGAAAAAAAAATTGAAATTCTATAAATAATATTTCGAGTTATAACGATTTTAAATTACCTCACTTTTTAAATAAATTTTAAATTTAAATTTTTTGCAAGAAATTCTGAGAAGTTTTATCATGTAATTTTGTTTAGAAATGATAAGGTTAACCATCACAAAAAAATTCAGAATTTTAACTCGATAAATAAAAATTATTTTAAAATGTGTTCCGGACCCCCTTAAATGCGCAATTTTTTATTTTGTTTCAAAAAAATTATATATGATTCTATGAAAGGTTTATTACACAGGAAAAAAAAATGAAAAAAATCAGAGATACATTTTTCATGTAATACGTCAATCTTTTCTTCTGTTGCACATCTGCAATATAAGTAAAAATTACTGTCGTGTAGCTGTTTTACGCTAAAATATTGCAAATTAGTAAATATTTTAATAAGTATATCTCGAAATACCTTATTTTATATAATTAATTATTTTATAAAACTTAACCTTTAACCCTTTAATTCCGATGATATAAAACGTTCTAGAAATTACGTAGTTCAGAGAATCTGACTTTACACCAGAAAGTTTCAATCGTTATTTCGCTTTATTTAAATACGGAATGTCTGTTATTAATTAAAGCAAATATTGCTATTTTAATTTTCTGGTGGGAATTAGGTATATAAGAATAAAAAATTCTATTAAATTCAAAACACTGTTGTTGCATATATGCAAAGCCGCGCACTAAAGGGTTAAGAAGTGACGATGGAGTTTTAACCATTACGTACAGATATATTATGTCAAATTTTCACAAGTTTTACTGTAATATTAGGAGAAAAATGGTAATGCAACAATTAATAACTGTTGTAATATAATACTATAAAAAAAAAAAAGCGTTTTTGTATCGGAAATAGGACAACAATGTGGTAGCTTCTTATAACAATGAATTTTCAGGTTATTGTTGGATGTGTCAATTTTAGTTGTGATCACGTTATAAAATATCAATCTCGTTTATATCACTCACTCATCAGTAACAAGATGTAACGCAAATAAGAAAGGTTCCAAAATTAAGAGCTATAGATGTTTTAGCTCAGAAGATACCATTATTTGGAATGCACCTTCTTTCGTCTGGAATCTTCCCAAGCCTTTGCCTATATGTCCTGTCAAGTGGTGAGCTTTTACTGATTATATCTTACTTTTCTATTACTAGCAGGAATGACCGAGCTAAGCTCGGTCAAAATTAGCTTTCTGTTTACCTCGATATATTTTTCCCACTGAATCATTCTTTCTGTTTTAGATGCAATTAGCTTGACCGTGAAACATAGTGACCCAAAATGACCCACTAATCGAAATTTTTCGAACATGCGACCTATCACAATGCTCTTCTCGAGCCTGAAAACGATGGAATACAAAATTTAGTGGAAATCGTTAGTCGTTTTCTAGGTAAAATGAGCTTGATCCGCGTTGATTCAAAAAACCACTAACCGAAATTCAACCACAGATGTGAGCTATTTCAATGGTATTTTTATACTGTGAAATGGTATAACAATAAAAATTGCCAAAATTGTTTGAACATTTTTGACATGCCGTTAGCTTGACCCCGACCCATTATCACCAAAATGACCCAATAATAGAATTTTCTTGAGCATGCGACCCAGCACAATGGTTTTATCTTGTCCAGAAACGGTGTAGTACAAAGTTTTGTCAAAATCTTTTGAGCGGTTTTTCAGATACAGTTAGCTTGATCGTGATCCATTAGGACCCAAAATGACCCATTGATTGAATTTTCTTGAACTTGCGACCCTGCCCAATGTTCTTATCATGCCCGGAAACGGTGTTATACAAAATTATGTCAAAATGTTTTGAAGCGCTTTTTAAATACAATCAGCTTGACCCTGATCCATTGTGATCCAAAATGACCCACTAATCTATTTTTCTTGAACATGCGACCTAGCCCAATGGTCTTCTCGAGCCCGAAAACGATAGAATACAAAATTTAGTCAAAATCGTTTAAGCCGTTTTTTAGATACAATTAGCTGGACCCTAACCCATTGTGACCCAAAATGACCCACTAATCGAATTTTCTCGAGCATGTGACTTAGCTCAATTCTCCTCTCATGCCCAGAAACGGTATACGTAATATAAAATTTGGTCAAAATGTTTTGAGCATGTTTTTAGATTCAATTATATTGATCCTGGCCCATTGTAACCCAAAATGACCCACTAATTGAATTTTCCCGAACATGTGACTTAGGCCAATGGTCCTCTCATGACCAGAAACGGCCGTATATTAAAAAATTTTGTGAAAATGTCTTGAGCCGTTTTTTTAGATATAATTAGCTTGACCCTGACCCATAATGACCCACTAATCGAATTTTCTCGAACCCGTGACCCATCCCAATTGTCTTTTCGTGCCTGAAAACGATAGATTACAGAATTTCGTCAAATCGTAGTGCCGTTATTTAGATAAACTTAGCTGCCCCCACGGTGACCTAAAAATGAACCACTAATCGAATTTTCTTGAACACGTTACTCATCTCAATGATTTTTTCGTGCCCGAAAATGGTTAGATACAAAATTTAGTCAAAATCGATTGAGCCGTTCTCTGGATATAATTAGCTTGACCCTGACCCATTATGACCCAAAATGACCCATTAATCGAATTTTCTCGAACACGAGACCCATCCCAATGGTCTTTTCGTGCCCGAAAACAGTAGGGTGCAAAATTTCGTCAAAATCGTTAGAGCCGTTTCTAGATAAACTTAGCTGGACCCACTGAGACCCAAAAATGACCCACTAATCGAATTTCCTCGAACATGTGACTCAGCTCAATGGTCTTCTCGTAATTCAAAACTGTAGAATATAGAGTTTAGTGAAAATCGTTAGAGCCTTTTTTAGATAAAAATAGCTTGACCCACAGTGACCCAAAAATGGCGCACTAATCAAATTTTCACGAACACGTGACCCATCCCAATGGTCTTTTCGTGCCCGAAAATGGTTCGGTACAAAATTTAGTTAAAATCGATTGAGCAATTCTTTAGATATAATTAGCTTGACCCTGACCCATTATGACCCGAAATGATCCACTCATCGAATTTACTCGAACACGAGACCCATCCCAAAGGTCTTTTAGTGCCCGAAAATGATTAGATACAAAATTTAATCAAAATCGATCGAGCCGTTCTCTAGACATAATTAGTTTGACCCTGACCCATTATGACCCAAAATGACCCACTAATCGAATTTTCTCGAACACGAGACCCATCCCAATGGTCTTTTCGTGCCCGAAAACAGTAGGGTGCAAAATTTCGTCAAAATCGTTAAAGAATGTATCTAGATAAACTTAGCTTGACCCACGATGACCCAAAAATGACCCACTAATAGAATTTTCTCAAACATGTGACTTAGCCCAATAGTTTTCTCGTAATCCAAAACTGTAGAATATAGAGTTTAGGGAAAATCGTTAGAGCCGTTTTTTAGATAAAATTGGCTTGACCCATAGTGACCCAAAAATGACCCACTAATCGAAGTTTCTCGAACATGTGACCTAGCCCAATAGTTTCTTCGTGTCGAAAAACGGTTGGATGTGAAATTTGATCAAAATCGATTGAGCCGTTTTTTAGATATAATTAGCTTGACCTTGACCCATTACGACCCAAATGACCCACTAATCGAATTTTCTCGAACACGTGACCTAGCCCAATGGTCTTATCATGCCCGAAAATGGTAAAATACGAAATTTCGTCAAAATTGGTTGGGCCGTTCTCTAGATATAATTAGTTTGACCCTGACCCATTATGACCCAAAATGACCCACTAATCGAATTTTCTCGAACACGAGACCCATCCCAATGATCTTTTCGTGCCCGAAAATGGTTAGATACGAAATATAGTCAAAATCGATTGAGCCGTTCTCTAGCTATAATTAACTTGACCCTGACCCATTATGACCCAAAATGACCCACTAATCGAATTTTCTCGAACACGAGACCCATCCCAATGGTCTTTTCGTGCCCGAAAACAGTAGGGTACAAAATCGTTAAAGAAGTTATCTAGATAAACTTAGCTTGACCCACGGTGACCCAAAAATGACCCACTAATCGAATTTTCTCGAACATGTGACTTAGCCCAATAGTTTTCTCGTAATCCAAAACTGTAGAATATAGAGTTTAGTGAAAATCGTTAGAGCCGTTTTTTAGATAAAATTGACTTGACCCATAGTGACCCAAAAATGACTCACTAATCGAAGTTTCTTGAACATGTGACCTAGACCAAAAGCTTCTTCGTGTCGAAAAACGGTTTGATGTGAAATTTGATCAAAATCGATTGAGCCGTTTTTTAGATATAATTAGCTTGACCTTGACCCATTACGACCCAAAATAACCCACTAATCGAATTTTCTCGAACATGTCACCTTGCTCAATGGTCTTATCATGCCCGAAAATGGTAAAATACGAAATTTCGTCAAAATCGTCAGAGCCGTTTTTAAGATAAAATTTACATACACACACACACGCACACACATACATACACACACAATTTTTGCTCGCATTATAGTATAACATATGAAGATACATTATTATACACATATCGCATAAGCAATGTGTTTAGTGCTTTATAATATATTACAGGTTAATATAGACAAAACAAACAGGAAGGATTCCATATCCTGTGCTGGTTGCATTTATAATTTATTTTCAGAATTTTAATGCATTAGCGCACAATGAAAGTTTCGCGAATGCAGCTAAACAAAAGTAATTAAAATTTATCGCATTATATTCATAAATATAATAAAAATATGATTACTACAAATAAAACGGCTGTGTTTTAGGAAGCAATATTAATTTCTGTATAAGTTATTGCGCTTTACATCATGAAATTTTCCATCATCCCAATTATAGTAGGCTAAAAGACTAAATTTTGTTCATTTAATACGTTCCTTCAATGTGAGAATCAGGGCTTAAATTGCGCCGGAGCCCGTCTTCGTCACTTCTCTGTTTTTAGTAAATATTTAACTATTGGTCGGAGTTCACCGGAGCCCATAAATACAGGGCTCCGGAGCCAATAGCAATAGCGCTTCCGAAAAACCGAATCACTCGAACGCAATCTGTCTGTAAATTAAAAATTTTATTTACTCAGGTATAGAAAAAATAAACAACTCTTTCTCCTTTTTAAAGCTATTTTAATCAGAATAGAAGAAACAGAAATCGCGTTTTGTTTATCCTACTGATATTTGCAGATTTATGTCTGGCATTGATTTCGGGACATGTATATTGGCGCCATTCAAGAGAGCAAACAATGAATTTGTTTTCAGTTTGAATTTCTTTTCTAACATTAGAATATTTTTTTAATTGGATCATTTTTTTTTTTTAAGTTTAGATATCTAACCGGAAAAGAATATTTTCTTTTTTTAGTCAACGAGCATCAGTTTGAGATATTGTTTGTTTGAGTTTTTTATTCTTCCATTGCGTACAAGTACGAAAATAACGTTAGTGATTTTTCTATTTATTTTTCATCACGAATGCGGCTCTGCTCTGCAGATATACAAAGTTGTAAATAGTAGTCATTTGTAAGTTGATATAATTGTCATGCATTGTTATTTTATAGTAAGCAATAGAGCAGCGTTTCAGGGGGGGGGGGGGGCGCTATGGTTATTAGTATTAGAGCAAAATATTAGGTATCCGGTACTTTTTTTTAGGAACTAAGCCCTGCCCACAATAATGTAATAATACTAAATACTTATGCCTAGTCTTCATCGACGTGTTAGATTAGCAGTCTACGGGTATGCAGTATAAAGTTTTCGACAAAATGTCAAAAAGACTTTTCTGCGACCTTTTGTTTATTATCTAATTCTACATTTAAAAAAGAACTCTTTTTACAAAAAAAAAAAAAAAAAAAAATGAACATATTTTAACTCTAAAATATATGTAGATTTGAAATATATAATAAAATAAATGCACAATTTTTGAACCTATTTTGATTAAAAAAAAAAAAAATACGCATCGAAAGGGTTAAGAAGTGACGCTGGAATTTTTATCATTATGTACAGATATATTATATATTTGTTACATTTTCACAAGTTTTAGTGTAATATGAAGACAAAAATGATGATGCAACAATTAATGACTGTTGTAATATAATACTGTAAAATAACAAGCGCTTTTGTATGAGAAATAGGACAATAATGTGCTAAGCTTCTTATAACAATGAATTTTCAGGTTATTGTTGGATGCGTCAATTTTGGTTGCCGTAACTTTATAAAATAACAATCGAGTTTAATTCATCCACACATCAGTAATAAGATGTAACCCAAATAAGTCGGTTGAAAAGTTCAAAGCTATAGATGTTATATACCTTTACCTGGAATGCACGTTCTTTCGTCGGCAACCTTCGTATCAAGTGGTGAGCCTTTACTGATTATACCTTACATCTCTATTATATACAGATACATTAATACATACATATCCCATATGCAATGTATTTAGTGCTTTACAATGCATTACATATTAATATAGACAAAAGAATTAGACGGCAATTATAATTTATTTTCAGCATTTTAATGCATTAGCGCACAACGAAACTTTCGCGAAATTTATCACATTATATTCATAAATGTAACAAAAATAAAATGTCTGCAGATAAAAAGGCTGTGTACTAAGAAGCAATATTAACTTCAGTATAAGTTATTATGTTTTACATCATGAAATTTTGCATCATCACGATTATAGTAACTAAAAGACTGAATTTTGTAAAAAAAAATGTCATGTATACATATATTTTCGGACTGTGGTTAAGAAGTGACGAAAGAGTTTTCACACCATTATGTACAGATATATTATATTTTTTTTTTCCATTTTCAATGTTTTTACTGTAATATGAGATCAAAAATGATGGCACAACAATTAATAATTGTTTTATTTTATAATGCTGTAAAATAACAAGCGTTTTTGCATGAGAAATAGGACAACAATGTGAAAATCTTCTTATAACAATGAATTTTCAAGTTATTGTTGAATGCGTGAATTTTAATTGTTATCACGTTGTAAAATAACAATCGCGAATAATTAATTCACGCGTCAATTATAAGATGTACACCAAATAAATAAGTTGAAAAGTTAAGAGCGATACATGTTTTAGCTCAGAAGATACCATTACTTCGAGTACACTTTCTTTCGTCGACAACCTTCAACTAAATTTCGAGTCAAGTGGTGAAACTTTACTGATTATACCTTATTTCTCTATTATATGAAGATACATTAACACATTGTATGCGGGCAATTTTTCGAAAATGAGCACTAAATTTACGTTCACAAATGTCACTGTAAATTAAAACCTGCTCACAACCAATATGAAACAAGCATTCTTGGATTACACCTTATTTTTTCGTCCGTACAAAATTTCCGGTACGAGTAATAATTTTTGTCCCCAACCCACAAAAACGTACCTGTACGTGTCCCGCATACAATGTGTTAATATATGCATATCGCATACGTTACATATTAATGTAGACAAAACAATTACACGACAGTTATAATTTATTTTCACATTTTTAATGCATTAGTACCAGGGCCTGATTATCACAGGGGCACACGGGACATGTGCCCCAGCCTACATTTTCAGGGGGCCCTAAAATACATTTTCTCCAAGCTCGGAAGATATAAATTAATGCAAATTTCCATTTACAACTCACAGAAAAAAATAACTTTTGTCATATATGCGAGCTAAACTATCGCAGTTTTTTTTACTAACGACAGTAAAATGCAATGTAAATTTCGAAATTCAGAATAGAAAGGGTATTACATCAAACATGTTTCATTCAGGCCCTTAAATTTAGAATTTTACTAATTCTAAGTAGTATATAGTACAGTAGATTTTACTTCCACATAATTTTTTAACGCATTTTTAGAAGTGTTTATAATGTATTCTTTTTTATATATATAACGTTGTTTCTCGTGTTTATAAAGCAATTTTCTTGAGAAAGGGGGGCCCGACACAGCCTATGTGCCCCGGGTTCCACTTAGAGTTAATCAGGCCCTGATTAGTACACAAGGAAACTTTCGCGCGCTAAGATGTTATATATTCTCGCGGCCGCCATCTTGGATTTCTGGGCGATTCTTTGTTGGCGTTTATCGATAAGGCAACCCCGACGAGTGACTTGTTCTGGCAAACCCGTTAAGCCACTTATAATTTATTTTCAGAATTTTAATGCATTAGTACACAATGAAAGTTTCGCGAATGCAGCGAAACTGAAGCAATTAAAATTTATCACATTATATTCATAAATGTAATAAAAATATGATTAGTACAAATTAATGCATAATTCATATAGAGCTTTACATTACGTTACATATTAATATAGACAAAACAATTACACGACACTTGTAATTTATTTTCAGAATTTTAATGCATTAGCGCACAATGAAACTTTCGCGAATGCAACAAAACAAAAGTCATTAAAATTTATCGCATTATATTCATAAATGTAACAAAAATATAATTTCTTCAAATAAAATGGCTGTGTATTATGAAGCCATATTAATTTAAGTATAACATTTTACGTTTTACATCATCCATTCTTTCAACGTTACAATTATATTAGACTAAATTTTGTTTATTTCATATCTCTCACCCGCAAGAAAATTGACACATCTCGACAAAAGTAAATTTCACAGGAGAGGAAAAAGAACATTTGCCTGATTTTACTGTAACATGAAATGATAGCACTTAGCTCAGCACGAAGGAGTAAAAAAGTGCATAAAAGCGTAAAACCTTTAAGAATGGAGCCGTTGGATAATGTTTGGAGGGTTAGATAATTTTACCTCTCCACACAATACACCCCTCTCCTGTAGTCACGAATGGACATATAGTGTAATAAAGTGATTTTCCGTATAACTACGCTTATTAAACTTTTTTTTAAGTGAAAACTTCTTTAGGCGCGTTGAGCTTTTTTTGAGATGGGGAAAAACCACTGATTTCGAGACACTGTAACGTAACCGACATGCTAGCATTCTGACACATAGACACTAGCGCGCCAAGCGGTGAATGACAGGAACTTTTCCCTCTTCAGCTCAATCCGCAAAAGAAGAAGGAAGCTAAAACTCACTTTTTCTCCCGGCGTATTGCTAAAACAAATTATTATTTTGTTTTTCGTCAGTTAAAATGAATTATACCGTATTCGTGACCTACCTATTTCGTGTAACTAAAAACCGATAACGCTGTATTTTATCGTGTTGATGGTCTGGCCAATGACCAATAGTATTGGCGGGAATTTCGATTACGGAAGATAAAATACGGGGCACAGATGTCAGATACGCACTTGGGTACCTAATTGACAGCAAAATGGCGTTACTTTATTTTACAAGGTAACCCGGCTACTGTTGCTTATTTATTAATAAATTGTTCATTTACTTTTATTATTATTTTTTTTTAATTGTACAATTGTTTTGTTCTATAGTTATTAATGAAATTACCGTTTATTTATTGTTGTTTACTTTTTAAAACAATAGAAAATAATTTAAAAATATATATTGTAACTGGTATTGGAAAACGGGCTTTCGCCAAATTGACGTTAAAAATCGCGCCAAACCTGGTTCGTATATCACATCTCTGCCAAATTCTCGGTTTTTTGATTTTTCGACTTTTTATCCAAATTTTCCGGATTTTTTAAATTTTCCCTTTCATTATATCCCAAACACTACCTTCATACCAAATTTCAAGATTCTAGGGATACAGGACGTACCTCTGAGTTTTGATGATCGGTGAATCAGTGTCGAAAAGGCGAAAGTTTAAGTTCATATATCTTCTGAAATAAAAAAGATAGAAACGTGAAATTTCACCATTTAGTTCCATTTCCACATTACTTTAGATTTACGAAGTTTCCAGTTTCTGGGAATCACCAACACAAAGATATTGGGGGGTCAAAAGTACCCTGAGTTGCTTCCAGAAAAAGATGCTTACGGCTGTGCTTTCAAGACTTGGCAGGGGCACTGCTGTGTCCCCAGATGCTTTCATTAGTGCTGCTACACAATTCAACGCATAAAACATTTCCTGACGATTAAAAAACCACACACGTAATTGTTGAAGTTTTCACTTCTATTGGCACTCGCACTCCCGGAGTGCCACTGTTTTTTTTTTATATAGCAAGACGCATCTGGGACACACCTATTAATGGAATAAAACGCAAAATGAATTTTTGAGAGATGTATCACTTTTCTTGCGGGTGAGCGATATGTTGTTCCTCCCAATGTAACATTTATACATTCAGTGCAGTTTCGTAAAAGAAAGATAGAAAGAAATAGTCATTAAAATAAGAATTTTATACAGTAGAAAACATTGATTTTTTTTATAGAGATTTATTAGCATTAAATAAATAGTTGTCAATTTTTGCTATTTTCGCAATTATCCCACTTTGCGTTTTTTGAATCAGTAAGATCAGAAACCAAATTCTATAAAACGGGGTATGAAAAATAAATTAAGAGCTACACGATCCAGTCTTCTTTTCTCACTTTTGTAGGGGGTGGGAGTTGTGGCTGGTGTAGTGTCGTTTCGACGGATGATAGATGTATTGCCTTATCGCCGGCCAAACAACAACCTCGTAACCACAGCGGTCGTCGAACAATCTCAGAGCCCCGCGCCCTACCCTTTCCACTTTTCCATTTCTTAAATTTGATGGATTCACATTTTTAATTTTTCCGCCAAGAATTCGCAGAGCGCGGCATTCCGGGCGCATATCCGAGGTCGAAGGTAACTTTTAATTTCTATTGAACACTGACTAGTACACCGAAAGTATTTAAAAGCTAATTCACTAAGTTAAACATATCGAAAAGAGGGATAGGTGGGGCTAGAGGTTCTAAGATGGTGGGTGGGTGGGGTACGTCGAGAATTCGCGGACCGTTGCAAACAGCATCACCCACCTATCCGCCCCTCTTTTTTCAGTTTTTTAGGGGGGCGTCGAGTAGTGCCGTATCTCCGGCCGATCCGCCCCTCTTTTTTCAGTTTTTTAGGGGGGCGTCGAGTAGGGCCGTATCTCCGGCCGATCCGCCCCTCTTTTTTCAGTTTTTTAGAGGGGCGTGGAGTAGTGCCGTATCTCCGGCCGATCCGCCCCTCTTTTTTCAGTTTTTTAGGGGGGCGTGGAGTAGTGCCGTATATCCGGCCGATCCGCCCCTCTTTTTTCAGTTTTTTAGGGGGGCGTCGAGTAGGGCCGTATCTCCGGCCGATCCGCCCCTCTTTTTTCAGTTTTTTAGAGGGGCGTGGAGTAGTGCCGTATCTCCGGCCGATCCGCCCCTCTTTTTTCAGTTTTTTAGGGGGCGTGGAGTAGTGCCGTATCTCCGGCCGATCCGCCCCTCTTTTTTCAGTTTTTTAGGGGGGCGTCGAGTAGTGCCGTATCTCCGGCCGATCCGCCCCTCTTTTTTCAGTTTTTTAGAGGGGCGTGGAGTAGTGCCGTATCTCCGGCCGATCCGCCCCTCTTTTTTCAGTTTTTTAGAGGGGCGTGGAGTAGTGCCGTATCTCCGGCCGATCCGCCCCTCTTTTTTCAGTTTTTTAGAGGGGCGTGGAGTAGTGCCGTATCTCCGGCCGATCCGCCCCTCTTTTTTCAGTTTTTTAGGGGGGCGTGGAGTAGTGCCGTATATCCGGCCGATCCGCCCCTCTTTTTTCAGTTTTTTAGGGGGGCGTCGAGTAGTGCCGTATCTCCGGCCGATCCGCCCCTCTTTTTTCAGTTTTTTAGGGGGGCGTGGAGTAGTGCCGTATCTCCGGCCGATCCGACCCTCTTTTTTCAGTTTTATAGAAGGCGTCGAGTAGTGTCGTATCTCCGGCCGATCTGCCCCTCTTTTTTCAGTTTTTTAGGGGGGCGTCGAGTAGGGCCGTATCTCCGGCCGATCCGCCCCTCTTTTTTCAGTTTTTTAGAGGGGCGTGGAGTAGTGCCGTATCTCCGACCGATCCGCCCCTCTTTTTTCAGTTTTTTAGGGGGGCGTGGAGTAGTGCCGTATTTCCGGCCGATCCGCCCCTCTTTTTCAGTTTTTTAGGGGGGCGTCGAGTAGGGCCGTATCTCCGGCCGATCCGCCCCTCTTTTTTCAGTTTTTTAGAGGGGCGTGGAGTAGTGCCGTATCTCCGGCCGATCCGCCCCTCTTTTTTCAGTTTTTTAGGGGGCGTGGAGTAGTGCCGTATCTCCGGCCGATCCGCCCCTCTTTTTTCAGTTTTTTAGGGGGCGTGGAGTAGTGCCGTATCTCCGGCCGATCCGCCCCTCTTTTTTCAGTTTTTTAGGGGGGCGTCGAGTAGTGCCGTATCTCCGGCCGATCCGCCCCTCTTTTTTCAGTTTTTTAGAGGGGCGTGGAGTAGTGCCGTATCTCCGGCCGATCCGCCCCTCTTTTTTCAGTTTTTTAGAGGGGCGTGGAGTAGTGCCGTATCTCCGGCCGATCCGCCCCTCTTTTTTCAGTTTTTTAGAGGGGCGTGGAGTAGTGCCGTATCTCCGGCCGATCCGCCCCTCTTTTTTCAGTTTTTTAGAGGGGCGTGGAGTAGTGCCGTATCTCCGGCCGATCCGCCCCTCTTTTTTCAGTTTTTTAGGGGGGCGTCGAGTAGTGCCGTATCTCCGGCCGATCCGCCCCTCTTTTTTCTTTTTTTAGGGGGGCGTCGAGTAGTGCCGAATATCCGGCCGATCCGCCCCTCTTTTTTCAGTTTTTTAGGGGGGCGTGGAGTAGTGCCGTATCTCCGGCCGATCCGCCCCTCTTTTTTCAGTTTTTTACGGGGGCGTGGAGTAGTGACGTATCTCCTGCCGATCCGCACCTCTTTTTTCAGTTTTTTAGGGGGGCGTGGAGTAGTGCCGTATCTCCGGCCGATCCGCCCCTCTTTTTTCAGTTTTTTAGAGGGGCGTGGAGTAGTGCCGTATCTCCGGCCGATCCGCCCCTCTTTTTTCAGTTTTTTAGGGGGCGTGGAGTAGTGCCGTATCTCCGGCCGATCCGCCCCTCTTTTTTCAGTTTTTTAGAGGGGCGTCGAGTAGTGCCGTATCTCCGGCCGATCCGCCCCTCTTTTTTCAGTTTTTTAGAGGGGCGTGGAGTAGTGCCGTATCTCCGGCCGATCCGCCCCTCTTTTTTCAGTTTTTTAGAGGGGCGTGGAGTAGTGCCGTATCTCCGGCCGATCCGCCCCTCTTTTTTCAGTTTTTTAGAGGGGCGTGGAGTAGTGCCGTATCTCCGGCCGATCCGCCCCTCTTTTTTCAGTTTTTTAGAGGGGCGTGGAGTAGTGCCGTATCTCCGGCCGATCCGCCCCTCTTTTTTCAGTTTTTTAGGGGGGCGTCGAGTAGTGCCGTATCTCCGGCCGATCCGCCCCTCTTTTTTCAGTTTTTTAGGGGGGCGTCGAGTAGTGCCGAATATCCGGCCGATCCGCCCCTCTTTTTTCAGTTTTTTAGGGGGGCGTGGAGTAGTGCCGTATCTCCGGCCGATCCGCCCCTCTTTTTTCAGTTTTTTACGGGGGCGTGGAGTAGTGACGTATCTCCTGCCGATCCGCACCTCTTTTTTCAGTTTTTTAGGGGGGCGTGGAGTAGTGCCGTATCTCCGGCCGATCCGCCCCTCTTTTTTCAGTTTTTTAGAGGGGCGTGGAGTAGTGCCGTATCTCCGGCCGATCCGCCCCTCTTTTTTCAGTTTTTTAGGGGGGCGTGGAGTAGTGCCGTATCTCCGGCCGATCCGCCCCTCTTTTTTCAGTTTTTTAGGGGGGCGTCGAGTAGGGCCGTATCTCCGGCCGATCCGCCCGTCTTTTTTCAGTTTTTTAGAGGGGCGTGGAGTAGTGCCGTATCTCCGGCCGATCCGCCCCTCTTTTTTCAGTTTTTTAGGGGGGCGTCGAGTAGTGTCGTATCTCCGGCCGATCCGCCCCTCTTTTTTCAGTTTTTTAGAGGGGGGGTGGAGTAGTGCCGTATCTCCGGCCGATCCGCCCTCTTTTTTCAGTTTTTTAGAGGGGCGTGGAGTAGTGCCGTATCTCCGGCCGATCCGCCCCTCTTTTTTCAGTTTTTTAGGGGGGCGTGGAGTAGTGCCGTATCTCCGGCCGATCCGCCCCTCTTTTTTCAGTTTTTTAGGGAGGCGTGGAGTAGTGCCGTATCTCCGGCCGATCCGCCCCTCTTTTTTCAGTTTTTTAGGGGGGCGTGGAGTAGTGCCGTATCTCCGGCCGATCCGCCCCTCTTTTTTCAGTTTTTTAGGGGGGCGTGGAGTAGTGCCGTATCTCCGGCCGATCCGCCCCTCTTTTTTCAGTTTTTTAGGGGGGCGTGGAGTAGTGCCGTATCTCCGGCCGATCCGCCCCTCTTTTTTCAGTTTTTTAGGGGGGCGTGGAGTAGTGCCGTATCTCCGGCCGATCCGCCCCTCTTTTTTCAGTTTTTTAGAGGGGCGTGGAGTAGTGCCGTATCTCCGGCCGATCCGCCCCTCTTTTTTCAGTTTTTTAGAGGGGCGTGGAGTAGTGCCGTATCTCCGGCCGATCCGCCCCTCTTTTTTCAGTTTTTTAGAGGGGCCTGGAGTAGTGCCGTATCTCCGGCCGATCCGCCCCTCTTTTTTCAGTTTTTTAGAGGGGCGTGGAGTAGTGCCGTATCTCCGGCCGATCCGCCCCTCTTTTTTCAGTTTTTTAGGGGGCGTGGAGTAGTGCCGTATCTCCGGCCGATCCGCCCCTCTTTTTTCAGTTTTTTAGGGGGCGTGGAGTAGTGCCGTATCTCCGGCCGATCCGCCCCTCTTTTTTCAGTTTTTTAGGGGGGCGTCGAGTAGTGCCGTATCTCCGGCCGATCCGCCCCTCTTTTTTCAGTTTTTTAGAGGGGCGTGGAGTAGTGCCGTATCTCCGGCCGATCCGCCCCTCTTTTTTCAGTTTTTTAGGGGGGCGTCGAGTAGTGCCGTATCTCCGGCCGATCCGCCCCTCTTTTTTCAGTTTTTTAGGGGGGCGTGGAGTAGTGCCGTATCTCCGGCCGATCCGCCCCTCTTTTTTCAGTTTTTTACGGGGGCGTGGAGTAGTGACGTATCTCCTGCCGATCCGCACCTCTTTTTTCAGTTTTTTAGGGGGGCGTGGAGTAGTGCCGTATCTCCGGCCGATCCGCCCCTCTTTTTTCAGTTTTTTAGAGGGGCGTGGAGTAGTGCCGTATCTCCGGCCGATCCGCCCCTCTTTTTTCAGTTTTTTAGAGGGACGTGGAGTAGTGTCGTATCTCCGGCCGATCCGCCCCTCTTTTTTCAGTTTTTTAGGGGGGCGTGGAGTAGTGCCGTATCTCCGGCCGATCCGCCCCTCTTTTTTCAGTTTTTTAGGGGGGCGTCGAGTAGGGCCGTATCTCCGGCCGATCCGCCCGTCTTTTTTCAGTTTTTTAGAGGGGCGTGGAGTAGTGCCGTATCTCCGGCCGATCCGCCCCTCTTTTTTCAGTTTTTTAGGGGGGCGTCGAGTAGTGTCGTATCTCCGGCCGATCCGCCCCTCTTTTTTCAGTTTTTTAGAGGGGGGGTGGAGTAGTGCCGTATCTCCGGCCGATCCGCCCTCTTTTTTCAGTTTTTTAGAGGGGCGTGGAGTAGTGCCGTATCTCCGGCCGATCCGCCCCTCTTTTTTCAGTTTTTTAGGGGGGCGTGGAGTAGTGCCGTATCTCCGGCCGATCCGCCCCTCTTTTTTCAGTTTTTTAGGGAGGCGTGGAGTAGTGCCGTATCTCCGGCCGATCCGCCCCTCTTTTTTCAGTTTTTTAGGGGGGCGTGGAGTAGTGCCGTATCTCCGGCCGATCCGCCCCTCTTTTTTCAGTTTTTTAGGGGGGCGTGGAGTAGTGCCGTATCTCCGGCCGATCCGCCCCTCTTTTTTCAGTTTTTTAGGGGGGCGTGGAGTAGTGCCGTATCTCCGGCCGATCCGCCCCTCTTTTTTCAGTTTTTTAGGGGGGCGTGGAGTAGTGCCGTATCTCCGGCCGATCCGCCCCTCTTTTTTCAGTTTTTTAGAGGGGCGTGGAGTAGTGCCGTATCTCCGGCCGATCCGCCCCTCTTTTTTCAGTTTTTTAGAGGGGCGTGGAGTAGTGCCGTATCTCCGGCCGATCCGCCCCTCTTTTTTCAGTTTTTTAGAGGGGCGTGGAGTAGTGCCGTATCTCCGGCCGATCCGCCCCTCTTTTTTCAGTTTTTTAGAGGGGCGTGGAGTAGTGCCGTATCTCCGGCCGATCCGCCCCTCTTTTTTCAGTTTTTTAGGGGGCGTGGAGTAGTGCCGTATCTCCGGCCGATCCGCCCCTCTTTTTTCAGTTTTTTAGGGGGCGTGGAGTAGTGCCGTATCTCCGGCCGATCCGCCCCTCTTTTTTCAGTTTTTTAGGGGGCGTGGAGTAGTGCCGTATCTCCGGCCGATCCGCCCCTCTTTTTTCAGTTTTTTAGGGGGGCGTGGAGTAGTGCCGTATCTCCGGCCGATCCGCCCCTCTTTTTTCAGTTTTTTAGAGGGGCGTGGAGTAGTGCCGTATCTCCGGCCGATCCGCCCCTCTTTTTTCAGTTTTTTAGGGGGGCGTCGAGTAGTGCCGTATCTCCGGCCGATCCGCCCCTCTTTTTTCAGTTTTTTAGGGGGGCGTGGAGTAGTGCCGTATCTCCGGCCGATCCGACCCTCTTTTTTCAGTTTTTTACGGGGGCGTGGAGTAGTGACGTATCTCCTGCCGATCCGCACCTCTTTTTTCAGTTTTTTAGGGGGGCGTGGAGTAGTGCCGTATCTCCGGCCGATCCGCCCCTCTTTTTTCAGTTTTTTAGAGGGGCGTGGAGTAGTGCCGTATCTCCGGCCGATCCGCCCCTCTTTTTTCAGTTTTTTAGAGGGACGTGGAGTAGTGTCGTATCTCCGGCCGATCCGCCCCTCTTTTTTCAGTTTTTTAGGGGGGCGTGGAGTAGTGCCGTATCTCCGGCCGATCCGCCCCTCTTTTTTCAGTTTTTTAGGGGGGCGTCGAGTAGGGCCGTATCTCCGGCCGATCCGCCCGTCTTTTTTCAGTTTTTTAGAGGGGCGTGGAGTAGTGCCGTATCTCCGGCCGATCCGCCCCTCTTTTTTCAGTTTTTTAGAGGGACGTGGAGTAGTGTCGTATCTCCGGCCGATCCGCCCCTCTTTTTTCAGTTTTTTAGGGGGGCGTGGAGTAGTGCCGTATCTCCGGCCGATCCGCCCCTCTTTTTTCAGTTTTTTAGGGGGGCGTCGAGTAGGGCCGTATCTCCGGCCGATCCGCCCGTCTTTTTTCAGTTTTTTAGAGGGGCGTGGAGTAGTGCCGTATCTCCGGCCGATCCGCCCCTCTTTTTTCAGTTTTTTAGGGGGGCTTCGAGTAATGCCGTATCTCCGGCCGATCCGCCCCTCTTTTTTCAGTTTTTTAGGGGGGCGTCGAGTAGTGCCGTATCTCCGGCCGATCCGCCCCTCTTTTTTCAGTTTTTTAGGGGGGCGTCGAGTAGTGCCGTATCTCCGGCCGATCCGCCCCTCTTTTTTCAGTTTTTAGGGGGGCGTCGAGTAGTGCCGTATCTCCGGCCGATCCGCCCCTCTTTTTTCAGTTTTTTAGGGGGGCGTCGAGTAGTGCCGAATATCCGGCCGATCCGCCCCTCTTTTTTCAGTTTTTTAGGGGGGCGTGGAGTAGTGCCGTATCTCCGGCCGATCCGCCCCTCTTTTTTCAGTTTTTTAGGGAGGCGTGGAGTAGTGCCGTATCTCCGGCCGATCCGCCCCTCTTTTTTCAGTTTTTTAGGGGGGCGTGGAGTAGTGCCGTATCTCCGGCCGATCCGCCCCTCTTTTTTCAGTTTTTTAGGGGGGCGTGGAGTAGTGCCGTATCTCCGGCCGATCCGCCCCTCTTTTTTCAGTTTTTTAGGGGGGCGTGGAGTAGTGCCGTATCTCCGGCCGATCCGCCCCTCTTTTTTCAGTTTTTTAGGGGGGCGTGGAGTAGTGCCGTATCTCCGGCCGATCCGCCCCTCTTTTTTCAGTTTTTTAGAGGGGCGTGGAGTAGTGCCGTATCTCCGGCCGATCCGCCCCTCTTTTTTCAGTTTTTTAGAGGGGCGTGGAGTAGTGCCGTATCTCCGGCCGATCCGCCCCTCTTTTTTCAGTTTTTTAGAGGGGCGTGGAGTAGTGCCGTATCTCCGGCCGATCCGCCCCTCTTTTTTCAGTTTTTTAGAGGGGCGTGGAGTAGTGCCGTATCTCCGGCCGATCCGCCCCTCTTTTTTCAGTTTTTTAGGGGGCGTGGAGTAGTGCCGTATCTCCGGCCGATCCGCCCCTCTTTTTTCAGTTTTTTAGGGGGCGTGGAGTAGTGCCGTATCTCCGGCCGATCCGCCCCTCTTTTTTCAGTTTTTTAGGGGGGCGTCGAGTAGTGCCGTATCTCCGGCCGATCCGCCCCTCTTTTTTCAGTTTTTTAGAGGGGCGTGGAGTAGTGCCGTATCTCCGGCCGATCCGCCCCTCTTTTTTCAGTTTTTTAGGGGGGCGTCGAGTAGTGCCGTATCTCCGGCCGATCCGCCCCTCTTTTTTCAGTTTTTTAGGGGGGCGTGGAGTAGTGCCGTATCTCCGGCCGATCCGCCCCTCTTTTTTCAGTTTTTTACGGGGGCGTGGAGTAGTGACGTATCTCCTGCCGATCCGCACCTCTTTTTTCAGTTTTTTAGGGGGGCGTGGAGTAGTGCCGTATCTCCGGCCGATCCGCCCCTCTTTTTTCAGTTTTTTAGAGGGGCGTGGAGTAGTGCCGTATCTCCGGCCGAACCGCCCCTCTTTTTTCAGTTTTTTAGAGGGACGTGGAGTAGTGTCGTATCTCCGGCCGATCCGCCCCTCTTTTTTCAGTTTTTTAGGGGGGCGTGGAGTAGTGCCGTATCTCCGGCCGATCCGCCCCTCTTTTTTCAGTTTTTTAGGGGGGCGTCGAGTAGGGCCGTATCTCCGGCCGATCCGCCCGTCTTTTTTCAGTTTTTTAGAGGGGCGTGGAGTAGTGCCGTATCTCCGGCCGATCCGCCCCTCTTTTTTCAGTTTTTTAGGGGGGCGTCGAGTAGTGTCGTATCTCCGGCCGATCCGCCCCTCTTTTTTCAGTTTTTTAGAGGGGGGGGGTGGAGTAGTGCCGTATCTCCGGCCGATCCGCCCTCTTTTTTCAGTTTTTTAGAGGGGCGTGGAGTAGTGCCGTATCTCCGGCCGATCCGCCCCTCTTTTTTCAGTTTTTTAGGGGGGCGTGGAGTAGTGCCGTATCTCCGGCCGATCCGCCCCTCTTTTTTCAGTTTTTTAGGGAGGCGTGGAGTAGTGCCGTATCTCCGGCCGATCCGCCCCTCTTTTTTCAGTTTTTTAGGGGGGCGTGGAGTAGTGCCGTATCTCCGGCCGATCCGCCCCTCTTTTTTCAGTTTTTTAGGGGGGCGTGGAGTAGTGCCGTATCTCCGGCCGATCCGCCCCTCTTTTTTCAGTTTTTTAGGGGGGCGTGGAGTAGTGCCGTATCTCCGGCCGATCCGCCCCTCTTTTTTCAGTTTTTTAGGGGGGCGTGGAGTAGTGCCGTATCTCCGGCCGATCCGCCCCTCTTTTTTCAGTTTTTTAGAGGGGCGTGGAGTAGTGCCGTATCTCCGGCCGATCCGCCCCTCTTTTTTCAGTTTTTTAGAGGGGCGTGGAGTAGTGCCGTATCTCCGGCCGATCCGCCCCTCTTTTTTCAGTTTTTTAGAGGGGCGTGGAGTAGTGCCGTATCTCCGGCCGATCCGCCCCTCTTTTTTCAGTTTTTTAGAGGGGCGTGGAGTAGTGCCGTATCTCCGGCCGATCCGCCCCTCTTTTTTCAGTTTTTTAGGGGGGCGTGGAGTAGTGCCGAATCTCCGGCCGATCCGCCCCTCTTTTTTCAGTTTTTTAGAGGGCGTGGAGTAGTGCCGTATCTCCGGCCGATCCGCCCCTCTTTTTTCAGTTTTTTAGAGGGGCGTGGAGTAGTGCCGTATCTCCGGCCGATCCGCCCCTCTTTTTTCAGTTTTTTAGGGGGGCGTGGAGTAGTGCCGTATCTCCGGCCGATCCGCCCCTCTTTTTTCAGTTTTTTAGAGGGGCGTGGAGTAGTGCCGTATCTCCGGCCGATCCGCCCCTCTTTTTTCAGTTTTTTAGAGGGGCGTGGAGTAGTGCCGTATCTCCGGCCGATCCGCCCCTCTTTTTTCAGTTTTTTAGAGGGGCGTGGAGTAGTGCCGTATCTCCGGCCGATCCGCCCTCTTTTTTCAGTTTTTTAGAGGGGCGTGGAGTAGTGCCGTATCTCCGGCCGATCCGCCCCTCTTTTTTCAGTTTTTTAGGGGGGCGTCGAGTAGGGCCGTATCTCCGGCCGATCCGCCCGTCTTTTTTCAGTTTTTTAGAGGGGCGTGGAGTAGTGCCGTATCTCCGGCCGATCCGCCCCTCTTTTTTCAGTTTTTTAGGGGGGCGTCGAGTAGTGTCGTATCTCCGGCCGATCCGCCCCTCTTTTTTCAGTTTTTTAGAGGGGCGTGGAGTAGTGCCGTATCTCCGGCCGATCCGCCCTCTTTTTTCAGTTTTTTAGAGGGGCGTGGAGTAGTGCCGTATCTCCGGCCGATCCGCCCCTCTTTTTTCAGTTTTTTAGGGGGGCGTCGAGTAGGGCCGTATCTCCGGCCGATCCGCCCGTCTTTTTTCAGTTTTTTAGAGGGGCGTGGAGTAGTGCCGTATCTCCGGCCGATCCGCCCCTCTTTTTTCAGTTTTTTAGGGGGGCGTCGAGTAGTGTCGTATCTCCGGCCGATCCGCCCCTCTTTTTTCAGTTTTTTAGAGGGGGGGTGGAGTAGTGCCGTATCTCCGGCCGATCCGCCCTCTTTTTTCAGTTTTTTAGAGGGGCGTGGAGTAGTGCCGTATCTCCGGCCGATCCGCCCCTCTTTTTTCAGTTTTTTAGGGGGGCGTGGAGTAGTGCCGTATCTCCGGCCGATCCGCCCCTCTTTTTTCAGTTTTTTAGGGAGGCGTGGAGTAGTGCCGTATCTCCGGCCGATCCGCCCCTCTTTTTTCAGTTTTTTAGGGGGGCGTGGAGTAGTGCCGTATCTCCGGCCGATCCGCCCCTCTTTTTTCAGTTTTTTAGGGGGGCGTGGAGTAGTGCCGTATCTCCGGCCGATCCGCCCCTCTTTTTTCAGTTTTTTAGGGGGGCGTGGAGTAGTGCCGTATCTCCGGCCGATCCGCCCCTCTTTTTTCAGTTTTTTAGGGGGGCGTGGAGTAGTGCCGTATCTCCGGCCGATCCGCCCCTCTTTTTTCAGTTTTTTAGAGGGGCGTGGAGTAGTGCCGTATCTCCGGCCGATCCGCCCCTCTTTTTTCAGTTTTTTAGAGGGGCGTGGAGTAGTGCCGTATCTCCGGCCGATCCGCCCCTCTTTTTTCAGTTTTTTAGAGGGGCGTGGAGTAGTGCCGTATCTCCGGCCGATCCGCCCCTCTTTTTTCAGTTTTTTAGAGGGGCGTGGAGTAGTGCCGTATCTCCGGCCGATCCGCCCCTCTTTTTTCAGTTTTTTAGGGGGCGTGGAGTAGTGCCGTATCTCCGGCCGATCCGCCCCTCTTTTTTCAGTTTTTTAGGGGGCGTGGAGTAGTGCCGTATCTCCGGCCGATCCGCCCCTCTTTTTTCAGTTTTTTAGGGGGCGTGGAGTAGTGCCGTATCTCCGGCCGATCCGCCCCTCTTTTTTCAGTTTTTTAGGGGGGCGTCGAGTAGTGCCGTATCTCCGGCCGATCCGCCCCTCTTTTTTCAGTTTTTTAGAGGGGCGTGGAGTAGTGCCGTATCTCCGGCCGATCCGCCCCTCTTTTTTCAGTTTTTTAGGGGGGCGTCGAGTAGTGCCGTATCTCCGGCCGATCCGCCCCTCTTTTTTCAGTTTTTTAGGGGGGCGTGGAGTAGTGACGTATCTCCTGCCGATCCGCACCTCTTTTTTCAGTTTTTTAGGGGGGCGTGGAGTAGTGCCGTATCTCCGGCCGATCCGCCCCTCTTTTTTCAGTTTTTTAGAGGGGCGTGGAGTAGTGCCGTATCTCCGGCCGATCCGCCCCTCTTTTTTCAGTTTTTTAGAGGGACGTGGAGTAGTGTCGTATCTCCGGCCGATCCGCCCCTCTTTTTTCAGTTTTTTAGAGGGACGTGGAGTAGTGCCGTATCTCCGGCCGATCCGCCCCTCTTTTTTCAGTTTTTTAGGGGGGCGTCGAGTAGGGCCGTATCTCCGGCCGATCCGCCCGTCTTTTTTCAGTTTTTTAGAGGGGCGTGGAGTAGTGCCGTATCTCCGGCCGATCCGCCCCTCTTTTTTCAGTTTTTTAGAGGGACGTGGAGTAGTGTCGTATCTCCGGCCGATCCGCCCCTCTTTTTTCAGTTTTTTAGGGGGGCGTGGAGTAGTGCCGTATCTCCGGCCGATCCGCCCCTCTTTTTTCAGTTTTTTAGGGGGGCGTCGAGTAGGGCCGTATCTCCGGCCGATCCGCCCGTCTTTTTTCAGTTTTTTAGAGGGGCGTGGAGTAGTGCCGTATCTCCGGCCGATCCGCCCCTCTTTTTTCAGTTTTTTAGGGGGGCTTCGAGTAATGCCGTATCTCCGGCCGATCCGCCCCTCTTTTTTCAGTTTTTTAGGGGGGCGTCGAGTAGTGCCGTATCTCCGGCCGATCCGCCCCTCTTTTTTCAGTTTTTTAGGGGGGCGTCGAGTAGTGCCGTATCTCCGGCCGATCCGCCCCTCTTTTTTCAGTTTTTAGGGGGGCGTCGAGTAGTGCCGTATCTCCGGCCGATCCGCCCCTCTTTTTTCAGTTTTTTAGGGGGGCGTCGAGTAGTGCCGAATATCCGGCCGATCCGCCCCTCTTTTTTCAGTTTTTTAGGGGGGCGTGGAGTAGTGCCGTATCTCCGGCCGATCCGCCCCTCTTTTTTCAGTTTTTTAGGGAGGCGTGGAGTAGTGCCGTATCTCCGGCCGATCCGCCCCTCTTTTTTCAGTTTTTTAGGGAGGCGTGGAGTAGTGCCGTATCTCCGGCCGATCCGCCCCTCTTTTTTCAGTTTTTTAGGGGGGCGTGGAGTAGTGCCGTATCTCCGGCCGATCCGCCCCTCTTTTTTCAGTTTTTTAGGGGGGCGTGGAGTAGTGCCGTATCTCCGGCCGATCCGCCCCTCTTTTTTCAGTTTTTTAGGGGGGCGTGGAGTAGTGCCGTATCTCCGGCCGATCCGCCCCTCTTTTTTCAGTTTTTTAGAGGGGCGTGGAGTAGTGCCGTATCTCCGGCCGATCCGCCCCTCTTTTTTCAGTTTTTTAGAGGGGCGTGGAGTAGTGCCGTATCTCCGGCCGATCCGCCCCTCTTTTTTCAGTTTTTTAGAGGGGCGTGGAGTAGTGCCGTATCTCCGGCCGATCCGCCCCTCTTTTTTCAGTTTTTTAGAGGGGCGTGGAGTAGTGCCGTATCTCCGGCCGATCCGCCCCTCTTTTTTCAGTTTTTTAGGGGGCGTGGAGTAGTGCCGTATCTCCGGCCGATCCGCCCCTCTTTTTTCAGTTTTTTAGGGGGCGTGGAGTAGTGCCGTATCTCCGGCCGATCCGCCCCTCTTTTTTCAGTTTTTTAGGGGGGCGTCGAGTAGTGCCGTATCTCCGGCCGATCCGCCCCTCTTTTTTCAGTTTTTTAGAGGGGCGTGGAGTAGTGCCGTATCTCCGGCCGATCCGCCCCTCTTTTTTCAGTTTTTTAGGGGGGCGTCGAGTAGTGCCGTATCTCCGGCCGATCCGCCCCTCTTTTTTCAGTTTTTTAGGGGGGCGTGGAGTAGTGCCGTATCTCCGGCCGATCCGCCCCTCTTTTTTCAGTTTTTTACGGGGGCGTGGAGTAGTGACGTATCTCCTGCCGATCCGCACCTCTTTTTTCAGTTTTTTAGGGGGGCGTGGAGTAGTGCCGTATCTCCGGCCGATCCGCCCCTCTTTTTTCAGTTTTTTAGAGGGGCGTGGAGTAGTGCCGTATCTCCGGCCGATCCGCCCCTCTTTTTTCAGTTTTTTAGAGGGACGTGGAGTAGTGTCGTATCTCCGGCCGATCCGCCCCTCTTTTTTCAGTTTTTTAGGGGGGCGTGGAGTAGTGCCGTATCTCCGGCCGATCCGCCCCTCTTTTTTCAGTTTTTTAGGGGGGCGTCGAGTAGGGCCGTATCTCCGGCCGATCCGCCCGTCTTTTTTCAGTTTTTTAGAGGGGCGTGGAGTAGTGCCGTATCTCCGGCCGATCCGCCCCTCTTTTTTCAGTTTTTTAGGGGGGCGTCGAGTAGTGTCGTATCTCCGGCCGATCCGCCCCTCTTTTTTCAGTTTTTTAGAGGGGGGGGGTGGAGTAGTGCCGTATCTCCGGCCGATCCGCCCTCTTTTTTCAGTTTTTTAGAGGGGCGTGGAGTAGTGCCGTATCTCCGGCCGATCCGCCCCTCTTTTTTCAGTTTTTTAGGGGGGCGTGGAGTAGTGCCGTATCTCCGGCCGATCCGCCCCTCTTTTTTCAGTTTTTTAGGGAGGCGTGGAGTAGTGCCGTATCTCCGGCCGATCCGCCCCTCTTTTTTCAGTTTTTTAGGGGGGCGTGGAGTAGTGCCGTATCTCCGGCCGATCCGCCCCTCTTTTTTCAGTTTTTTAGGGGGGCGTGGAGTAGTGCCGTATCTCCGGCCGATCCGCCCCTCTTTTTTCAGTTTTTTAGGGGGGCGTGGAGTAGTGCCGTATCTCCGGCCGATCCGCCCCTCTTTTTTCAGTTTTTTAGGGGGGCGTGGAGTAGTGCCGTATCTCCGGCCGATCCGCCCCTCTTTTTTCAGTTTTTTAGAGGGGCGTGGAGTAGTGCCGTATCTCCGGCCGATCCGCCCCTCTTTTTTCAGTTTTTTAGAGGGGCGTGGAGTAGTGCCGTATCTCCGGCCGATCCGCCCCTCTTTTTTCAGTTTTTTAGAGGGGCGTGGAGTAGTGCCGTATCTCCGGCCGATCCGCCCCTCTTTTTTCAGTTTTTTAGAGGGGCGTGGAGTAGTGCCGTATCTCCGGCCGATCCGCCCCTCTTTTTTCAGTTTTTTAGGGGGGCGTGGAGTAGTGCCGAATCTCCGGCCGATCCGCCCCTCTTTTTTCAGTTTTTTAGAGGGCGTGGAGTAGTGCCGTATCTCCGGCCGATCCGCCCCTCTTTTTTCAGTTTTTTAGAGGGGCGTGGAGTAGTGCCGTATCTCCGGCCGATCCGCCCCTCTTTTTTCAGTTTTTTAGGGGGGCGTGGAGTAGTGCCGTATCTCCGGCCGATCCGCCCCTCTTTTTTCAGTTTTTTAGAGGGGCGTGGAGTAGTGCCGTATCTCCGGCCGATCCGCCCCTCTTTTTTCAGTTTTTTAGAGGGGCGTGGAGTAGTGCCGTATCTCCGGCCGATCCGCCCCTCTTTTTTCAGTTTTTTAGAGGGGCGTGGAGTAGTGCCGTATCTCCGGCCGATCCGCCCTCTTTTTTCAGTTTTTTAGAGGGGCGTGGAGTAGTGCCGTATCTCCGGCCGATCCGCCCCTCTTTTTTCAGTTTTTTAGGGGGGCGTGGAGTAGTGCCGTATCTCCGGCCGATCCGCCCCTCTTTTTTCAGTTTTTTAGGGGGGCGTGGAGTAGTGCCGTATCTCCGGCCGATCCGCCCCTCTTTTTTCAGTTTTTTAGAGGGGCGTGGAGTAGTGCCGTATCTCCGGCCGATCCGCCCCTCTTTTTTCAGTTTTTTAGAGGGGCGTGGAGTAGTGCCGTATCTCCGGCCGATCCGCCCCTCTTTTTTCAGTTTTTTAGAGGGACGTGGAGTAGTGCCGTATCTCCGGCCGATCCGCCCCTCTTTTTTCAGTTTTTTAGAGGGGCGTGGAGTAGTGCCGTATCTCCGGCCGATCCGTCCCTCTTTTTTCAGTTTTTTAGGGGGACGTCGAGTAGTGCCGTATCTCCGGCCGATCCGCCCATCTTTTTTCAGTTTTTTAGGGGGGTGTGGAGTAGTGCCGTATCTCCGGCCGATCCGCCCCTCTTTTTTTTAAGTTTTTTAGGGGGGCGTGGAGTAGTGCCGTATCTCCGGCCGATCCGCCCCTCTTTTTTCAGTTTTTTAGGGGGGCTTCGAGTAGTGCCGTATCTCTGGCCGATCCGCCCCTCTTTTTTCAGTTTTTTAGGGGGGCGTCGAGTAGTGCCGTATCTCCGGCCGATCCGCCCCTCTTTTTTCAGTTTTTTAGGGGGGCGTCGAGTAGTAACGTATCTCCGGCCGATATCCGCCCCTCTTTTTTCAGTTTTTAGGGGGGCGTCGAGTAGTGCCGTATCTCCGGCCGATCCGCCCCTCTTTTTTCAGTTTTTTAGGGGGGCTTCGAGTAGTGCCGTATCTCTGGCCGATCCGCCCCTCTTTTTTCAGTTTTTTAGGGGGGCGTCGAGTAGTGCCGTATCTCCGGCCGATCCGCACCTCTTTTTTCAGTTTTTTAGGGGGGCGTCGAGTAGTAACGTATCTCCGGCCGATCCGCCCCTCTTTTTCAGTTTTTAGGGGGGCGTCGAGTAGTGCCGTATCTCCGGCCGATCCGCCCCTCTTTTTTCAGTTTTTTAGGGGGGCTTCGAGTAATGCCGTATCTCCGGCCGATCCGCCCCTCATTTTTCAGTTTTTTAGGGGGGCGTCGAGTAGTGCCGTATCTCCGGCCGATCCGCCCCTCTTTTTTCAGTTTTTTAGGGGGGCGTCGAGTAGTGCCGTATCTCCGGCCGATCCGCCCCTCTTTTTTCAGTTTTTAGGGGGGCGTCGAGTAGTGCCGTATCTCCGGCCGATCCGCCCCTCTTTTTTCAGTTTTTTAGGGGGGCGTGGAGTAGTGCCATATCTCCGGCCGATCCGCCCCTCTTTTTTCAGTTTTTTAGGGGGCGTGGAGTAGTGCCATATTTCCGGCCGATCCGCCCCTCTTTTTTCAGCTTTTTTGGGGGGCGTCGATTAGTGCCATATCTCCGGCCGATCCGCCCCTCTTTTTTTCAGTTTTTTAGGGAGGGCTTGTGTAGTACCGTTTTGCCGGTCTATCCCCTCATTGGAACACAATTTTTAAGATCCAAGGCCTGTTGTTGCACGGCTCCTAGAAAGCAAAGAAAGAAGGAGGAAGCTTTCGCACAGAGAAACCTAAGAGACTTTTGAGGTTGTCGAAAAATGCTGTTGGTGTCCATATGTACAACACTTAAATCAATAGAAAATAGGGACTATCAAGAGAATTCAAACTGTAGATTGCCGATTGCTTTTGACGGAATTTAGAACAGCTTTTTATGATTCGAGACCTGTTGTTTCAGGGTTCCTAGAGAGCAAAGAAATGAGAAAGCTTTCACATAGAAAAACCTATGAGACCCATGAACTTGTCAAAAAATTCTTTGTTAAAAATCGTAAATTGTAAAGAAACTTAACTTTTGTAATTATTATTGTAGCATTTTGAAAACATTGTGAAAATTTAATAAAGTTTTA
The DNA here is from genome assembly GCA_963932465.1 of Maratus speciosus. NCBI lineage: Eukaryota > Metazoa > Arthropoda > Arachnida > Araneae > Salticidae > Maratus > Maratus speciosus. Next base: position 518,981,865 of record OZ010792.1, on the reverse strand, counting down.
ATTTTAAAAACATGAAGAACAAATTTGTTCTTCTTGCCTGTTTATTTTCACTATTTTTTGCATAAGAACTTACTTTGAATAAAAGTTTTAAAACATTGTATTTATTGTTGCAGCATTTTCAAACTATTTTATGTATAGAATTTAATTTTTTTAAACATATAGCAAAATACAGTAACTTTTAAAAGGCAAAAATGTTTAAAAACTTTAGTTTTTATTTATTTGACATTTTAAAACCATGTTATAAAATTTTTTATGGTATTTTTTTAAGTTTCAATTTCGTGATTTTAAACTTCAACGGTAAAATCTGTTTTTTGATCAGTTCCCCTTTTGTCCTAAAACTGTAATTACCGTGCTATTTCACTAAAAATAAAAATATTTAATGGTTCAGGTGAAGTTTACATTTCAATTTTAGAATTTAATCCAGGTTCCAATTTCCCAATTAGTCTGATGCATTATGGTTATGAACAAAAGCCATGTCTACAAATTAATGAAAGGTACGCAGCATATTAACATGATTTTATTATGATAATTCTGTAACATAAAGCTTTAATTAGGCATAAGAATTTTGTAGGTTGAATCTTATATTTGGTCCATCAGTAAGATAAGTACAACTCGGGCTTCCTGGATTACAGAATATAGGTGAAAACCATCAAGTATATTATTTCCGATGTTAACATCCTTTTTTTTCTTCATATACTAAAGGCACAGCGATGAATGGAGCATTTTTCGAAAGGTTCTGCAAGCGGCTTTTGAGATAATATACTTATGTGGATCATGTTCATCTAGAACAGGGGTCGGCAAGTAATTTTAAGTGAGGTCCGAAAAATTTTGCAAATTTTATCGAGGTCCAGAGAAAAAAAACACATAAGTATTACAACTACTTATTATTTTTAAATTGTTATTTTTACACACACATACATATAATATAAAATAGAAAAGTCAGGTATTCGTTCTGAAAAATTACTACATACCAACGTTCTGAAAATTTTTGAATACACATAATAAAATAGAAAAGGCAGGTATTCGTTGAAAAATTACACTTGCAATATTGAGCCAACTTTTTAAGACTGGTTCAAGTGGTGAACAGCTAATGCGAGGAGTGTCTTTAACATGGGCGCTCGTTGATCTCGAGCGATATTTGTTCTTAAAAAAAAAATCATATTGGAGAAAGTTTTTTAACATATATATGTGGAGCGAAACATAGTAGCCGGGTTAATAGCTTTTGCAATTTTCCTACTGTTCTGAGCAGGGTTGAAATGGAAAATTTACGAACCGGAATGCTATTTCAAAATAATTGTCGACTATTTTTTTTTTTTTTTTGAAAGTCAGTAGAGCCGAGATTATCCGAGTCCCGTTTAACCGAGTTTCCGGTTTAACCGAGTTATTTTCTTTTGATGGACTGATGATTTCCATTATTGTGAAACAGCCATTATAAATGAAGTGTTAGATGAAGATGAAAGAGCAGTCGTAAAAAGTTAGAACTCTGATTTTCTGATCAGAATGGGGGTAAAAAATGGCCATAATTTTTTTGAAAAAAAAATCATGGCCATTTTTTTTTTCCTATTCTGACCAGAAAATCAGAGTTCTAACTTTTTACGAATTCTCTTTCTTCTTCATCTAACACTTCATTTATAATGGCTGTTTCATAATAATGGAAGACATCAGTTCATCAGAAGAAAATGATCCATTTCAAAGGTATAAGTTCGATTGAAATAACTACTTAATACTTTGAACAGTGAGGCCACAGCTGCAATTTTCATGACACTAATAGAATCGCATAGCTGCCAGTTTGTACGGTTTTCTTATCTTTAAAATTGAATACAATTTTTTGCCATATTTAATCGTTGACAATTGTTAGGTTTCGGCGATTGATTTAGGCAAAATTTACGGGTAAGTTTTAGAGGTAAGAAAAAAATATTAGAAATTGGTAGCTATGCAGTAGCGTAATACTGCAGCAAAATTGACATTCAACAAACAAAAAACTATCAAGAGCTTTTTCAAATAAACAATTTCATTTCCCCTTTTTCTTAAAAGTAACTGAAATGTACACCAAAGAAATATTACAAGTACCATAAAAATGAATGAATGAAGTGAAAATTTATATTTCTTCTCCTTAGTGGATGACGATTTGTGTAAACACGGTTTATCCGAGTTTTTTGCTTGTCCGAGGTGAGTTTGGTCCATGTTAACTCGGATAATCGGCACTTTACTGTATAGCAAATTAATATTTAACCGTAGAAAAAACAATTTAAAAAATATATTCAAGATTCTAAATAATTAGTAAAAAACGTTACAGAGAGCATAGTTTTTCCGACCGTGGATCTAGAATCTAGAGGTACAAAGCTTGTTACTTCCCATTCTTCATCATTTTCTCTAGTATTGTCATAGTATAATCTTCATCGTCATACCTGAGGTCGATATTTAACATTGTGCTTTCTTAATTTTTCGAATTTGGTTGCCTTTTTTTTTAATGAGGATACTTTAAATTTCAGAACAGGTTCCAAACAGTTGTATGTATGAAACTGTAATAATATTTGTAAATAATTGCAGAACCGGAACAATATTCCCCCATACTTTCACGAACCGGAACATCATTCTGGTTTGCTCTGGTACATTTCGAGCCCTGGTTCTGAGGCATGTTTACCCCAAAATTCTTCAGGGGATACAGTTTTATGCATTTGCAAAAAAATATAGTCAAATATCTCCATTTGAAGTAAAGGTTTTTCGAGATTGGCCATCTTCGCAGCCACATCAGTTCATTCTGCAGCTGGAAGTAACTTCATAAGGCGATTTAAAGAATTGCAACAACTTACTTATCTCTGCAAAAACCTTGAAATCATGTTTCAAATTCCTTCACAAGATCTGACATAAAACTTAGAAACACTGCAGCGTGTATTTCGAAATTCTTCTTTTCATATTCAAGAATTGTTGGAAAATGAATAAATTCTTCAGTTCCAATATTTTTATTCGGCGGTCCAGGCTTCGACCTTCCGCGGTCCGGATGTGGACCGTGGTGCGCCAGTTTCCGACCGTGGATCTAGAATCTAGAGGTTCCAAACAGTTGTATGTATGAAACTGTAATAATATTTTTAAATAATTGCAAAACCGGAACAATATTCCCCCATACTTTCACGAACCGGAACATCGTTCTGGTTTGCTCTGGTACATTTCGAGCCCTGGTTCTGAGACATGTTTACCCCAAAATTCTTCAGGGGATACAGTTTTATGCATTTGCAAAGAAATATAGTCAAATATTTCCATTTGAAGTAAGACCAAGTTTAACATTGTGCTTTCTTAATTTTTCGAATTCGGTTGCCTTTTTTTTTTAATGAGGATACTTTAAATTTCAGAACAGGTTCCAAACAGTTTTCCATGAATGAAAGTATATATTAAAAAAGTATGTGATTAAAATGCAATATTAAAAAAGAAAAAAAATGCAACCAAACCAAAAAAAGTACAAAAGCACAACATTAGATATTGATCTGAAGTATCCCATGAAAAAAAATTATCTAAAAGTAATAAAATGCAAGCGAGATATTTGTCAAGAACGCTCCCATAGGTTTAATATTACCTTGCGAATATCTTCGTGTAACTATTTTAGTCTCATAATTCACATAACTGTGACTTTAAACGCCTCAATACTACAATTACTGTAAAATCTTTGAAAATGAAATCTGTATATACGGAATCTGGTCTTTAAAGAAAAAATTATATATTTTCAAGAGAAAGAATATGAACAATTATACCTGCTAAGAAGGAAATCTCTTTAAAGCGGAATTCATTTCGATTCCTTTCGGTTCGGTTTTCAAGGTTTTAATGAATCAATATTTGACAAAGCTGATTACGTAGTTCAGCATTACGTATTTAATGATTCCACACTTAAAATTTTCAAAATCTGGTTACTAGAGATAAAATTCTCGTCGTAAATTTTCTTTTTAAAGGGGGCGCCAAAATCCATGTTTTCCACGGGTGTAAAAAGGCTAGTTTTCGCCCTGAAACCCACAATTTACTACTACCAATATATAGAATTTTACATACACGATTAAATTCGTGGGAAACATTTGAATAATCGGGGCAGAATTTTGTTTTACACGATTTTTAAGAAAACTGAAAAAATTGTCCTATTTTTGAAATAGGTTCAATAGGTGAAATAAGTTTCAATAGGTTCTGCGCTTGCTACTGAGTAAAAAAGTTGTAAATATGAGAGTTGTAGCGAATTTTGTCCTCTTTAATACTGTAATTGACAAATAATATACTACGGCAACGGGTCTAGAGATATTTTTAAAAAATCAAAAATGTTCCAAATTTTCAGTTGTTTTTTGGCCACAGAAAATTTAGCTTTAAAAAAATTTTGTTGGGAAACTTGGTTTTTCCTTGGTTTTATTTATAAACAAGTCAGAAAAAAAAAATATTCTACCCGACCTTTTGCAAGGTAACCCCCTTTTTTTGGGGCATTTCCCCTGGACTAAAAAGCAAGAAAACACACTTTCTCATTATAAAAGGCAAAAACAATGGCTCATTTTTACTTTCTTCTATCTTTACTTATCTATCTTCTATCTTGCGATTGTGAAAAATTCATTGCTCTTGCTAGAAATTGCAAGGAAGTGAAGTTATTAAAAATATATATTTCTTGCTCGGTTTCTTTTTACTTTCTTCTATCTTTACAAGAAGAAAGTATTAAATTCGTGAAAATTTTCGAATTCCTGTTTTCGACGGATTTGCACGTTTTAGGGGTCAGAGATCCCGAAAAAAATGTTTTTACAAAATGTCTGTCTATCTGTATGTGACCCAAATTTTGTGGGCGCTCTACCTCAAGAACTAATGCACGGAATTTAATAAAAATTTATATTCAGTTAGTCCCTGATATAAATTGGTGCTGATTATGCAAATTGCTCAACAGGCGGTGCTGCTATGCTGCATTTTTTACGATTTCCGCAATGGATCTATCTCAAGAACTAATGTACGGATTTTCATGAACCTTCAGATTCAGTTAGTCCTTGATATGAGTTGATGTTTACTGTGTTTTGGTGTAAATCGCTCAGCAGGTGGCGCTGCTATACATAATTTTTCCTGATTTTCGCAATGGCTCTATCTCAAGAACTAATGCTTGGATTTTCATCAAACTTCAGATTCAGTTAGTCCTTGATATGAGTTTATGTTTACTACGTTTTGGTGTAAATCGGCCATCAGGTCGCTGCTATACATCATTTTTCCTGATTTCCGCAATAGTTTTACCTCTACACTGTAAAAAAAAAAAAAAAAAAAAGGACCAGATTTCCTGTAGGAATCGGAAAAATAGTTGCCCTTATCGTACCGGAAAAATTTCCGACCCAGCTCGGAATAAAATCCATAAAATTAGAATAAAATCCGTAAAGTACCGTTTTAATGAATGTTTCCTTTTTTTTTTTTTTTTTTTTTTTTACGGATTTTATTCCGAGCTGGGCCGGAAAATTTTCCGGTACGATAAGGGCAACTATTTTTCCGATTCCTACAGGAATACTGTTCGGATTTTTTTTACAGTGCAGAAGGGATGCACAGATTTTAATCAAACTTCAGATTCAGTTATCAAGTTGACTTAAGTTGTTACTTATTAAGTTTTGGTATGTATCGCCCAGCAGATGGCACTGCTATGCAGAATTTTTTACGATTTCCACCATAGCTCTATTCAAAAACTAATGCACGGATTTTCACGAAACTTCAGATTCAGTTAGAAGTTGACATAAGTTGTTGCTGATTAGATTTTGGTGTAAATCGCCTAACCGGCTGCATTTTTCAGGAAGTATTAACATGTATGAGATAGAAGAAAGTTTTGGGATTGCCAAATCTGACCAGTTCATTTATATTTTCGGAATGTTAAGGGATTTTTAGAAATTCATTAACCCATTCAGGGGCAAAGTAATTCTGTTGGTAAATTGTTGAAATTATTGAATGTCACCGGAATTTACGAAGAATTTTATTTGAAAATAAATAAAAAAACTTTCCTTCGCGTACATTATAAAAGTAAAATTTTATTCCCGAATTCTGGGTGCCATTTGGCAGTTTGGAGTTAAAATTAAGTGGAATAACATATTTATGTACCACCGCTCTTCAAAGGGTTAAAGATAGTTTATTTCTAACAGAGCATTTAAATTCTAGATTTATTTTTTTTTTTAAACAAAAACTAAGACTTTTTATAAATCACTTCACAGTCAACAGAACAAAATGATATTAAAACTAGAGATCCACTGAAAATTCGGTTTCGTTTTCGGCCTAAAATCAAACTTTCTCCGAAAATGCTGTCGAAAATTCAGCCGGACCAAAACTATCTTTATTCCAAAAATTTCGTTTCTTCATTCGGAAATTTTCAACATTACTCCTTGAGCTGAGCTGTATCGGGCACTTGGGCCACATGCATAATTAATTAATAATTATGTATGTTTAATAAACATGCATAATTAATTAATAATTATGAATATTTTTGTATGTATTTATTACTTAAAAAATTTTTTTAGACATTTTCGTTTTCGGCCGAAAATAGGAATATTACCCAACCTCGGTTTTAAAAACCTGTTTCGGTCGATTGTTAATTAAAACTGTGTAACTTTTCAGAGGTAGTATAAAATTTTGCTTGTTATTTGTAGACTTACACATACGCAAATTTATATTAAGGTGCAAGCTTACATCCATTTGGTCTATCAGCTTGCATATGTAATCTTTAAACGCACATTTTGATTGCTTTCCATTAGCAGACCAAAGGGAGGTCAACTTGGCGGTATCTTTAATATTTCGCCAAATTACCACATAGACTTCCATTGCAAACCAATAGGGTTTATACTTGCTTACAGAAAATCAACAAATTGAGATATCTTAATGCAACAAAAATTTATATTAGTTTAAGGGATTTATATTAATTATATTTAAGGGAGTCCAAGTAAATTAAATTATGAATAAAAATAACATGATACAATGCTTAGCATGCTTTCCGAAACGTAAAATTTAAGAGGGACCAAACTGGTCGCTAAGGGCGGCTAGTAAAAGCTAGTAATATACAATTAGTGTGAATAGCCTGTGAGCTCAAAGCCATCAGTTTAACTGGGCACTTTTCTTTTTATAAATTTACTAGCTGACCCACCCACTGTTACCAGGGTCCGTGATAACTTTAAATAAACCTCAATTTTCTTTTATTTTATACCTTTAACCCGATTTTGTATGAATTTATATTTTTAAATGAAAAATTCGCGAGAAAATATTGATGTTTAGTGGTAAAAGTGCTTGTAAAATGACCTTATCTTGTTTTTTCATGCAGGGTCGTTCCATAATTTTAAAAAAAGGAAAGAAAAACTTCTTTCAGCCAGATATCTTTAAAATTTTTATAAGTTATAAATATTGCAGCATGTAAAAAATTCGTGAAAAAATAGTGATATCTAGTTGTAATATGAGCCGAAGTCGAGCGAAGCCGTACCGACATAGCCCGCGTTTTGGCGTTTTCATTGAAATTTCTCAATTCTATTTTATTTTTTAAATATTTCTACTCGTCCGAATATTTCAAAATTTTTATAGGTGATGTAAATAAGGTCTGCCAAGATGTTCTAACAAGATTATGGCCAAATACCGAAGACGTTTAGTTACTTTTAACGTAAAAAAAAGGACCTTCTTCGGGAGGTGCGAAATGACCTACAGTCGCGAATTTTTTCGAAAGGGTTATAATTGATATTTTTCAAAAACGATTGCAACGTCCAGGAGAAGAAAGTCTCAGCTTTAAACAGGTGTATTTTGGGATCGGTACCTCTGAAATCGAGCCCTTGGGGAATGTCGCCGAAATGGTGAAAAAATTAACCAAGAAAACTAATTTTTTTCTTTTTTTTTTTTTTTTTTTTTTTTTTAAGGGTTAAAAAGTTTTTTTTAGAACTGATAGCGGCGTTTAAGACGTAAAAGTATGAAATTAAAAATGTCTTCCTTTTTTTCTGTATAACGAACGGTACGGCCGACAGGCGCTAAGACAAACGTCTATAAAATCAGCATTTGTTTCTTCCCTTCTACGCGCTCTAGAAAGCTGGGACTGAGTTATGAGCACTCGCGTCTCCGCCGATTTGTAAAAAAAGATCGCTTTTTTATGAGTTTTTAATTATATCTCGGCCAATTTAAAAAAAGAAATTAAAAATCTAAACCTTGAATTCGACTCCAAATTGAAAGTGCAAAAATCAAACACATTTCAGTTACCTAAATTCTTTATGGATGCCAGAATATTAACTCTCCAACACCTATAAGTAAACTTATACATACATGGTGTGTTCACAAAGTTTCAAGACTGGTCTGATAATTCAAAATTTATTCAACTTTTTTGTACCGCCAACTAAAATTCTTCGAAATATGACCCTTGGGCATAAACACGCCGCTGCCAGCGTTTTTTCCATTGTTCATAGGCCCCATAGAAGTCTTCGCACGAAAGGCTGTTAAGGGACCTCGTCGAAGCTGCCTGGATCGCTGGAATCCTGACAAATCGCTTCCCTTTCAGGTCTTTTTTGATCCGGGGGAACAAAAAAAGTCCTGGGGCCTAGGTCGGGTCTTTAGGGAGTTTGCGGCAATGTTGCCACGTTAAAGATAGCCAAAACTTCGGCGGCGGCTAGCGACATGTGTGAGGGTGCAATGTGTCGTGGGGAACAATCCGATCGTTTCTGATGTCTGGGTGGACGCGACGGGTCAGGTCAGTTTTTCTCTAGAGTGCTCCATCAGTTTTGGCTATATTTAACGTGACAATACTGCTGCAAGCCCCTTACAGCCCCGACGTTTTCCCCAGCAATTTTTTTTGTTCCCCCGGGTCAAGAAAGACCTGAAAGGGAAGCAGTTCGACACGATTCCAGCGATCCAGGCAGCTTCGACGAGGTCCCTAACAGCCTTTCGTGCGAAGATTTCTATGGGGCCTATGAACAATGGAAAAAACGCTGGCAGCGGTGTGTTTATGCCCAAGGGTCATATTTCGAAGAATTTTAGTTCGCGGTAGTGCCGTATCTCCGGCCGATCCGCCCCTCTTTTTTCAGTTTTTTAGGGGGGCGTCGAGTAGGGCCGTATCTCCGGCCGATCCGCCCCTCTTTTTCAGTTTTTTAGAGGGGCGTGGAGTAGTGCCGTATCTCCGGCCGATCCGCCCCTCTTTTTCAGTTTTTTAGAGGGGCGTGGAGTAGTGCCGTATCTCCGGCCGATCCGCCCCTCTTTTTTCAGTTTTTTAGGGGGGCGTCGAGTAGTGCCGTATCTCCGGCCGATCCGCCCCTCTTTTTTCAGTTTTTTAGAGGGGCGTGGAGTAGTGCCGTATCTCCGGCCGATCCGCCCCTCTTTTTTCAGTTTTTTAGAGGGGCGTGGAGTAGTGCCGTATCTCCGGCCGATCCGCCCCTCTTTTTTTCAGTTTTTTAGGGAGGCGTGGAGTAGTGCCGTATCTCCGGCCGATCCGCCCCTCTTTTTTCAGTTTTTTAGGGGGCGTGGAGTAGTGCCGTATCTCCGGCCGATCCGCCCCTCTTTTTTCAGTTTTTTAGAGGGGCGTGGAGTAGTGCCGTATCTCCGGCCGATCCGCCCCTCTTTTTTCAGTTTTTTAGATGGGCGTGGAGTAGTGCCGTATCTCCGGCCGATCCGCCCCTCTTTTTTCAGTTTTTTAGGGGGCGTCGAGTAGTGCCGTATCTCCGGGCGATCCGCCCCTCTTTTTTCAGTTTTTTAGGGGGGCGTCGAGTAGGGCCGTATCTCCGGCCGATCCGCCCCTCTTTTTCAGTTTTTTAGAGGGGCGTGGAGTAGTGCCGTATCTCCGACCGATCCGCCCCTCTTTTTTCAGTTTTTTAGGGGGCGTGGAGTAGTGCCGTATCTCCGGCCGATCCGCCCCTCTTTTTTCAGTTTTTTAGGGGGGCGTCGAGTAGTGCCGTATCTCCGGCCGATCCGCCCCTCTTTTTTCAGTTTTTTAGAGGGGCGTGGTGTAGTGCCGTATCTCCGGCCGATCCGCCTCTCTTTTTTCAGTTTTTTAGGGGGGCGTGGAGTAGTGCCGTATCTCCGGCCGATCCGCCCCTCTTTTTTCAGTTTTTTAGAGGGGCGTGGAGTAGTGCCGAATCTCCGGCCGATCCGCCCCTCTTTTTTCCGTTTTTTAGGGGGGCGTGGAGTAGTGCCGTATCTCCGGCCGATCCGCCCCTCTTTTTTCAGTTTTTTAGGGGGGCGTGGAGTAGTGCCGTATCTCCGGCCGATCCGCCCCTCTTTTTTCAGTTTTTTAGGGGGGCGTGGAGTAGTGCCGTATCTCCGGCCGATCCGCCCTCTTTTTTCAGTTTTTTAGAGGGGCGTGGAGTAGTGCCGTATCTCCGGCCGATCCGACCCTCTTTTTTCAGTTTTTTAGAGGGGCGTGGAGTAGTGCCGTATCTCCGGCCGATCCGCCCCTCTTTTTTCAGTTTTTTAGAGGGGCGTGTAGTAGTGCCGTATCTCCGGCCGATCCGCCCCTCTTTTTTCAGTTTTTTAGGGGGGCGTGGAGTAGTGCCGTATCTCCGGCCGATCCGCCCCTCTTTTTTCAGTTTTTTAGAGGGGCGTTTAGTAGTGCCGTATCTCCGGCCGATCCGCCCCTCTTTTTTCAGTTTTTTAGGGGGGCGTCGAGTAGGGCCGTATCTCCGGCCGATCCGCCCGTCTTTTTTCAGTTTTTTAGAGGGACGTGGAGTAGTCCCGTATCTCCGGCCGATCCGCCCCTCTTTTTTCAGTTTTTTAGTGGGGCGTGGAGTAGTGCCGTATCTCCGGCAATCCGCCCCTCTTTTTTCAGTTTTTTAGGGGGGCGTGGAGTAGTGCCGTATCTCCGACCGATCCGCCCCTCTTTTTTCAGTTTTTTAGGGGGGCGTGGAGTAGTGCCGTATCTCCGGCCGATCCGCCCCTCTTTTTTCAGTTTTTTAGGGGGCGTGGAGTAGTGCCGTATCTCCGGCCGATCCGCCTCTCTTTTTTCAGTTTTTTAGGGGGGCGTCGAGTAGTGCCGTATCTCCGGCCGATCCGCCCGTCTTTTTTCAGTTTTTTAGGGGGCCGTCGAGTAGTTCCGTATCTCCGGCCGATCCGCCCCTCTTTTTTCACTTTTTTAGAGGGACGTGGAGTAGTGCCGTATCTCCGGCCGATCCGCCCCTCTTTTTTCAGTTTTTTAGGGGGCGTGGAGTAGTGCCGTATCTCCGGCCGATCCGCCCCTCTTTTTTCAGTTTTTTAGGGGGGCGTCGAGTAGTGCCGTATCTCCGGCCGATCCGCTCCTCTTTTTTCAGTTTTTAGAGGGGCGTGGTGTAGTGCCGTATCTCCGGCCGATCCGCCTCTCTTTTTTCAGTTTTTTAGGGGGGCGTGGAGTAGTGCCGTATCTCCGGCCGATCCGCCCCTCTTTTTTCAGTTTTTTAGAGGGGCGTGGAGTAGTGCCGAATCTCCGGCCGATCCGCCCCTCTTTTTTCCGTTTTTTAGGGGGGCGTGGAGTAGTGCCGTATCTCCGGCCGATCCGCCCCTCTTTTTTCCGTTTTTTAGGGGGGCGTGGAGTAGTGCCGTATCTCCGGCCGATCCGCCCCTCTTTTTTCAGTTTTTTAGGGGGGCGTGGAGTAGTGCCGTATCTCCGGCCGATCCGCCTCTCTTTTTTCAGTTTTTTAGGGGGGCGTCGAGTAGGGCCGTATCTCCGGCCGATCCGCCCGTCTTTTTTCAGTTTTTTAGAGGGACGTGGAGTAGTCCCGTATCTCCGGCCGATCCGCCCCTCTTTTTTCAGTTTTTTAGTGGGGCGTGGAGTAGTGCCGTATCTCCGGCAATCCGCCCCTCTTTTTTCAGTTTTTTAGGGGGGCGTGGAGTAGTGCCGTATCTCCGACCGATCCGCCCCTCTTTTTTCAGTTTTTTAGGGGGGCGTGGAGTAGTGCCGTATCTCCGGCCGATCCGCCCCTCTTTTTTCAGTTTTTTAGGGGGCGTGGAGTAGTGCCGTATCTCCGGCCGATCCGCCTCTCTTTTTTCAGTTTTTTAGGGGGGCGTCGAGTAGTGCCGTATCTCCGGCCGATCCGCCCCTCTTTTTTCAGTTTTTTAGGGGGCGTGGAGTAGTGCCGTATCTCCGGCCGATCCGGCCCTCTTTTTTCAGTTTTTTAGGGGGGCGTGGAGTAGTGCCGTATCTCCGGCCGATCCGCCCCTCTTTTTTCAGTTTTTTAGGGGGGCGTGGAGTAGTGCCGTATCTCCGGCCGATCCGCCCCTCTTTTTTCAGTTTTTTAGGGGGCGTGGAGTAGTGCCGTATCTCCGGCCGATCCGGCCCTCTTTTTTCAGTTTTTTAGGGGGGCGTGGAGTAGTGCCGTATCTCCGGCCGATCCGCCCCTCTTTTTTCAGTTTTTTAGGGGGGCGTGGAGTAGTGCCGTATCTCCGGCCGATCCGCCCCTCTTTTTTCAGCTTTTACGGGGGCGTCGATTAGTGCCATATCTCCGGCCGATCCGCCCCTCTTTTTTCAGTTTTTTAGGGAGGGCTTGTGTAGTACCGTTTTGCCGGTCTATCCCCTCCTCTTTGGAACACAATTTTTAAGATCCAAGGCCTGTTGTTGCACGGCTCCTAGATAGCAAAGAAAGAAGGAGGAAGCTTTCACACAGAGAAACCTAAGAGACTTTTGAGGTTGTCGAAAAATGCTGTTGGTATCCATATGTACAACACTTAAATCAATAGAAAATAGGGACTATCAAGAGAATTCAAACTGTAGAATGCCGATTGCTTTTGACGGAATTTAGAACAGCTTTTTATGATTCGAGACCTGTTGTTTCAGGGTTCCTAGAGAGCAAAGAAATGAGAAAGCTTTCACATAGAAAAACCTATGAGACCCATGAACTTGTCAAAAAATTCTTTGTTAAAAATCGTAAATTGTAAAGAAACTTAACTTTTGTAATTATTATTGTAGCATTTTGAAAACATTGTGAAATTTAATAAAGTTTTAATTTTAAAAACATGAAGAACAAAATTGTTCTTCTTGCCTGTTTATTTTCACTATTTTTTGCATAAGAACTTACTTTGAATAAAAGTTTTAAAACATTGTATTTATTGTTGCAGCATTTTCAAACTATTTTATGTATAGAATTTAATTTTTTTAAACATATAGCAAAATACAGTAACTTTTAAAAGGCAAAAATGTTTAAAAACTTTAGTTTTTATTTATTTGACATTTTAAAACCATGTTATAAAATTTTTTATGGTATTTTTTTAAGTTTCAATTTCGTGATTTTAAACTACAAGGGTAAAATCTGTTTTTTGATCAGTTCCCCTTTTGTCCTAAAACTGTAATTACCGTGCTATTTCACTAAAAATAAAAATATTTAATGGTTCAGGTGAAGTTTACATTTCAATTTTAGAATTTAATCCAGGTTCCAATTTCCTAATTAGTCTGATACATTATGGTTATGAACTAAAGCCATGTCTACAAATTAATGAAAGGTACGCAGCATATTAACATGATTTTATTATGATAATTCTGTAACATAAAGCTTTAATTAGGCATAAGAATTTTGTAGGTTGAATCTTATATTTGGTCCATCAGTAAGATAAGTACAACCCGGGCTTCCTGCATTACAGAATATAGGTGAAAACCATCAAGTATATTATTTCCGATGTTAACATCCTTTTTTTTCTTCATATACTAAAGGCACAGCGATGAATGGGGTATTTTTCGAAAGGTTCTGCAAGCGGCTTTTGAGATAATATACTTATGTGGATCATGTTCATCTAGAACAGGGGTCGGCAAGTAATTTTAAGTGAGGTCCGAAAAATTTTGCAAATTTTATCGAGGTCCAGAGAAAAAAAACACATAAGTATTACAACTACTTATTATTTTTAAATTGTTATTTTTACACATACATATAATATAAAATAGAAAAGTCAGGTATTCGTTCTGAAAAATTACTACATACCAACGTTCTGAAAATTTTTGAATACACATAATAAAATAGAAAAGGCAGGTATTCGTTGAAAAATTACACTTGCAATATTGAGCCAACTTTTTAAGACTGGTTCAAGTGGTGAACAGCTAATGCGAGGAGTGTCTTTAACATGGGCGCTCGTTGATCTCGAGCGATATTTGTTCTTAAAAAAAAAATCATATTGGAGAAAGTTTTTTAACATATATATGTGGAGCGAAACATAGTAGCCGGGTTAATAGCTTTTGCAATTTTCCTACTGTTCTGAGCAGGGTTGAAATGGAAAATTTACGAACCGGAATGCTATTTCAAAATAATTGTCGACTATTTTTTTTTTTTTTTTTTTGAAACTCAGTAGAGCCGAGATTATCCGAGTCCCGCTTAACCGAGTTTCCGGTTTAACCGAGTTATTTTCTTTTGATGGACTGATGATTTCCATTATTGTGAAACAGCCATTATAAATGAAGTGTTAGGTGAAGATGAAAGAGCAGTCGTAAAAAGTTAGAACTCTGATTTTCTGATCAGAATGGGGGTAAAAAATGGCCATAATTTTTTTGAAAAAAAAATCATGGGCATTTTTTTTTTCCTATTCTGACCAGAAAATCAGAGTTCTAACTTTTTACGAATTCTCTTTCTTCTTCATCTAACACTTCATTTATAATGGCTGTTTCATAATAATGGAAGACATCAGTTCATCAGAAGAAAATGATCCATTCCAAAGGTATAAGTTCGATTGAAATAACTACTTAATACTTTGAACAGTGAGGCCACAGCTGCAATTTTCATGACACTAATAGAATCGCATAGCTGCCAGTTTGTACGGTTTTCTTATCTTTAAAATTGAATACAATTTTTTGCCATATTTAATCGTTGACAATTGTTAGGTTTCGGCGATTGATTTAGGCAAAATTTACGGGTAAGTTTTAGAGGTAAGAAAAAAATATTAGAAATTGGTAGCTATGCAGTAGCGTAATACTGCAGCAAAATTGACATTCAACAAACAAAAAACTATCAAGAGCTTTTTCAAATAAACAATTTCATTTCCCCTTTTTCTTAAAAGTAACTGAAATGTACACCAAAGAAATATTACAAGTACCATAAAAATGAATGAATGAAGTGAAAATTTATATTTCTTCTCCTTAGTGGATGACGATTTGTGTAAACACGGTTTATCCGAGTTTTTTGCTTGTCCGAGGTGAGTTTGGTCCATGTTAACTCGGATAATCGGCACTTTACTGTATAGCAAATTAATATTTAACCGTAGAAAAAACAATTTAAAAAATATATTCAAGATTCTAAATAATTAGTAAAAAACGTTACAGAGAGCATAGTTTTTCCGACCGTGGATCTAGAATCTAGAGGTACAAAGCTTGTTACTTCCCATTCTTCATCATTTTCTCTAGTATTGTCATAGTATAATCTTCATCGTCATACCTGAGGTCGATATTTAACATTGTGCTTTCTTAATTTTTCGAATTTGGTTGCCTTTTTTTTTAATGAGGATACTTTAAATTTCAGAACAGGTTCCAAACAGTTGTATGTATGAAACTGTAATAATATTTTTAAATAATTGCAGAACCGGAACAATATTCCCCCATACTTTCACGAACCGGAACATCGTTCTGGTTTGCTCTGGTACATTTCGAGCCCTGGTTCTGAGACATGTTTACCCCAAAATTCTTCAGGGGATACAGTTTTATGCATTTGCAAAGAAATATAGTCAAATATCTCCATTTGAAGTAAAGGTTTTTCGAGATTGGCCATCTTCGCAGCCACATCAGTTCATTCTGCAGCTGGAAGCAACTTCATAAGGCGATTTAAAGAATTGCAACAACTTACTTATCTCTGCAAAAGCCTTGAAATCATGTTT
Organism: Maratus speciosus; assembly: GCA_963932465.1. Lineage (NCBI taxonomy): Eukaryota > Metazoa > Arthropoda > Arachnida > Araneae > Salticidae > Maratus > Maratus speciosus. Next base: position 518,966,127 of record OZ010792.1, on the reverse strand, counting down.
CAAATTCCTTCACAAGATCTGACATAAAACTTAGAAACACTGCAGCGTGTATTTCGAAATTCTTCTTTTCATATTCAAGAATTGTTGGAAAATGAATAAATTCTTCAGTTCCAATATTTTTATTCGGCGGTCCACGCTTCGACCTTCCGCGGTCCGGATGTGGACCGTGGTGCGCCAGTTTCCGACCGTGGATCTAGAATCTAGAGGTTCCAAACAGTTGTATGTATGAAACTGTAATAATATTTTTAAATAATTGCAAAACCGGAACAATATTCCCCCATACTTTCACGAACCGGAACATCGTTCTGGTTTGCTCTGGTACATTTCGAGCCCTGGTTCTGAGACATGTTTACCCCAAAATTCTTCAGGGGATACAGTTTTATGCATTTGCAAAGAAATATAGTCAAATATTTCCATTTGAAGTAAGACCAAGTTTAACATTGTGCTTTCTTAATTTTTCGAATTTGGTTGCCTTTTTTTTTTTAATGAGGATACTTTAAATTTCAGAACAGGTTCCAAACAGTTTTCCATGAATGAAAGTATATATTAAAAAAGTATGTGATTAAAATGCAATATTAAAAAAGAAAAAAAATGCAACCAAACCAAAAAAAGTACAAAAGCACAACATTAGATATTGATCTGAAGTATCCCATGAAAAAAAAATTATCTAAAAGTAATAAAATGCAAGCGAGATATTTGTCAAGAACGCTCCCATAGGTTTAATATTACCTTGCGAATATCTTCGTGTAACTATTTTAGTCTCATAATTCACATAACTGTGACTTTAAACGCCTCAATACTACAATTACTGTAAAATCTTTGAAAATGAAATCTGTATATACGGAATCTGGTCTTTAAAGAAAAAATTATATATTTTCAAGAGAAAGAATATGAACAATTATACCTGCTAAGATGGAAATCTCTTTAAAGCGGAATTTATTTCGATTCCTTTCGGTTCGGTTTTCAAGGTTTTAATGAATCAATATTTGACAAAGCTGATTACGTAGTTCAGCATTACGTATTTAATGATTATACACTTAAAATTTTCAAAATCTGGTTACTAGAGATAAAATTCTCGTCGTAAATTTTCTTTTTAAAGGGGGCGCCAAAATCCATGTTTTCCACGGGTGTAAAAAGGCTAGTTTTCGCCCTGAAACCCACAATTTACTACTACCAATATATAGAATTTTACATACACGATTAAATTCGTGGGAAACATTTGAATAATCGGGGCAGAATTTTGTTTTACACGATTTTTAAGAAAACTGAAAAAATTGTCCTATTTTTGAAATAGGTTCAATAGGTGAAATAAGTTTCAATAGGTTCTGCGCTTGCTACTGAGTAAAAAAGTTGTAAATATGAGAGTTGTAGCGAATAGGGCTGGATTAATTATCAATATATCGGTCAAATATTGATATTTTTTAACTATCGCAATAACAATATGTAAGCTCTGACTCTAACGATATATCCCAATAGCGATATCTAATCTCTGGCTCTACTTATATATCCCAATAACATTTTTTACCGCACCACGACTTCGAACCGTAAGAAGAAAAAGCGCCGAATATTGCGTAACCAATAACTTCTTCAACCCTTTCTCTCATCCGATAGATGCATTTATTCGCAGCCCCGCTTTATTCTAAATTCCCTCCCGTGATAATCTGTCTTTCGTTGATATCCCAGACCCAGAATAATTCATATTCTAATATATCAACATACATATGTCCGTTCGTTACTGAATAATGGTTTAATCGTCGTTGTTTTAATTTCGCTGCTACTATTGGTTTAGACATATTAGAACATATCAAGTCTTTGATACGTTCTGGCCAATGACTTCTTCAATCCTTTCTCTCATCCGATAGATGTATTTATTCGCAGCCCCGCTTTATTCTAAACTCCCCTCCCGTGATAATCTGTCTTTCGTTGATATCCCAGACCCAGAATAATTCATATTCTAATATATCAACATACATATGCCCATTCGTTACTGAATAATGTTTTAATCGTCGTTGATTTAATTTCGCTGCTACTATTGGTCTAGACATATCAAGTCTTTGATACGTCCTGGCCAATGACATGAGCTAGAACATCTGTTCAATGTTGAGTCAATAATTGTCTATAGGCTTCATTCAATGCTCGTTCGTATGGTCGTCTCGAGCGAGTTATCGGTAGTGATTTTATATTTTATAGTAAGATGAACGTACGGTGTCGGGTAAATTGCCCGAATTATAATCAAGTGATTTCAAAAAAAGAGGCTAAGATGGCAATATTATAAAAAGTGGCAATATTTTGGATGCCCAGGTAATGAAAATGGTGAAGTAATAAATGAAAAAATTGCAGTATGCAGTAATGCGTTCGACCGGTATCTGCAAAAGCTACTTCTAATTTATGGAGCCATCTTAGATATAATCATCCTCTACAATATGAGGGACTAAATTCAAGGTAAGAATTGATTTACTTTATTTTACGGATTTACTTTATTTATATGATTTACTTTACTGATTGATTTTATTGATAATATTCACACGGGCGTGGAAATTAGTTAAACGAATTCCAGATGTAATTTTTTCAATGAAAATATATTTCTGATTTTTTTTAATTATATAATTTATCTAATTTTAAATAAGAGAAAAAAAAATCCTGTTTTAAAAAATGACATAAATGAGCAAAAAGATAAAAAAGAACAATAAAAATAAAAAATATTACTACATCCGGGCCTTATTTTTAAAGTCTGTAAATGTAATATTATTAAATGCCATTATACTGGATGTCTGCAAACCAGGCTGGAACACTTGGATTAATTTCGTGTCATTAGACTGAAGCCGTGTTTGCATTTTGCTCTGGACATGCAGGCTGGGTCGGCCTTTTTTTCTGCTCACTCGGGGTATATATATATATATATATATATATATATATATATATATATATCTCGCTCGGTAAATATAATAGTTATATAATACATTTTTAATAGAAATTTTGAAGTTTTATTTTTGCTTCAAAAACTACAGAGTAATAATTTAAAAATCTATTTTCTTTTTTCATTGTTTAAAAGTTTTGATTTTCTTTAACCACATTTTCCTTTCATTTTAATTTACATTAAAAATTTTATAGGTTTATGTGCTTATAATTGCTTAAGTGATCAGATCAAGATCACTAAAATTGATATACCATGTTCTATGGCAGGCACAGACGCACAAATAATCTGAAAAATCCTGTACTTGAATTTTTATACATAAATATACAGTACAAAATTCGAAATCCAGCACCCACTGGAGCTTGGCGATTCCGAATTTCGTTTCATTTTAATTAAAAAAATATATATATATATATATCTACCGCCGTCCCCCTCCCCACCTCCTCTCCCAAAATACAAAAAACAGTGTGTGATTTATGCGTTTTCAGTACTAAAAAACTATAATATTAAAGCAGATGTTTTAATAGCGAATTTTTTTAACGTAAGAAAAAAAAAATCTATCCACATTGAACACTCTCTTTCCCCGCAAATTATTTACATCAGAAACACGTTTACAATACTGAAAAAAGATAGTACTTAAAAATAATAAAACTAAAGTAGATTTTTGAGTTAAAAAGAAAAAATAAACAAATAAAAGCTCTATCCATGGTTTCTTTCTGCTTTGCAAAACATAATGATCTGATTGTGTAAACATAAGACTTCCGATTTCTGGGAGCGAGATGAATAAACGAAAATAAACCGCAGGTGCTTTCCTGTTTTTCATTCGAAGTTTCGGAAGGCGTTGTAACTTTCTAATAAATAATTAAATTTTAATAAAAATTTGTTACACAGCCTAATTTACTATTATTTCAACTAGCTGAAAATTTGAAAGGAATCGGTCAATTTACATAGGAGATATGGATTTATTGATTATTATTATTTTTTAACAGTAAGGAAAAGAAGATTTTGATTTTCATTCTTTTTCTTTTTTTGTTTGCTTGCAACTCAATAGTTTTTTTCTCTGCACTTAAGCACCGCAAACTTGATGACACTTTCACGGAGTCTTTTTTATACTATTTAAAAGAATAGAATTTGAATAGTGTGTTCTCGCGCTAAAATGAGGGGGTGGGGGGGGGGGAGGTGGAGTTTTCTGTCATCACGGTTTTTTAAAAACCCATCCGGACAAGGCGTGGATATCTATAAGATGTATATTCATTTGTAAATAATTATATGATTATTAATGTTTTAAATTTTTTTGTTTATTAATCTTTTAAAATAAATGTTATGAGTATTTTCATAAATTTAAAATGCAATGATCTCTTTGAACTAACCAAGACTCCCTGATTTCGAACTTTTTGAAATCTAATGCAGAATATCGATTGTTTTGTTTATGTATTTGTTTTTGTTAGCCAATAACTTTATTTTATTTCTATTTTTTTCACTTGCAACATTTCTTTTTTCTTTTTTTTTCTTTTAAATTCAGTGGCACTTTCCAAATAAAAAACAGATTTAAATATCAAACCGAGTATTTTGCGTAATCAAGTAGAATTTTATGGTAAGTTTTTCTTTTTTGTTAGTTTCTTTCTGGAAAAATATGTTGTTATGAATCTAGATGTTATTTACAAAATATTTATAAAAAAGTGAACTTTACTTAGCATAGGTCTATTTCCAAATGGGATTTGAATATGTATATTTTAAAAAATTTTAATGTTTTATTTATCCGTAGATAAACAAATATGAAGGTATAAAGACACAGAAATTTTCTAAATATTTTAACTATTAAGAATGTATTGATACTCTTAGGAAAAGATTAAAAAATAAAATTTCTGCTGCATCTGTCATTCACTATAGACTATTACGAGTACATGCAATTATGACATTAAATCTGTTTCAGTTTTTGCTTTTCACTTATTTTAATTATTTTAAAATCATCAACGTCTTAAAATCGAGAACATTTTAGTTTGTCTAGTAAAGTTTTTTTTAAATAATATTCTCCGTTTACGCGATAAAATTAAACAGTTAAAAAGTTATTCTTAAATAATACATAAAACAGGAAGAATCGAGAACAAGCTAAAGAAAATCACTGTGTAATCAATGATATAAGTGCAAATAGATACCGAATATTGGTTCCTTTTTCTAAAGTATTTATTTGTATCATACATATATATATATATATATATATATTATATATATATATATATTTATTTATTTATTTATTTATTTATTTAAAGAATATTGCGTGAGCAAATAGGTATAAAACATTAATTCTTTGCTTTCTACAGCTATTTGCAATAAAATTATTCCTACTATACCATTTGTCTTTAGAAATAAGAAATTTTTCTATTCCCTCACACTTTAAAGTAGTTATCGCGATATATCACCGATATTGATATTAACTCGTTGATATATTGCGATATTAAATTTTTGATATCGTCCAGCCCTAGTAGCGAATTTTGTCCTCTTTAATATTGTAATTGACAAATAATATACTACGGCAACGGGTCTAGAGATATTTTTAAAAAATCAAAAATGTTCCAAATTTTCAGTTGTTTTTTGGCCACAGAAAATTTAGCTTTAAAAAAATTTTGTTGGGAAACTTGGTTTTTCCTTGGTTTTATTTATAAACAAGTCAGAAAAAAAAAATATTCTACCCGACCTTTTGCAAGGTAACCCCCTTTTTTGGGGGCATTTCCCCTGGACTAAAAAGCAAGAAAACACACTTTCTCATTATAAAAGGCAAAAACAATGGCTCATTTTTACTTTCTTCTATCTTTACTTATCTATCTTCTATCTTGCGATTGTGAAAAATTCATTGCTCTTGCTAGAAATTGCAAGGAAGTGAAGTTATTAAAAATATATATTTCTTGCTCGGTTTCTTTTTACTTTCTTCTATCTTTACAAGAAGAAAGTATTAAATTCGTGAAAATTTTCGAATTCCTGTTTTCGACGGATTTGCACGTTTTAGGGGTCAGAGATCCCGAAAAAAAATGTTTTTACAAAATGTCTGTCTATCTGTATGTGACCCAAATTTTGTGGGCGCTCTACCTCAAGAACTAATGCACGGAATTTAATAAAAATTTATATTCAGTTAGTCCCTGATATAAATTGGTGCTGATTAGTTTTTGATGCAAATTGCTCAACAGGCGGTGCTGCTATGCTGCATTTTTTACGATTTCCGCAATGGATCTATCTCAAGAACTAATGTACGGATTTTCATGAACCTTCAGATTCAGTTAGTCCTTGATATGAGTTGATGTTTACTGTGTTTTGGTGTAAATCGCTCAGCAGGTGGCGCTGCTATACATAATTTTTCCTGATTTTCGCAATGGCTCTATCTCAAGAACTAATGCTTGGATTTTCATCAAACTTCAGATTCAGTTAGTCCTTGATATGAGTTTATGTTTACTACGTTTTGGTGTAAATCGGCCATCAGGTCGCTGCTATACATCATTTTTCCTGATTTCCGCAATAGTTTTACTTCTATACTGTAAAAAAAAAAAAAAAGGACCAGATTTCCTGTAGGAATCGGAAAAATAGTTGCCCTTATCGTACCGGAAAAATTTCCGACCCAGCTCGGAATAAAATCAGTAAAATCGGAATAAAATCCATAAAATTAGAATAAAATCCGTAAAGTACCGTTTTAATGAATGTTTCCTTTTTTTTTACGGATTTTATTCCGAGCTGGGCCGGAAAATTTTCCGGTACGATAAGGGCAACTATTTTTCCGATTCCTACAGGAATACTGTTCGGATTTTTTTTACAGTGCAGAAGGGATGCACAGATTTTAATCAAACTTCAGATTCAGTTATCAAGTTGACTTAAGTTGTTACTTATTAAGTTTTGGTATGTATCGCCCAGCAGATGGCACTGCTATGCAGAATTTTTTACGATTTCCACCATAGCTCTATTCAAAAACTAATGCACGGATTTTCACGAAACTTCAAATTCAGTTAGAAGTTGACATAAGTTGTTGCTGATTAGATTTTGGTGTAAATCGCCTAACCGGCTGCATTTTTCAGGAAGTATTAACATGTATGAGATAGAAGAAAGTTTTGGGATTGCCAAATCTGACCAGTTCATTTATATTTTCGGAATGTTAAGGGATTTTTAGAAATTCATTAACCCATTCAGGGGCAAAGTAATTCTGTTGGTAAATTGTTGAAATTATTGAATGTCACCGGAATTTACGAAGAATTTTATTTGAAAATAAATAAAAAAACTTTCCTTCGCGTACATTATAAAAGTAAAATTTTATTCCCGAATTCTGGGTGCCATTTGGCAGTTTGGAGTTAAAATTAAGTGGAATAACATATTTATGTACCACCGCTCTTCAAAGGGTTAAAGATAGTTTATTTCTAACAGAGCATTTAAATTCTAGATTTATTTTTTTTTTTAAACAAAAACTAAGACTTTTTATAAATCACTTCACAGTCAACAGAACAAAATGATATTAAAACTAGAGATCCACTGAAAATTCGGTTTCGTTTTCGGCCTAAAATCAAACTTTCTCCGAAAATGCTGTCGAAAATTCAGCCGGACCAAAACTATCTTTATTCCAAAAATTTCGTTTCTTCATTCGGAAATTTTCAACATTACTCCTTGAGCTGAGCTGTATCGGGCACTTGGGCCACATGCATAATTAATTAATAATTATGTATGTTTAATAAACATGCATAATTAATTAATAATTATGAATATTTTTGTATGTATTTATTACTTAAAAAATTTTTTTAGACATTTTCGTTTTCGGCCGAAAATAGGAATATTACCCAACCTCGGTTTTAAAAACCTGTTTCGGTCGATTGTTAATTAAAACTGTGTAACTTTTCAGAGGTAGTATAAAATTTTGCTTGTTATTTGTAGACTTACACATACGCAAATTTATATTAAGGTGCAAGCTTACATCCATTTGGTCTATCAGCTTGCATATGTAATCTTTAAACGCACATTTTGATTGCTTTCCATTAGCAGACCAAAGGGAGGTCAACTTGGCGGTATCTTTAATATTTCGCCAAATTACCACATAGACTTCCATTGCAAACCAATAGGGTTTATACTTGCTTACAGAAAATCAACAAATTGAGATATCTTAATGCAACAAAAATTTATATTAGTTTAAGGGATTTATATTAATTATATTTAAGGGAGTCCAAGTAAATTAAATTATGAATAAAAATAACATGATACAATGCTTAGCATGCTTTCCGAAACGTAAAATTTAAGAGGGACCAAACTGGTCGCTAAGGGCGGCTAGTAAAAGCTAGTAATATACAATTAGTGTGAATAGCCTGTGAGCTCAAAGCCATCAGTTTAACTGGGCACTTTTCTTTTTATAAATTTACTAGCTGACCCACCCACTGTTACCAGGGTCCGTGATAACTTTAAATAAACCTCAATTTTCTTTTATTTTATACCTTTAACCCGATTTTGTATGAATTTATATTTTTAAATGAAAAATTCGCGAGAAAATATTGATGTTTAGTGGTAAAAGTGCTTGTAAAATGACCTTATCTTGTTTTTTCATGCAGGGTCGTTCCATAATTTTAAAAAAAGGAAAGAAAAACTTCTTTCAGCCAGATATCTTTAAAATTTTTATAAGTTATAAATATTGCAGCATGTAAAAAATTCGTGAAAAAATAGTGATATCTAGTTGTAATATGAGCCGAAGTCGAGCGAAGCCGTACCGACATAGCCCGCGTTTTGGCGTTTTCATTGAAATTTCTCAATTCTATTTTATTTTTTAAATATTTCTACTCGTCCGAATATTTCAAAATTTTTATAGGTGATGTAAATAAGGTCTGCCAAGATGTTCTAACAAGATTATGGCCAAATACCGAAGACGTTTAGTTACTTTTAACGTAAAAAAAAGGACCTTCTTCGGGAGGTGCGAAATGACCTACAGTCGCGAATTTTTTCGAAAGGGTTATAATTGATATTTTTCAAAAACGATTGCAACGTCCAGGAGAAGAAAGTCTCAGCTTTAAACAGGTGTATTTTGGGATCGGTACCTCTGAAATCGAGCCCTTGGGGAATGTCGCCGAAATGGTGAAAAAATTAACCAAGAAAACTAATTTTTTTCTTTTTTTTTTTTTTTTTTTTTTTTTTTTAAGGGTTAAAAAGTTTTTTTTAGAACTGATAGCGGCGTTTAAGACGTAAAAGTATGAAATTAAAAATGTCTTCCTTTTTTTCTGTATAACGAACGGTACGGCCGACAGGCGCTAAGACAAACGTCTATAAAATCAGCATTTGTTTCTTCCCTTCTACGCGCTCTAGAAAGCTGGGACTGAGTTATGAGCACTCGCGTCTCCGCCGATTTGTATAAAAAGATCGCTTTTTTATGAGTTTTTAATTATATCTCGGCCAATTTAAAAAAAGAAATTAAAAATCTAAACCTTGAATTCGACTCCAAATTGAAAGTGCAAAAATCAAACACATTTCAGTTACCTAAATTCTTTATGGATGCCAGAATATTAACTCTCCAACACCTATAAGTAAACTTATACATACATGGTGTGTTCACAAAGTTTCAAGACTGGTCTGATAATTCAAAATTTGTTAAACTTTTTTGTACCGCCAACTAAAATTCTTCGAAATATGACCCTTGGGCATAAACACGCCGCTGCCAGCGTTTTTTCCATTGTTCATAGGCCCCATAGAAGTCTTCGCACGAAAGGCTGTTAAGGGACCTCGTCGAAGCTGCCTGGATCGCTGGAATCCTGACAAATCGCTTTCCTTTCAGGTCTTTTTTGATCCGGGGGAACAAAAAAAAGTCCTGGGGCCTAGGTCGGGTCTTTAGGGGGTTTGCGGCAATGTTGCCACGTTAAAGATAGCCAAAACTTCGGCGGCGGCTAGCGACATGTGTGAGGGTGCAATGTGTCGTGGGGAACAATCCGATCGTTTCTGATGTCTGGGTGGACGCGACGGGTCAGGTCAGTTTTTCTCTAGAGTGCTCCATCAGTTTTGGCTATATTTAACGTGACAATACTGCTGCAAGCCCCTTACAGCCCCGACCTTTTCCCCAGCAATTTTTTTTGTTCCCCCGGGTCAAGAAAGACCTGAAAGGGAAGCAGTTCGATACGATTCCAGCGATCCAGACAGCTTCGACGAGGTCCCTTAACAGCCTTTCGTGCGAAGATTTCTATGGGGACTATGAACAATGGAAAAAACGCTGGCAGCGGTGTGTTTATGCCCAAGGGTCATATTTCGAAGAATTTTAGTTCGCGGTACAAAAATGTTTAATAAATTTTGAAATATCAGACCAGTCTTGAAACTTTGTGAACACACCATGTATTATACAGTAATCCCCCAACATTCGCGAGGGTTAGGTTTTAAGATATATACACAGGGTTATTCTAAATGATAGACCCATTTTCAAAAAATTATATTTATTAAAACACAAATCCAAAATGAAAAATCTTTATACCAATGAAAAGAGGAAGTTTCAAAGTTTTATTTAAGACATTATAAATGTCCAACGTGTCCACCGTTTGCTGCACGGCAAACATCTACGCGATAGCCAAACTCGTCCCACACATGGACTTTGGTCCCACACACGAGAAAGCGTATATCTGATGTTACTGAGAGCAGGGCTTTCAAAGCGGTGATGGTTCAGAAGCGGTCGGTAGAGGTCGCGCGGTAATAGGTCGTGATTTCGTTTCACTGTCAGTTGTGAGTGAACAAAACAAAAGATCTACAAGATAAACAAAAGGCTACTGTGGAGCACAAGGTTTTCGAGACGAGTTTGGCTACCGCGTAGATGTTTGCCGTGCAGCAAACGATGTACAGTCGTGGAAAAAAAAAAAGTAAACACCCCCTACTAACTCCTCAACAAATCATCGTAGAAGAAAGTTACTGGTACCGAACGATTGGAAATAAAGTCTACTTTTAAATGATGTATATAAAATTTTCTTAGGGGGTCATCTGCATATTAAAACGAATCCAAACTTCTTTTTTTTCAATGGCAATACCCAATTTTAACGAGATATTTCAAATCTTCGGTTCAAACTATGCCTAGACACCAAATTTCAAGTCATTTGAATGATAAGTTTTTGAATTATAAACATTCAAAATTTAGTGCTTCTAATGTTAAATTACATTTTCATATTTTTATTTATATCTCACGAAATTATGCTCCTAATGTGCTAATTTTTTTTTGTAGTAATAATACTAATATACCCAAACATAAATAAGCTGAATTTGCAATTTTTATAATTTTATGATATGAATTATGAATTATTAATATTCGAAAAAATTATGAATTGCAACCTACAATTCTTTTTGATGGATTTAGATTTATTAAGTCCTGCTTTATGGAAATTCAAAAATTTCACATTTTTCTTCCAAGTAGTTTTCAAATTATGCTTAAAAAACGGCAAAATGATGGTTTAAGGGGCCGTCTATGATTGAAGTGAGTAAATATTTTGAAATTTCTTCTGCTGTCTTGTTATCTAACAGACTGCATTGACTGCTTAAGGTACCTTGATCAAGAAGGCGGCTCTCTCGGTTCGCAATCGAGAACCCAACTTCAATTTGGATACAGCCCTTAAAATACGCTCGTTTTAAAATAATTAATTTCTCGGAAACTTATGGTACGAATTGTATAAAAATTTGTTTTTAGGCTAATTGAAGGGTGTAGAGTTCATTTATGCTGTCAGAATTGGGTATTTCTATTGAAAAAAATGAAGTTATGGTTCGTTTTAATATGTAAATGGCCCCCGAAGTAAATTTTATATACATCATTTAAAAGTAGACTTTATTTAAAATCGTTCGGTACCAGTAACTTTCTTCTACGATAATTTGTTGAGGAGTTAGTAGGGGTGTTTACTTTTTTTTTTCCACGACTGTACACATTGAACATTTATAATGTCTTTAAAAAAAAACTTTGAAACTTCCGCTTTTCATTGGTATAAAGATTGTTCATTTTGGATTTGTACTTTAATAAATACAATTTTTTTTAAATGGATCCATCATTTAGAATAACCCTGTATATATATATATATAAATTATTGATATACAATTGTTTGGAAGATCTTTTGTTTATGAAATTCCATATTAAAAAAAAGTTGTGGTCTCGATTTCTCTTTTAAATTTAAGACTCCTCACCAGAGAAGGATCTCATTCTATGGCTGTTGTTGAAGTTTAACAATTTCCCATACAATTTTTGCAGAAAAATGTATTTCACTTGCAATAAAAATTTTGAACTTTAGAAAATTTAGGATTTTTTTAGGTGCGTTCCTAATTATATTAAATACGTAGCACCTATAGTCGTCGTTCAGTCCGTCCGTCCGTCCGCATATAACAGAGCAAAAACTATCCAACCGAATGGTCTGAAATTTTAAATATATAATTGTTGCAAAATTATGTCGAGTCATTTCAAATTTTATGAAAATCGGATGCATAGTTTAATGACAGGGACAGTCAAAAGTTTTCCTTTACATGACGACCAATGGGGAAAAAATATTTCAAGTGCATTTTAATGATGTTACAGCTTTTCGAACAGAATACTATTGATATGCACTTATGAAGGGCACTAAAATATACATTCAGTACACTATGCGGTGCAAAAAATATTTATAAAACTAGTTATAGTATGAACGCACCACATTTGCCACGTTTGACGTGTAATTTCCAACTTGTTATTTTTAGCATCAAGTCATGTTTCGGGTTTCTCGGAATTACTTATCTATATTTTGTCCCAATACAACGATTGAAGTTCTCGAAACTTAAGCTTTACTACAGTACAATGCAGGTGTCCAGTGTCAAATAACTTGTGGAACTGATTATACAAAGAGAGTTTATTTTGTAAAAAAATATTCTTTATAAAACAGAATTCGCGAATAATCAAGTTAAGTATTCGCGAATGTTGAAATGTTCTTCATTTTTTATTTCGCAAATAATCAAAACTCGCGAATGTTAAGTGATTACTGTAATTCAAATTTATAAGTTACGTTGTTTCACTATAAAATGAGAATTAAAAAGAGAAAAGAATCGTTAAATAGTACATGTAGGGATTATAATTTGGACTGTCACCTACGGGTAACACACAAATTAAAGGTCGCATCACAACAAAAATTAACCCTTTGTATCGCCACGTTACATATTTGCAACATATCCAAACGTCAATGTTGCTTATGCAGTGAGTTTTAAAAGACAAATTTATTTATTGCTGCTATCTCCCAACACAGCAGTTAATATAAATTTTTCGTAGAATTCTCAATAGACGGAGATACGGAGTTAATGTTTCATGCCAAAATTTTATTTATCATTTGAACAGTTTCGCATCGTAATTGCCAAAAGTAACTTCTTAAATTTCGTAAAATTAAAAAGGCTGGAGACGTTCAAAAAAGATATTTTTATTAAAGGTAAGTTCGTATACTTTACAATTTTGTATTAGAAAATTTACAACTTTTATGAGAAGTATGCAAGTTTCTGTTTATTGCAGAATTTTTGTTTTCATGTTCTAGGGACCTCGGTGGCCGAGCGGTTAGGACACCGCACTGCCAGCCGCCAAACATTGAGAGCGGCAGAGGTCTGCGAGTTCGACTCTCGCTGGCTCCATTGCACACTCCTTGTGGAGCTCCCGGATGTAATTTCTCTGTGTTGTAAATTTCATTGTGCTATCTCGTTCCTGTATATTGACGATGACTTATAAGCGGACCTAGATGTCAAGCACACAAGTCAGATGTATGTGTTAACAACAATTCATGTTCTAATTTTTTTCAATTCCTACTATTAGTTCACACTCTCCCTATATTTATTTATTTATTTATATATATATATCTTGTTCAAATTTTCAATCATTAATAAAATACTTATTATTCAACCTATCAAGTTGAAATAAATTTTTTAAAACTTGTACTGGATGACAATTGATGTTAATACAGTTTTTTCAAAAATTAATTCATTAATTAAATTTTGATTAATTAATTTTAGTTTTACATGGGAGACAAAATGGCGGCCATTGGTTATTGAAGCATTTAATGCATCTTCATATCTATAAAGGGTTACCATAGGGGGACCCTGTTCTGTCGCCAAATACCGCCAAGTTTGTCGCCAACTTGGCGATATATCGCCCAATTTGTAGACCAAAATGAGTCGCCAAAAGTGACGCCAACTTGGCGACATCTCTAATATTTCGCCAAATTCCCAGAGACTTCGATTGTAAACCTACTTTCTTATAGAAAATCAACAAATTGAGATATTTTAATGCAACAAAAACTAATATTAGCTTAAGGGATTATATTAAATTTTTCTTTGATGACCTAAGTAAGAATTGACTTTAAAAACAAAATTTTTATATTACTCGTTTTAAATTATTTTTTACATGCTTAAAATGATGAATTCTAACATCTGTGTCTATTCCAGATCAGCAACTAATTTCCCTGACTTTTCCAGGTTTTGTAAAACAAAATTCCAGATATCGAGATTCTGTGATTTTCCTTGAATTATTTAATAAGACTTTCCTCATAAAGGTAATCTATTAATTCACATCCAAATCATAAAGAAAGGAAGTTTTATTTCAGGTTTATCCAGTCTTAATAACCAAAAAAGCTTGATTAATACATAAAAATATTTGGTAAAAAGATTGCGATTACCAGCGATATCAGCAATGTCTTGTATTTATTTTTCAGAAATAAATTTATAATGTGTTGATGAAAAGCTACGACTTCGGTCATACTATCGCGAATTGCATATTAAATACATACGTAATGATATAAGACTAAAAAATTCTGCAATTTTACCCCTACATCTGAACTGAAAGTTTCATTGTTTACATATGCGATGATGTGTGGAGTTTAGGCGTTTGCAGATTTTAAAGTTGCAGATTTGAGAGAGTTACTGTATTAGCACATTTTTAACAAATACTAAAAATACATTTAATTACTCTGTTGTGTATGCTTTAGGTTTATATTTATACAACTGAATTTGTTTTTTAATTAACTTTAAGACATTAACCTTGTTAGAGTTGAATATCCAATAGGGTGGGTCGAAAAAACCGAAATATTTATAATCGAAACGTAATAACGCTGGAAAGTTGCCTTTTGTAAAAAATAAATACGTAAAATATTACACCGATTGGTTAAAATCTTTTACCGCCATCTTTCAAAGGGGCCAACTTTCGAAAAAAATCGCAAAAAACATTTTTTGCAATTCTTTTTTTTTATTATTATCCAAACTTATCAATTCAATTTCATAGAACGCAATAGCCGCACCAAGATTATTAGTAATGTAACAGTAAAATTTCCTTTTGGTTACATTATTGCTTTTATCGGCCAAATTTTCTAAAAAATGTTAAAAATTAAAATTTTTCAAATTTCATAAAATTTTCAGATTTTTTACATTTCTAACAGGCTGGGAAAGGCATTTTATGTTGTTAATTTCATGCACATTGTTAACCGTGATCACTGTGCTACTATTAAAAAAAATTTACTCTATGATAGCTACCTGCAAGTAAAATTATTTTTTCGCTGCTAGTTTTTTTTTTTTTTTATATATATACTATTTTACTCTATACTTTGATAGCCATAAAGATAGAAATATCTGCCTTGTTAAAGAGGTGGCAAAGTTTCATCTTCGCGAAGTCAAGGAAGAACATATCTCCTTGATACTAGAACCAGGTCTCTTATTTTCGTCATTTGACCCCCATCTTCTAGCAAGGCGACTATGCAAAGACAGATTTTTTGAAGAAAAATTAAATGTAAACTGCAAAAATAATTGCAATCGGATTTGGTGGAACTGTCTTTAACACAGGTTGCAAAGGTGGTGTTATACGATTACTTCAGAACAAGTTTTAAAAAAACCAATTTAGCAGCTTCCTTGACCTCACTTCAATGATCTTCCGCTGAGACATTTTTTCGGACATCTTGATCACAAAAGACAGGTCCTCTTTCATATTGTGGCCTAATTTGTTGATCTCTTGTGATTTGCAAATCATTACCAACTGCAAAGTTTAAGCCAATTTAATACAATCACCTAGCTGTTAGTAAAGATGATTTGTCAACTAACCAGAAGTATATGTCTGAAATATTGCAAACTCTTTCAACACGCGTGTGTTTAATTGACCTTTTTTTTGCCGATTCCCTGGACCAATATTTCACGCAAGATGGATCACTACTGCTAATCTAATTTTGAGACTCTACGTTGGAACAGTAAATCCCTCTTCTTAACTTGCCATACTGTCTGAGTACAGCTTGAAAGTGTACTGCATCAGTTGGTTCACAATTAAAATAAATCCATCATGTTTTCCAGAATATGTGTACTATAGTTAGTAATAACTCCCGTTACTTGCCAGATCATCTGCGAAAGATTATAGTTGCTGTAACCTCACGAAATGACTATTTCGAAAATAGCCCCATTGTAATGAACATATGTGAAGGAGAGACCATCAGGACCCCAGCCATGAAGAAAATTGCCAAAGCACAAAGATCTGTGAACTAGAATAGTGCCATCTATCACTTTATCATTCCAGACTTAACTTTGAAGCTTAAAATTATATGGACTTAGTCTGCTGGCAAAACTGTAAAGTAACGGAACCACCTGTTACAGTTTCTCTATTGACAAACAATGCTGGTGAGTTTAGAATGTTCGATTGAAGATACCAGCTATTATAACTTTTCTTGTTTAATTCAATCAGTAGAAAGATGCGTGAAATTAGTCACTAAAGTGCTGATAAAGTTTGTGGGCTAGAACAGAGGGAGGATCACATCTGATCAATTTTGGCTTCTCGAGAAATAATGTTTTCATCTGAAAGCAGGTCATATTATAAATTCATTTACATTAAATACTTCTTCATTTTAAGTTTATTTAACCCGTTTCGGTTAATCATCTCTGTATTTTAATTAATAAAATACTAATATGATTTGTTCATTTTATATCCTTTTTGTGATTTTTGGTGTATGAACTGCTGTTATGAAGTAAAACAGTAGATGAAGCGATCATCACGAAAAATGAATGACTTCCTTAGTGTATTACAAAGTTATAAAAATTTATGACATATTAATAGATACACAGTAAATTTATTTATTTCTAGACATATATCATAGAAATAAAAATTTAGAAAAAATGAAAAATTGAAATTTCAATTCTTTTTAAAATATAGTCCCTTTGCGGTAGCAAAAGATATGCTTTCATCATAATGAACATTTACAAGAACATTTCTCATATCTTCATGTAGTAATTGCATTTTATTAGAAATTGTATTGGTACGTTTGGATAATTAAAAAGAAAAAATAAAAAAAACATGTTTTTCACGATTTTTTAAATCTTTAGCCCCTTTGCGGCAGTAAAAGATTAACCGATCGATGTAATAGTTACAAATTTATTCTTTATTACAAAAGGCAGCTTTTCACACTATTACATTTCGATTATAAAATATTTTGGTTTTTACGACCCACCCTACTATCCAACCTTCCATTCTTTTGAATTTTTCCTGTTACTGCCTTTTCTTTTTTAATAAAAATCCATTTTAAATGATGCTTCCTTTAAAATCAATAACGTTTCCATATTTTTAATTTAAATTATAGGATCCTTTCTCTAGAAATATTTTGGAGATAGAACCCCTTAGAAAAATGCAATTTTAAATTTATTTAGATTTTTTCTGCAAATTGTTTTTACATGGAATTCCTAAATTATAGGTGCCATATGGCCACCATCAAGTTCATCTTTATCACAATATTTTCTTATGTTAATCTAAACTGAATAAAGATTTATGTAATTAACTTAAAACAATGAAAAGAGACAAAGAAATAAAGATACAGAACTCGCAAACAAAAATTATTTTATTTAATAAAAGGAGTAAGAGATCTTAAAATTATCATTTAGTTTAGTTACTTATTTCTTTTTAGTGAAATATAATATTAACAAATTTAATGATCTTGCATAATACCACAAAAAACATAGCATATCATAACAAAATGTATAAATTATTTTTTTTTCTTCTTTGAAATATAATTCTAATAAATATAATTCACCGGTATATGACTATATGCAATCAACTGAAAATAAACTCAAACATTTAACAAATACCAAGTGTAACAAAAATAAAAAATGTAAACAAAAATTGGAAAAAAAAAGGAAAACTTAAAGTATTAACAACATATTCTCTGCATTTTTTTTACATGAATTTAAAACAAACTAATTATATTGACTAACACAAGTTGACTACAAAATCAGAAAAATAATCTAATTCACATTTACCTAAATACTTTTCATCAGTTAATGACTTAATAAAGCCATGGGCTTATGCAGTATTTTCATTTTGAAGGAGGGAGGGGAATTGGACAATGGTACCTAGTTAGTACATTGTCTTAGCATAAGCACCAGCAAAGAAGTACAAGAGGACCATTGCCCCTGTCCGTATTTTGAAATCCAATTAAATTTTCTTTATCTCCGAGTATTTAACAAAAAAATTATAAAATTAGTTTTTTCTCAGTGACTTTACAATAATTAAACATTAAGGGGGCTGTTCACTCAGCTTCGAAATTCTCCTCCGTAATGTTAAGTCTATGGACTTTTGATGCATTCGTATATTTAAAATATCTTCTCGGGGAAATTAATATTTTTAAAATCTTTTTTCTATGTACTCTTCTTAAAAGATGTCTCTTTCTTTCTTAGTTTTCAAAATATTTCTAAAATCTATACTGAATTCAATTTTTTATATGTTAAAAGAGAACGAACTGTGAGTAAGATTTTAACATTTCCTATAAAATAAGTCTATATACTTTAGAAATATTTTGAGAACTTAAAAAAAAAAAAAACATTTTTTAGGAAGTGTACACAAAAAATAGAAGTTAAAAATATTAATTTTCCGAGCAGATATTTTTAATATACGAATGCATTAAATGCCCATAGACTTCACATTAGTGAGGGGAAACTGGAAGCTGAGTGACCAGGCCCCTTAGGAAAAAAAAGAACCAATAATTTTATGTCAGGGACCATAGCCCCCCTGACTGAAGACAATTTTTAATTCTGTTTCATTTATGTGTTCAGGGGTACAGAGCCACCCTAAAGGGGGGGGGGGGGGACTGTTTCAATTCTCCATTTTGAAAAATGTTACAAGAAACTTGTTTTTTGAATACTTAATATTTTTTAATTGTTAAATTTTTGTATTGCTTTTTATGTTGATATGTTTAAACATTATCGTGCATGAGAAATTCTGGAACTTGCTCCTCGCTAGATTTCTTTCTGCTGACGAAAGCATCTCACAGTATTTCAAAATTACATCTTACAATTTTTTTAATGTAGTGTGGGGTCACAACCTTTTCTGCCCGACCCCCTCCCCTGCATACACCCATGAATAAAGCTCAGTTGTTGGGCTATAATAAAATAACTAAGAAGATCTTAGTCATTGAGAGTGGCACAAAATGAATTTCATGCGATATAAATTTACAGCTTTATCATGTATGAATACCAATTTTTAGATGACTCTTTTCTACATATTCACATAACAACTCACAATGAAACTAAACAAAACTAGCCTTAAAGCTTTCCAAATACAACTTTTCAATGACTGCAACAAAGACGCAGGTACAGTTTGACATTCATCCGTGATTTGTGGTAGAAATATACAATGATTCAACCTAACAATGCTTATATTTCAGATTTAAAATTATTTATGCAACACAAATATGTTAGGAATTGAAATAAAAACATAATCACAAATTAATTTTTTCTCCAACAAAACTCAATAAACACTTCTATACAAAACAAGTAACTTTTTTTTTTTTAATGTTCGTAAATACCTGTTATTACCAAATGAGCTCAAAGAATACCTTTTCGCATTTTATAGAGGATTTAGAGAATTTATAGTAAAATTAAGTGTTTATCAAATTAAGAAAATTATTTTTATGTTATTTAAAGATAAAAATTTAAATCTTTAAAAAGGATAATTTGACCTCCATTGGCAAAATAAGTTTTAAAACATATGCCTGATGCATTACACCAGTGATGGAACATAATTATATGCAAAAGTGCTTGCACAATTTTAAGAACCTTCAAATTAACAAGTAAAAAAATGCTTTAAAAAATGAACACTAATTGGCCAAATGAAATTCAGAGGTATATCAAAGCTTGAAACCATGGGTGCAAGAACCAAGCAAAGACTGAAAGTTTTTTTTTAGTATTAGATATAACCAAATGGAAATAGGCTAGAAGATTTCCATGTCAAACTAGGGCTAAAAATATATCTCTGGCAATAAAAGGAAGTAATTTAAAATTGTTGATAGTAAAATTGCTGTTATTTAAACATATAAAATAGAATTACTATCAGTCAAAAATCTCTTCAAGACTGAAATCAGTCCTGAGGCTGAAGGTCTTGCACCCATGCTTGAAACACAATGTCATCATTCATATGGAGTCACTGCTTTCAAATCTCAAAATATTGTGAAAATGCAAATTACAGTACCTAATTTTAATATACTTTATGCAATATATATTTAACACTTTAATACTGCATCCACTTTTAATACTTAACTATTATTCTCTTCCTTAAAGAATTATTTTAAATTCAGACCAAATAGTTGCGTGAATTTCTTATAGTATGAATTTAAAATTAGTCAGTAACTAGTGAAAATAATGGAAATTTTTTGTTAAGGTTAAAATAATTTAGAAGTTTCTTTTTTTGAGAAATTTTTGTGCCTATAGTTTTACCGAGATACTAATCAAGTTATTAAAGATGTTTTCATTAAACAAGTATAATAGTAATTTTTAAGGGGTTAACCTAGTGAGGTGCTTTATATGTTAACTAAACATACTCATCCGATCACAAAACTTTTTGTATAACTTTATTCAATCTATATTTATTAAGTGAATTAAGGATTTTTTAAACAATAAATAGGGTGACAGGAATTTGAACTCTGTACTCCAAGCTAGGCAGATTTGCCTGTCCAGATTCTGACTTGTTCAGATAGACCAAGAAAGAGAAGCTGCAAATCTCAGGTCGGCGAGACAGAAACATGTCCTACTAATGTTTTTTGTCTGTTATGAATCAGCAGACGGCTGACTTAAATATAAGTATTTTGCTTTAACAATTATAATCATATTGTGAATATTTTCATCCATATAAAACTGACATACATTAAAATTTTGTTATTTAAACTAAAAAGAAGACTGGAACATTCCAAGATGCTGTATGCCTTTTGCTTATTGCATTTAATCCTATCATCTCAAATTTGTAACCAACCCCCACATCAGTGCTTATTTTTTGTTGAAGTTTTGAAAAAAAGCACTGATTTTTTTTCAAAACCCCAATAAAATACATAAGTATTTATTATTATTTTTTTAAATAATTCATTTGATAAACATAGATTCAATTAAGTTATACAGTACAACCCCGCTAATCCGAAATAATTGGGACCGGCGCCTGTTCGGATTACAAAAAATTCGGATTATCCGAAATTCAATTAAAAATAAAAAAGTAAAAGGTGTCTGCTAAAAATTACAAGTACTCAGTAACATAATAAACATCTTCTAATCTGCCATTCTGGATAATCTGGCACGACTTTTGGAAAAAAAAAAAAAAATAGTATTCCTTGTTTCATCACTCCTGATGTTTATAACAATTCAATGAAACTTTTGCGAATCTATAAATAGCTCAGTCACCATGTCGACGAGGAGAAAAGAGAAACATTTCTGTAGATAATTTACAAAATCATATTTAAAAAAAAACTAAAAACTAAACTCTGTGGCTGTACAATCCATGGAGGATCTGAGTGCCCATCTCTGTTTTCTTGACCCTGGGCCCCGAGGTGCTATACAGCATGCATCCCGGCCAGGAGGTCAGCCTAACGCAAGACCCTCGGTGTTTAGTTCCCAAGCAAGCTTGGTACTCATTTTATCGACCCCAAAGGGATGAACGGCTGAGTGAACCGTGTCCAGTCGGGAGTTGAACTCTCGACCTGCGGTGCGGCAGCCGGAAGTCCTGACCACTACACCACTGGGCTCACATATTGTCGAAAGTAAATATACATTTGTCATTTGAATAAAATATTTTTTTCATTTTGAAAGAGAATTTTATAGCGACTGGCAAACAAACTAATATTCCAGATTTTTTTAAGATGGCTTCTACGATAAGGCATACAGTGCACATTTTCATTTTATATTCGTGAACATATGTACTACTTTTACATTGTTTTGTTTTTTTTTTAATTTTATTCAAGCTGTTTGAAAAATAAAAAACATACTCTATGGCTATTTTATGTTTAATTCTAACTTCTACACTTTTCCCCCAGCATTAAACCTGTAATTCTGAAATTTTCGTAAATTAATCTTTTCAGTTAATTTGCTCATGTATAATTTTCTAAAATAAAATCGGTTCAGATTAACCGGAATTTCAGATTACCAGGGTTCGGATGAGCTGGATTCTACTGAACAAAAAATTTTGAGGTGATTGGATGAGTGGGTTTAGGAGAAATGGTACATTTAGTTAACATGTAAAACACCTCAATAGGTTACTCCTTTAAAATAATTCTTCATTTTAATAGTATCATACTTTCCTCTAGACTGAATTAAGATTTCTGAAACAGGACAATTAAAAATATATATTCCAATTAGAAAAAATAAATAGAATATTTTAAAATATACATAACGTTTTGGCACAAAATAGAGAACACAATTTAAGGTATGGTAAACAGTGCCATATGTTACAGCTTTCACCAACAGAATATGATTTTTAAACATATGCAGAGCTATAACAGATTCTTTATGCATAAGCTAGTAAATATTCAGGAGAAAGCAGAATAGATAACTCCCGGATAAAAAATATAAAAAATCAAAGACATTGCATTCTTTAACCCTTTATGGCCCCAAATTATGAAAATTTCTACCTCAGTAATTTTTCCCTTAAATATATGAAGATTACAATATATAAAATTTAGGAAAGCTTTGTTCAATAAAACTGATTTAATAAATTGATAGTTATAGGCCACTTTTCAAAATATTTACAATTCTCAGATTAATTGAAAAATAATGCTGTTTTATGGAATCTCAATTCTTAGTTTTATCTGTTTTATAGTATAATTTTTGTTTGTTATTACAATACATCTTTTAACAGCATAAAAGCTACACATACAATAAATGGTTGAGAAAATATTCCATTTTTAAAAATAGTTAGCTTCATAAAATTGATTATGCTACCTAAACATGCTTTAGGAAAGTATTTTTCTTGAAATATGAAATCTACAGCTACTAAAAGATGTATTAAATTTCATATCACATTTCTCTTAATAGGGCTTTAAAATTCCCAATACGGTCACAAAGGGTTAAGTACAATTTTTCTAGTTACAGTACATTTTTCTTAAAAAATACGTAAGTTTTCACATTGACATAATGTAATCATTATGATTACATTTTGGTGACTCTTCACCAAAAAACAAATGTATATCAAAAGTAAACATTCAACAATAATCAGTGGTATGTTTAACAAAAAAAGAAGATATAATTCTAAGGGTACTGTACATATATAACGTTATCAATTTTTTAGTAATTTTGGGCCCCCTCACCCCCCTTACGATATCATTCCTCGACCCCTCCACAATGGTATCGCTATCAATGTCTAAAAATTCGGTTGCAATTTTTTTTTCTTTTGTTTGCAGTGATATACAGATATGGTTATGCATTTATTATTTGCATACTTTATTGATTGAAATGAAGAGAAGTCAATAAAAGTATTACTATTACATATGAAATAATTTTATATCAAATAAAACTTAAAAGAAATAGTTACTATTTAAAAGCCTTTAATAATATATTTTTGTTACATAATGCATTGAACAGTAATAATGCCTACTTGCACCACACAGGAACGGGAGACAGGCAGAAGCTTTTATCAACAAAACATGTGGACAACATTCATTCTCATTTCTTTACTAGTAAACACAACAAGTATAATTTCAAACATACATTGTACCTGGCTTCTGGAACAGTGGATTATATATGAATACACGCATGACAGAAGAATAGGAATGCCAAACATTGGGATATTCCATATTTTGATGTGAGAATTTTATAATCATTTAGTGATTTTAATAATATCTTTGTATTTTCGTAAAACTAGATAACAGACAATTTTGATGTAAAGACAAGAACAAGTTACAAATCAAAGAAAAAAATTTGGTTGGATCGATAATGATATCAAAAGACATCTGTACAAGGAAGGGGGGATTTATCTTACGATATCATATGCCAGACCTCCCCTTTACCCTAAATTGATACTGTTATATATGCACAGCCCCTAATACTCCAGATTAAAAAATAAATAAAAAAAATTCAAGCAACAGTTTAGCAACAAGTATTAGTAAAATACATCGCTAAGGCAATCGTTCAAAAATAACAAAAACTATTACTATAATAGGAATAATGAATTGCATCAAAAATTTAAAAACAGTTACCCACTTAGATAATATTTATCTATTTCACCTGACAGTGTGAAATAACTTACTTTTAAAGTAACTTAATAAAGGATTCTTTTCAATCACTCCAGAAAAATGAAAATATTACAAATAAGCATTTTTAATATGAGTATAAAAGTGTGCCAAACTGACACACCAATTTTAATATGAGTACAAAAGTATGTCGAAATGACACACCAAAGTATTTAGTTAAAAGAAGCAGATAAATATATACATAAAAATAGTAAGCATAACTTACAATGTTAATTTTATTAATTTGAATACAAATTAAAAGAGGCCTAAATTCAGAGAAATTATGAATTTTGCTTTTTTTTTACATTAAAAATGGCAGATCATTTCATCAAATGCAAAAATTATATATAATAATCTTTTTTTAACTATTAGAGTCCGATTTTAATGAATTTTTAACCTATTGTCAATATAATATTAAAAATCAATATTTAAAAAGAAAAAAACTGATTTTTTTAAATCCAAGACAAGTCAACAATTAATAAATTTAAAATAATATATATATACCAGATCTTAGACATAAATGAAGTATGTAATGCTTTCAATGCAATCTTTACAAAATTCTTGGATATATATATTTATTTGCATAACAATAATTCTAAAAAAGGAAGATTAGTTATTAATGACGGTGAATCAAAGAAGTTTAAAATATTTAGACTGAAACTTAAACAATTATAACAAATCATCTTCATGTTTTTATACCATATTTTATTTAACTGCAATTACTATAAAAGATGTAAGCTAATTTGATTTTCTATTTTTATAAAAACTTTACAAACAATAACTTTGAATATGATTTCCAAGAAATAAATTTTACATTGGCAGCAAAACTACATCAAAATGAACAGAGCAGGGTAAAATTTATATTAATGTTAAGTCTCATATACATTTATGATCATAAATTATAAAAAACTGAAAAGTAAACAAATTTAATAGAGTTGCATGGTCAATTGTAATTTTTATCTAAAGTACAAATGTATCATACTTTTTTATTTAAACAAAGGAGTTCGAGAATTCTACAAGTAATTAGCTATTTTTCAACTTACAATTTTTCTCCCCAAAAACATTCTCAAAATGAGTTTATTTTGGACTGTATTAACAGCTGCCAAAATGACTAGATTTTCTAAGAATGCATGCAAATGGTGAAAATGATATAGGTTAAACAAAGTGTTAAACAACTACAGAATATCATTTTATTTCTTTTTAAATCCTTTAAAACAATTAAAGACCTTGCCAAGGTACAAAAATAAAATTAAATCAACCCCTTTTTTCCCTTACCTAAAATGAACAAGAACTACATATTTATATAATTCTTAAACTCATTACTTTAAGCTTATCACAATTTCAAATAGGAGATAAATGTTACAAATTAAACTGAAGATTGCATTTTCTTCTCAGTATAATCTTTGCAAATAACACACAACTTCTAAATGTAACTGTGTGGGAAATACATTGAATTTAATGCAATTTTTTTTGTAACAGCGTATATAGAATTCATCAAGCTTAGGAAATTAATGACATACTGAACCGTGCAATTTGAAATTTGTAAAAAAAAATTCTATGATAAAACAAACAAAGCCATCACAAAAGTTTATAATGCCATTCTTTAAAATTCTAATGAAAGATTTTTAGTGATGAAGAGATGTACAACGATTAATACTGATCAGTAGCATAAATGAAAACTTCATAAAATTTTCCACATGAAACCGAATTACAAAAATTTTCCTTTTAAGGAAAAATAAAGGGAAAAATATGGCAGCATGTATATTTTAAATATATGATATTTCATACACCTACCATTCATGTATGAAAAAAGCAAACATTCAAAAAAGAGGGAAATGTGCAAAAAAATAATTATTTTCTAAAATTTTATTAAGACAACATATCTGAGAATTAAAATTTGTTTTTCATATTTTCAGAAATTTTTATGTGTTTTTATATTTGATTAGATCGATAAGAGAATATTCAAGGAATTCAGTACTGAATTTAAATTATCCATTTCTATTGCAATAAGAATTAAAAATATAAAAAATAAAACATATTCCAAATGTTATATGCATTTTATATATAGTTTTTAATTTTAATATGGCATCACGCCTCACATGCAGGCTGTGATCAGAAAAGTATTGAACACAGTAAGGTATAACACAGTTTTTGATATAAGATTATTAGAAAACATCAACCTCTTTAGGAATAACAAAAAAGGAGGGGGAATATGTTATCTTGGTTTTTGTTTCAATAACAAGAAGTATTGAAAAATTTCTGGGGGAAAAAAAAGTAAAAAATGTTCAAAGAAAGAGGAAAAAAGATGATTTGATAAAAATATTAAAACCAGAAAATCGCAGATGTATGAAAGATGTATGAAAAATTTATCCCTGATTACTTCATCATAATCCATTTTAATATCACAAAATATTACGTTTTGGAAAGTCAGTCACAATTTCAAGTAAACATATGTCGATTTTTTTCATTGTATTTTTATATAAACAGAGATGTTTCATTTCACACATTTGCACACTTTGATATTTTCTTTCTGCATCTTCTTAGATAATCAGAATGATGACAGTATTTCTTAGCACATTGAAGAGAGCAACAATATATAAGGCTCCTTATCAGTCAGGCTGCAAATTATGCTCTCCAATGCTAAACCTATTGGCTTGGAATGCATCCATATGATTCAAAAAAGTTTTTTTTATTGGAAAAAATATTTTTAAAATACATTTTTGTTTTATTTAAAGTTTTAAAATCTTACTTACAACTCACCTGCTTCACTTAGATTTCAACACTTAAAATATAAAATTAAATATATCTTTTAGAAACATTTTGGCAAATAAAAAAGAAAAAGAAAATTCTTTGTGAAGAGCATACGGAAAGCAGAAGAAAATTCTTTTAATTTTCCAAGGAGAAATTTGATTTTATTTAAAGTTTTAAAATCTTACAACTCACCTGGCTTCACTTGGATTTCAACATTCAAAATATAAAAATAAATATGTATTTTAGAAACATTTTGGCAAATAAAAAAAATTCTTCAGGAAGAGCATACGGAAAACAGAAGAAAAAAAAATCAGAGGAGAAATTTGAAAAATAAGGATGCATTCCAAACCCATAGATTTAGCATTAGAGGGGAATTTGCATCCTAACTGACAACAAGACTTAAATCATACAACTTCAGTTATTTTCTGATTTTATTATCTGTTTTCAGTTCTATATTTTTTATTTTCGTTGCAGGAGAGAGGGGGCATGTTATTGAAGACTCAGTTGAAAGCCAAGAATTTGTATGTGTATGTTATTTTCCAAATAATTAAAAGAAAAGTGAAAAGAAAGAAAAAAATTACACAAGGACATCAAATAAAGGCACAGCTTGCATCACCAATTTAATTGGCAACAAATTTTTATATCGTTAATTTTTTTATAAATACTGAATTTCTTTTCATCAAAAAATTAGTAATTGTAAACAAAATAAAGGTATACGAAAATAATTTCATTTAAAAGTGAGTATGAAATCAGATTTAAAAAAACGAGAGTTCTTGACAAAGCTATTGTACCTAGTTCATCACGAAGTAAGTTTAAAGTGGAAATTTAATTGCCAATCAAAATAGGCTTTCCTTTCTCTTTAAATTAAATTTTTAATTTTTATGTACTTCTAGTTACATAATAAAGATACATGATGCGCGAGTTTACATAAATGCAGGAACTATTAACATTAGCTTAATCCTTTATGCCTGAAGTTATGAATTAAGAAATAATTCCACCTCAATAATTTTTCTTTAGTATCTAAAGATATCTAAAAATTTATATAAGAAATTCATAAATGATTTGTTCACTAAAAAAAATTCAACTAAATCTGTAATTATAGGCCTTTTTTGAAAAATATTTAGAATAATACTTAGATTAATTAACAAGAAATGTTGTTTGCTGAATTCCTTTAATCCTCTAAGCAGTTTGCCCTTATTTTTCAGTTTTCCTCAAAACAACTTAAATTAGTTAAAGACAAAAATAATTCTAACAGAATTGTATTTTAAGATGTATGTCAAATAAAAGGGCATATTAGACATTATAAATATATATTAGAAACAAACAGTGAAAGAAAATTTAAATTAACATTAGTTTTATAAGCATTTTTATGAAAATGCAGGAAAGCCCTTAAAATGCTCAGAGGATTAAAATACAAGTAAGCAGGCTGTGGTTTTAGCTGTAAACGAGATTTATTTTTTTTTGTGTGTAAAAATTTCAACTACACAATTTACAACAGCATAAAAAGCTACCTATACATAAATAGTTGAGAAAATATCCATTTTTTAAAATATTTCACTTTGTAAAATTGGATGTATATTCTAAACATGATAAAGCATTTTATATAACCTAGAAAACCTACTGTTAAGAGATATGAAATTTTATATAAAATTTTCTTGAATGGGATTTTAAAAGTTTCCGAATACCAAGTATTAAAAATGACATCAATTGAAATTAAAAAAAAAAAAGATGAATTATCAGAATTTGCTTTCTTCCATAGATCATTAAATACATAAATCATGTTCACAAAGGAGGAAGATAAATGGAAGTATGAAATAAAACTGCCAAAAATTTTGCGAGTGGGGGATAGAAATTTCATAGCTAACAGCAATTTTATAATGCAATATTCTGCAACTTATCAGAAAATACTACATTTTTACTGTTTGTAACCACAAAACTAAATTTTCTATTAATCTAAACTCAATTTAATTTCAAAAACTTTTAAGATACAAATGCACTAAGTGGGGAGTAGTACTCCATGTTATTATTATTATTATTGTGCGATTTTGCTAAAGCTTTAAAGTTTATATTAGCAGAATAAAAATAAATTCAAAAGCTATCAAGACATCATTTCTTTTACTTTAAACAATTATTTTAAAAGAATCAAAATTTATAAATCATCTAAGTATTAAATAAACAGAAGTACAAAAAAAAGGGGGAAAAAAAAAAGAAAAACAAATTAAAATATCGATTACAAAATTGTGAAATATCACACACATTAAGGCAGCACTTACAATTCAATTATAATAAAATACATTAAACAATTTATAAGATTTTACAAAGCCAACCATAAACAAAAACAAGTTTTCCAGATGAAACATGAATTTAAATTAAATGAACAGTTTAAAAACATTTTAAAAGAATAAAGTTTCTTTTTAACATAAAAAATTAATGCTATTTCAGATATTAAATTATCATAAGAATATAAGACTTTTTAAAGCATGATGTTAATTAGATGATAAATTTAATAATTAATAAAAAAAACTACAGAAAGAAATTGTGCAAAAAGTAAGATTTTAATTTACAATTCATGTATAACAGTTTAATCCTAATCAAAGAACAGGATAAAATAAGCTGTCATTAGAAATTTTTAAGATTCATTTTAAAATTAGAAAATATTTCAACATTTATATGAATGATTTTTTTTTTCAGAAAATACACAAATTTTATTTACAAGAAACATCAATACAATGCCCATGTTTTAATGCAATAGACATAACATAGCATTAATATTCAATTTTTGTGTTAATGTAATAAAAACTAATACTGCTGTTTATTTTAAATTCTTATCATATCACCTTTACTGATTACAGAGGCATATGAAAGGTAGGGGCTCAAGCTCTTACCATTCAAATGAGGACACCACTTTTTTTTAAAGTCACATGAACATTTTCTGTCTTCAATGTTTGATTATTGGTCTCTTGAAAACACAACACTGTGCACAAAAAAGCACTATAAACAGTGCTTATATTTCTAATAGTAAATTTCTAGATTAGGGCCCTGAGTGTCAGCTGTGCAAGTTACATTTTTATTTTGACCCATTTCGTTTAATATTACTAATACTGCAAGTGAGATTTCAAGTAGTTTCATAAGATGTAATTCTTACAGTAGGAAATAAGACTATGTGTACTCACACTAAAAATTGTTCATTTTCTGTGAAAATTTATGATACGAGAACATCCCTGTGCCCCAAGCTTCCATTCTCATAATTTGATAACCAGCTCTCAACAATTTTAATATATTAACTCTGTTTCCTAAAATAAAATGTTTATTTTATAATGGCATTAATAATTACTTTGAACAACTATTTTTGATTAATTACGCAAGCCTGCAATGGCTGTATTTTTTAACTTTAGATAATTTATTTTTATGTATTTTTTAACACTGAATCAGAAAATAACCTTCATTTTTAACAAATCATAAATTTCAAAGCTAAAAGGTCAAAAAATAGCAAAAATCTGTCAAAGTCTTACTAAAAGAAGGCAAATGTTTTAAATACATCTGTGATGAATCTCCAGCTTTATCAACCACCAAAATTAAAGAAGACACCGAGGTGAACCCCACAGAGAATATAAAAGGAAAAGCATGGGACAGGGCATGAGCAGTTCAAAGAAACTTCCACATGCGGAATAAAATTGTAAGGATTTTAAATACACAATATTTTGCATGTTTAGCTGTAAAAATGCATATTATAAGCCAAAAGATGAATAAATTGTTACATATATATAAAGTTTAGCGTCTCATTTATAGTATAGATTTTCACAATATTTCAAATTTTGTAAAAAATTGCAAAAAATCCGGAATTGATGGTAAAAAATTGGTCATTTTCGGATTCAGTGCTAGAAAACACATAAGAATCAATTATCAAAAGCTAAAAAACTCAAC
Organism: Maratus speciosus; assembly: GCA_963932465.1. NCBI lineage: Eukaryota > Metazoa > Arthropoda > Arachnida > Araneae > Salticidae > Maratus > Maratus speciosus. The sequence continues at coordinate 518,935,083 of OZ010792.1, read as the reverse complement.
CATCACATCTATTTTATAGTATCATATTTTAGCTATTTTTTTACATCTTAACTTTGAAATTTACGATTTGCAAAGAAACCTGACATGATGGTTAAAAATTAATGTCATTTTCGGATTCAGTGGTACAAAATACATAAGAATCAATTAACAAAAGCTAAAAAACATGACACAAAACGAATTTTCCAGGCTAGAATTATTGATAATCCTAATCATTAAATTTATTTGAAAATGACCAATTGAGCTCCTCCTATAATTTGTAAATTGCTACCCCACTGGCTGATTAATCAAGTGTTAAGTATGATTTATGTTTATAAATTGCATTGAATAAAAAGAAAATGCAGCAGATTCAACCAGATTCAAGGTGGGAATGAGTTGAGAATTTTGTACTAATAAATTAACAGTATTTATATGACAGCCTGAGATTCTTAAAAATTGCAGTACATTAATTCAGTTAAACTTAGGACATCACACAATTCTTAAAAAATAAACTAATCAATCTTTTTAAAACTATCACCAAATTGAGATTGATATCCATTAGAATGGAAATGTATATCATTGGCAATACTACCATGCACATATCCATTACCACAGGATAGAGCTTTGTCAGCACAATTGTTAATATAACCATTAATACCATTATTGTAACCATTAATATATCCATTTTTCAGTGGCAGTGATTGAGACTTTCCTTTGGTCAAAGCTTCCTCTTTCGATGCTACAGTTTTCTTGCGATATGCATTTTTATAAAAATCAGCAAAAAGAAACCAGAACAAAACTGCATGAAATCCAATCCAGTACATGAAACCTTGGGGATAATTGCAACTTCTGAAGAGAAGTTGAAAAGAATGTGTAAAAACCAAAACAAACTGGACCTGAAAAAGAAAAAAAATATTTCTGAGTACTCAGTAAAAACCATCCCATCATCCCAATAGCAGAATTTTCTATGTCAATCTGCAGAAAACTAAAACTTATCTGCATCCCAACAATGTTGAACAAAACTTACTATCATATACAATTCCTAAACTAAGCAAAACTTGCATTTAAATAATAAGGTACCATTGATATAATAAATCTAGAGACTTAAAGTAAATTTCAGCAATATTTTAAGCCAAGCATTTTTTTTAAGCTGTTAGATTAATCTTAAAAATCTATAACTAATCTGCAGTACCCGCTGCTGTGCTGTGCTGTTCCTGCTGCAAGGCTCATCACATAATGCTATGTTATATATACAATTTTGGTATTGTTTAATTGAACACAGAAAGACTCAGGATTTTTAATCTCTCCACTTCCCAATCTATAGAATTTATGCACGCCAAGTAAGAAAAAATAGTTATATTTAAAAACGCATACCGCAACTAAAACGCACTTCCAGCAATTATCGGTCATAGACACACAGCTGTAATCACATTCGTTTGTGTGTTCCCGTAAATAAACGCTAATTGCTATGCACATCATATTCTATAAACTTCTTGTAATGCACCTCAGGGACGTATATGAATTTCAACATGTTTGTATTAAGGGGGCTGGTCACTCAGCTTCCGATTTCCCCTCACTCGCGTAAAGTCTATTGGCATTGGATGCATCTGTCTATTTAAAATATCTCCTCGGGAAATTAATATTTTTAACTTCTATTTTTTGTGTACACTTCCTAAAAAATGTCTCTTTTTTGCTTAGTTCTCAAAATATTTCTGAAGTATAGACTTAATTTTATAGGAAGCGTTAATCTTACTCCCAGTTTGCTGGCGTTTAACACGTAAAATATTATAACCAGCATAGAATTTAAAAATATTTTGAAAACTAAGGAAAAAAAGACATCCTTTAAGAAGAGTACACAGAAAAAAGATTTAAAAAATATGAATTTCCCCAAGAAGATATTTTAAATAGACGAATGCCTCAAAAGTCCATAGACTTAACATTACAGGGGAGAATTCCGAAGCTGAGTGACCAGTCCCCTTAAGGAAAATTTTGTCAGACATTCATCCTGCAATATTATCGTCAAGGAATTCTCTTCTTTAAGTTGGATTCTGTCTGTGGAAAATGTATTGCAAAATACAGGGATCAGCTATATAATATAGACCTTCCTTTTCCACCTCTCTCCAATTGAAAAAAATAATGTTGGATTATTTTCTACTCACTTGTCTTCACTTAACAACAAGCTTCTGTGTCATCATTTAATTAAGTAAGATTACTCCATTTATTGTTCTTATATTTTTACTGCCAAAAAGCTATTGACCGCAAAGAACAACAAAGGGTTCAATGTTCATAATGCTCATGTATTCCTTTAACTATTCATAATAGTAATGTATCATAAGTTTATTTTTATTTACAACGGCTGTTTCCATGATTTTTTTAAATTTAAGCACCCAAAACTTATTTATACGACACTGATGTCCAAAAATTAGGGCAAGTGAACAAATGCCTGTGACGGTACATGGTTTGTCGAATAACTACTGAAATTCTTGAATCGTCCTTAAACTTTGAGAATGCAAAAAACATGTAGCTTCATATTTTTCAATGAGGATTTAGTCACTGGGACAATTAGGGGGACCAAAAATAAATTTTGTTTGATCACCCATATATAGAGAAAATGTTCAAAATAGTCTGTCACGGTACCAAATGACTACATCGGTTCTGTTTAACCTGTGTGTGCATTTGTATAAGCATACCATGCATATTCGTGAAGGTGTTAACATTCGTATGTTTTTTGTTTATAGAATACATACAGAGTTTAACAAAATTTAACACCACTTTCCGAAAACTTGAAAAAGAACAGTAGAAACAGTATATTGGAATTAAAACATTAATATAATGGATATTTGATGAGGTATGGGCATTTGTATGAAATAATTATTAATATCCATGAAAGATACCAATTTTTTTTTTATATATAATTTGGCTACTTGTAGCTATTTATGGCAACTTATACAAAAAGTGCAGTCAAATATTGTGAAAATTCAGAAAGATAGGGACACTATAATGAGTTGCTTGTAAAAGTAGCTTTATTATATGGGATTTTTACAATTTGTCAATCAGCTCACTGCATCTTTCTGAATAACAAAATTTGACTGGACTTTTTGTATAAGTTTAGCAGGGCTCAGCACCTGACAGTCTTTTTTAAACTACTTTATGGAAATGGCAGTCCCATTTTAATTATTTGAAGTGCCCGGTAGCCCTTACTGCCATTTTTGACGCACCCTTTCGAGTCATTTCTTTTTCTATTCACAGAAGAAAAAAAAAATTGCCAGTCGGTTATAGGGAGAGAAAAAAAAAGAAATTTGTCCATTGATCATATTGAAAAAAAAAAAAAAAAAAAATTGCGAGTTCTGCCAATAAGTCATGAGGAAAAATCCTGAAATTCACACCCCATTCACAGGGGAAAAAAAATCATGAAACTTTGTGTTCGGCTGCATGAATAATCCGTGAAATTTGTCAATCGACCATTCATAAAAAAACCACCTATTTCATCAATCGGTCGCAAGTAGAAAACACAAAATTTACCAATTGGTTGTGAGACAAAAAAAGTTGTGAAAATCGTCATTTCATCATCTATTTTTTTTTTTTTTTTTTCACCCACAGCATGTGGTAAATAACTTTACGAATTTCAGTCTGCATTTATGCTTATAAACAGGCGGAAATAAAATCTAAATTATTAATTGTTTGGCAAACAGGTCAAGAACATAGCATCAAGTTATATAACACCAATAATTTACCATATAAAGAAATTATTGATACTCAATATATATACATTATAATCTTAATTCCGTTAATGTTTGGACCCTGGGAACTTGCCTCTTTGCTATGTGGGAAATCAGTCTCTCCTAGAACGTTATTTTAATATTTCATAAAGAAACCACCTCATGTGCAGCAAAAAGGGGAGAAATAAATAATGAAAAATAAAAGTAGCACCTGTTCTTCTGCTGCTGTTTCTCCACCCCTCCCTATTTTGCACACAAAGGGCTCCTTTTTTTTTTTTTTTTTATAAAACTTTGAAACAATTTTCATGGTCAACTTTTAGCTGTTTTCGATTTTGTTTTTCTTACATTATTTATTCATTAAAACACAAGAGTTTTTGTGCCTGTTTTATCAGATTTACTGTTCTGAGAGGAGTTTTACTCTAAATCACCTTTCTTTCCCCCTTCGCTTCACCAATGGTGCAATGCACTAATATTAAATGAATGAAAATGAATTTGTTTTTACTGTGTATATTTAAAGTATTTTTAATAATATCTATTTTATATTCCGAGTAACACAATATTTTTATATCAACCCTATACATTCCAAACACTAAATTAATTTTGCAACTAATTATCATAATAGAATATAAATAAATGGGAGAAGTAAAAATTTTAAATAAAGAGTAACATAAAACTGACAAGTGGCATTTGCAATTGCTTTTTCTATTTTAAGATTGGTACACAGACAGTAATAAAATGCGTTAAAAAAGAAAACAGGAAAAATTGAAAATTCTTCATAAAACAGATAAGTAATTAGGGGAAAGTAGAAAATATTTTTATCCGATGAATACGAAAAAAAAAATTTATATGAGACTAATGAAACATTTCTGAAGCTACAAAGCAAAAACAGCTTACCATCTGAATAGTGGTCATGTATTTCTTCCACCATAAATATCTAGTCATATGAGGTCCCAATGCAGCTAAACCATAGTAAATATACATCAAAATGTGAACAAAACTGTTGACAAATGCAAAGAATGTGCTATGTCCACCTATCAAAGAAATAAAAAATGAAGTCAAGAATCTGAAAAACTCCAACATGCTAAAAATAAATGATAGCATATTATTAAAGAAATAACAATAACTTGTATTAATAAAATACTGTTTATTTTAATGTAATTGTGGGTAGTCCTAACAAGCTATGAAATCTGATTCAAAGATATCTCAAGTAATCCTAAAGATAAGGCCAAGTTTGTTTCAATTAAATTAGGGAAAAAACCTATTTTTAGGTTATAGCACCCTACTCATTATTGTTGAGGAAAAATGCATGCACCAAACAGATACAGGAATGAACAACACAAATCTTGCATTTTCAATTAATAATCCCAAACTATTTGAATATCATATGTGTAATAATGACAGATTAAGTTCTAGGCAATATACAATTATGAACTGAGGTTCTAACAAATGCTATCAATGTGTACATTCAAAATTCATTAATTATCTATATTTTAATTGTATTGTATTATTGTAATTTTGTAAGCACTGTTTTTATTTTATCTGATATGTTGTGCGTGGCCAACCTCCCAGTCACCATAAGAAAATATTAGCACAGAAAACGATACGCTGACAGTTACAACACAATGGTGATTACTTGCAATTTATGGAAGCTGCCCCAGAGATTTATGGGCATAGGTTCAATTATAGCCAGGTCAAAAGTTCGCAAAGTTTTATGGGAAGGTACTCTCCCAGTGTCAGCACCAGGAGACAATGTTGATTAGCATATGCAAATTTTGGGAAGAGTACTAAGATACTATACCCTAGAGATCTGCACAGGCCGGCCCGTGGCTGGGCTCGGACCTATTTTCATTCATGGCACTCAGGCCAGGCCTGGGCCATACTTTTTTCTGAAGGCTCGGGCCTAGCCTAACTTATTTTTTCTGTACAGAGCCGGGACTGGTTTTTTCAAAGTCTCCACGGGCCAAAATTTTCAGTCCTAGTTTCGAGCCAGCCCTTATGAAAATCATTCTCTCATAATGGCCTGTCCATTCAAAGGTCAATAAAATTAAGCCCGGCCCAAAGATTTTTGCAAAAAAATGCATACATTTTTAAATCCCCATTCTTCTACAATGAAACATTAACATTTATTCTTTTTAAAGAATAGTAAATTTCTACGCTAATTAAAATATAGCTAAATTAAAATACAGTAAAACATATGAAAAAGAACCTGCCTATGATGGAATCCTGTTCTAAACTGAAAAACAGTGTTGACCCATGCAAAATTAATATACTAATATGTAAGAAAAGAATGTATAATACATTTACACTTGCTAAGAAGGGAACTTTCTGAAAGTTTTTTTTTTTCTATTCTATGTTATTGATTCTTTTGAGAAAAAAATTAGACAGTCCATTTAGAAAGTGCATAAAATCTGTTTTATTCTCTCCTCAGTGAACCACGTTCATAAACAAATGCCATATATGAGAAAGTATGTAAAAACCAGGCTTGTTTCCCTGTGGGAGTAGATAAAACAGATTTCATGCACCTTCTAAATTGACTATTTGATTTTTTTATTTCTTTCAAAATATACTTGGTCTACTATGGTTGTGAACCCCTCATATCTCTTTACAATTTTTCAAGGGGAAAATATGCATTCTGAAGGATCTACACTTTTTTATTTTGTGTGTGTGTGTGTGTGGACAACTTCTCCAAATTTTCCCCTTGAATAATGCACTGTAGCATCCTTGGACCCTTTAGACCCTGGTATCACTGACTAACTAAAATTATCCCATATTCTTCATGTGAAAAGTATGCAAAACTTTTCCTTTTATTAACCAAAATTTTTCTGAAAAGTAGAAAGACAAAAAATAAAATAATCTTTCTTTTTGACCAAAATTTCCATTTATAAGTCAAGTGCAGAAATTATGAGAATAAATACGGAATACAGTCAACTCTGTGAAATCCACACACTTAGGGACCAAGGGTTTTGTGGATTATACATTTTTGCGGATTATAGATCATCCTTTTGTTTACATTTTATTTTTTAAAGTCTGACTATAAATTAGGAACAGCTGCACAAAAATTACAATGGAAAAAAGAAAAACATAATGCAACATTGGTGGAATATATTTAATAACTAAGATTAAAGAAAAATTAAATTAAAGAAAAATTATATACAATACAAATTTTACATATTGACATAACACAATGGTAGTTTCAGTTTTGGTTTGCTGTCAATAACTTCTGTAATGTATGAACACTCATTACTTCTTGCTCCAAGATAAAATTTTGTACTCAAAGAAATTTAAATATTTATATCCAATTTATATTTAAATATTTATTCATTGGAAAATTGATAACTAAAATAAAATATATAACAAATTTAACTTTATGCGTTTAACTGTTAATGAGAATTTTCATTGTTTACATTCCAACATGTAAGTGTGGATAATAGACGTTTGCGGATTTATACATCAGCGGATTTCACAGAGTTGACTGTATATATATATGATCTAAATACAAAATGACCAATTTTTTAAAAATACACTAATAGTTAACCCTCTGAGCATTTTGAGGGGTTTCCTGCATTTTCATAAAAATTCTTATAAAACTAATGTTAAATTCTCTTTCCCTGTTTGTTTCTAATATGAACTTCATGTCCCTTTATTTGACATGCATCTTAAAATAGAATTCCGCTTAAACTATTTTTGTCCACAACTGATTTAAGTTGTTTGAGGGAACCGGAATAATACGCGCAAACTGCTTAGAGGGTTAAAAAACATCCATCTGAATAATTTATAAACCAGCAAATATGTAATAAATTTTAAAACATTATAAAAGACAGATACATGGATTAGGGATGCACCGAATATTCGGTATCTATTCAGTATTCGGCCATGTTACCGAATATTCAGTTTGGCCGAATATCAAACTATTCGGTATGCCGAATAGCAAATCATTCGGCTTGCTGAATATTCGGTTTGGCCGAATATCAAAATATTCAGCCGAACAGAATACTAAAAAAAAACATTTAAAACCTTATACAACTTCTACGTTTAACAGTCAACTTAAAGATATTAAGAATAATTACAAACAGAATCATATTTAAATAAAAGAGAATGTTTTTACACTATTTATTTGCTGTTTGTTAAGTATTATTTAAGAAAATTAACCAATCATGAGGATTTTCATAGGAATTAATTATGTACAAATGCAAGTTCCTCAACATTGTCCAGTAAATAATCTGTTTCTTGCTAAGATTTTAAGAACAACATTTACAATATCCGAAAATGATTGCCCACTCCAGACACCGATCTAGGATGCATTTAAAAATTTTCTTGCTTAATCAAAGGGAGAAGAACAGTTATTCTTGCTAAGTTGTCACCATATAAAATTTGAACCAATTGTATTAACTTTTACTTTAGTCTCTTCCTGACAAGCAAATATATGATCCTGTACAATTTTTCTTCCAATTTTTTCACAATCTCTCTTTGATTTTAAAATGTTTGTTTTAGAATTTAAGAAAATTTTATTCATTTGTCTTAATTCTCAGAAGAAGCTATGAAATTTAAAATTTTATTAATTAAAAAAGTTTTATAACTATCCTCTTCTTAAATAACTCAAAGCAGATTTTTTTCAGCATAAAGTTTACTTGAAAAAAGCTCTTGTTTATTAGAATAAAACTTTCTGTATTAAATATTATGTAAAATTGTTTTAAAATTTAACATTTTAATGCCTTGAAACTTAAACATAAAAGTATTCGACAAGCCGAATATTTGGTATTCGGCCAAATAGTTACTATTCGACAGGCCGAATATTCGGTATTCAGCCTAACAGTTTACTATTCGGCACGCCTGTTGGCCAAATATTCGGTATTTGGTCAAAATCACTATTCAGTGCATCCTTAACATGGACAAAGTATTTTAGAAAAATTAAACGTTTGCATAAAATTAAATATTTCTTAAAATATAATCTCACCATACCCGGAGTAAATCTAAGTCCCCACCAAATACTCATAGGAAGAATTCCATGATGCACAACATGAAGTGTTGATATTTGCGAGAATTTTTTTCTCATAACAAAAAATATCTATGAAATAAGAAATATTATTAATTATCAAAGCTTCAATAAAGAATATGTACAATGAAATTATGAATAAATAAATTATAACTTAAAAAAATATATAACCAACTTACAGTATCAGTAAATTCAACAAATTTAGATATAAAAAACCACCAGCAAACATTTGCCATCTGAAATATAAAACATTATGCTTAAATAAAGTTTAGTTTCAATTGAATCAATTGTATAAAAATGCATAACATGACAAAAATAAAGACAGGTAAAAAAAAATTATGGAAGGTTCTTTTATTCATTAATGGGATGTTACATCACTGCAAGATTTTATAATATCCTAAATTTTTCTAGGCATACTATTAATGGAATTTTGAATCGCATTCATATCACGCAATCAATTGACTTTACAGCAGAGTGTAAAAAAAATCATGATTTTTTTTATTTAAATCTGATTATGATTTTTTAACCATGTTAAAATACTGAACAACCAAAAATTTTAGGTTTCCAAACCAATTAAACCTTCAATTGGCAACAATGTTTTTAAGCTTTAAAAAATAAAACAGTAATAAGTATAAAAATTATTGCACATCAGTAGTTTCACTAGTAGCATACAATAACATTATGTACATTAATATTTTATAATAATTGTGTAAAACTATATTAAATGCTACTCATATTTACATTTATTAAAATCATTAATATCTACATTTAACATGAAATTGTTAACACTACTTAAAATAATTATTAAACAATTAACTCTCTAATTAGGAAAATATACATTTTAATGCTTTAATTACTAAAATGATAAGTTAGTATTCATTGTAGAAGGAAAAAGGGGCAGAGTGACAGTTCCCAAAAAAGTTCGGAAGAAAAGGGCATTATTTCATCAAGAAATATATCAGTAATGTGTTTAGTAATAATATAAGGGGCAAAAAGTATACAGTAGACTCCCTCAAATCCACACAGCTCGGAATCAGAGGTTTTGCAGATTTTAAAATTTTGTGGATTTCTGGTCACTGCTTATTTACATTTTTTAAACCGTAATTTGAATGTAATAATGCAATCGAAATTATAATGAATGCTTGGAATATATTAAAATAATTAAGTAATAAACTTAAATAATAAAAAGTAAGATCATTTTAAAAATGATTAAATTATTAAAAGTAAAGGTCAAGTAAATAATAATGCATAATTAAATATGCATAATAAAAATGATACATTTTCCTTGAGTTATGCAATGATATTTTGTTCTTAAAGCTATTCTATTAATTCACATGAAAATCATAAAATACGGAAGTTTTATTTCAGGTTTTGCCAGTCATAGTAACGAAAAAAAAGCTTGATTAATACATAAATATATTAGGTAAAGTGATTGCGTGACCAGTGATATCAGCAATATCTTGATTTTTTTTCAGAAATAAATTTATGCTTCCTTCATGAAAAAGCCTGAATTGAGTCATATTAACAAGAATTACATATTAAAATACCTACAGAATGATATAAAACTAAAAAATTCTGTACATTTCATTGTTTACATCTGTGGTGATGTACGATTTGAGGTGTTTGCGGATTTGAGGGAGTCTACTGTATAATATTTTAGTATGGTAAATAAAGTATCATTCATTTTCAATAAATTTATGAATTGCAAATTGAAAAATACAATTAAATAACAATGTCCTCTTTTTTCTTTAAAAAAAAGTTCTGTCATTTTTCAAGGGCCTTGGGCACACGGATTTAGAAATACTGTGATATAGGGAAGTTTTTTTTACAAAAAAACTGTGTACAACTACAGTGGATTTCACTATCTTAAAAAAAAAACAGGGTGCAGTTTGCCAATTTTAAAAAGGACGGTGTGCTGCACCTTTAAAAAATGGCTTGGAAACTTTTCAATTTATGTTCATCTAAGATTTTAATACTTTAAGTAATTTTAAACATTTAGAAAATTTATGATTTTAATCAATTTAAAAAAAAATCAGTTGATTAAAATCAGGATTTAATCACCAATTTAAATCATCTGATTAAAATCATTGATACCCTATTTTTCAGTGAAGCTAAATTTGGTGGTTGTTCATATTTGAAAACTGTCCCATAGAACAGGCACCATAGGAACAACATATTGATTCATCAGAACAGAACATGTTATCAATCTCCATTGCTCAATAGTCTACTGACAATGCTCTTAATAGCTCTTAAATATTTCATTGTATGTTAAAACATTTCTTAATAAAAATTCATGTTTTCAATGATGTCTTTGCCAAACGCATTTCATTCTATCAAAATCTGGCTTTTAATTTCAGATCTAATAAAATAAAACAAAAAAGAGTTTGGCGAACATATCGCTCACTCGCAATAAAGTAACATCTCGCAAAAATTCATTTTGCGTTTTATTCCACAAATAGGGCTGCCATAGGTGCGTCTTGCTACACAATCAGTTTCATAAAAGTAGCTATGCAGAAAACCACTTTATGCTATATGTCCATTTGTGACCACAGAACAAGGGTGGTTGTGCGGAGAGGTAAAATTATCCAACTCTCCAGACCACATTCTACGTCTTCGTTTTTAAGGGTTTCATGCTTTTATGCGCGTTTTCATTCCTGCATGCAGAGCTAAGTGCTATAATTTCATGTTACAGTAAAATCATGCAAATTTTCTTTTGCCTCTCCTGTGAAATTTACTTTTGTCGAGATGTGACACTTTTCATGCAGGTGAGCGATATGTAAAAATATTTCAGTTTTATTAACCTTCACACAAAGTCTCTGGTAACATCTGCCTGGCTTTAGCTTGTATTCTCTGAGAGATGCTGTCTGAGCCCCCAAGTAAAGGTTAATTAAAACAAAAGTAAAAAAAAAAATGTTTTTACTTGATAGACCATTTCAATTTTAACACCCTTGTGAAAAGTTTCAATTTCTATCTTTCAGAAATAATTACTTGAAAGTTTTTCTTCATATTCAATTCTTGTAAATAGTGGTAAATAATTGTCCAGTTAAATACAAGGAACACAGTCTAATTTTACCTCCTCAGTCAAATGTGAAATTAAAAGTTGTGACTAAATACTTTCTAGATTTGTCAGTAATTTTTTTTTTTTTGGTCTCCTAGAATTATCGATTAGCTTGAATGCGAAAATGATTTTACTTTTTCACATTTCCAAGAAAAATATATTTATTTCAACATTAATGAAAAATGCTATCAATAAAAATATGATACATATTACTGATTTTTTTTCTCTCCTCACAGAATAATAGAACAAAAGACAATGCAAATGAACTACAGTTATTATACTGCTTCAAGTTGCATTACAGTTATCAACAGCTTAACTACGATCCAATCATTTTTAAAATGAAAATTACGATGAACACAGCAATAATTTACAGTACTGATAAATGGGATTTTCTTCTGATTCAGTTGCTGAAAAGGCCACTTTAATAAAGTCCTCTGATTAATGGGTTCCATACCTTGTTCTGGGAGTATTTCACCTTGCTAGTAACTTCCATTCTAGTGTCTATGTTTTACTATATGCTTATATTACAAATATAGTGCGTGTAAAAACTATAAGGACAGCAAAAATTTTTATAAATTGAAAATGTGACAAGTGAAATGGTAATTTAATGTTGATCATAAAGTGGAAATACTAATATAAAAGTCAACAGAAAATATGTGACCTTTTTATTGCGAAAAAAATCATAATTATGCAAAAAAAGCTATTTTTGACTGTGTAAAAACTTTAAAGACACCTGTATTTTTTTTATAGAAATGGTATGTATAATTATTATTAAGGATCGACCGAAACAGGTTTTTAATGCCGAAACCAAAACCAAATTTTGGAGATCTTCAAATTTTCGGCCAAAAACGAAAACGTCCAAAAATCTTTTTCAAAGTAATTAAATTGTATGCATTATAGTAATTAATAAATACATAAATATATTATTAATTAATTACAATTATTAAATACAAATTATTAAATATGCAAAATAATTAATTATGCATATTTATGAAATATACATAATTATTAATTATACGTGTGGCCCAAGTCTCTGTGCCTTAGATTCAAAACTTTTTTTCATATAAAATAAAACTTAATTAATTCATCAACTACACAGAAAGATTTTCTAATTATATGAATTTCATTTAATAAAAAAAAATAGTTTAGTTTTATGTATACACACCTCGATTTATCTTTTATAATGATTTCTGTAAATGATCATCTGTTATACTTGAACTTCCTCAAAGAGTATTCGAAACTCTTCTGTGGTTTCAAACTGAAAATTTTCTATTACTGTTATGTCTGCAGCTTCTAATGAGCACGTGAAAAAGTTTAGTCATATATACATTGCTTGCTTTATAATTTGCATTCAAGTCTTGAGTCAATCATGACTGATAATTACAAACAACGAAGTTCGCAGCAATAAATAGTCTCATTTGAGCCGGCCGACAAAGCTCAAATCGATGAGAAATGTTAAAGATTTCCGACGGAAGAAACGAGATTTTCGGACTACTGATATTTTCGGTTGAGTTTCGGCTCAAAATCTGAGTTTCGTTTTCGGCGAAACTCAGATTTTGGATCTAAGGCACAGAGAGACAATTTGGGCCACACGTATAATTAATTAATAATTATGTATATTTCAAAAATACGCATAATTCATTAATTATTATGCATATTTAATAAATATGTATAATTAATAATATACTTATGTATTTATTAATTACTATAATACATACAAATTAATTACTTTAAAAAAGTTTTTGGACATATTAGTTTTCATTTTTTGCTGAAAATAGGAAGATCTCCAAAATTCGGTTTCGGTATTAAAAACCTGTTTCGGTCAATCCTTAATAATAATTATATATACCATTTCTATAAAAAAAATACAGATGTCCTTAAAGTTTTTACACAGTCAAAAATAGCGTATTTTTGCATAATTATGATTTTTTTTGCAATAAAAAGGGACACAGATACATTCTGTTGACTTTTATATATCTACTTTATGATCAACATTAAATTACCATTTCACTTGTCGCATTTTCAATTTATCAAAATTTTTACAATTTTTTGCTGTCCTTATAGTTTTTACACGCACTGTATTTAAAATTTTCCATTACGGCCTATGGAAGTAAATATTCTGGAGACATTCTGCATCCTTTTCTTTTATTTTTGTTTAACAATCGGATAATTTAGTTGCCTGCTTTAGAGAAACTTTGTTAAAAAGTTACAAAATAAAAATTAATATCTATGAAATAAATTTAAACTGAAAACAAATGCAAAATATAACATGAACTACTTAATATTTTTACATGAAATTTTCATAGATTTTATCTATTTTTTTAAAACCGAACCTAGGTAATGCTTTCAATTTAATTTTAGAAATAGAAATTTTACTAAAAAATACATAAAATTAATACAATTATTTAGTCAAGTCAAACATAATCTGAAAATTTCACGGAACAAAATACCAAGTAATTCAAGAAACATCTTGCAGGCAATTTTGAAAAAAAGCACATTTTGAGATAAATCACTTTAAAAGTGTTTTATTTAATCCTTGCTTAAAGTGAAAATCTGATACATTTCTATTCATAACAATTAGCAAAATTATAGGATTTTTTTTCTTTCTTTTTATATGCTTAAATCTAAATGCTCAGAAAATATTGTTCTTTCACATATATTTAAAATTATCACCCTATCTTAACTTTATTCTAAATTTTCTCCATTAAATTTACTACATTCAGTCTTAAATGCTACCATTTCTTTTTATTCCTTTCATAAAAACTAATTGATTTCCTACACATAAATTTTTCTTCCATTTTGACAATTTGCAAGTAAGATTTTAACACTTCCTATAAAATTAAGTCTATACTTTTGAAATATTTTGAGAACTAAGATAAAAAAAAAAGACATCTTTTAGGAAGTGTACACAAAAAATAGAAGTTAAAAATATTAATATCCACAGGAGATATTTTAAATATACGAAATAAAATAATGCACCAATAAAATTCTCTTGGCATATTTCGAATTACAATTGTTCGATTTGTTTCAGAACATTCTAGAATATCTTTTTCCGCATGGATTAAAACCAAATCTCTAAATTTTAATTATTCTGCCACCTTTTCTGAATTTAGAAGCTTTGATTAGATAAAATCCATTTGTAATTTGATTTATATTCTTCCATGGATGAATTTATAAGCATCTGTATCACTTTGGAAGAGAACTTTTTCAGTGATAACTTCTGATGTTATACAATTTTGCCACCAACATGTTTCATAAAATGCTCTGTTGAGTAATTTGAGAGTGCTTCATTTTTGGGAGACGAATTTGTCAATAAGGAAGTTGTTCTCAAACTGGTTGATTCTTTCCCGGAGAAACATTCAGGAATTTTAACATTTAACATTGTTTTTTAATTCGCTCAGTTTTACACTAGCAATGAGTGCACTATTACAGTCGGACCTCTATTTAACGAAGTCCCTAAATCCCGAAAAAAAGTTCGTTATATGGAAAATTTGTTAAATAGAGAGTCACCTTTTAAAATACTTTAAACTACATAAAACATACTTTAAACCCATAAACACTAAATATAATTTTTAAAAAGTAATTAATCACACATTTTGTATAAATTATATCTATTTGTTTTATATATTTTACCCTACAAAAAGAAACTTGAAAGGGAAATAAGAATGAAACAAAACATTGTCTGAAAATACATTGTATTTTCAGTTTAAAAAATAATTTTACATTACAATCACGATTTTTTATTATGGTCAATAAGCTGTTTGGAGGAATACCAAATTTTAAAGTAATATTCTTTTTCTTCACGCTTTTCTCCACCACATCAAGATTTTTTTTTCTTTTATGCCAAGCACTTTCTCTTTGACATTTTCGAGCTAAAAGAACCAAAATTACCAGCACGACTGAATGATTAGACGCTTCTTGGATGAAAAGCAAATAATCACAGCGATTTTACCGCTCTCGGTGAGTTAGGTGCTGGTAAGACCTGTTCATGTTGATTGATCATCATAAAATGTGTTAAAAGAAAGAATAAGTTTGAAATGTCCCGTAATAGTTTGACAAATAGGGAGAAAAAAATTTTAGATTCCAAGGAAAAGTTCGTTAAATAGAGAATGCATTTCGCTATTTGGAGGTTATTTTACGAAGAAATTTGCGAAATGTTCTTGGTCCCAAGGAAAAGTTCGTAAAATAGAGAAATTCGCAAAATAGAGGTTCGTTAAATAGAGGTTCGACTGTATTAAATGTAGTCACTCATTTTATTGACTGTACTCCTGTTTTTTGTGATGCAGTCTAATCTGGTATAGTTGCAAAAAAGTACAAATTTCCTCTGCAACGTTACTGAATGCGATTGCTGGCATGTACCATCCTTAATTCATTAGCTGTATAATATTTTCCATGGCTGCTCACCAAAATAAAATAAGCCCTGTAATCAAGTACTGGCCATAAATTGCTTAAATGGAATCTCGTCACCTACATCTCACATACATATATACAGTACAGAACCATTTAGCCAGAAACCAGTTATCCAAAAAACAAGTTATCTAGAATAATATTTCCAATTAACTTATTTAAAAAAAATGAGCCATACAATGGCAGTTTGATATGTATATTTCTTTAAACATTACAATATACATGATATAACTTAATTCTAACAACTAAAATTTGAAATGGAAGGAGTGGCACAAACTTATATGGGCCTGTGCCCACCCAATAATTTGTTCTTCCAGCCCACCCAATCTTCATTTTTCTATATTCGTACTTATTTATTTTTCAATCTCTGAATAGAAATCATTTCCTTGACGTTCACAAAACTTTTTTGTTTAAAAATACGGAAAAAGCTATAACAGACACACCGGAGCCTGAAACACAACCTACCACCACCACCACCCTAAAAGACATGCAATCAATTTTCTCTAAAAGAAAACTGCATATTCGGGAATTAATTTTTCTTTCTAAATGCGCTAAATTTGCAGTTATTTAGCACTATCCATTTTTTAGGTTAAAGGGTATTTCAGAAATGCTGCCAAAGCGTTCTAAGACAATTTTCGACATGTGCCAGGTCAGATGCCTTTTTAAACGTCAGAAAACACTGAAAATTCACAAAATTTAAAAACTCAGTATGTTTTGGCTGTAAAAGATTTTTTTAAATTGTTTTTTTATTTTTATGTGCATGCAGTTCTTTATAAATAAATGCCATATCAGAAAAATGTACTTTATTTGTATACTTTTGTAACTGGAAGTATATTTTTGTTATCAGAGGTTTAAGATATTGTATTTTTTTTAATCATCTGGAACAGTTTAAGTAAATAGTACTATTAATACAAGCATTTCACGGTATTTGCATCAATGTTCATTTTAATACTTTAGTCTTTTGCGTTTTAATCTGTAGTCAAATCCATGACACAATATTAGAGACCATAAAATGAAGAGCCCATGAGATTATAATTAAATAAAATTGCAACTTTATATTCTACTTTAAAAATTCCTAGCTTATCTTAACTTGAAATATCATCTTTTCACAAACTTTCAAAGAAAGAAAAATGGCAGTGTCATTTTACCCTAAAAGGGTTTTGAGCCCTAATATTTTTCAAAAGTTGGTGCCACTGAATGGAAGCATATATAGTTATATATAGGGCATTTTGATTTTTATGCAAAGAAAACAAGGAAGATTTTGTTTCCAAGTTATTTCTATAAATTGCCTTCTTTTAAATTTTGATTAATGTTTGATCTTGTTTGGACCAGATTCTTTTTGGGTAAACTAACAATTTGAGATCAAAACACCGTCATAGCCACATATGTTCTACTCTGAGCGAATAGATGTTGCTGTAACACCCAACTAGTTACACAGAAAAAACAGTTATCCGGAATACATCTGACCCCAGCCATTCTGGATAAATGGTTCTGCGGGATATTTAAAATTAATTTCTTTTAAGATTTAAGTCATCTAACTGATTTGCACAAGGGGCATGGGAGAAGAGATTCAGGAAAGATTTTCTTTTTAAGTTGTTTCTTATGGAAAAAAGGATTTCAATTGCATATGACTACTGAAGGTCCAGTCAGATCACTGAAGAAGCTTTAAAAAAATTACAAATGTCTTGAGTTCAAATCTATCAAATGTAAACAAAATTTAGATGCGAAAAACACTAGCTTAAAAAATCATCTTAAACCAAATAGAACGGAAGATGGCAGCACAGACAACTACCTCATCTAGTTCACAGCTAAAATTCCAGAATTAGTTATAACTCGATTCGCATATTAAAACTCAATCGGTCTGCCAAGTCATATCTTGGCGAGAAAACACCTAAACACATGATTTTAAAGGTTGATTTGTAGGTTTATCATTATGTTTTCCTGCACCCAAACGTATGAAAACATGGAGAACTGGGAGCAGAAAAACACAATGGTAAACCTATGAGTCGACCACTAAAATTTGGTTTTCAGGTGTTTCCCACCAAGACATGACTTGGCAGACCGATTGTGTTGTAATATGCGAATCAATTTTTAACTAATTCTGGAATTTTAGCCGTGAACTCGATGAGATGATTGTCTGTGCTGCTACCTTCCAGTCTAAAACCATTAAAGGAATACATTTTAAAACAGAAAAAGACAGTGATAAAGTTTTAAAATATACTGAAATAAAATTTAAATGCTCACCCCCATAGCATGCGGACTATAAGAATAATCAACAGGTTGACATTTCCAGCTATAAGATCCAAACCATCCATATATTCCAAACTGAAAGAAACAAGTGTATCATGTTAAACCTATCAGAAACAAAAAGCGCCATTTAAGCACTTTTCAACATTTAGTGAGACAACTCTGGTTCAAAAGAGATTAACAAAGGAAAAAAGTAGTTATGCAAAAGTTTTAAAAAAATACGTATAATTGATTAATTTATAAATTTAAAATATCCACAAAGAAAAATAGATTTTAACTTTTTATAGCAGTCTTGACATAAGTGCTCAAACTTTTAAGAAAATGCAATTTTTCGTCAAACAGAATCAATAACCATGAAAAGGAAAGAGGCCAAACAAAACTTCCACTCAACACACAGTCTCTTCAACTCATGAAATTAAATCTCTGGTAAATTACTAATTTTTTCATTTCTAAAATGTTTGCTATTTTTCTTTCATTTTGCCGCTAATAGCAAAGAGTAAAAACTAAAAGTTCAACCTGGGGCCCAACACATTTATATTTTCGCAGCTTATAGCCCAGTTCATGTAAAAAGTCAATGAAATCAGGATGTGAAATTTTTGTAGTATATTTCAGACTATATGTCTGCAAACCTTAGGATACAAAATAGTAACAATGATCATTTACATTCTTAGACTAATAGACTCATTTAAAAAAAAATAAGGTAGTTTACAATAAAAGAAAAAAAAGATGGTTAAAAACTTTTGGAGCAGGTGCAATAAAAATAAAAAAAGTACATTTTTGAAAATATTTGTGTAATTTATTAAAGTATATTTCCAAAGATTGCACTAATGAAAGTTCATTATCACTATTATTTTTATAAAGAAAATTGCTTGCCTGACATGTTTCTGGAACAATTAAGTCCAGGTTCAGCCCAGCCCAAGTCTGCTGAAAATATTAAGCCCAGGCCCATACATGATATTGTATTATTCAGTACAGATCTTTATGCTACACAGCTTTAGTCTAATTCACTATTACTGGAGAAAGTTCAAATATTCTGTTACTAGAAATATATACATTTGATTGAAGAGAATGGATCTTTAGCAAAATATATTTGTACGCATGCAGTAAAACTTGTATATATGCAGTAAAACTTCCATAAAAGACGTTCTCAAACAGCAGATACCTTTACTTAGTAATATACTTTTTAATACCTATGTATTTGTATACTACCTGCTCTAAATAGAAGACATAATCCCCTGTTCCAAGGTGTCTGCTATTCAGATGTTTTACTGTAATTTTGCAATAAATAGTTTGGAGATATCTAACTATTAAAGGATTAATTTTTAATACTTGCAAAATGAAATTTTACCCATATGGAGAGAATAGTACACATTAAAATGTTTGGTACTATTTGATTATCCTGTCAACCAATTTCGCCACATTATATAAATCGCCAAATTATACAAATTGACAATTCTTTAAATAACAAAAGAACAAATAAATTAGTATAACATTAATAAAAATACAAATAAGACGTCAAAATAAAAATCACTTGACGTAACAAACACGTGTAACGTGTTTAATGTCAAGTGAATGACATTTACGATCAGCCACTATTGGCATGTAATTTTATACAGTATAACTTCTTTAATCCAGAATCGTCGTGATTACAGCAATTCCAGAAGTTTTGAAACTAGAATGCATTTAGATAAATAATACAATATCTCTCATTAATATGGTGATATAAAAATGCAAGGAACTTGATAATTGAAAACATTGAGAAAAATCAATTCAAAATGTTCAAAAGTATATATCGCTCACTTGCAAGAAAAGTGTCACATCTCACAAAAATTCCTTTTGTGTTTTATTCCACTAATAGGTCTGCCATAGGTGTGTCTTGCTACACAAACAGTTTCATAAGTGTAGCTATGCGTAAAATCACTTTATTGCGCTATATGTCCATTTGTGACCACAGACGAGGGGGTGGATTGTGTGGGGAGGTAAAATAACCCAACCCTCCAAACCTCATCCCAAGTCTTCATTTTTAAGGATTTTATGCACGTTTTCATTACTAAATGCAGAGCTAAGTGCTAAAATTTCATGTTACAGTAAAATCATACAAATTTTCTTTTGCCTCTCCTGTAAAATTTACTTTTGTCGAGATATGTCACTTTTCTTGCAGGTGAGAAATATATTTTTTAAATAATTATGTACATTTTATGCAGTGTCGCCATCTGTTGTATATTTCAAAAAACAGTAATCATGCTATTTTTTTAATTACGATTTCTGATTTATAAATACTCATTAAATAATAAGAATAACAGAGATATCATGAAAAATATTGAAACTATCCTAAAACCAAAAAAATTTATAGGGAAAAATTTAAATAAGGCTTACAATTAATTTAAAAAATAACTTTATATTAACATATTTAAAATAGTGATATATACTTTTAATGTTATAAAAAATTAAATATATAGCACCTACAAATATCGAAGCAAGTCACAAATTAAATACTTAAAAGAAATAATAAAATCTGATTTTGCAATGTTTTGATACCAACTTTGTATCTTTGGAGAAAAATAATAGTCAAATTAACATTAATTTGGAATTTTTTATAACTTAATATTAAAAACATCTATATTAATTACATATCCAACTCAAAAAGTTCTCACAATTTTAAAATAGGATAAAAAATGTAGTAAATTATCTAGTCTTTTCATTTTTCTTAATCATTTTCTGACATACATTCATATATGTGCTGTGATAACATCTATGATCTTTAATTGAAAATAAAAACGAATAAGCGTGCCGCAATGTCCAGATTACAGAAGTTTCTGGATTAAAGATGTTATACTGTAGTTTGGCGATAATTTTTTGGTCGACTTGACAGGATAATCAAGTAGTACCAAAAGTTTAAAAAAGATTGTAAAACATATAAATTTAACAACACCAACTTTAAAGAAATCACTTCCAAGCAAATAAAAATAACTCACATGATAAAATATTAAAGAATTGAAAAGAACCATAGCAAAGTTGTAACTAGCCATTATCCATCGAATATCTAATGGTTCTCTGTTTTTCATTAAACTAGGTCCCAAATATTTAACAACATAGACATAAGAAAGGCAGATTATCAGAGTTGGTACAGGGCTTTGCATCATAGGCCAGTCAGACACACGTGGATCTAAGACAGAAAAAGAAAGACACCAATTAAGTAAATTATAATAGTTCATCATCAACAAGATATATACAACTGAACATGAAGTCTTATTGGATAAACAAAATGATAGGTTTTATTAATGTAGTCTTTTAAGCACATATTATAAACGGATATCTCATTAACTAGAAAGAAAGATTGCTGCAAGTAATTACTAAGTTTAAGCATAAAATTATCACAGCTAAAAGTGATAGTAATCAAAATTGTCATACATGAGTCTTCCTACTTGTGAAGTTATTGCTACAACACGCAATCCATTAAATAATAATCAAAATGAGTATGTTGATTATTTTACAGTGATACTGAGGATGGGCTATACTACACTATTTAAGCAAAAAGTTAGAGAATAGATTCATAAATGTACTTTTTCTGGTCCTTCAGGATAAATAATTATTTTTTTGATAGATTACAAAGACACATATTTTGTATAAAATATATTAAGTCTGTCTTATCTCTAAAAAAAGGATCTCACTTTTGTAAAAAAAAAAAATGACCCAGGCTTTTGGAAGTGTCTGGGTCACAGGGACACAAGATTTCAAAAGTCTAGCGACATCACTGTTTCACTTTATTTTGGAAATGTGGTTATATAATACAGAAGGTTAAGACCAGAAGCTCCAACTGAAAATATACTCTGAAAAAAGATAAACATTCTAAATCTTAAGGGGACTGGTCACTCAGCTTCTGATTTCTCCTCACTAATGTAAAGTCTATGAGCATTGGATGCATTTGTATTTTTAAAATATCTCCTCCGGAAATTAATATTTTTAACTTCTATTTTTGTATACACTTCCTATAAGATGTCTTTTTTTCTTAGTTCTCAAACTATTTCTAAAGTATAGACTTAATTTTATAGAAAATGTTAAAATCTTACTCGCTGTTCGCCCTCTTTTAACATAAAATATTGAATTCAGCGTAGATTTTAGAAATAGTTTGAAAACTAAGAAAAAAAGAGACATTTTAAGAAGAGTACACAGAAAAAAGATGTTAAAAATATGAATTTCCCCGAGAAGATATTTTAAATAGACGAATGCATCAAAAGTCCATAGACTTAACATTACGGAAGATAATTCCGAAGCTGAGTGACCAGCTCCCTTAATGTTCAAAGTAATTAATGTGAAAAACTCTCCCCCTTCTTCCATAGACAGTTATTTCTGAATACACTAGCAATGTACTAAAAAATATGAAACCTTATTAAACAAAAAATATACAATCTTAAAGGGCAAAATTAATGCCGGCCACTGGCCCACTAGATGAAAAAAGTGGCTATTAAAAACTATGCCAATGGCAACCTTAAGGCTACCTTTCTTATAAGGAGAGAATAAAATTTTCTGGCATTCCAGCAATGACTCCATTTTAGCTGGTTGCAATATGTATAACAGAATAAAATACAGTAGACTCAAATCCGCACAGCTTGGGACCAGAGATTGTGTGGATTTTAGAGTTTTGAGGATTTCTTGTCATTGCTTTGTTTACATTTTTTAAACAGTAATTTGAATGCAATAATGCAGTTAAAATTATAATGAATGCTTGCAATTTTTGTAAGATATTGAAATAAGTAATAAACTAAAATTATAAAACATAAGATAACTTTAAACGTGATTAAATTATGAAAAATAAAGGTCCAGTTAATAATGTATAGTTAAATGTGCATAATAAAGGTGATATACATTTTCTTTGAATTATCCAATGAAACTTTCCTCATAAAGGTATCTAGTTAATTCACATCAAAATCATAAAGTAAGGAAGTTTTATTCAGATTGAGACAGTCTTAATAATCAAAAAAGCTTTATTAATACATAAATATATTTGGTAATAAAATTGTGATCACCAGTGATATCAGCAATATCTTGATTTTTTAAAGAAATAAATTTGTACTTCATAAAAAACCAAGAGTTCAGTCATATTATCGAGAATTGCATATTCAAATACATACTGAATGATATAAAACTGAAAAATTCTGTAATTTTTCCTGTATACAGACCTGCCAACCTTTGAAAATGAGAAATCGTAGCACACAAAATTAAAATTATTCTGGAGGTTGGTTGGTTGGTTTTTCGTGTTTCGCAGTCACCTTTTGACATTCGTAAAAGGAATAACTTTTCAGTCTTTAAACTCAATGTAGTAGATTTTTTCCTCTGAAAATTTTAATACGATTTGTAGTTTTTTTTCGTTTCGTAGCTTTTTTAAAAAAAACGCTTGTAAAAGGAGTCTGGTTCCAATTTTTTAGCCCAGTGCAGTAAATTTTCACGAAATCTCCCCCCCCCCCCCCCCCCGCGATCATTTCAGGTTACCCACACTTTTTTCCCCACAATCGTAATTCACATTTTTCTATCACGATTCTTTGTTGAAATCCGCACTTTTTACCATGAACATTTGGCGAAATTCGCATTTTTTTACCGCGATCCTTTGACGAATTTTGAATTTTTTACCACGATCCTTTGACGAAATTAGTGTTCTAGTTTTCTTTCTGCGATCTTTCGGTGAAATTTGAGTTTTCTTACTGATCTTTCGATGAAATTTGCATTTTCTTACTGATCTTTTGACGAAATTCGTGTATTCTTTCTGCGATATTTTGACAAAATTCACGTTTTTACCACGATCCCTTGACGGAATTTATTTTCTTCTGCGACCAATTGACGACATTGATTTTTTTACTCGGTCATTTGTCGAAATTCGCGATAGTTTATCATAAATCGTGCGATTTTTAACACTATTTCAAATCTTGTCCCCCTCCCCTCCAGAAATTCTTAAAATGGCACCCTTCTTTCTAAGAAAGGGAATTCCTGTATAGATATTTACAGAAACTCTATTCACTCGTGGTTAATATATATAAAGAGTGTTTTATGTTAAGTTTGTTTTGCAGCCCAAATTTTTTTCCATGAGCATTTTTTAATGTCCGAATTTTCGGACTAATGGCCAATTTTTTAAAGCTTTCGGAAATGAATACTTTGAAATTTTGGAAATTTCGGAACAGAATCACTCCTAAAAAATATGCTGCGCGGAGTGAAAATCGTAACTAGAAATTAAAAATGCGTTTGTGTTTTTTGCAATAAATCGTAGTTTAAGACAGATTTCCGTAGCATCGTAGTTTATAGGTCCAAATCGTAGCAACTACGATTTTTTCGTAGCAGTTGGCAGGTCTGTGTATATTTGAACTAAAAGTTTCATTGTTTACATCTGCGATGATGTACAGATCTGAGGGAGTCTATGGTATACACATTTTTTTTTTTTATTCAAAATTCCTAACTTTAAATCTAATGCATAAAACTAATTTACCATCATAAACATCCGACTTCGAGTGGTGTTTAAAAAACCTAAAATAAATTCTTTTATGTATAAAATAGATAATAGAGTTTTTGGCGATTTACGCTGTTTTATGATAGGGCAGATTTTGTTTTAAAATGATTATATTTGTGAAAGAGTTTGGGGAAAGAAAAATATCTGAAAAATATATTTTTTAGATACACAATTTTGTGAAAGGAAGAGAACTGCCAAATTTTTCCTAAACAGATATCTGATTACTTAACTAATTTAAAGGGCTATTGATATGTAACAGTCATATACATTTTTTTCACCATAAATATTTAAAATCATGCATAAAGTCATTTAATAAAAAACACTTTTTCAATATTGAAACTTATTAAGAATAAAATATGCATATTGAATAGCTTTTCTCAATATCAGCAAGTATTTCCATATTTTGTTCAAACAAGTTTTATTTAGAAAACTTATTTTTAATTATTGCTCTCACTTTTTTTTTTTTCTACACCTACTTACACGCATTAAAATCTTCTCAAATATACCTCCTTCCTAATTAGTCTTTCAACATTGATCATTCTATAAATTAAACTTATGAACTTCTGGAAAAGTTTTGAAATTACTTAGTAGCAGGAAAACTTTAAATATACCCTCATATCATTTTTATAGTCTCCAGAACCCACTGAATACTAATTATGGATGTTCTCAAGTCAGATAATTTCATTTATTAAATATTACATCAGTGCATTTCATTTGTCAAATACATATAAATTATTTTGTTTTAATCAATTTTAAAAGTAAACAGCACTATGTATGGTTTCTTTTTTCATATGTGGTGATTTGTCGTTGTTTAACTAAATATAATCTTTAAAATGTGTATAATGTATATGGTGGAGCTATCTAATATAATGTTACAAAATGACCATCTTCAGTCTAATAATTATTATTATTATTATAGTAGTGTTGACTCTAGAATAAAAGAGATGCCAGGAGGGAATTTTTCAAAAAGGGAACACTATTCTAAAAAAGGGCACATTTTTTCAAAAAGGGAACATTCTAAAAAAGGGCATATTTTTTTTCAAAAAGGGCACACTTGTACCTTGTTCACAATAAATATTTTGAACTGGTTTGTTTAGAGTCCATAGAATTTGCGATATTTTCCCGAGATTAATTGAATTGCCACGGGATGCATAGGAAGTTTTAAAAAGAGCAGCAAGGCGCATCAGAAGGGTAGAAAGAGCCGCCGGGCACAAAATAGAAATAAAAAGGGCCGCCGGGCGCTGCGCCCTGCTAAAGCAGCTTAGAGTCAACACTATAGTAGACTCTCAAATCTGCACAGCTTGGGACCAGAGGTTGTGCGTATTTTAGAATGTTGCAGATTTCTAATCAGTGCTTTGTTTACATTTTTTAAACAGTCATTTGAAAATAATAATAAAATCAAAATTATAATGAATGCATGCAATATATTAAAATAATTAAGTAAAGTAATAAACAAAAAATATAAATGTAAGACAATTTTTAAAATGATTAAAAATAAAGGTCAAGTAAATAATTAATAATGTATAATTAAATATGCATAATAAACATGAGATACATTTTCCTTGAATTATTCAATGAAATTTTCCTCATAAAAGGTACCTATTAATTCAGTTTAAAATCATAAAGTAAGGAAGTTTTATTTCTAGTTTAGCCAGTCTTAATAACCAAAAAAGCTTGATTAATACATAAATATATTTGGTAAAAAGCCAGTGATCGATTACCAGTGATATCAGCAATACTTCCTTCATGAAAAACCATGAGTTCAGTCATACTATCAAGAATTATATATTAAAATACATACAGGCTTGTATAAAACTAAAAAATTCTGTAATTTTGTTGCTATATTTGAATGGAAGGTTTCATTATTTACATCTCTGATGATGTGTAGATTTTAGGGTTGCGGATTTGAGGGAGTCTACTATATGCTATTAAGACATATTGCCTTTATAGTTGCCTAAGAATTAAAATTATTTGTTAATACGTAGCAGAAGTTTATAAATTTTTTAGTAGAAAACATTTGAAGAGCTTAGTAGTAGATGTTATGTAACAAAAAAGAAATTGCTAGAAAATTGAGTGAAAGCTTTTTGTTGTAAATTTTTTCTCTTCTTAGTAGTATATTTTTAATAGGTTAACAGGCATTATTAAACTCTCCCAAAAAAAGTTATAAACATTTCATTTTCAAATATAAAAAAATTTAAATTATTTAATATCAAAATATTAAATGTTAATGAATAATGCATGAAATCTTCAAGACTAATTAGAATCTTGTTATTTTAGTTTTACCATGTGATAGAAAATCTAATACCTTCATTGAAAAAATAAAACATTGAGAAAAAAATAAGGTAACATGTTCTTCCACTAAGCTCTTCATTTATTACATTACAAATAAATTGAAACTACTTGATACAACTTTCCTGCTTATAGTTAAAGATGCTGAAAGTTTTTAAACAACTTTTATATTAATATTGAGTAAAAATAGTGCAAAAGTTTGTTGATCCATATTTTTGAATACCATGCATCTTCAAAGAAAGTAGTAAGCAGTATAGGATTGCTGGATTTTAGCCGGGCTAAAAAAAACCCAGCTTTTATTTATTATTATTTTTTTTATGGTGGTTTACAGTTAATTCACATTAAATTTGCAGTAATTTATTTGTAATGTATTGTATGCTGTACAGTTTAGATGACTAAACCAAATCAGAAAAAATTCTTTTTTAATGAAGCTATACAGTGGCGCACCCAGGATTACGCTTTGGAGGGGGCTAGCATATTTGAGAGGCCAGATCTGGGCCAGCCCCCTGCCGAGCTAGGTCCAATTTTCTTTCATTTGACTTGATGTAATGAGTCGTGTCGAGTAGGGACTTACATTTTTTTCTTCTAACTCAGCAGTTCCCAACGTGGGCGTAGGCCCCACAGGGGGGCAATTTGACTCTTTAGGGGGGCAATTTCAGATTTGCAACTCACTCATTTACTTTTCTTTTCTTTTTTTTTTTTTTTTTTAACCCTCCGACTGTCTTGGAAAAGGGCAAAATTGTAATGTTTTCTCTGAATTTTGTTTTAAATGCTAAAATAAAATGATTATTTGAACATTTTATAAAGAAAACTTAATAACGGATATGAATGCAATCTTTGGAAGTATTAATCATTGTTCAATGTATTAAAAATACATTAAATCAATAGAATTATATTACTTTAAATATTGCTTGTATTGCAGTGAAACCTGGAGCTTAGTGAACGTATTAACACGGGCTTGTCAGTGAGGGGGTTAAAATAATGTTTTAGACTAAAAATAAAAGTAATGCATGAAACATTTAAAAATAAATAAGTTTCGTTGTTGAATTTTAAAAGAGTTCCAAATCAAAATGTTTAAAGTGACATCCATACCAGAATAATTACAAGAACAAACTTTAAAAATATCCTACCTCTTTCCTTTCTTATATTTAAAAAAATTTATAATTTTTCTGGTTACTAATATATTATACAATTTTTTTCAATCATTTATCGAATGAGTTATTTTTATCAATTCACGCTGCTGTATGGAATGTGAAGAAAGAAATTTTTCTATGTGAAATTACTTAAGAGTAAGAGTATACCGAAATCTAATTGACCTTAAAAAATATTTGAAAATAACTAAATGTGATACTACCAACTTTATAAAATTTATAAATCTTTAACAGCATTAGAAAAGGAAATAGATAAATAGTAAATATCTATGATTGTACTGCAGGTCTTCTACATGGCAAATGAATATGTAACATATATAATATAAATTTGAAAATGTGGTAATACATGGCAGTTAATTAACGATAATTAAGGAGGGGAAAAGATAAATGTGTTTTAATTTGGATTTTGATGTCTACTTAAAATTCATAAACATCAGAATCTTGGACTGCTTGTTGTGTATTTTGTTGTCCACAGAAAGAAAATTTGGTGCCCAAAGCTGTTCCAACAGTTCTTAACAGGTTATTAAAATGAATGATACGAAAATGTTTCAACATTATCAATTTTAATGCTAAGTGTGAGGTCTCTTTAAGCACTTTGGAAAGGTAAAAATGCAGATCATATGCAACACTTTTGTTAAACATCGAATTAAGTTGGAAAGGCAAACTATTTTGGCATAAAAGTAAAGATTTATAGCCCCATTGCATTTATAAAATAATGTTAGAAACATATTTGGGACACAAAATTCACTTCTATGATAAGTTAAGAATGCAAAATGAATAGTTATCGTTAAAACTCTTAGGCTTCCTTCAGGTAAATAGAGTTCACTTTTAAAATAATAAGATATATAAATTTCAGAATATGTGTGTGAGGAGGTGGGGGTAGGGGGGACATCAGGATTTTACAGATGTTTCGGTGGGGCGTGGACAATAAAAGGTTGGGAACCACTGTTCTAACTTGAGCAGAGCCGTAACCAGCCAGAGGAAGCTTTGAGAATTTTTTTAGTGGGGCTAGTTCTGAATGCTTTTAACATGTTTGATAATGAAATACTGTACCTAAAATGTACCTTAGTTTTTGCGATTTTTGGCGTGTTTCTGTATTTGTATAATTTTAAATTGTGTTTGCAATCAAACAATTTAAACTTTTATTATTAAAATATGTATTATGAAGCAGGGTTGGAAAAAAACCGGGTTTTTTTGTAAAAAAACCAAAAAAAACCGGTTTTTTTGGTTTAAACCAGGTTTTTTTGGTTTAAACCGGGTTTTTTTAAATATAATTTCCTATTGCATACAGATGCATATCTGGTGATAAAAAAAAACATTTTTGGATATTATATAAGTAATATAACTTTTGAAAATATTTAAATTAAATAATTACAGTCAATTATATAGAAAATTGAAATCATTTCTAATTTAAACATTATTAGTAACAGCTATGTCTTATGTTCAAAGTACACTAGTAAACTGCTCTACACAGTGAAACATTGATACCTTGAAAATCGTATAAAGAATCCTTTGATTAATAATATAATAATCAATCAATAAACATTTGATGCAGTTTCATGAATATAATATATTATTCTGTAGTTGTTGTTATTATTATTTTTTTAATATCCAAATACTTCTGGTTATTTTGTTTTCTGAGTGATAACTCGAAGTGCCCAAGGCAACATTTTTGGCCATTAGATTCAGCAACTAACAGAAAAGATTGATTGGTATTATTGAAATGCTATAACTAGCACTCAATTTTTGCAAGCTGTGTTATTCAATTTAATATCTTAAGTTATTCTTTTAAATTCTTTAAGGATAATCTTCCCCAATCCCAATCCAGAAAATTTTCTTTTAAAACTTAACCAAAATCTTAAAGATCATTGTATTTTGTTATTAACTACTGTAAATAATCTGCATTTTTTAAATGAAAATATTTTATGCTAAATATTGAATATTATTTATCTATTTTATCTTTTCTAATTTCCCATGTTTTAAGAAAAATCTTTAGGGTACCAGATATGTTCATCAGCACATGCTAATTTTCATTCTACATGCATAGAAACATGACCTAGGCTCATTATGTCTCATGTTGACTGCTGAGATGAAGTGTTAAAAGTAGAAATTACTTCTATCTATAATTTAAAACAATTAAATTACAAAAAAAAAGAAAATATTATATTAGATTTTTTTCTAAAAAAACCAAATGGTTTTTTTGACAAAAAAACCAATTGGTTTAAACCGTGGTTTAAACCATGGTTAAAACCACTTGGTTTAAACCGTGCCAACCCTGTTATGAAGGTTAGAAGAGGGCGCGAAAGGTTGCACGGGGGCTGAGACAACAAGGAAGACAGCAACAATATTAGCATTAAAATCAATATAATTTATTTACTCTTGCATGTAATAAATTAAATCATGCATGAAAATGTTTAATTTAGAATTCATTGCATCATAAAATACCGATATTCCATTTTAAGAAAACTTATTCATACACTATAAAAATAAAAACTACTCAGAAACGTTTATGAAAATTAATGGGAACTTTGCTTTTATAAATGCTTCTTTCAATCTAGAAAAAATATAGGTTTCTGAGGTTTCTACAGGTATAAGAAACAATCCTCTACAATGCTTCTCATAAAATGCGATTTCATCGGTAAAAAATATACAGTCTAATTTTCCTCTAGTCTACCTATAATGTCTATTCTTTTTCTCACGGTGACATATTTAAAAAACCTAATTTTTTAAATTAGAAAATATTAAGCATGCTATATTTCGAATTTCATAAGAAAATTTATAAAAAAGAAAAAATTGTGGGACAAAATCAATATTTTTTTTTAATTCTGTTTTTTAAAGACCTGTCAAAATAATAATGATATTATTTCATAATTTTTAGAAAACTTTCAATAACTAGTCTAATCTAGGGGTCTGGGAGGGGCTTCAGCCCCCTTAGCTCCCCCCGTGGGTGCGCCAATGAAGCTATACTGATTTTCTAAATTAGACAGTTTATCTTTCAATGGCTGTTATGAATGAATTGTCTCACATCATGATTAGTTCTACATTTAAAAATAGTGAATAAAAAATAAGACAAGCTTACATCTATGTTAAAATTCTTCAATTAAAAAAAAAAAAAAAAACTATTTTGTTCTTAAAATTTAGCTTTATAGATTTCTTGATACTGAGTACTATACTTTGCTTTTTTATATATATAAATGTGTGTATAAAGCAGATTGTATTTGTTTTCAATTTGTTGTAAGCGAAAGAAAAAAAAAAAGGCAAAGAGAAATGCATTTTTAGAATATTGTTTAAGTTTTCATGTTAAGTGCAATATGTTATAGTTTCTAATTTAAATTATGCTTGAAAATATTTATTGTCAGCAGTGAGTTTACTATTTTGAAAATATCAGATACATATAGATAATATCGGATATATATCAAAATATTGGATATTTTTTATATTTTTAAAAATATTATGATATTTACGAACCCTGACAGAGGTAAGAAGGGTGCTATTTTTTTAATGAGGGGCAAGAAGGGTGCTATTTTGTAAACCAAAGGGCAGGTGGGGTGCAACACCCTCCTGAAACTGCCTGGGGGAAAACGCTTAAAAAGAATCAAATTAAGTCTTGCCATGGAAAAAGTGGGGGAAGTGAGAGGGTGGGTCATGTTTAGGATTCAAAACAAATAAGGTAAAATGCCCCAAAGCTGACATCTTTAAATAAAACAAATACTTAAACCATTACCAATTTTCTAAAATAGTTTAGAATGAGTTTCTTTCTTCTTGAATGGCAGCACTTCTTAAATCCAAGATATATTGGATTTGGAAAATTGGTAATGCTTTAAATATTCATTTTCTTTAAAGATGTCAGCTTTAAGGCACTTTACCTTATGCAGTTTACAGCAGATGCTCACAAAAAAAATTCAATTTGAAGACTAAAAACTAATGAAAATTTATACAAATTTCATTTTTATTTATTAGTTGTGTCAAATTTACAATTATTTTTAATAAAGGAAATTATTAGAAAAAATAGCAGTGTAATGCAGATAAACATATCACAATATCAAAATCATTAAAAAGGACAAGATAATTTGTGAAAGAAATGCATGAATATTTTACTTTTACATATTTACTTATGAATATTATAATAATTAATAAAAAGTCCAAAATATAATAGGACTAATATTAACAAAACACAAGAAAATTAAACATTTTTGTGAAGGCAAAAATTTTTAAATGCAGAAAACATTTTTGATGTGGAATTGAAGAATACACATGTTTCTTAAAATAGCTTTACATTAAAAATAATTTACATTTTTTTTTTTTATAGTATAACAGCATCCGAAAACTTTAATAATTAAACAAAAAAATAAAATAAAAACCAATATAATTAATAAACAGAATGAACACTAGATTTTTTTTTAATAACTACAGAGAAGTCATAGGTTAGAAAAGGATAAATATTGTAATTAGCATTTAAATATACCTAGGCCAAGAAAGAGGAACAAGTTACTATGGCTTTAATTTTTAGCATTCAGGCTTCAAGTGGGGGCTTTGGCTAGAAAATACTAAGCATATTTCCTCTCTTGTATTTTAATAATATTATTGGGGCCCATAAAAAATCTTTCCCAAGAGGCCGTGATCATCTCCTAGGCCCTGATTAAATTAGGTTATAATATAACACTTAATATATATAAAATATATGCCTATAGCACATTTATATATTCAGTCTGAAATCCATAAATGAGTCTTATTTTCCATATAAAATTTTCTTTTAGTCATAATGAAATGACTACAACTTTATTTTACTCATAGAAAAGCCTGTGGTTCAAATTTATTAAATTCTTAAACCTATACTTTAAAAAAGGACAGAGAAATTTTTTCCCGGTACGGCACTAAACTGTTACTAAATATACCGGCTAAGACACATGTTATTTACCCCGCGCTTAAGGAGCTTAAAACCAAATGCAGTACCTTCTAAATCATTATTAATACTTATATAACACTCTAAATAAAATGTAAAATATAAATTAAACACCAGATAATCCGAAATTTTTTCAAACTCCGATGAGGCTTACCAGCATTTTCAAAAGTATGATTATACATCTGGACCATTTCTTGCCAAACCATTTTCGGGCGGATGCTGAAGAGCAAAAGAAAGAACTGCACGCCGGTCAAACACCAAAACAAACACAGATACAGGAAAAATCGGTCTTAAAAACCGAAGATTTCCTGTCCAGTTCCTGACCAGCAGAAGTTTCCTCAGTACCACACCTGACTGAAATCATCAAAAACAAAAAAAACAACAAAATTATGAAAGTGGAGTCTCCTTCCGCCGGCAGCGCCACGAACGGACGGTTGAAAATCTAAGCAGTGATAATAGCTGCCTGTAGTGATGGTGATTGAGCGCTTCAAAGAATAAAATAAAAATGCAACAGGGCGTTGGAAAGTTTAATGAATATTTTATTATGGCGCTGCCAGGATCTTTGTTTGGGAGGGGTTTTAAAGCAGATTACTCATTAAAAGTTTAATCATTGTACAAAAGTATTCTTTTATTATGTATGTATAGAAATGTTTTTGGGTGAATAGATAATCACTAAAAACTAATGTAAAGAAAAGTTCAAATAATAAAAAAAGCTTAGAGCAATTTCAAGACTTCATAAAAAAGGAGCTTTTTTTAGCTTCTACCTCTCACTTTATTTATTTTTTTCATTTTACACCATTTTAGTTTCTTTTATGAAATTTATCCCAGCTAGTTTCAGGGGCGCCATTCGGGAGAGGCTGGGGGGGAGGGGTCCCTACACCCAGACGGAATTTGATATTTCAGAATCTGTCACTCATCCAGGGTTCGTAAATATCATGATCTTTTCGAAACTATCCGACTTTTTCAAAACAGCCAGCTTATGGATGATTTGAAATATTTTCAGACTTAATATATATTAGAAATTAAAAATTATTGCACTTAGCTTGAAAAGTTAATAAAACAATATTCTAAATACCTTTCTTTTTTTTTTCTCATTTACGTAACGAAATCGAAGATCAATTAATTGAAAACAGACACAATTTGCTTTTTATCCTCATAAAAAACAAACTATAGGATTAAGTATCGAGAAAATTTTATATTTTATACAACAAAATTTTAAATACAAAATTATTTGTTTTCATTGAACAACGAAATACAAATAAAATATTTGTATATTTGTAAATATTGAACATAAATATGTGTCTATTTTTTTCATTCACCTGATGAACAGGGCAGGGCCATCGCAAAGACTTTTTACTGTTGGGGGAGATGACCTTAATTTTCCAAGTCAAATTTTAGTATTTGCCAACTAATGTCTAGTTTTATAATTTTGCCAAGTTACGACAACTAGAAAATGTAATATAGTTCTTATTTGTAAAAAGTTTAATTATATTTGTAATTTTGTGCAAATCTATCAGAGATAGAAAATGTATTATAGATTTTATTGAAGTTTTAAACAAATTTGCCAACTAAGTTTGCAAATTTGCCAAGTGTAACAGCATTCGAGATCATTTTTTTTGGGGGGGGGGTCTCCCCTCCTGTCCTCCTCCCCTTAGCGAGGCCTCTGCTGATGAATGTTTCTGTTAACTCTTCATCAGTAAGAAAAGTAATTTTCCAAGTTTGATTTCATCCAGAATGAAATATCAAATCGTCTCAACATAATCCAAGAATACATGTAATTACTTTTTGAGTTCTAAATAAAAAATTTCAAATATTTCTTTCACTTAACGTGATTATCAAATTATTAAAAATATTTCAATATTTATGATAATTGTCTATCTTTAAAAAATTTTGTACTCTAAAACTAAAAAGTAATGCTAAGTAATATTATGTAAGTAAAAGTGTACTAAGTAAAGTTCTTGAAGACACTTCCAAATGTTATATTAAATATTGTTAAATGCTATTTTAACAAACTCTTTCAAATGTTGCACGAAATTTATCATTTAATAAAATAAATTTTAATTTCTTTTCCCGATCAAAATGACTTTTGACCACTGATGGTCAAAAACTATTTCGACCGGGACAGTTAAAACCGGTTTTAACCATGGTTAAAACCAACCCTGGTTAAAACCAATACAACCCTGTTAGCAATAGTATACTATTAAAAGGTGTTAATTTGTTATATATTCAGAAAAGATTCTTTTTAATGAAGCTGTATAGATAACTAATCGAAATTAAATAGCTTATCTTCCAATGGTTGTTCTAAGTAAATATTTTCCTATATAATTATTGGTTCTACATTTAAAAATTCAACTTAAACCTTGGAAGATTTTTTGGCTAAGAAGTCATGTGCCTCGGGCGCCAGAACGGAAAATGACCGGGACGCCAAATGAAGATTGTTTTTTGAGTTCTTAAGAACCTACACTAGTCATGCGAAGAAACTCGCAAGCTAATGTTAAATCTACGGGAGCGTTCTTTTCAAATTTCTCGTTTGCATTTTAATATTTTTAAATGATATTTTTTTCTTAGGATAGCTGAGGTTGATCTTTAGCGTTGTTAGTTTGTACGTTTTTTATTTTGGCTGCAGTTTCTATTTTTTATGAGGCTACTTTCACTTTTAGAACCGGTTCCGAAACTGAAAATAACTTTATACATATAAAAAAAGTTGCAACCGAAATCGAAAAAATAAACAATAACCCAATTAGAGATCAACCTCAGCTGTCCCAGACAGAAAAAATTATTTAAAAATATTAATACAAGCAAGAAATTTGAAAACAACGCTCCCATAGGTTAACCTCGAGTTTCTTCACGTGACTAGTGTGGTCTCTTAAGAGAATGCGATTCATATCACTAGGACTTTAAAGCCTCATATGTAATTTTGAAACTACCGTAAAATCTGTGAAAATGAAATCTGTCTAAAACGGAATCCTGTCTTAAATGAAAAAAATTACATGTTCCCAACAGAAAGAATACATAGGTACATGTACATGTCTTAGGTATAATTATTGAATTATACCTAAGACAGAAACCTGTATAAATCGGAATTTTTTCCGGTTCCTTTGAATTTCATTTTCAAGGTTTTAATGAATCAATATTTGATAAAGTTGATTACGTAATTCAGTATCACGTATTTTTTCATTACATATGTTAAATTTTAAAATAAGTCAGCTATTAGAAACTTGGTAAAATTATCTTTGTAAATTTACTTTGCGGAGGGGAGGAGGGTACCAAAATCTATGTTTGCCCCGAGTGCAAAAAAAGGTTAGTTTCGGCCCTGCATCGGATCGGGCAAACAGGGTGGCTGCCAGAGCCCCGCGCCAGTTGAAGTCATGTTGAGTGCTCCGGGCGTCTCTCAACAATTCGAAATAACGTTACCCTACGTAAAATAATGATACCTATTGCTCTAAATTTGTGTTTAAATGATTTTTCCCGGAAAAAAAGGGTTAACTTTAATGTCGGGGAATGTGTAGATGTAAAGATCCTGAAAGTAAACGCAAAATATAAATATTTAAAATATTCTAAAGCATAGTAGATTTTTAGAAATTAAAAATAATTGTACGCATCACACGTGAAAGAATTGGCATTATATTTTTCATATATTTTATACTTTACATTATAAACTAGCTGACCCGTCCGGCATTGCCCGGGCCCTTGATGAAAATGACCTTTAAATTAACCTAAAATTTGTATCATTTTATATCTTTAACTCCATTTTACCTGAATTTATATTTTTGAATAAAAAAATATTGTAATGAAAGTATATGCTATTTGGTACTTTATTTTCTGCGTAATTTGATTTTTGGAGTCTATGCGCACCGAAAGCAAGCGAAACCGCGACGAAACACTCATAGTCCAGGCAATAGAGACCGTATAGGGACTCTACCTAGCAAAATTAACGGTAGTACTGGAAATCGGCTCACTGGATGTTTTTTGGGTCGCTGAATCCGAATTTGTAACTTCCCACCAAAATTTCCCCGGGCAACCCCCCCAAATTTTGGTAAAAAGCACCCCAAAAAAGGTTTTTATTAAAAAATTCCATTTTTTATTGTTTTAGGGGAAAATTAGCTAGAATTCAGAAAGTAGACAAAATTTGCAACAAATTAGATATATGACATTATGACTTAGGATGAAGAGGAAGGGGGGATCTGCCTCGGAACATGCGCCGCAGTGCTGCGTGAACTAAATTGCGCAATTCCACTTAACCACTCACACGTTTACATTAGCCCTCCCATCTTTCCTCCGAACTTTCTCTATAAGTTTTACTTTAAGTTTTTTGGGTCGCTGAATCCAAATTTTTAACTTACCCCCAAAATTTTCCTCCCCGAACCCCCCCCCCCCCAAATAGTTGTATTTAACTTAAATTTCTTATTGTTTTAGGGGAAAAGCATTACGAAATTCAGAAACTAGACAAAATTTGCAACAAATAGGATATATGACATTATGACGTAGGATAAACGGGGAGAGAGGGGGCTGCCTCGGAATATTCCCCGCGCGCTTTTCTCAAAAACCAAATTTTTTCAAAAAATAAATTTTTTGGGGGATTGTCGGGTGAAATTTTGGTGGGAAGTTACAAATTCGGA
Organism: Maratus speciosus; assembly: GCA_963932465.1. Lineage (NCBI taxonomy): Eukaryota > Metazoa > Arthropoda > Arachnida > Araneae > Salticidae > Maratus > Maratus speciosus. Next base: position 518,897,225 of record OZ010792.1, on the reverse strand, counting down.
TTCAGCGACCCAAAAAACATCTAGAAAGCCGATTTCCAGTACTACCATTAATTTTGAAAGATAAAATCCCCTATTGCCTGGACTTCATCATTTAGTGCACGTAGCGCCGCAGTGCATGTTCCGAGGCAGCCCTCACCCTCCCCGTTCATCCTAATTCATAATGTCATATATCCTATTTGTTGCAAATTTTGTCTAGTTTCTGAATTTCGTAATGCTTTTCCACTAAAACAATAAGAAATTTAAGTTAAAAACAACTATCTGGGGGGGGGGGGGGGTTCGGGGAGGAAAATTTTGGGGGTAAGTTAAAAATTCGGATTCAGCGACCCAAAAATCTTAAAGTAAACCTTATAGAGAAAGTTCGAAGGGGAGATGGGAGGGCGAATGTAAACGTGTGAGTGGTTAAGTGGAATTGCGCAACTTAGTTTACGCAGCACCGCGCGCATGTTCCGAGGCAGATCCCCCCTTCCCCTTCATCCTAAGTAATAATGTCATATATCTAATTTGTTGGAAATTTTGTCTACTTTCTGAATTTCTAGATACTTTTTCTCTAAAACAATAAAAAATGGAATTTTTTAATAAAAACCTTTTTTGGGGGTCTTTTTACCAAAATTTGGGGGTGTCCAAATATATCCTAACCTTCTTCTAATCGATGATGCAATCGGTTTTTAAAAAATATTAATTTTAACCCTTTGAAATATTTCGGCGAACGCAGGTCATTTCGCGCCTTACGGAGACGATATTTTTTCTACGCTAAAAGTAACTATAAACGACCGTATTTTAATACAATCTTTTTAGAGCATCACGACCAGATTTGCATCACCTACAGAAATTTTGAAACGTTCAGACGGGTAGGAATATTTTTTACAAAATAAAAAGTGCGGAAATTTCGACGAAATCAGTAAAAAACTGATAGTCCAGGCAATAGGGAATTTTACCTAGCAAAATTAATGGTAGTACTGGATATCGGCTTTCTAGATGTTTTTTGGGTCGCTGAATCCGAATTTGTAACTTCCCACCAAAATTTCCCCCCGCAACACCCCCAAATTTTGGTAAAAAGACCCCCAAAAAAGGTTTTTATTAAAAAATTCCATTTTTTATTGTTTTAGAGAAAAAGTATCTAGAAATTCAGAAAGTAGACAAAATTTCCAACAAATTAGATATATGACATTATTACTTAGGATGAAGGGGAAGGGGGGATCTGCCTCGGAACATGCGCGCGGTGCTGCGTAAACTAAGTTGCGCAATTCCACTTAACCACTCACACGTTTACATTCGCCCTCCCATCTCCCCTTCGAACTTTCTCTATAAGGTTTACTTTAAGATTTTTGGGTCGCTGAATCCGAATTTTTAACTTACCCCCAAAATTTTCCTCCCCGAACCCCCCCCCCTACCCCAGATAGTTGTTTTTAACTTAAATTTCTTATTGTTTTAGTGGAAAAGCATTACGAAATTCAGAAACTAGACAAAATTTGCAACAAATAGGATATATGACATTATGACGTAGGATAAACGGGGAGAGAGGGGGCTGCCTCGGAATATTCCCCGCGCGCTTTTCTCAAAAACCAAATTTTTTCAAAAAATAAATTTTTTGGGGGATTGTCGGGTGAAATTTTGGTGGGAAGTTACAAATTCGGATTCAGCGACCCAAAAAACATCTAGAAAGCCGATTTCCAGTACTACCATTAATTTTGAAAGATAAAATCCCCTATTGCCTGGACTTCATCATTTAGTGCACGTAGCGCCGCAGTGCATGTTCCGAGGCAGCCCTCACCCTCCCCGTTCATCCTAATTCATAATGTCATATATCCTATTTGTTGCAAATTTTGTCTAGTTTCTGAATTTCGTAATGCTTTTCCACTAAAACAATAAGAAATTTAAGTTAAAAACAACTATCTGGGGGGGGGGGGGGTTCGGGGAGGAAAATTTTGGGGGTAAGTTAAAAATTCGGATTCAGCGACCCAAAAATCTTAAAGTAAACCTTATAGAGAAAGTTCGAAGGGGAGATGGGAGGGCGAATGTAAACGTGTGAGTGGTTAAGTGGAATTGCGCAACTTAGTTTACGCAGCACCGCGCGCATGTTCCGAGGCAGATCCCCCCTTCCCCTTCATCCTAAGTAATAATGTCATATATCTAATTTGTTGGAAATTTTGTCTACTTTCTGAATTTCTAGATACTTTTTCTCTAAAACAATAAAAAATGGAATTTTTTAATAAAAACCTTTTTTGGGGGTCTTTTTACCAAAATTTGGGGGTGTTGCGGGGGGAAATTTTGGTGGGAAGTTACAAATTCGGATTCAGCGACCCAAAAAACATCTAGAAAGCCGATTTCCAGTACTACCATTAATTTTGCTAGGTAAAATTCCCTATTGCCTGGACTATCAGTTGTTTACTGATTTCGTCGAAATTTCCGCACTTTTTATTTTGTAAAAAATATTCCTACCCGTCTGAACGTTTCAAAACTTCTGTAGGTGATGCAAATCTGGTCGTGATGCTCTAAAAAGATTGTATTAAAATACGGTCGTTTATAGTTACTTTTAGCGTAGAAAAAATATCGTCTCCGTAAGGCGCGAAATGACCTGCGTTCGCCGAAATATTTCAAAGGGTTAAAATTAATATTTTTTAAAAACCGATTGCATCATCGATTAGAAGAAGGTTAGGATATATACAATTTTTAAAAATGATTTTTATTAGTCGAATATTGCAGTCAGAGACGCTGGAACCCCACTGTTAAAAATGCTGTAGTAGGTTGAAACAACATTTGATACTGCAGCATCTGCAACCATAAGATGGTGAAATCTCACTCCAAGATTTGGAGTTCCGGTTGAACTTAGCTCCAAATGTTGGTTCGAGATTTCTCAATTTTGTTGCAGCTTAGAGCACCAAAAATGGGTTCAACGTATCCCAATTTTTTTAACAGTGCGCTAAGTGATTTTCCAAGGCCTCGCAAGACACTGCGCCGGCCCTGCGACCCCCCTCCCCCCACCTTCCTCAAGAAAGTATTGAAATGGCGCCCCTGGCTTATACTTTGCTTTGCGTTGTTTTTCCCACGTCACGTTTTCATCCTGGCATGAAAGTTTTTTGTTCATGTTATCATCTTTTTAGTACTTTAAGGAGGTTTTAGCCCTTAAATCACCACTCCCTACTCTTTTGCTGCACTACTGAAAAATGCAATAGGGCGTTGGAAAATTAATAAATATTTTATTATGTGATGGGGGAATTTTCCCTCCTAATCACCATATTTAGTCAATAACGACTTCTACTTAAATTTCTAAAGTGCATTTGTTATAGATTAAATTAATTAAAGCAATTTTAGCGTTTTCTTTTCATCAGTAATAATTAGTATGGTTTATTCTTTAAATTAGTAGAAATTAAAGACAAAAAATATCTAATAGATTTGTTGTGGAATTTACGTTATTTATATTACTGATAAATTTACATCATTTATTCTAAGAGAATTAAATTAGAATATATAGTGTAATTAATGATATATTTTAAAACTGAGAGTTATAAATAAATTTTTTGTGATATCCTAAAAGAATATTTAAGTAAAAAAATTACTGTTCATAAATAATTAATTTCAGTCAAAATAAGGTAAATTTTATACTTTTGAAAAGTTTGTTATTGCGTTCTATGCTTGAAACCGTATATTTTATTACTGTATACAGGGTGTCCACTCTCAACCGCGTCCAATGGCTAATTCCTAAACCGTTAGTCATAGATATATAGTTCCAATTACAAAAATGTTTTAAATGAGGTAAAGAAATATTTTAAAAGCGATTTGGGTCAATAAAAACAATTCTTAAAAAATTACGAAATTTAAATTTTCATACTGTCCCCCAGTCCTATAAGTTATATTTAGTAAAATTTTCCAATTACACTGACAAGTAAGATGAACAAAGTCCCGTTCATATGACTGTAAAATTGACCGAGTTATGAAACTTTAAAAATGCATGACTTACACCACTTTTTTGCAGCTGAACACAGATGAGTTTCGCCATGCTTTGAGGGGTAATATACCAAGTGCTTAAAGTATTCGAAGAACTTATTCAATGTGTATCTGGGCTTTGTAAAAAATCGTACAAGCGTTACGATTGGGTTAACTTTTATTAAGTTTCAGATTGATTAAAATAATTGTATTTTAACATATGTTTTATTTTGCAAGGATTTGGGACTGTTTCTTTTCATGATTTCTTTTAACAAAAATTATGTTATCTTAGTTTTTATTTGACTTCAACGATCGTATGTATGTTTTTCCAGTTCAAAATTAGTACTCGAACTTTAACTCACTTTCAAATATCCGATCGAGATTAAATTTTACATACTGACGTAAATCCGAACACAATCTAATAATATGATTTTCGGTAGTTACCATTTATACTTATTTTACAGGATAACACAAAAAATTTCGGATAGATTACCGCCAAGAAGTTTAAGAACAAGTTTTAGATTAAATAACACAAGACTGCGATGGTTGTGTTTTTTTAACTTTTATGTATTTGTTAGAACTGAATCCGAAAATTACCTTAATTTTTAACCACCATGTCAGGATTTTTCGCAAATCATAAACTGTCAAAGTTAAAAAAAATAACAAAATAACAAAGTTAAAAAATAACAAAAATCGGATACTATAAAATAGAGGAGATGACTGAATTTTTTAACTTTTGATAATTGATTTTTATGCACTTTTTAGCGCTGAATCTGAAAATGACCTTCATTTTTAACCATCACGTTAGAATTTTTTTACAAATCGTAAATGTCAAAGTTAAAATAAATATAGCGAAAATCTGATGCTATAAAACAGATGTAAATTTTATTTTATTTTATTTTATTCAATAATTTATTAATTTTTTTGGCTTATACTGGGATTCTTTGGCTTATACTGGGACAGCTAAACAGTTGAGGAGACCAATGAGGTGGGGAAGGAAGTTCAATTTTATCTTTGAATTTTTTAACTTTGAAATTTGCAATTTGCGAAAAATCCTGACTTGATGGTTAAAAATGAAGGTCATTTACGGATTCAGCGGTAAAAAATACATAAAAATCAATTATCAAAAGTTAAAACACAACAATGACATCTATTTTATAGTACCAAATTTTCGCTATTTTTTCTTTTTTTAACTTTAAAATTTACTATTTGCAAAAAATTTTTACGTGATAGTAAAAAATGAAGGTCAATGTCGGATTCAGCGGTACAGAATACATAAGAATCAATTATCAAAAGCTAAAACTGTTAATTTTCATCATTTTATTTAACAAAAATTCTGTTTTTTCCCCTTCTTATATGCTTATTACAAATTGTATATTTTGCATTAATATGTCAGAATGATTAAAGATTTCAAATTTATATTGCAATGTTAATTTTAATTCCAACCATTTTTTTAATATATCTGCGAAATTATATTTCTACTAAATTTGTGAATCACCCCTAATTTGCAGAAAAAAATATGCTCCAACTTTAAACAGCTATTACTCCATCAATTTTAATCGTAGAATAACGGGACTTTTTTTTGTCTTACTTGTCTGTGTAACACGAAAATTTTACTAAATATAACTCATAGGATCGATGGACCGTACAAAAATTTAAATTTCGTATTTTTTTAGGAAATGTTTTTATTGACCCAAATTGCTTTTAAAATATTTCTTTACCTCATTTAAAATATTTTTGTAATTGGAACTATATGTCTATGACGAACGGTTTAGGAATTAGCCATTGGCCACCGTTGAGAGTGAACACATTGTATAGGACGGGTCAGATTTTTCTAATTTTCACAATTAATATCGCATTTTTTATTTCTGCTACGCTACTAAAATAGATTTTAAGTGCCACTTGGGATGATATTAAGTTAAATTTTTATTATTTAATTCCCTTTTTGTAATTAATTATTATTATCATTATTATATATTTTTTGAAATTAGCTAAGTTTTAGTATTTTATATGACATGACTTTTTCCCTTTTTATAAATTAAAAAAATTGCGTGAAAAAATTCTGTTCAAATTTAATCATAACAACCTTTACACTATATTAGCTGATCCGCCTGGCGTTGCCCGGGCTCTGATAATAACCTTAAATAAACCACACATTTGTATAATGTTATATCTTTAATTTGATTTAATAAGACTGTTTTTAAATAAATCATACATTTGTATGACGTTATATCTTTCATTTGATTTAGTAAGAATGCTTTTAACTTTTAAAAGAAAATATTTCCAAACGAACCTCGTGTCGTGGTCCGTATTTTTATTTTTAAATGCGTCGTTTTAAATTAAAATGTACGCTCTTAACCCTTTGAGGGGCAAAGTGATTGTGTTCTTGTAATGTTGAATTCACACCGGAATCTTTGAAAAATTTTGTTTCGGAATAAGGAAAAGCAATTTTACAACTTTTTTCCTCCAAAGTTATAAAAATAAATTTTAATTAAAACTTTCCGGTGCAAATCTTGATTAAACTTGGTGGCCGCCCCTCAAGGAGTTAAGCCGGTTCTCGATCGCGAAACATTCTGACACATTTCCCGACTCAATTTTAGGTGCGTTCTAATTATATAAATACGTAGTACCTATAGTCGTCGTCTGGTCTGCCCTTCTGTCTGTCTGTCCGTATATAACAGTGCAAAAACTACCCAACCGAATAGTTTGGAATTTAATATATAGAATCATTGCAGAATTTTGTCGGGTCATTTCAAATTTTATGAAAATCGAATCAAAACTTAAAAAGATATTAATAAAAGTTTTCTTCATTCTATTAAATCCTATCAAACGTAATTAATTCTATGATATCCCATGATAGGTAAGGATTCTAGGTTGCTATGGTGATTATGTTCTATTTAAGATGGTGTCCTATTATTTTCGTATTACTGTATTTAATATATATAATCGTAATAAATTTTGTATTAATTCATTTTTGCATAAGAGGGCAACAGCTATTGCACCAAGATCTGAATAAACTAGTTATGGTACAAATGCACCCCATTTTCCACGTTTGACGTACAATTTCCGACTTTTTAAACTTAAAGGCACAAAATTGTCAGGCTAATTGAATCGATTTGGAATCGAAATGTGTTTTCAATTTTTTAATAAATAGCTGTGCACTATGGTGTATATTGCTTTTCTTAATTGCTTAATGGCATGTATTAGAAATCCAAAGCGAGAAATTTAAAATGATTAAAAATAAAGTATCTTATCTCGCTATATTTTTAGTTAAAAGTTTGATGTATATGACGTAGGCTAATTGAGAAATCCGGCTCTTTGCAAAGAGCCGGGCTAATTGGAGAATCCATCTCCCTTTTTCCAATTAGCCTGATATTGTTCAGGCTTATTGCAAAGAGCCTAGAAAGCGTTAGGCTAATTGAAAAAAGACCACTTATTATCCGATCAGGGTGATATTTTTAGCTCACAGGCTATCAAAGCCTGAGAGCTTATGTTCCCGCCAATTCTGTATGTACGTGTGTACGTACGTACGTACGTATGTACGTAACGCTATAACTCTTGATAGAAATATCCGATTTGCTTCAATTTTTTTTTTCTAGGTTAATTCTCATGATGTGCTTCCCTCATTAGTTTTTGGGGTTCATGGTTAAAGATAAAGGGGGAAAAGGGGGGGTAGTCCCCCCTTAATTTTTATAAATGGGTTTTTCATGCAGAAATATTCGATTTCCTCCAAATTTGGTATACCGGTTTATTGTGTTAAGGAGCTTCCCTGATTAGATTTGAAAGCTCATTATTTAAGTATAAAGGGGGGAAAAAGGGGCTACCCCCCTTAATTTAGATAAATCGGTTTTTCATGCAGAGTTATTCGATCTGCTCCAAATTTCGTATACCGGTTTATTATGTTAAGGAGCTTCCCTGATTAGATTTGGAGTTTCATTAGTTAAGTATAAAGGGAGGAAAGGGGGGCTAGACCCCCCCTTAATTTTGATAAATGGGTTTTTCATGCAGAGTTATTCGATCTGCTCCAAATTTCGTATACCGGTTTATTATGTTAAGGAGCTTCCCTGATTAGATATGAAGGTTCATTAGTTAAGTATAAAGGGAGGAAAGGGGGGGTTCTAGACCCCCCCCCTTAATTTAGGTAAATGGGTTTTTCATGCAGAGTTATTCGATTTGCTCCAAATTTCGTATACCGGTTTATTATGTTAAGGAACTGCCTTGATTAGATTTGGAGATTTATTGGTTAAGTATAAAGGAGGGACAGGGGCTAGTGTCCCCTTAATTTAGATAAATGGGTTTTTCATACAGAATTATTCGATTTGCTTCCAATTTGATATACCAGTTTATTACGATATGGCTTCCTTCATTTGATTTGGAGGTTCATTGGTTAAGTATAAAAGGGGGGCAATTGCCCCTCCCCTTAATTTAGATAAATGGGTTTTCATGCAGAATTATCTAATTTAGTTTAATTTTTTTTCAACCGGATCCGAACTTGAAGATTCCATTTGAAGTCAACCCGAAAACCGACCACAACCAGGTTTCGGATTGAGTTCAATTAGAACTTTCAGGTTCGGATCGGGTTGCCGGTGGACGGAGATTATTTTGTCTGGCTTGCATTGGGTTCTTTAGAATATTTTTGTCGGTTAAGATTTGGTTCGGGACGGGTTTCAGGTTGACTTCGAATGGGATTTTTAGGTTCTGGTAGCGTTGCGTGTCCACGGAAACTAATTTGTCTTGTTCTGATCCGGTTATGGATCTTTGGAATATTTTTGTTGGTTATCAGATTTGGTTCGGGATTTCGGGTTTTTTCAAATGGAACTGTCATGTTCGGGTCGGGTTGCATGTAGACTGAAATTATTTTGTCTTGCTCGGATCGGGGTATGGTCTGTTGTAATTTATTTTTCGGGTTTTGGTAGTGCTATGCCTTAATAAACCTAATAAAAAGAAAATTGCCCAGTTAAACTGATGGCACTGAGCTCACAGGCTATTCACACTAATTGTATATTTTACTCTTATTTCAAAGAATAATGCCCCTCGAAAAATAAATGAAGGGATTAGTCCCCGTTGCACCCCTTTCTAGCTAACCAAAGAACCTCCAAATCTAATCAGGGAAGCTACTTAACATAATAAACCGGTATACGAAATTTGGAGCAAATCGAATAACTCTTCAAGAAAAACCCATTTATCTAAATTAAGGAGTTGGGGGTCTAGCCCCCCCCTTTCCTCCCTTTATACTTAACTAATGAACCTCCAAATCTAATCAGGGAAGCTCTTTAACATAATAAACCGGTATACGAAATTTGGAGCAGATCGAATAACTCTGCATGAAAAACCCATTTATCTAAATTAAGGGGGGGGGGCTAGCCCCCCCATTTCCTCCCTTTACACTTAACTAATGAACCTCCAAATCTAATCAGGGAAGCTCCTTCACATAATAAACCGGTATACGAAATTTGGAGCAAATCGAATAAATCTGCATGAAAAACCCATTTATCTAAATTAAGGGGGAGGGGGTCTAGCCCCCCTTTATACTTAACTATTGACCCTCCAAATCTAATCAGGGAAGCTCCTTAACATAATAAACCTGCATACCAAATTTGGAGCAAATCGAATAATTTTGCATTAAAAACGCATTTACCTAAATTAAGGGGGGGGGGGTAGGCCCCCCTTTCCTCCCTTTATACTTAACTAATAAACCTCCAAATCTAATCAAGCCATCTCCTTAACATAATAAACCAGTATACCAAATTTGAGCTAATCGAATAATTCTACATGAAAAACGCATTTATCTAAATTAATGGGAGACAATTGCCCCCCTTTCCCCCCTTTATACATAATAATGATCTTCCAAATGTAATCAGGGAAGCTGCTTAACATAATTAACCGGTATACCAAATTTATAGCAAATCGCATATTTCTGCATGAAAAACCCATTTATCTAAATTACGGAGGGGGGGATAGCCCCCCTATCCTCCCTTTATATGTAACTAATGAGCCTCCAAATCTAATCAAGGCAGCTCCTTAACTTAATAAACCGGTATACCAAATCTGGAGCAAATCGAATAATTCACCATGAAAAACCGATTTATCTAAATTAAGGGGGGTAGCCCCCTTTGCCCCCTTTATACTTAAATAATGAGCTTCCAAATCTAATCAGGGAAGCTCATTAGCACAATAAACCGGTATACCAAATTTGGTGCAAATCGAATATTTCTGCATGAAAAACCCATTTATATAATATAAGGGGGGGTCACTAGCCCCCCTTTATCCTTAACCAATGAACCCCAAAAACTAATCAGGGAAGCACCTTATCAGAATGAACCTAGAAAAAAGAAATTGAAACAAATCGGATTTTTCTATCAAGAGTTATCGCGTTACGTACATACGTACGTACATACAGAATCGGCGGGCACATAAGCTCTCAGGCTTTGATAGCCTGTGAACTAAAAATATCACCCTGATCGGATAATAAGTGGTCATTTTTCAATTAGCCTAACGCTTTCTAGGCTCTATAAGCCTGGAAAATATCAGGCTAATTGGAAAAAGGTAGATGGATTCTCCAATTAGCCCGGCTCTTTGCAAAGAGCATAGTCTGTTTGCAAAGAGCCGGATTTCTCAATTAGCCTACGACATATACAATATACAGAGGATGTTTACATATTTTTAGAGACTTTGATAAAACGAGAAACTCATCTCCCAGTCCTAAGTTCTCGGAACCTTATACCGCATACCACGGCTGGGCCGGGTTGCCCCAGGACACCACTCCGGAGCATACGTTCCGGTCAAGGAGGAGAGATGTCGATAAAGGATTTTTAAAAATGCAAACTTTTCCGGCCCAGGAATCAATTACAAAGTCTTTAAATACATTTTTAAGAACAATAAATAAAATAATAAACTAACATTTAAAGCTTAAAAAGCTAAAAAAACATAATGTTCATTGTCCTTTGCCGAGGCATGCGGCTCAATGCCAGACATTTTGTAGAACCCTGTATGAAAACCACTTTGCAGTAGATAAATGCAAATATATTATTAACCTTGAGGAAGCATGGGTTTATCTAAATTGATTGCATAAAAAAGTCTATTTGCTGTCGAAAACATTAAGAAAAAGATGCCCAACCCTGGTTCGGAGAATGCAAAGAAAGTTTCAGTAAAGGCTTTATGATTGCCGCAAGTTTCTTTTACAATGTGAAATTAAAAATAAGAAGAGGAAAAATCAATTCGGGAATAAAATAGGAAAAATCAATTCATCGTACTATCAGGAAGATATTTTATGTCCGATATTTACTGAAGAAATCCATTTGGTTATGCCAACGACTTTCAAAGAGTGAAACTGCAACAAGACAAAGCCATGTGAGAATTTCTTCATTAGCTAATTAATGAACGCTTACGCATAGTTCTTTAAAAAGAACCTATTTTTCCATCCTTCTTATAGAATCAGTCACTCGAATAAACTCGTAAAAATCTCTAACAAAGGTTCTCTCAACCAGCCAAAACTACTCCATCTGACATTATAAAAGTCATAAAATTTGGAGAGATTCTTAGCTTTGACGTTATACGAACAGTTATGATCCCATGAATTATCTAGTACTTCAAGGGTCTTCGTCCTCATTGAGGCTCTTTAACTACTTTAAAATGCCCAGTACTTAAATAGAGATGCACATGGGCCAAGAGAGAATCCCATTTTCTAATTGCTGTAGGAGAGGATCTCCAAGGTAAAACACTGCTAGACGAGCAAGCGTTGGATTATATCAGGACAACACTGCCCCCGTTTTTCGTAAAGGAAAGGCCTTTACGAACGTCTAGAATGGACACTATCCGAGTACTAGACTGCACTTATTCCTCTCCCATGACTAGGAAACGCACATCGCGGTGTGTGTAAATCTGTGAGGATTGACCATCAATCACGAACATTACCACTTCACTCTAAATATTCGTCTGTGAATGTTATTCGTGTATTGTCTTGCTGTGCTATGAATGTGAATAAAATGTATTCACAAAAATTTAGCCACCCTGAATTCCTTCAGAGCGTCACAGCCACCAGTCATACTTTAAAAACTACCACTGTAATACTTGAAAAAATGAAAATTGACACAGGTATTGCAGGTATAATTTTTTAACACATTCTTTGCGAAGTCCACTGGCGTTTCATCTGTGATCGGCTGAAGAGAGTTCTTTCTAATAGCAAACACACCATTATTTATAGACTCTAGAAAGTAAGTGAAAGAGAAACGGCAAGCAATAACTATGGGAATTTTTACGAAAGGCCGTTCGATCATGGAAAGCAGGGTGCAAACTTTTAGCCCTGAAACAAGATTATCAGACCGAATATTTAAATAAAAAAGAAAAGTGCCCAGTTAAACTAATGGCACTGAGCTCACAGGCTATTCACACTATTGTATATTATACTCTTATTTCAAAGAATAATGCCCCTCGAAAAATAAATAAAGGGGGGAGTAGCCTCCCCCCCGTTTCCCCTCTTTATACTTAACCAATGAGCCTCCAAATGTCATCAGGGAAACGCCTTATCGAAATAAACCGGTATACCAAATTTGAAGCAAATCGGATAGAAAAACCCATTTATCTAAATTATGGAGTATTAGCCCCCCGTTCGCCCCTTTAGACTTAAACAATGAACCTTCAAATCTAATCAGGGTAGCTCGTTATCAAAATTAACTTGTATATCAAAATTTGAAGAAAATCTGATAATTCTGCATGAAAAAACCATTTATCTAAGTTAAGGGAGGAAGATTATCCCCCGTCCCCCCTTTATATTTAACCAATGAACCCCCAAAACTAATCAGGGAAGCGCCTTATCAGAATGAACTTAGAATTTTTTAAAAAGCAAATCGGATGTTTTTATCAAGATTTATCATACACGATCGTACATACGTACGTACAGTCGTGGAAAAAAAAAGTAAACACCCCCTACTAACTCCTCAACAAATTATCGTAGAAGAAAGTTACTGGTACCGAACGATTGGAAATAAAGTCTACTTTTAAATAATGTATATAAAATTTGCTTAGGGGGCCACCTACATATTAAAACGAACCATAACTTTGTTTTTTTCAATAGCAGTACCCAATTTTGACAGCATAAATGAACTCTACACCCTTAAATTAGCCTAAAAACGAATTTTTATGCAATTTGTACCATAAGTTTTTGAGAAATTAATTATTTTAAAATGAGCGTATTTTAAGGGCTGTATCCAAATTGAAGTTCCGTACTGGATTGTTAACCGAGAGAGCCGCTTCCTTGATCAAGGCACCTTAAGCGCCACTCAAGGAGTCAATGAAGCGTGTTAGATTACAGTACGGCAGAATAAATTTCAAAATGTCTACTCACTTCCATCATAGACGGCCCCTTAAACCATCATTTTGCCGTTTTTTAAGCATAATTTGAAAACTACTTGGAAGAAAAATGTGAAATTTTTGAATTTCCATAAAGCAAGACTTAATAAATCTAAATCCACCAAAAAAATTGTGGGTTGCAATTCATAATTTTTTCGAATATTAATTTCATAATTCATAATTCATATCATAAAATTATAAAAATTGCAAATTCAGCTTATTTATGTTTGGGTATATTAGTATTATTACCAGAAAAAAAATTAGCACATTAGGAGCATAATTTCGGGAGATATAAATAAAAATATGAAAATATAATTTAACATTAGAAGCACTAAATTTTGAATGTTTATAATTCAAAAACTTATCATTCAAATGACTTGAAATTTGGTGTCTAGGCATAGTTTGAACCGAAGATTTGAAATATCTCGTTAAAATTGGGTATTGCCATTGAAAAAAATGAAGTTAGGATTCGTTTCAATATGTAGATGACCCCGAAGAAAATTTTATATACATCATTTAAAAGTAGACTTTATTTCCAATCGTTCGGTACCAGTAACTTTCTTCTATGATGATTTGTTGAGGAGTTAGTAGGTGGTGTTTACTTTTTTTTCCCACGACTGTACGTACATACATACAGAGCCGGATCAGGGAAGCACCTTATCAGAATGAGCCTAGAGAAAAATTTGAAGCAAATCGGATATTTCTACCAAGAGTTATTGCGTTACGCACATACAGAACCTGCGGGCACATTAGCTCTCAGGCTTTGATAGCCTGTGAGCTAAAAATTAGTTTTTACGTTTAAAAACGGCTGGATCTAAAAATATGTACTAAACACTTTCTGTATATTTTTATCTTTAAATAAAAATGATATAGTTATATATATTTGTGTACGTTTAAAATTGTTGGTAGCGAGAAAATATAATATGCAAGCAAAAACTAATTTTTATTGATTTTTAGCTCACAGGCTATCAAAGCCTGAGAGCTAATGTGCCCGCAGGTTCTGTATGTGCGTAACGCAATAACTCTTGGTAGAGATATCCGATTTACTTCCAATTTTTTTCTAGGTTCATTCTGATAAGGCGCTTCCCTGATTAGTTACGAGGGTTCATTGATTAAGTATAAAGGGGGGAACGGGGGCAAATCCTCTCCTTAATTTAGATAAATGGGTTTTTCAGGCAGAATTTTCCAATTTGCATCAAATTTTGTAAATAGGTTCATTCTGATAAGGTGCTTCTCCGATTACTTTTGGGGGTTTATTGGTTTCGTATAAAGGAGGAACAGAGGCCCACCCTTAATTTAGATAAATGGGTTTTTCAGGCATAATTATCCGATTTGCGTCAAAATTTGTAAATAGGTTAATTCTGATAAGGCTGTTCTCTGATTACTTATGGGGGTTCATTGGTTAAGTATAAAGGGGGGCTCGGGGGCTAACCTCCCTTAACTTAGATAAATGGGTTTTTTCGGCAAAATTATCCGATTTGCCTCAAATTTTGTAAATAGGCTCATTCTGATAAGGTGCGCTTACTAGTTTTGGGGGTTCATTGGTTAAGCCTAAAGGGGGAACCGGGCTCTAATCCTCCCCTCCTTAATTTAGCTAAATGGGTTTTTCTGTCCGATTTGCTTCAAATTTAGTATACCGGTTTATTCTGATAAGGCGCTTCCCTGATGAGATTTGGAGGCTCATTGGTTAAGTATAAAGTTGAGAAACAGACGGGTGGAGGCTAATCCCCTTTAATTTATTTTTCGAGGCATTGTTCTTTGAAATAAGAGTATAATATACAATTAGTGTGAATAGCTTGGACAGACAGACATTTTCTATAAACATGTTTTTGGGGATCTCTGACTTCTAAAACGTGTAAATCCGTCGAAAACCGGAAGTCGAAAAAAATTTCGATTACAATACTTTCTTCTATCTTCAATAGAAGAAAGTAAAAATGGTTGTCATCAGACAAAGAAGAAAGACCAAGCAATGCAATAGAGTCCTTATCAAGTTGTAATATGGCTGTTTACTAGGGTGGGCCGAAAAAAACTTTTTTTCGATTTTCGATGATGGGTAGTGCGGAAAAGTTACCACTGGTGGCACTAAGTTTACACAAAAAATTTGAGATTTTTTGGACAATTCCTTCATTTGCCGCAAATGGTTTGAAGTTTCGCGCAAATGGTGATTTTTGAACATTTTTAGCAAAAATTTTAAAAATATTAAATTAAATTTATTTTCGCTGAATTTACCTTAAATGTCATGTTTAGTGTACGAAATGTTTAAATAAGCTCTGATTATCAATAATTTGTTAGTCATGTGCAGTTTGAATTAGGGTATTTTTATAGCCTTTTCGCGTATAACTGACCAAAAATTGTAAGTATTGTTTGGTTTATTCGTCAGTTTCTCTCTTTTGTCATTATTATGTTCCTCGCTCTTCTTTCGATTTTTCGATGTGTTCAGAGTCACATATTTGAATGCCAGATCACAGCATGCCTTGACAGCAATTCTGGAAGGAGAGGAGAATCTGGAGTAGAAACCAATGAAAACGCAATCAATCATAATAAGGATGAGGAAGGAAATAGGAGATGGGAGCAATTGCGAGGTGGTATGTTAATTATTTTTCTGCTCTAAAATACAGCTATTGTCAGAAGATTCAAAAATGGGAACTTTGAAGCAGGCAGTTCGTCTGAATCAGAATTTGAACCAGGGCCTTCAAAAGCAGACACTCCCAAACGCATATCCCTTTCTCACACAGAGTTCACCACATTCAGAACTGGTATATCATATAGGTAAATTGTGTTCAGAACTTCATCTGTGCTTCAGGACGCAGGAATTGTGACAACCAGGAATAAGAATCTCGTATTCGATAAAGACTTAGTCAGGAGACAGAAAAAGAAACTTGAAAAGAAGATACAGGAGGAGGAATATTTTGGAGGATGAAAAATTACAACCATATTTTTGATGGTAGAAATAATAACACGATCTTCATAGAAAAAATGGAACAAGCGGCACCATCAGAAAAATACGAAGCACATATCACTAATGGCGCGCGAAAATGGACGTGTCCATTTTTACGAGCCTATTCCTGTTTCATGGACATCAGAAATGCAAAAGGCTGAAGATTTGAGTACTCTATTAATCTAACTCCGTTTCAGTTGGTAAAAGCCTTAGGTCAAGTGGTTCTACCATCTAGTTTATACAGTTGATGTCGCTGTCAGAGTGGAAGCTCGTTCGTATGAAGAATACATATTAAATGTTGCAGTTCTCTTCCTGTTTTTTTGCAAAGCAGACTTTATTCTGGTTTAGAAAATTATATAATGATTTTTCTATTTCCCCGCAATGACCAGAACGAGGTGTCAAGTGACCCAAATATTCCGAACCACGTTCAGACAACATGGTGATAGTATTTGTTTCGTCTTTCTGTCGACGGTGCTGCTAGTCCCCTTTTTTTCCAATTAGATAGTTTATTTTTTTCTGCTATCAAAAAAGATGCTTGTAATTTTTGTTTCTCCAAGATCTTCCTCCTCCTGTGTCTTCTTTCCACGTTTCTTTTTCTGTCTCCTGACCAAATCTTTATCGATGATGAGACCTTTATTCCCTGTTTTCACAATTTCTGCAATTTATGCTCACATACGCGAAAAAGCTTTAAAAGTTACCTAATTCAAAATGCACATTACTATTAAATAATACATAATCAGAGCTTATTTAAGCATTTAAGTACACTAAACATGACTTTTCAAGTAAATTCAGCTAAACTAACTTAAATTTAACATTTTTTAAATTTTTGCTAAAAAAGTTCAAAAATCAGCATTTGAGCAAAACTTCAAGCCAATCGCGGCAAATGAAGAAATTGTCCGAAAAATCTCAAATTTTTGTGTGAATTTAGTGCCATCAGTGGCAACTTTTCCGCACTACCCATCATTGAAAATCGAAAAAAAGTTTTTTTCGACACACCCTACTGATTATCCCAACATCAAGAAATATTTGAAAGTTCTATCAACGTTTCCAATCCCAACAGCCACTCCGGAAAGAATATTTTCTACACTGAGAGGATTAAAAACGTATCTTAGGAACACTATGTCTAATTCTGGGCATTCTGGACTTGCACTGGTGAACAACCTAGAGGTCTGCACGGGTCGGAATTTCCAGGGCCGGAGTAAAAATTAAAAGTTCGACCCGGCCCGTTTATATTTTCACAATTCACGGCCCGGCCTGGCCCGTGCAGGACCGGTCATCAGTGAAAACAGGTCCGGCCCGACCCGATCTGGCCCGACTCAATTTCTACAAAAAATTCAGATTTTTCTTAACCCGGGAGAACTCGCTGCACGAGATTTTTTTCTCACCCTCGTACTTTTTTTAAGACTCATATTTAAACAATTTTTCATTTTAATTAAAATTTTAAAATGTTATTTAAATTATTTTACCTTTTTGTGAATAAAAGTACTAAGCCAATCAAAAAAAAAAAAAAAAAAAAAAAAAAAAAATGATATTAAGCGAATATAAAGTAAAAGAAAAGCGACTGGGCACCGTGAGAGACATTCTCACGAGTTCTCGCGGTTTAACATATAATTAAGATTCCTTTAAAGAATACTGCATACATATTTATGGGATAATTTTACAGAATATTTTAAAATTACGACGTGTTCGTAAGACAGAAAATACACAATATCAACATTAATGATTACTTAGATTCTTAGATGTTTCAACATTTAAATAAAGATTCGTTAAAAAATTAATGTAGTTTTTAGAATAAAGGGAAAAAAGGGGGTTTAAAAACATCATAACTTAGGGGCCGTTCAAATATTACGTAAGCACCTAAGTGGGGGAGGGGGTTAGCGATTTGCTTATTTTTGCTGACAAGGGGGGAGGGGGGGGTTGACCGATGCTTACGTAAGACATTTTCAGAATCTCTAACTTGTAAAAAAAAAGAAAAATTATAAAATTTCAAATTGAAAGAAAGAAATAGCAAAAGAATATTAAACTTGAAGTTCTGATATGTCAGCTATTTGACCGCACAAGGAAAACATAAACGATCTCTTTTATCTAGAGGTGACTGTTCATGTTTGATGCATGAGGGCTTATTATCTCTGAGAACTTACTACTATTTCCAATTGTGAGAATAGAATAGAATAGAATTGAATGGACCGATGCGATATGATGTATTGTGACAATATGAGTTTTCCGGGAAAGCTTCCAAAACGTAAGTAAAATTCTATCTTTTTTGTTTCCACCCCTCCTCTGTCAAGTGGTTGAACCCCATAACCATAGTAAACGACTGCTCTACTGTCTGGTGTCTCGTGAGTTTTGAAAACCTCTCAGTACAGATCTGCACGGGCCGGGCTCGGGCCTATTTTCATTCACGGTACTCGGGGCGGGCCGGGGCCATACATTTTTCTGAAGGCTCGGGACGGGCCGGGCGTAGTTACTACTCTTTACGGGACGGGCCGGGTTCGGGGCTTACTTTTTTCCTGGGGGATCGGACCGGGCCCATTTTTTCTGTACAGATCCGGGACTGGTTTCATTCCAAGTCTTCAAGGCCCAAAATTTTAAGTCCTAGTTTTGACGCAGCCCGTATGAAAATCATTGTCTCGGCGTAGCCTGATCCGTTCAAAGGTCAGTAAAATCAGGTCAGGCTAAAAAAATTTTGAAAAAAATGTACACATTTTTAAATCGCTATTATTCTACTATTAAACATTCAAATTTATTCTTTTTAAAGAATAGTAGATTTCTACGCTTATTAAAATATAGCTAAATGAAATTATAAGAAAACATGTGAGAAGGAACCTGTCTATGACGAAATCCTGTTATAAACTGAAAAACGTGTTAATCCATACAAAATTAATATACTAATACGTAAGAATAGGATATATTATACATTTAAAACTTGCTAAGAAGGGCACTTGTCTATAACGGATTTTTTTTTTCTTTTTTATGCAATCCCGTTTTAGAATATTTTATTGTATAGCATTTTTCAGATTTTTAGCACTTCAATACATGGAATATGGATTAACGATATTAATGATAACGGATTCATTTACATACAAGAAATAGAGATTGATTAAAAAAAAAATAAATGTCGAAGCATGCGCCACTTATATAAAAATGAAGATTATAAACATAAAAAATATTTAAGACATATTTTTGGCCTGAACTCCTCGTACTAGACAAAATTTTCACCAAATCGACATAAAAATCAATGTTTTGTAGAAATTCAATCGGGCCGGGCCGAGATTTTAACTTTTTTTCCGGGTCGGGCCGGGCCAAAAATTTTTTTGTACGGGCCGGGCCGAATTTTTTCTCTATGAGTCGGGCCGGGCCCGGGCATGGAAATTTCGCCTGTGCAGACCTCTACCTCTCAGTACTGCAGTGTAGTGGTGTTTAAAATAAATAAAATCAGAAGTATGTCTTCATTTCGAGAAATCTTGTATAAAAAACTTTTAGAAAGTTTCAAAAAGTCTGCATCAGATAAACCTTTGAAGGATATCCAATGTAAAACTAATGATGTGTGGCGGCAGTACAAAAAGTCTTCTAAAACTGACAAAGAGTTAGAGGCATTGGTGCTAAAAAGAATTGAGGACGAACTGCGTAAGGCAACCAAAAAGAAATCAGTTTTTCTTGATTATTTTATAAAGGTATTTATAATCAATTTATTCTTAAAATTTTAAATATATTTTATCATAACTTTAAGTTTACATAATTACTTGTAAAAATTGGAAAAAAGATAGATAAGATAAAATGACCGTGTAGCCTTGGCAAAACATGGTCAGTATTGGAATAAATAAAGACCAAAAAACCGTCAAAAAACGAGTTATTACTTTTTAAATATGCCGTAGCCAAGCTAAGCCTTATTTTTTCTTTTCAAATAACTCAAAAATTAATGCATCCATGGGGGAAAAAATTAAAAAATATGTTAGTTTTGTAGCAGATAATCTTCTAACTGTTTTCAAATTTTGAACTTTACTAAAAATGAAATGTAACCCAATTGAATTGAAACCAATGTATCTCAGATTCAAAAACAGATAAATAAGGTTTCCAGTGATCTCAAAAAACGAAAAACAATCCTTAAAAAGGAAACGACAAAATGCTGAATACCAAAGAAAACATCGAACCACCAAACGAACAAAGCTTGGAGAAATCTGCCATGATAATCCAGACATTAAAAAAAATAGCTTTGTGGGAATCAATAGGAAGACCAAGTTTAAACAACCATTATTACTTAAAGCAATAGCAGACATAGCTATTATTGGAAGCGCTGCAGATGCAAAAAGAAGAAACAAGTCCGAAGTGTCAAAACTCTCGATGACTTGACTGCAAAACTGAAAAAGCTTGGTTTTGCAATAAGCAGGAGTAGAACATATCTTCGTTTGCTTCCAAAAAATTCCTCAACCATCGAGTGTCGAAGACATGTCACCACAGTGCCGATAAAACTTTCTTGGATTCTGGCTGATTATCACCGATCTCACATTGATACCCAATTTGCAGTAATATCCATCCATTATTTAGAAACTTTAGCTTCAATTTTTGGACCCATGCAAGTGTTTCTTCTTTCACATGATGACAAAGTGCGCGTACCTTTGGGAATTACAGCAGCCAATAAACAGGTTATGATACTGATGCATATGGAGTATCACGTATCCTTAAGCGATCACGACTGGGTCATCGCTGAACGCCGCAAACTTATCCCATGTGTTTACGCTGGTATTGTGATTGCTCCTGGCATGGCAGGTCAAAGTAAAGCCATACATAGGTTATTCTGGTCCAACGTTAATAGCTATAAGAAGTGGGAAACACAGTTCTTCCACAGCAAATACTCATGCTCAGGATTTTAAAACTCTATTAATACTCAAAGATTTTGAAAAATTAGTGAAAACAGAAGAGGGTTTCATCAAACCTGTAATCATAGTAACGGTTGATGGAGATCCAGGCAAGAATCCCCGCTTCCAGAAAGTTATATCGTTTGCTATTAACCATTTCAAAAAGCATGATTTGGATGGAATTTTCATAGCGTGCAATGCTCCTGGAAGAAGTGCATATAATTGAGTAGAAAGGCGAATTACACCACTCAGCCGAGAACTGTCTTGTCTTATACACCCTCATAACCATTATGGTTCCCATCTCGATGAGAACGGTCGCACTACTGATGAAGAAATGGAGCAAAATAACTAAGTAACTAAGTAAGTAATAACTAAGTAATAACTAAGTAAAACTCTCGCAGATATCTGGAACTCATTAAACATTGACAGTTATCCCGTTACTGCCACATATGTTGATTCAGGCGAACCAGAGTCTCTTGGTTATGACTTGGATTGGTACTCGAAGCTCGTACAAGAAAGTCAATACTTGCTGCAAATTGTAAAATGCGAAAAAAAGAATTGTTGCTCTCCTGCACGTAGTGGATTCTTTCGTATATTAAAAGGACGATTCATTCCTCCTCCAATTAAAATGATACAATCGTCAAATGACACCATTGCAAGTGAAGAGGGGGAATTTATAGATTTAAGTCTCCGTCTGGCCTTAAATCTGAATAGTACAGAAAAGGGATTTTTAAAGATGCTGTATGATTATTTTTGCTCTTCCATAAAGTTCACGCATTTATCCGCAAGAACTTGTGGAAGTTGTGGCCAATATCCTGCATCTCAGAAGTCAGCAAACAGACACAAAAAAATTCAACAGAGTGAAAAAAGCGAGAAGGACTGCCTTATACGACTATTGAGAATTGCTGCTCGTCGAGCAAATGAACTTATGCGCTTCGTAAAATTCGTGGAAGATATGGAAGATGTTGAGTGGATCAATGAAGATGAAGTTGATAAAGATTGCATCCGAATAGTAAGCGATGAAAATAATCAAGTAAAAGTGGAAACCAATATCATAACAGATATGGAAAAATGGCTTGAGCAGCCGTGGTCAGCATCGGAATAGATATTGTCATGTTCAAATTTAAATTTTTCAAATGGCTAAGTTCTTCTAAAATTGTGATCTAAGAAATTTTCTTAAATAGAATTGTAAAGAAATAAAACAAGCGTTTATTATTATTTAGTAGTTATATTAGTCGAGTAGAGTTTTATAATTTGTATTGTGTCCTAATTTTTTTTTAAGTAGGGGGGGGGGGGTTCCAATTTTCTTACGTAATTATTAAGGGGGGGTTCGCGATTTGCTTATTTTTGCTGACAAGGGGGGAGGGGGGGTCAAAATAGTCAAAAACATGCTTACGTAATATTTGAACAGCCCCTTAGGAAGCTGTATAATAAAAAGTTGATTTGTGAAAAAGTGTCTCTATCATTTATTAATGTTTTTCTCTAAACCAAAGGAGCTACTTTCTGACACATTTCTGATTTCATTTCTTTTCGGAAATGCATAAGATTAGAAGGTGTTCTTATTCAGAAACTATACAATCGAATGGCGTTATTCATTTTTTGATAAAGGCAAGATATCTTTGAGAAAATATTGTCAAAGATAGCGTTTTGAATCAAATTTCCGGAAGCGACAGCATGAGAAATGAGAAAAACCTTCAACCACGAGTCAAGCGTGATAGAGGACCGTAGGCGTGATAGTAAACCAAAGGGGGGCATTTTTTTAACTTTTACCAATCCCCATATGTGACATATTGCTAGAAAGGCCTGTGACCACTTATTCAAGCTATGCACCTCCCTCCCCCCTCCCCCCGAATTTGCCCTCCGGGGGGGCACTTTTCTAAATTTTGAGGACATCATCCATGCCCAAAGGGGGTAAATTTGGGGGAGGGGCTCGGGAGATGCATAGCATGGATAAGTGGTCACAGGCCTTTCCAGCAATATGTCACATGTGGGGTCGGCAAAAGTTAGAAAAATGACGTCCTTTGGGTCTACTACCGCGCCTCCTGGAATACATCCTCCCCCCTCTCTTTGAAATACCGTTTGCAGACGTTACTGTGCACGGTGACTATATAGAAAAGAACTAATACAATATAGCAATTTCATAAATTTCATTCAATTATTTCTATGTGGCAAAAACTTATTGATACAACCTCGTATATAAATAAGCAATTTAGAAAGCACATAACTCAGTAAAAATCTTCAGCAATTGCTCTCCGTATCCTGTAATATATGCACGAATTCTTTCGTGCAGCTCTGTATATGAGTTATACAATTTATACACACCGCGTAATACACTAAATATTAGATAAGTTTTAAAATGCATACCACAGCGGAAAATGCTCCTTCAGCAATATTATGGATCACTAAGGGATAAACCCGAGCTTCCCGGGTTACAGAATATAGGTGAAAACCATCATACATATTATTTCTGATGTCAACACCCTTTTCTCTCTGCACATACTAAAGGCACAGCGATGAATCAGGTATTTTTCGCAGGGCTGCGGAGTCGGAGTCGGGCCCATTTTTGAGCGAAAGAGTCGGTTTGGTTTGGTTTGGTTTGTGTTTATGACGGCCGATTATCTACACGTGGGATATAGGCCCTGGGGGGAGTGCCCTTCGTGGGGGTCTTTCTAAGGGAACCTAACCCGTATTTACGCATGGGAAACCACGGTTTCGAAGAAAACCACGAAAACTCCGAAACGGTTAGGCCGACGGGCGCGATTGGGTTCGAACCCAGCACCTCCCGTCTACCAGGTTCGAGAGCAGAACCTCTCAGCCACTGGTGGGGCCGCGAAAGAGTCGGGAGTCGTCCATTTTACAAGCAGGTCTGCGTTGTCGGAGTCAGCCCATTTTTGAGCGAAAGAGTCGGAATCGGAGTCGGATCTGTTAAAATTCCCGGAGTCGGAGTCGTCCATTTTCCCCATCGATTCCGCAGCCCTGATTTTTCGAAAGGTTCCGCAAGCAGCTTTTGATGTATTATTTTTACATATCTTTAAAACGCGTTGTTTAATTTAAAAAATTGCAGTTAATGAAAAAACGTATCTACAAGCCTTTTTTTCTTAAATTGATAACTCTGATAGATTTTTTACATTTAATATATTTTTTTAGAGCGCCCATAAACAATACTAAAAATCATATTTATATGAAAAACAGTAATAATGCGTTCAAATAAAGTTTTAAACTGTATTAAAACCGATATTTTGATATTGGTCTCGTGTCAGGATTTAACAGCTGAAGAAATCGTCAAAGATGGCTATTTAAAATCAGACTTTGTGATTCTATTCATTGCAGAGGTTTAAATGCAAAATTCGGTTACATGTTTTAAATATGTATTTTATTTATATTTTATTGTTTTACTTAATGATTAATGGGTGTTTTAATTTCGTTGTAGAATATAAGGAGGAAACAAATGATGAGCTATTTATGTTAATTTAAGTGCAAACTGATTTATCTTTCGCAATCGCCTGCACGCGACGGAGATAGATTTGAAGAAAAAAAATCGTGCTTGAAAATTATTTCGAAAACAATAAAAAATGAGTCAATGGCGTACAGTTAAAAAAAAAAAAAATTGCGATATAGTTTTCAAAGAAATTGCATTTGAAAGCAAATTTTTTTCCCTATTCGACGGTGTAAAAATTGAAAATGTGCAATGCTTAGAAATTTGAAAAAAAAAAAAAAATGCATTACAAGCGAAATTTTATCGTCTGCTGTTGCTATTCGCAAAATGACGTCACAGCGTTACTCACGGAAACGCTTATCCTTTAAAATATAGATAGTAAGTCCTATAACAGAATTCTTTTGTGCGTCTCTGTAACTGAACGATAAATGCTACACACTCCGTAACCTATAGAAAAAATCTTGTAGTGCAGCTCCGCGATCATTTTTCATTTCATTATGCTTGAAGTATCATGGAATCATTAAAATGTATAGCAAACGATTTTCTCCCATAGATCATAATGTAATGGAATTCTTTTATGCGTCCCTGTAAAAGAACTATAAATGCTATTTATTCTATGATCCTGACAAAATATGTTCTAATCCACCTCAGTGATGCCTTTCACAAATTTTACTGTGTATGATTCAGTGAACCGTGTGTAAAAGGAACCTGTTTATAAAGGAGTTCTGTTTTAAAAGTAAAAGTTTCATTGTCCCTATGATAGGAATACCATACCTGATAAATTGGAATTTTATTTCAGTCCCCAGAGATTCCGCTTTAACCGGTTTTATTGCATAAGATTGTTGTATTTATTGAGTATATTGAAACTTGTTAAGATGAAATAGCAGCTAAAGGAGAGAAGTTCCGTTTTAAACCGGTTTTTGCCATTTCAAATATTACTGTATAGTAATACTGCCGTAGCGACAACGACAAGACAAGATTCCGTTATACAGGGTGCAATACGTTATCTATCGCCGACCTTTAATTTCTCAACCGTTGGTCATAGAGATATAGTTCCAATTACAAAAACGTTTCAAATGAGGTGTTCATTCATGAATTCATGTTGTTCAAAATACTGTGTCATTGTTTAAATTAAAAACTCAATTTTATAAAAATTACGAAATCTAACTTTTTATACGGTCCCCCAGTCCCTATAGTTATATTTAGTAAAAGTTTACACGTATCATAACAGATATAACACAAAAAGTTTGACTTCTGTACTATAAAAATTAGCACAGTTATTCAATTTCAAAGTTTGAGATTTTTGCACATGATTTTGTCTTTCATTGAGGGATCAGTTAAAAGATGAATTAAAGTAATTCGAGATCAAAATCAGGCTGCAATTCCGCTGCCAGTTATCTAATCCTTAGTGAGCATGTTTTATTTTTCGGTTGTTGATTCTACCTACTTTGACGTTTGAATATTGTTCGACCCATAAAAAGCTCAAATTTTTAGATGAAATAACTCTCTTTGATGATTCCTCGATTTGGCCATACCGGTTAAAGGTGGTTTCACTGTAAAAAAGACATTGCACCCTGACTTTGATCTCGAATTATTTTAATTCATGTTTTAACTGATCCCTCAATGAGAGACAAAATCATGTGCAAATATCTCAAACTTTGAAATTCAATAACTGTGTCAATTTTTGCAGTAGAGATGTCAAACTTTTTGGGTTATATCTGTTATGATATGAGTAAACTTTTACTAAATATAACTATAGGGACTGGGGGACCGTATAAAAAGTTAGGTTTCGTAATTTTTATAAAATTGATTTTTTACTTTAAATAATGCCACAACATGAATATTTACCTCATTTGAAACGTTTTAGTAATTGGAACTATATGTCTACGGCCAACGGTTGAGAAATTAAAGGTCGGCGATAGATAACATATTGCACCCTGTATAGTAAAATCTCGTTACAACGAATCTCTGGAAAGCGCTGATTAAATTCGCTATACTGAAAAATTCGTTAAAGTGAATATTTTTATAATGAAAAAGCACAATAGGATTTTTTTTTTAACAATGCAAATAATATTTGTTAATCTAAAAAATTCGTTAAAGGGACATTGGTTGTAACGAGATTCTAGAAGTTCCGTTTACATAGGGTTTACTGTATTTTCATGTCCCGATTTTCTAACCGCTGTCCCGCTTATTTTATCTCTCTCTCCCTCTTTTTGTAATACTGCATCTGGCAACACTAGCTGCAATCCAAGTATCCCTAGACCATGGGTATTTGATGCATTCTTGCATTTAAAATATCTCCTCGGGAAATTAATATTTTTAACCATTTGGAAAAAGGGTTATTGTCCTCGTCAGGGTAGGAAATCAAAAGCATATCTGAAGCTTTTTATTGGTTTAATCCGCATTTTATTCGTTTTCTGACTAGTCTATACAGTAATCTGTATTTCCCTTTACTTTCAACAGAGATGGATACTTCTGTTGCCACTATGACAAAAAAGTAATAAAAACTACAAAAAAAAAAAAAAATTAATAACTCAGAAAGAAATTGAGATACAGCTTTCAAACAAATTGCATTTAAAAGTACATTTTTTTTTCTCTATACGACGGTGTAAAAAGTAATATTGCGGGATGTTTAGAAGTTTAAGAATGAAATTTCATTTAAAATTGGTGGAAATCTGACGATGGAAAAGCCTTTTCCCTAACAGCCAATGAAATGCTTGGATAATACGTAAGTTTCAAGAAATCTGACGATTCGCAGGCGATTTTTGTTGCTTGCAATTTTCACGTGTAATAACACTATTAATGTTTAATTCATGGCATACGTAATGTAGGATCAACTCCGTGCGATTTTTTATGTCTTAAATTTTAGTCTTTGAAAAAATCATTTTCCAAATGGTCGTTGTAATTTGTTAAATTGCTTTTTTTTATTATTATTATTTCTGTTTTCTGCATGCTCTTCTTAAAGGATGTTCCTTTTTAGGTGTGTTCGTAATTATATAAATACGTAGCACCTATAGTCGTCGTTCAGCCCGTCTGTCTGTCTGTTCGTCCGTCCGCATATAACAGAGCAAAAACTACCCAATCGAATGGTCTGAAATTTTAAATATATAATTGTTGAAAAATTTTGTCGAGTCATTTCAAATTTTATGAAAATCGGATGCATAATTTAATGACAGGGACAGCCAACATATTGTATATAATTCAACATGATGTATTGAGATCCATTGCATTACAGCCAATGGGAAAAAATTATTTCAAGTACATTTTAATGATGTTACAGCCTTTCGAACAGAATGAAATGGGTATGCACTTATGAAGTGCACTAAAGTATACATTCAGTACACTATTCGGCACAAAAAATATTTATAAAACTAGTTATAGTACGAAAGCACCTCATTTGCCACGTTTGACGTGCAATTTCCAACTTGTTTTCTTAGCTGTCAAAATATTTCTAAAACCTATGCTTAATTTTATATGAAGTGTTAAAATTTTGCAACCAGTTCGTCCGTTTTTAACACATAAAATATTAAATTAAGCAAATATTTTAGAAATATTTTGACAATTAAGAAAAAAAAGAGACATCGTTTAAGAAGAGCAGACAGAAAACAGCAATAAAAATATTAATATCCTGAGGAGATATTTTAAATATAAGAATGCATCAAACGCCCATAGACTTAACATTACCGAGGGGAATTCGAAAACTGGGTGACGATCAGCCTTAAAAGTTCTCCTATGAAGAAAAGGGCTAAATTCAGAACTAATTATAGCAATTCCACGAGTATTTAAGCTGAAGAAAGCTTAAATAAATAATAACGGAAATAAAGAAAATAGGAAGTAAATATCGGATGGGATATTCAATTGACATGAATGTGTCAAAACGGATGCGCTGATGCCAAATTTTTTATGCAGATACATGTAAGCAAATTCAAACAGATTAGATCAAATTAAAATCGCGTTTCTTTTTAAAAGTCGGTTAAGAAAAGGTTGATGACCTTTGTGTTCTTTTTATGCAAGAACATAGGATGCCGGTGTTATCTTGTGATAAGGAAAAGGATAAATCTTAACTCGTTATCTATTGTTCAAATATTATAAATATTTTTTTTTTTTCAAAAAGTGTACTACTCTATTACGGCATGGATTTTTAAGATTTTTTTTTTAAATCTTAACTCATGTTCTGTATGCTTTTGATTTAAATGAATTCACAAGTATTTCATTTTTCTCTCTCAATTTTATTAACGTATGAAAACCATTATAAACAATACATCAGCTGCGTAGCAGTTCAAAAATTATAGGAAGTGCTCCAGTAGTCATTTTCAAATAACATGGACAATTAGAATTATCAATAATTCATAAAATATTTTAGAGAATAACATATTTTAACTAATTATTAATGCCTCTATCATAAAATCAATATTTTAATTATTTTACATATAAATTTTAAAATACTGGATTAGAGTGTTTTACTATCAAATATGATAAAAGATGATGATAATGAGTGATTGATTATAATAATAATTGATGATAATGAGACATTGGAAGTCCAGGGAGCTCTGACTTCCTCACAGTGTTCTCGCTGGGTTTTGACCAACATTCGCGATTTGGCGAATAAGAAATCAAAAACAGTAGCCAAATGACAGGAAATGTTATCAAAATTCATTCGGCGTGAAACACTGAAAAATCTATTTTTAACCCCTGATTGTATCTCTTTTTTTTCAACATGTTTTAAAACAACCTAATTTTTTGTAATTGCTTATAAAATAGAAATTCAACTATCCGCTACATAAACTATTAAAAATAAGTACATTCTGAATGTCTCCAAAAATGTGTAAATGTTTCAGACATTCTTTTAGCATAGTCTAAATAAAAATTCAAAACAGCGACGATCTTTGATTTACCGTCATGAAAATATACTCTAACAAGTTGGAAATTGCTCGTCAAACGTGGCAAATGAGGTGCGTTCGTACTATAACAAGTTTTATAATTATTTTTTGCACCCCATATTGTACTGAATGTATAATTTTTTGCACTTCATAAAGTACATAGTCTTTAACATCATTAAAATGCACTCCCAATAATTTTTTTCCCATTCCCCGAACACTTTTGACTGTCCCTGTAATTAAACTATACATCCGATTTTCCTAAAATTTGAAATGGCTCGACAAATTTTGCAACAATTATATCTTTAAAATTTCAGACCATTCGGAAGGCTGTAACATCATTAAAATGCACTTGCAATAATTTTTCCCATTGGCCGTAATGTAAAGAAAAACTTTTGACTGTCCCTGTAATTAAACTATACATCCGATTTTCATAAAATTTGAAATGGCTCGACAAAATTTTGCAACAATCTTATATTTCAAATTTCAGACCGTTTGGTTGGGTAGTTTTTGCTCTGTTATATGCGGACAGACAGACGGACGGACTGAACGACGACTATAGGTGCTACGTATTTATATAATTACGAACGCACCTAAAAATTGCTATAAGATTTCTACTCTAACAGATAGAAAAGAATGACCCACCACTGATACTTTACACACAACTAATAAATAGTACGGTGGCTAATTTCAAAACCGCATTCCAGCAAAACTTTTCTCTATTTGGCGCTTGATGCAAGTAATTTTGTTTGTGTTTTTACCGGCGCGATGCCGGTGCATAGATAGTGATCAACTGACAATAGGGAAATACCTATCGCATAACCCTTTCTGTATCTTTGGTTGTTGCTAGACTCAGTTGGTGTTGACTCAATATCTCTAAAAATAATGTAAATGG
Organism: Maratus speciosus; assembly: GCA_963932465.1. Taxonomy (NCBI): domain Eukaryota; kingdom Metazoa; phylum Arthropoda; class Arachnida; order Araneae; family Salticidae; genus Maratus; species Maratus speciosus. Next base: position 518,866,951 of record OZ010792.1, on the reverse strand, counting down.
CACGGTGCGATTGAATGAACATGAAAAGTGACATCAATCGTTCGCGGATAAAAATCTGGACTGTACTAGCACACGCTTAAAAAGATCAGAAATTGAGCACTCGCAATTTGGCGAATCTGATTGCTCGTTTATTCGCCAAATGAAGCATTTTGTCGCAATTTGGCGCAATGGCGAGCGGCAGCGAGAACACTGCTCCGACACCCCCCCCCCCCCTCCTCCCACTAAAATAAAAAGTAATTGATGCATTGAAAAAGATTTGCCAGAAGCAAATGTCATGGAGTATTTTAGTGTGCATGTAATCCTACTTCCCGTTACAATTACAAATCATAAGAATTAAATCCCCTGGAATTACTTCAAAGCTTACTCGCAGTAACATTAATATAAAAACACTGAAACTGTGAGTTGAAAGCCTGAAATATTAGATAAAATATATTTAAAATAAAACTGCTACTTGCAGAGCTGACACTGGAGTAGAGGTCTGCACGGGCCCGGGGCCCGTACCCGGCCCGGCAAAAAAATTAATCGGGCCTGTCGGCCCGATATAAGAATTTAAGCGAAGCAGATAAAATACAAGCCATTTTCAATGAATATGATTTTCTCGAGAAGTATAAATGTGCGTCACAAGCCGATGCGAGTTTAACAACATCAATACAGAAATGTAACATGTCCATCGTAGAGGTCGGCATCGTACAGTTGCAAGATGTCTGATTCCGAGTTTAATTTTTTTTCAGCAGAATCGTGCCGGGACGGAACTGGCCTTAATCGATCTCAGGATGTGTAGAACAGTCATTGTGTTTTGTAGTATTAACAGTGATAATGAACTTCTCTTAACAGTATCTTTGGAAATATACCTTAAGGTGGTTCTCATATTCACTGCTCAACAATGCGAAGCTTTCAGACACATTTTTTGACAAAATTTTTAACTATAAAGGCATAAAATTGAGAGGCCTGCCTATTGAAGGCATTTGGAAACGAATAGCTTTTTCCATATTTGATAAATTACTTACAGAGATAACAGAGATTCCTGTCACGTGACTGTACGTTTTTCTCCTTTCCTGTGCTATCGCTTCCGGAAATTCGATTCAAAACGCTAACTTTGACAGTATTTTCAGAAAGATATATTGCTTTTATCTATGAAAAAAAAACGACATTTACATAGCTTCTGAATAAGAATGCCTACCAATCTTACGCGTTTCCAAAAAGAAAAGAATTCATAAATGCGTCGAAATGTAGCTCCTTTGGATTTGAGAAAAGCCTTAAAAATGAGAGAAATATTTTCACAAATCTACTTTTTATTACACAGCTTCAAAAGTTATCATGTTTTTAATCCTTTATTCTGATGAACTACATTAATCTTTTAATGAATCCTTATTTCCATTTTGAAATGTCTGTAGACACGATGACTAAAATACTGTAAGTAATCGTTAATGTTTACTATTGTGTGTTTTCTGTTTTGCGAACATCATAGTAATGTAAAATATACTGCAAAATGTTCCCATAAATATGTATGTAGTATTCATTAAAAGAATCGTAATTGTATGTTGAGAAAAAACGGATTTTTTTTTTTTTTTTTTTTTTTTTTTTGTAGAAATTCTGTCGGGCCGGGCCGGGAATATTTTCACTGGTTTTTGTACGGGCCGGGCCGAGAACTGTAAAAATGAAAACGGGCCGGGCCGGGCTCGGGCCGAACTTCCCTTTTTTACACCGGGCCGGGCCGGGCCAAGATCGCTTTCGTTCGGGCAGGGCCGGGCCCGGGCCTGGAAATTCCGGCCCGTGCAGACCTCTACACTGGAGACCCCTGATGTGCATGGGTCATTCTCACAATCATTTGACTTTCATGTCCCCGAATAATAATTTTTATTTTAATACACTTGTGTTTTTTTTTATTTCATATACTGGGGAACATCCCATTCAGGGGCGTAGCTATAAAAAAAATTTCGGGGGGAGGGGGCGGAAGTTAAAAATTTTCCCAACTTATAATTCAAAAATTTTCCAACGTGAAACAAATTGCTGTATTTTCCAACTAAAATGATATGTTCAATGTGTGTTTAATGATAATGATACTTATACGCAAAAAAAGAAAACAATTCTTTCCAAAGAAAAATGCTGAAACTAAAAACATAAAAATTATAATTATTGGTTCATTTAATGAAAGTTTTTGTCTTCGATTGTGTACGAGTCATAATCGTACTTCATATGAAAATAGCCTCATTTTTTTAGATTTTTGAGAAAGGAACAAAGTTTTGGAGGAAATGTATCAGAGACACTGTTAATGGACAAGAGCAGAGAAATTCAGGTGTGGTAGATGTATGATATTTTCGTAGCACAGAGAAACATAATGAGAAATTGAGTCTGGCTGCTTTTTGTATTTCTTTTGAAGGTTTAACTATTTTACTATTACAGAACTCAGAAAGGTAGTCAGCAAAACAATAAAAAATTCTTTTTTTTTTTACTTTTTATTTAAAAAAAAAAGGAAAAAGTGTTTAAAAAATCTAGAATTTCCCAAGTCTAAGCTAAAATTTCCCAAGTTCACATATATTGAAGGGGGGGGGGGGGAGGCTCCCCCATAACCCCCCATCGCGATGCCTCTGATTCCATTGCATGATTGCACAACAATATTAACGAGATAAATGAGTTTTGGACGATGTTGGGGGTCCAAACACCTGGAAAACTCCTATACCGTCCCGTGTCCCTGATGCTGATTTTTAAGTTTGGAGCTGTCTGGATAAAATTGTTTCAATAAAAGTAATTCGATGTAATTTTTCTCTGAAACGGGAACTATTGTTTTATATAAATATGTAGCTAAAAATTAACCTGCACGCATTTTTTAGGGTTGTTATTATTTTTTAAACTCTGTCCCTGGGTTTTAGATTCCTTACCATCCCTCTTCTAAAATTATACAGAAAATCATTTCAGATACAGCCACAGAATTTTTTTCAAGTTTTTTCTCATGCAGAAGTATGCTAGAGAAAGAATGTCTAAAATTCTTTGGCAGGAAACTTACTGTAGAACTTAAATCAGCATTTAAATATCAATTTCAAGCATCGTGGCTTTATGGGTAGTCTCACCGTCCCCAAGGTTTATTCCTGCACTTTTCGAGGTAAATTAAAAAAAATAATAATAATATAATCCAATGTTAACAACTGTTTCTAAAAATCAATGAGCATTGTGACTATCAATTAGTCTTAACATGATTTTCCTAAAAATAGGTGGTAATTTTCCTTTCCGTTCCATCTTTACCGTTCCTTTTTTTACCATTTCGTCCTTTTTTTCCAATACCATCCCCCTTTTTTACCTTACTGTCCCTTCTTTAACACCCCTTTAAGACAATGTTATACCAAAATTCTGTACTAAAAATACTACATTGTTATTATTTCATATTTGAATGTCCTGTGGGTACTATGCAAATTCATTATAAGTAAAAATTTAGAAGAAAATAAAAAGTTATAGGGGTAAAATGGTAAGGAAAATTAAACTGGCAAGTTTAACTTAAACCTCTGTTAAATAAAAAAAAAAAAATTCGCTGCTGACCATTTTTTCTTTGTTTTGAATCATTAAGGGTGTATTCGAAAAAATATTTTTCCACCCTCAACAGCTCGAAATTTTCTGAGACATTTTCAGACTCATTTTTAAAAGTAAAAACATGAAACTTGCTGGGGTGATTTCTGAAGGCATGTTTAACATGCCGTGTTATTTCATTTTCAGCTCAATTTATTAGAATTTGATTTTTAAACAATTATTTTCTCAGTATGACCATTTTTTTCATTCCCAGATCGCCCGCTTCGGAAAATTCGGTTCAAAACGCCAACTTTGACAGCGTTTAATACAGTATTTTCTGCATTTATCAAAAAATCGAGAAGCACGGCACATTATATAGTTTCTAAATAAGAGAATTTCCCAGTTTTATGCGTTTGAGAGCAAAAATGAATTTTAAAATGAATCAGAAAATAAGCAGTTTGGATCGGAATACACCCTTAAGGCATTCGTTTATCAGATTAAAATGTTATTTTAGCAAGTTTATTTTTGTCAGATTTTTTTCCCCAAAATTCAAAAGATTGTGAGAATGCCCCGTATATTTACACATTAGGGGTATTATAAATATTTGTTGTGCTTCATTTTGCACAGAGGGTTTTTTGCTGAAAACAAAAAAAATAATAATAATTGGAACAATTGGTGTAACTTTAAAATAAAAACTTCATTTCAATCGGAAGGGCTTGAGCCCCTGACTTTCTTAGGCCCCTACTATGTGTGATATCATTATAACTTATGTATAAATGATAGAATGGAAATTAGAAATGATGGTTAAAAAAATGCATATATAAAGCTAGCACTTATGTGAAATAATTCTTTTGAAATTTTGTAAACAGTATGAGAGCGCTGAATGCATATGTGTGTATCTGTATGTGTATGTGTCGTTATTGAAAAAAAAATCATGCCTAAAGACTAGATTATGAAACATTCTCCAACACTTCTAGAATACTTTAACAAAACTTCACTGTTTAATTCTTAACCGGAAACATTAAAATCCCGTGCACAAACGGAAGCGTGCCGTCTATAAGACTGCTAAATTAAAAAAATTACTATAAAATTTTAAAAGGAAAAAAACTGTTAATAATTTACCAAATAGTGAACTTAAACACTTAATATTTAATAGTAGTGCATTAACAGGACCAATTTTTCAATATGACAGCATAAAAATAAGTTTTGAATGTCGGAGACAGAAAATATTTTGAAATTACACATTATTGTTCAAAATGTAAAATTTCCGTCATGATAATTAAATAAATGCTAATATTTTTATATATTTCGGTACAATATGAATTAGAAAAAAATATTATGCAGTAAAATTAAGAAAACATTTAATAATAAATATTGCAGCATGTTCTAAATATCTGCATTTTTTATGCATTTTTGACAATGTTGAGTCACTTTCGTGTTCAGAATTTATATATTCATCATCTGAAATACTTTCAATATCGCTTATATCACTTACTGCTTCATCAAACAATCTCAAAGAAGTTTCTTCAGTCTTTTTTTAAATTGTAGCGTACCCGCTTTGACGGCTCCTCCATATCAATACCCCAGAGCAAAAAATTACATAAACAGAAACATGCCGTCCCACAGACTGCGTTGAAAATAAAATAATTTTTCTTTCAATAACGAAAAATGCGCAGGTGTTGCAAATGGGTGGGGGAGGCAGAGCACCAGTAGCGTAAGGATTAGATTGTGTGATAAGATTGGGACGCGTTCATTTTTGTGTAAAGGGTAGATATGTAGACGCAAGCATCTCACAGACGGCACGTTTCCGGTTAAGGGTTAATAAGGTGAAAGATGATGTGAAAGTAAACAATTTGGAAAATGCATAACACATTTGAAAATTCAGTTTCAGGAATTGCCATCAATAGTTGGAAAAATATGAGAATATTTTGTGTAGCCCTATATATGATCTATAAATTGGTATATATAGTACATAGTATGCTAAAATTTACTTCATTTCGGAAGCGCATAGCATGCAGTAGTAAATTCCCCTTCAGCAATGTCCGTTAATAAACGGAAATGTACTCGAAATCTTTTGTGCTGCCCTGTGTATCATCTATATATAATTCATACACACCAAGTAAGAGAGAAAAAAATTAGTTTAATTTAAAAACACCTACCACAACTTAAAAGGCACTACCAGAACGCAATTACTGTTCTTAGACAGTACTTTAACCGAATTCTTCCGTGTGCCCCTATAAATGAACTATGAATGCTATGCACACTATATTTTATTATAAGGCTCTTGTAGTGCCCGTTAGTGATATATATGTAAATTTAAATGTGTTTGAAATAACGTAACATCATTAAAATACTGTACAAGCGATTTCCGACACAGACTGTAACATGTAATGGAATTCGTTTGGGTGCTCCTGTAAATGAACTATAAACACTACATGTTTCATCTTCAATACCGAACATGTCATAGTAAGCCTCATTAAAATATATATCAACTAGTGTAAATGCCCGTCCTAGGACGGTGTGTAAAAATTCTGTTTTTCACTTAAAATTTGAAAAACTGATAAAAAATAATTGACAATATGGAAGCATTTAGATGAGCAAAGTTCGGCTAGTTTATGTTCTAATAAACACACAATTAGCATTTACAATATTTCTGAGTAAACCAGGTTTTTCGGCTAATGTACTATAACAAAATTAAGATTTCTTAATAAAACAAAAATTTAACAAATATGCAATAAAACTGCGTAATTAAAACAGTCTGCTGCAACTATTGAAATAATACTATTTTTTTTAATAACACTTTGAAATTGTATTTTTATCGTTTACCCCCCCCCCCCCCCCTCTAATTTTTTTAAAATATGTATATTGATTAATAAATAGGTATCTCGGGTTGAACCTCATCCGAAAGAACGAAGGGGAAGCATTGTTAAAGAGTCCTTCACGCCTATTGGGGTTTTTCTTCTGTTTACCCGCGGCCATAGATTAAGGACCAAGATGGGGCATTTACGGCAAAATCTGTAATGGCAACAGTACTAGCGTCACTACCAACAAGGGGGGAGAACTAACAAACCTCCGAAATTTACCTATGTTGAAGAAATATGTTTATCCTCTATGGTTTGAATATCTGTTCGTTCCTAAAACGAAGCAGGTGTCAGACGACATTCTATTCATGCTTGCTTTATTTATTTAGCTCCTTTTTTTTTTTTTTTTTTTTTTTTTTTACCGTACTTGTATTGTTTATTTTTAACTTACAAAATGATAATTAGACCAATAATATAAAAGAAAGCCGCCAGAAAATTCTGTTAAGAATGCAAATATGTAAGTTTATAAGATTAAATTGTAAAAAATCAAATTCAGGTATTGTGTCAATTTATTCATATCGAATAAAATTTTATTGAGTGTAATGTCAGTACCTCTATTTATTTTTAACTATTAGATTTATACAATTCTAAAAGTTTGTCGAAAGGAATTTTTTCCTATCTGTAATATTATTATTATTATTATTATTTCGTATATGTTAATATTATAAACATTATTGAATTGATTGTACGTTATTTACATTAAAAACAATATTTTTATTTTATCTGTAAGGAAGTGAAAATGCATAAATTTAACGATTGTTTAATACGTTAAACTTCATAAATTTATAAAACACGGGGTATAAAAATTTTCCTGCCAAAGGGGAATAATTATGAAATTTTCTGGGACTTGTACAGTTCAACATTTCGTATATTTTTATATTACACCATTGCTTTTGATATATAGCATTCAAGACGAAATTTTTACCTAGTATTCGTTGCACTTAAAACCGTTCACTAATCATGTAAAAAAAAACAACAACAAAAAAAAAAAATCTATCCATGCATGAACATAGAATAGATATTAGATATATAAAATAGATTGTCTATTCTATGTTCATGTATCGGTGTAAGATTCTATCGGAAACGTAAACATGCAACATTAAAAAAAGAAAGATCACAATAAGGTAGATACTCAATAATAAACATACTACAAGGAGGGGGAGTTTCTTCCCCATTGTCACTAAGGGCGCTACGATCGCAATCGCATTACCATTACACTCTATGGGAATGTCCGATCTTGGATGTTAAGGGTCCTGTCCCTGCCGGCGAAGACACTCACGAGCTAATGCTAATCCTATGGGGAGGGATTTTTCTAATATCTCGTTTGCATTTCGACATTTTTAAATAATTTTTTTTGCATTGGATAGCCGAGGTCCGTCTCTACAGCGCACCTTGGTTACTTTTTTTATTTTGGTCACAGATATTTTTAATAAAGTTACTTTCATTTTCAAAACCGGTTCTGAAAAGGAAAGTGTCATTCTAAAAAATATCTGCAACCAAAATCGAAAAAGTAACTAAGGTGCGCTGTAGAGACAGACCTCGGCTATCCAATGCAAAAAAAAATTATTTAAAAATGTCGAAATGCAAACGAGATATTAGAAAAATCCCTCCCGATAGGATTAGCATTAAGCTCGTGAGTGTCTTCGCCAGTAGGAACTGGACCCTTAATCTATGCCCGCGGCTGACGTCACGATGCAGGGGTTTGACAGCTTCAAGTGATGTCATTTATGTCGTCTCCTTTAATTTTCATAGCTCCATGGTTTAAAATTTTTTTCAATGAATCACAAAAGGAATGACTCTCTACCACAGTTTCTTATTTACGTTTTACACACGAAGTGAGCTACGTTTGTTTTCTGAAATGGCTACGTAAATCATTGAAATTTTGTTAGTTTTAAATCTTTTATAGAAAATTATTTTGAACAGAAGCGATTTCAGGTAGAAAAGATTTGTATTTAGGCAGATACGTTTTCTCATATACATCTCAAATCAAAATGAAGCCTAACGTGGCTCCATCCTATCGGAGACTGGTAAGATTGATGGGTTCGCCCCGGATGCGTTACACTGCCTTTTAATATATAGAGATTGCATGTCAATCAAGTATATTTACGTGAGTTAGAGTATGGACAGACAGACAGCCAAACCGAATTCATAAACACTTTTCAGCTATGTTGAATCCGTTTAATGTAATATCAACGAGAACACGATTTCGGTGTAATCCTCCTCAATGTTCTCTACAACTCTTATAATTTGCTTGAAGGATGAAAGCTTCGGTTAATGTAATGTACACGAAATTCTCAAAATTATTGGTACAAAATGAAAACAATTTTTGAATGGGAAATCGGAAAGACCAGCCATCTCTTTAAACATGCCAATGTGCAAAAACATTTTCCCTAAATAACTTTCAAAAATCTCACTGGAGAGGCCTTATAATGATAGGGTCCACATGTTAATTCGGTGGCAAAACCTTTTGCAACCATAACTTTTTATAAAATGTGTTTTAGTCTCGTTGGGGCCATTGCCATTATAAGAGCCTAAGGTCTCAACCTTCTTATTCAGTCAAAAATACAATATGATGCACTTAAGCCGGACGCCTATATATTTCTTCATTATTGTAACAATACTGACGATATTTATGAGAAAAATTTTCAACGGGCTAACTTTATTCTGTGTGAAATGCGACGACATCACGGAAAGTGTTGGAAGTGCACTGTAACTTTTTCAATGACACACTGCGTCTAAATTTTGAATGATGGTGCGTCTATTGTTTGCATGAGAATGGTGATAATTTATAGTATTTCTCGCATAATGTCATCACATCTAATACAAAGCAAAGTTTGTCCGTTGAAAATAACGCTAAAATATCCTCATTATTACTAAAGTAATCAAAGGAAATCGCCTTGTATTTGTTGGCTGAATGACCCGATTGCGATACTGCTTTCCTGCACAAATATTATAGTGTTAGTCTTGACGCGTTTTATTACCCCTGAAATGTTTGCACTAATTAATTTATTTTAAAATGCCCAAATTATTAAACGCGTTAAGCACCACGTCAATCACTGGTGACTGACACTGAACTTTCCGTTTAAAATGCGTCATTTTTTCCAATGACTGACCGTCTAAAACATGATATAAAACTAAAAAAATATATATATTGTTTTAAGTAATTACTGAAAATTTATTTAAAATTTACTTACCTATTATTTATTACAGGATTATACTTTCTTACAAATTACTTAAAACATCGTAAATTTTTCAGCTTCAATGTCAGCCACCGTGGCATTCAACGTGTTAAAATCAGAGCTGAATTTAGGATTGAGCTACATAAATATTCATATCTCAAGATAGCAATGGCCCAAGGCGGCAACTGAAGTTTTTAGAGTAATGCTTTTAATTTTTAAAATATGGCACATTTTTAAAAGTATATATTAGTAGCTTGATATGCCTCAATATTAGAAACAAAGGGAAAATTAAATATCAGTATTCTATTGTTTAGAAAGTAATGATTATTATTAAACTCACACGGGAATGAAATGTTCGGCTTTCCAAATATTGGAAACTTATGACGTTGCTTAGAAATAACTTATTGAAGAGTTTTACCCTTTTTAAAAAATCTCTTATATCTTACCAGAAACCCTTCCTAAGTTAAGATGTCTTAGTTTTCTTCTACTATGAGTCAGGAAGTAACAAATTAAACTAAATATGTTACTGGTTCCTTTCATCCAAAAAATTGAAGAATTTAATCTATTTTTTCAAAGTTTTTTATTCTGCATTCTCCCCCAAAATAAAAGTAATGGTCAACAGACTTTCGAGCTAAATTATGAAAAAATTAAAAAAAAGAAAGACTGCTTTCGCGAAGTACATATTTTGAACTTTTTAAAATATCAACAAAGAGCTAGACAATTTTTTAAAATTATTTCCTTCATATAGACAAGACATTCAGAAGTGATGCGTTAATGTCAAATGTTACTATTGCTTATATGATTGACAGCTAATCAGCCTTCAACCTTGTAAATATAGATTTAAAAAATCAAAATCAATCCATTGATTTTCAATAATCACAGAGGGAAACAATCTATCTATTGAAACGATTCTTCTTTTACTTTATTTTTAATTACGATATGTACGTAACAGAAAATAATACTTTGCAATGACGTACGGACTTTCTTTTTCTTTTCACTCAAATGCTATTAAGTCATCTTAAAAATAAGAATTTCTCCACGGTAATGTAGTTTTCTATAGCCTTTTGTTTATATCGCCTTTATAGGCCTTGCAAGGAACAACAGAGGTTGGGAGGTGGGGAAAAGCAATGGGCAAGTATAGGCGCATAAAACAACAAGTCGGAAATCGTACTGCAAATGAGATGCGTTCGTACCTTAACTAGTTTTAGAAATATTCAGATCTTGCTGCAATAGTTGTTGCACTCTTATACAAAATGCATGAATACATAATTTATTACGTTTATATACATATTAAATTCACTAATACGGAAAAAATAGACCCCATCGTAACCCTTTGAGCTCTGATGGGCGAATTTTCCCTCACTTAACTTTAATCTCCAAATGTCACACTGGTACCGGAATATTCAACCAAATTTATTTGAAAATAGGTTAATGCATTTTTTCGTGTATATTTTAAACCGAATCTTTTGTTTACAAAATACTGGGGCCAATGTGACATTTGGGCTATTTGAATTCCCCCCAGAGCTCAAAGGGTTAAATAGGACGTAATCACCATGGCTACCTAGAATTATTACCTATCATGGAATATCATTGGACGTCATTCATTACGTTTGATAGGATTTGATAGGATGAAGAAAACTTTTATTATATCTTTTTAAGTTCTGATTTGATTTTCATAAAATTTGAAATGACTCCACGAAATTCTGCAGTGATTTTATTTATTAAATTTCAAACCATTCGTTTGGGTGGTTTTTTGCGCTGTTATATGCGGACAGACGGACGGACCAGATGGCGACTAAGTGTTACGTATTTATATGATTACGAACACACCTAAAAATCCGGTCATGATTAAAGTAATAATGCAATATTTTAACTCGGTGCCTGTGAACGTCGGATTTGTCTCCGTTTCTGATACAAGGTTTGAATTTATTTGAAGAGTTTTTTTTATCCTTTTTTTATTCATTTACTTATCATGTATTCAAAAAAGGTTACATTTGTAAATTACAATAATTGCATAAAAATGAAACCTAAAGAAAGACATCCATATACCAAAAAGACTAAATCATGATATATCTTTCATGAATGAAATTGAATTATGTTTATTGAAGTTAGAAACGGCTATAAAAGTATACGTTTTTTTTTATGAATCAAAAAGAGTAATTTTTTTTCTTTTATTAGATTGAAAATAATCTAGGGAGCAGAAAATTTGTAAATACTGTAGATTTTATTTATGAAGGAAAAGTTTTTTTTTAATGTGTGAATGAATATTTAATTTTTTGGTGCAGCAATTTATTACATTTAAATAACATCCGCACTTTAGTTCCCACTTTAACATTTCTAATAAAGTACTTCTCATAAAAAATGTGCCACAATGTGGTTTTTTACATGTTCGCCACCACTATTTTCAAAGTATAATTTTCGTTGTAGTTTTTTGCTGCATATGCTAAAGAAATGTAGTACCAAGATAATAGTTTGAAATTATGCTAGCAACTATTTAAAATATATAGGACGCTGCAACGCCTGAATAAACGGAAATCTACTGTGGGCATTTATACTAAAAGTATTACTTGCACTAAAAGTTTTAGTTTCTAACAGTTTGAGGTGTTGTTCCCAAAGTTGAAACAACATCAACAGCCAATTCTAGAGCACTTAGAAAGGGGGGGGGGGGTTGTAGATTCCTTTATCCTCTTCAGTTCCGAAGCTAAAATAATAATACAAAAGATTCATTGTTTTTTTCCAAACAAAATGACATCGTAAATGACAGAAAAAAATACATTTTCCGAAATTGATGCTTTAGGCTAGGCACTTAGGTTCAAAAATATGGACCTAAAACTACAAACCCCCTTAAAAACATCAATCTAATAACCTAAATTAACGCAATCACAAATTTAAGAGCTCTAAACAAGTAAATAATCTACAAATCCTCAAAATTTTTTATTGAAAAAGATTTAAGTTAAATACTTATGAAAATTTCTCACTTTCTGGGTCATACTGTCTTTTGGGCATTTTTAGACATTTTGAAAACTCAAATGAAAATAACCAGGGGTCTGTCCAGACATTTCTTACAGGGTCCTGTTTTTGTGAAATTGTGAAGTTTTTCTTTTTGTGAAAATTCTGGAAAATAATTTTGTGAATTTTAAATTATCGATGTCTTCATGTTCTATCCTTCATATATAAAAAGTGTTTCCGGCCAGTGCCGGGAGGAAGAGGTAGCTTTCATAATCCTTATTTAAAAAAAGCCAACTTATATCATGCAAACACACGAAGCTCAATTTAGTGGAAACCGAATATAGGAGATTCAATACTAATTTTTATCAATACTAAATCATTATGAATGAGAATTTCGCGAAATTAGTCAGCTTTATCCAAGCTGCTTTTATTTAAAGTAACTTATATTTGGCTGCCAAATTCGGCAATTTCTTAAAGTGCCTGTCATTTTAAGACAACATGGTGGATGAGGCTAAGCAGTGAACTTGGTCGAGACCTTAGTAATTGCTGTGCACATGCTCACTCACATCGGAATCGGTTGATATATAGGAGTGCTGTCGCATGCAAAGAATCAGATTTTTCAAAATGTCACCCACAATAGAAATTGAAACTGCAATATCTGAGCCATTTTTTAAGGTAAAGACAAACAAAAAATGCTCCTGAATCCTTATATCAAGATCAAATACTTAAGAAAGAAACCTTTTTCAATTTCTAATTTTTTTGCACCTCACTTTAAATATATATATATATTTTAATTTAATGGCCGCCATTTTGAAACAAGATGGCTGATGAATCTGGCCAGCGAACTTGGTCGAGGTGTTGATGTATACTATCCACATGCATTCTTACATCGAAATAGGCGAATACGTGTGTTATCGCGTGACAAATACAAGATCGTTTCAAAATGTTAGCCATGCTAGAAATTCAAAGTGCTATAAATCAACCATTTTTTAAGATATCAACAAAAGAACAAATTTTCAGAAACAAAAACTGCTCCGGAATCTTTGTATCAAGGCCAAACACATAAAATAAATCTTTTTCATTTTCCAATTTTTTAATATCTCATTTTGAATTTTAAATTTAATTTTTTTTAAATGGCAACCCTTTTGAAACAAGATGGCCAATGAACTCGGTCGAGACATTGGTATGTACTATGTACAGACCAAGTTACATCCAAATAGGTTCATAAATACGCCTGTTATCGCGTGACAAAAATCAGGTGTTTTTAAAATGTCAGCCACAAGAGAAATTCAAAATGCTATTACTCAGCCATTTTTTTTAGATATAGACGAAAGAAAAACTGTTCCGGAATCTTTGTATTAAGGTCAAACACATACAAAAAAAATCTTTTTCATTTTCCAATTTTTTGGTATCTCATTTAAATTTTTTTATTTTTTTATTTTTTTAAATGGCCGCCATTTTGAAACAAGATGGAGGATGAAGCTGGCCAATGAACTCGGTCGAGATATTTCTATGTACTATGTACACACCAAGGTACATCCAAGTCGGTTCATAAATACGCCTGTTATTACGTGAGAAAAATCAGGACGTTTCAAAATGTCAGCCACGCTAAAAATTCAAAATGCTATAACTCAGCCATTTCTTAAGATATAGACGAAACAAAAACTGCTCCTGAATCTTTTTATCAAGGTCAAACACATAAGAAGAAAATATTTTTTCAATTTTCAATTTTTGGTACCACATTTCAAATTTAAATTTTTCTTAAAAATTTAAATGGCCGTTATTTTTAAACAAGATGGCGGGTGAAGCTGGCCGACGAACCCGGTCGAGACATTGGTATGTACTATGTATAAAAGAAGTTACATCCAAATCGGTTCATAAATACGCCTTTTATCACGTGACAAAATTCAGGAGTTTAAAAATGTCAGCCACGCTAGAAATTCAAAATGCTATAACTCATCCATTGTTTAAGATATAGACGAAACAAAAACTGCTCCGAAATCTTTGTATAAAGGTCAAACACATAAGAAAAAAATATTTTTCCATTTTCAATTTTTTGGTACCCCATTTCAAATTTAAAAATTTTAAAAAAATTTTAAATGGCCGCCATTTTGAAACAAAATGGCGGATGAAGCTGGCCAACGAACTCGGTTGAGAGATTGGTATGTACTATGTACACACCGAATTACATCCAAATCGATTCATAAATACGCCTTTTATCGCGTGACAAAATTCAGGACGTTTCAAAATGTCAGCCACGCTAGAAATTCAAAATGCTATAACTCAGCCATTTTTTAAGATATAGACGAAACAAAAACTGCTCCGGAATCTTTGTATAAAGGTCAAATACATAAGAAAAAAATATTTTTCCATTTTTAATTTTTTGGTACCACATTTCAAGTTTTAATTTTTTTTTAAAAATTTTAAATGGCCGCCATTTTGAAACAAAACGGCGGATGAAGCTGGACAACGAACTCGGTCGAGACATTGGTATGTACTATGTACACACCGAACTACATCGAAATCGGTTCATAATTACGGGAGTTACAGTGTGACATAGGTCAGATATATATATATATATATATATATATATATATATATATATATCAATTTTGAACGGAGGGTGGTTTCGGGGTCTGGGGGTCATGATCGATGAAAATATACCAAAATTTTTTGAAATCGCTTTCCTCCGAGCGGCTGCAATAGGTAGCTTTTTTGTAAAGAAAGCTACCTAAAAGCTAAGTAATAATGCTCTTTGGTCAGTTCAACTGCTTACTTACAGGCGAGATTTTATTTTTAAATGACTAAGTTTGTGAAAAGTTCAATTTGAAGATGAAAAAATTCTGTGAAAAGTCTATTTAAGAGACAAATAATTTTGTGAAGGGTCCTGTTTGGGGATAAAAATTTTTGTGAAGGGTCCTGTTTTAAGATAAATTATTTTGTGAAGGGTCCTTTAAAGGACCTAAAATTTTCCTAAACATATCCCTGATAACATTTATTTTATGTGGGAACCAGCTTAGATGCTGCCATTTATTCGTTTGCTTTGAACGCAAAAAACATTCAGCTATTAAGAAGTGATGTGAAAATGTAAAAAAAATGGACATTTTAGTTTTGATAAGGAAAAGAACAGAGGTCCCCGTATGGGGACCCAGGGACAGAAGAGGTTAAGATGGTACACCTTTGCATTGCATTTATAGATTTCTTGAATGTCCCGGTACGCAGCTTATTTGTTATACCAATCTTAGTAGGTGGGCTGTTAAACATTTTAGGGTAGGTATTTGGAGCACCGTGAAAATTTGTGTAACACCTCTTTTGTAATGTCTGAGTACAAAATCGAAGACCTGGCTAAAGGGTCGTGAAAATAAGTCAACCCCTAAGTTTTTAGTTTTGCAAAATTTTAGTTGAAAAAAATACTTGAGGCATATTTTTTCATATTTAAGGCTGGAGTAGCACAGTTGAAGTTTATTCCAACAGAGCGAAAAATGTCCAGACCAGGGATCGAACCTGGATACTTGGCGTGCCGTGCCAATGCCTTACCTGTTAGGCTATCCGGACCGATACCTGGTTGACATAATTCGCTCTTATTAGTTGGACTTGAGGCATTTTGAAATTTTAATACCTTCAAATTTAATATTTAATGAAATAAAAAATAAAAAAGCCAGATTATTTAGTAGAGTTTTAAACTGTGCCAGGTGGTTTCAAAATAGTACAGTGAAACCTCCCTGTGCGACCACTTCCCTGAACGACCATTTTTTCATGGAGCGAAATTTATTCCCATAGGCTCAATACTAACTTTACCTCCATTCAGACCCCATCCCAGTTGAACTCCTTCCATTAGCGACCCATTTCTTTGAAGAAAATGAAACCAAATCCGTTTGTTCCTGGTCGCTTGAAGAAGGTTTTATTAGAAAAATAATTCCGGAGAGCGCATTATTCATCAAACTTCTAAACTAAGTTTAGATATTTTTTTTTATTCCGGTAACTTTTAAGTGTTTAAATCCCTTTGTGCCTTTCTTAGGTAATGAATTTAGTTCTGGTGACAAATTAAGAATGACGGTCGATAAACTCCCCTGTCCTACTCGGTCAGGAAACTCTCAAAGAAATGGACAAGTTAATGAAATCGTCATCATTTGTTCGAAAAAAAAAACCCGTCCCATTTATTTACTGAACTTCGAAAGGACTTGGAAATATAAGTTATAAAAGATAAAACCATACAATCAAAGCAAACGTCAAAATAAACTCCCCCGCTCTATTCTATCAGGAAACTCTCAAAGAAATGGATAAATTAATGAAATCGTTATTATTTATTCGAAAAAAAACCCGTCCAAAAAAAATTGCATTTATTGACTGAACTTCGAAAGGACTTGGAAATATAAGTTATAAAAGATAAAACCATAAAATCAAAGCAAACGTCAATGTATTCATTTTTTAAACTCTACAGTAATTAACTTATGTAATTAACTTTTGTTTTTGACACTAAAATTTTTATATTTTAGTAACATTAATTGTTACCTTTTTTCAACAATTAAAATCTAGATTTAAACATGACCCTCATTAAGAGACCGCCTCTCTCGACCCATTTTTATTGAAACAGAACGTGGTCGCTTTAGGGAGGTTTTACTGTATTTCATTACTATCGAAAAAATTTTTGAGGCATGCTGACATTTAGACAGAATAATATTTATACGCAGAAAAAAATATGAGCTGAGTTGAAGCGGTGTGATAGGTTCTCGTAAGACCACGTGACTTATAGCAGGCATGCAGTTGTTAGAAAAATTTTGGCGTAGTTAAAAGATTCTCATTCGTAATAGTTTTTTTTTTTTCATATATTTAACATTAAATGAAAAGTATATGATGTATACCTATTGATACGCGATATAACAACAATTCCACCCCCCTCTGTCTTCTTTAATTAAATTGTATTTTTATTTATTATGATAAAATATAACAGCTTGAAAAGATGAATGAATACAAAAATAAAATTACACGATCAAATTTATTAGAATGAACTTATTATATGGGCATAAAAAGATGAATTTGCCTCTTGGATCTTTTTTGTTCATTGTCGGTATTTGTTGCTTCATCATCATCAGCGAAGTCTTCATCAGAGCTTGAATGCTCTTTTTATTCCGGTTATTCTGAATTATCTGAAAATGATAATGCATTTATATTCAATGAATAATAAAACGAATAATGCAATTAGGAAAGAAAAGAAATATTTAAACTTGCCTGTAATATTTTCATAGGCGATTCTTTCATTAACAATAGCATCTTACATTAATTGCGGCATACAATCTCCATCAAACTAATGAAATTTAAATGAATTTTTCTCTTGTTGCCACGCATTTCTTTCAGGTGTTAAACTGCTTGGAAAACGTAAATGTGCATTCCGCCAAATACTTATTATTTACTGAGTTCTTAAAGCTGTTTTTGTAATTCAACTTTGTTCGGTGGCAAAGTGGGGGAGATCAAAATTTTTAAATAATTTTTAGAAAGGCCCTTCTTTGTTGTTAGCTTTGTAAGTTGAGTAGAATTTTTGAAATCTCGCTGTATTTATATCTGTGATATTCTTAAATCCACAAATTTCACAAACAAATATTTTCAAGCGTATCAAAAATTTTAGTCCTCAAACCAGTTATATGAGCAACTCCATAAGATTAATTAATGCTGTTTGATAATTTGGATTTTTTATCGGTACTTGGAAAGGTCTTATTTTGCCTTTTTGAAAAAATCAAGGATTGCAATCATATCCCGTGATCGAATGAAAGCCAGGAAAACTGACGCACACAGGTTGTCCTAATCTGATATATAATTTTGTTATATATCTTTTAGCACTTCCGGTACCATAAAGGTCTTTCTAATAAAAACGAGTCTTTCTGATAAAAATCCCGTCTCCATAAAAATCTTTAGGTTATCGCTTTGAAGATGATTCCTAGCGCATGATTATTAAAACGACTGTATAGCAAGATTTGATGAGAACATTCGTCGTTAAATCCGCATCATGCTTACACACATGGTGCACTATTTGTGTATCTGCCTCCTCATGATCATCGCAAGATACAGCCTCATTAATTGTCATTTCTATAGAATCATTTTCAACTGCATATGAATAACAGTATTCATAATATTCATAATTTAAGTTTATTAATGCATTACCAATAAATGGCACTCGCAGCCCAATGTTCGATTAAAAATTTAACAAAACTGTGTTTAAATTTTGTGTTTTTCAATTCTTTAATGAAATCTGTCGGCCGAGTTTGAGTGGGACCAATAATATTGAAGTCAATACTACGTTGTTCATTCCTGCGCGCTGGTTCATAATCTTTGATTGATGGTGCAAAATATTGATAAAAAATTATATCAACACGTGTAGCTCGAATAGCGAGTAAGGTGTTCATATTTTCCATAGATATGCTGCCGAATGCAGCAGGAATATCTTGCATTGTATGCAATAAAAGAAAACCGTCGACTATGGCAACATTAAAGATATTTGGTACATTGTCGCAATGATTTTTTTTTTCTAAAAATTTTACAGTCGCTGTTTTTCCTGTCTGATGTATACCTCCATCTAAACCAGTGGTTCCCAATATTTTATTGACCACGGCCCACCGAAGCGTCTGTAAAATTGCAATTGCCCCCTCCCCCCTCCACCTTCCTACACACGCATTCTGCAAAGTATATCTCTTATTATTTAAAAAGATAAGCCTTTTCATCTGAAAGAAGCCTTTCAGAGCCTTAACTTTGATGCCAAAAAGTGTTTCGTTGTGCCTTTCCAACTTACCTGAATATTTAACAAAAGTATTACACAGTCCGTATTTTTATTTTCACAAATTGCTTGAAGAGGCTCTTACATTTAACATTAAAATTGATAACATCGACACATTTTTATAATTCTTAGTAACTTATTAATAGCTGGAGAAAAATTTTCTTTCTATGGATAACAAGACACACAACAAACATTTCAAAATTATAACCTTTATCAAATTTAAGTTGTCCTTATTCCCAATCAAAACACATTTATCTTTTTTTACCTACTCGGATATCATTAATTGAATGGCCCCAGCAGTGGCTGAGAGGTTCTGCTCTCGAAGCTGGTAGACGGGAGGTGCTGGGTTCAATCCCAATCGCGCCCGTCGGCCTAATCGTTCGGAGTTTTCATGGTTTTCTTCGAGCCATGGATTTCCATGCGTAAATACGGGTTAGGTTCCCTTAGAAAGACCCCCACGAAGGGCACTCCCCCTCGGGCCTATATCCCTAGTGTAGGTAATCGGCCGGCAAAAACCAACCAACCAACCATTAATTGAATGCCATGTATTATCTGATTTTAAAATTTAAATTGCATATGTTTTATATTTATACTGTCTGGGAAGGCTTGCACTACATCCATAAATAGTTACACATTTCCTTTTATAATGCTATTTAAGATTTATAAATTTTATAAAGTTGCTATTACCACGGTATTCCTACAATTTTTTAGTTTAAATATGTTCAAAACAGTAAAATTTAGATATGGATATAGCAGTTTCACGTACAAAAGTTCCTTTCTATTACATACAGAAAAGCAAAAAGAAATACAAACTCATATCATAAATAATCGAAAAAGTTGAAGAAAAAATTGTAAAATAGAAAAGTAACCAGAAAAATTAAAAATATTTTTAAATATAAAAAAGGGATGATAAAATATTATTAAAGGTCGCGTGTATAATTATTTTGGTGTTCAAATTATTTTAAACTTTTGATTCGAAATTTTTTTTAATTTAAAAAAAAAAACTTTTTTTTAAATATTATTTTTTTAATGTTATTTTTTTATTTTGTATGTGTTATTTTTATTTTTAGCCTAAAAGATTTTTTTTTTCAAAAAACCTGACAGAAAATATGTGATTTTCCAAATTTGAAATTGCCCCACTTTGGGAATCACTGATCTAAACGGAACATTGACTCGGAATAGGTGTTATAGGATACCATAAAAAAATTTCAAAGTCAATCGCGTAGTCCATAGATAAACCCAGCATTCGACCAAACAAATAACGTTGTATTTTTATTTCGAGCCTTATCAGCACTTTTAACAGTTCTTTTGACTGTGTCAACAGAAAAATTCATCATTTTGACTTTTGAAATAGATTTCTCAAATCTATCAGCAGGTTCGTTACATTCTGAAATAAATTTATCACGTAATTTAGCACCTATTTTGTCAATATTTGTCAAATATACTTGTACTGCATTTGAAGCTACTTTTCCAGTCGAAATATTTAACAGTCGTTGTTGGTCGAAGCTAGTATCGAATGGATTCATAAATTTGGAAAATGCATCGATGAATGATTGAATCTGTTTAGTATCTCTTTTTATATTATATCTTTTTTCAAAACGGCTGTAACATCTTGCTGTTTCCATAGTCCAGTAGCTTCGTAGGTATATAACAGTTGATCGAATCTCGTGGCTTTTGCACAGGAGCTGCCGAGAAGAAATGGAGTTGGTAAAATGTAATAAACAACAATGTAAATAACACAAACTAATTTTTCATTTTCCATGATTAATATATACATAATAATACAGGGTGTCCACTCTCAACAGTGTCCAATGGCTAATTCTTAAACCGTTAGTCACAGACATATAGTTCCAATTACAAAAATGTTTTAAATGAGGCAAAGAAATATTTAAAAATCAATTTGGGTCAATAAAAACATTTCTTAAAAAATTACAAAATTTAAATTTTTATACGATCCCCTGTCCTATAAGTTATATTTATTAAAATTTTCCTTTTAGACTGACAAGTAATACAAAAAAGTCCCGTTATTCTACGATTAAAATTGACCGAGTAATAGCTGTTTAAAGTTGAAGCATATTTTTTGCTGCAAATTGGGGGTCATTCACAAATTTAGTCGAAATATAATTTCGTCAGATATACTAAAAAAATGGTTGAGAGTAAAATTACATTGCAATATAAATTTGAAATCTTTAATCATTCTGATATATTAATGCAAAATATACAGTTTGTAATAAACATTTAAGAAGAAAGAAAAAACAGAATTTTTGTTAAATAAAATGATGCTAAATTAACAGCCTCGATTCTTTACAAAATGATACGTATTTTAAAATATTATTAGATTACACTAGCCTGCAAAAGTTGGGTTATGTCATGTTTTTTAGCTTTTGATAATTGATTCTTATGTATTCTTATGTATGAATCCAAAATTGACCTTCATTTTTTACCATCATATAAAGATTTTCACGTAAATTTTAAAGTTAAAAAAAGAAAAATTGCTAACATTTGATAATATAAAATAGATGTGATTGTTCTGTTTTTAACTTTTAATGAATGATTTTTATGCATTTTTTACCGCTGAATCCGAAAATGATCTTAATTTTTAGCCATCACATCAGGATTCTTCGTGAATTGCAAATTTCAAAGCTAAAAAGTTCAAAGTTAAAATTGAACCTCCTCCCCCATCTCATCGGACCACTCAGCTGTTTAGCTGCAAGAATCCCAGGATAAGCAAAAATATTGAATAAATTACTGAATAAAATAAAATAAAATAAGTTTTACATATATTTCATAGTATGATATTTTCACTATATTTTAACTTACACATTTACGATTTGCAAAAAAATTCCAACGCGATGGTTAAAAATGAAGGTCAGTTTCGGATTCAATGCTAAAAGTTACGTAAAAATCAATTATCAAAAGTTAAAAAACGCAGCCATCTCCTCTATTTTATAGTATCCTATTTTTGTTATTTTTTAACTTCAAAAATTTATGATTTGCGAAAAATCTTTACATAATGATTAAAAATTAAGGTAATTTTCGGATTCAGTGCTAAAAAATACATTAAAGTTAAAAAAACACAACCATTGCAGTCTTGTGTTATCTATTTTAAAACTTTTTCTTAAACGTCTTGGCAGTAATCTATCCGAAATTTTTTGTGTTAGCCTGCAAAATAAATATTAATAGTAACCACTGAAAATCATAATAATATTAGATTGTCATCAGATTTACCTCAGTATGTAAAATTTAATCTCGATCGGATATTTGAAAGTGAGTTAAAGTTCGAGTGCAAATTTTGAACTGGAAAAACATACATACGATAGTTAAAGTTAAATAAATATAAAAATAGAATACTTTTTTGTTAAAAGAAATCATGAAAAGAAACAGTCTCAAATCCTGACAAAATAAAACATATGTTATTTCAGCCAATCTGAAACGTAATAAACGTTAACTTAATCGTAATACTTGTACGATTTTTTTCGAAGCGCAGATACACAGGAAATAAGATCTTCGAATACTTTAAGCACTTGGTATATGACCCCTCAAAGCAAAGCCGAATTCATTTGTTTTCAGAGCAAAAAAGTGGCATAAGTCATGCCTTTTTAAAGCTTCATAACTCGCTCAATTTTAGGGTTATATGAATGACTTTTTTTTTTCTCTTACTTGTCAGTGTAATAGGAAAATTTTACTAAATATAACTTATAGGACCGGGGGACCGTACAAAAATTTAAATTTCGTAATTTTTTAAGAAATATTTTTATTGACCCAAATCGCTTTTAAAATATTTCTTTACCTGATTTAAAACATTTTTGTAATTAGAACTATATGTCTATGACTAACGGTTTAGGAATTAGCCATTGGACACCGTTGAGAGCGGATACACTGTATAGGTAATGCGGATTATATAAAGATAAAAATATTTCAATATAAAAACAAAATAGCAATTCTACAGCTGCACGTGTTTCACTATGAATGAGAATTTTTTAACTACTCCAAAATTTTTATAACAACTGCACGTCTTGCGAGAGCCTATCGCAGTTATATTTGGCGTGATAACGCACGCATCCACTTCTTGCGCTTCATCTTAAGATAGCTTTCAGGTTGACGTAAGATCGCGAGTCACTGCAATACGGTTTATGCTTTGTTTATATCGTAAGTAAGTAAGTTGATCTTCAGCGAGGCATCACAATCCCAGCTTTACTCGCACTTACGCATGACATCCCCTATCACCTGGCAGGTATAAAGTCCCACCAAAATTGCTTGTCCTTTTCAAAAAAAAAAAAAAAAAAAAAAAAATTCTGTGTATAAATATTATTCTGTCTAAATGTCAACGTGCCTCAAATATTTTTTTTCGATACTTATGAAATACTATTTTGAAACCGCCTGGCACAATTTTAAACCCTACTTAATAATCTGGATTTTTTTTTCTTTTAATTTCATTAAATACTAAATTTGAAGGTACTGGTTTAAAAATGCGACGGACGATAACGCCATAATGTAAATGCACCTTATACAGAAGAAGGCAAAGGTTTCCCTGCTATATTAGTACTTCAGCATGCTATTTTATTCAATCAGATATGGATCAATCCCATTTATATATTAACTTTGTCGAAAACATTGCGTGATTTCATTCTGATAATGAGGAACAGTCTGGATAATTTGGTTCCTATGATTCGCAGAAGCTCATTTTCTTCCAAATATTCCAAATGAGTATTTGAACGGAAATTTTTCGACCAAAGTCTCTGTTCCGAAGAAAAACGCCAAGTTTGTTCCTAAGGTCTCTGTGCTAATCAATACGTTAGAATTCACATATGCCTGTAAAACTAGTTCTACAGCAAGAATAGTGCATGAGTAGCAAAGCCACTTTTAGGCATTTTGTATCAAAAATAAAATTTCGTTTAGTTAAAAACGTATAATAAACTGAACGCAAGTATTTCGAGCATTAACTGCGTATACTGCGTATTGCACTCGAGTTGTACGACTCTGTATAAGAAGGATATTGTACTTCTACTTGATAGTATATTAAAAGTTATTTCAGCTATAAAACGCATACGACATTTTACGCACTTTACCGTCTTTGAAAGTGATATCGAATTCTGTTGTTTGATCTTATGAAAGAAGTGTAAGTCTTTCAATCATCATTTTCTATAATGACTAGATGGTTAATGAATAAAGCACCCTGATCATGGAAAGAAACCATTGTTATAGTGATTGTCGTGATGTGGAATAGGGTTATGGAAGATTTCTCATTGTCATTATTTACTTCATTTTTTAAAAAGAATTTTTAATTTCAATTGTATGAACTGACAATGTTACCTTGTTAAGTACATCTTAGACATTTTTTAACTATTTTTTGCATATTTCTTTTTGTGTATAAATTCTATGGATCAGCGTATCTTAAATTGTGTTCCGCGGGCTCCAAGGCGCCTTCAAAGCATCTTCAGAGAATCCGCAAAACTCTCGCATTCAAGGTCTTTTTTTTTTTTTTTGACTTATCAAGAACTTAAGAAAAACCTTGTGAGTAAAATTAAAAAACCAACTAACAGCGATGTTTAAAAGGTACATATTAAAAGTTTATACTGTAGAGTTCGGAAAAATGAAGATTAAATAAAGACGTATCAAATGAAGAAATTTTGTTACAGTGTTCTGAATATATTGGGAAGTGTTTCTTAATCTATATTCGACGCATGATTTTTCTTTTTCTGTCTTCTTTTCTTCTTTTTTTTTTCCTTGTTTATTTTTATTTTTAAAATTATATTTTAAATTAATTTAATTAAAATATATTTTAATTAAATTAAATTAAATTAAATTAATTTAATTTAATTAAAATATATTTTAAATAAAATTATATTTTAAAATTATATATATGTATTCAAAATTACTTTACTCATGTTAATAAAAAGTTCACTTAAATTAGAATTGTTGCGAGTTAAAGCTTAAATCTTTATACTTAAAAAAAAAAATAGTAATAAAATAAAATAAAAAATAAAAATCACAGTAACGGAATTAAGTATAGCAAAAAAAAAAAAAAAAAAAAAAAAACAGCTATTACGATTGACTCTACGTTATGCTTTAAAGTGATGATGACTGCATTGTCCACCATAATAATAACAGGATGAAGATAATAACAATGGTCGCCACTATTAAAATCATTGCTTAATAAAATTAGACGATTATTATAATTAAATTACTCGGAACGGATTCAAATCAATATAATCATTTATAAAGATAAAAGTTTCAGTCAAGATCATTGGCTATCATGTGAAATACATAATGGTGAAAAAGAGCATTTCATTTCAAAACATGCATAAGATATGTTTTCACAACTAACAACAATCCCTCACTGTCTTGTAGAACACAGTTCTCCCTACCCATTATTGTAAATTTTATCTATTTTTAAACATTATCGAACATTTAATTATTCTTCTACGCTAAATGCAATTAATCAATATATTTTTTTTTATTTAGATGGCATTTAATATTAATGAATATGAATACACGCACAGTTATTAAATCATACATAGAATTTGAACCCCGAATGTCTTTAATTTCCTTCATATATTTTATTTTATTTCATTTACTTTACTTTTTAATCATTTATAGAACAAATATAAAACCTATCTTCAATATTGAAATTTAAATAGCCGGTTACAAAAATTAGCTACCCCTTAAAACTTCAAAATTTTCGAAATTTTATTTTATTTTTATATTAAACTCCTATCTTTTCTGACCATTTCCATATAATTGTCTCCTTGAAATTTCCGTTAGAAGAGAAGTTATGGCTTTTAGAATTATACCCGCACAACAGCTGAAGCGGCGTTTCCGAAACTTTGAAACCGCTTTTCTCCAAATGACGTTTTTGGGCATAACGCGCAGGGTATCTCAAAAACTTCGGAATATTTTTTTCATGAAATTTTCAAAACATATGTTTCATATTAGTCCCTATAAACTGAACCTAGAATTTCCTTTCTATTGTTCAAAAATGTATTTTTTTAGGCGATTATACTACTGAAATTTTCAAAATTTTATATTAGCTAAATACAACATTGTATTAAAATTATAAAGATGCTTTAAATACACATTTATTTAGGTTCAAGGTAATTACAGTATATAATTAGACAAAAAAAAATCCAGTTTCAAAACTTATTTTGTAATCCTGCGCGTAAGTTGTTATGCCAATTTTCTGTTCGAGAAATGTCTGACAGTTTGGAACCCCCTATGAATACTAATTCTGCAACTTGCAATTTTTTAAATACATGAAATGAAAGAACATACTTATATCTTTCATCCCAATAACAATTGTGGTTTAAAATCATATACATTTCAAGATATTAAATATTGAAAATGGTCTTTTTTTAATTTTTTCCGATTTTAAGAAACCTGAAGACAAGACCCCTTATTAAAAAAAAAAAAAAAATCACGCAGGAAAAATGAAGACACGGTTGGGGGTGTCTAATTTCACATTTCTTCTCAAAAATTATTTAATTTTATTAATAAAGGAGTTTTAAGGTAATCTGCCATATGATAAAGCAAAAGTATCTCTATTTCAATTATTGTTGAAGATATGAGACACTTTCTTTTATTTAATATTTGTACATTTTATAATTTAAATACGAATCATAAATTTGACTGTTTAATATCTGTAAATTTTATAATTTAAATACGAATCATAAATTTGACTGTTTAATAAAACGTTAATAAGTTTTCTGGCCGAGTTTATGTGCAATGACGTTTTAAACATGCCATGAAGAAAAACAAGTCGAAAATTGCATGTCAAAAGTGGCAAATGAGGTGCATTCGTACTGTAACTAGTTTTATAAATATTCAGATCTACGTGCAATAGCTGTTGACCTCTTATGCAAAAATGCATGAATACAAAATTTATTACGATCCCATATATTAAATTGAGTAATACGGAAATAATAGGATTCCATCTTAAACAGGACGTCACCACCATGGCAATTTAGAATCATTGTGAAGCTTTTATAACTCACACATTTAAAACTAAAGGTTTGGCCGGTGATGTAAAAGTGACAGTAGATTGGGATGCCGCACAAAACCCAATTTTATTATTGAGCTCTCATCCCACTGACTGCAAACAGATTCAAAAACAGTAAAGATGAAATTTATTGAAAACAGTTTGACATAATATAATGATGGGGTGGGCCGCTTAGAAAAAGCGTGTCTTATAACACAGTCAGAGTATCAGGCCGAATGATACACTTGCATAATAATCGTATGCCAACATCCACTGGAATACCAAGCCAATATGAGAGTTGCGCAAACGCCAAATTATCCGTTGCATAGAAAAACAATGGGAGAGAATTTAAATTATTGGCGAATAAACTGATAAAGACAAAATCGTGAAAATAACTCAAGCAACCCTACCGAAACATTAACACTCCATTAGAACTGTTTACATTACAGATGACAAATATTATTAATGATAAAATTTATTGCCTGAGTTATTCCCCTTGCTAATAAAAATGATAGCTTTCTTTTAATAAACAGAAGTAAGGAAATTACCCACATAAATCACGTAAATAAAAATAGATTAGTATAAATTTAATATCGAAATGTCAAGAGTACAATTATCATAAATCTCCCATATAGTTTGTTGACTTGCAGATTTAGACAAGCGAAGAGCAAAATGATAACTTAATGTTTATTATTTAATACTTTATTTCCGCATGAAAGAAAAGAGAAAAGAAACACGAAAATATAATTTACCATGAGATTACCTTTTAACGAATCCTGTTATGACTGATTGAATAAAAGGAAAGAAAGTAAACATTAATTTAAAAAAAAATAAAAAGGGCAATATATGATGATTGCATCATCATAATCATGATTTATCACGGGATATCATTGAATTAATTACGTATGATAGGATTTAATAGAATGAAGAAAACTTTTATTAATATCTTTTTAAGTTTTGATTCGATTTTCATACAATTTGAAACAACTCGACGAAATTCTGCAACGATTCTATATATGTATTAAATTTCGAACCATTCGGTTGGGTAGTTTTTGCGCTGTTATATGTGGATAGACGGGCGGACCAGACGACGAATATAGGTGCTACGTGTTTATATAATTATGAACGCACCTAAAAATAATTTAAAAAAAAAACCTTCAAAAAAGCACTTCAATTTCTAGAAATTTAATTTTTTTTACATATGTACATAGGCGTAACCAGGGGGGGTGCCCAGGGTGCCCGGGCACCCCCCCCCCCCGCTTGCGCAGACTCAAGCACAATTATTTAAAAAAATCAAAATCTTCAAAAAAAAAAAAAAAAAAAAAAAAGAAAAAAAGAAAAAGAAGAAGAAGAAGTGATAGCAGAGTTCAATTAGTTTAGCAAATTAGTTTAGTTCAGAAAACTAACAGCCAAAGTTTTGAAATGTGATTTAAAAAAAAAAAAAAAACACGCTTCTTTTTTCTTTTTTTTTTTTTTTGAAGAAAATTATGCTGTTTATCTTTTTTTAAACTAGAATATTTACAAGAATCTGTATTAGTAATAGTAAGTCAAAAAGGTGGCTTTATAATCCCACTTTGAAGTCCGCTGTTTTCGTCCTTTAACACCGTCCTGTAACACCGTTGTTCTTTCCATTGCACGTTTCTGCAATTTCATGAGAAATTAACGCAAGTTCTTGACGAGGATAGACACTATTTGTCTCTTTGCTTTCGTAGTTTAAAATCTAGAAAGAATAAAAAAAATTGAAAGGGAAATGCAGATGTGAAACGATAATTCCACAATGCGATTAGCCGGGGGAAAGGGGGGAGGGTACACAAACACTGCCTCCTTTGAAAATGAAAAATAATAACACAAAACATTCAAATTAATCTGGAGGTTGGTTGTTTGGTTGAATTTCGTGTTTCTCGGCCATTTTCTGACATTCGTAAAAGAAATATGGTTGGAGTCTTTCAAGTCAATATAGTATTTTTTTTCCTCTGAAAATTTTTATACTATTTTTAGAGTTTCTTCTCGTTTCGCTGTGTTCTTTTGAAAGTAGGAAAAGGAACCCGGTTTCAATCTTTTAGCCCAGTGCAGTAAATTTTGACCAAATTCGCGATTTTATTCTGCGATCATTTCATGATATTTACAATTTTTTCCCAAAATCGTTTGCGCATCTTTCGTGTCTTTCTACGCGATTTTTTGTTGAAATCCGCACTTTTCACCTCTAACCTTTGACAAAATTCGTGCTTTTTTACCGCAATCCTTTGACGAAATTCCAATTTTTTACCGCGATATTTTGACGAAATTGGCATTTCTTTAGCACGATCCGTCGATGAAATTTGCGTTTTCTTTCCGCGATCTTTTGACGAAATTCGCTTTTTCTTTTCGCAATCATTTGACGAAATTCCCGCTTTCTATCTGCGATCCTTTGACGAAATTCTCGTTTTCATCGCGATCCTTTGACGAAATTCTTGTTTTTACCGTGATCCTTTGACGAAATTTATTTTCTGTGTGCGACCGATTGGCGAAACTGATTTTTTTACAGGGAGATCATTTGTCGAAATTCGCGGTAGTTTTGTGCGACCCATCGGGAAAATTCTCGATATCTTTCCGTATAAATTAACAAAATTCTCTACTCTGTTCTGCGACATTTTGACGAAATTTGCAAAGTTTTTTCGTCAATCGTTTATCGAAATTCGTAATTTTTTGCACAATCTTTTGACGAAATTGGCGATTACTTTCTGCACTCCTTTATCGAAATCCCCGATATTTTTCCACGATCGTTTGAAGAAATTCTCAAATTTTTCCGGGACCGATTCAGGAATTGATTTTAGAAATTCCATAAAAGAAATAAAAATCGCGGACTTCAATTTTTTTTAAAAATACTCACTGAAGAATCACAGGTCTGTGAAAAAATTTGGAGGGGGGAAATACTGCACAGCATTTTTTATTATGCGGGACTTTCCATTTGTGTGCACATATCGCGCGATCCCGCACGTTATTTCAAACCCTGTCCTTCAAAGAAAACTTCATTATTAGTGAAGTTTCATTGTTTTTTTTTTTTTTTTTTTTTTTTTTTTTTTTTAACGGACATAGAATTAAACAAATCTAGGATTTAGGGAAGGGGGGGACTGCCTTCGACAACATATTCCCGAGCAAGCTACGACTTCTTCTGTCTCGAAACAAGCTAATCTTCAATTATTGCGTTTTTTATTTCGAGCAAAATTAAATTTTCAGCTTTCTTATAAGAACTGATTTGGCATTATTCTAATTAGAATTTAATCACGACAATTGCAAAAATTACCGAAGAGTTTTTTCTGTTTAAAAACAAGCCAAAAAATCGCCTAAAAGCACGAAAACCCTCGCTAAAAATCGCATTAAATATTTAGAAAAGATTAAAAAAACACAGGGAACGAAAATTAACTAATTGGGTAAAAGCTTTAAACCGGATTCCTTTTAAGAATGTCGGGGAAAAAAATCACCACGAAATGCGATAAAAACCTCTAAAAATAACATTAATTTTTTTTTTTAAATTGAAAAATCACTGTAAGAATCTCGAAAACACTTTATTGAAAAGAAGACAAAGTTTACTGGATAAAATATTGAAATCGGATTCTTTTTTTACTAATTTGAAAAAATTGCAGTAAAATGCGAAAAAATTAGCATAAAAAATTAATTGAAAAATTACAGAAATTGTCTTCGATGTGCATGAGTTGAGGCATACAGGTCCTGTCAAATCTTACGGCTGTGCGGCCTGCACTTGTATAATTTTTATTCATCTTGATAAAATTTAGTGTATATTATCATGAGTTGCTTTACCTAATATATTCGACACATTCTGAGGTAAAAACATAAATTACAGTAATTTTCGGCCTATAATCCGCGGATCAAACAATATCGGACCGAAAAATCTTGTTTCATACAACGTAACTTGTTCAATCGCGATAAATATTTAACTTCAATAATGAAATAAAATTTATGGGTCGAAACATGAATGTTTGATCCGCGGACTATAGGCTGGAAATTACGGTATTAATGAATATTATAATTATTTATAATATTATAACAATTTACATAGACTTTCCTCCAAAATGTCTTGGGTCCCTCCGGTGATCCCTAAGAAGTCATGAAGTCACATTCTGAAAACCTTTCGTACGTATGTACTGGTGGACCGCATGTATTATCTGAGATTTATTATCCGGCAAAATTTCATCGACAAGACTGATTGAGATAATTTTAGATCTCATGCAGTGTTCCCCTGTGCATATATAAGTTTCCAGCATGATTAAAAGCCTTTTTCAATCTTTATAAGAAGTTGGGGTACGAAAAGGTTTTACACTTGTGACCACATTTTGTCACTGTCTTGTGTCACTGATGGAAGGACATTTACATACCTTTTTTTTTTACCATTAGATTTAGTTTTGATGTTTTAAACCCCTTCTCATCCCTCCTCACGCAAGCAAAAATCGCCTTTGAGCCCTTTTTAAAAGAAATACCACACAATTATACCTTCTATGATGAAAACTTGTCTAAAACGGAAATTCGACCGGTTTCATGGAGTTCCGTTTTAGCAGGTTTTACTATATAAGATATTGTTTGTATCCAATAAGTTCAGGTTAAAAAGTCTGGGCACCCCCCCCCCCCCCGTTCAAAAGGCTGGTTACGCCTATGATGTAGCATCTTCTTCCATTTGTGTCTTCAAATGTTAATATTATTTTTAAGGGATTTCAGGACTCTTAAAATTGGAAAAAAGACAAAAACAAACACCATTTTCAACATTTAATATCTTAAAATGTACTTGATATTAAGACACAATTTTAATTGGGAATGAAAGATATAAGTATGTTCTTTCGAATATATAAGTATATAATATATGTTCTTTCAAATATTTAAAAAATTGCAAGATGCAGAATTAGCATTTACAGGGGGGTCCAAACTGTTAGACATTTGAAAATTGGCATAACAGATTACGCGCACGATTACAAATAAAAAATTTTCAATTAGAATGAAAATTTTGGTGTGTACTTATACTTCAGATTGTAATAATTACCCTGAACATAAAGAAATTTGTATTTAGAGCATTTTTATATTTTTAATACAAAGTTGTATTTAGCTAATGCAAAATTTAGAAAATTTCAACAATATAATCACCTAAAAAATTATATATTTTTTTAACAATAAAAAGGAAATTTTAGGTTCAGTTTATACAGACTAACATGAAACATATGTTTTGAAAATTTCATGAAAAAATATTCAGAAGTTTTTGAGATATCGTGCGCGTTATGCCCAAAAATGTCATTTGGAGAAAAATGACTTCAAAGTTTCGGAAGTGCCGCTTCAGCTATCGAGCGGGTATAATTCTAAAAGCCATAACTTCTGTTCTAATGGGAATTTAAAAAAAAAATAATTATATCAAAATGTTCAGAAAAGATAGAAGCTTAACGTCTAAAAAAATTAAAATTGCGAAAATTTTAAAGCTTAAAGAGTCCTGAGACCCATTAACCCTTTGGAGACGAGCGACCGGTATACGTGCCTCATAAGGTGATCAGAATCCGTGATTATTCTCACCCGTAAATTTCACCTTATTTAATCCGAGCATTTTCCCGATTCAATTAGGCAAAAATTTCTGTTTTGAAAAACCGGTGATAAAAGATTAAAAATTCTGTGAAAGACTCTCGTCCCGAAGGGTTTAAGTGCCGAACACTGCATTAAAAATGTGACAGTTTCGTGAATGATGTTTTACTGGTGATTCTCTGTATCGACAGCGAAGATGATTTTTCACCGTCAACAAGGCGAGTGGAAGTGAGCTTCCTTTCTGTTTCGGAGAGACTATTTTTAAACATCCTGTCGTATTTTCTTACGGATTTATTTTTTTTTTTTCCTTAGAGCTGTATAAAGTGGGCATTAGTCAACAGAAATCAGGGTCAGATGAAAATAAACCCGGAATATGGTACTGGAAGTATGACGTGCACGAGAATTCTTTACTTCCATAAAAAAGATTTTCGCCTAAAAATCGAAGTTTACTTTGACATCAGTGATGTGATATCGCGTGGACCATTCGGCCTCGGTGTCAATAGATGATATTGCCGATAGAAATCGGCCGAAAATTCGGTTTCGGTTTCGGCCTAAAATCAGAGTTTCACCGAAAATTCGTTTTTGACGAAAAGGCTGTCGAAAATTCGGCCAGAACGAAACTCGACCGAAACTATCTGTATTCCAAAAATCTCTTTTCTTCTTTCGGAAATTTTCAACATTACTCATTGATTTGAGCTGTATTGGCTCAAATGAGACACTAATTATTTATTGCTATGAATTTCACTGTTCATAATTATGAGTCATGACTGATTCAAGACGTGAGTGCAAATTATAAAACAAATAATGCATATATGACTAAAGTATGAAGACGCTTTTCGCGTACTCATTAACAGCTCAGACCTAACAGTAATATAAATTTCTTTAATTTGAAACAGCAGAAATGTTTCGAATACTCTTTGAGAAAGTTCTAGTATAACAGATGATTATTTACAAGAAATCTTTATAAAAGATAAATCGAGGTATGTACTCCTAAAACATTTTTTCATTAGATGCAATTCGTATAATTAGAAAATCATTCTGTTTTGTTGAGGAATTAATTACATATTATTTTATATGAAAATAAAATGTTTTGGTAAGAAGCACAGAAAGCCAACTTGGTCCACACTGTCCGACAACTATATGACATATCTTTGTTATTGATGGTTATTAATTGATGTTTGGCGTGAAAGTATTAATTTCCCCCTTTGAGAACACATTGCGATTATGGCCCAGGTGAGTCGGAACTCACTGAATCTAAGTTAGTGCAAAGAATGTGAAAGAATCACTATGTTGTGAAAGTTAAAACATTTATTAAACATTATACTTTGATCAACATTAAGTAGTTGTGACACTTAGAAATTTCGCCTACATTAAATTATTAATCATTCACTAAATAAGACAATTTATAACCTGTCACGTAAAATATTATATTAAGTATTAACTCTTTTAAAAGGAATGCCTCGTTAGGAATACTGTAAAAGTAAGACATATAGCCCACTCACCTTTTAAATCCATGCTCAGCGCTGGGGACCTCATAGAATATTGTCCACACTCACCAAATTTCGCGCTCTCCTCAAAACTTTTTCCAACTCTCCAATTTTTTGCTGCTATATCCTAGAGCATCACTTTTTTTTTAATCCCCTCTTCTCTCCTGCTCACCTCTTTTTTTTCTCTCGCCCCCCCCTCTTAATTTTAATCTGTTTCCCCTTTTTCAATCCAATCCTGTGTAGCTCTGGATTTTATTGGATGTTCTCGTACAATATATTTTTTTCTATTCGCCTAAGCTCCCCTTTCCTTTCTATTCCTAAATTTCTTCATTTAATTATTTTCTCCGCCTTGAGAGGGGCGCATACATTTACGCACCTGTGAATTTTCTTTTCCCGCCTAAATTCCTGAAGACTAACCCATACACATCTGGTCATATCCATATGCATTATGCCCATTTTCTTTTTCTAAAAACGTTAACATCTCTGCTGACCGCTATATAAATGTCAGAACAGTTGCAATTTATTGTGTGCGTATTCTGCTTTTCCCGTTCTCTCCCTTTTATCTTATTCCTATAAATTTGGACTACTATAACGCCCGTTCGTTAGTTATATCTTATAGAAATGCATCTCTTTCCGTGACTTTCCTGTGATTTCTCTAAAGCACGCAGGTGTCGCGTTGTACATTTCTGAAAGCGTGGAATTTAAAGGTGTGTGTGCCTACCACTCACCGATACTATCTTTGTAACTGTTATTCCTTTTATTCCTTTTTCTTTTCCTCTCTTTCAAAAATTCCTTATCATGTATATTTTGAGCCCTAGAAAAAAACTTAGCTCGGCTCTTCGACAACACGTATAATTAATTAATAATTATATATCTATTAATTGGTTTAAAACATTTTTGGGCATTTTGTTTTCGTTTTCGGCCGAAATTATGAAAAGTACCGACATTCAGTTTCAGTTTCGGTTTAAGTCTTAAAAACCTGTTTCGGTTGATCCTAATTGACGATACGGTCTGACATATTTTCGTGTTTTTTTAGCGGTATGATATTATCCATAATCGTGAAATAAAAAAGGTAAAAAAAATTGCATGTTGCCATACGTTATTTTTTCGCTAGCGTGGTTAAAATAAAATATTTTTACATTTTTAAATTGCCTATTTGTTAAATATTCTTCAGAATCTTACCTTTGTGTGCATACAAAGGT
This sequence comes from Maratus speciosus, assembly GCA_963932465.1. Classification (NCBI taxonomy): domain Eukaryota; kingdom Metazoa; phylum Arthropoda; class Arachnida; order Araneae; family Salticidae; genus Maratus; species Maratus speciosus. The sequence goes on along the minus strand of OZ010792.1, from coordinate 518,831,481 downwards.
TAGAAAGTTCCCTTATCATTAAATAAAAGGAGCCTATTACATCATAGATACTTACCCAGATAGCATGAACATTAGCAGCAAGTTTGATTTTTTCTGACATTATCTTGCCGTCACAAATTTAAATTCGCAGCAAATTTCCCGCAAGGTATACCATCCCCTACTTGCATGAGTAGTTTGTTGTGAAACTGATGGCAAGACTGTCTTTAATTTACAAAAATGACGAAAGCTTAAATCCCTCTGTTGAGAGAATAGACAATCAGCACATACGCAGAAATTGCAGAAATTTTATTCGGTTGTATTGGCACCGCTTTTTCTAAACGCTATACTTATCAAATACCAAAAAAGGCTCGTATTGAATATAGTACAAATATTACCTTAACTTGTTTATGGTGATAAAAACGATACATGCACCTTATGAGGGTGTGTTCGCATCAATAGGCCTGATCAGCAGGGGCGTGCCTAGCGGGGGGTGTTGGGGGTGTAACACCCCCCCCCCACACACACACACACACTTATTTGGAAGAGTTGGTAAAATTTAGAATAGTCGGAAAGTTAAGAACACACCCCGCAAAAAGTCCCCTCTGCCGTCGTCAGTATCATTTTAATTCTCTGTTGTCCGTCTTTAAAGGGGAAAAGAAAGAACTTCTCATGGAAGATTCTGTATGATTCTGTGAGGGAGGGAGGGGTTGTCAGAGAGCTGAGAGAGAGAGAGAATCGCATTTCTGAAAATTTGAGACTTTCGTGAAAGGAAGGGGGAGGGGGGGGGTGTTGCAATCTCTATTGTAAGTTTTCCCATGTAGCATCTTTAATTGCTCCCTTCTGCTATGGACTGATTCTTAGACTGGTGACCTCTTGGCTCTGGATTTGGCACTAGTTATTTGAGGTTGCTGCATTTAAAAGATGAAGTCACGGACACAGAAGAAGAGCGATTTGCAAAAGTTTGTTTTTGTCGCATGATGGCAGATAATTCAGTGAAAATTTTATGCACACACTGTGATCGCGTACACACTCATTTCACAGAAAAAAATAAATTTATATCGCCATATAAGAAAATTTCAACCGAATGAAAACATCGACCTCCAGAAAGTAAAACAGATTCAATGTACAATATGTAGATATTTCTGCATTTCTATTAGAGGCCTGCATAGTCATTTTCAAACAGATCATCCAGATGTAAAATTATCTTTTGAAAAGGCTCCTGTATAGCCCCTCTCCCCACAAAAAAGCCGGTTTTATTCTTTAAATTGTCACAGACACATGAATTTTGTAGACAGGTACATCTGGAATAGTAATCATGCTTAAAGTACGTGTTACTCTTTTTGTGAGTGGGTGGGAGCGACCATCTTTAAATCTCATTCGTTGAAAATTCCAAAATCAGAGCATTTAAGCATCCGCACTCTTCAGGTTGGTTCTAACTGTGTCCAAAATCTTTAGTGTCTATGACTATTTGAAGATTCAAAGAAAAATATTATTTCTTGTCGCAGGGAGGGGGCGGGGGGGTCAGACCATGCTCTCTTGAAATTTTCAATGAAAGAGTACTTTAATCTTTCTTAAATCTTTCAAGAAAGGAATACTTTTGTATGATTATTATTTAGCTCTGCTTCCTCTTGAATACTTGCGTACCACCATGTCGGAAGAGCGACTGGACGAACTAATGCTACAGTAGCGCTCAAAAGTATTTTGACAACCTTATATTCTCTCTTATTTCATTTAATATAAAAATGTAAAAGAAAATATATTCGCTATAATTGAGAACACTATGACTGCAGTTATTCAAATGTATCAAGTTTCAACTTATTTGTTTATATTCGTTTCCACCGAAGAAATATGACTCCTCCTTACCTCAAAAGTATTTTGACAATCAGTTTCCATTTAATTGTTGAAGGTGTCAGTGGCGCTATAGCTTCGATTAGTGTTTATATCGACTTATTGTGATTATTTTTAAATGCCGAAATGTAAAAAATATTGAAGTGATTCTAGAAAAGCCGCTGTAAATGCACTTAAGAAAGGTAGACTGCAAGCAGAATTAGCTCGTTATTTTAACGGGTGTCGCGGCCACTTGTTATTACATGGAATAAAGTTTTTAATAAACAGAAATACATCGAAAATAAGCCTCAAAGTGGCCATCCGAAAAAAACAACTTGCAATGTTGACTGTATTCTAAAAATGATATGTACAAGTGATTGTCGTAAGTCTGCTGTAATAATAAAAAATGAATTGAAAGAAAATAACGGCATAGAAATATACGTTTCATCAGTCAAACGACGCGTAAACCTCTATGGTTTACTTGGCAGAAGACCAGCAAAAACACGTTTGTTATCTACTAAGAATAGAAAGGCTAGAGTCGCATTTGTAAAACGGCATAATCCTTTCAGGGGCAAAGCAATTCCATTGCTAAAGTGTTGAAATTAATGATTGACACCGGAATTTTGGTTTTAAAAAATTCGGTTCATTATGTGTGTGAAATATAGCTTTTCCTTATTTACAAATAAATTTGTTTTCAAATTCCGGTGTCAGTCATTAAATTCAACACTTTAGCAATGGAATTGCTTTGCCCTTGAAAGGGTTATGCCGTTTTACAAATGCGACTCTAGCCTTTCTATTTTTAGTAGATAACAAACGTGTTTTTGCTGGTCTTCTGCCATGTAAACCATAGAGGTTTAGGCGTCGTTTGACTGATGAAACGTGTATGTCTATGCCGTAATTTTCTTTCAATTAATTTTTTATTATTACAGCGGACTTACGACAATCACTTGTAGATATCATTTTTAGAATACAGTCAACACTGCAAGTTGTTTTTTTCGGATGGCACTTTGAGGCTTATTTTCGATGTATTTCTGTTTATTAAAAACTTTATTCCATGTAATAACAAGTGGCCGAGACCCGTTAAAAGAAGGAGCTAATTCTGCTTGCAGTCTACCTTTCTTAAAAGCATTTACAGCGGCTTTTCCAGAATCATTTCAATATTTTTCACATTTCGGCATTTAAAAGTAATCACAATAAGTCAATATAAACACTAATCGAAGCTATAGCGCCACTGACACCTTCAACAATTAAATGAAAACTGATTGTCAAAATACTTTTGAGCTAAGGAGGAGTCATATTTCTTCGGTGGAAACGAATGTAAAGAAACAAGTTGAAACTTGATACATTTGAATAACTGCAGTCATAGTGTTCTCAATTATAGCGAATATATTTTCTTTTACATTTTTATATTAAATGAAATAAGAGAGAATATAAGGTTGTCAAAATACTTTTGAGCGCTACTGTATTAACCTGTGAAACAAACATAACTGACATGTTGGATTTAGACTTTAGAGTTTAGACAGTGTAGCTGGAAAATGGGCTATTCTGAAGGATAGGTGGGTGATAATTTAAAAATGTAGAAGGATAATTTTTAGACTCTTATAGTAATATATATCTTATTTTTAGCAAGCAAGATTTGTCTTTTTTATGTATTTTAAAATTTATACACTTACATTACACAACAGCATGCGGTTTTATTTATAGAAACATAAATTCCGAAGTACTTCAACATTCTTAAATTGTTACTTTTGAGAACTGTTTAATGTACGGTACATCCGTACACATTTCCTTTGAAATCGTAAGCAGAATCCTAATTAATAACAGGATTCTCAACTCTACTTATATAGTAAAATAATTTTAAAAAATTACCCATACTGAATGCAGGTGAACACTTAAGACTTTTAGTGATTTTTATAAATTCACAGTATTGTAGAACAGTTGACTCCGTCGCTTAGGGGGGGGGGGGGCTATCACAAAGCCTTTCTCACCCCCGATCTTGCAGTCGGCAAAATTTAGTTCCCCCCCCCCCCCCACTAAAACAGCCTTCGGCACGCCCCTGCTGATCAGGTCTATGAACTCCTCCGAAGGGGTGAAACTTATAGTGTAACAGTTGTAAACAGATAGTGGGGCGTGGAAAGATAACTACTTTGCAGTAAGTTTCAGTATTTTTGATGACTTGTTTGCCGTTAATTTGCAATAAATTTGATACAGCATGAATTTAACTTGCACGACAAGTTAGCTGTAAGTTCAAAGTGTGGTGACTTCGGCGTTTGCGTTATCTTGCTGCCGTCTTGTTATAAACTTTCAGCCTTGTCATGCTGAGCTTGCAGCAACTTTGCAGGTTTTCAAAGCAAGACTGTATGTGCGGCTTTGAGAGCAAAAATGAATTGTAAAATGAGTCAGAAAATACGCAGTTTGGATTAGAATACACCCTTACTTAGATAATTTTTTTCTTCAACCGCTATGTATTTTTAATTTGTTTTTGCTGTAAGAATTGGTCCTATCCAAAACTTGTCTATATAGATGTTGTAGACAATATTAAGAAGATATATGATAAATTCATGGGGATTTTATATCTTTTGAATTGACGGAGTTATGGATTTTTTACTACTTCAAACCCCCTTTTTGTTTTCGTTTTTAATTTTTTTTTTTTTTTTTTTTTTTTTTGGTACGAATTGGTCCTATCAAAAACTTGTGAATATAAAAGTTGTAGATAATATTAACGAGATTTATAATAAAATTAATTGGAATTGATATCTTGAGAATTGACGAAGTTAGGAATTTTTTTCTACCAAAAACCCTATTTTTTGCTCCCCTTGAGCCCATTTTTAACTTTATCAAAAATCTGTGATTCATAAAATTTTGGCCCTATTTTTAGAAGTAATAAAAACTTTAAACTGATTTGATATGTACAAAAATTAAGAAGTTATGGGGGATTTTCGGTTTTCACAAAACCCCTCCCTATTTCCATCCCCTTGGTCCGATTTTGCCCATTAACGAACTTGACCGAGATTTTATGCCCTTTGATTTTATGTATTAGTTTGGAAGAGATTGGTGCAGAATTACGAAAGTTATCGTGTCCAGAAGAAAGTGATATATATATATAGATAGATAGATAGATAGATAGATAGATAGATAAAGTTTTTTACTGAGGGTGGTTTTGGGTTCTAGAGGTCATGATCGGTGTAGATCTGCAAAATTTTTTCAGAAATTCCAACATAGGAACGATCCCAATAGGTAGTATTTCATACGAAATCTACCTAAAAAAGTAGTCCACTGGCAACACTGTCTGAGCTTGCCATCCCGAACCCGGACATGAGCTTAATTTTTATACCAATCCACGGGATCGGGCTAAAAATGAAAATTTTATTTTTTAGCAAATTGAAAAAAAGAAAAAAATACCCAATATTATTTGAGAAAAAAGGATGTAGTATAAATTTCAAGTGTGTTTCAATCCTCTAAAAATCAGTTTGAAAGGGAATTGAATTTTTATTGATGGGGAACTAAAGGGAAACATTTTATTTGATTCTGAAACACAGGCACAGTCACTGTTAGTAACAACCAGAAGCCGTGGGATATCCCTTGTCTATCCTCACATCCTTAAGGCTGTTCTCAAATCCAAAAGGGCAACTTTATGACATAAGTTTTAATTTATTTTTGTTCGGAAATGCATGAAACTAGCAGGTGTTGTTGTTCAGATACTATGTAATAAAACTGTTTTTCTGTTTTTTTTTTCTGTTTTTTTTTTTTTTTTTTTTTTTTTTACAAACGCAATATTTTTAGGAAATAGTGTAAAAGTGGACGTTTTGAACCGAATTTCCGCGCGAAAGAAGAATAACCACTCAAGAAAGTGGCAATTTATTGATCAAAAAATGGAAAACATAGTTCGATTCCAAATCGCTTCTCTAGTCAGGCGTTCCAATTTTATATCTGTCCGTTAAAAAGTGAATTTGTAAATGTGTCAAAATGTTTTTTTCCCCTTTATCGTAATCTAAAGGCAAATTCGTTGGATTTTTTACTTTTTGTCAAAAGGGCTCTTTTATCAATTGAGTGTCTGAGTTTTCTTGTTTTTTTTTAACACTTTTTAACGTGGATGAAGAGTATTTATGAACTCGGTTTGCCTGGCCGTCTGTTTGCCACAAAATAATTCTGTTACAGTATTGTCTATAAGCAATAACGTAGGGAAGTGCACTTTTAATTGTGGAATACGTTTTTAAATTTAACTAATTTTTTCCCCTATTACTTTTTGTGTATAAATTCTATGGATCATGTGCAAGGCTGCACAAAAGAATTCGAGTATATTATCGATAACTGGCGGAAATTGCTGAAGGGGAATTTTTAACTGTGTTATGCGTTTCTTAACTGAACTAAATTTTTGCATACTATGTAATATATAGAAAGGTCTGCAGATCAGGGCTGCCCAAAAGAATTCGAATATTTTTCCAATTATAGATGGTAATTTGCCGAAATTGGGATTTTAAATGCTATGCGTTTTCTAAATTGTTTACTTAGAACATCATCTTTCATCTTATTAAAGGGTGAGGTTTTATTACAGTATTCTGAATGCGTTGGAAAGTGTTTTACAATCTGTGTTTGGGGCATGATTTTTCTTTCTTTTCGATTTAACTTAATATTTTTTTTTCTTTTTGTCATAATGAGACAAAATTTAGTAAAGCTGAAAAAAAAATCGCTACGATATTTGTAAAAGAAGAACTAAAATTATTTCAAGAGCATAGCTTTTTTGTTGTTATTGTTTACTGCCGATTTAGTATGCTTGAAACAAGGTTTAGCAATTTTTTTTTATCAGTAACAATTAAGGGGTCTCAAGACTCTTAAAATTGGAAAAAATGAAAAAAAGAGGCCATTTTCAACATTTAATATCTTAAAATGTACCTATATGATTTAAAAACACAATTTTAATTGGGATGAAAGATATAAGTAGTATGATCTTTCTTTTCTTTTCGTGTATTTAAAAAACGGCAAGATGCAGAATTAGTATTTATAGGCGTTCCAAACTATCAGTCATTTATCTAGCAGAAAATTGGCATAACATCTTATGCGCAGGATTACAAAATAAATTTTGCAACTAGAATGAAAATTTTGTTGCCTACTTATGCTTCAGGTTGTAGTAATTACCCTGAACCTAAATAAATTTGCATTTAAAGCACTTTTATAATACAAAATTTTATTTAGCTAATACAAGATTTTGAAAATATCAGCAGCATAATCACCTAAAAATATATTGTTTTGAACAATAAAAATAAAATTTTAGGTTCCAGTTTATACAGACTAGCATGAAACATGTGTTTTTAAAATTTCATGAAAAAATATGCAGAAGTTTTTGAGATATCCTGCGCGTTATGCCCAAAAACGTTATTTGGAGAAAAATGACTTCAAAGTTTCGGAAACGCCGCTTCAGCTATTGAGCGGGCATAATTCTAAAAGCCATAACTTCTGTTCTAATAGAAATTTCCAGAAAACAATTATATCAAAATGTTCAGAAAAGATAGGAGTTTAACATCTAAAAAAAAATTAAAATTTCGAAAATTTTGAAGCTTCAAGCACTGTAAAAAAAAATGGTAACTTTCCATGTAAAATCCAGGAACGTTTCGCCTTTTATCAGGTTTTCAGAATAATTTAGCTCTTTCTTGTGAAATTCTGGTTTTCTTATCTGAAACGTTCCTGAACAAAAGTTGGAAACAGCAAAACGCTGCGGCCGCCATTTATTATTTTTTTTTCCTATAATCCGTTGCTCGCGCGCGAGTGTCGAAAACGAATTCCTTAAATGAATGTAAAAAAAATCAATATGGAATGCAAATAAATCAATAGACGACATAATCCTTTACGTCTCTATTGTCAAGATAATTCAGATGAAAATACAATACCTCTGTGACAGATTAAGGAGATTATCTCTCGTATTTGTCTGTGAAATCTTTAACGAGCAGACTGTGTAAAAAAAAATACACCTATTATTTGGATCTGCATTAACCAGGGGACAATCAAATATGATTCTCACCTATTTTGATTAATTTAAAGTATGTTTTAGAGTTCTTATCTCTAATTATTCTTGTGAAAGGATTTCTTCAAATGGGCCTTAGATTTTCAGAAATTAGATGCCGAGTTTTAGCATACGTTTCAAATACCCATTAGTTTGCAGCTCTCAACGTGTCTTTCGTGGTGTGGACGCAGAAAGCTTGCACGCCACCCGTACGGCCCGGGTTCGATGCTACCTCTTGACTTTTTTTTTTCTTTTTTAATTAATTTTATATTTTAACACTTTATTACAATTTGATTTAAATTTGACATATATTTGACACTTTGAATTGCTGCAAATTTGAATTTTTTTTTTTTTTTTTTTTTTTTTCGGAAAAAATATACAATTACGTTTAGGGTTTTTTTTCATGAAAATTTATATGTATTTTATCTAACTTGTAAACTAACATAATCACTGACGAAAATCCAAAATATTTTATGTCTAGATTTTTTTTCTAATTATTATTTACATTTATATATTTTTATATTTTAAGCAAAGTTCAGAAACAATATATCACATATATATTTACTTTATTGAATTTTAACTGAAAATTTATTTTTTCGTGTAAATTATAAATAATAATTTTGATGTCAATTTCAAAATATTTTTTCATTCTAACAAATAATGATAATAAAGCGAAAATTGTCAACTGGAAATGTAAAAATCGTCTGCGGATCCCGCATGCTGTGAAATGTCAGTAATGTCATAATGAAGGGAACGAACATCCAGAGTGAATTATGTCAGCAAGGTATCGGTCCGGATAGCCTAACAGGTAAGGCATTGGCACGGCACGCCAAGTATCCAGGTTCGATCCCTGGTCTGGACATTTTTCGCTCTTGTGCTACTCCAGCCTTGAATATGTCAGTAATGTTTTGCTGTCAACAGAAATATTCCTGGTATTTCGCAGGAAACTTACTGGCATTTCTGTAGAAAGTTTTTAACATATACAGTAAAGTACCAGTCATTTTCAAGAAATGTTTCTTGGAAATAATGGGCAACTCAGCTGCCCATTTTTTCCCAGGAACGTTGCGGAATTTTTTTTACAGTGAGAGTCCTGAGTACTATTATATAAAGCATCACTGAGAAATTTCTTTATATTCAATAGTCCAAAAAAGCAATTTCCAGCTATTTGGGATTTAGGAAGGTTGATATAATTTTCAATGTCTAAACAGCAGCAAAACTCAAAACACAAATGACTTTCGTGTTTTTTAAAATTATATATATATATTGCGAATAATTAAACTTACTTGGAGTCCCATTCTGTCTTATCTTAGTTTGTTCTAAATATCTTCAATTTATTCTTTTTTTTGTCATAATACCGACTGTTCGCCTTGACTTTCAACAGTTCCATGTTTGATTACTATACAAAGATTTCGTTTTTGGTACGCATTTCAGCAACAAAATGCATCACAGAATGTGATTTTATTATTTTCATAGAAATGTAGAATACACAACATCTTTTCTTCTGATGTCATTTTTAGTCAACATTAACAGACGATTTTTCGTTTTTACATTTGAAAGAAAAGTTGAGGTGCAAATACATTGCGAAACATTGATGAATCGGATGTTGTGCAGATTTTTAGCTATAGCCCGTCATTCTTTTACCACAATAAAAACGGAAAGAACTATTAGTAAAAGATAAAGCAGAATTTTATAAGTCTGTAAGGAAAATGATTAGCGAAAGTGGAATCAGTGAAAAGAGGAATTAACAAAACATGTGTTAACGAAAAAATAATTTATTTTGTTTTTCCCCTTAAACGTGTTAAATATTAAAAGATTTTAAAGTTGAAAAATATGCAATAACTTTAATATCGTTATAAAAAGGTCTGTAATAAAGATTGTACGGTGATAAGCACCGTATACCTTCTAGATTTTTCTAAGAATCTCCGAATATTCCTGTTTCTCAAGTAGAGCTATATATAGCATATACCGGGTGTCCCAAAAAGGACTGACTGATTTTAAAATTCAATAACTTGCAAACGGTGACAGATATTTAAAAAATTCTTGCAGGAGGGTTATGCATAAGGTCAAAAGTTTTATTACAGTGATTTTCAATTTTAGTTCGATTTACAAACAATAGATGGCGCTGTAAGCAATAGTCGCTAAATTCAGGCTCGATTTTTGGTACTTCGTGGCCCGGATAATACATTTCCATCTCCTTTTTCTGCATGGAACAAGATAAAGGACCAAAAATCGAGCCTGTATTTAGCAACTATTGCTCACAGCGCCATCTATTGTTTGTAAATCGAACTAAAATTGAAAATCACTGTAATAAAACTTTTGACCTTATGCATAACCCTCCTGCAAGAATTTTTTTAATATCTGTCACCGTTTGCAAGTTATTGAATTTTAAAATCAGTCAGTCCTTTTTGGGACACCCGGTAGTTTTTAACTGTAGCGTATACGCTCTACTTATTTAATGACTACAGCGTTATTTATAAATAATGTCTTTAAGAATCCTAAAAATATGCTAATATAGTTTAATTGATCTAACACGCATGCATAGCTGCCAAACTTCCGTTTTAAATTTTCAAGTCAATTAAACATAATTTTAAACAGGAAAAGTATTTAATTAAATGTTCCTTGTTTCCAAGTGCTTGTTAATTAACTTTTTAATTTAATTAAGTTTCTGGTTCTAATTGACTTGAAAAAAAAATCGGAGGATTAAAAGCAATACACATGTGTAAAATTATCATTGTAAAAGTGTATTCCACTATAAACTTTTTTTAGATGTTATTTGATATAAATTTATTTCATGTATTTATATTGTATTGGAAAAAAATTTAAAAATGAAAGAATTTTTAGACATTGATAACGATATTATCAGGGGGGGGGGGGGTGTCTACGAATGATAACGTTGGATATCGTAAGGGGGTAGGGAGTCCAAAATTAGCCAAATATTGATAACTTCATATATGTATAGCCCCTAAATCGTGACCTCTGTCATTTAAAAACACTTACGTAATTGATATTCAAAACTTTGCATTCAAGGTATACTTTTAAAAGTGTATAAGATTCTTCAGTAAAATTTCCTCATTTCGCTATCGCAATTCATTCTATCGCTACAACTTAAGCAGGAAAGTTCCTTTTTCTTAAAATAGTTTAATAGGTCAGGTCCGAACAACGGTAAAGAGGAAAATACTTGAGAATATGCTAGTTTATATCAGATTATAAAGACAGGGAACTATTTTCTTGAGTGACAGAGAAGATAATACAAAGCTGTCTGTAACCTTGAAACATTTTTTTTTCTTCTAATTTTACTTTATATTTTCATCCATGTAGCTATGAATGCGTCTTTTGTATTCCCTGAAATTTGATGTCAATTATGAGTAGTGAATGACCCACACACGTCAGAGGAATGATTGGAGAAAGTGCGTAATGATGTCTAATTACACTCCTATATAATGAGAACATTCTAAAAAAAATTTAGAAGATGAAATATTAATTATGTTTTCTGAAATTAAAGCAAAAAATAATTAAAATACACTAAGTTTTGTTTTGCGCAATCGTTACGTTCTCGGAGTGTTAAAAAAAAAATCACGTAAAAAGCGCATTTTAATACAGTGAAACTTCCATTAAACACTGTTCACTGGTCACTGTTCATTGTTACACTTAAACACTTCGTTATGAAGAAAATTCGTTAAATAGAAATAAAATCAAATTCATGAAATTTGTATGATTAAAGACACCCGCATAAAATGAAAAATACGCATAAGATAGAAATAAATTTTTAATTCAGGCAGTTACTTTTTTTTACCCGACTGCCAAGAAGGGTTATGTGTTTCACGCGTATCTGGGTATGTGGATTTCTTTATACCCTCGAAACAACCCGATCTAGAAGCCTCATCAAAACAGTGTTTACAGATAGGAACTAACAATTAAACACAACTTAAAAGTCATCAACACAAGGTAATAAAAAAATAGGTAAGTAATATAAAAAAAATAGGTTCACATTGATGAGAAATAATTAATTGGCTCGCTTGTTACGCAGTCGGGTTTTTTGATTTTTTAAATTTAATTTTTATTATACAATTTAGACATATGAGAAAAATTTAATTACAATAATGTCTAAAAAACAGATAATAAAGAGAGGTAAACAAAAACTGAAGCTTAGCGTAACTTTTCTCTTTTTTCTTAGTATTTCAAGTCCCTAACATTAAAAAACTAGTTGGATGTGCCAATCCCAAAACTTTCTTCTATCTTATACATCTTAATATTTCAAAACCTAGTTACACATGTTAATACTTCAATATTATTAGTTCAATACTATACCAACTTTGATTTTCATCTTAAATTTCTGCTCAAGTCAATTAAACGGACTAAAAACGAGTTAATCTATATCATGATATTTGTTAAAATTATTAATTTTTCCTTATTCTGTCGTTATCAGCTGTTTGCGAATAGCCGGCATAGCAGGAAGCGAGTTCCCGCCGCTGCACAATAGAACTACGAAAAATCAAGAAAAGTATACAAAAATCGCTAGCACGGAGCCCCTTTACCGCGCAATATTTCCAAATTCAAGGAGAACCTGTTGGCCAAAGCCAAAAACAAGCACAAACATTTTGGTTCAATTGTATGCATAATTTTATACGCTGTTCGATGGTACAATAATGAAAATGGCACAGAGATATTACAGCGCCCCCTAACGGCGAATTTTTTGCAAATTCATGGAGGACCTGCTTGCCATATTCAAAAACTTAAAATAAAAATTTGGTTTAATTCTATGCATAACTTCATACACTTTTGGACGGTACAATATTCAAAATCGCTATTACAGCGCCCCCTACCGGCGAATTTTTTCCAAATTCAGGGAGGACTTGCTTGCCATAGCCAAAAACTTAAAATAAAAATTTGGTTTAATTCTATGCATAACTTCATACACTTTTGGACGGTACAATATTCAAAATCGTACAAAAATCGCTATTACAGCGCCCCCTACCAGCGAATTTTTCCAAATTCAGGGAGGACCTGCTTGCCATAGCCAAAAACTTAAACTAAAAATTTGGTTCAATTCTATGCATAACTTCATACACTTTTCGATGGTACAATATTCAAAATCGCACAAAAATTGTTATATCAGCGCCCCCTACCGGCGAATTTTTTCCAAATTCCGGGAGGACCTGCTTGCCATAGCCAAAAACTTATAATAAAATTTTGGTTTAATTCTATACATAACTTCATACACTTTTTGATGGTACAATGGCGACAGACAGACGGACAGACGGACACACAGACAGACAGACATTTTCTATAAACATGTTTTTTGGAATCTCTGACCCCTAAAACATGCAAATCCGTCGAAAACCGGAAGTCGAAAAAAATTTCGATTACAATACTTTCTTCTATTGAAGATAGAAGAAAGTAAAAAGTCTGTAATATTACTTTGTACAGGTTTCTTATAAAAAATACACCGTTCATAAAAATGTTTGCATTTTTGAAAGTATTCGAACGATTCATCGGTTACATTTTCGTGAAACTTGGAATCCCTTTCTTATTGTATCAAAGGCTTTTAGCATTTCTTCTTTTGAATGCAAAATGATTAAATAAATAAGTTCATTTCCATACAATCCACTGAAATAAATTCATACATCCATCTCAATAGCAACCTCTCCAGGGCTTAATTTCTAATGATAAAAGTACCGGAGCTCTAATATTCTGCGGTACTGGTACTGACAACTGTATCCCCCCCCCCCCTTCACTGTCACTCCAATCTGCTTATTCATATTTCGTATATTTATTTGCAAAATTCAAAGCCCTTTTTTTTTTTATTTAGCAAAATAAAAATTTTAAATATATCTATCAGCATATACTGAGCTGTCAACTATTCCACTTTTTAGTTATTATTCCTTTCGAATAGTAATCTTTTCCTAATTTTAATGTTAATTAGTTGCAGAATTCTGCGATTAAATAGGGTAAGGATTATTATTCGGAAATAGTGTTAACACAAAAAAGGGATAGTTCCCAGTTATGCATTTTTACGAAAAAATTAACAACATTTACTGAAATTAATATTTATTTGCTGAAGAATGGAACAATATTTTTCAATTTCCTATAAAAGGTGCATATCTTAAACTACAATCGATTCTTTCCGCATAACAATATTTTGTGGTGAGCTCCTGAAAATCAGATTAAATTAAAAATTTGACACTGTTATCTGAAAGATTCGATGCTTTTATAGAAAAAGGCGAAACACTGCTCGATTGTTTTCTATCAGAATAACAATACATGGCAATTATATCTACTTACAAATGAAAGTGACTTTGTAAATGTGCGCAACAGAGCCTTAGCATAAGCAGTGTTCGTGATACAAAATAAATAGAAAAATCACTAACGTAATTTTTATACTTGTACGCAATAGAAGACAAAAATCTCAAACAAACAAAACCTCAAGATGATGCTCGTTGGCTAAACAGAAAATATTCTTTTCAGGTTAGATATCTAAATTTAAAAAAATGGCTAATTAAAAATTATCCTACTGTCACAAAAGAAAATCGAACTGAAAAGAAATTCATTGTTCAGTTTCTTGAGTGATACCGTATCAAAAAGTCGATGACATAAATGTGCAAAATCGCTAGAATAGAAAAACACAATTTGTTTTCCCGTCATTCCGATTGAAATAGTATTAAAATGATTTGAAAAAGAATATAATACGTAATTTAGAAGGAGAAAATGTTTTTTTTCCCCCTATACAAGAATAAATAAAATTTTGAATATTAGACAGATTGCGCTCGAGTCAATCCAAGCCCAAAAACTGATATAAAAATTGAGTACGTTTTATCTCCATCTTCTACGTGTGCGACATATATAGTCACATATAAGTGTTTTGATAAAAAAGAATGCGAAAGCTTGGAGATAGAAAGGAAAGAATAATTCAGGCCTCGGTTTTTCGGAAGTGCTATTGCACTGGGCTCCGGAGCCCTGTCTTTATGAGCTCCGATGATTTCCGACCAATATTTAAATATTTACTAAAAACAGAGAAGTACCGGAGCCGGGCTCCGGCACAAATTAAGCCCTGAACCTCTCCCTTTGAATGTGGTGCAAACACGAAAGTGGAATAAACTTCTGTAACGTGAAAAAAAATCAAACTATCGAGGACTATACTTAGCCATCGAACTCATAAGAACTGGCGTTCATTTTTAAACTTTTTTTATTCACGTCAGGACTACACAACACAGCACACATACAAATCACAGGACATATAAAATCTTAAACTTTAAATTCTGTCGGAGCTTGCTCGCTCCTCGCTGGTCCCAACAAAAAGGACCGTCCTCGGTCGCTACAAGAACGCATCTCATCTCCACGGGGCCCTCTTCGAGATTTCAGTCAATCTTAATTGGCAACCAGGTGGTACTCTGATTCACCTTATTAAAAAAGTTTAGTTTTCCAAGTGCCAGTCAGCAATTCTCAAAGAGAATTTATTTACATCATTAAAATCAGTTTACAACTTTACATCTGGATTTCGTGAAGGCATAGACATGCGAATTTATAGTTTAGGCATCTGGAGGACCCAATTAAAAGTGTTTTTTATGTTAAGTGGTCATCTGAGTTTTGCATGAGCTCAGATGAAACTTCACAGTTCGTTATGTAGAATATACTAGTGTAAATGCCCGTCCTAGGACGGTGGGTAAAAGTTGTGCTTTTCACTTAAAATTTGAAAAACTGATAAAAAATAATTGACAATAGATTTTGCATTTAGATGAGCAAAGTTCGGCTAGTTTATGTTCTAATAAACACACAATTAGCATTTACAATATTTCTGAGTAAACCAGGTTTTTCGGCTAATGTACTATAACAAAATTAAGATTTCTTAATAAAACAAAAATTTAATAAATATGCAATAAAACTGCGTAATTAAAACAGTCTGCTGCAACTTTTGAAATAATACTACTTTTTTAAATAAAACTTTGAAATTGTATTTTTATCGTTTACCCCCCCCCCCCCTTGCAAAAATTTTTATTATATGTATATTGAATAATAAATAGGCATCTCGGGTTGAACACCATCCGAAAGAACGAAGGGGAAGCATTGTTAAAGTGTTTTTCACGCCTATTGGTGTTTTTCTTCTGTTTACCCGCGGCTGACGTCACGCAGCAGGAATGGGACAGCTTCAAGTGATGTTATTTATGTCGTCTCCTTTAATCTTTATAGCTCCATGGTTAAAAAAAATTTTTCAATGAATCACAAAAGGAATGACTCTCTACCACAACGTCTTATTTACGTCTTATGCACGGAGTTCGCTACGTTTGTTTTCTGAAATGGCTGCGTAAATCATTGAAATTTTGTTAGTTTTGAATCTTTTATAGAAAATTATTTTGATCAGAAGGGATTTCAGGTGGAAAAGATTTGTATTTAGGCAGATAAGTTTTCTCATGCACATCTCAAATCAAAATCAAGCCTAACGTGGCTCCATCTTATCGGAGACTGGTAAGATTGATGGGTTCACCCCGAATGCGTTACACTGCCTCTTATTATATAGAGATTTTTTGTGATATGTAGATTAATTTACATGTTAATGGTGTTCAAAGTCAAGGTTCAGCAGAAAATTTCGTTAAGTAGAAATCTTTATTAAATAGGGACTTCGTTAAAGGGAAGTTCTACTGTATATTGAAAAATATTTCTAAACCAAAAAATTCCAAAAAAATATGACTATAAACTATATAAAAATCTTACTTTTTGACGTTTTGCACGTTTATTAAATACGGATTGAACATGGAGTAAACATATGAAGTTATGCCCAGAATTGAACCAAATTTCATATATATGTTTTTTGGCGACGGAAAGCAGGTCCTCCTTCAATTTGGAAATATTCCGCCGGAAGGAGGTGCTGTAGTAGCAATTTTTCATAGTTCTGTTGTATATCGGCCGTCCATGCGGCGACGGGCAATTCGCATCCAGCTAACCCGGCGATTCTCAAGCAGCTGATGAGACGAACAATAACAACGATGACAGAATAACGAACAATATTGATTTTTAGGGTTTCGTTCATCTGACGGAACCCTATTCGTCTCACTCCTCTGTCCGTCTGTTTGTCTGTCACAGAGCTCGTTCTCAGAAACCATATATGTTGGAGACTTGAAATTTTGGATACTTATAGCTTAACACCTCACATCAAACTACAAATCATAAAATTTTGAAAAAGTCTTATATTTACCTGTCTGGGTACTTGTGTATTTTAAGTATTTTTCTTTCCTAACTGAGCCTCTAATTAAGTTGAAGACTTGAAATTTTGAATACTTATAGCTAAACACTTGCTATCACACGACAAATCATAAAAATTTCAAAAAGACTTATATTTATTCCTTCGGTCTCTAACTTGCGTATTTTAAGCAATTTTTCTAACCTCCACCCTTTTCATCCGGGGGCACTTTTCTAACTTTTGCCGGCACCCCTTTGACCACTCTTTATATTATGCACCATAGCCTTACATATTTTAGTTCCACTTTTTACCGCCAGGAGGCGCCTAACTATCTCGGATGCTATGGATCCGATCCCCTCCACTAATATATCCATGGATAGGTTGTAAAACGGAGTTTCGTTCGGATAGAGGTTTGTTTAGAATAGAGTGCGCCCCCTGGTTGCGAAATGTGGAACTAACAAATTTTGCAAAAGGATAAAGTGTTTTGAAAGGAATATTAAACGAAACTCTCTGTACGATCGGTGATCACACTTCCCCACTTGTAATAAATATAATGATCGAGATTAACTTGTTTTTACTCCGATTTCTAAAATGAAGCCGAAACTTAAGATGAAAATCAAAATTAGTGTGATGTTGAAGTAATAACACTGACGGACTAACATGTGTAATAACTTTTGAAATACACTGCTCAAAACAATTAAAGGATATTTGAAGTTTTATATAAAATAAAGATATAAACGAAATTTTTTTTGCCGAAAATAGAAGAAGAGAATCATAAATGCAAATTTTTCTGGTTTTCAAACTGTGGAGTATGCAAATTTTGAGTTCGACGTCAAAAACGTCGCTTCAGCGGCAGCGAATGAAATTTGACTTTCAACTGGATAAAAGAGAATGAAGACAAGGATGATCGGCATTCAGTGATTGTTTTGTTTCGATGAGTACGATGTCTCAGCGAAGTCATTTGACAGATTCAGAAGCTTTGAGAATTGTTGGTAGGTTAGAAGGGGGCCAAACTCAAGCCGAAGTAGCGCAAGCCATTGGAGTGTCACAAAGTGTCATTTCCAGGATCTGGAACCGTTTTTTGGAGAGTGGATGTGCAGGCCGGAGACCAGGTCAAGGTCTTAGACGGGCAACAACGCCCAATGAAGATCGGTATTTAGCGTTAACAGCTCGGAGACACCGAACCATGAACGCTACTCTTCTCCAACAACACCTTCGCTCGGCTACAGGCACCACGATTTCAACTCAGACTGTCCGAAACCGGCTCCATGCTGTAGGTCTGTATGCTTGCCGACCGATGGTATGTGTTAGATTAACATCAAGACATCGTCGCGACCGCAGGGAGTGGGCAACCGAGCATGTCAACTGGAGGAGAAATGAATGGAGCAATATTCTGTTTTCTGACGAGTCCCGTTTTTCTGTGCATCCGGATAATAGGCGTATTTTCATCTGGAAGGACCGTGGCAGTAGGAATAATCCTGCGTTCGTGCACGAAAGTGTCAGATTTGGCGGTGGAAGAGTGTTGGTGTATGGTGGCATCTCCATTGACGGGCGCACTGACCTCTACATCATTCGATATGGAGCTCTGACTGGTCGCCGATATATGGATGAGATCCTCAGACCTATTGTAGTCCCTTACGCTGCAGCAATCGGAGATAACTTCATTTTAATGGACAATAACTGCAGGCCACATCGTGCAAACCTGGTGGAGGATTTCCTTTTCGAGGAAGGAATCGTTCGAATGGAATGGCCAGCGTGTTCTCCAGACATGAATCCAATCGAGCGCGTTTGGGACGCTCTAGGAAGACGAGTTTCTAGCCGCCAACAACCCCCACAAACTCTCCAAGAACTGGAAAGAGCTCTTCTGGAAGAGTGGGGCAGAATACTCCAACTCGTCATTAATAGCCTCATTGAGTCCATGCCTCAAAGGTGTTCAACGTTGCTGGCCGCCCGTGGAAACCATACCCCTACTGAAAATGATTTTCTTTGAAGAAAACACCTTTTCTTATTCTTTTTTTCTCATATGCACAAATTGTGTTTTTTTCCTTTAGTACACAAATGCGCAATAAAATGCATTTTTTTTTCTGCCAAACAGGTGTAATTTATTCTCATATAACCTACTATGTCTGTCGACCATGTATCAATCAGCTAAACAGTTTACCAGATACAAAATCCACCTAAAACTGCAATATCCTTTAATTGTTTTGAGCAGTGTCGAGTATGAAAAAGAAGAAAGTTTTGGGATTGGCACATGTGACTAGAGTTTACATGTAATGAATCACAGATCTTTTTAAAGAATAATTTGGAATGTGTTAGACGTGGCATGGTTGAAAATCATTCGTGCTTCAGCTATTCCAAAAATGCCAAAGAATTGTATTACTAATAACATTTCTATTAAAACACCAGAGTAATTTTTTTTCGTTATTTAAAATAACTTTATATACATATGCGGCCAGTTCATACGGAATATCATGAAAATCATTAATACAATTTGAAATTTACAACCTCATTTTAGCCGCGTCATAGATTTCCGCAATTTATATAAATATGCAAAATAAAATTATGAATAAAAAAAAAAAGGAAGAAAACATGCATTACGCATAAATTACGGTTTATTTCTTTAAGCTGTTTGTTTAATGTGGCATCTGACTTATGCATATGAAAATGTATTTAGTAAAATTTTATTAAAATTATAAATTATAAAAATTAATAGAGAAAAATGAATGTTCATGAATTATGTAATTATGTTGTTTTCGTCAGTATATCGCCATAATTATTGCTGCTAAAACAGCGAATATATGTAAATATCCTCCTAAATGGGAAGTATAGGGAAATAACCAACTGCAATTATACATTAATAAAATATGTGCTTTCCGCGTTGATTATTTCTACGTTAAAAACTGAATACAGCATAGAATGTAATAATTGTTTTTTGGCATTTTTGAAAGCACGTGATTCGTTTAAAAAAATTCGCAAATGTAGTAATAACAAAATCTTTAAAATACTTATTGTTTGTAGCTACAAAAAATTGGCATCTAGCTATATAAAGCAGTCTGCTGCAGAGTTAAACTCTGGAAAATTTCCCACATTTCTTTTGTGTATCTTCATGTTAAACTTAGCAGCATTGATTTTCTTTAACAGCTTATTAAATATTCCATATAAGATTTTGAATCGAGAATTTTTTTAATTACTAGTTTAGACTCAAATAAATTTCAATGTGATTTTAAGGGTTCAGTACTTAAAAAGTAAAAACGGAACCATTATAAGATCACTTCTGTGTTTGTCTGTCTGTCACAGCCATTTTACTCGTAAACTATGGAACGTGGAAAGTTCAAATTGGGGAAAGTAACTAAGTCTATTGACCCACATATTTACAGATCATTAAACATTCACAAATATATTTAGGAAAAATGTAGAAGGGCTAATTAAGTTACTTGAAAACTTGTATATCGTGTCAAAGCTTTCGTAACGTTGAACGTAGGCGCTAATTTAAACCTTGCAGGAAAACTATAGCGAATAGGTCACATAGTTTTTGAGAAAAGTGCATTTTTCCGTTACACACAAATTTCGATTTGCGGGCATTCAGCAAAGGTGTTGAGGAGCGCTGGAGATACCTATTGAAGCAGAAGTATAAAAGCATTGTTGATAATGATTTTCGAAAAAAAAAAATCATCGGTAATTAGGCGAGATATTAACCCTTAAAAACACGAACGGTTTGGACATACATAATGACAGGAGCACAGTACTCTATGTACCATCGACTTTTAAAGCCCAGATAACAACTTTTAATGATATATTTGTGTAATGCAATGCCCAGTAGCAGTATAAAAACAATAAACGTCAAATTGTTAAAAACAGACTAATTTAGTTAGAATTAATCACATAAATACTATGGGATTCGCGACTAGTTTGCATTGAATGGATCTCCCAATACGCTTTCCGTGTCTTTAAAAGTTTATTAAAAACCTATCTGGAAAAACGGGGCACGGACCAAGACAGCGTTGCAATGTTGCGATCTCCTTTCGAAGCGCGCTTAGCACAATGCTAAGTTTAAAGTTTGAACAAGGGTTTTGTTTTAGCTATACTTTAAAAGGAAAAGATTATTATTACACTGAATTTAGTTTTATCAAATGCCAAATGAAGTTTAAATCTGCACTACTTTTATTGTCAGTACCGAATTAAGTTCACCATAAACAGATTAGCATAAGATTAAAAAAAAGAGTTACACAGAACAGCAATATTTGATATTATTTAGGCTTCATATCTCTTTGAACTTTTATAGTATATCCATTCATACTTTACTACTATATATACAGCTATACCCAACCCTACGTTGTTATAGTTTTTTGCAATGTCTTATTATTTTAGCAACCATTTTTTTAATAATAATACTGTTAATAATTCCTTTATTTATTGTACGGAACTCCCTCAGCGCGAGTAATACTTGCACTTGACCGTTTTATTGTCATTTAATGCTATATTTTCACTTATAATACTAATGTTATGATCCTATTTTATAATTTGATAAAGAATCATAATCTACAAATTATACATATAGGTATATATATATTCAAAAACAATTCCGCAACTAGTTGAAAGTAAATTCATAAATTTCACTAAAATTTTACAATTTATTTGGTTAACATCAAACTTCGGGATTTTATCTTAGCTTATAACTCGTTGAGATTACATCCAAATATAGCTCTTTAAGGGTGTTCTCAAATCCAAAAGGGCAACTTTCTGACATAAGTTTTAATTTATTTTTGTTCGAAAATGCATGAAACTAGCTGGTGTTGTTGTTCAGAAACTATGTAATCGAACTATTTTTTCCATTTTTTTGCAAACGCAATAGATCTTTCAGAAAATAGTGTCAAAGTGGACGTTTTGAACTGAATTTTCGCGCCAAAGGAGAAAAACCACTCAAGAAAGGGCGAAACACATGTTTGTCATGTGATCAAAATCGCTTATAAATCAATAGGTAATTGATTGATCAAAAGATGGAAAACACAGTTCGATTTCAAATCGCTTCCATGGCCAGGCTTTCGAATTTTATATCTTTCCGTTAAAAAAAGAATTTATAAATGTGTCAAAACGTTTTGCGCTTGCTGAGCAGAACAGTTAAGAACAGCCTTAAGGCAGGGTTATTGGTTTTAACCAGGAGTGGTTTAATCCATGGTTAGGATAAGGTTAGGATAACCGTGGTTAAAACCGGTAACCGTCCTGGTCGAAATAATTTTTGACCTTCAGTGGTCAAAACTCATATCGGGAAAAGAAATTAAAATTTATTTTATTAAATGATAAATTTAGTGCAGCGTTTGAAAAGGTTTATTAAAATAGCATTTAACAATATTTAATACAACATTTGGAAGTGTCTGCAAGTATTTTACTTAGTACACTTTTACTTACATAACTTTACATAACATTACTTAGCATTACTTTTCATTAATTTTTAATTTTAGAGTACAAAATTTTTTAAAGACAGGCAGTTATCATAAATATTGAAATATTTTTAATAATTTGATTGCATATGTACTTTTATATAAAAAGTGAAGGAAAATAAACCACATTAAGTGAAAGAAACATTTGAAAATTTTTATTTAGAACTCAAAAAATGATTACAAGTATTGTTGTATTACGTTAAGACGATTTCGTAGTTGATTTTGGATTAAATCACATTTAGAAAATAATTTTTTTACTGATGAAGAGTTAGCACAAACATTCATCAGGTGCATTATGTAATTTTCGAATCCAAAATCAATATTTTCCAGTTTTTCATTACTGCCCACCAATGCCGTAATGTATCAGTTACACTTTAAGAAAAATAAGATTTATGAAATGTATGTTTCTGCATAAAATATTACAAAGACACAAAAAAATTCCATCTGTATTTAATTATTATTAAAACATTAAAATTAATATATAAATATATATAATATGAAATTAATATTCACATAAACATAAAGTTCGAGCAATTTATCCAGGCTTAAGTTATTTAATAGAGTTTCGATCACTTTTGAAAGGTTAAAAACAATTTTAACTACTTTTAGACGGTTAAACCAGTTATGACCACTGTCCTGTGTAAAATTTGTTTTAACCGGTCAAAATTACAACCCTGCTTTAAGGCCTATATTTTTAGGTTTCAGAATATCTTTATGAACTCGTAATCTATATGAGTCGAAACTACTGAATAACAATTTTTTTTTTTTTTTTAAAGTAGAATAACTTGAAGAATGCAGGTGTTTTTCTTCTATTGAAGTGCACAGGCTACGGCAGGAATAACTTTTTCCAACCATCATGCTGATTTTCAACGCTGTATCGTATTTTATTTTGATTTTTTTTTTTTTTAAAAATCTGGAATTGTAAGTACAGTAGAGCACCGACTATCCGAACACGTCGGGACCGACCCCAGTTCGGATAAGCAGACAGACAATTTAAGGGATGTTTCTGACTATACTAAAACCTTCACATGTTATCTAAGCTTAGGACTGGCAGTACCATTTAGTGCTGGCATGTTTATTTATTTATTATATACAGTCGAACCGCGTTATGCCGACACTCTAATGACCAGAAAAAAGTGTCGTCATAAGCGGAGTGTCGCGGTAACCGGAATCGGAGAAAGATAAGTGTTTATAAAAAGCTGTATATTAAATTCATAACTGATGTTCTTGTAGTTTTAAGCAATAAAACATTATTAAACAAAACAAATGCAAAAACAAAATTGAAAAGAATATCAGATTTATCATCACTTGTTTTTTTTTATCGTTGCATGAAATATTGATGAATTAATGTTTGCTTATCCTTAGATGTTCTTCCTACAATAATTTTTTCAATATTATACAATGAATTGTAATCAATAACAATTATTTCAGAAATGGATTTTAGATAATTTCTGATCATTTCAATGAAATGCAATGCTTCAGTTTTAGTCGGATGAAAAACGCCGTGTAACCACTAGAAAGCACCGCCTGACCAGAACAAAAAGACCGCGAGTAGACTGATACGTCTATCTGGAGCTTAGGTGAGTCATTTATAGTGTGTGGGTTTATTTAATCAGATAAAAGATTAAAGGAAAATTTCTTATTTATCTCAATGGGTATTTTAGACACTTTTGTGAAAAGTTTGGTTAAGACATTTCTTGACGCTTAATTTCCGTGCTTATAAGATGGATTATGAAAAATGGACAATTTTCCTAAACCGTCGGGATATCCGGAGTTTAAAATTATTCAACGACGTAAAATCTGGAGTTTATTTACATTACAATCATATACAGAAAAGCAGGACTTTGAAAAACTGATGTGATAAGCGGAGTGACGTGAAAACCGGGTGTCGGGATACCGAGGTCCTACTGTATATATATTTTTTTCTACATTTTTTTTATAATTAAATTTTTTTTTCTCTTTTTATCATTTTCTGAACTCCAGAGATTATAATTTAAGCAAAAAAGCTTTTCATTGTTCAAAGAAGATATTTTTTTTTCAATGCTGCCATATCTGGAATTCTTCGTTACGTTAAACGTTCGTTACGTTCTTAAATACGTTATTTGAATAGGATCAGCGTTCTTCTGCCTTTTAAGCTACAGTCGAACCTCTATTTAACGAAGTCGCTAAATCCCGAAAAAAAGTTCGTTATATGGAAAATTCGTTAAATAGAGATTCACCTTTTAAAATACTTTAAACTACATAAAACAGATTTTAAATTCATAAACACTAAATATTTTTTACTAAAAGTAATTAATCACATTTTATTTAAGAAATTATATCGATTTGTTTTATTTATTTTACTCACCAATATCCATCATCAATTCATTTTTTCTATGTGTTTAAATCTTTGAAATCTGCAAGGAAAACAAAACATTGTCCGTGAATACACTATATTTTCTCTTTAAAGTAAATAACCTTAAAATTAACGAATTTTAATGACATTATCGTATTTATTATTATTATAACAAATAATTTTAACCATACATTATCATATGCATCCTTAAATTTAATTTCTGAAGAACTCTGTTAATTTTGCCTGAGTTTTTTCTTTTAAAAAGTGCTTTCTCTCATAATACGTCTCGCATCTTTGCAATGCACCGAAAACACCTTCATGCGTATTCTCTTCTAACTGTAATCCGCGTCGGATTATTTCAAATGATTTTAGCATTTCATTATACGAAGTTTTGTTAATTCCTGCATAATGATCATTTCCATCATCATTATATTCGTCTTCATCGCAATTCATTGCTGTATTGTTTTTATTTTTCACACTGTCGAAAATATCCAATTCGGACAGTGTTTCCGAGGTCTCAATTTCAGAATTAAGTGAAATACAATCATCAATCAGCACATCATGGTTAATTTCTTCTTTTTTTCTCACTGTATCCACATTTTTTTAAGTTACTCTAGGGGATTATCGTCTTTGTCCTCCGTACTTACCGAATTCTCACTGCTGACAAAGAAGGCGCCAGGTAAAACCAGTTCAAGGCCATTGAACATGTGTTTAAAGAAAGAATAAGTTTGAAATGTCCAGAAATATTTTGAGAAATGGGGCGAAAAAAAAAATTTGATCACAAGAAAAAGTTCGTTAAATAGAGAATGCACTTCGCTATTCAGAGGTTATTTTACGAAGAAATTCGCAAAATGTTCTTGGTTCCAAGGAAAAGTTCGCAAAACTGAGAAATTCGCTAAATAGAGGTTCGTTAAATAGAGGTCCGACTGTATTTCATAGTTGTTTCCAAACATTCAAAGGCTTTGTTATGTGATGGACCTGGGTTATTTGTTCGGATCCTTCGTTTTCATTTTCTTCAATTTCTTTTTCATCATGAATCTTATCCACAATCTCGTCATTATTTAAAATCTGATATCCAGGTTTATGTACTTCCCTATTTAACCACTCGTTACGTTCATTTTCTTCATAGCTTAGGATTCTTCCCATCTCCTTTATTGTTTTACATTCCTCATTTTTTGATCCACTATCAGTTTTTTCTTTATTTAAAATTTTATTCCAAGCCAATGGTTAATTGAGAGTTCGGTTAAAGATTTTTTGGGGAGAAACAGGCTGTTCAGATAACTGGAAGTTCGTTTAAAAAGTTTTTGAGAGAAATAGGCTGTTCGGATAATTGGAAGTTTGGTAAATTGGAGTTCCAATAATCAGCACTCTACTGTATTAATGTGACAGATGATGATTCAAACGATACGGAAAAATAAATTTAAAAAATAAAAACAGTTTACTTTACTAATATTTTCTCTCTTTTTTTTCCCCCCTTTCTTTAGCATAAATTGGCTCGAACAAAATATTTTACAAATGTAAGAAGACTAAGCTCTATTTGTTCCAGTTTGATACATTAGTGGGATATGAGTAAAAAAAAAGAAAGATTTATCACAGCTGTTTCCATAATATGATTCGCGACCCACTGCTTGGTCACGAAACGATAACTAAGGTCTTCAAAAATATATAATTAATTTTATTTGTTGCAATAATATCTTGAAAACAATATATTAATCTTAAAAACTATCGTGAAAAAAATATAAATAAATGAAAGCCAGAAATTTTGTAAATAATAATAATAATAATAATAATAATTAATTAAAAATTGCATAATGTAATTCCTAATTTTTTTTTACAAAATTTCTGGTTTTAAGTGATAAAAAATAATATAAATGTTGGCAGTTATGCTTCTCTGCAAACCCGAATGATTCTTTCAAATATCAAAATAACTCATTATCGGCATATATATATATATATATATAATGCTATATATATAACCATTAAATAAACATTACCGACCACCTATATATATGTAGTATACTTTTTTTTTTTAAGAATAACCTGAATAGAAAAGCAAAGTGCAATAATTAAGCAAATAATGTAAGTAAAATATTTAAAATAATGAAATTATAAAAAAAAATGTATTTGCTATATTTTCAATATCTGTATTAACTTATAATTTTACAAAGTTTACATTTTTTCTCTCCTTCTTTTCCTCTTTTCTTATATAAAGTTATCTGTGTAATCATCCGATCTTGCTTATCTAAACATTAGAGAGAGAGAAAAAATAGAAGAAAGAAAGAACTGTTATTTCTTATTTAATGGATTTAAATTAACCCTCTCATTGTCCATAATAAACAATTGTTGAACATTTTAATAAAAGAATAAAGAACAACAATTATTTAGTAGGGAAAGTTATTTTATCAAATGCGACAAGGATTTCCATTAGGATTGAAAGAAAGAGTATCTGCATTCTGTTACAACCCAGGAAGTTTTCGACCTGCATTTCTGAATTAATAACGAACGGCAATGCTAACGGTGATAAAAACAATAAGGAACTAGGTAACACGAAACAAGAATCAAAACAATTTTTAATCTCGTTTTTAAATCACGTGACTCGTGGAAGTATTCAGAAAACGAATCGCAAACGACTCTTCCTGGAAAGGAATTGAATGTCAACTTTATTTTTCTCTTTTAGTGGCAACAGTTGGTTTGACCTTTACGACTAAATAAACACACTTTTGTTCTATTAAGACTTTTTTTCATTCGGACGATTTTTTAAACACCTCGTTTTAATCTGGATAACTGCCAACTGTATGATGTTTTTATTTCTAACTTTCATATTTCTTTAGATATTAATAATTATGATGTCAGCAATGTTACTGATTTTGGATCGTTTGCTTCGTAAGGGGATATTATGCACAGAATAGGCTTTCTAAAAGATAGCATTTTAAGAACTTATTTTTATATATATATTTCAAATTTTACTGATTTTTTCGCCTAGCTACAAGAATGAATAATATTTATGGATGAATTCAAACATCTGACTAATTTCAGATACTGCAAGAAATTTTGAACATGTAGTGTGAGTTCAAAAATCCGGAAACTTCAAAAATCCAGCATCAAAGTCATCCCCTGCCCCTTTATTTTTCATTATCCAACTTACGGGAGAAAGAAAAATAGCAATTGTTTACGAATTAAAAACTTAGCGGATAACTAGATCGTTGACGTTGTGCTTAATAGAAGCGCAGATAATGCTTGTAGCAGTTCAGAAGAACGGGGACGAGGAGCCGGCAGAAGAAAAGGTATCAGTAGAAAAACGAATAAATGTGACTGGAAGATTAATATCTGTTTTAGAGTAACAAGACTGTATTTCCGAAAACTATATTCTTCACTTGTATAAAATCCAGGAAAAACTTGCTAAAGAACTGCCGAAAAAATTGAAGCAAATAAAATTGACATCGATGTTTCTGAAATTACTAGAGAAGAATTGACTTCACTGTTTATTAGATTTTTTTTTTTTTTTTGTAACATAGAAAATATCAATTAAAGAAAGTTTTTTTTAATTATTATTTATTTAATTTTCTCTTTTTTTTTACATAAATCCACTTTACTATTAATTCAATTATGAATTCAGGCACCATTAAGAATATCGGAAGAACTTTTGATATTCCTTCAGAAATCCGGAATTTTCAAAATCCGGCTTAGTCTAGGTTATGATTACGACGATGCCGGATTTTCGAGGTTATACTGTAATTACTTGTCTGACCAATTTTTTTGTCTAGCCGTCATCAGCTGACCAGATTTCATTCATCAATCAAATCAAATACTTTTTTTCCGGTCAATTAATTCGTCAACATGGGAAAAAAGAAACTTCTTTTATATGTAAATATATATAAAAAAAATAATGTAGTAAATACAATCCTATATTTAGCTTCCATTCCCAAAGTCAGTCCAGTCCTGTGATTTCTTCAGCTGCACTTGTTCTCTCTCTTATTTCTAAGTGTAGAATATTAATCTACACTTTCTTGGAAAAAGTTTCGGACAAAAAGAATTTAATAAAAATTCAAATTCAAACTGTCCTTTGAGGTTATGTAAGGTAGAAGATAATTTTTTCATTACTTTCCCAATGTTCTAAGACCATTTTTATCAGCTAACTAATTCAAAAATCGTTTTATTTTGCATAATACCACTATTAAACTTCTAGAAGGAGGATTCTTCCTGATCTGGTTGATACATTTTAAGATCTTTTTTCATTTTCTCGGTAAAATTCTTGCGGGTGTGGTCGTAATTTGTCTTAATGTTAAACTTACATTCGCAGAAGTTCTATTAATCGCTGTTCTATAAATCATCCTTAAAGAATTTTTGGAAGGATATTTTTAGTAGTAAAAGTACAGAAATACGAACACCTGGATGCAAATCCACACTGTTAAAGATTTTGCAGCATTCTGGCAGGTCATTCGACCGTTTTTTGAAAAAACGTTTTCATAACCATAATTTAACTATATTCTGACCATAAAATGGCCAATAATATGGTCAGAATAATGTTAAAATTACGGTTGTGTAACCGTTTTCGGAAAAAACGGTCAAATGACCTGCCAGAATGCTGCAAATTTTTAACAGTGCACTAAATATTTGTATGAAGAAAAAAAACTGAGTTGTTGATTTGATATCTTAAGGCTGTTCTTAACTGTTCATCTCAACAAGCGAAAACGTTTTGACACATTTACAAATTCATTTTTAACGGAAATATATAAAATTGAAAAGCCTGACCATGGAAACGATTTGGATCGAACTGTGTTTTCCATTTTTTGATCAATAAATTACCTAATGAGTTATAGGTGACTTTGATCCCATGACAAACACGTTTTTCGCCCATTCTTGAATGGTTATTCTACGTTTCCGCGGAAATTCAGTTCAAAACGCCTACTTTGACGCTGTTTTCTGAAAGATCTATTGCGTTTGCAAAAAACGGAAAAAACAGATCGATTACATAACTTCTGAACAACAATAACTGCGAGTTTCATGCATTTCCGAACAAAAATAAATTAAAACTTATGTCATAAAGTTGTTGGATTTGAGAACAGCCTTAAAGACAGGAAGCACTAGATGTTATTATATAAAGTTTGTTTAAAAATATGGGCTAAACTTTAACGGGTGGTAGTACGAGCCTAGTACAACAAATATTTTTTGTAACAGAAACCCTCGTCACAATTCATCTAATCAAAATTAGAGATATTCTGCAAGTCAAACACGAATTTTCGTTCATAACTTTATTATTATTGAAGGTATTTTAACAAAAATTTCAGTAGGCTTAACTTTCTTTGTGTGCTATGCGATGACATCAAGAAAAGTGACGAAAGTGCACCATTTGGGCAGTAATACCACCTGAACTGTCAAATACACTCTGAATTATTGGTAACAGAAACCATCGTCACAATTCATCTAATCAAAATTAGAGATATTCTGCAAGTCAAACACGAATTTTCGTTCATAACTTTATTATTATTGAAGGAATTTTAACAAAAATTTCAGTAGGCTTAACATTCTTTGTGTGCGATGCGATGACATCAAGAAAAGTGGCGAAAGTGCACCATTTCGGCAGTAATACCACCTGAACTGTAAAATACACTCTGAATTA
Organism: Maratus speciosus; assembly: GCA_963932465.1. Classification (NCBI taxonomy): domain Eukaryota; kingdom Metazoa; phylum Arthropoda; class Arachnida; order Araneae; family Salticidae; genus Maratus; species Maratus speciosus. The sequence goes on along the minus strand of OZ010792.1, from coordinate 518,801,112 downwards.
TTGAGCATCTATCTCAGAGTTGTTTCGACATTGTTCGGTCATTTGCAGCAATTTTCTTAATTAGAAATACCTTAATCCCTCGAATTTGATAAATTAAAATATTAGAAGGTTTATTATCCTTTTATGCCCAAAATTATGAAACAAGAAATTGCTAAATCTCAATAATTATCTTCCTTAATGAGATGTAAATTTCCAGCTGGGCAAAAAATTTCCGGACCAGGATTCGAACCAGGAATCTCTTGGCTGACGCTGCCAATGCTCTGCTAACTGAGCTATCCCGGATAAATCTGGAGGACATAATTCACCCAGCTAACCTTGTTGATTGTAGCATCTGGTCTGATATTTGAATCAGCTCAACAGAATAAATCATAGGTGATGGAACTTAATTACACTAGATTAATCAAGTGTAATTACGTATCCAGCGTGTACTGGAGTTCCATTACCAATATACCATTACCAAGGAATATAAAAATTACATGGCAATCTAAGTGTACTTACGCGAGGTAGAGCGCGGACTGACAGACAGACGGCTAGACAAATCGAATTCATAAACACTTTTTAACTTTTTTGGAAAGCCTTAAAAAATAGAAATAGAAATACCTAGTCGGATCTGACAATTCCAGAACTTTCTTCCTCTCATACATGTTAATACTTCAAAATTCGTTAGCACGGTGAAAAAATTAAATGGCAATCTATGACAATCATGAGCATTCTAAAGCTATGAAATTACGACATTACCCAGCAAAGAGTAAATTGCTGGCCAACAGCAAGATAGGGGCTGGCAATGATGGAGAAGTGCTGGCTAATGGTCTACCACTGCATGACCTTGACCACTGCTGGACGCATATTCACAATACCTACTCGGTTCAGTTTCGACACTGGTATTTCTCAGTACATTTTTCTGGTATGACATTTTGAATGCAATAATAATACTAATTCAAATAATATTATAAATGTGAAAGTTTGAAAATGTTTGGCTGAAGTCAGCGTCAAAATTGATAATTAAATGCCATTGTATCAGGGTTGGCAAGTTTTTGACAGTGTGACGGTTTTATCCGGATATATTCATGGTTTTAACCGTCATGTCAAAACCCCCTTTTTGATATGGTTTTTGACATCGACTGTCAAAAATTTAAAGTTTAGTCCGAAAACTGTTTAAAATTACTTTTACAACAACATTAAATTTACGATTTTTCATAATTTAAGTTTTAGACATTTGAGTAAACTTTTTGACAGTTTAGATATTAAAGACCAAAACACGATATTGGTTCAACACGTTGCTTAGAAAATAATTTTTAACTATAAATAGAGAATAAAAAAATAATAAAAAATATCGTTACGTTAAAAATATAAACCAATCAAACTATTAAATACCTAAATTTTTTAAAATGAAAGTACATGGCAAATATACTTATACAATTTAATGTATGAAATTACATATAAAAATATACATATTTTTATTTTTATATTGTTTTAACGTTGTCTTATTCTAAGTCTTCTTTTCCATGTAGCATGCAGTAGCAGAACGCTACTGTTGGTGCATTTTGTACTCCAAGTTTGTTTTGAAATTTGGGATGAATAAATCCAAATTTTGAAAATATCTGTTCAATTGACGCTGAACTGCATGGACTGGAATGCAAACACACAATGAGCTGAATGAATTCGTTTGGTATATTGTTTTTAGGGTTTCGTTCATCTGACGAAGCTCTATTCGTCTCACTCTTCTATCTATCTGTCTGTCTGTCTATCTGTCACAAAGCCTGTTCTCAGAAACTATGAGAAACTATTCTACTTGAATTTTTTTATTCTTATAGCTGAACACCTCACATCAAACGACAAATCATAAAATTCTGAAAAAGTCTTATATTTACCCTTCCGGGCTCTAACTTCTGTATTTTAGCAATTTTTCAAACCTCCACCCTTTTCATCCAGGTTACACTTTTCTAACTTTTTCCCACAATTCTTTGACCACTCATTCATATTATGCACCATACCCGTACATATTTTATTTCCAATGTTTACCACCAGGAGGCGCCTACCTATCTCGGGTGCTATGAGCTCGATCCCCTCGACTAATATACTACGGATAGTTTGTAAAACGGAGTTTCGTTCGAATAGAGGTTTGTTTAGAACAGAGTGCGCCCCCTGGTTTCGAAATGTGTAAGTAACAGATTTTGCAAAAGAATGAAGTGTTTTGAAAGGAATATTAAACGAAACCCTCTGTGCGATCTTTAATCAAACTTACCCACTTGTTTTTTTTCCAAGCCTTTCTACCATACCGTTGCTAGAACACCCTGAGATGAGAAGAAACTTTTCGGGTATGGTGGGGATTCAGCTTCAAAAGCATTGATAAATCTTAGTTTTAGCTTTATTTAAAATTGAGCAGCCATGTTCGAGTTGCTTCCCTGTTTTCATCATTTACAAACTTGAATTAATACGCTCAGATAAAAAAATAGACTATTTTATAATGTATAAAAATAAAAGTTAACATAAACAAATTGTTCTAAATATTTAAAGTGAAACTAACATAATCAAACGAAGATATATTATGCATATGTAAATATTAAAAAAAAAAAAAAAAAAAAAAAAAAAAAAAAAAAAAAAAACACATTTTCTTTTAAGTTATGGATTTAAAGAACATTTAATTATATTGATTTCATATTATAAATCATTTACTCAGAGAGCATTCGTGTTGCAATTGTGGTTTATATCTAATGTTTATGTACAAAAACAAACATTTAGTATCATTAAAAATCTAGGTAACTTATGATCAGTCGTTGAATAGTAGCCACTTTAGCTCTGCACAAGCTTCTTTTTTTTTTAACATAAATTAGATTTCTAAAAATTTTTATAATAAACTGAACACTTAATAGTAATAAAGATATAAATAATACTTTGAAAAAGGAATTTAATAGTAGTTTCAATATTTTTAGACGACAATTGACAATTAATTTGAACTACGATTTATAATTGTATTACAACTTAATTATGGTATATAACGAAATAAAAATTATTTATATAACATATAAGTTATTAGTTAATCAGTTTTCTTGATTTAATGTAAAAGTTCACTAATGATTGCTAAAAAAAATGTCTAAGATTTTTTACACTTTGCGATAGTTTTTGACACTTTTCGTCAGTTTTAGGCACTATTTGGCAGGATTTTGACATGTCATGTCAAAAACCATTTTTTAACATCAAAAAACCCAACCCTGCTTCGTATTCATTATGCATTACATTCATTTTTTTTTAATAATTAAAATTTTCACTTAAGTTGATGAAATTTATATATTTTATTTGTTTGTAATACATAAAATAAAAGTTACAAGCAAATTGCAAAAGTATTCACTTAATAATGGAAATATTAATAGTGAAATTGCAAAATATTTTTTTTATCAATAATGCGCAAATATGTGGAAAATGTAATTTGGCAAAATATATTTTGCAGTTTTGCAATTAATGTTTCCAACAAAATTAAATACTTTCATAATATTGAAATTTCGTTGGAGATAGTTACAATTTAAAATTTTGAGATTTCATTACAAATATTTCCAATGTAAATCCAATATTTTACCAATATTGTTATTATAGTTCAAGTATCAGTGATAGCAATCAGTGCTTAAAATTAAACGTATTTTTGTATTTTAAATATATATCAGAAATTTTTAATACTAATTTTCGCTTTATTTAATGGCAGACATTCGTCGATTAAATTAAGTGAAAATACTCTTTAAAAAGTCTGATACAGATTTGAATTTAGAATTCCGCTAAACTGACAACACTGTTAGCGATTCATGCAAATATTAGCACAATATAACCAACACAACTAATACTGGTTTTCAGGGTAATTGTGTTTTTGGATTCTTTTAATTGCTATTTCCAAATAGTAACCGCCGCATTTTTTAATACCGTAATTTATAAGGCGAATATTAATTACTATTAGAAATAAATAGTGGTTATTAAAAATCCAGAAACACAATCATTAGTGGATTTTTGCATCAAGTGCAATTTTAGTAAGGTAATTAAAGGTTACGTATAAGGTTAGTAATTATAAAACATATAAAAATCAATTTTCATATTTTTTTTTTCTTTGAAATGCCACAATATTACAAACGCACGAAAATATGCTATTGCTACATTTGATTGAAAGTAAGTTTTATTTTTATAACTTATATTTTATGTATTACAAACAAATACAATATGTAAATTTTATTAACTTAAGGGAAAATCCCAAATTTTTCAAAAATGACAAAAATCGCACTTTTCAGTCTTTGATATCTCTGGTGGGGCACGAGATAAAAATCTGAAATTTTTTTTTATAAGAGTATTGTATGGCAGTGTTATGCACAAGAAATTTCAAGATGGAGATTTGACTACAAGCTGAGATATGGCAAGGGCAACATGTCAAAACAATACTGCCAAACTACTGTTTTGTTGTAGTCACAGCTAAGTATTTATCTCAGAGTGTCATTTAAATTTATGTTTTTGATTATCTTTAAATAATAGTAACAGAAAATAAAGCCCTTTGCAAAATTTAGCAATTAATTAAAAAAATAATTATGCCTAAGGCCATACATTTTGTATGGTCTCAGTAATTTTTGTTGTAAGTAATTTTAGTAACTAAAAGTAACCTCAGCACTTTTACATAAAGAAAAAAAATATTTTTATACAAGACCTGAGATAAAAACAACATAGGGAAAAAGAAAAGCTGTTAATGTTGTCATACTTGTTGAGACATGATCAAACGTGTCAAAACACATTCTTGCTTGTTGGTTCAAAAACCACAATTTTGATCTTTCTTAAAATTTTATATGTAGGAACCAAGTCTTTTCATCTCTTGATAAATCTATTGAAGATCTTGGCCCTGCTGGCTCATAGAAATATACTTTGAAATCACTATATGCAAGTCTCAATTCATTAATAATTCCTAGCTTACTTCTTATGCAAAAATGCGATTTTTCTGCAGTATAAATTTTGAAAAGGCTTTGGTTATAGTTACTTTCTGGAAATTACTTGAGGCTGATGCATGGTAACATCGCATAATGTTTTATTTACAAGAACATACTTATGGTAGGAACAAGTTTCAAAGACTGGCAAGCAGCGTTAAAATTGTGGTTTTTAATCAAACAAGCAGGAATGTGTTTTAACACGTTTGATCATGTCTCAACAAGTATGCCAACATTAACAGCTTTTCTCTTTCACTATTCTGTTTTGTCTCAGGTCTTGTATATATATATATATATATATATATATATATATATTTATGTAAAAGTGCTGAGGTTTCTTTTAGTTACTAAAATTACAACAAAAATTACTGAAACCATACAAAATGTAGGCCTTAGATATAATTATTTTTTAAATTAATTGCAAAAGGCTTTATTTTCTGTTACTATTATTTAAAGATAATCTAAAAAATAAATTTAAATGATAGTCTGAGGTAAATACTTAGTTCTGACTACAACAAAACAATAGTTTGGCAGTATTGTTTTGACATGTTGCCCTTGCCATATCTCAGCTTGTAGTCAAATCTTCATCTTGAAATTTCTTGTGCATAACACTACCATACAATACTCTTATAAAAAAAATTTCAGATTTTTATCTCGTTCCCCACCAGAGATATCAAAGCCTGAAAAGTGCGATTTTTGTCATTTTTGAAAAATTTGGGATTTTTTTTAGCGAAGAGAAAACAAGTCCCAGATCTGGAACTCGGCGTGTGAGTGCAAGTACTTTCGGCCTATTTGTAAAAAAAAAAATTATGTCATGTTGACAGTTTTCCTTGCTAGAAAAATTTCCTCTTGTAAACGGACAAATTTTGGAAAAAAACTGAAACTTTATGCTTAAGTTTTACCAATAAGCAGTTAGTTTCGGAAACTACTCCATTACCAAATTTTTAACCCAAAGTATTCTGTACAAATTGCTTTAATCAGCAGTTAAATTGGATAAATAAACGATGAATTATTTACAATTCCGTAAACCCTTCTTGTGAGAAAATTGCTGCAGACGATGAAACTAAGATGGCCGCCATGCACAAACAAAAATTAATAAAATTAAAATAATAGTCATTTTGAACTTCCATCATGTTAGGGTTGTTGTACAAAAAATTTCAGATTTTTTAAAAATGGTCGAGCAACCAGTGCTGGACCACTTGAAATGGATTGACCCAGTTACAGTTATGCACAAACTAATAGATAATAAATATGAAATATTTATTCATTGCGATTTAACTTTTAGGCAATCAACGTTTTTTTTAGCGAAATCTTCAAAATAATAGCTTTACAACATTGAATTCTAATAACGAAAGAAAAAAACAATATATAAATAAATGTTAAATAAATAAATATATCTAGAACTTTTTAGGGTTTCGTTCATCTCACGAAAATCTTATAGCCTCGCTTCTCTGTCTGTCCGTCCGTTCATCGCATGCTCGTACTCGGAAACTATTTAAGTTACAGATTTGATTTTTATTTTTTTTTTACATCGAGCTGAATACATCCTGTCCTTCTCAAAATCATAAAATTTTGAAAAATTCTCATATTATTAGAGTTTTTATGAATTCGACCATTTCTACGACATTACATAATACAGTTGAACCCCAACTTTGTTCGTTAAATCGAGATTATTCGTTAAATCGGGATAATCAAAATAATATTTTTATCCAACAAAACAAGTTAAAATATGGCAATAAATAAGAACAATGCTCACTTACCTTAATAATTATGTTAAACATTTGTTGTTTTAAGAAAATACAAATACACTGTATAAAAATTGATTATTTTTTATGCACTACTATAAATCACAGGTATTGATTTTAAGAAAAAAAAAATGTAATTTGTTCATATTTTATAGATAAATTATAAGATAACTTTTATAAATGTTTGTTTGCTGTGTTTCGATTTCGTATTCCACACTTCTTTATATATATATATATATATATATATATATATATTTTTTTTTTTTTTTTTTTTTTTTTTTCTGAAGCTGTGAAAACAGTGTCACCAACATCATGAGCTATCACATACCGTTTCAAAGTATTCAAGCTGCAAACTGCTTCTTTGAACGTTGCATGCTTAATTTCTATTTCATCTTCTTCATCCGATCCGCTACCACTGCTATTAATAACCTCGGCGTAATGTACATTTTCGAATGTAGCTATTTCTGTGTCACAAGATACATATTTAGAAAATTAACAATCAGGGACATAGAAAATTTTCAATAATATTAGAAAATTTCTTCAATTTTTAAATTTTTTGACATCGAAAATTATCCGTTAAATCTGGATTATAAATTCGTTAAATGGAAGTATTTTTGTTCCCTTTTCGTCGGGACCATAAAAAAATTCGCTAAATTGAGAAATTCGTTAAATCGGGGCTCGACTGTATTAACTTCAGCTAATTAGAACTTATAAGTCCAGTGGTAAGGTGAATGGGATCGTATGCACAAGGTTGTGAGTTCAAATCCTGTCGATTTAAGTTTAAATTTTTCAAACTTAAATTTGTAATTTTTTTGCGGAATTTCTTTTTAAAAGTTAACTTGCAAAGTATTATGTGTTCCTCCCTCCGCCCCCCCCCCCCCAAAAAAAAATAGAAAAAGAATAAACATAAAACGGAATTGCATTGAAAAATTTTTTTTATCAAAATTTGTAATTATTTTAGCGGAATTTCTTTTTAAAAATAAATTTGCTTAGCATTGTTTGTCGCTCCCCCCCCCCCCCAAAAAAAAAAAATTATGAAGGAAAAACTTTAAATCAAAGGAAACTTTTAAAAACTGATTGATGTCAGAGGAATAAATGCTGAATTCCCATGATTTTTTTGTTTGTCATCTACTGCCATCTACTGGCAATTTTTTGAAATAATACACGTCTTATGGACAATTTTTTTCAAGTTATCTATATGCATTCTTGAGGAATTAAAATGTATTTTTTTCTTTTTTATTCGAATTTTAATGTATGTTAATGTTCTTTTTTGACGCCATCTAGTGCGTTTTTGAAAAGTGAAAGAATTATTATGGATTTTTACTGTAAGTATTTCAGAATTTTAAACATGTTTTAAACATTTTTTTGCTTTTAAAAATATTATTTTTTATTTATACCTCCGCAAAATTTTTGAAATTGGTGAATTTAAAACTATTCGGATTTTTTAATTTTATTTAAATAATTTTACTTGAATGTTTTTAATTTGATTAAAATGTATTTTTTTATTTATTTTAAAATTAAATATAATGGTGTTGTCATTTATGTAAGATTTTAATAATTATAAATTAACAGTTTTGATTTATTAATTTAATAATAAAGTGTTTTAAAAGACATATTAAACGAAAAGTACCTTTTATAGGGATGCACCAAATACTCGACCCTTGCCGGATATCCTGCTTATTGGGGACTGAAATCGAATATTCGGTCCGGCCGAATACTTTAATATCCAATAGCCGGATAGGGACTCATTTTTTAAATTATATTTTTAACATTATCAGAAAAAGTTAGTGCAAATTTAATTTCCTCTTTACCAACAATATACCATTAAAAGCAATGCTAACATATTTTCACAAAAATGAAATTATAGGATTTTATATAAATGAAAATATAATATTTAAAATATAACAACTAAGTGTTTTGATTAAATTTTATTAAAGTCAAGTTATGATTTATAGGAACATTAGGCACTCAGTAATTGTCAGGCTGTTAATATCTCAAATATTTCTAAAACTCTCCTTCTAACTCTGCAACAAATTATCGTAGAAGAAAGTTACAGGTACGAAACGAAAGAAATAAAGTCTACTTTTAAATGATGTATATTAAATTTGCTTAGGAGGTCGTCTACATGCGGAAACGAACCCAAACTTTGTTTTGTTTTTTTCAATAGCAATGCCCAACTTTGACACCATAAATAAATTCTGCATCCTTCAATTAGCCTAAATCCAAATTTGCATGAAATTCGTACGATTGGTTTCCGTGAAATTTTGAGCCTATTTTAGGATCTGTACCCAAATTGAAGTTCGGTATTCGATTGTTGAAATGCTACAGACTGACTATGTCACTTCTTTCAATGTATTATTTCTTTCCAATATGACCATTTTACTGGCTTAATATGTTTCGACTATTGCCAGCCCAAATATTTCAATAAAACGAGTAAAATATATTTTTTCAAATTATGCTTTTCTGCACATCATAGACCTTAAACCATCATTTTGTCGTTTTTTAATGATAATTCGAAAACTACTGGAAAGAAAAATTTGAAATTGAAAATTCGCATCAAACAGGACATAATAAATATAAATCTATAAAAAAATTGTAGGCTGCAATTCGTATTTTTTTTCGAATATTAATTTCATAATTCATATTATAAAATTTTAAAAATTAGAAATTCCGTGTATTTATGTTGGGGTTTTTTATTATTATAACCGCATACAGAATTATCGCATTAGTATTATAATTTCAGGAGATATTAATAAAAATATGAAAATGTAATTTAACATTAGAAGCTTTAAATTTTGAATGTTTATAATTCAAAAACTTATCATTCAAATGACTAGAAATTTCGTTCCTAGGCATAGTTTGAACCGAAGATTTAAAATATTTTACCAAAATTGGGTGTTGCCATTGAAAAAACAAAGTTTAGTCCGGTTTTGATTTGAAGATGGCCCTCTAAGCAAATTTTATAAACATCATTTAAAAGCAGACTTTATTTCCAACCGATTGGTACCAGTAACTTTCTTCTATTATAATTAGTTGTAGAGTTAGTAGAGGGTATTTACTCCCCCCCCCCCCCACGACTGTACGTAGCAAAAGAAAAAGCTGCTTCAATTGGATGTTTAGTACTTACAAATAAACTAGATTTATCAGTAAGAAAAACAAAGAAATAAATGTTTATCCTTTTAATGTACAATGACACACACAAAAAAAAAAAAAAAAAAAAAAACTACTATGTGTATTAGAATAAGCAAAAGACAAAACCTTATTAAATTTCAATATTTAATTACTACATAGTATTTGTTTTTACGCAACTTTAACTTAATAAATGAATTGAAATCTATTATTAATATTTGAATGACATAAAATTATAATAATTTAATTTTTTTTTCTCCTTTAAGCAAGCATAAAATAGAAATATTACTATTGAAATTAAAAACGAGAAAGTATACTGCTGAATATTCGGCATACAATATCAGGCAAAAATCCACATCCGGTGCAGCCCTAACCTTCTAGTAAATATTTTTTTGTATGTTCTAAATTATTTTTTATAACCTTCTTCTTACATTTTCACGAGAAGCCTGGGACCTTTACCCCCACATCCCCGTCACATAATAAATTAGGATAAACTAAGAGGAATGCGATTCATGGCAGCAACGAGCAACCAAAATTGGGGAGGAGGGAGAAAGAAAAAACAAATTTTCTTGAGCTCACGTGGTGAAAAGATTAAAAATAAATGCTGTATATCTCGGCGTATAACACGCACTTTTAATTCTGAAAAATCACTTCATTTTTCCGAGTGCGTGTTATACACCGAATATAGAATGGTTGATGTAAAATCATAAGAAGAAAGCATTCCAAATTTTTAGAGTTATATTTAAATGCATTCATATATCAATATAAACAAAGAAACTTGCAATATATATTTTCTAACAAATTTAGTCTTCCTTATCAGGTAACATGAAAAGTTCGTTGTATTTGTCCTCATATATATTTTCGGGAATGTCATCTTCTTCGCCACTGTCGTTTTCATGTATTTTACCTCCAGTGTCGCTTTCACCTAGCCATAAATAGCCATCCTCGGTACCGTCAAGTTCATTTGATATTCCATATTTTTATAATTGTTTAACAATTTTTTCCAGTCTGATTTCATTCCATGATGTTATAATCCATTCACGCATTTGCGTTTATGACGCATGCCGTATATTTCCTCATTTCTTAATTTTTTTTTCTTCTCCTAGCCTCATGTGTTCCACTACCGACTTAAACTTTCTTTGAAAGGTTTATTTATTGAAACATCTAATCGTTGAACTAATGAAGGCAGTCCACCATACTGCCAAATATGTGTTAGATTCTTTAAATCTTTTTTTAATTCAGTTTGTTCTATGATATCTAAAACATATCGCAAACTATGTGATTTTCTTGTTTTCTTGAAACTCTTGGACACTTTTTCCAAAAGATCTGTGTATTCGCACAGATGGGGAGGAAAGAAGTCAGTGTTGAATACAGACACTTTTCTCCGAGAGGGATTTTCGTGTCTCGGGGGGGGGGGGGGGGATTGCCCTTTTTGACCATTGAAAACACAAAATCTCAAATCTTCCGGAGGGCCATCTCATTGCTCCGCGGGGGGGGGGGGGGGGGATTTGCCCCCCTGGCCACCCCCTGAATTTAACACTGAAGGAAGTTTGAGCGCATAAAAGACAAGAGCTGTTTCAAACCAGATTTTTGAGGGACGGGTTATTTAGATTCCAAAGGACAGGAATTAAGCAGACCGGAAATAATCATGTTTGCATGCCACAAAGAAAAGACACATTATATGAAGTGAGGGGAATCCAGGGCCCGACTTATGCAAGGGCATGCGGGGCAGCTGCCCCAGGCCCCCCTTTTTAGGGCTCCCCATGAAAGTAATCAATATTTTCATTAAAAGGTGCCAAATGATTAAAATTAGCCAAAAGTAACGAAAATTCATATATTTTCAAACATTTAGGAAGGGAGTGCAGTCCCCCTTCCCTTCTCTGCTTCCAGTACTCCCGCCACCCATGCAAAAAACAAACTATATCATTAGAAAACTAATTATTAAAATTCTATTATGACAACTTGGTATTCTATTGTTTTCAAAAGAAATCCTTTATTATTAACGTTTTCTACGTAACATGGCAAGTTAAAACCATTCATTATGACGCGTTTGGGGCATTTTATTTTAGACATCTTATAACGTACGTAGATAAGCGAAGTTTCCAAAGAAATACTCATGTCAACCAATCTATCCTTTTTCCTACTATTATCATACTAGCATTTTTTCTTAAAGTTGTGACAACTTTTTGTGATACTCTGTATGCAGATGTGAGTAGTACCGGTTTCAAAATTTATGCATACTTACAATATGTATGAAGTTTAGTTGTAGCTACTTGCACATTATTCGCATAAAAAATTCTATAGATAGATAGAAGGGGGGCCCCGATAGCCTAAGTCGGCCCCTGGGAGAATCTGGTATTTCTGGTTTCTTTTCGTGGGAAAAACTTGATGCGTGTTATACAGCAGTATATGCTTGAAATAAAAATATATACTCTTATATTAGTGATGCGTGTTATGCGCCAGGGCATGTTATACGTCGGGATATACTGAAATAATTTCAAAATAAAAGAACTTAAAGCTCAAAATAATGTATTCCTTTGTGTAAGCATTTTTTTTTTTTCAAATCGGAGTTTTTGAGTCACAAAGGTTAAAGACTTTTATTTCAATCGTTTATTTCAATTCAAGAGTTTATTTCAGTTAGTGAAGAGGAAGGAAAGTATTTCATCATTAGATCAGTAACAAAAGGTACTTTTTATATTTCAAACGATTAACGTTGCTGTAGTACAACTTTTTTGAATGAAAAATTTTAATTTTCATACTACAGTTGAACCTCGATTTAACAAATCGTTCGGGACTAGCAACTTTGTTCGTTAAATCGGAATAATCAAAGGATTTTTTTCATACAACAGCACAAGTTAAAAAATGATTGTAAATAAAAAGAATATTCCTCACTTGCGATTACAATAACGATTTTAAACATTTGTTGCTTTACGAAAATACATCGTATAAAAGTTCATTCTTTTTTATGCATCGCTATAAATCACAATCATTTTAATTAAGAAAAATCATCCTTTTATTCAAATTTTGTAGATAAATTATAAGTTATCTTTTATAGATGCTTGTTTGCGTTATTTCAATTTTGTATTCTAAACTTCTTTATCGATTTTTTCCTGAAGCTGTGAAAATAGTACTATCAGCATTATAAGCCATCATATTCCATTTCAAAGAATCTAAGCTGCTAACTGCTTCTTTGAATGTTGAATGTTTCATCTCTATTTCATCTTCTTCATCCGATCCATTATTATAGCATGAATAACCTCGGTATAATGTACCTTTTCGCATGTAGATATTTCTGCGTCATATATATTAAGAAAATTGACTATCAGGAACACTGAAAATATTTTATAAATATTAGAAAATTTCTTTAATTTTTCACTTTTTTTGCATAGAAAGTTATTCGTTAAATCGGGATTATAAATTCGTTAAATCGAAGTATTTTTGTTCCATTTTCACCGGGACCATAAAAAAAATTCGCTAAATCGAGAAGTTCGTTAAATCGGGGAGCGACTGTATGTATCTGTGTTGCTAAAAATTATACACTATTATTTCCTCTCTCTAAAACAGCCATAACTCAACCTTTTTTTCTCGCGCGCCGCAGACACATGTTTACGACATTAAGCGGGCTACAACACACTTAAAAAAGGGTGAAAAAAGGGGTAATTAAAACAGTAAGACAACAAAAGTAGAATAACAAAGCAATATACAAAGTTAATATTATCAGCAGGTTTGAACATTTATCGCGGAAGAAATGTTACCAAAAAAATTTAACACCACTATTTCCAACCAATAAACTTCTTAGTAGATTTCTATTAAAAATGTTGTAGAAATGCAGAAATATGCCGCAAAGTTTTTTGTTTGGAAATGGTAATGTAAAAATTTTTTGGCGCCATTTTTTTCCGCAACAAAATTTCCATCCTAAAAAGCAGTATTAATAAGCATAAAGCGTAACAATATAAAAATGCAAAATTTCAAAGTTCTAAAGAAAAAAATCCGGACATTTTCTCGAATAACTTATTTTTTTGCTCAATGCAAAAACCCTTTTTATTTCATTTTTTTTTTTAATTGTAGAAATATGTAGCACAAATTTAATTAATTTGGAATAATGTTTGATTAGTATTGAATATTAAATGTATTGCATTGTAGCATAAATAAGACTATAATGTAAAAAATGGCTTTCCACCAGGAAATCGAAATTTAAGATGTTTAATATAATTTCAAGTTAATTATAATTGAGAGGACAGATATTGTCTTCTCTCGAAAATATTTAAAAGAGAATTCTTAAACACTTTTTTATACATCTCGATTAATTTTATGATCATGGATTAATGATAATTTATCTCGGGCCGCACATAGAAGACCGCCAGGCCCCATGCGGCCCGCAGGTTGAGTATGGCTGCTCTGAAAACTTTAAACTTTCAATAAATACGTTTAACATTGGTTTAAGGCTGTTCTCAAATCCAAAAGGGCACCTTTATGAAATAAGTTTTAATTTATTTTTGTTCGGAAGTGCATGAAACTAGCAGATGTTGTTTATCAGAAACTATGCAATTGATTTGTTTTTTCCCTTTTTTGCAAACATGAAATAGTCTCAAAGTGGGCGCTTTGTACCGAATTTCCGCGCGAAAGAAGGATACCCACTCAAGAAAGGATGAAAAACGTGTTTGTCACGTGATCAAATCGCTTATAACTGAATAGGTAATTTATGTATCAAAAAATGTAAAACACAGTTCGATTCCAAATCACTTCCATGGTCAGGCTTTCCAATTTTATAGCTTTCCGTTAAAAAATGAATTTGTAAATGTGTCAAAACATTTTGCGCTTGTTGAGCTGAGCAGTTGAGAACAGCGTTAAAATTTTACTGGTAATTTCAGTAATTTTTATTCTTAGTAGTCTTTTTTTCTTAGTAGTCTTTCCAACATAGTTGAAAACTGTTTATGACTTCGGTTTGTCTGTCTCTGACCGAGCTATAACTCTCGTAAATATACTCGAACTGCCATGAATGTTTTGTGTGTTATTGATCGGTATTGAAAATGAAGTGTGTAGCATTGTTAGTTCATTTACAGGGATGGTCAAAAATTTTCAGTTACATTACGGTCAATGGGAAAAATTCATTTCAGGTTCATTGTAATGATGTTAGACAATTTCAAACCTAATGAAATTGATATACGTTTATGTAATGCATTCAGTTATGCATTCTGTAGAATATGGGGTGCAAAGCATTTACTATTCATATACAGGGCTATACAAATGAATTCCAATTCGTAATGGTCTACGGGGAAAAGAAGTTTGCAGCGTTTGTTAGTTCTGTTACACTATTTCAAATATAATAAAATTAATATGTATTGCTGAGGTTTACTACAAGATATTTGTTGTATAACATGATGTGCATAGCATTTATCGTTCATTTACAGGAACACAATTTTTTCTGACTACGAGGTGTGTATAAATGCTATACATAATATACAAGACTACACAAAAGAATTGTCAAGCATTGCGGATTTTCAGCGTGAATGGCTTAAAGGCGGGTTTTAATTGAAACGTGCACTTTCTAGTTGAACTATATCTTAGTACAGTAAGAGATGTTTGTATAATATATTTTTAAAAAAAATGATACACGGGGCCAACAAAGAACTGGAGACATGACCTCCAAAGGATGATAAATGTCTAGAAGTGCGATTTGAGTAGATTTAATCATGTTTTAGCCTGGATTAAATTTTAGCTTAATATGTGGCGCATATAAAAATCTGTTGGTAATATACAGGACTGTACAAAGTAATTTAATTATGTTACCGTATTTTGACAGAATTTGGCGAAAGTGAATTTTACACCTATTATGCATTTTCTTTCTAAACTAAAACTTAGCATATTATATAAAAGGTGTATAAATTGTAGATTAAATACAGGGCTGCACAAAATAATTGGACTAAGTCTGGATTTCAAATGTGTTATGAATTTTCTAAAAGGTTTTCTTAGATCTTTTAGGTAGCTTTCATTACAAAAAGCTACCTATTGCAGCCGTTCGGAGGAAAGCGATTTCAAAAAATTTTGGTATATTTTCATCGATCATGACCCCCAGACCCCGAAACCACCCTCCGTTCAAAATTGATATATCTATCTATATATATATATATATATATATATATATATATATATATATATATATATGACCTATGTCACACTGTAACTCTCGTGATTATGAACCGATTTCGATGTAATTCGGTGTGTACATGGTACATACCAATGTCTCGACCGAGTTCGTTGGCCAGCTTCATCCGACGTTTTGTTTCAAAATGGCGGCCATTTAAAATTTTAAAAAAAATTAAAATTTGAAATGTGGTACCAAAAAATTAAAAATGGAAAAATATTTTTTCTTATGTATTTGACCTTTATACAAAGATTCCGGAGCAGTTTTTGTTTCGTCTATATCTTAAAAAATGGCTGAGTTATAGCATTTTGAATTTCTAGCGTGGCTGACATTTTGAAACGTCCTGAATTTTGTCACGCGATAAAAGGTGTATTTATGAACCAATTTGGATATAACTTCGTTTATACATAGTACATACAAATATCTCGACCGAGTTCGTTGGCCAGCTTCATCCGCCATCTTGTTTCAAAATGGCGGCCATTTAAAAAAATTTTTAATTTAAAATAAGATACCAAAAAATTGGAAAATGAAAAAGATTTTTTTTCGTATGTGTTTGACCTTAATACAAAGATTCCGGAACAGTTTTTGTTTCGTCTATATCTAAAAAAATGGCTGAGTTATAGCATTTCGAATTTCTATTGTGGCTGACATTTGAAATTGTGGCTGACATTTGAAATTGTGGCTGACATTTTAAAACGACCTGATTTTTGTCACGCGATAACAGGCGTATTTATGAACCGATTTGGATGTAACTTGGTCTGTACATAGTACATACCAATGTCTCGACCGAGTTCGTTGGCCAGCTTCATTCGCCATCTTGTTTTAAAAGGGTTGCCATTTAAAAAAATTAAATTTAAAATTTAAAATGAGGTATTAAAAATTTGGAAAATGAAAAAGATTTTTTTTATGTGTTTGGCCTTGATACAAAGATTCCGGAGCAGTTTTTGTTTCTGAAAATTTTGTTCTTTTGTTTATATCTTAAAAAAATGGTTGAATTATAGCACTTTGAATTTCTAGCATGGCTAACATTTTGAAACGATCTTGTATTTGTCACGCGATAACATACGTATTCGCCTATTTCGATCTAAGAAGGCATGTAGATAGTATACATCAATATCTCGACCAAGTTCGCTGGCCAGATTCATCAGCCATCTTGTTTCAAAATGGCGGCCATTAAATTAAAAAATATATATATCTAAAGTGAGTTGCAAAAAAATTAGAAATTGAAAAAGGTTTCTTTCTTAAGTATTTGACCTTAATATAAGGATTCAGGAGCATTTCTTGTTTGTCTTTATCTTCAAAAATGGCTCAGATATAGCAGTTTCAATTTCTAATGTGGGTGACATTTTGAAAAATCTGATTTTTTGCCTGCGACAGCACTCGTATATATCAACCGATTTCCGATGTGAGTGAGCATGTGCACAGCAATTACTAAGGTCTCGACCAAGTTCACTGGTTAGCCTCATCCACCATGTTGTTTTAAAATGGCAGGCACTTTAAGAAATCGCCGAATTTGGCAGCCAAATTTAAGTTACTTTAAAGAAAAGCAGCTTGGATAAAGCTGACTAATTTCGCGAAATTCTCATTCATTATATTGATAAAAATTAGTATTGAATCTCCTATATTCGGTTTCCACTAAATTGAGCTTCGTGTGTTTGAATAATATAAGTTGGCTTTTTTAAAATAAGGAATATGAAAGCTACCTCTTCCTCTCGCCACTGCCCGGAAGGACTTTTTTTTAACCTTTTTAAAAAGCGAAGTTTCGGTAAAGAATTTTGGAAATGTTGGAACTTGTTTCATAATCTATGCTTGGCGCATGATTTTTCCCTCTTGTTTAGCTCTGTTTTGTGTTAAACTTAAAAACTAGTTTTAAAAAAATATATTCTCTGATGGAGAAAAATAAACTCACTTTGATTTGACAAATATTATCGATTATACTAAAAAGAAGTTTGGAGAAGAAAATCGTTGGATATTACTTGCCGGTATTTCTTCTATTTATTCCGCTATTAGCTAATTCAAAACTCACTTTATTTCATCATACCCTCTATTTAAGTCTGTTGAAGATCAAATCTCGTTTGAGAAAGAAATCTTTTCACTGTGAGAATTCTGTAGGTGTGGTTTTAACGTCATATCATTTTTTTTTTTTCTTGGAAGCGTTTTGGATCAATCCTGGATAAATATTTTACAAGAAGTACGGATAAATATTTATTGAATTCAAAATATACATTGTAACATTTTTTTTTAAATTACAAACAAATGTACGAATATAGATCGAGTTCTAGTGATGATGACTGTCTGTAATTTGCAATGAGAAATTGAAATACAAAATTTTTAAAGATAAAAATAACATATGTTATCCGATTCCTTTGCATTAATACATCTTGCTTACATATTTCCTTAATAAATTATACTTTATGTATTTTTAGGTGCGTTCGTAATTATATAAATACCTAGCACCTATAGTCGTTGTTCAGTCCGTCTGTCTGTCCGTCTGTCCGCATGTAACAGCGCAAAAACTACCCAACCGAATCGTTTGAAATTTAAAATATGTAATTGTTGCATAATTTTGTCGAGTCATTTGAAATTTTATGAAAATCGGATGTATAGTTTAAATACAGAGACAGTCAAAAGTTTTCTGTTACATTACGGCCAATGGGAAAAAAATATTTCAAGTGCATTTTAATGATGTTACAGCCTTTCGAACAGAATGAAATTGATATGCACTTATGAAGTGCACTAAAATATACATTCCGTACAATATGCAGTGCAAAAAAATATTTATAAAACTAGTTATAGTTCGAACGCATTTCATTTGCCACGTTTGGCGTGCAATTCCAACTTGTTTCTAATTCAAGAGCTTTACTAAAAGGTTTCTTAACTGTTAAATTTAAATATTAAAAAAATTCTGTTATATATGTAACATTTTACAACTTCAGGTTAAGACATAGGCAGTAGGAAAATACCCTAGTCATGTATCAACAACGAGAATTATGAATGAGTTGCAGTTGTACACTCATGGAAGACTAGGGTGTGATTCCTTGGGTGTTTTCCCGTGAATAATGAAAGAAGCCATACGCATCTAATAGTTTATTAGATGACAGGTAGAAGATCCCAATTCCACTATTGCTTCAATTACCCATATTCGGGCCGTGTCACGTTTTTAAATATAGACTTAAGATATTAAATGATTAGAAGCTACATTGCGACTGGATGAAAGACAACTCTCCAAGTGATATAGGTTTTGAAAACAAGACAAAAATCGTACAAAATCTGCTCTCTCAAGTCAATGTAAGCGCATAAGTATATTAGTAAGAACGCGTACGGTTACAGGATAACGAGCCAATCGAAGAGAGGGGGAACGCGATGGAGAGGCAGTGGAAGAGATATGACTAAAACCCAGGGAGGAGGCGGGAAAACGTGACGTGGAAACGGGATTCTTTACCTAACGGCGGAAGTTTTAAGAGGGAAACAGACTAGTGCGCGAAAGCTCTCGCAAAGACGCATGGGAAATCTAATACTATTTCAATAAAGAAAAAATGGTATTAATAAACCTTCGAAAGAAAAAAAGAATAACGTCTCAAAATATGAAAGAACAAAATAAATTAATGGGTTTTTTACAAAGAAGTGTAGCTATTAACAGATTAAGGTTTTTAGAATAATGAATAAAAGAATGCGCTGAATTAAAGGCATTAAAATACATATAAAGGATATATAAGATATTATTAAAAGAAATCTAAAAAAGGTAGATATAAGAATTTGGAGCAAATTAACTAAGGTAGAATGGCGAAAACTTTTTTATTATTACATATGTATACATATATATATAATGCATAGTAACGACACAAAGATTTAAACTGCATGGTGTTAACTCATCATAGTCTATATTAGCAACTCTAGCTTATATTAGCATTAAGCAATTTTATATACACTGCTCAAAACAATTAAAGGATATTTGAAGTTTTATATAAAATAAAGATATAAACGAAATTTTTTTTTGCCGAAAATAGAAGAAGAGAATCAAAAATGCAAATTTTTCTGGTTTTCAAACTGTGGAGTATGCAAATTTTGAGTTCGACGTCAAAAACGTCGCTTCAGCGGCAGCGAATGAAATTTGACTTTCAACTGGATAAAAGAGAATGAAGACAAGGATGATCGGCATTCAGTGATTGCTTTGTTTCGATGAGTACGATGTCTCAGCGAAGTCATTTGACAGATTCAGAAGCTTTGAAAATTGTTGGTAGGTTAGAAGGGGGCCAAACTCAAGCCGAAGTAGCGCAAGCCATTGGAGTGTCACAAAGTGTCATTTCCAGGATCTGGAACCGTTTTTTGGAGAGTGGATGTGCAGGCCGAAGACCAGGGCAAGGTCGTAGACGGGCAACAACGCCCAATGAAGATCGGTATTTAGCGTTAGCAGCTCGGAGACACCGAACCATGAACGCTACTCTTCTCCAACAACACCTTCGCTCGGCAACAGGCACCACGATTTCAACTCCGACTGTCCGAAACCGGCTCCATGCTGTAGGTCTGTATGCTCGCCGACCGATGGTATGCGTTAGATTAACATCAAGGCATCGTCGCGACCGCAGGGAGTGGGCAACCGAGCATGTCAACTGGAGGAGAAATGAATGGAGCAATATTCTGTTTTCTGACGAGTCCCGTTTTTCTGTGCATCCGGATAATAGGCGTATTTTCATCTGGAGGGACCGTGGCAGTAGGAATAATCCTGCGTTCGTGCACGAAAGTGTCAGATTTGGAGGTGGAGGAGTGTTGGTGTATGGTGGCATCTCCATTGACGGGCGCACTGACCTCTACATCATTCGAGATGGAGCTCTGACTGGTCGCCGATATAGGGATGAGATCCTCAGACCTATTGTAGTCCCTTACGCTGCAGCAATCGGAGATAACTTCATTTTAATGGACGATAACTGCAGGCCACATCGTGCAAACCTGGTGGAGGATTTCCTTTTCGAGGAAGGAATCGTTCGAATGGAATGGCCAGCGTGTTCTCCAGACATGAATCCAATCGAGCACGTTTGGGACGCTCTAGGAAGACGAGTTTCTGGCCGCCAACAACCCCCACAAACTCTCCAAGAACTGGAAAGAGCTCTTCTGGAAGAGTGGGGCAGAATACCCCAACTCGTCATTAATAGCCTCATTGAGTCATTGCCTCAAAGGTGTTCAACGTTGCTGGCCGCCCGTGGAAACCATACCCCCTACTGAAAATGATTTTCTTTGAAGAAAACATCTTTTCTTATTCTTTTTTTCTCATATGCACAAATTGTGTTTTTTTCCTTTAGTACACAAATGCGCAATAAAATGCATTTTTTTCTGCCAAACATGTGTAATTTATTCTCATATAACCTACTATGTCTGTCGACCATGTATCAATCAGCTAAACAGTTTACCAGATACAAAATCCACCTAAAACTGCAATATCTTTTAATTGTTTTGAGCAGTGTAGTAAATGTATTCCCCTCATGTTTAATAGTGCGAATGCGAATGCCGACCAGGTGTATAGGCGGCTCGTAGGAGTTCTGTGCTAGAGTGGCGTTCTTCCTCCACATTCTTTTTTTCCCCTTTTTCGACAACGTGCTCACAAATCCAATCAACATAGGTAATAGCAATCTAGAACCAGTGAACACGTGACTAAAGGGATTCACTAATCCTCATATTCTTCAGAATGCTTATATTAGTGCACTTCATAAATGCAAATCAATTATTTTATGCTTGAAAACATGTAACATCATTAAAAATCATTTGGAACGATTTTTTCCCATTGGCCGTAATGTAATGGAATACTTTTGACTGCCCCTGTAAATGAACTAAACTTGCTACAAACTTCATTTGAAATAGGGATCGCGCTTTGGTGAACCTTAATAACATCCAAAATTTTCAGGGCAATCCGAGTATATTTACGAGAGTTAGAGCGCGGACAGATGGACAGATGGACAGACAAACCGAAATCATAAACACTTTTCAATTTTGTTGGAAAGTGTTAAAAAGAAAATTTTAAATGGAATAAGAATTATTCTGCGTCTTTGAGAATCTAATAATTTTGAAAGCGAATCGAGTAGAAGCCGAGAGCTATAACCTGACTAACGTCCCCGATGTCAGTTTCTTTTTAAGAATTCCCTGAAACTTATTTTTGGAACTGTCAGAAGCTTCTATTTTCATTTCTCATATTCAGTTTTTGCACATGTTTTTAATTACAATTCATATGAAATCGCTTTTTGAACTTGTTTATCAATTTTTACTTTTAGTCTGTATGAAGATAGAATCTTAATTGTCTCCGACATTTTCTTTAATGTTAAGCGAAACATGACGTCATAGATCACCGTATTTACTTTCATAATTTACGCCCCCGCGGATTTTTCGCACCCCGCACTTTTGAAAGGAAATATAAAATATTCGCGAATTTTCGCATGTGGAATAAGACAAGTTGAATTACTGACATTCTAATTGTGCGTGATCTGGCGATATACATTTCTCAATATGTTTAAATTTTAAATTCACACTGTAAAAAAAGACCAATATTTCTTAATAGAGGAAAATATAATACAATAGACTCCCTCAAATACGCAACCCTGAAATTCGCACATCTTTACAGATGTAAACATTGAAGATTTCATTTCAGATGTAGGGGCAAAATTACAGAATTTTTAGTTTTATTTCACCCCGTATGTATTTTAATATGTAATTCTTATTAATATGACTGAACTCGTAGTTTTCCATGAAAGGAGTATAAATTTATTTTTAAAAAAAATCAAGATATTGCTGATATCACAGGTAATCACAATCTTTTTACCAAATATATTTATGTATTTATCAAGCTTTTTTGGTCATTATTACGATGATTTTTTTGTGACTTAATAGAGAGTACTTTTCATAAGGAAAGTTTAATTGAATGATTCAAGGAAAATGTATCTCATCTTTTTTTATGCATATTCAAATATGCATCATAAATTATTTGCTTGACAATTACTTTTAATATTTTAATCAGTTTGTAAATTATCTTATTTCTTATCCTTTTTAGTTTATTACTTTACTTAATTATTTTAATGTTTTACTATATTACAATCTTCATTATAATTTTGATTGCATTATTGCATTCAAATTACTGTGGGAAAAATGTAAACAAAGCAATGACCAGAAATCCGCAAAATTATAAAATCCGCACAACCTCTGGTCTCAAGCTGTGCAGATTTGAGGGAGTCTACTGTATAACCACGAACGAAAGTATACAATAACCTGTTTCGAGTTGCTTATGCTTCCGAAACGCGTTCTTTATTTTTATAAACTTCAAAAACTGCTAGGTTTAAAGTAGCATTCACAGTCAGAAAAACTCGTCAATATACACTTACTTATTTCTCATTTTTTTTTTAACAGATAATTTCCGTACTTCTAGAAAACATGTTTTATCCGTGAATTCTTCTCTGATGTCTGAAAAAGAGGGAGAAATTCCGTTCATTCCTAGCAGGCATGCGCTCTATTAATACTAAATTCCGAATTTATTTTTTTAATGAAAAACCACAATATCTATAAATAAAATTTTAAAATTTAATTTAAAAAGAAAACAGCTTTCGAACTTAAAAATAAATAACAATTATTTTCCTCATTCATTCAAAATTACACAAATTTTTTTTAAAAAGTTGAATAAGTTGAATAAAGTTAAATAAAGTTGAATTTATAAAGTAGTCTATAAAAAAATATTCGTTTTTAAAATATATTTTAAATGAACACATTAAAAAGATATTATAATTTAAATATTAAATGAAAAAAATCGATTTTACTCAAAACAGAAAAAAAAAATTTTCTTATCGAATAAAAATATATTCATATTTTACATCTATCAATCTTCTTAAAAAATATGTATAATTCATATTTTTATCATATACCAATACTAAAGTATTAAAACCCTAGCCACAATCATATTTATATGCATCGTTATATATAATATATATATTATATATATTATAGTTATATTTAAAAAACGGTACTCCATTCTTTAACAAATAAAAAATGGTTTAAAAAAGGTTAAGAATTATTTTTAACACGTTCACGCCGGCGCGGTGGGTCACACTCGACTGTCTCGGAGCTGCCAAGTCTCCGGCTTTTTGGATACCAGTATTTTAATATAAAAAACTTTGTTTTATTTTATTAGAACAACTGGGTGATTTAAAGGAACAACATTTTCTCTAAAATAATAGTGGTGTGCAAAAAGCGCTCTCTTGACAACTCTATCAGACAGTCGAGTGTGACCCACCGCGCCGGCGTGAACGTGTTAAAAACGAAATCTTCCCGAAATTAACTTCAGAATTAAAAGCTTTTTAACCCGTACCACTCCGTTGGCTCTGCTGCGGAGACATCATCTTTCTTTGTAAAATTTGTTTTTGGCACCAGCAATAAAGGAAAATAAAATTTATCTTATTTAATCAGAGCATTTTTGAAATTGTGTACTTGAAGGAAACTTCTTTTTAAAAAGTGGTGCCGATCGAATAAAATTTGTGTAAGAGATGCCAGAGCGCAAAGGGTTAACCCATTCGGGACCATGGGTGCATATTACGCACACTCAAAAAGAGCATACACAGCTTGTTTTTCGCACCAGTAATAAAGAAAAGTAATATTTGTTTTCTTTATAGCATTTTCATGATTATTTAACCCGTTCGGGACCATGGGTTCATATATGCACCCTCAAAAAGTGCTTACAGCGCTTGAGTTTGATATCAGTAAAAAAGAAAAGTAAAATTGATTTTATTTAATAAGACATTTTCGTGATTTATATAGTTAAGTCAAATAATTAACAAAAAGTGGTGCCAAATGAATAAAATTCGTGTGAAAGATGCTGGTCCTGAACGGGTTAATTAGAGTTAACTTTTTTTAAAAGAGTGGTGCCAACCGAATAAAATTTGTGTAAAAGCGCCGGTCCTGAAGGGGTTAAAGAAATTTATCAAGCCATAACCATCTAAAGCAAACACATTTACTTCAAAGTGTTTCACTACTGTGCATATGAAGCTCAGCAGTTAGCGTACTCGGCTCGTAACACTAACAAGGAAGGTCTCGATACGGGCATACTCAGAAATATCTGAAACAAATACAGAATGTTCTTCTCCCATGGGTATATATGTTTATAAAAAATTTTTTTGGTGGAACCTCGGTAGAACGTCCGTAAAAAATAATGAAATTTTCGCTTATTTGGCGACTTACCACCGTTTGGCGAAGAAATTAAGTTAAAAAAAAAATACGCTTGTCGAATACTCTTTAAGGAAAAAAACTTTTTATGTTGAATTTGTTTAAATAAGTTTAATTTAAATAACTTTAGCTTTGTCATTTTTAGTTTGTTTTAACTATAGTTTTGTCATATATATTTATATGTACTTATAACGAATTTTAACTATCATATTTTACGATTTAAAACAAAATTTAAATTGATTAAAATTGTTCCAAACTCAAAAGTATGCCCCATCGAGCACTGTCGATTCAACTTTGTTCTTATGGGAACAACTTCTTCGGTATGGAAATGTATTACGACAGCATTATTCATCTGGCGTTAAAAGTTATTTTTATAACCGATAAAGCCGTTTAAATTTTAAAAAATGTGGATTGGAGAATAAAACAATGGCAAAATTTCGTTCAAATCGGCAACATGCAACAAGTATAATACAAGATGTAATAATAATAATAATAATAATAATAAATTCTTTCATGGTTTACGTTTAAATTCATTAAATACCGCATATTCTCAAAATCAATTAACAAACAATTTTCAAATTCATTAAAATCGTTTGCTTTTGGCGAGGAAAAGTGCTGCTCGCCAAATTGCGTGCCGCTTTCGTCCTTTCACGCCAATTATTCGAAAGTATTTTATTTTTTTACAGATTTTCTACTGTAATTCCGCCGCTAATTTTAACTGATCCTTTATTACATATATGAGTAGTTTCACTAGCATTTTTTTCAACATATTCTGAGTATGCCCAGTATGGAGACCTTCCTTGTAAGATAGCTGGTTCGATTCCAGGTCAGCAGCTTTTTTTCTCCCCCCTTTCTTCAATTGACGTACCTCTTGTAACGGAGAAAAAAGCAACAGATATTCGTGAAAAATCCTGGTAGTACTGCTGCCAGGAATATTTCCATGAATTTCAGAAAGTATTTCTGAGAGTGCTTATAAAAACAAATTTTCTTTTGCTGCCACTCATTTTCAGAAACGTTTCCGAGTTGTTTTTAATAGTTTAAAATGTCATTAATCAGTTTTCTCAATCCAGAATATAGATTTTTCGGATGCTTTTAATTCTCATGTAAATATTTTCATGTTCGTCAAAAGTGTTTTACAGACAAACGTGAAAAATAAATAGCGTTAACATTAACAAGTAATATTTTGCTACTATTACATAATATAAATTCAATGACGCAGCTGAAAATATTTAATTGAGAATAAACAGCATCCTAAAAACCGATATTGAGAAATCTGATATATACACTATAAAAATACTCGGAAACGTTTCCGAAAACTCGTGGCAGCAAAAGAAACTTTGTTTTATGTATGTTCCTTTCAATCTGGAAAATATATTTGTTGTTGAAGTTTCTAAATATACAGAACTCTGTTCTTAATGATGGATAAATTTAAATATGTTATTGTACATTTTCGTTTTTGATTATATCATATTATCCTAGATTAAGAAGCATTTGTCTTTTTTTTACCTTTACACCTGCTGATGGAGTGCAGGTAATCTTCTAACAAATGATGCTATATCATCAAACATTTGATGCATTAGAGCTTTCTGTTGAGAAAGAATTAATTAATCTAAATTAACACTTTCCCAAATTTGCTCTAAATTTATAATTCTTACTAGGTGGTTCTCAAAAGGTGGGCCCTGGACACACGTCATAACTTTAAGCCTTTCAAAAATAACTTTAATTATCATTGACTTTATTTTTATTTTTATTTTTATTTATTTATTTTTTTTTACACTGAGTTTTTAATTTTATTCAGAGACAGAAAATGATATAATTTATTGTAAAAGCTTTGTATAAATATCTTAAAATTTTATTATTTTATGCTAAAGAGACCAATTTAGGACATTCATAACGTTAACTGCTCCAATGTACCACCAAGAAAAAGAGTTTTAACTGCTTCCAGGTGGTTCTAATAGTAAACAACGAATGCATAAAGGAAACGGATGATTTTTTTATAATTTCGTTAAGAGATAGCAGGCTGATTTATTGCTTTTTTGAAGATAGAAGGACTTTTCTATAAAGAATTTTTCTGTATTTTGTTATGTCCAAAATTAACGAACGACACAAAGCTACCATTTCTACGAAAAATACATCAAGTAATTACTTTAAACTCTTTTATCTAACTTTAAAATCATTTAAAAAATTTTTTAAAGTATTTGTATTTGTTTTTGTAAGATTTTTTTGCGATAAATACACTTTTCTCAAATAAGACAGTGGAATGTCCAAATCGCGTAACGATGGAAACGCCGATTTTATTTTCGGTAAATTTATTTTTAAAGATGATTTGGTGTTCTGAAACGTATAAAAAGATATATATTATAATGTTTTATCGTAAATAATTACCGTGTTTTGTATAAAAAAGATGTATTTAGTACGTGTAATAATATAACTTGACTTGAAGCATGCTCAACTAATGTGTGTAACGATCGACACAAAATGACGACTGCTGCGGTCATTATCAAATTTCGGACATGCTTATTTAAAAGTATGATTTAAAATTAATAGTAAAACTTCTTTTTTTATTTCAAAAGTAATTCTTCAGTGATCTTACGTGTTTTTATGTATTTTGCAAAGTTTCTTTGTAGCAAATGTACCCCAAAAGATTATTTAATAACAATGTCCAAATCGTGGAACGATCTAAACATTAACAATTTTAATTTTCTAAATACATAAATAAATATATTATAACAGAGTCCATTGTTCTAACATACATCTTAAAAAATAAAATAAATATTTTTTTGTTAAATTATTGTACTTGAGTTCTTTTTTTTTTTTTTTTTTTTAATTCAAGGTTTAAGAATCCCCCCCTTCTTAAAATTCTATTCTTCCTCTTTGCTTCCCCACCAAAATGCAAGGCAAATTAAAAGTTTAAGCCACTACGTTCTGTAACTTTGGTTTAAAAAAAAAAAAAAAAAAAACACAGAAATTGACAGTACTCAAAGTATAGAAGACAGCCAGCGAAAATTGTTAAAGGTACTCAAAAGATTCACTCCGTACAAACGACAAACAAATTTGGTACTATTCAAATAAAAAGTAGATCTGATTTTTGCAATCTCTGTAAAAAAGAATCAAGAATGCATTACCAGTAAAGCTGGTGAAAAAAATATTGTTTCTACAATTGACTCCTCACGCAGTTGAAAATAGATTGACATTGGTAACTGGTGCTTTGTATGAATTCATGATGAAAACTTATGGCCAGGTATTATTGAAAAGATCAGCATTGATAATGGTGAACAAATATTTTCTATAAATTTTTTGACTCCTCAGGCAGACATTGATTTTAACAGGTTTCGTTATCCATCTAAAAAGACAGCACAAATTTAAAATATGAAGATATTTTGTTGAAATCACCATATCCACCTCACCCAGTGACAGCAAGAGGACATTTTTCTTTTGATAAAGAAATTATAGATATGTGCATTAAAAAAATGGCAGTATAACTTGTTTTTGTTTTTGTTTTTTTGTTTTTTTGAGAAAGTAAAAAGAATAAATTATATGTTGGATACTTCTAATATTGTGTAAGGGGCTATGCATAGATAACGTTATCATTTTAGGGTCGAGGGGGGTTGTCTTTTGATATCGTTATCATTTTTAATCCAACAAAAATTTTCTCTTTTTATTCGTAATTTGGTCTTTACATAAAAATAGTGCGTTATCTTTTTTAGTATGTCATCTATTTTTATGAAAATACAAAGTTATTATTAAAATCATTAAACTATTATAAAATTTTTCAATTTCAAAAGGAATACCCCAATGTTTTTCTTTCCTATTCTTCTGTCATACGTGTATGGGTATATGAACCGCTGTTCAACAAATCATATGCGAAGTATGTTGGAAATAATACTGCGTTTAACTAGTAAATAAAAGAGAATGTTGTTCACCTGTTTTCTTGATAAGAAATCCTGTCTGCCCCACCCCATGTGGGGGCAAGTGCAAAAAGACATTATTACTGTTGAATGCATTATACAACAAAAGCTATTGTTAAATACTTTTAAATAGCAATTATTTCTTTTAAGTGTTATTTGAGATAAAGTTATTTCATATATAAACACATATTTTATTGACTTCACTTCACTTCAATCAATAAAGTATGCAAAAAGTAAATGTAACGATATTTGTATATCACTTCAAATAAAAGATAAAAAATTCCAAAAATCTAAAGAATTTTTAGAGTGATGATAACTTATGATATCGTAAGGGGCAAAAGGGGTCCAAAATTACCAAAAAGTTGATAACGTTATATATGCACAGCCCCTAAAGGTATGTTTTTTGCATAATGTGTAATTCCTATAAAATTAAGATATTACTTTAAAAAAGTAGTAAATATTTTAATATCAAAGTTTAACATTTGATTTTATTATTATTATTACTGAATAACAAAAAGTTAATTATATATATATATATACATATAATAATTATACATACAATTATAGAATAAATTTTTTACATTCTTAGTTTAAAAATTTTTTTAAATACTAAGCACAACTTATTTATGGAAATGTCAAAACTGTGTAACCTACATCTCAGAAATGTCCAAAATCTGTAACTTACATGCCAGAAATGTCCAAAATTTGTAAAGTACACAACTGCTAATGAAATGCTTTAATAATTAATTTTCCAGAATAGTTGCTGTCTTTTAATGTTTGTGTATAATTTTGTAGACGTATACTATAGAGGAAAAGGTCCAAATACCGGCTACTAGGTGTTCTGAGAACTGAGCGCAGCGCAGCCTAGCGGTGATAGGCAGAGTTTGTAACCTTAATTGAGAGAAGAAAGTTACGAAAAGTACATCGCTGAAGTCTGTATCATTTAAAAATAGTAAATGCAAAAGTGTCGAATCTACGTAATCTGGTACATCAAAAGTTTTTCAGATACGTGTTTCTCATTTTTTTTTAAATATACTGATCGTATATTGGCTTGAATTGTTGATTAAGTTATTTTCTAGACATATTTAGCTCTCAATTGCCACGCGCACATTATTGGTATTTTATTATATGAATGAGTAATACCGGCTTTAACTTAAACATAGCAATGGTCCGAATACCGGCTACCTAGAGTGGTCTAAATACCGGCTAGCCGGTATTTGGACCTCTCTCTGTTGCTCTGCTTGAAGGGGAGGAAAATAAATTAATTTACATAGTTCCATAATTAATAAATTAATTTAAATGGTTTAGAAATAGTTCCAGTCCCATTTCGCAACATGAAAAAAGCAACCATGGCCGTAATTCTTTAGGACCGACACTGGTTACCGGATCACTTTCCAAAAAAGCGCTGTTAGACACTACAAAATTGCCTGTAATAAATGTGAAGCGAAAGAAAAAAAATTACGGAGTAAACCAGGCGAAAGAGGCAGAAATTTTATTTTAACCCTCTTACTGCGCAACCCGAGATTTCCTCGGGCAACGTAAAAGTAGCAAAATTTGCGCAACTCGAGATTTCCTCGGGGATGCATTTTTTCCGTCTAATTAACCCTCCTTGATTATTCGCACCAGTTATTTTTTTTTATTGTAAATTTTATCTTATTTAAGGGTGTGTTCGAAAAAATGTTTTTCCACTCTCAACAGCTCGAAATTTTCTGAGACATTTTCAGACTCATTTTTAAAAGTAAAAAGATGAAACTTGCTGGGGGTGATTTGTGAAGACATGTTTAACATGCCGTGTGATTTCATTTTCAGCTCAATTAATTAGAATTTGATTTTTAAACAATTATTTTCTCAGTATGACCATTTTTTTAATTCCCAGATCGCCCGCTTCGGAAAATTCGGTTCAAAACGCCAACTTTGACAGCGTTTAATACAGTATTTTCTGCATTTATCAAAAAATCGAGAAACACGGCACATTGTGTAGTTTCTAAATAAGAGAATTTCCCAGTTTGATGCGTTTGAGAGCAAAAACGAATTTTAAAATGAATCAGAAAATAAGCAGTTTGGATCGGAATACACCCTTAATCGGAGCATTTTCCCGGTTAAATTAGACAAAAAATTTTTGTTTTGAAAAACCGGTGACAAAAGAATAAAAATTCTTAAAAGACGCTCATCGCGAAGGAGTTAAATACGCTATTTTTGGAGCTATTTTGATAGAACAATTACACAGCGAGAGGGTTAAAAAAATGAAAAAGGAAAATATCCAACAGAGGAAGATGATAAATGTGTGTCTTCTGCATGGATGCTTTCTCTGTGGAGAAGAATGGGGAAGGGGATTCAGGGTTCAATGTTAAGAATGCAATATATGGGCTGATAGGGACTATACCGACGCAGAGAGTGGTATTATGTTTTTGATTTTTTCATATAAAATAATTATCATTTCAATCAGCAAGCTTTTTCTTTTTACACATTAAAAAACAAAATTAGAAACATAATGGGAAGATGACTTTGAGAGATAGTCGTAAGAATTTTAGAAATTTGACAAAAATACTTATTTATTAAAAATTGCGTACTTTTTTGTGCATAAGAAATGTTATTAATCAACAAAATTTATTAAAATAATATTCTTATTGCTTAATAATTGTCATTAGCGCTATTTGTGTAATCTTTTGGAAAAAAAACTTAGGTAGCCGGTATTTAGAGACCCCATTTTAAAAACTCAAAATTTGAAGACTTTCGGAATTTTGCTTTTTATAAACAGAAAACGACTTTTAAACTGATTTTTTTTTTCTCTAAACAGGTGTAAAACGTGTCAAGGTACACTGCTGTCACTTTTTATTTTATTAATTTTGAAAATTGTATAATCTAGATTGAAAACAAAAGTGGTAGCCGGTATTTGGACCTTTTTCTCTACTATTAAAAAATTGGCCTTAAATTTGAAAATTTTAAAAATTACGCATAGTTGACGTTTAATGATCCCACCTTTTGACAATCTCCCAAGGGTAAAGTCAATATTCAATAATTATTAAGGAATAATAATTAAGGATTAATATTCAGTACGCTTTGTTTGAATATTTCACAGTTAATATTAATTAGTCCTTAAAATATTATTAGTCATCTTAAAAATAATCACTTCTTTAGATGTTTCAAGTTTTTCTACAAGAAAAATTAATATTAATAAACTGTCAAATAAAACATCACACCTATTTTTCGCAACTCCTAGATTGGGGATGGGGTTAGTAAAGTGCAAAAATTCGGGAAGAAATTCGCAAGTTTAACCCATTTATGCCTAGTGTCCCATTTTGGGGACGCTTCGAATTTTAATAAATTTGTATAATATTCTTCTTTATAACATGAAAATTGTATGAAATGCTTATCTATAAATGTCTTTATCTGTTATCGAAAGATGGTAGCATAAGATGGATATTTATTTGCTTAAAATTAAGGCTTTAAGGAGTTTATAGATTTTTCAATTTCAAAGTGGCGAAATGTTAAAAGTAAGTTTATTTAGATTTTTTTTTTTTACCAATTATCCAAATAAATAACTCATAATCGTAGCTTGTAGACTTCTTTGAAATGCATTTTTTTTTTTTTTCAGTTGTGAAATTATGTGTTCAAGCCTATTTTTAATGCATTTTTGTAACGTACAAAATATAGGGCGCTAGGTACGAATGGGTACATATTTTTATTAGCCATTTATGTAAAGTCCTTTTCAAGATTATTATGAAACAAATTGATTTTAAGCCTCAAATACAATTATTCTTAGTTTATTATTACCAATACTTATAATGTTATTAGTCTCAGTAAAGAACTATCTATATTTTTTTAGTAATTCATAAAAATACAAATTATAGTATGTAATATACAATTTAAACGTTTATTTTATATAAATATAGACAAAACATATAATTATGCACATTATATTATTACAAATATTATGCATTTTCCCATACTTAGTACGTTTACACAAATAAATACAAAAATGTTTTAGGATATTTTTTTTAGTATTTTTCTAGTTCTTTTGCAACGTTTTAAAGTGATTTTGCCAACAAATTTGAGAAAATAAATATTCAGGCACAAGTGGATTAAGCTTTACATATTCTTTGCTGATGCCCTTCACTTAGTTCTTTGTGTTGTAATTTATTGTTTTCCTTCCACTTTCACATATTTCAACTTTCAGTCGGATGACGTTGCAGATACTGATATTATCTTAATCTCGATGGCTACTTTAAAATGTTTACATAAAATTAGGAGCATAATTTTTAAAGGCATTTTTCTCTTCACTTTTCGGAAAAGCTGATAGCACTATCTAGTTTTTATTTTTATTTTTCTGAAAAATTAAATTTTGAAGAAAATTATCAAACTACGCATAATTTTCAGCGCAAAATGTTTGTCTTTAGAAGCTATTATATCTATCAATACATCAGGAGTTGTTTAAATGCAGTTTATCGCGATAAACACGTATTACATCGTTGAGTCGAACGTATCTTTAATATTGCTTTTTTCATCTAACGTATAAATAAAAAGAAAGAAAAAATCATGCGTCAAGCATAGATATAAAACACGAATTACCGGTACTGTATTGCCCATACTATGATACATGCTTTGTTACAATACAAAGTACCATATGAATAATTCTTCTTATCAATTTTCTCATGAAATTAAATGAATAAAAACGCGTCTGTATGTTTTGAAAGCAATTAATTAGTAAACCAATTCATGCGGTGGAGCAGAGTTGTGCATACACCTATAACGTACACCGTAACGTATCCTATACTCAAACACCAATACCGCGGAAGCACACACCTATAACTTAAACCGTAAAGTATCCGAAACGTACACCTATAACGTCTTCGAAAAGATCGTTAATTGTTCCATGAAAAGTACAAAGGTGAAATAAAAAAGACAAAACGGTAATAATGAAAATGTTATTTCATCACATATTGTCAAATAATTGAAACTGTTTTTGCAGAAAGGATTTTTCTTTCCTTGTATACACATTCACCTGCTCTCCTCCACCTGATGAAGGAAACTATTAATTATTTGTTTTCAAAACTATAATCGGGGTTTTGTTCTGTTTTAAATCCTTGTCTACTTCTATGGAAAGTTAAAAAGGATTAAATGCCATGGTTGTTTTTGTTTTTTTTTCGCTTTTCATCTTCATTTAATGTATCATTATAATTTGAGATTTAGAGAATTATTAATACTTTTACACAAATAAAGAGTTTTGATTTATAACTATAAATTAAATTTATCAACAACTATTTTATAACAACAGCTGATTTTCTAAGTTAAGGTAGTTTTTTAACAAATTTCCAAAGAGCCTCTACCTTCTCGTATCTTCCATCATAAGCATAACACGTGTTATCTATAAACCACAAGAGCATGAAAATAAATATAGCACCTATTCTCTCTCAGTTGAGTTTTGAGTCTTGGCAGACGATCAGAGAGAGAAAAAAAAATGAAAGGTGAAGCTCATAGAAAAAAGAAAAGCTTTTTCATATCCATTTTCAGGGAACTAGATAAAGAGAATGGAAAGTGGCAGACGATCGATTCTGTTTATTCAGTTCCCACCATCGCACTACTTACGGTCTGATGATATCCTGACGCCAAAAAATAATTTTCATTCCTTTATTAAGAACGTCACGCAAAAAAAGCCCTGGTGAAAAGTAAAACTAGACTGGCAATGCAAGTAAGTTTTCCGATTTTGAGACAACGAAAGGTTTTTTGGTCAAAAAAGTAAAAGCACATCATTAACTAAAGTAAACTCATATCACGAAAATGATCTAGCTTATGTAATGGTTGCTAAACTGTAGACGGATTGTCTGAGACTTTTCATAGTTAATTAATTCGCGATTTAATGTACCGGGTGTCCCAAAAAGGACTGACTCATTTTAAAATTCAATAACTTGCAAACGGTGACAGATATTAAAAAAATTCTTGCAGGAGGGTTATGCATAAGGTCAAAAGTTTTATTACAGTGATTTTCAATTTTAGTTCGATTTACAAACAATAGATGGCGCTGTAAGCAATAGTCGCTAAATACAGGCTCGATTTTTGGTCCTTTATCTTGTTCCATGCAGAAAAAGGAGATGGAAATGTATTATCCGGGCCACGAAGTACCAAAAATCGAGCCTGAATTTAGCGGCTATTACTTACAGCGCCATCTATTGTTTGTAAATCGAACTAAAATTGAAAATCACTTTAATAAAACTTTTGACCTTATGCATAACCCTCCTGCAAGAATTTTTTTAATATCTGTCACCGTTTGCAAGTTATTGAATTTTAAAATCAGTCAGTCCTTTTTGGGACACCCGGTATATTCGAAATAATAAAATACATTGACTACAAAAGTTTCAGCAACAAATTCTTGTTAAAGTGCATATCACCGAGAAACATATAAGCCGAGAATTCCGATAAAAATATATATGCAATTAACGTTTGTCTAAAATGTAATATTCTTTTATCAAAATTTCTTTAAAAATATATCGTCAATTTATCTTATTTAATTAAAAAAATTTCAATTTCTTTAAAATCTATAAAACTAATTTTTAAGGGGACATTTCCCTCACTTGAAAACATCCGCTCCGTGATGTTAAACCAATGGGCAGGTTGCTTTCGAATTTCTCGTTTAAATTTGAATATTTTTAAACGATTTTTTTTTTTTTTTTTTGCATGGGATAGCTGAGCTCGATCTTTAATATGGCTGCTTTTTATTTTTTACCCGACTGCCAAGAAGGGTTATGTGTTTCACGCGTATCTGGGTATGTGGATTTTTTTATATCCTCGAAGCATCCCAACGGCTGGATGGATTTTAATGAATGAGGTCTCTATCAATTCGTCTTAACCGTCCGATGGTTATAGGCTAGGTTTTGTTTTTATAAATTCAAAATGGCGGCCGTAAAATCCAAAATGGCGGTAGAGATGAAATTTTTTTTATGGACCATACTGAGTGACATATCATTGGATAGGTCTTTCAAAATGAAGACGATGTTTCATTGACTATTTTACAGACAGAAGCTCCGTTTAAATATTACACAACCTGGAAGTGGTGTAGGTAGGATCTCTAGCTTTACTGCAACTCCAATCATCATAGACATCTACAGGCCTCTTCAAAACAGTGTTTATAGATAGGAACTAACAATTAAACACCACTTAAATGTCATTAATACAAGTAAATAAAAAAAATAGATAAGTAATATAAAAAAAAATAGTTTCACATTGATGAGAAATAATTAATTAGTTCGCTTTTTTCGCAGTCGGGTTTTTTGATTTTCTAAATTTAATTTTTACTTGTTCGATTTCGAATGCAGATTTTTTTAATAAAGGTACTTTCACTTTCGGAACCGGTTTTGAAACTGAAAGTACCTTTTTAAAAAAAAATATGAAACCATTATCGAAAAAGTAAAAAATAGTCATATTAAAGATCGAGCTCAGCTATCCTATGCAAAAAAATTGTTTGAAAATATTCAAATGTAAACGAGAAATTCGAAAACAATCTCCCATTGGTTTAACATTACGGAGCGAGTGTTTTCAAGTGAGTGAAGAGTCCCCTTAAGGGTTAACAAAAGAAAAAACGCGGCTAATTATTCTGGTTCCAATTATATGGGAAGGCAAACAAATACCGTTTTGAACCTTGAAAAACCGTTTGAACCTTTTTTATAAATGCATATGGTTTGTTCTGCCATAAGGAATCATATGCATAAATATGTATATTTTAAATTTTGATTTTAAAATTTTTTATTTGATTAAATTTTGATTAAAATGCACAAAATAATTGATGAACTAAACGAAAAAAATTTAATTTACAATATAATTTAATGGAAACAAGCGATTAAATGATTATCTTTAAAAATTTATTTGCAGTTTTACATCTAGATTAATAAAAGCGTGGGTTCCCTAAAAAGAAATCTAATAATCAAACTGCACTATTAAAAATACTAGGGGATCGTACCCGGGCTTCCCGGGTTAAATTTTATAGGTGAAAACATTTTTCTAAACTGAAAACTAATAATTTTTTTATATGCAATAAATTTTTTAGATTGCCCACTTACATTAAAAAATCATTTTTCATATGGAAAATACGAATTATACAATCAAATAAATTTTTGAAATTTATCAAAAGCGATATTTTCTTATAAGCCCCATGTTAAGAGTTATTTGACCAAGATTCTGATAATTTCAGAGCTTATACATGTCTGTTAAATTTGTGTTTTATTTATATCCTTTTATTTATGTATTCATAGGGAAGTTTTTTCTAAATGAACATTAGCCGTAAGAAAATAATGAACTCTTTATTTTGTTTTAAGGGCAAACGGATTAATCTTTCGTAATCGAGCTCCGCGCAATGTAGACAAATTAAAAAATATTTCATGCTTTAAAACTGTTTTTAAAACCATAGACAATCATTAAACTGAGATGAACTTTGCAAACAAATTCCATTTGAAAAAAAAAAAATCCTATTTGGTGATCTAAAAATTTAAATTGTACGATTACAAATATGTTAGATTTGTGTTTTTACAACATTATTCTTTTATTTGTTTATAAAAGAAGTATTAATTTCGTTAATTTGTCTTTCACAAATATGTTAATTGGTGGTTTTTTTTAATATTATTCTTTTATTTGTTTATAAAGGAAGTATTAATTTCGTTATGCAACAATAGTCAGAAACAAATACTGAAAAATGTTTGTTGATTTATGTGCAAAATGTTTATTATTATTATGTATTGAAACCGGCACGTGATAAGATAAACTTTAAAAAAAAATCATGCTTAAAACTTATTTTAGAAAATATAATACATCAGTCAATTAAGGTACAGTTTTTAAACAAATTGCATTTGAAAGTAAATTTTTCCCTATGCGACGAAAATTGAAAATGTACGATGGTCAGAAGATTAAAAAATTGCAGTAGCGAAAATTTCAAGACCGAAATTTGATCGTGAAGTGTTGCCATTCTCAAAATGACGTCAGCGTTACGCACAGATACGTTTGTTTTTTATAATATAGATACTTAATCAGTAAAATATAATAAAGATCAGTTATTGGGATGTGGTTATCAATTGAGGCTCTTATGCTTGGTATTCTGGAATGAAAAACAGAAATTTTCACCTTCTCAAAATTTGCATACGCACTTCTGATATCCATATTCATCATTTTTTTTTTAATTTTATTTTGTTTGATCATTTAAAAACCATTTTAACTTAAAACTTGAAGTCACGATTGTCAGCAACATCTTTTATGTAAACAGATGCACTCTTTACTTGAGATTCTAATCTCAATTCCGGAGAGTAAAAATTTCCGTAATTTATGTTTTTTAGACGCATTTGTGTTAAAATGTTTAGTTTTATCTAAGAAAATTATCGTTTCTTTTAAATATGACTTCATTTTCACTTAAATAAGCATTTCGCCTAGTGTCTGAAACTTAGTACACATGCAGAAGGAAAAATAATATAGAAAATTTATGAGGAAAAATGCGTGTTTTCAAAAACAGTATGTCATTTTCCGTTATTATGCTCCTAATGGGATTTTGCGACACTAAACTCTATACCACAATTTTTATCATCAATTTTGAATTTTTATCAGAAATTAGCATGAATAAAGATAAAAGTACCTCATTATTTCTCTCTTGTCTGCAATAATAAAAGCTATCTAATTTTCACCATTTTGAAGAAATTTCATAAAATGCTTTTAAAATTAAAATATAAAAGTGGGGATATTAAAAAGAAAAAAAAAACAGATAGTTCGATCACATCTACAAATGAAGAGCTTTCAGCTTAAAAAAAATTTAGTAAAATTGGTTCAGCAGAAAGATCAGGGCAGATAACTAAAAACACACTTGTGTTTTAAATATATAGATTATACAAAATTAGGAAAAATTAAATTAAGCAAATTATGTTATTTTGATAAAATTATGGTATAATGTCCTAAAGAATAGCATTAAAATTTTATTATTCGAGAAAATTTTGAACGAAAACTTCAGGAACATGATATTATTTTAAACCACGAATTATTTATAACTCGGCGAAGCCAATTCCATCCAGGCGAGAATCATCAATTTCTGTAATATAAATCGCTATTATTTGCATGTCACCTCTCGTCTATAAAGACACTCTAAATTTTTGTAAAACGTTGCGTTTTATCAGTGTGTGATTTCGATTACATTATTTTCAAAAGTGAACCATTTTCACCTGTAAAGAATTTCAAAGCAGCTGGGCTGTGAAAATGACGCACTTCTACAAAACATAATTCAGGTTTAAGAATTAAAATACACGCTTTTTTATAAAATGACGTCATTTGCATCCGCTAAAGCAATCCACTTTTACAATCCACTCTTAAACTTCATCCTTAGAAAAGTATGCATATGACGTCATTATCATGTAATAACAGACAATATTCTTGACATAGCCCCTATTTTAATTTCAACTTTTTTTTTCAGGTTTTATGAGAAAATGGCAACAAAAAAATACAGTATCTCCTATTTTCGACTATTTTCCGTTTACTTTCAATGACTTTCAATAGAAATGGGGTACATTTGTTGCCACGATAAGAACAATGGTATTAAAAACTGCAAAAAAATTAATATCTCAAAAATAAATTGAGATACAGCTTTCAAAGAAATTGTATTTAATAGAGCAATTTTTTCCTTATAGGACGGTGTAAAAATTTTAAATGTGCGATGTTTAGAAGTTTAAAAATTTGCAGTAGTTAAAATTGCAAAACCAAAATTTCAATTCAAATTTCAAAGTGTTGCCATTCGCAAAATGACGTATGCGTTACGCACAGATACGTTTGTCCTTTATAATATAGATAGTGCGCAAATTTCTCAACTTTTACTATTTCTCTGAATAAGACAAGACATCTTGATACAAGAAATTTGCGATCATATGAATGTTTGGAGAATCATAGCATACTTGTGAACCATCCGTGATAAACTCCATAAAAATTAATTCTTTTTGACAAGAATCCTTAAGTTCGTTTTGGTAAATCAGCTCAATTCTGTTGAAAAGTTGAATGATAGTAAGATACTTGTCGCTCTTTTACCAGGAACATTTAAAGATTTGCCTGATTCAGATTTAGATAATGGAGATTTTTAGTATGATTTCAAATCATTGCTAGATGTTACTTAACCCTTTCCGGCACAGACAAATTTTGTTGTAAAATGATGAAATCATCGTCTGACACCGGAATTTACATACGACTTTTTTAGAAATTAAAAACTTGTTACTTTATACTTTCATCGTTAATGCAAAATTTTATTAAAATATTCTTGGTGCCGATTGAAAGTTTATTATTAAAATTAGGTATCCCAACTCGGGCACACTGCGTCGGAAAGGGTTAAACAGTTTCAGAATCAAATCATAAGTGAAAAAAACAAAATTCACAGATTCGCAAAAGACAGTATAAATCGCAAAAATGTAATATAAAACATTTTACACTTTTTTATTGCCTACTAAAATGTCTGTGAATTCGAAAACATTTAATACCATTAGAACACATATCCAAAACCTACATTGGAATATATCCGAATTCTTTACGTGCTCCTATAAAAGAACTATGAATTCTTTAACCCCTTAACTGTGGAATATATTTGGGAAAAACGTGCCAAAAATGGAGAAAAAAATTATGTTTAATTTTGTTCGTTATTATCAGCAAAATGTTAGAAATATATTATTAAAAAACAAAAAACAAAAAACAAAAAAAAAATTAAACGAAATACAGTGAAACCTCTCTGTGTGACCACCTCCATTAAGCGACCACCTCCCTTAACGACCATTTTTTCATGGAACGAAATTTATTCCCATAGGCTCAATACTAATTTTACCTCTATTCAGGGACCATCCTAGCTGAACTCCCTCCATGAGCGACCCATTTCTTTGAAGAAAATGAAACAAATTCCATTTTTTCCTGGTCGCTTGAAGAAGATTTTATTAGAATAATAATTCCGGAGAGCGCATTATTCATCAAACTTCTAAACTAAGTTTAGAATTTATTCCGATAACTTTTAAGTGTTTAAACCCCTTTGTGTCTTCTTAGACATTGAATTTAACTCTGATGAGAAATTAAGGATGACTGTCAATAAACTCCCCTGCCCTATTCTGTTAGGAAACTCTCAAAGAAATAGATAAATTAATAAACTCGTCATAATTTGTTTCCGTCAAAAAATAAATAAATAAATAAATAAATAAATAAATAAAATTGCCTTTATTTACTGAACTTCGAAAGGACTTGGAAATAAAAGTTATAGAGGATAAAACCGTAAGATCAAAGTAAACGCCAATGTGTTCCTTTTTTAAACCCTGCACTTTTGTAATTAACTTTTGTTTTGATACTGAAATTTTCATATTTTCTCTTAATGTGAATAATAAATTTTAGTAACATTAATTGTTATCTTTTTTCAACGATTAAAATCTAGATTTAAACATGACCTCCATTAAAAGACCACCTCTCGGAGAGACACATTTTTATTGGAACGGAACGTGGTCGCTTTAGGGAGGTTTTACTGTAACTGCTATATTCAATATTTTCACATATATGGTAAATGTTAATGGATTGCAGTAATTTTTGCTCAAATTATAGCAAAATAAATCAAATGACATAATTTTCAAGATAAATATAATAAACTGATACAACATCAGGGCCGGCGCCAGGGGTGAGGCAGCGAGGCGGCCGCCTCAGGGCGCACGTATAAAGGGCGGCATTTGCCTCACATATATTGAACATAAAATTCCTTACCATTATATGTATCAAAACTTTTTTTTTAAGTGTGATTTTTTACTCTCATTTTAGAATAAAAATACGGAGTACATTTCAGATAATTACAGCCGAATGAAAATCGAAGAGTTCATAATCTTTATTATGGAAAATGGATTAAATCGACACGAACGAAACTAACGAAGAGAATTTCATGTTTTTTCTTTTCTTTTCAATGATTGTCTTGTACTGAAATCAGCAGAATTCACAAAGGGTAGACTGCGCCAGACGCATTCAAACAACAAATTCTCATAATGTTGTAGCGTCACGTGCTTTTATAGTCTTTCGATCGTGAAATTATTTTCATTAATTGCCTGTAGTAGCGAGTCGGATACTAGGATTACACAGATGTTGCACCAGTTAAAAGAAAAAAAAATATTTCTTACTTCAGATAAATATAATGCTAGTATTTTTATTTAGTTTTTAATTTAAGATAATAATTTTAGGTAATTTTGAAAAAGTATTCTTTAAAACATATTTCATTTGCTTAAAAAAACAGCCTGCATAAATAATTAACTTCTCAATGTCCTGGATCTTTATCCAAATAAAAGAATAATTATATAATATCTTAATAAACCGTCTTCCAAAAAATATGAGACCCTGATAAAACGCCCCTTTCGACTAATAATTTTCCTTTCTTTCTATAATTTCTAGCGGGAAAACGATAAAAGAAACAAAAACTTTTGAGACCAACCACTGATCGTAGTAATATCTTTCAATCTCTCGTAATCAGGTAATCTTTTTAAAACATAGCAAATTAGTGTTGTTTGTAGAACCAGTAGGATTTGGATGGGTTTGGTGAACTTAGCTCGTAGGGACAATGCCTCCTAGTATAAAATATGAGAGCAAATTGTTTCAAAATAATATAAATTTCCAAAATTTTTTGTTTATTCCTTTTTTTTTCTTTATTAGTTTATTATTATTTTTTTTCGTTTTCTTTTTAGCTTTTAATCAAGGAATTTATTGCAAAATATTGAAGCATGATTTCAAGCATGATAATATTCTATATGAAAAAGGGTGAACTGAAAAAAAAGGAATGTCTGGTGAAATTGTGCTGGATTGCAAGATACGAAAATGTACTATAATCACGAACGAAAATATTAAAATCCCGCAAAGCGCTTCTTTATCTTTATAAAAATCCGAAAACAATTTATTTTTGAAATTTAACCCTGCTAAGGTGTTCGGGTCGTTTTTGACCCAAAAGTTGGCCCAGCGTTCAGAGTTGTTCAGTCTGCGGCTTTTTGCACACCACTATTATTTTAGAGAAATTGTTGTTCTCTTGAATCGCTCAAATATTCCAATTAAAAAAAAGAACATTTTCTGAATTAAAATAATGGTAGGAAACTTGGAAGATCTGCATATTTGAAATAATGTTCATTCAAAATGAACACCGCATTAGGATTAAAAAAGAATTTATATAAATATTTTTTTATTAGCTGTCCATCATTTTCGGAAACGTTTCCGAGTGGCTTCAACAATGCATCATTAATCAGTTCTCCCTTTACGAAAAATCGGTTTTCTAGATGTTACCCACTCAAGTAAGTATTTTCACGTACAGCAAACATGTTTAACAGACAAACATGCAAAATCACCAGTAACATCACCATTATTTTGCGACAACTGCATCTACAAATTCAGTTATGAGTTACGCAACTGAAAGTGCTTACTTGAGAATGGATAACATCCGAAAAACGAATTTTTATTTATTAGTGATTAATTAAACTGTTCGTTGCAGTTTCCTACATAATTTTCGACTATTCCCGCTGAGAACAGAGAAGAATTTCCGTCGAGTGCAGTGAAAATATTATTTTGTAGATCATTTATTTGCCGTTCGCTCCCCCCCCCCCCTCCCATTTTGATACTTTTATCAGATTTTCAATTTTTTGCAATTTTTAATGTTTTCTAACGAGTTATATATATATTTATCATTTGCACTATCTTAGCTATTTCCAATATCTTTAGAAAAA
The DNA here is from genome assembly GCA_963932465.1 of Maratus speciosus. NCBI lineage: Eukaryota > Metazoa > Arthropoda > Arachnida > Araneae > Salticidae > Maratus > Maratus speciosus. The sequence continues at coordinate 518,757,336 of OZ010792.1, read as the reverse complement.
GACAAAAGCCTGGTTGAGAAAAGATCATACAGTGGGTGATCGGTTAACGAACTTAATCCGTTCCAAAGCAATGTTCGTTAACCGAATTGTTCATTAACCGATCATAGATTTTGTATACATTTGTGTGGCGTTGAATTAATTCGTTCTTAAAAACTAACAAATACATAAAAATTAATATAAATTCTCCCTAAATTTATTTAAATGTAATAACAATGATACATACATTAATAACAATCGAAAAAGTTTTCAAACTTCCTTTTTAAATAACGTTAATAATACGTCCATATTTAATATGTATAGATCGTATTTTGATGGCTTTATACGTGTCGTTTGCATTAAAAAAAATAAATGACATACATTTAATACATGTTTAACCACATTGCTAACTAAGCGTAGAACCAACAGAGTGAAAAATGTCCAAGTCGAGAATCGAATTTGGAACCCTTGGAATAGCGCTCAAGTGTTCTACCATTTAAGCTACGAGGACGATACCCATCTTAGCATCTCTCACTAAATATGTTGTTAAGGTTGCAACTGCAGCATACGATGGAATAATCTTCATGAACAAACAGTTTTGCGGCGAAACATGTGATACAAATAAACCCAGCATCGGTGAACACAACTATAATTTTTAATTAATTTTTCAATTAATTTTCAGCAGTGGTAGAGCACTTGGAGCGCTATTCCAAGTATTCCGGGTTCAATTCCCGGCTTGGACATTTTTCACTCTGTTGGTTCTACGCTTAGTTAGCAATGTGATAAATCACGTATTAAATATTCAATAATATCGAGCGTAATTTCACTGCTGAAAATAAATTGAAATATTAATTAAAAGTTATATAAATGACATTTGTTTTGTAAAAACTTTTAGGATCACATTCGTTGACTGCAGCATTAAACCATATCACTCCATATCACTTTGACCTATCAAAAGTTCCATTTGTTCTCTAAAAATTATATTTATTGCAAGGTCCGATAAAGGCCAAGTGGAGCTTAGAGCTTGTTTATAATTTAGGAACTCCATTTCAATTAAAATGAAAAATTTCCAATTAAAAAAATTTCTTTTAAAAAGGACAAGATTTTAATATTTTTAATCGGTTCATTCAAATTTGGGGGTCCTAAAATGTAGGACCCCGAACTCTCGATAACCCATAAACTAATTAGGCCATAAATATACAACTGTTAAAATATTTTCTAAGTCGATAAAAGATACAATTAAATACAGCTCTGGAAAACTGAAACATGGCATTGCTTCTGCTTGCTTTGTTTCATGAGGTGTTCGTAACGGAACAAAAAATTCTTCGCGAAAGTGTTCGTTATCTGAACATAAAAATCTCTCTCAAAAGTGTTCGTTAACCGATCACCCGCACTGTATATCCAAATAATCAAACTTACATTTCCTTAAAATCTAAAAATTTCTAACAAAGATGAAAAATCAATTTCACAAATATTGTGTTTTCGCCATGAAAAAGAATGCGAAAAAAGCCGTATTACAGCTATCTGGAAATATATCTCTTGTTTCGAATCAATTGGTCACAATTTTAATTTCCCATCGATCACAATTTTAAAATGATTTTAGGTAAACTAGTGTTCAAACAAGTGGGTAAGTGTGATCACAGATCGCACAAAGGGTTTCGTTTAATATTCCTTTCAAAACACTTTATCCTTTTGCAAAATCTGTTAGTTCCACATTTCGCAACCAAGGGGCGCACTCTGTTCTACACAAACCTCTATCCGAACGAAACTCCGTTTTACAACCTATCCGTAGATATATTAGTCGAGGGAATAGGGCCCATAGCACCCGAGATAGGTAGGCGCCCCCTGGCGGTAAAAAATGGAACTACATTATGTAAGTCTATGGTGAAGAATATGAAAGAGTGATCAAAGGGGTGTCAGCAAAAGTTTAAAAAGTGACCCCCAGGGGAAAAGGGGGGAGGATAAAAAATTGCTTAAAATACACAAGTTAGAGCACAGAGGGTTAAATATAAGATTTTTTCGAAATTTTATGATTTGTCGTTTGATCGCAAGTGTTTAGCTATAATTATGCAAAATTTCAAGTCTTCAACTTAATTAGGGGCTGAGTTAGAAAAAGATTAAAATACACAAGTTAGAGCCCAGAGGGTTAAATATAAGATTTTTTCGAAATTTTAGGATTTGCGTTTGATGTGAGGTGTTCAGCTATAAGTATGCAAAATTTCAAGTCTCTAACGTACATAGTTTCTGAGAACGGGCTCTGTGACGGACAGACAGACAGAGGGGCGTGACGAATAGGGTTTCGTCAGATGAACGAAACCCTAAAAATGATGCTTATCGTAAATAAATAAATAAAAAAAACTACTTTAATTTATAATCAATTTTTAGTGTTTTTTAAAAATGCAAAAATCATAACTTTTTTTTTCCTTTGCATATGTATTTATCATTTTCAAGTAATTATTTTATTTTAACGATCCTCCTAGATAAGTATGAAATAAAACTATACTTTCTGTACTCGAATTTGTTGACTGATTCATGGACAATTTAATTTATTCAGATGATAATAATAATAAAAGTTACAATTTTAATCTTACGTACAGTATTATTCAAAAATAAAACAAAAAGAATACTTTTTCAGTACGGGCAAAATAGAGAAATCTGTCTTTGCGAGAGAAGGAAATTTTTCATACATATTTTGTTTCATATATACTAGCAATTAAAATCTTTATAGCTATAGGTGCAGATTCACGGTCACCAGTCGCCATGTGAAGACTAAATTTTTTGCTTTGACGACTAATTTTCGGCGTTTAAGTCGCCATTCTTTGGCGAATTTCGCGTTTTTTCCGGTAATCTTTAGACGTAAATCGCGATTTCTTTTCGGGACCCTCTGACGAAATCGCATTTTTTTCCGCGAACCTTTGAAGAAATTCAGGTTTTATAGCAATCGTTTTATAAATGTCTTTTTTTTTTTTTTTTTTTTTTTTTTTTTTGCAATGCTTTGACGAAATTTGCGATTTTTTGATAAAATTCTTTTTTTTCCTGCAATCTGTTGACGAAATCCGCGTTTTTTCTGCAATCCTTTGACAAAATTAGCGTTTTTTCTGCGATCCTTTGATAAAATAAGTGTGGTTTTTCTTCATTACCCTTTGACGACGTTGACGTTTTTCTGCGAAGATTGACGAAATTCGCATTATCCCCTCGATTCTTTGACGAAATACGCGTTTTTTCACGATTCTTTGACGAAATTCGTATTTTTTTGTTTAACTTTCTGACGAAATTCGTGTTTTTTGGAATTCTTTGACGAAATTCGCTTTTTTTCCTGGATCCTTTGACGAAATTTGCAGGGTTTTTTGCGGTCCTTTGACGAGATTCACGCTCTGAATTTTTCTCATATAAACGCTATTGCTTTTATGGGTTCTTCCACAACTTGGGTTTAGGAGCCACTGGCTCCTTAAAAATTTTGGGAATCTGCACCTATACTTTATACAATTTTTTTAATATAAAGAAGCGATTTATATATTTTTTATTAGAAACAAATGAAAATTACACAAAAAAATTTATACTTTGCATATAAGTTGTATATAATATATATATATATATATATAGTATCTACCCTATATATATAATATATGTATAAAATGCTTATATACAGGGCCCGATTAGCAAGTTTCTGTGTCCAGGACATTTTCGATTTTTCGTGCTCTCTTAGATTGGTTAATTTACTGATACTAGTTCATTTTTATACATATTGCACACTTATTCAAAAAGTTTCAACTCTAAAACTTATGTTTTCCAGAAAATTAAAAAAATGGTCCCAGGAATAAAAATAAAAATATGTTTTCTGTTATTTGTTGAAATGTGTTTTTAGCCATACATTGAGACATATTTTTATCATTTCATCATATTAATATCTCAAATATCACCTTTTTTTTTTTACAATTAACTGTAAAAAAAATGTACGTTATGTAATTTGTACATTTGTGTACATTTTTAAATTGTACATTGAAAATTGTAAATTGTTGCGCTCACTAACCCCCATTCAGATTTCACATTCTCTAAGCATGGTAATGTGCCCTGTTTTTAAAATATCACCAAGTTACGGAATATTGAATGATATTACTACGAATGGTGTTTTGTAATCGGGTTGCCATGCATTTCCGTTTGAATAGATCATTTTACGATTACCATACAGATAGTTTCGGTCCGGCCGAATTTTTGACAGCATTTTCGCCGAAAACGAATTTTCAATGAAACTCAGATTTTAGGCCGATAACGAAAACGAAACCGAATTTTCGATCGATCTCTAGTTAGCATATTAATTTTCTATTCTTAAAAACATTTGAGTAATGAAGAAAAACAATTGCGTCATAAGGGCGGCAATATGATGCTCGCCTCAGGCGGCAAAATGTCCAGCGCCGGCCCTGTACAACATTATTATTATTTATATCAACTGTCATGAATTCCATGTCCCTCAGATTCTTTTGAATTTCATAAATCCTTTACAGTATGATGGTAATGTGGTTTGAATGAAATTTGGAAAGAACTGCAAAATTACAAAAATCCGACAAATGGCGGGAAACTGCAGAACTTTTCTCGGGAAAGTATCGCCATCTATTGGGAAAATGGTAAATTACATATTATGCATTGGACGAAATGAGTTCGGGCTTCACGGAAGCGAAACACCGATTTTTCTCTTGCCCGAACTCAGGTAGGGCATTTTAAAATTGGCGCATTTACGTTGCCCGAACTGAGTTCGGGCGTCACAAGGAGTTAAATAGTCTCTTCAAGAGTAAAAAAAAAAAGAAAAAAAAGAACAACCCGCCTATGTAATTTTTTTTTCTAAACTTTGAATGCGGGAGAGGAAATCAGTCTGTTCCTGTGTTTAACTATTTTGCGTCAAATTATCAATCAAAATTTCAATCACGAACAAATTGGGAGATCATTGTTGATCCAATGGCATCTGATCAAATAATTAGATCGTCGGATACCCTTTTCCAACTGCTTAACTCGTCGATATTATAATATAAGGTACGTATTAAATAAAAAGCAAATCGCTCCTGTTGTTACCAATTCGAAAAAAAAAAAAAAAAATCAAGATCAAGGATATTTTAGCATTTTTATTATGATCCAGATCCAGAATATGTTACGCAGTCATATGCTAATTCTTAGTTATTCAGGAAAAGACAAACTAATCGATTATTCCGGGTCACAGGTACAAAAGCACTAAAATCTACAATATACGAGTTAGAAAAGGTATCTCGGCGCGCACGCATGCTTATGCTGTAATCTGAAGTTAGAAATAGTTAGAAATTTGACTAACATGCACTAATAAACATTTACATGTTTATTAGTGTTCTATAGCAATGGGCAATTCCATGAAAAACAAAGCATTTTTCGGCATAGAAAAATATTGTAAAAATAATTTTATAAGTTGCTGAAGTTATTTTTCCAAAGTCCAAATAATACATATCTATTTTAATTTTTCAGTTTTAGCGAGTGGCAACAGTGCTTCAAATTTAGCCGCCATCAGCTGAATTACCATTCGACTAAAACGCATTAACTTCAAACGAACCTAATTTTGTTTTCTTTTTGACTTTCAGATTTTTGCTATTACAGTTTATTACACTGGTGTGCAAAACTTAAGCAACAAGCGTAAAATGCTAATTTTTAAACATGTGAGTACTCAAAAGTAAATGATATAAACATGAGGTGTAGCAAATAGGTATTATATCTACAACACATATAGTTGATGTGACATCTTTTTCATGTCACACATGGCCACAAGTGTCACAGTCACTACGGAGAAACAAAATTTGGGCTATTTCATTCGTCTCATTATTACTCTAAAATGATCGTCATATGGTGAATCCACTGAGAAGTCATTGTGACTGTTGTCTCGTGATGAGTCACCAGGTGACATTACAACGAGGTCACATTGTGACTCTCATGTGACTGTCATTTAAAAACTCAGTTTTGAAGTCATCTTGAGCATTGCATTGTGCTGAGTCTCCAAATAATGTCATAATGAACTCACATGGTGACTTTCAGGTGACCGAGATTTTAATATGAAGTCACCATTGCGCTCCTTTGTGAAAAGTCACCAGATGATTTCATTTTCCATCACTTGGGAACTCGTCGCAAAACAGCTATCGTGAGGATTTTACAATGGATCCAAATGACGTACATATGGGGGTCACTAGGTGACTTCATCGGAAAGTCATCTGGTGACTCGTCACAAATCAGCAGTCATGGTGACTTCTCGGTGGAGTGATCAAATGAGATTAAGACTGAGACGAATGAAGGATATCACATTTCAGTTCATTGTAGTGACTGTGAGACTTGTGACTTTTTGTGAGGTCCTGGAGACTATCTATAGACCGGTTGTGCTGTTAGGATAACACCTATTTCTTATACGTGCTGTTTATAGAATTTTCTTTTGAGTTCTCACTGTTTAGAAATTAACATTTGTGTTCGTTGCTTATGTTTTGCACACTAATGTATATTCAAGTACCTTTTCCATTTTATGCATTGTTTTGGGAATTTTACGGCAATATCAGTTATGTTATTACCAATTACATTTGCTGTAAATTTATGTCCCACACATGACAGAAAAAACAGTATTTTCAAAAACTTTTACCGAACCAAGAATTATATTTTAAAATGCTTGAGGCTTATAAAGAACTCTATTATGTATAAACATTTCCCAAATAATTTTTAAATAATATCAATTTATAAATTAATAAAAGAATATTTTATGCTGTCCCGCACGTGACGCCACGTGTGTGACATTTCAAATAAAAATATTTCTAAATAATGAATATGAATGTTATTTATTTATTGTGGGACAATTGCTGTGGTGGAAAACTATTTACAATGTCTAGGGCAGGGGTCGGCAAGTGATTTTTAGAGGGTCCGAATACTTTTGAAAAATTTTATCGATGTCCAGAGAAAAAAACACATAAGTAATATATTACTTACTACTTTACTTATTACTTTTTTATTGTTATTTTTACATACACATACATATCATAGAAAATAGAAAAGTCAGATATTCGGTCTGAGAAATTACTATATACACAGGTGTACGTTCTGGAAATTTTTAGATCCACATAATAAAGTAGAAAAGACAGGTATTCGTTGAAAAATTAATGCGAAAAATTACACTTGCGGTCTTGAGCTAGTTTTTTTATAGTTTGGTTCACGTGATGAATAGTAAATACGAAGAGTGTCTTCAAGGTAGGCGTTCGTTAATCTTGGACGATATTTGTTCTTCAAAAAATTCATTTTTGAGGAAGTTCTTTCACATACATATGTGGAATGAAGCATAGTAGCCAAGTTAATAGCCTGTCTTTTGAAATTTCCCTAGTTTTCTGAAACATGTTTGCCCCAAAATTCTTCAGGGGATGCAGTTTTATAAATTTGTAGGGAAGTATCTTCTTGCGAGTATAATATCTCCATTTGAAGTAAAGATTTTTCGACACTGAACAATTTCGCATTCACTTCAAATTTCTTCACAAAATCTGACATAAAACTTAGGAACACTTCAGTGTGTATTTCGGAATTCTTCTTCTTATATTCAGGGATTGTTGGAAAATGAATAAGTTCTTCATTATCAATATCTTTTTCGGCGGTCCAGGCTTCGACCTTACGCGGTCCGGATGTGGACCGCGGTCCGCCAGTTGCCGATAGTGGGTCTAGGGATTCAAATAAACGAAAATATGGATGGCAAAACTCAACTGCATACCCAAAAGTTCTCAAACTAGAGATGAATATGATACAATAATGGAACATATGACTAAAATGATGAATCATTTAAATGTTAAAGGAACACAATAACATGAAAATTGAAATGAATAAGAAGAAAAACACATAAGAATTTTGAAAATTGACTTCGGAATGTCATTTTCCTTCGAATATCAAAATGAAGTACAAAGTGCTTTGTGGTCGAAGGCAGCTGCGTTTTTGTTCTCTGCTGCAATTTTGTTTCATTGGTAACTATCAGACTTATCCCATATGTCTAACTATCATCACAAATAAAGACAAAAAATTTTAACAAAATTTAATAAAAACAAATACTATTTTTGCTTTAATCGAATTTCTTTATCTAGAAAAGTTTCACTTAGACAAAAAGCATCTACCGAAAGAAATTATATGGAGTGATGGATCATCCTCTATAAGTTCAAACATAAATCCACGGCAAAACTCCTTTTGTATGGAGGAAAATCACTGACACGGAAAAGAAGCAGTTGATGAGGTAGGTGGTATGTCTGATTCGTCTTATTAATCTAGAAACTTTCTTAAGGGGTCTCAGGATTCTTAAAATTGGAAAAAAAATGGGGAAAAAAAAGACCATTTTCAACATTTAAACACAATTTTTACTGGGATGAAAGATATAAGTATGTGCTTTCATTTCATTTCATGTATTTAAAAATTGCAAGATGCAGAATTAATATTTATAAGGCGCTCCAAACTGTCAGACATTTGTCGAGCAGAAAATTGGTATAACAGTTTACGTGCAGGATTACAAAATAAATTTTGAAACTAGAGTGAAATTTATAGTGCCTAATTATACTTCAGATTGTAATAATTACCTTGAACCTAAATAAATTTGTATTTAAAGTATTTTTATATTTTTTAATACAAAGTTGTATTTAGCTAATACAAAATTTCGAAAATTTCAACAGTATAATCACCTAAAAAAATATATTTTTTTAATAACAAAAAGGAAATTTTTGGTTCAGTTTATACAGACTAACATGAAACATGTGTTTTGAAAATTTCATGAAAAAATATTCAGAAGTTTTTGAGATATCCTGCGCGTTATGCCCAAAAACGCCATTTGGAGAAAAATGGCTTCAAAGTTTCAGAAAAGTCCCTTCAGCTATGGAGCGGGTATAATTCTAAAAGCCATAACTTCTGTTCTAATGAGAATTTCAAGGAAACAATTATATCAAACTGTTCATAAAACATAGGAATTTAACATATAAAGAAAACGAAAAATTTCGAAAATTTTGAAGCTTTAAGGGTTCTGAGACCACTTAAGTGAATCTTAAATCAATTTTTCCATTTAATATTCAATTGATTTATTTTTTCTTAAAATTAGGAATTCGCACATTGTCCCACACATAGCACCTATTAGAAAAATTATTGCTTGTACTAAGTTTTACTTTTTCAAACAAATAACACAATAAATGGTTAGTAAGGAGTCTGGGCATCTAGTAAAAAAATTTACAGCTTTATAAAATAAACACTGTAGATTCAGGGGATTTCTTGTTTGAAGCAAAGCATTTGAAAAGTCGTGTCCATTATTGTGTCCTGCATGTTACAGTTCTAATTCATTATTTTTTTTAATTTAAAAACGTGAATACTTTTTTTTCTGATAATATCACATAAGTAGAGTACTTACTCTGGGTCAACAAGTTGGAAATTGCTCGTCAAATGGGCAAATGAGGTGCGTTCGTACAATAACTAGTTTTATAAATATTTTTTGCGCCGCATATTGTACTGAATGTATATTTTAGTACACTTCATAAGTGCATATCAATTTCATGCTGTTCAAAGGTCTGTAACATCATTAAAATGCACTTGAAATAATTTTCTCCCAAAGGCCGTAATGTAACAGAAAACTTTTGACTGTCCCTCTCATTAAACTATACATCCGAATTTTATAAAATTGGAAATGAGTCGACAATATTTTGCAACAATTATATATTTAAAATGTCAGTCCATTCGGAAGCCTGTAACATCATTAAAATACACTTGCAATGATTTTTTTCCCATTGGTCGTCATGTAACGGAAAACTTTTGACTGTCCCTGTAATTAAACTATACATCCGATTTTCATAAAGTTTGAAATGACTCCATAAAATTGTGCAACAATTATATATTTAAAATTTCAGACCGTTCGGTTGGGCAGTTTTTGCTCTGTTATATGCGGACAGATGGACCGAACGACGACTATTACGTATTTATATAATTACGAACGCACCTAAAAATAAAGCTTAAATGCAAAAGTAGTCATGAAAATTTAGTCTAATTGTCCCACACGTGACGGTGAAATCGCCCCAATGCATAATATGGATTTCTTTAAAATAACACAGATACTCTTTAAATAAAACAGGCATCTATAAAATAACGTGAATACCTTTCAAATAATAAATCATAAAAAGAATGTCTTAAAGACAAGCTTTTGTTATAAGGTGCTAAAAGAGGAAAAAATATTGAAGGAAATTGAAATAAACACATTTTTTAAAAGAAATAAATTAAATTGAGAGGGATTATTTTATCGGTTTATTTTTGTTTTGTTTTTTAAATAAAATGGATATACAGTAAAACCTCCCTAAAGCGACCACGTTCCGTTCCAATAAAAATGGGTCGCTCCGAGAGGTGGTCTCTTAATGGAGGTCATGTTTAAATCTAGATTTTAATTATTGAAAAAGATAACAATTAATGTTGCTAAAACTTAATTTCGTCATTAGGAAAAAATATGAAAATTTAAGTATCAAAACAAAAGTTAATTACATAAGTTAATTACTGCAGAGTTTAAAGAATGAATACAATGACGTTTGTTTTTATTTTACGGTTTTTATCTTTTATAACTTTTATTTCCATATCCTTTCGAATTTCAGTAAATAAATGCAATTTTTTTTTTGGACGGGAACAAATAATGACGATTTCATTAATTTGTATATTTCTTTGAAAGTGTCCTGACAGAATAGGGCAGTGGAGTTTGTTGACTGTCATTCTTAATTTGTCATCAGAGTTAAATTCATTGTCTAAAAAGGCACAAAGGAATTTCAATTTTTAAAAGCTACCGGAATTTAAAAAAAAATCTAAATTTAGTTTAGAAGTTTGATGAATAATGCGCTCTCCGGAATTATTTTTCTAATAAAACCTTCTTCAAGCGACCAGGAAAAAACGGAATTTGTTTCGTTTTCTTCAAAGAAATTGGTTGCTCATGGAGGGAGTTCAACTGGGATGGTCTCTGACTGGAGGTAAAATTAGTATTGAGCCTATGGGAATAAATTTCGTTCCATGAAAAAATGGTCGTTCAGGGAGGTGGTCGTTTAATGGAGGTGGTCGCACAGGGAGGTTTCACTGTATCTTTTTAAATCCAGCTTCCTGGTAAAAAAAAAAAAAAATCGATCTACGTCTGCTTGAGGATCGAATAACATCAGCTTATGTCTGAGAAGAAATAAATGGTATATTTACGTGATCACATGTGTCGTTGACGTAGCCACATTGGACAAATGTTTTTCCCCCCTTTTGGCAGAGGTAAATTCAATTATTTTTTTTTTACATAATATTGTATTGTTCCTGGAAACACGTCAAACAACCAAAAAATTAGGTCAATTGTAGGTAGTACAAGAAGTATGTTAAAATTGGATTGCAAACATTTTAGCCGAACGGTCACACGAGGCAAGTTAAATAAAATATTGTAAAAAGTAATCTCATTACACAAGTTTCATTCAATGGAAACACTGTTTCTATCTCCATGTGTAGCCAGTATTGGCCAAGATATAGTGAATAAAACCAATAATGACCAAACATCGTTTTGCTACTAATTGCAGAGGTTTAAAAATCCCTCCATCGGAAAAATTCCCGAATTCAACACTTGACAACCTGTGTTTTTTAATATCTGTCTCGTGCTTTTTTTTTTTTTTTTTCATTCCAAAACTTCCTCTCAGCGTGCTCTATTAATAACGATCTCTACTACTTACAATGGAACATTAAATAACAGTGTAGAAAGCCAATTAACAAAGGTGACGAGTTCGTCCTAAAATATATAGTTGTCAGGCTAGATTTTTTAAATAGTGCATTTTAACTATTTCCACCAAATTCATTTGTAATGCTGTGTAATTACAATTGGCAATGAATTGTGATATATTTCATTTAAAATCATCTGTGTTACTCACGTTAGAATAGATATGAAATCATTTTAAAAGTAAAATAGTGCTATATCAATAGAGAGGTTTTTTTTTTTTTTTCATTTTAGAATATCTATACAAATTAAATGAAGAAGTTTATTCACTTTAAAAAAAGCAATCTAACAGCTGGTTGAAACTCTGATATACTTTATTTTATATTAATTATACGCCATCTACAATGAAAAAGTTTTTTTGACAATTTTTAGTTGCGTTCGTAATTATATCAATATACCTATAGTCTGATCCGTCCGTCTGTCTGAACGCATATAACAGCGCAAAAACTACCCAACCGAATGGTTTGAAATTTAATAAGAATCGCTGCAGAATTTTGTTGAGTCATTTCAAATTTTATGAAAATCGAATCAAAATTTTAAAAGATATTAATAAAAGTTTTCTTCATACTATTAAATCCTATCATACGTCATTAATTCAATGATATCCCATGATAGGTCATGATTCTAGGTTGTCATGGTGATGACGTCCTATTTAAGATGGAGTCCTGTTATTTCCGTATGACTGAATTTAATATATATATATAATAGTAATAAATTTTGTATTCATGCATTTTTGCATAAGAGTGCAACAGCTATTGCACCCAGATCTGAATATTTATAAAACTAGTTATTAGTACGAACGCACCTCATTTGCCACGTTTGACGCACAATTTCCGACTTGTTGGTGTTCTTGGTGTAATTTTTGTCACTGATTTTAAAAATCACAATATAAATGTTTTGCCAGGTAGCGTTTTTGCACAAAACAGTTTTTTTTTCGTATAGCAACCTTATGTAAATAAAATCCTGATGAAACGGATATTATGAAACGAATTTATGTAACGATTCTATGAAACGACTGATTAAACAACTGATTATGTTTCACGGCGATTTCTCCTAAAATACGCATTGCGATGAAATTAACACCAAAAATCCGTATTGATCTTCAGATCTCAAAACTGGTATTAGAATTTTTTAATTCGAATTAGTTTTCGAAATATTAATTTTTTTCTCATTTTATATACTTTTCTCTAATGATGGCAACTCAAATTTTAATCATAACAGATATTTTTTTTCTCAGATTTTAGAAAAGGTTACTATTTTAAACTAATTTGGCGAGAAGTTTGGCCTCCCTTAAATGTATGCTAAGAAATGTATCATGTTACTTTTATTCATAATTCAATTTGTATTTCATTATTATTTTATTTAATACAAACTGAAACATTTAAAATAAATGGCTTTCACTTCTTTATTATTTTTAAACAAAATGAAAAGAAAAATATTAGGCACAGATGTCATATACGCACCGGGGTACCTAATTGGCGCCAAAATGGCATTATTTTGGTTGACATGGTAAGCCGGCTATTATTGTTTATTTAATAATAAATGTTTATTTACTTTATTTTCTTTTTTTTAATTACATAAATTGTTTTGTTCTATAGTTAATTATTTTTTGGTTTTTTTCCTTTAAAAGAAAATAATAAAAAATAATTAAAAAATACGGTACTACTTACTTATTCCATCGACCCATTTCGCCAAATTATATAAATCGCCAAATTATACAAATTGACATAATATTTATTTTAAATAACGAAAGAACAAAGAAAATCGTATAACATTAATAAATATACAAATAAAACGTCGAAATAAAAATCACTTGATGATGTAAAGACGTGTAACTTGCTTAAAGTCAAGTGAATGTCACATTTACGATCAACCATTATTGGCATTTAATCTTATAGTTTGGTGATAGATTTTTGGTCGACGGGATAACTAAGTAGTACCAAAAATACATATGTAACTGGTATTCGAAAACGAGGTTTTCGCCAAATTTTCGTAAAAAAAATCACGCCAAACCCGGTGCGTATATGGTATCTGGCCAAATATTAAATGATGTAACAAACGATGACATTTAATTTCAACTTCAAAGCAATGTTTTAATTTACCACTCGAAAAAAAAAAAAAAAAATGCTAACTGGCAAGTTGAAAAATAGCTATTGGCGAGATTTGCACCCGGCTAGCGTAACAGTACCAAGAATTCCTTGCGACCATGGAAACTTTTATGTAGTTTTATTCGAAAAAGAAATTGATTTTTTAATCAAAAGGGAAAACTTTCGGCACATGTGTCATATACGGACCGATTTTTTTCTCACGCCATTGTCATATACGCAACGGGTACTTAACTGGCGCCATAGTATCGTTATTTTGCTTGATTTGATAAGCCGGATGTTGTTGTTTATGCTGTTGATGTTTTCCCCAAATTAGCGCCGGAAAAAAATCGCGCCAATATGGGGCCGTATATGATATCTGGGCCAAACTTTCATATGAAAAGCGAAGGGATCAGAGCGTATTTACTTATGGCAGTTACATGACTTGGTCTATTATAATATAGATGAAATGATGGCGATAGAATAATATTTGGCGACTTATCACCTGTACCTTGCTAACATTAAAGTACCAAAATGGCACCAGGAATATAAAAAGCGAAGTGGTTCGCCCGGAACTGTTGATGATAGTCACATGACTTAGGCTATTGTTATAGAAATTGTTTTAAAATACCGGGAGACAAAGACTCTGTACACTTAATTCATTTTATTTTAGCTTCTTTTCAAACGTTTAACTGATCCTCTTTAATCAAACACGAAAACAACCATTGGATGTCTTAACAGCAACTGATTCGGCCTTAAATTTTTGAAATCAAAGGAAATTGAATGGAAACCCGTTTACAGGGAGATCTGCACAGCTTTTTTCAGTATAATTCAATCTTCTATAATATTTTAAAAACCGATCAGATTTGCGCGTTTTTAGATTCTGCGGTGTCTGAACAGGGGTTGGCGAGCATAGCTTGCAGGGGACAGAGCCCCCTAGTTAGCAAATAAATTTGTAAATATATTTCAAATAAAAAATAAAATAAATATGCTTTAGTTAATTGAGAGGTTCACAACTTAAGTAGACAAGTCCATTTTGAAAAAAAAAAATAATAATAAGATAGTCCATTTAGAAGTTGCATAAAATCTGTTTTATCCACTCCCACAGTAAAAAAAAAAAAAGTCTGTTAATAGATGACATACATGAGAAAGTATGTGAAAACAGACTTGGTTCTCTGCGGGAATAGATAAAACAGATTTTATGTATCTTCTAAATGGACTATCTCATTTTTTTTTTTCAAAATGGACTTGGTCCACTAGGGTTGTGAGCGCCTCAATTAATAGTTTCATAATAATTAATTTACGTTTATACACTGGGAAATCAATTTAGAAATCCTAAAAAAGATAATTTAAATAACGTTTCATTTTTCCTTTCCAGTTGCCATACATTAAAAAAGAAAAAGGGCAGAAATTATATATTTTTTAACAAATTCACTTGCTTACACTTTCTACTAGGAGTAAAAAAAAGCAGTGAGTTTTTATAATCGAGTAGGGTGTCCACGCCTGATCGCATATTATTATTTCGTATAGATTTTTTTTTCGTATACAGTAAAATCTCCCTAAAGCGACTACGCTCCGTTCCAATAAAAAATTAGTCGCTCCGAGAGGTGGTCGCTTAATGGAGGTCATGTTTAAATCTAGATTTTAATTGTTGAAAAAAGGTAACAATTAATGTTACTAAAATTTATTTTTCACATTAGGAAAGATATGAAAATTTAAGCATCAAAACAAAAGTTAATTACTTAAGTTAATTACTGCAGAGTTTAAAAAATGACTACATTGACGTTTGCTTTCATTTTACGGATTTATCTTTTATAACTTTTATTTCCAAGTCCTTTCGAAGTTCAGTAAATAAATGCAATTTTTTGGGGAGACGGTAACAGATAATGACGTTTTCATTACTTTATCGATTTCTTTGAGAGTTTCCTGACAGAATAGGGCAGAGGAGTTTATTGACTGTCATTCTTAATTTGTCATCAGAGTTAAATTCATTTCCTAAAAAGGCACAAAGAGGTTTAAACACTTAAAAGTTACCGGAATAAAAAAAAAAAATTCTGAACTTAGTTTAGAAGTTTGATGAATAATGTGCTGCCCGAAATTATTTTTTCTAATAAAACCTTCTTCAAGCGACAGGAAAAAACGAAATTTGTTTCATTTTCTTCAAAGAAATGGGTCGCTCATGGAGGGGGTTCAACTGGGATGGTCTCTGAATGGAGGTAAAATTAGTATTGAGCCTATGGGAATAAATTTCGTTCCCTGAAAAAATGGTCGTTCAGGGAGGTGGTCGCTTAATGGAGGTGGTCGTATAGGGAGGTTTCATTGTATTTCGCACATCGCAATTTGCTTATAGTAATTAAAATACAATAAGGTTAATTATCAGTTTCAATAAACTTAAAAAGAACAACAAATTTTGTTTTTCAATAAAATTGAATACATATGAAGTGAATTCTGAATTTTGAACTATATTTGCTGTTAGTTGAATCCTCAATAACATATCAATTAAATGGCAATCCGAGTATATTTACGCGAGTTAGAGCACTGAAAGGCGGCCACAGGGGTGTAGTGGAGTTTTATAAATATTACCGAAGAAAGGCCTTCGGTGTTAAAAATGGAATTATTTTCAAGATCTTTATGCTTTCTTCCTATGTATTATACAAGTAAGTAAACAAGTTGGTAATTGAACGTCAAACGTGGCAAATGAGGTGCGTTCGTAGTTCGTACTATAACCTATTAGTTTTATAAATATTTTTTGCACCGCATATTTTACTAAATGTATATTTTAGTGCACTTCATGAGTGCCTATCCATTTCATTCTGTTCGAAAGGCTGTAACAACGTTAAAATGCATTCGAAATTATTTTTTTTCCCATTGGCCGTCATGCAACGGAAAACTTTTGACTGTCCCTGTCATTAAACTATACATTCGATTTTCATAAAATCTGAAAGGACTCGACAAAATTTTGAAACAATTATATATTTAAAATTTCAAACCTTCGGTTGGGTAGTTTTTGCTCTGTTATATGCGGACAGACGGACTGAACGACGACTATAGCTGCTACGTATTTATATACAGTCGGACCTCTATTTAACGAAGTCGCTAAACCCCGAAAAAAAGTTCGTTATGTGGAAAATTCATTAAATAGAGATGAACCTTTTTAAATACTTTAAACTACACAAAACAGATTTTTAATTCATAAACACTAAACATTATTAAAAAACTTAACTAATCACACTTTTTTGTAAATCATATTTATTTTTATTATTATTATTCATTTTACCCATCAAAAATAAAACTGTAAGGACAACAAGAATTTTAAAAATATATTGTCCGGAAATACACTGTATTTTCTGTTTTAAGAAAATATTTACATTAAAATTAATGAATTTTTATGACATTATTGTATTTATTATAACAAGTTATTTTAAGCATTGCATTACTACATGCGTCCTTAAATTTAATTACTGAAATTTATTTGCTACAGAACAGCCCTTTCGAGTGTGAAAGGGGGATATTGAAAGTTTGCATTTCCTGGATGAAATCCAAAGAATGACAGTGATTTTACTGCTGTCGTTGAGTTAGGCACCTGGTAAAAACTAATTCAAGGTAATTGAGCATTATAAAATGTGTAAAATAAAGAAGAAGTTTGAAGTGTCCGGAAATATTTTGCGAAATAGGGAGAAAAAAAAGTTATACCAGAAGAAAAAGTTCGTAAAATAGAGAATACACTTCGCTATTTGGAGGTTATTTTACGAAGAAATTCGCAAAATGTTGTTGGTTTCGAGGAAAGTTCGCAAAATAGAGGTTCGTTAAATAGAGGTCCGACTGTAATTACGAACGCACCTAAAAACGAGACATATACGATTAAATGAGCTAATTTCGACTCGTTAACACAGCCATCTTGTTTGCATACCAGCCGTTTCGCGCTATTATTTAAGATACCTCTTTTGTCCCGGAAAAGAGACGGAGCTGTATTTCTCTTTCGCGTATTAATTGCGCAGGTGGTTTTGATTCTATTATCTGCGTCCAATGGCCTTCACGCCCACATGTCTGTGACAACTTACTCGTATAATTGTTTGATACGAGCATACACCCGTACGGGAGATTTATTATTAAAAACAAAAAAAACTATAGAAAAATGGGTTGCATAATCACATTAACTGAAAAATAATATTCTTGAAGATATTCATAAAGTCTGTTTATTATTCATTTTATTTATTAAGGCTAGCTAAATGTGCTGTTGTTTTAGAATTTCAGAAAATTATTCTTAGCAGGGTTCGTAAATATCATGATATTTTCGAAAATATCAAAAGTATCCGATATTTTGATATATATCCGATATTTTCGATATACTATATCCGATATTTTCAAAATAGTCAACTTATTGCTGATAATGAATATTTTCAAGCATAATATAAATAAGAAACTAAAACATATTGCAATTAACCCTTAAATGCCAGGTGTTGCCTTTCGGAAACGTACCCAATATAGGCTCTAAAATACTATTAGAATAATATTGAAGCTATAATGCCTAATGTTGCCAATAAAATACATTCTGAAAATATTATTAAATCGATTTTCAACATTTAAATCGCAACACTTGTGCTGTTTAAGAATAAAGATTGATTTATTTTTTCAATTGTTGATACATGTTCTTTTTGTTTTGTTTCGAAGCTTGCGAAATACCCTATTTTATTCTGCACTGAGCAAGTGAAATTTATTTCTTATCATAGTTCTGAAAATTCTTGTGTGTTTAATATTATAGAATTTTATCAAGGTAAATTATTTTTTCAATTAAACACCAGTATTGCCGATTAGTAACAAACAGTTTTTTAGCCGTAAACCATACTTAAAACAAAATATGATTTTTTTAAGCATTTTTCTCATAATTTATTTAAAAAAAGAAAACCGAAAAACATTTTTTTAATGATTTTTGAAAACTCAGGCATTTAAGGGTTAACATAAAAACTTAAACAATAGTATTATTTTAAAATGCATTTCTCACTTTTTCTTTTTTTTTTACTTAGAACAAAATTTAACATGCACTAATTGAAAACAAATACAATTTGCATACATTTGCAAATTGTATTTGGTTTTTACTGTTATTTTATATTTTTCATATGTATATAAACTATAGGATTTGTATCAGGTATCGAGAAAGTTTTATATTTTATAAAATAAAATTTTAAATACAAAATAGTTTTTTTTTCAATTGAAGAATTTTAACATAAATGTAAGTTTGTCTTATTTTTTATTCCCTAACCTGTAGTACAGTATAGACTCAATTAAACCAAAATCAGAAGATTCTTTTCAAATAATGCTGTATATAAATGATTATCTAAATTACAGTTTATCTTTCAATGGCAGTTCTGAATTAATTGTCTCACGTAAATATTAGCTCTACATTTAAAAATAAAAGTTTCAAACATAAAGCTTAGAAAAGATATTTGTTTTCTTCTTTGCCTAAAAAAGTCGTTGCCAGAGACAAAAGTTCTTTATCAACAGAATGGCACAGTCAATAACAGCTGAAAATTTCATTTACACTGTTTTGAATGAAGAAAATATCAAAATTATCTAGCACAGTTATATTTTAAAAATAAATATCAAGAATTTGAAAATATCGAAAATATCAAAAGTCTTGATATTTTAAAAATAAATATCAGATATATATCAAGATATATATCATGATATATATCCATTGATATATATCAATGAACCCTGATTCTTAGCATATAAATAATATTTTTAATGTTCCGACGTACAGTAAAACCTCTCTAAAGCAACCACGTTCCGTTCCAATAAAAATTGGTTGCTCCGAGAGGTGGTCTCTTAATGGAGGTCATGTTTAAATCTAGATTTTAATTGTTCAAAAAAGGTAACAATTAACTGTTAATAAAATTTATTTTTCACATTAGTAAAAAATATAAAAATTTAAGTATCAAAACAAAAGTTAATTATTTAAGTTAATTACTGCAGAGTTTAAAAAATGAATACATTGGCGTTTCCTTTGATTTTACGGTTTTGTGTTTTATTACTTTTATTTCCACGTCCTTTGGAAGTTCAGTAAATAAATGCATTTTTTTTTTTTTTTTGGACGGAAACAAATAATGACGATTTCGTTAATTTATCTATTTCTTTGAGAGTTTCCTGACAGAAAAAGGCATGGGAGTTTGACCGTCATTCTTGATTTGTCATTGGACTAGAGTTAAATTCATTGCCTAAAAAGGCGCAAAGGGTTGTTTAAACTAAACACTTAAAAGTTACCGGAATAATAATTTTTAAAAAAAACTAAACTTAGTTTAGAAGTTTGATGAATAATGCACTCTCGGGAATTATTTTTCTAATAAAACCTTCTACAAGCGACCAGGAAAAAACAGAATTTGTTTAATTGTCTTCAAAGGAATTGGTCGCTCATGGAGGGAGTTCAACTGGGATGGTCTCTGAAGGGATGTGAAATTAGTATTCAGTCTATGGGAATAAATTTCGTACCATGAAAAAAATGGTCGTTCAGGGAGGTGGTCGCTTAATGGAGGTGGTCGCACATGGAGGTTTCACTGTATTTTAAAAGCGTTAAAAGTGATTTCGGCTCATTAACCTATCTTTGGGGAAGATATCGTAATTATAGTCGAATACATTGCTATCTACGAGCAGTTACTGTTTGAAATCGTTTTCAGTGACGTTACACTTTCTTTTAAATGAAGATAAAACTTTTTTATGAAATGCTAAAAATGGTTTCTCACAAATGAGCTGTTATTGCTGTAAAGGTAGTTTTACAGGCATGCGTTAAAAATAAAATATATTGACCGAACGTAAGAACGACCGTGGCGATACATTTAGCTTTTTTTTTTTTTTTTTTTTTTTTTTTTTTTTTTTTTTTTTTTTTATGTAGCTTCTATTACACAAAATAAGAAACTACCTATTTTAGCCGTTCGGAGGAGAGCTATTCTGGAAAATTTCGGTGTATTTTCAACGTTCAGGACTCCCAGATTGCCAGACCACCCTCCTTTCAAATGTTGATTTATATACAATATGAGGACGTTTGTTTCAAAACTCACCTTATCCAGAAAATCAAATTTTGGGAAATCGCGAAAAACCTCTAACTGCGTCCTTTGGTTTTCACTGTAAACCGACATTTCACAATTGCAGAAATACGGGATAAAACTAGTTTATTTATTTTTTCTTCCTTTTTTCTTATATTGTAGTGTTTTTTCGGTGCAGTTTTACCAAAACAATAGATTGATAAAGAAAACACAATTTCTTTCTTTTTCTTTTTTTTTCTTTTCTTTTTTTTTTCTTTTTCTTTTTTTTTTTTTTTTTTTTTTTTTGGATAAGGCGAGTTTTAAAACTCGTGTCCTCGTATATATACAGGGTGCAATATTGCAATATGTTATCTATAACCGATTTTTTTCTCAACCGTTGGTCGTAGACATATAGTTCCAATTACAAAAACGTTTCAAATGAGGTAAATATTCATGTTGTGACATTATTTAAAGCAAAAAATTAATTTGATAAAAATTACAAAAACTAACATTTTATACGGTCCCCCAGTCCCTATAGTTATATTTAGTAAAAGTTTACACATAACATAACAGATATAACACAAAAAGTTTGAAATCTGTACTACAAAAATTGGCACAGTTATTAAATTTCAAAGTTTGAAATTTTTGCACATGATTTTGTCTTTCATTGAGGGATCAGTTAAAATATGAATTAAAGTAATTCGAGATCAAAATCAGGGTACAATGTCCTTTTTACGGCGAAACCACCTTTAGCCAGTATCGCCAAATTGAAGAATCACCAAATAGGGTTCTTTCATCTAAAAATTTGAGCTAACTTTTATGGGTCGAACAACATTCAAACGTACCGACGATACCGAATAGCCAGCACAAATATTTCAAGAAAATCAGTAAAATAAGTATTTTTTTAAATTATGCTTTTCTAGGCATCATAGACGGCCCCTTAAGCCATCATTTTGGCGTTTTTTACACATAATTCTAAAACTACTTGTTACAAAAATTTGAAATTGAGAATTAGTATCAAACAGGACATAATAAATATAAATCTGTCAAAAAAACTGTAGGTTGCAATTCATAATTTTCTCGAATACTAATTTCATAATTCATGTTATAAAATTTTTTAAATTACGTATTCAATGTATTTTTGTTTGGGTTTTTTAGTGTTATAACCAAACAATAAATTTTTCACATTAGGATTCTAATTTCAGGAGATATTAATAAAAATATGAAAATGTAATTTAGCATTAGAAGCTCTAAATTTTGAATATTTATAATTCAAAAACTTAACATTCAAATGAAATTTCGTTTGTAGGCATAGTTTGAACCGAAGATTTAAGATATATTGCCAAAATTGGGTGTTGCCATTGAAAAAAATAAAGTTCGGTCTAGTTTTGATTTGTAGATGGTCCCTTCCCTTGAGTAAATTTTTTATACATCATTAAAAGTAGACTTTATTTCCAATTGTTTGGTATCAGTAGCTTTCTTTTATTATAATCAGTTGCAGAGTTAGTATGGGGTGTTTACTTTTTTTTTTTTTTTTCCACGACTGTATCTTACCTCGCAACAGTTTATGAAGTATATTTTCGGAGTCGGCGAAGGCGAAATTTATTCACGCCTTGCAAGGGTGGAAAATGTTTAATAATCAATCTGTAATATCTCTGATGTAATTTTTTCCCTTCTTGCCCAGACTTGCCAAGTGGATATTGTTCGATGCAAACTATCGATCCTTTATGATGAACGCCGTCAAGATCAGTTAAGTTTTAAAAATAGCAAGCGCCTTAAACTATTCATATAGATAACTACAGCCTCCACAACCGTTAACGTCATCAATTATGCGAAACCAGCGAAAATTGTTCACTATATCTTTCCGTTTATTACAGATTAAAAACTAGGGAAATGGTTTAAGCCACCCCATTAAGCGAAATTTCCGCAAAATCAATGAATAGATTGAGTTTTTTTTTTAACATGTTCCCTGGAAATCTGATAAGTGCTGATTTTTTTTTTTCTCAATTCGTTTCAATTATAATAAAAATATACTGAAAACTAAACTACTTTTGAACACATTAGCGTGAAGCTTTAATAAAAATTACATATTTAAAATGAGCAGGGAAAAGATAAAATCTAAATATACACTGCAGCTTATGATTTATTTATTTTTATTTTATTTTCAAAATTGGTTCATTGCTTTGATTTTATCAAACGCCCACAAAGTGAGTACTTTAAAATAAGAACAAGAACGAAAAATCATGCGTCACGGCCTAGATCAGCCATACTCAATCTGCGGGCCGCATGTGGCCCGGCGATCTTTTATGTGCGAACCGAGGCACATATAATCACTACTTCAGATGTTTATAAAAAAGTTTTTAAGATCTTCGCTGTTCCTTCATATATTTTCATGGGAATACAAAATATGTCCTGTTATTTATAATTACTAATTTAAAATTAAGTCGTCTTAAATGCCAATTTTCTTAGCCAAAAGTTCTATTTACATGTAAGTTTATTTGTGCTTATAGTAGTGTATATATATTTCATTCTTCAACGTTAATGAAACATTATTCCAAATTAATTAAATTTGGCCCTACATATTCCTGCATTAAAAAACTTTTTGAATTGAAAACTTACTTATGATAAAATATAAATAAGTTTTCAATGCTACTTAGAATTCAAAACTGACTTATTAAAGAAAATCTCCTTTCTTTTTTTTTTTTTTTTTCCTTTTTCTTTAGAACTTGGAAATGCTGCACAGTTATATTAATACGTCTCACGTCTCATACTTATCGCATCTCTAATAATCTTTATTCGAATTACCGTGGACAAAATGGCAGCAAAAAGTTTTACACCTTATATTTCTAATTTACTAAACAACAATCTTTGCAGCATATTTCCACGTCATTTTGAATAGCTACCTCGAAGTATATTGTTTGGAAATGGTGGTTTAAAAATTTTTTAGTAACATTTCAAACGTTCAGTTCAACTAATTATACAGTAGACTCCCTCAAATCAGCAAACCTAAAATCCACAAACACCTTAAATCCGCATATCATCACAGGTGCAAACAATGAAACTTTCAGTTTAGATGTAATGACAAAATTGCAGAATTTTTTTAGTTTTAAATCATTCTGTACGTATTTTAATATGTAATTATCAATAATATGACTAAACTCATGTTTTTTTATGAAGGAAGTATAAATTTATTTTCTGAAAAAAATCAATATATTGCTGATATTACTGGTAATCACAATCTTTTTACCAGATATATTTATGTATTAATCAGGCTTTTTTCGGGCTTTCAAGACTGGCTAAACCTGAAATAAAATTTCCTTACTTTATGATTTTGATGTAATTTAATAGGGAATTTTTAAGAAGAAAGTTTCAGTGAATAATTCAAGAAAAATGTACCTCATCTTTATTATGCTTATTTAATTATACATTAATTATTTACTTGACCTTTACTTTTACTAATTTAATCAATTTTAAAATTATCTTACTTTTTACTATTTTAATTTATCACTTTGCTTAATTATTTTACTATTAGAAGCATGCATTATAATTTCGATCGCATTATAGTCCAGGCAATAGGGAATTTTACCTAGCAAAATTAATGGTAGTTCTGGAAATCGTCTTACATTATGTTTTTTGGGTCGCTGAATCCGAATTTTTAACTTTCCACCAAAATTTCCCCCGGCACGCCCCCCCCCCCCCCCCAAATTTTGGTAAAATGCCCCTCAAAAAAGGTTTTTATTAAAAAAAATCAATTTCTTTATTGTTTTAGGTAAAAAGTATTTATAAATTCAGAAAGTAGACAAAATTTGCAACAAATTAGATATATGGCATTATAACTTAGGATCAAGGGGAAGGGGGAATCTGCCTCGGAACATGCGCGCGGTGCTGCGTGAACTAAGTTGCGCAATTCCACTTAGCCACTCACACGTTTACATTCGCTCTCCAATCTCCCCTCCGAACTTTCGTTATAAGGTTTACTTTAAGTTTTTTGGGTCGCTGAATCCGAATTTTTAACTTACACCCAAAATTCCCCCCCCCCCGAACCCTCCCCCCCCAAAAAAATAGTTGTTATTAACTTAAACTTCTTATTGTTTTAGGGGAAAAGCATTACGAAATTCAGAAACTAGACAAAATTTGCAACAAATAGGATATATGACATTATGACGTAGGATAAACGGGGAGAGAGGGGGCTGCCTCGGAACATTCCCCTCGCGCTTTTCACAAAAACCAAATTTTTTCAAAAAATCAATTTTTGAGGGGGTTGCCGGGTTAAATTTTGGTGGTATGTTACAAATTCGGATTCAGCGACCCAAAAAACATGAAGTGAGTCGAATTCCAGAACTAGTATTAATTTATCCATTTGCAAATTTTATCTAGTTTCTGAATTTCTTAATGCTTTTCCCCTAAAACAATAAGAAATTGCTCAATAACAACAATAAGAAACACACATTGCACATATCATTTCAGTTGGAAAGTAAAGCAATTTGTTTCCAGTTGGAATTTTTTTATTCCCCCCCCCCCCCCCGAAAAAATATTTGTAGCTACGCCCTTGTTTGCAATAGTACTAAAATCCAGCCCTAAAACATCTTTCCATATCTCTGCAACATTTTACGTAGTAAAGAAATAAATATCACTCTACAAAACTTCTCGACATTTGCATCAAGCATTCCAGATTCTCCTGATATTTCACAACAGCTAAAACAAGAAGCACAAATGCGCATAAAATTTAAAGCGCGTGATTATTTTGAAAATTACATTGATAATAATATGTATTCAAAAGAAAACTAAATTTAGATGTACAAGTTGCAATATGTTTTTGTGCAGAACCACTAAAAAAAATCGTTTCAAAGATTTTCATTTACATTAAATATGTGTAAAATAATTCAGTGTTGTTCATGAAATTAATAGGAAATATATTCATGTTTCTATTTATTGTTAATTTAATGCTTTTCAGTATCACTTTACATGTGAAAAGTTTGATTGAACTGCGTTTAAGTTTCATCATGCTTATGGCCTTCAACATCCATTACAATGGATATGGTCCTTAACAAATTAAAAATCTTTAAAAATGATTTTTTTTTTTTTTTTTTTTTTTTTTTTTTACACTTTTGACAAAAATAAAGTAGTAAAGACAAAGATAAGTGTTTCAAATTTTCTTGGGTCTCAGGAGGATATAATAACGAGCCAGTTTCATACCAAACTGTATTAACGATGGGGCTTTTAGGATAAGATAACTATGAATGTAATATCTTAACCCTTCACTGCACCATTTGCCATATCTGGCACATACCTAAAAACAGTATAATTCCCATTATGTGCCATGAATTTGGCCAATATGATCTCTGTCTCTGATCAAGAACAGTCCAAAGGATGGAATAACACTTATTTTGTCCATGTCATCAGATGGCTTCATTTGGCAAAAAATTAGAATTTGTTCTTTGGAAACAAAAAAAAATTTCGATCAAGCTATTAGGGTAAGATTTACTTTCATTATTTTTACTGAATAGTTAAAAATATTAATATAAAAAAAAAAGTTTCAGAGTGTTAAGCAGATAAAATTAATTATATTAAACTCATTTAGTTGCAAAATATAGCAATACAATATTCTAAAACCGGAATTGTGTATATATGGCTCACATCATAAAATATCAAATTTTAGCTGAAAATTTGAAAATTAATTTTTTTTTTGCTATTTTTCCCATTATTAGACCGATATATAGATTCCAAATATTTTTTTTCATAAAAACAGAAAACATCGTGCAGAAATAAGGCATAAATAAGGGTTAGAAATAAGGCGATCATAATAACGAAGTATATTTTGCCGAAGTATATTTTTTATCGAAGTATATTATAACGATGTGTATTTTGCCTATAAATCATTAAAACGACAATCAGAAATAATGCCGTTTACACTGACTCATTCAGAGTAAAATCCCTTAGCTTAATAAAGGAGAATGCACGTTTTTTTGGCTCATGTGACAGAAAAAGATACAATTTCTCTGCCCATAAGGTAAACAAGAGCGAAAAATCATGGGTACAGCATAGATTACGAAACACTTTCCAACACATTCTGAATACTAACAAAATTTCACAGTTATCAAGGTGAAAGATGATGTCTAAATGAAAAATTTAGAAAACGCATAACCATAACGTATTTGGAAACCAAATTTATGCTTTTACCATGAATAGTCGAGAAAATATACGGTTTTTTGCGCAGCACTGTATACGATCTACGGATATGTATGCATACTACATAGTATGCTGTAAGATTAAACGCATGGCACAGTTCAAAATTTTGATTCGAGAATTTCCGCCAATAAATAGATCTTGCTGAGAAATTTTGTGCGGCCCTGTATATGATCTATAGAATTCATGAATACCAAGGGCAAGTAGTACAGTCACCTCTCACTTATGCGCCTCTCATTTATACGCGATTTTCGTAAGGTCCCGTCACGAGGAATAGGAAAATAATACTGTAGATTTCCCCCTTATAAGCGCCACTTTGAATTGTCTCTCTCAGTTATACGCAGAAATAACAGACTATTTTTAGACTTTTTAAAGGAATTTGATATGAAGATCGCTAAAAAAAAAAAGTTCTTCTATTTATGGATCAGTGTCCCGCTCATCCTTCATATCTATCATTGCTGACATATACACGAGTTATATTTTCCCCTGTAAATTGTACTTGCAGACTCCAGCCATTAGATCTGTTTATAATAAGATCAGTTAAAGCGCAGTATAGGAAAGATTTGGTCGAAGAATGTTTATATCACAGGTCAGAAAAAGGAATTCAAGAAAATTTGGATTCTGGATGCTATGCATATGTTCGTTTCCTCTTGGAATAACGTAACAGTCACAACAACTTCTAACTGCTTTAGAAAAGCGAATTTTGTTCCTTCCAATGATCCTGAAGCTATTCCATTACAGGAAAATGAAAACAAGAGCAATTATTTTGAAATAGACGAAGAAGAATGGAATAGCATAAGCCAAGATTATCTTTCTTTTCCAGATTTCGTCAATGTTGATATTAACGGCAATAAGAGATATTGAAACTGTTTTTCGTGACATGACAGCTGAAAAGGAGAAGATGATGATAATGATGAAACTGATATTTTAAATGTCCTATCTTATGCTATTGCTTTAGGAGCCCTGGACGCTTTGAGATGTTACCTTCAATATGCTGATGCAGCATCAAGTACAATGACGCACTTGAATGCAATTAGAAAAGATCGTTGTACAAACGCGGCTTAAGCAAAAACAAACTAGCGTCGATAACTTCTTAAAAGAGGACTAGTTGGCATATCTTCTTCTATGTAAAATAAAATTTTACGTTTATTGTATTTTTTAAACTAAATTTTATAGGGAAAGTGTAAGGATTTTAAATACACTATACTAATATTACACCTCTTTTATTTTATAAAATGTTATTAATCATAATTCTTATATTTAAAAATGTTTTTTCCCATAAAATGTATAAAGAATTACTACATACAACATCCTCTCAATTATGCGCGGCTCTCAGTTATGCGCGATTTTAAATCAATCCCTTCAAACGCGTTTAAGTGAGAAGTGACTGTATTTAAATAATAGTTAACCCTTAACCGGAAACGTACATTTATGAGATGGTTGCGACTACATATCTGCCCTTAATATTTTCTCTCTCCGACATTCCAAACTTATTTTTATGCTGTTATATTAAAAAGTTAGTCCTGTTAATGCATTACTATTAAAGATTAAATGTTTAAGTTCACTATTTGGTAAATTATTAAGTGTTCTGTTTGTGCACGGGATTTTCACGTTTCCTGTTAAGAGTTAAATTAAAACCGCACATCACAATTGAAAATGCGCTTTCAATAGTTCAATTATTGTTCATTTTTTTTCTGTAGCCAAAGTCTTTAGTGTGTCCCTGTAAATGAACGATAATTTATATGCAGAGCAGATTTTACTTGAATTGCCTTGTTTGTAATACACCTCAGTGATATATATCACTTTCCATATTTTTAAAATAGTGTAATATCATTAAAATACGCTGCCGACGATTCCCTCCTCCCATAAACAGTAAATTCTTTTGAGTGTCCCTGTAAATGAGCCGCAAGTGCTACAAACTTAATTTTCAACTAGTTAGTGCCCGTCAAGATTTGACGGTAAATAACTTGAATGTTTCATTAGAAAAATTCTTGAATTTTTAATTAGTTGCTTTTAAATTAATTATTGAATGACGAATTATGTGACGGATTTCTATATTGAATATTGCATCGGTGATTCATATTTCTTTAAGGTGATAGATGGTGCTGTCAGTTTAATCTATTCAATGAAGTGAAAGAATTTTAAGTTTATAATTTACAACCAATTATGCTTGCTTTTTATCGAAATTTACCTAAAAATACTGGTTAGAGTATTTATTTTTACATACTACAGATTATTTTTTTAAATAAAAAATAACAACATTTATTTTTATTTATTTATTATTATTTTTTTTTTAACTGCACGACCATTAAAAGCTGTCATAAACTTCATTTTTATCTGTCTAATTCTCTAAATACCTAAATTGGAAACTTGATGCAGCTAACGATTTATAATATATATTTTTATTACTTGAATTTTATTTTACATTTTTATACATTTTTTAAATATTAAACCTGATATAAAGGTAATTACTTTTATAGCTCTTACGAATATTT
Organism: Maratus speciosus; assembly: GCA_963932465.1. NCBI lineage: Eukaryota > Metazoa > Arthropoda > Arachnida > Araneae > Salticidae > Maratus > Maratus speciosus. The sequence continues at coordinate 518,727,821 of OZ010792.1, read as the reverse complement.
TTCTTTCTTTCCGTTTTATTTTTTACGCAAATGAATGACAAACTTTTCTTTCTGATACACACGCATATACATTCCTTGATAATGGTCAGAAAATTGTAGATCAGATTATTTAATTGATAATTACATGCAAAATATTTTAGTTTAAATATTTTAAATATAAAATCACTATTTTGTCAAAATGTTATTGAGTGTTAAATTTTATTTAATTATAAAGCATTCAAATAATAATAATAATAATAAAATAAAAACCCTATAACTTCTCTTCCTAATAAAAAGTCATTATTGAAATGAATTATCTACAAAAATATTTCACATTTTGCCACGCTTGGGCTCGAACCTGCATCCTCTACAAAAATTCAAAGCTTTAAACTCCGGCGTTAACACCCTACGCTAGCAGGAAATCGTTTTTATTCCTTGTAAACTGAAGAGGTTCGAAAAACAGTTGACGCACACGCAATTGTCTCGAATTTGAGTTCTGATTTAAGTTTTGCGTTTTGATATTTATGATACCTTATTTTTTCAAAGAAGCAGCTACAACCTTAACATGCTAGTTTCCCAATCTTCGTGTGTAACTATTGGCAATTCAAAAGACGGATCACCAGCATCTTCTGTGTGTAATATGACCAAAACAACATGACACCCACCAAAATAAATCGCATCTAGCTCTTAATATCGATACAATAAATTTTTGAATTGTTAATAATACCGAAAGAGCCATATAATATTAACTTTGTGAAAGAAAAAAAAGCTTGTTTACAGTACAATCAAATAGCAGACGAACTTAAAACAAATCCTACCTGTGATGTGATAGTTCAAATTAGCGAACATCTTTGCGCAAGTGCAGCGCGTCACTCCAAAGGCAGACTTGTACTTATATACTGCGCATGTGCGGCTGTAGAATTTTAATTTAAAATTACGGCTAATTAATACAATGTTTCAACAAACGAATGAACGATAACAAATCTGTGGCCAAATATCTTTCATTAAAAAAAAAAAAAGATTGGTGTAATTTGATGCAGTAGTTTCTTCTCACGGACTGTCGAAAGAAAACGCTTAGCGTTTTAAATATATAGATACCGAACATGCCATAGTAAACCCCAATAACATATATTAATTACACCGAAACCAGATCATATTTACGACAGTTAAAGCACAGACAGGAAGTCAAACAAGGCGAATGCATAAACACTTTTCAACTAAGTGTTAAAAATATGGGGGGCGGGGGGAGGGGGATCTAAAACAAAAGGAGAGCACAGACTTTGTACTCACACCGTCTAGGCTCGTCCGTGTCATGTAAGCCTAAACACTGTAAATACGTAACAGTTTATTTATTTATTTATTTATTTATTTTTTTTTTTTTGAGAAAGGTAGGTTTACGCTCAGAGCTATTTTCTATCTTTTGTCGAACGTCGAAACAAAACTGTGGTAAGGCTGTTCTTAACTGCACTGCTCAACAAGCGCAAAACGTTTTCACACATTTACAAATTATTTTTTAACTGAAAGGTATAAAATTGGAAAGCCTGGCCATGGAAGCGATTTGGAATTGAACTGTTTTTTAATCAATCAATCAGTTATAAACGATTTTGATCACGTGATAAACACGTTTTTTGCCCGCTCTTGAGTGCTCTTTTTTCCTTCGCGCGGAAATTCGGTTCAAAACGGCCACTTTGACACTATTTTCAGAAAGATCTATTGTGTTTGCAAAAAAAAAAAAAAAACCGGAAAAAAACAGCTCAATTACATAAGTTTCTGAACAACAACACCAGCTAGTTTCATGCATTTTCGAACAAAAATAAATTAAAACTTATGTCAGAAAGTTGCCCTTTCGGATTTGAGACCACCATTATGGGGTCTCAGGACTCTTAAGGCTTCAAAATTTTCGAATTTTTAATTTTTTTAAATGTTAAAATACTATCTTTTCAGAACATTTTGATATGTTTCCTTGAAATTCCCATTAGAAAATAAGTTAAGGTTTTTAGAATTATACCCGCTCAATAGCTGAAACATTTCCGAAACTTTGAAGTCATTTTTCTCCAAATGGCGTTTTTGGGCATAACGCGTACGATATCTCAAAAACTTCTGAATATTTTTTCATGAAATTTTCAAAACGTACGTTTCGTGTTAGTCTGTATAAACTGAACCTAAAATTTTGTTTTATTGTTGAAAACAAATATTTTTTAGGTGATTATACTGTTGAAATTTTCAAAATTTTGCATTAGCTAAATACAACTTTGTATTAAAAATATAAAATTGCTTTCAATACAAATTCATTTAGGTTCAGGTTAATTATTATAATCTGAAGTATAAGTAGGCATCAAAATTTTCATTGTAGTTGCAAAATTTATTTTGTAATCGTGCGCATAAACTGTTATGCCAATTTTCCGCTCGTCAAATGTCTGACAGTTTGGAGTCCCCTGTAAATGTTAATCCTGCATCTTTAAATTTTTTAAATACATGAAATAAAAGAACATACTTATATTTTTCATCCCAATAAAAATTTTGTTTTAAAATCATATACATTTTAAGATATTAAATGTTGCAAGTAGCTTTTTTTTTTTTTTTTTTTTTTTTTTTTTCAATTTTAAGAGTCCTGAGACCCCTTAAGCAAATCGGCGATTCTAACGTCTACTTCTTGTTAGTTAATTGCCCTCGTTATAAAAAATTAAACTTCATATTATTATACGCATTGTTTTGTACAATACAGTTATTTCTATAACTGAGTTATTAACTTGTACATCACTAAAACTAATAAAAATATAAATTAAATTTAAAAAATCAAAAAACCCGGCTGCGTAAAAACGAACTAATTAATTATTTCTCATCAATGTTAAACTATTTTTTATATTACTTACCTATTTTTTTTATTTACTTGTATTGATGACATTTAAGTTGTGTTTAATTGTTAGTTCCTATCTATAAACACTATTTTGATGAGGCCTATAGATGTATATGATGGTTAGAGTTGCAGTAAAGCTAGAGATCCTACCTACACAACTTCCAAGTTGTGTAATATTTAAACGAAGCTTCTGACTGTAAAATAGTCAATGAAACATCGTCTTCATTTTGAAAGACCTATCCAATGATATGCCACTCAATAGGGTGCGTAAAAAAATTTTTCGTCTCTATCGTCATTTTGTATATTACGGCCGCCATTTTGAATTTATAAAAAACAAAACCTAGCCTATAACCATCGGACTGTTAAGACGAATCAATAGAAACTTCATTCATTAAAATCCATCCAGCCGTTGGTATGTTTCGAGGGTATAAAGAAATCCACATACCCAGATACGCATGGAACACATAACCCTTCTTGGCAGTCGGGTAATTATAAACATCATACTCCAGTACTCTATTAATTTTCTACCGGATTATTAGGAAATATGAAAGTTTAAAAAATAATTTTAGAATGTTAAAAAGTTGAAAAATTTTTAGATCTTCGATCGAGCTGCTGAAGCTGTATCAATTAACCTGCACCAAACCAAGTAAAATATAAACACAAAAAGGCCAATCACGTGATCAAATCTCCCACAGATTTTTTTGCGAGTCGAGCGAGCGTAAGCCGAACAAAAAAAGTTTGCTGCTTATATGAGCGCTTATCGGTCTTTAACCACTTAACTGTTTCGTTACTAAAAGCTTTTCGATACCACTAATTTTTACCTGTAATCTTTCGTTCATTAAGTGGCAGAATTTTTTTCGATTATTTAAGGTAAATATTTTAGTTACTAAAAAAGTGGTGTTCTGTCCCCCTTATGACTGTCATATATTTATATACTAACTATACACTACCGATACACAAACGTTCATCCCATTCGGTGAGTCCAACCTCGGGACCTCTCCTTGTGAGTGAATATAGCCATGTATTCCTATTACAATATCCCTTTAAAACCGGGAGGATTTTTTGGAGAAACTGAAAGTTTGGGTGGCTTCTCCTTATCGATAGGACCGTATTTGATTGAAAAAAAAATATTAAAAAAATACCCGATGTCAGGTTATGCCAAGAGAGGACCCGCACAATTGTGCGGATTCGGTCTTAATGCAGCCGTTTTTGGGCTAAATCTACACAATATTGTAGTTTGGGATTACACATGCCTGCGATGAAAAAAATACAAGGGAATTGATAGCTGAACTTTATGTATTTTTTTTGGTGCTAATTAAAAAAAAATATATTGAAAAAAATCAATCACGTCACGTTTTCTTGAAAAATTCACTTTTATTTGGATTTTTATGAACAATCGATCGTCAATACCGTTCCTCATGGACCTGATGTCCCAGTGCCTTTGCCTCCAATTTAATTGCAAAGTCATCTCTCTAGAGTCGTCAGATTCGGAACATCCAGAAGTTCAAGACTCCGATTACGGAAAATAAGCCCCATAGAAGCGGTGCACCTCAGTATCTCTTTTCCAGTTTCCAGTTTCCAGTATGTATCTCTTAGGTTGAACTTAATGATCTGACTAGAGATCTGCACTTTTCGAAAGAGGCAGCTGAACTGTCGGGCTCGAGATTGGAAGAAAAAAACTTATTAGCAAAGGAACCGTTTTTTAATTGGTACAGGAATCGAGAAAATGAATTTGTTAAGTATTTTGAGGAAAGAGAAGAACCTGACCTATTGTTCTAATGTTCCCGGATTGATGAGCAATTTTAATATCACCTACGATAAAGATGAATAGAGGCTGTTTATACATTTATCGAAAAGGAGCCTTAAAGCTGGCCTTCTACATCACGGAAGACAGTATGTATCTGTACCAGCTGGACACTCTGTGCATTTAAAAGAACACTATGAAAACCTGGCTCTCGTCCTCAACAAAATTAAATATGCCGACCTCGGTTGGACCGTTTGCGGTGATTTGAAAGTTATCTCCATGCTTTTTGGTCAACAAGGCGGATACACAAAGTACCCATGTTTAATTTGTGATCGGGACAGCCGTGATAAGACTCAACACTAGGTCAAAAAAGAAAGGCCGAAAAGACAAAATCTTAAACCAGTCATCAAGAATGTCATTCGGATCAGCTTAGTTTATATACTGTAAAATTGTACTGTTTCAAAAGATTGCGATTGTTTCAAGTACCCGTTCAAAAATTTCCAGGTTTACCCGAAGCCAAGTTGAAAGAGAGAATCTTTGTTGGTCCGCAAAGCTTATGAAGGATAAAGAATTTGAGACTAGCATGACAACAAAGAAAAAAAAAAAGCTTGGATTGCCTTCAAAGATGTCGTCAGTAAATTCCTGCGTAATTACAAGAATCCTGACTATAAACCAATTGTAATGAATATGCTGGACAAATTTCAAGCGTCGGGTTACTGCACGAGTGTCAAAATACATTTATTCACTCACACTTGGACTTTTCCCCGAAAATTTAGGACCAGTCCGTGGAGAACAGGATGAAAGGTTCCATCAAGACATCAAAAATATGAAGACCAAATATTAAGGCTGTTCTTAACTGCTCTGCTCAACAAGCGCAAAAAGTTTTGACACATTTACAAATTCATTTTTTAACGGAGAGGTATAAAATTGGAAAGCCTGGCCATGGAAGGGATTTGGAATTGAGCTGTTTTTTCCAATTTTTGATCAATCAATTACCTATTGAGTTATAAGCCATTTTGATCACGTGACAAGCGCGTTTTTCGCCCGCTCTTGGGTGATTTTTCTTCCTTCGCGCGGAAATTCGGTTCAACACGCCCACTTTGACAACATTTTCTGAAAGATCTATTGCGTTTGCAAAAACGTGAAAAAAAAACAGCTCAATTACATAGTTTCTGAACAACAACACCAGCTAGTTTAATGCATTTTCGAACAAAAATAAATTAAAACTTATGTCAGAAAGTTGCCCTTTTCGATTTGAGAACAGCCTTAAGGAAGGTGGGACAAGAACATGCTTGCCGACTACTGTTGGATGTTAACACGAGATAGACCTGAGATTGAACATAAAATAAGCAGGGGTGTAGTGGAGGGTATACGGGGGTATACGCCGCGCCGTATACCCTCTGGATTTTTTTCAGGAACACCGTATACCCTCTGCTTCTCAAGAAAGCTATAGTATATATGCACTAGGGTATACCCTCTGCTTAGAACGTATACCCTCTGTTTTTTTTACGACTACATCACTGAAAATAAGAACGTCAAAAAATAAGTTTCAAAGGAAAAAGAGTACGTACTTAAACATAATTTTTTTTTTTTTTGTATTTGTTTTGTTTTTTGCTCAGTTTAAAATTTGTTTGAAACTTTCATGTACACATACATAATATTTGTTCCTCTTGGTCAGTCGTCTATTTTATGTACGTTACCTTAATAAAAACAAATTAAAATAGTATGTTGATGATTTTTTTCTAGGAACTGCACCATAATTTGATGTAAAAAAGTTTAAACTCAAGGGAAATTTTTTGTTTTTCTCTCGACCAGAGGCGGCGGCTCGTGCGATTTGGCAACAGTGGTTTTTATCCATTTAAACCTATAAAAAATAATCTATTACTGAAAAGTAAATTTTTCTCACCAAGAATCGATTATTTTACACAGATTTAAATGGATAAAAATCACTGTTGCCAGACAGTACACGCAAAATTGTTCGAGAGAATTCCTTTTCAAATAGCATTTTAGCAAAATAATCGATATCAATTTCACAAAAAATCCTGACGTGATGGGAAAAAATGGACGTGATTTTCGAAATCAGCACACCAAATAACATAAAAATTAGCTAAAACTTCTCTTGTATTTTTCAAAAAGTTCAATTTCGCAGGCCTGTGTTATGTGTGCAAATATCTAAAGATAAAAGTTTAAGCAAAAAAAGTTGTTGTTTATTGAGATCATTTTCATCAGCCACAATGAAAATGTTTGAAATAATTTTTGTTTTTGGACAGACCACTACAATTTCATTTTCTGAGACGTGCCCAATGCTCGCACCCCTCTTAAGAGTCGTTGACAAATGGTATGTCCTTCACTCCGTTTGGATTGCGTCTAATCCTTCAAATTTCTTTTTTTTTTTAGTTTTTCCAGCAGCGGTATTTTGTTGAAATACCGATGGGAGTACATAAACCTAGGTCTGAACCATAGTAAGGACTACAGCAGGTCCTAAGCCCAGATCTTTGTGGACCAGGTCTGTACTTTCCCACTGGTATGCTACATAATTTAAAATTATCTCAGGTGATACTGTTACAACAGAGTGTGGTTTGTTTTTTATATACTGCTTTACTGAAGCACGTCCTAAAAAAAGGAATCGTCTGCTCATCTATGGAAATTTTTCCCTGATCTAATGGTAAATTCAAGCAGACACAGACACTACGGAATCTGTCGAGCATTTGCTGAACTTTCCATAATTTATTATTTATTCCTGGTGGTTTACTTGTTGTGTAGACAAAATGGAATGAATTTATCAAACTTAAAAATCTATCTCGTGATATGCATATAAAACTTATAAGTCATATATGACATCTATAACTCAAAGCAGAAACATATAGTTCATTACATGTGCGTATTATTTATCTAATACAATCAATTTTAAATAGAAATCATGAATAGTACAAACCTATTCATTTAAAATTAATCCGATTTAAAAATGTAATTAATAAAAAATAAATTGCTAAAAACATAAGTTTAAAAAAAAAACACTTAAAAATAAAAATTTTATATATTAGGAATTGTGCCCATTCTGGAAGTGGTAAAGGCCGTACCCACATAATTGTGCGGGTCATTTGTTTTTCAACATTTGTAAAGCTTAATTAAATTTATCAAAGACAAAATCAATTAAAATCATGAATAAAGTACATGAAAAGAAAAATTAAATCTAAGCAAACACTAAAAATCATATTTAAAAGAAATTACGAAAGTACATACTTTTTACCCGACTGCCAAGAAGGGTTATGTGTTTCACGCGTATCGGGGTATGTGGATTTCTTTATACCCCCGAGACATCCCAACGGCTAGATGGATTTTAATGAATGAGATCTCTATCGATTCGTCTTAACCGTCCGATGGTTATAGGCTTGGTTTTGTTTTTATAAATGCAAAATAGCGGCCGTAAAATACAAAATGGCGGTAGAGACGAAAGTTTTTTTTTTACGCATTTATTCAGTAGCATGTCATTGGATAGGTCTTTCAAAATGAATACGATATTTCATTGACTATTTTACAGTCGGAAGCTCCGTTTAAATATTACACAACCAGCAAGTTGTGTAGGTAGGATCTCTAGCTTTACTGCAACTCTAACCATCATAGACATCATAGACCCCATCAAAACAGTGTTTATAGATAGGAACTAACAATTAAACACAACTATTAAAAGTGATCAATACAAGTAAATAAAAAATATAGGTAAATAATATACAAAATAGTCTCACACTGATGATAAATAATTAATTAGTTCGCTTTCTACGCAGTCGGCTTTTTTTTTTTTTTTTTTTAAATTTACTTTTTACTTGTTGTCTATTGCTGTCAGATGATATAGTCTTTTTAAAAGCAGAAAATGTAACCCTGTATTGTAGTTGGTGCCCCCTAGTTGTGTCTTACCAAAACATCTGAAGCCAATTGACTCATATAAATGTGCAGATTTGGTTTTAAATCTCACAAAAACAGAAAATAGTCATTCTCTTTTACCTTAGTATGCGGGTCAGGGCTTAAAGGGATAGCCATGTTTTGGAAAGATAAAGTAGGGCTCCTATAATATATATAGTATTATAATATATATATATATATATATATATATTATATATATAGTATTATAGAAGCCTTAAGATAAAGAGATCCGGCAGACATCACGTCACCATGCAGAGATTCCTGACTTCAGATCACAGATTTGCCTACTTATTTTAATGTTAACACATACTGGACAATTGCACCATAAAATATAATAAATGAGAACGTATTTGTTAAAAACACACAACCTTGCTCAATATGGTACACAAAACACGAACTTTAATGTGAACATGTACAATTAAAAATAAACTAAAAGTTAAAATCGATACGAGATTTTAACTTTTAGTTTATCTTTAATTGTACATGTTCATATTAAAGTTCGTGTTTTGTGTACCTTTGAGCAAGGTTGTGTGTTTTTAACGAACACATTCTCCTTTATTATTTTAATGTTTTGTTGCTGAACGGCAGTGTATTTGGTAGTTGAATTGTTAGAGTGTTGCATTTGAGTCTAGTTGGCATGAGTTCGAATACACGCCTTTTTTTAATTCCCAAGTTTTCTTCCAGATCTTTATTTAAAAATGTTTAATCAATTAAAATGTTCTATTTCAAGTTGTTATTATTATTTTTTTTTTACTTTTTTTATTTATAAATGGTTAATCGGTGAAATATTCTATTCCAGTTTTATTTTCAACTTTTTTATTTAACCCTTTCGCTGCGCAACCCGAGAGTTTCTCGGGCAACGTAAAAGTAGCAAAATTTGCGCAACCCGAGATTTCATCGGGATGCATTTTTTCCGTCTCCTTTATCATTTCCACCAGTAACTTTTTATTGTAAATTTTGCCTTATCTAATTGGAGCATTTCCCCGATTAAATCAGGCGAAAATTTTTGTTTTGAAAAACCGGTGACAAAAGAATAAAAATTCTTAAAAGACTCTCGTTGCGAAGGAATTAAATACGCAATTTTTAAAGCTATTTTGACAAAACAATTACGCAACAAGAGGGTTAAAAATATTTTATCGGTTTTTTCATGATAAATGGAAATGTTTAATAAAAGTAAATTTTTTTTTTAAATAAAATACTTATTTAAATATTTTTTTTTTTCAGAATGTTTTTCTCCTTTTTGATTTTAAAATGTTATGCATGGAAAAATTTAATGAAAGTTAATTTTGATACTAATAACTTATTTATTTATTGCTTATTTCAATACGATAAGAAGTGCTGAAAATTTTACATGAAAGCTCCTTTCAATATTTAAAGTTTAATTTCAGTGCAATATTATCAAATACCTTTTTTTTTTTTAAGTAAAGCATATTTAAAGATGTTTAAAAGGTCTGGAATCTAAAGTCGACGGTAAATCACACACCGCTCAGGGAGAAACAAACTCATGGCTTTTCCCACACTAGAAACGAGCGCCATCTGCTGGCTAATCCTCCAAAAATTACACCCTGAAAGGTCCTTTAAATTAATTTTACATCTTATTTTTTCAAAAACAGTTTTCATTGTATTCTTAAAATAATAATAATAATAAAAATTACGATATGTTCATTCTGTGACTACCCATAAAATTTTCATTTTCTGATATGACATCATAACTCATAAGGTAGTGCATTTGAAATGCAAATTCTTTAAAGTAGAGTTAAAAAAGAGAGAGACGGGGGGGGGGGGGGGGGGATATATTTTAATACAAAACAAATATTTAATTTATATGCTTTAACATTGAGGTTATATTAAAGTATATATGTGTATCTTGACTTAGGACTAGCATCTCTTAATATTAGCATATTATATTTATTTGTTATTTATTTCTTTTATTTTTTTTACTTTAAAGAAAATTTGTTTCAGATTTACTAGTTTATGATGTCAGGCAGTAAATTGAAAAATGTATGGCTAGTCATAAAAAAAAATCATATTTTATTATTATTATTTAAGAATGCAAAGAAGAGCTTTTTTTTAATTCATTATTTTTGCATCTTGTTTAGAAACAAGAAAAGTTTTATTTGAAGAACCCCCTAGGATCTTATTTTTTCATAATAATATTTTGAATTTATACTTAGGGAGAAAAAAAATGATATTATTAACAATTACTTTCTAATAATTTTAGCTATCAGTTGCTTTCCAATACCTTTAACTAAATCTTACTTAAATAAATAATAAATTTTTATAAATAAAAAAAGACAAATTTGTGCAAAGAATTCTCATAGCCTTTCATATTAACCCCTTTGGCCCTGGAGTCCTACTCCTACTATTAAAACACATATTTATATTGCTCTAAATTATTCGTTTTTAATAATTTTAAGTTGAAAACCCAGTATCCTACTAATAATATGTTGCAGATTAACAATTTAATCTCATTTGTGATCACACATGGCAGCACATGCCTCATTAAGCAGTAAAATGGAGGCTTCTACCAATTTCAGGACAAAACGTAAGTACACATTTTTAACGTTTTCAATAAAAATACTAATAATACTTTAGTGACGTTTTGTTAATTATATTTTATAAATTAAGGCCTTTTCTACCTAAATTAGTCATCTAACTTAGAAAATAATGATACATCACATTATAACTAAGAATCAAACATTTGTTCTAGTATTAGGACATGAGGCCTTATGGCTAACAAAGTGTGTGTAAAAAATACCCAGAATTGCTATATAAAACACACACAAAATATTTTTTTTCATCAAAATATATTTTGCCATCTTCAAAGTAGACCCTACTGTGTTCAATGCAACTATGCCTTCACAGGTCCCAATCTTCCACACATTTTAGATAAGTAAATTGGGGTATGGCCTTTAGTTCCTTCTGCTAATTTTCTCTTATGGCCTCAATTGACTCAAAACATTTTCCTGTAAGTGATAACTTTAGCTTCGTGGACAGAAAAATGTCATTCGAGCCCTTACCAGGCGTGTTCGGTCCTTGGTTGATGGCATTAGTTGCGCTTTTGGCCAAAAATTCTTGCAGAACAATAAGAGAAAATTGAGCTCTTTCGAAATCAGTAGTGTGGCGATGAGTTTCAAATGCAAAATATTGGTTATATCTTTATAAACGGACTTAAAAGATATGTGAGATATCTTGAGCCAACTCTCTTGAAGACACATAGGATGCTTTTCAAGCACCAGCGTCTTGATTTTATTGCTGCCAGCTTTGTGCGCAGAAATAGGTTGGCAAACTGTCCATTAAACAGTGATGTCGAATTACAAAAAATATGGACGCGGTACTTGTGACATTTGTGCCAGCAAATATGGTAAAATCGTTGTTGTAAAGTGATATGACAATAAAGTTGTGACACTAGCATCTACATTTCTGTCAGATAATGTGAAGGATGTTGTTAAAAGATGGAGCAAAAAAGATTCCACTTATATTTATGTATATAGGCCAGAAGTTGTGAATTTCTACAATAAAAGCATGGTGGGAGTCGATAAACATGATTTCTTACCGTCATTCTATCGAACTGCTATAAAGAGTAAAAAATGGACACTTCGAGTAATATCTCATCACTTTAGTATGGCCATTATAAATTCTTAGTTAGAATATAAAAATAATGCAAAATGATTGGAAGTTCCTTTGCAAGATCAAATGGATTTATTGCATTTCACATTTGAAATAGCAGAAGCTGTATCACTCAAAAACCAGTCGCTAATCCGTATCAAACGTGGAAGGCCGTCATCAAGAAGCTCTGTTTTGCCAAATAGTCCAGGTAATAGGGAATTTTACCTAGCAAAATTAATGGTAGTCCTGGAAATCGGCTTACTTTATGTTTTTTGGGTCACTGAATCCGAATTTGTAACTTCCCACCAAAAACTTCCCCCGGCAACCCCCCCCCCCCCCAAATTTTTGTAAAAAGCCCCCCAAAAAAGGTTTTTATTAAAAAATTCAATTTTTTTATTATTTTAGGGAAAAAGTATCTAGAAATTCAGAAAGTAGGCAAAATTTGCAACAAATTAGATATATGACATTATGACTTAGGATGAAGGGGAAGGGGGGAACTGCCTCGGAACATGCGCGCGGTGCTGCGTGGGCTAAGTTGCGCAATTCCACTTAGCCACTCACACGTTTACATTCGCCCTCCCATCTCCCCTCCGAACTTTCCTTATAAGGTTTACTTTAAGTTTTTTGGGGTCGCTGAATCCGAATTTTTAACTTACCCCCAAAATCCCCCCCCCCCCGAAAACCTACTAAAATAGTTGTTATTAACTTAAATTTCTTCTTGTTTTAGAGGAAAAGCATTACGAAACTCAGAAACTAGACAAAATTTGCAATAAATAGGATACATGACATTATGACGTAGGGTAAACTGGAAGAGAGGGGGCTGCCTCGGAACATTTCCCGCGCGCTTTTCTCAAAAACCAAATTTTTTTAAAAAATCAATTTTTTGGGGGGTTGCCGGGCGAAATTTTGGTGGGAAGTTACAAATTCGGATTCAGCGACCCAAAAAACATAAAGTGAGTCGAAATCCAGAACTAGTATTAATTTTTCCAGGTAAAATCCCCTATTGCCTGGACTTCATAACTGAGTGCACGTAACGCCGCAGTGCATGTTCAGAGGCAGCCCTCCCCCTCCCCGTTCATCCTACGTCATAATGTCATATATCCTATTTGTTGCAAATTTTGTCTAGTTTCTGAATTTCGTAATGCTTTTCCCCTAAAACAATAAGAAATTTAAGTTAAAAACAACTATTTGGGTGGGGGGTTTCGGGGGGGGGGGAGTTAAAAATTCGGATTCAGCGACCTAAAAAACTTAAAGTAAACTTTATAGAGAAAGTTCGGAGGGGAGATGGGAGGGCGAATGTAAACGTGTCAGTGGTTAAGTGGAATTGCGCAACTTAGTTCACGCAGCACCGCGCGCATGTTCCAAGGCAGATCCCCCCTTCCCCTTGATCCTAAGTTATAATGTCATATATCTAATTTGTTGCAAATTTCGTCTACTTTCTAAATTTATAGATACTTTTTCCCTAAAACAATAAAAAAATTGATTTTTTTTTAACAAAAACCTTTTTTGGGGGGCATTTTACCGAAATTGGGGGGGGGGGGGGGGGGGTTGCCGGTGGAAATTTTGGTGGGAAGTTAAAAATTCGGATTCAGCGACCCAAAAAACATATAGTAAGCCTTTTTCCAGAACTACCATGAATTTTGCTAGGTAGAGCCCCTAACGTCTCTATTGCCTGGACTAAAAGAACAAAATGAATATTTCTGTTAGGCCTTCTAAAGATGTTACAGTTGATGGAATGAACCATATGATTGAAAGGAGTGAAAAGCAACAGAGATGCAAAATGGAAGATTGTACATATAAAAGTACCTGTTTTTGTGAAAAATATCAATATTTTTTATGTTTTCACTCACAGAGAAATTGTTTTAAAGGATTTCATGAAATAAACTCATTTTATTCATTCTCATGTCCTTTTTTATCTTACATAATTGTAAATGTGCACAGAAAATATAATTGCTCATTTTGCGTAATTTAAGCTCTGGTGTCCTATTATTATAACACTTTTTAATTAGTTTACTAATTATCAAAATGATATAATACTTCATATTATAGTTATTTATGTCTATTCAAGCTTATTTAACCTGCAATTTATTTTTATCTGTTTCCATATTAATCAGGGCCGAAGGGGTCAATAAGTAGAGAAAATTATTTTTCTTGTAAAAAACAACAACAAAAAAAAGGCACCGTTTATTTAAGTTATTTTTGACAAATGACTATTTAAGAGCGAAGAAAAAACATAGAAAAAAACAACATATTCCTACATTTTGACTTGAAAAAAAATACTAATTTTTTAAAAATATGTATTTAAAAAATTAAATCCAAATTTTTCGTTTACGATTTTCTAAAAATCCTATAAATTAATTCATTAATTTAATTCGATAAGTATAGTACAAGATTTAAGTAAGATTTAGCTAAAGGTAAAGGAAAGTAATTGATAGCTAAAATTATTGGACAGTAATTGTTAATATTTTTTTTCTCTCCCTTTCTCTTTTATTAAGCATAAATTCAAAATATTATTATGAAAAATAAGATCCTAGCGGGTTCTTCAAATTAAACTTTTCTTGTTTCGTAACAGGATGCAAAAATAACGAATTAAAAAAAAAAGCTCTTCTATAAATTCTTAAAAAAAAATAATAATTAAATATTATTTTTCTATGAATAGCTGTAATTTTATCAATTTACTGCATTGCATCATAAAGTAGTAAGTCGTAAATCTAAAATAAATTTTCTTCAAAGTAAAACAATAAAAGAAATAAATAACAAATAAATAAAACATGCTAATAACAGATGCTAGTCCTAAGTCAAGATACACAGATATACTTAAATATAACCTGAATGTTAAAGCATATAAATTAAATATTTTGGTATTAAAATATATCCCCCCCCCCCGCCTCTCTCTCTCTCTTTTATTTTTTTAAACTTTACTTTAAAGAATTTTTATTTCAAATTCACTAGCTTATGATATTGTGGCAGCCGCAGAAAGGCAAGGGAGAAAATTCTTCGTTCGGAATGGCAGCTGGCCAGAGCCGTTGTCATAGCAGCGCAGACGAAAATGTTTACATTGCGTTTTTGTGTGTTCGAATACGATGAGTGTCAGAATCGACGTTTATCAATGTTCTACGAATAAAGGTAGTAAAGTGTTTTTAAGTGAGTGATTATATTATACGACCGACCCACCACAATGGTGACCATGGACTGTTCTTATATAGAGCATCAGCCTTCCTAGATGAGTTGGAATGTTATCCGATCATCTTCATCTTTCAAAGAATACATCGTTCTACAGCGGCTCGATGGAAAGCAGATAAGTTCTTCTGAGTCATTTTCCTGATATTTTTTCTGTTATTTTATTAGAAAAATTTAACTCGCGAATTTATTTTGGTTTGATTGTACTATTTTATATATTTATTACCATAAATCATGTCTAGTGTCGATGCTGTTCAAATTCCATTATATAACAGATCAGATCCTGCGCTATGGTTTGTGATGTGCGAAAGCACATTTGCTTTAGCTACCCCCAAAGCAATATCAGAATCTGTTACAAAATATAATTATATAGTTTCGCATCTTCCACCCGATGTTGCCTCAATCATTCGTGATATTTTAATGCAACCAGATGCTACTGACCCTTATGGTGTCTTAAAAAAGGAATTAATTGCGCGCTCAGGTGAATCATCCCAGCAAGAGATACGACAGCTCTTGTCTGGAGAAGAACTAGGAAATCGGAAACCTTCAGATTTATTACGTAGTATGAAACGTCGCGCGGAATCCCTAAATGTTCCAGACAATTTAATGTTAGAATTGTTTTTGCAACGATTACCAAATTCTGTTCAGACAATTTTAGCGGCTGTTTCTGAATTAACCCTTGATAAAGCAGCGGAAATTTCAGATCGTATTTCAGAAGTTACCCCTTCCCCAGCTTCTGCAATTGCCGTGTCCTGCTCGAATGAACAGGCGATAGAGGGTAAATTATTGAAAGAAATCGAAAAATTAAATAAGCGCATCGATCAGCTTGCTGTTTCACGTGGTCGGTCCCCATACCGCAGAAACTGGAGTAAACCTCGAGGGCGAAGTAATAGTGATAATCGGGATTCAAGTATCTGTTGGTATCATAGACGATTTGGAAAAAAATGTAGGGAAGAAAAATGCATAAAGCCGTGTTCTTGGGCGGGAAACGAAACCAGCAAAGAGTAGAGGCGACTTATTCTTTGCCTCAACAGTCACGTCGCCTGTTCATTAGAGACCGGACTACAAATGTTTCTTTTCTGGTCGACACCGGTTCGGACGTGTCAATCCTTCCTGCCAACAATGTACAAAAACGGAATCCACCCGTACAAACGCTTTTGGCTGCTAATTCTTCCCCTATAAATGTTTATGGTCAACAAACCCTTTCTCTAGATTTTAAGTTAAGACGAAAATTTAATTGGACTTTTCTAGTGGCAAATGTTAGTACACCAATTTTGGGAGCAGATTTTCTCCATAATTTCGAATCGGTTCCAGATCTCCGCCACAAATGTCTAAGAGATTTAAAAACAAAATTTGAAACAACAGGTCACATGAAATGTGCATTAATTCATTCAGTAAAAACAATCAATATTGATAATATATATAATGAACTTCTTAAACAATTCCCATCTATTACAAAATTACCAGATCCCAATCAGCCTGTCAAACACAACACAATGCATTTTATTTCAACAAAAGGACCTCCAGTTGTGGCAAAACCCCGCAGGTTGGCTCCGGATCGCCTGAAAATTGCTAAAACAGAATTTCAAAATATGATACAACTCGGACATTTAAGACCTTCACGTAGCAACTATGCATCACCTTTGCACATGGTTCCAAAAAAGGGAACTTTGGAATGGAGACCTGTAGGTGATTATCGTGCCTTGAATGCGCAAACCAAAAAAGACAGATACCCGATACCATGTATAGCTGATTTTACTGCTAATTTACGTGACACTAAAATTTTTAGTCGACTTGACCTCATCAAAGCATATCATCAAATACCAATCAATCCTGATGATATTCCCAAAACAGCGATATGCACACCTTTTGGATTGTTCGAAAGCACACGCATGCAATTTGGCTTATGCAATGCGTCTGCAACATTTCAGAGATTCATAGATGAGGTAATACGTGATTTACCAGGCGTCTATGCTTTCGTCGATGATATACTCATAGCCTCTAAAAATGCCGAGGAGCATTATCATCATTTAAAAGCACTATTTTCCAAATTAGCAGAATATGGTTTGTGCATAAATGTATCCAAGTGCACATTTGGTAAACCTACCATTGATTTCTTAGGATTTCGAATATCTGAACATGGTATTCAACCACTTCCAGATAAAGTTAAATGCATAATCGATTTTCCGCAGCCCACAACCTTATCTCAACTTCGAAGATTTTTGGGTATGTTTAATTTTTATAGGTCTTTCATATATCAAGCTGCACACATACTTGCGCCTTTAGTGAAATTGTTAGAAGGCCATACAAACAAAAAGAAATCTCGTTCCCGTGTTCCTAAAACAGAACCCCTTAATTGGAACGAAGATGCTGAAAAAGCTTTCGTAGCTGCCAAAAATGCAATATCTCAGGCTGCTCTTTTACGGCACCCTATTCCAGGCGCTCAGTTGAGTATATGGGTTGACGCCTCAGATGTCGCGATCGGCGGCACCCTTATGCAGTTTTATCAGGAACGTTATGAACCTTTAGCATTTTTTTCCATGAAATTAAACAACAGTCAGCGGAATTGGTCAACATATGACCGGGAATTATTTTCTATTTATTCGACAATAAAAAAATTTCGGCACATGCTAGAGGGGAGAATTTTTCAAATTTATACTGATCAAAAACCGCTAATTTATGCATTTAAGCAAAATCCCCATAAATGTTCGCCGCGGCAATCACGCCATTTAGATTACATTTCCCAATATTCCACTGACATTAGACATGTACCAGGTTCCGAAAACATTGTTGCAGATTGCCTCTCAAGAATTGAAATTGATTCTATTTCAAAATCTCCAATCTTAAATTTTGAGGAATTCGCAAAAGCTCAGGAAAATGATTCAGAGCTACAGAACCTGCATAATAGTACATTGCTCAAATTGGAATTGAAACCTTGCCTCATTTCTGATTGTAGCCTACTATGTGATACTTCAACAGGTACGCCTCGACCCTTAGTTCCTAGTTTCTTTCGTCGGCTGATATATGAACATTTGCACAACCTAGCCCATCCAGGCATAGCAGCTACCACAAAACTAATTTGTTCCAGATACGTATGGCCAAATATGAAACGAGACATCAAAAACTGGGTTCGTGGCTGTGAGAAGTGTCAAAGATCAAAAATACAGAGGCACACCAAAGCACCTCTTGGCACGTTCTCTCTTCCTGATGCACGTTTTTCCCAAATACATATAGATATCGTAGGTCCCTTGCCTCCATCTGACGGTTTCAGCTATCTTTTAACGATGATTGACCGATTTAGCAGATGGCCAGAAGCCGTACCTATATCTGATACACAAGCTAAAACA
Source organism: Maratus speciosus (assembly GCA_963932465.1). Classification (NCBI taxonomy): domain Eukaryota; kingdom Metazoa; phylum Arthropoda; class Arachnida; order Araneae; family Salticidae; genus Maratus; species Maratus speciosus. The sequence continues at coordinate 518,709,184 of OZ010792.1, read as the reverse complement.
ATTTGTAGTGCCATATTAAAGCATTGGATATCAAGATTTGGTTGCCCTTCGCTCATAACCACGGATCAAGGCCCACAAATGCGATCAGCAATATTTGATGAATTCACAAAAATGATGGGAACACAGAAGATCCGCACAACGGCATATCATCCGATATCGAATGGCATTATCGAAAGATTTCATCGACATTTAAAGTCATCCATCAAAGCTCACGAAACCAGTAGGTGGACTGAAATATTACCGATAGTTTTACTAGGCATTCGCACAGCAGTGAAGGAAGATATACAAGCTTCTTGCGCTGAGCTTGTCTACGGCACTACGTTGAGATTGCCCTGTGATATGCTGGATGAATACAAGATCCGACCTTTCAACGATAACTTCGTCACGCAACTACGAAACACCATGCGGCAGTTAAGTCCAGTTGCTACATCATCTCACTGCCAAGAGAAGTTCTATATACACCCTTCCTTGACATCTTGTTCACACATCTTTCTAAGAGTGGATCATGTACAACCTCCATTGTGTCAACCATATACTGGTCCTCACAAAGTCCTAAGTAGAACTGGGAAAACTATAACAATCGAGCTTAATGGTCGTAAGTCTACGGTATCAATAGATCGAGTGAAGCCAGCTCATTTGATTTCTACTTCAGACTTGTCCACGAAAACTGTTCCAGAGAACTCTAAATTAAAACTCTCTCTTAAAGCGGACAGTAACCCTGACCAAACAAAAACTGTCACACGTTCGGGCAGACATGTCCATTTTCCTAAAAAACTGGCATCTTATATTACTTACTGAAATTGTTGATAAATTGTTCATTTTGCATACTACACATTATGCCTATATTTTGTTATATATTGCAATTTTATTTCATGTAAATATCCTTGTAATTTTTCTCCACAAGCGTGGATTCTGACACAGATAGTCAAAAAAAAAAAAAAAAAAAAAAAAAAAAAAAAATAGTATACACTTGTATATCGTTTCTTCGGTACCCTACGTCACTGGGGGGATACTCTGTGGCAGCCGCAGAAAGGCAAGGGAGAAAATTCTTCGTTCGGAATGGCAGCTGGCCAGAGCCGTTGTCATAGCAGCGCAGACGAAAATGTTTACATTGCGTTTTTGTGTGTTCGAATACGATGAGTGTCAGAATCGACGTTTATCAATGTTCTACGAATAAAGGTAGTAAAGTGTTTTTAAGTGAGTGATTATATTATACGACCGACCCACCACAATATCATATCATAAAGTGAAAATTTTATGGGTAGTCACAGAAAGAACATATTATAATTTTTATTATTTTAAGAATACAATTAAGAATGTTTTTGAAAAAAGAAATGTAAAATTAATTTAAAGGATCCTTCAGAATGTTATTTTTAGAGAATTAGCCAGTAGATGGCGCTCGTTTCCAGTATGGGAGGAGCCTTCAGTTAAAAGACCTACTCCATAGGGTAAATTTCTTTACGCACAGTTGGCCCATTCGACATATCGTAAACAGAACCATTGTTTTGATACCAAATGTCTCAGTACCAGCCAACCAACCAACCATAGCAGTTTGCTATCGTTTCTGATATCAAGTTCAAGATATTTAATTTTAACCTTTCGTGTAAACTCAACGACATATCTCCAAAATCTAAAATGTCCTCTACTGTTGGTCAGGTACGTATACTAATGCTTAGAATATTTCAATATATGTTAGATAATGTATTAGTTTGGGAATAAAGAAATGCCGGTTCAGCTTACCAATATGTCGGGAAACAGGATGGGCGCAGCCCAAAACGTTCTGGGACCGAATATTCCATGTTCTTTCCATGCCTCACATTGAAATATTAAAAAAAAAAAATGATAAGAATATTATTAAATTAAATAAACAATAAAAAGTAGTGAAATACAGTTCAAAATAAGTTCATAGAATTATTGCTGGACCATTAATAATAAAAGGCATCTGGCTGTAGGTACTTTTGTAGCCGTATTGGCACAGATGTCATATACGCCCCATATTGGCGCGATTTTTTTCCGACACCAATTTGGTGAAAACATCAACAGCATAAACAACAACATCCAGGTTACCATATCAAGCAAAATAACGACACTTTGGCGCCAGTTAAGTACACGCTGCGTATATGACATTGGCGTCAGAAAAAAATCGCGCCAATATGGGACGTATATGACATCTGTGCCGGACACCCCTGGATGCTTTTGGTTCATAAAAAAATAACTAATAAATATTTAGCTTTAGGGCGATTCCATGGCGAGTGTCACACACGTAACGCAGGCTTTAATTTGCATTTATTCAATTATTTATTAAATTTTAATGTTAATTCTGATTTTAAGTGGTATGGTAAGTAAGTTATTAGCATATTTTTAAATTTAAATGTGTGGCAATAAAACTCACAGAAGTATATCCAGGGGTCGATGCAGATTTTTATTTTTGGGGCCCATTTTGTGAAAGATAAGTTATTTTTGTGAATTTTATTATATTTTTGTGAAAAATAACATTTTGTAACGAAAGTTGAAATCCAGTTACTGAAATTCGAATCAAGACTTTATTAACAATAAATTCTTTAAATCCACTTGCTAAAGATTTTGTTTTTTGTGACCAGGTTTTATTTACAAATTACACATTTTAAAACAGTTTTTATGAAAAAGAATTTTAAGAAGAGGCCTATTTTATTAAAAGGAATTTTGTGAAGGGGCCCATTTTATTAAATTTATTTTTGTGAAGGGGCCCATTTTATTAAATTTATTTTTGTGAAAGGGGCCTAAACAGGCCCCAAATTTTGCCTGGATCGACCCCTGATATCATTTAATTTCATTACTCAAAATGTGCTTTTTTTCTACTTCAGAAAAAAAGCACCATTTTGAGTATGAAATTAAATGATATATTTTTGTAAGTTTTACTTACACACATTTAAACTAAAAAATATGTTAATAACTTACTTACCATACCACCTAAAATCAGAATTAACATTAAAATATAATAAATAATTGAATAAATGCAAATTAAAGCCTGCGTTACGTGTGTCTCTCCGCATGGAATCGCCCTTTAATTATTTTTTTTATAATTCCCCCTTGCATGTTTTAAAAACTGGGTTATTGTTGACACTTTTAATCAAACCAATCAGGAAGCAGAAAATAATGTTTCAAAGTTTCGCTATTTTCCTGTGAAAATCTTAATGAAGAGGCTAAGAGCTGGCTTCGTTTAATTAATTTATAATATTATTTATTTTCTTGTAAAATTTGAATTTTTTTGTTTGAGTAGCAATAGAAAACTTACAATTTTATATACTAGCGGCCATTTACAAAATTTCATTTATTTTTAAGGTTTTAAGAGATGTGTATATTACTGGGATGGTTAATTTGTCATTTTTCAGTAATGGACGCCCCATGTAGACTAGAGATGCAATGAATATTCAGCCTGTCTGCCGAATATCAAGTCCATTATTCGGCTTTGTCCGAATAATAATTTTGAATAATAAATGTTTTTACATTTACACAGTATAACTTTTTAATTTGACAATTTATATTCATCATGTAGGGTAGATGTACCAGTTTTGGCCACATTTAGAGAAAATTTGAAATAGAAATTTTACATTTCTTGATCGATTGAAACATATTAAATCATAACATCATTCTTTAGTAAATTTAATTGTCTTTCTGTTAAATATAATGACTTTCTACAGAATATTTTAGATTGTGAGTAATAACTCATCAAGTAATTTATTCCAATTTGTACCAGTTTTGGCCACCCCTACACCAGTTTTGGCCATCTCTATGCACCAGTTTTGGCCACTCCAATATCATGTAGTTTAACAAACATTTTAATTGATAATAAGTAAAAATAAAGCATTTTTATGCAACATCTATTTTACCACACATATATTTGTTTGCTGTATTAAGAGAATTTTGCAAATTTCTTTATGAATTGATAAAAACATCAAATAAAATATACTTATTTTGATTTTAACTGAAAATTTCAATTAAAAAACAAAAAATATATTTAAATTTGATTAATAAAAGGGACAACAGTGCCTATAGGACATAAAGATTAACTATTTAATCAGTTTTATAATTATTCATGGACTGTGGCTTGTTTAGAACACTTGAATCTTCATCAAAGAGTTATATTTCTTGAAAGCATTTTCTGATTTTGGTTAGATTTTCATCAAAAAATTATACTTCTTGAAATCATCTTTTGATTTATATTAGCTTGTGCCTTATTTATGTTCCCTGCTTCTTTGCAAGTTATTTTAGGGTGGGATTTTGGAAGCGAATCATACCTACCATTTCATGCCTGGTCTTCCATCTTGAAATGGAGTTTCTATCTTGCCGGCTACAATTTTTTGGACAGTATCTTAAAAGTTCTCCATTTTTTATAGGAAATAATATTTTGACAATATTTAAAATCCACTTTTCTAATTGATTTTTAACTTCAATTCCTAGTACCTAGCTCTACTATTAGAGATTCAACATTATTAGAGAAAAGTGGTTGTCCGTCCTGCAAACTTGTGATGTAAGGCAAGAACGGGTTACTCCAAAACTTTGCTAGCTTATAGTGCTGGCATAACATTTTGAATGGCCTTAATTTTACTTGCTATCTTAGAGCAGTGTTCCCTCTAGGCCATTTTTTTAAGAGCATAGAATGAGAATCTCTTTTAAACTTCGTAAAATGAATCCTGTTCTTTTTAAATAATGTGAAATACATTCTTACTTGTATTTAGATATATCTCTAGTAAAGATTTTCACAATATTTAGTATTTCTAAATCCGTGTGCCTGAAATATTGCAAAAATTATGGAACTTCTTCATTTCTTTAGGAAAAATAAAAGCAATTAAATCATGCTATAATTTTATTGAACTTTTTAATTTATAAGTTGTAAAATCTTTCAAAATTTATGTTTTAGTTTATTTATCATATCTAAACATTACATATTGCCTCCCTTTTTGTTTTATCAATACTAAACACAATACTATATATTCTTTAGCAATGTCATTCTTTAGTGACTAGCACAATGTCCTTCTTTCTAAAATGAATTATCTATTGGATAGAGAATAACAAAATTTCTTTTATAAGAACTGCCATTAGCCTTGCTTTTATTATTATTATTATTGAAGCCATTACTATATAAAACAAAATTAAATTGATTTTTCCAGATGTTCTTAAATTTATTAATTGGCTAAAATTCACTCTATAATGAATCACGTGGCCAAAAGTGGAACATAATGTTGTACCCTTTTTGGCCACCCCCATGGCCATAACTGGTACATATAGCAAATTTAATGCACCAGTTTTGGCCACCCCCCATTAAACTGTTAAAATAATTAAATTAAATGTAAAATTGCAGTAGAGAGATAGCTTACCTCATAAAACCTAATAGCAATTTGTTTCAGAACAAATAGAACATGATAAGTGCCTAATGTTGAAAGATTTTGAAAACTTGTCAGCTAAGCAAAAATCTTAATACATGTAAACACACACTACAGTTTCACACATTTATTTTTTTTTGCAAGTCATATTTTATCAAAAAATAAACAAATGATATTGTAAATGATAAAAGAGAGTTTGCTTAAAATGTAAGAATGCCTATTATTTGTTAGCATTAATTCACAGGCTAAATATTGGACAAATTGATCCAATGTGGCCAAAACTGGTACAGTGGCCAAAACTGGTGCATCTACCCTATAATGAAAATTTTATTTGAAATTAACTAACACTTTTTTTCCATTAACTTTCATACTCCGAATGGGTTTTATCTACCCATTTTTATATAAGAGGCTAATTTAGGAATCATGTTAAAAAAAATTTATGCTGTATCAGTAAGTACAAAAAGTATCTGTAATAAGCTAACATAATCTGTTAAATTTAAAATTAATCTATTCAAAATTGTTTTAATACAGCTGTACAAGATAATTCAATTTTTATCATAATGAGAAGTTTAACATTTATACCTTGTTACATAAAAAATATTTCTTTCAATAATATTTTGAATTATATCTATAAAGAACATAAATATATGATTGATTAGATATAGGTGTATTATATGTATAAGATATTTAAGTCGTGTATGTTGCAATACTTAAGGGTTTTTTTTTAGTAAGATACGCTTAAAAGTTAAATATAATTTAAGTGTTTTTTTTAAGTGTGTTACTATTTCTTATTAAATTATGAAAGAAATGTAAATACTAAATTCTTTTAATTAGTAATGCATTTATGTTTTAGATATTTTTTTCAAGAATAGCATTGTAATGTTTATATTTGCCTTAAAAAACAGTTAAAATGTTTTCAATAAATGTAGATTGTGATGCAGAAATAATAATAATTCAGCATTCTCAGCTGATAGTCTATTTCTTTTTTTTTTTTTTTTTCGTAAATGTTACCTGCTTCTGAAAATAATCTCTCACTATATATGGTACTTCCTGGTGCAGATAAGTACTTTTTGGCTAATTGTGAAAGGTTTGGAAAGTCTTCAGAATTTTTCGCCCACCAATCCAAAGGACACTGTTGTCTTTCTAGTAATGGCTGGGAAAGAAAATTACTAATTTCTTTTATTTCTTCACATTGAGCAGGGCTTAATTTGTGCCGGAGCTCACTGGAGCCCAGCTCCGGTACTTCTCTGTTTTTAGTAAATATTTAAATATTGGTCGGAATTCACCGGAGCTCAAAAATACATGGCTCCAGAGCCCAGTGCAATTCGTATCTATGCATTTTTATGAAGAAATGCATAGCTACGAAAGATCCCTTTTTTATGTTAACACTATTTCCGAATCATAATCCTTGCCATATTTAATCGCAGAATTCTGCAATTAATTAACACTAAAACTAGGCAAAGATTACTATTCGGAAGGAGCAATAACTAATAAGTGCAATAGTTGACAGCTAAGTATATCCTGCTGGATATTTAAAAAAAATTATTTTGCTAAAAGAAAAAAAAAAAGCTTCAAATTTTGCAAATAACGTACGAAATATAAATGTGCAGATTGGAGTGGCATGATGGGGGGGGGGGGGGGGTTAGGGGGGAAACGGTACAGTTGTAGTACCAGTACCACATAATATTAGGATTCCGGTACTTTTTTTCTTAGAAGTTAAGCCCTGACATTGAGAGGCACTTTCTGTAGAGGCTTTGCTGCTGACAGCAAAGAAAAAAAAAATAACAATAAAGATTTAGAAAAAAAATTGTTAATCGTGAGCTTTATAAAGTCTACAGTGATTTCTTTCTACTATTTTAGAGGATATTCATTTCACCCTTTCTATCAGTGGTTTTTCTTAAGATACAGTCGAACTTGGATAATTCGAACGTCTTTAATTCGAATTCGTGGATAATTCGAAGTTTTTTGTCGGTCCCTTGAAACTTGTATTCAGTTAATGCTAAAAAGTCTTGGTTATTTCGAAGTCCAACTTCTTTAATTCGAAGTTTTTACCCTTTCAAAAAATGACAAATCTAGTTTCAATGCAGTTTATTTGAAAAGAGGCCGGGTTATTTTCAGCTATTGCGGAAATTTCGAAGTTCAACTTTTTTAATTCGAAGTTTTTACCCTTTCAAAAATGACAAAATCGAGTTTTAATGCAGTTATTTGAAAAGTGGCCGGGTTATTTGCAGCTATTATGGAAAATTGTTTAGGGCAGAGAAGGGGGTGGGAGAATATTTTTATCTGTTCTAGGAAACAGAGCAGGGTAAAGGGAGAAGGAACGTAGACACCCCCCCCCCCCCCCCCCCCCCGTACCTGTCCTTGGGTGGTCCCTGCCCTTTCTCTTGTAAGTGACACATTGTACTCTCGCCAATAACGCCAATGCGATAAATCATAGATGACACACGTTGCAATTCCTTCGAAACCAGGACAGTAGTCGCTTGAGTTTTCTTCATTGTGCTTTTAGTTTTTGTGGTGAGAGTTCGGTGCAAGCATGTCGTTGAGTAAGCCCTGTGTCTCGTATAAAACCTTATCTTTCGATGAAAAAACTGCGTAGAAAAGGGTGTAAAGAAGAAATGCATCATCGCAAAACACCTAACACTCTTTCGACCTTTTTTAAAAATAAAGAAAAAAAAATTTAATCGAAATCGCAAACGAGCTAGAGAACCTGATAATCCTGATGTGGACGAGTGTAGTTTAAGCAAAAACATCCCTCTCAGTGGAACTCTTGTTCGTGAAAAAGCGGAAGAATTTGCTGTCAGCTTATAAGCAAGCTCCGGATGGTTAGACGGATTTAAGGAAAGAAATGAAATTTCCTTTAAGTCTGTGTGTGGTGAAAGTTCAAATGTGAACCAAGATGCCGCAAATGAGGGGAAAGAAAAAGGTGTTCAAATTATTGAGCATACACAGGACAAAGACATTTTTATGTCGACGAAACTGGACTTTTTTTCAAATGTCCCCCTGCAAAGACTTTGGATTTTAAAGGTGAAATATGCAGTGGAGGAAAACGCAGTAAAGACCGAATAACCCTACTTGTGGGAGCAAACATGAACGGCACTGAGAAGTTACCTTTAATGATGATTGGAAAATCAAGAAATCCAAGGTGTTTTAATAATGTCAAAACAAAGCCTATAGCCCGTTCTAACACGAAAGCATGGATGGCGGCGAATCTTTTTGAAGAATGGCTGCTAAATCTCAATCGTACGTACCAAAGAAAAAAACAGAAAAATAATCCTGTTTATTGATAACTGCACGGCTCATAAATCGAAACCCGCTATGGAAAATGTCACGGTTGCATTTTTTCTGCCAAACATGACCTCAGTTGTGCAACCAATGAATCAAGGCATCATTCAAAATCTGAAGCATTTCTACAGACGCCTTGTCGTTCAACACCTCCTTACTGAATCTTCCCAAAAGCTTCCCATTACCCTCCTCGATGCATCAAGATGCATGTTCAAAAGTGATACAAAAAACAATAGCAAATTGTTTCCGGAAAGCAGGATTCATCAGAAACACTGTCCCTGGCGAGCATTTAGATGAAGAAAATTTACCTAGTCCAGTTACATGGGAAGACAGCATACAAAATTGATAATTACGTCGGCATTGATAAAAACTTAGACATTTGTGGAGAGCTATCTGAAACAGATATTCTATCTGAAGTTCTAAACAATAAGAACATTGCAAAAAAAGACGATGAAGATATTGAAGATGAGGTAGAAGAACAGAGGCCGATTCCAACTTCAAGTGAGGCAGTCTTTCATCTAGCAGAATATATCGTCGTTATGTAGAAGGACAATCTAACGTGAGTGAAGCTGTGTTTCAAGCTTTAGATATTCTTGAAGATTTTGTTAAAAAAAAAAAAAAATCAAGTAAGCTCTTTAAAGCAATCTGAAATATCTCAATATTTGGAACAGATGTCACAAGTTCCCCCCCCGGCTGCCATCTTGGAATTCTTCTTGGCGTGAAAACCCCTTTTCCGCCAAGTAGTAAATGTCGCCAAGCACCCGTTTATATGCATGTTTGGCTTAGCGAAAATAAAATGTAAATAATAAACAAAATTCGCTAAACTGGCAATCAGTAAACCTTGTATGAGCGCTTCGCGCACATTTAACGGAAAAAAAAATCGCCGAATTCAGCATTTCTCGCAATATAGCATTCTCAAAATTCAGCAGTTCTCGTCTTGTAGCAATCTCAAAATGTAAAAAACTCTTAAAGCAGCAAAATATACCTAAAAAACGAAATTCGCTAAAGTGGCAATCAGCAATAGTTGTATGAGCGCTTCGCGCTCATTTACCGAAAAAAAAAACATCGCCGAATTCAGCATTTTTCGCGGTATAGCATTCTCAAAATTCAGTAGTTCTCGTTTTGTAGCAATCTCAAAATGTAAAAAACTCTTAAAGCAACAAATTATACATAAAATTATCAACATACTTTAACAGACATCTGCTTTCTTGAAACCTACAGCACAAAATATAACACCGCCGTCGTTTTCCAAAATAGGCTTAATACGCATTGACACGCTATAAACAAACCTCCCTTTCATGTCAAAATTTCCTCATATTTCTTAATTACTTCAGCAAGAGCGTTTAAACGGACTACAGAAACTATAGTCAATGAAATACATCCAATAAATTTAACATAAAAATAAAAAGACAGCCATAGAACACGATATCAAAATCAAAATACATCGATACATCCACAAAATCTAAGCTTCTCAGGGGTTGCCAGAACACGACACGTCACAACACATACGTCACACGGGTTTCCATACCGAGTTTGTCATATCCGTAAACACCGCCAACACGCCAAGAAAAAATCGTCAAACAATTCAAAACAACAACAGCTGTGGGAACATACGGCATCTATGCCTAAAATGTAACTAGACAGTACCTGATAAGGAACTTTTGCTAAGATTTTTTTTTTGGGGGGGGGGGGGGGGGGGGCTAAATTATATTATTGAGGCAATTTTTAGGCCGAACATAGCCGAATATTTTTTCAGAATAAAATAATGCTTTAAAAAAGTAAAAATTTGTATATAAATAATTTTTTAAAAGAAAACAATACATTTTAATTGTGAAATATAGAAGAATTGTACATATAATGCATACTATATTTTGTTTTTAGGCAAAAATAAATTCATTATTCGGCAGCCGAATATTCGGTTATTCGGCCAAACCACTATTCATTGCATCACTAATGTAGACATTGCTAAAAATGCAATTTCAATAATGTTTATAGTGCATAAAATATTTTGACTTAAAACTGCAAACCTAAATAATCGAATTTAATTTTTAAATTATATTTATCAAAATGTAATAACTCCCAAACTTTTATAAATAGCTGCTTTTAAGTTATTTTCTGTGATTTATAAAATTTCATTTAAGTGTATATGTACCGTGCATATTTTATAATCTGGCAATCAAACCAGCCAGGATGCAAAAAATAATGTTTAAGAGCACAGTCAAAGAGGGGCTCATAGGACTTAATCCCTCTCTGTTTAAATTAAAACAAATTACCGAAGCTATTAAAATTTGTTTTCTGTCTTAAATGTTTCTTTAATCACCTCTGACCAAAAAAATAAAATGTCATATTAATGAAAGTTATGGGTAATATTCATGAAACTAGTAAATCTGCAGATCAGTGGAGTCAAACATCAGTTTTATTTTGAAATTATTTTATTTAGTATTTAAAATATTCAACTCACAATAGCATTTCTTTCATATTTGTAATATTAATTATTATAAATGATACATCAAGTAGTCTCTGGAAGATTAGTTTTGGCTCACTATTTTTAACAATTAAACACTAATATTCCAAAACTTTTATTTTTTTTAAAATTACCTTTTAAATCCCCTACTGTTTCAATAATTTTATAGCTGTAATTGCTGATATTTAGTATTTTAAACTATCCATCTAAAATAATTAAAACATCGATCTTTTGATAATTACAATAACCCCTATGCAAACAGTAAATGAGTATCACAAATATTTTATTTGGTATCCTAATTGTCACATTTATTTGAAAATAACTATTTTGTTTCATTAGTATGTATTCATTAAATTCTGGTTCTAAATACAGTCATAAAAACAATTATATTTATTACTTTTTATGGGGTGTCCATTACTGGGCCAGAGGGTGTCCATTACTGGGCTTTTGGGTATTTTGATATAGTTCTGTTATTTAAAATTAAATTTTGATTCATATTGGGAAATGAGACTAGAAGAATGTTAAATATTGTTGATAGGTTAATATGACATTGAAAAAACTGGAATATAATAATTATAACTATTAATAAAAAAATAACTTTAAAAGAAATTCCTTAAGGGTGTCCATTACTGGCACATCTACCCTATAATAAATAAATAAAATTATACATAAGTACATAATATTTCTTTATAGGTGTATACATTATATATGTGTAACGTATATCTCTATATGTATATAAATACATAAAAATAAAACTAATTTGTATAAACATCGTATTATTTTTAAACATGTGACATATATAACATTTATTAAATATATATAGGTATGTTTATAAATATTTAAAGATAAAGACCATGTTTTTCTGCCATCTTGAAAAATTTTATAAGATGCTAAAATGGCTTTTTGGTGCCATTTTGGATTCCTTTGCCAATCATGCCGACCAGCACACGATATGGAACTCTTCCCTGAATATACGCTGAGGAGTTCAATGTTTGCATTTTTACAACTGAATTGTTAATTTTATAAAATAAAAAAAAATCCTATTCGAATCGATTATGGAACCAACTATGAGTTTATTAAAAGTCAAAGTGCTGCATAACCTGAATCCATTCCATATCGGCAACTTACATGAAAGTATAGTACTTTTTTTTTCAGTGAAAAATAGTTTGCTGAACATTTAATATTTTTCAGCTAATCACTATTTCACAATTATAAATAAATTCATTCGCAAGACAGTAGGTATCTCCAGAATGGTTAACTGTTTTATGTAATATCAGTGTCTGAGGTTGTTAAAGAATTTTTTATATTCAAATACTTCTTGTGATCAGAGTTGTATAATATACACGCGCACGCCATGCGCGGAAAATTTTCGACAAAATTTGGAACTTTGCGGAAAATTTCTTAGAAAAAAAAAGTTTTTTTTTTTTTTTTTTTTTTTTTTTTTAAATATCGAAAAATTAAAAATATTCCCCAATTTTATGTACGATTTATTTATTGTTTGCCAGGGATGATTCTGGATTCTGTTCCGAATTTTACGAAAATTTAAGGCACTCGGTTCCGAAAATTAAAAAAAATCAGCTATCAGTCAGAAAATTCAGACAAAAAATATCACTGAAATATATTGCGGATTTCAACAAATGGTCGCCGAAAATAAACCAATTCCGTCAATCGTTCCAGAAAAAATAACCAATTTTGTCAAAGCATCACGGAAAAAACTCGAATTTCTTTAAAGAATTGTGGAAAAAAAATAAATTTGTCAAAGAATCGCAGAAAAAAACGTAAATTACGTCAAAGAAATGTAGGAAAAAAAACGAATTTCGTAAAAGCACAGCGGAAAAAGTGCGAATTTTGTCAAAGGATCGCGGGGAAAAAAACGCAAATTTCGTAAAAGAATCATGGAAAAAAACTAATTTCGTGAAAGGATCGCGAAAGAAACACAAATTTCGTAAAAGGGCCGCGGAAAAAGCGCGCATTTCGTCAAAGAATCGCGAAAGAAAACACCAATTTCGTCAAAAGGAAACAGAAAAAACGCGAATTTCGTCCAAAAAGTGTCGGAAAAAACGAATTTCGTAAAAGCACAGCGGAAAAAGCACGAATTTTGTCAAAAGATCGCAAAAAAATGCACATTTTGTCAAAGAACCGCGGAAAAAAAAACTAATTTTGTCAAAGGATTGCGAAAAAATGCATATTTCGTCAAAAGATCGCAAAAAAAATTGCACATTTCGTCAAAGAACCGCGGAAAAAAACTAATTTCGTCAAAGGATCGCAAAAAAATGTGAATTTCGTCAAAAAATCTCGAAAAAATGCAAATTTCGTCAAAGGATCGCAAAAAAAATGCGAATTTCGTCATAAAAACACAAATTTCGTCGAAAAATCTCGGAAAAACGGAAATTTCGCCAAATGATCGCGGAAAAAGCGAGAATTTTGTCAAAGGGCCGCAATAAAAACTCATCGGTCTCTTTAATGATGATACCTATGAATGCACCTCTCCTTACGAAATGTGATTCAGTTGTTTCAGAAGCAATGTCCATTATTCCTGTGAACAGAGTGACTGCTATTTTGTGAGAAGAGGTCATAATATTAAGGATTGGGCTGTTTCTAAATGCATTGACAAAATAACTGATAAGAATCCCTTTTTATCATGGATTTTTAGCTTTATTATTTTTTTAGCCAACATAATTATTCTGTAATTAATATTAAATAATTTTTAAATTAAATGGTAATTATTTTAAAACTACTGTTTAAAATTGATACCGCCAAAGTAATATAACATGTCATTTTATTAAACATTAAATTAATTTGCAGAAAGTTTTTGACCCAATATTTATGTGCGCAGAAAGTTTTTGGTTTTATACGAGTCTGCTTGTGATTTTGTTTTTTCTGTGATAACTCCAAATCAATATTTTTTGCCATTAGATTCAACAAGTAACAGAAAAAAAAAATTAGATTGGTAATATTGAAATGCTATAACTAGCACCCAATTTTTCCATGCCTTCTTATTTTTCATATTTTGAGTTTTTTATATCCTTAAAGAATAATCTCCCCCAATCAATCACAAAAATTTTGTTTCACAGCTTGACTGAAATCTTAAAGATAATTTTATGTTATTAATTGCTGTAAACAATCTGCATTTTCTCAAAAGAAAATATTTTAAATTAAATATTAAAAATTTGAATCTATTATTTTATCTTTGCTAAATGCACATGTTTTAAGTTTTCTCTTTAGAGTCCCGAGTCCCGGATATGTTTATCTTTGCATCCAATTTTCCTTCTATATGCATACAAACATAACCTAGACTCACTACACTATGTCTCATGCTGACTGTTGAGATACTGTTAAAAGTAGAAATTATTTATATCTAATTATTTGAAACAAATTACGAAAAAAAAAGAGAAAATATTAGATTTGTTCTAAAAAACCAGTTGGTTTAAACTGTGGGTTGAACCAATTGCTTTAAACCATGCCAACCCTGGTCCCTGGCACTCCATAGCAGAAACTGAGATGTGCGTCGCAGATATTTTTTGGCTCTTGCAGACGTCACTGTAAACAGGTTGCCTTTTTCAGTGACAGGAAACAAATCACGAAATTTCTCGATCTACGGCAGGGAAAAAATAAAAAATTTCTTTGACCGGTAGCGGTAAAAAAAAGCAAAATTCACAAATTGGCTGCAGGAAAATATCGCAAAATTGGATCAGTTGCTCACGAGAAAAAAATCACGAAAATTTTCTGCCAAAAATGGATGGAAAAGTTGAGAATTTCGGCAAACTATTGAAGATCAGGGGTGATTCTGTTCGAAAATTTCAAGGCATTTGATTCAGAAATTTTGAAAAAATCGGATCATCCATCAGAAAATTCAGACATAAAAAATATCGTGAATTTCAACAAATGGTCGCCAAAAGAAAATTAATTTTGCCAATCGATCACAAAAAAATTGTCTAAAGATCGCGGAAAAAATGCAAATCTCGTCAAAGAATCGCAAAACAAAAAAACCGAATTTTGTCAAAGAATCGCAAAACAAAAACCTGAATTTTATCAAAGAATCATGAAAAAATGTGGATTTCGTCAAAGAATCGCGAAAGAACACGAATTTCATCAAAGAATTGCGAAAAAAACGGCAATTTTGTCAAAGGATCACGAAAAAACGGCTAGTTTGCCGCAGAAAGAACGTTAATTTTGTTAAAGGATGGCGAAAAAGATAATTGCAAATTTCATCAAAAAATTGCTGAAGAAACCTGAATTTCTTCAAAGGATCGCAAAAAAGGAAAAAAAAATCCACAAATTTTGTTTAAAAGAAAACGATTTTCGTCAAAGGACAGCGAGAAAAACACAAATTTCGTCAAAGCTTCCTTGGATGCTCCCTTGGTATAACCTGACATCAGGTATTTTTTGAAATATTTTTTTCAACCAAATATGATCTTAAGGAAAACCACGAAAATTTTTCCTTTCTACCAAAAATCTTCTGGTCTTAAAGGGTTATAGGAGGCCTCGGCATTTAAAAAAAATGCTTGGTGCATTTTGGGCTTTAGAAAGTAAGATGTCTTGCTAAATGATATGAACAGCTTGCATGTTTATATAAATAAACATTTTTTTTTATATATGTATATTTATATATAGTATTGGGAACAGATGTCATAAGTTCCCCCTGGCCGCCATTTTGAAATTCTTGGCGTGAAAACCCCTTTTCCGCCAAGTAGTAAATGTCGCCAAGCACCGGTTTATACGCATGTTTGGCTTAAAGAAAATAAAATGTAAATAAACAAAATTCGCTAAACTGGCAATCAGTAATCCTTGTATGAGTGCTTCGCGCACATTTACCGAAAAAAAAACACCGCCGAATTCAGCATTTCTCGCGGTATAGCATTCTCAAAATTCAGCAGTTCTCGTTTTGTAGCAATCTCAAAACGTAAAAAACTCTTAAAGCAGCAAAATATACATAAAAAATGAAACTCCCTAAAGTGGCAATCAGCAATAGTTGTATGAGCGCTTCGCGCACATTTACCGAAAAAGAAAACATCGCTGAATTCAGCATTTTTCGAGGTATAGCATTCTCAAAATTCAGCAGTTCTCGTTTTGTAGCAATCTCAAAATGTAAAAAACTCTTAAAGCAACAAAATATACATAATATTATCAACATACCTTGACATCTGCTTTCTTGAAACCTCCAGCACAAAATATCTCTCATAACACCGCCGTCATTTTCCAAAATAGGCTTAATACGCATTGACACGTTATAAACAAACCTCCCTTTCTTGTCAAAATTTCCTCATATTTCTTAAAAGAAGAGCGTTGTGAGAATTCGACAATATCTCACATTGAAACTCTCAATTTACAAGGCAAAAGCCAGCATAGGGAAGCTAATGTATTTTCACCTAGCCTCCAAATTTCTTCAGAGTCCTAGAAAATGTCGCTAAAGATGAAACAAATACTTCAATTTCAACCAATCTTCGCAGAGGACACTAGGGTGAAAGGAACTCTTTTATCTAGTGAGAGAAATATTCTTTTGATGTTCATGAGGGTCTCGTTCCCATGGGAAAGTAGAAAGTGAAACCAGATATTAAACCGGAAGCTAAGGTTCCTGACTGCAGCCTATAGAGAGGGGGCTGGTCTATGGGATCATGGGCCGCGGATGGTGAGTGGCTTTGGTCCTAGACGGAAAAACGAAACTTATAAAAGAGGATGCAGGAGCATTCTCGAGAGCTTAATTTTCCCTTCTGTTGAAGTTGAGACTTCAAGGTGTTTCTGGCCGTGCAGAGTGGAAATCTCTCACGGGTCGACGGCTTCGGGACATATTCCGAAGCACAGAAAAGCGAAAGCCAGGTGTGGCTGTTAAGATATCTCCATCACGGAGTTGAAGATCGGAGGTTCCTAAACCTCGGTTAAATACCTACAAAAAGAGCGACATTCCTGTCGAGCATCGCAGACTCTATCTTCGAAAATAGTGGACATTGAATAAATAAGAGACTGACTACACTGAAAGCGATCTATTATTCAAGGACTGGACTTGATTCTATAAATATATTATTGACAGCTGAACTCGAACCCTTATATGAAAAATGTTGTAATTATGAATTAATTAATCAAGAAATTCTTATTTAATTGTTTGTGATACAATAAAATATTTTTTTGATATTGATAAGACCAGGCCGTTGAAGTTGCCCGCTACCACACCACCTTACGACATCGGCTCCGTTACAGCGTTTAAACGGACTACAGAAACTATAGTCAATGAAATACATCTAATAAATTTAACAAAAATAAAAAGAAAACGATAGAACACGATACACAATATCAAAATACATCCACAAAATTCTAAGCTTCTCAGGGGTTGCCAGAACACAACACACACGTCACACGGGGTTTCCATATCGAGTTTGTCATATCTGTAAACACGCCAACAAAAAATCGCCAAACAATTCAAAACAACAATGGCTGAGGGAAGATACGGCATCTATGCCTAGTATTGTGTTTTTTACTTCTGTTTGTATATAAAAATAGATAAATGGCTTATAAACTGTAGGACTGTTACGTCTTAAAATGTAGTTTTAATCTTGAACTTTCACAAATACACTAAGACGTTTACTTGAAGATGTATATTTCTGAAGATAGCTGCATTGTAGCTGAAACTTGTTAGTTTTAAGATCTTTAACTTTTATAGTTTTTAAATGTTTTAAAAAGTTTTATCTTATTTGTTTTACCTATGTCTTTAAGTAAACTTCTTAGAGTATCTGTCAAAGTTCAAGATTAAAAGATAAATGGCTTCTTTATATTAAATAAATTGTATAAATATTGAAAGAAAAAATACTTGTGTGTATGAATCAATGAATAGGTTGTCGGAAAATATGTGTGAAAAATTTCCTTTTCTTGCCAAAGTTATTTTCTCTTTCTTGCCGAGGCCCTTGTAACAAACAAATACCCATCTTATAAGATACTACACATTATGGTACTTTTCCTTTATACGGACACCATTGTCGCCAAGCGTGATAGTTGGCGCAAAATGGAAATCATGTGAATTGAAACATTTGAGAAATAAAAGAAAAAAACATTGTCAATAGTAAAGTGAGCATTTTAAAAATATAGCATTTGAAAAGTACAGACTTTTATGAACTATTTTATTAAATCACAAATATATTCTTAAAATAAGTGAACAAATAACTGTTATACAATAAAGTCACAATGTTTTGCATGGTTTACAATAAAATTCCTTTTGGCGATCAGCGTTGAAATAATTGATGCATTAGCATACATTTTGGCATGGTGTCCATATAACAGAAAAGTACCCACATATTGCTAATTAATCTGGCGCATCACTAATAATGCAGTTACATTTTTTAAGTAAAATTTAAAATGTTTTATTTGAATAATTTAAAATAGTTTTAGTTGTGACTTAATTTTTTTATGTCAGTAGGTATAAGTATGTTACCATTTCTGTCTTTATGAAAGGTAGAATATTGTATTGTTCTTAAAATTTTGTATTCAAGGGTGTATTCCGATCCAAACTGCTTATTTTCTGATTCATTTTAAAATTCATTTTTGCTCTCAAACGCATCAAACTTGGAAATTCTCTTATTTAGAAATTATATAATGTGCGGTGCTCCTTAATTTTTTGATAAATCCAGAAAATACTGTAAAAAATGCTGTTGAAGTTGGCGTTTTGAACCGAATTTTCCGAAGCGGGTGATCTGGGAAGGAAAAAAATGGTCATACTGAGAAAATAATTGTTTAAAAATCAAATTCTAATTAATTGAGCTGAAAATGAAATCACACGGCATGTTAAACATGTCTTCAGAAATCACCCCAGCAAGTTTCATGTTTTTACTTTTAAAAATGAGTCTGAAAATGTCTCAGAAAATTTCGAGCTGTTGAGGGTGGAAAAATATTTTTTCGGATACACCCATCAAATACAACATGCTATAAATGGCACACACAACAAAACAGTGAAGTGATTACACATTTCTAATCTACGTATCGAATTGCTTCTGCTATCATCATCAGGATAAAATAAAATGTTACACACATGTCTTAAAAATTTTTTTTTTTTTTACTTTTAGACTTGTGTGGTGTAAACACCATTTTATCCTAATGACGATCACAGAAGCGATTTGAAACGTAGATTTTAAATGGGTTTGTGAAATCACTGTTTTGTTGTGTGTACCTACCATTTAGCATGTTGTATTTGATTTGAATACAAAATTTTAAGTATAATTTATGATGCAATTTCCCAACATATAATTATTGTATTATTCTTTTGTCATATTCACACTTCTTTTCCGCTGTGTAGGTTATCAAGTGTAAAGCAGCTGTTGCGTGGGAACCAAAGAAACCTCTCGTTATTGAAACAGTTGAAGTAGCTCCTCCTAAAGCTGGTGAAGTACGGATAAAGGTATACAAATTTTTAGCATTATCTTCCCTTTTATTTCATTAGTTAGCACTAAAAGCCCACGTAAATGTTTAAATGTAAAGATATTCTCATGAAATATTAATGTTTTAATTTGTGCTTACGAGATATCCTTCATGATTTCCTGCTTGTATCCTACAGTTTTTACTTTCTATTTCCTTGATCATAATCTAAAATGAAATCATTAATATTATTTTTAAGAAGTATTTTATTTCTAATGATGCATGTCAGTTATTTCAGTGTAGCTTATCTTAGTAAATATTCATTTCCTACTTCCATTTTCATTATCACTTTGTTTTGTATTAATATTGGAATTTTATAAGATTTGTTATGGTGATTCATATTGATATTTCTTAACATATCTAATTATTTTTTCAGAAAAAGTATAGTTTTGTGTAGTAATTATTTCTTGAATATTAGGGATATGTCACACAGATATAAATTAAAATTTCTTCACACTAAAAAATGTGAAAGAAAATTACATTTTCTACAGGATTAGCAATAATTATGTTGAAAAAAAAAAAAATAAATAAATAAATAAAGTAAATCTATTGAACTGTAGGATATCATAAGATGAATAGGTATGAGAAATAAAAATATTTAGTTTAGTAATTAAATTGAAGTCTAAAATAACTGATTTTTTTCTTCTGTCATAAGATGAATGGGTATGAGAAATAAAAAATATTTAGTTTAGTAATTAAATTGAAGTCTAAAATAACTGATTTTTTTTTTCTTCTATCATAAGATGAATGGGTATGAGAAATAAAAATATTTAGTTTAGTAATTAAATTGAAGTCTAAAATAACTGATTTTTTTTTTCTTCTATCATAAGATGAATGGGTATGAGAAATAAAAATATTTAGTTTAGTAATTAAATTGAAGTCTAAAATAACTGATTTTTTTTCTTCTATCATAAGATGAATGGGTATGAGAAATAAAAATATTTAGTTTAGTAATTAAATTGAAGTCTAAAATAACTGATTTTTTTTTTTCTTCTATCATAAGATGAATGGGTATGAGAAATAAAAATATTTAGTAATTAAATTGAAGTCTAAAATAACTGATTTTTTTCTTCTGTCATAAGATGAATGGGTATGAGAAATAAAAAATATTTAGTTTAGTAATTAAATTGAAGTCTAAAATAACTGATTTTTTTTTTCTTCTATCATAAGATGAATGGGTATGAGAAATAAAAATATTTAGTTTAGTAATTAAATTGAAGTCTAAAATAACTGATTTTTTTTTCTTCTATCATAAGATGAATGGGTATGAGAAATAAAAATATTTAGTAATTAAATTGAAGTCTAAAATAACTGATTTTTTTTCTTCTATCATAAGATGAATGGGTATGAGAAATAAAAATATTTAGTTTAGTAATTAAATTGAAGTCTAAAATAACTGATTTTTTTTTTTTTCTTCTATCATAAGATGAATGGGTATGAGAAATAAAAATATTTAGTAATTAAATTGAAGTCTAAAATAACTGATTTTTTTCTTCTGTCATAAGATGAATGGGTATGAGAAATAAAAAATATTTAGTTTAGTAATTAAATTGAAGTCTAAAATAACTGATTTTTTTTTTCTTCTATCATAAGATGAATGGGTATGAGAAATAAAAATATTTAGTAATTAAATTGAAGTCTAAAATAACTGATTTTTTTTCTTCTATCATAAGATGAATGGGTATGAGAAATAAAAATATTTAGTTTAGTAATTAAATTGAAGTCTAAAATAACTGATTTTTTTTTTCTTCTATCATAAGATGAATGGGTATGAGAAATAAAAATATTTAGTTTAGTAATTAAATTGAAGTCTAAAATAACTGATTTTTTTCTTCTATCATAAGATGAATGGGTATGAGAAATAAAAATATTTAGTTTAGTAATTAAATTGAAGTCTAAAATAACTGATTTTTTTTCTTCACCATTTGTCTGATCTATTCTGTAATATTTATATTTTAAACATTATCTGTAAAGAAAAACCTTTTATACTTAAAACAGTACTTTTCACATTCTTTTTTTTTTTTAATCCTAAAATAGGATCCTTCACAAATTTCACCTTCAGGCTGTTTCAAATCCAAAGGGTCAACTTTCTGACATAAGTTTTAATTCATTTTTGCTCGGAAACGCATGAAACTAGAAGGTTTTGTTATTCAAAAACTATGTCATCGAACTGTTTTTTTCATTTTCTTGTAAACGTAATAGATCTTTCAGAAAATACTGTCAAAGATGGAATTTTGAACAGAACTTCTGAACGAAAGAAGAAAATCCAGTCAGTAAGGGCTAAAAAAATGCTGTGTCACGTGACCAAAATCGCTTATAACTCAATAGGTAATTGATTGATCAAAAAATGGAAAACACAGTTCGATTCCAAATCGCTTCCATGGTCAGGCTTTCCAATTTTATATCTTTCCGTTAAAAAATGAATTTGTAAATGTGCCAAAACGTTTTGCGCTTGTTCAGCGGAGCAGTTGAGAACAGCCTTAAAACAAGACCCTTCACAAAATTCTGTATATTGGAAAAGTTTTGTGAAAGATCTATTTTTATCTCCAAACTGAATATTCACAGATTTAATCATTTAAAAATAAAATCAAATATAGTAATGTTCAGGGTTGCAAAAAACCCGGGCGGGCTTTTTTTTTTTGGAGGGGGGGGGGGGGGGTAAAACCCATGTCAAAGCGGGTTTTATTGGGTTTTTTACAATCCATGATATTACTTAATATTCACTAACTTTTATATTAGTTTTTAATCTTTGTGTTTAAAGAGTTACACTATCCTATTAAAACTTATTGTGGGCGTACTGCCAAATCCAAATGTGACAAAGTCAAAATGAAATAAGTCTTTTAAAAGCATGTTAACAGTATGAAAAAAAGAAGCCAAAATCAATATACAGAGCTAATTATAACATTTTCGCATAGATAAAAAATGACAAGGTCTTTTATCAAGATTTAACAATATAAAACTTCATAACATAAGTTCCCAACTGGATACAAATTTCACCTATTTACTTTTGGCCAGGGTTGGCAAAAAAAAAAAGGGGGGGGGGTTAAAAAAAACACAAATAAACCAGTTTTTGTTTGTTTGTTTAAACTTGGTTTGTTGTTGTTTAAACCTGTTTTTTTTTTTTTTTTTTTTTTTTCCCCCTAATATCATTCCCTATTACGTATAGATACATGTTTGTTGATAAAAATAAACAGTGTTGGATATTATATAAATATTATAATTTCATTTCAAAATATTCAAATTAAAAAATTACAATCAGTTATTTAGGTAATTGAAATCATTTGTAATTTAAATATTTTTAGTAACAGCTATGTATTATGTTCAAAGAATAAACTGTTTTATACAGTGAATCATTGATATCTTGAAAATATTATAAAGCATTATTTGATTAATATATAATAAAAGCTTAAAGATTTGTTTCAAAAATGTGTTCTTAGTGAGGAATACAGATAAAAAGTAATCTGTTAAAGTAACTTTTAAATATGTGATGTATGTGGTTATTATATAATATTATATGATGTCAGAAGTAAAAGCTTTTTTACAGACTTTTACACTGATTTATTTATGTTATTTCAATTCAAATTACTTGTATATTAAGTTAATCAATAAAAATATAAGATTTCTTAATTTAATACATATACTTTAAAAAATAAGGGACTCCCCCTGCCCTCACTTCTTTTAAAAAAAAAAACCTGATTTTTTTTTCAACCTTTGTAATGTTACAAAACAGATGAAATTGTCAAAGAACTTATCTATATAGCTTATATATATAAATGAAAAGTCTTATAAAAATTAGATAAGCAAGAATCCGTAACAATAACTTCAAATTCATTAAATTACGGCAAGATTTTTTACAAATATAAAAAACTGTTCAATTTCACATAAACAAGACCCGGTAAGAAAAGAGCGTGTCTTTCAATAACAATAAGTTCAAGATTAACCTTGTGACATCTGCTATCACTTTGGTTGCATATATCCTCGCTTCTGAATAGCAAGATTGCATAATTTAAATCATTATTCTGATGAATGGAGCAAAAAATGCACTTTTTAATAAACTTTGTAATATATTTTAATATAATGATTTAATATTTATATATGATTTTTAATAAACTTATAATTTTTAATCTATTAACACACATACAACAATGTTTTGTTGGCTCTAAAAAAGAAAAGTGACACTTGCAGTAACATAAAGATGTCAAACTAAGGAAAATGGCAACATTACAACAATTGGCAATTGATCATCAAACATAGTGAAGAGAGTCCTTCTTTTGGTGTACGAAGTATATAATTTGGCAGTTTTATATGCGTTTCAAAAATCAGAAAAAAAAAAGTTCTTTTATATAAATTTATTTTTGTTCTTCCTACATGTTCATGCATAGAAGGATTGTAAATTCTTGAGTGAGTGAGAAAAAAAATAAGCCCAAATAAATATAAACATGACATAACAAAATTTTTATCTAGAATCTTCTTTTTGAAAAGGAATAATTCATTAAATTCAAAACGTCTGAGCCAACCCTTGTGGATAACTAATGTATATGCCAAAACTAAATATGGCATTACAATTTTTGTACATTTTTATGCTATGCTAAAGATAATTTTTATATGTCATGTCCATTAAAACTGATTTCACCTACTTTTTTAATCTCATGCATTTGTTCATTTTAGGTATTAGCAACTGGAGTTTGTCACACAGATGCTTATACATTAGATGGCCTAGATCCTGAGGGTTTATTTCCATGTATATTAGGCCACGAGGGTGGTGGAATTGTAGAAAGTATTGGTGAAGGAGTAACTTCTGTAGCTCCTGGTTTGTACAATATTATTAATTTATTTAGTTGACTCGTATTTTTCTCCTTATCTTTATTAGTTTATATAATTTTATCTTGAAGACAATGTTTTTATGATAATAAATTACTACTTTGAATTGTATTTGCCAAGATTAATGTTAGTGTTTTCCTTTTATAACTCCCTATTTTCCCATTATTGTTTTTTTTTTTAGATTTTGTAAGTCTATGTGTTTCTTGCTTGAATGCCGTTGTCATATTGCCACATGAAACAAACTCGCTACAGCTAGTAAACAATCGAATTAACACACACTTTAATATAAAAACATAACAAATTTAATGAAAAAACAAAGTATTTCACATACAGTGAAAGTAATCACTATAACATCAGTTCTCCACACTAGAACTCCACAAGCCAAAATCTTGGCTTTTTCATATAATTCCCATTTGTCACATGCTTACAGCAAAAAACTAACTGTTCATACAGAGCTCTTTAGAGAGTGACTTTCTCCTAGCTGTTTCAAGCACTGACTGATCTACCCATTTCACTCTAGAGGGGTCTGGACCAAACTCGTATTTCACATTGACATTCCATGGCTTATCTTTATGGGGGTGAAAGTAGGCCCTATTGTTCTGTCTCAAAAGAAAGGAATTTCCTTATCCGTGAAAAATCTACTTCGCTGAGATGTTGTTACACACTGTTTGACCTTTTACTGACTAATGTTCCCAATTCGGAACATTATGAATCAAATTTCATTAATATTGAGTTGAAAATAAAATTAGTAGTTTTAACGGGAAAATGGCTTATAGGTAGAAATTTTGTTTGTCATAAAAGCAGAAATCATAAAATTGTTTCTGTTTATTTAGTTCCTGGTGTGTACAATATTAACAATTTATATTGTTGACTCACCTTTTTCTACCCATCTTTTTTTTAGTTTACACAATTTTATGTTGAAGACAATGTTTTTATGATACTAAACTACTTTGAATTGTATTTCCCATGATTAATGTTACTAGTGTTTTCCTTTTATAGCTCCCTATTTTCCCATTTTTTTTTTTTTGTGTGTGTGTGTGTATTTTGTAAGTCAATGTGTTTCTTGCTTGTATGCAGTCTTTGACCTTTTACTGGCTAATGTTTCTAGTTGGGAAAATTAAATTGAAAAATGAGTTAAATATCATTTATATTGAGTTGAAAAGAACATTAGTAGTTATAACAGAACAATGGCTTATAGGTAGAAATTTTGTTTGTCATAAACGAGGAAATGTACAGGAAATTATAAAAATGTTTCTGCTCATTTTTTACAGTGCCCAAATTTAAAAATTTCCGTGAAATAAAAAAAAATGATTGAATACTTCTAAAATTGCAGTTGTACTTAAAATGATTAATGTTCCTAAAATAACATAAGGTGCAATTACATTAATAAAAAAAGCATGTACTGTAATTCATCATCTAGCACTGTTTCATTGGATGAACCACCTGGCTAGTTAATGCATTGCAGTTGTATGCAGGACACGTTTAAAAAAAAAAAAAAAAAGGTAAAAATTGTTACTGGCACCAAAAATTTTGTACGGATGAAAAAAGGTGTAATCCGAGCATGTTTGCTTCTGATTAGTTGTGAGCAGGTTTTAATTTACAGTGGCATTTGTAAATACCATATTTACCCGCATATACGTCGATCCCGCGTATAAGTCGACCCCCTACTTTCCCGATCAAGAACTTTGAATTTTTTAAAATCCCGCGTATAAGTCGACCCCCCACTTTTCCGATCCAGAAATTTGATTTTTTTTTTTTAAATACATTATTCAAAATCACCTGGAAAAAGAAAGAAAGTACTAAATATACAATAATAAAGAAACTTATTTTTTTTTTCATATATTCGAAATCATATGAAAAAAAAGTACAAAATATACAATAATGAAGGTAATAATATACTAAAGTAATACACAAAGTTAAACTGATTCAAGGTCCAATTCAGTATTGGACTCGCCAAACAATTCTCAAAAATCCTCCGTCGTTATCGGCTCATCATGATACACGTTTTCAATCTCTGTTTCGCTACATTCTTCCTCGTCGTTATCACTTTCGAAAATGACATCATCTTCTGTGCTGTCTAATTCGTTGCTTATACAGCATTTCTTGAAAGATTTTATAATCATTTCGGAAGGAATTTCATTCCACGCATCTTTAACCCACTGAGCAATCAATGCAATGTCGAGCTTTCTAACATTACCGCCCTTTGTAAATGTTGGACAACCGGATGAAATCCACTCTGCCCAATATTTTCTAACATTTGCTTTGAGGAAAACGTCTAGGGGTTGGAGGACGGATGTCAACCCTCTCAGGATTACAGCTACAGTCGTTTTCAGTTCTTTCGTCACTTTATTCACGTTTTGATAAAAGTGGCCACGAAACGAGTCGTAAACTAAAAGGCAAGGTTTTTTTAAAAACAGTTCTCGGTTTTTTACCCAACCTATTTTTAAGCCAGTCGACTGTTCCGTCAACATCCATCCACCTCTTTTCATGGGCTTGAATCAGCAAACCAGATGGAAATGTAACGTTGTTCGGCAACATTTTTCTTTTAAAAATAATCAACGGATGAAGCTTACTACCATAGGCCAAACTGGAAAGAACGACCGTGAAACAGGTGTTTTCGTGCCCAGTCGTTTTTACCAAAATGCTTTTTCCCCTTTGCAGTTCATGGTTTTATTTTCTGGTAGGTCGAAACACATGGGTGTTTTGTTCATATTTCCTATATGGCAAAGTTCAAAATATTTCATTGCTCTTTGATCGATGACGTATTTTTGAAATTTCATAATCTTTGCTTCCAAGTCAGCTGGTAATTTTTGTGCTAGTTTAGTGCGCTGGCGAAAAGTCAAACCATGACGATTCATAAATCTAGTGCATCAATGTTCTGATGTACGAAACGTGTTTGGAATGCCATACTTTTCTTCTTTTGCAAACTTCATTGCTCATAAACGTATTGCAGTTCTAGTGACAAGAAAACCATTCTGCCAGCATTCTACAACCCAATCATGCAATACGTTTTCGAGTCCTGGAAAGGGCGATTTTCCATGCGCAAATCCTTTTTTGATTTTGGGATGTTTTCTAGCTTTGCCTTATTCTTGCACCAATCACAAATCAATTTTTCATGAACCCCAAACTCACAAGAAGCAGCACAGTTGCTAGACTCTTCCGCAAAAGAAATAACTTTAAGTTTAAATCCAGCTGCGTATGAATTGCGTTTCTGCTTTCTAATAACTAAATCAGCCATATCAGTAGAAACAAGGAGAAAAATTGCTGTTCAGTGAACATACATTTTATCAATTTAGATTTATGAGAACCCATTTACTTCAACTAAAATCACTTTAGAGTGATTTATTGTTATAACTTTTATTTAAGAAAACCTTTATTGATATTATCTCTTTAGCAATTAACCATGAATCATCTGAAATGGTGTTATATCCAATTTTCTTTATCATATCAAGATACTTTCATCTCCTCAGTTGTTTAAAAATAATTATTGTGATTTATGGTTGTTGATCAAGGAATCAAGGACACTTCCTGGTTTGAGTGATTGTACATTTGAAGAGGCAGTTGAACTCGAGCATTCACACTGTACGCAACAGCTCATCTTTCTAGCTGTGATTTCGCAATTTTCGCAGCTGGGTAACAAAATCCCCGGTCCTTGTAACCTGCAAGCGTCCTTGTAAACTGCAAGCTCTCTTTCCTGTGCACATGCAAGAAATTGTAACATGTCAATTCTTAATACAGTTTTATTTACATCTAGTGTTAATCTATTAATTCTATAAACACACACAGAAACAAGTGCAGTTAGAGAAACGAAGAAATAATGAATAATTGTACTATCAAGAACAAGCAAGATATAACGCTTTTCACGTGTTTTTAGAAAGTCACGTGTTTCTAGCCACTCGCGAACGATTTAATTGCACATAGGGGTGATACATTCTCGGAATTTAATCTACTGATCTCTCAGAGGGAGGGGGGTTAGTAGGCTTACATTCATCGCCAGCACCAAACCACCCGTCACTGAATCTCCTTGTTTTCTCTGCTGGTATGGAAATCGGCAGTAAACGAGGGTATTTTTGATTTCTGGGGGGAAAAAAATTAAGGACCCTCGTTTAAGCCGACCCTCCCAAATTTAATGTCTTTTTTTGTCCAAAATTTCTCGACTTATACGCAGGTAAATACAGTATAAATTTCACACTCATTTTCGAAAAATGGCTTGCATACAATGTGTTAACTTCTATTCATGCTCACATAACCATAGCTATCTCAGATTTTTGTATCGCAATTTTCTGTGTGCGCAAACTCCAACCTGGATGTTTCTACTATTCTTCTGTGTAAAAAATCGAGGCAGAATAATAACATGCTCACTACCTGAGTTTTGATTTGGCAATGTAGCATTAGAATGATTTGTCTGAGTTTGATTTTTTTACATGGCTGCAGACTAAATATCCCATTAATTTCCAACTTAACTGGATGAAATGCTTTGAAATTTAAATATTGAACATTTAGTATATTGAAATGAAAAAGTTTCTAATTGTTTCAACAATTTTGTGTTTTTACTTTTGTGATACATTTGGGTTGATTTTTTTCTCAAGATTTTCTCGAGACAGATTCAGTGGAAATTTTTTTTAAAATTAAATGTTTGAAAAGACATTTTTTAAAAACTGAAGTAAAGAACAATTTAGCAATTTTTTAAATGCTAGGATTGTGAGTTAGTGGCAAAAATATTTCTTTCACTTTTTATTCATTTTTTCAGATTTACTTTTTATTTATATTAACATTAGTAATATCAACCATAAAGACTGATTTTTTAACATGCAAATCACCCCATACAATACCTGTGACCTGTCTAAAACAAAATTTTTTCTCAGTCTGTAACAATTCTATCATAATATTTTATTATAATATTAGTGATATATACACGTGGTAACCTTTCATTTTCCTTTTTCTGTAAACCCCCTTTACCTCCAGACTCTTGTACAAATACGTAGTATCCGGTTACTGCATATTTAATTTAAAAGGAATATAAATTAATAATATATGGATAGTATGCCAGGTAGTGATCTACCATAAAGTCATGAAGTAAGTAGCATATAGGGCTGTGAAGTTACAAGATTAAACTTGTCTTTCCTCGATTGGTTTCATTGACCAAACTCTAGAAAACCCTAGTTTCCAACCCCTTTACTGGTGAATATAATAATACTAAGTTTTCTAAATAGTGGTCATTATTTGTTATTTACAATAACTTAAGTATTCAACATCCAGGGATGTAGTGGAGGGTATATGGTAGTATATGCCGTATACCTTCTGGATTTTATTAAGGAACACCGTACACCCTCTGTTTCACAAAAAAGCTATAGTATATACACTGTAGAGTATACCCTCTGCCTTGAGCGTATACCCTCTGCCTTGAGCGTATACCCTCTGCTTAGAGCGAATGCAATCTGCTTTTTTTACGACTGTACCATTGTCAACATCTCATCATTGATATTATTTAACAAAATCGTAATGTTATACTAAAATCTCTATTTATCAACATTTTATTTTATTATTTTTAAGTTCTTAAAAATATGCCAATTTTTTTATTTTTTTTTTTTTAGGTGATCATGTGATTCCTTTGTACATACCTCAGTGCAATGATTGCAAATTCTGCAAAAGTGGAAAAACTAATTTATGCTCAAAAATAAGGTACAATAAGATTCTTCTAAACTTAATTATAATTTTAAAAAATATATTTCTGTTCCATAGAAAATATGCATGATATACAGTATTCTTAATAATTATTTATTATTGTTTGCATTATATAGATTTTTAAAAACCAAAAGGTATTTTTCTGTTTCACAAGTTCCCATCACAGTTCTGCATTAAATGTAGTAAACTGCTTATTTCTCATTGAGATGTATAGTAACCAGATTTTAAATAGTCTCTTATAAATTATTTTTTCTTTAAGATTTCCTTTTTCAATAAAAATATGAAATAAAAAGAATAAAAAAAAAACATAACAAATAACATAAAAAAAATAACACAAATAACTTAAACAGTTTTATATATGTACAAGAGTTTTTTTTTTTTTTTTTTAACCTCCCATGGGGCATAAAATAAAGACAAGTAAGTGTAAATAACAAAATGGCTCTTATAAGTAGGAGTCGAGTACAATGAAAGCTACTTTTTGACATACTGGTGGATGAGTTTTCCAATACCCTCTTTATAGAAGGTTGCCGCCAGTGTCTTGAGAATAGGTCTCCACACTGTCTTGGAGATCTTCATTGGGATGGAAGCACTGTCCTCCCAAAACTGTCTTCAGCTCTCGAAAAAGTTGACAGTCACTTGGTGCCAGACAGAACTGTCACAATTTCGATGGGAAGTGTTCAGTCACCTGGCGTACAGCCTGTATCTCACAATGCGCAACTTTCAACTTCTTCATGAACTGAAGACAAGTCTGAAGGTCAACGCTTTTGCACAAGTGACAATCTTCAAGACTCCATGGAGACCTATCTCAACTCGCTGGCAGCAACCTTCTAGGAAGAAAGTATTGGAAAACTCATCCTCTGATATGACAAGTGTCTCAATTTTCACAGTGGCTATTTCGAAAAGTAATGTTGATTGTACTCAGTGCTGTAGTTGGGCAGGAACGCCGTTCCCAGAAATATTTGGTTTGTTACTGTAAAAAAATACTGTGCACGTTCACAAACTTATCTTTTTTTTTTTTTTCAGACGAAATGATAATTATTGTTTTTTATTACTATCAAGTTTATTGATACTGGAGATGAGCCTAGAGAGCTACATCCTCTTCTCCAGACTGTGTGAAAACTATACACATTTCAACATCTGAATGCAAAAGTGTATTCAGTTGTATGAATAACATCATGACCTATGCCAGGAATTCACCTCCTTATTGAAAAATCCAGTTCACTTATATTCATAAGCCATTTAGGACCTCCCTTAAAAGAATTTTGCTCTCAACCATATCTGAAATCTTGGTTGAGATAAGGAAGAAGATTAACAGACGAGATAGCTTGTTGTAAATAAAAAAATCACAGAAAACATTTCTCATTATCGTTCTTTATGGAAACTTCCGGGATAGATTTGCCAGTAAGTAATAACATATGGATTTTTTTGTTAATTCAATTAAATTTGATTCATGATGGAAAATGTTACTATGAGAGTGATTAAATATTGCTTTTAGATGATTGCTATACAAATATAATACTATATAAATTAGAATATAATAGTTATAACTGTTAATTTAAAAAGTCCACTTTTGGTTGAATGTTTTAAATTGGCTTTTTGCTTAGCAAAAATCCGGTAGCATCAACATCTACTCTATGAAAAGGTGCATTCTGACAAATATTTTTTTACAACTACAGCACTGATTGTACTTAACTCCTGGTTATAAAACCATTTCGTTATTCACACTTTTTTTACTTTACATGCCAATGGAGGTTGAAAAAATAAATACTCCTCCTGTATATGAGGTGCATTCAATAAATAATGAGCCATGGCCACCTGTGTGCAATATCAGTTGTTTTTATTCAAAAATATTGACCCTGAAGGTTTAAGCATTTATCCCACTGTGAATCTAAGCGGGATATCCCCCTCTCATAGAAAGTCTTCGGTTGCTGCAAGAACCAATTTTGAACCACGTCCTGCATTTCTTCCATGTAAATGTTTTTTGATTTCTCCAAACACATGAAAATCGCACAGAGACAGGTCAGGACTTCCGGGAGGGAGGGAGGGGGGGTAGTACCTCTCCCTTAAATTTTACTAGCTGATCTTTGATGGCATTTTCTGTATGGGGCAGGTGTTATCATGTAAGAGAATAATGGCACAATACAGTTTGCCAGGCCTTTTTGATTTGATTGCTTTTCGCAAATTGGTCAGTGTCTCTTGATACCAGGTTGCGTTAATTTTGCTGGCTTTTGGCAGGAACTCAATAGGTAGTAGTCCATGTTAATCGAAATTTTTTTTAAAAATGACTTTACCTGCACTGCTACAAACAGCCTTACTTTTTTTTTGGCAGTGGTGATCTTGTGTGTTTCCATTGCAGACCTTGGTGCTTGGATTCTGGTTCATAATGGTGGCACCAGCTCTTGTTCCCCGTAACAATTTTGGACAAGAAATTTGCACCTTCAGCCGCATAACGTTGCAGAAAATCCAATGACATGGCCATGTGAAAGGCTTCTGCTGCTGGTTCCAAATGATGAGGAACCCATTTCGTGCTGACTTTACGGTGCAGCAGCATGTTCTTGATAATGCAATGAATTGCACCCACATACAGGTTAACATTTTTTGCTATGTTAGCAACACTTAAAGGTCCATTGCATGGATCATGTCATTCATTTTAGCGACAATGCCATCACTATTAACACTAAAACTATGACGAGGGGTCAAATGACCCCTTTTAAACTTTTTTTTGGAATTTCTTAAATTAAGACAGTACGAAATTTCTTTATATTTCATGACTTTTTTTAAAATATAGGATCATCTTATTCCTTAAAATGCCTCATCTCTGAACTACATTTTTACCTGGAATTTTTTTTTTTAGGCTTAACTATCGTAAAGGGTCGTTTGACCCCTGAATAAATATATATTAAATCATAAAGGTATAAATGTTTTATTTTGTAAAAACATTAGTAAATTGCATAGTTTTGCCATTACATCATTTATTTTACTGTATTACATCATATTTGTTTCTTGTGTGATGGTATAATTAGAAATTGACTTTACTCCGAGTGAGTTTCTAGTTTGAACATTTCAGGTTATATCGAGAACAAAATAATGTAAATGCAATATCCCAGAATGAGGATTCACAACAATTTCGAAAACAGCAATCTGAGATGAAACCATCCGTCTCAATGTTTTCGATCTGAAACATTGTTTCAGTAAAAATATATAAACAATTAATTTCACAGCAACATGAAGAGCTTTTATAGTGGAAGGCCTGAGAAGATGATGTTGATACACGATAAAGTCGATATACCCAGCCCAAGAAGTATAATAATATTAAATCGTTTATTTTTAACATGTTAGAATACTACTTAAAGGTAGGATATGTCAGTAAAAAAATGTGTGGTGAGCATAAAACAAATTTGCACAATATTTGTTTATTAAATTTTCAATATTCTTGAAATAATTTTTTCTTAATTTTTTGCGTAATTATAATTCTTTTTACTTTAATAAATATATAATTTGTAGTAATTATTTGAAAATTTTTTTTAATCATACACCAAAGTTTATCATCTGGTATTTTTTCGCAAAATATCGTTAAATATATAACTTTTATATAGGAGTCATTTGACCCCTTCTGGTAGGAATAGGTATAAAAATAATATTGGAACGTTTAGTGTTAAGGCTGTTCTTAACTGCTCTGCTCAACAAGTGCAAAACGTTTTGACACATTTACAAATTCATTTTTTAACGAAGAGGTATAAAATTGGAAAGCCTGGCCATGGA
Organism: Maratus speciosus; assembly: GCA_963932465.1. Classification (NCBI taxonomy): domain Eukaryota; kingdom Metazoa; phylum Arthropoda; class Arachnida; order Araneae; family Salticidae; genus Maratus; species Maratus speciosus. The sequence continues at coordinate 518,675,410 of OZ010792.1, read as the reverse complement.
AGGGACTTGGAATTGAACTGTTTTTTCCAATTTTTGATCAATCAATTACCTATTGAGTTATAAGCCATTTTGATCACGTGACAAGCGTGTTTTTCGCCCGTTCTTGGGTGATTTTTCTTCCTTCGCGCGGAAATTCGGTTCAACACGCCCACTTTGACAACATTTTCTGAAAGATCTATTGCATTTGCAAAAAAGTGAAAAAAAAAAAACAGCTCAATTACATAGTTTCTGAACAACAACACCAGCTAGTTTCATGCATTTTCGAACAAAAATAAATTAAAACTTATGTCAGAAAGTTGCCCTTTTCGATTTGAGAACAGCCTTAAGATTTGGAGCACTAGGCCGTTGGTCATCTGCTGCCTATACTCGGCCTTCGCGAAAATGCTTGCACCATACCTTCACTCTGGAAAGATGCATGCAATGTTCCCCATAAACAATAGACATTAGTCTGTGAATTTCCTTTCTTCCACATCCTTCTGCTGTAAGGAATCCCACTATGCTTCGTTATTTCTGTTTTGATGCTTCCATTTTAAAGGTTGAACATTAAATGTGTTTTGTATGGCACTGGGTCCCTTTTATCTCATCTTCTCACCACAAGCCGCTATATGCATGCCCTCTTGCGTCAATAACGCATATGTAATAGTTTCTGCATATAGTTGGCAGTTTCCTCCCACAATACTGCTAAAGTTTTAAAAAATGATTGGGCGTAACAGGCTCAAGCTCATTATTTATTGAGTGTACATTATATATGTGTATTAAATAATTTTTTTAAGTTTTGCTTTGTTAACATACGAATATTTTGACAAAAATGGATTTCTGGAGACTTTTAATATTCATATACAAAATTTCAACTCATTTTGTCAAGTAAATTTTGAGTTAGGTTTAAAAAAAAAAAACACTACAATTTGAAAAATGTTGTGGTCATATGAAGAAAAAAAAATTCAATGAATGTAAACAGCAGTTTCAATTGTATGATGTATTTAAATGATTCATTCAACTTTTGATTTAACTTAACATTAATGATATACTAATGATGATAATTAAGGTGATTTATTAAATTTTTATTACAAAAAAAAAAAAATCACTGTAAAATATTGTTTTTTCTGAATTTTACTGAATTAGATAATGTATCATGTTCCATTTCAAAAGCATGCAGTGGCATTCCATTCGCTGATTTCACTTCATGGTCATAAGATGCCACCTGTAATGCCAAGTTATCAGGTTAAGATTTACTATACTCTTTTTCAGGTTTGCTATTTGATTAGATACCCATTTTTCTTGCAGTTTTTAAGACTAAACCCAGAGTTTTTTTTTTCGGTGGGGTATGAGTTTTTATCAAATATAGCATTTTTCAATTTTACTTAAGTATTTTTGAAAGAAAAAATGCAACAGCAAAATATTTTTTCATTATGAACATACATTGGTTCTGGTTAACAGATTGTATTATTATCAGATGTTGTATGGTACAGCAAGTGGTTAATTCATAAGTTTGTTATCATATGGAATAAAATATTGACAGTTTTATAAGTAACTTGATTTCCTCTTATTTTATTTATTTCTGTATGTTTTAATTAAGGATCGACCAAAACCGAACTTTGGTAATCTTTCTATTTTCAGCCGAAAACGAAAATGTTCAAAACTTTTTTTAAAAGTAATTAATACATACATAATTATTAATTATATGTGTGGCCCAAGTTGGTTGTCTGTGCCTCTCACCAAAACTTTTTATTTTCATATAAAATAAAATTTAATTATTTCATCAGCAACACAAAATGATTTTCTAATTATATGAATTTCATCTAATTGAAAAATGTTCTAGGTGTACATACCTCGATTTATCTGTCTTAATAATTTTGTAGATGATCATCTGTTATACTAGAACTTTCTCAAAGAGTATTTGAAACACTTCTGCAGTTTCAAACTAAATATTTTCTTTTACTGTTAAGTCTGCGGCTCTTTATGAACACGTGAAAAGCGTCTTCAAAGGTTAGTCATATGCATTCATTGTTTTATAATTTGCACTCGCATCTTATGATAATTATAAATTGTGAAGTTCAAAGCAATTAATAAAGAGTGTCTCATTTAAGATGATACAGTTCAAATAAATGAGTAATGTTGAAAATTTCTGAAAGAAGAAACAAGATTTTTGGAATACAGATAGTTTTGGTCCAGTTGAATTTTTGGCAGCATTTTCACCGAAATTCAGATTTTGGGGTGAAAACAAAACCGAATTTTTGGTTGATCTCTAGTTTTAATATCTATAGCATATTTGTGATTTTCACCTTTTAAATATTTTGTATATTTTGTTTATTTATCACGTGTGCAGTAATATGTTATTTATTTTTGGAGTTCCATCTGTGAATGTGTATGCTTGTATATATTTAGCTATCTTTTTTTGTTTATTGCAGAGTAACTCAGGGAAAAGGTGTGATGCCTGATGGTACAAGTAGATTTTTATGCAAGGGAAAACCAGTCTATCACTTTATGGGTACCAGCACATTTTCAGAATACACTGTTGTTGCCGAAATTTCAGTTGCTAAGGTCAGTTTCATTTAGTTATGTTTGAAATCTGGTGATTATCACTCAAATCTTTTGCTTCATTTGATAATTAAAATATTTAAAAATACAGTAGGACCTTGATTATTCGATGCACTTGGGACCGAACCTACATTGGAAAATCAAACTTTCCAGATAATCAGGTTTTATCAATAATCATCTAGTTTAATATGTAGCATCGTCATCGAAGTGCTATTATGATTATTTAAGCTGCTAAATAAGTATCTAAATTCAAATTATACATGAAAATAAATTTGTTTTTAAATGAAAAAACTTGCATAGCGAAAATATGGCATTGATTTCTCCACCCCCTTTTGAAATTCTACATCTGTGAGAATTTTCCGTTTTTGAAAAGATGACAAAAGGGGTTTTGTTTCTTGCACTTGCTTACAATCAAAGGGTGCAATAATATTCGAATGTTGTGGCACTCAGCGGTATGGCCTTCCAAATTTCGAAATGAGGAGTGTTTTTGTTTAGAACTGGGACATGTTCACAGGGGGGGGGGGGGGGGGGAAAGAGTACACTTATAGCGAAATCGGAGCTTGGGGGATTCAAGCTAATTTCAAAGGAATTCTAACAAAGGGGAACCAAACTGTTTATGTGTACTCATAGTTTGGAAAGGACCACTTGCATGCACAAGGAATGTAAAAAAAAAAAGTCAGGAATCAGACGTCGGTTTATGGGGAGATCCGGTTAAACGAGGTTCAGATAATCAAGGTTCTATTGGACTGTAAAATCTTCAACACCTTTTTCAATCTCTATTTCTAAATCTATATATTTGTATGCTTTTAGCAGGCAGTAATTTTAGCCAAAAAAAAAAAAAAAAAAAAAAAAATGAAAATATAAAGAAATAAAATAATTACAGAGAGTCCAGTGTGAGTTTTTGTTACCTGATTGGACAGCAATGTGTAACAAATTGTATGATGCAAATTGTGATTAGTGTGCCATGATTGTTAATTAATGAATATGGGGAACATTACTTACTTTTAACGGGATGCAAGCAGAATTAGAATCATCTGACAAGTGGGTTCTATTTAAGGTTTTCATATCATTCATTTCCAAAATTAATGACTCTCAGGGATAAATATTGGGGAGAATTTTCAAAATTGGAAATTTCATATAAAGTCGTATAATTTCATCATTGCCGCTTTCACTTATAATGCCTGATATATACCGGGTGTCCTAAAAAGGACTGACTGATTTTAAAATTCAATAACTTGCAAACGGTGACAGATATTTAAAAAATTCTTGCAGGAGGGTTATGCATGAGGTCAAAAGTTTTTTACAGTGATTTTCGATTTTGGTTCGAATTACAAACAATAGATGGCGCTGTGATCAATAGACGCTAAATTCAGGTCCGATTTTTGGTCCTTCGGGACCCACTTAATACATTTCCATCTCCCTTTTCCGCATGGAAGCAGAGATCAACCAAAAAATCAAGCCTGTTTTTAGTGCCTATTGCCTACAGCGCCATCTATTGTTTGTAATTCGAACTAAAATGGAAAATCACCATAAAAAAAACTTTTGACCTTATGCATAACACTCCTGCAAGAATTTTTTAAATATCTGTCACCGTTTGCAAGTTATTGAATTTTAAAATCAGTCAGTCCTTTTTAGGACACCTGGTATATATTTCTTATGTATTCTCCAATGGAGTTTTTGAAACATTTATATGTCTGACAAACTTAAAGAAAAAACTAAGTTGAAAGGCTTTTTTTTCTTTTTCTCAAAAAAGTTTTGTTTTTATAAAATTGTATTAAAAATTGTCATAACTCAATAAATAATAATTCAATTGCTACAAAATTTTGAAATTATGTTTTAAATATATATTCAAAGGAAGTAGACTATGGTTATGCTGATTTCTGGAAAAGTTTGAGTTAAGAAGTTTTAATTTACAAATTATTAACTTGAACAAAAACAGATATGTCATAATTAACTGGAATATATTATAATTTCTATTATCTGAAATATATTAAAATCTTTTCATAATTTGATAAAATAGTGAGCCACATTGAATTAGTTTGGAATTCCATTATTTGCTTTCTGATCTTAATTCAGCAAAATTTAAAAGAAATAGATTTAATTCTATTTTGTTTTAGAATATCAATCAATGGCGTGCCGAAAATATTCTATTTGTCAAATATGGCGTGCATGCCATAGGTACGCCATGCTTGATTTATAGTGTTGGTAAAACCAAACTGTTCTTCAGATTTTTTTTTTCAAATAGGACTTAATGCTTTTTTTTTTTTTTAGTGAGTTTCAGCATTAAAATATTTTTTAAAAATGGCTTACTGTTTTGTTATGTTGTAATATGTTAGGAGAATTTAAAATCATGCTTATTATTGCAAAATCTCTCAAACTTAAATATTTGAAGAACATTCAAATTAACAATTTCGGTGTTGTGTGCTGAACAATTAGGAACTTGGATAACACATCTTTTAATGATTGAATGGTTGACAACTTTTAATAATAGGATGAAAAAGCAGCAAAGAAAAGTTATCTTGGAACATGCAACTCTTTATCTGCCAGATTTAAAAATTAGAAAATGTTGAAATTGTGTTTTTTACCCTATCAACAGCACTTCCAAAGGTTTTATTCCCTTTAAAATGTCAATTTTGATTATAATTTCAATTCAATAACTTATTGTTTTAGAAAAAAAAGAGGGTAAAATTTAAGATCCTGGAACTTTTGAAACATTTATATGTCTGACAAACTTAAAGAAAAAACTAAGTTGAAAGGCTTTTTATTTTTCTCAAAAAAGTTTGTTTTTGTAAAATTGTGTTAAAAATTGTTACAACTCAATAAATAATAATTCAATTGCTACAAAATTTTGAAATTATGTTTTAAATATACTAGGGGGCACTGCCCCCTACGAGCTATGCTCGTCAATCCCCGTTCAGACACCACAGACTCTAACAGCACGCTAATTTGATCGGCTTTAAAAAGATTTCGGAAGATTGAATTATAATTTGAATCTCACAATTATAATCTGACGTAATTTTCACCAAACTTTTCTTTCTCTTTTTAATATTCACGTAAAAATACTTTTGTTAGAAATGAAATATTATGATCATCTTAAAATATCAAATAAATGTCTCGCGCAATTTTTAAATTTAAACTGTTTTGCAATATTATTTTTTGTTCATTTTACGTAAAAAGTGTAATGTGACGTAAATTCTCCTGTTTAAGACTTCTAACGCATGTTAATGAATTTATTATTTTACAATATTCTTTCTCTTTTAAAATTCACGTGTAAGTATAGTTTTTATGACGTAATTTTCAATGAGTTCCTGCTTTTTATATTTTCTGTTTATAATACTCACGTGTAAAATAAATTATTAATTTGAAGCAAACATTATTGTTTGCGCTGTTTATACAGTTGGCAACAGTTTAAATTAATACAATTTCCTAAAATATGTAAAGAATATCTCTCGAAATGCTGAAAATTTGAATTTAAAATAGAAATAAAACCTCAAAAAATGAGTCGAATTAAAATACAAAATGCAATCTGCACACCGGGAAATTCTGATGCATAAAATGATCTAAAAATGATTAAATTCCTATGTACAGTTTTTGCTCCTATAAAACTTTTTTAATGGAACGATTTTGTCCAACTTTGGCATTAAATATCTCTTAAAATAATTCTTCGATTTGAAAACAGTCTGCATCAGTGTGTTTATCAAACATTTCTCTATAATACTATCGATTTTCATATTTTTGTATGCAACAGTTTTTTTAATATTAACGAAGAAAGGCGCTTAAGCATTCAAATTGGATGCTGATCTGCTGGGAATATCTATGCAGATTTTCATTGGTCCATTTCCAAATCAAAACTTTTTTTTATATATAGAAGGATATTCAAAGGAAGTATGCTTATGCTGATTTATGGAAAAGTTTATGAGTTACAAAGTTTTAATTTATGAATGTATTAACTTGAACAAAAACAGATATGTCATAATTAACTGGAATATATTATAATTTGTTTGATGATTACATACAGTAGCCAAAATCTTTGCTAACCAAAATATGAAATCCCATCCAATTTAAATGCAACCTGACTCAACAATTACAACTGTCAGAACCTGATAACAGTTCTGAACAAATAAAATGTTTGTTAGGTTAGGCAAGGCAAGTCTGAAAATAACAGAAAAAAGTCTTCATTAGCTAGAATATACATTAGCAGGATTAATCATTAGTTTAACCCTTTGTATCACTGCGTTGCATATCTGAAACATACACTATTTATACAGTGGGTTTTTAAACAATTTTATTTATTGCTGCTATCTCCCAGCACAGCAGCCAAAGTAAATTGTTCATAGAATTCTCAATAGACGGTGTTACTAAGTTAATTTTTCTTGCTGAAGTTTTATTTATCATTTGAGCAGTTTTCCATCATTATTGCTAAAATGAACTTCGTAATTTTTATAAAATTAAAAGGGCTGTAGATGTCCAAAAATTGATTTTTTGCAAAGGTAAGTTTGTATACTTTAAAATTTTGCATTAGAAAATTGGCAATATTTACAAGAAGTACATAATTTTTTTGTTTAATGCAGATGTGAAAAAAGTACTTTTTAGTCTATAATTTTTTACTTTTATATTCTAAATAAATAAAAAAATGCTTAACATGGTGTATTCTAACATATGAATAAATATTTTTCAAATCTGAATTGTTGAATTTCAAAGGGTTGAGTAGGACTGTTATTTCTAGATATATGCATTTATTGGTGTTCATCAACTCACACTCTTCACTGTTTTTTTCTTAAAGATAGACACAAACACAATTATCAAATAAGTTTTGTAAGGATGTATAGTCATTATTGACTGATGCTTTTTCATTGATATAATTGGATTTTTTTTTTTTTTTTTTTTTTTTTTTTTTTTTATCAAAATCATTTAAATAGATGATTTGATTTATTTTATGTTTATAAATTTTGAATGTAAAGCAAATTGTGAATTGTATAACATTATAGGAAATGAGTGATAATCTTTCTTTTTTTGTTTCATCAGGTTGATAAAACAGCACCCCTTGAAAAAGTGTGCCTTTTAGGTTGTGGAATTCCTACTGGATATGGAGCAGCCCTGAATACCGCTAATGTTGAATCTGGATCGAACTGTGCCATCTGGGGTTTAGGAACCGTGGGTCTTGCAGTTGCTATGGGTTGTCGTGAACGTGGAGCTGCCAGAATTATAGGAATTGATATTAATCCCTCTAAATACGAAGTTGGTAAGGCTTTTTATACAATCATGTGCTTTTCTAGTACCCTGGTGACAGTATTCAATTGTAATTTTGGATTGGGATTTTTTGTTTAATAATAGCCAGTTTTGGCCATATTGCTATAGGAGGAATGTCTTCAAAAAGGACTTTTCAAGGGAAAGTGACCCAAAATATCATTCTCTAAAACATTGTGCAATCATCCTGCTCAAACTGCACTGGTTTCGAACCAACAAATGTCAGCCCAAGTTCCTCATTCTATGGCAAGCACAATTCTATTTTGCATTTCAGAACAGGAATTCTACTATTTCTAATAGAGCAAGATTAGATATCAAAATTTTCAAAATATATATCACCTTAATTATGTTCCTTTAGAAAATTTAAATTTTTATTAGTTTTCTAAATCTTTTAATAGAAATTTTTTCGGTGCTGATATTTTTGACTAAAAATTTTCTTAACTTTTTGTCTCCCAAAATTTTCTGCCAAATACCTCATCATTCTTTGTGTTGTTTCTATTCATGGTCTTTTCTAATCATTCCTTTCTTCAGTCTCCCTCTTTTCATTTTACCAGGTAGTTCCAATTGCATAATAATTTTCGGCAATCCCCCTTTAGAATTCATTATTTTGATATGCTTATACCATGTCATTCAACCATTTTTTTTCATCTATACAAGGAGCTCCCAAATTTTTATACTGGCATACCATTCAATAGAAATTTATACATTTGCTGTAATAGCAGGTAATGAGGATAGTGCTAACAGAGGTTTATTTTCAGCAGAACATTCGACATCCAAGAACTAGTTCACTGCGAGCAGGATAGCACTCTCAAACACTGTAATAAAAATAATGTATTGTTGGAAAAAAAGAAAAAAAAGCAACAGATTTTTAGAATATGAACTACAGGATCAAATTTTAGGTCAGTTCATGTGCATTCCATTTGCAAGATCATAAAAATTACGTGAAAAACTAACTAGTCATTTTCACAAAATAGTGAATGCAAAGTACAAAATAATTGTTTTGATTAAAATGCCTGTAAAAATGAACATTATTTATGCAGTACATGGCTATAGTTGAAGTTCTTTTTACCACAAGTTTTATTATTATGTAAAATTTTAATTACAGCTGTTTTAATTACCGTATTTTCGGGTGTATAGCCCGCGGGTTATACAAGAAAAAAACATTTGGAACAGCCGCTGCGGCTTATACACGGTGCGGACTATACAAAGATTTTTTTTAAAAAAGAAACGGAAAATCGTGATTTTTCTATAATTTTTAAACCCGAAAAAATTTCAAAAATCGTCGAAATTTGTACATTTTTTTCGCTATGCCGCGAAATTTAAAGAATTTTCCCGTGTTTGTAATGTTTTTTTACTGTTTAAATGCTATTATTATTTATTTCTGTCTTTGAAAATAGAGATATTATTGGTTTGTTTATGACGGACTCGGAAACTTCCGATTTTGAAGGACTTTCCGATTCCAGTGATTAAAATAAATATTTTTGAGCAAATTACTGTGTACCTTTTTATACAGTAGTTTTATATTACTTATAGTAATTATTGTTTAAAATAATAATAACATATTTTCTAGGAGGTAAAATGCCATTAATGGCTCCAGTTGTATATTACATCCAGTTCTCTCAAAGTTACTGTTGTGATAATTTACCTATTATCTGCTGCTGCAATTCAAAAAATTAAACTGAGATAAATGGTATTTAATGTTTGCCAGAAATGTATGCAATTAGCACAATAATTACATTTACTTTTTGACATGAAAAAAGAAAAAATATTGTGGAAAAATTTGTGTATTGTGTTGCTATGATAGCTAATTATCTGCGAAATGGGCCCGGAGAGGCGGGGATGCCCTCCGTGGGGGGGGGGGGGGTCTTTCTAACGGAACCTAACCCGTATTTACGCACAAAAATCCAAGTTTAGAAGAAAACTCCGAACGATTAGGCTGACGGGCGCGATTGGGTTCGAACCCAGGACCTCCCGTCTACCAGCTTTTGAGAGCAGAACCTCTCGGCCACTGGTGGGGCGTAGAAAAACGAAAAATATTTCTTGAATTACCTCTGACAATAATTTTGTTATTTTTAAAGGGAAAAAAGGTGACTTTTTTTCCAGATTAAAAATAATGATAATAATAAATAAGTTAAGATCTGGTTTCATTATTATGGAATTATTAAAAAAAAAAAAAAAAAGATTTTAGTACCGTAATTTACGGAAGAAACGCCGCGGCGTTTACGTGTTTTAAATTGAAATTTCAAGCGATGCGGCGTTTACGCGCAATTAAATTTTTTTTTTCACTCCCAAAAATTCAGATACCAAAGATGAGAAATTTCATATTAATTAGATTTTAAAATAATGTGGGCGTGCCGAAATTTTCAGACCCAGGCGATCGAAATATATTGGCCCTGCCTGGGATAAACTTGAAACTTGCTAAAAATTTGGCCCACCCAACCAAGAAAAATCAATTAAATCAAGTCCGGGATCCTATAAATAAAATTATTTAAGGTATATTTTTTACATACTCATGCGGACATTTTGCAGCTTAAACTAGTATGTCCACAATCTATGAAATATGGAATGGCAACATTATTGATTACTTAGAGAAATTCGTTTAAATGATAACTCATTAGAAATATAGTCTAGTTTAAAATGGAAGAAAAATATTTAAGAAAAAATAATTTTGAAGTTCTATAAAGATTTTTTAAAATATATATCTCTATAATTTTATGAAATGAAATAAATTTTTAAAGATTTCGTCGAACAAAGGAAAAATTTCACTGTTATTTTCGCAAAAAACTGCCGGTTTAACACGGCCCCGAAAAAAAAAAAAGTCGTTCTCCAGTCCCGGCCCAGAGCGGACGCAGATAAAAATTAAGCTCGATCGCGGTCCGGCCCGAGTCTAATAAAAAGAGATTAACCAGGTCCATGCAGATCTCTAATGTGTACGTTTTAAGTGAAAATCCTATAAAAATGATTTAAAGCAATATTCATAGGATACATAAAACAAATTAGTGGATATAATTTTTTTAAAATGCTTAATATTCCATATTTTCTAAGAAAATAATCTATTTGTAAAAAATGTATTTTTCTAGAAAAAATACATTTTCCCCCCTCTGTCCATAACAAAACAATAGCAGGTAAAATCAGATTACAAGATCAAATGTTGGCCTCTACTCTGAACCTGAACTGCAAGGTCCGGACTGTATCCTACCCGAATCCGAAAATTCTACTTTAAGTCAACTCGAGAACCGACAAGAACAAATTTTGTCAACCGAAATATTAAAACCAGAAACTAAAATGAAGGAAAATAATCCATATTTTAATGCATTTACGGAAAAGTAGTCTATAATTATGTTTTTCTTGTATCAAATTATTTCGGCTTTTACCATTTTAACAAATATTCAGCACCATCTTTTGGAGAAAAAAAAAGTTAACTCGGACGAATCAAATTCCAACCCGACCCACGTCAAAAGAAAGAAGAAAAAAATCCCGCCAACCCGACCCGAACTTTAGTCGGGTTCGGGTACTATCCGATTACCCGACCCAATGCAGGATTCAATTCTGTACCAAGTGATTGAAATAAATATAAAATATAACTTTTAAATGTTCATGCAAGAAGTATTTTTAAAACATCTACAATAACGCCAAATATTCTCAAAAACGACCATAAAATAAATCAGATTAAATTGCATTGTTAAATCATCTTGTATTTAAGAAACAGCACAGTGATGGTAAGTATTGTTTTTTTTTTTCTTGGTAATCATTTCGTGTATAAATGCTTTTAAAGCAAAATCTTCTAATTGAAATCTATATTTATTTCTTTGAGATTCTGACAGCTAAAAAGTTCCAAACAGAGCGATAGAAGAAGGGGAGAAAAAAAAGAAAATAGCTTTAGGATCGCACGTGATATCTTTTCGTAGTGGTTAGCATGAATCATATAATGTTTATAATCCTTATCGCTCCACGTGCAAAGAAATAATAAAAGTAGGTCATGAAATTTCTTACAGATTGATTGGAATTAAATACAACCGATTCGAATTAATAAAAAGTTTTGTTTTGTTTCTGATAACTTTATTATAAAACACGCATACACACATAAATAACGGCTGCATTCACTATAAGTCATTTTTAATTTTAAATGTATAAAACTATTGCCGCATTTATTAATACTTAACGAAATCGAACAGCGTTTTTCAGTTTTTGGTAAGGGAAAAAACATTTAGAAAATGCTGAAAGTTGATTTTTTAACTGAATTTCCAGATGAGACAGCTCGGGAAAGGTCATCATCAAATAGCAATCGCTTATAACTTAAGATATAATACATTTATCGAAAATGGAAAAACGCATTCGATTTCAAATCACTTTGATAGATATGCCAGCAGATTCCATGATTTTCCGTTTAAAAATGAGTTTAAAATTCTCGATGAATTATTGTGCGAGGTTTCTTTTTAATCCCCAACCCCCCCTCTTAAAAAAAATCAAAAACATCTGCATTCCCGATCTACAGATTCTTTTAGAAATGATTAAAATGAGAATTTTTATATCTTATTCAATTGACGAAACGGGATGTGATAACGTTATTTTATTTGTACATAGCGCTAAATATTAAAATTAATACGTTTATTATCTATTTGTAAATAATTTTAATATGTGGCACTGTGAAAATAAATGTCATTTTAGCACGTCATCATTTTGATGTCGTTCGAGCACGCTATTTAAGATACTTGAGTTAAAGTTGAGATTGCTAACGCCCAATCGTTCTCATGACGTTCTTTAGTGTATAGAAAAGAAAAGTTTACTCAATTTTAACGGGATTTTTTCTTTTAAATATTATTTATAATGAATTATAAATTTTGAATATCGTACTTATATTATTTATATCAAATTAATAATTTCATATTTCCAGAGCTCCCACTCAACTTGTGTAGTAAAAAAGGGGACCAAAGGGGAGCACATATTTTGTAAAAAAGGAGATCAAAAGGAAACTATTTTCGCAAATCGTAAAATAAAATAAACAAGGAAACCCTCCTTTCCTTCAATTGTCACTAATTAATAAATGTTCAAAGTATAATTTGTTATAAAGAAAACGCTTGCTCCGATTCAAATTCTGAAATTCATTATCTTAAAGCCATTGTTATTGGTAGAGGTTACAAACCTTCTAAGACAGATTGAATTTCACGAATTTTTTCACGACTATTTAAAGAAATTTGCGTGTTTTTCGGGATCCTTTGATGAAGTTTAATTTCGTCAAAAGATAGTGAAAAACATAAAGTTTTTAAAATTTTTTGACTAAATTAGTTTTTTTTTTTTTTTCGATTTTTTGACGAAATTCGGGCTTTTTTCCGCAATCTTTTGACCGTTTGTTTTCGCGATATTTTGATGAAATTCGCGTTTTTCTCGCAATCTTTTGACGAAATTCACGTTTTTTCGCGATCCTTTGACGAAATTCACGTTTTTTTGCGATCCTTTGACGAAATTCGCGTGTTTTTTCGATTTTTTGGAGAAATTTGCGTTTTATTGAGAGACCTTTTGCCAAAATTCGCGTGTTTTTTGCCACCTTTTGACGAAAATCGCGTTTTCCGCGATTCTTTGACAAAACTTGCGTTTTATTGAGATTTTTGATGAAATTCGAGTTTTTTTTCCAAAAACGCGATCTTTTTACAAAATTCTCGTTTTTTTCGCGATCCTTTGCCGAAATTTGCGTGTTTTTCGCGATTTTTTGTTGTAATTTGCGACCTTTTGAAGAAAAACGTTTTTGGCTATTCTTTGACAAAACTTGCGTTTTTTTTCACAATCTTTTGAGGAAATTAGTCTTTTTTGCGATCTTTTGACGGCTTTTTTTCTTTCTATCTTTTGACCGCGTTTTTTCGATCTTTCAACGAAATTTTGAAGAAATTTGCGCATTTTCGCAATCTTTTGACAAAATTTGCGATTCTTTTCGTGATCGATTAACGAAATTTAATGGTATTTTTTGGAACATATTTGCGAAAAGCTCGATTTTTCCGCGATGCTCGGCTAAATGCCAAACATCGGTAAAGTTTTAAATAAAAGTCGGTTAAAAGTGTCAAAAAACGGACTTTACGGACCTAACAATGAAAAAACGGACCAATACGGACTTGAAGCAAAAAAACGGATCTAGTGGGAGCCTTGTAATTTCGGTGCTTGTGGTTTTTAAAATATCAGTATAATTAATTTTTTTGTTGCAAAATCATTCGCGATACACCAAAGTAATAATGCGGAATTTAAGCTGCAAATTTCACGCAATTTTAGTGTAGATTTTCGTATTTATATTATTTAAATTATATTAATAATTTCGAATTTTGCATTTAAATTATTTATTTCTAATTAATAATTTCATTTTTATGATTTCTTAATTCTTCTTATTAATGTGTTTCTGTTTAGCACGCCATTCGCGATTACCGCGGAAATTTCACATGCTGCGTAAACCCTGGTCGAAATATACATTCGTAGATGGTGTATAGCCCGCGGGCTATACAACGATGCAGCTCCGCGGCTTATACACGAATTTTTTTTATGGTACTGCTCGATTTAGGGGTGCGGGCTATACACTGGATGCGGGCTATACACCCGAAAATACGGTACATATTTACTAAATTTTAATATGAGTAAATACAAAAATTTCAACTTTTTCCAATCAAATTAAAGTACCTGATTACTGTGCTCATTTCAATTTCACCCACACAACTCTCTATTTAATCACAAAAATTAATTTTTATACATGTTTACCACATCCTTATTCAAATACACTTTTACGTTAATTTTCAGAAAATACACAAAAAAAAATTCTTCCTTTAAATACAAGCCCAACTGATTAAACATTTCAATAAATATATTCCTTTATTCACAAACTATAATTGTTTAGTTTAATAATTACTGGTTTCGTTTTCTTTTTGCTATTTCCTCTAATTTGAATCTAGTAATATTTTTAATGTATTTTCAATTACATTAAAATACATTAAAAAATTTTTACCCATGTGTCCCCACGTTGAAAGTTAAACAAGATTTATACTAAGCATTAATCAGTTACTGAATGTTAATACATAAATTTGTCACTTATATGTCGCCTCTTTTATGCGTCTCCCTCAGTTACACGTCAATTTTTGATAGTCACGTATAAACATATAGTGACACAATGTTATTTTTTTCGTTTATGCGTCGCAACGTTAAATGCATCTCTCACTTATAAGTTAGAGAAAGTTCAAGTTTCAATTAAAATTGCTTCCTATTCCACACGTATCCTTTCAAAAAAAAAAAAAAAAAAATCACATCAGCTTGTAAAAGAGAAGTCAATTATTTGACTTTTGTTTTTGAACAAAATGTTTTCTCCTTGTCCACACCCCTTCGCACCTGCTACTTCTAGTGTAGCAGGAAGGGTGAGAGGGGCTTTTTTTCAGATATGTAATTTTTTTCAGTATGTTTCAGTAACCAAACAAAATTACTGATTTCTTTTAAAATGGAGGTCCAAGGAGATGTTCCATGTGACAAAAAAATCTTTAGCAGAACAATTCAAAATTCCTGCTACAACTTTAAAAGGCATTTTAAAAAACAAAGATGCAATTAAGGCAGCCAACTCCATTTAGCAAAGCCATGTAGAATTCAATCCAAGAAATGGAGTAGAATACAGAGTGGAAAATTTGATCATTTAGAAAAAGCTTTAGTGCAGTGGCTTGGAGAAGCTAATGCCTCCAATATTCCAGTCAATTGTCAGTTATTAAGAGGAAACAGAATTGAATTAGCTCAGACTTTTAAAATAGAAAATTTCTGGTGTGTTCCAAGGACGGATAGAGAAACTTAAAAATAGGCACGGATTAGCTATGTGCATTATAAGTGGGGAAAGTGCAAATGCTAATGAAGAAAATCTTGAGCAGTGGTTAAATGATTTGCTAACTTTATTGAAAGATTAAAAGCTTTGTGACATCTTTAATTGCAATGAAACGGAGCTCTTTTTTTAAATGATGCCTGATAAAACTTTATATTTCAAGGCTGAAGCGTATCAAGGCTGTAAAAAAAGGTAAAAAGAGACTCACAAAGCTACTTTGCTGTAATGCAGATGGTTTTGAGAAATTATCCCCTTTGATTATTGGAAAATCGAGATATCCTTGTTGTTTCAAAAACGTAAAAAAATTGCCTTATGAATGCAATAATAGCAGTAAAGCATAGATGAATGCTAAAATCTTTTTTAAATTTCTTCAGCGATCTGATGCAAAGATGTAGAAGGAAAAACAAAAAGTTATTTTATTCTTTGCCCAACGCCCTGCTCACACTTTGGATTTCTCAAAGCTCAGCGCTACAAAAGTTGTTTTTTTCCAAGCAAACTGCACAAGTAAACTTCAGCCTTTGGATTTAGGAATCATTCGTTGTATGAAAG
This sequence comes from Maratus speciosus, assembly GCA_963932465.1. Lineage (NCBI taxonomy): Eukaryota > Metazoa > Arthropoda > Arachnida > Araneae > Salticidae > Maratus > Maratus speciosus. The sequence continues at coordinate 518,659,248 of OZ010792.1, read as the reverse complement.
TAAATTACAGAAAAATTTTGATTTGAAGAATTCTTGCTTCATTTGAATTAAAAAGGGCAGTAAATAATCTAAAAAATGTGTTTGTACTTGATGCAATAAATATGCTCTGTTCATTGTGGGAAAGTGTCTATTAAATATGAATACAAAACTGCTTCAAAAAATCAGGATTTATTCTGAAGGATGTTGGAAATAATTCATTTTCTTCCAAAGATCAGCCACTATTTGATGAAGAATGGATTTCATGTATATTGTTGTAAAATGTAACAACGACAGAAATGAGAGACATACAAGAAATCGCCACAGAAATCCAAGATGATGCTAATGCAGATGAATCAGATAATGAAGGAAATGTAGAAACACACCCACCGACTTTTGCAAAAGCAATAGATGCCCTGAAAACCCTTTGTTACTATATTCAACGAACTGATGCATCTGGTTCTACATATTTTTGTTTCTAGGAACTTGAAAAAGCTATTTTTAGGGGCAGACATCAAGCTCATAAACAAACTTCGATTTTAGACTATTTAAAAAAATAAGGTAAAAAATTAAAATTTTAAGATGTACATATTTTAGATTTGAATTAGTAAATCATAAATTGTGAATTGTGTTTATTTATTATTATTCTGCTTGTTATTTAACCATTTAAAGATTAATATTGTCTTAACATTTATTTCAAATTTAATTTTTTCTAGAATTTTGTTTATGCCCTTGTTTACTAAGTTTTCATCAGTCCCTTGCACTGACGTTACTACAACTCATGACATATTTGCATAGACAGATGGACTTGTACATACTAATTTCTGACTTATATATACCATCCTGCAAAGTGTAGTTTGACTTGCATTGCTGATGCATTTGGTTGGCATGCAAAGTTTCTTCATGTCCAGTTCAATATTCGTTATTTTTTACCTTGTTTGATTCAATACTTTATTCTTGAATTTTGTTTTCATCTACATAAAGAGGAGAAGAAAAAGCATTCTCGCATAAATAAAGTGTTAAAAATAAGCAGAAGATTTTCACTTTGCTTCAGCAAATAAATCTCCATTACTTCATTTTTTTTCCAATATTCTCACGAATTCCCATCACACGGTGGTGGTATATATTTTTCTTTTCTCTTATCAGTGACAGTGATTAGAGTATCTTCAGTGAAAAAGTGTTTGATTAAAAAAAAAACTGTTCAATTTTCTGGAAAATAAGTCGTTAAAAACCACTGTATGGCATTTACACTTTAACTATTCATCAATTCATAATGTATCGGGTGTCCCAAAAATTACGGATCTATTCAGAATTTATTTTTTATGACAAGCCATATAAATGCATTTTTTGCTGCAATGTACTTGGGAAAGCAACAAATTTTGAGAAACAGACTGCTATTTAATCAATATTATTTTAATACAGTAGACTCCCTCAAATCCAGAACCCTAAAATCCACAAACGTCTAAAATCAGCCCATCATTGCAAACGCAAACAGTGAACCATGCTTTTTCATGAAGGAAGTATAAATTTATTTCCTAAAAAAAATTTAAGATAGTGCTTATATCAGTGGTGATCACGATCTTTTTAGCAAATACGTTTATGTGTTGATCACGATTTTTTGGTTATTAAGTCTGGCTAAACCTGGTTTATTATTATTTTGGTTATTAAGTCTGGCTAAAACTTCATTATTTTAAGATTTTAAAGTAAATTACTAATGTACTTTTATGAAAGGAGTTTCATTTAATAATTGGAGAAAAAATTATCTCATCAATGCTATGTATGTTTAGTTCTGCATTATAAATTATTTACTTGACCTTTATTTTAATATTTTAATCATTTTTAAAATTTTCTTACTGTATTTTATTTTACTTTATTACTTTACTTGATAGTTTACTATATTATAAGCATTCGTTATAAATTTGAATGCATTGTTACATTCAAATTACTGTTTAAGAAATGTAAACAAAGCAGTGACCAGAAATCTGCAAAATTCTAAAATCTGCACAACTTCTAGTCCCAAGCTATCTGGATTTGAGAGAGTCTATTGTATAAAAATAATAAAAATAAAATAATATAAATTTTCAAATAAACCTGTCATTTTTGGGAACATGGTACATTTATTATTCCAATCTCATCAAAAATGTTATATAAAAATAGAATTTATGACAATGTTTGGTATTTTAAGAAGTGGGGGGAAAAAACTGAACAATTTATTTTTTCATGGGCTGCATGTTGAGATTTTGAAAGATTTTATTTCTCTCTCCACCATTGAGAATAGAAGTTTTGCATATCAGTATCAGAAGCCTCGCCTACCAGAACTGGTGCATGTACCGTAGTTTGAGAGATCCTTATGATTAATGATGTTCCTGCCTATGCTCATAATTTGTTTTTTTTTTTGTTTTTTTCTACTCTGGATATTTTAGCAGTTCTCGTACACAGTTCATTTCTGTTACAAGAAATGTCTTCTCTTTTGCTGCTTTCATAGTCCATGTTAGTCCATAAGTTTTCTTCATTTTAAAAAGGGGAGGGTGCTGCTGATAAGAAAAGAGCATTTTTTAGATTCTAAAGAAAACATTTTAGATTCTGAAGGGTATTTTTAGACCCTTATAAGCACTTTTTTTATTTTTAACATTATTTCTACCGGTGTCAAATGACACTTTTTATGATTTTGATTTATGGATTATTTATACATGATTGATTTATAAAAATGATCACAAATCTTTTTTAGTTCAACAAATGCTTGACCTATGATTATCTTAGTTCAAAAATTATAAATATAATAACCATAAACTAAAATCTAAAAAGGTGTCAATTGGCACCGGTAGAAATAGTGTTAAAGGCATTTGTAATATTTAAAAGTTAGGACAATCTTTTCAAGAGTCAATGAGTCAGATTTTACTATGCAAGCAAATTTTTTAGAAAAAAAGTAGAAAGGGCACAATTCTTTTGATAGAGAGGCATGTAGAGCATTATTATTTGGATGAGGAGGAAATCATATTGGGAAATTCAATTCGTAAGAAAGGATACTATTTCTTACAATAAATAAATAAAAAGCAGGTAGGTTGCAGCACCTTCCTGAAATTGCTTGGGGGAGATTTTGTGTTAGCTTTTAAATAACCTTAATTACATAAAGGATTTTCAACACAGTACACATGTAAATATTTGATAAATTCGACTATATTTTTCAGTCAGTTAGTAATGAAAATTTGTGAAACAAATTGTGTATAAGTTATGATCTATTAAAACCATTAAAACTTCATTATTGCTTGATTTAGTAACATTTCCTTAGCACATTATTTTTATAGTCTCTGTAGTATGGCTGTTACAGATTTCAGCTGTTAGGTTAAGCTATTGCAGGGATGCAACTGCTGTGCCACAAATGGCTGATTTTCACCACTAAATTTTAATAGTATTCTTTGCCTTATTAAATCTCACAAATTCTGTCGTTACATTATGTGAGGAATACTATAAAAATTTAGTGGTAGCAATTAGCCGTTTGTGGCGTAGCGCTTGCATCCCTGCTATTGCTGTATTCCCCATGAAATTGTTTTCATTGTTACTAGTAATGGCCTTGCAAATTAAACTATTTTATCCAAATTTTTCTCATATATGTTCCCCCCTCTCCTCAAATTAATTGCTCTTCAAAACTCTTACTAATGATTTTATTTTAATCAAGTACTGTTTTATAAGATGTTGTGTGATGTGTTCAATTTGAAAGTTTTTTCAACACTAATTACAGATTAATTTTATTAATTTTAGCCAAGAAGTTTGGTTGCACCGAATTTATCAATCCCAAAGACCACAATAGACCAATTCAGGAAGTCCTTATTGAACTTACTGATGGTGGACTAGATTATACTTTTGAATGCATCGGAAATGTGTCCACCATGGTGATTTTTCTGAATTAATTTATTATTCTTCATATATATGTATATGAGGACATGAGTTTCAAAACTTGCCTTATCGAAAATTTTTAAAAAATCGTGTTTTCTCTACCAATCTATTCTATTGGTAAACCTGCACAAAAAAAACACTACAATCTGCAACAAAACTAGTTTCATCCTGTGTTTCTGGCATTGTAAAATCTTGGTTTACAATGAAAACCAATGGACGCAGGTAGAAGTTTTTCGCAATTTCCCAGGATTTGATTTCCTGGATAAAGTGAGTTTTGAAACTCGCGTCCTCATATATATGTGTGTGTATAGTTGGTTTGTGCAATATATGTATATTTTGTTGATTTGTTTCTTTTTATAAAAAATTCAAAGCCTAATAAAGCTTCTACTACCTGTCCTCCTTTTAGATCTAGGGATGTTGACCAGAAATAATACATATATTATTATTATTTGCTAAGTTTGATTATTTTTTTTTCTTATTAAGGAAGAAATCTTATTTAATAATTGTACACTGCAGGTCTGCTACTTTTATTAATCTGTGTGTTTAGTTGAATTTCATTTAAACAAACTATGTTTACATTTTTTAACATGTAATATTTTATCTAATCAAAATGCATTTTCAAATATCCTTTACAAACAGGTTTAGTGCATCATCCAATCACAAACATTTGCATATAAAAACTGACTATTTCACTACTAAAACATGGCAAGGAAAATGAAACCATTTGCAAAAACATAAAATTTTTAATTATAACTTTGAAAAATGAATATTAAAATGCGGTGGAATGTCAATCTTGAAAGAAATTAAAAATGTTGTAAAAGATTTTCTTATTTTTTGACTGGCGATATTGTTTAGTATTTAAATTTCCTTTTGCAAAGAGATTTAATTGTAAAATGCCTTATTACAAATATCTGTAATACTTTTAAGTTGGTGAAAACTATATTAGAGAAAATCACAGCAGTACAATAAATTCCATTTGGAATCATTCAGATTTCAAATACAACTTTTGGAAATATGCTTCTTGTGTGATGTGTCTAAATATTAAAAAGTGTAGTGAACATATCTATTCTTTATTTGGATCATTTTACTTGTGTACTTATGTGTTATATGAATTTAGTTTTTTCCTATTCAAAATTAACAAAGACATTAATATCATTTATTGAACATCCATTCATATACTAAAGATAACTCTTCATTAATATATAAACCTGACAATGAATGCTTGACAGAAAGTATGAACAAAGTTTGCATTTAGAGATGCACAAAATTGGCATTTAGAGATCTTTCTTAAAGCTAAATGCATATATTTTATGTATTTACCTTTCTCTTTTGTTAATAAATGTTTATATTATGATAGTGCTTTCTTTAAACTCCTCTCTACATTAATTTGATATCAACTTTTAAGGAATTCAGTATCAATATGTTTAATATTATTAATTTTACTTATAGATAGATCACAATCACTTTTTAAATAGAAATGTCTCTCTCAAGCGCAAACAAGCTGGCCATTTCTGGTATATATATATAATAAATATTCTTTGCATGCTAATGTCGATCATCTGGAAGCTCATTTTTTTTTTTTTAAATTATCAACCGAATTTCCAACCTTTCATAACTTTTTTGTAGAGTTTTTCGCTAAAAACTGATTTTTCATTGCTTTTTTGTGAAATAACACAAACAATTTTTTTTACTTTCCATGATTAATATATATATGGTGATCCATCTGTTTTTTTTTTTTTTTTTGAACTATGACTATTTCACAGGTTATTTGTGTCAGCTGTCATGTGTCATGCATGTTATGAATTGTCAAATGTATGCCATTTGTAATTATGGACTTGTTGACAACATAGCAGTGGTACAACGGCACCCACTGCTTGCCAAACCATCAACTTATTGAACGAGAAATTTGCAGATCGCGTAATTTCAAGAAATTCTCATGTGAATTAGCAGTCAAGATCGTGCGATTTAATCCCAAAGTATTCGTTTCTTTGGGCGTTTCTGAAAAGTAAAGTGTACGCCAATGCCCCCTGCACAATTCAAGGCCTCATATGTAACATCTGGTCTAAAATTTTGGCCATGGATCCGTTCATTCTGGGAGAAGTCATCAAAAGTTTTGATGTTCGGATAATGGCATGTAAGCGGAGCCGCAGTGGCCACATGTGCGATATTGTATTCCATACATAAATGGCGTAGACCCACCTTCCATGTTCAATAAAGAATTTCGATTTTCACTCTTAAAAAATGCATTTTCTTTCATAATAAAAAAAGAACCAACAGATGGACCACCCTTTATAAGTAACGCATATGGACCTTATTCTTCCTCTCGGTTCGAGGCTATAAAAAAACAGTAGTGTGGGAAAACATTGGAAAATCACTCCATTGGAAAGCATTATGGTCTCTCGAGTATTTTTCTGAAGTATTAATACAGGAATTGTTAAAGCTGATTGAATGAAGATTATTATCTTTATTTTTTTTTTTTTTATTATTGACGTATATTTTCAACTCTTTTAGAGGGCTGCTTTGGAGTCATGTCATAAAGGATGGGGCCAGAGTGTCATAATTGGTGTGGCTGGTGCAGGTCAAGAAATTTCAACCAGGCCTTTTCAACTTGTAACTGGTCGTGTTTGGAAAGGATCTGCATTTGGAGGTATTTTTTTTCCGTTCAACCTATTAGTTCCTTTCCTACTAGCTCTTAATCCTATATATTAAATGAGCACACAATTTTGGCGATTACAGATCGTCTTAAAAGGGGCTGGAACAATTTTTAATAAATCATGCCTTTTGTACTAAATCGAGCAGGAGAAAACGATTTAGCTAGGTCTCTAATTGAAGATTCATTTTTACAGATAAAAGCAAACTCAGCACTGAAAATGCTGTTTGCTATAAATAGAAAAATACTTAAATGATTTACATAAAATGTGTCCCCTATATTAAATTGATCATGAGAAAACAATCTAGCATGGTCACGAGTACGGAAAAGAATGTTTTGACCGGTTAAAACAAACTCGGCACTGAACATGCTGCTATATATATATATATATCGAAAATGGTTTGAACAATTTTCGCAAAACTTTGCTCCTACACTAATTCAAGCACGAGAAAACTAGCTAGCTCGGACCTTAATTCAAGAAAATTCATTTTAACACAGTAAAAAAAAAACGAACTTGATATTGAAAATGATGCTATAAATAGAAAATGATTTCGACAATTTTCATGAAATAAGAATTATTTTAATATGAGAAAACCATCCAACTAAGTCTCAACTTTAAAAAAAAAATTTCGTAAGGTTTAAGCAATTTTCTGTAATTAATCTTCTGTAACCAGAATTCTCTCCAATACTATTGGTGATTGATCATCAACACAATTATGGATGATCTTAAAGATAGCACTAACAATTTGCCTTCTATACTAAATACAGCCAGAGCCCGATCAAGCTGAAGTTGGGCCCAGGGCCTGTTAAAAAGTTGGGCCCCCCTACCTCCCCATTCCCGGCAACACTTTCAGAAAAAAAGTAGGTTTATTTGATGAGTTGACAAAGTTGTTTGGATAAAAGTATCAAATTTACAAAAAAAAAAAAATTAACTTACAAGAATAATTAAGAAAATGAATTACCGTCCACTTTCTCAAATAAGCATTTGTATAATTCACAAACATGTATGATCCACAGTTTATGTTGCAGAATAAATGAGGACATCTTTTTCTAAACTCGCCTTATTCAAAATCATTAAAATTGTATTTTCCTTAACAGTCTAGTAATCATTTTAAACTACAATTCTGACATTGTAAAATCCTCGTTTATATTGAAACCAATAGACACAGTATGAGTTTTTCGCATTTTCCCCAATTTTGATTTTCTGGATACGGCAAGTTTGAAAATTATAGGTACTCTCAAACTGAAAAGGACTTTTACAGAAAAATTAAATATGAAGGTTTTTAATTACAGTAAAGCTTTGTTTTTACGTCAGGGGTCAAAATATAAAATGCAAACAGTGGAAAAACTTAAATTGTGAGAAAATACACACAAATTTGTCGGCCCCTGAAATTAGTGGGCCGAGGCCCCGGAGGCCCGTGCATTAGTCAGGCCCTGAATACAGCACAAGAAAATGGTCTAGCTAGGTCATAGATATGGTAAAATTTGTTTTAATGGGTTAGAACAAACTCTATACTTAAATTGCCACCATAAATCAAAAACAGTTTGGATGATTTTAAAGACATAAGGCTAATATACTTATTCAGACACAAGAAAACATCTAAGTCTCAATTTCGAAAACATGTGCTTTGATGGGTTTAAACAAATTTTTGCCTGGAAAGAGGCTGAAGGGGCTGAAGCCCTTCCAAAAATTTCAAAAAATTATAGAAGAACTATCTTTAATTATAATAAAATTACTTTTTTCCCTATTTTCATTAAAAAAAAAAGCTTAAATGTATTTTATTATTTGTTGTAACAACTTTTGGAGTATATTTGAACCTCTTTACTATATCAGATCTTTATTTAGAAGTCTGAGCCTTAAAATCTGATAGGGCTATAGTGTTACCTAATACTTCAGTTATTTTAATTTCTTTTAGGATTTTACTTTTATTTATGATTCATTGTTAACACCATTATTATTAAACCAAATATAATTATTAATTGCTGCTTTTATTTCACAATTTGTTACAAGGAATGAAATAATTTTTGCTTGGAAGTTATCCTTCTGTGGATGAAAGATAGCTAAGGGTTTGCATTTACTAGCATGTTACACGTAAACCTCAGAAAATTATTGAATCCAGACTCACAGATTTTACAACAGCGAAAAAAAAAAAAAAATGGACTCTTAAATTAATACCCTACTCCCCCTCTTACTTAAAATATTTAAATTACTCTTTTTCAAATAATTTGGTTATTGTTTATTCTCTAAAATCCTATTCCTGTTATTTTCTCATTTACCAGCAATAAAAGTAATTCAGAAATGATGAATTGTTTTAGTTGCTATGTTAGAAGAAAAACGTGTTTCAAAAGTCTAATTATTAAACTTATTAAGAGAAATTTATCAGTGTCGATGAGTATAAGGGAGCACTGACTAATATATATGGCAAATTTGTCACTAGATTTCCATATCTATAACCGTAAGCATTTTGAAAGAGTGAAAAATTGACAAATGTAATTATCACTTTACAGCACTTATTAACATGCATGTAACGTGTCAAATATAAAAAAAAATTATTGGTTTGTTAAAAGCTGACTCATGATTTTTCTCAGTTGATTGGCATTTTCTTCATAACTCACGATTTTATGATTAGCAATTCAGACTGACTTGTAAAGTTCTACATACTCTGATGCTAATCATAAATATGACATATGATGTTGTCTCTAGTCTAGGATTTTTCCTGGTTTATGTTTTGGCTTACTAATTTTTGCATTCAAACTGAAAAAAAAAAATTTAAAAGAGTAAGCCCCTCCCAAAGAAAATCCTGGCTCAAGTAACAATACATATAAAAATATAATTTTAATTGATACTTGGTAAAATTCTAAGAGCAGTTAACTAGAATTGCTAGGTAGTTTACACAATGCCATTAACATCATTATTATTCAAGCTGTTCATAAGCTATTTATAGATAATCAATGCATGTTAATCTTTATTTTTAAATTTTTAGGGCAACCACATTAATTATAAGAAAAAATGTACATAAGTAATTAAAAGTTGTTCAATTATGTCATTCATGTCTATATAATTATGATTTCAGTTATTGAAAGGGGTTAATTATAGTTAATGTCAAATTGTTAAAACTGAAAGTTTTTGTAAATATATAAATTACACTGATTATTTCCCAAAAATTTATTAATGTATAATGATTTTTTATTTAATTTAGTATACTACTTTTAATATTGTTTTTGCAGGTTGGAAAAGTCGAGATAGTGTTCCAAAACTTGTAGAAAAATTCTTAGAGAAGAAACTTATGGTTGATGAGTTTATTACGCATAATTTTGATTTGAATGGAATCAATGAAGCTTTTGACTTAATGCATGCTGGAAAATCGTAAGTTAAAATAATCAGGTTTCTTGTACTATTATGATATACATAGTTATTAAAAAAAAAAGTATTAAAATTTACAAATAAAAAGTAAAAAATATATGAAACAAAAAAGTTTTTAAAAATATACGAAACAAGAATGTTTTTAAAAATATATGAAACATTTTTGTGGAATGATTAATTTGTAAATTATTTCCCAAATATTGTATACGATGATAATACAGTAAAGCCTACTAAAATGAAATTGCATACGACATTTTTGTTTCTTCTTTTTAAGCAAGGTTTCTGTCTTAGCAGGTACACTGGTACTATTATAATTTCATTGTATTTATTTCATTCGAACCATTAAATTTTACATTTAAATTAAGAGTTCATAATTTATGGTATATGCACCAGGGTAGTCCAATGACCCTTGAAGGTTTTCTTGGTGCCCTTTCCTGTTACTAGCTTATATAAAAAATATAAATTCATTTTTAATGCAAATATTTATCTAAAACGAATAATATTTGCATTTTGTTATTACTATTATTATTTTAGGCATGATTAAGGATTCCGGCTCGTTCCTCTACAAAAGTTTTTGAGATAGATCCCTTCCCCTTCCCATTCTAAATTTTCTATGATCTATGTTTGTGGGTTTTTGTTTATTATTATTATTTTGACATGGAGTTTTTGAATCTCAGTTGGCCGTATGGCTAAGTCTGTGAGAAGATATATATGCATTCTATAAGATGTTGTGTCGCTGCCATTACAACAGAGAATTTACATTGTTATAATCTTCAAGTCATGTGAATAATGGCACCCTTCATTGTTTGCCACCAAGTCAGGTGTGTGCCTGTTAAAAAAAGATTTGACTGTTCTGTATTACATCATAGCACTCGGAGAAAAAAGATTTTTGCTTATCACCTAAAAATAAATAAAAAATCAATTTATTTTCCACTGTAATAAAGTACTAAATACAACATTGACTAATTTTGCTTCTTAAGGTAAAATTGATAGTTTTTATATTCAGTGTATAGCTTAAATGGCAGCTTGTTAAAATTTAGAAAGCTGTTTCCTAAATACTGTACAGTAAAACCTGCTAAGATAGAACTGCGAGGGCCACAAGTAATACTCCAATTCAAACAGGTTCTCAACTTAGCTGGTACATCACCCCTTGTATTGTGTCATTGTCACAAATTTTCTATTTAAAGTGAAATTCCATTATATACTGGTTTTGCTTTAATAAAATCCATTTTAAATTTCAATATAAAGGGTGTCCCAAAATTTATGCAAGAAGTAATTTTGATAGAAACACAGGTTTATAATTAAAATTTTTTATTGTTTCTGTTATGTGATAACATCCTTTCCAATTAAAAATAAATTAAAATTTTTTTAAAAAATATTTAAATTGAATCAATAATCCTTTTTACTTTAAAATTTTAAATTCTCCCTTTAAATATTCATCGATTTTCGTTTTCGGTTAATTTTTACTTAAAAACAATTTTAATTTAGTCGCCATGAAAGATCGTTAAAAATTATCAATAATAAAATAATAAATCTTAATATTAATACTTTCTTCCGAAATAGAATATTTTTATAATAATTTACAAACATAAAATTCAAATTATCATGTAACAATCTTTCAAACTTTTCTTACTCTGTGTGGCATCGGTTTTGATTTTCGTGCCTAACGGCAGTTCGTTAGTAGCGTTTTTGGATATAGCGTCCTTGCTCTCTCTCCCACCCAACGTCAACATGTGAAGACGTACGAACTTTTCGCCCTTTGAGCGTGTCGGTTGCCGTAACGGCTAAAACCGTTAAAAATTTTACATGGAAAAAATCTATTTAATTTCAATATTAATATGTAACAATATCATCCATCCTTTCATTAAAAGGGAATGTCGTCAAGATAATATGCTTCATTATATCTAAAAGCCAATTAAAGATACGGTCGCTCTACAAGTATTTTCTTGATCAAGCTCTGATGATTTGGTAATTACAGAAGTGTACCGCCTGATTGGTAATATTATTAACATCATTCATCTATTCTTCATTATAAGAAATATCTTGAGAGTAGGTTTCACAAATACGACGTATGCCAGCTAAAGTGGTCGATATATATTCGCTAAGAACTCTTCAAATAATGATGATCAAAAGGAATTTTTCGAAGAAAGATAGCCTTTAATTCACACTTTTGGTAGTGAGATAGATTATTCTTCACTATGGATTTAGGACTGTTGTACAGCAGTGTTGATTAACTGATTTCAAGTAATTAGGTTATGTTTTGAATGGATGCAATGACTTTAATTTTGCACATTTTCATATTGAACGTATTAGCATGGTGAACATTCGTAAGAATAATGAAAGCTTTTATGTAATTGTAATAAGATATTGATGATGTTCTTGTTTTTTGATGATAATACAAAATAGTCATTGTTTCAAGTATGGGTAAGTGCACTTCTCCCTCCCCTTTCCCCACTTTAATTAAAGTATTTAAATAAAGGAATTTTGTTTGTTAAGTATATATGTGTTATTTATATGTCTGATAATTTTATTGCTAAGTGCCAAATCAATTTATTGTAATAAAAGTATAAAGAATAATTCATCATAAACTTTTAAAAATAATAATTTAATACTTGGCACAATTTTAAATATGTTCGACAGAATCACGATTTTAGGTCTCATAAAGTCGGAAGGTATTGATATTAATTATTTGATTCAGGTAAGATGAATTTTATTGTTACAATTTTATCATGAAGTTACCAAGTTATATTTGTTTACTTCTCTCACATGTAATGTTTTTGTTAACCACTAACAATCTTTTGGCCAATATTAATAATAAACTTTCTCCTTCCTTATTCATGTTAAAATTACATATTATATTTATAACTCCAAATTTTAATAAAATTTAAATTTCTTTTCATCTCTTCCTTTTATTTGAATTATTCTTTTATTCTACCTAACAGTTTCATAAAATATATAGTATAGGGTTGTGTATGGAATAGGCATTGCTGGATGTCCCAAAATTCATGCAAGATTTGAATTGTGTGCCATTTGTGCCCAAATTGCAAGATATGACAACATACCTTGCATACTGGATATGGACAACATACTGGTTTCAACAAAATGGTGCCACATGCTATATGGCTCAAGAAACATTTCAATTACTGAATGAATCATTTCCTGGTCATGTAATTTCCCATTTTGATGATCAGAATTGGCCACCTAGATCATGCGATTTAATGCCGTTGGACTTTTTTCTTTGGGTTTTATTATTTTAGCCTAAGCTTTATGCCAAAAAGCCCATGACCACTCACAACTTGAAGAAGGAAATTGAGCACTGTATCAATGAAATTCAGCCGCATTTATGCAAAATGGTCATGGAAAATTTCAACAAAAGAGTGTATATGTGCCTGCAAAGCCGTGGAGGCCATTTACCCATATTGCTATTTTCATACATAAACCTATACCGTATAATTTATGAATTAATAAAAAAATTACAATTTTTACTTATAAACCCATGTTTTCTATCAAAATTACTTCTTGCCTGAATTTTGAGACACCCTTTATATCAAATTACAAAACTGCAATTTATGCAATGTACATGCAGTCGATGAAACTTTAAAACAGATCATCATTTAAAATCTCCTAACATGCCATAACTATCATTGCTTTTAAAAAAAAAATTGTGTTCTAAGAATAGCATAGCAAGAAGTAAAGGCTGAATATGTAACAAATTATGAATCAAGATTGGGGAGTTTTAATGTTATTATGTCATTAAAATGAATGTCTTACAAACTTTTTAATAGTATGTACATTATACAGGCATACAGGGTGTCTCAAAAAGATTGAAACAGGCTTTAATTTTTTTACCTGTTGGAGATAAATAGGCAATGTAACTTGCAAAAGTGTTGGTAGGAAATAAAATTGTTAATGAAATAATTCAGCTATTCATTTTCAAAAAGTTACCCCTTTTTTAATTTTTATATGAGCTTATACAAAATTGGTTTGTTACAAAATTTTTCCTTATTCTTCAACAATATCATTATAAAAAATGCATACAATTTTTGAGTTATGCTCAATTGGAAATTGACCATTTTGTGTAGGGACCATACAAAATGGTGTAATTTTTTCACACTTAGTTAGTACCATATTTTGTATCTAAAAAACGGCCTGGTCAATTTGTATATGGGCCTTATTTTCACAAATGAAATATCATTTTAGTGACATGAAAAAATGGTATGTCAGTTTTTTCTTTTATTATAGTTCAGTTAATTTTAAAGATTTGTTATGATATTTGCAAAAAAAAAAAAAAAAAAAAAAATTAATTTTGTTTGGGGGTGGGGGATTTATAAAAATTTTCAAAATGAATTCCTAGACTATTTGCTAACATAATCTTACTTCCTACCTTGTTTTAAACATTTTTGCAGTTTACATTGTTTACTTATTGCCTATAGGTAATAAAAACAAAGTGCATTTCAATCTTTTTGGGACATCCTGTATAGGGCTAATAAGTGTTTGCATTATAACTTTGAAAATGAAACACTATAATGTTATTTAAAAACTTATATGTATATTTTTATACAAGTAGTCACATTCGATCAAAATTATCTATTATTGTGTCATTGTATTATGCTTTTCAAAGAATATGTGATCTGCTAGTAGAATCATAGGTGTGAAAAAAGGCACATGTCATTTCTGGCAAAGCTGGGTTTATGCCAAATTCTTTAAAGTATCACTGCAAAAATATTTACATAATTCCCCCCACCCCCACCCCCCCCTCCCCCCAAAAAGGCGTAACTTCTATTAGTTACCTAAAAATGTAAATGTTATACATGATATTCTCTAGAATTTTTTATTGCTTAGAAAGGAGTTAACATAATTCCTTTTACTAATCTCTTCTCAGGCCATCTGCAAAAAAATGTGCTAATTTCAAAAGTTTGTTTATAAATTCTTTTCTTCACTAGCATTTGCGATATGTGCATAAAAATGGCTTAGCCAGTTTTCTAATTTTGAAGGTAACAAACATTGTTATAAACACCCAACATAATTGTAATTTTTAAAGATATTAAATTCACAAATATGAGTCATGTTTTCTTCTGATTTCAAATATGTTAGTTTGTTTTTAAATTTTATTCTGTGTGGATTTTAAATCTCTGCATCTATTCTAGGTTGAGAAGCATTGTAAAATTCTAAAACATGCAGACAAGTGTTCTTCTGAAGTCTTCCAAATAAATTCTTTTATAATAAATTGTTATAAGTAAAGAATTTTTTGCTCAACAATTTCTATTTTGTACTATTTTTGATGCCAAATAAATCTATTTTTGCAGGTTCATTTGTTATGATGTATGTTATGGTTGTAATGTTCTTTGATATTAATATTTATATTTTATGTTGATTTGATATTGTTACAAAGTTAATATTCCTTTGCATAAGACATTATTATTTTCTAATACTGAACACTTTTTATTTTTCTACAAAAAAAAGCAGCTGTATAATACAGGGTTCCTACGCAATTGGAAAAGAGGGAATTGTCAGGGAAAATGACAAGTGTTCAAAAGTCAGCGAAACTTACATTTTTTTTTTCTAAAACCTGGAAAACTGAGGGAATTTTTTTTTTTTTTTTTTTTTTTTTTTTTTTTTATGCGCTATCATGTGTTAAGATACTCCTGAGTTCCAAGATCCATCTGTAAAAAAAAAATACAATTTTTCAGTTGCAAGTAGAATTTTTCGCTAAATTCATGTTTTTAACATAAAGATGTTTTAGCTATGCACATTTGTCGCCAAATAGGCGATACCTCTGTGAAAGAAATACTGAGCTATACTAACTAGTAAGAGATATCATGAATATTTAAATAAGAAAATTATGAAGCAACCAAAAAAGAACAGAAAAAAGAAAAGCTGTAGCTGAAATTAAAATGTTAAAAAACAAAAAAAAATTAAACTGCTTTTGAAACAACACAAATAAAGGATGACAGCAGAATTGTCTCAAAAAAATTTAATCTTTAATATGTGCAAATTCAGTTATATAAATACAAAGTTACTCTGAATCAGTCTAAGTTGTATTTTGGGTAGTTTTTGTTTGTTTGTTTTTAATTTTTTATATTTTAAATATCGAATGATATAGATTTTTAGTTTCAATTTTATAGGCTATTTTCATTTTCAGAGGTGAATTTACATTTTATTCTTATTAATGTGTCAGTGTATTCTCATTTGCTGTGTAAGTTTAATCATTATGATCTAGAATTGTAATTTGTATTTATAAAAATGTTGTGAATTGTGGTCAGGGAATTGTAGGAAATAGGGTCTGGAAAACATGGAAAAGTCAGGGAATTTTGTTATTCAAATTAGAGTATGAACCCTGCATATATAATTTACATTCATTCTTGTTATAAAATTATCTGTACAAATGAGAATGATATGTGGAAGAAAGTATTGTCCTTAGTTTTCCTGCATTTGATCCGGCAATGTTTCCTGCATTGGGATGTATTTTTGCTGACTGTGCTAAGTAGATGACATTAAAAAACATTACTAAAAATTATTCAAAAGATGTTTACTTTGATTCTGTCAAAATTTCACTGTTTGGCCCAAAAACTCACAGGTTTCAAATCAGAATTTTGTGTTCAGAATTAAAATTATTTAGTCTATCACATTCCTTTAAAAGTATAATAACATGTAAGTGCTTACAAGTAAAGATCAACCGAAACAGGTTTTTGAGACCCAAACTGAAACCGAATTTCGATAATCTTCCTATTTTCAGCCAAAAACGTCAACGAAAATGTCCAAAAATATTTTGAAGTAATTATTAATAATACGTACATAAATACACTAAATTATTAACACATACACATTATTTATACACAAAGCCCAAGTTGGCTCTCTGTGAATCTGATCAAATCTTTTTATTTTCATATAAAATAAAATGTAATTAATTCATCTATGACACAAAATGATTTTCTAATTATATGAATTTCATCTCATTAAAAAGCTTTAGGTGTACATACCTCAATTTATCTTTTATAATGATTTTGTAAATGATCATCTGTTATACTGGAACTTTCTCAAAAAGTATTTGAAACACATCTGTGGTATCAAGCTAAAAAATTTCTATTACTGTTAAATCTACAGCTTTTAACAAACACATGAAAAGCATCATATATGCATTGCTTGCTTTATAATTTGTACTCACATATTGAGTCAGTCATGACTGAGAATTATAAAAAATAAATTTCATAGCAATAAATAAAGAGTGTCTTATTTGAGCCGTACAGCTCAAATCAGTGAGTAATGTTGAACATTTCCAATGGAAGAAATGGGATTTTTGGAAAACAGATAGTTTTGGTCCGGCTGAATTTTTGGCAGTAATTTCGCCGAAAACAGATTTTTGGCGAGACTCAGATTTTGAACCGAATTTTCAGTCGATCTCTCCTTATAAGTAATTCATTTGAAGTAAATTTTTAAAACTTAATTAAAATTTCAAAAATAATTAATTGTAAAAAAGATTAAGGAATAATATGTAATTATTAAATATTTCTTCCTCGCTTAAAACTCTTGCCACCTTTGACAGGGCAGTGGGTAGGGTAAATATTTTTTACTAGCGAATAAATTTTTTGCTGGCTATTAGACTTTATCAAATTTGTAAAACCTTGTGTATATGTATTAAAAACAAGAAAACATTATTTTTTGTTATTGTCTCTTTAACACTTAGGTTACACATACAGGGAGATCTAACTTTGCCTTCCTGGATTATAGAATATGCTGTCCAGTTTTAGAACATTAGTTAAGATTGTTTTTAATTGAAAGCTCTGATTTTTGTACATTTAATATACTCTTTTAGACTTCCAGTGAAGAACACCAAAGATAGTTTGTGTATGAAAAATATCAATTACGTATTCAGATAAAGTTTCGAAGTTTATTGAAAATTGGGAATCCAAATTATCTGCATGTTAGCGGTTAATGGCCAAAGAAATCTCCAAATATTTCACTATTCTTAGCAGCCTTTTCAGCAACAACGTCCTATCTCACTCACTGGCAGCCCCAGCAGTGGCTGGGAGGTTCTGCTCTCAAAGCTGGTCGACAGGAGGTGCTGGGTTCGATCCCAATCGCACCCGTCAACCTAATCGTTTGGAGTTTTCATGGTTTTCTTCGAGCCATGGATTTCCATGCGTAAATACGGGTTAGGTTCCCTTAGAAAGACCCCCACGGAGGGCACTCCCCTCTCGGGCCTATATCCTTAGTGTAGATAATCGGCCGTCAAAAACCAACCAACCAACCACTCACTGGCACTATAACTTGTTTCTATTGTTCTTGCATCTTTTCTAATTGTATCATTTTAATTTTTACATATCATATAGGAACAAAAATGCTCTTTTGGATGATGTTTGTTTGAAAAATGTGGCTCAATTTAGTGGTTTTTTATGGCTTTTTAAATAATTTTCAAGCATAGTTTTTTTTAAAAATCTGTCTCAAGACTGAGTAGTTGTTTGCTAACTGATGAAAGTAGTTAGTGACAGATAGTTTGTCACAATTAGCAATTGCAGAGCAAGTTAAAAAACACTTTTTTGTTGTTGTTATTGTTGTGTTAATCTCCCATAATCGGGTCCATTTCCAAGTGTGGTCACCAGGGGTGTAGTGGAGGGTATACAGAGGTATACACTGTATAACTTCTGGATTTTTTTAAGGAGTTCGGTATACCCTCTGTTTCTCAAATAAAGCTATAGCGTGTACTTTAGGATCACATTCATGACTTTAGCGTATACCCTCTGGTTTTTTACGACTACAACACTGGTGACCACCATGGCTACATTGCCATTTAAAATTGATGTGAATGCCACTAAAGGTTTCAACAACTCTTTTACGCCAAATCACATTTGTTCAAATACGCCATTTGGCTCTATTACTCAAGATTAATAATAAGAGCAGATTAAGTATAAAATATATCCCTTAAGAGGTAAACTGAAATCTGTCTACATAGATTTCAATTTTCTACTTTCATTTTCTATAGGTACATTCAAATTATTTTTTATTAGTTTCTTTCTAATCAGAAAAATCGAAGAACAAGTGGGTAAGTGTGATCACAGATCGCACAGAGGGTTTCGTTTAATATTCCTTTCAAAACACTTTATCCTTTTGAAAAAATCTGTTAGTTCCACATTTTGCAACCAAGGGCGCACTCTATTCTAAACAAATCTCTATCTGAACGAAACTCCGTTTTACATACTATCTGTAGATATATTAGTCGAGGTGATTGGGCCGATAGCACCCGAGATAAGTAGGCGCCCCTGGCTGTAAAAAGTGGAACTAAAATATGTAAGGCTATGGTGCATAATATGAAAGAAGGGTCAAAGGAGTGTCGGCAAAAGTTGGAAAAGTGCTCCCCAAGTGAAAAGGGTGGAGGTTAGAAAAATTGCTTAAAATACACAAGTTAGAGCCCGGAGGAGTAAATAATATAAGACTTTTTGAAAATTTTATGATTTGTCGTGTGGTCTGAGGTATTCAGCTATAAGTATGCAAAAATTCATGTCTCCAACTTAATTAGGGGCTCTCTTAGAAAGAATTGCTTAAAATACATATGTGATAGCTCAAAGGGTTAAACGTAAGACTTTTTCAAGATTTTATTATTTGTTGCCTGGCCTCAGGTGTTCTGCTATAAATATGCAAAATTTCAAATCTCCAATTTAATAAGGGGCTCAGTTAGAAGGAATTGCTTAAAATATGCATGTGGGAGCCCAAAGGATTAAATGTATGACTTTTTCAAAATTTTATGATTTGTCGCATGATGGTGTTCAGCTATAAGTATGCAAAATTTCACGCCTCCAACCTAAATAGGGTCTCACTTAGAAAGAATTGTTTAAAATACACATGTGGGAGCCCAAAGGGTTAAATGTACGACTTTTTCAAAATTTTATGGTTTGTCATTTGATGTCAGGTGTTCAGCTATAAGTTGCAAAATTTCACGCCTCCAACCTAAATAGGGGCTCACTTAGAAAGAATTGTTTAAAATACACATGTGGGAGCCCAAAGGGTTAAATGTACGACTTTTTGAAAATTTTATGATTTATTGTTTGATGTGAGGTGTTCAGCTATAAGTATGCAAAATTTCACGCCTCCAACCTAATTAGGGGCTCACTTAGAAAGGATTGTTTAAAATACACATGTGAGACCCCAAAGGGTTAAATTTACAACTTTTTTCAAAATTTTATGATTTGCCGTTTGATGTGAGGTGTTCAGCTATAAGTATGCAAAATTTCATGCCTCCAACCTAATTAGAGGCATACATAGAAAGAATTGTTTAAAATACACATGTGGGAGTCCAAAGGGTTAAATATGCGACTTTTTCAAAATTTTATGATTTGTCGTTTGATCTGAGGTGCTCAGCTATAAATACTCAAAATTTCACGCCTTGAAACTAATTAGGGGTTCATTTAAAAAGAATTGTTTAAAATACACATGTGGGAGTCCAAAGGATTAAATGTACGATTTTTTCAAAATTTTATGATTTGTCGTATGATGTGGAGTGTTCAGCTATAAGTATGCAAAATTTCAAGTCTCCAACATGCATAGTTTCTGAGAACGGGCTCTGTGACAGACGGACGGACGGACAGACAGAGGAGCGAGACGAATAGGGTTTCGTCAGATGAACGAAACCCTAAAAAGTATAGTTGATTTAGAATATTTGGATGTTTCAGGATTTGGAGTATATAGTTAACATATCAAATTAAAAATATATTATGCTTTTTCTTATCACTCTCTCCTTTTTTTTTCTCTGATTCATAATATAGTACAGTTACAATGTATTGCAGTATGGAACCAGCTATCCAGAATGATATTTCCAATTCATTGATTTCAGAATGTTTTCAAGAAAAAAAGGTGCGATACGGTGCCAGTTTGACATGTGCATTGCTTCATACAATACAATACGCAGTATAACCTGATGCCAACATCTAGTACTTGAAATAGAGGCATATTTAGTTAGATATTTGACATTTTGATTTTTTTGCAACAGAAACATAAGAATTCTTGTTTCAAAGATAGTCCCATAAATTGTCTTATTTTAAACTCAAATTAACTTTTGATCTTAATTTGTGTAATGTAATAGTGAACTGGAAATCAGAAACAATGCCACAGCCACATATCACTTACCCGCAAGAAAAGTGACACATCTTGACAAAAGTAAATTTCACAGGAGAGGAAAAAGAAAATTTGCATGATCTCACTGTAACATGAAATTATAACGCTTATCTCTGCATGCAGTAATAAAAACGTGCATAAAAGCATTAAAATCCTTACAAATGAAGACGTAGGTTAAGGTTTTAAGGGTTGGGTAATTTTACCTCCCCACATAATCCACCCCTCTTCTGTGGTCATAAATGGACATATAGCGAAAATAAAGTGATTTTCAGTGTAACTACACTTATGAAACTATTTGTGTAGCAAGACATTATGATAGACCTATTAGTGAAATAAAATGCAAAATAAGTTTTTGCGAGATGTGTCACTTTTCTTGCGGATGAGCAATATATTCTACCAATTTGATCACATAGATGTTGCTTTAATGCCCAACCAGTTATCCAGAAAAACCAGTAATCCGGAATACCTCTGACCCCAACCATTGTGGATAAGTGGTTTTATACTGTAGTTGCAATTTACAGCCATCTTTTCCTTGTATAAAATTCGTTAAATCTCTAACTTTCTCTATCTTTAATTTTGTCCTTTTTGTAGAACATGCATGTTAGTTTTTCTGCTTTGTAAATATCTGCGCTAAGTTTTGTTTGTTTGTGTTTATGACGGCCAATTATCAACACGAGGGATATAGGCCCTAAGGGGGGGGGGGGGGGGAGTGCCCTTCGTGGGGGTCTTTCTAAGGGAACCTAACCCGTATTAACGCTTGGAAATCCAAGGTTCGAAGAAAACCACGAAAACTCCGAACGATTGGGCCGACGGGCACGATTGTGTTCGAACCCAGCACTTCCCGTCTACCAGCTTCGAGAGCAGAACCTCCCGGCCACTGGTGGGGCCTGCGCTAAGAAGGATGAGTGTCAGCATGGAAGCTCGGGAAGAAGTATTTGGATTTTATAGATCCACTTTTTCAGTAGTTAAGTGTGTAGTTCAATTATATACCTATTAATCTTGTGTTTTATTTATTAATTTTTCTTTTAGTGAACTTCTAATTTCGCTATGAATTTTTTTTCAACTTAAATATTTCAGCCGAAAAAAAGTATTTTCTCCTTTTTAAGTGCAAATGGCTTAATCTTCGATAATCAGGCTGTACGCTAATCGGCATATTTTAAGAAATGTCATTTACATCTTTATGGCATGCACTACTGCTTAAAAAATATAGCGTCATTCATGTTTTTAGCGAATATTTGACATGTACCTTGTTTACGGAGTTTTAACATGCAATAATGCTTAACCTGACGTTTGTTAAAAGCTTCAAGTTATTTAGTCCTAATTTTGAAATTCACGAAATTGAATTTCAGGAAAAATTACATTTTTTGACATAATCTCTATAATAAAAGCCTAAGTCATGAAAAAATTTCCTGATTTCTGTAGAAAATGTCGAAGTTCAAGATCATGAATCCCTTTTTTCATGAAAATTGAAATGCCAGTATGTTTGGATTGCTATATCTTTGGAAAGCAATAACATCCCAAAATTCTTTTGTCATAAACTATTAGTATAACACTACATGCTTAGTAAAATTTATTTGGATGCATGGGGCATTGTTAATTTTCATTGTTATGTTGCTACGAAATGCAATCAAAATGATGTTTTTGCCCGTTTTCTGCACTTATTATCCTGGTTAAGCAATAATACCCCAAAATTTTTCATATAGAATATGAAAGTTTACTATTAGGACAAGCTAAGTAATATAGAACTTTACCGGGATATCGATGCTGTTAGCAGATATAATCTGTGAAATATTCAACAGTTTCAAAATCTGTAACTTTTGAATTAGTCCTATCTCAAAACAGCATCACAATTGAATAAAACAAAATATATCAGGTAGCAGTTGAACATATGTACAAAAACATGGAAACGAAAAATTAGTGGAGTCTCATGCTATTTTCAGAAGAAAAAAAATGACAAAACTTACAAAAAGGCAGTGTCATTATCAGGCTTTTTCCCTATAAGAAAATGATTTATCCCGTTTCTCTTTTCCTTTCCTATGTTTTTCCCCTATGAGGAAATGGACATCCCTTTTCTCTTTCTCCTTCTATAGCAATTTTTAATTGTTAACTCTAGTAGATATTTCAAATTTAGTATATAACTCCTTTCCCGCAGATTTTTTGGGTTTGCGGAACTCCAAGTAGAAAATTCTGCAAAGGGCCAAGGGTCCAAAAAACTGAAGGCAGATTTTCAAACGGGCCGGGTAAGCAGAATAAAGACTTTTTTGCTAATGGACCGGACCGGACCGAACTGATAAAAAAAATAAGCAGGTTGACCAGCCCAATATAACAAATTTGAAAGAATCAAAATCAAATTACACCGATAAAATTGGAACAATTTTTAATAGACATGACGGGTGAGAATAAGTACAAATATGCTGCATGAGCTGATGCTAGTTTAACTGTATCAATACAGAAATGTAATATGTCCAACTTAGAGATTTTCATAGGACAATTAGATTATGTCTGAGCCCGAAATGAATTTTTTCAGCAGACTCGGGCTGTGCCGACATCAAACTTACATTTTCCCTACATACTTGGCCGGTGCAAGCCATAACTGGACTTAATTATTCTCAGGGCGTGTCAGATGCAATTTCTTTTGTAAAAATAGTAATAGAGATAATGAATTTCAGTTAACGGAATCTTTAAAAATATACTATAATAAATTGCAGAGAAATAAAAAAAATCTTTTTTACTTTCTTCTATCTTTACAAGAAGAAACTATTGGATTCATGGAAATTTTCGAATTCCGATTTTCGACGGATTTACAGGTCTTAGGGGTCGTAGAACCCGAAAAACATATTTTTACAAAATGTCTGTCTGTGAGTCTGTCTGTGTGTGACACAAATTTTGTGGGCGCTCTATCTCAAGAACTAATGAACGGAATTTAATAAAAAATAGTATTCAGTTATAGCCCATATTATAAATTGGTGCTGATTAGTTTTTGGTGTAAATCGCTCAACAGGTGGCGCTGCTATACAGCATTTTTCATGATTTCCACAATAGCTCAATCTCCAAAACTAATGCACGGATTTTCATCAAACTTCAGATTCAGTTAGTCCTTGGCAGGAATTGACGTTTTATACATTTTGGTGTAAATCGCTCAACAGATGGCGCTGCTATGCTGCATTTTTTGCGATTTCCGTAATAGCTCTATCTCAAGAACTAATACTTGGATTTTCAACAAACTCCAGATTCATGTATACCTTGATATGAAGTACTGCTGTTTGTTTTGGTCCGAGAAATTTAAAATTTATAAAGCGGAAAATCTCATTTTTTCCTTTTTTCTTGCGTTCCATCATAATTTTAACCAACGAGCAACATTATATATTAGTCAGCCCGGAGTCAGAGCCGGAATCGGGATCGTTAAAATTTCCGGAGTCGAAGTCGGCTATTTTTCCCACGAACTCCGCAGCCGTCTTGAAGTCGCAAAAAATGGCAGGATGTCATTACATTAATTTATTTAATTAAAATAACATAAATTTTTCAAAATTTTATGATTTTGGGTATGACAGGGGGTATTCAGCCCTATGAAAAAAAAAAAAAAAAAAAAAAATCAAGCCTGTAACTTAGTTTCCGAGTATGAGCGCTGTGACGGACAGACAGAGAAGCAAGACTATAAGGTTTCGTGAGATGACCGAAACACTAAAAAGCAACTCGGGAAAGGAGAAAAACTGCTTGTCACGTGACCCAAAATCGCTTTTAACTCGATAAGTAAGTTATTTATCAACAAGTAATCTCTCTATTCTAAAAAAAAGTAACTACCGCTGTCACCGCCGCCGCCGCCGGTTTTGAATTTTTTGTGACCGGCGGTCTTTCTTCGTTAATATTAAGGACAATAATGCATACAAAAATATGAAAATCGGTAGTATTATACAGAAATGTTTGATAAACACGCTGATGCAAACAGTTTTCAAATCGGAGAATTATTTTAAGAGATATTTAATGCCAAAGTTGGACAAAATCGTTCCATTAAAAAAGTTTTATAGGAGCAAAAACTGTACATAGGAATTTAATCATTTTTAGATCATTTTATGCGTCAGAATTTCCTGGTGTGCAGATTGCAGTTAGTTTTTTAATTTGAATAATTTTTCGAGGTTTTATTTCTATTTTAAATTCAAATTTTCAGCATTTCGAGAGATATTTTTTACAAATTTTAGAAAATTGTATTAATTTAAACTGTTGCCAACTGTATAAAAAGCGCATCCAATAATGTTTGCTTCAAATTAAAAATTTACTTTACACGTGACTATTATAAACAAAAAATATAAAAAGCAGGAACTCATTGAAAATTACGTCATAAAAACTATAGTTACACGTGAATATTAAATGAGAAACAATATTGTAAAATAACAAATTTAGTAACATGCGTTAGAAGTCCTAAATAGGAGGATTTACGTCATATTACACTTATTACGTAAAATGAACAAAAAATAACATTGCAAAACAGTTTTAATTTAAAATTTGCGCGAGACATTTACTTGACATTTTAAGATGATCATAATATTTCATTTCTAACAAAAGTATTTTGACGTGAATATTAAAAAGAGAAAGAAAAGTTTGGTGAAAATTACGTCAGATTATAATTGTCAGATTCAAATTATAATTCAATCTTCCGAAATCTTTTTAAAGGCGGTCAAATTAGCGTGCTGTTAGAGTCTGCGGTGTCTGAACGGGGGTTGACGAGCGTAGCTCGTAGGGGGTAGAGCCCCCTAGTATATATAAAAATTAATAATAATAATAAGTCAATTCCTACTTAGGTCAGTCAATAAGAGAATTTTTTTTCTCCCATTCTTCTTTTCTCTTGAGTGGCGCTTAAAATGCCTTGATCAAGAAGAGGGATCGCTCGATTATTGAAAATTAATTAATTTAATTTTATTAATGAATTAATATTTGAAAAAAACTGGATTAACATCAAGTGTAATCCACTATAAGTTAAAAAAAAATTATTTGAACTTGATTGGATGAATAATAAGTACTTTATTACCGATTAAAAATTTAAACAAGATATATATAGAGATAGTGATAGTGTGAGCTAATAGTTGGAATTGAAAAAACGAAAAACGCCTTTCTATTCCAAATCGCTTCCATTTGTCAGCTCTGCCGATTTTGTGACTTTACGTTTAAAAATGAGTTAGTAAATGTATCAGAAAGTTTCGCGCTAGTTGAGCAGTGAACTTGAGAACAAACAGTCTACATTGGAAATGAGCATTTTCGCGAAAATTATAGATTTTGTTTTTATTATTTCATTTGAAAGTACAACTTTTTACGATTCTAAAATTGCTTTGTTTTCGTTCTTACCCTGTTTTAGAACAGGAGTTATAGTGAGTTTAGTGTAAAAATTTACTAATGTAACGTTTAAATGCATTTTTCTCAAAATTAATTTTTTACACAAAATTAACTCGCTTGAAAAATGATAACTAAAAATAGTATTATTCTTCCATAAAAGTTTGTGAGCTCTATCTATACAGGGTGTCCTCTCTCAGCGGTGTCCAATGGCTAATTCCCAAACCGTTAGTCATAGACATATAGTTCCAATTACAAAATGTCTTAAATGAGGTAAAGAAATATTTTAAGAGCGATTTGTGTCAATATAAACATTTCTTAAATAAAAAAAAATACGAAATTTAAATTTTTATACGGTCCTCCGGTCCTATAAGCTATATTTAGTAACATTTTCCTATTACACTGACAAGAAAGACTAAAAAGTCCCGTTTATATAACACTAAAATTGACCGAGTTATTAAACTTTAAAAATGCATAACTTATACCACTGTTCTACATCTAAACACAAATGAGTTCGGCCATACTTTGGGGGTCATATACCTAGGGCTTAAAGTATTTGAAGAACTTATTTCATGTGTATCTGCGCTTTGAAAAAAAATCGTGCAAGTATTGCGATTGAGTTAAATTTTGTTAAGTTTCGATTGGCTAAAATAATTGTATTTTAACATAAATTTTATTTTGTAAGGATTTGAGACTGTTTCTTTTCATGATTTCTTTTAACAAAAATTATGTATTTTTATAAATTTTTATTTGAACTTCAACGATCGTATGTATGTTTTTCCCGTTCAAAATTTGTACTCAAATTTTAACTCACTTTCAAGTATCCGATCGAGATTAAATTTTACATACTGACGTAAATCCGATAACAATCTAATATTATGATTTTCGATGAATACCCTTTATACTTATTTTACAGGATAACGCAAAAAATTTCGGATAGATTAACGCTAAGAAGTTTAAGAAAAAGTTTTAGATTAGATAACACAAGACTGCGATGGTTGTGTTTAACTTTTATGTATTTTTTAGCACTGAATCCGAAAAATACCTTAATTTTTAACCATCATGTCAGGATTTTTCGCAAATTATAAACTGTCAAAATTTAAAAAATAACAGAAATTGGATACGATAAAATAGAGGAGATGGCTGTATTTTTTAACTTTTGATGGTTGATTTTTTATGTACAGTGGCGATCAAAAGTTTCCGGCCAGTTAGTTTTTTTTATTTGCTCGACAGAACGTTTTAGCGAAGAAGAAGTTCAATTGCTCCAAAAGTTAGGAATAAGCAAATTACCTCTGACCATGTGATCATTTTGATTGGTTACTTAATATACTTGATGCAAAGGGGAGGAATTCAAAATTCGCGCGTGCAAAAGTTTCCGGCCATTCGTCATTCATTAGTTTTTGCTATCGCTAAAGTGTTTTTTGGCCATATTTGTTAATTAATCAAGGTGAATAATGTATATGAAATTCAAAAATGAAAAGTTTAACAATTTATTGTTCCTAAATGAGTGATTTGTTTGTCGCTAAAGGGACAATCCTCTCGTGAGATTGCGGCAAAGTTGTCGATCGGAAAATTTGCTGTAAACGATATTAAAAAATATATATAAAGATGGTCATGGCTTTTGGAACTTGCCACGGTCCGGGGGCCCCCGGAAAACGACTATTCTTGTGGACAGAATTATTAGAAGAAAAGCAGTTGATGACCCGCGTAAAAATGCCCCTGCAATCCCACGCCATTTATGGTGTTAAAAGCGATTTATGGTATTATATTTATTGCTAAAACAAGTCTATCTACAGTTTTAAGACGCTTATGTGACGTAGAACTTTATAAACAGTCGGCATTAAAAAACCTTTCACAAGTAAAAAAATTCAGAGGGCCCGACTGGCGTTTGCCAAGGAATACAATGACTGGTCAAGTGAAAACTGGAAAAAAGTACTATTTTCAGATGAATCGACGTTCAATCTTATTGTGAGTGATAAAAAACTTTACAACCGACGACCTAAAGATAAAAGATAAGATGCGAGATATATTATTCATACAATGAAGCAAGGCGGAGTACACGTTATGCTGTGGGGAGCATTTTCTGGAAAATGCGCCTGTCCGTTATTTGAAATCCGCGGCAAGATGAATAGTGCAATGCATAAGGATATCTTGCAAGATCATTTGCTGCCTTATTGGAGGAAAAATTGTGGTCGCAACTATTTGTTTCATCATGATAACGACCAAAAGCATACAAGCATGCTCGTCAAGCAGTGGCTCTCGCACAAAAAAACTTCGCTTTTGAAAGGGACAGCCCAATCATCCGATCTGAATATAATAGAAAATCTTTGAAACTAACTTGAAAACGTGTGTGGAATTATAAATATTCCAATTTAGAAGTATTTTCACAAAAATTGCAAGAACCGTGGACAAAACTTAACATTGATAATCTACAACTGTTCATTGAATCGATGCCACGTTGCTGAGCCGCAGTACTTATAGCTAAATGTATGAATACAAAATACTAATTGTAAATGTTGTTGATCACTGTTATTTTCTGTTATAACACCATTTTTTTCCAAACATGCCAAGGTGGCCGGAATCTTTTGAGAACATGCGCTTTCTTTTGCAATTAATTTTGTCAATTAAATTTATTAATATTTAATTTTTATTCCATAAATAAATTCTTAACTGTTATTTCAATAAAGTGTATAAGTATCACTTTGAGATTCCTCTTCATATGGGTTTACTTACAAATTAACCAAAAATTTTATGCTGGCCGGAAACTTTTGACCGCCACTGTACATTTTAACACTGAATCTGAAAGGGACCTTCACTTTTAACCATCACGTTAGAATTTTTTATGCAAATCATGAATGTCAAAGTTAAAATACAGCGAAAATCTGATACTACGAGTATAAAACAGATGTAAAACTCTTTTTATTTTATTCAATAATTTATTCATTTTTTTAGCTTATACTATGATTCTTACAGCTAAACAGCTGAGGGTTCCGATGAGGTGGGGGCGGATGTTCAATTTTAAATTTGAAATTTACAATTTGCAAAAAATCCTGACTTGAAGGTTAAAAATGAAGATCATTTTCGGATTCAGCGGTAAAAAATACATAAAATTCAGTTATCAAAAGTTAAAAACATTACAATCACATCTATTTATAGTATCAAATTTTCGATATTTTTTCTTTTTTTAACTTTAAAATTTACAATTTGCAAAAAATCTTTACGTGATGGTTAAAAATGAATGCCAATTTCGGATTCAGCGGTTCAAAATACATAAGAATCAATTATCAAAAGATAAAAAACATGTTATAACTCAACTTTTGCAAGCTAGTGTAATCTAACAACATTTTAAAATGTGTATCAGTTTGTAAATAATTGAGGCTGTTAATTTTCATCTTATTATGTAACAAAAAATCCGGGTTTTTTTTTCTTCTTATATGTTTATTACAAATTGTATATTTTGCATTAATATGTCAGAATGATTAAAGATTTAAAATTTATATTGCAATGTTAATTTTAATCTCAACCATTTTTTAAACGTATCTGACGAAATGATATTTCTACTAAATTTTTGAATTACCCCTAATTTGCAGCAAAAAATATGCTCCAACTTTAAACAGCTATTACTCGGTCAATTTCAATCGTAGAACAACGGGACTCTTTTAGTCTTACTTGTCAGTGTAACAAGAAAGTTTTACTAAATATAACTTATAGGACCGTATATAAATTTAAATTTCGTAATTTTTTAAGAAATATTTTTATTTACCCAAATTGCTTTTAAAATATTTCTTTACCTCATTTAAAACATTTTTGTAATTGGAACTATATGTCTATGACCAAAGGTTTAGGAATTAGCCATCGGACACCGTTGAGAGTGGACACCCTGTATATAGTGTTGTCTAATGCATCTACTGAAAGAATTTTAATTGCATGAATATTTTAAAAATGATGGCCTGTTATTTGAACAAAAACATAGTAAAACTATTGAAAATCTTATAATGGACTCTTTGATCATCTCTAAAATTTTTATTTACTAACGTAAGATATCATTTAACTTGTAGTAGATGCCCCGATAAAAGCTTATAGTTTACTTGAGTAGTAATTTGTTTTCTGATAAGTTTGTTTTTCACGTAACATTTTTCAAGTTTTTGAAAAATTGCTTGAATTCTTCCATACATATTTAACATTTTTGTAAATTCTTAGGGATATGCAGTGAAACCTCCCTGTGCGACCACCTCCCTGAACGATCATTTTTTCATGGAACGAAATTTATTCCCATAGGTTCAATATTAATTTTACCTCCATTCAGAGACCATTCCAGATGAACTCCCTCCATGAGCGACCCATTACTTTGAAGAAAATTCCATTTTTTCCTAGTCGCTTGAAGAAGGTTTTATTAGACAATTAAAATAATTCCGGAGAGCGCATTATCCATCAAACTTCTAAGCTAAGTTTAGATTTATTATTATTTTTTTAATCTCGATAACTTTTAAGTGTTTAAACCCCTTTGTGCCTTTTTAGGCAATGAATTTAACTCTGATGACAAATTAAGAATGACGGTCAATAAACTCTCTTGCCCTATTCTGTCGGGGAACTCTCAAAGAAATAGATAAATTAAGAAATTGTCATTATTTGTTCCCGTCCGAAAAAAAAAAATGCATTTATTTACTGAACTTCGAAAGGACTGGGAAATAAAAGTTATAAGATAAAACCGTAAAATTAAAGCAAACTTCAATTTTTTCATTTTTTAAACTCTGGAGTAATTAACTTATGTAATTAACTTTTATTTTGATACTTAAATTTTTATATTTTTCCTAATGTGAAAAATAAATTTTAGTAACATTGTTACCTTTTTTCAACAATTAAAATCTAAATTTAAACATGACCTCCATTAAGAGACCAGCTCTTGGAGCGACGCATTTTTATTGGAACTGAACGTGGTCGCTTTAGGGAGGTTTTACTGTATATATAATTTTAAAGATAAATTATTAATTTTTATTAAAACTAAATAAAACAAGTTGGAAATTGCTCGTCAGACGTGTCAAATGAGGTGCGTTCGTACTATAACTAGTTTTATAATTATTTTTTGCACCCCATATTGTAATGAATGTATATTTTTTTGCACTTCATAAGTGCATTAAGTCTGTAACATCATTAAAATGCGTTTGCAATATTTTTTTCCCATTCCCCGTAATGTAACAGAACACTTTTGACTGTCCCTGTCATTAAACTATACATCCGATTTTCATAAAATTTGAAATGGTTCGACAAAATTTTACAACAATTATATATTTAAAATTTCAGACTGTTCGGAAGGCTTTAACATCATTAAAAAGAACTTGCAACAATTTTTTGCCATTTTTTAATATTCTTACATTTTTTTTGCATAGGATAGCTGAGGACGATCTACAACCGGGCTAGTTTTTACTTTTTCGATTTTGGTTATATCTTATTTTTTTCATTAAGATAGTTTCAATTTGAGAACCGGTTCCGAAAGTTAAAGTAATTTTTTTTTAAAAATCGGAAACCAAAATCGGAAATGTAAAAACTAGCCCGGTTGTAGATCGTCCTCAGTTATCCTATGCCAAAAAAAAAAAAAAAAAAAAAAAAAAAAAAAATCATTCAAAAATATTAAAATCTAAACAAGAGATTTGAAAATAACTTCCCCATAGGATTAACATTATGTCTGGGACTTTTTGAGTGACTAGTGTAAACTCTTTTAATTCTCTCTCCCGTGATATTCACGGGCTGTGTCTTTTATTCAGATCGTTTAATTCCCACCAGTTTTATAAAATAGTGTAATTGGCTTTATTATGGTATCATTTAACCTGTCATTATATAAGGTGAATTTTCAAAAAAGTTGTGCCAATAAGCAGTTTGAATTTTTAAACCGTATTTTAATGCGACCGTTAAGGCTCCTGTCCCTGCCTGCGAAGGCACTCACGAGCTAATGCTAATCCTATGGGGAGGGATTTTTCTAATATCTCGTTTGCATTTCGACATTTTTAAATAATTTTTTTTTTGCATTGGATAGCCGAGATCCATCTCTACATCGCACCTTTTTGTCTTTTTCGATTCTGGTCGCAGATATTTTTTAGAATGACACTTTCATTTTCAGAACCGGTTTTGAAACTGAAAGTAATTTCATAAAAAATATCTGCGACCAAAATCGAAAAAGTAAAAAATATGCGATGTAGAGACGGACCTCGGTTATCCAATGCAAAAAAAAAAAAAAAAAAAAAAAAAAGTATTTAAAAATGTCGAAATGCAAACGAGATATTAGAAAAATCCCTCCCCATAGGATTAGCATTAGCTCGTGAGTGTCTTCACAGGCAGGGACAGGAGCCTTAAAGGGTTAATATACTTTAAATCTGTTTACTGAAAACAGATTTTTCAACATTTTTAGATATTTGAAGTGCTCCATGCGTATAATTTTTCAATAAAATTTATGAAATTGATAAAGAAGAATCTTGATTTTGTTTACAAAGAAACTGTGTGTACATTTTAAAATTGGACTTCATTAAGGTAATTAAATTTGATTTTTAACTTATTAAAAGGCAAAATTTTGATGAAAATCGATATCGGATTCAGAAAAAGTCTCTAAAAATTTAATTATTCAAGGGATTAAAAATCAATACACAGATTTGTTTGTAATAGAGTTTTAAGTGATTAAAATTCAAAATCGCAGAAATATATAAAAAATTACGATGCATGGAGTATTTTAAAATTTCGTTTTTAAAATTTTAACTTTCTTAAATAATCTTAAAATTATAACAAGATTGAAAATTTCTTTTAATGTGTTCTATACACTTATGAAATGTATATATAATTTCATATTTCTATGGTGAAAATTAAAAAATAAAATTTTTAACGTCCATCGCCCTCTTAAATGCGTATGTGTATTAAAAAGAAATAATAAAATAATACAGAAATTTTAATTTTTTTTTAAAATTTATTATAATAATTACTTTGCTTTTTTTGGCTTGAATGGAGTATTTTGTTTTTGTTAGTTAATAAATTAAAAATTGCATATAAACTTTTCATTTTTTTTTTCATTATCATAATTTTAGCATCCCGCGAAAGTTTAATTATGGATTTTGAGTGGTGTGCAGTAATGTAAAAAAGACTGCGAAACACTGAGGTGTGGCAATAATTTAAAATGAATCCAGATACTGTAATTTATATCTTGCCTTAGAAAATATCCAACAAAGAAGAAAACACATTTATATAGTTAATTTCCTGCCCATTTGTAAATGTGTAATTCCCAGTTTAAGGGCCATGAAATATACAAAGTTCTAAAAAAATCTGAGAATTTATTATATATTTTCTTATTCTATATGAAAGATTTTACAAATAATATTTTAATAAAAAAATATTTTTAATAATGCTTTTAATATTTCAGAAAACACCAATAAGTGCATTAGTTAATTTTATTCGATGAAATATTTCTAAAATTTAAATTGTTGTAAAAATTTATTAATATGTTTTCAAAAGTGAAGCAAAAGTGCTTTGGTAAAGGAATTTTTTCCGTTCTTAATTTGGGAAATAAAACAGTTTGAAAAAATAATGTTAATTAAATTTTTAAACACAAGTTAGTATCATATACATTTCAGGAGATTTTATTTCTTGGTCACGATTTTGCAATTATTACCCGACTGCCAAGAAGGGTTATGTGTTTTACGTGTATCTGGGTATGTGGATTTCTTTATACCCTCGAAACATCCCAACGGCTAGATGGATTTTAATGAAAGGGGTCTCTATCGATTCGTCTTAACCGTCCGATGGTTATAGGCTAGGTTTTGATTTTATAATTTCAAAATGGCGGTCATAAAATACAAACGGGCGATAGAAACGAAAAAAAAATTTTACGCACCCTATTGAGTGGCATATCATTGGATAGGTCCTTCAAAAGGAAGACGATGTTTCATTGACTATTTTACAGTCAGAAGCTCCGTTAAAATATTACAGAACCTGGAAGTTGTGTAGGTAGGATCTCTAGCTTTACTGCAATTCTAACCATCATAGACATCTATAGACCTCATCAAAACAGTGTTTATATATAGGAACTAACCATTAAACACAACTTAAAAGTCATCAATACAAGTAAATAAAAAACAGGTAAATTATATAAAAAATAGTTTCACATTGATGTGAAATAATTAATTAGTTCGCTGTTTACGCAGTCGGGTTTCTTGATTTTTTAAATTTAATTTTTACTTGTTTTTACATCCTTTTTTCTGAAGTTGGCAGTTTAAAACCTATGATTAAAAGTCATCTGTGTATTTGTTCTTTCGATCTGAAAGATAAATATAAATTTTACTTCAGAAATGACAGGCGACTGAAAGGATATATGCCAATACACCTGCACTTTCTCATACAAAAATGTTCATGTTAGAAATTTGTAAAACGCTGCAAAAATCGGAGTTTTATTATTTTAAAAGATAACAATCTTTAATGTGTTGTATTGCGAAAGTAAATAAGCCTGCATCCAGAGGTTTTCTAGAAGCGAAAATGGAAAACGTTTTTCTTAGAATGTTATGTTTAAGAAAATTAGACTATGGAAAAAGATAAAACTAAAATAGTCTTCTAAAATTGTAAGTAAATTATTATTATTACAATCCTCATATGTTGTGTTAAATATGTCTATTGTTCTGGTTGATTACAAATATTTCAGCTCATTTACACAGCATGCCATATGGTTCGTTTACATAGTAACACATGTTGTTCATATACGAAAAACAGGTTAATTAATTGAGTCAATCGCTTTTACGTATTAAATATAGCTAAATCCAAAAATCCAAATGCATTTCTGTATATTGGAATATTGCGATTAATTTTATAAAATTGATAAGTTTTCTGAAATATATTTCATTTAAGTAGCACGTACTGTAATAATGGAAAAAATACAAATTTTTAGCATCATTAATGCAATGTCCAACTTAAAATAATCAAAGTTGCAGATAAATAATGCTTTAATAATTCATTAATCAGACTTTTGCTGTTATACGTTCGACGGAGAGTTGTTGGTTCATATCTTGAGTACACTTGTTTAAAACTGAGTACACTTGTCATATAATTGTAGTAACTGTCTCATGAAATTCGTTTGAAAGCTTAAAACTTTGTAAATTCACATAGAAATGCAAAATATACAAGTCAAAACGATGCATAGCTTCACAGAAACTGAAAAAATCTTGCATTATTTGTGATAGTCTGTACGTATTAAGCTATGTTGTATCTATTTTTAAAAAATACCTATATAATGGCTATCAAATTTAAAGCTTTCGCGAACCGGGAAAATCCTATATGCCACCTCCGACACCTGTGCAGTTGCCATCGGGGGTATCTCATAAGTCCGTTCATATTTCAAAAATTCAAAAGAATGAAATAAACCGGTATAAATAAATGTGTTTTTCGGAGAACTTATTCTAATGAAAGAGAATTTTTTTAGTGCGATAAAAAAAATTTAGTTGAAATGCTTGCTAATAAGAGCGCGCTTTACGAATTAAAAATTAATAGTTCTGGAATAAACATTTATTTGCACTGGGGATTTCTTTCTAATCTAATTATATTGTGAAACGTTGAACCGTAATTTAGGTTTTTCACTAGACTAATTATAAGGTCATGTCAGATTGTGGCTTTGTCTTCTGTTTTGATTAAACAAAATTCAAAATATTAAAAGTTATTCTAGAATTTTATCATGAAAATAAAGTTAAAAACAGACAATCAAAAACAAAATATACGGCGAGTTATCTGAATGAGTCTCCATCCAGATAGTCATGCAATAAATAGAAAGTGCATCCAAGAACACGAAACGGAGTACTGCATGCGGAATTGGATAGTACTAATATGTCATATCGATGTAGTTGAATCAAAGGAAGAAGGAGGAAAAGATTCCAGTCAACCGAACAACAATGTAACTATTAATAAATGGATATAGCTAAATATTTATATCATTTTCAAGAAAAATCTTAGAGATCAAGGTCAACCAGAAAAGCGAAAAGTACTTCGAAAGATTGCAAAATTTTGAATGTTGTTGCCAAATGCATAGGTCGAAGCGTCCTATTCTATATATTTTTTATATATTTGCTACCACTTTTTCTTAACAATATCTTCGGAGTAGATTTCTTTAACGTTAGCAATAGGAATCTATGTTGGAGATTCTTGTTTGGAAATACTGGTAACAAATAAATATGGGCTCCCCATAAATGTGAGAAACTACTTCTCAGAGTTGCTACTCTCCTTGTGGGAAAACTTGTTTTACAGGCAGGTAAATTGCCTGTCAATCTGTTTAATCTTAACAGAAATGTGATCTCGACGCAAACGTAACGATTTTCTTGGCAATTTTGTAAATTCTTGATACCTGAATTTTGCACATCGTCATTTTTAACACGTTTCAACATAACTGATGTGTTTTTGGTTTGTCTGTCCACGATCTAACCAACACCGACGCTATTTACAAAGCCTGAACACACTGAGAGTGACGTCATTAACCTCGGTCAAGTCACTGCGATCTCTGTATTTTTTGCGTTCGTGACCATGTATTTTGAATTTATACCAAAACTTAATTCAGCTGTGAGTTGAATGTACAGCATACATAAAATATAACACATAAGGATAAAAAAGATTCCTCTTCCTCCTGTGTTTTTATAAAAGAAAAATACATAATTATTAAATAGCAGAGCTTTATTATTATTGACAATTAATGGCAGGCATTTAAAAATTATATTACTTTTTATTTAAAATATAAATAAGAAAAATAAATATCTAATTTATTTTTTCTTTTCCAATAAGTATATATGTCTGCTTTTTATGTGTAGCTTACCCGCTTTACAATACTAGGGAGAGGGGGATCCCAAACGGAGGGATTGGGGTGGGGGTGGATTTTTTTCTTGACCGAGGTTGATAACGTCAGAAAACCAGTATCTCCCTTGCACATGGGCTTTGTAAATAGCGTAAATATACTCTGATTTTCATGCAATTCATATATGTTAAGGGGTCAGGTAACCTTTGAAGCGTCCAAAAATCAATTTCTTTAAAAATAGCTTATAATTAAATATGATTCTTTGGGAACATTTAAAAGCAAACCCCATACAAAAATTCGCATTAGAAGAGAAGTTATGTCTAAAACACTTTGAGCTTTTGCTATATGATCAACGGGTTTTTCAATCTTTAAACAGGGCCCGACTAATGCAGGGGCATGCGGGGCAGCTGCCCCGGGCCGCCCGATTTGAGGGGGGCCCCCCCAAGGACAGATATAAGTTTTAGTTAAAGGAGAGCCAAATGATAAAAAATATCTAAAAGTGACCAGATTCTAATTTAAAGTGTTTTACATTTTCTGATATTTAATTTCTTCCTTACTGATTTCATAAATTTTTTTAAATACATAATTTTAATTAAAATATTACAGTAATATCACACATCTGCTATCTGTTGCTTTCTGTTTTCATATTATGAAACTTTATACCAAAGTACTTTAAGGCATCATGGGGAATTCAGTAACAACGTAACAAGTATTGACATTTGTTGCTATTATTAAATGCATGCCACCACTTGCCTTTCTATATGATGGAATCACCCAAATGCATGTTGATTGTATACAAAGATACAGTTAAATAGAAAAGTATTAACACAAAAAGTCAATAATGCTTGGGAGAACTGTATTTACATTTTAACGGCTCACATTTATCCTTATATTCCTATAACCAAAAAAAAAAAAAATGCATGCTATAGTTTATTAAAGTTATCTTTCTTGTATTATACTGTATACAGATGTGAATAGTACTTGGTATGAAATTTAAGTATACATACAATAGGTATGAAGTTTAGTTTTATTCATTTGAACATAATTCACGAAAATTTTCAAAAGATCGAAGGGGACCCCCCGAATAATGTTTGCCCCAGGGCCCCCCACTGTCTAAGTCGGACCCTGTCTTTAAAGCCAATTTTCTCAAAACAGCGATTTTGATCAATGCGCGCACGATTTCTGAATAACGGTTGCCTAGAATTTCACGAAATTTTTGGTGGATGCATTAAATGTACAGAAGCACAAAATGACCTATTATTATGTTTCTCAAGTAAGAAGTTTAGAATTCACGGCTACTTTTGTATAAAAAAAATCTCGATATTTCGAATTACTCTAAAAATTTTTTTTTTCTTGGGATCTACAACTTTTATTTTTTTCATTGTTGGTCATTTTGAAAACACTTTATATCTGTACTCATTAAAAAATTTTTGGCTTGCTTCAGCCAATCAAATGGGAAAAATCATGTGCGCAATGCATGCAAGAATAATTCTTTCGTAAAAATTGTATTATCTTTAAAAAAAAAAAAAAAACTATGTGTATACCTTTTCTAACAACTTTGATTGATAAAATAAATCGTTCCTAATATGTATTTTCAATTTTATAATTAAAAGTTAATTAGTTAAAGAATGACTGCAATTCTTACAGAGGTCACTTTTCCATGCACTTTATTGGTTCAAAGATTACCTGACCCCTTAATGATATGTTTGCCATGGCATGTTGGATATTGAATATGAAATGAGTAGCATTAATAGTTCATTTACAGGGGCACTCAAAAGGATTCCGTTATATTAGGGTCAATGGGTAAAAATCGTTTGCAGTGTATTTAAATGAAATTACGCTATTTCAAATGTATCGAAATTGCTATAAATAACTGAATTTCACTACAAGATGATTACTAGGTTTTTTTCTAATCCACATTTGGTGAACGGTTGAACCATGATTCTAATCCAATTTTCTGGTAAAAGGTTGAAACACAATTGCGGATTTTTCCTAATCTAATTATATTGTCCGACTACTCGAATGCACTTAGTTTGTTTTCTTTTATTTCTGAAATGTTTGTATATATATAATATACAATAGAATAAATTTAGCATTCATAAATATGTTTGATACTATTCAACCAGTTATGAATTAGGTTTCCCAGGTGCGAGAGTCGGATGTTTTAAAATAAATCAATTCCATAAACATTAAGGATGAAAACAGTTACTTATTTACAAATCAAAGAACGGCAAAGGTGGCAATGAAACGGTAATTCGGTAAACGGTAATTCTTAATAATTAAAACAGAAGATTAAGCAAAATTCAAAATATTAAAAGTTATTCTAGAATTTTATCATGAAAATAAAGTTAACAAGTTGGAAATTGCTCGTCAAACGTGGCAAATGAGGTGCGTTCGTACTATAACTAGTTTTATAATAATTTTTTACACTGCATATTGTACTGAATGTATGTTTTAGTTCACTTCATAAGTGCACATCAATTTCATTCTCTTCGAAAGGCTGTAACATCATTAAAATGCATTTGAAATAATTTTTTCCCGTTGGTCTTAATGTAACGGAAAACTTACTGTCCCTGTAATTAAACTATACATCTGATTTTCATAAAATTTGTAATGAGTCGACAAAATGTTGCAACAGTTATATATTTAAAAATTCAGACCATTCGGAAGGCTGTAACATTATTAAAATGTACTTGCGATAATTTTTCCCCATTGGCCGTGATGTAACGGAAAACTTTTGACTGTCCCTGTCATTAAACTATACATCTGATTTTCATGAAATTTGAAATGACTCGACAAAATTTTGCAACAATTATACATTTAAAATTTCAGACCATTCGGTTGGGTAGTTTTTGCTCTGTTATATGCGGAGAGACGGACAGACAGACGGACGGACGTAACGACGACAATAGATGCTACGTATTTATATAATTAAGAACGCACCTAAAAACCGACGATAAAAAACAAAACATACGGTGAGCTATCTGAACGAGTCTCCATCGAGATAGTCATGCAATGGAAAGGGCGCAACTAAAACACTAAATGGAGTAATGCATGCGGAATTGGATGGTACTAACACGTGTTATTTTATTGATGTAGTTGAAGCTGGGGTAAAAGATTCTAGTCAACCGAACAGCAATGTAGCTATTAATAAATGGATATACAGTCGGACCTCTATTTAACGAAGTCACTAAATCCCAAATAAAAGTTCGTTATTTGGAAAATTCGTTAAATAGAGAGTCACCTTTTAAAACACTTTAAACTACATAAAACGTGTCCATAAACACTAAATATAATTTAAAAAAGTAATTGACCACACTTTTTTTTTTATAAATTATATCTATTTGTTTTATTTATTTTACCCATCCAAAAGAAATCTGGAAGGGAAATAAGAATGAAGCAAAATATTGTCTGGAAATACATTGTATTTTCAGTTTAAAAAATGATCTTACATTAAAATCACAATTTTTTATTATGGTTGATAAGCTGTTTGGAGGAATACCAAATTTTAAAGCAGTATTCTTTTTCTTCACGCCTTTATCCACCTCATGAAGAGTATTTTTTTTTTCTTTGATGCTCAAGCACTTTCGCTTAGTCATTTTCGAGCTACAAGAAACGAAATTACCAACACGACTGATCATGATCAACAATCTAGAAAACGGGAGACTCTAAAGATACGGGACAGCTCCATTGAGGGTTAAAAGGGGATATTGAAAGTTTGCACTTCTTGGATGAAAAGCAAAGAATCACAGCGATTTTACTGTTCTCGGTGAGTTAGGTGCCTGGTAAAACCTGGTCTTGGTCATTGATCATCATAAAATGTGTTAAAAGAAAGAATAAGTTTGAATAAGTTTCCAGTAATATTTTGTAAATAGGGAAAAAAAATTTAGATCCCAAGAAAAAGTTCTTTAAATAGAGAATGCACTTCGCTATTTGGAGGTTATTTTACGAAGAAATTTGCAAAATGTTCTTCGTTCCAAGTAAAAGTTCGCAAAATAGAGAAATTCGTAAAATAGAGGTTCGTTATACAGAGGTCCGACTGTAGCTAAATATTTATATCATTTTTCAAGAAAAATCTTAGAGATGAAGGTCATACATCAACCAGAAATGCGAAAAGTACTTCGAAAGATTGCAAAATTTTGAATGTTGTTGTAAAAAAAGAAAAGGTCGAAGCATCCTATTCTATACTTTTTTATATATTTGCTACCACTTTTTCTAAACAATACCTTCGGAGTAGATTTATTTAACGTTAGCAATAGGAATCTATCTTGGCGATTCTTGTTTGGAAATACTGGTAACAAATAATTAAAAGAATATGGGACGTTATACGACCCCTATAAATGTCAGAAACTGCTTCTCAGAGTTGCTACTCTCCTTGTGGGAAAACATGTTTTACAGGCAAGTACAATTGCCTTTCAATCTATTTAATCTCAAAAGAAATATGAGCTTGACGGGAAACGTGACTATTTTCTTGACAATTTTGTGATTCCTTGGCAGCTGTACAGCCCTATAGATGAGGTATCGAATTTACACACAACGAGTAACATGCATTTTTTTTTTTTTTTTAAATTTAAAAGCGCATACCGAAATTCAAAACGCACTTCCAGCAATTATTGCTCAAAGACAGTGATGTAACCGGTTTATTTTCTATGTCCCTGTAAATCAGGATTAGAAAAAACCCAGCCCACTGGGCCCACTAGTCTAAAACTCGGGTTTTTTCGGGCTTTATTGAGTTTTTTTGGAGAACACTTTAAACTTATAATTTTCATATACATAATACCTAAATTCTCCATTTATCAGTGAAACCTGGGCATAATTTTGCATTAATTATGAATTAACAAAAAATATATAAAAAGAAAAAAAATCAAATTAATTTAAAAGGTACATCTGTATCTCATGGGACTAGTTTGCTGCACTAAGGATATATTAAAGTGAACCACAACTGAATTTCTTTATATAATTCTTACCTTAAGTTAAACATGCTAAATTTATGTAGTTTCTTTCATTCGCTTCAAATCAGAAATCAGTTGAAGACTTTTTTTTTTTTTTTTTTTTTTTTTTTAAGACTAGGGGGCTCTGCCCCCTACGAGCTACGCTCGCCAACCCCCGTTCAGGCACACCAAAATCCAAAAAGCACGCTAATTTGATCGGCTTTAAAAATATTGAATTAAAATTTTAAAAAACAGTAGCGATCTCTCTGTAAAGGGGTTTCCATTCGTTTTCCTTGGATCGGGGATTTTTAAGGCCAAATCTGCTGCTGTTAAGAGATACAATGGCTGTTTTCGTATTTAATTAAAAAAATTAGTTAAACATTTGAAAATAAGCTAATGTAAAATGAATTAAGTAAACAGTGTCATTGTCTCCCGGTATTTTTTAACAACGCTATAAGATAGTTCTTTTAAATAATTCATTTTAAATGTATCGTTTCAAATCTGACGTAATTTACACCAAAGTTTTATTTCTCTTATTAATATTCACGTGAAAATACTTTTGTTGTTAGAAGGAAATATTATTTGCGCTGTCTTCGAATTCACGATAATAGTTGAAAAGATTATCTCAAAATATCTCGCGCAAATATATTTTTCAATTTAAATTGTTTTGCTATATTTTTTGCCATTTTAAATATGATGTAATTTCCTCAAATTACAAGTTTTAACGCATAATAATGATTTTTTTTTATTTTAAGATTTTGTTTCTCTTTTAAAATTCAAGTGCAAATATGGTTCGGCACAGATGTCATATAATATGTCATAAAATATTGGCGCAATTTTTTTCTGACGCCAATTTCATATACGCAACGGGTACTTAACTGGTGCGAAAGTGTCGTTATTTTGCTTGATATGGTAACCCGGATGTTGTTGTTTATGCTATTAATGTTTCACCAAATTGGCGTCGGAAAAAAATTGCACCAATATGCGCGTATATGACATCTGTGCCTATGGTTGTTATGACGTAATTTTCCTGCTTTTAACATGTAATCATTTAATTCTAATTTTGAAGTTTTTTTTCTGTTTGTAATAGTCACGTGTAAATAATTTTTTAATTTGAAGTAAACATTATTGTTTGCGCTGTTTATACAACTGGCAACAGTTTAAGTTAATAACATTTTCTAAAATTTGTAAAAAATATCTCTCGAAATGCTGAAAATTTGAATTTAAAATTGAAATAAAACTTCAAAAAATGAGTCAAATAAGAAAAATAAAGGCAATCTGCGCGTATATGACATCTGTGCCTATGGTTCTTATGACGTAATTTTCCTGCTTTTAACATGTAATCTTTTAATTCTAATTTTAAAGTTTTTTTTTCTGTTTGTAATAGTCACGTGTAAATAATTTTTTAATTTGAAGTAAACATTATTGTTTGCGCTGTTTATACAACTGGCAACAGTTTAAATTAATAACATTTTCTAAAATTTGTAAAAAAATATCTCTCGAAATGCTGAAAATTTGAATTTAAAATTGAAATAAAACCTCAAAAAATGAGTCAAATAAGAAAAATAAAGGCAATCAGCACACTGGGAACTTATGACGTATAAAATGATCTAAAAATGATTAAACTCTCATGTATAGTTTTTGCTCCAATAAAACTTTTTTAATGGAACGATTTTGTCCAACTTTAGCATTAAATATCTCTTAAAATAATTCTTCGATTTGAAAACTGTCTGCATCAGCGTGTTTACCAAACATTTCTCTATAATACCACCGATTTTCATATTTTTGTATGCAACAGTTTTTTTAATATTAACGATC
This sequence comes from Maratus speciosus, assembly GCA_963932465.1. Taxonomy (NCBI): domain Eukaryota; kingdom Metazoa; phylum Arthropoda; class Arachnida; order Araneae; family Salticidae; genus Maratus; species Maratus speciosus. The sequence goes on along the minus strand of OZ010792.1, from coordinate 518,615,389 downwards.
AAAGGCCATGCTTAAGCATTCAAATTGGATGCGATCTACCCGGAATATCTACGCAGATTTTCATTGGTCCATTTCCAAATCAAAACTTTTTTTTATATATAGAAGGAAATGGGATTTGTAATAATATATTAGAAAATTTTAGCAAAATTTGTTACATATATATTGCAATAGTATTAAATGTTAAATTAGATTGTCATGGAAGTCAGTGTCAGGGATATTTGTAAATTTAAATTGCAAATGGCGATACACTTAGCTTTGCTGCTTTATCAACTACAAAATGTTTACGTAACTTGCTCCAAACCAGACCAAATGCAGAAAAGTATTGTTCGATTGAAGTAGAAGTAGCTGGTACTGAATGTAAAGAAAAGAAAAACTGACAAAATCCAGGAGGAAACTTATCTGTTTCACTCTTTTTTGCCATAATCTGAACCATTTTTGTGTTGAAAACTCCTATATAACACTTTCATTGAACATTGAAGAAGGATAATAAATGGGATGATTAACCTTAAAAGCTATAACAATGCAAACAATCAAGATGGGGTTCAAGTGTTATCTTTTTGCATGCATTAAGATTTAAAGCATTTGGATACATTTTAGATTACAGGCATGAAAATCTTCCTTTGTTACAGCTTATTTCTTATTTGGTCATTTTAGCCTCTTAGAAATTCCTTTAAATCTGGTTCTTTTGAAACATATTTAAATTGGCATTTATCTTTGCATTCTTATACCTTAGATTAAATAATGATACAGTTGTGAAAGCACAAGAAAATTTGAAAAAAACCACAATGGGTTTTTTCAGGCTGGGCTTTCACCTATTCTCATACCTTAGAATAAATAATGTTACAGATTGTGAAAACATGAGAAAATTTGAAAAAACCCACAATGGGTTTTTTCAAGTGGGCCCGCCCGAAAAAACCCGGGCGGGTTTTTTCGGGCGGGCCCACTTGGGCAAACCCTGCTGTAAATGAGCGATAAATACTATGAATGCCCTATTCCAGGGATGGCGAACCCATGGCACGCGTGCCGAACTTGGCACGTAATAAAACTTCTCTGGCACGCGAAAAAAAAATTATAGATTATATTAAGTTTTAGTAGAACAATCCGTTTTACGTTATTTTTTTTACAAAAAGTATAGTTTTCTGTAACAGGTATATAATTTACTTTAAAATAATCCGTTACTTTTGAATGAATTAAGGTATTTCAAATTTTAATGAAACCGCCCTGTAGGGTCATTTTCTTGCAAAACCATTCAATACATTGTGTTTTCCAAATCATTTTGCTTCTCTATCAAATTTCAAAGGTTTTATTTTTGAAAATTGAATTTTAAGAGATAGTTTGCATAGTAATATACCTAATTTTCACGCTTTCTACTTCAGATTAGGTTTTCTTTTCTTTAGGTTTAGGGATTTAAGTTACTTTAGGTTTTATTATATTTAGGTTTTAATTTTGAAAATCGAATTTTAACTATTAATGCAAATAATTATGTATCTATTGAACCTGCTTCTACCTATGAAGAACTCTAAAAATGATCTGATTTGGAAGTATACAATAATAGAAAAACAAAACTCATTTATAGATTATTAATACGGAAGGCGACATGGCTATATGATTGAGTAAATACAGCATAATGAATAAGTTAGGAATCGAATTTAGTATAAGAGTAAAAATATTTAAGTAAAAATTCTATTAAAATTAATTATTGGATTTTATTTAAGTTAAAATGTTTCTGGCACGTTAGAATGTTGGTACATAATAATCTTGAAATGTTTGGCACGCATACTGAAAAAGGTTCGCTATCCTTGCCCTATTCTATATAATCATCTTGTAGTAAAATTTAGCGATTTATATCAATTTCAATACATCTGAAATAGCGTAATGTCATTTACACTGCAAAAGATTTTCACCCATTTACGGAATTCTTTTGACTGACCCTGTAAATGAACTATTAATGCTACACTCGTCATATTCAATGCTGAACCTGCCAGGTTAAACATCATTAACATATATCAGTTGCATGAAAATCCGAGTATACGCGAGTCAGAGCATGGACAGCAAACCGAATTCATAAACACTTTTCAACAATGTTGGAATGTATTAAAAATTCATAGATTACAATTCATATTTTTTTCGGAAAATTTTGAAAATTATTTAAAAAAAAAAGAATATGAATTGTCGTTTTTTTATTCTTTTAAAACAAAAACTTACTTCTAAAACCTTGAAGTATGCAAATCCAAAATTACAGCTCAATTTTTTTTTTTAAGTACTGTACAATATTCAACAGTAAATGTCAATTACAACCAGAGCTTAATTTGAGCCGGAGTTCAGCTCCGGTACTTCTTTGTTATTAATAAATATTTAAATATTGATAGGAATTCACCGGAGCTCATAAATACCGAGTCCAGTGGAACAGCGCTTCCGAAAACCCCCAATCTGAATTATCTTTTCATTTCCCTCCCATCTTCAATCTTTGCGTTCTGTCCTACAAAAGCGCATACATATGTGATATAGCGTGTTCTGTTGCAGTTGCACACACACATAGAACATTTTGGTACCCACATTTTTGTGGGTGTACATCAATTGCGCCTACGGTAGGAGGAGATCCTAAATTGCGCTTACAGCTTCGATCCCATCTGTATGAACTGCGCTCCAGGGGGTGAGATAAGCAATCCATCATTGTATTTAGGGTTGCCTTTAAGAGTTAATTTCGCCCAAAAGTCTTCTGGATGCAAATCTAGCCATAGTAATCTTGGCGACAACAATCACAATACTTATAAGCACGTGACCTGCATTCATCTAGCATTGCATTAATCTTTACTTTTTATTTAAAAGTTAAAGTATTTTAGCGATAAGATATTCAACGTAATAAATACAAATAAAATATTAAATGAAGTATAATTCCTTAAGTACAGGATACTAACTAATATTTACTTCGAAAGAAGGACAATAATCAAAGGATTGTTGTAAAATAAGGCAATAATCACAGATGTAAAGTAAAGCAATAATCACAATACTCATAAGTTAAGGGGGATTTCGATTCCCGGTACAAACTGCCGCCCCAAGTTCTGTTAGCTCTTTCAAGGAATTCTAAGTAATATCTAATGTTAATTAAAAACATACACCATTGTTAAGAAATTTTTTATTTTGACTTGTAATATTTGAATAAAAAGCGCTTTTCCATTTTTAATCACAAAAAATGCTGAAAATTCATAAAATTCAAGTTATCAAAACTCGGCAAGTTTTATTTGTACAAAAATGAAACTTTTATTTTTTTTACCTATTCGTACACGAAGAAATTTTTACTAAATATATAGTACTTAGATCCAGTAAAAAAAATTAATTTATGTAACTTTAAAATTTTTTTGTATAAACGGGTTTAATAGGATAAAAAATAATTTTTAAATATGTTTGCTAATGAAGCTATATATCTAAAGCTAATGGTTTAGGAAATTAGTCATTGGGCAATATTTTCTTACAATTTCCCCCTTTCCAGACAAGTCCCCGGGAATGGGCCGGCTTCCATACACGAGGGTCGCCTGGAAAGTATAAAGCATTCTTTATTAAAGGGATGTTAAAATTTGGAAGTGAATTACTTTTAATCGAGCTGCCTGGAGATGAGTTATTTCTTTCGTATAGTTAACATGTGATATCACAACAATAATAAAAATAGTAAAAATAATACAAATAATAAGAATAATACCACTAAAGCTTCCAATACCATAAACAATTGAACATGATAAAAACAGTTATATTAATAAATGCAAGACACTGGTAATATTATATGCAAAATAAAATAATCAAAATAGGAAATATATTCTAGAATTGCTAAGTCCAACATTACATATAAAATACAAACTTGAATGAAAATGTCTTGACTTCATTCAGTAGAGTGTAAACTCTCAAAATACAATTATACTATACTCATAAAGATGTAAAATTCAACTATCAAATATCATCCAATAACAGTTCATATGATATCTGATACTTTACATAGATGGTGTTAACTTAAATTGATCGTTGGGCAAAAAGTAGGGGAGATGGGGGCACATGTGAACATCGCAGTTTTTCAATAGTTATTATAAGTTTTTTTATTTGAAAAAAATTACCAAAGATGGCAGCACCTGTAGACATATGGTAAAAATTTTTTGAAGCTTTTTGACATTTTGTTAGTCTTCAGTAGCCAAAACACTGTTTGTATATGTCAAATGTAAAATGTCGGTTTCAACTTTGGTAAGTGATAAAGTTTATTTATTTAATTAGTTATTCGAATTTTAATGTTTTAACATATACTATGACTACTATTGAATATTTTGGATAAAGTTGTTTTGTTCACTAAAACTGATAAATGTTAATTATTTATCAATTTAACTCTAGCAGCCATGCGGGGCACTTGTGAACAGACTAGTTGGGGCAGATATGAACAGTTCACAAAAATCAAAATCTTTCTCTGTTGTGCGAATAGAAAGAATTGATAATGATAAAATGTATGTTAAATTCCCGAGAAAGAATCTCAGATCCAATTCATATAATTTCCCTGAAATAGTAGACATTTCTGTCATACAAAAAAGTGATATTGTATTGAAACTTCCACTTCTACATTTGTCAGGAAGTACACAAAGAGCAAGAAGCTCATTTGAGTTCAATTATAATTTAAATAAATTCAATGTTGCCTAAAATGCAATAAGTGTTATGTACTATTTTAGTAAACGGTTTAAAAACAATATTTTTTATGCATTGTTAATACAAAGAATATTTTGCAAACAACTTTGTATTTTTTTTCATTTCATTTGTCTCAAACTTGCTGTGATGGCTTACTTCCATCTCTCAAACAACAGCTATGAATAGGATGATTTGAATTGGGATGGATATCAGTAACATTCTTAAAATGTAAAATTTTCAAATTGATAACTAATATAATTCTTGGGTATGGTGTCAGAACAGCTTTATATATATTTAGTTTCATTTTAAAATCTTTTGTTTAAACATGTCACTCAGAAACTAGAAAAAAAAAATATTTTTTATTTTATTTATGGTGAATTTAACTGATAATATAAATAATGGTTATGATAACAAATTAATAACAGGAGAAAAAGCATGTCAAAGGATATTTTTTCCTTGTGTTCACATGTGCCCCACGAGTGTTCACAACTACCCCGCTGATGGGGCACATGTGAACAATTTTTTGAATTTATAAAACTATTAAAAAATGTAAGAAAAACTATATAGGTGATTAAAAAAAAATTTCCATGTGTAAAAGAAAGCTCTGTTTACTATATTGACTAGTTTTTATTTATAAGAATTAATCCAATTATGAGAAAAAGATATATTTATGCGAACTGTTCACATGTGCCCCCATCTCCCCTACCTTAGTTTGGAGGCATGTATCACTTCATAGTCCTTCTTTGTCAACCAGTTAGGTTTATTTATTTTAAAACTTACATTAGACAACTTTTCAATAATTTGATATGGACCAGAAAAAGGCAGCTTAACTTCCTGGTATTCGGATAATGAAATTCTTCCGTAATTACGAGATCACCAGGTTTGAAAGGTGCTTCCACAAATTTTAGGTCATATCTGACTTTGTTTTTTAAATGGTGTTCACCAGTTCTTTGGAAAGCCTCTTTCCTGGCTTCCTCAACCGTAGGGTAATAGTTTTCATTGCCTAATACTGATGGATAAGGAAATTGGCCAAACATTAAGTATGCAGGGGGGTATTTGGTTACTGAATGCGGTGTATTATTGTACTCGTTAATCACCTCCTCCAGAATTTTGGGCCATGGAATGTTTGAAGGTGTAGCAGTGATTTTAAGTCTTAGTCGAGTGCAAATGGACTGATTTACGCGTTCATTTTCCCCATTGCACTGGGGCCTGTGAGATGAAGTAAGTAATTTTTTTACATTATGTTTATGTACCCATTTACGCAGTTTAGACGCTGTAAAAGCAGGGTTTCTGTCCGTTAAAATTTTCTTTGGAAGTCGAATGTTAAAAATCTGTTTTAGAATATTAATATAAACTTCTGTTGTAACAGTTTTAGAGGCAAAACCCCAAACATAACGAGTAGCGTGATCAATAGCTAAGTGCATGTATTTTTTTGTTGAATTGTAATAATTGAAGCCCCCTACTGTGTCTAATGATATTATATCAAAGCGTTGTTCTGCAGGAGGTAAGGCTTCAAGAAGGCCAAATTTAGGTTGGTGGGATTTCTTGTTTAGTTGGCAGACTTCACAATGCTTGACAAATTGCGTGATATCTTGTGTCATGCTGCTCCAGTAGTACTGTGGTGAAATTAAATTTAGCATTTTTTGAATTCCTGGGTGGGCAAATTGATTATGGGTTGTTATTAATAATTTTTCTCTTAAGGAAAGCCTTTTTTTGAAAGCCTTTTTTGTGAATTACCAAAATGTCCTTAAATTTTTGAAATTTTGGTCCTGTTACATTATCTAACTCTTGGTGCTCTTTAATTTCATCTAAGGTTAATAAATGAATGTGGGGATTTACGTTTGATAAAATGGGATTTTTTGAGAGCATGTCGGCTTCAAAATTTGTGGACCCTTTATTGTATTTTACGGTATAATCGTACATGCTTAATTTTAGTGACCATCTGAATAATCTACCGGTTAAATGTTTTATCTTTTTAAGCCATACTAAAGCAGCATGATCGGTATGTATTGTGAAAGGTTTTCCATGAAGATAATAATGGAATTTGTCAAGAGCATCTATTACGGCTAGGCACTCCAATTCTGTGATAGCGTAATTTCGCTCGTAGGGCCTTAGTTGCCTTGAGTGGAATGCAATGCGATGTAAATCTTCATTTTCATCCATTTGTTTCAATACAGCACCTAAAGCTTCCTTCGAGGCATCAGTAAAAACATGGCATGGGAGATTAGGATTAAATAATCTCAAAATAGGTCTAAAAATTAATGCATTTTTAAGTAGTTCAAATGATTGCTGACAGATTTCTGACCATACCCACGGAGTGTCTTTCTTTAATAATTTATTTAGAGGGGCCCTAATTTTAACATACTTGTCAATGAATTTATGGTATATGTTTATGGATCCAAGGAATCTTTGTAATTCTTTAACATTTTTTGGAGGAATTAAATTTTTAATGGTTTCGGTATTAGCATTATCTGGTTTCATTTGGCCATTACTAATTTCATAGCCAAGGAAGTCAATTTGAGATTTGGCAAAATTACATTTGGAAAGTTTTAGATTTAGATTTTCTTGACGGCAAATATTGAATATAGTTTTAAGGTGAACCAAATGCTCGGCATAGGAGTCCGAGTTCTGACCAGTCAGGGAGGCCTACCTAATGGCTTGAGCTCAACAAGCCCTGCCTAACATAGGAGTCCGAATAAACTATAAAGTCATCGAAATAATTGGTAACGAAGTTGACCTTATGTTTATTTAGGATCCTTCTGAGAGCTCTTGCGAATTGAGCCGGAGCATTTTTGTATCCGAATGGGAGGACCAACCCCTCGTAAAGGCCCTGATTAGTTACAAAGGCCAGTTTTTCTGTGTCTGAAGGTGGGGGGGGGGGGGGTGTGCCAATAGCCGGAGGCTAAATCTAGCGTAGAAAAAAAATATTTGGCATTGACAAGTCTGTCTAAAAGCCAGTCTATTCGCGGCAAAGGATCTGAATCTGTCTTCGTAATGGCATTAATTTTTCTGTAATCAATACAGAGACGCGTTTTTACCTTCTCCTTTTTTATGTGCCATTGTTACGGGAGAGGAATAGGGACTACAGGATTCCTTAATGAGTTTAGCATCCAGCAACTCCTGTACTTGTTTTTTAATTTCTGCATTATCTTTAGGCGATGTACGGTAAGGCCTAAGCGAGACAGGAAGTTCCGAGGTGAGAGTTACTCGCTGGGGTTCTCATCTGACTCTACCTACGTCGTACCGATTGCGTGCAAAAATATCTTTGAAGTCGCTCAGAAGCCCTTCCAATTGTAGGTTCTCTTCAGTAGTATAATGATTAAAAGTTATATCATCATAATCCGAGAGAGTTTGAGTATCAAGGTAACAATGTCCCTCTTGAGACAAACTTCCTTGATCTGATTTGGAAGGAGAACGAAGCGGCTTCTGGCAATTCATATCACCCGTTAAAGTTAAGGTGTGATTGAATGAACTTTCATGAGAAAGTTGACCGGAAACGTTTTGGTCATTCATAATGATGACTCCATCTTGAGTCAGAGTATTTGAGCAAAAATCCATCGAGATATGGAATTTTTGTAATTCTGGGGTTCCCAGTATCGCATATGGCAAGTATGACCTTACTAGATATAAGGTGCTATTTTGCCTGATATTCCCTATTTGGAGGGGTACTTGAACTTTTTCGGAAATCTGGACCTGTCCCTGAGTTTGGTTAACATTAAGAGGATGGCAACTTTGAATAGACGTCATATCCAAAGTTGTAGCTAGATTTTCTGGAATGAGGGACAGAGTACTTCCGCTATCCAATAAAAAGGGTATTTGAACCTCATTATGACAAGTTTTTGGGTTTCTAAGGTTTTCGTAATTTTTACATTTGAGGTACCCGGGCACAGTAAACCGTCATAAAGCCTTCATGTGTATTCCTTGATCAGGGGAATACCCATGGGCGTTTTGGGGTTGGGTCTCATTGCTGTGGTTTGCTAAGTTGGATGAAATTGTTGTTCCTGCATTTTTCTGAAATCATATTTATGTAGTAAAGTATGATGCCTTCGATGTCAATTTTTACAATTCATCTTGGATGCACATTTACTTGCAAAATGGCCACTACGCAAACAATTTACACAAGACTTATTCAATTGGGTGGTTCTCCATCTGCTATCTACAGGCATAGTTATTAATTTTCTGCAAGTGTGGGTGGCATGCGAATCAAAGCAAACACCGCATTTACTATTTTCTAAATTTTTGTGGCCTTTCGATCTATCGGAAGAATCTCTGACATAAGTTATATTTCTTACATCTGTTTTAGTTGGGTTCTCTAAAGTTAACAAGCTTTTAGCTTGAATCTCTAAAAATTTTAGAAATTCCGTGAGATTATGCATATTATTATGGGTAAGGGATAGTTCCCATCGCTCTTTGATATTATCGCTTAATTTTTGAACTATGGTATAAATTATCATGTTATCCACTAAAGCATTTTGAGTTAGTTTTAAAGAATCCAGAATTCGAAGTGATTCATTGCAGGTATCTATTATATCGAAAATAGCTTTAGAGGAAGTAGAACAATTTTTCATATTTTTTAAATTGTATAACTTGTCTTTTTGTGCTATGGCCAAATCCCTAATCTTATCGTAGCGAGCGCAAAGGGTGTCCCATGCATTTTTATAATTTACCTCCAAAAGAGGAAATCCGGAAATCAATTTATGAGCAGGACCCTTTACACTAGCTAAGAGATATTGCAATTTAGAAGCGGCTCCCAAATCTGGATTTCGATCTATAGTTGTGGTAAAAATCTCCTTAAAAGAGAGCCACTGATCAGCTTCTCCGTAAAAGGGTTTTAATTCAAATTTGGGAAGATTGACTGTTCGTTAACTCGAAGACAGCGCAAATAATATTTCCTTCTAACAACAGCAGTATTTTCACGTGAATATTAATAAGAGAAATAAAACTTTGATGTAAATTACGTCATATTTAAAACGATACATATATTTAAAAGGACTATCTTTTAGCGCTGTTAAAAAATACCGGGAGACAATGACACTGTTTATTTAATTCATTTTACATTAGCTTATTTTCAAATGTTTACCTAATTTTTTTTAATTAAATACGAAAACAGCCATTGTATCTCTTAACAGCAGCAGATTTGGTCTTAAAAATTACCAATCCAAGGAAAACAAATAAAAATCCGTTTGCAGAGAGATCGCTACTTTTTTTTTTTTTTTTTTTTTTAATTCAATATTTTTAAAGCCGATCAAATTAGCGTGCATTTTGGATTTTGGTGTACCTGAACGGGGGTTGGCAAGCGTAGCTCGTAGGGGGCAGAGCCCCCTAGTAGTATAAAGAATAATTTTAAGAGCAATAATATAAATACTAATTAGCGTTCATAAGAATATTTCAGTAACAAGAATGTCTATTTAGAATGTTGTTCTTTTTCCTCAGCATCTTTCTTTCAAAATACCACAGAGAATAACTTTAAGGTGAAAATTATTTCTAGCATAGTAATTGAAATACGAAATATCTGTAAATATCTGTATATAAATGTTAATACTGTATATCTGTATATAAATATTAATAATGCTTAAGCTTCAAGAATCTTAGAATGAAATATCTGAAGGCACAGTCAACGAGAAATTAGTTTAAACCTGACGGAAATATTTGTTTCCATACATAATTAGACCATGTTAAATATTATATTTCTGAACGAAAAATAATATGCTTTGAGAAAAAATGGCATTATTAGGTAACAAGTGTTATTTCTTCATAAAATTTTCTCTTCTAGTTTAAAAACATTCTCCAACGTTTAAATTTCTTATGTAAATAATTGAAATTCATGATGATTTGTAATATTCTATAATGCTTATATATTTACATATATGTGGATTATTTATTATCATACTTTTATTTCGTTTTTCTTTTTTTAATTTGTGCATTTTATATTAACGGAATATACATTTTTATATTGTCGATTTTTCTGTGATTTAATAGTTATTAACAATTTTTTTAATTTTTTTTTGCGAGTTTGAGTATTATTGATAGCCGAAATTATCGATAAAGCGCCCAATTTAGCAAATTAACGCCAACAGAAAAGAGTCTTTCTCACAAAAAAAGCTGTCACTTCATATCCATAAATATAAGAGATGGGGGTGACAATGATATCCTGTCCAACGTGACGCCAAGCGCAGTTGATACAGGGGGAGGCAAAGAAGGGTCGGCATCGGCGCAGTTAGCCGGTCTCCACGGGAGGCTTGACCCACACATCAGTTTTCATATTTAAAAGATTTTCAATAGGTGTCAACCGAAGCTACTGGAATGCTCAAACAACAGTCTTTATTTCATACAGATAATCGAAATAGGTATGGAAAAAATCAATTCTGAGGCGTTTACAACCTAAATGTTGTGTTTTTTAGAAATATTTTGTAAGCTTTTTTCAGATAAAATATATCATAGAAATTTAAGTAAGTAGGTTTTCAGAAAAACAGAAATATCGAGCTTTCATTCCAGGCATAAAGATTTTACAGTAAGTTAGGCTTAACGTACCAATGTGCTATTCTTTAGAAAAGGGCTATGTGTGTGTGTGGGGGGGGGGGGAGGCTTGACCCAGTCAATGTAAGGCAGGGTTTACCAGATGCTCAAGGCTCCTTTAATTAAGTGGTTTTGGAAATCTTTTTATTATACACTGCGCATAATGAAAGATTAATGGTTATATATAAAAAAGAATGTAAACTTCTTTTGCAAAGGTACAGTAAAGTGGGGTGATGGAAAACAAAATGTTTAGAACTGATTAAAGAAAGATGTGAAAAATTGCTATAGTATCAAGTGCAAGAAATAAGTTAATGGAATATAAATGTGAAAATTGATAGGAACTTTTTCCATTTAAACATTACTTACAATAGGTAGATAGAAACAGTGGAAAAGACGAGAAAGAACTAGGAAGTATGAAAGCAGGTTTTAACCCTTTCAGGGACAGTGGTATCTTTATGAAACCACTTAATTTTAATTACCAAACGCCACAATGGCACCACAATTTTGCTAAAATCTTTTCCATTAAATATGTATGTGAAATATAGCCTTTTCTTATTTCCAAATAATTTTGTTCGTAAATTTCAGTGCCAGTCATTTATTTCAACAGTTTAGTACAGAAAATACTTTGCCAAAAGTGTTAAAAGATGTTATTGATAAGTTAAGTGCTCATGCGGCTGCAAAAGAACATAGTATTGATTGAAAAACTTTAGGAAGGTTTTGGTGTTAAGACGGCCGATTATCTTTACGAGGGATACAGGCTCGAAGGTAGGGGGCCTCCATGGGAGTCTTTCTAAGGGAACCTAACCCGTATTTACGCAAGATTACCCAAGGTTCGAAGAAAATCACGGAAAACTCCGAACAGTTAGGCGGGCGGGCGCGATTGATTTCGATCCCAGCACCTCCCGTAGACCAGCTTCGAGAGAACAACCTCTCAGCCAGAAGGCTGGGCTTTTAGGAAGGTACGTAGACAAATTACACTAGGATGAATGCAGTGAGATGAAGCCGGACTGTGTGACAACTAGAGTTGTCAGGTAGTCGAGTGTCACAAGTGTCACATCGAGTGTCACAAAACGCAGGACAAAGAGACAAAGAAAAGCGGTACAGTGGCTCCCGAATCCGGACATAATTAATCAGTGGCGCCAATTTTTGAAAAATATTGGGGGGGGGGGGCTTGAAACCATTTTAGGGTAAAATGACAATGCCATTTTGCTTTCTTTGAAAGTTTAGGAAAGTGTGATATTTGAAGGTATAATAAATCAAGTTAAAAATTTTTATAGTAGCAAATAAAGGTGCGATTTTATTCAATTTTATTCTCGTGGGTTCTTCCCTTCATGGACTCTAATATTTATTATTGTGCCATGAACATGCTTACAAATTAAAACACAAAGGACTAAAAAATATTAAAATGGTCATTTATTGCAAATGCATTGAAATGCTTGTATTAATAGCACTATTTACTTAAACTATACTGTTGTGATTCAAAATAGATTACAATTTCTTGAACCGCTCAAATTAGAAAGATACTTGCAATTACGAAAAGAATAGAAATCAAGTAAATATCGCGTATAAGTAGTCAATTAAGTAGTCAATCACGATATCTTTCAGATATAACGTTTATTTAAAAATGACCTGCATGCGCAATATAATACGAAATTTAATTTTTATACGGCCTCCTTTTCGTATAACTTATATTTAGAAAAAGAATGACAATTAGAAGGAAATCTTAAGGAGGACATTAAAAAAAATCATTTACGGCAAAACATATTGAGTTATGATACTTTACATTTTATGAATTTTGAGGGTTTTCTGGCATTAAAAACGCACCTTTCCTATTTAAATGTACTTGACGAATTTTTTTTTAATAAAATGAATCAATCTGTTTAATCCACCTCACTGCACATCTTCTAATAAATGCATTTCAAACATCCTCTAAAATGAATTTTTCTAACTGTCCTTATTTACATTTGAAACAGCAATTTGATTTAAGCCCTTTCTTTGACATAGTGCAGTGATGGCGAACCTTTTTGGGTATGCGTGCCAAAAATTTCAAAATTATTGTGTACCAAAACGTTATAACGTGCCAGAAACATTTTAACTTAGATAAAATCCAATAATTATTTTTTTTTAGAATTTTTACTTAAATATTTTTACACTTACACTAAATTCGATTCCTAAGTTATTTATTATGCTGTATTTTCTCAATAATATAGCCATGTTGCATAGAATTCTGTGTTAATAATCTATAAATGAGTTTTTCTTTTCTTGCATATACTTTCGAATGAGATCATTTTTTGTTGTAGAAACAGGTTCAATAGATACATATTATTTACAGTAACAGTTAAAATTCAATTTTCAAAATTAAAACTTAAATATAATAAAACCTAAAATTACTTAAAATCCCTAAACCTAAATAAAATAAAACCTAATCTGAAGTAGAAGCGTGTCAGTTACTACTATGCAAACTATATCTAAAAATTCAATTTTCAAAAACCTTTCAAATTTCATAAAGAAGCAAAATTATTTAGAAAACACTATATGTTGAATGGTTTGGCGAGAAAATGACACTACAAGGTGCTTTCATTGAAATTTATAATGCCTCAATTCATTCAGAAGTTACGGATTATTTAAAAGTAAATTATATACCTCTTACACCAAACTATACCTTTTGTTAAAAAACATAAAATGGATTGTTCTCCATAAACTGAATAAAGTCTTTTTTTTTTTTTCGCGTGCCAGAGAAGTCTTATTACGTGCCAAGTTCGGCACGCGTGCCATAGGTTCGCCATCCCTGACATAGTGAAACGCAAAAATTGGCTTTAGTTTTTTCCGTGGGTAGAGGGTTTCAACATTTATACAATTAGCTATTTTCTTAAAGTCGGAGAAAAATATTTCCAACATGGTGCATCCTGGGATTCCTGTGCAAGTTTCACTGAAGTAAGTGAGTTTTTCATACTTTTTGCTTGCGTTAAGCCTACCTTTATAAACCTTTATAAGTCAAACTGCCCACTTAAAGCAGGGATACAGGGCTCGAAATGTACCGGAACAAACTGGAACGATGTTCCGGTTCGTGAAATTGTGACAAATATTGTTCCGGTTCGTGAAAGTATGGAAAATATTGTTCCGGTTCGTGGAATTATTAAAATATATTATTAGAGTTTCATAGATATAGTTTCTATGCTCTCTGTAACGTTTCTTTCTAATTATTTAAAATCTTGAATGCATTTTTTTTAAATTGGTTATTCTACAGTTAAATATAAATTTGCTATACAGTAAAGTCCCGATTATCCGAGTTAATAGGGACCAAGCTCACCTCGGATAAGGGAAAAACTCGTATAAACCGAATTTACACAAATCGTCACGAACTAAGGAGATGAAATATAAATTTTCACTTAATTCAATCCTTTTTATGGTACTAGTAACATTTTTTTGATGTACATTTCCGTTACTTTTAAGAAATACCGGGAATGAAATTATTTTTTTCAATCGAACTGATACCTCCGGAATGGATCATTTTCTTCTGATGGACTGATGGCTTCCATTATCATGAAACAGCCATTATAAATGAAGTGTTAGTTGAAGATGAAAGAGCAGTCGTAAAAAGTTAGAACTCTGCTTTTCTGGTCAGAATGGAAAAAAAAATGGCCATATTTTTTTTTTACTTCATTTATAATGGCTGTTTCATCATAATGGAAGCCATCAGTCCATCAGAAGAAAATAACTCGGTTAAAGCGGAAACTCGGTTAAGCGGGACTCGAATAATCGGGACTTTACTGTACTTAAAGGAAAAAAAAATAGTCGACAACAATTTTGAAATATCGTATCGTTTCGGTTCGTGGTTTTTTCCATTTCGAGCCTTGCAGGGATGCAAGCGCTGCGCCAGAAATGACCGATTGATACCACTAAATTTTAATAGTAAAATATCTCGGGCAATTCCATACAAGTGTCAACTTTGATCAAAAATATTTTTTTTATAATTTTTATAAATTAAGTTAAAAAATATATTGAAATATATTCCAAGTTTTCAAAATAATGTTTTAGACTCAAAACTTATGTTTTACTGGCAATTGTCCAAATAAACAAAATGGCTGAAAAGTAAAATGCTTGCAGTTGTGTGCAAATAGTATTCTTGAAGAACACTTGGAAAAAGAAGGTAATTGTTGTTTGTTTTACATTTTTTAAATAAATGAATGCATGTAGTACAATATTTAATAGTTTACAATAGTCTTAAAGCAATATTCTTGATAATAATGCATGCAACATATGCAGAATTAAGTCTTGTGTTGCGTCATTCTGTCACATGTTTTTGTGCATTTTTTATTTCAAATAGTAGGTAATCGTGCTCGATATGTTTTTGAAAATACTGTCAATAGAGAATACATAGTTATGTAATGTACGTTCATTCTGAAATTTATTAGTTTAATCATTTTTTTTTTATTTTAAATAAACGCTTAAGAAACTTTCTGTCATTCCGTCACGTCAAATGACAGTTAATAACTTCAACCCTAGTACAGATAGGTTGCTCTAAATTTTAATTTTGTACTGCTTATACATCATATTTAAGAAACGTATTAGTTTAAAAACTGAATGTTTTCCTAATTCACAAATGTTTCAGTTTTAAGTAACAGGTTAGTGTCATGGTTGCAAAAATGTCATTCCGTCACACAATAAGAAATTACTCAAAAATGAAAGAATAAAATCTGTAAAAAAAAAATTCAGATATTTTTTTAATCTTTTAGTCAATAACAGTCATGTGCAAACTGAAAAATTAATTTTTGTGCGAAAATAGCTTCAGGGGAATTGCTTTAGCTGTGATTCTGCAACTCAAAATGTCATTCCGTCACATATGGAATTGCCATCCCCTTATTTAATGACAAGATTTCTGATATTTAATAAAGCAAAGAATACTATTAAACTTTAGTGGTTAAAATCACCCATTTGTGGCGCAGTGCTTTCATCCCTGCACTTAAAGCTATCCTAAAAAAATATTTTTTTTTTTTCCACTCAACAATGCGAACTTTCTGACGCATTCACACGATCACTTGTATACGTAAAAAGCATGAAAACTGTATACACGAGATCTGAAGTGATTTGGAATAGAATAGCGTTTTTCAATTTAAAAAACAAAATATATTACTTCTTCACTTGTAATTAATAGCTGCCCAATGACAACTATTCCTGAGCTGAAAATTGTCTTAAAATGCTTTGGCGGCGTTTTTTAAAAAATCCTTTAACACACACAAAAAAAATGGAAAACTGAATATTAACAACTGCAAATTTAATGAATTTAGGAAGAAAAATTAATTCGGGAATACGCAGGGAATTTCTCTTTTGAGAGAAAATTGATTGTACGTCTTTTAGGATGATGGGGAGGGGGAGCAGGTTGTGTTTTAGGCTCCTGTGTGTCTGTTGCTGCTATCCTTACCGTATTTTCAAACAAAATAATTTTATGAACGTCAACGGAAGAATTTTTTTTCAGCGATTGAAAAATAAATAAGCACGAAAATAGAATAATGAAAATGGGTGGGGTGGAAGAGCAAATTATTGGGTGGGCTCGGGCCCCACGGGCGCATTAAGTTGGCGCCACTGTAATGAATACATGAAACCCTATGAAAAAGGAACCTGTCTCTAATGGCATACCGTCTTAAATGTTAAAATTTCATTTTCCCTTCTGTACAATTATAGCTGCTCAAAAAAAATCCTGTTAAAAAAAAAAAAAAAAAAAAAAAAAAAAAAAAAAAAAAAATCATCTCTGACTTGCGATTGTGTCTAAACAGGTTTGTTTAAGCATCATATTTTCAAAAATATTTTTTATAATAATTAAAGCATGTAGCATAACGTTATTTGTTTTCTTTTTAAACTTATTTTATTTCTCTTCACAAATATTTCAATATAAAACCAAGTGGGCCAAGCCTCCCATATGTGGGGAGCCTTGACCCATTATTTTCTCATGATTAAATAAATCATTTTTCAAATTTATTATTTATTATAATTATGTAGCAATTTTATTTTGATAACTGATTGTATAACGAATAAAATGATATGCAAAACTTTATTCTACGTCCAATATTTAAAAAATAAAAAATCATTTTGTAAAAAGTGAGTCTCCCCTATAGCACATAGTTATATTTAGCATAATTTACTGTACAAGTTTTATGCTGGAATGAAAACGCAATATTTCTGCATTACTTAAAACCTATTTACTTAAATTTTTATGATATATTTTATTCGAGAAAATCTTACAAAATGTTTCTAAAAAATAAGCCTTTAAGCTGAAAACTGTTCACAATTAATTTTTCCACACCTGTTTCAATTATCTGCATGAAACAAACACTATTGTGTGAGCATTTCAGTAGCTTTGATTACCATCTATTGGCAAAACTCTGAAATTCTTTTAAATATGAAAACTGAAGGATGGGTCAAGCCTATCTTATGGTCAAGCCTCCCCAGTCTCCCCTGTACATTTCTAAAAACTCTCATGTATATTATAATATACATAGAAATATTTCGAAAAGGTGTTTAATTTATAATAATTTTGATTTATAAATTTTTTGATTTAAATTTTTTTATACAAATATTTAATTTTGAATTATTCAAAATTTATTTATTTTTATTTCATATTTCCAAATCTCTCAAATATATTATTATGTACATTGAAAACGTCCTAGTGTATTTACGTATTTAACTTAACGTATTTATTTTATACGTAACGTATTACGTATTACGGAAACGTATTTAAATAGACTGATTTAATCAAAATTCTTATATTTTATATTTTAAGGAAATGAAAAGCATTAACTAATTTTAATAATAATAACAACAACACTTAAAATACAAACAACAAGAAAGATTTAATAAATTAAGATTACAGATACATAATTACAATACATAAGATTGCACATGCATAGATCATCTGCTGCTGAACATTAATTATTAAATGAAGTTTTATACAGCATCAAAGTATTCGGATATGTAAAATAATTAAACTATGCAGTAGAAAACAATGACGTGATAGCGGGCATTTTTACACAAGAAACTGGGCTAGTGTTTTACAAATACAGTCTCTCCATCGCATGACGGAGTGCAAGCGGTGATGAAACTGGTGTTGGCAACAAGTGGTTATTATAATATAGGTCGCAAGAACCGCGTTGTGCCTCTTTACAAAATAGTAACCTTCTTAAAACTAGTCGGATGTGGAAAACCCAAAACTTTCTTCTACCTCATACTTAATGAATATGAAATAATGTTAATACTTAATGAAAAATGCTGCATGGCAGCGGCATCTGTTAGGTGATTTACACCGAAATCTAATTAGCAAGAACAACTTAAGTCAACTTGAAACTAAATCTGAAGTTTGATGAAAATCCGTGCATTAGTTTTTGAGATACACCTTTGCAAAAGTCGTGAAAAATGAAGCATAGGAGAGCCCCGGTTAGCTGATTTACACCAAAAATTAATCAGCACCAAATTACATCATAGAGTAACTGAATATAAAGTTTTATAAAAATCCGTTCATTAGTTCTTGACATACATCTATAGAGAAAATCGGGAATAATGCAGCATAGAAGAGCCACCTGTTGGGCGATTTACACCAAAACGCAATCAGCGCTAATGTATATCAAGCACTAAGTGAATCTAAAGTTTTATTAAATTCCGGTCATTAGTTCTTGAGATAGAGCGCCCACAAAATTTGTGTCACATGCAGACAGATAGACAGGGATATTGTACGTGTTTTTCGATATCTCTGACCCTTAAAACGTGTAAATCCGCCGAAAACCGCAATTCAAAAATTTTCACTAAAAGATTTTCTTGTAAAGATAATAAAAAAGTCGTACATGGCACGACAAATATAAAAGCCTCTTGCTGGATATTTTCTCGAATGGTTATAAGCTGATTCAAGGTCCAAAATTAATGAAGAAAATATTTTTATCGTTACAAAAAACAGAGAGGGGTTCTTCGGTACAATACCTACCTCCCACCGAGCAACGATGCATGGACAAATCCACGCAACTGATTTTACAGGCAGGTATGTGACATATTCACGATGCCGTTTCGACGACCGAATATCGAACTGCAGCCCTCCGGTTTCCAGCTCGACATAAACCGTTCGGCTCTGCTGACCAATGCACAAACACGCCAAGGGTATTGGAATTCGTGCATCAACGAAATAATTTGATCGGTAATGGAACGAGAGAACGGATCCTACGGCACCATATCTACCCTTCTTACGACGCTCTTTACGACTTTCTTCTTCTCTCTACGACCAATGATGAAATCCACTCCACAAATTTTACATGCATGTAAAAGTTATACAGCGCCATTTCATCGGCTGAGTATCGAACTGCAGCCTGCCGGCTACAAGTTCGACACCGCCATTTCATCGGCTGAGTATCGAACTGCAGCCTGCCAGCTACAAGTTCGACACTAACCATATGGCCACTGTATGTCCGATTCTCAAATCAACGCTCTATAGAGAAATCCACCCCACATACTTTTCATGTATGTATATCCCATGGTGCTGTTCCATGGCTAAGTATCGAACTGCAGCCCTCCGGCTGGCAGCTCGACACCAACCGTTCGGCCACCGAGGATCGAAGCACCGCGTAACGATTGATGAAGACATCCACTCCACTCATTTTGCATCCATGTAAGATATTCAGCGCCATTTCATCGGCTGAGTATCGAACTGCAGCCTGCCAGCTACCAGTTCGACACCGCCATTTCATCGACTGAGTATCGAGCTGCAGCCTGCCGACTACTAGTTCGACACCGCCGTTTCATCGGTTCAGTATCGAACTGCAGCCTGCCGGCTACAAGTTCGACACTAACCATATGGCCACTGCATGTCCGTCACATGGTGCTGTTTCATGGCTAAGTGTCCAGGGGCGCCATTTGAGGGGGGCTGGGGGGGGCCATGCCCCCCCCCCCCAAGGGATTTGATATTTTAGAAAATTTATCTGTCATCGCAGGTCAGACTCAAAAGAATTTAAAAAAATTACTCAAAACCTGAAATAGCTTGTCAAATTTTATTACAATAAAAACACGTATAAGTAAATACTTTAGGTACATAAACTAATAATGAAAAAAAAAAAAAAATATTTGCCGATTTATCTATTTTTTCCAAGTCTAATTTACAAATTTTGCAAATTTTTTCTGTGGTCAATTGACGAATTGATTTTGCGTCGCTCTGCAAAAAAAATAAGCAAATAAATAAATAAAGTAGCATGGTCTTCCCTTGAAAATTAAACAAGAGAGAAAAATCATGCGTCAAGCTTAGATTATGAAACACTTTCCAACACATCAAAAATGCTTTAGCAAAACTTAGCCTTTCAATAAGGTAAATAATATATCTAATTAAACATTTTAGAAAACATAAGGACTTTTTCCTAGAAATCCGCACAAACTTTGCAATTATGTAAAATAGCAAAGGAAACTGAATCAGGTGAAACTTGCAATCAGGTGAAACTTGCGCGTGAGTGTTGTGCTATGGTATGTAAGATCATGGCCATTAGCCAAGAGATCATTAAATAATCTGTGTTTTCCGAGAATAGAGCCACAAGAGGAGTGTCTATGTATTATTGTGTACAAGTTTTACAAAAGCAATATTCATCAACGAGCAAGTCCATCGTGAACTATTTATTTTCCGAAAATATCACCAAACGAACTACATACGATGTTCTAGAATGTTACTAGGAGGGACTCTCGGCCAAAAAAGAACTGGGATCGGGTAGGAAGGCAAAAAAAAAAAAAAAAAAAATCTCCAAGCCAGAGTTAGAGCAGTTGAAAGGACTGTTTGGCAAAAACGACCGAGTATTAATCCATCCCATGCCTTCGAAATAAAGTGTTTCACCTAACCACCAACAAAAGACAATCACTAAGAACCTGAACATCAAATATTACAAGAAATGGTCATAACAGAACGAACAGAAAACAAATGGTTGTCGTAACAACGAAGTGTGGTCACTTGTTCAGAAAATTCTCTGATAGAATATGCATCTTCGATGACGGTGACGGCTCATATTTTAAGCTCAAGCACTCCACGTCTAACTATAACGGTGGCTATTATACATCTGACGTCTCCACGACCCAAGATATCATTAAATTTTCTACTAAAGCGAAATTTCAAGACAAGATCCTCTTATGGATTGCAATGGGTCCGAAAGGTTTGAGTGATCGCGTCCGTTCAACCGAAAGTCTGGGTTCGCTGTCAATGGGCAACGATATTTGAACAAGGGCATTCACCGTCTTCTTATGCCCTACATCTGTAGCAATTACAATGACGGTGATTACGGTATCTGTCCAGACTTGGATAGCAGTCATCTCTGCAAAATGGTTCTCAGCTATTTCCGCCAGCAAAACATCACTTTCATAAAGAAGTCTGACAACCTGGTTAGCGTTCCCCAAATTTGACCAATTGAGCGGTTCTGAAAGTATCTGAAGTCAAAAGTGTATGCCAAAGGCTAGAAAAGCAGGTAACATCCAGAAATTGATCCATCGAATCCAGTATTGTTTCAAAATTATGAACTTAAATTTTGTACAATGTCTAGCAAGTACCACCAAAAGTAAAATCGATAATGTCAAACGAAGCAGTTTAATTGAAATCCGATAACAGTTTTACAGAGGAATGTGGTTTTTGAAGTCACCTTACAGTGCCCCTTTGAGTTCTTTATCTCGTTTTTTAATAACTCTCAAGTCAAGAAAAATTTGTGCAGATTTCTAGGAAACAGTCCTTATACCACATTTAAAAACCATATTTCAATAATTACCGCCCATAACCGTAAAAGTAATCCAGTTCTTTTGTGAAGCTCTGTACATGATCTATAAATTTGTACATATGCTACACAGTGTGCTTAAAATTATGTTTAGTAAGAAAATGCATAACACAGTAAAAAATTCCCTTCAGCAGTTTCTACCGATAGGGGGAAACGTACTTAAATTCTTTTGTTCAGCCCTGTATATGACATACAGATTTTAATACGCGCCACATATTAATGCTGAAATTTAATTCAAGCAATGCTTAAGCTACTTAAATTACGCTTCCATGAGTATCCATAGGTGATTATCTATCCAGTTCTTTGCATAGTCCTGTATATGATTTTATTTATATGCAGCAAACTTACCTTAGTATATTATACTAAACGTAGTTGAGCTTGAAAGACAACTTGAAGCTGCATAACACAAATTAAAAATAACATCTTTAAGCAATTCCTGCTCTTTCTCAATAATGCTTACGAATTTTTCTGTGTGTCTTACGAATTTAAAAATTGCTCTGTATATGTTCTATAGAATTTATGCACACCATGTAGTATTCAAAAATTTAGTTAAACTAAAAAACCATACCATAAGGGAAAACGGACTTGCAGCAATCATTCCTAATAGTCAAACTTCGCATACAGATTTGTTCCCGAAATCTTTTATGTGTCCCTGTAAATGAATGATAAATGCAATCCCCATCCTATTTTACTGCAAGCATTTTGTTGTTAGCTTCAGTAATGTATATCAGTTTCATCATGTTTGAAATAGTGCAACATAATTGAAATACGCTGCGAACAGTTTTTACCCGTAGACCGTCATATAATCAACTCTTTTGCATAACCTTGTAAATGAGTGATGAATGCTTTGCACCCCATATTCTACAGAAAGTATGTATTAGCACTAGAGATGTGACGGACTCAACCCGGACCTGACACGGGTTTGATTTTTATACCAGTCTTCGGGCTCGGGCCCATTCTTTCTCAAATTGGCAATTTTATTTATTCTCGTACTCGTATAGAAACAAAAAATAACTTTTTTACCCCTTAAAAATTAATTATCCCATTGCAAGTCTTTTTAATGCTATTTTGATAAGGAGGAAAGAGAAATAGATTTTTTTTTCTTTTTTTTTTAGTATTTGTCGAACATTATTTTGAAAGAAAACTTGTGATATTTGATGATTTATGTCTGTAGTTTAACGCGAGTAACGACCTGTTGATGTTGGCGGCAATCAGAATATGGCGCCATTAGGATACTGTAAAGCCCAGTGGTGTAGTGGTCAGCACGCCTGTCTGCCGCACCGCAGGTCGAGAGTTCGACTCCCGACTGGGCAAGGTTCACTCAGCCTTTCATCCCTTCGGGTCGATAAAATGAGTACCAAGCTTGCTTGGGAACTAAACACCGAGGGTCTCGCGTTAGGTTGGCCACCTGGCCGGGACGCATGCTACATAGCACCTCGGGGCCCAGGGTCAAGAAAACAGAGATGGGCACTGTCGGCCCAGATCCTTCTTGGATTGTATAGCCACAGAGTTTAGTTTAGTTTTAGGATACTGTTTAATAGGAATGTTTATTTATTATTATTTTTTTCAGAGTTTACGTCAATCAGCATTAGCCTAAGGTTTGCAAATTTTTATTCTCCTATTGTCTGCGATTGTAATCGCTCTTTATATGAAAATAATGTTGGTGATTTTATTCATGCTTCTTCTTGAAGTCTGCTCATTCTGTGGCTCTGTTCTTCATATTCATACAATCACTTTCATACGTAAGTAGATAAAATTGGCATGTGTTGTTATTCCCGATTGAAAGCAATCAAGCAGCGTTTCCTCTTTTTCTATAAAAGCATCGGATCTTTTCAGTAACGGTGTCAAATTTATAATTTAAACTGATTTTCAAAGCCATGATAAATGTGAAAGATGTACACCTTTTATAGGAAACAGAAAACGTTGTTCGATTCTTCGTCATATAAATCATAATTTCTGCAAATTTCATTAATTTATACATAAAATGCTCTTCGTTATTGTATCCATCAGAGATACCTACTTGTTGCGGGAGAAAAATTTAAAAATCTCTTTAGGGAAGTATATTTCTATTTGACACTAAACGTCTCTTTTGATAAGATTTAATGTAAATTTCATAAAATTAATTATGTGCTAGAGATTAACAGTTGCTATTACATTTAGAACAACTTTTAAATATTATGCATTTTTGTTAAACCTTTTTTTTTTCCGTGTATACTTTTGGTATCGGAATCGGGCTATGATGGCACAAACTTTTTCGGATTCGGATTAAAAATTGTTGGCTCCGGGCTCTGAAAAATGAGCCCGAACTCATTTCTAATTAGCACATCTCAGAAATTTTTATCAATTTCATTATGTTTGTAACGGAGTAACATTATTAAAATACGTCACAAATATTCTTTCTTCATAGACTATAATATAGCGGAATACTTGTGAATTCTCTTATACGCGAACTGTAAGTGCTAAACATAACATTACATGTAGTAGTCATCTTTTAGTACACCCCAATAATGTATATAAATGTTATTCTGTTTAAATACTGTAATACAACAATATTAAAATATACCGCAAATGATTTTACCCGATAGACCATAATCTAACGGAATACTTTTGAGTCCTCCTGTAAATGAACTATGAATGATAACACTTCATTTTGAATACCGAACATTCCATTGTAAATATTAATAACATATATCAATTACGCATTAATCCGAGTATATTTGCGTGAGTTAGAGTATCACCAGACCGGCGGACAAACCCAATTCACTTTTCAACTGCGTTGGAAAGTGTTAAAAATATTTCTTGAAGAATCTCATGCTTATGAAAATGTTAAGAATGGCATGCTATTTCAAATCCTTCCCCTCAAACAAAATCTTGCCTCCTCTCCCCATTCTAAGAAACTTATTAAATGGCTCCCTGTCCTGTCCGTAAAGCCTGCAAAGTAAAAAAAAAAAAAAAAATCTCTGTTTTAGACAGGTACCCTTCTTAGCAAGTATAATTATATAGTGCTTTCTTCATATAAACTTAATTTTTTTTTCCGTTTGCGAAACAATTCTTGTTTTGACAGGTTTCGTATTCGCAAGTTTTACAATAAATGTAATACACCTATACTCTTCAGAGGTATACTATAGAAAGGATGTTAAGCCTTTAAGAATACTTGTAAAAAGGGAAACCGTCTATAATAGAATCCTGTCTTAAACGAAAAAATTGTTAGTCACTATCTTGAAATTATATCTGCTAAGATTTAAAAAAACCCTGCTTAAAACGGAATTTTTCATAGGTTTTCGTTTTGATGGGAGAGAGTACAGGCTCCCCCCTCCCCCCGCCGAACCCCACCCCACCCTTGGCTGTGCCACTGTCCTCAAAGACAGCCTTGCCCCCCCCCCCCCCCAAGAAAATTCTGAAATGGCGCCCCTGTAAGTGTCGAACTGCAGCCCTCCGGCTACAAATTCGACACCGCCATTTCATCGGCTGAGTATCGAACTGCAGCCTGCCGGCTGCAAGTTCGACACTAACCATATGGCCACTGTATGTCCGTCACATGGTGCTGTTCCATGGCTAAGTATCGAACTGCAGCCCTCCGGCTACTAGCTCGACACCAACCGTTCGGCCACCGAGGACTTAAGCACCGAGTAACGATTAATGAATAAATCCGCTCCGGACATTTTTCATGCATGTAAGTTATACAGCGTCATTTCATCGGCTTAGTATCGAACTGCAGCCTGCCGGCTACCAGTTCGACACTAACCATATGGCCACTGTATGTCCAATTCTCAAAGTAACGCTCTATGGAAAAATCAACTACACATGTTTTGCATTCATTTATGTTATACAATCCTATTCCAACGGCTCAGTATCGAACTGCAGCCCTCCGACTAACAGCTCGACATTAACCGTCAGCCAATTCAGAAACACAGCAAGAATGATGGATGTGGTGCATTGAAAAAAATATTTTTATTGTTACAGAAATGAGAGGAGGGTCCTACTACACTATAATTACCCTCACCGAGTAACGATCTAATGAGAAATCCATTGCACGGAATTTTCGATCATATATGTTAAACAGCGCTTTTTAAATGCCCGACTATTGAACTATAGTCCACCGCCTACCATGTAAATGTTAAATATTCTTCCTATAACAACTGTGGAATGGATTTCTCCATGGATCGTTGCATGGTGGGAGGTAAGTATTGTGCCGTAGAATCCACTCTCCTTTTTTGGTGACGATAAATATATTTTCTTTCTTCTTTTGGACTTGAATGTTAGCTTGCTTATAAACATTCGAGAAAGAAACTCTCTAGTACCACGTATAACTCTTTAAGTAGCCGCTTTTAATTTGCTCAACACTAAGACTTTTGCCACTTCCGAGCAATACAGAAACATGTCTATAATTGTGGAATTGGTGCATTGGCGCCATAACTGACAAGCACTTGATGGATGCTGATTACACTAGGAAACAACGATTTTGGTGTTTAGGAAATAAACACCATTCCTGTACGAAATTGGCTCGCTGAATCCAAATATGACCTTTATTTTGACATATCCGGTCTAGGTTTTAAGATATGTAACATTGCTCTGTTATGTATTTGGTTTACAAGCGTGTGTTGAAAAAATTAAAGCAGGGATTTTTGATGGACGAATGATCCGTAAGCTCATAAAGGACACAAATTTCGTGAAAACAATGCACGAGAATGAAGCTTTAGCTTGGCGAGCCTTTGTAGAAGTAGTGCAAAATTTCATTGGGAGACATAAAAGTGAAACTAGAACGACCTTGTTAGTAACCTATTGCCAACACTTCTTAAACAAACAGACTTGTTGAATTTCCCTAAACCACGCTAATATCAGCCGATGTACATTGCTGAAAATCTGTTTTTGTAAGTAATAGAGCCAAATAGACATGAGTACTGTAAAAAGAAAAAAAAACTAGATCTGATTGAGAAAAACAAAAGTTATTTTCGAATTTATTAGACAAAATTACCTAAGAATTCGTTAAAATATTCCAGACACCAGACACAAAATTTTTTTGTTGCCGTGTGTTACCACCGCTGATTTTATTTGTCACTTTACTCTTTTTTGCGCATATTCTCAAACATGGTTAAAATACACCGCCCAGTTTCTTAAAATTATCTCTTTTAATAATCGACTATCACACTGTAAAAAAACTGCATCGTGAACAATTAACCCTTCACTGCACGGTGTGCGATATGTGGTACCTACCAATAAAACCCTTCTATTTTCCTATGGATCTTAAATATAGGTGATCTGAGCTTTGTGCCATATCTAGAGCATTTAAACAAAGAGTTTTGTTCCTGTTTTTCTCACTAGAAGTCTGTACCTGACTATATATTACATTTTCATTTCCCAAAACATTTTTGAGCTTGCATCGTAAACAACAAACGAATTTGCTCGAACTTTTTCACCAAAAAATCTTGAAAGTATTGCAAGAAAAAGTTTTAGACATTTAAACATATCAAATATTTGTTATTTAGACTGCTTTAAAACTAAAATATTTCAGTGCATCAGCTTGATATCTTGTTTTTGCGATTGTGCCAGATATGGAACAAAGAGCATTAGAACCCATAGTACATTCGAATGAAAAATGGCGCGCAAAGGGCTAACGCAAGATGAACTCAGTGCAATATTGTTTGCATCTGATACTGATGATGAATCTCTTGGACTTTCTCATGATAGTTGGTAAGATACAACATATAATGCAGCTAAAAATAGAAGCGAAGACGCTATTTCTTCATCTGAATCAGACATTTACTATACGATAACAAATGTGACTCAAAAAATTGAATCAAAAGCTACAGGAGGAAAGTTATTATTATTGTTATAAAGTAATTTTAAATTCTACTAAAAATAATATATAAAATTCAACACTGTTGAATTCAGACGATTTTCATCGGGAGGGACTTAATCGAGTTCCGGAAGGGGCGGGGTTGCACTTCTAAGCCATACAAATTTTCAAATCCTCTAGTGTTAAAATATTCTTAATGGTCTGGCAACCCCCTGAATTCAACACTGAATATATAGATTGAGATGCATCGATTTAGAGTAAGATCGTTTTATTTTTTCACATGCTGCAGATATTTTTGCTGGACCCAGTGTTCTTAGAAAAAAGTCAAAAAGGAAAGACGAATATAAAAAAAAAATTGGAAGAATAAAAATCTTTCCTGAAAAGCAAATAAAATATAGAGGAAGTAACAGTTTAAGTGCGGAAATTATGGCTCTAGCTAACTCCCTAGCAATTTCTCTCCTTTTTTTAATGATGAAATTTTAAATCTTATTTCAGAAGAGACACATAGATACAGCATACAAAAAGATCCTTCTCAACCTTTACAAGTTTCCATTATGGATGTTCAACGTTATATTGGAATTTGTTATCTAATGTAATTTATACATTTACCATCTGCGAAAGATTAAGTAAGAATTTTTAAGTAACCAAACAATTAAAAAGACAATTTCTGTCCACGAATTTGAAAAAATCTGGCACTTTTTACACTTTAGTGACAATGCTAAAGAAATTCCTAGAGGCATGAATGGCCATGACAGACTATTCAAAGTAAGACCTTTAACAGAAAATCAGAATACACTTTATGCAAGCTATTATGGAAGAGTAATTGTCAATAGATGAACAAATTTGCGCTAAAAAGTCTGGAAGCATTTTGAAACAATATTTGCCCTAGAAACAACTCAAATGGGGCTTTAATTTTTTTGTTTTATGTGGTATAAGTGCTTATAATCCCTTGACAAAAATGTCTTTGGCTAAATTCAGGGAAGAATTTGCAATTTGACTTTGTAAAATTGGAAGCGAAACACCAAATGGTAAAAGAGGACCCCAAAGTATATCTGAAGTAGAAAGGGGAATTGTAGCGAAGAAAATAAAGCTACCGCAATAGAAATACCAGTCAAAGATGTAAGATTAGATGTAGTATGCCACTGGCAGGAATACATGGAAAACAGACAACAATGGAAACTTCCAAACTGCGCACGCAAAACTTTTTTAAGTGTTCAAAGTGAGGAGTAGCTTTATGCATAAATCGTGAAAGAAATTGTTAGTCTGAATTTGACCAGAAATGAACTTATGGAACTGCTTTGCTCTTAAAGCAATTCTTTTACACTCCTTATAAGGAATTTCTTTCGATTTGCTTTCTGATGATGCTTTATTGTATTTTAGAATGATTTTCTATGAATCTTATTACATGATGTCTTTTTAGAATCTGTATTTTGAAATTTGCAACATTAAATTTTAATTTTCGAACATTTTAAATGCCTGCTAAAGAAATTTAGCTTTGTTATCTGAGGCATTTGAATACATATTATACTCTTTTTGTATATCTAATATACCAGCATTGTGGGTTTTGTGCCACATTTGGCACAAACAGCCATTTATTATTTTTCCTGTATTTGTACTATTTAAAATCATGAAATTATTTTTTTCATAAAGAAAAGAAAAATCGTGCAGTGAAGGCCTAAGTCATTTGCACCGCATCACAAAACCAAATACACTAATTTCACGGCGACATAGATACAAAGATAGACATAGAAATTTTACAAAAATTAATTGTTAATTTGAAACACAATTTCATTAACCATAATATAATATTGATAGGTATTGCAGATACGTTTTCATAATGAGTTACTCAAGTGAATAACAAAATTTTAGGATTAATTACTCACATCATACAATGAAATGCTCTAGAGATATTTGTTCTCGCTTTCAAAGTTCTGTGTAACCTTTTAGCCATTTTTGTTTGAAATTCACTGCGCGATGCTTCGGCAATCAAGCACGTAAGTCCATCGGCAGGCCATCCAAAGTCGATATTTGTTACTAAAACATTTTCTTTAGTTGTTTGAAATTCACTGCGCGATGCTTCGGCAATAAAGCACGTAAGTCCATCGGCAGGCCATCCACAGTCGATATTTGTTACTAAAACATTTTCTTTAGTTGTTTGAAATTCACTGCGCGATGCTTCGGCAATAAAGCACGTAAGTCCATCCGCAGGCCATCCAAAGTCGATATTTGTTACTAAAAGATTTTCTTTAGTTGTTTGAAATTCACTGCGCGATGCTTCGGCAATAAAGCACGTAAGTCCATCGGCAGGCCATCCAAAGTCGATATTTGTTACTAAAACATTTTCTTTAGTTGTTTGAAATTCACTGCGCGATGCTTCGGCAATAAAGCACGTAAGTCCATCGGCAGGCCATCCACAGTCGATATTTGTTACTAAAACATTTTCTTTAGTTGTTTGAAATTCACTGCGCGATGCTTCGGCAATAAAGCACGTAAGTCCATCCGCAGGCCATCCAAAGTCGATATTTGTTACTAAAAGATTTTCTTTAGTTGTTTGAAATTCACTGCGCGATGCTTCGGCAATAAAGCACGTAAGTCCATCCGCAGGCCATCCAAAGTCGATATTTATTACTAAAACATTTTCTTTAGTTGTTTGAAATTCACTGCGCGATGCTTCAGCAATAAAGCACGTAAGTCCATCGGCAGGCCCTCCAAAGTCGATATTTGTTACTAAAACATTTTCTTTAGTTGTTTGAAATTCACTGCGCGATGCTTCGGCAATAAAGCACGTAAGTCCATCGGCAGGCCATCCAAAGTCGATATTTGTTACTAAAAGATTTTCTTTAGTTGTTTGAAATTCACTGTGCGATGCTTCGGCAATAAAGCACGTAAGTCCATCAGCAGGCCATCCAAAGTCGATATTTATTACTAAAAGATTTTCTTTAGTTGTTTGAAATTCACTGCGCGATGCTTCGGCAATAAAGCACGTAAGTCCATCGGCAGGCCATCCAAAGTCGATATTTGTTACTAAAACATTTTCGTTAGTCGTTTGAAATTCACTGCGCGATGCTTCGGCAATAAAGCACGTAAGTCCATCGGCAGGCCATCCAAAGTCGATATTTGTTACTAAAACATTTTCTTTAGTTGTTTGAAATTCACTGCGCGATGCTTCGGCAATAAAGCACGTAAGTCCATCCGCAGGCCATCCAAAGTCGATATTTATTACTAAAAGATTTTCTTTAGTTGTTTGAAATTCACTGCGCGATGCTTCGGCAATCAAGCACGTAAGTCCATCGGCAGGCCATCCAAAGTCGATATTTGTTACTAAAACATTTTCTTTAGTTGTTTGAAATTCACTGCGCGATGCTTCGGAAATAAAGCACGTAAGTCCATCGGCAGGCCATCCAAAGTCAATATTTGTTACTAAAACATTTTCTTTAGTTGTTTGAAATTCACTGCGCGATGCTTCGGCAATAAAGCACGTAAGTCCATCGGCAGGCCATCCAAAGTCGATATTTGTTACTAAAACATTTTCTTTAGTTGTTTGAAATTCACTGCGCGATGCTTCGGCAATAAAGCACGTAAGTCCATCGGCAGGCCATCCAAAGTCGATATTTGTTACTAAAAGATTTTCTTTAGTTGTTTGAAATTCACTGCGCGATGCTTCGGCAATAAAGCACGTAAGTCCATCCGCAGGCCATCCAAAGTCGATATTTGTTACTAAAAGATTTCTCTTTAGTTGTTTGAAATTCACTGCACGATGCTTCGGCAATAAAGCACGTAAGTCCATCGGCAGGCCATCCAAAGTCGATATTTGTTACTAAAACATTTTCTTTAGTTGTTTGAAATTCACTGCACGATGCTTCGGCAATAAAGCACGTAAGTCCATCGGCAGGCCATCCAAAGTCGATATTTGTTACTAAAACATTTTCTTTAGTTGTTTGAAATTCACTGCGCGATGCTTCGGCAATAAAGCACGTAAGTCCATCTGCAGGCCATCCAAAGTCGATATTTATTACTAAAAGATTTTCTTTAGTTGTTTGAAATTCACTGCGCGATGCTTCGGCAATCAAGCCCGTAAGTCCATCGGCAGGCTATCCAAAGTCGATATTTGTAATTAAAACATTTTCTTTAGTTGTTTGAAATTCACTGCACGATGCTTCGGCAATAAAGCACGTAAGTCCATCGGCAGGCCATCCAAAGTCGATATTTGTTACTAAAACATTTTCTTTAGTTGTTTGAAATTCACTGCGCGATGCTTCGGCAATAAAGCACGTAAGTCCATCCGCAGGCCATCCAAAGTCGATATTTATTACTAAAAGATTTTCTTTAGTTGTTTGAAATTCACTGCGCGATGCTTCGGCAATAAAGCACGTAAGTCCATCGGCAGGCCGTCCAAAGTCGATATTTGTTACTAAAAGATTTTCTTTAGTTGTTTGAAATTCACTGCGCGATGCTTCGGCAATAAAGCACGTAAGTCCATCCGCAGGCCATCCAAAGTCGATATTTATTACTAAAAGATTTTTTTTAGTTGTTTGAAATTCACTGCGCGATGCTTCGGCAATAAAGCACGTAAGTCCATCGGCAGGCCATCCAAAGTCGATATTTGTTACTAAAAGATTTTCTTTAGTTGTTTGAAGAACCAGTTCTTCACATTTCCCCCTCTTCTTGGAGTCCCTGAAGTGGAAAAAAAAAGTATTTTTAAAACACTTATATTTCATAAAAAAAAAAAAAAAAATGGCTGAAAAGTGATAGGTGACATCTCTGCATTGTTACTATTATATATATATTTTTAAAGAGATTAGAATACTTTTCTACCATACATATACCAATAAAAGTGTTTTATTTTTCGTTTAGACTGACGTCATATAAACAGATTGGTGCACAATGAACATTTATAAACTGTAATGTGATTATAAACAAAAGAAATTTGCATCACATGCATGAAATTTAGCAACCTTTCAAAATCGAATTCTTGATTTGGAATCAGTGTGTTTTTATCTATAAATTTTGTTGCCGATTCGTTGCAACACGCGTAAGCAAAAAAATATAGATACAGTTGGTAAATAATTTGGCTTTACAATTCATTTCTGAAAGTCATTACTGTTTGCATTCATTTATTTATTTATTTATTAAATGAAGAATAATATGTTTCATGCAAAGTTGAGCAAAATACATCGACATTCTAATTTTGATAAAAAATGCATTGATTTTAGAATCTAAATATAAAATACTTTTCAAAACCAAAATAAATAAATAAATAAATAAAATATAAAATAAGTTGTTTCAAATTGTATTTGAAATAAAGAATGCATTTTGAAATAAAAAAATAAAAAGTATTGTGTGTAAATTGCACAACACAAATGTAAATTACTTTTTCTGAAATGATTAAACTTTTAAAATTGTAAATTTCCAAAATAAAGAAGCAAAATTGATTTAAAAAAATAATAAATCACTCTGTTAGAGTGATCTATTATCTCCATTTCATATAGCAAACACAGTTTTTACGGATAAACTTTAAAAATATATTCGGAAATATGAAAGCTTTCTTTGATATAATTCAGATTCATCTAAAGCATACAAATAAAACTCTATATACATATAAAATATTTAATTCCAAATTATGACTGGAAATTATTATTGACCTTCGACGCGACTAGCCTCTGAAATTTAGAACTGTTCAGTAAATTTCCTTTTAGAGAATTAATAATGTAACTAATTTATAAAAGAAAACAGACTCGACCGGAAGTTAATATACCGCTACACCGAATAATATTGTTTTTTAAATAGTTATTTATTTTCCTTTGTATAATTAGGGGCTCTGCCTGCTATGAGCTATGCTTGTCAATACCCGTCCAGACCCCACAGACTCTAAAAACGCGGTAATTTGCTCAGTTTTAAAAAGGTTCTCAGATTACGGAAGAATGAATAATATTATTACGACCAGTGGCAATTTTCTGTAATCGTGTGCTATTCTTTTCCTTTTGGCTGGGGATTTTTAAGCTCCCAAGGCACATTCATAGCTGCTGTGACAGCTGTCGGCTGTGTTCGTGATTAAGTAAGATCCGTCACACATTTGAAAATAAACTTGTAAAAAATGTGACTGTGTCCCGGTTTTTTATACCAAAGTTTTTTACTAGTCGAAAGAAAATTGTTTTAAATATGACGTTTTAAAGATATTGTTTAAATATGATGTTTTTTTCCCCATTGGGTGCTTTACGCTCATAATAGTGTATTTGTTTTAGCATTTTCTTTCTTTTTTAATATTCAGATGTAAATATATTTTTCAATGAATAAGTTGTTTAGAAATATTATTATTTCAGCTTTTATGAGGACTTTAAAAAAAAAAAAAAAGCTATGCAATATTGAATAAATACATATATTTTTAGTTCAATTGTAAAACAGAATGACGAGAAAAGATAAATGTCTAGCAATAACTTCACAATCTTTTAAAAAATTGGGGGAGGGTTGCCATTTTTTTAGAAAAATTTTATGCTTACGTCAGACAACGTACACTAAATTCAACTAAATACATTTCATTTCCCTTTGTATTACTTACTTCTATTCCACTTACCGCTGCACCAAACTAGGAATTTTGCAATATCTTAAAAATTAACTGAAATGTTTCAAAATAGGTTCGATAAAAGTGATTCTCCAGAAATCACATTTAAAGAATTCTTTTATATCTTTCAGATACATACAAAATTAATTTAGAAGTATCAGTTATGGTTTATTAGGGTTTTTATGTAAAAAACCTAAGAAAAGGATGCATAGAAACATTGCCTATATTTCTCCTGGCCTTTCAAAGCCCGCTTCCGGTATTTGACACATTACTTCTTAATTATTAAATTGGACATAAGTCCTCTTCTTAAAATAATAGAAATAAAACTGAAAAGATTTGGAATTGTAAACGATCGCTTTTTCAAATAAAACAATAATTTAAAAAAAAAAATCAAAAATTTTCACGGAAACTGCCATTTTAATGTTGGCAGATATCTTAATAAGACTGATTTCGCGTTCTTGTTTTTCGCAATTAAATGCTTAATCTTAATCTTAATGAGAGAACTTTTTAGTTACTCTGAAGACAAGCGTCTTATACATAAAAAGCAAAATCTAAACTAGATAATAAATAATGTATGTATACCTTCATCTTGAGTAGTTTCAGGCAAACGATCATCTGTTTTCATTTTCGGAGAAGAAACCTCACCACGACTATATCTATCTGGCTGTCTTTTCACCTTCTTGAAAGGGTTGTATTTCGGAGACATACTCTGCATGGAGTCTTGAGTAAACGGGTTGGAAATCTTCTTCATTAACAAGTGTTTTTCCGCTCTTACTGCAGTAGGTCTCTCCTCTTGTTTTACGTTTAGTAGGAACTGTGTGAAATGATGAACTAAATTTAAGTCAGTTGCCGGTAGACGGGCCTTTGGGAAAATTCTTTTCATAAGTTTCTCAAATTTTGATTTCTGGAATCATAGAAAACATAACTTTAGGATTCTCTAGAGTTACTTTGAAATCACATTTCTTATTACTAATAGGCAATCTTATAAATATTATACAATAAGTTAATAGTGCCAATTAAGCATTTTCTAAGTACATTATCCATCTCATTTCTACTTTTGTAATTGATACCTATTTATATGGACCCCAGCAGTGGCTGAGATATTCTGCTCTCGAAGCTGGTAGACGGGAGGTGCTGGGTTCAAACCCAATCGCGCCCGTCGGCCTAACCGTTTCGGAGTTTTCGTGGTTTTCTTCGAAACCGTTGATTTTCCATGCGTAAGTACGGGTTAGATTCCCTCAGAAAGACCCCCCGGAGGGCACTCCCCCTTGGGCTTATATCCCTCGTGTAGATAATCGGCCGTCGAAAATCAACCCTCAACCCTATTTATATGAATCACAATTTGCATCTACAATATTTATCAATATATAATATATTGAATTCTTCTGCTATGCTTGTTGATATACACTATATGGCAAAAGGTGACCAGTCACTTGCGATTTTAGACGTTTTCTTAAATATCTAGAAAAATACGTGAAGAATATTATATTTTGATTGCTTTCGAGCATGCGCAGTGAAACATTTTTTACTAAACCTGCTCATTTTTCATCCAATTTTTATTATTTTAAAAATATGATTGCAGGGTGTTGTGTACAATGTTATATGTCATATTTTCTGAAAAGAGCTTTTTTTTATATTAAGAACTCTAAGCTAAAAACTTGGCAAAATTTGAAACTCTTTTTTATAAAAACTTTAATTTTTATACGAATATACATGCTATTCTCATAAAAATGAACACAGTTTATTGCAATAAGACACTTACACATAATCTGCTGTGTTGAATGCTTTTGCTACGTTAGTTTTTACATGGTTGTCCAAAAGATATTCGTTCTTTTTCAATTTGTTGGCGGTCTTCTATGGGGTTTCGGGAAAAAATCTTCACGGAAATATATGACCTGTACTATTTTGTTTACACACCTGAAGTTTCAAGATAATTTCTCATGTATTTTTCTAGATATTTAAGAAAACGTCTAAAATTGCAAGTGACCGGTCACCTTTGGCCATATAGTGTATCTATTCATTTTAATTATTTTACTTACGAACTGTTATGATTTCGTATCTCGCTTATTACTATAATTTATTTTTAGATATTTTGATAAAAGCTTAATTTTTGATAAAACGCTCATTTTCCTTCTTATGAATTATAAATTAACGTTGTCCTAAAATGATTTTATAAATGCTGTATACAGGTTGCAATATATTACCTATCGCCGAAATTTAATTTCTCAACCGTTGGTCGTAGACATATTGTTCCAATTACAAAAACTTTTCAAACGAGGTAAATATTCATATTGTGGCATTATTTAAACTAAAAAATCAATTTTATAAAAATTACGAAAACTAACTTTTTATACAGTCCCCCACTCCCTATAGTTATATTTAGTAAAAGTTTACTCATATCGTAACAATTATAACACCAAAAGTTTGACATCTGTACAAATTGACCCAGTTATTAAATTTCAAAGTTTGAGATTTTTGCACATGATTTTGTCTTTCATTAAGGGATCAGTTAAAAGATGAATTACAGTATTTCGAGATCAAAATCAGGGTGCAATGTCCTTTTTACGGCGAAACCACCTTTAGCCGGTATCACGAAATCAGGGGATGATCAAAAAAGGTTATTTCATCTAAAAATTTGAGCTGACTTTTATGGGTCGAACAACATTCAAAAGTATTTTGGACATAAAATGACACACAACGCCCTCTCCTCGACCAAAGAAATCACGTCATGTCAAATCCAAAACAAAAGTGATGGTCATTGCGTTTTTCTACAACGAAGGTGTGGTTCACCATGAATTTGTACCAATTGGACAAACTGTTAACGGCCCTTTGTACGTGCAAGTTTTGAAAAGACTGAGGGAAGCAATCCGCTTCGTTTAGTGTCCCGCTAAATGGCAAGCAGGATGATCGCTGTATCACGACGATGATCCTTCCCATGCATCGATTGCTGCGCAGACATGGCTCGCAGAAAAGAACATTCCATTCCCCCACTAGCCTACCTACTTAATGGATTCAGCATCATCGGATTTCTAGCTCTTCCACAAGATCAAAATAGGCCTCAAATGTAACCGTTTTGACACCATACAAGACATCAAAATCAACGCGATCGCTGAAATTGGGATGATACCAAAGCAGGACATTCATCGTTGTTTCCAGCAATGGCAGGAGCTGTGGATCAAGTATGTGTGTACTGACGGAGCCTTCTTTGAAGGAAATTAAGAAAATGCGTACCTATATTGTGCTAATAAAGAGTTACAACGAAATTCCGGGAACTTTTTGACTGAACCTCGTATATCCTCTTCATTACGTAGGTCCAGATATGTTGATCTCACAATTTAAGTTTCTAAAATCGCACAAAAGGAATAATTGTTATTCCAATTTTATATGTATGTTCGTTGACGATTAAGTTTTATAATGAATCCCACATATATCCACACGAAAGCAAACTCCTTCATGAAATGCTCGTTTAAAAAAATTATTTTCTGAAAATGGAAGCAAATGCGTATGCTGGGAAACATAAGAAATTGTCTCTATTTTAAAACTCAAGTTTAGATGCAATAAATTTCTTTCTAAAAAAGTCGATACTTCAATATCTTTTTAGAATTGTTTAAATGCGCAGCATCTTTATTGTTTGTTTTCTATTTTAGTTGATATTTTTGAAAGTTGTTTTATAACTTTATATAACTTTTTAAAATATATAACCTTTTAACAAAATTTTAAAGCATTCAATTATTCTATGGATTAAACTTCTTTAATGATTTAGAATACATTACAATTGCATGTTGGTATAATTATAGTTTTTAAACATTTTTATCGGATAATTATTTTTTAGGCATATCGATTTTTTAAAAATAATCTATGATTCGAAATATCTAAATAAAATAATAATTTATTTTTTACAGAATCTTGCTAATTTTCAGGGAGAGAATATATGAGAGAAACACTGAAAATGCTGAAACAAGCGCAGAGTATATGCACTAACATATATATATATATATATATATATATAATATATGGAAATTTACATTTGAATTCTTTTATGTCTCCAGACGATACTTTGTAACAACAATTGCAATTAAACTATCACAAAATAAATTTTGGAAGAAGTGAAAATGGCATTGACGTGGAAGTATTACCAAGCTATGATTTTCCGTGATTTAAAATTGTGGTTAAAACAAGAAGGCTGCTTTGAACGTTTAAAATTATTATACGGAATTGGAGCTACATTAAATGTCATTGCCTTCAAACAGTAGAAGGGGTAAAATTTTTCTCCTGTATGAAGAACACACAGGTAGACATTTGTCAGTTGTAGTCCCCGGAAATGTGTTAGCAGCACGCAAAATGTTTAAAATGTTGATCAATTATCTACCAAATAATACAGATGGAACTTATCATTGGACCCGCGGCTATACATAAAAATATTCATGGAGAACTGCATATAAGAAATTTAGTTTGTCATTACGACCCCTTACATAAACACATATAAGAACATAATTAACAAAACACCATATAAAGCGAAGCGTGCCAAAATCAGTAAAGAAACCCTAAAATTATTTAATGAATGGTGGGTGCAACATTATTTCTAAAATCATAAATGGTGATCAGATGTAAATACCTTTTTTTGACGTTTCAACAGAACAAGAAAGTACAGTGCCGGTCTTTGGGGATGATCCCAAACCAATAATGATGAAAATACAACGAGCAATAAAAAAAGTAAAATGTAAAGTTTAATTTATACCATTTAGCCGTATCTGAAAAGTCTGTTTGTGACACTCGTATATACATGCATGCAAAAGTACATAATGGTGTTTAAATATAAAAATATTTAGTAATGTCAAATTTTAAAGAATTACAAATTTACAAAGAGATCAAATAACTTATTTTATTTTGTTAAATCAAAATTTTATGCAAAATATGAGAACTTTTTTGTGTTTAAAAAAGTTACTAAAATTTTAAATTCTATTACATTTTATCGCATAACTTCAAAATAAAATACACTGATGAATGATTTACAGTCCAAACATAAATGATTCTCAAACAAAATTTCAGTGTAATTATATATCTTATCAGAGTAATTATCTGATAACTTCAGTTTTATTTATTTATTTATTTTTTTTTGGTTTTATGCAATATATAAAGTTTACTAATATTTTTTAATTACATTTTTATGGCTTTTATTGTAAAACGTATAAAACAAAATGCTACTTTGTATTTTATACTTTATTTTATTAAACAAAATTTGGAGTTTAAAGGGATGTTTTAACAGAATATAGATGAAGTAAATCACCCACAAAATTATTTTATGCGATGTTCGGACTTTTTGAACATTTTAATAAAATTTTTTAGCCCTAGATTTAATTTCACTCATATATACAAATGGGCTAAAATTAATTATTGCAAATGCATTTTATCTTACTTTCAAAGCTTTCTGTAATATTGGCAACAGATGTGTGGACCAATTCATAGAACACGAATTGAAGATCGCTTTTGTGGCAAAGTAATGCCCGGTCATTGCATTGAGTACCAGGAGTCCATAGGTCCACATATCGAAACACTCCCCACGGATGTTCTTATTTGCAGGATGGATGAAACATTCCGGAGGGTGGAACACCTCTGGCGATATTAATCTATAAAGGAAAATATATAAATTCTAACAACATAAATGCAATTTCAATTATTACAATGTTTTACAATTAATTATCTTTGAACTAGAAAATAGTAATTGAAGTTATTAAATGTACGTTTATTTTTCGAAATAAAGCATTTCGAAGAAGATTTTCGTTATATTATTTGCCAGATTGAGTTTTGTGCCGGCATCACTAGCCTACAAATTTAATTCACTTTAAATGAGGGGAGGTCACATTTTTAAAATATTTAGTTAATTAGAAAAAGTAATTAAATCATTTCTTTAACGAAAAATTTACCGAAAAGTGAATTGGGAAAATGTGAGGGAAAAGGGAAGATAACGCTTCTCGTTAAGGCTCCCGTCCAGTCAGACGAAGACACTCGCGAGCTAATGCTAAATCTATGGGGAAGATTATTTGGAAATATCTTGTTTGCATTTCGAAATTTTTAATTTTTTTTTTCTCATTGGATAGCTGAGGCAGATTCCTACAGCCGCCCTATTTTACTTTTTTGATTTTGGTTGCACATATATTAAGTCACTTTCACTTTCGGAACCTGTTCCGAAAATGAAAGTATCATCATAAAAAAAATAATAATGTCTAAGGTTTTTTCTCGGTTTTTACTATTGATTGTTAGATTTAATTCTATGTGTTTGGAAACTTCTTTAAACCTAAAAAAGCTTAACCGAAGTTTTACAGTAGAAACAACATTTAACCGCGTACAATTTTATTATGAAAGAACAGTCAGATTCCAATGCGTTTTACGGTAGGGGTAAGTAACTGTTAAGAAATCTGGTACTTCATTGAACATTATTTATTTTTTAGTTAACTAATTTTTTTTTACAGTGATCGCCCTTTATTTAGAGCTGAATTATATTTTTAGACATGAATAACCTGCACAAAATGAAATCTGAAAAAATTATAACGAAAATAATTTTCGAAATACTTCATTTCGAAAAGGAAACATATGCTTAAAAATTTAAATATACATTTCATAGCTCTACGAAAATTGGGAACAGATGCTGTATATTCCCTCGGTCGTCATCTTGGATTTTTTCTTCGCGTGAAAACCCCTTTCCGCTAAGTAGTAAATGTCGCCAAGTAGCCATATTTGCGCATGTTAGGCTTAACGGTGTTTCCAGAACCAGGGTTGCCTTATCGATAAACAACGCCAACAAAAAATCGCGAAGAAATCCAAGATGGCGGCCGATGGAATATCTTAGCGGAAAATTGCAAAATTTTAATTGTTTTCAAAATTAACTAAACTTTGTTGAAAATTTTCTTAAATGATCATTATTAATATGCAGCTGTTAACTTTTAAAGTTAAATAATCATACTTTAAATTAAAAAATCTACTTAATAAAATATCTTTTGTTCGTATGTCGTATCTATTTAATTTCATATATTAAGTAAAGTGTTTGGTTCGAAATATCTTAATGTTACATGAAAAACACCTGAATGTTGACAGCTATGTTAATGTAAACTGTGAAATTTGCAAGCAAAATATTTCTGAAAAAAAAAAAATGTATTACAAAATTAGTATCAGATGAATGTAATGAAATTAACGAAACACATACAAAACTGTATTAAATTTACCTTTCAATTGGATCCTTAGTGAAATTCAAACCCGTGAAATCGGCTAATACGGCGTTGTCATCTGAATCTATCAACACGGTGTCCGTTTTGATGTCCAGATGAGCCAAACCTTTAGTGTGCAAATATCCGACAGCTGAAAGAATCTGGAAGATCCATTTATTCATTCTTCTGAAACTATCCGGGTCGTTTTTGAACTCTTTACTTTCAATTATCTCATCTAATGATTTTGGTAGAATCGGCATTATATAAAGCCTAACAGCCAAGTCCTTAATTTTTATCACGTCGTACACTTCTATAATATAGGGATGTTTCATTCGTGGTCAATACTTATCTTCAATGGCCCATATGTCCAGCCTTTGTACAATCTTTACAGCAACTTCTCTACATGAAGGATCGAGGACTCCGATGATATCAGCAAAACCTCCCGCTCCTAGGAACCTCGTAAACTTAAAACCCCTGTGTTGTAAATACTGGATTACGTCATTTGTCAGTCTTTGACGAGACATGACTAGATTTATATTCTTTTACTACAAAAGTACACTCTCTGATAAAAACGTTGATATAAAAAAAACGCTTATACTTTTAGAAATACTTGAAAATGATAAATTATTTTTTGAACTCATAAAAAACGCATCAGCACAATTTGACTACTTTGATCGCAGTATCTGTTGTATGAATTATATTATTCAGCATCATTTTAGAAACCATTGTTAGAAAATCAACAATGTAGAAATGAGCGCATATCCTTTGTTCACGACATTGTTAAAAAGTAAATCAACTTTTTCACTTTTCTATAAAAACAAAATACTCTTAACAATATCTGA
Source organism: Maratus speciosus (assembly GCA_963932465.1). Taxonomy (NCBI): domain Eukaryota; kingdom Metazoa; phylum Arthropoda; class Arachnida; order Araneae; family Salticidae; genus Maratus; species Maratus speciosus. The sequence goes on along the minus strand of OZ010792.1, from coordinate 518,573,048 downwards.
TTGTTACGGTGATCTCGTAGGTAAACAACAAAACAAATGTTATATCAAACGACAACGACAAGCCATTAAGTAAATTAATGGGGAATACATAATTATGTTTATATCGTTAACAAAATACAGAATACGCACACACATAGCCCTCCTCCCAAATAAGTGAATAAATAAATAAAGTCCAAACGCTAGGTGAACCTCTCATTTTATTTTGCATATAAACTTAGTATCAAATTGAGTATTTTTTTTTCCACGACACTAAAACGCTGTTCTTTTAACTCGCTACGAAATCTATAGCGATTTTCCTTTTTTACTGCCTGCTACCAAAAGAAAAAAAGTTCTACTATCGAAGAAAGTATTGTAATAAAAAATTATCGCTAAGATGTTATGTATTCCCGTGCCGCCATCTTGGATTTCTCGACGATGTTTTGTTGGAGTTAATCGATAAGGCAACCCCGACAAGTGACATGTTCTGGCAACCCCGTTAAGCCTAACATGTGCATAAATCTGCTTGGCGATATTTACTTCGCGGAAAAGGGATTTTTACGACAAGAAAAAATCCAAGATGGCGGCCGCGGGAATACATAACATCTGTTCCAAAATTATTTCCGGTTTTCGATAAATTTACACATTTTTTATGCGCCCCGATAACCGAAACAAATCCCGTCCCCGAAACAAATATCTGTCTTTCCGTGTGTGCATCATCTTAATGTCATCAAAAAGTGTATGAAGTTATGCATAGAACTGAACCAATTTTCATATATTATATGTTTTTGGCTATGTTCAACAAATCACAGCTGAATTCGGAAATATTTAGTTAGAAGGAGGCGCTGTAATAGCGATTTTTGTGCCATTTTCATTGTGCGGTTTTGGAGACGGAATAGAGATAGAGTAATTTGTTGTGCTGCTGTGTAGCAGTTGTTCAGAACTTGACGGACTTGCGGGATGCTGGGAAGCCATGGGTGTTTGAGGAGATGATATACGATTTGACTAACCAGAGAAGATGGGAGAAAAAAAAACATACTAAACCACCCAAGTGTCAAATCTAGGTTTAATTTTCGACTTACACTGGTTTTATTTCGAGTATTAACATGTATGAGATAGAAGATTGGGCTTGGATAGAAGATTTCGAATTGGTACCCCTGACTGGAATTTAGGTTTGGAGAAAATCAGTCTGAAAATAGCACCATGAAAGGGAATTTTATTGGATTTTGGGACGAACGCACTAACTGTCGAAAAAAAAAAAGAAATAACATTGAATCATCCAGTTATCCAATCTAGGTTTAATTTGCATATCGGAATTAAGCAACGAAATAAGAAAAATGTTTCACTTTTTTTTGATAAATGTCCCGTTGATGAAATTCCTTTTCCTCCTTTCCCATTGGTTTTGTAACATTTGTTAACAAAAAACTTGAAGTGCAATAAAAAAAGATAAGTAACAGATCTGTGAATTATTCATTTTTTGTTTTTAAAACGCGTAATTAAAAAAAAAATCACCCTTTTTAAAGTATTAACATAAATGAGATAGAAGAAAGTTTTGAATTAGCACATCCGGTTAATGACTAATTTAATTTAGTCAACACAAGACAGAACCTAATGAATGAAGGAGATCCACTACCATGGATACCTAAATCTACATTATTCTTGTGGGGGAATGAAAAGTGGCTTTTTGCTAGCTGGTGGGTGCGAGTGCTTCGAAGAAAAAGTGTCAAACATATATTTCCCACTCTATGCAGTATTCTTTTATGTCTGAGTCCTTATTGTAACGATAACACTAATTGATTTTCGAGCAATCCTTATTATCCCCTTTCATGTAAAAATCTTTTGGCATAGCCACCGGAGTCATAAAATAAAAAAAAATTGGTACAGATTGTGATTAAAAATTTAAGAAATATCCCATCACACTCTCCAAGGGGATAAACAATGAAAACGGAGTCCTATTTGTAACGAAAAATATACTATCTACTTAGACGTATAACGCACACATTTCATACAAGAAAATGGATCGAAATTTTCAGGTGAGCGTTACATACCGGATATAAGAATGAAAGTTTAATTCAGAAAAAAGGAGTTGATATTTCTACATTAATGAACTCGGTACTCTTTTTTATTTTCACCAATTCTTTTCTTCTCTATGCTACATTTTTTGTCACTATGTTCTTACTAATATTCGCACTTTTCATTGATTTTATGAGTAATTTCATGGTACATCTCGTGAAGGTTCTCTCCAAATGTAGAAGTGCAGCGTAATATGCCGCAGTATACAGTATTTGCTTTGAAACACTTCAGACTCATTGTTATTTCATTGCACAGAATTGCGGAGGGAACACAAATTTTAATTTTCTAGTCGAAAAAGTAATAGAGAATAGAATAGTATTCCTATGCTATTGGTTTGTCGGTCGGAGTGGTATGGGTTGTCTCTTTCGAAGAACATAAGAATAAATAATAAGTAATTAAACAATAACCTTAGTTATTTTAGTGACTAGGGTAAAAACTCAGCACCGTGTGTTCTGTTTATTTTAGAACTTGCTATTATCATTGTCAGGTGCATACTGGCAGTATTTTTAGTATGTATTTTATGCAATATATTTTATATTACTGAACCTAAATATAAGAAAGTGATAATAAGAATAAGAAAAACTAAATGCTAGTAAAATCTTTTAATAATAATGTACTTAACAACTACAGTAGCGCTCAAAAGTATTTTCCCAACCTTATATTCTCTCTTATTTTATTTAATATAAAAATGTAAAAGAAAATATATTCCCTATAATTGAGAATACTATGACTGCAGTTATTCAAATTTATCAAGTTTCAACTTGTTTGTTTACATTCGGCGCCACCGAAGAAATATGACTCCTCCTTAGCTCAAAAGTATTTTGACAATTAGTTTGCATTTAATTGTTGAAGGTGTCAGTGGCGCTATAACTTCGATTAGTGTTTATATTGACTTATTGTGATTAATTTTAAGGATCAGGAATGCCGAAATGTAAAAAAATATTGAAGTGATTCTAGAAAAGCCGCTGTAAATGCACTTAAGAAAGGTAGACTGTAATCAGAACTAGCTCGTTCTTTTAACGTGTCTCGGCAACTTGTTATTACATGGAATAAAGTTTTTAATAAACAGAAATACACCGAAAATAAGCCTCAAAGTGGCCATCCGAAAAAGCAACTTGCAATGTTGACTGTATTATAAAAATGATATCTACAAGTGATTGTCGTAATCCCGCTGTAATAATAACAAGTAAGAAAAATCATGCGTTAAGCATAGATTATCAAACACTTTCCAACACTTCCTGAATGCTTTAACGAAACTTCGTTATTTAGGGAAATAAAGTATATAAGAGAACTAACTAAACATTTTAGAAAACGCATAAAACATTTGAAAAACTGATTTCAGCAGTTACCTTCCATAGCAAATATGTATTCCAATTCTTTTGAACAGCCCTGTATTTGATCTGTAGGTTGATACAGATACTATATAATGAAAAAATTTAGTTTAGCAAGAAAACATATAACAGGTTGAAATTTCTCTTTCAGCAACTTATACTAACAGATGGAAACATACTTGTATACTTTTATACAACCCTGTAGTTAACCTAGTACCTTTATTACACGCCACTATTTAGCTAAAGTTTAATTCAAAATAAAACAATCTTAAAACTACTGAAATCACATTTCCAGAAATTATCATTTACAGACGGCCATCAGTGGCGTGGCGTCCGGTCATCGCTGGATGCGGCGATGACCAAGCAATATTTTAAAACTCTTAATAAGCTTTTAAAACTCTACGATCCAGTTTTAGCAGAACATTTGGAGTTCATGTATAAGTGAAGGTAAGATTTAAAGTTTCTTTTTTGAACATTGAACCATTGAATTTTAGAGTTAATAATTTTTCACCACAAACTTAAATAATTGCGATGACCACCGAAAATTTTCACGCCACGCCACTGACGGCCATGTATCCAATTCTTTGCGTGACCCTGTATATCATTTTATGCATATTCTACAAACATTTCTTAGTAAACTAAATTATGTTCAGCGTAAAAATGCATAACTCATTTAAAAACTACCTATAAGCAATTTGCAGTCATACCCAGTAACCATTACGAATTCTTTTGTGTAGCCCTGTATATCAATTAGAGCATTTATACGCTCCATATGCAATGCATACATATAGTGAAACATAAAAGCACATACCATAATTAAAAATGCATTTCCAGCAATCATTGCTAATGTACAGTACTTCGGATAGAATATAATATCGGAAATCTTTTGTGTGTCCCTGTAAATAATGCTATACACTTTGTATTATACATATGAAATAACTTATAGTAAACCTCAGCGACCTACATCAATTTCATTATACATGAAATAATTTATCATAATTGAAATACGCCGGAAAAAATTCCCTCCACCCCTATATCATTATGTAACGGAATCCTTTTGTGTGGCCCTGTAAATGAATAATAACTATTCCTTCCGCCTGATATTCTACAGAATGCATATTTTAGTACACTTGATAAATGCATATCAATTTTATTATGTTTGAAATCATGTAACATCATTAAAAATCATTTTAAACGATTTTTTCCCATAGGCCGTAATGTAACGGAAAACTTTTGACTGTCCCTGTAAATGAACTAAAAACTTCATTTGAAATAGGGTTCGTGCTATGGTAGAGGTTAGTAACATCCAAAAATTTCAGACCGATCCGAGTATATTTACGGGAGTTAGAGCGCGGACAGACGGACAGACAAACCGAAGTCATAAACACTTTTCAACTTTGTTGGAAATTGTTAAAAAAAAGAATTGAAAGAAAATTACCGCATAGACATACACGTTTCTAAAGTCAAACGACGCCTAAACCTCTATGGTTTACATGGCAGAAGACCAGCAAAAACACGTTTCTAATCTACTAAGAATAGGAAGGCTAGAGTTGCGTTTGTAAAACAGCATAACCCTTTCAGGGGCAAAGCAATGCTATTGCTAAAGTGTTGATATTAATGACTGACACCAGAACATTGGTTAAAAAAAATTCGGTTTATTATGTGTGTGAAATATAGCTTTTTTTAATTTAAAAATAAATTTCTTTTCAAATTTTGGTGTCAATCATTAATTTCAACACTTTAGCAATGGAATTCCTTTGCCCCTGAAAGGGTTATGCCGTTTTACAAATGCAACTCTAGCCTTCCTATTCTTAGTAGATAACAAACGTGTTTTTGCTGGTCCTCTACCATGTAAATCATAGAGGTTTAGGCGTCGTTTGACTGATGAAACGTGTATGTCTATGCCGTAATTTTCTTTCAATTCATTTTTTATTATTACAGCGAACATACGACAATCACTTGCAGATATCATTTTTATAATATAGTCAACATTGCAAGTTGTTTGCTTCGGATGGCCACTTTGACCTTTATTTTCGATGTATTTCTGTTTATTGAAATCTTTATTCCATGTAATAACAAGTTGCCGAGACACGTTAAAAGAACGAGCTAGTTCTGCTTCCAGTCTACCTTTCTTAAGGGCATTTACAGCGGCTTTTCTAGAATCACTTCAATATTTTTTACTTTTTGGCATTCCTGATCCTTAAAAATAATCACAATATGTCAATATAAACACTAATCGAAGCTATAGCGCCACTGACACCTTCAACAATTAAATGCAAATTAATTGTCAAAATACTTTTGAGCTAAGGAGGAGTCATATTTCTTCGGTGGCGCCGAATGTAAGCAAACAATTTGAAACTTGATGCATTTAAATATCTGCAGTCATCATATTACTCAATTATAGGGAATATATTTTCTTTTACATTTTTATATTAAATAAAATAAGAGAGAATATAAGGTTGTCAAAATACTTTTGAGCGCTACTGTATAATCAAATCGGAAATTATAACTTTTTTCGGTACTTCTTTGTTATAGCTGCGCCTAAAATCACAATTAAGACATATTGCAGTTAATTTCGCCTAGGTCGTAGCCAAGCTCGTGAAGTATGAACTCATCGCGCACTTCTAATAGAGATATAAAAATAACTGACTATTACCATTGCATTAAATAACATAGTATATATTAAAATGTTAAGGTAATTCTGTAAGCGCTAAATGGACATAACTGCCCATGCGTAAAATTAAATCCAAAACCTGTTCGGTTTTAGAGAAAAGTAGAACGCGATCCCATTAACCCAGTGGTCTAAGGCGTGAAATTGAAGTATAATGAATATCTTTATAGAACGAGAGTTCTATCCCAATATCCGACAGAATGATTCTGTAGTATTTTCTGGCGATAATTCATTTTAATACTGTGATATTTTGTTTCCGGTGGAAAAGTTAAGTAATTTGTATTTTTTATTGCGAATTAAGAACAATATAGCACGTAACAATAGTTTAAAATAAAAATAATTTTGCATTAAAAATATTTAAATTTAAAAGTTTGCATATAATTATTGATTAAGTAAATTGAACTGATCTACAATTTTAACTGTATTTTGTGACCATTTTCAAGAAGATATACAGGGTGCGGTAGTATTTGAAAACAAAATAAGGCCTGCTTTCAAACAGGAACAGACACTAGAGATAGAGCATTTTTTACGCTTTAAAGTTCTGTATAGATGAGCACATACACAGTGGATGACATCATTCATTGAATCCACTGCCAGCCACAGTAATCGCCTTTACATGCTGCCAAAACTGACTCCAGGCAATAATCAAATGGGTATTGCGAACGTCTGCCATTGCACACATAACGGCTGTTCTAAGAGCCACAAAAGTGTTATGCGGATGTCTATTGGAGTCCCTCTCAACCACGCCCAATACGTAATAGTCCATCGGATTAATATCTGGAGAGCTGGGGGACGGGAAGTTGGGGATGGGATTCATGAAAGTTTCTGATCATCCATTATTGGGTTTGCTGCAGAATCTCGTTGAAAAACGTACGGTAGAGGTCTGCACGGGCCGGAATTTCCAGGCCCGGGCCCGGCCAGGCCCGAAGGAAAGCTATTTTGGCCCGGCCCGGCCCGGTGTAAAAATTGAAAGTTCGGCCCGAGCCCGGCCCGGCCCGTTTACATTTTTACCGTTCTCGGCCCGGCCCGGCCCGTACAAAAATCAGTGAAAACAGGCCCGGCCCGGCCCGACTCAATTTCAACAAAAAATTCCGTTTTTTCTCGATATACAATTAAGATTCTTTTAATGAATAATGCATGCATATTTATGGGAACATTTTACAGTATATTTTAAATTACTATGTGTTCGCAAAATAGAAAACACACAATAGTAAACATTAACGATTACTTAGAGTGTTTTAGTCAACGTCTCTACAGACGTTACAAAATTTAAATAAGGGTTCATTAAAAGATTATTGTAGTTTAGAATAAAGTGTTAAAAAACATGATAACTTTTGAAGCTTATAATAAAAAATAGATTTGTGAAAATATTTCTGTCATTTTTAAGCCTTTTCTCAAATCCAAAGGAGCTACATTTTGATACATTTATGAATTCATTTCTTTTCGGAAACGCATGAGATTGGCAGGTATTCTTATTCAGAAACCATGTAAATGCCGTTTTTTTCTTAGATAAAAGCAATATATCTTTCAGAAAATACTGCCAAAGTTAGCGTTTTGAATCGAATTTCCGGAGGCGATATCACAGGAAAGGAGAAAAACGTACAGTCTCGTGACAAGAGTCTCTGTTATCTCTGTACGTAATTTATGAAAAATGGAAACGCTATTCGATTCCAAATGCCTTCAATACTTAGACCTGTCAATTTTATGCCTTTATAGTTAAAAATGAGTCAGAAAATGTGTCTGAAAGTTTCGCATTGTTGAGCAGTAAATATGAGAACCACCTTAAGGTACATTTCCAAAGATACTGTTAACAGAAGTTCATTATTGCTATTAATACTTTTACAAAACATAATGCCTGTCCTACACATCCTGAGAACGATTAAGACCAGTTCCGTCCCGCACAAGTCTGCCGATAAAATTAAACCCGGGATCAGGCATCATGTAACTGTACGATGCCGATCTCTACGATGGACATGTTACATTTCTATATTGATGTTGTTAAACTCGCATCGGCTCGTAACACACATTTATACTTCTCGAAAAAGTCATATTCATTGGAAATGGCCTCGTATTTTATCTGCTTCTCTCAAATTCTTATATCGGGCCGATAGGCCCGATTAATTTTTTATCGGCCCGGCCCTGCAGGCCCGTTCAATTTTTTTGCCGGTCCGGCCCGGCACGGCCCGTTGAAAAAATTGCCCTAATTCTGCCGGCCCGGCCCGTTTGAAAATTCTCCTTCATTCCGCCGGCCCGCGGGCCGGGCCGGGTACGGGCCTCGGGCCAAGCCCGGGCCCGTGCAGACCTCTAACGTACGGCCTCCTACGCGTTAGAGAAATAATCCACCTTGGTTTAAGCAAGCGCGTTAATTCTGGCACACTGAAGGGAGAAATGTGGAGGCATCAAGTCGTTGCTACTCGTGTTCATGATTCCCGGAATCATCATTGTGGTTGGGAATTTTTATGCATAACGGTCGTGCGAATTTTTATGCATAACCCTTTAGGGATTTTACGCAGCCATCGATCTTTTTCCGGCTCAGTTTCAGGAGCTGGAGAAAGTTTTTCTCATCGGTGTGGGGGGGGGGGGGATGTCGACGTTCCTGGCTCCTTTTAATGTTTCAGCTTGTTAAGGAGGCGCTTGGTTCTGGACAGGCAGCTATCCCTGGTTCTCTCGAACAAGGACTATCCTCTCCTCATGACATACTACGTTCTCTAACGAAGGTCCTCATGAATCACTCATCGGATGATGGCCTCATTAACCTGCAGCTCCCTAGCCTTCATCGATTAACTAAGATTTTTATCGACACGACTGACGAATTCCGACATCTTTATAATGTCATACCGCTAACAACTTCATTTCCTTCCTATATGATTCGGTTGTCACGTGAAACCCGATAGCATTCAGTACGCTGCTTACTTTAAAGGCGAATTACCGGGCGAGTTTCAAGAATGTGGCATTCTCTAAACCGAAACGTTCTTCAGCTAATCGCGAATAAATAAAGCCCTACCTTCTCTTCTCGCGCTGCCCTTGTTCGTGGGACACTTCATTCAGCGCTTTACCAAAGTTTAAATTCCAATTACCTAATTTTTCAATATTTGGTGTTGCCATCTACCAACAGATATTTTAACTATTCTAAGGGAAACAATGGTAATGGACTTTTACATTATTATTACTCTTTAAAAATAAATAAATACATTTGACTCAATAGCATAAAATATTAGGAACTATAAAATTAAAATATAATTAAAAGAAAAACTCACGTAAGAGAATTAGTTTAAAAAAAAAGAAAGAAAGAAACTGTCTTTATTCTTATGCATTCGATCATACCACCGAATACATAAAAAAACCTTAAACAACAACAAAAAATATCTTATTTAACTGATATTTTTAACTGTTAATAAATACATTAATTCAGAATAATCAATAAGTAGAATCCGATCTACACTGGTGGACAAAATTTAAGGACCAAGAAGAAATGTACACGTAAATGAGAATCTACGTGAGATTGTGGGTCAAGAAGCAAACAATAGTATTAACAGAATGTTAAACAGGATTTAATATAAAAATTTTGTTGAAAGGATGTATACAGGGTGTTACTAGAGGTTCTTTTTTCTGAAAAGTGAATATTGTCCGAGAACATGATTGTACAATGAAAGCAAAATACTCACAATTAACAAGGGCCAGTGCCATATCAATAAGCGATGTGGCCATCGTGTAGTGCGAGACAACTTTCAACAAGGCGTGGCATACTCTGAACAACATGATTCAGTAGTTGTTGAGGCAAGTTGCCCATTCCTTCTTCACTGCACGGATGAGGGTTTCCTTGTTTGTTGGAGGAAATTTTTGAGCAGCAATACATCTTTCAAGGCATCCCACACATTTTCAATGGGATTCAGGTCAGGGGAACGTGCTAACTAGTCTATTCGATGGATATCTTCGTCTCAAGACAAAATCTTGTACAGACAGTGTGCGATGACAAGGTGAGTTATCGTCCATAAAACAAAACTTTTCGCCGACAGAACCTCGAAAAAGTCAAACAAGTGGAAGCAGGACGTCCTCAATTTACCGACTACCGTTCATGGACCCTTGGTCATGCACATAGAGATCCGTGCGGCCATTGAGCATGATGCCTGCCCACACCATGATACTTGAAGTCGCATATCGATCTCTTTCTAGAATATTTTCGTGTCAATAAGCACTACCAGCCTCGCGCCATATCAGTTTACGTCTACAATCAGACGATATATTGAATTTACTCTCATCTGAGAAGAGCACGATAGACCACTCGTCATCAGTCCAATTGCGATATATACAGCACCAATGTAAACGGGCGCTACGTTGGCGTCTTGCGAGTGGGACACACTACAGGTCTTCGGGCGTATAGTCCACCCTTATTCAAACGTCTTGCACAGTTTTCCGCGATATTTTAGTTCCTGTGGAAGCACAAAGTTGATTTGCTATTTGACCTGCTGTGCTGCGTCGGTTCCTTTTTACCGAAATAACTTTTCATATTGATTGTTTTTGTAAGTAGTACTGTTATAATATAACATGCTTTATAGCAATAATACAGAGAGAATGATACAGTGAGAATATTCTATCGAGTTGAACATAAAGTTAATTTTGACCGAGCATAGCTCGGTCATCCCCGTTTGTTACATATAAATATGTGAGTGGAAGGAACGGGGGGGGGGGGAGGGGGGTACGCTACGGTTGTTAATAGTGCTGAATATAGAGCTCTGGTAGGGGAGACTAGGGAGGGTCGACCCACTTTTTACAAAATTATTTTTTATTTTTTAAATATTGAACGTAGGATAAAGATTTATACATCATTTTATTCGTTATATAATCAGTTATCAAAATAAAATTGCTACATAAGTGTAACATATAAGAAATTTGAAAAATGATTGATTTTAATCATGAAAAAATAATGAGTCAAGGCTCCCCACATATGGGAGGATTGACCCATTATATGGGAGGCTTGACTCACTTTATTTTATATTGCACTAATTGTGAAGAGAAATAAAATCAGTTTAAAAAAAAAGCAAAATAACTTTATTGTACATGCTTTATTATTATAAAAAATATTTTTTAAAATACGAGTATTAAACAAATCTGTTAAGACGCAATCGCAAGTCAGAGGAGGAAAATTTTGTTTTAAACAGGATTTTGTCTGAGCAGGTATAACTGTACAGCAGGGAAAATGAAATTTTAACATTTAAGCAGTATTCCGTTAGAGACAGGTTCCGTTTTCATAGTATTTCATGTTATTATGTACGGATTTAGGAGCCACTGTCCCCTTTTTTTATCTCCTTGTTCTATTTTTTGTGACACTCGATCTGACAACTCTAGTTGTCACATAGTTTGGCTTCATCTCACTGTATTCACACTGGTGAAATTTTTCCACATACCTTCCTAAAGTTTTTCGATCGATGCTGGCAAAGTACTTTCAATACTAAAATGTTGAAATAAATGACTGGCACCCGAATTTACGAACAAATTTATTTGGAAATAAGAAAAAAGGCTATATTTCACATACATATTAAATGCAAAAGATTTTAGCAAAATTTTGGTGCCATTGTGATGTTTCGGAATTAAAATTAAGTGGTTTTATAAACATACCACTGCCCCTCAAAGGGTTAAGATTGCTGCTTTCATCCTTTCTAGTCTTTTCTAGTCTTTCCCACTGTTTCTATTTATCTATTGTAAGGAATATTTAAATGGAAAAAAAGTTCCTATAAACTTTCCCATTTCCTGGCAATTTTTCACATTTTCTATAATTAGTTTTACACATTTCCTGTTCCATCACACCCATTTTACTGAAGCTTTACAGAATAAATTTACATTTTTTTTGTTATATAGCATTAACTTTCAATTACGCACAGTGTATAATAAAAAGATTTCCAAAACCACTTAATTAAGGGAGCCTTGAGCATCTGGTCAAGCCTTCCTACATAGACCTTTTTCTAAAGAATACCACATTGTTATGTTAAGCCTAAACTTACTGTACAGTCTTTACGCCTAGAATGAAAGCTCGATGTTTCTACATTACTTTAAACCTACTTACTTAAATTTCTATGATATAATTTATTTGAAAGAAGCTTATAAAATATTTCTAAAAAACGCAACTTTTGGGTTGAAAACGTCTCACAATTGATTTTTCCACACCTATTTCGATTATCTCTATGAAACGAAGACTGTTGTTTGAGCATTCCAGTAGCTTTGTTTGACACCTATTGATAAAACTCTGAAATTCGTTTAACGCTGTTCTTAACTGCTCTGCTCAACAAGCGCAAAACGTTTTGACACATTTACAAATTCTTTTTTTAACGGAAAGATATAAAATTGGAATGTCTGGCCATGGAAGCGATTCGGAATTGAACTGTTTTTTCCGTTTTTTGATCAATCCATTACCTATTGAGTTATAAGCGTTTTTGATCACGTGATAAACACGTCTTCGCCCGCTCTTGAGGGCTTATTCTCCCTTCTCACGGAAACTCTGTTCAAAACGTCCAGTTTGACACTCTTTTCTGAAAGATCTATTGCGTTTGCAAAAAAATGGAAAAAACAACTCGATGACATAGTTTCTGAACAACAACACCAGCTCGTTTCATGCATTTTCGAACAAAAATAAATTAAAACTTATGTCAGAAAGTTGCCCTTTTGGATGTGAGAACACCCTTAAATATGAAAATTGATGGGTGGGTCAAGCCTTCCGTATGGTCAACCGTTCCTAGTCTCCCCTACTCCTTTTGTTAGAAATTAAGCCCTGATTACAACACTCGGATATGCTTCCACTTGACTCTAGATCAGTGGTTCCCAACCTTTTATTGACCATGCCCCACCAAATCATCTGTAAAATCAATATGCCCCCCCCCCCCCCCCCTCTATAACTCTGTAATTGTTGTCTCTTATAATTTAAAAAGTGCACTCTATTCACACAGTGGAAGCGCAATAGAGCCTTAACAATAACTATTCATTACAAATTTTTTAACTTATCAAAGAAAGGAATCTTTTCTCACAAATGTGTTTTAAACATAATTCTATAAATGCAATGAGTCTGCACATCTTCGCGTTTCTGACAAGAAGAATTTTGTTGTGCTGGTCTAACTTACTTCAGTGTTAAAGAAAAGGGTTGTACGATCTGCATTTTATCTTCACAAAATATCTTGAAGAGAGACATTTGGCATTAAAATTGATAGCATTCACACATTTTATAATGCATTTTTGTAACTTATTAAGAGTCGGTGGAAAAGCTTTGGACACCAATGTTACTTTCTACACAATACACAAGAAGCAATTGGAGATTCTCGTCTTTATCAATTTATGTAGCCATTATTCTGCATCTCAATCCACTTTCTCTGTTTTCCCTTTCGAATGTTGTTGTTTTCCATGCATTATCTTTGATTTTCTATGATTACCTATGATTTTTAAATTAAAAATGTATATGTCATCATGTAAATTTATTTACTGTGTGTCTACTGTACTAGAATCATAGATATTTACTATCTACCCATTTCATTTCCTTTTTTAATGCTATTTAGGATTTATGAATTTTATAAAGTTGGTAAAACCTCATTTAGCTATTTCATATATTTTTTAGGAGCATATGTTCAAGACTGTGAGTTTTTACTTTTAGTGGTTTAACTTAGAAACAGATTTTTTGTGTGACGTATAACAGAGCGAATAAAAGAGGTAAGATTATTCAATAAACAATTGAAAATGTTACAAAGAATTATGGAATACAATAACAACCAGAATATTTATAGAAATTTTAGTAGTAGAAAAAAATATATCAAAATATCTTCTCATACAATTAATCCGCTGTTAATTCTTTTTTAATTTTTTTAAACCTTTGATTTAAAATATTTTTTAAATTCAATAAATGATTGATTTTTAAAATTTTGCCTGTATTTCATACATTTTTAATTTGCAACATTTTTTTTTAAAGAAACAAGTAATATAAAATTTTGTTTTTAAAGTCAATTCCTACTTAGGTCATCAAAGAAAAATTTAATATAATCCCTTAAGCTAATATTAGTTTTTGTTGCATTAAAATATCTCAATTTGTTGATTTTCTATAAGCAAGTAGGTTTACAATGGAAGTCTATGGGAATTTGGCGAAATATTAGAGATATCGCCAAGTTGGCGACAGAACATGGTCCCCCCCCTATGGTAACCCCCCTTATAGATATGAAGATGCATTAAATGCTTCAATAACTAATGGTCGCCATTTTGTCTCCCATATAAAACTAAAATGAATTAATTAAAATTTCATTAATGAATTATATTTGAAAAAACTGTATTAACATCAATTGTCATCCAGTACAAATTTAAAAAAAATTATTTCAACTTGATAGGATGAATAATAAGTATTTTATTAACGATTGAAAATTTGAACAAGATATATAAATAAATAAATAAATAAATATAGGGAGAGTGTGAACTAATAGTAGGAATTAAAAAAAGAAACCAATAGTGGATGACTCTGAAACAAATTTGGAAAACCAAAAGTCAAATTGGCCCCCTGGGGGGCGTACGCTCCACGTTGGAAACCACTGCTCGAGATGTTTATTAGATTACACTAAGTCAACACATTTTAACTTTTTTTCTGTATCCTGTTCGCAAATGGGTGCTTTTAACTAATTTCAGAGTGCTGAATTCAGTGGAATTATCAGATTTCCTCAATAGTGTCACATTTATTAGACACAGGGCGGTTACATAAAGACAAAACTGAAATAATTTACAAAAATTGACCGTTTGAAATACAAACGAAACATAATATTCAACTATACAAAAGTTTTCTTGATTACTGAAAGCAAACTATGAACTAATACGAGCACGATACTGTTGCACAACAGCCCATAATGTTAATATTAACAATGTTATTTTTCAAAACAGTATGATGTCTTTCTTGATGGGAGTGTTGAATGTTTTGATAGTTATTTTTACAGCAGAATGCATCCAAATAAAGATTTTAATGTACATAATCATTCCTTTTTATTTGACCATAAAATGTAAATTATAATTTACATTTCGCCACCCATTTTAACATGTAGGGGAAAGTAGGAAGATGACGCTCACTTAAGGGAAAACATGAATAGCTAGTCAAATGTAGACAAAAAAATCAATATTTTATTATCGACGTATAACTCCAAAGCATAAGGAACAGTTTGTAATCAACTAATTTGATAAAAGTTGAAGGAATTTTTTTTATCGTTTTATTTAAATAACCATCCATTGAGCGGTAATGCCCGACATGGTAGGGCAATTGCGCTCAGAGTTTGAATACAACGTTTAAGTAGGACAGAAGTCACATATGTAGTCGTGTGGGCTGTTCACACCCACTGCAGACTTTTTACGACGACTTTACACATATTGTGTTACACGTCACACATATAGTGGGCTACTTTTTTTAAATTTAGGTTTTTTGACTTTCACCACTTTTTTGAAGTCGTAGAATTCTCCTTGTTTAATGACATATTAATTAAGGCGAAAACAAGGGAATTTTACCATTTCAAAAAGGTGGTGTTAATCAATAAATTTGAACGACATTACCCGTTATCGCCATGTGGTGTTTTAATGCATTATAATTGGCGTAAAAAACGCACTACAAAAATAAATAAAAGCATGAAAGTACAGCTGAATGTATATATTTTGTAGACATAATGAGTAAATTAATATTTGAAAATAAGAGTGTACACTTACCTTCAAGTTAGATGTTGTAGAATTTTATAATAAAACAACTGTAAACTATAATAACGTGAGGACACAAAAATATTTTTCTTCCGACGGTCACTATATCCTTACTGGGAACTTACGATGAAGTTCGCTAGGTGCCAGTACCGATCGCACGTTTTCAACTCTATTTTGTTTAGAGATATTGGGTGAGCGGGATTGCCCTTCTGAGCGCCATTCCCTTACTTTCCCCTATGTAAAAATTAAATTCTAAAATTTTGCTAAATCTTATGTCATAGAAATTTTCTGATAGCAGATTCGGACCCTACATGCAAAAATACAAAAAAAAAAAAAAAAAAAAATGTTTATTACAAATCAGATACAAAATGGCTATTGTTCGAAATATTTTCACTGATTTCAAGTTATTTTATTATCAACAAATATTTAGTACGTAATAAAGTGAACTTAAGGGTATTTGGACCTATTGCACAATATATATTTCTTTTACAGAAATCGACTGTGTATTGCTTATATTTGTATTTCATGTGCCCCTGAAGCAGTGAAATACACTATAATCTTCCTTCTACATCCATCCAATTAATCTTTCATTTGTTTCTTGATACATCTTTTAATAGTTCAACATTATTTTGCTGGATCTTTGTATCTTTTGTCTATAAATGGTTATTGCATCAATTTTGGTCAATTTTCATGTGTTTAAATGGTTTAATTGTACAAAAAGTTTATATATATATATATACACATGATGCAGATGCATGTCGCAAGTGCATGCCGCCTGTCTGCATTGATTCAATTTATTCTGGTTTTAGTTTGAATGATTTTAAAGTTTGCCGTTTTTAAAGTATGTTGTTTTTGAAGTTAGTTGTTTTTGTTATTTTGTCGTTGTCATTTGGTTTAGTTTATTTATCGTTGGATCAGTTCCGTGGTTTCGAATTTTTGGTTTGGTTTTTGGATATATATATATATATGTGTGTGTGTGTGTCGTAGGCTAATTGCGAAATCCTGCTCCTTGCAAAGAGCCTAGGCTGTTTGCGAAGAGGCCGGCTAATTGGAGAATCTTCTCTTTCTAAATTGGCCAGATATTTTTCAGGCTTATTGGATAGAGCCTAAGCAACTTTAGGCTAATTGGGAAATGATCATTTGTTTCTCAATCAGCCTGATATTGTTTTAGGATTATTGCAAAGAGCCTGTGGAAAGTTAGGCTAATTGGAAATTATTCATTCATTTCTCTATCCACTTGATTTTTTTTTTTTTTTTTAGCCTCGTTGCAATGAAGCTCAGTTGCAGTTTTAGGTTAATTCTAAAATGACCCAGAATTTACTACCGATGACCACGTATTTGTACAAACATCATACTTTCATTTATTTCAATAAGTCCAAGGTAGTGAATTTTTATTACGTTTAGTATAAAAAAGTTAGAGGGTGGGGGGTAAATGCTTATAAAAATGTATAACAAACTGTCATTGACAGATTTCCATTAACGCGCCTGAGTGTCTAAGATTAGTGAATACCGTAATTTCCTGCGTATAAGCCGTGGTTCAAACAACTTTGTTTCCTACCAGAAATTTTATTTAATAAAATGTAACTTATTTCCAATTGGTACTTATTTGACATTATTTATTAAATAAAAGTTTCTGGTTTAGAACAGATTTATTTTATACGCAAGTAATTTAAGATATTTCATTTTTATTTTAAGGGTACATTTTTCGCAAATAGCCCATGCTGGCAATTAACAAATTTTGCTGATATTAGGGCACATTTTTAATGTTTTCTCAGCAATTCATAGAGCAGATGGGAAGCAGAATGACAATATTTATAAAACTTATATAAGAAAAATTGATCTATCAATGAAATCTGCAGATGATGCAGATTTTTAGTATTTTCGCAACTTTAAATAGAGAAAAGGGTTGATTATGAAAATAATTATAAAAAATAGATAAGAAAATTTCTGCAATAATGAAATCTGCCGATGAATCAGACTTTTAATGTTTCCGCACCATCACGTAGAGAAGACTAATTGTCAAATCAAACTAATCATAAAAAATATATATGAAAATTTCTTTATTAATGAAATCTGCAGATGAGGCAGATTTTTTGTGTTCGTCCAGCGTTACGGAGAGAAGGTGGATTCCTGAATGAAAATAACTATAAAAAAATATATTACAAAAATGCTGTATCAATAAAATCTGCAGATGAGGTAGATTTTTAATTTTTCCCAACATTGCATGTAGATTATCGGTTGCTAATGAAAATAATTATAAAATAATAATTTATAATATATAAGATTTATATTAATAATAATATATAATATATAAGATATATATTAATAATAATTTATAAATATAATCCCTTATAATTCAATAATTATAAATATAACTCCTTATTTTATCATATAAGAAAATTTCTGCAATGATGAAATCTGCAGATGAGACAGATTTTTATTGCTTCCCCAGCATTACGTAGAGAAGATGGGTTGATAAACGAAATCAATTGTAAAAAAGTCCTTCCGGCCAGTGCCGGGAGGAAGAGGTAGCTTTCATACTCCATATTTTAAAAAAGCCAACTTATATCATTCAAAAACACGAAGCTCAATATAGTGGAAACTGAATATTGGAGATTCAATAGTAATTTTTATCAATATAATGAATAAGAATTTCGCGAAATTAGTCAGCTTTATCCAAGCTGCTTTTCTTTAAAGTAACTCATATTTGGCTGCCAAATTCGGCGATTTTTTAAAGTGCCTACCATTTTAAGACAACATGGTGGATGAGGCTAACCAGTGAACTTGGTCGAGACCTTAGTAATTGCTGTTCACATGCTCACTCACATCGGAATCAATTGATATATACGAGTGCTTTCGCAGGCAAAAAACCAGATTTTTCAAAATCTCACCCACATTAGATATTGAAATTGCTATATCTGAGCCATTTTTTAAGATAAAGACAAACGAAAAATGCTCCTGAATCCTTATATCAAGGTCAAATACTTAAGAAAGAAACATTTTTCAATTTCTAATTTTTTTGCACAGCACTTTAAATATATATATTATTTTTAATTTAATGGCCGCCATTTTGAAACAAGATGGCTGATGAATCTGGCCAGCGAACTTGGTCGAGGTATTGATGTATACTATCCACATGCCTTCTTACATCGCAATAGGCAAATACATGTGTTATCGCGTGACAAATACAAGATCGTTTCAAAATGTCAGCCATGCTAGAAATTTAAAGTGCTATAATTCAATCATTTTTTAAGATATAAACAAAAGAACAATTTTTGAGAAACAAAAACTGCTCCGGAATCTTTGTATCAAGGCCAAACACATAAAAAAAATCTTTTTCATTTTCCAATTTTTTAATATCTCGTTTTAAATTTTAAATTAAATTTTTTTTTATGAAACGCTTTTGAAACAAGATAACGAATGAAGCTGGCCAACGAACTCGGTCGAGACATTCGTATGTACTATGTACAGACCAAGTTACATCCAAATCGGTTCATAAATACGCCTGTTGTCGCATGACAAAAATCAGGTCGTTTTAAAATGTCAGCCACAATAGAAATTCAAAATGCTATTACTCAGCCATTTTTTTAGATATAGACGAAACAAAAACTGTTCCGGAATCTTTGTATTAAGGTCAAACACATACGAAAAATATCTTTTTCATTTTCCAATTTTTTGGTATCTCATTTTAATTTTTTTATTTTTTAAATTTTTTTAAATGGCCACCATTTTGAAACAAGATGGCGTATGAAGCTTGCAAACGAACTCGGTCGAGATATTTGTATTTACTATGTACACACCAAGGTACATCCAAATTGGTTCATAAATACGCCTGTTATTACGGGACAAAAATCAGGACGTTTCAAAATGTCAGACACGCTAGAAATTCAAAATGCTATAACTCAGCTATTTCTTAAGATATAGACGAAACAAAAACTGCTCTCGAATCTTTTTATCAAGGTCAAACACATAAGAAGAAAATATTTTTTCAATTTTCAATTTTTTGGTACCACATTTCAAATTTAAACTTTTCTTAAAAATTTAAATGGCCGCCATTTTTAAACAAGATGGCGGATGAAGCTGGCCAACGAACCCGCTCGAGACATTGGTATGTACTATGTATAAACTAAGTTACATCCAAATCGGTTCATAAATACGCCTTTTATCGCGTGACAAAATTCAGGACGTTTCAAAATGTCAGTCGCGCTAGAAATTCAAAAGTCCTTCCGGCCAGTGCCGGGAGGAAGAGGTAGCTTTCATAATCCTTATTTTAAAAAAGCCAACTTATATCATGCAAACACACGAAGCTCAATTTAGTGGAAACCGAATATAGGAGATTCAATACTAATTTTTATCAATATAATGAATGAGAATTTCGCGAAATCAGTCAGCTTTATCCAAGCTGCTTTTCTTTAAAGTAACTTATATTTGGCTGCCAAATTCGACAATTTCTTAAAGTGCCTGTCATTTTAATACAACATGGTGGATGAGGCTAAGCAGTGAACTTGGTCGAGACCTTAGTAATTGCTGTGCACATGCTCACTCACATCGGAATCGGTCGATGTATACGAGTGCTCTCGCATGCAAAAAAACAGATTTTTCAAAATGTCACCCACAATAGAAATTGAAACTGCTATATCTGAGCCATTTTTTAAGGTAAAGACAAACAAAAAATGCTCCTGAATCCTTATATCAAGGTCAAATATTTAAGAAAGAAACCTTTTTCAATTTCTAATTTTTTTGCACCTCACTTTAAATATATATATATTTTTTAATTTAATGGTCGCCATTTTGAAACAAGATGGCTGATGAATCTGGCCAGAGAATTTGGTCGAGGTGTTGATGTATACTATCCACATGCCTTCTTACATCGAAATAGGCGAATACGTGTGTTATCGCATGACAAATACAAGATCGTTTCAAAATGTTAGCCATGCTAGAAATTCAAAGTGCTATAAATCAACCATTTTTTAAGATATCAACAAAAGAACAAATTTTCAGAAACAAAAACTGCTCCGGAATCTTTGTATCAAGGCCAAACACATTAAAAAAAATCTTTTTCATTTTCCAATTTTTTAATACCTCATTTTGAATTTTAAATTTAATTTTTTTTAAATGGCAACCCTTTTGAAACAAGATGGCGAATGAACCTGGCCAACGAACTCGGTCGAGACATTGGTGTGTACTATGTACAGACCAAGTTACATGCAAATAGGTTCATAAATACGCCTGTTATCGCGTGACAAAAATCAGGTCGTTTTAAAATGTCAGCCACAAGAGAAATTCAAAATGCTATTACTCAGCCATTTTTTTTTTAGATATAGACGAAAGAAAAACTGTTCCGGAATCTTTGTATTAAGGTCAAACACATACAAAAAAAATCTTTTTCATTTTCCAAATTTTTGGTATCTCATTTAAATTTTTTAATTTTTTAATTTTTTTAAATGGCCTCCATTTTGAAACAAGATGGCGGATGAAGCTGGCCAACGAACTCGGTCGAGATATTTGTATGTACTATGTACACATCAAGGTACATCCAAATCGGTTCATAAATACGCCTGTTATTACATGAGAAAAATCAGGACGTTTCAAAATGTCAGCCACGCTAGAAATTCAAAATGCTATAACTCAGCCATTTCTTAAGATATAGACGAAACAAAAACTGCTCCCGAATCTTTTTATCAAGGTCAAACACATAAGAAGAAAATATTTTTTCAATTTTCAATTTTTGGTACCACATTTCAAATTTAAATTTTTCTTAAAAATTTAAATGGCCGCCATTTTGAAACAAAATGGCGGATGAAGCTGGCCAACGAACTCGGTCGAGAGATTGGTATTACTATGTACACACCGAATTACATCCAAATCGGTTCATAAATACGCCTTTTATCGCGTGACAAAATTCAGGACGTTTGAAAATGTCAGCCACGCTAGAAATTCAAAATGCTATAACTCAGCCATTTTTTAAGATATAGACGAAACAAAAACTGCTCCGGAATTTTTGTATAAAGGACAAATACATAAGAAAAAAATATTTTTCCATTTTTAATTTTTTGTTACCACATTTCAAATTTTAAATTTTTTTAAAAATTTTAAATGGCCGCCATTTTGAAACAAAACGGCGGATGAAGCTGGCCAACGAACTCGGTCGAGACATTGGTATGTACTATGTACACACCGAATTACATCGAAATCGGTTCATAATTACGGGAGTTACAGTGTGACATAGGTCAGATATATATATATATATATATATATATATATAGATATATATATATATATATATATATATATATATATATATATATATATATATATCAATTTTGAACGGAGGGTGGTTTCGGGGTCTGGGGGTCATGATCGATGAAAATATACCAAAATTTTTTGAAATCGCTTTCCTCCGAACGGCTGCAATAGGTAGCTTTTTTGTAAAGAAAGCTACCTAAAATACATCAGAAAATTTCTGTAATAATGAAATCTCAAATGAGGCACTTTATTAATATTTTCCTAGCATTATGTAGAGAAAATTGGTTGCTGAATGAAATGGATTACAAAAAATAAATAAATAAATTAAATAAAATACATAAATAAATAAGTAAATAAATAGTAAAATAAGGAAGACAATTGCTTTATTGACAGATTTCAATTTTGCATCTGACTTATAATTAAGATTAATAAACACTACTTTTAGGGTTCCGTACTTAAAAAGTAAAAACGGAACCATTATACGATCACTCCTGTGTCTGTCTGTCACAGCCATTTTACTTGTAAACTATGGAACGTGGAAAGTTCAAATTCGGGGAAGTAATAAAGACCAATGACCCAAATATTTTCAAATTAATAAACATTCATAAATATATTTAGTAAAAAAGTAGAGGGGCTAATTATGCTACTTGAAAAAAAAAAAATCTTTTCTTTGCATATCATGTGGGATATCCTGTGAAAGCTTTTGTAACGCTGAACTCAAAAATACATTCCTTTTAATTTTAGGTATTATATTTTCAAAGATATTGTTGAAAATGTAGCGCAAAAATATAACCTTGCCGGAAATTTATAGCAATTACCCTAGGTCACATAGTTTTTGAGTAATTAGCATTTTTCTGTTATACACAAATTTCGATTTACGGGCATTCAGAAAAATTGTTGAGCATCGCTGAATATACCTATCGTTGCAGAAGAATAAAAGCATTGTTGATAATGATTTTCGAAAAAAATCATCGGTAATTAGCCGAGATATTAACCCTTAAAGGTACGGTCAGTTCGGACATACACAAGGACAGGGGCGGCGTACTCTATGCCTGGTTAATAACTTTTAATGATATATATGTGTAATGTAATGTCCAGTAACAGTATGAAAGCAATAAACGTCAAATTTTTAAAAACATACTAATTTAAGGGGTCTCGGGACTCTAAAAATTGGAAAAAATGAAAAAAAGACCATTTTCAACATTTAATGTCTTAAAATGTATATAATTTTAAAACACAATTTTAATTGGGTTAAAAAATTGCAAGATACAGAATTACTATTTCTAGGGGGCTCGAAACTGTTAGACATCTGTCGAATAAAAAATTGGCATAACAGTTTACGCGCAGGATTACAAAATAAATATTGCAACTAGAATGAAAATTTTGGTGCTTACTTATACTTCAGATTGTAATAATTTCCCTGAACTTAAATAAATTTGTATTTTTTTAATGCAATGTTGCATTTAGCTAATAGAAAATTTTGAAATTTTCAACAGTAAAATCACCAAAAAAATATTTTTTTGAACAATAAAAAGGAAATTTTAGGTTCAGTTTATACAGACTAACATGAAATATATGTTTTGAAACTTTCATGAAAAAATATTCAGAAGTTTTTGAGGTATCCTGCGCGTTATGCCCAAAAAACGCCATTTGGAAAATAATGACTTTAAAGTTTCGGAAACGCCGCTTCAGCTATTGAGCGGGTATAATTCTAAAAGCCAAAACTTCTGTTCTAATGGGAATTTCAAGGAAACAATTATATCAAAATATTCAGAAAAGATAGGAGTTTAACATCTAAAAAAATTAAAATTTCTTAAGTTTTGAAGCTTTAAGAGTCCTGCGACCACTTAATCCTTTCCGACACGGAGTAATTCTATTTATAAACTTATGAAATAATGAACTGACACCAGAATTTATAAACGAATTTATTAGAAAATGCGAACTTGCTTATTAAATATTCTTGGTGCCGTTTGTCTGTTTTGGAATTAAAATTAGGTGTCCGTTTTTTAAGGGCATCGCCCTCGAAAGATTTAATTAGAATGAATCGCATAATTACTGTGGGATTCGCGATAGTTTGCATTGATTGCATCTCTCAATGCGCCTCGGGTGACTTTAAAAGTTAATTAAACACCTATCTGGAAAAACGCGGCATGACCAAGGCGGCGTTGCAACTTTGATACCTCAATTCGAAGCGCGCTTAGCACAATGCCAAATTTAAACTTTGAACAAAGGTTTTGTTTTAGCTACACTGTAGCAATAAAGGTTATTGCTACGCTGAATTTAGTTTCATGAAATGCCAAATGAAGTTTAACTATGCACTGCTTCTATTGTCAGTACCGAATTAAGTTCATCATAAACAGATTAGGAAAATATTAAAAAAAGAGTTATACGAATATCTATATTTGGTATTATTTAGGTTCTATATCTCTTTGAACTTTCATGGTATACCTATTTAGACTTTTCTAATATATACAGTTATACCCAACCCTACGTTGTATAGTTTTTCACAAAATCTTAGCATTCTTTTAGCAACGTCTTTTTTTTTTTTTTTTTTTTTTTTTTTTTTTTAGGTAGCTTTCTTTACAAAAAAGCTACCTATTGCAGCCGTTCGGAGGAAAGCGATTTCAAAAAATTTTGGTATATTTTCATCGATCATGACCCCCAGACCCCGAAACCACCCTCCGTTCAAAATTTATATATATATATATATATATATCTGACCTATGTCACACTGTAACTCCCGTAATTATGAACCGATTTCGATGTAATTCGGTGTGTACATAGTACATACCAATGTCTCGACCGAGTTCGTTGGCCAGCTTCATCCGCCATTTTGTTTCAAAATGGCGGCCATTTAAAATTTTTAAAAAAATTTTAAACTTAAAATGTGGTACCAAAAAATTAAAAATGGAAAAATATTTTTTTCTTATGTATTTGACCTTTATACAAAGATTCCGGAGCAGTTTTTGTTTCGTCTATATCTTAAAAAATGGCTGAGTTATAGTATTTTGAATTTCTAGCGTGGCTGACATTTTGAAACGTCCTGAATTTTGTCACGCGATAAAAGGCGTATTTATGAACCGATTTGGATGTAATTCGGTGTGTACATAGTACATACCAATCTCTCGACCGGGTTCGTTGGCCAGCTTCACCCGCCATTTTGTTTTAAAATGGCGGCTATTTAAATTTTTAAGAAAAATTTAAATTTGAAATGTGGTACCAAAAATTGAAAATTGAAAAAATATTTTCTTCTTATGTGTTTGACCTTAATACAAAGATTCCGGAACAGTTTTTGTTTCGTCTATATCTAAACAAATGACTGAGTTATAGCATTTTGAATTTCTGTTGTGGCTGACATTTTAAAACGACCTGATTTTTGTCACGCGATAACATGCGTATTTATGAACCTATTTGGATGTAACTTGGTCTGTACATAGTACATACCAATGTCTCGACCGAGTTCGTTGGCCAGCTTCATTCGCCATCTTGTTTCAAAAGGGTTGCCATTTAAAAAAAAAATTAAATTTAAAATTCAAAATGAGGTATTAAAAAATTGGAAAATGAAAAATATTTTTTTTATGTGTTTGGCCTTGATAGAAAGATTCCGGAGCAGTTTTTGTTTCTGAAAATTTGTTCTTTTGTTGATATCTTAAAAAATGGTTGATTTATAGCACTTTGAATTTCTAGCATGGCTAACATTTTGAAACGATCTTGTATTTGTCACGCGATAACACACGTATTCGCCTATTTCGATGCAAGAAGACATGTGGATAGTATACATCAACACCTCGACCAAGTTCGCTGGCCAGATTCCTCAGCCATCTTGTTTAAAAATGGTGGCCATTAAATTAAAAAATATATATATATTTAAAGTGAGGTGCAAAAAAATTAGAAATTGAAAAAGGTTTCTTTCTTAAGTATTTGATCTTGATATAAGGATTCAGGAGCATTTTTTGTTTGTCTTTACCTTAAAAAATGACTCAGATATAGCAGTTTCAATTTCTATTGTGGGTGACATTTTGAAAAATCTGATTGTTTGCATGATATAAGTTGGCTTTTTTTAAATAAGGGTTATGAAAGCTACCTCTTCCTCCCGGCACTGGCCGGAAGGACTTTTTTATATATATATATATAATACAATTACAAATTCATATATTAACGGAACCCTCTGTGCGCGAGTAATGCTCGCACTTGACCGTTTATTTTTAAATAATTTTTAAGTGCTCTACAGACTGAAAATTAAAGTAATCACTAATCTCAGATAATCAGAAGCATACATCATATCTGTCAATACGGCAGTTTTCGTACATACTTGCTATGACTAATTTCATTCAGAAGTCACTCTTCTCTATGTAATATTGAAAAAAAAAAAAAAAAAAAACATTTGTCTCATCTGCATATTTTATTGATACAGATATTTTACATTATATATTGTTTTTATAATTATTTTCATTAAGCAACACGGGTACACCAGAGAAAGCTTGAAAATTTTACCTCAACTGCACCTGTTCTCTAGTAATACAGCACTTTTCTTATACAGTGTGTCCACGTATAACCTGACCGACCTTTATTTTCGCAACCGTTGGTCCTAGATGCATACTTCCAATTACAAAAAGGGTTTAAATAAGGTAAAGAATTATTTTTAAAGCGATTTAGGTCAAGAAAAACATTTATTAATAAATTACGAAATTTAAATTTCTATACGGTCCCCCGGTCCTATAAGTTATATTTACTAAAAATTTACTGTGGCACTAACAAGTAAGAAAAAAAAAATCCCATTAATCTAACATTAAAATTGACCGAATTAAGAAACTTTGAAATGCATGACTTATACCACTTTTTTGCATATCAAAACAGATAATTTCGACCATGATTTCAGGGGTCGTGTATAAAGTACTTAAACTTATTTCAAGGTATCTGCGCTTTGAAAGAAGTCGTACAAATATTACGATTAACTTTTATTAGTTAAGTTTCAAATCAGTTAAAATAATTGTATTTTAACATATGTTTTATTTTGTAAGGATTTAAGGCTATGATTTCTCTTAACTAAAATTATGTTATTTTCATAAGGTTTTATTTAACTTGCAATGATCGTCTTTCCAGTTTAAAATTTGTACTCGAACTTTAACTTACTTTCAAATGTCCGATCGAAGTTAAATTTTACATACACTTAAATCCGATGACAATGCAATATTATTATGATTTTCGACTCTTACCATCTGATACATACTTATATTAGAGGATAACACGAAAAAATTCGGATAGATTACCGTCAAGAAATTTAAGAAAGAGTTTTAGATTAGATAACATAAACCTGCGATGGTTTTATTTTTCAACTTTTATAATTATATTTTATGTATCTTTTAACGCTGAATCAAAAAATTACCTTCACTTTTAACCATCTGTCAAGATTTTTCGCAAATCGTAAATTTCAAGGTTAAAAAATAGCGAAAAATCTGATACTATAAAATAGATGTAAGACTTTTTTTATTCAGTTTAATTTTATTTAATTCAATGATTTATTAGATTTTTTGGCTTATACTGGGTTTCTTACAGCTAAACAGCTCGGGGGTCCGATGAGGTTGGGAGGGGAGGGGTGAAAAATTTTAACTTTTAGTTTTTTAACTTTGAAATTTGCGATTTGAGAAAATTCCTGACGTGATGGTTTAAAATGAAGGTCATTTTCTGATTCAGTTCTAAAAAATACATAAGAATCAATTTTCAAAAGCTAAAAAACATGCCACAACCCAAAATTTGAAAGACAGTGTAATCTAACAGCATTTTAAAATATGTATAATTTTGTAAAGAATTGAGGCTGTTGTTTTTCACTCTTTTATTTAATAATAATAATAAAAAAAAATCTGTTATTTTTATCCTCTAATAATGCTCAGTACAAATTCTACATTTTGCAGTAACATGTCAGAATGATTAAAGATTTCAAATTTATATTGCTATGTTAATTTTACTCTCAACCATTTCTTTTAATATATCTGACGAAATTATATTTCTACTAAATTTGTGAATGACCCCTAATATGCGGCAAAAAAATACTCCAACTTTAAACAGCTATTACTCGTTCAATTTTAATCGTAGAATAACGGGACTTTTTTTTGCCTTACTTGCCAATGTAACAGGGAAATGTTGCTAAATATAACTTATAGGACCGGGGGACCGTATAAAAATTTAGATTCTGTAATTCTTCACTAAATTTTTTTTCGCTTCAAACTTTTTTTATTTTAACCATGCACCTAATTTTGACCATTTTTGTAATTGGAAGTATGCATCTAGGACCAGCGGTTGCGAAAATAAAGGTCGGTCAGGTTATACATGGACACACTGTATATGTTTTATAATAATCTTAATTAAGCAATCCGCTTTCTATACGTAATGTTGGGAAAATATCAAAATATGTCTCATCTGCAGATTTTATTATTCTTTTTTTTTTCTTATATATGTTTTATAATTGTTTTCATTCAGCAGTCCATATTCTCTATGTAAAGCTAGGAAAACATTAAAAATCTGCTTCATCCGCAAATTTTATTACTGCAGCAATTTTTTCATATATTTTTATAATGATTTTCAATTGCAACCGATCTTCCCTACGTAATGTAGAGGGAAAAGTAAAAGATCTACCTCAATTGTAGATTTCGTAGACACAAATTTTTTTCTTATTTAAGGGGGTCCGGGACACATTTTAAAATAATTTTTATTTATTGATTTAAAAATTTGAATTTTTGTGTGATGATTAACCATATCATTTGTAAACAAAATCACGTGATAAAACTCTCATAATTAAAAAAATAAATAAAATTAAAATTTATTGAAAAAGTGGGGTAATTTAAAATCGTTATAACTCGAAATATTATTTGTAGAATTTAATTTTTTTTTCATTTAAATAAACAGAAATATATAAGCTTTAATTTTGATTTCGTATTTTTAAAAATACTAATTTTTAAAAAATATTAAAAATATTTAAAGTTAAAAAGAAAAAATAATAATGTAACTTTAAAAAAATCATATTTTCAAAACTAAATAGTTTTTTCAGATTTGCTGAATCAAAATTAAAGTAAACCAATTTAAAAAGACATGTTCCAAGTTTGAGTCATCTATCTTTAACGATTCCTGACTTATAACAATTTAAATACGAGAAATGCTGAAAAAACCCATCATGAAGGAAAACGCATTTTCACAAGAAGTCGTTTCTATGAAAACCATTATTGAAAGCTAGATTTTGAAAACAAACCAAAACGAAAAAAATTAATATTTCCTGTTCTAATTAAGATAGAAACATGATTTAAACTTCATTTTAAGCAGAATAAAAAACAGAGAAATTTTTAATACAATAAAATGTTTTTAGAAAGTTTGAAGATTTTTGTGTCCAGGACCCCCTTAAATTTTATAATTATTTACATTCAGCAACCAGTCTTCTCTGGATAAATGCCTAGAAAACATTAAAAATCTGGCTCATCTGCAGATTTCATTGTTGCAGAAATTATTTTTTAGAATTATTTTCATTGGCAACCCATATTTTCTACGTAATCCCGGAAAAAAAACATTAAAAATCTGCCTATTTGCAAATTTTATTGATACAAAATTTTCTTACGCTATTTATATTGCACAATTTAAACACATTTTAATGATTAGATCAATAAATGTTCTTCCAAATAATGTTAGCGCTAAAAGTAAAAATGTAGCATTTTTTAGAATCTTTCAAAGATAAATTTGAATGAAGGAAATTATTAATATATCAACGCTGATGTAACAATAAACATTTGTTTGCTATAATAGTGCAAACTGCAAAGTAACATTTGTATTAACACAAGTCTGAAGTTAATTCATTTATTTTTATATTTTTAATTTTAATATGCATTGTAATCTCAGTTCGTTAAATCCATTTTAAAATTATTTTCATTTATAAATCCGTCTTCTCTGTAACGCTGGGAAAAAATAAAAATCTGCCTCATCTTTTGATTTCACTATGACAGAAATAGTTTTATAATTATTTTCATTAGCAACCCATATCTTTACTACGTAATTTTTGAAAAAAAAAATATGATTGGCCTCATCTGAAGATTTTATTGATACAGCAATTTTTCTTTACATGTTTTATAATTATTTTCATTTTGCAACCCATCTTCTATGCGTAATTATAGGAATTAAAAAAAGAAAAAAAAAAAAAAAAAAAAAAAAAAAAAACGACAACTTTAAAATTAGGCTTAGAAAACCTCTCGAATTAATTACATCTGTCAATAAGGCAGTTTTCTCATACATTTTTATAAGCATTTTAAGTTCCTTCACCTTTTTTTTTTATACGAAATGTATGCTTAAACATTGACTACCTCAGACATATTGGAATCTTGGCTATTTGGATAGACACATGGTCATCGGTGGTCATTTTGGATCATTTTACAATTAGCCTAAAACTGCATATGCATCGTTACTATGAGTCCGAAAAAACATCAAGTTGATAGAGAAAGAAATGGATAATTTTCAATTAGCCTAACTGTCCACAAGTTCTTTGCAATAAGCCTTAAAAATATCAGGCTGATTGAGAAACAAATGGTCATTTTCCAATTAGCCTAAAGTTGCTTAGGCTCTTTGAAATAAGCCTGAAAAATATCAGGCCGATTGAGAAAAGGAAGATATCCTCCAATTAGCCGGCCTCTTCGCAAACAGCCTAGGCTCTTTGCAAAGAGCTAGATTTTGCAATTAGCCTACGACATATACACTATACAGTGTGTCCACGTATACTGACGTATTACCTGACCGACCTTTATTTTCGCAACCGTTGGTCCTAGATGCATACTTTCAATTACAAAAGTGATCAAAATTAGGTGAAGTGTTAAGATAAAAAAAAAAATGTTTGAAGCGAAAAAACAACTTAGTGAAGAATTACAGAATCTAAATTTTTATACGGTGCCGCCGTCTTATAAGTTATATTTAGTAAAATTTTCCTGTTACACTGATAAGTAAGGCAAAAAAAGTCCCGTTATTCTACGATTAAAATTGGCCGACTAATAGCTGTTTAAAGTTGGAGCACATTTTTTGCAGGAAATTAGGGGTCATTCACAAATTTA
The DNA here is from genome assembly GCA_963932465.1 of Maratus speciosus. Taxonomy (NCBI): domain Eukaryota; kingdom Metazoa; phylum Arthropoda; class Arachnida; order Araneae; family Salticidae; genus Maratus; species Maratus speciosus. The sequence goes on along the minus strand of OZ010792.1, from coordinate 518,541,984 downwards.
GTAGAAATATAATTCCGTCAGATATATTAAAGAAGTGGTTGAGAGTAAAATTAGCATTGCAATATAAATTTGAAATCTTTAATCATTGTGACATATTACTGCAAAATATACTATTTGTACTGAATATATAAAATGATACAAATAACAGAATTTTTGTTATATAAAAGGATGAAAAACACCTCCCTCAATTCTTTACAAAATGATACATATTTTAAAATTCTGTTAGATTAGACTGCCTTTCAAATTTTGGGTTATGCTATATTTTTTAGGTTTTGAAAAGTGATTCTTATGTATTTTTTAGCGCTGAATACGAAAATAACCTTCATTTTAAACCCACTGAAAAAAAAATCTGTAATTTTTACAGATTTTACAGATTTACAGTTTTTTTTTTCTGTAAAAAACTGTTTTAATGAAAAATTACAGCTTTTTTTTGTAAATTAAACGGTTTCTCACTGGCGCCAAAATTGACAGTTTTTTGCTGTCAATTTTTTTTTTTTTTTTTTTTTTTTTTTTTTTTTTTTTTTTACAGTGCAATCGCGTCAGGATTTTTCTCAAATCGCAAATTTCAAAGTTAAAAAACTCAAAGTTAAAATTGATCCCTCCTCCCCTCCCAACCTCATCGGACCCCTGAGCTGTTTAGCTGTATAAGCCAAAAAATTGAATAAATTATTGAATTAAATGAAATTAAACTGAATAAATTATTGAATTAAATGAAATTAAACTGAATAAAAAAGTCTTTCATCTATTTTATAGTATCAGATTTTTCGCTATTTTTTAACCTTGAAATTTACGATTTACGAAAAATCCTGACATGATAGTTACAAGTGAAGGTAATTTTTTTATTCAGCGTTAAAAAATACATAAAACGTAATTATAAAAGTTAAAAAACACAACCATCGCAGGTTTACGTTATCTAATCTAAAACTCTTTCTTAAACTTGTTGACGGTAATCTATCCGAATTGTTTGTGTTATCCTCTATTATAAGTATGTATAAGATGGTAAGCGTCGAAAATCATAATAATATTACATTGTCATCGGATTTAAGTCAGTATGCAAAATTTAACTTCTATCAGACATTTGAAAGTGAGTTAAACTTCGAGTACAATTTTTAAACTGGAAAGACGATCGTTGCACGTTAAACAAAACCTTATGAAAATAATATAACTTTTGCTAAAAGAAATCATAGCCTCAAATCCTTACAAAATAAAACACACGTTAAAGTACAATTATTTTTACTAATTTGAAACTTAACTAACAAATGTTAACTCAATCATAATAGTTGTAAGATTTCTTACAAAGCGCAGAAAACCTTGAAATAAGTTTAAGTACTTTATACACGACCCCTGAAAACATAGCCAAAATCATCTATTTTGAGTTGCAAAAAAGCGGTATAAGTCATGCATTTAAAAGTTTCATAACTCGGTCAATTTTAATGTTAGATGAATGGGACTTTTTTTTTGGCTTACTTATTAGTGTCGCAGTAAATTTTTACTAATTATTACTTATAGGACCGGGGGACCGTATAAAAATTTAAATTTCGTATTTTTTTAATAAATGTTTTTCTTGACCGAAATCGCTTTAAAACTAATTATTTACCTTATTTAAACCATTTTTGTAATTGGAAGTATGCATCTAGGACCAACGGTTGCGAAAATAAAGGTCGGTCAGGTTATACGTGGACACACCGTATATAAATTGAAATAACGGATTAACTGGTGTATTTTTTTTGGTGTTTTTATTTTGCCATTTTTTCGGTGCCAGAATTAAGGAAGGTATTAAAAAAATACGCGGGTATTTTTGTAGAACTGATTTTCCCGGGGTAAAACTTAAAAGTAACAAGTGATTATAATATAAAATAAAATTTTGATGAATAATTAATTGAGATTAAAATGCGTAACAGTTGCTTGATGATTTCCAAACAGGAAGAAAATAAAACTTTTGAATTTTTAGAATATGAAAGAAGAAAAAACTTAATTGGCGTACGAATACAGATAGAATTTTAAAACATTTACTTATAAACATTTAGTGTAGCTATACTATATTTTATATTTTATGCAGTGAAACTTTTTATCACCTCTTATTGAGATTTATTTCCCGAAATTCCGGACCATAAAATGCTGACCTTGAATTGCTTTGGTTAGCGTATATTTTTGTTTTAGCTAATATCGAACAATTGAATCATTCCCTTTGAATTCTCGTTCAGTTGCTTTATTATTTCCAGTATTAAAACTAGTTGCATGGCAACCCGATGTCTTGCTTTTGAATTGCATGAGATCATTCGATTCTTTTGGGGAAAATGAAATCTAACTTTATCGTAAATTTAGAAGGCAATTATAATATTAATTTTATTAAGTACAATATTTCAAATTATAAATTATATTTACAATTTAAATCAAAAGCTTTCAAAATAAAAATACACATTTTATAACTTTATTTGCCAAAAGCTTTTCGTTCTTCCAAGGTTTGTCTTTTAATTTCGTAGCTGGTAGAAACTACGTCATTTGGATGAACTTAAAACAAAAATGACTTTGTTTTGCCGAATTTATTCAAAAGCATTTTATATTTATGAATTAAAATAAATGCTTAGAGTAACATAATTTTTCTAGCTAAAACATTTTGTTTTTAACGCCCTTGTGAAAAGTATTAATCGCCATCTTAAGGAAATAGTTGAAAATCTGTTTGTCTACTTTAAATTAAATTAAAAAAGCTACGGTGGATTTTTTTTTTCTTTTTCAGAGGAATTTATCTCAATGTTCCAGTCGACAGACGATTTTCTGCTTTCTGAAATAAACTGATTTCTGAAGCTTTAATTTCTGAAAATAAAGTAGTATTTCTTTAAATTTTCTTTAAAAGTACAATTCAATCATAATATTTTTTTCACTATCTATTCAAATAAAAGGTATTTTCAATTTGAAAATGACGTCAAACAAAGAAATCTAATAATACCTATCGTTTTCCCTTTTCTCCATAAAAATGGAGCAATTTAGTTGCCATTATTAGAGAAATGACATTAAAAATTACGAAAAAATTAATGTCTCGAAAATTAATTCAAATTTTAAAATTCTAAGACCACTTTTGACATCCTCGGATCCATGAGGATAACTGGCGTAAATTTGATCTCGCAATGTTCCATATTCTAGTAGGAGTAGATGTGAAATACAAACGAACAGTCCCTTTTTAATATAATAGATTTATGAGGTTTTAATTTCGTTATGAAAAATTAGCCAGAAACAAATGCTGGATTATTTATATTGTTTTAAGTGCAAATGGGTTATTTCGTAGTGGAAGCCTGCACGCGATGGTGATAGATAAAAAAAAAATACATGCTTGAAAAGTATTTTAAGGGGACCAGGTAAGCTCTAACTCTGCCATGTTAAATTCACCTACTTTATGTATCTTTTTCTTAGAAACGTTGATAGATAGAGGTCTAGGTTTTTTTTTTTTTTTTTTTTTTTTTTTTTTATGGTAGTTAGAATAAGATGTTTTACATACATTAACACAGGGGTTTGATGATTTGCTGATAATAATTTATTTTAGGAAGTAAAAATGCTTTTTAAATGATTTTCAATGAAAAAATTAATAATAATTTTTCAGTTTCGCTTAGAAAGAAAATGGGCTGTTAAAGTATGTAAAACATGTTATTCTAACTACTATAAGAAATCTAGACCTCTATCTATCACCGTTTATGAGAAAAAGGTACATAAAGTAGGTGAATTTAACATGGCGGAGATGCTTACCTGGTCCCCTTGAAACCATAATAAAGCTGTCAATTAAAACACAGTTTTCAAACAAATTGGATTTGAAAATAGATTTTTTCCCTTTTATAATTGAAAATGTGCGATGGTTAGAAATTAAAACTGCAGTAGCAAAAATCGCAAAACCGAAATTTCATCGTCATGTGTTGCCATTCGCAAAATGACGTCAGCATTACGCACGGACACGTTTGTCCTTTAAAAAAAACCTAGATACAAAGCAGTTTATCAAGAATATAAAGCGAGAAATTATTGGGGTTTTTTTGGACATTAAGAATGTAAACAAATGTATTACAAGTTTGATAATATCGCATGATCAAATATAAATACTACTCGTACTCACTACACTGTCGTAGTGCAGGTAAAGAAGAATAAATGCCGGGGGGAAAAAAGCGAATAACCCGTCTGACAAACTCAACCCTTAACTGCTGTGACCAAAAATTGTCGCATAGCTACTGTATAAAACTTTATGTACAGTACTATTGTAATTAAAATTCACCTATTTAGAAGTCTCTAACGATGGTCCTAAGTCTGCAAAAGAAACAAAAATTTCGCTGGTATTTATAGTTAAACTGAGCATTTCAAGTTAAACTGTGAAAACTGAAAATAACTGAAGTCTGTGAGCCTGCTAACAGCAGTTATGGTTTACATATTGTAAAATAAAAATCTCCCAGACCACTCGCATTTAAATTGATGTTAAATAGCTTTAAATAAATCAGTCTTGGCGCGAAAATCACTTTTGCCCTTTCTCAATATGTCTTTCTCGAATAAGGGGTGCGAAAATAAAGCGGGGGCGAAAATTATGATAACAAATACGGTAATACGTCATTTGTGGTTAAACGTCGTTTTAGGCATCCTTTTACTACTGGAAATGGGAAGAAAACGACCCAATATAATATTGACAGAGGACAGTGAAACTTTCTTTTTTGGAACTGTGCATGGTTATTTCATCAACAATTCATTAAGTCGAACCCATAAAAAAGCCAAGTGTAGCGCTTTATTTTTAATTTTGTTTGGACGTCAGGCACTAAATGCAGCTGTTTCGAAGGGGTGGAAAAAAATAGAATGTTGGCGCTGAGTATATTATGCTAACAAAACTGAACTTGAATTCGGAAAAGAAAACCGCTCTCGCAGATCAAGCGAGAAAACACATTTAAAATCGCGCTCTTTATTTTTTAGTGACTTCGCCTTGATATTTGATATCTCGAATCTTTGGAAGTCGGTAATAATGTGTACTTGATGAAACGACCAATCCGATGTCGGCAGCAGTTAAACGTTATCGAGCTATTTTCTTAAAAGTTGGCAAAGCCCTTCTGAAGTGCCGGGCGGCTTTATCGAAGAAATCGTTTCCTCTTCGCATGTAAATGGTGAGTTGAGTTTTTTGATAAATCTTTTGTATTTCCTGTATTTCGAAATAACATGTTTCTTGATCAGGGCCTCGGAGAGAGTGTGTAGACCCTTTAAACATAGTACAGGTATCCCCGACTTACGTAAGTAATGCGTTCCGTAAACTTTTGCGTAAGTCGAATTTGTAAATTCCTTAGGAAAAATTTCGTCAGAAACTGCAATATTTATTATATATATATATATATATATATATAATATATACATTATTTACACAGCATCATTTTATAAATAAAGGAGCATGCAACAGTATTTACTTGGCTATAAACTATAAAAGTATGAAAAAATATAAAAACAAACTGAAAGAACATTTTTCAAATAAAAAGTATCTTGTTGAATATGGGATTTATAAATTTAACAATGATGAATTAATTTATATCAATTTTGAATCTACATCAAACGAACAGCTCTGAAACTGGAAGAAAAAAATACACTCGTTCCTCTTCACCGAAACTTTAAAATTAGGTTTCGTTATGGTTTGAATTCAGCTAACAAAATTGTAACGATTAAACAGAGTTTTTTTTTTTTTTTTTTTTTTTTTTTTTTTTGGCTCATTTTAATCAGATTTGTGTTTGTTTTGTTAAAGATTTGATTGTATATCCCAATAAAAATAGAACTATATCTAATATATAAAACTATATTATTGTTGTAGTTTTATCTGTATATTTTATTTATTAAACAATTATCAAAAGTATGCAAATGCGTATCAAACGCGCTAGTATGTTCATAAATGTAATTTTCGAAATTTCTTACGTAAGTGCGAGCTTACGTAAGTCGAGTATTACGTAAGTCGAGGAATGCCTGTACTAGCAAATAAACTTATTGAAAAATTACACTTTTTAAAAAGTAATACAGCATACTCCCTCAAATCCGCACAGCTTGGGACCAGAGGTTGTGCAGTTTTTAGAATTTTGCAGATTTCTGGTCATTGCTTTGTTTACATTTTTTAAACAGTCATTTGAATGTAATAATGCAATCAAAATTATAATGAATGCTTGCAATTTAGTAAAATAATCAAATAATTAAGTAAAGTAATAAACTAAAATGGTAAAAAGTAAAATAGTTTAAAAAATGATTAAATTATTAAAAGTAAAGCTCAAGTAAATATGTTAATAATTAAATACGTATAACAAAGGTACATTTTCTTTGAATTATTCAATGAAACTTTCCTCATAAAGGTACTTTATTAATTCACATCAAAATCATAAAGTAAGGAAGTTTTATTTCAGGTTTAGCCAGTCTTAATAACCAAAAAAGCTTGATTAAAACATAAATATATTCGGTAAAAAGATTGTGATTACCAGTGATATCAGCAATATCTTCATTTTTTTTTTTTTTTTTTTTAGAAATAAATCTATACTTCCTTCATGAAAAACCATGAAGTTCAATTATATTATCGAGAATTGCATATTATAATACATGCGGAATGATATAAAACTAAAAAATTCTGTAATTTTGCCCCTACATCTTAACTGAAAGTTTCATTGTTTACATCTGTGATGGTGTGCGGATTTTAGATATTTGTGGATTTCAGGATTGCGGCAGTTGCATTTCAGGTTACAAAACTTGGAAACTGCCAATCAAATATTATAAATATTTTAATTATATATAATTTATTATATTATATAAGAATAATTTTCTCTCTTCTTAAGCTTCAGGCCGAATAAAAACGTCATAAAACAAGTCATAGTGACAAATTATACCACGCCCGAGTATTCTCGGGGTAATAATTAATTGTAATATATACGAACCCGAGGTAACTCGGGGTAATCAGGTAAGCTGTTAGCAGTAGTGCATCCAAGCGGGCTTCAGAATATAGGTGAAAGTCCTTTTCAAGTGCGTTGGTAATTATATAAATACGCAGCACCTATAGTCGTTGTCTGGTCCGTGCATCTGTCTGTCCGTATATAACAGCTCAAAAACTACCCAACCGAATGGTTTGAAATTTAATATAGTTAATTATTGCAGAATTTTGGCGAAGTCATTTCAAATTTTAGGAAAATCGAATCAAAACTTTAAAATATATTGATAAAAGTTTTCTTCATTCTATTAAATCCTATCGTACGTATTACAATTCAATGATATCTCATGATAGGTAATGATTCTAGGTTGCCATGGTGATGATGTCCTATTTCAGATGGAGTCCTATTATTTCCGTATTACTGAATTGAATATATAGAATCGTAATGAATTTTGTATTCATGCATTTTTTAATAAGAGTGCAATAGCTATTGCACCAAGATGTGAATATTTATAAAACTAGTTAATATACGAATGCACCTCATTTGCCACGTCTGACATACAATTTCCGACTTGTTTTCTTTTATATTGAAAACTAACATAACTTTTACGTTTAATATAATATTTTAGATCGCCTACTAACAACACCGAAAAGTTTTTTTTTTTTTTTTTTTTTTAAATGAAAAATGTCAATTATGTTTCCGAATGGAGTTTCGAAATTTATTAAAAGCGATACTTTCGTATTAGCCGCATGTCATGAGTTGATAGTCGAAGAAATTCTCAAAGATGGCTACTTACAGCAGCCTTTTTTATTTTGATAATCTCATTGGTTTAAGTGCGTGGTTCTATGATATGTCTGTTAAATTTGTGTTTTATTAATATTATTTTATTTAACTATTGCTGAAATTTCAATTTCGTTATGGAATATTAGCTTAATATTGTTTTAAGTGCAAACGAGTGAATCTTTCGTAATCGGGCTGCATGCGATAGAGATACTGCTGATTAGTTATTATTAACCCGGGAGGACTCACGCCGGGCCTGATAGACCCAGATTGAGTATGGTTTTTACAATTGTCACCACTATTTTTTTTTAAGTAATCTCCAATCTATTTTATCGCAGAATTTGCAACAATTGTATCCGACTAAATAAGGTGATGATTATTATTTATATTTATTAGTGACAAAATGAAAAACATACATACCCTGGTAAGCGCGCGTTCTCCCGGGTGAAATTTAAATTTTTATTTTTTTTTCTTATCACTCTGTAATTTTTTTTTAATTGTGTTTTGATTTTTTTAATTTTGTTACGTGTTATTAGTTATTTTAACTTGTTGCTATTTTATTTTTAAAACAGGATCCAAAATTTGCCCTTTAACCCTCTCGCTGCGCAACCCGAGAGTTTCTCGGGCAACGTAAAAGTAGCAAAATTTGCGCAACCCGCGATTTCATCGGGATGCATTTTTTCCGTCTAATTAACCCTGCTTGATCATTCCCACCAGTAACTTTTTATTGTAAGTTCTGCCTTATCTAATCGGAGCATTTTCCCGATTAAATCAGGCGAAAAGTTATGTTTTGAAAAACCGGTGACTAAAGAATAAAAATTCTTAAAAGACGCTCGTCGCGAAGGAATGTATGATTTTTTTTTTTTTTTTTTTTTTTTTTTTTCATGCTGAAAAAAATATACACGTTTTCATTTATGGTGTGGATCATAAGAATAATAATTAAAAATAAATAAATAAATAAATATTTTAATAGAAAAATATTTTTGTTTGTCACATTTCAGATGTATTTTTATTGCGCTCCATCATGTATTATCACTAATATTTGGAATTGAAAATACAAGAAAAGAAAAAAAAAATGCTCACATTTTCCTAGCACACAATTTCCATTATATAAGATTTTTTTCCTTTTTTTTTTTTACATTTGAAATTTTTCAAAAGTTGCTTTTATTGAAATTATAATATCCGTAAACAAACAGTGCATAGCGATATTTTATTTATTTATTTTTAAACAAATTACCCGTTAGATGCAGTAAGTAATTTTCGTTTGTACTGAAATATTACCACATTATTTGTCTTTCCAAACATACGCGCTAGATATTTCTGGTTTTCGCTTATTTAGTACTATGAACAATAAATAATATTGGTTGTTCCACACTGGGTGGTTCAATGTAGGGCAATATTTATGAATGAGTCAGGTTCCGAATCAGCAGATCCTGGGTAGTCCTATATTTTCCCTTTCAAATTACAAAAATACTGTAAAACCTGTCTATAACAGAATCTTGTCTGAAACGGTAAACTGTCTTAGTTCTTAAAAAAAGAACATTTATAATAGACGCTGCACTACTTAAGATAGTAATCTGTCTGGACAGAATTTTCTCTGGTCTCTTACGATTCTGTTTTAGCAGGTTTTACTGTATATATGGAGTACAACTTGTTAAGGGAGCTCAGGGCTTGATGATAGCGACAAACATGTAAACAGAGCTCTCGCTTCGAGCCCATATAAAAACAGAAGTATTCAATGTAACTAATTTAAACTTTCTGATATTTTTAAGGTATGTTTGTAGTCTTATAAAATTATAAAATAAAGTACTTCAATGTAACAAAATAAAAAAATATAGCAAAATTTATATAACACAATTTTCGAAAAAAAATTTAGGTGTCATATCACCATCCGTAAGATATCTTAAGGCTGTTCTTAACTGCTCTGCTCAACAAGCGCAAAGCGTTTTGACACATTTACAAATTCCTTTTTTAACGGAAAGATATAAAATTGGAATGCCTGGCCATGGAAGCGATTCGGAATTGAAATGTTTTTTCCGTTTTTTGATCAATCCATTACCTATTGAGTTATAAGCGTTTTTGATCACGTGATAAACACGTTTTCGCCCGCTCTTGAGGGCTTATGGACTCTATTCAGGTGACGTCAGACGCCAGAGCTGGCGGTATGATGATCTGTTATTCTAGTTACTGCACCGGCAGAATACCAGTATGCGCAGGCGCAAACACCGCTAGCAGACGACTTTAGCCTTGATCCAGGTTGAATGCATGCATTTTAACTGAAAATTTGAAAACTTAGGGAATTTTCTCGCATACAGAACAACATTTTGAATTTAGATTACAATATATTAAGTATATGCTGCTGCATCAAAGAATTTTTTTGTGGTATTTTTAACAAACAATCATTAATAACTCACACTCCATAGACTGCTATGCTAAACACCGCCAGTAAATACCGCCAGCAGACGAATTTTAGCCTCGACCTCAGGTCGCGTGCATAAGGTCCATTCTCCGTTCGCGCGGAAACTCAGTTCAAAACGTCCAGTTTGGCACTCTTTTCTGAAAGATCTATTGCGTTTGCAAAAAAATGGAAAAAACAGCTCAATGACATAGTTTCTGAATAACAACACCAGCTCGTTTCATGCATTTTCGAACAGAAATAAATTAAAACTTATGTCAGAAAGTTGCCCTTTTGGATGTGAGAACACCCTTAACGTTAAATTGGCATAAGAACCTAATTTTTGCTTTACAATGATCAGGAAACTTTATAGAATGAATTAAGGATATAACTATCGCTCAAAGGAAACATTATTAAAAAAACCTCTCAAATTTGAACACGTAAAAAACCCTAAAAATTACAACTTTTTTTTCATTAAAAATACACAAAATTTTAAACTATCTAAAATATATTAATTCATTCTATAGATAATGATATTATATGCATGAAAAAAAAATTTAAGCCATTCCATCAAATAGTTTTTTTATAATCTTATGAATAGTCGTCAAAAATCAAGTTTTGGGAAAACGCCACTTAAAGTTGCAATTAAATGGGTGCGGTTTTGAAAGCGATTGTTACATAAATGCTCATAACTCCGTTAAAAATGCAAAAAAAAAAAAAAAAAAAAATGCGGTTTTTTGCAATGTGTTCAGGATTAATTAAATAATCAAAATATATACTAAAAGAAAAATCGATTTTTTAAAAAAATTTCAAGCGCTGAGCCCCCTTAAAACGGAACTTGTCTGTAATAAATTACTGCCTGAAACGGTAAATTTTCACGATCTCGCCAAAAAGAATATAATATTATTATAACAGATTGTGCACGCATTAAGACGAAAACCTATCTAAAGCAAAATTTGTGTGTGGCCTTTTGTAATTTTTGCTTTAATAACTAAAATGCTTTATCTTATTCTCTTATTATTACCATCATGATTAGTAATTGCATGAAATTATTTCCCGGATTGTATTAGCGGATTGTATTGTTATCCGGAAATGTATTAAGCATTATACTGTTCTATGCATAATAACTATAATTTATTTATTTAGGGATAATTTTGATGTAGTTCAGTAAAAAAATATATTAATAGAGGTAAAATAGACCAAAAATTGAGTATAATCCGATAAGTGGTGGCCATTCTAAAAAAATTGGCACTAGAAAGGAAGATCTACTGGATCCTAAAAAATGAAGTTGTTTTGCCTTGTTTTTGTTTTTTCGGGGGAGGGGGGAGGGGGGAAGGCAGAAGAAGGGCATTTTAACCCAGGGAGGGGAGAATTAAATTTTTTTTTTTTAAGTAGGTCAAGTGGGGTACCATTTAATATGTATTTTTAAATTCTGAATCGAATGAAACCATCGGCAACTCGATACGATCATTCGTTACAAAATTACGGCAGGTTTTATGAATATAAAGTCGAAAATTATACTTTAGTGCAGTTAAAGTAGGTTTTTACATCAACAACTGATATGACTATTCACGAAAATTTGGAAAGAACTTTGTTTTTGCATTACAAATGAAGATCCGATGAGTCCCCTAAATATAAAGTTGTTTTACTTTGTTTAGGTGTGAAAAAGTTTTGATCTCTCATAAGGAATAATTTTCGACTTTGTATTCATAAAATCTACCGCAACTTTGTAACAAATGACCGTATCGATTTGCGAACGGTGTCATTCGATTCAGAACTTAAAAATGCACAATAAACGGTACCCCACTTAAACTATTTAAAAAATTTAAATTATTCTACCTTGAGTTAAAATGCACCTTTTTGCCCCATCTCCCCTCAAAACATGGTGAAACAACTTTATTTTGGGGGGACTCATCGGATTTACATTTCTAGTGCCAAAACGAAGTTCTTCCCAAATTTTGATGAATGGCTGTCTGTTGTCTCTTAAAAACTCTATTTTACCTATACTATATATTATAGATGAATATTAAAAGGTTTGTGTAAAGCAGTTATCGTTCATTTACAGGGACATTAAAAAGAAAATACATTCGGTTACTACTCTGATTATCAGCGATAAGTGCTGAAAACAGGCTTGGCAAAAAACTGTTAAAAAAAAAAAAAAAAAAAAAAAAAACGAAAAAAGAACCGGTTTATTTGGTTTCAACCAGGTTTTTTTAAATATCATTTCCTATTGCTTACAGATCCATATCTGTTGATAAAAATAAACATTGTTGTATGTCATATAAGTAATATAACTTCATTTGAAAATATTTTAATTAAATAGTTGACGGTCATTTATGTAGAAAACTGAAATTATTTCAAATTTAAACATTATTAGCAACAGCTATGTCTTATGTTCAAGGAATAAACTGCTCTACACAGTGAAACATTGATACCTTGAAAATCATATGAAGAATCTTTTGATTAATAATATAATAATAATCAATAAATATCTAATGCAGTTTCATGAAAATAATAATTTATTATGTGATTGTTAATTTTTTTTTAAATATTTATATATTTCTGGTTATTTTGTTTTCTGAGTGATAACTCCAAGTGTCCAAGTCAACATTTTTTACCATTAGATTCAGCAAGTAACAGGATAGATTGATTGGTATTATTGAAATGCTATAACTAGCACTCAATTTTTTCAAACTGTGTTACTCAACTTCATCCTTCAAGTTACTCTTTTAAATTCTTTAAGGATAATCTCCCCAATCCAGAAAATTTTCTTTTACAACTTGACCAAAATCTTATAGATCATTGTATTTTGTTATTAACTGATGTAAGTAATCTGAATTTTTTAAATGAAAATATTTTATGCTAAATATTGAATATTTATCTACTTTATCTTTTCTAATTTCAGATATTTTTAAGATCAATCTTTAGGATACCAGACATGTTCATTAGCACCTTCTAAATTTCATTCTACATGCATGAAGCATGACCTAGACTCATTATGTCTCATGTTGACTGCTAAGATGAAGTGTTAAAAGTAGAAATTACTTCTTTCAATAATTTAAAACACTTAAATTACAAAAAGTGAAAATATTACATTAGATTTGTTCTAAAAAAACCATTTTTTTTTTTTTTTTTTTTTTTTGTCAAAAGCAACAAAAAAACACACAATTTGTTTAACCCAAGGTTTAAACCAGGGTTTAAATCACTTGGTTTAAACCATGCCAAACCTGGTTTGAAGTGCGTTTTTAGCTGTGCTACGCATGTTTGAAGTTTACCAATTTTTAATGTATTACATGGCATGTATAAATTTTATAAATCATATACAGGACTACGCAAATGAATTTGCACTCATCACTGGATAGAAAATGCTGAAAATGGATTTTTACTGCGTTATATAAATTGTTGATTAAAATGTCCCATTTCATTGTATGAAAAAAATAAATTTCCTAAGAATATTCTGTTACAGTTGGAAAGTGTTTTATAATCTATGCCTGATGCCTGATTTTTCGTTCTTGTTGTAAAGGCTTTTGCTCATTTTATACGAATACGGAAAATTAGAATGCTGGCGGAGAAATTGGGTTAAAGTATATATTTGCATTGTGATCTGATTAAAAACAAATACAATGTAAATAAAATAATATTTAATTTTTCAGAAATTTCACGTATAAAATCAGATGCGCGTCAAATTCATTGGTCGCGTGATGCTGGTATTTAATTATTATCAATACGCCATTCTTCATTAACATTTGAAAAAAAGAAAATGAAACCTTAAAAACTATTTCAAATTCGCATTTTTCTACCGTGATTAGAAGATAAGAATGGCAAAGCTTATTCAAGAGAACACAACTTTGTTCACGAGTATGACTCTATATTTAGTAACAAAATCTTTTTATTTTATACCGCTTCTCAATAGAATCATTGTGTTTGTAAAGTACTATGTTTAAACTCTTTGTAATAAAAGAGAGAATTGCCTTATTTCTTTTAGAAATAACAATGATAGCTTTTAAAAAGTTGACTCAAAATGACATTCATAAATATGTATAACTTTCTAAATGATTATTCAAGCTTACAACCATACTCATAAGGAGAGAGCTGATGAAATATAAGGATAGAGCGTAGATTAAGACCTTTTTCTATATTATTTAGATGGAACATAATTTCAAACACTGCACAGTCGTGGAAAAAAGAAAATAAACACTCCTTACTAATACTACAACTAATTGTAATAGAAGAAATTTACAGATATTAAACGATTGGAAATAAAGTCCACTTTTAAATGATGTATGTAAAATTTGCTTAGGGGGCCATCTACAAATCAAAACCAGTCCAAACTTTCTTTTTTTCAATGGCAACATCCAATTTCGGCAATATATTTTAAATCTTCCGTTCAAACTATGGGTTCTGTCTTTTTTCCTCGTGGAGGAAGGTTGTTCCAAGGAAATAACGCCATTTTGAGATCATCTGAGGTCACGCCGGCAAAAGCCGTAGCGAATACCTCATAGCTTAAATAACTAACTTCAAACTATGCCTAGAAACGAAATTTCATTTGGATAATAAGTTTTTGAATTATAAACATTCAAAATTTAGAGCTTCTAATCTTAAATTACATTTTCATATTTTTATTAATATCTCCCGAAATTATATGTGATAATTTTTTGTGTAGTTATAATACTAAAAAACACAATTACTACACTGAATTCGTAATTAAAAAAATATATAATGGTTCATTCCATGGTAACTTACCTCACATTTAGAACAATTTACTTCAATAATTTTAGTAATATAACACCCAAAAAAAATTCAAAATGTAAATTTGGCATGATTTGTTTATTAAACTTATTCAAAGCTCAATTTAAATGGAAATTACCTAATTTTAATGTTATTTCTTGAACTCTGGTAGTTATATTTATTATGGTAACTGACATTACTGAAAAAAGAACGTAAGTTACCATAAGAAATATAATTTTAATTCTCATTTTTTAGGTAATTTTCATCCAAATTGAGTTTTGGATAGGTTTAATTAACAAATCGTGTCAGCTTTACATTTGAATATTTTTTGGTGTTATATTACTAAAATTACTGCAGTAAATTGCTCTAAATGTAGCGTACGTTACCTTGGAATGACCCTAATATGAATTATGAAATTAATATTAGAAAAAAAATATATATGAATTACAACCTAAAATTTTTTTGATAGATTTATATTTATTATGTCCTGCTTTACGCGAATTCTCAATTTCAAATTTTTCTTCCAAGCAGTTTTCAAATTATGATTAAAAAACGTCAATAAGGTGGTTTAATGTGCAGAAAAGCATAATTTGAAAAAAATAATAATACTTTACTCATTTTATTAAAACATTTGGGCTGGTAATAATCGAAACATATTAAGCGAATGAACATTCTGTATCATTCTGTAGCATTTCAACAATCGAGTATTGAACTTCAATTTGAATACTGCCTTAAAAATTTTAAAATAATTTAATTTCTCTGAAACTAATTGTACGAATTTCATGAAAATTTGGATTTAGGCTAATTGAAGAATGTAAAATCTATTTATGGTGCCAAACTTGGGTATTGCTATTGAAAAAAAAAAGTTTGGGCTCGTTGTGATATGTAGATGGCCCCCTAAGCAAATTTTCCATACATCATTTAAAAGTAGATTTTATTTCCAATCGTTTGGTACCAGTAATTTTCTTCTACAATAATTTTTTGCAGAGTTAGTAGGGGGTGTTTATTTTTTTTCCACAAGACTGTACATGTAATTCTTCAGGAGCTACGCTGTACATATTATTCCATAATGTCTAAGATTTATTCTCTGTTGAATTACATACGCGGAATTTTAACATGGAAGATTTGCTATTTGTCGAAAAACATATGAGCATTTAATCCCAATCTAACCAATTTCAGGTTAAGTAATAATTAAATCGGAAATGGATAAATAGATCGATATCTGATTGAACGAAGAGGTTGATAAAATGCAACCATAAATAATTCCCATATTAAAATTTCGTTAAATTTGATAAGCACAAAATCATTAAAGTCTCAAAAGTCATTAAAGTTCTCTGCACACAACAACAAAAATCCACAGATATTCATGTTAAAATTCTTAAATAAAATAGTTTAACATAAGAGAAAATGTATATAACGATAGGGGGATTATTTCCAAAAAGAAAAATTCTATATTCCGCATTAACAACATAATGGAATTTTGCTCGGATCTGAACATATGTTGCGCAATTTGTGTACGCACAGACAAACAGACTGATTGATATTAGACCAGGAGGCAGCTGCATTGACCATCTCCTCATCGAGTTGATGGCTGAAATTTCAGAAAATAGACAGAACTGGATTATCAAATTAAAATGCAACTCGTCTGCTAAGTCCTATCTTGGTGGCCCCACCAGTGGCTGAGAGGTTCTGCTCTCGAAGCTGGTAGACAGGAGGTGCTGGGTTCTAACCCAATCGCGCCCGTCGGCCTAATCGTTCGGAGTTTTCGTGGTTTTCTTCTAATCTTGGATTTCCAAGCGTTAATACGGGTTAGGTTCCCTTAGAAAGACCCCACGAAGGGCACTCCCTCATGGGCCCATATCCCTCGTGCAGATAATTGGCCGTCATAAATACAACCAACCAACCAACCTATCTTGGTGGAAACCACCTGCAGACCTGATTTTAGTGGTTGATCGGCAGGTTTATCATTGTGTTTTCCCGCACCCAAAGGTATGAAAGCATGGAGTTCTGGGAGCCAATGGTAAACCTACCAGACAACCCTTAAAATCGAGTTTTGAGGTGTTTTCCACCTAGATATGACTTGGCAGACCAGTTACATTTTAATATGCGAATCGAGTTTTAACTAATCCTGGAATTTCAGCTGTCAACTCGATGAGGTGTTGGTTTGTGCAGCCTTCACACGGTCTATATCATCATAATAGGACACAATTAAAATTTACACGGGATCAGGCAGAAAATAAAATTTTTCATTTTGCAATAACAAATTAATTTCTAAACTTGGTTCATTCAAATGAAGGATATATGTAAATATTTATTAAAATACATATATAAAGAATCTTGTATTTCTTTTTTAAAACTGATTTATATAATTAAAATACTGTTTTAATCCAAAAAATTACCTTGAAACGATAATTTTATTTACGAAAAGTTTTCTTTGCAGATTACTTTTATAAAGGTTTTTTACGAGACTGCATTCATGAAGTTGTGTTAAATTTGTATAAAAATCTTTTCACGGGAAAGTATCCTTTTTGACTTTTTATTTTTATTTTTCATTCATATTTTGACAAACGCTTGGCATTAACGTTTCAGTGGCAGCTTCACATCCTGTCTCAGCAGAGGAAGGAATTTCGCCCAAAATAAAATTGTCAATTTGTTTGAATATGAATTCCTCGTCTTTGCTTAAAATAAGCCATAGTTTCGCTGGATTTTTATTCTAGGAATATAGAAAGCATGTGTTTTCAAACATTTATATCTTCCGCTTTCCTGTTCTCCCTTGTTATTTTTAAATAAAGAGTTCACTTCATCATTTTCAGGCTACAAAAACAGTTTTATGATCTCTGTCTCTCTTATTCGCTTCACAAAAAGCTATTTTTATTTCGATCTGTTTGTTTATTTATTGAATGGTTTCAACAAGGTGGAAGTAAGTAACTCAATTCGACACTGTAAAAAAAGAACGAAAAATCATGCGTCCAGCATACATTATGTAACACTTTCCAACACATTCAGAATACTGTAACAAAACTTAGACACAGTTTATAAAGGTGAAATATGATGTCTAAATAAACAATTTGTAAAATTCATAACGCATTTATGTTATTACAATCAATAATCAGAAAAATATCCGTTTTCTTCTGTTGTTTTTTGTGCAGCCCTGTATATGATCTATGGATTTGCACATACTAGTACATAGTATGCTAAAAGTTTGTTCAGCTAAACCAATAGCACAGTTGAAATTTTCCATTTAGCAATTTCCGTGAATAAACGGAAATGTACTTCTTCAGAACTTTTGTGCAGCCCTGTATATGATGTATAGAAGTTATACACATCACGTAATAATAATAATAAAAAAAAAATAGTTCAATTTAAAAACGCATGCCACAGCTGAAAACACATTTCCAATGCAGGAAATGTGTTATTGTTCATAGGCTTCCATAGTTCAATGTTTTCTGTTGCCAAATTATTTTGTGTGTCCCTGTAAATGAACGATAAATTCTATGCACACTATATTTAACAGTAAGCGCCGTATAATACACCTCAGTGATATGATACATATAAATTTCAGGATGTTTAAAATGGTGTAATATCATTAAAATACACCGCAAGCGATTTTCCCCATAGACCGTAATGTAATGAAATTCTTTTGAGTGTCTCTGTAAATGAACCGTAAATGCGATACACTTCATTTTCAATACGAACGTGGCATATTGATACCCAATAACATCTATGAATTTCATGGCAATCAGACTATGTTTAAATGAGTTAGAGCACGAAAAAACAAACAGACAGACCAACGGAATTCATAAACATTTTTCAACTTTGTTGGAAAGTGTTAAAAAGACAAACGTTTCTTAATATAGGAAAATATAATATAACACAAGAAAATAGACAATAACGTTTTCCGGGTTACTCATGATTCCGAACAGCTTTCTTTATCTTTATAAACCTCAGAAATCCATATATTTTTTAGATTGAAAGAATAATCTATAAAAAACAAAGTTTCTTTTGGTACCACTGAATTTCGGAAACGTTTCTGAGTAATGTTTATAATATATTAACCTTTTGCGGTCGTATTAAGGTATCTCCTACGTTGGAAATACGCAATTTCGCGAAAATTATCGATTTTGTTTTTATTATCTCATTTGAAAGTACAACTTTTTACTTTTTACAACAACTTTTTTTCCTATCCTGGTTTAGAATGAAAGTTATAATCAATTTATAGTAAAAATATACTAATTTAACGTTTAAAAGCATAAAAGATTTTTACACAAAATTAACTCAGTTCAAAAATGATAACTAAAAATATTATTATCATTCTGCCATAAAACTTTGAGAGATTTGTCTGTATAGAGTTGTCTGGTGCATCTACTCAAAGAATTTTAATTGCATGAATATTTTCAAAATGATGGCCTGTTATTGGAACAAAAACATGGTAAAACTGTTCAAAATCTTATAATGGACTCTTCGATCATCTCTGAAATTTTTATTTACTAAGATATCATTTACCTCGCAGTAGGTATGGTAGATAAAAGTTTATAGTCTACTTGATTTTTTTTAATAAGTTTATTTGTTTTCATGTAGCACTTTTCAAGTTTTTGAAAAATTTCTTGAAATTTCCATACATATTTAAAATTTTTGTAAATTCATAGGGTTATATACATAATTTAAAAGGTAAATTATTAATTTTTATTAAACCTAAATGAAAAAAAAATGTGAATACGACATTTCTTTGCAAAGTTTTCATAAAAGGGTTTCAAACGCACGCACGAAGGCAACCTTAAGTTTATACATAAGTGTTATGCTGATGGGAATTAATTTTCGTTGAACGAACAGTAATATATAATAGGCAAGATTAAGAAAGAAAAACAAAATTTATTATTTCTTTTTAAACTTTAGATATATGCAAAACAACAATATGTTTTAATTTTATGTAAAAGTTATATTTTAATGTTCATCATCGTGTGGTATCTTTGAAAGCAGTCTCCAGGCAGCCCTTCATTTTTCTGTTTCAACATACAGAACAATCTTTACTCCTTATATTTTATCTTTTTTCAACTACTTTTCATTTCACGTTACACTTCTTTCGGTCACTTTCTTTTTGCCATTTTATAGTATTATTTTTTAAATGTTTTAAGAAGCGAAAATGCCTCATGACACTTAAACACAATTTGTAAAATATTATTTCGAATTCTACGTAACTCCGAAACTTGTCGACTTAATGAATTTATGCATGTAAGACTAACAAAATAAAATCAATGTTAATGTTGTTAGTTTATCGCGTTTGTCTGTAGAACATATTTATTGGATAGGGAATGTTTACTTGAGATTTAACAGCATCCGAAAAACCTATAGTCTGGGTTGAGACAAGTAAAAATTAAATTTTAAAAATCAAAAAACCCGACTGCGTAAAAAGCGAACTAATTAATTATTTCTCATCAATGTGAAACTATTTTTTATATTACTTACCTATTTTTTTTATTTACTTGTATTTATGACTTTTAAGTAGTGTTTAATTGTTAGTTTCTATCTATAAATACTGTTTTGATGAGGTCTACAGATGCCTATGGTTAGAGTTACAGTAAATCTAGAGATCTTACCTACACAACTTTCAGGTTGTGTAATATTTAAACGGAGCTTCTGACTGTAAAATAGTTTAGAAAACATCGTCTTCATTTTGAAAGACACTACCAAAGATATGCCACTCAATAGGGCGCGTAAAATTTTCTTTCATCTCTACCGCCATTTTGTATTTGTGAAACCAAACCCTAGCCTATAACCATCGGACGGTTAAGACGAAACGATAGAGACCTCATTCATTAAAATCCATCCAGCCGTTGGGATGTTTCGAGGGTATAAAGAAATCTACATACCCAGATACGCATGAAACACATAACCCTTCTTGGCAGTCGGGTAAAAACTGATTAATACACTTGAGAAACAACTCGGAAACGTTTCCGAAAATCAGAGACAGCAAAAGAAATTTTGTTTTTGAAATACTTATTTGAATCTGAAAAATATTTTGGTTTTTGAGGTTTCTAAAATTAATGACCTCTTTTCGGAATCGTGGGTAACTCGAAGGGGTTACCGTATATTTTCGTTCGTGTTTATAAGTATTATATCTTCTTAGTTTAAGAATGTCTTTTTTTTTTCATTACAGTGTACAGAGTGTTTCCGTATAAAGTTACAAACTTCTAGGAAGAGTAGCGTGTATCAAGACAAACAATTTTTGTACAGAAAACGAAGGTCTCCATCGAGACCTTGTTATGTACCCCATTACAGGGTTGCCGGCTTTTAGCCAGGCCAAAAAAGCCAGCCGGCTTTTTTTGGTTTTAACCACTTAAAAAAAGCCGGTTTTTATTTTTTGAAGTTAGTTTACAGTTAATTCGTTTTAAATTTGGATCAATTAATTTTTAATACACTTATAAATATTTTCTACTAAAAGAAGTTATGGATTTCTATCAAATTTTGTCAAGCTCCACATATACTACACATTTTAAAGATGATATTTAATTATTAATGACAAAATGTAGCATATCAATTGAAAATATTCTTATGTGTCCATATGGAGAGATTATGTTATAATATGTTAAAGAGAAATTAGAAAATATGTAATATTTGAGGAGAGTGGTACATAAGTGTATAAAAAATAGAGCATTTAACAAGAAAAAAAAATCTCTAAATAAAATTTTGAAAAGTTTGTTGCTAAGCATATTCATGCATATGCTATTCATAATGTTTTTAATAGTAAGAAATGGTGTTTTTATTAATATGACTATATATAATTTTAAATGTTTACTAGAAATAAAATAAGACTTGTATATTAGTAGGTATTAAAATTAATTAAGTAACAAAACATGTAACTAAGTAACCATTGCCCTCTTTAATTTTATAAAGCAGTAAAAATGAAAAAATTGGCAGTTAGTATGGCCCTTTTAAAATTTACTGACATATTTGCAATTCTGACTACAAATTACTAGCAAAATTATCCAAGTTTTATTCCAGTATTAATGTCCTCAAAATTGAAAAATTGGATTGTTTATTAAACTCTAAATCAATTAAATGTCATTAAAATTAATTAAAAACTCTTTAAAATGTGTAGTTTATAATTACAATGCTTCATTGTATAAAAGCCTATTATGGCCAAAAAAAGCCGGTTAAAACCAATAAAAGCCACCAGCCTGGCTTTTTTAAATTTTAGCCGGCTTTTTTTGCAACCCTACCCCATTATGTCACTGTATTTCTCAGTCAAATATACGGAATGTATCATTATAAGGCGAACCCCTATTTACAATTTTAACAATAACGATGATCGTGTAGCGACATTTTCAACTTTTGTTTTCTGCGAAACGTGATGACGTCAAAAAGATATGTAAATAGCTTCTCCAAATCTCTTTAAAAATTAAAATCTAAGTTAATTGATTAAAACGTAATTAAAATCTTTTAAATGATTAAAATGTAAACGTGATGACGACGCCACGAAGATTTGTTTCTTCCTGCTTGGGGCTGTGCATATATAACGTTATCAACTTTTTGGTAATTTTGGACCCCCTCCCCCCCGTAATGATATCGTTATCAGTGTCTAATTTGTTTTTCTTTTGTTTGGAGTGATATATAAATATGGTTACATTTATTTTTGCATACTTTATTGATTCAAGAGAAGTCAATAAAATATCACTTTATATCAAATAACAAAAGAAATAATCACTAATTAAAAGTATTTAATAATAAATTTTTGTTACATAATGCATTCCATTCAACAGTAATAATACCTTCTTGCACTTGCAGACTTATTAACAAAACGGGCGGAAAACAGTCTTTCTCTTTTATTTACTAGTAAACACAAGTATCATTTCAAACATACTTCGCATATGGTTTCCCGAACAGCGTATTATATATGCATACACATATGACAGAAGAATAGAGATGCCAATCGGTAATGTATTCCATATTTTGGAATTAAATACATAGTTTTATAATCATTTAATGATTTTAATAATATCTTTATATTTTCATAAAAATAGATAACATACTATTTTGATGTAAAGACAAAGTTACAGATAAAATGAGAAATTTTGGGTTGTATCAAAAATGATAACGATATCAAAAGACAACCCCCCCTCCCCCTAGTGATATCTTGCGATATCATGTGCCAGAACCCCCCCCCCCCCGCTCCCCCCTAAAATGATAACGTTATATATGCATAGCCCCTATGTGTTAGAACTGACAAACCTCCGTGTCCAACAACACTGCGCTAGACGCTCATAATTCGTGATATAACTGATAGCAAATATACATGACTAAATTACATTTCACTTAAAGCACTTTCTTTGATGTCATCATGCTTCACAAAGTTAGTCATTGAAGGCGGTTAGTTTATTAACACTATATCTATTTTTACTGAAATCTATCATTTTGACGGAGACGCATATTTTCGTAACAGCTTTACTTCATTATACAGAGGTACACGAAATTAGAATGACAGCATAGAAAACTGATTAATCACTGTATTTCCACTAAATTATCATTACAAACCAGTTTATATTTATAAAAGAATAATATTTACATTTTCGGAAATTTTAAGCATAAAATCAGAAAACCGTCAAATTGATGAGTTTCATAAATGTAGTGTAACCCCTTGACTAGGGCCACATACCATGCCTACGTGGATAAAATTACCGCGACGTTCGCCCGGTACACTCTGAAAAATAATTACGGGAAAGTGTACCCACCCCCACACACCCACACACAGAAAAAGGGGGGGGGCTTTGCACTGAAATAAACAGTTTTTGGCCGCAGAAACATGCCAGTATTCCAAAATTATATTTTGATGACGCAAACTTACGGGTTTCTACCGTATCGTTTGAAAAACAGCTTTTCCTGTGAAATTATGCGGTAAATAGCTGTGAATTGACATTTTTTTTTACATTATACGTGCTTCGCGCTGATTTTTTTTTTTTTTTTTTTTTTTTTTTTCCTGAAGGGCTTCACATGATATAAATATAATGTTAATTATTAAAAGGCTCGCCAACGAATATGCAGAAACTTTGAATTTTGCTATTTTAGAAGTGCACTATGTTCCTAAAAATAATACTGTTATAAATTCAATTATTGTTTCTAACTATTAACACCAGTGCGTTAATTTTATTCCTTAACACTATTAGTTTCAATGCGATATGTATGTTGAATTACTCTACCAGCTTTAATGAATAAATTGATATAATATAATTAATATAATTAATAAGTTTCGTTTATGAATATTGATTTCCCTCAAATATCATTAATATTCCAAAGATTAGCATTGATGAATTAACTGTAAGCTATGTTAATTGGCGATTGTTTATTTCTGAATAACTAATAATCTATCAAAAATGTTTTAAGTGGTTTAAGTCCTGATAAAGAAGCTACCATACAGCTTTTAATACTTCCGTATTCCGCTATTTGCTTCACTGGACTTGATAATTGTAGAACAAGTGTTGTCAGGTATCCGAATTTACGTGGGACATCTCGATTTTAAGGGTTTCAAGATTCCTAACGCGGGATCGCAACGCAAGATGCTAAACAATCCCATTTTTGCTAATTCGCATTTTTTTTCTATTCGTTATTCTACGTTGAATTATTAAAATAATGTAAATACCTAAAAATATCTATGTTTAAGAATCTTTAACTTTTAAAAATTATTTTAATTTTTAGGTCTTATTGTGGAATTTTTTATGACAGATAATTCGTTACATATCTGTCCAAAGCAGACGTAATTATGATTTATATACAGTGCATTGTAAAAAAAAATTATGTAACGTTACTCCATAAAATTGATGGCAGCCTTGCTGCCTCCATTTTATTGAGTAATTTACTGATACAGCTGGTGTTACGTTACAATGTGTAATATTACACCAGTTATATCAGTTTAAGTTACGCCATTATATAAATTAAATTACTCCATAAAATTGGAGGCAGCACGTTGCCACCAATTTTATGGAGTAACGTTACATTTTTTTTTTTTTTTACAGTGGGGTGGAAAAAAAGATAAGGACATAATTTAATTTGTTAAATCTAAGGTATGGGATGTAGTTTATTTTACATGTATGAAAAGAAATATACTTAAAAATATTTTTTCTATCTATTATTTGAAAAAAAAAAAAGTATAACTTTATGTTCATGTTGTTTCAACTGCATGTGCACAGGAAGAAAACTGAAAAAAAAAAATGATAGGGACTGTATAAATTTCAATCAAATTAAAACTATTAATTAAAAAAATTAGCATTATTTTCCTTCAATTTTGCAATTTCGAAAATCTGAGAACATGAGAGGTTTTTTTTTTTTTTTTAAGAAGGCATGAGAGATTTTTTGGTGAAACATTCGTCGGGATTTTTTAATTTTGTTATCATCCTTCATTTCGTTTTTATTGGAATAGCACTTACTTTTTTTATACATATCTCGCATTATTATTCCCCAAAGTATTTAAGTAAATGATCTGTGATGGTTATTTCCGCAATGAAACCTCGTTTGCTTTATACCAGGATTTTGATGATAATGAAACATTGATTAAGGCTTCTGAAAAAAATATTTTCTAGATGTAATAAAAGATTAATCTGGCAATAACTTTTCAGAAAAAATATCTTTATATTCTTCAGAATTTAATGCATTGAAAAATGGCCTTCACTTTTTTATTTTAATATTCTAGTCTCACTATATACCAAACAGCAGCTGATAGCACTTATGGAAGATCAACAAACGGACAGGCAGATGAACCAAAATTACAAACATTTCCACTTGAGTTAGAAAGTTTTAAAAAGGCTATTTCATAGCAACAAAAATTTGTAAAATCAGATTCACGGGTTGAAATTTTGATGATAGTTACTCTTGACCATCCTTTTATCTTGCCTTTTTTCGTCTGGTCAAAATATGTTTAACTAATTGGGCATGTTCTGTTGGCGAAGAGTTTTAAATTGGCAATCCTGGATGTAGCATGGCTTAATTGGTTGCCATAGAAGCACGGTTGAGAGGAGAGATAGGAGAGAGCGAATTATACTTCAGAGGATCAATCTTCTACGAGATTCCGTTAAAGTCATATCGTGTTACAGTCCTCCAGACAGGGTAAGAAGTATTTTTTTCTCAACATTGTATGAATTAAAGACGTAGGTAATTATAAATACCTGAATAATTTCTTATCAAAACCATAAAAACTGATCAACAAAACTGTATTTTTTATCCAACTGCAAAGAAATCGAAACAAAGGTAATATTTATCGCGTATCTCTATGTAATTTCTGGACATATGTTAGCGTCTAGAATCCAAACGACTTGACCAAACAAATAAATTATCGTTAGATTTGTCTTGACCCTTTGGTGACATAAAATATATGTAAAAAGCTCCAATACGGTGGATGTCAGAAAACAAAATAAGATTTTTCTTTTTTAGTTTACCATTGAAATGGGTAAAGAATAAACTATCTGTCGAAAATACCACAGAAATGTAAAAAAACCTTTAGATAAAAATAAAAACTAATGCAAAGAAAAAGACTGCACATTTTAAGATAGTTGAAAGACAATGCTGTATGACAATTATCTTTTCTGGTTGGTTGGTTGTATTTATGTCGGCCAATTATCTGCACGTGGGATATAGGCCCTAAGGGGGGAGTGCCTTCCGTGGAGGTCTTTCTAAGGGAACCTAACCCGTATTAACGCTTGGAGAACCAAGGTTCGAAGAAAACCACGAAAACTCCGAACGATTAGGCCGACGGGCGCGATTGGGATCGAACCCAGCACTTCCCGTCTACCAGCTTCGAGAGCAGAACCTCTCGGCCACTGGTGGGGCCATTATCTTTTCTGTACTTTAACACTGTACAATAAGAGGAAGAAAACGATGGCTATAACTTCAGAATTAGAGATCGACCACTAAAAGAATCGAACATCGATTAACTAATTAGAGATCGACCGAAAGTTCGCTTTCGGTTTAAAATCTGAGTTTCGGAGAAAATGCTGCCGAAAATTCAGCCGAACCGAAACTATCTTGTATTCCAAAAATCTTGTTTCTTCCTTCAGAAATTTTCAACACTATTCATTTATTTGAATTGTATCGTCTTAAATGAGACACTCTTTATTTATTGCTATGAAGGCCACTGTATATAATTATCAGTCATGACTGGCTCAAAACGAAAGTGCAAATTATAAAGCAAGTAATGCATATATGACTCAAACTTGAAGACGCTTTTCACGTGCTCCTTTATTACTTAACAGTAATAGAAAATTTTTAGTTTGAAACCGCAGAAGTGTTTCGAATACTGTTTCAGAAATTTCTAGTATAACAGATGTTCATTTACAAAAATCCTTATAAATGATAAATAGAGGTATGTATATCAAAAGCATTTTTTAGTTAGATGAAATTCGTATAATTAGAGAATAATTTTGTGTCTTTGATGAATTAAATGCATTTTATTTTATATGAAAATAAAAAGTTTGGGGCAGAGGCACAGAGAGCCGATTTGGGCTACACATGTAATAAACTAATGATTATGTACATTTATGAACATATTAATTACTTTAAAAAATTTCGGAAGTTTTCGGTTTCGGTTTTGGCTTTCAAATACTGTTTCAGTCAATCCTTAGCTTCTAATTTATGAAAGAACATGAACTAAAAACCGGGCATAGATTATGAAACACTTTCCATCACTAGCAAAATATTATTAAGGACCTTTAAACTTTCTAAAAATCCGTTTTCAGATTTTGATTTATTCTTAATTAAAAAAAAATTCTCAACAGTATTCAAAAAACTAATTCAAAAATCTGCATTATTTCTTGAGTTATAATCATTTATAGACGGTGAGTACAATGGAAAGTCCTCAGATTAGTAAATTTGGAGTTTGCGCGCACTGATACTTCAAACTATATCCTCTTCGCTACTGAACAAAAAACATTTTTTGAAAAAGATGTTGGAATAGGTTTTCATACTTATTTTGGCTTCAAAAATGATAATAATAAAATAATTTAAAAAATTGATGCACCAGGGTACTAGTAAATGGAGGTCCATATATGTGGACCTTGGAACTCAATTGCGTAAAAAGTTCAAAATTTTGGAAAATCATTGTAAATATTTGTTTCTTTTTAAAATTGCGAAAATAAATGTTTTTTTTTAATATAACATAAATTAAATATTATTTATATTGTTTTAAATGTATTAAATTAATTAAATCATAAATCGCAACATTTTAAAATAATTTTTGTCGTGAACTATTTATTGCAAAGAAATGACTGCAAAAATTAAATTTTATTACATTTTTTTTTAGTGTGGAAAAATTTAAAACAATTGTTTTTCCAAATGCATAAATAAACTTTACACTTTATACACATAACTCTTCTTTTTTATTTACATTCTTCCAAACAACATTTAGGTTGTCTGTAAATCTTCGTAAATGCCCTAAATTGTCAAAATGGATTTTCTTTATTAGGTACGTTATCTTTTCTTTGCTTTTTTTGTAATTTCATCTTTCATAACATGAACGTATTCGTGGCCCACGCCTACGGGGGTTTATATGATTTCTTCCTTCTTCAGAAGTGTAGCAACACACATCGTATAATCTATTAATGACATGTATTTTCATCTTCATCGCTTTATTATCTCTTACGTAATGTATTCAGCAATTAGAAATCATTAGGTATACAAACTAATTAAATACTCGTGTTGGTCGTTTGTTTGTTTTTGCTGCACAGTGATAATATGCTAGATACCGATAAAAGATACGTACCACCCATGCATATGCTGTACATCTCTGCTACAGCTGGCTGGCTACTTTTTCTTTTTTTCTTATCCTCTTTCGACCATCTCATGCTTGTATAAGTTACTTCATTTTCAACACATGTAGAAAGAAAAGTAACTGATTTGTTATATTTCTACTTTAAAACGAAATCTCATCTTCTCCAAGCACCTCATCCCACGCTCCTTTTTTTTTGTTCTTTATCAGCTCTCAATTTTTGTGCAGCAGAACCAATTCTATTTGACGTAATAGTTCCGGGGAAAAATATTTTTTCAAAATATTTTTTCTGCACATTCCAAACTAGTAAAAAATCGGTGTAAATTATATGGTTAAAATATTAGGGCACACTTTAACGCAATAATTTAACAATACCCCCAATTAAACGAAAATCCCGCATACCATTTTAGGAAATTCTGCCATTGCTAACATATGTATATACAGAAATATAATACCAATCCATCTCTAACAGATAGAACAAATTTTTTATACCTAGAGAATTTAGTTTTGAGGGACTGTGCATATATAACGTTATCATTTTAGGGGGGAGGGGGAGTCTGGCACATGATATCGTAAGATATCTCTGGGGGAGGGGGGGGGGTTGACTTTTGATATCGATATCATTTTTGATCCAACCAAAATTCTCTTTTTCTTTTTATCATAGTTTTTACATCAAACTAGTATATTATCTTTTCCTAGTCTTATGTATTTTTATGAAAATAGAGTTATTATTAAAGTCACTAAATTATTATAAATTTATTTAATTCTAAAATAGGGAATAACACAACGTTTGATTTTCCTATTCTTCTTCATAAGTGTATGCATATATAATCGGTGTTCGAGAAACTATATGCGAAATATATTTGAAATGAAACTTGGGTTTACTATTTAATAAAGGAGAAAGATAAAGAATGCTGTCCACCTGTTTTGTTGATAAGAATTTCTGTCTGCCCTCCTCCCTGCCGGGCAAGTGCAAGAAGACATTATTACTGTTGAATGCATTATTTAACAAAAAGGTAGTATAAAATAATTTCAAATAGTAACTATTTCTTTTAAGTATTATTTGATATAAAGATATTTCATATATAAAGTGATATTTTATTGACTTCTCCTCAGTTAAATCAATGAAGTAATAATGGTATGAAAGCGTAACCATTTTTGTATATCACCCCAAACAAAAGAAATCAAAATTCCAAAGATAAAAAAAATTATAGACATTGATAACGATATCATTACGGGGGGGGGGGGGGGGTTGAGGGATGATAACGTATGATATCGGAAGGGGGGGAGGGGTTTAAAATTACCAAAAAGTTGATAACGTTATATATGCACAGCCCCTGAAGGTACATATTGTGGGAAATCACATTGCCCAGAAAGGGAATCATTTTCTAGTCCAAAGAAATGCGTTTAGGTCGAGGTAAGCTTAAACACTTTTCTCCTATTAAATCTAAAAAGAGTGGCACAAGAAAATGCAGATAGTTCCTTAGTTTAAAGAATCTATTTTGTCATTGTATCAACAAATTGCTGGATTGTTTTTTATCAATATAATTTGGCTTGGGAGAGTTTCAATACACCCGTGAGAATATGCCTGCCTGTAAGTTTCATCATATCATAAACTGTAGTATTTACTGACCTGTGTTTTAGATTTTGCATGGAATGTAAATTTCTTTGTGCAGCTAGTTCCTCATAAAGCTTAATACTCATAACTGATGGTTAAATTTTATTTTGAAGAAAATTATTAATTTTAACAGTATTAGGCAATATTTTTGTACACTTAAAAATAAACAGCTATTGAATTCCCATCATGTAGTTTAAAATGAATATATAATAATAAAATGTACGCATTAGTATTAATAGAATTGGGATAAAAAAAAAAGTAAGTTCAAAAGTTAGCCTAAGAAAATATTTTAATCTTTTATTATTATTATGTAACATTTATGCGAAAGAATAATTTGAAAATGTAACTATATAAAAATAACTATCATTATTTATTTTGAATAAAAAATGCATTATAGATCTGGCTGGTCTCCAATGTGGCTATGTATTTTCAATAAAATTTCAGAATTTAATCAGCATTATATATTATTTAATCAAACAAATATACAAAATCCACTTAATCTAGCTTCAATTGCATATTCTGTTTTTAAAAAACACATATTTTGAGTTAATTAAATATAATAGGACATTATTATTATTTCTAAATACGATAACAGTATTCCCAGAGTTTAAGCCTATTTATAGTCATTGAGTACTGAGGTCCACGTATGTGGACCTCGATAAAATGTTACTTTTAAAATAAAAAAATTCACAAAATAAACAAAAAGAAGTTATCTAGTGATTATTTATAATGTTCTTAACAATAAAAAAAAATATGACATCTTAATTAAAATTTTAATATATGTAAATATTACTTGCTTTTATGCAATCGCTGAATTGACGACATTTTTCAAAACCTCACTTGCAACAAGCAGTTTAGCCATGAAAATAAGTCCAGTGTTAAAATCTGTTGGGTTCATTTTGAAGCTTAAACGGTCATAAATGTGAATTGATAGTCAAAATTTAGATATCTGGCGTGGTTTTATTACAATGGGCTAAGATCCAAGGTCCACATATGTGGACCTCAGTAGCGAAGAGATTACATAAGCTACAGCTTTAAAAAATTAACCAAATATGCGTTTCTTTATAGTCTTCATGATAAAAAAAAAAAAAAAAAAAAAAGTCACATATTTCGGTTATTTATTTTTTTCCACTTGAAAAACTTGATTTTTTTTTTTTTAATTCTGTAACTTTTTATACTTTGTTCTAAAATTAAAATTTAAACAAAACTTTTTGTATATATTTTGGTTTTAATTTAGAAGTAGGTGTGTTATGATTCTAGTTTGTTAAAAAATTGTTTTTTTTATATTCATAATTTAGGGTTTAATTGTGCGCGCAGCACTTCATGATTATAATTCACGCATTAGTGATGAATTTTTAAATTTAAAATTTAAATATTAATTTTGCATACATAGAACATTTTTTTCTTCTGGATAATATAGCTAAGAATATACTTTAGGCAAATAGCAAAAAAAAAAAAAAAAAAAAAAAAAAAAAAAAAATCTTAATTGCATATTATGGCACTTTGAAAAAGGTCCTGTGTCCCCTTAAGAAATTTCATTTTTTGGCATAATGAAATCGATCATAGACCGTCCTGTAATCGAATTCTTTTGTGCGTCTCTTCACGTAAACAAACTATAAATGCTACATACTTCATTTTCAGTACCGAACATCCCAACTCAAGATATAAAAATTACATGGCAATCCGTATACATTTACCAGAATTAGAGCATTGACGTATAAACAGACAAACCGAATTCATAAAAACTTTTCAACTGTGTTCGAAAATGTTAAAAACGATAAGAACGGTGTATTCGTAAATAGTTCTTTATGTGGTGTATGTGGTTTATTACCCGACTGCCAAGAAGGGTTATGTGTTTCACGCGTAACTTGGTATGTGGATTTATTTATACCCTCGTAACATCCGAACGGTTGGATGGATTTTAATGAATGAGGTATCTATCGATTCGTCTTAACCGTCCAATGGTTATAGGCTGGATTTTGTTTTCTTATAAATTCAAAATGGCGGCCGTAAAATACAAAATGGCGGTAGAGACGAAAAATATTATTTACGCAACCTATTGAGTGGCATATCATTGGATAGGTCTTTCAAAATGAAGACGATGTTTCATTGACTGTTTTGCAGTCGGAAACTTCGTTTAAATATTACACAACCTGGAAGTTGTGTAGGTAGGATCTCTAGCTTTACTGAAACTCTAAACATCATAGGCATCTTATAGGCCTCATGAAAACAGTGTTTATAGATAGGAACTAACAATTAAACCCAACTTGAAAGTCATCAATACAAGTAAATAAAAAAAAAAATAGGTAAGTAATATAAAAAATAGTTTCACATTGATGAGAAATAATTAACTAGTTCGCTTTTTACGCAGTCAGGTTTTTTGATTTTTTAAATTTAATTTTGTCATAAGGGATCATTATATATTAAAATTGAATCTCAATTTTAAATGTTCAATAGCAACACTTTACTTTTTCCCCCATATTAAAAAATGAAGTATACATTGGTATTAGTTTTGAATGATAAATTAGTAAGATATAAATTATTGAAAAAATGACTAATTAATGTTAAATCTAAACGTCCGTTACTTAGGTAAAATTAGAACAATAATTTATGCATTTCATTGTTTGTTTTATATGATACATTGCCAAAATAAAACGTGCATGCATATATGATATATAAATATGTTTTGTAGCATCAATTATTAATTAATAATGCGATTATTAAAATAATCATAAATAGAAGAATAAGTTTATTTCGTCACCATCAGAATTTACATGGTCAAAAACATAGTATGGATTTTCTTCTACTTCCGACCCTTAGTTGTCAAGTTACCATCAGATATGAAAAATAGGCAGCTTTAAGGGCCATACTTAAGAATAAAGTTGAAAATCGCTTTTCTATTTTTCCTGTACCCTAAGTATAAATAACTAGCAAAACCCGCGGCTTCACATGCGTAGTTGTAGAAATATGCCAAGTGGTATTTGTATGCTTATTTTTATTAGAGGAAATTATTTTGCAAAAATTACTAACTAAGCCACATTCTGAGTAAACTTCATTACTTTACTGTATTAGACGAACGCGAGACTTAAATTAGTTTAAAAATCAAAAATTCTAAACAAATCGTAATTTAGAATATATTTTGCAGGTTGTCCGCTCATTTTATATTTTCTTTAAAATTTCCAATTTTTTTAGAAGCCATTCTTATCTAGTATTTACATTTTCAAAGTAACCACCATGCTAAATTCCAAGCTTCTTGTTATCCAGGCTTTACTTGAAGAAATCGCTATTTTAGAACGGTTTGCATCCTGCACACTTTTAAATTTCTAAAATTTTAAAAGCTGTACTGAGGGTGCATTTACGTCTCTAAAGTAACAGTAATGTCAAATTTCAAGTTTCTATCTGTAAAAATTCCAGATAAATCATAATTTAGAATGTTTTTAGAACGTTTACCGCTCGTTTTACCCTTTTAAAATTCGGAATATTTTATTAACCATTTTTAGGAGGCACTTACATCTTAAAAATAACTACCATGCCAAATTTCAGGCAGCATCACAAATATCCCAATTTTAGAACGTTTTTTGCTTCTGCACCAGTTTTAAATTTCGGTTTTTGTAAAAACTATTCTGTGCGAGCATTTACGTCTTAAAAATAATAAGCAAATTTTAAGCTTCTATCACTATCAATTCTAAATAAACCGTAATTTAGAACGCTTTCTGCTCACTTCACAAATTTAAATTTCAAATTTTTAATAAACAATTTATACCGAGCATCTGCATCTTAAAAGTTACCACTATCCTAAATTTCACGTTTATAACAGTAACATTTCCAAATAAATCGTAATTAAAAAAGTTTTCCGCTCATTTCACCTCTTTTAATTACGCATTTTTTAGAAACCATTCTTAGAGAGAAAGTATCATTTTAAAAGAAACCACCATGCCAAATTCCAATAAATCAAGTGTATCACATGAATCGCAATTTTAGAACTTTTTTATTTCTGCGCCTTTTTAAATTTCGAAAAAGAAAACTGTTCTGGGCGGGTATTTACATCTCTAAAGTAACAGCCATGCAAAGTTTCCATTTTCAGCTCTAACGTTTTCAAACAACTCGTAATTTAAAATGTTTTTAGAACGTTTTTCGTTCATTTCACCCAGTAAAATTTCGAACCTTTTAGAAATCGTTCATAAAAAGTTTTTTTTATCTTAAAAGTAACTACCACACTAAATTTCAAATTTCTAGCCCCAACAATATCACAGAAATCGCAATTTTAGGAAATTTTTTGCTCCTGCAGCCCTTTGGGTGTTGTTATACAAAATATAGCCTATGTTGGAGCAGAGATGGTCACCAGCATTTTTCCACCATTATTTTAGAAATCGGTTTGGTAGTTCTAGAGATTACCCCTACAAACAAACAAACGTTACTTATTTATAATGTTAGTATAGATACAGATTAAGCACTATATTACATATCTTGAATGAATATTTTTAACTAACCATTGCCGTTATTCTGTTAACATCTTTAGCCGCAATATCAGGTAATTTTTTAAACGTTTGTCTCAATAATGACACAATATTCCTGAACACATTTAATTCAGTAACGGTAATTTATTTTTGGAGTAAATGGGGTATGAAAAAATAAATGAAATAAAGAAATATAGGGGTCTGTATATAGATTTTCAAAGATTACTTTAAAATAAGTATGTAATGTCTTCAAAAAATTGCATTCTAATAGGATTGTAGGAAATCATTACCATGGAATTTTGGTGAAATTAGTTTTATTCTGCAATTCTAAAAATTGCAAAGTTATAACTATCGTTTGTTTTTTTCCTGTACTGTACATAAATTCCAGCGTAATATGTACCCTTTAAGAGTTGTATTTTTTGTTGATTGTCTGACTCGTGTACTATGACTTATGAATTGTTTGTTAGAATTTTCTTTTTCTTTTGCAGCTAGTTTCTCTTATATCTTTCTTTAAACTAAATAATAATAATAAAAAAAATCATCCCTATAATTTTTTTCTGACTGCATCTTAACTCATTCTGTATAGGTGATACATATATTTACCAGTATTTTTTTTTTCTAATCGTACCACTTTTTCATGTATAATCTTTACAATCTTTACTGATATTGTAAAGAAGTAGCATTTGTTTGTAGAGTGTAATCTCTGGAACTACCGAAACGATTCGAAAAATAATGGTAGCAAATTTGTAGTGATGTTCTCTGATCCAACACAGGCTACATTTTATTTCGGTGCTGCTACCCCCAAGGGGGTTGCAAGAACGGAAAACTTTCTAAAATTGCGATTTTTGTGATGTTGAAGTTGCTAGAAACTGGAAATTTGGTATGGTAGTTACTTATAAGATGTAAATGAACAGTTCCTAAATACCTAAGAACAGTTCCTAAATAATTCGAAATTTAAAAAGGTGAAATGCACATAAAGCATTCTAGAAACATTCGAAATTACTATTTCTACTGAATTGTTAAAGATGGAAACTTGAAACTGACATGGCTGCTGCTTTTAAGACACAAATGCACGCACAGAACAGTTTTTAAAATAAATAATTAAAAGGGTGCAGGGGGAAAAAAACGTTCTAAATTACGATTTTTGTGATACTGGAGGGACTAGAAACTTGGAATTTGGCGTGGGGGTTATTTTTAAGATACAAATGCTCTCGAAGAATTATTTCTAAAAAAATTCGAAAAACGCTCGAAAAATGTTCGAACTTCTGATTTCTATGGAATTGTTAAGGGTAGAAACTTGCAATTTGACATGACTGCTACTTTTAAGACTCAAATGCACTAACAGAACAGTTTTTTTTAACAATAGAATTTTAAAAGGGTGCAGGAGAAAAAACTTTCTAAATTTTGATTTTTGTGATACTGAAGAGACTAAAAACTAGAAATTTGGCATGGCGATTACTTTTAACCCTTTGAGCTCTGATGGGTGAATTTCTTCTCACTTAATTTTAATTTCCAAATGTCACATTAGCACCGGAATATTCAACCAAATTTATTTGAAAATAGATTAATGCAATTTTTTCCGTGTATATTATAAGCCGAATCTTTTGTTTACAAAATACTGGTGCCAATGTGACATTTGGAAAATTTGAAGAAATTCACCCCCAGAGCTCAAAGGGTTAAGATACAAATACTCGCTAATTTTGGTTTCTAAAACGAAATCGAAATTTAAACAGATGAAATGAGTGAAAAAAGGTCTAAATTACGATTTTTATAGAATTTTACATAAAATTTGTTAATCAATCAATTCAACATCCATTTCAAAGACCCACAAATACCACTTGGCATATTTTAACAACTACGAATGCAAAGCCGCGGGTTTTGCTAGTACACTTTATATTAAGATACTTTCAAGAGACATCTACCACAAAGAAAACTTTTTGTAAAATGTGGTACGAATGAATATAAAAACTAGAAAACAGGAATTCTGCTTTTTCAGAATTTAGTGTCGCCCCCGATGAAAAACAAAATGTATGTATATATAAATAGTACAAAACATATTTCAATTTTAAGACTTAAAGCACACGCTTTCATTTTATGTAAAATGACGTCATTCGCATCCGCTTAAGAATTCCACATTTACGATTCACTCTTAAACATCGACAGTAAAGTAGGCATACGACGTCACTATCACGAAATAATACACAGATGCAGCAAAAAGATGCCGTCATTAAAGAAACTCGACCAAAAAAAAAACAACAAAAAAAGGCTGTCTAATGATTCATAGGCTTTCATTTGTTTGTAACTTTAATATAGATACTTAAAATTAAATATAGTTTATAATAGCTCCATGTTTTAACAGAAATTATTCGTTTATATTTTTTCAAAATAGCACGTATTTTAATTACATTTTCTTTCGGTTCTTATGAAAAAATGGCAACAAAAATATATAATTAATATTTTACAACTATTTTTCCTTTACTTTCTACAGAAATTTAGTAATTCCGTTGGCAATGTTAAGCAAATGGCTCCAAAAACTACAAAAAAATTAATATTTCAAAAATAAATGGAGATGCAGTTTTCAAACAAATTGCATTTAAAGGTACTTTTTTTTCTCCAATACGGCGGTATAAACATTGAAAATGTGCGATGCTTTGAAGTTAAAAAAATTTCTATAGAGTATTTAATCGTAACTGCTTTGTTTTACGGCTGGCTTCTGTAAGGTAACGCTATTTTTTGAATACGACACAAAATAAGCTGGGTAAAAGAAATAGCATACTGTATCGGGGGGCTAATAGTCCCCAGTAGTGACCCGAAAGGATTAAACATATATGTTTTACGCGCGCACACACACACAAAAAAAGAAAAAAGAAAGAAAGAAATCTTCAATTTTACAAAAAACTGTTTAACCCCTTGGGGAGGAGTGACTGGCATACGTGCCGCGTAAGGTGCTCAGAAACCGTGACTATTATCACCAGTAAATTTTTCCTGTAAATTTCGCCTTATTTAATTCGCGCATTTTCCCGATTCAATTAGGCAAAAATTTCCGTTTTGAAAAACCGGTGATAAAAGATTAAAAATTCTGTAAAAGACGCTCGTCCCGAATGTGTTAACATTAGAATAAGGTAGCGATTACAGGGTGTTGCAGAATTCGACCGACAAATCCGGAGGGATGACAGCAGGCATCAAGAGGACGAAAAATTGAAATAGAACGGGGCTCAAACTCCTAACTGAACTTGTGTTGATGGTGATAATTTTGAGAAAAATAAAAACATTGCAATGAAACTGCAACGATATGTAACTTGTTTTGTGTGAAACTTTATAACACCACGAAATGTTCTAGAAAAACAGGGTGCTTAAGCGACCGATGATACCATATGAACTGGTAATCTCAGTCCAAACAGGCTATCAAAGTCTGAGAGCTAATGTGCTCGCCGGTTCTGTATGTATGTTCTGTACGTACGTACGTAC
The DNA here is from genome assembly GCA_963932465.1 of Maratus speciosus. Lineage (NCBI taxonomy): Eukaryota > Metazoa > Arthropoda > Arachnida > Araneae > Salticidae > Maratus > Maratus speciosus. The sequence continues at coordinate 518,503,895 of OZ010792.1, read as the reverse complement.
GTAATGCGATAACTCTAGAAATATCCGATTTGCTTCAAATTTCTCTCTACGTTTATTCCGATAAGGCGCTTCCCTGATTAGTTTTGGGGGTTCATTGGTTAAGTATAAAGGGGGGAATGGGGGCTAATCCCTCCCTCCCCTTAACTTAGGTAAATGGGTTTTTCATGCAGATTTTCTTCAAATTTTTGTATACCGGTTAATTCTGATAACGAGCTTCCCTGATTAGATTTGAAGGTTCATTGTTTAACTCTAAAGGAGAGAACGGGGGACTAATACCCCCTTAATTTAGATAAATGGGTTTTTCTATCCGATTGAAATTTTGTATACCGGTTTATTTCCATAAGGCGCTTCTCTGAGGACATTTGGAGGCTCATTGGTTAAGTATGAGGAAGGGAAACGGGGGGGGGGGGGATACTCCCTTTACTTATTTTTCGAAGGGCATTATTCTTTGCAGTAAGAGTATAATATACAATTAGTGTGAATAGCCTGTGAGCTCAATGCCACCAGTTTAACTGAGCACTTTTCTTTAGAACACCCTGTATTTTGATTAAATACGTTGTTTGCGACCCCCATGTTCTATGGTAATTTTTCGTACTCTTGATGCCTACTTTCACCCCTCTGAATTTGTCGTTCGAATTAGGCAACATCCAGTATAATTAAACAGGCATGGTTCTATACAGCAGACAAAAAAGACTATTTTCATTTTGACACTACGTCGTTGGATGCTCAGAGGATTGCTGTAACTATGAAAACTATAGTTTACTTTCAGGGTTAAGTCATTCCATTAGGTTGACATTGAAGCTAATCTATCCTTTTAATTAAAAAATTGCCTGTAGTGAGTTTCTTTATCTTTCGTTAATGAGCGTAACATGCGGAAGTGTTATCTGGAATTTTGTGGCATGCCAACAGCTTACTAGCTGGTTTAATTAGTATTTCTTTGAACTGTGTGCGCCCCTTATTTGTCAAATATCCTTATTAATATTTCGATAGCCGACCGTAGAAAGCATAAACGTACGTATTTTTTTTTCTTTAATTTCATTGTATGAAGATTAACTGATGTTAAACAAACTAAAAAATAGTAAAGTAAAAAATAGGGTTACCATAATTCTTGGCGGTGATTAATTTTCGCCAAGTCAAACAGAAAGAAAGGGGGGTTTTAACAGCAGGTATCAACTTTAATAAAATAGGGCATAGGAGATGACCATAACTTCCTGCTGTAACTCCGAGAGAATTTAAATTTCTAATTTGTATTTCACAACTGTCATACAGTTCCCGAAGTTCTCTAACATTAGAAGCATTCTTTACCTGTCTTAAATTTAATAATTTATTCATATGTGCGTTGATGACTAGGTCGTCACGACCGTAGCGAGTCTTTAACAAATCCACTGCAGATTTAAAGTTTTCTTCAGAAAGCGAAAATCCTGCAACAGCGTTATATGCACTACCTCCAAGAAGAGATTTCAAATAGACAAATTTGTCAATAGGAGTTAAATTGCAATTCTTTTCAATTGAATTAGAATATTGCCCCCAAAATTCTAACCAGGAACCGCTGTCACCAAAAAATTTATTTATAGTGAGCTTCGGCAATTTCATAGATCGCTCTAAATTTCCGTTTTGAGAACCGGATTCATTTTTCATAAAATTTTGAAAAGTATTATTCTGATTTTGGGAGTTATGTTCATTTAAGAACTTCGTTATTTTATAACGAGATTCGATTATTTTCTCACTATAGGTTTCGGAATTTTCGATTTCTTTCTCAAAATCGTCATCGGCGATAATATCCTGGATATCAGAGTTTAATTTTTTTAATAATTCATATTTGTCATTTAACTGGTCCTTACAAATGTTTAATAAATCCAGTTTATTTTCTAACGTAAGCGAATCATCTTCAAGAGTTGTGCTTATTTTTGTACACAATTTTGTCGTTTGTGTACGTAATCCAGTTCTTTTCTTTTTTAAAGTATCAATATTAACAGTAGTTGACATATTTGCTTTCAATTAATCAACAATAAAAAAAAATAGCTTACCTCAAGCTTTCAGATTCAGAAGAAAAAATATTCCATCATCAGTCCAGACATCCTGACGCGGTTAGCCAACATGAAGGATTTCAACAGAACACAGTCGAATAAAAAGAACTTCGAATCAGAAATATTTCACGTCAATTCAAATAAATGATATGCGGAACAATTTTATCTATTCATGATAAATCAACAGAACGATTTTTACTCACTGGAAGTAAATCAGCACTCAAATAATTAAAACCTCGAAGAACTGAATATTAATATATTTATTATCACCAGGCAGTCCTGGTTCAGATCTCATATAGCGGAGATCGCTCGCTTCAGAATTTAAAGATGTTACCGGTCTCACACACCGGTGCTTTTCTCAATTTTTACAGTTTAACTTGTAACTTTCAGTTTAACTACAAACACTACCGAAATTTTGTTCCGTTTAGAACTTTAGTACTATCACCAGAGACTTTGGAATAGGTTAATTTTAATTATAACAGTCCTATACGAAAAGTTTAGTACAAAAGCACCATCCCATGAGTTAATCGCGCCTTTTATTCATCTTTCGATGGAGCTGTCTCAGGGACCACTTTACAGTAGTTTTGTGTCAATTTCTATGACATCAGTTAAAGGTTAATGTACATTTAGCTTATCATAAAACGAATTAGACATTTGCTTCAAAGAGTTAAAGTAAACTTTACGTTTATTATGCATATTATTACTACCGTCAACCGGGGCTACTTTGGTCCATCCCATAAAAAAAAAAGGTTTTATTCTTTGTATTGAACAAACAATACAAGATAATTTGGAGTTTCTGCACTTGAAAAATGTTTTATACCCTACTATAGGGTATTTAAATAGTTTGGGGGAAATTTAATTTTTTTGTGGCAACACTGAATGTGTTTGTAAACAACTGTTTTCGTGTGTAAATTTTAACTCTCCAAACTTTCTATAGTGAAACAATCTGGATAAAAGATACAAATAAGGTAAGTGTCAAAATATTACCTTTAGTAACCTGTAACCCATGTGTGATCACAGTTTTTCCTTTAACTTTTTATTTTGACAGGAAATGTTTACGTTTTCATAAAGCTAACACGAAAACTAGTATTTCGGGACTACTTTGTGGCAGGCTTTTTTTTTTTTTTTTTGGTCCGAAAATAGCCCCGATCACTTAGAAATGCCTTTTATACAACCAAATCTCTTAAAACATGCTTTAAGTAATTTGTTTTCAAAATGTTACTGTAGTAAAATGTTACATTAATTGTTTTTCTTCCAGTTGCTGAGGATAACACGACGAAAACTGTTTCTCGTTTCTTTAATATTAACTGTTGGTTTATTGTGTTTAAATGTAAAAAAAAACATTTGTTTATCGAGTTTGCAGTGTTAATTTATTAGCAAATGCTATTGCAAGGGTGCATCAATAAAAATGTATTCATTTTATATAAAACTAAGTGAATGGATCAAAGCCCCCAGCAGGGGCTACTTAGTTCCAAAATGTAAAAATAGTTAAAAAATAAATTTCACCTTTAAAACCATATAGTTTGCTTCATTGATTCATGTTAATTGTTTACAACTCCATTTCTCCCATGAAAACCACATATAATATTTTTTAATAATGGAAATGTGAGTGGAACCAGGAAAAAGTGACCCAAAGTAGGTTGACGGTGTCAGAGACAAGTTTAGCATTCATCAGGGACTCATTACCAACGGCACAAACTTCCACCAGAAAAAAAAGAGACATTTTTACCTTATTCATGACATTGATTTTGAATGACTACGTCGTTTAAATAAGACGAAATTTTCTATTAAAATTCACTGGTGGAAATTTGTCCCATTGGCAGTCAGGTTCTCTAAATAAAAGGAGCATCGCACAGTGGAGTATTTAAAGCACAAACCTGCGCACAGTGGAATATTTAAAGCACAATCCTGTCCAAAATCATTTTTTATGTGTTTTACCGTTAAAATCATTGCTGCTGACTTGCTACTAGTAAATACACTTACTTCATGTTGTATACACATAAAAGTAAGCATTTAATAATATATATGAGGACATCAGAAGCCAAGGAGTACAAGCATAGCTGCCAACATCTTACGCGTTTTCGTACCACAAAAATTTTACAGTAAATTTTGCCTTTTTAAATCGCTGAAATCTGTTGATTAAATTAGGCAAAAATTTCTATTAAATTTTTGTGGTATGAAAAAGCGGTAGAATTGGCAGCTATGGGTACAAGTGACAAAATTTCGATTTGGAGTAAACTGAGTTCAAAGATAATTGACATTGACGTTAAAGTTGAACATCAATGATAATTGACTGAATTGAAATAGGAAATTGCTTTTTATTTTAAAGTGGTCTTTGAACTCTTATTTCAATAAATGTGAAAAAAAGTAGAGTGCAATTTTCTTTAAATTTATAATTAATCAATAGTGGTTGATCTCTAAAACACAACACATAATTAGAAAATCACTTATATCTCTTTACCTGAAAGAAAAAAGCATATTTCCAGGTCGCCTGTGCACTTGTTCAATTTTTTCAATTTTGTCACTTATACCCATTGGCTTCTGGGGTCCTCATATATGTATATATTGCAAAGTTTACTTAACTTTTTACTGTTTATCAGAGGAATGTAATTGTTGATAGAGTTGTTTTACTTACCAGTAATGTTTAATTATATGTGGTTAATTTTAATATATGTAAACTTTTAACTATTTATATCAAACTATGTATTAATAAATATATTACTTGATTTTAGTATTTGCCAAAGTTGAGTATCTAAAGTTGAGTTGTAGTATAGAGATTCTGGTTTTTGTGTGTTATTAAGAGATTACAAAAGCAATTTATATTTAAAAATGGCAACGATATGCGGAAGATATTTTTTTTAATTGACCTTCAAAACTATAAGCAATACGACTATACTTCAAAAATGGCCCGTCAAACCTCGGCACACTTTTAAAAGCTATAAAACAAATTTAGAGCTAGAAAAGTTTAACAAGAATATGTTTTTAATTTTAATTTGTTTTTATTATATTAAAAATAAAACTACTGAGTTAAAAATTTCATGAAGCTACAAAGAATATACATTTAAACATAATTAAACATAATAACAAAGTTGAAACGTAACAATAGAGCACGTCTTCTCGCAAAGAAATTTCCTCTTCAATTGAGGCTAGGAGCTTCCGGATATGACTCATGCTTCTGAAATAGACATAGATCGATGCATCAGTTAGTCAGCTATTAAAAAATGTTTTTTACTTTTGTTGAGCAAATTTTAATTTTTACATTTTTGGCCAGGTTTTTGGGTCAAACACTCCACTGTGCATCGGTTCGAACTCCACTCTGTTAGCAATAAAAGTAGGTAATCATTTTCCGTAAATAGAAGAAAACATGTTTATATAAAAAACTGTGGTGCCATCTATCCGTGATGTAAATCAGTTAAATTTTATGTTCGATAAAACTAATCAAGTTTTAATTAAAAAAATTTCTTGATTTGGAAAATTTTTAAGAAAAGAAACTTAAAATTGCTCTTTTTGGTTCTGAAAACTGGATTCTCTGGGAAACGTTTTGTCGTCTGCGTCTCAAGCTCGGTTAAAAAAGAAGTTTTTATTTCTTTTCTCTTTCTAACAAATATTCTATAAAAATTTCTGACATTTTAATGACGTTATGAACCATTTTTTTTTGTGGAATCTTTAAATTGCTTACAGTCAAGTTTTAATGCTACTATCTAATCTATCATTATCGTCCGTTTGTATTCTAAGGCAAATTTAGAGTATAGGGGGTGTTTACACATATTGGAAACGATTTTGACAACAAAAATAAAATACATAAATCAAAACAATTATTTTTAAATAATTTTCTATCTATAGTAGCCCTTATTGTGGACTATCATATTCCAGCGGTATTTCGAAGATAATAGGGCTTCTTGTAAAATTGGAAGTGGAATTTTGTTCCATTTCTCCACCATACAGTTCCAGAGTCCACTCAACGTAGTGGACCGGCGTTTCGCAAGAACTTGTTTTAATAGTCCAAAGGCACAGGAATCCATTGGTGAAACATCTGGAAACTTAACCGTATATATAAATATTAAACAGACATACAACAATAAATACAATAAACCCAACTGGAGTGAAAAATTAACCAGTGCCAGGAATCGAACCCGGGACCACAGCATTCCAGGCTGCCACTCTAACCACTGAGCTACTCCGGTCGATACCTGGGTCTGCAATTTTTCGGTAATGATAAACCATGTTGGGGAAGTCACCCGCAATCTATACGACAGCCTTGGATGACGGGACAACAATGAATAGATTTTACTATTCCATCGATCTACGATATATAAGACATATATAATAGGGCATTTATATCTGGGAACGGGGTTGGAATATGATTAAACGGTATACACTTGATTCCAGTCTCTCTTGTCAATTTTTCGAGAAATGCGACTATGCTTTTGGATGTATGGTAGGCTGCTCGCTTTATCTTGGTAGAACTCAACACTTTTAACGTACGTAGGATAAAGTTTTGGAATTTCTTCTTTAAAAATAGGAATTAGAACATTGTTTTGATAATAAGTAGAGTTAATTTTGACATTTTTTCAACTTTTCTAGTGTTTAATTTCCAACTGTAAGAGATGTCAACAATCAGAAACTTTCTTTGTGCAGTGTTTGAACAAAAGTTGTAAGTCTTTTTGGCCTCTTTTCCGGTAAAATCGATCTTTTTTTATTGCAGTCATTTAGATAAATCCATGCTTCATCAATTGTGACATTTTTTTCCCATTTATCACCTGATAAATGATTTTCATATAAAAATGATGAATATTTCTCTTCGGAAAGAGCAAATATATAATCTTCAAGCCACGCGCTTCTTTCGCTTGTTATTTCAGTAACAGACGATATTTTTTCATAGCAGCCAATATTTCAGTTATCACGTTCAGATATTTGCACGGGCCGGCCTGCGGGTAGGGCTCGGGCCTATTTTCATTCAGGGCACTCGAGCCGGGCCATACTTTTTTCTGATGGCTCGGGCCGGGTCGGGTTCGGGCCCTACTTTTTTCCTGAAGGATCGGGCCACGCCGGGCCTGACTTATTTTTCTTGTACAGAGCAGGTCTGGTTTCATTCCTAGTCTTCACAACACAAAATTTTCAGCCCTAGTTTTGACCCACCTTATGAAAATTATTGTCTCGGCGTGACCTGGTCCATTCAAAAGTCAGTAAAATTAGGCCTGGCCCAAAAATTTTTGCAAGAAAAATACATACATTTTTAAATCGCCATTATTCTACAATTAAACATTAAAATTTATTCCTTTTAAAGAATAGTAGATTTTTACGCTTATTAAAATATAGCTAAATTAAAATATAATAAAACGTGTAAAATAGAACCTGCCTATGACGGAATCCTGTTTTAAATTGAAAAACGTGTTGATTCATGCAAAATTAATATACTAATATGTAAGAAAAGAATATATAATAACATTTATACTTGCTAAGAAGGGAACTTGTCTATAAAGCATTTTTTTCTTTTCTATGCAATTACGTTTTAGAAGCTTTTACCGTATAGCATTTTTCAGATTTTTAACACTTCAGTACATGGAATATGGATTAACAATATTAATGATAACTGAAACAGTTACATACAAAAAATACAGATTCATTAAAAAAATAAATATCGTATATTCATTAAAAAATAATAGTGCCTGCGGCACTTCTATAAAAATGAAGATTATAAACATGAAAGAAAAAGTTAAGATAAATATTTTTGGTCAGAACTCGTACGAGAGAAATTTTTAACCAATTGACGTACAAATCAATGTTTTGTAGAAATTCACTCGGCTCGAGATTTTAACTTTTTTCCGGGCCTGGTCGGTCTCGGGCCGAACTTTTAGCTGTTATACCGGGCCAGGCCAATAATTTTTTTCTACGTGCCGAGCCGGGCCAATATTTTTTTTGTACGGGCCGGGCCGGACTCGGGTCGAACTTTTAATTTATGTATCGGGCCGAGCTAAATTTTTTTCTATGATTCGGGCCGAGCCCGTGCAGACCTATAATTCACATTATTACATGTTGCGAGATTTTTCCCCTGTTGTTTCTTGTTGTTTTTCAATTTAACATCAAAATCGTTCCCAATGTTTTTAAACACCCTCTGTATTAGAGGCGGATCGGACACTTGTAACTGCACCAGTTACTGCAGTCTTTCATGTTATTATTTTTAAATCGACATTTGTCGAGTCCGTCCTTAATATCCACAACGCTTCCTATAAATTTTAGCTAAACAGGCTTTTATATCGAAAACAAAACTTTCACAATTAAATGTAATAGATTTATAAAATTTTAATTATAAAAAGGGACTAGAAGTTTCTTAAAATCTTGACATCTGTTGAAATATGTATAAGGAAGGAAAACATATATTATATTTATTTTCCAAATATGCAAATATAGAGCCACTAGAATAATTCTGAACATATTAATTAATTAAAAAAAATCTATTCTATTAAAAAAAATAATTCTATATAAAAAGTAATTCTATTTTGTTTTTTATTCTTATTAGTTGTCGTCCAGTTTTGGCCACCTAGCCATAAGGAAAAATATCTTACAAGAAGAAAGATTACGATTCACTTAATATGAAAAGGAAGCCAGGAAAATCTCGATCGTCTATCGTCCTCATCACACAAGTTTGATATCAGGAAGTCCCATATTCATAAAAAGCAGGGTAGGTAAGTTCGTAGCATTTACATACGTATATTAAAAAAACTTTATTTTTTTATTTAACATATTCAAAAATCCTTTTTTGTGAAATTCATAAGCTATTATAACAAAAGCTAAAAATATATTTTCTGAACTGGTGTATAATTAAAACAAGAATTCTGGTTTCTCAGAATTTAGTGTCGCCCCCGATGAAAAAAAAATGTATGTATATATAAATAGTACAAAACATATTTCAATTTTAAGACTTAAAGCACACGCTTTCATTTTATGTAAAATGACGTAATTCGCATCCGCTTAATAATTCCACATTTACGATCCACTCTTAAACATCGACAGTAAAGTAGGCATAGGACGTCACTATTGCGAAATAATACACAAATGCAGCAAAAAGATGCCGTCATTAAAAAAACTCGACCAAAAAAAAAAAAAAACGGCTGTCTAATGATTCATAGGCCTTCATTTGTTTGTAACATTAATATCGATATTAGTTTATAATAGCTCCATGTTTTAACAGAAATCATTCGTTTATATTTTTTCAAAATAGCACGTATTTTAATTACATTTTCTTTCGGTTGTTATGAAAAAAATGACAACAATATATATAATTAATATTTTACAACTATTTTTCCTTTTACTTTCTACAGAAATGGAGTACTTCCGTTGCCAATATTAAGCAAATGCTTCCAAAAACTATAAAAAAATTAATATTTCAAAAATAAATGGAGAAGCAATTTTCAAACAAATTGCATTTAAAAGTACTTTTTTTTTTTTTTTGTAAATACGACGGCATAAAAATTGAAAATCTGCGATACTTAGAAGTTGGGTATTTAATCGTACTGCTTTGTTTTACGGCTGGCTTCTGTAAGGTAACTTTATTTTTTGGAGGCGACACAAAATAAGCTGGGAGAAAAAAATAGCATACCGTACCGGGGGCGAAAAAGTTATTTATTGGAGTGCATAAATGGATAATATGATTATATATTAGAAATTTTAGTTTGACTATTTTCAGTTAAATAGCAATAAGTAGACTAAATCGTTACTTTATTTATGTATTATTCATTATTACAGTTGGGACATTTGCACCATAACTTTTATATTCTAAGGTTTTTTCGGTTATACAGGGTGTCTACAAATTAGTTTGACAATTTCGTAAGTTAAGAACTTCCGAAATATTAAATGAAATTAATTAGCTGAAAGTCAGACTAGTAGTAATATTGTAGAGGTCTACACGGGTCCGTTTTGGCCCAAGGCCCGTAACCGGCCCGGCCCGCGGGCCGGGCCGGCAGAATTAGGCCAATTTTTTCAACGGGCCGGGCCGACTGACAAAATAAACGGGTCGGGCCCGGCCGGCGAAAAGATTGAACGGTCCTGCAGGGCCGGGCCGATAAAAAAATTAATCGGGCCTATCGGCCCGATATAAGAATTCAAGCGAAGCAGATAAAATACGAGCCATTTTCAATGAATATGATTTTCACGAGACGTATAAACGTGCGTCACAAGCCGATGCGAGTTTAACAATATCAATACAGAACTGTAACATGTCCGTCGTAGAGATCGGCATCGTACAGTTACAACACGTCTGATTCCGAGTTTAATTTTTTTCAGCAGACTCGTGCCGGAACGAAATTGATCTTAATTGATCTCAGGATGTGTAGGACAGTCATTATGTTTTGTAGTATTAGTAGTGATAATGAACTTCTCTTAACAGTATCTTTGGAAATATATCTTAAGGTGGTTCTCATATTCACTGCTCAACAATACGAAACTTTCAGACACATTTTCTGACTTATTTTTAGCTATAAAGGCATAAAATTGACAGGCCTGACTATTGAGGGCATTTGGAAACGAATAGCTTTTTCCATATTTGATAAATTACTTACAGGGATAACAGAGATTCTTGTCACGTGACTGTACGTTCTTCTCCTTTCCTGTGCTATCGCTTCCGGAAATTCGATTGAAAACGCTAACTTTGGCAGTATTTTAAGAAAGATATATTGCTTTTAACTATGAAAAAAAAACCCGACATTTACATAGCATCTGAATAAGAATACCTGCCAATCTAAAGTGTTTCCGAAAAGAAATGAATTCATAAATGTGTCGAAATGCAGCTCCTTTGGATTTGAGAAAAGTCTTAAAAATGAGAAAAATATTTTCACAAATCTACTTTTTATTATACAGCTTCAAAAGTTATGTTTTTAATCTTTTATTCTGAACTACATTAATCTTTTAATGAATCGTTATTTGAATTTTGAAATGTCTGTAGACACTATGACTAAAACACTGTAAGTAATCGTTAATATTTACTATTGTGTGTTTTCTGTTTTGCGAACATCATAGTAATCTAAAATATACTGTAAAATGTTCCCATAAATAAGTATGTAGTATTCATTAAATGAATCTTAATTGTAGGTTGAGAAAAAACGGATTTTTTTTCCTTGTAGAAATTTTGTCGGGCCGGGACGGGCGGGCCTGTTTTCAGTGATTTTTGTACGGTCTGGGCCGAGAACTGTAAAAATGCAAACGGGCCGGGCCCGGGCCTGAAAATTCCGGCCCGTGCAGACCTCTATAATATTGCCGAAGTTTATTCATAGATGGCGATAGGTGTCATAACTGACGTTATCTCTTAGTGAGCGGAGGTGTTATTCAATGGCCACCACGATCACAAGATCTTTCCCCGCTTGATTTCGGTGTATGGGGTTTTGTAAAGGATCAAGTGTACGAGCTGCCACTTCCTGCATCCACTTCTGAACTAAAATCAAGAATCTGCACTGTAATTAATTCGATTGACGGAAACATGTTGACAAATCTGTGGCAAGAAATGATTTACCGATGGGACATTTGCAGAGTCGCGAAAGGAAGTCACATCGAACATTTGTGATAATGGTAAACATGAACTATTTTTCTATCTTAAAACAATATGTACTTTTTTTTCCCCTGTCAATTCCATTCAATAAATCATTCTTTTTGTCCAACTAAATTGTAGACACCCTGTATAGGAGAAACTGCGGATTCTTGGCCATATAGGAGATTTGATTCATTGCCTTTATTATAATAATATATAGTTTAATATATAGTTATAATAATATATAGTTTTAAAAATGTTGGCTGAGAATCACAAGATGAAAACCTTTTATACTAGTTAGTGTTGTTTTTCAGCTATTTGCGGTGATGATAAAAAAATAAAGTGGATTTTGAAATCCCCCCCCCCCCCCACACACACAAAAAAGAAAGTTTTCGTTTTGTCATTTATATCCTTCTATAATAATCTATATATATATATATGTATGTATTATGCTATCGTACGTGGCACAGAAATCGCGATTATTTGTTAATTGTTTAATAGCAACGCCCGAATAAAACGCATCTCATTGGTTATTGTACCGCATTTAACGCATCTCCATACCTATAAGGGGGGTTACCGTAGGAGGGACCCTGTTCTGTCGCCAAATGCCGCCAACTTGGCGACATATCGCTAAATTTGGAGACCAAAATTAGTCGCTCAAAGTGACGCCAACTTCGCGATATCTCTAATATTTCGCCAAATTCCCGTAGACTTTCATTGTAAACCAATAGGGTTTATTTGCTTACAGAAAATCAACAAATTGAGATATTTTAATGCAACAAAAACTAATATTAGCTTAAGGGATTATGTTAATTATATTTAAGGGAATCCAAATAAATTAAATTATTAAACAAAAACATAATTTGAAGAACAAATTTATAAAAAACAAAATTTATTTCCTACATTGACTAAGCCCGAGAAGGGACAGATATTAAGATATTTCATTCAATTAGTTCTACATTTAATGTTAAATTTTTGTAACAAATTAGTTAAGCCAACTGAAGATTAAAAAATAAAAATAAAATTCATACAATATGATACTTAAAACACCCTAAAAAAATTAGATTACGTTCAAATGAAATCGAAATAAATCTTAGACTTCTTCCATTATTAATTGAAAATATTTGTATCGCAGAATTTGTATTATGTATATGACAATTGTACATAAAATGATAAGATGCATGCAAAATACAAAACTTTAAAAAAAATCCTAAGATTTATTTCGATTTCATTTGAACGGAATCTAATTTTTTAGGGTGTTTTAAGTATCATATTGTATGAATTTTATTTTTATTTTTTGATCTTCAATTGGCTTAACTAATTTGTTACCAAAATTTAACATTAAATGTAGAACTAATTGAATGAAATATCTTAATATCTGTCCCTTCTCGGGCTTAATCAATGTAGGAAATAAATTTTGTTTTTTATAAATTTGTTCTTCAAATTATGTTTTTGTTTAATATGTCAAGTTTTTTAATAACTACTGCATTCAGACGAACTCATTTCAAAATTAATAGAGGGTATCATCATCAGGCTTTGATACATGCAGGTATTGCATCACAATGTGCAATCTAAATAAAAAGGAGTGAATAGTCATTCTATCGCAGAGTCAAAATATGCCCAACCTCTTTAGAGTGACTATTCACTCTGAGCAAAAGTGAAATTTTTGACTCTCTGAAAGAGTGAATAGTCACTCCTGGGAAGTAAATATTCCCTCTAAACAGGGGTGGATAATCACTTTTTCGGAGGAGTGACTATTCACTCTTGCTAAAGGAGTGCAGTTTTTCACCCCTGGTAGGAGTGAATAGTCACTCTTTCATAGGAGTGAATGTTCTTTTTTTATGTAGTCGATTCTTTTTTTTTATTTTGCTTTTATGGCCATTTTAAAAGAATCACATCTTTTACAGCATGCAATGAAAATAGATAAAAGCGTGGTAAAGATTGGAATAAAATATTTTATTAGCAATATTTATTTAATTCATAGTTTGTAACACTAATTGAACTTTTAAGGAAAAATTCAGTTAAAGTTACATACGAATTTAAATTAGATTGCTGACAGAAATAAACTAAAATATCTTATTCCAATCTTATCCTTTGTGTTTGCTTTTATTGCATGCCCTATAAAAATATTACTTTTAAAGTTTTATTAATAATTTTTTAATAGGTGAATGTTATATGTTTAACAATGTTTGATTTGATTTTAATTTTTGTTTTAAATATAAAATCGTATTTTTTCCTTAAATTATTGCTATTTTTGCAAAGTCCTATTGTTCTAAAATATTTTTAATTTTTCCATTTAAAAAACAATACTTATAAACTCACATCTTTTTTAAATAAGTTCTAAGCATGATTTAAATATTAAGAATGTATATATATTTTTATCCGCTGCTTTTGTTTTATTTAATATGAACATGGTGTCTAAATTTTAAGTTCCCTGGAATATGTATATATTTTTCTTTTAAACATATTCATTAACTTAATCATGATTTCTAATTTTCGTCCGTTATTGCTGAAAAATGGAAGCCATATTTAATTTAAATTTTTTATTCGCGTAGATATTGTATTTTGTGAATATGAATAAAATAGATTTTATATGTTTTATAGGAAAAGATTGACCTCAGAAATAGAAACAAGTTGGAAATTGCTCGTAAAACGTGGCAAATGAGGTGCGTTCGTACTATAACTAATTTTATAAAACAAATTTGCACCGCATATTGTACTGAATGTATATTTTAGTGAACTTTATAAGTACATATCAATTTCATTCTGTTCGAAAGACTGCAACATCATTAAAATGCACTTGAAATATTTTTTACCCATTGATCTTAATGTAGCGAAAAGCTTTTGACTATCCCTGTAATTAAACTGTACATCCGATTTTCATAAAATTTTAAACGACTCGACAAAATTTTGCAACAATTATATAGGGTAGATGTGCCAATGATGGACACCCTTAAGGAATTTCTTTTAAAATTATTTTTTTTATTAATAGCTATAATTATTATATTCCAGTTTTTTCAATATTATATTACTCTATCAACAATATTTAACCATTTTTATAGTCTCATTTCCCAATATGAATCGAAATTTAATTTTAAATAACAGAAATATATCAAAACACCCAAAAGCCCAGCAGTGGACACCCCATAAAAAGTAATAAATATAACTGTTTTCATGACTGTATTTAGAACCAGAATTTAATGAATACATACTATAATGAAACAAAATAATTATTTTCAAATAAATTTAACAATAAGGATACCAGTAATGAATAACATATTTTTGATAATCATTTACTGTTTGCATCAATTATTGTAATTATCAGAAGATCAATGTTTTAATTATTTTAGATGGATAGTTTAAAATACTAAACATCAGGCAATTACAGCTATGAAATTATTGAAACAGTGGGGGATTTCAAAATGTAATAATAATTAAAAAAAAGTTTTGGAGTGTTAGTGTTTAGTTTTGTCTTGCTATTTTTAACAATTAATCTTCCAGAGACTACTTGATATATCATTTATAATAATTAATATTACAAATATGAAAGAAATGATATTGTGAGTTGAATATTTTAAATTCTAAGTAAAATAATTTCAAAATAAAACTGTAGAACTGATGTTTGAGGCCACTGATCTGCAGATTTACTAGTTCCATGAATATTGCCTATAAATTAATGAATATTACTTTTTTTTTTCTTTTTTTCGTCAGAGGTGAATAAGGAAACATTTAAGACAGAAAATAGATTTTTAATAGCTTCTGTAACTTAATTATTTTTATTTAAACGGGGAGGTATTAAGCCCTATGAGCCCCTCTTTGACTGTGCTCTTAAACAATATTTTCTGCTTCCTAGCTGGTTTGATTGCCAGATTTTAAAATAGCAAGGTATATATACATAAAAAAAGAATAAAATATTGAAATTTTATTAATCACATAAAATAACTTAAAAGCAGCTATTTATAAAAGTTTTGGTGGAAAATGACTAATTAACCATTCCAGTAACGGACACCCCTCTTAAAACCTTAAAAATAAGTGAAATTTCGTAAATGACCGTTAGTATATAAAAGTCTAAGTTTTCTATTCAAACTACACAAACAAAAGCATTCAAATTTTTCAAGAAAATAAATAATATATAAATTAATTAAACGAAGCCAGTTCTTAGCCTCTTCATTAAGATTTTCACAGAAAAACAACAAAACTTTGAAACATTATTTTCTGCTTCCTAATTGGTTTCATTAAAAGTGTCAACAATAACCCAGTTTTATAAAACACGCAAGGGGAAATTATAAAAAAATTAATTAAAGTTAAATATTTATTAGTTATTTTTTATGAACAAAAAACATCAAGGGGTGTCCATTACTGGTACATCTACCCTATTTAAAATTTCAGACCATTCGGAAGGCTGTAACATCATTAAAATGCACTTGAAATATTTTTTTCCCATTGGCCGTAATGTAACGGAAAACTTTTGATTGTCCCTGTAATTAAACTATGCATCCGATTTTCATAAAATTTGAAATGACGCGACAGAATTATGCAACAATTATATATTTTAAATTTCAAACGATTCGGTTGGATAGTTTTCGCGCTGTTATATGCGGGCAGACGGACAGACAGACAGGCAGACGGACTGAACGACGACTATAGGTGCTACGTATTTATATAATTAAGAACGCACCGAAAAATCAACTTTTACTTTTTTTATATCATTAAATAGTTTAAACTTTTGTCTTTCCAACGACGTGTCGCACATGTTTATATATAAAAAAATAAGTGTTGAAATTATTCATTCTTTCTAAGGGTCACAGCTTAATGGCCATTTAAATCTTTAATTGACTTTTTCTCAGAACTTGGATTTTTCCTGTTTATGTTCCATTTTTAGGTGCGTTCGTAATTATATAAATACATAGCACCTATAGTCGTCGTTCAGTCCGTCTGTCCCAGTGTTGATTTCAGGGGGTGGCCCGGGGGGGGCGTTTTCCCCCGGAGCAATGAGATGTTTCCCCGGAAGATTTGTGTTTTCAATGGTCAAAAAGTGCAATTTCCCCCCGGAACTATATAATGCCCCCCCCCCCCCCCCCCCGAAGCCACAGAAATCCCTTCCGGAGAAAAGTGTATGAATTCAACACTGCGTCCGCATATAACAGAGCAAAAGCTACCCAACCGAATGGTCTGAAATTTTAAATATTTAATTGTTGTAAACTTTTGTCGAGTTATTTCAAATTTTATGAAAATCGGATGTATAGTTTAACGACAAGGTAATTCAAAAGTTTTCCGTTACATTACGGCCAATGGGAAAAATTATTGCAAGTGCATTTTAATAACGTTACAGCCTTCCGAATGATCTGAAATTTCAAATATATAATTGTTGCAAAATTTTGCAGACTCATTTCAAATTTCAGGAAAATCGGATACATAGTTTAATGACAGGGACAGTCAAAAGTTTTCCGTTACATGACGGCCAATGAGAAAAAAAATTTTCAAGTGCATATTAGTGATGTTACAGCCTTTCAGAACAGGATGAAATGGATATGCACTTATGTATTGCACTAAAATATACATTCAGTACAATATGCGGTGCAAAAAATATTTCTAAAACTAGTTATAGTACGAACGCACCTCATTTGCCGCGCTTGGCGAGCAATTTCCAACTTGTTTCAATATCTATTAAATTTAAGAACTCAGATTTTTTTAAATACTTATATTATGTTTTATTGTGTACTTTAACACAGGGATTTAATGATTTGTTGAGAATTATTTATTTTAGGCAGTGAAATCTTACCAAAAATGCTAATTTAAAAATGACTTTCAATAAATAATTAGTTTGGAATTTCACTTAGAACGAAAATGGTCTGTTAAAATACGTAAAGCATGTTATTCGAACTGCTCTAAAAAATCTAGATCTCTGTCTTTCACCATTTCTGAGAAAAATGTAAATAAAGTTGGTGAATTTAACATGGCGGAGATACGGCTTTCCCGGTCCCCTTAAAACAATTACATTTCAGACCGCTATATGAAGAAATCTCACAATCACTTTAGAAAGAAAATGGTTTGTTAAAATACGTAAAGCATGTTATTCAAACTACTCTAAAAAATCTAGACCTCTTATCTTTCACCATTTCTGAGAAAAATGTACATAAAGTTGGTGAATTTAACATGGCGGAGATACGGCTTTCCCGGTCCCCTTAAAACAATTACATTTCAGACCACTACATGAAGAAATCTCATAATCACTTTTGAATACTCGACGATCAATCTTTTTCTATACAACATACAACTATTTAGCTCATAATATTAACATTCCACATATCTACACGGATAAATGCTTAAAATTAAATAAGACTTACCTTTATTTTATGTATTCCATAAAGAATAATTTTAAGGATATCCTAATCTGTTAATCTTAAAATGGCGGACGACAAAGTGATCATTTTTATTATCTTTTAAGGGTTTCGTCGTCTTGCTGTTCTGATTGGTTAATAAGCAATGCATACGTAAGTCACACTTTCAGGAGTGAGACATTTCACTCCTTTCTAGAGAGTGGAAAATTTCACTCTTTAAGGGGTGTATTTTTAAAAAATTCACTCAAAAAGAGTAAAAATGCCTGTCATTCTTTCAAATAGTGAACTTTTCACTTCTATTAATTTTAGAGTGTGTGATGCAGTTTACCAATGTATAATTCAAAATATTTCACCACTGTAGTAATGTAGGTTGCTGTAGTTTGGACAAAAACTTCCAATCTGAATGTAAAAAATCTATAATTAAAACATAAAAAATTAGCTTAATTTAAATTTAGATACCCTATTTCCCACTCAGGAACGCTATGTATTCAAAAATAAATTGTGTTGAATCCTAACTGCTAACATTTAACAATATTATAGCTGTGATACAGTAAAAATTAAAAAATAAAAGTTTTACTTAAATTTTGTGACCTTATTCTCTCTTAAGGGGTGATGTAAAGACATCAGAAAATTATTGCCTAATTTTAACTTGGGGTATAAATAGTTCTCATCTCGGAAAAAAATGCATTTTAAAATTTAAGTTATGTAATTCCCCATTAAGTTCGCTACCTGCGTAAAAATAGATATCCATTTGAAACTTTTTACTAAAACATAAACTTGACCAAAGCAAAAACTTATTCTGAAAATATCCTTTTTATTTCCGTTATGACGCCATATTAACCTTTTTAATTCTAGAAAAAAAAAACTAGTTCAATTTAATATTGCACGTGGAAATCTTTCAACTAAAAAGTAATAAATTATTATTACGGCTTTTGAAATTTTTGCAACAATGTAGAAAAAATGTTACATTTTCTATGAAAAATGTCCGTTAATTCTCAATGAAAAAAGCGAAATTTAGAATTATTAAGAAAAATATTTGAATAATGTAAAAAAATATTGGCCCATATTTCTCTCTGGGTTATAATTCACCCATATGTAAATGCATTTTACCAGTCGTTTTGACCCTGTCGTCAGGCAAACGTTTTTACACTTTAAATTTATAATATCATTAGAATTAGTAAAGAATAACGAATGAGGGGCATCAGGGACAAAAATGTGGGAAGAAAAAATGAAAAAGTTATGATCTCCATAGGCGTTTTAGTGATGGGCGATTCTGGAAAATTCAGGAATCGATTAAAATCGACATCGTATAAAACTGAATCGATCACAATAAGAATCGATTCCCAAATTCTAGAATCGATACTTGAATCGATATTTCGATAGTCACAGATTCGCACAGATAAGCTCAAAAATATTAATTTCAAAACTTAGCGAATCAGCAGAGCCGTAGCGACCACCTCCCATACCTCACATTTAGAGGGTAGACAAAGTCAGGGGCCCAGTCGTAAGACCAGACCTATGAGTCAAATAATAAAGTTTTTAACTTTTAAATTATTAGTTTTAAGATATAATTTTACTAATATTGTAATTTAGATTTTATTTAAATTTATTTTTTAAGAAAGATCTCGGTTAAATATAAGTTGGAAATTGCGCGTCAAACGTGGCAAATGTGGTGCGCTCGTACTATAACAGTGAATTTCATAAGTGCATATCAATTTCATTCTGTTCGAAAGTCTGTAACATCCTTAAAATGCACTTGAAATAATTTTTTCCATTGGCCGTAATGTAACGGAAAACTTTTGACTGTCCCTGTAATTAAATCATTGTGATTTTCTTCCAGCCTGAATTAAAATTTAAATTTTCAGGGACATAATTCGCATTGCCATAAGAACCGATTTAGTATTCTTACAATTTGAGTTTAATAATGTAACTAGCAAAGTTTATTAAAGTTCTTTTATTTAAAAAAAAAAAAAATCGTCGCTGCAAGACGTGAAAATTTAGTTCTCTCAGAAGAAATAAAAATCAATTAATTTTACTGTCTTAGAAGGATAGTAGACGCACATGTATATTGCTTGGAAATCTTTAACATTATAGCTAGTAACTAGCGGGTTCCCCCTAATATGAAATCTCGAAGCGAACGAACCGCGAACCGGGTTCCCGCTACCTACAGCACCATATAGGTGTACCCCCCCCCCAATTTTTGACATTCATCATTTAAAAATTTTTTATTATGTGTTATAAACTATCTTAAAATTTCAAACAAATCGCCGTGTTATATTTTCTAATTTTGTTCTGCCCCTCCCCTCTATCCCCCCCCGAAATGTGACGCGCCATTCTTTTTTATAATTTTTTATCATGTGTTATAAACAATCTTAAAGTTTAAAACAGATCGAATTGTTAGATTTCCTAATTTTAACAAAATCGCGTTACGTTAGTTCCAGATTCCACCACCAGGGTGCCCACTCTATTCCTAACAAAACTGTGATCGAAACTCCGTTAAACAACCTATCAGTAGATATATTACTCAAGAGTGTGGCAATCTTGATCAAAAATTTAAGCTATTTGCCGAAATTACTATTGGGAAATAGTGGTAACTAAACTTTTGGCTTTTTTATATTTAATAGGTAGCATTTATCTCAGGACTCCGTCAAAAAACCCCACCTAAAACGGTAAGGAACGCTAAGGTTTTAAAAAAATTCTAGCGGCCTCCCCCCCCCCCCTCCTCCCGAAATTTTCGCACCATTCTTTTTTAAACTTTTTCTTATGTGTTATAAACTATCTTAAAGTTTCGAACAAATCGCCTTGTTAGATTTTCTACTTTAAATGAAATCGCGGTCTGTTAGTTCTATATTCCACCACCAGGGAGCGCAGTCTATTTAAAACAAAAGTGTATCTAAACTAAACTCCTTTATACAACCTATCCGAAGATACATTAGTCTAGGGGGTGGTAGTCTTAAGCAAAAATTCAAGATATTTGTGAAATTACTATTCGAAAATAGTGGTATGAACACTTATAAAATTTTTGATATTGAAAAGGTAGTAATTATCTCAGCCCGCTGTCAAAGAACCGCACGCTAAACGGTAGAAAACGTTAATGCTGCTATAAAAAATCACGTGACTGCCTTTAAAAAAAGCATTTAATAGAAATAAACCAATTAGTGAAATAATAATTAATATCTCAGCTTGTAATTAAGATAATATTTTTTCGAATTTCTGAAAGGAGAATTTCTTTTTTTGCATCGCCCTGTCCAAGTTTCGAATTTTTACGCCCCTTACATTCTAAGATGTGGTCCCCTTTTAAAACAGTACAAAATTCTCGGGAATCACTTTGTTTAAATTGTTAAATATATTATTTGAAAAAAAAAGGTTTTAAAGCATTTTAGCACGTATTTTCATACCTACACCCTTGAAAAAAATTAATAACATACAGGGGATCCTTTAGTTTCGGAAAGCTCCGAAATTTCATAAAATTCAAAGTATCATAAATCAGTAAGTTTGGTTGTAAACGACTGGAATTTTTATAATACAACTTACACAAACACTTTGACAAACTTGTGAAATACCGCTTAACTACCGAGAACCTTGAATCACGTGGCTTTAAACCAAGAATGATAAGTTTAAAATGGAAAAGAGACGAAATTTGTTATTACCATTCATAAATAGTGCTCACCAAGAGCTGCAGATATAATATCAGTGTTTAGTTGGTAAACAAATGACTCGGGAAGAATGTCAAAAAAGGTCCCATTGAAATTGGACCATAATTAAGAAAATTGGGATGGGGGGGGGGGGGGGTATGTATTGGTGACGAACTGGAAAAGTACAGCTTAATAAACTAGTAACCCAAATAACTTGACTCCTAAACTAAAAATATAACAATTTAACCTAGAAAGAAAAAGGCTCTTATGCGAAATTTGACAGCAGTTCTGCCTTTAAAGCAATAAATCCGAAAGAATAAATATATATTCCTTTGAAATTATTGTCAAAAATATCAATACAAAAGTTGGAGCACGATTGACCCTTACCATAAAGAAGGAAGGCTAGAGACAGAAAATAAAAGATCACATTAAAAGCTTTCCAACGATATGTTATACGATATGGTTTGGAAGAAACAAAAAATATCCCCCCCCCCACCCCGAGGGAGCAGGTAAGCCCCAAACGGTCGGAGGGGCGACCTCAAAAGTATCTTTGGTCAAGGTTTCAAAATGTGGCTTTATAATAAAATAGAACAAGAATTGGACATTTTAAAAATTGCATGCAAATTTTGAACGGCCCTGTAAATTAAGATTAGCGAGGAAAAGGGGAGAGGGGGGTGGAGAGATTAGAAGGGACGAACTTGAAAAATACAATATAATAAACTAGTAACCTGAATAACTAGGCTTCTAAACAAAAGTATAACGATTTAACCTGGTGTTGAATTCAGGGGGTAGCCCGGGAGGACATCCCTCCCGGGACATTGAAATGTCCCTCCCGTAAGTTTTGAGATTTTATGCTTTTTAATGGACAAATGTGCACCCCCCCCATTATGGAACTCTGAAATACAACCCCCCCCCCCCCAATCCCGACCGGAGTCGCATAAATCCCTCCCTGAGAAAAATACCTGCATTCAACACTGATTTAACCTAGAAAGTAAAAAAAGGCTCTTATACAAAATTTTACAGCAATTCTGGCACTAAAACAGCAAAATTGGAAGAATTGATTCAACCCGAATCGTGGATCGACCGCGATGCGATTTGAATTGAAGTAAATCAAAACATAACGATTCGACATTGCATCTAAAGAATTGAAGTAAATCAAAATATAACGATTCGACATTGCATCTAAAGAATTGAAGTAAATCAAAAAAATAACGATTCTGAAGATCGCATCTGAAGATCGACATCGGCATCGAATCTGAACTGAATCGATTCACCGTTTCTGATCCAAGGGCAGAATCGATGCGTTCATCTTTTCTTGCTTTCTTTTGTCTTTAGAAAAATAAAGTGTTGTTTTCGTGAAAATTTTCGACTTCCGGTTTCTAAGGTTTGTTTGGTTTGGTTTCTGACGGCCGATTATCAACACGTGGGATATAGGCCCTGATGGGGCAGTGCCCTTCGTGGCGGTCTTTCTGAGGGAACCTAACCCGTATTTACGCATGGGGATCCACGGTTTCGAAGAAAACCACGAAAACTCCGAAACGGTTAGGCCGACGGGCGCGATTGGGTTTGAACCCAGCACCTCCCGTCTACCAGCTTCGAGAGCAGAACCTCTCAGCCACTGGTGGGGCTCCGGTTTCTAAGGATTTATAGTTTTAGAACTTCTTGTCTGGAATACGATTTGACTATTTTTATAAATTTGTCTGTCAGTCTGTCTATTTGTTTGTCTCTAACAAAAAAAATTGTGAGCGGTCTATTTCAAGAACTAATGCATGGAATCTGTTGAAACTTTAGATTCAGTTAGACCTTCATATAAATTGGTGCTGATTATTTTTTGGTGAAAATCGCTCAACAGGTGGCGCTGCTATGCTGCATTTTTCATGATTTCCGCAAGATTGCTATCTCAAGAACTAATGCACGAATATTCACCAAACTTCAGATTCAGTTTGACGTTGACATAAGTTGTTGAGGATTAGGTTTTGATGTAAATCTACCAGCAGGTGGCACTGCTATGCTGCATTTTCCCCGATTTTCGCAATAGCTCTATCTCAAGAACTAATACACGGATTTTCATAAAACCACATTCAGTTAGACGTTGGCATAAATTGCTGCTTATTAGGTTTCGGTGTAAATCGCCCAACAGGGGGCGTTGCTATGCTGATTTTATCAGCAGAGTTGAATTCAGACATTTTTCTCCGGGAGGGACAGTTCAGAGGGGGAGGGGATTGGACTTCTGTACATTTTAATGTACAAAAAGCATAAAATCTCAAACTTTCTGGGGGGCATTTGAATGTTGCGGGGGGGGGGGGGATGAATGTTACCCTCCCGGGCCATCTCCTGAATTCAACACGTTTTTCAGGATTTAAATAATTTTAAGGATAATATCTCAAGAACTAATGAACGAAATTTCATCAATTTTTAATGTACAAAAACGTATTGAATTCAGGGGGTGGCCCGGGGGGGGTGACATTCTCCTCCCCCCGAAACACTCAAATGCCCCCCAGAAAGTTTGAGATTTTATGCTTTGTTGCGGGGGGAGGAATGTCACCCCCCCCGGGCCACCCCCTGAATTTAACACGTTTTTCAGGATTTAAATAATTTTAGGGATAATATCTCAAGAACTAATGAACGAAATTTCATCAAACTTAATATTCTGTTAGACAATGCCATAAGTTGTCCATGATTAGGTTTTTGTGTAAATGATATAACAAATTGTGCTGCCATGCTGCTTTTATCAACAGTATTGAATTCAGACATTTTTCTCTGGGAAGGGGGGGGGGATTTCTATGGTTCTGGCGAGGAACATTCTAGAGTTACGAGGGGGGGGGGGGGGAATGGACTTTCGTCATTAAGCATAAAATCTCAAATCTCCCTAGGGGACATTTCAATGTTCCGGGGAGGGAGGGTCCACACGTACCAGCCCCTGAATTCAACACTGTTTTTCAGGGTTTACACAACGTTTGCGATAACATCTCAAGAAGTAATGAACGGAATTTCATCAAACTTAATATTCTGTTAGTCATTGACGTAAGTTGTTTCTGAGTCTTTCGTGTTAATCATGTAATAGGCTGCGTTGCTATACTGCTTTTTTCATGATATTCATGATAGCCATATCTCAAAACTAATGCACGGAATTTAATCAAACTTCATATTCTGTTACACTGTCGTATAAATAGATCCTTATTAGGCTTGGGTGTATACTACCCAACAGGTGTCGCTTTTATGCCCTTTGAACTGTGATTTTCCGTTGCGGACTTCTAAGAGGGTGTGGGCCGAAATTCAATGATTTGTTAGGAAAATGGGATTCTTATATATATTTTTTAAATACACATATTTCAACGAACCTATACTTTTGATCCTCATGATGGGTACAGGTTATTTAAATTTGACACTGTGATAGCGAATTTTGAAGTTTTAACATTTATGAGACAGAAGAAAGTTTTGGGATTGGACATCCAACTACTTGACATTAAATTTTTGAAGGAAAATGAAAATGATATGACCTTTAGAGACATCGATTAAAAAATTTATAGTATCGATTAAATCGAGTTGGCCATAGTATCGATTAAATCGATTAAAAAAATCGAAATCGCCCATCACTATTCTATGTTAAATTAACATTGAGAAGTGACACTGGAAATAAATAAGTATTGCGATACCGCGCAATACTTAAATGGGTAAAAGTAACATGATACAATGCTTAGCATGCTTTCCCAAACATAAATTTTAAGGGAGACCAAACTGGTCTCCAAGGGCGGCTAGTAGTAGATAAAGCTAATGCAAATGTTTTAATCATAACTTTGTGTAGGGGAACAAGTGTTAGCCTATATATAAAGGGTGTTTGTGCACAGCGGTTACAAAGTTTCGGGAGAGATCATAGAGTACACCTAGGCGATGGGAACTCACATAGCTATGCATGGTCGGAAAAGCTTTTCTGGCGCGGTAGTGATGACTCAAAACTCAAGAAAGGAAGGACACCAACAGGCTGAGAAAGCAGGTACGCACATGTATCCACTGCGCTGCGTTCTTCCACATGGTTTCAGCATGATGGGGACCCCACTCATTACAGCACTGACGTCGTGCGTCTCTACCTGAATGCAATGTATGGCCAACTGTAGATCGGGCGGGGTGATCTGGTGCATTGGCCCGCTCGATCGCCAGGCCTCACTTGCCTTCCCAGATACCATGAACATTAGTAGCAACTTTGGTTTTTTCTGATATTATCTTGCCGTGACAAATTTCAATTGAGAAATTCGCACCAAATCTCCCGCAAGGTGTACCATCCCCCACTTGCATGAGTAGTTTGTTGTGAAACTGATGGCAAGACTGTCTTTAATTCACGAAAGTGACGAAAGCAAAAAATCCCCTCTATTGAGAGAATAGACAATCAGCCGATACGCAGAAATTGTAGAAATTTTATTCAGCTGGCCCCGCTTTTTTTAAACGCTATACTTATGAAATACCAAAAAAGGGTCGAATTGAAAAGTACAAATATTACCCTTATCTTGTTTATGGTGGTAAAAACGATGCATGCACCTTAAAGGTGCGTATGCATCAATAGACCTGATCAGGTTTATGGATCCCTTCGAAGGGGTTAAACTTATAGTGCAACAGTTATAAACAGTTAATGTGGCATGGAAAGATTATTACTTTGCAGTATTTTTTATTACTTGTTTGCCGTTAATTTGCAATAAATCTGATACAGCATGAATTTAACTTCCACGACAAGTTAGCTGCAAGTTCAAAGTGTGGTGACTTCGGCGTTTACGTTATCTTGCTGCCGTCTTGTTATGAACTTTCAGTCTTGTCATGTTGAACTTGCTGCAACTTTGCAGGTTTTCAAAGCAAGACTTCTGCAAATTTTCTGCAAACTAAAAATGCTATGTGGGTTGACTACACTACTTCCTCTTGGGGTACATCAAGACACTGATGTACGAAACCCTCGTTAACGCTACTGAGGAACTTGTTGCAAGCATCGTGGCAGCTGCTGGGGAAATCCGGGAAACGCCGGGAACACGAGTTTATTACACGAGTTATTTTCGAGAACACGAGTTCTTCTATGGGCCCGAGATGTGAGGCTTGTATCACGGCTCGGGGTGGTAATTTCGAACACCTTCTTTGATAAGGATCGTTGTCTCTTTTTGTTCTTATTTCATAGTTTTTTTGCTGCACCAAGACTAATAAACTTTTTTCTCACCCTGTTCGTGTTCTTCCTTCCTTGTGTTTTGTGTCGCCATTACCGCGCAAAAAAAGCGTTTTCGACCATGCATTGCTATGTGATTTCCCATCATCTAGGTACACTCTATCTTTCCTGAAACTTTGTAACCGCTGCTGTGCTGAAACACCCTGTATATATATATATATTACTGTATATTTCATTACTTTAAAATGAAAAAACACCATAACCCAGAAAAGAAGGTGTATATCTGCAATATTTAACTATAAAAAACTTTTAAAAAACTAGACAAAAACACAGGCAAAAAATAGTCTGTTCTTCTTCAGTGGGAGGACAGACAAAACCTAACTCCACCCCCACTGCTAAAAATCTGCAGGTTTCTGAACACACGTCCATCCTGCACCCAATACAGAAAAAACTATTGTCATTTCAGTAACTGAATTCAAAAAAGCTAAAATAAACTAAAATTAAGCAAAAAAATAATGTAAACAAAGCATAATTTAAAAAACAAAAACAAAAAATCTTTAATAATCTTTTAGAAAATTACTTAAAAATTTACAATTTAAATATAAACAAATTAACATGTATGAATGCAAATGAACGTGCATCTTCCCAAACCTGCAAGATAAAAAAAGTTCAAAAACATGAAAAACAGCAATACCTGTATAATGTTCCTCACCTGTTAACAATGAACTGTTAATTTTTCTTCCGAATCCATCTTCAAAAACTATAATTCCAAGTCTGCATGCTTCCTTCGATTCAAGACATCAACCCACATCCGTTCTTTAAACAAGACTTTAGAATGTAGCTTTCATTTAGAATGTTTTGGAAGGATGCCATCACATGTTGCACACGCCGCCAAGCCACAATGTTGCCACTCCCTTTTTAAAACTATCTTTAAATAATATTTCAAAAACTTTATAGGATAATTATTATTGTAAAAAAGATTAGCCTATAACTTAAAAATCTGCTTATAAAAATTACTATCTCTGCCACAAATTTTATTGAAACGAATTAGTTGATTAATTATAATATTTATGTAATTTTTTTTTATGTAGATTAGAAAACCAATGTGGCATACTTCTTGTAAAAAAATTGAAAACTATTTCTTTTATCATACAAATCTAAAACTAATTTATTATCAATAACTTTAAAGGAAATATCCAAAAATTCTGCATTATAAGTTTTTTAAAAGTTTTTTATAGTTAAATATTGCAGATATACACCTTCTTTTCTGAGTTATGGTGTTTTTGCATTTTAAAGTAATGAAATATATTTTTGTTGCATTTGATATGTGCTGGTATTAGCGCCAGTTGTGCAATAATTTTTTCATTAATTATCTCTATATAATAAAAGTCAGTGTAACGCTGGGCGGGGCGAATCCATCAATCTTACCAGTCTCCCAGGAAGAGACTCAAGGGGTAAAGGATCCATTCTCCCATTGGTTGACAAGAAACAAGCAAGTCCTGATAATTGAGCAGTAGTAGACACTTCTTCTTAACAAATCAGTGCAAGCACATCGCATTACACCACCAAAATAAATCGCCAAGTGTCACTTGAGATTATTTCAAGTATTAAGTTGCAATCATATTAAATTTTCTTTGCGACATGTAAGGAATTTTAATTTATTTCTCATATAAAGTGATTCACGGAAAACAATGATATGGTATTTTTAAAAATATCCTTTTTTTTTCCTGCAAAAAATTGATAAAACTGACTTTCTTTTAAAAAAGTAATCAATTTAAATATTTTAGGCTTATTATTTTGTAACTTATTTTTAAATTACATATTACTTATATTTTCCTTTTCTGTATACAGGTGTATGTAAATTTAAACTTAAAAAAAAAATCAAACATATTCCAATCCAACAATCAAAAACATTTTAAAAGTAAAAAATTAATATTTATACGAAAAGTAAAATTAATGATAATATCCTAGCATTTTGTAACTTATTTTTAAATTACACATTACTTATATTTTCCTTTTCTATATACAGGTGTATGTAAATTTAAACTTAAAAAAAAAAACATATCCCATATTTTAAAAGTAAAAAATTAATATTTATACAAAAAGTAAAATTAATAATTTTTGATTTATAGTTTTGCATCAGGAGGACAGAAGCTTAGGGGATTTGACGGTTGGGATTCAACCCGGGATACTTCTTTATTAATCAATATACATATTTAAAAAAAAATTGGAGGGGGGAAGAAAGGGGGGGGGGTAAACGATAAAATACAATTTCAAAGTGTTATTAAAAAAATAGTATTATTTCAATAGTTGCAGCAGACTGTTTTAATTAAGCACTTTTATTGCATATTTATTAAATTTTTGTTTTATTAAGAAATCTTAATATTGTTATAGTAGTATTTTAGCCGGAAAACCTGGTTTACCCAGAAATATTGTAAATGCTAATTGTGTGTTTATTAGAACATAAACTAGCCGAACTTTGCTCATCTAAACGCTTCCATATTGTCAATTATTTTTTTTTTATCAGTTTTTTCAAGTTTTAAGTGAAAAACACAATTTTTACCCACCGTCCCTAGGACGGGCATTTACACGAGTATATAAATATATATTACTGTATACATATATATATATATACTGTGCTGAAACATCCTGTACATATATTTTTCAAAACGACAGCTGGGGGGGGGGGGGGTGTTTTAATCTGGTTCAAATCTTTCATTTTTCATGTAATGTAATTGAGCACATTTTAATAATTTGATTTGAATTTATCAAAAGATATAGCTAACCCATGTTAATCACTAATGGCACGATTTACATAAACATTTTTTTTTAATATATACTATAATTTTGATTAAAACTGGATGTAAAAATATCTATTAATAAATAATGTGAAGTAATAAATTAAAAAAAAAAGTGTTTTATAATTCGCAAGAAATTATTCAGAATTCAGCTACTTAAATTTTAAATATGTATATTGTATACATAACATACAGTATCATTGACACCGAGCCTTGATGGATATATTTTTTTTTACGTTCAATATCGCTTTTGAGTGAAGAGTCAGTTCCATTGGAATCTACCTTTATTCATAAACTATGTGTCATAAATGAATACGACGTTTCAAAGAATTTTGCACATCACTCAGAATATCTAAGAGGCAACTACCAACAAATGGTGCAGTATACAAAAATACATCATTTATAGAATTGTACAGTCGTGGAAAAAAAAAAGTAAACACCCCTTACTAACTCTGCAAAAAATTATCGTAGAAGAAAGTTATGGGTACCACACGATTGGTAATAAAGTCTACTTTTAAATGATGTATATAAAATTTGCTTAGGGGGACATCTACATATTAAAAGTAATCATAACATTTTTTTTTTTCAATAACAATACACAATTCTGACAGCATAAATGAACGCTACACCTTTCAATTAGCCTAAAAACAATTTTTATGCAATTCGTACGATAAGTTTCCGAGAAATTAATTATTTTAAAAAGAGCGTATTTTAGGGGTTGTATCCAAATTGAAGTTCGGTACTCGATTGTTGACCGAGGGAGGCCCCTTCTTGATCAAGGCTTCTTAAGAGGCCACACTAGTCACAGCTTGAAGTTCGAACGCTAATGATAAGTCTATGGCAACAATGTTTTCAAATATCTTGCTTGATTTTTAATATTTTTAAATGATTTTTTTTGCACAGGATAGCTGAGGACTATCTGTTTACGGGCTATTTGTTACTTTTCCGATTTTCGTTGTAGTTTAATTCTCAGGATCCTGTCAATTTAGGATCCAGTGAAATTCGAGGTATTGTGTCCTTTTTAGTCTTATAACATTCATATCAGCAAAATTCAGGAAAATGTTTTTAATAACAACGAAAATATAGAGTTTAAGCTTTCCAATAACATGCTTTCAATAGTTCTACTACAATTAGGCTGAGCAAAATATGCAAAGATTTTGATGAAAAATGTGTCAAAAATGGCCTCGTAATGTTATGCTCTCCGCCTCTACCAAGACGATGAAAACCACGCCTATTAAAAATATGATTGGCTAGTATCCAAACATTTTAGCAAATGGAAACGATTTAATTGTGATTGGATTGTTGTATCGTGTTAAAATAGATCACTCCTATTTCAAACCTTGGATTTATTTTTTTCTAAAATTATTGTTTAATTTCAACAAAAGACTCTTGAAAGAATGAAATATTTTAAATTCTATATTTCTATGAATAACGAAGGAAATTATACATTTCGTTTATATAAACAATTTCAGAACCACACAGAGGGAGTTACAACATCTAGAAGTTATTAAGGAATCAAATTTCAGTCCTAGTTTATTAAGTAAAATGGTAAAAAAATAGACGAGTATTTTTTAAATTATTTTTTAAGTTAAAATAGTTAACAAATAATTACGAAGTCATAATTTGTTAGAACATATTTGTGGCCTGGCCAGGAGACTGGTTTTCAAGCCTCCTATTCTTGTATATGTATAAAATATTCGACAATTTAACATTTTACGTTCGAAAAACAGTTTTTTTAATTAAAAATCAGCAGAATTTAAAGTTAATAAGTTTTAAAGATTGTTAACTTTAAAATTGTAAATCAACTTGTTCAAAATTTTAAAGAAATATTTTTATAGTTCATTACTTTAATATTTATTATTTTTAAGGGGACAGTACACCTTTAACAGTCGGAGAACGAAATTTGTCCTGTGTAACAGATATATTTTTTAAAGAGCCCACTTCAGACATGGAGAGAAAGTAAAACGAAGTCTATGGGGGCGTTAATTTAAAATTTCTCGCTTTGTTTTAATATGATGTTTTTTACATAGGATAGCTGAGCACGATCTTCAACCAGGCTAGATTTTACTTTTTAGATTTTTATTTTATATATATATATATATATATTGAATGTTTTCCATTGAATGTTTTCTTTTCGTTCATGGTTTTGTTAGTAAGTTTTTTCCATGGTTATTTTGTTAATTTTCTCTGTAGTTCAGTAGTTTTGGGATTGGATGAGTAGTGTGTGTTTTTTGGTATATATATATATATATATATAAAGCCCAGTGGTGTAGTGGTCAGGGCATCTGACTGCCGCACCGCAGGTCGAGAGTTCGACTCCCGACTGGGCAAGGTTCACTCAGCCTTTCATCCCTTTGGGGTCGATAAAATGAGTACCAAGCTTGCTTGGGAACTAAACACCGAGGGTCTCGCGTTAGGCTGACCACCTGGCCGGGACGCATGCTGTATAGCACCTCGGGCCTAGGGTCAAGAAAACAGAGATGGGCACTGTCGGCCCTGATCCTCATGGATTGTATAGCCGCAGAGTTTAGTTTAGTATATATATATATATTAGGAAAGTTTCAATTTCAGAAACGATTCACCCCTGTTCCGAAATTAAAAGTATTTTTTTTTAAATATCTGAAACCAAAATCGAAAGAGTAAAAACTAGCCCGGTTGTAGATCGTCTTCAGCTATCCTATACAAAAAAAAAAAAAAAAAAAAAAAAAAAATCATTTTAAAATGTTAAAAAGGAAGTGAGATTTGAAAATAACGCTCCCATATATTTAACATTAGCGTTTACATTTTTTCCCCGTAACCTGCGTGGGTTCTCAAATGTAACGCAAAGATATTTTTTTTGCAACGGTTAGGAAACGCGAAAATTTATCATTAACTTTAATAATGTAAAACTAAAAGTTATGAAACTGTAAGATAAAATATAGCATTTTATAAAAATATACTAGCTAGCAATTTTTTTTTCTAATACGTATTATCTTTTAATATTTTATACTTCACTTACATGGACATTCAAAAGTATTTTATATTATGGTCTATGTGGGAAAATACATTTGCGTGTATTTTAATGACATAAAACAATTTTAAACATACAATTTATTGGCATTATTGAAGAGCATAGGTACTTGTACAGGGGAATTAAAAAGTATATTTCGTTACATTATGGACTACGAAGAAAAAACGTTTGCGGGGTATTTTAATAACGTTTTCTGTTACAACATAATGAAATTGATATGAATTTATGAGGCGCAGTAAAACATGCTTTCTGAAGGGAGAGCAAAGCATTTATCATTCATTTACAGGGTCACAGAAAAGGGTTCAGTTTTATTACAGAAAAAACTGCTTGCAAAGTGTGTTTTAGTTATGTTTCACGATTTCAAACAAGATGGAATTCATATACGTTACTGAGGTTTACAATATGATGCTTACATTATAATATGATGTGCATCACATTTTATTTAATTTACAGGGGCACATAAAAGATATTGGATACAATATTGCATATGAAGTATTGTCTATTAGGGATGATTGCTGAAAGTGAGATTTCAGCTATGATATACGTTTTTAACTAAATTTCTGCATACTAGATTATATATATAAATTCGATAGACTACGTATAGTGCTACGCAAAAGAACTAGGAAGAATTGTTGAGAAATTGATTAATTTTATTTTCAAATTCAACTACATTTAGAAAGATATGTTTGGAAAATTAAAAATATAATAATATACAAGGCTATTCAAAGAATTGGATGCATGCACGCCTATTTCAGACACGGGAAGGAATGAAAACGCTAATTTTAAGTCTATGGGGGGGGGGGCATTTTCATATTTCTCGCTTTGATTTTAATATTTTTGAATGATTTTTCCTTTTTCTTTTTTTTTTCTTTTTTTTGCATAGGATATCTGGTGACTATCGACAGTGAGGCTAGCTTTTACTTTTCGATTTTGGCTATAGTTTTTTTTTTATATATAATAGGATAGTTTAAATTTTAGAGCGGATATGAAAGTAAAAGTAATTTTAAAGAAAAATATCTAAAACAAAAATCGAAAAAGTAATAACTAGCCCGGTTATAGAGCGTCCTCAGCTATCCTAACAGTTTCTTAGCAACAACGAATGATAGCTTAACACTGTCATGATCGGTAAGGTCAAGTAAAGACTATAAACTAAAAGCACTGCTAATTTACCAAGGTAAAGGATATTACGGCAACTCCTCCTGATTATTAACTGGGAAGTAGGGGAAGAAGATGGAGAATCTCTGGAGATATTTGACTGTGAGCTTTCAACTGACAAGGTAAAAAAAAAATCTCTATCAGCAATGCGGGGAAAATAAAATTGTAACTTAGTCTAAAGATAAAGATGCAGAAAAATAAATTTATTTTCACTGATTTCTGATAAAGAAAAAGAATGCTTTGGTAAAATTGGAAGAAATTCGAAATATTGCTTTGAAATGGAATTCTATGAAATTCATTATCAGAATTGCATATCAATGTAATGAAAAATCCAAGCAGTTTTCAGAGAAAATAAAAACAAAGTCTTTCTCAAACAATTGTAAAAAAAAAAATACAGCTGTATTTGTTACAAAAATCTCCAAATTCAGAGTAATGAATTAAAAAAGGTTTTTATACACAATCTAGGTATAAAAACACAGATAGGATGTTTTTGTGCCTGTCCACAGATTCCTAAAGAGTGATACAAGATTTCACAGGAAGGGATTTGTTCGACGGGTGGCAATTGCACAGACCATCAGCTCATCAAGTTGAAGGTTGAAATTTTAGGATTAGATAGAACTCAATTAGCATATTAAAATGCAAATGGTCTGCTAAGTCATATATTGATAGAAAACACCTGCACACCGGAGTTTAGTTTTTGATCGATTGGTTTATCATTGTATTTTGCAGCACCCAAATGTATGAAAATATTGAAGTTTGGGTGCATGAAAACACAATGGTAAACCTGCGGATCAACCACTAAATTGATGTTCTGCAGATGGTTTCCACCAAGTTACGACTTGGCAGACCAATGCATATAGCTTGTATATAAAATAAACGGTCAAGTACGAGTATTACTCGCGCTCAGAGAGTTCCGTACAATAAATATATGAATTATTAACTGTATTATTTAAAAGAATAATGATACTTTGTAAAAACCTATACAACGTAGAGTTGGGTATAGCTGTATATATTAGAAAAGTATGATTGAGTATACCACAAAGGTTCAAAGAGATATGAAGCCGAAATAAAATTAAATATTGCTATTTTGTATAATTCTTTTTTTAAACGTATCTTAATCTGGATATGATGAACTTAATTTGGTACTAACAATAAAAGTACTGCATATTTAAATTTCATTTGGCATTTCATAAAACTAAATTCAACATAGAAATATTTTTTCTTTTTACAGTGTAGATGAAATAAAATCCTTGTTCAAAGTTTAAACTTGGCGTTGTACTACGCGCGTTTCGAAAGGAGGTCGCAAAGATGCAACTCGACTTTGTCCGTGCCGCGTTTTTTCAAATAGGTCTTTAATTATCATTTAAAGACACGGGAGGCGTATTGAGAGATCCACTCAACGCAAACTAGTCGCGAATCCCATAGTATTTATGCGATTAATTATAATTAAATTGGTCTGTTTTTAACAATTTGATGTTTACTGCTTTTATGCTGCTACTGGGTATTGCATTACACATATATATCATTAAAAGTTGTTATCTAGTATTTAAAAACCGATGGTATATAGAGTACGCCGCCTCTGCCATTATGTATGTCCAAACCAACCGTGTCTTTAAGGGTTAAGGCTCCTGCCCCTGCCAGCGAAGACAATCACGAGCTAATGCTAATCGTATAGGGAAGGATTTTTCTAATATCTATTTTGTATTTCGATATTTTAAAATTTTTTTTGGCATTATATAGCCGAGATCCGTCTCTACATCGCACCTTTCTTTACTTTTTCCTCCCCATCGGATTAGCATTAGCTCGTTAGTGTCTTCGCCGGCAGGGACAGGAGTCTTAATATCTCGGCGAATTACCGACGATTTTTTTTCGAAAATCATTATAAACAATGCTTTTATACTTTTGATACGACAGGTACCTTTAGCGCTCTTCGATACCTTTGCTGAATGCCCGCAAATAGAAATCTGTATGTAACAGAAAAATGCGATTTTATGAAAAACTATGCCACCTAGGGCAATCGCTATAATTTTCCTGCGAGTATTAAATTAACATCTACTACCTCTAATTTTTTTCATAATTTTAGTTTCAGTAGATTTGAAAATAGATTGGGGGGGGGCGGGGGGGGGGCACATTTTTGCACTACATTTTCGACGATATCTCTGAAAATATAATATCTAAAATTAAAAGAAATGTATTTTTGAGTTATGCGTTACGGAATCTTTTAACCGATACCCCAAACGATACACAAAGAAAATATATTTCTTCTTTAAATAACCTAATTATCCCCTCTACGTTTTTCCCACATATATTTGTGAATGTTTAATAATCTGTAAATATGTGGGTCAATAGTCTTTATTACATCTCCCAATTTGAACTTCCCACGTTCCGTAGCTTACGAGTAAAATGGCTGTGACAGACAGACACAGGAGTGATCTTATAATGATTCCGTTTTTACTTTTTAAGTACGGAACCCTAAAAATCATGATTATTGCAACTGAGAAATACAAAAACATAAGAAGATGAATTATTGAAAATAAATAAAACAAGAAAGGAAAACCATGTGTCAAGTATGGATTATGAACCCTTTCCTACATTTTTAGTTCAGTTAGAAAAACACATAACACATTTGAATATACACATTTATTAATTCCTAACAATAGACGGAAACGTACTTCAATTGTTTTGTGAAGCTCTGTATGTTCCTTATAAATTTTTATACACGCCACATACTGAGCTGAAATTTAATTCAGAAATAAATACGCTGAAAATTACTGATATCACACTTCTAAGGCTAACATTAGCTTAAGAATTGCTATCCATGGACGGCCATGTATCCAGTTTTTTGTCATATCCCTATTTATTTATATACTACAATGTCATTTAGCCGACGGGACATTTAGCAGACAGCAATTAGACGACAGGATGTTTAGCCGACAGCGACTGTTAGCCGACAAGACAGTTAGCCAACAGAGGACAATTATTCGACATGGACATTCATCCGACAGGATATTCATCCGACTTAACTGTAACGTAACTGTAACCTGATCTTAACCTAATTATAACCTAAGCATAAACTAACTGTAGCGTAACTGTAACCTAACCAATACCAAACTGTAACGTAACTATAATCTATCTGTAACCTAAACGTAACCTAAGTGTAAGATAACCGTAACCTAACTGAAACCTAACAGTAACCTAATTGTAGCCTAAATGTAACCTAACTGAAACCTAACAGTAACATAATTGTAGCCTAAATGTAACCTAACTGGGACGTAACCGTAATCTAACTGTAACTAACGTTTACCTAGTTATAACCTAATCGTATGCTAACTGTAATGTAACTGAAACATAACTTTACCATGACCAAGCTCTAACCTAAGCGTATTCTAATTATCACCTAAACGTAACCTAACAGTTATTTAACCGTAATCTAAACGTAACCTAACGGTAACCTAATTATAAAGTAACCGTAACCTAATTGAAACCTAACAGTAACCTAATTGTAGCCTAAATATAATCTAACTGGGACGTAACCGTAATCTAACTGTAACTAACGTTTATCTAATTATAACCTAATCGTATGCTAGCAGTAATGTAACTGTAACACAACTTTACCATGACCAAGCTGTAACCTAAGCGTAATCTAATTATCACCTAAACGTAACCTAATTATAACCGAACAGTTACCTAACCATAATCTAAACGTAACCTAAGTGTAACCTAATTATGAAGTAACCGTAACCAAACTAAAACCTAACAGTAACCTAATTGTAGCCTAAATGTAACCTAACTGGGACTTAACCATAATCTAACTGTAAATAACGTTTACCTAGTTATAACCTAATCATATGCTAAATGTTATGTAACTGTAACATAACTTTACCATGACCAAGCTGTAACTTAAGTGTAATCTAATTATCACCTAAACGTAACTTAATTATAACCTAACCGTAATCTAAGAGTAACTAATCGCAATTGTAACCAAACTGCAAATTAACTGTAACCTAGCGGGAGGTGCATAATATGAAAGAGTGATCAAAGGTCTGCCCAGTCCAATGATATATCACTTGAGGGATGTCGGAAAAGTCAGAAAAATGCTCCCGGTGATACAAATTGGGGGAGGGGGAACGGGAGGTACATAATATGAAAGAGTGATCAAAGGGCTCCAATGCGATGTATCTCATGAGGGGTGTCGAAAAATGTTAGAAAAGTACCGGCTAATTATACTATCAGCTAAATGTCCTGTCGGTTAATCGCCTTTTCGGCTAAATGTCCTGCCGGCTAATTGCCACGTTCGGCCAGTTGCCTGTCGGTCAATTGTCTGTATTGCTAAAATTATTACTATATGTCCGTTTCGATCAATTATCCTGTATGCTGTATGTAAATTTCAGCTAATTGTGTTGTCGGCTATATGTACGTATCGGCTAAATGTACGTCTCAGCTAACTGCAATCTGCTAAATATCTTGAAGGCTATTTGGTTGTCGGCTAAATGTCTGCGACCGGCTACGGGTCAAACATCTATACTAAAAGTAGTTGAGCTTGAAAATGCATAAATCAAATTAAAAAACATCTTTAAGTAATTCATAGTCATTCTCGGTACTACTGATGAAATCTTTTGTGTAGTGTCTATGCAACGGAATAGCAATAATTTCAGCAATACAGACAATTGGCCGACAGACAACTGGCCGAACGTGGCAATTAGCCGGGAGGACATTTAGCCGAAAAGACGATTAGCCGACAGGACATTTAGCTGATAGTATAATATGCCGGTACTTTTCTAACATTTTTCGACAACCCTCATGAGATACATCACATTGGAGCCCTTTGATCACTCTTTATATTCTATGCAATTCATATACACCACCTATGTGCCTGTGCAAAAATATTAGTTTAACTTAACTTATACCATAACTTATCATAAATCAAACATATCATAATTTAAAACTCACTATCAGCAATCATCCCTAATGTTTCCCTGTAAATGAACAATAAATTCGATGCACACCATATTCTTATCCAAACATCTTGCACTCTTTGTCTCCCCTTCTTCCGAAATTTCGTTTCCCGTTTTGCTCCCCTTACAGTATCAAGGTTTAAAATCTTTAAAATTCCTTAATATTTTCTTTAATTTTCTGTTTTATTTGTTACTTTAAACTAACAATAAATAGTCAGTCATAAATTTCGTTATCAATTTATTTCACCATATTCATTTCATTAAAAGTTCTTGTAAATTGCCTCCATCGAAAATGTCATTTCTCCCTTTTGCTCCCTCATCCACGGTACCCATATTTTAAAATAAAAACCCTTTAAAACGCTTTAATTTTTTTAAATCTTTTCTGCTCAATTTGCCACTTTATTTTAACAATAAACAAACGATCATAAAAATTTCTCCTCCCCCCCCCCCAACCCCAACTGAAATTGGTATTTCCTCCTCGCCTCTCCCTCTTACCAAGCATCTGAAATTTAAAGTCCTTAATTTTTTTTCGTTTATTGTTTTTTTAACTTATTTGTAAATATTTTCTAAGGTAAGTAAATAATAAGTCGCCGATAAACTTCCGCCCCCCCCCCCCCCCCCCCGCAAAAAAAGAACTAATTCTGCTTATTCCTCTTTTTTTTCCCTCAGATCACAAAATTTTAACCTTAAAAGTCATTGCTTTTTTAAAAACATTTTGTACTCTATTTCAAATGAAAATCAAATTTCAAAGTAATTGCTTAAAAGGCGCAAAGGCCAACATAGTGAAAAAGATTCCAAGCCGGGACTCGAACCCGGGCCATCAGTATAGCGCACTGACGTTCTACCGACTAAACCACTTGGAACGATACCTAGCTCGGAAAATTTCTCACTATTATATGTTGGAAAGGCTACAAACGCAGCACAAGATGGAATATTTATCGTGAGTCACCGACCTGG
Source organism: Maratus speciosus (assembly GCA_963932465.1). Lineage (NCBI taxonomy): Eukaryota > Metazoa > Arthropoda > Arachnida > Araneae > Salticidae > Maratus > Maratus speciosus. Next base: position 518,464,357 of record OZ010792.1, on the reverse strand, counting down.
GACAAACACGAAACATAATTAAATCCAGCATCGATAGAAATTATATTAATACATGGAAATTATTCCAGAGAGAAACATTCGCCTTGCATACAATATTTCAAATGAAAATCAAATTTCAAATTTCAAAGTAATTGCTTAAAAGGCGCAAAGGCCAACATAGTGAAAAAGATTCCAAGCCGGGACTCGAACCCGGGCCATCAGTATAGCGCACTGACGTTCTACCGACTAAACCACTTGGAACGATACCTAGCTCGGAAAATTTCTCACTATTATATGTTGGAAAGGCTACAAACGCAGCACAAGTTGGAATATTTATCGTGAGTCACCGACCTGGGACAAACACGAAACATAATTAAATCCAGCATCGATAGAAATTATATTAATACATGGAAATTATTCCAGAGAGAAACATTCGCCTTGCATACAATATTTCACCGACCTGGGACAAACACGAAACACAATTAAATCCAGCATCGATAGAAATTATATTAATACATGGAAATTATTCCAGAGAGAAACATTCGCCTTGCATACAATATTTCAAATATTGTATGCAAGGCGAATGTTTCTCTCTGGAATAATTTCCATGTATTAATATAATTTCTATCGATGCTGGATTTAATTGTGTTTCGTGTTTGTCCCAGGTCGGTGAAATATTGTATGCAAGGCGAATGTTTCTCTCTGGAATAATTTCCATGTATTAATATAATTTCTATCGATGCTGGATTTAATTATGTTTCGTGTTTGTCCCAGGTCGGTGACTCACGATAAATATTCCATCTTGTGCTGCGTTTGTAGCCTTTCCAACATATAATAGTGAGAAATTTTCCGAGCTGGGTATCGTTCCAAGTGGTTTAGTCGGTAGAACGTCAGTGCGCTATACTGATGGCCCGGGTTCGAGTCCCGGCTTGGAATCTTTTTCACTATGTTGGCCTTTGCGCCTTTTAAGCAATTACTTTGAAATTTGAAATTTGATTTTCATTTGAAATAGAGTACAAAATGTTTTTAAAAAAGCAATGTCTTTTAAGGTTAAAATTTTGTGATCTGAGGGAAAAAAAAGAGGAATAAGCAGAATTAGTTCTTTTTTTGCGGGGGGGGGGGGGGCGGAAGTTTATCGGCGACTTATTATTTACTTACCTTAGAAAATATTTACAAATAAGTTAAAAAAAATAATAAACGAAAAAAAATTAAGGACTTTAAATTTCAGATGCTTGGTAAGAGGGAGAGGCGAGGAGGAAATACCAATTTCAGATGGGGTTGGGGGGGGAGGAGAATTTTTTATGATCGTTTGTTTATTGTTAAAATAAAGTGGCAAATTGAGCAGAAAAGATTTAAAAAAATTAAAGCGTTTTAAAGGGTTTTTATTTTAAAATATGGGTACCGTGGATGAGGGAGCAAAAGGGAGAAATGACATTTTCGATGGAGGCAATTTACAAGAACTTTTAATGAAATGAATATGGTGAAATAAATTGATAACGAAATTTATGACTGACTATTTATTGTTAGTTTAAAGTAACAAATAAAACAGAAAATTAAAGAAAATATTAAGGAATTTTAAAGATTTTAAACCTTGATACTGTAAGGGGAGCAAAACGGGAAACGAAATTTCGGAAGAAGGGGAGACAAAGAGTGCAAGATGTTTGGATAAGAATATGGTGTGCATCGAATTTATTGTTCATTTACAGGGAAACATTAGGGATGATTGCTGATAGTGAGTTTTAAATTATGATATGTTTGATTTATGATAAGTTATGGTATAAGTTAAGTTAAACTAATATTTTTGCACAGGCACATAGGTGGTGTATATGAATTGCATAGAATATAAAGAGTGATCAAAGGGCTCCAATGTGATGTATCTCATGAAGGTTGTCGAAAAATGTTAGAAAAGTACCGGCATATTATACTATCAGCTAAATGTCCTGTCAGCTAATCGTCTTTTCGGCTAAATGTCCTCCCGGCTAATTGCCACGTTCGGCCAGTTGTCTGTCGGCCAATTGTCTGTATTGCTGAAATTATTGCTATTCCGTTGCATAGACACTACACAAAAGATTTCATCAGTAGTACCGAGAATGACTATGAATTACTTAAAGATGTTTTTTAATTTGATTTATGCATTTTCAAGCTCAACTACTTTTAGTATAGATGTTTGACCCGTAGCCGGTCGCAGACATTTAGCCGACAACCAAATAGCCTTCAAGACATTTAGCAGATTGCAGTTAGCTGAGACGTGCATTTAGCCGATACGTACATATAGCCGACAACACAATTAGCTGAAATTTACATACAGCATACAGGACAATTGATCGAAACGGACATATAGTAATAATTTTAGCAATACAGACAATTGACCGACAGGCAACTGGCCGAACGTGGCAATTAGCCGGGAGGACATTTAGCCGAAAAGGCGATTAACCGACAGGACATTTAGCTGATAGTATAATTAGCCGGTACTTTTCTAACATTTTTCGACACCCCTCATGAGATACATCGCATTGGAGCCCTTTGATCACTCTTTCATATTATGTACCTCCCGTTCCCCCTCCCCCAATTTGTATCACCGGGAGCATTTTTCTGACTTTTCCGACATCCCTCAAGTGATATATCATTGGACTGGGCAGACCTTTGATCACTCTTTCATATTATGCACCTCCCGCTAGGTTACAGTTAATTTGCAGTTTGGTTACAATTGCGATTAGTTACTCTTAGATTACGGTTAGGTTATAATTAAGTTACGTTTAGGTGATAATTAGATTACACTTAAGTTACAGCTTGGTCATGGTAAAGTTATGTTACAGTTACATAACATTTAGCATATGATTAGGTTATAACTAGGTAAACGTTATTTACAGTTAGATTATGGTTAAGTCCCAGTTAGGTTACATTTAGGCTACAATTAGGTTACTGTTAGGTTTTAGTTTGGTTACGGTTACTTCATAATTAGGTTACACTTAGGTTACGTTTAGATTATGGTTAGGTAACTGTTCGGTTATAATTAGGTTACGTTTAGGTGATAATTAGATTACGCTTAGGTTACAGCTTGGTCATGGTAAAGTTGTGTTACAGTTACATTACTGCTAGCATACGATTAGGTTATAATTAGATAAACGTTAGTTACAGTTAGATTACGGTTACGTCCCAGTTAGATTATATTTAGGCTACAATTAGGTTACTGTTAGGTTTCAATTAGGTTACGGTTACTTTATAATTAGGTTACCGTTAGGTTACGTTTAGATTACGGTTAAATAACTGTTAGGTTACGTTTAGGTGATAATTAGAATACGCTTAGGTTAGAGCTTGGTCATGGTAAAGTTATGTTTCAGTTACATTACAGTTAGCATACGATTAGGTTATAACTAGGTAAACGTTAGTTACAGTTAGATTACGGTTACGTCCCAGTTAGGTTACATTTAGGCTACAATTATGTTACTGTTAGGTTTCAGTTAGGTTACATTTAGGCTACAATTAGGTTACTGTTAGGTTTCAGTTAGGTTACGGTTATCTTACACTTAGGTTACGTTTAGGTTACAGATAGATTATAGTTACGTTACAGTTTGGTATTGGTTAGGTTACAGTTACGCTACAGTTAGTTTATGCTTAGGTTATAATTAGGTTAAGATCAGGTTACAGTTACGTTACAGTTAAGTCGGATGAATATCCTGTCGGATGAATGTCCATGTCGAATAATTGTCCTCTGTTGGCTAACTGTCTTGTCGGCTAACAGTCGCTGTCGGCTAAACATCCTGTCGTCTAATTGCTGTCTGCTAAATGTCCCGTCGGCTAAGTGACATTGTAGCATATAAATAAATAGGGATATGACAAAAAACTGGATACATGGCCGTCCATGGATAGCAATTCTTAAGCTAATGTTAGCCTTAGAAGTGTGATATCAGTAATTTTCAGCGTATTTATTTCTGAATTAAATTTCAGCTCAGTATGTGGCGTGTATAAAAATTTATAAGGAACATACAGAGCTTCACAAAACAATTGAAGTACGTTTCCGTCTATTGTTAGGAATTAATAAATGCGTATATTCAAATGTGTTATGTGTTTTTCTAACTGAACTAAAAATGTAGGAAAGGGTTCATAGTCCATACTTGACACATGGTTTTCCTTTCTTGTTTTATTTATTTTCAATAATTCATCTTCTTATGTTTTTGTATTTCTCAGTTGCAATAATCATGATTTTTAGGGTTCCGTACTTAAAAAGTAAAAACGGAATCATTATAAGATCACTCCTGTGTCTGTCTGTCACAGCCATTTTACTCGTAAACTACGGAACGTGGGAAGTTCAAATTGGGAGATGTAATAAAGACTATTGACCCACATATTTACAGATTATTAAACATTCACAAATATATGTGGGAAAAACGTAGAGGGGATAATTAGGTTATTTAAAGAAGAAATATATTTTCTTTGTGTATCGTTTGGGGTATCGGTTAAAAGATTCCGTAACGCATAACTCAAAAATACATTTCTTTTAATTTTAGATATTATATTTTCAGAGATATCGTCGAAAATGTAGTGCAAAAATGTGCCCCCCCCCCCCAATCTATTTTCAAATCTACTGAAACTAAAATTATGAAAAAAATTAGAGGTAGTAGAGGTTAATTTAATACTCGCAGGAAAATTATAGCGGTTGCCCTAGGTGGCATAGTTTTTCATAAAATCGCATTTTTCTGTTACATACAGATTTCTATTTGCGGGCATTCAGCAAAGGTATCGAAGAGCGCTAAAGGTACCTATCGTATCAAAAGTATAAAAGCATTGTTTATAATGTTTTCGAAAAAAAATCGTCGGTAATTCGCCGAGATATTAAGACTCCTGTCCCTGCCGGCGAAGACACTAACGAGCTAATGCTAATCCGATGGGGAGGAAAAAGTAAAGAAAGGTGCGATGTAGAGACGGATCTCGGCTATATAATGCCAAAAAAAAAAATTTAAAATATCGAAATACAAAATAGATATTAGAAAAATCCTTCCCTATACGATTAGCATTAGCTCGTGATTGTCATCGCTGGCAGGGGCAGGAGCCTTAACCCTTAAAGACACGGTTGGTTTGGACATACATAATGGCAGAGGCGGCGTACTCTATATACCATCGGTTTTTAAATACTAGATAACAACTTTTAATGATATATATGTGTAATGCAATACCCAGTAGCAGCATAAAAGCAGTAAACATCAAATTGTTAAAAACAGACCAATTTAATTATAATTAATCGCATAAATACTATGGGATTCGCGACTAGTTTGCGTTGAGTGGATCTCTCAATACGCCTCCCGTGTCTTTAAATGATAATTAAAGACCTATTTGAAAAAACGCGGCACGGACAAAGTCGAGTTGCATCTTTGCGACCTCCTTTCGAAACGCGCGTAGTACAACGCCACGTTTAAACTTTGAACAAGGATTTTATTTCATCTACACTGTAAAAAGAAAAATATTTCTATGTTGAATTTAGTTTTATGAAATGCCAAATGAAATTTAAATATGCAGTACTTTTATTGTTAGTACCAAATTAAGTTCACCATATCCAGATTAAGATACGTTTAAAAAAAGAATTATACAAAATAGCAATATTTAATTTTATTTCGGCTTCATATCTCTTTGAACCTTTGTGGTATACTCAATCATACTTTTCTAATATATACAGCTATACCCAACTCTACGTTGTATAGGTTTTTACAAAGTTTCATTATTCTTTTAAATAATACAGTTAATAATTCATATATTTATTGTACGGAACTCTCTGAGCGCGAGTAATACTCGTACTTGACCGTTTATTTTATATACAAGCTATATGCATTGGTCTGCCAAGTCGTATCTTGGTGGAAACCATCTGCAGAACATCAATTTAGTGGTTGATCCGCAGGTTTACCATTGTGTTTTCATGCACCCAAACTTCAATATTTTCATACATTTGGATGCTGCAAAATACAATGATAAACCAATCGATCAAAAACTAAACTCCGGTGTGCAGGTGTTTTCTATCAAGATATGACTTAGCAGACCATTTGCATTTTAATATGCTAATTGAGTTCTATCTAATCCTAAAATTTCAGCCTTCAACTTGATGAGCTGATGGTCTGTGCAATTGCCACCCGTCGAACAAATCCCTTCCTGTGAAATCTTGTATCACTCTTTAGGAATCTGTGGACAGGCACAAAAACATCCTATCTGTGTTTTTATACCTAGATTGTGTATAAAAACCTTTTTTAATTCATTACTCTGAATTTGGAGATTTTTGTAACAAATACAGCTGTTTTTTTTTTTTTTTTTTTTTTTTTTTTTTTACAATTGTTTGAGAAAGACTTTGTTTTTATTTTCTCTGAAAACTGCTTGGATTTTTCATTACATTGATATGCAATTCTGATAATGAATTTCATAGAATTCCATTTCAAAGCAATATTTCGAATTTCTTCCAATTTTACCAAAGCATTCTTTTTCTTTATCAGAAATCAGTGAAAATAAATTTATTTTTCTGCATCTTTATCTTTAGACTAAGTTACAATTTTATTTTCCCCGCATTGCTGATAGAGATTTTTTTTTTACCTTGTCAGTTGAAAGCTCACAGTCAAATATCTCCAGAGATTCTCCATCTTCTTCCTCTACTTCCCAGTTAATAATCAGGAGGAGTTGCCGTAATATCCTTTACCAATCTGTGTCCTATATCGGAATTTGGTAAATTAGCAGTGCTTTTAGTTTATAGTCTTTACTTGACCTTACCGATCATGACAGTGTTAAGCTATCATTCGTTGTTGCTAAGAAACTGTTAGGATAGCTGAGGACGCTCTATAACCGGGCTAGTTATTACTTTTTCGATTTTTGTTTCAGATATTTTTCTTTAAAATTACTTTTACTTTCATATCCGCTCTAAAATTTAAACTATCCTATTATATATAAAAAAAAAAAACTATAGCCAAAATCGAAAAGTAAAAGCTAGCCTCACTGTCGATAGTCACCAGATATCCTATGCAAAAAAAAGAAAAAAGAAAGAAAAAGGAAAAATCATTCAAAAATATTAAAATCAAAGCGAGAAATATGAAAATGCCCCCCCCCCCCCCATAGACTTAAAATTAGCGTTTTCATTCCTTCCCGTGTCTGAAATAGGCGTGCATGCATCCAATTCTTTGAATAGCCTTGTATATTATTATTTTTTTATTTTCCAAACATATCTTTCTAAATGTAGTTGAATTTGAAAATAAAATTAATCAATTTCTCAACAATTCTTCCTAGTTCTTTTGCGTAGCCCTATACGTAGTCTATCGAATTTATATATATAATCTAGTATGCAGAAATTTAGTTGACAACGTATATCATAGCTGAAATCTCACTTTCAGCAATCATCCCTAATAGACAATACTTCATATGCAATATTGTATCCAATATCTTTTATGTGCCCCTGTAAATTAAATAAAATGTGATGCACATCATATTATAATGTAAGCATCATATTGTAAACCTCAGTAACGTATATGAATTCCATCTTGTTTGAAATCGTGAAACATAACTAAAACACACTTTGCAAGCAGTTTTTTCTGTAATAAAACTGAACCCTTTTCTGTGACCCTGTAAATGAATGATAAATGCTTTGCTATCCCTTCAGAAAGCATGTTTTACTGCGCCTCATAAATTCATATCAATTTCATTATGTTGTAACAGAAAACGTTATTAAAATACCCCGCAAACGTTTTTTCTTCGTAGTCCATAATGTAACGAAATATACTTTTTAATTCCCCTGTACAAGTACCTATGCTCTTCAATAATGCGAATAAATTGTATGTTTAAAATTGTTTTATGTCATTAAAATACACGCAAATGTATTTTCCCACATAGACCATAATATAAAATACTTTTGAATGTCCATGTAAGTGAAGTATAAAATATTAAAAGGTAATACGTATTAGAAAAAAAAAATTGCTAGCTAGTATATTTTTATAAAATGCTATATTTTATCTTACAGTTTCATAACTTTTAGTTTTACATTATTAAAGTTAATGATAAATTTTCGCGTTTCCTAACCGTTGCAAAAAAAATATCTTTGCGTTACATTTGAGAACCCACGCAGGTTACGGGGAAAAAATGTAAACGCTAATGTTAAATATATGGGAGCGTTATTTTCAAATCTCACTTCCTTTTTATCTCACTTCCTTTTTAACATTTTAAAATGATTTTTTTTTTTTTGTATAGGATAGCTGAAGACGATCTACAACCGGGCTAGTTTTTACTCTTTCGATTTTGGTTTCAGATATTTAAAAAAAAATACTTTTAATTTCGGAACAGGGGTGAATCGTTTCTGAAATTGAAACTTTCCTAATATATATATATATACTAAACTAAACTCTGCGGCTATACAATCCATGAGGATCAGGGCCGACAGTGCCCATCTCTGTTTTCTTGACCCTAAGCCCGAGGTGCTATACAGCATGCGTCCCGGCCAGGTGGTCAGCCTAACGCGAGACCCTCGGTGTTTAGTTCCCAAGCAAGCTTGGTACTCATTTTATCGACCCCAAAGGGATGAAAGGCTGAGTGAACCTTGCCCAGTCGGGAGTCGAACTCTCGACCTGCGGTGCGGCAGTCAGATGCCCTGACAACTACACCACTGGGCTATATATATATATATATATATATATATATATATATATACCAAAAAACACACACTACTCATCCAATCCCAAAATTACTGAACTACAGAGAAAATTAACAAAATAACCATGGAAAAAACTTACTAACAAAACCATGAACGAAAAGAAAACATTCAATGGAAAAAATTCAATATATATATATATATATATATAAAATATATATATATATAAAATAAAAATCTAAAAAGTAAAATCTAGCCTGGTTGAAGATCGTGCTCAGCTATCCTATGTAAAAAACATCATATTAAAACAAAGCGAGAAATTTTAAATTAACGCCCCCATAGACTTCGTTTTACTTTCTCTCCGTGTCTGAAGTGGGCTCTTTAAAAAATATATCTGTTACACAGGACAAATTTCGTTCTCCGACTGTTAAAGGTGTACTGTCCCCTTAAAAATAATAAATATTAAAGTAATGAACTATAAAAATATTTCTTTAAAATTTTGAACAAGTTGATTTACAATTTTAAAGTTAACAATCTTTAAAACTTATTAACTTTAAATTCTGCTGATTTTTAATTAAAAAAACTGTTTTTCGAACGTAAAATGTTAAATTGTCGAATATTTTATACATATACAAGAATAGGAGGCTTGAAAACCAGTCTCCTGGCCAGGCCACAAATATGTTCTAACAAATTATGACTTCGTAATTATTTGTTAACTATTTTAACTTAAAAAATAATTTAAAAAATACTCGTCTATTTTTTTACCATTTTACTTAATAAACTAGGACTGAAATTTGATTCCTTAATAACTTCTATATGTTGTAACTCCCTCTGTGTGATTCTGAAATTGTTTATATAAACGAAATGTATAATTTCCTTCGTTATTCATAGAAATATAGAATTTAAAATATTTCATTCTTTCAAGAGTCTTTTGTTGAAATTAAACAATAATTTTAGAAAAAAATAAATCCAAGGTTTGAAATAGGAGTGATCTATTTTAACACGATACAATAATCCAATCACAATTAAATCGTTTCCATTTGCTAAAGTGTTTCGATACTAGCCAATCATATTTTTAATAGGCGTGGTTTTCATCGTCTTGGTAGAGGCGGAGAGCATAACATTACGAGGCCATTTTTGACACATTTTTCATCAAAATCTTTGCATATTTTGCTCAGCCTAATTGTAGTAGAACTATTGAAAGTATGTTATTGGAAAGCTTAAACTCTATATTTTCGTTGTTACTAAAAAAAATTTCCTGAATTTTGCTGATATGAATGTTATAAGACTAAAAAGGACACAATACCTCGAATTTCACTGGATCCTAAATTGACAGGATCCTGAGAATTAAACTACAACGAAAATCGGAAAAGTAAAAAATAGCCCGTAAACAGATAGTCCTCAGCTATCCTGTGCAAAAAAAATCATTTAAAAATATTAAAAATCAAGCAAGATATTTGAAAACATTGTTGCCATAGACTTATCATTAGCGTTCGAACTTCAAGCCGTGACTAGTGTGGCCTCTTAAGCGCCACTCATACAGTCATTGAAGACTGCTAGATAACAGGATAGCATAAGAAATTTCAAAATATCTAGTCACTTCTATCATAGACGACCCCTTAAACCATCATTTTGCCTTTCTTTAAGCATAATTTGAAAACTACTTGGAAGAAAAATGTGAAATTTTAGATTTCCATAAAGCAGGACTTAATAAATCTAAACCCATCAAAAAAATTGTACGTTGCAATTCATAATTTTTTCGAATATTAATTTCATAATTCGTAATTTATAAAATTATAAAAATTGAAAATTCAACGTATTTATGTTTGGGTATTTTAGTATTATTGCTACACAAAAAATTAGCACATTAGGAGTATAATTTCAGGAGATATTCATAAAAATATGGAAATATAATTTAACATCAGAAGCACTAAACTTTGAATGTTTATCATTCAAAAACTTATCATTCAAAGGACTTGAAATTTGGTGTCTAGGCATAGTTTGAACCGAAGATTTGAAATATCTTGTTAAAATTGGGTATTGACTTTGAAAAAAAAATGAAGTTTGGGTTCGTTTTAATATATAGATGCCCCCCTAAGCAAATGTAATATACATCATTTAAAAGTAGTTCTTTATTTCCAATCGTTTCGGTACCAGTAACTTTCTTCTACGATAATTTGTTGAGGAGTTAATGGGGGGTGTTTACATTTTTTTCCCACGACTGTACGCAGACCTAATAATGATCTATTTATTTCAAAATCTAAAAGAATATGAAGTTTGGCGAAATGCTGTGCATTAGTTCTTAAGGTATAGCTATCTTGAAAATCGGGATGAACGCAGCATAGAAGCAGCACATCTCGGCCTATTTACACCCAAACCTAATCAGAGTCTGCTTACATCAATGTCTAACAGAATATGAAATTTGATGAAATTCCGTGTAATAGTTCTTGAGATGTAGCTATCGCATAAATCGTGAAAAATATAGTACAGCAGCGCCATCTGTGGCTCAATTTACACCAAAACCTAATCAGCACCAATTTATGTCAAAGTCTAAATGGATCTGAAATTTGATTAAATTCCGTGGATTAGTTCTTAATATAGAGCGCCTACAAAATTTATTTCACATACAGACAGACACACAGACTCACAGATAGGAATGATCTTAAATATCAAATTTGAAAAAATGTACAACAAAAACGCATAAGTTTAATGGTAGAAAATAGGCGCAGGTTTTATTTAATTGTCCCATTAACTATTGTCTATTTAATTAGCTCATTCAATTTTTTTTAATGCATTCTGCTTTTGTTGATTTGTTGTTTGTTTTAAGAAACTAAATCGCAGTTATGCTGATTTTATCACATTAATTTACGACCTGTATTTTCTAGGGGAAAACTAACATTGCGCTAAAATAAAATATCATTAATCTGAATTTCAATTTACTCATCCTACCAATAACTAATTTGTTAAGTGACTTATTGTTTTCAAAATATCATAATATTTGGAACTGGCGTCTGAGTCATTTCCTTTACGCTGTTGTTAGATTGATTTAACTACATATATACGAGCACAAAATATATATGACTGTCATGCATGCAGTTGGTTGGTAGTAAAAAATGCATTATAAAAATACTATTCACGACTACATTGTTCACAGTTGAGCATCTGACTATAATGTATAGTATGTGACCTTGATAGTATTTTTACAATCGTTAGAGAAAAAAGAAAGTTTACCACCTTAATGATTCGCAGTTAACTACTTTCCTTCAATTTCAAAAACTTTCCTCAAACGAAACAGAATGTTTAACGCGTAAAGTACGTGAATAAAATGAAGCTGATGATGTTTTGTATAAATAGTTTACAGATTATTTTAGTGTTATAATGTTTTAAACATTTTTGGCGTCAGCCGCCACACTTCATCTCTACTCTTTCTCTTTACTCTATGGTCGAACACATGGAGGAAAGAGCTAGATGGAGATGCAGCAAGATGGCTGGGGGTGACGCCAAAGAAGTAATCCTAAAATCCGCTATAGCGGATTTTAGGATTTTAGTTATATATAGCGGATTTTAGTTTGGGCCGACTGTATACAGTCGGCCCAAACACAAGCACGTTCTTTCACGAAAAAAAAATAAGAAAATTCTTAGTAATACAGTTTTTAATTCATAATACAATGGAATGCTGAAAAATAAGCAGATCACTTTCATTTAGAGAAAAAAAATACACGGGTGATGTCAAAGAATTCGGTCCCTGTTCCAGATGCTTGTTTTGTTTGGGCCGAGTGAGAACATTTAAATTTGAGCGATAACGCGCATCATATTGCAAACCGTTTTTACGGCATACTGCATCTCCATCTATCTCTTCCCTCTATTCCTTAGTGCTCCATGTTTTATTGAAAAGTATCCTTCTTCCACAGTCGGTATCAACATAAATGGTTGCTGACAAACATAAAAGATTTAGACAACAATTTGTTATGTTAAAATTTCTTGCTTATAAAACTGCTTCTAATTTTGCGCTAAACAATACCGTGAACTACGCAACTGGTGAAAACTCCGATTACAACCTTTCAATTTTAATTACCATTTTTCTTTAAAAATTAAACAGTGAACTCAAATGATATTTCTAAAACAATTTATAAAATACACCACCACATAAATAAATAACAAAACAGATGTTCATCATGGTGCGTTTTTTGCCGAAATAATTCTGGCGCGTAATTTTACATATTCAATAATTTATTTAAAATGAAATTACTAAATCACTTTTATGATTTTGTATAATTTTAATGTCCTGTTTCAATGTGATATATCTAGTTTGGTTTCTCAACAACCAGACTCAAAGTGTTAAATTAATTCGATATTGAAAAATATTATATTTCATTGTTCGTCCACACACATTTGTAAAGCATGTTTTACAAAAAATACAGTATTGTAGCGAATATTAAATATTTAAAGATTATTCAGATAGATGGCAGCACTAAAAAGCATTTCTGTGATTAGCGGCTGTCAAAGAGCTTTTCCCGTCATCCCCTGCAGTTAGTTTTTCCCGCGGAGTCGATATGAGACATGATTCGCAGAAGTTGTCTACAAGAGAAGGGGGTAAGGTGGTGAAAATGTATGCATGTAAATGTATTCCCCGAGAGGATTTCTTCTGTCGTTCCTAAATTTGTACAGTCGTGGGAAAAAAAAAAAAAGTAAACACCCCCTACTAACTCCTCAGCAAATTATCGTAGAAGAAAGTTATTGGTACCGAACGGTTGGAAATAAAGTCTACTTTTGAATTATGTACATAAAATTTGCTTAGGTTGCCCTCTACATATTAAAACTGACCATAACTTTATTTTATTCAATAGCAGTACACAATTTTGGCAGCATAAATGAACTCTACACCCTTCAATTAGCCTAAAAACAAATGTTTATGCAATTCGTATGATAAGCTTTCGAGAAATTAATTATTTTAAAACGAGTGTATTTTAGGGGCTGTATCCAAATTGAAGTTCGGTACTCGATTGTTGACCGAGAGACCCTCCTTCTTGATCAAGGCACCTTAAGCGCTACTCAAGCAGTCATTGAAGGCTGCTAGATTACAGGATAACAGAAGAAATTTCAAAATATCTAGTCATTTCTATCATAGTTAGCCCCTTAAACCATCATTTTGCCGTTTTTTTAAGCATAATTTGAAAACCACTTGGAAGAAAAATGTGAAATTTTGAATTTCCATAATAAAGAAGGACTTAATAAATCTAAATCCATCAAAAAAAAATGTAGGTTGCAATTCATATTTTTTTCGAATATTAATTTGAAAATTCATAATTCATATCATAAAATTATAAAAATTGCAAATTCAAAGTATTTATGTTTGGGTATATTAGTATTATTGCATATTGCTACACAAAAAATTAGCACATTAGGAGTATAATTTCAGGGGATATAAATAAAAATATGAAAATGTAATTTAACATTAGAAGCACTAAATTTTGAATGTTTATAATTCAAAAACTTATCACTCAAATGACTTGAAATTTGGTGTCTAGGCATAGTTTGAACCGAAGATTTGAAATATCTTGTTAAAATTGGGTATTGCCATTGAAAAAAAACGAAGTTTGGGTTCGTTTTAATATGTAGAAGCCCCCATAAGCAAATTTTATATACATCATTTAAAAGTAGACTTTATTTCCAATCGTTCGGTACCAGTAACTTTCTTCTACGATAATTTGTTGAGGAGTTAGTAGGGGGTGTTCACTTTTTTCCCCACGACTGTACTTACGTATTATAATTGTACATAGACGTGTTAAATGACTCAACCTTGTATCTTTATCCTCATCTATTAAAAGTTTTCTACTAAATCTTAGATTGGCGCATCTAATTCGAGTGATGAGTCCATTATTAAAAATTGTGGCGCCTACTATGGAAAGTAGACTGCTACAATATTACTTTACAAGTAATAGATTTTTAACTGCATTGACAAAATTAATTCATTCATAAAAAGGTTTTCGTGCACAAAAACTTAAAATATATTCACTTACAATAATCTACATTTATTTATATGTTCAAGTACAATATCTACATTTATTTCTGCATTCATAGAAAAAAAATTACATTTAATCAAATCAAAGGCGTGCATTTCCATTCAAATAACTGAAACAAACAATAACGAGGTAAGGGAAAATATCGAAATTTTCGTGTTTCATTTATGATATTTCCTGTAGAAAACTTAAGGCTATTATTCTGTTCTCAAATCCAAAAGGGCAACTTTATCACATAAGTTTTAATTTATTTTTGTTCGGAAATGCATGAAACTAGCAGGTGTTGTTGTTCAGAAACTATGTCATCGAACTGTTTTTTCCGTTTTTTTTTTTTTTTTGCAAACGCAATAGATCTTTCAAAAAATAGTGTCAAAGTGAGCGTTTTGAACCGAATTTCCGCGCGAAAGGATAAAACCCTCACAAGAAAGGGTGAAAAACGTTTTTGTCACGTGATCAAAATTGCTCCTAACTCAATAGGTAATTTATTGATAAAAAAAAAAATGGAAGACACAGTTTGTTTCCAAATCGCTTCCATGGTCAGGTTTTCCAATTTTATATTTTTCCGTTAAAGAATGAAAAAATGAATTTGCAAATGTGTCAAAACATTTTGTGCTTGTTGAGCAGAACAGTTGAGAACAGCCTTAATTTGTATTTTATAATCATTATATTAAACAAATATATAAATGACTATTTATAATATGATGTATTTCGAATACAGGGGATTGTTGTCTTATAAACTAATAATTTTCACATAGTGGGGTATTTTCTTTTCTCCCTCTCTTTAAAAATAAGAGCTTATGTTGAAAGTAAAGCTTTTATTATTCACATCCTAGAAAATAATGCTAAGGGCTTATTTTCCAACTAGGTATTATTTTTGTAGAAACACAGTAAATAAGTATTAGTTTTCCTTTAAATCAACTATTCATGAAATAAAATCTCTCTCTGTGACTTAATTATCTTGCATATGATACTTTCAGATTGGAACTTTTTTTTATTATTATTATGAATTACAGGAAAAAATATTGCAATAAAAAATATTTTCTTTCTACAAATCCACTCTTTTTCAAAACAAAAATTTGGAAAGGAAAACCTCTTACAACTACGGTAATGAGTTAGAAGATACTGTTCACGAAAGAAAAAAAAAATCTATCCATAATTTAACTAAATGTTGAGGGGGAAAAGAAATCGACTAGTAAGAAAGACAGAAAGTCTCTATATGGGAAGTAAGTAATGATGTAGCAATCTAAACTATGGCGGTTTTGGGATTGAATTTTAAAAATATCGATGCGAGCTACGATTGGCAAAATTTATACCTTCACTTCTCGAAAAAGATAAGGCAGCCCTTTGATTCATTTGGAATCTCACTGACGTAATAAAGAATCAGCTCCATCTTCGACATATAGAGAAACGGTCGTCAAAGTTTAATGTCTGCTGTCACTTAGGCGACATCGGTTTCTACAGAAAATTGCGTTTCAATCTCACGTATACTGCAGTGAAACACACTGATCTTTATTTATGTAATGTAGAGTAGCTTTAAGGGGTCTCAGGACTCTTAAAGTTTCAAAAGTTTCGAAATTTTAATTTTTTTAGATGTTAAACTCCTATATTTTCTGAACAGTTTGATATAATTTTTGTCCTTGAAATTCCCATTAGAACAGAAGTTATGGCTTTTAGAATTGCACCCGCTCAATAGCTGAAGTGGTGTTTCCGAAACTTCAAAGTCATTTTTCTCCAAATTTCGTTTTTGGGCATAACGCGCAGGTTATCTCAAAAAGTTCACAATATTTTTTCGTGAAATTTTCAAAACATATGTTTAATGTTAGTCTGTATATACTGAACCTAAAAGTTTATGTTTTTTTGTTCAAATAAATATTTTTTTAGACGATTATGCTGTTGAAGTTTTCAAAAATTTGTATTAGCTAAATACAACTTTGTATTAAATACATAAAATGCTTTAAATACAAATTCATTTAGGTTCAGGGTAATTATTGCAATCTGAGTTATAATTAGGCACACAAAATTTCATCCTAGTTGCAAAATTTATTTTTTAATCCGGCGCGTAAGCTCTTATACCAATTTTCTGCTCGACAAATGTCTGACAGTTTGGAGCCCCCTGTAAATACTAATTCTGCATCTTGCAATTTTTTAATACATGAGATGAAAGAACATATCTTTCGTCCCAAGGAAAATTGTGTTTTTAAATCATATGCATTTTAAGATAGTAAATGTTGAAAGTGGTCTTTTTTCCCCTTGTTTCCAATTTTAAGAGTTCTGAGACCCCTTAATAAAAAAATGACTAATAATTCCAATGTTTTTAAAAGTTGTTATATTGAAATTTCATTTTCATTTTCAGGCAACAATGACTTTCAAGCTGGAACTTAAAGCAAATAAATTCCAAGTTTACATACAGCTTGCCAGGTTCACTTCCTAAATCGGTAGGCCAAGATTAATAGCACAGAAATGAACAAATCATCGCGCACTTCGAGTGACACCATAGAAGATTTCTCAAGTACGTTGACCTACATCGAACTGGTGGTCATCGGGACAATAATGATACTCATCTGTGCCGTAACAATAATTGGTAACGCATTGGTCATGATATCTTTCATAATGGACAAACAGTTACGAACGTTGGGCAATTACTTCTTACTAAGTCTAGCTATTTCAGATGTTATGATCGCAACATTTTCAATGCCTTTATTCATAACCTATCTTCTTATTGGTGAGTGGACGTTAGGTCGAACAATATGTGATATGTGGCTCGCACAAGACTACACTTGCAGCAACGCTTCGTGCATGAATTTACTCATGATCGGCTTTGACCGATACTTCTCTGTCACAAATCCTTTAAAATACAGAGCGAAAAAGACTCCTAAACGTGTAGGAATCATGATCGGCATTGTGTGGATTTTTGCTTTTCTTTTATGGCCGCCTTGGATATACGCGTGGCCGTACATTGAAGGACGTCGAACTGTACCCGAGGACGACTGTTATGTCCAATTCTTAGAGACAAATTCGTATGTTACGTTTATAACAGCCATCATGGATTACTATGCGCCCGTTACAATTATGTTTGTACTCTATTATAAAATTTGGCGAGCGACTAGGCGAAGGAATAGATATTTGGCTGATATGGATTCAAAATATCAGACTGAATCTATGTGTCTGCAGAACAAGTCTTCTGGTAAAACTGACACAAGAGAACATATTCTGGAAAACCCCCTTTCTAACAGTACTGGCTATAATAATAACACAAGTAATTTAACAAAGGCTGATGAATCCGATAAAGATACAGCTGTTTCGCTATTACGAACAACTGTCAAACAAACATCTCAAATGCAAGAGGATTTATATGAGATTGAACTGCATGAACATATCGAAAGGCTTCCAGACTCTAACGTAATATCAAGCAGCACTCCTAAATCTCCAAACGGTAATACTGAATCCAGCAGGTCTTTCTTTAAAAGAGAAACAACCAAACATGATAAGGCAGCTAGAGTACTGACTGCAATTCTTCTCGCATTTATTGTAACAACAACGCCATACAATGTGTTAATTATCATAAAAAATTTGGACAAAACCCATACACTAGTTCCAAATTTTCTGATGAACTTTGCAACTTTCTTGTTTTATGTCAACAGCACTATAAATCCACTGTGTTATGCTTTGGCTAATGAAAATTTTAGAAAAACTTATTGGGAGATTTTAACATGCTCGTGGAAAAAGAAGTCTAAATATGCACTTCATAATTATTCGAATAAATCTTCTCAAAGTAAACGAAGCTTTGACGCAAAATATGTCACTTCTTTTTTGTAATAAACTTTTATAGGTAATACTTTAAAACAGCAGTTTTCAAACTTCTATGCCTTGCGTAGCTTTTGAAGAATTCCTGTACAGTCGAGGAAAAAAAAAAAGAAAAAGTAAACACCTTCTACTAACTCTGCAGCAAATTATAGCAAAAGAAAGTTATACCAAACGATTAGAATTTAAAGTCTGCTTTTAAATGATGTATATGTCGTAGGCTAATTGGGAAATCCGGCTCTTTGCAAACAGCCTAGGCTCTTTGC
This sequence comes from Maratus speciosus, assembly GCA_963932465.1. Classification (NCBI taxonomy): domain Eukaryota; kingdom Metazoa; phylum Arthropoda; class Arachnida; order Araneae; family Salticidae; genus Maratus; species Maratus speciosus. Next base: position 518,445,686 of record OZ010792.1, on the reverse strand, counting down.
AAAGAGCCGGGCTAATTGGAGAATTCATCTCCCTTTTTCCAATTAGCCTGATATTTTTCAGGCTTATTGCAAAGAGCCTAGAAAGCGTTAGGCTAATTGAAAAATGACCACATATTATCCGATCAGGGTGATATTTTTAGCTCACCGGCCTGAGAGCTTATATGCCCGCCGATTCTGTATGTACGTGTGTACGTACGTACGTACGTATGTACGTAACACGATAACTCTTGATAGAAATATCCGATTTGCTTCAAATTTTTTTTCTAGGTTCATTCTGAAAAGGTGCTTCCCTGATTAGTTTTTGGGGTTCATTGGTTAAGGATAAAGGGGGTTAGTCCCCCCCCCCTTAATTTATATAAATGGGTTTTTCATGCAGAAATATTCGATTTGCTCCAAATTTGGTATACCGGTTTATTGTGTTAAGGAGCTTCCCTGATTAGATTTGGAAGCTCATTATATGAGTATAAAGGGGGGGGGAAGGGGGGATACCCCCCTTAATTTAGATAAATCGGTTTTTCATGAGGAATTATTCGATTTGCTCCAAATTTGGTATACCGGTTTATTAAGTTAAGGAGCTGCCTTGATTAGATTTGGAGGTTCATTAGTTACATATAAAGGGAAGAAAGGGGTAGCTATCCCCCTCCGTAATTTAGATAAATGGGTTTTTTCATGCAGAAATATGCCATTTGCAATAAATTTGGTATACCGGTTAATTATGTTAAGCAACTTCCCTGATTACATTTGGAAGATCATTATTATGTATAAAGGGGGGAAAGGGGGGCAAATGCCTCTCCCCTTAATTTAGATAAATGCGTTTTTCATGTAGAATTATTCGATTAGCTCAAATTTGGCATGCTGGTTTATTATGTTAAGGAGATGGCTTTTTTAGATTTGGAGGTTCATTAGTTAAATAAAAAGGGAGGAAAGGGGGGATAGACCCCCCTTAATTTAGATAAATGGGTTTTTCATGCAGAGTTATTCGATTTGCTCCAAATTTCGTATGCCGGTTTATTATGTTAAGGAGCCTTGATTAGATTTGGAGATTTATTGGTTAAGTATAAAGGAGGGACAGGGGCTAGTGTCCCCTTAATTTAGATAAATGGGTTTTCCATACAGAATTATACGATTTGCTTCAAATTTGATATACCAGTTTATTACGATATGTCTTCCTTCATTTGATTTGGATGTTCATTGGTTAAGTATAAAAGGGGGAAAAGGGGGTAATCGCCCCCCTTCCCCCTTAATTTATATAAATGGGTTTTCATGCAGAATTATCTGATTTAGTTTAATTTTTTTTCAACCGGATCCGAACTTGAAGGTTCCATTTGAAGTCAACCCGAAAACCGACCACAACCAGGTTTCGGATTGAGTTCAATTAGAGCTTTCAGTTTCGGACCGGGTTGCCGGTGGACGGAGATTATTTTGTTTGGCTTGCATCGGGTTATAGTTCTTTGGAATATTTTTGTCGGTTAAGATTTGGTTCGGGACGGGTTTCAGGTTGACTTCGAATGGAATTTTTAGGTTCTGGTAGCGTTGCGTGTCCACGGAAACTAATTTGTCTTGTTCGGATCCGGTTATTGTTCTTTGGAATATTTTTGTCGGTTATCAGATTTGGTTCGGGATTTCATGTTTTTACAAATGGAACTCTCAGGTTCGGGTCGGGTTGCATGCAGACTGAAATTATTTTGTCTTGCTCGGATCGGGGTACGGTCTGTTGTAATTCATTTTTCGGGTTTGGGTATGGTTATGCGTTAATAAACCTAATAAAAAGAAAATCGCCCAGTTAAACTGATGGCATTGAGTTCACAGGCTATTCACACTAATTGTATATTATACTCTTATTTCAACGAATAATGCCCCTCCCCCAAAAAATGAAGGTATTAGTCCCCGTTGCCCCCCTTTCTACTTAACCAAAGAACCTCCAAATCTAATCAGGGAAGCTACTTATCATAATAAACTAGTATACCAAATTTGAAGCAAATCAGATAATTCTGCATGAAAAAACCATTTCACTAAATTAAGGGTGGGTGTATTAGCTCCCCCATTTCTCCCTTTATGCTGAACCAATGAACTTTCAAATCTAATCAGAAAAGCTCCTTATTAGAATGAACCTAGAAAAAAAATTAAACTAAATTAGATAATTCTGCATGAAAACACGTTTATCTAAATTAAGGATCCTTAATCCTTTCCCCTCCTTTTATACTTAACCAATGAACCTCCAAATTAAATGAAGGAAGCAATATCGTAATAAACTGGTATACAAAATTTGAAGCAAATCGAATAATTCTGTATGAAAAACCCATTTATCTAAATTAAGGGGACACTAGCCCCTGTTCCTCCTTTATACTTAACCAATAAATCTCCAAATCTAATCAAGGCAGCTCCTTAACATAATAAACCGGTATACGAAATTCGGAGCAAATCGAATAACTCTGCATGAAAAACCCATTTATCTAAATTAAGGGGGGGGTCTATCCCCCCCCCCCTTTCATCCCTTTATACTTAACTAATGAACCTCCACATCTAATCAGGGAAGCTCCTTAACATAATAAACCGGTATACCAAATTTGGAGCAAATCGAATAATTTTGCATTTAAACCCATTTACCTAAATTAAGGGGGTACTCCCCCCTTTTCTCCCTTTATACTTAACTAATGAACCTCCAAATCTAATCAAGCCATCTCCTTAACATAATAAACCAGTATACCAAATTTGAGCTAATCGAATAATTCTACATGAAAAACGCATTTATCTAAATTAAGGGGAGAGGCAATTGCCCCCTTTCCCCCCTTTATACATAAAAATGATCTTCCAAATGTAATCAGGGAAGCTGCTTAACATAATTAACCGGTATACCAAATTTATAGCAAATCGCATATTTCTGCATGAAAAACCCATTTATCTAAATTACGGGGGGGATAACCTCCCTTTCCTCCCTTTATATGTAACTAATGAACCTCCAAATCTAATCAAGGCAGCTCCTTAACTTAATAAACCGGCATGCCAAATTTGGAGCAAATCGAATGTTTCTGCATGAAAAACCCATTTATATAAATTAAGGGGGGGACTAGCCCCCCCTTTCCCCCCTTTATCCTTAACCAATGAACCCCAAAAAATAATCAGGGAAGCACCTTATCAGAATGAACCTAGAAAAAAAAATTGAAGCAAATCGGATATTTCTATCAAGAGTTATCGTGTTACGTACATACAGAATCGGCGGGCACATAAGCTCTCAGGCTTTGATAGCCTGTGAGCTAAAAATATCACCCTGATCGGATAATAAGTGGCCCTTTTTCAATTAGCCTAACGCTTTCTAGGCTCTTTGCAATAAGCCTGAAAAATATCAGGCTAATTGGAAAAAGGGAGATGGATTCTCCAATTAGCCCGGCTCTTTGCAAAGAGCCTAGGCTGTTTGCAAAGAGCCGGATTTCTCAATTAGCCTACAACATATATAAAATTTGCTTAGGGAGTCATCTACAAATTAAAACCAGACCAAACTTCGTCTTTTTTTTTCCAATAGCAACACTCGATTTTGACATATTTTAAATCTTCTGTCAAACTATGCTCAATTACGAAATTTCAAGTCATTTTGATGATAAGTTTAATTATAAACTTACGTATTAAATATTCAATACTTTCGAGCGTAATTTCATTGCTGAAAATTAATTGAAAAATTAATTAAAATTATAAATGTGGGATTATATTTTTATTATAAATGTCACCAATGCTGGGTTTATTTTGTGTTTTATGTTTCGCCGCGCCGCAGGATTGTGTGCTCATGAAGACTATTCCATCTTGTGCTGCAGTTGCAGCCTTACCAACATATGTGAGTGAGTGATGTTAAGCTGGGTATCGTCCTCGTAGCTTAAATGTTAGAGAACTTAGAGCGGTATTCCAAGGGTTCGATTCCCAGCGGATTCCAAGGATTCGATTCCCAGCTTGGACATTTTTCACTCTGTTTGTTCTACGCTTAATTAGTAATGTGATAATTTACGTATTAAATATTTAATTATAAACATTCAAAATTTTGAGCTATTTTAAGTTACATTTTCATATTTTTATTAATATCTCCTGAAATATAATCCTGATGTGATAATTTTTGGTGGGTTATAATACTAAAAAAGCCCAAACATAAATACATTAAATTTGTAATTTTTAAAAATTTTATAATATGAACTATGAAATTAATATTAGAAAAAAAATATGAATTGCAAACTACACAATTTTTTTAATATTTTTATATTTATTTTGTCCTGCTGCTTTATGCGAATTTAAAATGTCACATTTTTTCTTTCAAGTAGTTTTCAAATTATGCTTAAAAATCGTCAAAATGATGGTCTAAGGGACTTATAATAAGGGGTCTATAATGTGCAGTAAAGCATAATTTGAAAAAAAAATTATATTTTACTCATTTTATTGAAACGGTTTAAGTGAGTGAAATGGGCATTTTGGGAAGAAATAATACATTAATAGAAGTGACTAATGCTGGTATTCACCATCTACCTCAACCTAGAAAACCTGGGTCGAACGCCCAAATGGTATTCATAATTAAGGGGGCTCAGGGCTTGAAAACTTTTTTTTTTTTTTTTTTTTTTGTATCTATTTTGATTATTCAATTACTTCTGAAACAGTGCAAAAAACCGTATAAAAATATTTGCATTTTTAACGGAGTTATAAGCATTTATGTAACAATCACTTTCATAGCCATTTAAATGATACTTTAGTCGCGTTTTCTCAAATCTTTATTTTTGACGACTATCCGTAAGATTTAAAAAAAAAACATTTGATGGAATGGCTTATTTTTTTTTATTTTTTTATTTATTTTGCATGCATATAACATCATTATCTATAGAATGAATTAATATATTTTAGATAGCTTAATATTTTGAGTATTTATAAGGGGGAAAAAAAACTTTCATTTTTTAGGGATTTTAAAGTTTTTAAATTTGAGAGTTTTATTTATTAAGGTTTTCTTTGAGTGATAGTTATATCCTTAATTCATTGTATAGAAGTTTCCAGATCATTTTAAAGCAAAAATTAGGTTCTTATGTCAATTCAACGTTAAGATATCTTACGGATGGTGATAGGACACCTAAATTTTTTTTCGAAAATTGTGTTATATAAATTGCGCTATATTTTTTACTTTATTACATTGAAGTACTTCATTTTATAATTTTATAAGACTACAAACATACCTTAAAAATATCAGAAAGTTTCAATTAGTTACATTGAATACTTCTGTTTTTATATGGATTTGAAGCGAGAGCTCTGTTTATATGTTTTTCGGTATCGATCAAGCCCTGAGCCCCTTAACCTGATTAGGTTAATCAGGAATTTTATTTGAGTGTTCGACCCACGTTTTCTAAGTTGAGGTAGGTAGTGATTACGAGCATTAGCCATTCTGTATTATTTCAACAATAGAGTACCGAACTTCAATTTAGATACAGACTCTAAAATATGTTCATTTTAAAATAATTAATTTCTCTGAAAATAATTGTACTAATTTCAAGAAAATTTGTGTTTAGGCTAATTTAAAGGTGTAGATTTTATTTATGGTGTCAAACTTGGGTATTACTATTAAAAAAAACTTGTTTTAATATGCAGATGACCTTAAGCAAATTTTATATACAGCATTTAAAAGTAGACTTTATTTCCAATCGTTTAGTACCAGTAACTTTCTTCTACAATAATTTGTTGCAAGGTTAGTAGGAGTGTTTACTTTTTCCCCACGACTTTTTCTGGCGTACCATTTATCTTTACTTGTGAGAGACAAATAAAAAACATATTTTGTACAAAGCAAATTCAGCTCGTGTAAAGTTAGCCGGAAGTAAAGCACTGCTGTTAGAGAACCAAGTCAGTCCTAACTTTGATTTCCATTTTTTTTTTCCATATTGATTTCCATTAACTGAAACGTTATCCAGACCCTTCATTTATATCCGAAATGAAGAGAAACATTAAGCGCAGGTTTAATACTTTTTGCAAAAACCTGTACGCATACAACAAAGAAATTGTTTATATTATTCAAAATTCCTCTCGGAGAAAATTCCTGGCTGCACCACTCGTTATCATTACAGTAGTGGCCAAAATTGTGGAAACAAACGAAAAACAGAATATAACTTGCTTAGGTTAACATAAAGCAGCTTTTCCTTTACTTTGATGTAGACAATGAACATGAGTGTTTAAAGGGCCAATCATGTGTCATCCTGTTTCAGCAGCCAGTGAATCAGGTAACATTAGGATTCAATTGTTGTTGTCATGTTTTGGAGCTGTGAAAAGAACATTTGAAGCATTCGGGGAACAATGTACAAAATCACATTTTCATAAATATCTAGATATCTTCATCAGAACATGTTCCAAAAAGGTCTCTAGCCACTCAAGATATAATAATAAAAAAACAAAGATATTCTCCAACTTTGTAGTTCAAATTCTTCATCAGAAGAGGATGTAATGATAAGTAATTAACATTGAGGTTTACAAGCTTCTTGCGGTATTTTTAATGTGGCAAGAGAAATTTATTACTCAGAACAATAATTTTCATATTTTAGCATGCTTTTTATTAGTTTAAGCAATCTACACAGATATTTAAACCGTGAAGTAACATTTCACCATTGGTTCACCATAAATATGTAATAATTCGCGTTTTGACTGTGGAAAATTATTTAAATTCCCATTTTGGCTTAGGCTCTTTTTGATTTCAAAATTGTCGTTGAAAATTTGTATTGGTTCCCATCGTGGAAAGTGCCCTTTTTGCTTACAAAATTGTACATTTTCAAGGAAGTTAATGTTGGAAAACGAGGGAAAAAAACGTGTCTTCAGTCCAATAAAGTTTTAAACACCTTCATCAGTAAATACAAGGCACTTGTGGAGGTTAATGTAAAAAAATTACCAAGTTAAGAAAACTGCTTCAATAGGTACCTCCTAGCAGCCAGAGCTACTACTTAACTATTTTCGAGGCATCTAATTGTATTTCCACAATTTTAACCCTACTGTATTTCATCTACCGCCCTTTTAAAACACAAAGAGAATAATAAGAATGAAGAACTACGAACTTTAATAAGTAAAATTTGACATCGTGGATCTTCCTAAAAAGAAAAAAACTTTGTTATAAACTTAATAATATTATAATTATAACCCCCCCCCCACACACACACACACACCACCAAAAAATGCTTTTTGGGAACTTTTCTTGAATTCTGACAAAATTATGAACTCCGGAGTTTTTGCACTATATTTATTGAAGTTCAGACAAGTTCCATCAAATTTTTCCGTCAGAAATATTTGAAGCTTAGCTTCATAAGAGCGGGGTTGGTCCAAGTGTTTTCAAACTGAGTGGCAATTTTTGTACGGAACTATTCGGCTGATCGTCGTTTCCTCTTTTTAAATGAAAAGGGGTAATTTCTGCTGGAGTTTATGCCAACAATGTGTATCACTTTTAATAATTGTTTTCTACAGGTACTGTATATTGCACTGAACTTAAATTCTAAAAAATACCCCCCCCCCCCCCCCCCCCATGTTGTCCATTTTGTCAGTTAAGAAATTTTAAAACTAAATGTTTTTTTAAGGTCCAAGAGAATATCATAATCTTCCAGAATCTAACTCAAAATTTGATTTCAATTCCACTGTATCTTGACAAAATGACTACCCGCTTGGGTTATAAGGCCTCATGCCCTTTCCAGCATTTGAAGCGAAGTTTGAAATATGTCAGATTTAAAAAATTCACGGAGCTTGTCTGAACTTTAGTAAATATTACGCAAAAACCTTTAGTTGATATAATTAACCTAGTTAAAAAGAAAAAAAAATCCCCAACACATGCTTTTACTTTTTTTTTTTTTTTGGGGGGGGGGGAGGGAAGGGGGTGAAAGTTTGTAAACTTTAATTATTCATTTAATTTCACAGATAAATCGTATGCCATATTATCAAATCAATGAAGAGATGCTAGCTAACTTTGCCACTATTGTATATTTATAGATCTGATTTCAAATGTAAATATTTTGTAAATAAATTTAAACATTGCAGTTAGTGATATATAAAGATCTGCTTATAAGAAATTGTAGCTATTTTCTTAAACCTCTGTATAAAAGAATTCTGAAATAAAAATTTTAAATATTGTTTTCGAGTAATCAATAAATATTTATACATAACTTTTTCTTTTTTGTCTTCGAGTCAAGAAACTGTATTAGTGTATTAAAAAAAAAAGGTTTTTATATCTTTAGAAATCTGAGAAAGTAGAGACTAATATGAGACAGCCAAAAAAATGGGGCTAAATCAAGACACAAAAAAGTGCAAATTTTTATACTAATAAAATTCGCTTTATGATTATTTTGTAAAAGCAATACATCGTTTTATTTAGGGGAAAGTAGGGTAATGGCGCTCACTTAAGGAAAAACACGAATAGCTAGTCAAATTTATACAAAAAATCAATATTTTATTAACGCATTATAAGTCCAAAGCATAAGAAATAATTTGCAAACAACTAATTTGCGTAAAAGTTTTAGGATTTTTTTTCTCGTTTTACATAATTAACCATGCATTGAGCCGGAATGCCGGACATGGTAGGGTAATGGCGCTCAAAATTTGAATACAACATTTAAGTACGAGAAAAATCACATATGTAGTCGTGTGGGCTATTCACACCACAATAGATTTTATGCGACCATTTTCCACAAATTGTGCAGCGAAACCACGTTTCGTTATCTCTCCCGAATTCTCCGCAAAAACAGCAGGTTTCTGTCTGCATACTTTTAAATTCAGGTTTTTTTATTGTCACCCCTTTTTTAAATAGTAAAATTGACCTTGTTTAATAACATAATAATTAAGGCGAAAACAAGGGGAATTTTACCATTACAAAAAAGTGGTGCCAATCAAGAAGTTTGAATTTTTAAAAAGTAGTCCACTGGCAAAATTGCTTCGAATTTTACGTGAGCGCCATTGCCCTTCATAGCCATGTTGGATTTTAATGCATTACAGTTGGCGTAACAACGTGCTAGAAAAATAAATAAAAGCATGAACGTACAGCTAAATGTATATATCTTGTAGACATCATGAGTGAATTGACATTTGAAAATAAGAATGTACACTTACCTTTAAGTTATATGTTGTAGAATTTTATAATAAAACAACTGCAAACTAATAATGTAAGGACACAAAAATACTTCCTTCCGACTGTTACTATATCCTTACTGGAAACTTACGATGAAATTCGCTAGGTGCCGGTACCGATCGCACGTTTTCAATTCTACTCTGTTTAGAGATACTGGAGGGAACGGTATTACCCTACTTTCCCTTATATCCATTACGAATACCGCAATTTTTTTTTTAAAGTATGAAATTTTTTATGAAACATGTGTTTTAGTTAAAACAGGGAATAAAACTTTGAATTCAAGTAAAATTTTAATTAAATTTTCAAATTTAGGCAATATTTAGTCACGTTTTAGTAAAAACGTTTATGTCAAACATTCTATAATAAAATTTAATCAAAATATTTCACTTATTTTCCAACAAAATATTAGTAAATTATTTACCAGTGTTATGAAGCAAAATATTTGAAATACCTCTCAAATTTATTACTATATTCCAAATTTTTTTTATACACATGATTTTTTTAAAAAATAAAACAATTGTATATTTTTCAATAAAAGTATCTTTTAAATTAAAAATACATACTTACAAGCTATATTTTGTTTCATGACATGTCAATAGATGAGCAGAACCTCGTGTCAAAATTTTATTTAAATATCTTTAAAACCGTTTAGGAAATAAGATTTAAAAAGTGTCTTGAAAAGGTCACTTCTAATTCAGAAAGTTCCTAAATGCTTAAATTTTAATTTATAACTTTTAAAAGAATCGAAAAATTTCGCAAAAGCAGCGATTTGGGAGGTAGGCATACACATTAAAAATTTAAAAATGAATAATCAAAAGATAAACATTACTTAACCATTAACTGATATTAGCGACTGACAGATCGCTGCATTTTTCAAAGTTTAACTTGGAACTTCCAGTTTAATTACAAACACTACTGAAATTTTGTTTCGTTTAGAACTGTAGTACTATCGCAAGAGAGTAGGCGAATTTAAATTATAATAGTCCTGTACAAAAAATTTAGTACAGAAACACCATCCTATGAGTTAATTGCGGATTTTATTAATCTTTCGACCCAGCGGTCTCGCAGACCGCTTCACAGTAGCAGTTGCGCATCCTGGATTACGCTTTGGAGGGGGCTAGCATATTTTAGAGGTCTACATGTGCCCAGATCTGGCCCGGTCCATGGCCGAGCTCTGTCTAATTTTCTTTCATTTGACTCGATAGGACATGCCTGGTTGAGTCCTGACTTATACTTTTTCTGCTTGACTTGAACAAAGTCGTAACCAGCCAGAGGAAGATCTGAAAAGTTTTGGTGGGGCTAATTTTGAATGCTTTAAAATGTTTAATAATGAAATACTATACTAAAATATATCTTAGTTTTTGCGATTTTTTTTTTATTTTCTGCGATTTTCTGTGTTTGGAAAACTTTAAAGTGTGTTTGCAATCAAACGATTTAAAGAATTATTATTAAATTATTAAAATATTATGAAGATCAGAGAGAGCAAGAGGTTGCACGTGGTCTTAAAATTTTAATTAGTAAATTTTAAACAGGCTAATATTTCGAATTTTATAATAAAATTCATAAAAGAGAAAATATTGCGTGGCAAAATCAATATTTTTTTCAAAAATTCTAATTCTTTAAGGACGTAAAATAAATAACATTCTTTCAGAATTTAAAAAAAAATTAAATGTCTAGTCTAGTCTTTGTGTCTGGGAGGGGCTTCAGCCCCCTTAGCTCCCCCCGTGGGTGCGCCAATGCACAGTAGTTATGCGACAATTTCTGTCACAGCAGTTAAAGTTTAACTTTACTTGATAAGAAAAACATTTTTGTCAAACTTCAAAACTTTTAACATGCAACACTTACACTAGATTAATATTTAACACAGTTATTCTAATTGGTAAATCAATCATATTAGATGTAAATTTTAAACTGGGCGAAAAATGTCCGGACCAGGATTCGACCCAGGGATCTCTTGGCTGAAGCCGCCAATGCTCTACCATCTGAGCTATCCCGGACGAGTCTGGTGGAACTTTTTCACCCAGCTAACCTTTATTGATTATAGCATCTGGTCTGAAATCTGGTTCAGCTCAACAGAATAAATCGCAGGTAATGGAACTCAAGAAACCGCTGGAAACCTAGATAGCTGGGTGAAAAAGTTCCACCAGATTCGTCCGGGATAGCTCAGATGGTAAAGAACTGGTGGCTTCAGCCAAGAGATGATCCTTGGTTCGAATCCTGGTGCGGACATTTTTCACCCAGTTGGAAATTTACATCTAATGTGCAACACTTAATTAAAAATTTGACTAAATTATTCCATCAGGCCTTTATTTAGTAAGGAATTGCTAGTATTTTTGGTCTTTAATATTTGAAATTTAACATAACCTGTGTTACAAACTCAGGAAGCTATTATGAGATAGTGTGTTTGACTGATAATGAGACAGGGTATATGGAGCTAATATCGAACAGTGCTTGGAGCTGTAATAACAGTACAATGTGTCCACGAAGTCATGGTGCACTTTGACCGATCACAGGAAATCAACAAGTTGGAAATGAGAAATCTTCACCAAATGAAAAACTCCCCAAGTTTCATATCTGTTCAGTGCAGTTCGATGTGACCTCCATTTGTTGCCCTACACACATCTAAATGATATTAAAGTTCTTCTCGCACACAGTTAAGGACGTCTGATTTTTTGTTTCAAATGGAAGCCACATCAAACTGCACCGAACAGGTATGAAATTTGAAGAGTTTCTTTTATTTGGTGAAGATTTCAAATTTCCATATGGCTTCGTTGATTTCCTGTGACCGGTGAAAAGTACACCATGACTTTACGAACACACTGTACTATCATATACAGCTTGAAACATCTAACAGAAATAAAAACAAAATGTGTTAATATTTGTCTTTTGTTTTCATATGAGTTATTTCTGGAAAAGAGGGTGTTACCAGATTAGACCGTCTACGAACATCAGCATCAGAAGTTTTGTGGCCGATTCAAAGAGTTTGTCCTCTAGAAGTATCTTCATCATGGTCTGAGGAACGAAAGGAACTGTTTGCTTAGAACTGTGTCTAAAGATGAACCTGTAAAGTATACAAGATGTGGGCGGGTAATCTAAGGGCCTCTAAAACTTGTAAGAACTTTTCGTGACCAGTTGTCTATCACTAACTCAATGTGGGAGGCTGTACGTAATCAACTAACTCAATCGTTTCCAGCAACCTAATTACATTAATTTTAATTTATATAATTTTTCTTTTGTTGGCAACAATAGTTCTAGTTTGGATGGTTATTTGGTATTCCAAAAATGAAATAAGATTAAAAAGCGAAACCTGACGATGTTTTAATATGTTGGTCTTTATATAGACTAAAATAAGTATTTTTGTAGTAAAACGTGTGAAACAAAAATCAAAATTATTGATTAAAGCTGCATCTTCAACCCTTCCTCTCCCCTAGCCCCCCCCCCCCCTCCCACAAAAATACTTACTCAGCTACACCTCTTAACGAAGATTGTTTTCGCATTTTTTATGCCTCGGCTAACTAATGTTTTGTTTGAGCGCATACTAACTTAACGTAATCACGTTGCAATTGCAAAGTATTTTTGAAATTTTTTCCACATTTAAGGAAAATGTTTTGATGCAAATTCCCTTACCATTCTAAGGAAATTATAGCAGAATCGTTATAATATTCTTCATTTTACTATAAAGTCATTGCAATAGCATGGGGCAAATGGTCAGATTATTGAAAGATGTAAAATGCTTCCAGTGATCAAGTTACTATAGATAAGACTATGAAACTTTCTTTTGAAGATACTGGCATAGTAGATAAGATAAACTTTCTCGGTAAAGAATTGCATTTAGAATCAAATAAACAATATGAACTATATGAATTAGTTGAACTCTAAAGATCTGACAACCAAGCATTTTCAATAGATGAAAAAGCAACAGGGCCGTGAAAGGGATAAGGAAGATTAAGAGTGCTCATTATAAAAGAGGAATACAAGGATGCCAATAAATGACATTAAAATGGCATTTTCAAAACTTCTCGCTTGCATTTTACATATTTTAGAATGATTTTCTTTTCATAGGATAGCTGAGGTCGATATGAAAGGGATATTAACCTAGTTTTTGCTTTTCGATTTATGAGGCTGTTTTTTATTTTCGGGACAGGTTCCGAAAGTGAAAACTTTATAAAAAAGAAAAAAAATGTGCAACCAAAATCGAAAACTAAAAATTTCTCTTTTAGAAATCGACGTCAGCTATCCTCTGTAATGAAAAAAAAAAAAAAAAAAAAAAAAACCATTAAAATGCAAGCGAGAAATTTGAGAAGGACGCTCCCATTAGGGTGCGGGTGTCTTCTCGTGACGAATGTTGGCTCTTAAGAAAGACCTGAAAAGAGTTTGGCTAGAAAGTGGGTACACAAAGCTGAAATGAACTGGTGGAAGAGAAGTGGGAATGACATGGTCATCCGAGTTCGCCATAGTTATATCAGTATATAAACGAGTCTAAAAATCGGCTTATCCAATAGTGCAAACATGAAAAAAATCCTTCGCGAAGTTTTCGAAATTAGCCAGGACATGCAGACTGGAGATGAGCCCGACGATTTGAAATCAGAGCCCGATACCGGAAGTATACACAAGGTTCGCACACTCCTTGGAATTTCCAAGGACTCTGGCACCTCTATTAATGATTAAAAAAATTAAATTTAATTTTTAAAACACATATCGCAATCACTGCCTTTATTCACAGATTTTGCAACATATTTCTGCAGTGAAATACTTTGAAAATACGGTTAAAATTTAGGGGTAGAACTGTGCGAACCCTGATACAGTAGAAAATTATTTCCAGATTAATTTTCTCATTAAAAAAATCCTTCTTTACGTAGAAATAAATATCAATCCTAAATACTCCATGACAACATATCAGATTTTAACATATCTGAAAATCTGTTTAAAATAGCAGGTTTGTTATTGATACAGAAACACTGGTAGAATAGCGGTAAAGTCACGATTCTTATTCTTTTCAAATATTGTACAGTCGTGGGGGGGGGGGGGGGGAGGTAAACACCCTCAACTAACTTTGCAACTAAATATAATAGAAGAAAGTTACTGGTACCAAACGATTGGAAATAAAAATCCACTTTTAAATCATGCCTATAAAATTTGCTTAGGGAGTCATCTACAAATCATAATCAGACCAAACTTTTTTTTTCATGACAACACCCAACTTCGGCTCAAACTATGCCTAAGAAACGAAATTTCAAGCCATTTGGATGATAAGTTTTTGAGTTATAAACATTCAAAATTGACAGTTTAATGTTAAAATACATTTTCATTTTTTAAAATTAATATCTCCTGAAATTATAATCCTAATGTGATAATTTTTTTGTGCGATTGTGTGATTATAATACTAAAAAACTCAAACATAAATACATTGAATTTGTAATTTTAAAATTTTTATATGAATTATGCAACTAATATCCGAAAAAAATATTAAATTGCAACCTACAATTTTTTTGATAGATTTGCATTTATTATGTCCTGCTTTAAGCAAATTCTCGATTTTAAATTTTTCTTCCAAGCAGTTTTCAAATTATGATTAAAAAACGTCAAAATGATGGTTTAAAGCCGTCTATGATGTACAGAAAAAGAAAATTTTAAAAAGTATATACTTTACTCATTTTATTGAAACATTTTGGTTGACAATAGTCGAAACATACTAGAGTGAAATGGTACTATTGGCAAGAAATAAATACATTAACACAAGTGACATAGCCATTCCGTAGCATTTCAGCAATCGAGTACGGAACTTCAATTTGGATACAGCCTCTAAAATAGGCTAATTTTAAAATAATTTCTAGGAAACTAATCGTACGAATTTCATGAAAATTTGGATTTAGACTATTTGAAGGGTGTAGAATTTATGGTGTCAAACTTGGGTATTACTCTTTGGGGGGGAAAAAAGGGGGGTTCGTTTTGATATGTAGATGGCCCCCTAAGCAAATTTTAAATACATCATGTAAAAGCAGACTATTTCCAATCATTTGGTACCAGTAACTTTCTTTTACAATAATTTGTTGCAGAGGTAGTAGGAGATGTTTACCCTTTTTTTTTCCCACGACTGTACAACTATGGTAGAAAGACAAGTTCTGTTTCCAGTACTTTTTGGAAAAGAACATCAAACAGAAAAAGACTATAGACAAGGAATATCCCACAGGTTCTTTATGTTACTAACACGGACCGTGCCAAGGCTTTTGTGAATCAGAATATTTCTCTTTATATCTGATGCACAAAAAATCGGTTCCCTGTCAAACTAATTTTTAAAGGATTGTGAAAAACTAAGAAACTTTTAGACTCCATTCTTGTTTTGTAAAACATTGTAAAATGGATTGCAAACATTTTAATAGAGACTACATTCGTGTTTCGGATTACCGTTACTATTAAGTTTTAAAATGCAAGATTCACAACAAGTTTCTTTTATTATAAAAATTGTTTATTTACAAATGATAATACAATTACGTAGCACGTTTAGTTTATCTTTCTGTGAAAGATAATCTTTTAAAAACATTACTTCAAAATTGTTGAATTAAAAATACATATGAAAAATCATTCCGAGTTCAAAGCTTTTGACAAGTAACTTAGTGCAATAGCTTACAGCAGCATCAACTTAGAACTATTTTGAGTATTTCAATAACTGGCTATTCATAAAAAGGGATTTTTATTACACTAAATAGCCCTAAATATTTCCCAGCACTACATTATCTTATTAGATTGAAACTTATAAATGTTAAACATCTGAATGGGAATAAACCTTATTTAAAGTTTCAAAAAGCTAAATTATACTCATTTTGTAATATACGTTGAAAGATGAGGATTTTTATTGTAGTACAGAGTAAATTGATTGAAATTTAAAAATTAAAAAGATGTTTATGTACGATTGGCAGTTAATATAATTCTTGTAATTTATACATTACAGAAAAGGAACTATCTTTTGAAAATGTTATTACAAAACTGTTGAATTAAAAGTAAATAGAATACAAAACTCATTCAGATTTCTTTTCAAGATAATATTGAGCTTGAATTATAATAGTTTTCAGCAGCAATAACTTAGAAACGAGAAACTGTATTGAAAAACAGATTGTTCACATAAAAAGGCATAACTATAAAACACCATGGGCGCCGGAAATAAGTGGCAGGGCCACCTCCTAGCAATTCCTCCTTCTGGATGTTGGAATTAGACTACATTTTCTTCAGTGTTTTTGAATTTAAAAAAAAAAATACATATTTTCTTTCCAAATGACAAACACCAACAAAAAAAAAAAAAAAAATAACTACACATTTTTTAAAACTATTTTTTAGAAAATCCTAGATTCGTATTCAAATTTTATTCCTTAAAATTCATTTAAGGATTAAAAATAGGATTTTTCTGGAGTATTCTGTAATACTTCGGAATCTCCCGTGAAAGACAATATTTAGTTCTATTTACCTTTTACATTCATGTGTTCATGTGTTTTAAAATTCTTTCATACGGGTTGTTTACGGGTTGGGGGGAAGTGGGGGGGGGGGGGAGAAAAGAAAGGAAAACTTTCATTTTTTCTTTTTGTAAAATGTTAGCAGAAGCTTACTTTTATATTTAATTTTTTTATTTGTGTTACATTTCTCTATATATTTTTAAAGTTGATATGTTTCAAAATTGTCTTGCACGGGGTATTTTAATTTTTTTTAAGCTTTGCTTATTTTTTTTTTCAAGTTTATATTAATTTTAAAAAATGCGGCCTAGGCGAGGACTACAAGCATATTTGTTCTAAAATCTTGCCCCTCCCTGGATTTTCCCTCTGCGGGCGCCCATGCTTTTCATAGCAATTTTACGATAAAAACTATTTACAAATAACATAGACCTGTTATTTACTATAAGAAACAGGTACAGTGATGGAACGAGAAACTCCAGTAAAAACATTGTTCACATAAAAAGACTTTATATACATGGGCATCAGCAAAATAGGGGGGGGGGCAGGACACCTGAATTTTGAAATTTAACTACATTTTCTTTCTCTCTAACGATTGTGAAGAGGAAAAAAAAGTAAAATTTATTCTTCTCAATTGATTCAAAATAATTAAGCATTAAGAAAAATGAGAATGAAGATTTTTCAGGACGACTCTGCTCCTTGAACCTCCCGTGAAAGACAATATGTAGTCCTGTTTTCCTTTTATGTTCATGTTTTTAAATTTTAAAAGGGGGGATAAGGGGAAGATTCCCAAAAATAAAAAAAACCCTTTCAATTCGCCATTTTAAAAAAAGTCTAAAAGCTTATTTTCATATTTTTATTTCTTAATTGATTGATCTGTGATGCTTTTAACATTGACGTTCAAAATTGTTTTGCACTCAGTTTGATAAAACATTCTTAGTTTAGCACATTTCAAGTTTATATTCTTCATTTTTTTTAAAAAGGGGGGGGGGGGGTAAGTTCCGGATCTTGTGCCTTTCTTTTTAAAATTCTTGCCCCGCCTTGGAATTTGTTCTGTTGACGCCCATGATAAATACGCAAAAATTCTAACATTTCACATCACTACATAGCGTTTTATTAAATTTAAAAACTTACAACATTAATCATCTTCTGAAAATGAAAAAACCTCATTTAGAGTTTTACAAAAGTAAACTGCAATCATTAGTTCTTAATGCATCTTGTGAGATGGGGATTAATTTTCTGCTAGTGTAGAGAAAGCCGCAACTTGATTAAAACTTCCGTCATCTTTTGTTGGCTTTACATTTCCATAGGTTTTTGCAGTATTATTTTGCTTAGGGCCTGAAGTCACAGCTTCACTGTCAGGCAACAAGTCAACTCTATCGTCATCGCTGTCACTGTATAAATGAAAAAATAAATCTCTATAGTTGCAAAATTTTGTATAATAAATGACTCTGAAAATGCGAAAAATACACAAATCATAAAATGCATTTTTTCTAAAAATAGCGTTCCATAAGCTGGCATAATGACTTTGTGTTAGTTTCAGTAGCGTAATCAGAGAGGTGAGGGGGGGGGGGGGCGTATGGATAGGATTATTTGAAAATAGTGGTATCCAGTAATTCCCCCCCCCCCCGTGCTTACGCGAAATGCTTAATTAGCCTGAGAAATGAAAATTATAAGAGGGAGAGGAAGAAAGTTTTATTTACTTTATATTTAACATTTGCCATTTAGGATGCACTGCATTCAATCTGAGGCTTAAAAAAATTGCCATTATCAAATCTACCCTTGTTATATTCCAATTAAGATAACTTTTCCGACGATCTTGAAATGGTTCGCAAGATTACGAGGAAAAAAAAGTTAAGAAATAGTGTAAGAAATGCATTTAATTAAAACTAGATTCTGTTACTTGCTAGTAGCGATTTCGTTTAAGGGCAAGATTTAATTCCTAACAAAAAATGTACCGGAGCCCTTATATTTTGCGGTACCGGTACCAACAACTGTACCGTTGTCCCGTCGCTCCAAACTGCATATTTACATTTTGTACATTTGCAAAATTTAAAGCATTTTTTTTTTTCATTAGCAAAATAAAAATTTTAAATATATCAGCATATATACTTTAGCTGTCAACTTTCCACTTTAGTTATCACTCCTTCCGAATACTAATCCTTGCCTAATTATAATGTTAATTACGATTTTTTGTTAATTCTACGATTAAATATGGTAAGGATTATGATTCGGAAATAGTGTTAACACAAAAAAAGGGAGAGTTCACAGTTATGCATTTTTATGAAAAAATGCATAGCTGCGAACTCTTCCCTTTTTTAAATGAAAAAATGCATGCAATTTACAGAAATTAATATTTATATGCTGAAAAATGGAACAATGTTTTTCAATTTCCTATAAAAAGGTGTATATCTTAACCCTTAAATGCCCGAGTTTTCAAAAATCATTTAAAAAATGTTTTTTGGCTTCCTTTTCTTAAATAAATCATAGGAAAAATACTTAAAAAAAATCATATTTTATTTTAAGTATGGTTTACGGCTAAAAAACTTACTAATCGGCAATACTGGTGTTTAATTAAAAAAAAATTTCCTTGATAAAATTCTATAATATTAAACACAAGAATTTTGAGAACTATGATAAGAAATAAATTTTACTTGCTCACTGCAGAGAAAAATAGGGTATTTCGCCAGTTTCCAAATAAACAAAAAGAACATGTATCAACAATTGGAAAAAATAAATCTATCTTTATTCATAAACAGCACAAGAGTTGCCATCTAAATGTTGAATATCGATTTAATAATATTTTCAGAATGTATTTTATTGGCAACATTAGGCATTATAGCTTC
Source organism: Maratus speciosus (assembly GCA_963932465.1). Lineage (NCBI taxonomy): Eukaryota > Metazoa > Arthropoda > Arachnida > Araneae > Salticidae > Maratus > Maratus speciosus. Next base: position 518,426,301 of record OZ010792.1, on the reverse strand, counting down.
AAAATTATTCTAATAGTATTTTAGAGCCTAAATTGGGTATGCTGCCGAAAAGCAACACCAGGCATTTAAGGGTTAAACTATAATCGATTACTTCCGCATAACTATCTTTTGTGGCGAGTCCCTGAAAATCAGATTAAAAAAATTGACCCATTATCGGAAAGATTAGATGCTTTTGTAGAAAAAGGGGAAACACTGCTCGATTGCTTTCTATCAGAATAACAATACATGGCAATTAAAATATCTTCTTACAAATGAAAGTGACTTCGTAAATGTGCAGAGCCTTAGCATAGGCAAGCGTTCACGATACAAAGTAAATAGAAAAATCAGTAATACTCGTACGCAATAGGAAACAAAAAACCTCAAAAACAAAACAGAAAAGCTGATGCTTGTTGGGTAAACACAGAAAATATTCTTTTCAGGTTAGATATCTAAATTTAAAATAACCAGTTAAAAATTATCCTACTGTCATAAAAGAAAATCGAACTGAAACCAAATTCATTGTTCAGTTTCTTGAGTGGCGCCGTATCAATGCGTTGCCCACAAACTTGCAAATATCAATAGAATAGAAAAACACCATTCCTGTTTTCCCCTTCATGACTATTCCCTTCATCATCTATGACTATTTTTTACTTTTTCCGATTTCGGTTGCAGATTTTTTTTAAATAAAAAGGTACTTTTAGCTCCGAAACAGGTTCTGAAAGTGAAAGTATCTGTATTAAAAAAATTTGCAACCGATATTGAAAAAGTAAAAAATAGCCATATTAAAGATCGACCTCAGCCATCCTATGCAAAAAAATCGTTTAAAAATATTCAAATATAAACGAGAAATTCAAAAACAACCTCCCCATAGGTTAACATTACGGAGAGAGGGATTTCAAGTGGGTGAAGAGTCCCCTTAATCAGTTCACCTAAACTTGCATTGTTCATCGACCAAGTTATCGTGAAAGGACTAATATAGTTACAACAGAAGCAAGTTTTCCAATCAAGGAAACGTCTAAATGATTATACAAGAGATTGCGTTCTATATTATGGCTATAATGCACACACACATTCAACATCAAAGTTTGAAAACAAGTCGTTACAACTCGACGGACTAATGGCAAGATTATAGGGGAAACTGGGGCGCAGTGGACCACATTTACAGTTTATATTTTTTCCTCTTTAATGGAAAGTCCAATCTGCCTGAAAATATGCTTGAATATTCCTTAAACATTTTTACACAGTTATATTTTACAGTTATATTTTAAACAGTTATGTTTTACACAGATACAGTTAAAGTATTATTTTGCGAAATCACAAAATTAATAAGCATTCAGTGGAAAATAACACTGAATAAGGACACACGAAAATCTAGGGTAAATTTTAGAGTTCGAATCGGCGAAAAAGTAAAACAAGTAGGAAATTGCTCGTCGAACATGGCAAATGAGTTCGTTCGTACTATAACTAGTTTTATAAATATTTTTTGCACCATATATTGTACTGAATGTATATTTTTTTGCACTTCATAAGTGCATAGTCTGTAGCATCATTAAAATGCACTTGCAATATTTTTTTTTTCCCATTGCCCGTAATGTAACGGAAAAATTTTGGCTGCCCCTGTAATTAAACTATACATCCAATTCATAAAATCCGAAATGGCTCAACAAAATTTTGCAACAATTATATATTTAAAATTTCAGACCATTCGGAAAACTAACATCATTAAAATGCGTTTACAATATTTTTTTTCCCATAGGGCGCAATGTAGAGAAAAACTTTTGAATGTCCCTGTAATTAAACTATACATCCGATTTTCATAAAACTTGAAATGGCTCTATAAAATTTTGCAACAATCATATTTAAAATTTCAAACCATTCGGTTGGGTAGTTTTCGCTCTGTTATATGCGGACGGACGGACTGAACGACGACTGTAGGTGCTACGTATTTATATAATTACGAACGCACCTAAAAAGGGTCGTGGAATAATCAGCTGATTAGACAAAAATGGTTATAACTCCAGAAAAAATAGTCGAAATCGAAAAATTCTTTGCGTTCAATAGCAGGAAGATCATATATTGTTATGCTAAAAGTGAAAATTTGACAATTTGATGATTTTTTGCGATTTTGAAAGTCCACTGTACCCTTAACAGCATGACATTCTAAAATTCCATAGTGGGTATTAGGGTGTAACCTTGGGACACAAGATGTGCCTAGCTAACTTTTATTCGAAATATTTTAACAAATGATATTGTGTTTAAAACATTTTTTATTTAATCTACATAACCTGTATTTATTAATAGTTATTTCTTCTTTTAAGAAGTCATTAGGCTTATCAATGGCAAAGATTAGAAAGAATAAAAAAAATGCAGCAATTCATGTTGACAATATTTAGAAAGCTGCTGCAAAACTTTTATCAGCTGAAATGTCTTCAGTTTGAATAAGTTTCTTTCCCTGAACAAACAATTCCATGTATATTGTAATTCAATTACTGAACTTTTCAGATCTATTTTTGACCGTCCCAAAGTGCCCCACTAGGTGGTATACCTTGGGACAAAGCACAAGTTTAATAAATATATTTTTTAAATTTATATAATTGATATAAGATCAAAAGCTATTTGATAATGTAGGCAAAGATTAAAATAATGAATACCAGGTAAAATTTTGACAATTGATCAATAATAATAAAAAAAAAAAGTCCCTAATACTTCAAAAGCTTTCATTTTCAATATTCACGTGTAAATAGATATTAATTGAAAATACAGTGTTTGGAAACGCTATAAGAAAATGGCTTTAAATATATTCTTTTAAATATAAGTTTTGACCCTTTAATGCTTTTCGCACGTTAATTTTAAGATTTTCTTTTTCTTAAATTCAGGTTCAATTGGAGATACATTTTTAATTGATAAGTAAATATTTTACTTTTTAAAATATGACAACAGTAAGTAAAAACCGGCTATTTCAAACTATGAATCTAACCTACTCATAATGAAATTTTCAATTAAAAATTGGAACAAAAAAAACAATTTAGACTAATTTAAAAATTGACTGCACATTGCACACCACAATCTAGTCAGATGTGTGCCCATGAAAGATTGTTAAATTTCTATGCATAGTTTGGGTCCTATAAACCTGTACCTGAACTAATTTGATAGATTATTTTAACAATAAATGGCTCTTAAAATAATTATTCGATTAAAAAAAACTTCAGCGTGTTTATCATATATTCTTCAATAAAACATAAAAAAGAGATTGGATATGAAAACTGGTTAAATTATGAGCTGAGAAATTCAAAAAGTCAATAAATGCAATTATGAAGCGGCGGCGGTAGAAGCATTAATCACCCTTCTTTAGAATAGAGAGATGACAATATTTTCACCAGAGGAAGTTTTAAAGTTTAATTTATAAATGCACGTGAACTGCTGAAATACGTTGAAAGGCGATGCTGCTGACGCGACTTTCACGTATAAAAACCCTGGTGTTAAAAAATATATCGATAAATATATATTTACCCTTGCTCAGTTTCCTTAAAGGGCTATTACACGAGAAAATTTGAAGCAACAAAAATTGCTTACGACTCTTAAGTTTTCCCGACGAAAACAACTTAGTTTTCCAAGCATTTCATATACTTCGAGAAAAGACTTTTCCCCCGTCAGTTTTCCAAACAGTTGAATGTCTGTTACAGACGACTCGCTTCGTTTACAAGCGACAAAATTGCTCCGACAAGGGATAGTTGCTTGGTTTCGAAGTCGCTCGGTTAGAGGCAACTTTGACGCCTCGTGTAATTGCACTTTTAAAAATTACAAAAACACGAAAACAAATAATCATATTGAAAATAAAATAATCGTAAAATTAGATGAAACATCTGGCTCTTGTTTAATCATGATATAATTTTAGACTTGAAAGTTTACTTTGTGTACTGTTATCTACACTCCATGCATCTATATATATAAAAAAAAATAATCCAATGCATGAAAACGCACGTATCATAAGATCTAAAAAAGTTCATTTTAGAAAATATTACATCCTTTTAAATGACGTAATTTTCGCACGCAAACAATCATACACCGGCTGTCCTAAAATGGACAGACTGATTTTTAAATTCAATAACTATAGCAAATGGTGACAGCTATTCAAAAAAATCATGCAGGAGGGTTATGCAAGAAGTCAAGAGTTTCTTTTTTATACCGAGATTCCCGATTTTAGTTCAAAATAGCAGCGACAGATGGCGCTGCAAGCAATAGGCGCTAAATCCAGGCCCGTGCCTCTCTTCTCCCAGTATTGATGCGCAAGTAGGTTAAATATATGGATTGGGTCCCTAAAAACAAGATTTCATTGGCAGCTAAGAACCACTTCATATATTTAACCTTCTTTCACATCAATACTAGGAGAAGGTAGAAACAAAAAGTCGGGCCTGGATTTAGGGTTTAGTACTTGCAGCGCCATCTGTCGTTGCTTTTTAAACTAAAATTGGGAATCCTCCTGACCTGAAAAAACCTCCTGACATCTTACATAACCCTCCTGCAAGAATTTATTTAATAGCTGTCGCCATTTGAAACTTACCGAATTTTAAAATCAGTCAGTCCATTTAAGGACACCCGGTATATTATTTCTGTTGTCAACATCCCTTTTTCTGTGCATTTACAAAACGCACAAAAATGAAAAGGTATCATTCGAAAGGTTTCTGAACCTGATTCTGACATAGTACAGTACAGTCACAATTCGTTAAAACATGTTTGATTAAAAATTGCAGTTAATTAAGAATTAAATCAGCATCTTTCCATAAATCAGGGATGAGAATTCTCTGTCTGAAATGACTACTTGCTACCACTAAATTTTAATGATATTTCTCGCCTTATTTAATGACAGAAATTGAGATTTAATAAAGCAAGGAATACTATTAAAATTTAGTGGTGAAAATCAACCATCTGGTGGCGAAGTATTCACATCCCTGATAAACGAAAGTTTTTTCTCAAATCAATGTTGCCAAAAAAAAAAAATACTGCGTTATACCATGCTCAATAATGATTATAACAGAAAATAAATAGTACAAAATAGATAAATCGTGGATGTCCCCCGCACGGGTTTATTTTATATTTATTATTAAAAAGCAAAATTGAAATGTTTAGAAGAAAAAGACTCCGTCGACCCATCGAAGTTGTATTTCCCGTGTAGCAAAAAAGTATACTTTGTTATATTACATTAAATTGTATTTTATGTTTTAATAAATTTATTTTTGTCCCATGTTTTTCCTTAAGTGGATGCCGGCATCCTGTAATGCAGCTAAAATAAATTTTTTTTTTCTCTCTCACGTGTGCATTTTGCTATCTTCGATCAGTTTTTACCGTAAATTTTATGGAAGAAAAGATATATTCTGGCTTGACTAATGTTTGCAGATATTTTATCCTTAATTTTTCTTTAGAAGTTTAAACCTGCATCTAAAAAATATTAGATTTCCTGAAAAAGACTCCAGTGCAAAATCCTTGCGTGGGTCCATTGATATTTTAATGTTTTCTTTATTTTTCAAAATTCACGTGCAGTATATTTCAATTGATAATTCAGTGTTTGGAAATATTCGGCTTTTTAAAATCTGTCAATAGTAGATAAACAATATAAAAATTTTGTTTTTAAAGTCAATTCCTACTTAGGTCAAAGAAAAATTTAATAGAATCCCTTAAGCTAATATTAGTTTTTGTTGCATTAAAATATCTCAATTTGTTGATTTTCTATAAGCAAGTAGGTTTACAATGGGACTATGGGAATTTGGCGAAATATTACAGATATCGCCAAGTTGGCAACAAACTTGGTATTTGGCGACAGAACAGGGTTTCCCCTATGGTAACCCCCTTATTGAAAATACCTTCATTGATCTTCAATAACCAATGGCCGCCATTTTGTTTCCCCTGCAAAACTAAAATTAATTAAAATTTAATTAACTAGGGGGCTCGGCCCCCTACGAGCTACGCTCGCCAACCCCCGTCCAGACACCGCAGACTAAATGCACGCTAATTTGATCGGCTTTAAAAAGATTTCGAAAGATTGAATTATAATTTAAAAAACAGTGGCGATCTCCCTATAAACGAATTTCTATTCATTTCTCTTTGATTGGGGAATTTTAACGCCAAATCTGCTGCGGTACTACTTGATTATCCTGTCGACCAATTTCGCCAAATTATATAAATCGCCAAACCACTCGCCAAATTATACAAATTGATATAATTTTTATTTTAAATAACGAAAGAACAAATAAATTCGTACAACATTAATAAAAACACAAATAAAACGTCGAAATAAAAATAACTTGATGACGTATACACGTGTAACAACATTTCAAAATAAGTTAATATAAAAGGAATTAAGTAAAGAGAGTCTGTCTCCTGGTATTTTTTAACAAAGCGAAAAGAAAGTTCTTTTAAATGAGACATTTTAAATTAATTCTCAAAATATCAAATAAATGTCTAGCGCAATTTCTAAACTTAAACTTTTTTGCAATATTATTTTGTGTTCATTTTATGTAATAACTATAATGTGACGTAAATATGACGTAATTTCTTCTAAGACTTCTAACGCATGTTAATGAATTTATTATTTTACAATATCCTTTCTCTTTTAAAATTCCCGTGTATGCTTTTTATGACGTAATTTTTAATAAGTTCTTGCTTTTTATACGTAATTATTTAATTCTAATTTGAAAGTTTTTTTCCTGTTTATAATAGTCACGTGTAAATAAATTTTTAATTTGAAGCAAACATTATTGCTTGCGCTTTTTATACAGTTGGCAACAGTTTAAATTAGTACAATTTTCTGAAATCTGTAAAAAATCTCTAGAAATGCTGAAAATTTGAAATAGAAATAAAACCTGAAAAAATGAGTCAAAATAAAAAAATTAATGCAATCTGCACTCCGGCAAATTCTAACGCATAAAATGATCTAAAAATGATTACACTGCCATGTATAGTTTTTGCTGCTATAAAACTTTTTTAGTGGAACGATTTTGTCCAACTTTAGCATTAAATAACTCTTAAAATAATTCTTCGATTTGAAAACTGTCTGCATCAGCATGTTTATCAAACATTTCTGTATAAAACCACCGATTTTCATATTTTTGTATGCATTATTTTTCTTAATATTAACGAAGAAAGGCCTCCGGTCACAAAAAAATCAAAACCGGCGGCGGCGGCGGTGACAGCGGTAGTTACTTTTTTTTTAGAATAGAGAGATATTTTTCTTAATATTAACGAAGAAAGGCCTCCGGTCACAAAAAAATCAAAACCGGCGGCGGCGACAGCGGTAGTTACTTTTTTTTAGAATAGAGAGATATTTGAAAAAACTGTATTAACATCAATTGTCATCCAGTACAAGTTTTAAAAAATTTATTTCAACTTGATAGGATGAATAATGAGTATTTTATTAACGATTGAAAATTTGAACAAGATAAATATATAAATAAATATAGGGAGAGTGTGAGCTAATAGTAAGAATTGAAAAAAATATTCAGGCAATGCAATTTTGAATAAATTTTGAAAAAAATAATTAGACAAATTTAAAAAATGATCGGACTTTTCACAACCACATTCTAGTCGACTATATGCCAGCCAAAGATTTTTAAAATGCTAATGTGTAAAAAAATTCTTATATTTATCTTATTTTTATCTTATCCTCTTTTTATCCTATGAAACAACTATCTTAACAGTTTTCAACATTAAATAGCGCTTAAAATAATTCTTAGATTTAAAAACTGTCTACTTCATCGTGTTTATGAAGCATTTCCCCATAAAACTGCCAGTTTTCATTTTTAACACTTTCCAACAAAGTTGAAGAGTGTTTATGCATTCGGTTTGTCTGTCCACGCTCCAACTCCCGTAGAGTCGGATTTTCATGCAATTGATAAACTTTATATAGGGTCACCAAGGCATGTTTGGCATTGTGTATGTGGGATTAATAGTTCATTTACACTCAGAAGAATTCCGTTGCATTATAGTGAATGGGGAAAAATCGTTTGCAGTGTATTTTAATGACATTACGCTATTTGAAATTGATATAAATCACTGAATTTCACTACAAGGTGGTTTCTATACAATACAGCAATACAATATATAGGGCTGATCAAAGAATTCGGATAATTTCCTGATTGCAGATGGGAACAGCTGAAATTGGGTTTTTAAACGTGTTATGCTTTTCCATGGTTGAATTAGACACAATATTTCAACTTATTAAACGGTTCAGTTTTGTATCATTATTCTGAATGTGTTGGAAAGTTTCATAATCTATGCTTGACGCATGATTTTTTGTGTTTTATATGCAAGTAGTTTTTGTAGTATAAGTTGAGAAAGTGGAAAGGACAAAAGATTTATTGCTGGCGTCGATAGCAACTGTTTACTAGAATAGATATATTAAGAGATGCATAACTGCTCCTCCCCTCCAATGGCGGCAAGTTTTCTTTGTTTTTTATTGTAGGCCATAATTCCATTTTATACACTTCAAGATAATAAGAAAGGTTACTAGATCTAAACTTCGCTTGACTGTTAGCGCACTAACAGTAATAAGAAGCCGCTGTTAAAAATGCCATTTTCAAACTTGGTGCAAGTTAACTCTTCTAGCGAAAATAAAACATCGATTTCCCACAAAAGGATTGTATTTTTTATCGAAAAAGATTCTTTCACAAAAATATAAGGTTGTGATTATCTCTACGAAGCCAATTTGGACAGAATGTCTTCAAAGGAAGGACTGTGTCGGGCAATGACTTGGCGTAATTAGGTCCCTTCCCCCTTTCATTTCACCTTAGTTTGTATCGCCAACCAAAATTGTTCTAACTCATTGACTTTTATCCGTGATCCTAAAGTTATAAGTTGAAGAATGGATCTACTTTAGATAAGACTTTATAGTAGTCCAAGAGCCTACAGCACAAAAACCTATGTTATCGAGCACAAGAAAAAAAAAAAAACCTTTATTCTATGGAAGAGTAGAAGTAAGGGAATCTAATGATCCATGTCTGCCGGAAGTGAAGTGGTGCATAAGCTAAAAATTAATACCACCAATGGTTGACTCGTAGGTTTATCATTGTGTTTGTCCTATAACCGAAGGTATGAAAACATGGAGGATAGTTGTAGGACAAACACAATGATAAACCTACGCGTCAACCACTGGTATTAATTTTTCGCTTATGCACCACTTCACTTCCGGCAGACATGGATCATTAGATTCTCCTACTTCTACTCTCCCATAAATTAAAGGTTTTTTCTTGTGCTTGATAACATAGGTTTTTGTGCTGTCGGCTCTTGGACTATAATGATAAGTCAAATCTCTAATCTCCATTTCACTTTTCGCGTTCATTATGACAGAATATAAGAAAAATTACATATGGGAGAATATTGAATAATCTCTGCGTCGGAATGGTATAACGGTAGATGTGTTAGGCGCAGTATTATAGTCTTAACCAGAACCGATTTTATATGGCAAACATTGAACAGGATTAACGCTTTGTTTAACAATATTTTCACGACTTTTTGTTTCTCAAAATTCACAGTGTTATAAGTAACCATATTCAGTTTAAACAATTTTGAAGGTAATGCTCAGATTTATCACTACCCTTTAAAATCAGATTGCAGAAGCTTAGTCCATTCATGCATACTAGGTACAATTCGAAATTAAATAGCAATGACTCGCGGATGATGGCAGGCAAAAACAAGCGTTAATCTTTCGGGATTTTGAGTTCCAACATTCATTTTTGGTTGAATCAGAGTGGAATCGGCAATTTTTTCGAGACATACCTTTGGAGATATTGCTTTTTCTTTTTGTTAACATTATTATCGCATTGAGTATTTTAAGACAGTTGTTACTATCAAGTTCCTGCAAGATGTAAAAACAAAAACAAAAATGCATCAAGCATAGATTATGAAACACTTTCCAACACATTCAGAATAATGTAACAAAAGTGCACCGTTTAATAAGTTAAAATATTATATCCAATTCAACCCTTTGGAAACGCATAACACATTCGAAAACCCAATTTCATCTGTTCTCATCTACAATAAAAAGTTATCAGAACTCTTTGAGCAGCCTTGCTATTTGTATCTATTAACTACATGTATGCCAAAATTTAGTTCAGTTAAGAAATAAATATACCTCAATTAAAAATTCCCCTTTAGAAATTTCCGCTAATAAGGAGAATGGTGCGTGAATTTTGTGCAGCCCTGTATATGAAGTAAAGAAATTTATATCCAACGAGTAACATACAAAAAATTAGTTACATTTTATAGCACATACTGAATTTTAAAACACACTTCCAGCAGTTGTAACCGATTTATTTTGTGTACCCCTGTAAAGGAACGACAAATGCTATGAACGCCCTATTTACAGCGTCTAGAATACCTAGTGTGGAAATATGCTATCCAGACAATGCTAAAAATTTGTATCCTTAAATGTGCGGCGATACTGCTAAAATTTCAAGTGTCGATCGCAGCGACATCTGCGGGATTTTCGTATTACTAGTATTACATTGTATAGACTAGCAGTTGTAGAAAATATCCTGCAGATGTCGCTGCGATCCGTATATTGCAGCAGCATCATTGCACATTTAAGGGATGCAATATTTTAGCACTTTTGTAAGTATTACAGGGATAGCCGATTTCCACACTATGTATTCTAGTCGCGATACCCTATTCTATCGTAATCATCCTGCATTGAAATTCAGTGATTTATATCAATTTCAATGCATTTGAAATAGCGTAATCTCAAAATGCTCTACAAACGATTCCCCCCTCCATATACTATAATGTAATGGAATTATTTTGAGTGCCCCTCTAAATGAAATATTAATCCCACATACTTCATATGCAATAGGTACCAAACATGCCTTGGTGGCCCTAAATAACGTTTATCAATTGAATGAAAATCAGAGTATGTATATTTAGGAGAGTTGGAGCATATTCAGACGGGCTGGCGGTCAGGTAAACCGAATGCATAAACACTTTTGAGCTTTGTTGGATAGTGTTAAAAAAGAACACGAAAATTTATCAAAAAAATTATGTACTTTTACGTTTGCCGCGTGAAAAACTCGACAATACCATCCCCCCCCCCCTCCCTCGCTAATGGTAGCTTTTACTTTTGGCGTGTGTAAATTAGAAACAGTGCTTTAGTTTGTTTTCTTATTTTTCTCTTTTTGTATTTTCAATAAATTTGGTAAAAGGTATGTATTTTAAATTATGCAATGTGCATTTTAAATGCATGTAATATATATTTTAAAGGAGAGTTAAGTATTTTAAATTAAATGAGTACTTACGTATTATCCAGGCCAGGTCATATTCACTGTGCTAACAATGGCGGCAAAAATGTTAATTACAGTAACCATTTTATTTTTGCTATCTTCGCATAGTGCATAGTTAATATTATATCGTTACCATATTAAAGGCGGCGACAGAAGTATTTACATATGTATAACTATATCAAGGCCTCCTTATCATAACAGTTATATGATAAGGGAGTCTTGAACTATATAATACGATATAGCATATAGATATATTAATTTAACTGGAAATAAAATTACAATCGTTTATTTTTAAAGGCCGTCAGTTTGATGTTCGCATTTAATAAATGTATACTAAATTACTGTTGTATTATTTTAGTTTGTTTTTATATTATTTATCATTTTAAAGATTGTGTATTTATTACATGTTCATTAAATTACCGCTTTAACACTATTGGCGACTGACAACCATACACAAAATTAGCGATTGACAACCATTTTTGGCGATCTATCCACCTGGCCTGGATAACACGTAAAGTAACATTAAATGAGCGAAACGTTTATACTTTAAATGAAATGAATGCAGTAAGAATGATGGTGATATGAACAATATTAAGAGATTTATGGTACTACTTAGTTATCCCGTCGACCAAAAATATATCGCCAAACTATAAGATTAAATGCCGGAACAGATGTCATATTCGGCCCATATTGGCGCGATTTTTTTCGGTTGCCAATTTGCGAAAACATCAACAGCATAACCAACATAATTCGGGTTACCACATCAAGCCCTTTGGCGCAAGTTAAGTACCCGTTGCCTATATGATATTGGCGACAGAAAAAAATCGCGCCAATATGAGGCGAATATGACATCTGTACCGTTATCTTTATTTCGACGTTTTATTTGTATTTTTATAAATGTTATAGTAATTTATTTGTTCTTTCGTAATTTAAAATAAAAATTATGTCAAATTTTATAATTTGGCGATTTATATAATTTGGCGAAATTGGTCGACGGGATAACTAAGTAGTACCCGATTTTATCACCTACGCTCGCCTAACATAAATGTACACATTTTGTTTAAAAAAAGTATTTGTAATATACATACGTGAAAAATAAAAACTGCCATTGGCGCGAAAAATTGTTTTTTGTGAGATTTGCACCCGGCTAACAAAAGTATCGGTACTACTTTATTGTCCCGCTGACCAATTTCGCCAAATTATACAAAACGCAAAACTATTAGCCAAATTATGCAAATTGACATAATTTTTATTTTAAATAGCGAAAAAAAACAAGCAAATGAGTAAAACATTAAAAAAAATATATTGAAAATCGCGGTGCTACTTGATTTACCGTCGACCAACAAACTATCGCCAAAACCAAGATTAAATGCCAATAATGGATGATCGTAAATGTCACATTCACTTGACATTAAACACGATACATGTGTTTGTTACATCATCAAGACTTTATTTGTATTTATATTTTATTTATTTGTTCTTTCGTTAATAAAAATTATGTCAATTTGTCGAATAGTTTGGCGATTTGTATAATTTGGCAAAATTGGTCGACGGTTTAAGTAGTACCGAAATCGCTTGATGACGCAACAAACACGCATATCGTGTTTAAATGTCAAGGAATGTGACATTTACGCTCATGCATTACTGGCATCCAATCTTATAGTTTGGAGATAATTTTTTGGCCGCCGGGATAATAAAGTAGTACCCAAAAAGTGTGAAAATTGTCTCTTTCCAAGGCTTTTTTCTTAATCTCTCCAAGGTCCCTATAAAGAAAGACGTATTTTACAATTTCTATTAAATTGGTAGAATAGTTTTTCTCTCCAAAATAATCACCGAGAAAATATCAGCTGGAATAATCGATAAATATCGCCGTTCAATAAACAATGATAACAAAGTTAATTTTACCTGTCTTGTACTCTTATGCAGAAAAAGCAAAGTAATCTGTGGAAACAGCACGCCATATTCGGGAGGAAATGTTGCAGTTCCTTATTCTGTTGAATTTTTTAAAAAGTATCCGTAAGAAAACAAAATCGCTGTTACATGTGGCCGTAAATAATCAGCATGTTGTTGATTAAAACGATAAAAGACACTTCAGCAAGAAGTACTGATTATGGCTATTTTTAAAAATTCAATTTGGAGACATAACATCTAAAATATAACTGAGAAATCGTTAAAATTTAAAGAGTAAATTATTTAGCTGCAGATTCTGAAAACTAAAAAAATGACTGTAAACTTCTTCCCGTTAACTCACGACTACTGCAAAAAATTAACCGGGAAATCCAAATGGAGGATATTCCATATCTGGGTTTGAGGCTGAAAAAAGTCACGTGATACCGGTAATTTACCCAAAGAACTTATAACTGATAAGAAGGGAAGATATTACTGCTTTGCCTCATGAGCTTTTTCATTGGCTAGCGGGGATTTATATTACACGTCTACGGGGCCTACCCTTCTTTACGCTAGAAGTTTTTACCTTGACCACGTGATCAAAACGAAAATGGAATATCCTCCATTGCATCACGAGTTACATGCAGTTGAAATGCACGCTAGTTCGCTCACAATCGCATAATGGCAAATGCCAGACTTTTCAAGAAAAAATGGACGATATTCCAAATCTGGGTTCGAGGCTGAAATCAGTCACGTGGTACCGGTAATATACACCAAGAAGTTCAAACTGATAAGAAGGGGAGCTACTACTTGTTTTGCCCCATGAGCTGTTTCATTGGCTAACGGGGATTTACATTACGTCTATGGAGTCATTCCTTCTTTATGCTAGAAGTTCTATACCTTGACCTCGTGATCGTGACATCGATGTAATATCCTCCATTATACAAATTAAAATAGGATGCCTCTACATGAGAGTGGCGACATAACATATAGGGCGCATGCTCAAGTTGTGCTTATACAGATGATTTTGTCCAAACTATGACAAACCTACATTCCAGAATTTGGTGAACTTAGTCGAGTTGGATCCAAAGACTTTTAAGATACATAGACCGGCCAACTGTCAGTTTAACTGAGGAATTTTTATCACAGCTGTTGTACGGCAGTATATATGTTTTATATTTTAATTTACCTAAGAAAATGCTTTTATCTGCGTATTTTATTATTGCGGATCATTAAGTATTAGTCTAACTATTTCATTTAGGACTTTAAAAAAAAATACTATATTATTCATCGTGATTTTTTTTTTTTTCGTATAGCAAGTAAGTATTTCAAAAAACATCCTCCAAGGATAAAAATATCGTGTTACTTTCATTAATATTCATTTTTTTTTTAAATTACCTTTTTGCATAAAAATTAGTTTAAAAAACGTAGATTTCTTTACAAGTAATTTAAAATTTTGTAAATTACTGTATTATGTTACAGTTGCTACCTTTAAACTAAACTTCCCTACCAGTTACTTTTGTAAGTCAAACTTAAAAAAAGGTGAAATTATAATCATTAACAATCTGTTCCCATATAAATTTCGCTTTTATTTCGGTTTATAAGGCATGTTAAATTTCGATACTCTTTTACAAACATACCATCCATAAAATGATTAATAAATCGCCTTATTTAACTTTATTTCTGAAAATTCATTATTTATAACGCACATTTAGATATAAAAAATAGTTTCATGTAAAAAAAAAAACATGCCATAAACTTCATATATATTGATAAAATTTAATTTATTAAGCTCATTCTAGTCATACCACTGTGGTAAATAACTCACAGCTGACGTACAAACCTCGCGGTTGATGTGCTTCAATTTACTTCAGATCATTTTAGATGGCTGCCATGCTTTTGAATGGGAATGGAGGATATTCCATTTGCGTTTTGATCACGTGATCAAGGTAAAAACGTCTAGCGTAAAGAAGGGAAGGCTCCGTAGACGTGTAATGTAAATCCCTGCTAGCCAATGAAGCAATTCATCAGGCAAAGCAGTAGCATCTTCCCTTCTTATCAGTTAGAAGATCCTTGGGTAAATGGAGGATATTCCATCTCCGTTTTGATCACGTGGTCAAGATAAAAACTTCTAGCTTAAAGAAGGGAAGGCTCCGTAGATGTGTAATGTGAATCCCCGCTAGCCAATGAAACAGTTCATGAGGCAAAGCAGTAGTATCTTCCCTTCTTATCAGTAAGAAGTTCCTTGGGTAAATTACCGGTATCACGTGACTTTTTTCAGCCTCGAACCAATATTTGGAATACCTCCGTGGGCAGTCTAGTTACAGCGCTTAGAATACCTAGTGTGGAAATATGCTATCCGAACAGTGCTAAAAATTTGTATCCCTTAAATGTGCGACGATACAGCTAAAATTTCAAGTGTCGATCGTAGCAACATCTGCAGGATTTTCGTATTACTAGTATTACATTGTATAGACTAGCAATGGAGGATATTCCAAATATGGGTTCGAGGCTGAAAAAAGTCACGTGATACCGGTAATTTGCCCAAGGAACTTCTAACTGATAAGAAGGGAAGATACTACTGCTTTGCCTTATGAACTGTTTCATTGGCTAGCGGGGATTTACATTACACGTCTACGGAGCCTTCCCTTCTTTACGCTAGAAGTTTTTACCTTGACCACGTGATCAAAACGAAGATGGAATATCCTCCATTTCTTGCAGTTGTAGAGAATATCCTGCAAATGTCGCTGCGATCTGCATATTGCAGCAGTATCATTGCACATTTAAGGGATACAATAATTTAGCGCGTTTTTAAGTATTACAGGGATAGCCGATTTCCACACTATATATGCTAGGCGCTATAGTCTAGTATCTTAACAGTTTTTAGTTATAATACAATGGCCGGGCTCTAAAAAGATTTTGTCGCTGTTAGCGAAACGAGATTGATCAATCAGTGGCCAGAATTTTTGCAAACTGCGAAAATTTCGCAAAAATGCAGACTTCTGATTGGTCAATCTCGTTTCGCTAACAGCGAAAAATCTATCTGGATCTCAACCATCGTGTACATTGAAATTTTTAAATATAACGCAGATTTCGCTGCGAGCGGATCATTGGATTTCAGCATCATTGCACATTTAAGGAATACAATTTTTTAGCAGATTTCCACACTGTTTATTCTAGGTGCTGTAGTTCAGCGTGTATTTTTATTGCACAAAATTTAATTATAACACAAATTAATGGTGATTGTGAATAATTTAAAATTATGCAAATGTGTTATAAATAACTTACTTATATTTATCATTTTTTCTTTCAATTTCTACAAACACAATAAATCAACTTCCGTTCCTCGCTCGCTTTTAATAATGTTAGTATTGTTTGTGCAGCGGTTTGTAAACTTTGTAAATTAGCATATATATTTTTTGTCATGTATGATTGCTTCGCGGCCATAAAGACATAAAAACACTTTTGCATTAATTATGTAGTGTGCAAATCTCAAAAATGAATTAAATTAGTTAAAACCGTAATAACAATCACTATAACGAATACTAAAAAAGTTTCTTTATATAAATTGCTAGTATTGTTAAAAAAAAATTATAACTTAATTAAATATTGATAAGTAGAAACTTTCCATTTTTACATTCATATTTTTTTATATAACTTTATCAACTATTGAAATAATTTAAAAAAAAAAAAAATCATTTTTTCATACTCTTCGCAGCTTGGATTCGACCTGGGTACAGCGCCTAGAAGATACAGTGTGGAAAACGGCTACAAAATAGTGCTAAAAAATTGAATCCCATAAATGTACAACGATGCTGAATAACAAGATGTCGATCATAGCGCCATCGTAGTGATTTAAAAACGATAGTCATTCTAAAAGAGACTCTTTAACCTATTTCACGTCATTCCTTAACTAAATTAGCTTATAACAGATCAAAATATCTTATATTTATAGTTTCCGATATTTAACATTCTATAATTTTTGAAAACACAGTGTTTATATTGAAAAGAGTTACGAGATGGCGCTCGTATCAGCATATTGCCGCTGAGCATTGTTGGAGATTTATGGGATACAAGATTTTAGCACTTTTTAAAGCATAATAGGAATAGCCGTTTTCCACACTGTATCTTCTAGGCGCTGTAACCTGGGGATCTACGGTATTATGACAGACGACAAACCACATAGCTACAACGAACCAAAGACTTTTAAGATACATAGATCTGCAAACTGTCAGTTGAACGGAGGATTTTTGATCACAGCTGTTGTACGGCAGTATATATGCTTTATATTTTAATTTAACTAAGAAAATGCTTTTATCAGCGTATTCTTTCATTGCGGATCATTAAGTATTAGTCTACCCTATTTCCTTTAGGCCTTTAAAAAAAAAAAAAGTAATACCTTATTGTTCATCAATTTTTTTGTTTTTTTCATAA
The DNA here is from genome assembly GCA_963932465.1 of Maratus speciosus. NCBI lineage: Eukaryota > Metazoa > Arthropoda > Arachnida > Araneae > Salticidae > Maratus > Maratus speciosus. Next base: position 518,408,737 of record OZ010792.1, on the reverse strand, counting down.
AGCAAGTAAGTATTTCAATAAACATCCTCCAAGAATAAAACTATAGTGTTACTTTCGTTAATATGCGTTTTTTAAATTGCCTTTTTGCATAAAAATTAGTTTAAAAAACGTAGATTTCTTTACAAGTAATTTAAAATTTTGTAAATTGCTGTATTATGTTACAGTTGCAACCTTTAATCTGAACTTTCCTACCAGTTACTTTTTAAAGTCAAACTTGAAAAAAAAAGTGGAATTATAATCTTTAACAATATGTTTCCATGTAAATTTCGCCTTTATTTAGGTTTATAAGGCATGTTAAAATTAGATAATATTTTCCAAACATTCCATCCATAAAATTATTAATAAATCGCTTTATTTAACTTTATTACTGAAAATTCAATATTTAAAATGCATATTTAGATATAAAAAATAGTTTCATGTAAAAAAAAAAAACATGCCATAAACTTCATATATATTGATAAAATTTAATTTTTTAAGCTCATTCTAGTCATACCACTGTGGTAAATAACTCACAGCTGACGTACAAACCTCGCGGTTGAAGTGCTTCAATTTACTTCAGATCATTTCAGATGGCTGCCATGCTTTTGAATGGAAATTGCTGGTCTATGTATCTTAAAAGTCTTTGCAACGAACCCACTCAAAAAATGCTTCGAAGACTATTTTAATTGACCTCGCTTCTTCCAAGCCGTTCAAAGTCAGTATGCTCTGGACATATGAATCTGAGGAGCCAATGAGAACGGTTCAGGATCTGAACCGAGTAGGTATTGTAAACATGCATGCTGCATGCTTATTATATCCATGATAAAGACCAACTCCATGTTCATGTCTCCTTAGCGCGCGCGAGGCCTGATCTTCACCCGTGAATACGCTATATGGCCAAAGGTGACCGGTCACTTGCGATTTTTGACGTTTTGTTAAATATCTAGAAAAATACATGAGGGATTAACCTGAAATTGAAGGTGTGTAAACAGTATTGTATAGGTCATATATTTCCGTAAAGATTTTTTCACGAAACCCCATAGGGGACCGTCAAAAAATTAAAAAAGAACGAATATCTTTTGGATAACCCTGTAAAAACTAATGAAGCAAAAGCGTTTAAACTCGAGACTATTAATAAGTGGCTTGTTGTAATATACTGTGTTCATTTTTATGAGGATAGCATGTATACTCGTGGAGAAATTAAGGTTTTTATAAAAACAGTCCCAAATTTCGACAAGTTTTTTTATTATAATTTGCAGAGTTCTTAATATAAAAAAAAAGTTACTTTCAGAAAATATGACGAAGAACATTGTACACAGCATCCCGCAATCAGAATGTAAAAATAATAAAAATTGGATGAAATATGAGCAGGTTTACTAAAAAATGTTTCACTGCGCATGCGCGTAAGCAATCAAAATATTATGTGCATAATGTGATAGCTATGTGTATAGAGTAACTTTTGTAAAAGTCTCAAAAACATAGTTTTAAAAGTCTGATAATAATCGTTTATAGAATAAGCTCAAAATCCGTTGTTCCTAAAATGAAGCAAAAACATAAGGGGTTGTATCCATATATCCATTGATTAGTGTCAATTTAGCATACATAATATTGCACGTAATACTGTATTTGAATACAATCCCTCATCTTTTTGCTTCATTTTGGGAACAACTGATTTTGAGCTTATTCTATAAACGATTACTATCAGACTTTTCAAACTATGTTTTTGAGACTTTTACAAAAGTTGCTCTATACATTTAGCTAACACATTATGCACATCATATTTTGATTGCATTCGCGCATGCGCAGTGAAACATTTTTTAGTAAACCTGCTCATTTTTCATCCAATTTTTATTATTTTTTCATTCTGATTACGGGGTATTGTGTACAATGTTGTTCGTCATATTTTCTGAAAATAACTTTTTTTTATATTAAGAAGTCTGTAAATTATGAGCAAAAAACTTGGCGAAATTTGGAACTGTTTTTATAAAAACCTTACTTTCTGTACGAGTATACATGCTATCCTCATAAAAATAAACACAGTATATTACAATAAGCCACTTATTAATAATCTCGAGTTTAAACGGTTTTTCTCCATTAGTTTTTACAGGATTATCCAAAAGATATTCGTTCTTTTTCAATTTTTTCACGGTCCCCTATGGTGTTTCGGGAAAAAATCTTCTCGGAAATATTTGACCTATACTGTACTGTTTACACACCTGCAATTTCAGGTTAATTCCTCATGTATTTTTCTAGATATTTAACAAAACGTCAAAAATCGCAAGTGACCGGTCACCTTTGGCCATATAGTGTAGATCCACATATACAGGGCCCGACTATTGTTGCCAGATCCACTGTCACAAAAAGCGGGATAAAGGCTTCTAAATCGGGACATAAAAATGCAATAAATCCTATGAAATCTAATCCTGTTTGTAACGGAAACTTGGCTTAAACAATAAATCCCTGGTCCTTAAGAAAGGAAGGCCATGCACTTATGTCTGCTAAAATGAAAACCTCTCTAAAACGGAATGTTTATATGGTCATTTAATATTTCGTCTTATTAGGTTTTACTGTACCGAATGAGTACAATAAACAATCTCTTACAGCAAAATCTCTGAAGCGGAATCACTATGAACTGAAAGAAATTCCGTTTTCGAGAGGTCTCTGAATGTACAGTCCTGTGATATTCTTTCCGTCGGCACTATGCAATTTTTACGTTTAAGACAGGATTCCCTTTAAAACAAGTTCCGTTTCCGCAGGTTTTACCAAACAAAGTACAATAAAACGTGTAAAAACCAAATCGTAAACAATGGCGGATCCAAACGGTAATGAGTCCCCTCTGAACACCAACAAAAACATTCTAAAGATCATTTTTAAAATGAAATATACAGTAGAGTCCCGATTATCCGAGTCCCACTTAACCGAGTTTTCGCTTTAACCGAGTTATTCTCTGCTGATGGAGTGCTGGCTTCTATTATTATGAAACAGCCATTATAAATGAAGTGTTAGGTGAAGATGAAAGAGCAGTCGTAAAAAGTTAGAACTCTGATTTTTTGGTCAGAATAGGAAAAAAAATGGTCATAATAACAATAAAAAGAAAAAAAATGTGGCCATTTTAAAATTCGAAGCGTCTCAAAATGGGACGCTAGGCATAAATGGGTTAAATGCGTTAGTTAAATAGGATCAGAGTTCTTCTGCCGTTCGAGCCATTTTATAGCTGTTTCCAAACATTTAATGGATTCGTTAAGTGATGGACCTTGGTCATTTTCAGAACATTCAATTTCCTTTTCATCTTAAATCTGATCCACAATCTCATCATCATAAAAAAAAATTTTTTTGAGATAAATAGGCTGTTCGGATAAATGGAAGTTTGGTTAAAAAAAATTTTTTTTGAGAGAAATAGGCTGTTCGGATAATTAGAAGTTCGGTTAATTGGAGTTCCGATAATCGGCGCTCTACTGTATTTACTTTATTTTATAATAGACTAGGGGGCTCTGCCCCCTGCAAGCTACGCTCGCCAACCCCCGTTCAGACACCGCAGAATCTAAAAATCTAAAAATCTAATGGGTTTTAAAAATATTAGAGAAGATTAAATTATACTGAAAAAGCTGCGCAGATCTCCCTGTAAACGGGTTTCCATTCAATTCCCTTTGATTGCAAAAATTTAACGGAGAATCAGTTGCTGTTAAGACATCCAATGGATGTTTTCGTTTTTGAATAAAGAGGATCAGTTAAACATTTGAAAAGAAGCTAAAATAAAATGAATTAAGTATTCCGAGTCTTTGTCAACCGATATTTTAAAACAATCTCTATAACAATAGCCTAAATCATGTGACTATCATCAACAGTTCCGGGTGGAACACTTTGCTTTTTATACTCTAGGTGCCATTTTGATACTTTAATGTTATCCAGGCACAGGTGATAAGTCGCCAAATATTATTCTATACCCATCATTTCATCTATATTATAATAGTTCAAGTCATCAAATGCCATAAACAAATGCGATCTGATCCCTTCGCCTTTCATATGAAGGTTTGGAACCAAGGTTCTTCTACAATAAGGTTGTTCCATTTGAAGGATAGCCAATCAGAGTAGAGCAGGACTGAAACGTCACGTGGCGGACAAGATCGGAGCTCGATCAGCCGTGAGCGAGGCCGTGAGACAGTAAATAGATGCGTAAAAAGACCGAAATACGAAGTAAATAATTTTTTTAAAAGCAGATTTTCGAAAGTAAATTGAACAAAATTACTTTCCTTAAAATAATTTCGACAAATACTGATTGGAGTTAATCAAATATAAAATACATAATGGTTAAATAGTATCGCGATACGTTTGTTAACATTCAAATACTTAGGTAAATTCGCGAAAAAAATTACCTTTTTAATGTGCAAAATTACAAATGAAAACTTTTAAACTATTGTAAAATAAAATGAAGGAATGAATTATATGAATATGATTACACAGGAGTAGTAATGAAAAGACTAGCATTATCAAACAGAATAAATTAAACAAAACTCACACTTCAAAACTTTTAACAATAATGCATTGTCCAATTACTAGATATAAGTTTTCAAAAAATTTCGAATGCCATTATGCTTATACAGGATGAAAATAACACAAAAATATTACTCTATAATTAAACTAATTCTATTATGAAAAAAATATGTACTATACATATTATTCACATTATATTATTAAAATAACAATATCGTTATTTCATACAGTGTTGAATTCAGACACTTTTCTCCGGGAGGGATTTCTGTGGCTCCGGGGGGGGGGGGGATTGCACTTTTTGACAATTGAAAACCCAAAATCTCAAATCTTCCGGAGGGGACATCGCATTGCTCCGGGGGAGGGATGTCCTCCCCCGGGCCACCCCCTGAAATCAACACTGATTTCATGTATACAAAATTTCAGCAAAAACTGAAAAACTTAAAACAACTTCAGTATTAAAATTTCCATGTTATCTTATAAAACACATCAAATATAACATTTCTTCATACAAATAGGAAACAATAGAAAGAAAATTTATGGAAGTACAGTAGAGAGCCGATTATTGGAACCCCAATTAACCGAACTTCCAATTATCCGAACAGCCAATTTCTATAAAAAAAATTTTAAACCGAACTTCCAATTATCCAAACAGCCTATTTCTCTCTTTTTTTTTTTTTTTTTTTTTTTTAGATTTGTAAAAGGAACTCTGTTCAACTTTTAGCCAAATACAATGAATTTTCTCCTCTGCGAGTTTTGAACTTTGAACTTTTTTTCCCCCATTTCATGGCGATTTGTCTGCATTTGTGAAAGAAATCCGGCTTTAACAGTTTAGTCCAATATAGTAAATGCCTCTTCTTTTTCTTTCATTAAAGTTTATTCGGAATTTCTCGCGATTCTCTTATGCAATTTTTAGAGATTTTCCCGTTCTGCAGAAATTTTTTGACATTCGTAAAAGGAATTCGGTTTTAAAATTGCAGTAAATTTTGTCCTCTGCGATTTTAGTGTTTTTCTTTGCGATTTTCCAGAATAATAATCGCCAGGATGTCGATGCTCGGATTTGAGACTATGTACTGTATTGTTAAATCTGTATACTTGTTCTGTGAGAGTTATTAGAACACGTTGATATAGTATTCATTAGATTTTATTCAAAAAGTCTGTTTAAATAATAGAATAATTAAAATCATTCACAGAAAAAAAATTCCAACGCAGAACAGCATACAGAATAATACTGAAACGAGCGAAGCGAGGCGAAGTTGTCCGCCACGTGACGTAATGCGCGAGCAGTTAAGAAATCTTTAGAGTTGGCGCAGCGCACGAATGGTACCCCCCTGTTTGGAACAAATGTCATGTACGCTCTACTGGCGCGATTTTTTTTCAACGCCAATTTGAGGAACGCATCAACCCAGGTAGCACATGACGCTGTTATAGCGTTAAAATTAAGTCAGAACTGTTGGAAATTGGTTACGTTGTTTTATGTCCGTTGAAAATTATTTTTTTATTTCGCAATGTTTTAGACTAAAAAATTTGGAAATAAATCCGTCATAGGAAAAACTTTTAAAAGACGTTGTTTCATAGTTACGATATTTTCGTTATTTTCCCCATCGTTTTAAAATAGATATTTTCATCGTTATCTATTTTCTCTTTACTGCAGAGCGAAAATATTATATTACAACGATTTAATAGGTATTTTTCCGAGTTGAAAAATTCGTTAAAATAACGTTGAATTATCTCAACTCATTTTGGAATACGCCGCGCATGCGCAATTTGGATTTTCTGCACAACCATCCATTCCTTCCTTCCACCGAGGAAATTCGACCGCCATTGCGATTGCATGCAGTCAACGTGTTGTTGTTTATTTTTTCTGTGAAAGTGAAACATCTTGGACACGTGCTTTTCATCTTGCTAAAGTAAGTAATTACATTAATATAATACATTTGCATTATATATATTTATTAACTGCACGAATACTTAGTTTTAATAATTATTTCCAATTGTATGATGTACGGTACATATATACAAAGATATATATATCTTTGTCTGTTAGTACTTAGAAACAAATAGAAAACTAAATTGATGTGATATTTTTTACTGATTAATAAAATTTTAGTAATATTTAAATTATTAGGTATATCGGGTATTATATAATAATTTTAAAAAATGATCCATGTGCAAATTTTCTTTTATTGCATCTTATTCTTTCCTTGCATATCGTCCATAGATTCATTTTTGGTCATTTTGGTAGCATGCTTGGCAGTTTTTTTTTAAGATATTGTAAAAATACATTGTATAATATGCTGTACTCTAAAAAAAAAACCCACCTTTTTGAATTTTGTTTAGATATAAAATTTAATAAATTATAAAAAAAATTGAAATAGCCACATTTTCACAGCTTGTTCTGCCTAAGATTTTAATGCATAGTATTTTTGATTCTATCTATATATTATGAAATGGCAGCCAGTTAAACAAGAATTTTTAAAAAAAAACCACTTTTTCCTAAAAAAAAAGTTACCTTAAAAAAAAAAAAAAAAAGCATGTAAAACCGCTTCTAGAAATCAAAAGTATTTCTTTAATTACTAATTATTTTTTTAACTTTCTGATGTTGTGACATATATGTTGAGTAACTCTTGTACAATTTCTTACTATTGGTTCATATAAATATAAAAATTAAATTTGTATTCTTAGCTCTAAATTCGTAAAAATCTAAAACCTATTGAACAGAATATCGAATAAAAGCTAATGGATTCTAATTGAGGTTGCATTCAGTATTTTAATTCTTGTAAGCTGTTTTTATGGCTTCATCTGACTAAATCCTATTAATCTCATTCCCCTGTCTGTCACAGAGTTTATTCCCAGAAACTGTATAGTGAGAGACTTGAAATTTTGTTTACTTATCACTAAATATCTCCATTCGCAAAATTTTAAGTGTCTTACATTTTAATTGTAGGAATCAACTTAATGACATTTGACCAGTTGTCCGATTTAGATTTTTAAAACAAATCCTTTCAATCACAAGTTTTAATTCATCTTTGTTCAAAAGAGCATGAAATTAAAAAGTTTTGTTATTCAGAAACTTTGTAATCAAAAAAGTTTTCACTTTTTGGTAAAGATAAGATTTTTCAGAAAATATTGTCAAAGTTATCATTTTGAACCGTATTTCCAAAAGAAAGAAGAAAAAAAGACGCAAAAATCAGTTGACATGTGACCCAAAATTGCTTATAACTCAATAAGTAATTTATCAAATTTAAATCCATTTTGATTCCAAATCACTTAGTCCTGTCAATATGCCTTTTTGTTTAAAAATTAGTAAATGTGTGAGAATTTCCGGTTTGTTGAGCAGTAGACTTTGAGAATTGCTTAAAATAAAATTTGTTTAAAAAAAAATTAATGATTAAAATGAAGTAAATAAGCTTGTAAACATTAAAACAATGCATGAAATGTACGAAGAAATGCATTTTATATTTGTGTATTAAAAATTAAGTGGATGGGTTTTATTTTTGCAAAAACAGAAAAGTTAGGTTCGGGTCATTCCATGTCAAATCAACCAGTGACTCAACCTGACCATTTCAGATTTCAATGAAACTCTCAGGAATCATTCTCTCTAATGATATAAATGAGAATATATTTTTATAATTTTTTTATCGCATTAAATTTTTGTACAATTAATTATTTAAATTTTGAAAAATCGTCATTTTCGGGGTTGCATAAATTGTTCAATTTTGAATTTCTCAAGTTCTATCAGGCATACAGAATTTTATGACCCCTCATTTTAAAGAGAATTTTATAAGTTTTAATTTGATACCCAAGTTGACTATGCTCAGTTAAAAAAATAAATTTTAAAATTTTTGAAAATTTAAAAATTTTTTAGATAGTGTTTTTTAAAAATTTTGAAAAAAATGTATGTTTGTTGTAATATTATAAGCTAAAATTTCTGAAATTTTTAGAGTGGGATCTCAATGGGATCAAGAGTTATGAAATAAAAACTGAAAATTACCATTCAAATAACAATCTAATCCTAGCTATTTTGTTATTTATGTATTATTTGAGTGGTAATTTTCAGTTTTTATTTCATAACTCTTGATCCCATTGAGATCCCACTCTAAAAATTTCAGAAATTTTAGCTTATAATATTACAACACATACATTTTTTTCAAAATTTTTAAAAAACGCTATCTAAAATTTTTAAATTTTCAAAATTTTTTAAATTTATTTTTTTCATTGAGCATAGTCAACTTGGGTCTCAAATTCAAACTTATAAAATTCTCTTTAAAATGAGGGGTCATAAAATTCTGTATGCCTGATAGAACTTGAGAAATTCAAAATTGAAAAATTTATGCAACCCAAAAAATGATGATTTTTCAAAATTTTAAATAATTGTATGAAAATTTAACGCGATAAAAAAATTATAAAATTGTATTCTCATTTATATCACCGGAGAGAATGATCCCTGACAGTTTCATTGAAATCTGAAATGGTCAGGTTGAAAATTGAAATTTTTTGGTTGATTTGACATGGAATGACCCGTACATTTGTACAATTTTTAAAAATACCAAAATATGCATTAAATATACATAATTTATTTTTCCCTTTTAAAATGAATATGTTAAAAAAAAAAATGTTCTGTCCTTCATGTATAAAAGTGGGGTTTTTTTTAGTTCACGCATGGTTTTTTTTTTTTTTTTTTTTTTAACCCCTGTTTTCAAAAGGTCACAAACTGAGCCTAACATAATATAATCAACTGAAAATGATGCATTTTATTCACATATTAAATGATTTAGCATTAAAAACATCTAAAAATTGATGCACATCATTTTAACATGTTGTATTATAAGAAAAATAAGTGTCAAAATGTAGCTCTTTCTTTGCTAGAATTTTGTATTAGCTTATTCTGTTTAAAAACTAAAACAGTTATTAAGTAATTTTAAATGATTTTATTATTTCTTGCAAAATTTGCTGTTTTATTTTTATAGTACTTAGAAATCTTTGAATTTTATATACTGATAGCTATTTATATAATTTCATTTTAAGGTTTTTAGTACGGCAAATATTCTACTTTTTTTTTTTTTTTTTGCATTGAATTGTATTATCCTTAGGATTTGTGCAAATTTGCATTAAAATAGTTTGACTTTTTTAAGAGGGAGAAGAGGGGCAGTGGTATTGGGCAAAGTAAAACAAACATGAGTATAAACAGGGCCAAATTCAGTTTCTCTTGCTTTCACATTTGACCTTCTCTTTCATGTGACCAACTGCACATTTAGGCTGCATATTAAAAGAAATATGAAAGCAGAAGTTTTAAAAAATGTTTAAAAACACTGCAGATAAGTGATTGTTTGATTAACACTTCAATTGTAAAAATATCTTATCAGCAGATTATTTTTTCTCCCTGAAATATCTGTTGCAGATACTTGGAGAATTTTCTGCTATTGGGCATCAATCACGAGAAAACTTATTTTGTGAAAAGATCACAGAAAAACTGTCAGACGATTGTGAAAAATGTGAATTTCATCAAATAATTAAAGGGAAATGCAGAAAAAATGCTAATTTCACCAAAAAGTATCAAAAATTGCAATTATCATAGAATCCTGGAAATATTCAATTTTGAAAAAAACTTATATTTGGTTGAATCTTACAAATAGTTTGAAAAACAATGTCAAGTATTGCTACTTGTGAAAATACATGACATTTGTGTGTATTCCCAGCGATATGAAAGTCACGGAGTTTCAAAGTATTCATAAAAATTTTAAAAGGTATGGAAAAAATAATTTAAAATTTTATTAAGTCATTGAAAAGTATTTCAGGGGGAAAAAAAAGACTTGCAATTAATCTCGGAAAAACTTGAATTTGAAAGAGCTTGCTTAAAAATGTCATTAATTTTGTGAAAGGATTTCGTAAATAAATTCTGTTTATGCCCATTTAGAATTTAAGATTAAATCAGGAAAAGTCATGGAAATTGCCATACATGTTATTCTTTGATTCCTGTAACAATTCAGGGAAAATATTGTGAATTTCTTCAAAAGTTTGCAGATATACATAGTGAATTTTGCCCAACAGTTGCTGAAAAATATCGTAATTTTTGATAAATGGTCGCAGAAAAATATTGTGAATATCAATCAATTGCAGGGGAGAATAGGCAAATTTCATCAAGCGATATTTCTTTAGCCTCTTTATCTATTCATTATGTTGTACAGTAAACTCCCGACTATCTGGCCTACTAAAAAAATGAGGAATGTTGCAAACGACCGAGAGATAGGTTCCCGTCCGTGGGAAAGTGCTATCTACGATAGGAAGGAGCAAGAAGGGATTGCAGAATGTAATATCAGAGCAATGATAGACAGAAAGGGAGGTTTAAATTATAAATATTTTCTATAAAACCTTTTTTCATTAAAGAAAACAGCCGCAGCTGCAGGATATAAAAAAAGCAAAGAACCAGTCAACATGTTGACTTTATTTTAAAACTGTATGTACTTTATACATAAAACTTATCTTAAAATGTGTAACGTTTGTTTTAAATATAATCCTGTGTATGGGGGGCAAAAGTGAGTAAATATTTATAGCACTCCGGCCTACCCTTCCGCCACGTTAAGCCAGATAGTCGGGAGTTTACTTTAATTCATTAATCTCTTTTCTTTTCAGATGCTGTTCGGGCTAAAATAGGAGAGACTTTTGATGAGAGTAAAGTCGAAGACTGCATAAAACTTTTCCTTAAATATGCACCTCTAAAAAAGAAATATTCAGACAAAATGCTGAATAAATCTGTATAATATTTTTTTTTTTAAAATAAATGGTTGCAAAACGTATGTTGGCTTTCTTTCTTTAACGCATTCTATTGTCATGATTTCTTAACATTGAATTATTAAATAAGCTTTTATAGATGATTAATGATAAAAAATGATTCTACTCCTTGAAAAGTTTATTATCCCTGTTAGTATGAAGGTATGAGTTACTGATTTCTTACTATTTAATATTTAGAAGTTGTTTTTCATTTTTGAGCACTTTTTAGTAATCCATAGGATTATTGATGCATCTTTAAAAGTTGTGTTCAATATTGATCTTTTGTAACAAAATTTACTTCATTTGAAAGTACAGTCAATTCTGTGAAATCTCCCAATGTATAAACCACAATTCTCTATTATCTGCCATTCATATTGGAATGTTAACGATGAAAATTGTCATTAACATTTGAACACATAAAGTTAATTTTTTTTTCTTCTCAGTTATCACTTTTTCAGTGAATAAATTCTTAAATATAAAATGGATATAAATATTTTAAGTTTTCTTGAGTAACAAAATTTTATCTTGGAGCAAGAAGTACTGTGTTCATACATTTACACTAAAAAAAAAATTATCATTGTGTTTTGTCAATGTTTAAAATAAAGAATAATCGGTAAAAAATGTATTATAATTTAAATTTTCCTTCATCTTAGTTATTAAATACACTATACCAGTATTGCATTGTAATTTTAGTGTATTTGTTCCTAATTTATAGTAATTTAAAAAAGTAAAATGTAAACAAAGGTATGATCTATAATCCGTCAAAATGTATAATTCATCATACCCTCAGTTTCAAAGTGCAGATTTCACAGAGTTTATAACTACATAATTGTGTTCAGGTACAGAAACATTCACAAGAAAATACACTAATTTTAACATTTTACTGACAGTGGTTTTATTAGTTTGCTGTGTACAGTTGTATAATTTTTTAATTTCTTCTTCCTCAACCCTTCCTATCAATTTTCCTAAGTATTTGCAACTGTGCAGTAGTGAAAGCTATTGTGTAAAAAATATATAATACCAATGAATGAAATAATTTTCTATGCTTTCACACAAAAAAAAGAGATATATTTAAATCTTAACAAAAATGGCTTTGAAAATTTTGAATGCAATTTGCATGCAATATTTAAAAGAATTTTACTGCAGATAATAGCTTCAAAGTTAACTTAATATCTATTAATATTTTTAAGGAAGATAGTTTTAATTATGCATTCTGTACTATTGGTATTTTTGCAAATATGTATGTAAAGTTATCAACATTTGAGTGTATCAATCTGGAATTAAAAAAAATCATTTTACCCTCAACATGATCTCCTTTAAAAGAAATTACTTGTACCCAAGTATTTCATGATATTTTGTAAATTTGAATCTAGATCTTCCCCTCTATTCAGTGGTGGGATTCAGCCGGTTTGGTTAATTTGTGTTGAGTTTGGCGAACCAGTTGTTAAAACTATATATGCAATACTAAAATCTCATTTATATTAGCATTTGGGCAGCAAACGAGTTCTTAGATTATTTGAATTCTATCACCGCCTCTATCTGTACAAAAGTAGTTTAGATTGTAAAATAGCCCTTTTCAAGCTGAAATTTTATGTAATAGAGTATTCAGATTTTCTTGGAGAAATAATGAAAAATGATGCGAAATTTATCAAATGATAGCAGAAAAAAAAAAAAAAAAAATTTGCAGGAAAAAAAACATTGCTAATTCTGACAGACTATTGCGAAAAGAAAATAGCAAATTTTGTTGCCTGCCTATGTTTGGGTCAGAGGATTTTTTGAGGCTTGGTCAAGTACTTTTTTTTTAGTCATTTTTAACCCTATCAGGGGCAAAAGTTGTTTCTGTAATGTTGGATTCTATCGGAATTTTTAAAGGTGTTGGTTTCAAATGTGGAAAAGCAGTTTTATGACCTTTTCCCCACCAAAATTTAAAAAAAAATTTAGTAAATTTTTCTAGTTTCATCCCTCTGAAGGGTTAAATAATGGAAAACGATTTCTTAAAATATTAAATTTATGTAAATATATATATTTACAATATGTGTTTATATATATTAAAAATAAGAATTTCAAATTACCACGTAGAGAAAAAGAATTTTTTTTGCAATTGTAGAACCAAAGTAGAATTCTCAAGCTCTAAAAAAACATGTGGTTTCACCTCCGTATTAGCCATTTAAAAAAAAAAAAAAAAAAAAAAAAAAAAAAAATAGGACTACTAGCACACAATAAAATTTGGATACAACGAGTACTTATGTATTCAATCCTATTTTTAATCCAAACTACAACAAATTAAATTAGCAATTTAAAAAGTTAGAAGAAAGCCTACACTCATTATCATAAATTTTGAGAAAGTATGATAAATGGATACTCTCTAGTCTAACAGTGGAATAAATATTTCAGAAACAAGAATTCTACTTATAAAAAGAATTTTGAGAAATAACATTCTTTTTCAGTGTATTTTACAGGGTGTCAACGATTTAAATCAGCGATTTAAGTCATGATTGTAATCAAGTGATTTAAAAAAAAAAAATCATTGATTAAAATCAAAAATTTTCTGAATGTTTAAAATGACATAAAAAAGTATTCAAATCTAAGATGAACATAATTTGAAAAGTTTCTACAGGTATTGTGACTTATGAATACACAAAACAAAGCTTTAAATAATTGTTTCTAAGTGTAATTCCTGAGTATTGTGAAAATTTTAAGTACAGTAAGTTTGTAAAAAAGCATGGTTTTTATCTAACAAACATAAAAAGCATTTAATTTAAAAATGATATTTAAATCTAATATAACTTACAATGTCATAATTTCCTTTTAATAATCAAGTTATTCATTCTTTTATATACAATAAACATAGCAATAGAGTGTCAATGATTTTAATCAACTGATTTAAATCAGATGATAAAATCACATATTTTCTGATCTTTTAAAATAGTGTGAAAAAGCATTATAATCAGTAATGAAAATTATCACTAAATCACTTGTAAAAAGTGTAATATTTGTTATTGTTAATTATAACAATGTTAAACTGTGTAAAAAGAAGTATTATACATTTAAAAAACATCTAACTAAATGTTAAATAACTTCAAAACATTATAATATTTAGTAGCTATTCAAATATTTTAATGTTGTGGGGAAACAATCTGATTTAAATTTCAAAATACAATTTTTGTAATCTATTTATAAATTATGTGCGAGTTTGCTGTATACATCGCTACAATTTTTGATCAATTTGATATACATATGCTTTAGAACCTGTGTAAAATTATTGGCCGCTTTATGAATTTATCAAACGATTATTTATCACCTTTTTTTCAACCACTTTTTCAAAAATATAGATTGTGTTCTTAATTAAACAGTTAATTGTTTAATAATCACAAAATTTAATCTGTATCATCAATTTAAAATTAAATGCAATTTATCAATCACTTTAAAATATAAGCAGTATTTAATATTGGTTTACATAATTATTACAAAATATTAGTGCACACAATGTTATATGTTACTAAAGAAATTTTTAATTTACAGTTTTTTTTTAATTTCTATAATTACATAATTAAAATTTTATTAATTAAAACAAAAAAACATGGATTATGTTAGTAATTGGAGGGTTATTCATTTTTGAAATGCTTAATTCTTGGTAGATGTTTAATATTTTGACACAAGGAAAAAAATATAAAAAATCTGATATAAATAAAAAAAAATCCGATTTTTTTTATTTTTAAAAAAAAATCATGATTTTTTTACACCCTGGTATTTTAAGATAACACGATAGTATATGAGAACTGATTAATACAAAATTTTAAAAGCAGAAATTTCAAAACATGTTTTGTACTTATAGTTGAGCTCAAATATGCTAAAATAATTTTATATTAGAAATATTGAGAAAATCAACTGATAAATCTAATAACTGCAACATTTTTATTGTCAAATGCCTCTTTTATCAATTGAAATCTCTGAGGGCAGGGGTGATTCTGGTCCGAATTTTCTAAAGATTAAAAAAAAATAATTTGTCATAAATCTGAAAATTCGGACATACAGTATATTGGAATTTCGACAAATGATTGCCGAAAAAAAAATCAATGTTGTCTATTTTTCACAGAAAAATAATCAATTTTGTTAACAGATGATGGGGAAAACGCGAATTTCATCAATCGCAAAAAAAAGGTAAATTTTGAAAAGATCGCGAAAAAACTGCAATTTTGAAGTAGATAAGCGAGTAGTTTAAGTAGATATATATACATAATATGAAAAGGAAAGTTAACAAAATTACTAATCTTAAATTTAGCTTAAAAATTTGTTATTTTCTTATGAAGTGTTATATGCCCCCTCCCCTTTAATATTCCTCTAATTTTTAAATGTTTTTCATGACATTAAATTGCCCTTGGATAAAAGTGGAACTAACGAGACAATATTGCGGATTTATTCTTAATTTTAAACGTTTTTAAAGTGCCGTTGAAAAAAAGGAAAATTAACGAGGTAGTATTGCGGATATACTCCCATTATTATTATTATTTTACGTTTTTATTCTCATTAAAATAACGTTGAAAAATAGTAATACTAACTATGATATTTGAGCTTTAAACAACGTTTTCAAGACGGTTGTTATCGCGTTGAAAATTTTGCTAAATTAACCGTCGGAAAATAATCGAATCAACGAGACATATTTTCGAATTTATAACGTCAACGAATACCGTCTTTTCAACGATATGCGTTGTCGTTTTTTCATCGTTTTAAAAACGAAACTGTGCTACTAGGGAACAGCATAAACAGCAACATCCGGCTTACCATATCAAGCAAAATAACGATACTTTGGCGCCAGTTAAGTACCCGTTACGTATATGACATTGGCGTCCGAAAAAAATCGCGCCAATATGGGGCCGTATATGACATCTGTGCCGAAAGAAAAAAAAGCCGGGTGCAAATCTCGCTAATATCTTTTTTTCAATTCGCCAGTTAGCATTTTCTTTATTGTTCGAGTGGTAAATTAAAACATTGATTTGAAGTTGAAATTAAATGTCGTGATTTGTTACATAATTTGATACTTCGCCAGATGTCAATATACGGCATGTTTGACATGATTTTTTTTTTTTTTTTTTTTTTTTTTTTTTTTACGAAAATTTGGCGAAAACCTCGTTTTCGAATACCAGTTACATATGTATTTTTGGTACTACTTAGTTATCCCGTCGACAAAAAATCTATCGCGTACTATAAGATTAAATGTCAATAATGGTTGATCGTAAATGTCACATTCACTTGACTTTTAGCAAGTTACACGTGTTTACGTCATCAAGTGATTTATATTTCGACGTTTTATTTTTATATTTATTAATGTTATACTAATTTATTTGTTCTTTCGTTATTTAAAATAAAAATTTCGTCAATCTGTACAATTTGGCGAGTGGTTTGGCGATTTATATAATTTGCGAAATTGGGTGACAGAATAACTACTACATCGTACCGTATTTTTTAATTATTTTCTATTAATGCCATTTGTGCGCCAATTAGGTACCCCGGTGCGTATATGACATCTGTGTCTAATATTTTTCTTTTCGTTTTGTTTGTTTGTTTTTTAAAAAAAAAAAAAAAAAAAAAAAAAAAGAAGTGAAAGCCATCAATTTAAATGTTTCATTTTTAAATGAAAGTTTTGTATTTAATAAAATGATAACGAAATACAAAAAAAGCATTGTTCTTAACACAGATTTAAAGGAGGCCAAACTGTCGCCAAATTAATTTAAAATAGTAACCTTTTCTGAATTATGAAAAAAAAATTTCTGTTATGATTAAAATTTGAGTTGCCATCATTAGAAAAAATGTATTTAAAATTAGAAAAAAATTAATATTTCGAAAACTAATTCGAATTTAAAAATTCTAATACCAGTTTTGAGATCTCTGGATCAACACGGATTTTTGGTGTTAATTTCATCGCAAAGTATTCCATATTTTAGGGGAAATCGCCGTGAAACAAAATCAGTTGTTTAATCAGTCGATTCAAAGAATCGATACATTTCAGGCGTTTCATATATTCGTTTCATAAATTCGTTTCATTAGGATTTTATATATATAGGGTAGATTAATTAAGGCCAAAACTACAAATCAGAAATAGTGGTAGATATTTAAATAAAACAAAACTAGTAAAACTGCAATTCTTCTTTGATACCTTTTTCTAACGGTCTTTGCCTCTCGCTTCGTGTATGTTTTTACTGTAAAGAGATATAGACGATTTGGGTTACTCAGATACCTTATAAAAATTGCTACGATTAAAGATGATCTACCTGTTGTTAGTGAGGTTTTAAATGATGTTATATCACTACTATGTTTTATAATGCATGTTATAGGCAACAAAAAATGAAACTCGCAAAATATAAACAAATACGACTGCAGCTGGATAAATCTTTTATGATAAATAAAGACACAATCTTGCTTAATGGTACACAAACCACGAACTTTAATAAGCTAAAAGTTAACTTCTACGTTTCGAGCTGTTTCTACAGCCGTCTTCAGGAAAATATGATGGTAAAATGGCTCAAAGTTCAGAGACGAAAGCTTCCTGTGCAAGAGATAATTAGACGAAACTTGACTAAGTCAAGTGATGGTCAAGTTTCGTCTAATTATCTCTTGCACAGGAAGCTTTCGTCTCTGAACGTTGAGCCATTTTACCATCATATTTTCCTGAAGACGGCTGTAGAAATAGCTCGAAACGGAGAAGTTAACTTTTAGCTTATTAAAGTTCGTGGTTTGTGTACCATTAAGCAAGATTGTGTCTTTATTTATAATATTTTATGGTGCAATTCAATTGTCCAGTATGTGTTAAATCTTTTATGTTTTTTTTTTTTTTTTTTTTTTTTTTTTTTTTTTACTATTTGCTATGCTAACAACATTTTTTACACAACGATTAGTAAAGATAGTTTTTTCTTATATTAAAAAGGACAGATTATACTGGTACTCATTACTATAATATTAAGTACTAAATATTGTTCTAAAAACTGGGTTGTGTTTCAAAGATTTTATATTTTTCTTTCTGTTAAAAAAATAAGTCTAATAGGAAAATTATTTCTGTTGTTTCATATTTGGTTGCAACGTATTAATAGATAATAAAGTCATGTTGGAATTGATATTTATTTTCAATTATTATTACATTCGGTTCTATAAAAAGAAACAATGAGTTAAAATGGAATACAATTAGTTAAATTTTAATCTAAATGTAAAAGACAAATCTTTCGACCGTAAACATATGAAGGAAATCTCTACCGTTCGTTTAGAGTTTAGACGATTAAATGTGTAAATAAGCTCAGTTGCGGCAACATTATACAAATTACGTTTAATTACGCAATTTCGCTAAAGGGGGCTGGTCACCCAGCTTCCGATTTTCCCTCACTAATGTAAAGTCTATGGGCATTTATATGCATTCGTCTATTTAAAATATCTCCTCGGGAAATTAATATTTTAAACTTCTATTTTTTGTGTACACTTCTTAAAATATGTCTCTTTTCTTCTTAGTTCTCAAAATATTTCTAAAGTATAAACTTAATTTTATGGGTAGTGTTAAAATCTTACTCCCATTTCGCCCGTTTTTAACACATAAAATATTAAATTGAGCATAGATTTTAAAAATATTTTGCAAACTAAGAAAAAAAGAGATATCCTTTAAGAAGAGTACACATGAAAAAGAGGTTAAAAATATGAAATTCCCGAGAAGATATTTTAAATATACGAATGCATCAAAAGTCCAAAGTGCGGATAATTCTTACGCCAATTTATTTAAAAGTTTATGAGTTACACGGTTTTAATTTTTTTTATAAATTATTAATTTTTTTTCACACATTTTCCGCGTTATTTGTCTTGTTATATCTATAACCTTTAAACTATTCATGTTCTTGTCATAAAAATAGCCTAGTTATTCCTGTATAAAATTATCATCTTTATTATGGAATTCATAAAATGTATTTATATTTAATAATTTTAAATTTAAATAGTTTTAAGAAAACAGCAATTTTTCGGTTAACTTTATTCTATCTTTTAAAATAAAAAATGTAATATATATATATATATATATATATATATATATATATATTAGAGATGGGCAACATCGTTCCTTTTAAGGAATCGTTCCAGCCGGAATCGTTCACCGAAAGGAACGAGTTCACTGGAGTCGTTCCTTTCGGAATCGTTCCGAAAAAAAGGAACGAATCCGAGGAAAAGGAACGATTCCGAGAAAAGAAGAACGATTTTGAAAAATAAAGGATTCCAACGGGAAAAAAACACTTCCGAGATAAAGAGAACCACATGCAATCCATAATATTTTTTACTAATTTATTTTCTTATGTACCCATCCATTTTCTTACGCATCCAGTCGCCTTAATTTTGTAATGTTTTGGACAGATGATTTTGTTTTTAAGAATTCATTTCATTGATCAGTGTGTGCAATTAATTTGCAGTTATTTCTAATTTTATGATTTATGGTATAAAGCATAATTCCTCTTGGAAATTTAAGGGCAGTGCAAGGTCTATTCGATTTTCAGTGTAATCATTGGTTTCTCTTGAAAATATGTCGTCAAAAATGACCGTCCATTTATATTATTATTTTATACAGTGTGTCTTTACTCTCAAAGATGTTCAGTGGCTAAGTCCTAAACCGTTAGTCATAGACCTATAGTTCCAATTGTGTGTTGTTGTGTGTTAAAACAAAAATGTTTTAAATAAGGTAAAAAATTATTCTGAAAGTCGTTTGAATCAATAAAAATATTTGTAAAAAAGTTACGAAATTTAATTTTTTATACGGTCCCCCGCCCTATAAGAGATATTTAGTAAAAATTTCCTGTTCTCTTAAGAGAAAGACAAAAGAAGTCCCATTCATCTAACACTAAAATTCATGAAGTTATACGAAACTTTGAAATGCAAGACTTATGCCACTTTCCTGCATCCGAATACACATGAGTTTAGCCATGCTTCTAGGGGTCGTAAACAAAGTGCTTAAAGTATTTGAAAGATTTACTTCATGTCTAGCTGCGCTTTGTAAGAAATCGTATTGCGACAGATTTTTGTAAGGATTTGAAGCTGTTTCTTTTCATAATTTTTTTAACAAAAATTATGCTATTTTTATAAGCTTTTATTTAACCTATTAACCGCCAAAACTATAAGCAGGAATTTTCAAATTTCTTGGTGAAAGTCGCTTGTCACTACAAATTCAGAAAGGTAATTTCCGTTTTATTAAAATATCGAAATTATTGCCAATAAATAAGGCAATTTTTTTAATTGTAAAATAGTGGTGACAAAGTAATTAATGTAAGCATGAGCAATTATTTTGACCGTTGCGTGAACGCAACACCAGCCGGTAGCGGGTTAACTTGAAACGATCGTGTGTATGTCTTTCCAGTTCAAAATTTGTACTCGAAATTCAACTCACTTTAAAATATGCGATCGAGGTTAAATTTTACATATTGACGTAAATCAGATGACAATGTATTATATATATTTGTATGTTTATGTCAAATTTTTAATAATTATTCCAATATTAATGTCTTTATTATTGAAAAATTGGTTTATTTATTGAATTCTAATGAAATTAACAGTATTTAAAACTAATTAAAAACGCAAAAATATGCAGTTTATAATTTAAAGGCTTTGTTGTCTAAAAGCCTATTTTGGTTAAAAAAAAAAAAAAAAAAAAAAAAAAAAAAAAAAGCCCTGTTGAACCAATAAAAACCACCAGCGTGATCCTTTAAAGTGCGTTCGTAATTATATAAATATGTTAAACATATAGTTTTCACCTGGTCCGTCCGTCAATCCTTATATAACAGCGCAAAAACTACCCAACCGAATGGTTTGAAATTTAATATATATATAATCGTTTCAGAATTGTGTCGAGTTATTTCAAATTTTATAAAAATCGAATCAAAACTTAAAAAGGTATTAATAAGGAGTCCTATTATTTCCGTATTACTAAATTTAATGAATAGAATCGTAATAAATTCTGTATTCATGCATTTTTGGATAAGAGTGCAACAGCTATTGCCCCAAGATCTAAATATTTATAAAACTAGTTATAGGACGAACGCATCTCATTTGCCACATATGACGTAGAATTTCCGACTTGTTATTTTTAGTCAGATTTTTCGAAACCCTGCAGTATAGTATTTTCCCTCTCTGCTATTTATTATTAGTATTATTATTTTGCAATTATTTATTTGATTTTTTGATCTCAGGTCCAGACAACAGCGACCGGGTCAGATAGTTTTTATTAATAATTAGCAATTTTAAACTGAAAATTTGCAAATTAAAAAAAAAATGTTCCGAAGGCCTACAAGATACCCTAAGGAACATTAAGTTTCAGTAGTGCCAAAAATAATCTATAATATAAAAAAATATATCGATAATATTTCAAAAAAAAAATGTTCCGAAAGCATACAAGATACCTTAAGGAACATTAAGTTTCAGTAGTGCCAAAAATAAATCGATAATATAAAGAATATATCGATAATATTAAAAAATAAATGTTCCGAAGACATACAAGATACCTTAGGGGTTCTCAAGACTCTTAAAACTTCAAAATGTTCGAAAATTTAATTTTTTTAGATGTTAAACTCCTATCTTTTCTACACATTTTGATATAATTGTTTCCTTGAAATTCCATTAGAACAGAAGTAATGGCTTTTAGAATTCTACCCGTTCAATAGCTGAAGCGGCGTTTCCGAAACTTTGAAGTCATATTTCTTCAAATGACGTTTTTGGGCATAACGCGCAGGATATCTCAAAAACTTCTGAATATTTTTTTCATGATAATTTTAAAACATACATTTCATGTTAGTCTGTATAAACTAAACCTAAAGTTTTATTTTTATTGCTCAATATATATATATATATATATATATATATATTAGATGATTATACTGTTAAAAATTTCAAACTTTTGTATTAGCTAAATACAACTTTGTATTAAAAATACAAAAATGCTTTAAATACAAATTTATTTAGGTTAAGGGTAATTATTATAGTCTGGAGTATAAGTAGGTGCGAAAAATTTCATTCTAGTTACAAAATTTATTTTGTAATCCTGCGCGTAAGCTGTTATGCCAATTTTCTGCTCGACAAATGTCTGACAGTTTCGAGCGCCCCATAAATACTAATTCTGCATCTTTCTATTTTTCAAATACATGAAATGAAAGAACATACTTATATCTTTTATCCCCCAAAAAATTGTGTTTTTATATCATACACATTTTCAGATATTAAATGTTGAAAATGGTCCTTTTTTTTTTCATTTTTTCCAATTTTAAGAGTTTTGAGACCCTTTAAGGAACATTAAGTTTCAGTAGAGATAAAAATAAATCGATGTATTAAAAAAATTATCGATAACATTTAAAAAAATGTTCCGAAGGCGTACAAGATATCTTAACCTCTTCGGTCCCTCTGAGTCCCCATACTGGGACCTCTGTTTTTTTCCTTAAAAAAATTAAAATTTCCGATTTTTTTACATTTTCACATCACTTCCTAATAGCTGAATGTTTCTTGCGTTCAAAGCAAACGAATAAATGGCAGCATCTAAGCGGATTCCCACATAAAATAAATGTTATTTTCATCCAAGTTTGCAAAATGCCTAAAAATGTCCAAAAGACAGTGTGACCAAGAAAGTAGGAAATTTTCATAAGTATTTAACTTAAATCTTTTTCAATAAAAAATGTTGAGGACTTGTAGATTATTTACCTGTTTAAAGCTCTTAAATTTGTGATTGCGTTCATTTAGGTTAATGGTTATTAATTTGATGTTTTTAAGGGGGTTTGCAGTTTTAGATTCATATTTTTGAACCTAAATTACTAAGCGCTTAAAGGATCCATTTCAGAAAAGATATTTTTTTCTGGCATTTACGGTGTCATTTTGTTTGAAAAAAAAACAATGAATAAACATTTATATTATTTTAGCTTCGGAACTGAAGAGGCTAACGAACATTAGGTTTCAGTAGTGCCAAAAATAAATCGATAAGAAATATTTTTATTAGGCGGTCTCCCCAAATTTGAAGAGGAATTTATCAAGCAAATCACTGAATCTGAACACCCCCCATGGCATGGGTGCTGACAGGTCATGAGAGTTTGAGCACACATAAGAAAAAAAAAGCACTCGCTCCATCCCATTACGCTATAGTAAACACCGGATTATTTCGTAACCTCAGAACCTATATCAATGGAAGTAAATTCCTGCACGCCTAAAAAACGGGACAAATTAAATAGAAATAAACTTTTGTTGACAAAAATCGGCAGACATTGCGGTCAAAAGAGATATAACGGCCGTGAAAGAGAGAGTAAATAAGATGAAAGAAAAGTATTGAACTACAAAAAAAGGAGCGTGGAAAATGGAAAAAAATCATTTATTTGTCACCAAGCGACCGGAAATATTCGATATTGTTGATCAACTCCCCCAGGCGTATAAGTCGAATAATGGGGGTTAAAGTGTGCGATATGCATGTGGGTGGGAAGTTTGGTGTTAAAGATGAAATACTCTCAACAATACTCTGAAGAAGTGAGTATTATGGTGTATGTTTACGCGCAAGTTTTCAATAGAGTTCTTGGAGTATTTCAGGAATTTTCGTCAAGTAACCGTGAGACCAGCGTTGTAGGTGTCTTAGAGGAATGTGATAGCTTTTTAGGGTGTATTTTATTAAGGGTGGTCTGTGTGGGTCCAGTGAATATGTGGTGCGTATTTGTGCTGATAGATTTTAAATATCCGCCAACAAATAAAGCTTTCTTTAAAGAAGCTCGTATATTTATGATTAACAATCGCGTGGTATGTTTTAAATTCCCATAAAATTCTGTTACATATGTGTTGTAAAGAAACGAAGACACATTTTAAAAAATACTTTCTCTAAGATGTTTACAAAATTGCATTCTAATTTATTTTTTATAAATTTCTAATATAAGCAAAGAGCTAATTTCCGGTAAATTCGCTGCTGCATGTGGCGATGCCAAATTATTTGCCTCGCAATTCGATTTCGATTACATTAGTACCCTTTTTTTAAAGCTTGTAATCTGCTCTATTAAAATTCATGCGCGTATCTATGTAACCTCAAAAACTTGGAAACCACAGGGCGCAGGGCAACGAAATTTGGCACACGGCTTGCTGGTAGAGATCCATAGACGATTGGGGCAAAAAAATCGAAAATTTTAAATAGAATTTCTTTATTTTTATTTTTTTTTTTTTTTGACGAATTTTTGCTTTTTTTTATGTTTAACCCGTTTTAAATATTTACTGCAATGTGAGATAACATTTTACGTACGCTACGCTGCAATACTAAGAAGAGGTAGCGGGTATTACGACAATTCTTTTACCTCGCATGCAAATAATTGGATATTATTTAATTGTGCTTAATTATTATCTTTTTTAAAAAATAAAGAAAACATCAACAAAACTTTTAATTCCAAACATTCACAATCGATAATGATTAAACAAATAATTTGCTGAAGAAATAGAGCATTTTTTAAATTTTATATCATATTTTCCACCATCACTTTATTCATGGTAATAGCTACAATATATTTACAATTTTACTACACTTAAGATAGGTTGGTACCAACTTCAAAAAGTAATTGATTACTTTTTATATGTGTATATATTCGTAAATTAAATCATACATATGTAAATTAATCTTTTGTAAAAAATATTCTCTAGGAAATCCATGTTTGGTAGATATTAAATTCTATATATTAAATTTAACGTTTTTATGCCGATACATGATATTCGATGTGCGGTTATTGGATAACGTTTCGTCATTAGAGAATTTTAAAGAATTATTTAATTCTTTTTAGTGCCTTTTTTTTAAGTCGGTTAATATTATTATTATTATTATTATTATTATTATTTTTTTTTTTTTTTTTTGAAAAGATTATTTTATGGATGCCTTATTCATCGTTGCATGTGTATAGAAAAAGTAATATTGACATCAGGAATAATATATATGAGTAGTTTAATACTATATTGCATATAGTACCAGTGGTTCTCAACGTGGGGCGTACATGACTTTTCAGGGGGTCAATGTAAAAAGTAATATTGTGGGATGTTTAGAAGTTTAAAAATGAAATTTCATTTAAAATTGGTCCAGGAGTATTAATGTTTAATCCATGGCGTACGTAATGTATGACCAGCTCCGTAGAAGTTTAAAAATTTACAGTACCGAAAATTGTAAAACTGAAATTTCTTTTAAAATTTGTTCATGATGGGTCCAGGAATGTTAATGTTTAATTCACGGCGTACGTAATGTATGATCAACTCCGTGCGATTTTTTATGTCTTAAATTTTAGTCTTTGAAAAAAATGATTTGCCAAATGGTCGTTGTAATTTGTTAAATTGCATTTTTTTTTTTTTTTTTTTTTTTTTACGAAGCAGCAGAAAAACCTGATTGTGCAAAAGTGAGTTTCACAAATTAAAATTTTTAAATCAAGTCTTGATGACTTTTAGTTAAAATTCCATATCGATTTGACTTTAATTTGGCAATCGAAATTATTATTTCGTGAAGACACAAAATTTGTTAAATTGATTTTTTAACCATTTGGAAAAATGGTTATTGTCCTCGGTCAGGGTAGGAAGTCAAAAACATAGCTGAAGCGTTTTATTAATTGAATCCCGCATTTTATTCGTTATCTGATTGGTCTATACAGTAATCTATATTTTCCCTTTACTTCCAACAGAGATGGATACTTCTGTTGCCACTATGACAAAAAAGTAATAAAAACTACAAAAAAAAATTAATAACTCAGAAACAGATTGAGATACAGCTTTCAAACAAATTGCATGTAAAAGTAAATTTTTTCTCTATGCGACGGTGTAAAAGGCAATATTGTGGGATGTTTAGAAGTTTAAGAATGAAATTTATTAAACTTCTAAACATCCCACAATATTACTTCATTTAAAATTGGTCCAAGAATATTAATGTTTAATCCATGGCGTACGTAATGTATGACCAGCTCCGTAGAAGTTTAAAAATTTACAGTACCGAAAAATGTAATCCATGGCGTACGTAATGTAATGTATGATCAACTCTGTGCGATTTTTTATGTCTTAAATTTTAGTCTTTGAAAAAATCATTTTCCAAACGGTCGTTGTAATTTGTTAAATTGCATTTTTTTTAACCATTTGGAAAAATGGTTATTGTCCTCTGTCAGGGTAGGAAATCAAAAACATATCTGAAGCGTTTTATTATTTATTTATTTATTTATTTATTTATTTTTTTTGGCCGACTGCATTTATTAATAGTACTTCAAAAGCCAATTTTAAGATTCTCTCTTTGGCCAGCATTTTGTGTCTGCGGCAACATAATAAAAAATAAAATGAAATGAAAAAAAAAAAAAACTTCATATAAAATGTCTGCTTTTTCTACCAATAACTCTAAAAGCTTTTCCGCAATATAGTTTGCAGGATATTCACCTTTTCGTTGGAAATAATAAAATCGTGTATCTCCGGGCTGCTTTGAATTCAGATAATGTTACAAAACTTTGGTGAAAAGAAGGTCTAATATTTACAGCGCAGTACATTTCAGACTCCATAAAATGTGAATTTAAATTTGAAAAATGACCCTACTATTTTATTTAATGATAGATTGTAAAATTCGTTTTCCCTTTCAAATTCCTATTCATTTTATTATTAGGTGTGGGTGTGTTCGTAATTATATAAATATGTAATATCCATAGTTATCATCTGATCCGTCCATCTGTCTGTCCGTCTGTCCGCATATAACAGCGCAAAAACTACCCAACCGAATGATTTGAAATTTAAAATATAGAATCGTTGCAGAATTATGTCGAGTCATGTAAAATTTTATGAAAATCGAAACAAAACTTAAAGAGATATTAATAAAAGTTTTCTTCGTTCTATTAAATCCTATCATACGTCATTAATTCAATGATATCCCATGATAAGTCATGATTCTATGTTGCCATAGTGATGACATCGTATTTAAGATGGAGACATATTATTTCCGTATTACTGAATTTGATATATAGAATCGTAATAAATTTTGTATTCATGTATTTTTGCATAAGAGTGCAACACCTATTGCACCAAGATCTGAATATTTATAAAACTACTTATAGTACGAACGCACCTCATTTACCCCGTTTGGCGTACAATTTACGACTTGTTGAAGCTATTATCATTCTGTACATAAAATAGTATTATTACAGAAATAAACAATTAAATTTAAAAAATCAAAAAACCCGACTGCGTAAAAAGCGAACTAATTAATTATTTCTCATCAATATGAATATTTTTTTTTCAATTCCTACTATTAGCTCACACTATCGCTATATATATATTGTTCAAATTTTGAGTCATTAATAAAATACTTATTATTCATCCAATCAAGCTCAAATAAATTTTTTTAACTTGTAGTGGATGACACTTGATGTTAATCCAGTTTTTTTAAAAATATTAATTCATTAATTAAATTAAATTAATTAATTTTCAATAATCGAGAGAGCCCTCTTCTTGATCAAGGTATTTTAAGATCGAGAGAGCCCTCTTCTTGATCAAGACATTTTAAGTGCCACTCAAAAAGAAAGAAGAATGGGAGAAAAAAATTCTTTTATTGACTTAGGTAGGAATTGGCTTAAAATATTTCTTTTATATTACTTGTTTATATTACTTACCTTTTTTTTATTATTATTTACTTGTATTGATGACTTTTAAGTTGTGTTTAATTGTTAGTTCCTATCTATAAACACCGTTGTGATGAGGTCTATAGATGTCTATGATAGTTAGAGTTGCAGTAAAGTTAGAGATCCTACCTACACAACTTCCAGGTTGTATAATATCTAAACGGAGCTTCTGACTGTAAAATAGTCAATAAAACATCGTCTTCATTTTGAAAGACCTATCCAATAATATGCCACTCAATAGAGTGCGTAATTTTTTTTTTTTTTTTTCGTCTCTACCGCCATTTTGTATTTTACGGCCGCCCTTTTGAATTTATAAACACAAACCCTAGCCCATCGGGCCGTTAAGACGAATCGATAGAGACCTGATTCATTAAAATCCATCCAGCCGTTGGGATGTTTTGAGGGTATAAAGAAATCCACATACACAGATACACGTGAAACACATAACCCTTCTTTTCAGTCGGGTAAAAAGGATATATTTTTCTTATATTAAAATTTGCTGAACTTATGTTTAATGCGCGTGCATTTTGTTAATTATATAAACCAGTGTTTCTGAATATTCCATTCATGACGGAACACTTAAAACTATGATCAAACAACCACAGTACATTGATGATGCGGCACAGTATGATAATGATTAAAGCTCATATGAAAACAACATATGACATACTTCATTAATTGCTAATAAGGTTAAATAAAAACCATAAAAAGATAATTTTTTTTTTTAATGAACTGTCTTACATTGCTCCACCCAACAACCATTATACTACAATTTCAAATTAAAATGTTAGCACTGTAAGCAACTACAACTTCTACAATTAAAAAAGGCACTTCGACTTTCACTTTTAGAACAAATGTCATGGAGGAAAGAGATGGGTGGAGATGCAGTATGCCGTAAAGACGGTTTGCAATATGATGCAGGGACCGAATTCTTTGACATCACCCATGCATTTTTCCCTCTAAATGAAAGTGATCTGTTTATTTTTAAGCATTCTAAAGCGGCATTTCATTATATTATGAATTAAAAATTGTATTACTAAAAGTTTTCTTCTTTTTTTCGTGATAGAACGTGCTTGTGTTTGGGCCGGCTGTAGCTGATTTTAGGGTTACTTTTTTGGTGTCACCTCCTGCCACCTTACCGCATCTCTATCTATTTCTTTCCCCCATGTGTTCGGTCATAAAGTAAAGAGAAAGAATAGAGATGAAGTGTAGTGGCTGGGGGTGACATCAAAAATTTAACACTAACATCCGCTACGTTCGGCCCAAACACAACCACGTGCTTTCGCAAAAAAAAAAGAAGAAAAAATTAGTAATACAGTTTTTGGTTCATAATACAATGAAATGCTACTTTAGAATGCTTAAATGTAAGCAGATCTTTTTCATTTAGAGAAAAAATGCACTGTGATGTCAAAGAATTCGGTCCCTGTTCCACGTGCTTCTTTTGTTTGGGCCTAATGAAGGAATTTAAATTTGAGCGATATCGCGCATCATATTGCAAACCGTTTTTACGGTCATACTGCATCTCCATCTATCTCTTTCCTCCATGGTGTCCAGCATCTATGGAACGTATGGAACTCTCACCTGCACAGTGATTTTACTCAACCCCAACCCGACCCGATCCCGATACATTTCAACACGCAACCGACCCGAATCAAAAATACTTCAACCCGCAACCCAACCCGAAATGAAAGGAAAGTAAATCATGTTTTAATGCAATTAGGAAAAGTAATCTACAATTATATCTCTAATAGCAATTTTATCTTGTATATGCAAAAAATGAACATATCCATATTCCTTAATATTCAAATATAGTAAAAATCCGAATAGCGGACACCTCGGGATCGTTGAATAGAGTCTTGCATCGGGTCAGGTTGTCCTTAATTTTATTTTTTCGGGTTGAGTTCACCCTAGAATAGTTCTTGCGGATCATATTTAGGTTTTTTGCAAGTCTGATATCGGATTGTTGGGATTTTCCCAAAGAGCTTCAGCAGAACTATGCTCGGATAAAATGGATATAATAAATGTGACCATAGGTTATTCTTTTTTGTGGTACAGTTAAGAACCATTTTTTATTCTCCCGGAATAGGAAAAATATTACCAGTATTTCCATTTTGTTAAACCACAAAAACCCATGTATCGTATTTGTGGTAGTTTATGCATACATACACATGTTACGGGTATTTAGAATGGGAGGTGTTCACTATATCCAAAGGTATGAACGTACAAATATAAAAGCTTTAAGAGTTAAAAAAAATGTTCGCTAAATAGTGGTGTCCTATTTTGGGAGTGTCTATTATGAAGGTCTTCTCGTACATAGATTTTAACCTGAAAAAAAAATATTTCGAACATTCTTTTGAAAACTCGGGTCTATACTCTTGTAGCGAAATTCAGTGATTTATATCAACTTCAATACATTTGAAATAACATTATGCTATTAAAATACACTGCAAGCGATTTTCTCCCATTGACCTTAATGTAACGAATTCTTTTGAGTGCCCCGTAAATGAATTATCAATGCTACACACTTTATATTCCCTACTTAACACGCCATGGTTAACATTATCAACATATGGGGCATTCTCACAATCTTGACTTTTGGGGAAAAAAATCTGGCGAAATTAAACTTGCTCAAATAACATTTTAATCTGATAGACGAATGCCTTAATGATTCAAAATAAAGAAAAAAGGGTCAGCAGCAAGATTTTTTTTTATTTAAATGAGGTTTAGGTTAAACTTGCGAGTTTAATTTTCCTTACCAGTCTACCACTAAAACTTTTCATCTTCTTCGAAATTTTTACTTATAATGAATTTGCATAGTACCCACAGGACATTCAAATAAGAAATAATGACAATGTAGTATTTTCAGTACAAAACTTTGGTATAACATTGTCTTAAAGAGGTGTTAAAGAAGGGACGGTAATGTAAAAAAAAAGAGATGGTATAGGAAAAAAGGGACGAAATGGGGAAAAAAAGGGACAGTAAGGATGGAACAGCAAGGAAAATTACCACCTATTTTAGGCAGATCATGTTAAGACTAAGTGGCAGCCAAAACGTTCATTGATTTTTAGAAACAGTTATTTACATTAAATTAAATTTAAAAAAAAATTAATTTACCTCGAAAAGTGCAGGAATAAACTTTGGGGACGGTGAGACTACCCATAAAGCCACGATGCTTGAACATATTTAAATGCTGATTTAAATTCTACAGTAAATTTCCTGCCAAAGAATTTTAGACATTCTTTCTCTAGCATACTTCTGCATGAGAAAAAACTTGAAAAAAATTCTGTGGCTGCATCTGAAGTGATTTTCTGTATAATTTTAGAAGAGGGATGGTAAAAAATCTAAAACCCAGGGACAGAGTTTAAAAAATAATAACAACCCTAAAAATGTGTGCCAGGCTAATTTTTAGCTGCTTATTTATATAAAACAATAGTTCCAGTTTCAGAAAGAAATGACATCGAATTACTTTTATTGAAACAATTTTATCCAGACAGCTCCAAACTTAAAAATCAGCATCAGGGACACGGGACGGTGGTATAGGAGTTTTCCAGGTGTTTGGACCCCCAACATCGTCCAAAACTTATTTATCTCGTTAATATTGTTGTGCAATCATGCAATGGGATGTTCCCCAGTATATGAAATAAAAAAAAACACAAAAAAGTGTATTAAAATAAAAATTATTATTCAGGGACATGAAAGTCAAAAGATTGTGAGAATGCCCCATATATCGATTGCATAAAAATCGGAGTCTAGTCTATTTACGCGAGTTAGAGCGCGGACAGACAGACGGTCAAGCCAAATTCATTAACACCTTTCAACTACTGGGGGTTCTAAAATGGTCTGACTAATTTTTAAATTTATAACCCCCGAAAAGGTTTTGAAATGGCGCCCCTGTTTGAAAATTGTATCTCCAAGTTGGCTCTCTGTGCCTGTGACTAAAACTATTTATTTTATGTAAAATAAAATGTAATCAATTCATGAACAAGACAAAATGATTTTCTTTATACGAACTTCACCTAACTAAAAAATGTTTTAGGTATACGTACTTCGATTTATCTTTTATAGTTATCTTCATCTGTTTTACTACATCTTTCTTAGAGAAAGCATTCGAAATACTTCTGCCGGTTAAAATTAAAATTTTTCTCTCACTGTTGAGTCTGCAACTTTTAATGAGAACGTGGAAAACATTTTCAAAATTTAGTCATATATGCATTGCTTGCTTTATAATTTGCACTCACGTCTGTGATGACTGATAATTATAAGCAGTAAAGTTCATAGCAATAAATAAAGAGTGTCTCATTTCATACGATACAGCTTAAATCAATGAGACATGTTGAAATTTTCCGAAGGAAGAAACAGGATTTTTGGAATATTGATAGTTTCGGTCCAGGCCGAATCTTCGGCAGTATTTTTGCCGAAAACGAATGTTCGACGAAACTCAGATTTTAGGCCAAAAACGAAAACGAAACCGAATATTCGGTCGATGTTTAATTAAAATATCAACTGTTAATTTCTCATTATTATGTTCGGTTCTACATTTCTTATAGTTAATGATTAAAATTTTCTTGTTTCTTTGTAACTTTTGCTTCTTAGATTTACTGTTATGTAAATTCAACATAGAATATCCTACATTTCTTGCATATAATGTATAAAATTTTGTTGACTTTTTTAAAACTTTCGCTTCTTAAGATTACTTTTATGTAAATACAACATAGACTATCCTGCATTTCTTGCATACGGTGTCTAAAATTTTGTTGGCTTTTTTAAACTTTTGCTTCTTAGGTTTAATTTTATGTAAATTCAACATGGAATATCCTACCTTTCTTGTACATAATGACTAAAATTTTGTTGACTTTGTTAAAGCTTTTGCTTCTTAAGATTACTTTTATGTAAATACAACACAACATAGACTAGCCTACATTTTTTGTACAGAACGTCTAAAATGTTTTGACTTTTTGTAATTTATGCTACTAAGGATTGTTTTTATAGAAATTCAACATAGAATATTCAATATTTCCAAGTTACCATTCTTCTGACATCATCCACATCTGAATGTACAGTATATCTGTGCCATTAAATTCCAACCAGTCAACCAATTTACAGCCGATATACAACAGATATATTTTTACCGATTGCATAATGTACCAAGATTTGACACATCATATATTTGTCAATTCCAAAGGCATGAGTCATGTACATTAGGCAAATTTTTGGCATAAATATTTCCGCAGGAGTTGCAAATTCATACTGAACAATTGATGACATTCATGTTTTTCAGGTTTATCTTGATTCAGTAAAGTGAGTTTGTAAATGTGCTATTTTCGGAACATTCATTCAAAATCATCCCTAATAACGAATCCCACAATGTTGAATGTATTCATTTTATTCCCGATAATGTATTTATGAATGCACGAGCTTTAAGCATTCCTCCCATACCTTGCTGGATATGCTCTTCCTTTTTAATACTTCATTACATATAATACCCAGAAGATTATGCATATAAATAGCCTTCGACTCAACAAATATCCAGGTTATGAATATAGTACGTAACCAATGGCAAAACCGCATTGTAATTGCGTTCCGAATGTACAGCAAAACCCCCATCTTTTATTTAGAGAAAAAGATTATGAGCCATGGAAAAGGGAACTGTTTTTTCTCTGTACATGTAGGAATTTAAGGGGAGTTTGAAAGTATTCATTGATTGATTCTGCTTATACAACGCTGGGAATTTTGTAATTATTCGTATTTGGGGCATTCTCGCAATCTTTTGACTTTTTTTTGGGGGGGGGGGGGAGAATCTGACAAAATTAAAATTGCTAAAATAACGATTTAATCTGATAGACGAATGCCTTAATGATTCAAAATAAAGAAAAAATGGTCAGCAGCGAATTTTTTTTTATTTAACTGAGGTATAAGTTAAACTTGCGAGTTCAATTTTCCTTACCATTTTACCACTATAACATTTTATTTTCTTCTAAATTTTTACTTATAATGAATTTGCATAGTACCCACAGGATATTCAAATAAGAAATAATAACAATGTAGAACTTTTAATACAGAATTTTTGCATAACATTGTCTTAAAGGGGTGTTGAAGAAGGGACGGTAAGGTAAACAAAGGGGATGGTATTGGAAAAAGGGACGAAATGGTAAAAAAAAAAGGTACGGTAAGGATGGAACGTTAAGACGGGGTCCCATCTCCCGGTCCCAGGCCCTTGCAGGCCCATGTGTCTACGTGCGGAAAGACCCCCGTTCCAAACCCCGCGGCGCGTCCCGAAGGTCGCCGCCAGGAGTGGCCCGTCAGGGCCGATCAACACGCAAACTCCGGTGAAACAGTTGTTAACATTGGATTAAATTTTTTTAAAAATTATAATTTATCTCGAAAAGTGCAGGAATAAACTTTGGGGACGGTGAGACTACCAATAAAGTCACTAGGCCTGGGCCTTAAATCGATTTAACTCTTAAATCGATTTAAAGCTTACATCGGAAAATCCGATTTAACCATTGGTCTTAAATCGATTTAAGCTAAAATTGGAAATCGCGATTTAGCTAATGTCAAATCGCGAATTAGCCAATGTCTTAAATCGCGATTTAGCCATTATCTTAAATCGCGATTTAGCCATTATCTTAAATCGCGATTTAGCCATTGGCTTTAAATCGATTTAAAACAAAATACTGATTCTGAGCTAACATCGGAAAACCGATTTATCTACTTTAATGTATCTACCACTTACATCCCAAGCTGTTGTTAAATCGATTTAGGAGGATCCGATTTAAGCAAACATCGCAAGCCTCAATGCTTTCCGATTTAAGACAAACAAGGCAAGTTGGTGTTAAATCGATTTAGGACGATCCGATTTAAGCAAACATCGCAAGCCTCCATGCTTTCCGATTTAAGAAAAAGACGATTTAATGAAAACAAGGCAAGCTGATGTTAAATCGATTTAGCAGGATCCAATTTAAGAAAAAGGCGATTTAAGAAAACACTGATTTAAGTAAGAATTGATATTTATTTATTTTGTAAACACGATTCAGAGTTTACGTGATTGGAATGTGTATCGTTTGCTTTTAGAGTCAAGAATCAGCGACGAGACTTGGTTTCTTCGAATAAGGTAGGACTTTTTCTTTAACATGTCTACTGAATTAAAAAATATTTTGACAAAAAAAAGAGTTTTAAAATGTAAAATTACTAAATTTGTGAGTGAAATTAAATTAAGTGACTCTGATGAATGTTCTTTAGAACTTGTAAATACGAAATGTGATCAATTCAATACAGAATTGAAAGAAATGTTTGATAAAATTTATTCATTGTGCGATGAGGAGGAAATTGATAAATATATCGATGAACAATCATCGATTGAAAAAGAGTTAGATGAAACTTGGTTAAAAATTAAAAGAGCGAAACAAAAACAAATAAATGTTCTTAATGAATCAAAGCCGAAACAAGAGAATAGTGTAACGGAAGTTCGACTTCCCACGATTAATCTACCTTCTTTTAGTGGAAACGTACAGGATTGGATATATTTTAGTGATCTTTTTAAATCTAGCGTTCACAATAATAGCGCACTTTCGGGTGCTCAAAAGTTATCATATTTGAAATCTTCGCTTCACTCTGAAGCTGCAAAAGTTGTACAAAGTATAACGATTTCAGATGATAATTATCAAACAGCGTGGTCCTTATTAGAGGAAAGATATTCCAATAAAAGACAACAAGTGTTTGCTCACATTAAAAAATTAATGTCCATTAATTCAATACAAAGTGAAACACCTAGTGCTATTCTTAATTTAGCAGATACCGCCAGTGAATGTATCAGATCTCTAGAAATTCTCGATCAAAAAATTGAAGGGTTTGCGGATACAATAATAACTTATATATTGTGGCAGAAATTAGATGGGTCCACAAAATTATGGTTTGAACGTGAACAAAAAAAAGACGAGCTACCAAAATTAAAAGAATTAATCGAGTTTTTAAAAAGACAAGCGAGAACACTGCAAGTTTCCAAACCTCTTATAAATAATGTAACTCCTAAACGCAATGCTCAACAACGAATCACTAGTATGGTATCTACATCTAATGGTAAAAACTCAAAAACATTTAAATGTGTTAAGTGTCAGAGTAATGAATTCCACGGTTTGCACAAATGTCCAGAATTCTTAAATCTTTCAGTGGCTTCTAGATATGAATTCGTAAAGAAAAATAATATTTGTTTTAACTGTTTAAAATTCCACTCGGTTAGAAATTGTAAATCTACTTATTCTTGTCAGAAATGTATGAAAAAACATTCGAGTTTACTGCATTTCGAGAATGAAAATGAAAAGCAAATTCAAAACAGCGATAGAAAAAATGAATCTATTTCAAAACCCGAGGTCAGTGATTGCAATACCCAAAACCAGAATCAAATCGTAGCGCATTCAAATCTAGACCCGAATGCTGCAACATTTCACATTTCTAACGAAAGAGTATTTTCAGGTACATCTGTTTGTGAGATGAATTATTTAAGTTCTGGCATCTTATCAACTGTCATTGTTTATATTAAAAATAAATTTGGTGAATTTAAGCCGTTAAGAGGTTTGATTGATGCTGGATCAATGAGTAATTTCATTACGATTCAGTGTGCTGATTATTTAGGAATTAAGAAAGAAAAAATAAAAGTTGCGGTTTCAGGATTAAATGGCATCTCCGTGAATATTAACTCCAAGGTAAAAGCATTAATTTCGAACAATTCAAATTTTAAGGCGGAAATAGAACTTCTTTGTGTACCAAAAATATCGGATACTATTCCAGTAAATCGGATTAACGTTCCAACAGAACAATACCTTAATAACATTAAATTAGCGGATCCAGAATTTTACAAACCTGGAAAAATTCATGTTCTTTTGGGAGCTCAAATATTTTATGATCTTTTAGAAGTCGGTCGAATTGAAGTCCCCAATTCTAATTTAAAATTCCAAAACTCGGTATTTGGATTCATTGCCTGTGGAAGCGTATTAAATCCTGACAATCAAATCACGCAAAATACTCATTGTGGGCTTGTTTGTAACTATGAAGATTTGACAAAAGAAGTTCAAAAATTCTTTCAGTTAGAAACATTAGGGATAAAAGACGATCCCACATGTACTGACGAAGATAGAGCATTAGAAATATTCGAAAAATCTGTATCTTATAAAAATAAACGTTACGAAGTTACCTTACCATGGAAAAAAGATTGGCGAGAAATGAACGACAATCTCAAAATAGCCAATAATAGACTAAACTGTCTTAAAGTGAAAATGAAGCGAAAATTAGAGCTTCGTGCTCAATATTGTGAGACTTTGAAAGATTATGAAAATAAAGGAATCATAGAAAAAATAACGGAAACGCACAAGCCAGTGGAGAAACCACTTTTTTATCTTCCACATCAACCTGTCTTTAGACAAAGCCTGACAACAAAAATGAGAGTAGTCTTCGATGCCAGCTCACACGATGTTGGCGAATTATCGTTAAATGATTGTCTTTGGCCAGGTCCAAATCTAAATCCAAACATATTCGATCTACTTATCAATTTTAGATTAAACAAAATAGCATTGATAGGTGATATAGAAAAAGCCTTTCTGCAGATATCCCTAGCGGAGAAAGACAGAGATGCAGTGAGGTTTTTATGGATTGGAGATAGAGGTATAGAAATATATCGCTTCAACCGAGTTCTTTTTGGTATGAATGCTTCCCCGTTTCTTCTTGCTGCTACTCTAAGAAAACATATCAAGAAATTTCAAGTTAGATATCCTACAACAACAAAGTTATTAGATAGGTGCCTCTACGTTGATGATTTCATCGCTGGTGCTGACAACTTGCAAGATGCGTTAGAAATCTCTCGAAATGCTGTTTATATTATGAGCGAGGCAAGTATGAAACTCAGAAAATGGTCAACTAATGATAACGATTTGATGGAGCAATGGAAACAAGAAGGGTTTGATACTCAGCCTCTACACAACCCAATTGAATTAGGATTTGACTCAACAAAGGTTCTAGGAATGTCTTGGCATACGAGTGAAGATTGCTTTATCGTAGATGTAAAAGGCTTATTAGAAATGTTATCAAAAAATGAAAACACCAAGCGCTTCATCCTGCGTGCTATTGGAAAAATATTCGACCCTCTTGGCTTGCTCACTCCTTATACTATTCGCATGAAATGCCTATTTCAAGATCTGTGGTTGAGGAAAATTGCTTGGGATGAAGATCTACCAATAGATGTTAAAGAAAAGTGGCTTCAATGGTGTTCTGAGATCCCACGCCTCTCCGACCTAAAAATTCCAAGAATTGTGCTAAATTCAACGAAAGAAGAAAATTCAGATGTGGTAGAGATTCACTGTTTTTGCGATGCTAGTAAGAAAGCCTTCGGCACTGTCATATACCTCAGAATTGTAAAAGAAAATGCTATTGAAGTTAACCTTGTGACTTCAAAAAGTAGAGTTACACCTCTTAAAAAAATCACTTTACCAAGATTAGAGCTATTGGGAGCTTTACTTGCTGCCCGACTAGGTAATGCAGTCAAGAAAATAGTAGATCATAAGAAGCCATCAGATGTGTTCTTCTGGACAGACTCGAAAATCACTTTGTACTGGATTAGAGGTTCTAGTAAAAGATGGAAATCATTCATAGCGAATCGTGTCAACGAGAT
Source organism: Maratus speciosus (assembly GCA_963932465.1). Lineage (NCBI taxonomy): Eukaryota > Metazoa > Arthropoda > Arachnida > Araneae > Salticidae > Maratus > Maratus speciosus. Next base: position 518,370,208 of record OZ010792.1, on the reverse strand, counting down.
TCAATCTTTGACTGACTCCAATTCGTGGTTTCATTGTCCGGGAAAGTCTAATCCAGCCGACCTCCTTACCAGAGGCGTCAGTGTTGATATGCTCTTAGAAAAGGATTTGTGGTTTAAAGGTCCCCCCTTTTTGAGAGAAACTGTTCTCCCAACTAATGACTGCAACATCCAAAATTCGCCAGATGACTATTCTGATGAACTAAAGAAAACAGTTAAATGTGAAAATGATAACTCTTTAGTTACTCTAGCTATTTATGATCAAAATTATTTATTAGATTATATTATTAGTGTTAGTAATAATTATATAACTATCATTCGTATTTTATGTTATGTGCTTAGATTTATTCATAACCTTCGAAATGTTAATAGAGTGAAAGATCATCTTACTTCTAAAGAATTGAATGCTGCAGAATTATCACTGATAAAGATGGTTCAACAAAGTGAGTATCAGGAAAAAATAAAATGTCTTCAGAAAGGTAATTCGGTACCAAATAAAAGTAAACTAAATTCTTTAAATTGTTTCTTAGATGAAAGTAATATTTTAAGAGTTGGGGGTAGATTGGGTAACTCATATTTGACAACAAATGAAAAACATCCTATGGTTCTGCCAAGTAAGCATCCCCTTACTTTAATTATTGTAAGATATTTTCATTTAAAGTATTTACATGTAGGATCACAAACATTGTTGTACCATATTCGTCGTAAATTTTGGATAACTAATGGTAGAAACATCTGTCGCAAAATAACATATGAATGTGTCACTTGTTTTAAAAACAAGCCTGTATTAGCGAGTCAAGTTATGGGTGACTTGCCCAAAGAGCGTGTTACACCTTCATTTCCATTTTCCATTATTGGAACTGATTATTGCGGCCCTTTTTACATTAAATTCAAAAATCAAAGGAAAGGTACATATAATAAAGTGTATGTATGTATATTCGTTTGTCTCTGCACCAAAGCTATTCATCTAGATTTCGTTTCAGATCTCACTTCTGCAGCCTTCATTGCTTGTTTTAAGCGCTTTGTTAGCAGAAGGGGAAAGTGTTCAAAAATATTTTCTGACAATGCAAAAAACTTTGTAGGGGCAAACTTAGAATTGAAAAGGCTTCACAATTTGGTTACACACCCAGATGAAGCATTAGCTGATTATTTTGCAAGGGAAAATATCGAATGGAATTTTATTCCTCCGAAAGCGCCGAACTTCGGTGGTCTTTGGGAGGCAGGGGTTAAATCATTCAAATTCCATCTAAAACGTGTAATTGGTAACGCGCACCTCACTTTAGAGGAATTTCTGACAGTAATTCTAGAAATTGAAAGTGTTTTGAACTCAAGACCTCTGTCCCCATTGTCATCAGATTTCGACGATTTCGAGACTCTGTCACCGGGTCATTTTCTTATAGGTAGGCCCTTAACGTCTATTATTGAACCCCAGCTCACTGAAATTTCGGAAAACAAACTTAGCAACTGGCAAAAAATAACAAAATATAGCCAGCAAATATGGAAATTATGGAAGCGGGACTATCTGAACACCTTGCAGCAACGTAATAAATGGCAAATAAATAAAAACAATATAAATGTTGGTTCTCTCGTATTGATCAAAGATGAAAATATGCTCAGCACAAAATGGGCAACAGGTAGGATTTCCGAGATATTTCTCGGTAAGGACAAAAAAGTTCGAGTAGTGAACATTCGTCTGCCTAACGGTACAATAATAAAGAGAGATGTGAGAAGTATTTGTCCTCTTCCAATTAATGGAAACTAATTTCTTTAATGTATATATTTGGTATATTTTGAATATATTTTGTTGTTTAATTTCTATAGTATGTTTTATTGTATTCAAATGTAAAGTAATTTAGCCATTTTTCCTTTGTTATTAATTGTATCTTTGCATTGTTATATGTAGTATTATGTAATTTTATATTATATATTAGAGTAGTTTTGAAACCTGCAGGTTTCAACGGTCGGGAGTATGTTACTGATCGTAATTAAAATCTCTCGTACGAGGGCGCTGTGTCAGCGCCGTAATTTTATTTATTATTCCAATCGTCTGCGTGTTGACGATAGATTGTAATTTAGTTACTAGTGAGTGGAAACACTGAATTTTTTGTTGTTGTTGTTATTGAGATAATGGAATGTTTGATTTGGAAACGGCCAGAGAGACTGTTTCACTCTTAACAATTATTGTTTTAAAATAAAGAAATATACAGTTCACTGCGAAGAGTTCCTTAAAAATGGTGTCATTGAGTAACTTAGTGTTTTATTCCTAACATAAATGGTTATGGTCCCTACAATATTTATGGTACAATAAAACAATGAGTTACTCAATGACACCATTTTTAAGGAACTCTTCGCAGTGAACTGTATATTTCTTTATTTTAAAACAATAATTGTTAAGAGTGAAACAGTCTCTCTGGCCGTTTCCAAATCAAACATTCCATTATCTCAAATAACAACAACAACAAAAATTCAGTGTTTCCACTCACTAGTAACTAAATTACAATCTATCGTCAACACGCAGACGATTGGAATAATAAATAAAATTACGGCGCTGACACAGCGCCCTCGTACGGGAGATTTTAATTACGATCAGTAACAAACTCCCGACCGTTGAAACCTGCAGGTTTCAAAACTACTCTAATATATAATATAAAATTACATAATACTACATATAACAATGCAAAGATATAATTAATAACAAAGGAAAAATGGCTAAATTACTTTACATTTGAATACAATAAAACATACTATAGAAATTAAACAACAAAATATATTCAAAATATACCAAATATATACATTAAAGAAATTAGTTTCCATTAATTGGAAGGGGACAAATACTTCTCACATCTCTCTTTATTATTCTACCGTTAGGTAGACGAATGTTCACTACTCGAACTTTTTTGTCCTTACCGAGAAATATCTCGGAAATCCTACCTGTTGCCCATTTTGTGCTGAGCATATTTTCATCTTTGATCAATACGAGAGAACCAACATTTATATTGTTTTTATTTATTTGCCATTTATTACGTTGCTGCAAGGTGTTCAGATAGTCTCGCTTCCATAATTTCCATATTTGCTGGCTATATTTTGTTATTTTTTGCCAGCTGCTAAGTTTGTTTTCCGAAATTTCAGTGAGCTGGGGTTCAATAATAGACGTTAAGGGCCTACCTATAAGAAAATGACCCGGTGACAGAGTCTCGAAATCGTCGAAATCTGATGACAATGGGGACAGAGGTCTTGAGTTCAAAACACTTTCAATTTCTAGAATTACTGTCAGAAATTCCTCTAAAGTGAGGTGCGCGTTACCAATTACACGTTTTAGATGGAATTTGAATGATTTAACCCCTGCCTCCCAAAGACCACCGAAGTTCGGCGCTTTCGGAGGAATAAAATTCCATTCGATATTTTCCCTTGCAAAATAATCAGCTAATGCTTCATCTGGGTGTCTAACCAAATTGTGAAGCCTTTTCAATTCTAAGTTTGCCCCTACAAAGTTTTTTGCATTGTCAGAAAATATTTTTGAACACTTTCCCCTTCTGCTAACAAAGCGCTTAAAACAAGCAATGAAGGCTGCAGAAGTGAGATCTGAAACGAAATCTAGATGAATAGCTTTGGTGCAGAGACAAACGAATATACATACATACACTTTATTATATGTACCTTTCCTTTGATTTTTGAATTTAATGTAAAAAGGGCCACAATAATCAGTTCCAATAATGGAAAATGGAAATGAAGGTGTAACACGCTCTTTGGGCAAGTCACCCATAACTTGACTCGCTAATACAGGCTTGTTTTTAAAACAAGTGACACATTCATATGTTATTTTGCGACAGATGTTTCTACCATTAGTTATCCAAAATTTACGACGAATATGGTACAACAATGTTTGTGATCCTACATGTAAATACTTTAAATGAAAATATCTTACAATAATTAAAGTAAGGGGATGCTTACTTGGCAGAACCATAGGATGTTTTTCATTTGTTGTCAAATATGAGTTACCCAATCTACCCCCAACTCTTAAAATATTACTTTCATCTAAGAAACAATTTAAAGAATTTAGTTTACTTTTATTTGGTACCGAATTACCTTTCTGAAGACATTTTATTTTTTCCTGATACTCACTTTGTTGAACCATCTTTATCAGTGATAATTCTGCAGCATTCAATTCTTTAGAAGTAAGATGATCTTTCACTCTATTAACATTTCGAAGGTTATGAATAAATCTAAGCACATAACATAAAATACGAATGATAGTTATATAATTATTACTAACACTAATAATATAATCTAATAAATAATTTTGATCATAAATAGCTAGAGTAACTAAAGAGTTATCATTTTCACATTTAACTGTTTTCTTTAGTTCATCAGAATAGTCATCTGGCGAATTTTGGATGTTGCAGTCATTAGTTGGGAGAACAGTTTCTCTCAAAAAGGGGGGACCTTTAAACCACAAATCCTTTTCTAAGAGCATATCAACACTGACGCCTCTGGTAAGGAGGTCGGCTGGATTAGACTTTCCCGGACAATGAAACCACGAATTGGAGTCAGTCAAAGATTGAATCTCGTTGACACGATTCGCTATGAATGATTTCCATCTTTTACTAGAACCTCTAATCCAGTACAAAGTGATTTTCGAGTCTGTCCAGAAGAACACATCTGATGGCTTCTTATGATCTACTATTTTCTTGACTGCATTACCTAGTCGGGCAGCAAGTAAAGCTCCCAATAGCTCTAATCTTGGTAAAGTGATTTTTTTAAGAGGTGTAACTCTACTTTTTGAAGTCACAAGGTTAACTTCAATAGCATTTTCTTTTACAATTCTGAGGTATATGACAGTGCCGAAGGCTTTCTTACTAGCATCGCAAAAACAGTGAATCTCTACCACATCTGAATTTTCTTCTTTCGTTGAATTTAGCACAATTCTTGGAATTTTTAGGTCGGAGAGGCGTGGGATCTCAGAACACCATTGAAGCCACTTTTCTTTAACATCTATTGGTAGATCTTCATCCCAAGCAATTTTCCTCAACCACAGATCTTGAAATAGGCATTTCATGCGAATAGTATAAGGAGTGAGCAAGCCAAGAGGGTCGAATATTTTTCCAATAGCACGCAGGATGAAGCGCTTGGTGTTTTCATTTTTTGATAACATTTCTAATAAGCCTTTTACATCTACGATAAAGCAATCTTCACTCGTATGCCAAGACATTCCTAGAACCTTTGTTGAGTCAAATCCTAATTCAATTGGGTTGTGTAGAGGCTGAGTATCAAACCCTTCTTGTTTCCATCGCTCCATCAAATCGTTATCATTAGTTGACCATTTTCTGAGTTTCATACTTGCCTCGCTCATAATATAAACAGCATTTCGAGAGATTTCTAACGCATCTTGCAAGTTGTCAGCACCAGCGATGAAATCATCAACGTAGAGGCACCTATCTAATAACTTTGTTGTTGTAGGATATCTAACTTGAAATTTCTTGATATGTTTTCTTAGAGTAGCAGCAAGAAGAAACGGGGAAGCATTCATACCAAAAAGAACTCGGTTGAAGCGATATATTTCTATACCTCTATCTCCAATCCATAAAAACCTCACTGCATCTCTGTCTTTCTCCGCTAGGGATATCTGCAGAAAGGCTTTTTCTATATCACCTATCAATGCTATTTTGTTTAATCTAAAATTGATAAGTAGATCGAATATGTTTGGATTTAGATTTGGACCTGGCCAAAGACAATCATTTAACGATAATTCGCCAACATCGTGTGAGCTGGCATCGAAGACTACTCTCATTTTTGTTGTCAGGCTTTGTCTAAAGACAGGTTGATGTGGAAGATAAAAAAGTGGTTTCTCCACTGGCTTGTGCGTTTCCGTTATTTTTTCTATGATTCCTTTATTTTCATAATCTTTCAAAGTCTCACAATATTGAGCACGAAGCTCTAATTTTCGCTTCATTTTCACTTTAAGACAGTTTAGTCTATTATTGGCTATTTTGAGATTGTCGTTCATTTCTCGCCAATCTTTTTTCCATGGTAAGGTAACTTCGTAACGTTTATTTTTATAAGATACAGATTTTTCGAATATTTCTAATGCTCTATCTTCGTCAGTACATGTGGGATCGTCTTTTATCCCTAATGTTTCTAACTGAAAGAATTTTTGAACTTCTTTTGTCAAATCTTCATAGTTACAAACAAGCCCACAATGAGTATTTTGCGTGATTTGATTGTCAGGATTTAATACGCTTCCACAGGCAATGAATCCAAATACCGAGTTTTGGAATTTTAAATTAGAATTGGGGACTTCAATTCGACCGACTTCTAAAAGATCATAAAATATTTGAGCTCCCAAAAGAACATGAATTTTTCCAGGTTTGTAAAATTCTGGATCCGCTAATTTAATGTTATTAAGGTATTGTTCTGTTGGAACGTTAATCCGATTTACTGGAATAGTATCCGATATTTTTGGTACACAAAGAAGTTCTATTTCCGCCTTAAAATTTGAATTGTTCGAAATTAATGCTTTTACCTTGGAGTTAATATTCACGGAGATGCCATTTAATCCTGAAACCGCAACTTTTATTTTTTCTTTCTTAATTCCTAAATAATCAGCACACTGAATCGTAATGAAATTACTCATTGATCCAGCATCAATCAAACCTCTTAACGGCTTAAATTCACCAAATTTATTTTTAATATAAACAATGACAGTTGATAAGATGCCAGAACTTAAATAATTCATCTCACAAACAGATGTACCTGAAAATGCTCTTTCGTTAGAAATGTGAAATGTTGCAGCATTCGGGTCTAGATTTGAATGCGCTACGATTTGATTCTGGTTTTGGGTATTGCAATCACTGACCTCGGGTTTTGAAATAAATTCATTTTTTCTATCGCTGTTTTGAATTTGCTTTTCATTTTCATTCTCGAAATGCAGTAAACTCGAATGTTTTTTCATACATTTCTGACAAGAATAAGTAGATTTACAATTTCTAACCGAGTGGAATTTTAAACAGTTAAAACAAATATTATTTTTCTTTACGAATTCATATCTAGAAGCCACTGAAAGATTTAAGAATTCTGGACATTTGTGCAAACCGTGGAATTCATTACTCTGACACTTAACACATTTAAATGTTTTTGAGTTTTTACCATTAGATGTAGATACCATACTAGTGATTCGTTGTTGAGCATTGCGTTTAGGAGTTACATTATTTATAAGAGGTTTGGAAACTTGCAGTGTTCTCGCTTGTCTTTTTAAAAACTCGATTAATTCTTTTAATTTTGGTAGCTCGTCTTTTTTTTGTTCACGTTCAAACCATAATTTTGTGGACCCATCTAATTTCTGCCACAATATATAAGTTATTATTGTATCCGCAAACCCTTCAATTTTTTGATCGAGAATTTCTAGAGATCTGATACATTCACTGGCGGTATCTGCTAAATTAAGAATAGCACTAGGTGTTTCACTTTGTATTGAATTAATGGACATTAATTTTTTAATGTGAGCAAACACTTGTTGTCTTTTATTGGAATATCTTTCCTCTAATAAGGACCACGCTGTTTGATAATTATCATCTGAAATCATTATACTTTGTACAACTTTTGCAGCTTCAGAATGAAGCGAAGATTTCAAATATGATAACTTTTGAGCACCCGAAAGTGCGCTATTATTGTGAACGCTAGATTTAAAAAGATCACTAAAATATATCCAATCCTGTACGTTTCCACTAAAAGAAGGTAGATTAATCGTGGGAAGTCGAACTTCCGTTACACTATTCTCTTGTTTCGGCTTTGATTCATTAAGAACATTTATTTGTTTTTGTTTCGCTCTTTTAATTTTTAACCAAGTTTCATCTAACTCTTTTTCAATCGATGATTGTTCATCGATATATTTATCAATTTCCTACTCATCGCACAATGAATAAATTTTATCAAACATTTCTTTCAATTCTGTATTGAATTGATCACATTTCGTATTTACAAGTTCTAAAGAACATTCATCAGAGTCACTTAATTTAATTTCACTCGCAAATTTAGTAATTTTACATTTTAAAACTCTTTTTTTTGTCAAAATATTTTTTAATTCAGTAGACATGTTAAAGAAAAAGTCCTACCTTATTCGAAGAAACCAAGTCTCGTCGCTGATTCTTGACTCTAAAAGCAAACGATAAATCCGTTTACTTTGGCCTCGAAGGACCAATTTTTGTTAAGAATAAAACAAAAGTTACTCAATGACACCATTTTTAACGAACTTTCTTCGCAGTGAACTGTATATTTCTTTATTTTAAAACAATAATTGTTAAGAGTGAAACAGTCTCTCTGGCCGTTTCCAAATCAAACATTCCATTATCTCAAATAACAACAACAACAAAAATTCAGTGTTTCCACTCACTAGTAACTAAATTACAATCTATCGTCAACACGCAGACGATTGGAATAATAAATAAAATTACGGCGCTGACACAGCGCCCTCGTACGGGAGATTTTAATTACGATCAGTAACACTGATGTTAAATCGATTTAGCAGGATCCAATTTAAGAAAAAGGCGATTTAAGAAAACACTGATTTAAGTAAGAATTGATATTTATTTATTTTGTAAACACGATTCAGAGTTTACGTGATTGGAATGTGTATTTTTCAGAAATTAAGAACTTATATAGTGGAAAGTTGAAAGGAAAAAGTAATGTCTAAATCTTAAAATCCAAATTCATCGAATTTCAATTTATATGCTAATGCAATCTTTTGATGATAAATTAAGTTTTCATATATTTGAGTAATATTGCAATATGTATTTTTTATTTTCCAATATTCTGTAATTAATTAAAATGTTTTAAAGTAGAATCCTGCATTGTTTCAAAAGATTGTTTTCCTGAAATTCATTCAGCATTTATATGATTAAAAATAATAATAATAAAGATTTATATTTAAAATACAAACTCATCGACTTGCAGTTTATACTTTTAAGCATTCTTATGATGAAAAATTCATTTTTTACATGTTTTAGTAATATTTTAACATTTATTTTTTATTTACTATTATTTTGTAATTAATGAAATTATTTTAAAGGTATAGCCATGCATTGTTTTGTGTATCACTATTTGGCCGTGATCCACATGAAATATTTTTCTTTTACTACTATTTTTTTTCCCTGAAATTGATTGCGTATTTATGGCTGGAACAAAAGAATAAAGTTTCATATTTAAAATCCAAATTCATCGAATTTCAGTTTTTATTTTTATGCATTCTTTTAATGAAACATTCATTTTTCACATGTTTGGGTAATATTTTAATACATATTCTTTATTTTTTATTATTCTGTAATTAATTAAAATATTTTAAAATAGTCATGCATCAGATTTGACATCCGATTTCAATGCCAGTCACATGGATTGAGTATCTTGCTGAAATTGATTCACTATTTCAGTGGTGGAAAATTGGCGCAGAGGAGGAGCCTATTGACACCACTAAATTTTAGTAGTATTTTTCGCCTTGTCTGATGACAGAATTTATGCGTTTTTGTTAAGGTGAAGAATACTATAAAACTTTAGTGGTGTCAATAGGCTCCTCCTCTGCGCCAATTTTCCACCAGTGCTATTTATATCCAAATTCATCCATTTTTAGTTTATATTTTTATGCATTATTTTCATGAAAAATTAATTTTCATATGTTTAGGTATTATGGGAATATTTTAGTTTTAATTTATTATTATTTTGTAATTAATTAAAAATACTTTAATAAAGTTCTGTAATGAGTCAAGTAACTTTATTTTTACAGCAGAATGAGGCAGGGCTGGAGGAGGCATTCATTAGATTTTTCTGCAGATCTGCGATTTTTTGCTTTTTTGACATTTTGTTATCATTAAAAAGAGATATATTTTAAGGTTATATTTTATTACTAATCTTAAAGGATGGCAACAACCATGAAAAAAATCAGCAATTTCAGTGATGTGCTCCAAGGGTCACACTTTCAATCCTTCTCCATCCGCTATATAAATGTCAGCATTTATGTTAAACAAATCTTATTTTAATCTAAAAGTTAAAAAGATATAAAATTGCACCTTATTTCTCATATCTCCCCCCCCACCCCCTTTTTTTACTACTTTTCTCATCATGGTAAATGAATAGTTAAATTCATCATTGAAGTCTTTTAATATGCGTCTGTTTTACCTCAGTAACTTTTTAAATCTGTGTCTGTAAAAAAGAAAAAAAAAGTGTATGTAGGCTGTTAGCAATGAAGTGCTATTTGAGTGGGCTAGGGGACCCCCCCCCCCCTTAAGGAATTCAGATTGTAGCATGCATAACAAGCCAGACAAAAAAAAAAAAATCATTTTCTTTTATATTACTTCTTATAGAATGAGTTTATAAAATGTATTACAATAGGTCACTAATTTTTAAAATGGAAAAAAAAATAGTGTTTTGGGACATTCAAAGCTTTTTTATGTGTAAAATATACCTCTTTTCAAAATTATTTGACAAATTAAAAGCCAAGTATACTAAATAATACAGGAAAGGGGGGGGGCATATAAAGATCGTATTTTGTTACTAAAAATTAAAAAATAGGCTTCCATATTCTAAAATGTAAAATCGGTGTTAAATCGCGATTTAGCACTAAATCGCGATGTTGGATGGATGATAAATCGATTTAAGAAATTTCTACATCGCCCAGTCCTAAAAGTCACGATGCTTGAAATGGATATTTAAATGCTGATTTAAATTCTATAGTAAATTTCCTGCCAAAGAATTTTAGACATTATTTCTCTAGCATACTTCTGCATCAGAAAAAACTTGAAAAAAATTCTGTGGCTGCATCTGAAATGATTTACTGTATAATTTTAGAAGAGGGATGGTAAGGAATCTAAAACCCAGGGACAGAGTTTAAAAAATAATAACAACCCTAAAAATTTGTGCAGGTTAATTTTTATCTACATATTTACAATAGTTCCAGTTTCAGAAAAAAATTACATCGAATTACTTTTATTGAAACAATTTTATACAAACAGCTCCAAACTTAAAAATCAGCATCAGGGACACGGGACAGTGGTATAGGAGTTTTCCAGGTGTTTGGGGACCCCCAACATCGTCCAAAACTTATTTATCTCTTTAATATTGTTGTGCAATCATGCAATGGGATGTTCCCCAGTATATGAAATTAAAAAAAAAAACACAAAAAGTGTATTAAAATAAAAATTATTATTCAGGGACATGAAAGTCAAAAGATTGTGAAAATGCCCCATTTATATAGGAGCAAATTGTCGTATCTTCTACAATAAGTGTATCTCTGAATAATTATCCTATATAAAGTGCTGTTCGTAAGTTTCATTCATCATTATTTGCTAATCGTTCACAATAGAATCACAACACAGGCTTTGTTGGATTTTAAGTAATGTCTTCTTTTAGAATATTTATGTCTCGTCACCATTATTGATAATTTACATACAGTGGCCGCCAAAAGTATTCGTACACTTTAAAAATTTGTAGTAAAAAGGAAGTACTCTGGAAATGAATTCGAATATGAAGTCCAATATTTTTCCAAATCATCTCTGTGTTATTCAAAATAACACCCACCATTTTTTTAAATATTGACAGATTTTCTTTTTATATAAAAATGAAAACGGAAGGAGGCAGAGAAAGAAAACGCCACAAAAGTCTTTGTACACTGAAACATTTTCGGATAAATTCATAATTAAAATTATCAACTGCTGTTTTTTTTTTTTTTTCCACATTGTGGTGAAGTTTAAAAAATCGTTTGGCTAATTTTTGCTTGCTTTCTTCGTAATATTCTACCCACAAAGCAATTTTAGTTTGCAGAAAATTTTCAGCAGTCTTGCTTTGTAATCTTGCAAAGTTGCAGCAAGTTCAGCATGACAAGACTGAAAGTTCATAACAAGACTGCAGCAATATAACGCAAACGCCGAAGTCACCACACTTTGAACTTGCAGCGAATTTGTCGTGCAAGTTAAATTCTTGCTGTATCAAATTTGTTGCAAATTAACAGCAAACAAGTAGAAAATTTAGTTCTGTCATGACTAAAGTACTGCAAATTCTTCGCAAGCTAGTAAAAAAATTTAGTTTTGTATTTTCAAAAATACTGCAAACTTATTGCAAAGTAGTAATCTTGTCATGCCACACTATCTGTTTACAGCTGTTACACTATAAGTCTAACCCCTTCAGGTCTATTGATGCATACGCACCATTTTTTTTTTTTATCACCATTAACAAATAAGGGTAATATTTGTACTTTTAAATTTGAGTCTTTTTTGGTATTTGATAAGTATAGCGTTTAAAAGAAGTGGTGGCAACCGAATAAAATTTGTGTAAGGGATGCTGTTCCGAAAGGCTTAAAAATCATAGACTCGAATGGGGTTAAAGGCAAAAATAAATAAATAAATAAATGTCAATTAAAACGATATTTTAGAAAAATTCATTTAAAAATTAAATTTTTCAATATAAATTTAAAATGGCCGAAGACGTAAACATAACTTAATAAATTAACAAAACTTTTTAATTTGTTAGAATTTTTATATGAAATAAGTTGTAGATTATAGATAAAATGTTACTTTACAAAGTAAATCAGTTCTGAATATTGCTAAATTAATTAATTTATTCCATTCTACGGTGCAGTATGTGATGAAACGCGTTAAAGAAGAAAATCGGATAAAAAATGGGCGTTCTGCCGGTAGAACATTTTTTTTGTTACTGCGAAAAACAGAAAGCTTAGGCTTTCCTTCGCAAAATCAATTATAAATAAACCCGAATCGTATTGAAATAATGTCTTTTTTGCAGATGAAAGCAAATTTAACATTTTTGGTTCCGTTGGGCGTATAATTGTATGAAGAAGAAAAAATGAAGAACTTAATCCCAAGAACTTAGTTGGAACAGTTAAGCATGGCGGTGGAGGCGTCCTTGTGTAGGGGTGCATGGCAGCATCAGGACCAGGTAATTTGGTATTTATTGATGGCATAATAAGTCATGCTCTTTATTTAAATATTTTAAAAGACGTTTTAAAATTATCAGCCCAAAATTTGGGTATTTTAAACAACTTTGTTTTTGATTAAGATAACGATCCTAAGCACACGGCTCTCAACGTTTGCCTCTGGTGTGTCTATAATTGTCCACAAGTTCTGAAAACACCACCTCAATTGCCAGATTTAAACACAATAGAACATATTTGGAGAGAACTGGAGGTTCGAGTACGAATATATGACATTAAAACAAAAGCGAACTAAAAAGAGTGATGACCGACGAATGGGTGGACAGTGATGCAGAATTTAAAAAAAAAAAAAAAAAAATAGTGAAATCTATTCCCAGACGTTTAAAAGCTGTTGTGGATGCTAAAGGATATCCTACTAAGTGCTAATTTAACGAAATGTTACAATATTTACTAATATGTAGAGATTTTTTTTTAAGTGTACAAAAACTTTTGGCAGGTTATTTTTTTTTAATTTTATTATTGATTTCTCCAAAATAACGTTTTACTATGTTTTTAAAATATTTTATGTAGTTTTGTTAAAAATAAGTTACAGATGTTATTATTAAATACTTATTCTGAAATATTGATTTTAATTAATGGATAGAGAACTATTTCACTGAAATCCGTAAGTGTACGAACACTTTTTGGAGCCACTGTATTTATTTATTTTTTTTAAATCTCTAGTAGCTCGCAACCTTCATAATTTTATACTGTAAGGATCGCAGTGAGAGGCGGTAGAGGGTGACGATAGAGCTGGTAAAATTTACCGGGGTCCAATTCTCTTAGTTACAGATCCGCTCTATAGTCCAGTTTTATAAATAAGGAGAACTGCCAGATATTTGACGAGCAGAAAATTGGTATAACAGTTTACGCGCACGATTATAAAATAAATAGTGCAACTAGAATGAAAATTTTGGTGCCTACTTATACACCAGATTGTAATAATTACCCTGAACCTAAATAAATTTGTATTTAAAGCATTTTTATATTTTTAATACAAAGTTTTATTTAGCTAACACAAAATTTTGAAAATTTCAACAACATAATCACCACAAAAAATATTTTTTTCAACAAAAAAAAAGCAAATTTTAGTTTCTGTTTATACAGATTAACATGAAATGTATGTTTTGAAAATTTGATTAAAAAAATTTTCAGAAGTTTTTGAGATATCCTGCTGTGCGCTATGCCCAAAAACGTCATATAGAGAAAAATGAATAGAAAGTTTCGGAAACGCCGCTTCAGTTATTGAACGGGTATAATTCTAAAAGCCATAACTTCTGTTCCAATGACAATTTCAAGGCAATAATTATATTAAAATGTGCAAAAAAGATAGGAGTTAAACATCTAAAAAAATTTTAATTTTGAAAATTTTGAAGCTTTAAAAGTCCTGAGACCCATTAAATAAGACAAAATTTGCAGTTATAATTTACTAGTATTACTAATCAAGAATTCAGAGCATTTTATACGTAACGTATACATGACGCTCGTCGCGAAAGGGGTTAAGGACACGCATCTGACTCACTACCGAGGCTCGCAGTGAATGCAGCCCTAAGATTTACCCAAAATACTAAATTTCACGAAAATTCTACCTAAAGCAGAGGAGATGCTTCCCCTGTTCGGATCACGTAAAGTTAGACTAACTCATTCCATCTTGGATCGTTCTAGTCGAGAAATCAGACTGCATTACCACTGACCTTCGAAGCTCTTTGTGATATTGAAGGTGCCCTCTCTGATGTATTTGACTCTATGTCATTAGCATTAAAAAGTCTTTGTGAGCGTTTTCTGAACCTACGATTAACATGTTTCGGATACCGGTTTGAAGTCATTCGGTGAAACAGTTTTTGACTTAATTATATTTCTTACCTAACAGTTTATGACAGAAAGAGGTGACTTTCACCCGCTTACCAGCAAGGAGCATTAGTTGAAATAATTAAGGATGGAACGTAAGACCGAAACAGAATTTCGGTAATCTTCCAATTTTCGGCCGAAAACGAAAACGTCCAAATTTTTTAAAAGTAATTAGGGGAAAGTATGGGAATGGCGCTCACTTAAGGGAAAACACGAATAGCTAGTCAAATTTAGACAAAAAAAATCAATATTTTATTAACGAAGTATAACTCCAAAGCATAAGAAACAGTTTGCAATCAACTAATTTGCATTAAAAGTTTTAGGATTTTTTTTATCGTTTTATTTAAATAACCATCGATTGAGCGGTAATGCCCGACGTGGTAGGGTCATTGCGCTCAGAGTTTGAATACAACATTTAAGTAAGACAAAAGTCACATATGTAGTTGTGTGGGCTGTTCACACCACTGCAGACTTTTTGCGACCACTTTACACATATTGTGCACACATATTGTGTTACACATATAGTGGGCTACTTTTTTTAAATTTAGGTTTTTTGATTTTCACCACTTTTTTGAAATCGTAAAATTCTTCTTGTTTAATGACATATTAATTAAAGCGAAAACAGGGGAATTTTACCATTTCAAAAAAGTGGTGTTAATCAATAAATTTGAATTTTAAAAAAGTTGCCCACTGGCAACGTTTTTTCAGGAATTCCACGCAAGCGCCATTACCCTTTATCGCCATGTTGGGTTTTAATGCATTATAATTGGCGTAACAACGCACTACAAAAATAAATAAAAGCATGAAAGTAAAGCTAAATGTATATATTTTGTAGACATAATGAGTAAATTAATATTTGAAAATAAGAGTGTACACTTACCTTCAAGTTAGATGTTTTAGAATTTTATAATAAAACAACTGCAAACTAATAACGCGAGGACACAAAAATACTTTCCTTCCGACGGTCTTTATATCCTTACTGGCAACTTACGATGAAGTTCGCTCGGTGACGGTACCGATTGCACGTTTTCAATTCTTTTCTGTTTAGAGATATTGGGTGAACGGAATTGCCCTTCTGAGCGTCATTACCAGGGATGTAGTGGAGGGTATACGGTGGTGTACGCCGTATGCCTTCTGGATTTTTTTAAGGAACACCGTAACCCTCTGTTTCTCAAAAAAGCTATAGTATATGCACTGTAGGGTATACCCTTTGCCTTGAGCGTATACCCTCTGCTTAGAGCGTATGCCTTCTGCTTTTTTTACGACTACACCACTGGTCATTAACCTACTTTCCCCTAATTACATACATAAATATACATAATTATTTGAGCCTTCAGTGCAGTGCACAAATCGATTAACTCCATCAAATGAAAATGTTCAGTATAAAGAGTTAAAGTTATTGTAACTATAAAAGTATTGTATATCTATATAACATTTTTTCTCGGGATATTTTGATTGAACTCATTCATTTTTTTTTAATCAAGGGTAACTTGTTATCACTGTATAAATATATAGGAAATTTTCAATGTTCCTGTGTTTAAAAAAACGCCACTTAAAATGGAGTTTGTCGGATTGTCTTTTGAATGCCTCAATTAATTATACGTGTATAGAAACACATTTCTAACAAACAAACAAACATACATACATTTATGTGCGTGTATAACTCCCAAACAAAAAAACCCACAAATAACAATACAACTTTTATATTTTATTACTTTATTGAAAATTTTCTATTATTGTTAAGTAGCTGCATCTCTTAAGGAACACGTGGAAAGCTTCTTCAAAGTTTAGTCCTATACGCATTGCTTGCTGTATAATTTGCACTCACGTCTTGAGCCAGTCATAACTGGTAATTATAAACAGTGAAAATCATAGGAATAAATAAAGAGCATCTCATTTGAGCCGATACAGCTCAAATGAATGCGTAATGTTGAAAATTTTCGAAGGAAGAAACGAGATTTTTGGAATACGGTCCAGTCCAGCTTTTGACAAAACAAAACCAAGTTTTTGGTCGATCTCTAGAAATAATTATTGCAGATGTCATTAGCTTGTAAGCAAATATGAAAAAACAAGAGTAAATTTGTATTTTTTTTTCTAATATTTCAGAAAAGTAATTATTTAAAAAATATGTAATCGACTTGAAATATTTTTCTTTTCTTTATTTATTTTTATCCCACTAGCTGCTTCTTCCCGCTACGAGCTACGCTCGCTAACCCCATTCCAGACCCCGCAAGGATGCAGTTTCTAAAAACACACTAATTTCATGAATTAAATATTACCCGATTACGGAAGTATAAATAATATTATCACGACCAATGACGATCCTCTGTAATCGGCTTGCCATTCATTTCCCTTTAACTCTTGATGTACTGAATTATGAATTCATGAAAATTTTATCTTCTAAAGCATTTTTCGAGAATTTTTGAAACTACATCAGAAGATTTACATAATCATTTTATAAATTTTACAAGGATTGAAGGATTTAGAAGGACTCATTGAGTTTGGACTTATAGGGATTTTGTGCAATATTTATAACCCCACTCAAATCTTTTATTTTAAATATTTTTTTTAGTATTTTGCAGAATTAGGAAATGTACAATTATAATGTTCTTACAATAGAAATGTAGAAATATTTCTAAATTGAAAAATCCCCCCCCCCCCCCCCAACGCCAAGAAAGCTGGAACGGTGCAAAAGAAATCATCCTTTTAAAAATATTTTTGTCTTATGTAACCAATAATGCTTTTGAAAGAAGATAAAGTAATGCATCTATAACACATTCTAAAGTGTATTACTACTAATCGA
The DNA here is from genome assembly GCA_963932465.1 of Maratus speciosus. Lineage (NCBI taxonomy): Eukaryota > Metazoa > Arthropoda > Arachnida > Araneae > Salticidae > Maratus > Maratus speciosus. The sequence continues at coordinate 518,352,596 of OZ010792.1, read as the reverse complement.
TGTATTAAATGAATTTTATAACAAGTTATTTTAATGGTACTTATAAGTACCGTCAGTAGATAAAGGGTTAACTGGGGAGTTTTTCGTTGCCCAAGACCACATTTATCATTGTGGCGACAACTGACTGCTGTTTTCGTGATTAATAAGAAAGATCAATTACACATTTGAAAATCAACTTGTATAAAATGATTAAGTAAAAAATATTGCTACATCTCGGGCTTTTATAACATTTAGAAGAAAACTTTTCTTTTAGGTACCATAAGAAAATTATTTTAAATATGACATTTTAAATATTCACTGTTTTACATCATACGACGTAATTTTTGTCATTAAATGCTTTTCCTACATATATTAATTTGATTATTTTAAAGTTTTCCTTCTCTTTCAATATGGCCGTGTAAATATATTTTTCAATTAAACATACAGTGTTTAGATTAAAACGCTATAAGGAGCAGCCCCTTATCATTATTTATTGGATTGGGGGGAGGGAGGGGGGTCCGGACCTCAAGTTTCCCAAAATCCATATATTAATTTATAAAATATTCTTTTTAACCATTTGGAAAAATGGTTATTGTCCTCTGTCAGGGTAGGAAATCAAAAACATATCTGATGCGTTTTATTGGTTGAATCCGCATTTTATTCGTTTTATGATTGGTCTATACAGTAAACTGTATTTTCCCTTTACTTTCAACAGAGATGGATACTTCTGTTGCCACTATGACAAAAAAGTAATAAAAACTACAAAAAAATTAATAACTCAGAAACAAATTGAGATACAGCTTTCAAACTAATTGCATTTAAAAGTATATTTTTTTCTCTATACGACGGTGTAAAAAGTACTATTGTGGGATGTTTAGAAGTTTAAGAATGAAATTTCATTTAAAATTGGTCGTCAGATTTCCAAGAAATCTGACAATGGAAAAGCCTTTTCCCGAACAGCCAATGAAATGCTTGGATAATACGTAATTTTCAGGTGGATAATAAGTAAATGTCAGGATTCAGGAAATCTGGCGAGTCGCAGGCGATTTTTGTCGCTTGCAATTTTTACGTTTAATGTTTAATTCATTGCGTACGTAATGTATGATCAACTCCGTGCGATTTTTTATGTCTTAAATTTTAGTCTTTGAAAAAATCATTTTCCAAATGGTCGTTGTAATTTGTTAAATTGCTTTTTTTTTTTTTTTTTTTTTTTTTTTTTTTTTTTTCAATTCAAACTCTGAAAATTTCCAAATGCAAAATACACATTTCATCTTTAAAAGACTCTACTAAACTTTCTGAAAAACAAATTTCACTTTAAATTCACAGAGCTCAATGCTTTCGCAAAGCTAACCTCAACATCTATTAAATAAGAACCATTTTTCTCATTTCCATAGACATAGATTGTATTAGCAATGAAATTAAATCATATCTAAACAGTGGTTGAAAATAATCCGCTCTAATTGTCATGATATAAATTTTCTTCGATAATCAAATTTTTTTTTTTTTTTAACTAAAGAGTTGAATATGAAAAACAAATCCAAAATTGCCATCGTTTTAGATTTATTGAAAAAACACTTTCTACTTGTGAAGAAGAATGTGTTTGATTTAATATTATGTTGTGTGTAGTACAACTTACAGAGATGTAGCAAAAGTAACTTGATTAACACATATTTACATACGAATTAAATATTTCCAACTGAACGAAAAAATGCCCAGGCGGGGAATCGAACCCAGATCCTTGGCTTACAGGGACAATGCTTTACCGTTTAAAGCTGCCCCACCAGTGGCTGAGAGGTTCTGCTCTCGAAGCTGGTAGACGGGAGGTGCTGGGTTCGAACCCAATCGCGCCCGTCGGCCTAATCGTTCGGAGTTTTCGTGGTTTTCTTCGAACCGTGGATTTCCATGCGTTAATACGGATTGGGTTCCCTTAGAAAGACCTCCACGGAAGGCACTCCCCTAAGGCCCATATCCCTCGTGTAGATAATTGGCCGTCAAAAATCAACCCAACCCAACCCGTTTAAAGCTAACTGGGTCGACAACCGGTGAACATACTGGCATTTTTTCGCAAAGGTTTTCTGAGCAAAATATGTTCACCGATTGTAGGCCCAGTTAGCTTAAACAGTAAAGCATTGGCCCTGTAAGGCAAGGATCTGGGTTCGATTCCCGACCTGGGCATTTTTTCGCTCAGTTGGAAAGATTTAATTCGTATGATATCTTTACCAATCAGTTTGATTGTGTTAAAATAATAGTTTACATATTTACATGTTGGAAAATTTGACACTCTTTCATAAGTTGAAGTTGGAGTTTTCGTTGTTTTCTTCGAACTTTGGTTCTCCAAGCGTTAATACGGGTTAGGTTCCCTTAGAAAGACCTCCACGGAAGGCATTTCCCCCACTTATGGCCTATATCCCACGTGCTGATAATTGGCCGGCATAAATACAACCAACCAACCATAAGTTGAAGTTATTAAATTCATTTTAAAGTAATATAACAAGTTGCTAACTTTATATAAAAGAGTATTGTTCTGTACCAAAAAAAAAAAAAAAAAAAAAAAAAAGAAAGAAAGAAAGAAAGAAAAGAGTATTTTTATTACTTAAGGTACTTAATTTAGAATTGAAGGAGCCAAGAATTTTCTTCTATTTAAAATCAAAGATGCGAAAATATTGTTTAAGCATTACACATTTGACTGACCATCAGCTCTATTTTAATAATGTTGCAGTGATTCGAATGGGACTCCCAAATTTATCTTTGCTCAGGGTCCCAATTACTCATCATCGGGGCCTTAAGAAAATGATTTTATATGTGACGTTTTTATATGACGTTTTAAATATGATGTTTAAAATATATATCGTTTTAAATATTTTGCCATTTAACGTTTTTTTGCACGTAATGGCTTGATTATTTTAAAGTTTCCATTCTATTTTAAAACTCACATCCGAAATAATCAAAAGGTCACAATGGTCTCGACAAATATACCATATTTTTTCGCATATGCCGCGAGGATTTTGTTCACTCAAAATTTATCTTAAAATCTAATAAAATCTAATTTTAACGTTAAATAACTATTAAAGTAATTATTTGATTTAAAAACTGTGTACTTCAGCGTGTTTATTATACATTTCCCTATAAAATTACCAGCTTTCATGTTTTTATATGCATTTAGAAAGATTTTAGAAGGATTCATTAAATTTGCACATTTATAGGGATTTTGTGCAATATTTATAACCCCACTCAAATATCTTTTATAAATACATTTGACATCTGGAAAGTGTTTGTAATATTATTATTTGGATTTTTTTTTAATCTGGCAACAGTAGGTAAAAACTGGCTATTTCAAACTATGAATTAAATCTATATTCAGATAATGAAATTCTGAATACAAAAAATGAAGAAAGAAACTTAAAATATTAGACAAATTTAAAAAATGATTGCACATTACATACCCCAATCTAGTCGAGTATGTGCCTGCGGACAATGGTTAAAGTTCTATGCATAGTTTTTCATCCTATAAAACTTTTTAACTTAACTTTTTTTTTTTTTTTACTAATTTTAACGTTAAATAACTATTAAAGTAATTCTTTGATTATAAAAACTGTATATCTCAGCGTGTTTATTATACATTTCCCTATAAAATTACCAGCTTTCATGTTTTTATATGCATTTAAAAAAAATCCTGAACCGAAATAATCAAAAGGTCACAATGGTCTCGACAAATATACCATATTTTTTCGCATATGCTGCGACGATTTCGTTCTTTCAAAATTTATCTTAAAATCGGGGTACGCGTCATACATTTACTTTCAGATTTGAATGGCCTTTGATGGATCATTGTTCAATGCATAAAATCGTTGAGCACAGAAAATTTATACACAGTATTTAAATACTATATACTTCACTTATATACTCCAGTCAAGCGAAAAGACCCGTTCCGTAATGTTAATCATATGGAAGAAATGTTTAAGATTTTTCGTTCGGATTTCAATATTTTTATTTTATTTTTATTTATTTTTTTATTTTTATTTTTATTTTTTTTTGCATTACATAGATGAAATCGATCTGCACAAAGGCCATTTTTTACTTTTTCGATTTTGTTTGCAGATTTGTTTTATGAGGATGCTTTCACTTTCGAAACCGGTTCCGAAAGTGAAAGTACCTTAAATAAGAATGCCTGTACACAAAATCGAAAAGGTAAAAAACGGCCTTTGTACAAATCGACCTCAGCTAGCTAATGCAAAAAATAAAAAAATCATTTAAATTTTTTGAAATGCAAACGAGATATCTTAAAAAATTTCTCCCATTGGATTAACATTAGCGAACGGGTGTTTTCGCTTAACTGAAGTAGCCTCTTAACCCTTTATGCACTGAATTTTGAATTCATGTAAATTTTATCTTCTAAAGCATTTTTCGTGAATTGTTTAAACTACATTAGAAGATTTACATAATCATTTAATAAATTTTAGAAAGATTTTAGAAGGATTGAAGGATTTAGAAGGATTCATTAAATTTGCATTTATAGGGATTTTGTGCAATATTTATAACCCCACTCAAATATCTTTTATTTGAAATGTTTTTCTTAGTATTTTATAGAATTAGGAAATGTAAACGTTAATTCTTACAATCGAAATATAGAAATATTTCCGAATTGAAAAATCCCCCCCCCCCCCCCAGCCAAGAAAGCTGAAAAGATGTAAAGGCAAAAGAAATCATCCTTTTAAAAATATTTTTGTTTTGTGTAACCCATAACGCTTTTGGAACAAGATAAAGTAATGTATCTATAACTCATTCTAAACTGTTTACAACTAATCGATGTATAAAATGAATTTTATAACAAGTTATTTTATTGGTACATATAAGTACCGTCAGTAGATAAAGGGTTAAGGTAATCTCAAATCCCCTGCTCAACAAACTCAAAACTTTCTGACTCATTTTTAAACGTAAAGGCATAAAATTAGCAGTCCTGACTATTGAAGCGATGTGGAATCGAATGGCGTTTTCCATTTTTTGTTAAATAAATTACGTATCTACTTATAAGCGATTTTTGTCACGTGACGACTGTTTTTTTTCCTTTCTCGCGCTGTCACGTCCGGAAATTCGGTTCAAAACGCTAACTTTGACAGTATTTTCTGAAAGATCTTTTGCGTTTACTATAAAATGGATAACTTTTTTTTTTATTACATAGTTTCTGAACACTTTCCAATTACATGCGTTTCCGAACAAAAATGAATTAAAAAATACGTCAGAAATTAGTCCCTTTGGATTTGAGAACAGCCTTAAATTTACAAAACCATGAAGCAATACAATGTGAAAACTGTACAATTTTAGAATTAATTGTGTAATTTTAACAGGACAAAAGTTGTTTGAAATATTTTTCTTTAATTTTCTTATCAAGAACTTTCCCCTGAAATGAAATATTGAAATATTAAACAGATAGCGCAGCATATACGAACAGGGCCGGCGCACAGTGGAGTATTTGACCCAAAAAACCTGGCCAAAAATGCAAAAATTAAAATTTGCTCAACAATTGTAAAAAGCGTATTTTTTAATAACTGGTGCATCGATCTATGTCTATTTCGGAACTATGAGTTGTATCCGGCGGCTCCTATCCTCAGTTGAAGAGAACGTTTCAACTTTGTTAGTATGTTTAAATGTATATTTTTTGTGGCTTCATGAATTTTTGCACTCCATAGCTTTATTCTTAATAATAATAATAATAACAATAATAATAATAATAATAATAATAATAAATTAATAATCTGTTCTTTTTAAGCCTTTTTAGTTTTTATTTAGATATATAGCTTTTTAAATGTGTGCCGGGGTTTGCCGGACCATTTTTGAAGTATAGTCGCACTGCTTATAGTTTTGAAGGGCGATTTAAAAATATATATAAATTCCGCATATCGTTGCCATTTTTAAATATAAATTGTTTTGGTAATCTCTTAATAACACTCAAAAACCTGAATCTCTATACTACAACTCAACTTTGGTAAATACTAAATTCAAATAATATATATATTAATACATTGGTTTATGTAAATAATCAGAAGCTTACATATAGTAAAATTAACCACATTTAATTAAACTTTACTTTTGAGTAAAAGTGAGTTCTATCAACAATTACTTCCCTCTTATAAACAGTATAAAGTTAAGTAAACTTTGTATTATATATATATATATATATATATATATATATAATAAATTTGAAATCGCAAATATATGAAGAAATTGATAAAGTTCTAAAGATGATTTTGAAATGAACATATGAAAACAGTATGTAAAATAAGAAACTATGAATGACTCACAGAATCATACGAGGAGCTTATGAGTTCATTCATAGAAGATGCGTTATTTCATCCAATTTTGTCGGCATTAAGCCTAAAATGATAAAATTTAGCTCCTTACAACGCAAACATTACAGAAAATAGATAATAAAAAGCTAAGAGATTTAAAGAAAGATACACCTCATACCGGATATTAAAAATTATTAGAGCACAATACCGGAATGACATACAAAGAGTCAAAACTACTGCATATCAGCATGGAAAACAAAGTTAAGACTATTTTAACATGTGATCTACAGTTGAGCATCTGAGTGAAAACCATAACTCTGCTGCCATCTGGTGTGAGAAAGGAAAAATGTAAATTGGAACTGGATTAATTACAATAATGTTTAGAGTTGCCATATTAAGCCCCCCCCCCCCCCCCCCAAAAAAATAAAATAAAATTAAATTAAATTAAAAAATAAAATGAATGAAAATGATTGAAGAAATCAAGAAAAGACAGATTAACTTTTAGTTAAACTAGAATGAAAAAATAGGAATAAAGTATATATTTTAATGAAATACATACTTTTATATGTATCCCACAGTAATTAAGCGTGTTTCCTAATAGTAAGACAACAGTAATGATTTTAACTGTAAAACACATGAAAAATACTTTTGGCCAGGATTTTGCTTCAAATATTCCACTGTGCGGCGAACTGTTGCGCGCGACTCTAGCAAAGCAGTTAGCGAGGCACAAGGTATACTGCAAAATACTGGGCTGATAACATTTATTTTTTAATTGTAGATGCCATAGAATGATTTATAATATGGATAACAAAACGTATGAAAATACCACTAATTTCACATTTAATGTGCATAATTATCTTTAATTTTGCAAAGTTTTCTATCCTTTATAATATTTTAAATATCTTTTTTTTTTTTGTTCATTTTTACTTTCGGCATCGTCGAATCTATATATTCCTTGACAATTATATCAACTTAAAAAATAAATTTAATAATATTTTTCTCTTGAAGAAACGTTAACAAACAAACCTAGAACAAAAATATTATTATTTTATACGGAGGAAACATTTTTTTGATTTGCATAGAGAGAACAGGGACCCCTAACACGACTTCAATTGGCCCCGTGCCCTTGGTCAGCCACTCTATTTGCCCGATGATTGCGCCGGCCCTGTATACGTATAAATATCTTACATTACCTTACCAATTCAGAATACAGGTTGTCCACTCTCAATGGTGTCGAATGTCTTAATTTCTAAACTGTTAGTCATAGACATAGAGTTCCAATTACAAAAAGGTTAATTTAAATGAGATAAAAAAATATTTTAAAAGTCGTTTGGATCAATAAAAAATTTCTTATAAAGTTGCGAAATTTAAATTTTTATACGGTCCCCCAGTCCTATAAGAGATAATTATTAAAAATTTTCTATTGCGCTAACAAGTAAGACAAAGAAAAAAAAAAAAAAAGGTCCCATTCATCTAACACTAAAATTGATCGAGTTATGAAAGTTTTAATTGCATGACTAATGCAAATTTTCTGCATCTGATCACAGATGAGTTGGGGCATGCTTCGAGGGATCGTACACAAAGTGCTTAAAATATTAGAAGGATTTATTTTGCGTTACATTTCTGCATTGCAGCCGAAGGGAGTTATTTAGAGCAAGTTTTAAGATAACTTTTATTTTTATTAATAAAGTTTTAGATTAGATAACCTAATAGCATTTTAACATATGTTTTATTTTGTAAAGAATTGAGACAGTTGTTTTTCATCATTTCATTTAACAAAAAATATTTTATTTTTTAACTTATTTGTACAAGTTGTATAAACTTTTTTAATATGTCAAAATGAAAACAGATTTCGAATTTATATTGTAATATTAATTTTATTATCAACTATTACTTTTTGTGTGTGACGGTTATTTATATTTCTAGTAAATTTGTGAGCGACCCGTATTTCGCAACAAAAAAGATGCTCCAACTTTATTACTCAAACAATTTTATTCGTAGAGGGATTGGACTGTTTCTGTTTTACTTGTTAGTGTAAGAGGAAATGTTTACTCAATATAACTTTTAAGACAGGGGGCGTCGTATTAAAATTTAAATTTCGTAATTTTTTAAGAAACGTTTTTTTTCACCGAAATCGCTTAAAATACTTCTTTACCTCATTTAAAACATTTTTGCAATTGAAACTCTGTCTAAACAAACGGTTTAGGAATTAGCTATTGAACACCGTTGAGAGTATAAAACAAATACAGTCATATTCCGGCGTATGACGCGCAGATCAAACTAACATATTTAGAGCTAGAAATTTTATTTAATAAATAAATAGAATTAACTACGGCACAGCAATAAGTTGCGTTTTATTAAATACAAATTCTGGTTCTAAATTAGTTTGTTTGATCCGTGCGTTATACTCGGAATATACAGTAATATGAACAGTGCTCGTGTAAAAAAGTAAATGATAAAAATATTAACTATAACTAAATTTATACATAAAGGTAAAAAATAGCTATTTAAACTGAAGAGCGGGGAGAATAAAATAAGAAATATGTCACTGAGAAAAAATAATTGAGCATAAATTCTAAATATTTGATAACATTAAAAATATACGAAAAATAAATGAACAATAAAAGTAAAGATAATGAAGGAATAAATGTACTCATTTTTTATGATACAAGATTTGAATAGCGATAAAATAATCTAATGTCAACAGTTTTTATGTAGTAATGAATTTATGGTAAGTAGAGAAAGAAATAATTAGTTCTGTTTGAATATAAATTTTTTAAATTAATGAACAGTAAATGAAAAACAAATATGTAACGTAGAACGAGTTTGGAGGGGGGAGAGGGAATTTTGTACATGCAGGTGATAAGGATTTGCTTTTATTTAAAAAAACTGTAGTAAGGGTGAGCAAAAAGTCCGTATAAACTTTAAAAATTCATAAAAACCGAAAAAATAACCCAAATGAAAAACTGTTTGCAGGATTAGCATCTATAGATCACGGGAATTTTTTTAAGACAGAAATAAAAAATAACTCAAAAAACAGCCGACAGATGGCGCTGGTTCGTGCGATTTCGGTGGGAATATTCAAATGAAACGGTTATAAGAAATTGTGTTCTTAATCCAGAACTAATTTACCGTTGTGAGTCGTGTACTTGATCAAGGACGCTGAGTATGAAGGATAAAAGCTTTGTTGGTGAGGTTATTTTCAGGGGCGCCATTTGAGGGGGGCTGGGGGGGGGCATGCCCCCCCCCCCCAAGGAATTTGATATTTTAGAAAATTTATCTGTCATCGTAGGTCAGACTCAAAAGAATTTAAAAAAATTACTCAAAACCTAAAATGGCTTGTCAAATTTTATTGCAATAAAAACACGTTTAAGTAAACACTTTAGGTACATAAACTAATAATTATATTAAAAAAAAATTCTAATTTGCCAATTTATCTATTTTTTCCAAGTTTAATTTGCAAATTTCGCAATTTTTTTCTGCGGTCAATTGACGAATTGATTTTGCGTTGCTCTGCAAAAAAAATAAGCAAATAAATAAATAAAATAGCATGATCTTCCCTTGAAAATTAAACAAGAGAGAAAAATCGTGTGTTAAGCATAGATTATGAAACACTTTCCAACACATCAAGAATGCTTTAGCAAAACTTAGCCTTTCAATAAGGTAAATAATATATCTAATTAAACATTTTAGAAAACATAAGGACTTTTTCCTAGAAATCCGCACAAACTTTGCAATTATGTAAAATGGCAAAGGAAACCGAATCAGGTGAAACTTGCGCGTGAAGTGTTGTGCTATGGTATATAAGAGCATGGCCATTAGCCAAGAGATCATTAAATAATCTGTGTTTTCCGAGAATAGAGCCACAAGAGGAGTGTCTATGTATTATTGTGTACAAGTTTTACGAAAGCAATATTCATCAAGGAGCAAGTCCATCGTGAACTATTTATTTTCCGAAAATATCACCAAACGAGCTACATACGATGTTCTAGAATGTTACTAGGAGGGACTCTCGGCCAAAAAAGAACTGGGATCGGGTAGGAAGGCAAAAAAAAAAAAAAAAAAAAAAAAATCTCCAAGCCAGAGTTGGAGCAGTTGAAAGGATTGTTTGACGAAAACGATCGAGTATTAATCCATCCCATGCCTTCGAAATACAGTGTTTCACCTAACCACCAACAAAAGACAATCACTAAGAACCTGAACATCAAATATTACAAGAAATAGTCATAACAGAACAAACAGAAAAACAAATGGTTGTCGTGAAAACGAAGTGTGGTCACTTGTTCAGAAAATTCTCTGATAGAATATTCATCTTCGATGACGGTGACGGCTCATATTTTAAGCTCAAGCACTCCACGTTTAACTATAACGGTGGCTATTATACATCTGACGTCTCCACGACCCAAGATATCATTAAATTTTCTACTCAAGCGAAATTCCAAGACAAGATCCTCGTATGGATTGCAATGAGTTCGAAAGGTTTGAGTCGTCCGTTCATCCGAAAGTCTGGGTTCGCTGTCAATGGGCAACGACATTTGAACAAGGGCATTCGCCATCTTCTTATCCCCTACATCTGTAGCAACTACAATGACGGTGATTACGGTATCTGGCCAGACTTGGATAGCAGTCATCTCTGCAAAATCGTTCTCAGCCATTTCCGCCAGCAAAACATCACTTTCATAAAGAAGTCTGACAACCTGGTTAGCGTTCCCGAAATTTGACCAATTGAGCGGTTCTGAAAGTATCTGAAGCCAAAAGTGTATGCCAAAGGCTAGAAAGCAGGTAACATCCAGAAATTGATCAATCGAATCAAGTATTGTTTGAAAATTATGAACTTAAATTTTGTACAATGTCTAGCAAGTACCACCAAAAGTAAAATCGATAATGTCAAACGAAACGGTTTAATTGAAATCCGATAACAGTTTTACAGAGGAATGTGGTTATTGAAGTCACCTTACAGTGCCCATTTGAGTTCTTTATCTCGTTTTTTAATAACTTTCAAGTTACGAAAAGTTTGTACAGATTTCTAGGAAACAGCCCTTATATCACAATTAAAAAACCATATTTCAATAATTACCGCCCATAACCGTAAAAGTAATCCAGTTCTTTTGTGAAGCTCTGTATATGATCTATAAATTTGTACATATGCTACACAGTGTGCTTAAATTGTGTTTAGTAAGAAAATGCATAACACAGTAAAAAATTCCCCTTCAGCAGTTTCTACCGATAGGGGGAAACGTACTTAAATTCTTTTGTACAGCCCTGTATATGACATACAGATTTTAATACACGCCACATATTAACACTGAAATTTAATTCAAGCAATGCTTAAGCTACTTAAATTACGCTTCCATGAGTTAATATCCATAGGCGATTATATATCCAGTTCTTTGCATAGTCCTGTATATAATTTTATTTATATGCAGCAAATTTACCTTAGTATATTATACTAAATGTAGTTGAGCTTGAAAGACAACTTGAAGCTGCATAACTCAAATTAAAAATAACATCTTTAAGCAATTCCTGCTCTTTCTCAATAATGCTTACGAATTTTTCTGTGTGTCTTACGAATTTAAAAATTGCTCTGTATATGTTCTATAGAATTTATGCACACCATGTAGTATTCAAAAATTTAGTTAAACTAAAAAACCATACCATAAGTGAAAACGGACTTGCAGCAATCATTCCTAATAGCCAAACTTCGCATACAGATTTGTTCCCGAAATATTTTATGTGTCCTTGTAAATGAATGATAAATGCAATCCCCATCCTATTTTACTGCAAGTATTTTGTTGTTAGCTTCAGTAATGTATATCAGTTTCATCATGTTTGAAATAGTGCAACATAATTGAAGTACGCTGCGAACAGTTTTTACCCGTAGACCATCATATAATCGAACTCTTTTGCATAACCTTGTAAATGAGTGAGGAATGCTTCGCACCCCATATTCTACTGAAAGTATGTATTAGCACTAGAGATGGGACGGACTCAACCCGGACCTGTCACGGGTTTGATTTTTATACCAGCCTTCGGGCTCGGGCCCATTCTTTCTCAAATTGGCAATTTTATTTATTCTCGTACTCGTATAGAAACAAAAAAAAACTTTTTTACCCCTTAAAAATTAATTATCCCATTGCAAGTCTTTTTAATGCTATTTTGATCAGGAGGAAAGGGAAATAGATTTTTTCTTTTCCTATTTTTTTTTTTTTTTTTAGGTATTTGTCGAACATTATTTTGAAAGAAAACTTGTGATATTTGATGATTTATGTCTGTAGTTTAACGCGAGTAACGACCTGTTGATGTTGGCGACAATCAGAATATGGCGCCATTACGATACTGTTTAATTGGAATGTTTATTTATTATTACTTTTTTTAGAGATCTAACGCGAAATAAATATTTTCTTTTACGTCAATCAGCATTAGCCTAAGATTTGCAAATTTTTAGTCTCCTATTGTCTGTGATTGTAATCGCTCTTTATATGAAAATAATGTTGGTGATTTTATTCATGCTTCTTCTTGAAGTCTGCTCATTCTGTGGCTCTGTTCTTCATATTCATACAATCACTTTCATACGTAAGTAGATAAAATTGGCATGTGTTGTTATTCCCGATTGAAAGCAATCAAGCAGCGTTTCCTCTTTTTCTATAAAAGCATCGGATTTTTTCGGTAACGGTGTCAAATTTATAATTTAAACTGATTTTCAAAGCCATGATAAATGCGAAAGATGTACACCTTTTATAGGAAACAGAAAACGCTGTTCGATTCTTCGTCATATAAATCATAATTTCTGCAAATTTCATTAATTTATACATAAAATGCTCTTTGTTATTGTGTCCATCAGAGATACCTACTTGTTGCGGGAGAAAAATTTAAAAATCTTTTTAAGGAAGTATATTTCTATTTGACACTAAACGTCTCTTTTGATAAGATTTAATGTAAATTTCATAAAATTAATTATGTGCTAGAGATTAACAGTTGTTAAAAAATGAGATCTATTATATTTAGAACAGCTTTTAAATATGCATTTTTGTTAAACCATTTTTTTTCCGTGCATACTTTCGGTATCGGAATCGGGCTTTGATGGCACAAACTTTTTCGGATTCGGATTTAAAATTGTTGGCCCCGGGCTCTGAAAAATGAGCCCGAACTCATCTCCAATTAACACATCTCAGAAATTTTTATCAATTTCATTATGTTTGTAAAGGAGTAACATTATTAAAATACGTCACAAATATTCTTTCTTCATAGACTATAATATAACGGAATACTTGTGAGTTCTCCTGGGCGCGAATTCTAAGTGCTAAACATAACATTACATGTAGTAGTCATCTTTTAGTACACCCCAATAATGTATATAAATGTTATTATGTTTAAATACTGTAATACAACAATATTAAAAGATACTGCAAATGATTTTACCCGATAGACCATAATCTAACGGAATACTTTTGAGTCCTCCTGTAAATGAACTATGAATGATACACACTTCATTTTGAATACCGAACATTCCATTGTAAACATTAATAACATATATCAATTACGCGTTAATCCGAGTATATTTACGTGAGTTAGAGCATGACCAGACGGGCAGACAAACCCAATTCACTTTTCAAGTGCATTGGAAAGTGTTAAAAATATTTCTTGAAGAATCCCATGCTTATGAAAATGTTAAGAATGGCATGCTATTTCAAACCCTTCCCTCAAACAAAATCTTGCCTCCTCTCCCCACTCTAAGAAACTTATTAAATGGCTCCTGTCCTGTCCGTAAAGCCTGCAAAGTCAAAAAAAAAAAAAAAAAATCTCCGTTTTAGACAGGTACCCTTCTTAGCAAGTATAATTATATAGTGCTTTCTTCATAGAAACTTAATTTTTTTTTTTCCGTTTGCGAAACAATTCATTTTTTGACCCGTTTCGTATTCGCAAGTTTTACAATAAATGTAATATACCTATACTCTTCAGAGGTATACTATAGAAAGGATGTTTTAAATGCCTTTAAGAATACTTGTAAAAAGGGAAACTGTCTATAATAGAATACTGTCTTAAACGGAAAGAAATTTAGTCACTATCTTGAAATTATACTTGCTAAGATAAAAAAAACCCTGCTTAAAACGGAATTTTTCATAGGTTTTCATTTTGATGGCAGAGAGTACAGGCTCCCCCCCCCCACCCCACCCTTGGCTATGCCACTGTCCAAAGACAGCTTTGCCCCCCCCCCCCAAGAAAATTCTGAAATGGCGCCCCTGGTTATTTTACGTGAACTAGTTCTGGATTAGGAACGCAAGTTCTTATAGCCGTTTCATTCGCATATTTCCACCAAAATCGCACGAACCAGCGCCATCTGTCGACTGTTTTTTGAGTTATTTTTTATTTCTGTTTTTAAAAAATTCCCGTGACCTATAGATGCTAATCCTGCAAACAGTTTTTCATTTCGGTTATTTTTTCGGTTTCCATGAATTTTTAAAGTTTATAAGGACTTTTTACTCACCCGGTATAGTTATATAAATGTTACAGGAATGTTATACAGGGTGTATCTAAAAAGGGGGCAAAACTTTACTGGGTGATAGTATGCAATTATACGAGGAAATTTCGTCATAGAATGTATAGTCGGAACGCAAGCAGTGAAAGTTAAAAGGCAGTTTTCCACTGTCCCAGGGCGATGGATGGGTCGGGGTGGTCCCATAGCTTGGCCACCGTGTTCGCCGGATCTCTCGTGTTTGGACTTTTTCCATATGAAAAGACTAATCTACGAGTGCTCCATTGAAACCGATGTGGATCTACACTGTTAAAAATTTGCAGCATTCTGGCAGGTCATTTGACCGTTTTTTCCGAAAACGGTTACACAACCGTGAATTTAACACTATTCTGTGATAGCAATATTTAAACTTTGATAACAGTAATTGCGTGATGTTCGGTTTTATCCTCAAAAATAAACTATCTATTTTTCAATATAAAACAAAACATAGGTAAGATAAATTGGGCTTACCTTGTATTTATGTATGTCCATATATTATCTGGTAACCTGCATCCGGAAGGGTAAATCTATCTACACTGTTAAAATTTTTGCAGCATTCTGGCTGGTCATTCGACCGTTTTTTGAAAAAACGGTTTCATAACCATAATTTAACTCTATTCTGACCATAAAATGGCCAATAATATGGTCAGAATAGTATTAAATTCACGGTTGTGTAACCGTTTTCGGAAAAAAACGGTCAAATGACCTGCCAGAATGCTGCAAATTTTTAACAGTGTACATATTCTTCTTGTATTTCTGTTTTTTTATCCACATGTAATGATCGTGGGATGTTCCATGATATCTAAAAGACACGGGTTTTTTTGTGACTTGTAAAACTTAAATTTGTCCGGAAACTTTTAAATAGAAAGAAAAATAACATTTAATAAAAGCTTTTGAAATACCCCGTAAGGCATGGTGACGTCACGTCGACGTCGTTGTGAAGTCACACTGTGATTTTGTGACCGTCGATGTGACGTCACGTGACGTCACAGTGACTACAATGCGAGGTCGTTATGGCCGTTTTAGAGGTCGTTTGTGACGTCACATTGTGACCACTCTGTGAAGTCACGGTGTGACTAATTTGTGAAAAGTGTGTCATTTGTGACTATTTTGGCATTAGCTTTGTGACGAACCTGTGACGAAAGTGACAATGCTTTGAAGTCACATTGTGACCAATTTGTGAAATATGTGTCATTTGTTACGAACTTGTCATAAAAAAGTGATGATTTTAAATGAAAAACAGATTTCAAATTAATTGCTTAAAAGGCGCTAAGGCCAACATAGTGAAAAAGATTCCGTGCCGGGACTCGAGCCCGGGCCATAAATATAGCACACTGACATTCTACCGACTAAGCCACATGGAACGATACCCAGCCGGGAAAATTTCTCACTATTACATGTTGGCAAAGCTACAAACGCAGCACAAGATGGAATATTTATCGTGAGCCACCGACAATGAGCAAATACGAAACTTAATTAAATCCAGCATCGATTGAAACTATACTAATACTTAGAAATTTTTCCAAAGAGAACCATTCGCCTTGCATACAATATTTCGAATGAAAATCAAATTTCAAATTACATGCTTAAAAGGCAATTTTAATTTTAAATTTGATTTTTATTTGAAATATTGTATGCAAGGCGAATGTTTCTCTCTGGAAAAATTTCTAAGTATTAATATAGTTTCAACCGATGCTGGATTTAATTAAGTTTCGTGTTTGTCCCATCGGTGGCTCACGATAAATATCCCATCTTGTGCTGCTATTGTAGCCTTGCCAACATGTAATAGCAAGAAATATTCCAGGCTGGGTATCGTTCCACGTGGTTTAGTCGGTAGAATGTCCGTGCGCTATACTGATGGCAGGGTTTCGATTCCCGGCATTGAATCTTTTTTACTAATTTGGCCTTTGCGCCTTTTAAGCAAATAATTTGAAATTTGATTTTCATTTTAAATATTGTATGCAAGCCGAATGTTTCTCTCTGGAAAAAATTCGGAGTATTAATACTGTGATGGTTCTTGCCATAAACACTGTGATGAATTTTAAAATGCACAATTTTAAAATAAAGTTTTCTTTGAAATATAAATTCTTATATTTTTACCGTACTTTTTAGCAAAATATCGCTATTTTGGAGTCCTATTCTTCTGAAACATTTTAAATTTTTCCACTTAAAGAACAATGCTTATCAACTGACATCTTTTTTTATTAAGTTTTAAGCTTTATCTTGAGTTCAAGCTTGATATTAAGAATGTGTAAAATTTTAACGTGTTGTGATTAGCCATTGCTTTATTAAACATGACATGATAAGCCATATTTATTTAAATTTTTTATTCCCGTGTATATTGTATTTTGTGAATATGAGCTAAATAGATTTGGTATGTTTTATAGGAAAAGACTGATCTGCGAAAAAAAAACAAAACAAGTTGGAAATTGCTCGTCAAACGTGGCAAATGAGGTGCGTTCGTACTATAACTAGTTTTATAATTATTTTTTGCACCCCATATTGTACTGAATGTATAATTTTTTTGCACTTCATAAAGCGCATAGTCTGATACATCATTAAAATGCACTTCCAATATTTTTTTCCCATTCCCCGTAATGTAACGGAACACTTTTGACTGCCCCTGTAATTAAACTATACATCCGATTTTCCTAAAATTTGAAATAGCTCAACAAAATTTTGCAACAATTATATCTTTAAAATTTCAGACCATTTGGAAGGCTGTAATATCATTAAAATGCACTTGCAATAATTTTTCCCAATGGCCGTAATGTAAAGAAAAACTTTTGACTGTCCGTGTAATTAAACTATGCATCCGATTTTCCTAAAATTTGAAAGGGCTCGACAAAATTTTGCAACAGTTATATCTTTTAAATTTCAGATCATTCGGAAGGCTCTAATATCATTAAAATCCACTTGCAATAATTTTTCCCATTGGCCGTAATGTAAAGAAAAACTTTTGACTGTCCCTGTAATTAAACTATACATCCGATATTTCTAAAATTTGAAAGGGCTCGACAAAATTTTGCAACAGTTATATCTTTAAAATTTCAGATCATTCGGAAGGCTCTCATATCATTTAAATGCACTTGCAATAATTTTTCCCATTGGCCGTAATGTAAAGAAAAACTTTTGACTGTCCCTGTAATTAAACTATACATCCGATTTTTCTAAAATTTGAAAGGGCTCGACAAAATTTTGCAACAGTTATATCTTTAAAATTTCAGATCATTCGGAAGGCTCTAATATCATTAAAATGCACTTGCAATAATTTTTCCCATTGGCCGTAATGTAAGGAAAAACTTTTGACTGTCCCTGTAATTAAACTATACATCCGATTTTCCTAAAATTTGAAAGGGCTCGACAAAATTTTGCATCAGTTATATCTTTAAAATTTCAGATCATTCGGAAGGCTGTAATATCATTAAAATGCACTTGCAATAATTTTTCCGATTGGCCGTAATGTAAAGAAAAACTTTTGACTATCCCTGTAATTAAACTATACATCCGATTTTCATAAAATTTGAAATGGCTCGACAAAATTTTGCAACAATCATATATTTGAAATTTCAGACCATTCGGTTGGGTAGTTTTTGCTCTGTTACATGCGGACAGACAGACGGACGGACAGACGGACAGACGGACGGACGGACAGGCGGACAGACGGACGGACTGAACGACGACTATAGGTGCTACGTATTTATATAATTACGAACGCACCTAAAAACAATTAAGAAAAATCATGCGTTAAGCATAGATTTTAAAACACTTTCCAACGCTTCCTGAATGCTTTAACAAGACATCGTAATTTAGGGAAATAACGTAAATAAGATAACTAAGTAAATATTTTAGAAAACACATAAAACATTTGAAAAACTGATTTCAGCATTTACCTTCCATAGCCAAATATGTTTTCTAATTCTTTTGAACAGTCCTGCATTTGATCTGTAAGTTGATATACATATTATATAATGGGAAAATTTATTTTTGCAAGAAAATGCATAACAGGTTGAAATTCTCTTTCAGCAATTTATACTAATATATGGAAACATACTTGAATACTTTTGTATAATCTTGTAGTTTACCTAGAACGTTTATTACGCGCTACTGCTTAGTTAAAATTTAATTCAAACACTCTTAAAACTGCTGAAATCACATTTCCAGAAATTACAATTTATAGATGGCCATGTATTCAATTCTTTACGTGACCCTGTATATCATTTTATCTATATTCTACAAACATTTCTTAGTAAATTAAATGCAGTTCAACGTAAAAATCCATAACTCATTTAAAAACTACCTTTAATCAATTTGCGCATATACCCAGTAACCCTTACGAATACTTTTATGTAATCCTGTATATGAATTATAGCATTTATATATACCATACTCTATGCATAAATATAGTGAATCATAAAAGCGCATATCATAATTAAAAATGCATTTCCAGCAATCATCCCTAATGAACTTCGGATACAATATAGTATCGGAAATATTTTGTGTGTCCTGTAAATGCTATATACATTTCGTATTATCATGAAATAATGTATAGTGTGTAAACCTCAGCGACGTATATCAATTTCATTATATATGAAATAGATTAACATAATTAAAGTACGCCGCAAATAATTCCCTCCATCCCTGTATAATAATGTATTGGAATCCCTTTTTTAGCCCTGTAAAGGAACAATAACTATTCGTTGCACCACATACTCTTCAGAATGCATATTTTAGTGCGTTTCATAAATTCATATCAATTTTATTCTGTTTGAAAGCGTGTAAAATCGTTAAAAATCATTTGAAACGATTTTTTCCCGTAGGCCATAGTGTAACGAAATACCCTTGACTGTTCTTGTAGATGAATTAAACACGCTATAAACTTCATTACAAATAGGGGCCGTGCTATGGTAAACGTCAATAACATCCAAAAACTTCAAGGGAATCCGAGTATATTTGCGGGAGTTAGACCGCGTCCAGACGGCCAGACAAACCGAAGTCATAAACACTTTTCAACTTTGACGAAAAGTATTAAAAAGAACATATAAACGTAAAATGAATGATTGCATATTAACTATTTTTATTGTTTAAAAAACATTTTAATGCAGAAAGTAGTTATTAATCGCTTTAAAAAAATATTCAGTCCTATATTACGAAAGTACATACCAACTTTTTAAAAAATATACTAAAGCAGTTTAAGCTATAAACTTGTTATCACAGGCATGAAAAACACTTTATTTCAATGTTTAAATATATTTATTTTTTTTTATTCCAGTGATTACATATATCGAAAACGTAGAAAATGAATTTACAATCGAAGAAAATTTAATAACTGATTCTGAGTGTCTACAATTAAATGTTTGATTAAAATCACAAACAGAAAAAAAATGCTTACATAATGTTAATTTCTAATCTGAAACAATTTCTAATTTCATATTTAACTCCAAAATAATAATGATGCTATAAGTGTTAGTAACTAGAAAAGATTAAAAAGCCGAAAAAAATTCCACACCACTGTTTCAACATATTTTCAATCTCAAGAGACTAAAAATTAATATTTACATTCATTCTACTATGAATGTAGGCACGAATCAGTCTCTGCGCCAGCTTTTTTTTTTTTTTTTTTTTTTTTCGAGCGATGGCAGATTAAGATACAACAGAATCGAATAAAAATATCCTTCTGAAAACAATACAGACCAGTCTCTTTCTATATGTGCAACATAAAACTACTTAACTCATCATTATAATATATACAAAACAGGAACAAAATATTTAAATTAAATAAGACTTACATATATGCTTCATCAATAATATCCGTATATTTGTAATATCCTAAAATGGCAGATGTCTTTCTTTTATATTAAAAGAAGTGCTGTAGTCGTGCTGGTGTTCTAAACAGTGGAGTGAAGTGACTTACCGCGTATTCTCTTGTTTATTCTATGGTAATATCGCGAAGCAGACGATTTGAGCAGGTGTGTTTTTATCATTTATTTGTTTTTGTAAACAACTGATTTGAATCGGAAATGCGCAATAATTATATGAGAGTGTAACAATCAGTGGAGGATTATTATATTAAATTGCAATGCTAGATAAAATTGAAATCATGAAAAAAGAATACTTTTACTGTCTTAGATATATATTGATAAAATATAGCATCAAAATTTAGTTTATTAATGATTGTATCGTGCAATTTATTTATTATGTCCCCCCCCCCCCGCCTTTCGTGATAGAATTTACTATTTGCTATCCACTAATATATTTTCATTCCTTATGCCGCTGTAACACACCTGTGTAACACACCTGTGTTACACAGGTGTGTTTAAAATATTGTTTAACCCTTAACTGATGTGACAAAAATTGCCGCATAACTACTGTGAGCGATCTGTGAGACCGCTTAATCTATCAAATGGATAAAAAATAGCATGAAAATTTAGTTTATTAATGCTTGTATCGTGCACTTTATTTATTATGCCCCCCCCCCCACCTTTCGTGACAAAATTTACTATTTGCTATTCACTAATATATTTTCATTCCTTATGCCGCTGTAACTCGGGACTGTTTAAAATACTGTTTAACCCTTAACTGATGTGACAAAAATTGCCGCATAACTATTGTGAGCGGTCTGTGAGACCGCTTAATCCATCAAATTGATAAAATATAACATGAAAATTTAGTTTATTAATGCTTGTATCGTGCATTTTATTTATTATGCCCCTTCCCCCTTTCGTGACAGAATTTACTAGTTGCTATCCACTAATATATTTTCATTCCTTATGTCGCTGTAACTCGGAACAGCTTAAATTATTTCTCTTCATTTTCAAAGATTTTTGAAGTTCATATTTTTGTCACACTGTGACTTACAATATGGTGGTTTTTTTTATCATATATGTGACGTGACATACGTTACATGCAGTGACATAATAGTGTCGTCACAATTTTCTTTTAATTGCCAGAAAAATATAATTTTACAGTAAATAACATGTTTTAAAGAATTTTTGCAATTTTTTAAAGTTTTCTAAGAAGTTCACATCTCAGTCACAATGTGACATCACTGAGTGGTGGCATTTTGGTCACAGATGTGACGTGACCACAGTGACTTACAGTGACGTCACAACGACGTCACCGTGACCATGCATGCTATGAGGGACATCTCTCCTTTGGAGAGTCTGGGCTACAAGTGAAAGTAGAGAAACATGTATAATATATTACTAGCAATAAAAAACAGGAAATTAGTGACATAAATCTTAATAACAAATTATTTGCATCAATATTTATATTTATAGTAATTTAAAATAAAAGTTTATCAATGTCTATAGTTCTTGAGTATCATGAAATGTTTATAATAAAATGTTTGTTTACGATTGTGCAATCACTTTTCACTTTCACTTCCTTCCTTCAGATCATAATCACTTTTGATAATTGCTTTTATAAATCACATTTGACACATGAAAAACAATTTACTTAGCTTTATTTTAATGTCCTTGTTTGGAGATTATATTTCACAATAGCTGTCAACATTCTGACCATATTATTGGCCATTTTATGGTCAGAATACAGTTAAATTATGGTTATGAAACCGTTTTTTCAAAAAACGGTCGAATGACCTGCCAGAATGCTGCAAAATTTTTAACAGTGTAGTCGCCAGGATTTTCGTTGTTGCCGACGATATTCGGGAAATGCCTGGTGTCTTCGCACATGTGCGTCAGTCCCTATCCCGCAGGTGTGAAGCGTGTATTTCAGCAATTTCTTCGAGCGTTTACATTAATTACATTCCTGTTAATAAAATGTTTTCGGAAGTATCTCTTCTCATTCTTGTGTTAATTCTTTAATTGCGACAGTGGAAAACTATCTTTTAACTTCTCACCGCTTGCGTTCCGACCCTACATTCTATGACAAAATTGGCTTGTATAGCTGCGTTCTATCACCCCGTAAAGTTTTGCCCCCTTTTCCAGATACACTCTGTATATAGTTATAGTTACATGGATGTTAATTTGAGGGGTGAATATGTAACGTAGAACACGTTTTGAGAGCGGGAAAAGGTGAATTTTTTAAATGTATCGAGTTTAGGGGATTAATAATGTGAATCATATTTAGAATTAGGTGAATAATTTCTAACACAATTTTGTCGCTAAAAAGGTCGTATACTCTTCTAGCATTAAATCCATCACCATTGTCATTTAAGCGAAACAATCTAAGGCAATTTACCGCAATTCTTCATTACTGCAAAGATGATTCACTTTGAAGTCATCCGGCTTTTATTTTTGTTGCTACGGCGAGCGCGACGGTTGCCTTTAATGGTTAATTTTGGAATATAAATTCATGAGGCGCACAGTGGAGTATTTGACCCGAAATCCTGGACAAAAATATTTTTCGATGTAAATATAGTCCGATTGACTTGAAATTCTTAGATGTTATTGGGTATCCCTATGGCATGTTTGGTATTGTAAATGAAGTCTATAGCCTTTACGGTTCATTTACAGAGACACCCAAAAGAATTCCCTTACATTATGGTATATGGGGAAAAATCGTTTGATCTGTATTTTAATGATATCACACTTTTAAACGTGCTGAAATTTATATGCATCACTAAGGTGTACTAAGGCACTTCTTGTAGAATAGGGTGTGCATAGAATATATCGTTCATTTACAGGGACACACAAAAGAATATGGCTGAAGAATAAATTTAACTATTGAAGTCCATGACCATTAATTGCTGGAAGTGCGTTTGTAGTTGTGATAGCCGTTTTAAAATAGAACAATTTCTTAAAATATTACTTTGTATGGATACATTCTATAGATCATATACAGGGCTGCACAAAATTTCTTAAGTACATTTCCGTTTATTCACGGAAATGGCTGAATGGACATTTTTAACTGTGCTATGCGTTTCACTGAACTAACTTTTAGCATACTATGAAGTATACATACAAATCCATAGCTTAGTTTAATATTTTATATCTTAAAAGCTGACGAAGTGTAAGTAAGATTTTAACGCTTCACATAATAATAAATATACATTTTATAAATATTTTAACAATTAAGAAAAAAGAGTCATCATTTAAGAAGAGCACAAAGAAAAAAAAGAAGTTAAAATATTAATTTACTAAGTAGATATTTTAAAAATACGGATAAATCACATGTCCATTGACTTAACATTACCGAAGGGAGTTCGGAAGTTGAGCGACTTGTAACCTTAACTATTTACTGTTTTTAAGAGGAAAGTAATTGTTGATAGGTTTGTCTTATTCACTATTAATGTTTAATTAAATGTATTTAATTTTACTATATATAAAACTTATTATTTACATTTAATAATGCTTATTACATTTAAATTACATTTAATAATAATTATTGCATTTAATTTATGTTTAATAGTGTTATATTTAATAGTAGTTCAGTAAAGTGGAGTCTATATAGTATAGATTGCTAGTTTTTGAATGCATTTAATATATTACCAGTTTCAAAATGATTCTTCAGAACTCTTCTTCATCTTCTTCATCACTCTCGTCTTGGCTTTTATCAGGACTACCATCAGACCTTGCTGGAAGAAGAAGTTGTAGGGTCTCGCTACTGTATGGCTTGCTCTTTTTAGTTGATAAACGGAGTTATTAGAAAATATGAAGTTGCTTATTTTCACGTACATTAGAAGGAAAATTTTAATTAGATTTTATTGGTGCCGTTTGCCAGATTTGGAATTAAAATTAGGTGTCCCTTTTTAAGGACACTGGCCCTCTAAAGGGTTAATTCCCTCCTTTTTCTCCTTATGTTACACACATAAGGCCCAAGAACTAATTAGGGAACCCGTTTTCAATAAATAAGTAATATATACAATTTGAAGGCGATCGGATATTTCTATCAAAATATATCGAGTTGCGTGCGTATGTACATACGTACATACATAAAGACAGAATATGTAGGTGCAAAAGCTCTCAGGTAATACCCTGTGAGCTAAAAACCTGCAATACGACAGTAAATATATTGTTCTTATCTCTTCAATTGGGTGGCCGCAAAACAGAGCATTAATAGCCATCCTGAAAAAAAATTTATAAAAAAATGGCAACAATATGATGAAGATTTTTTTGCAGAAATAGACACTCATTAGACTATAACTAATACGATTATAATTCAAACATGGCCGGGCAAAGCGCGGCACATATTTAAAAAGCTTTCGATATGTATAAATTAGAGCCAAAAACGCTTTAAAAATAACCCTTTTACACATTTAATGTTTTTTTATTACATTAAAAACGAAACTATTTAAATTAACACATAGTTTAACACTAAGCTCTGACCTTTGTTAAACACGTAAGCCCTTTTTAGTTTCAATTCAACAATTCATTGAGCCACAAAAAAATTATATTCAAACATAACAACAATGCCAAAAAACCACGTCTTCTCAGAAAGAAACTTCTTCTTCAGCTGAGGCCAGGAGCCACCTGATATAACTCAGGTTCCTAAAATAAACATAGATCGATGCACCAATTAGTTAGCTATTAAAAAATATGATTTTTACAATTGTTGACGAAGTTTTAATTTTTGCATTTTCGGCCAGGTTTTTGTGTCAAATACTCCACTGTGAGGCGTCAAGGCATTGAACTTTTAGAATTAATTCAATATCGTATATAACAAAGAATAAACAAGCACAAAAAATCAGCTTCAAGCATACATTATGAAACACTTTCCAAAACTAACAGAATATTATAACAGCATGTAAAATAATCACTTATAAATAGATTAAGCTAAATAATGCTATAAAAAGTGATAAAATATCTTTATTTAGATTGACGAACGCTTTCAATAAATTCAATATCTCCCTTGTTGCAAAACCTTCCATAAAATTAAAAAATATAATATGCAAGAAAATAGATCCAATTGAATCAAACCAGTTATCAGGAGTATACGAAATACCTTTCACGAAAGAAGATGGGACAATGCAGTTTTATATAGGTATTACAAGCAGAAAACTTAAAACTAGAATCAAAGAACATATAGCAGACATCAAATACAACAGGAGAACCACAGCTTTGGCTAGATTATGCAGAAAAGAACCCTTACAGATCGATTTTAAAAATAGCTGATTAATTTATCCATCAAGATTTTATTTACCATCCGTTATAAGGAATCAATAGAGATATTTTTATGCAACGAGAATATTTGCAATGATTCAGTGTCCCTTGATTTATCTAAAATTTGGAAAGAGATGCTATGCAATTTTAGTAACAATAGTAAAAATTAATTCACGCTCATAAATATCCAGTTTAATTTAATTTTATGTTTGCACTGTTTTTCATTATGCGTGATGTCTAGAGAGTCTTTCATTCGGGACGTGGCTGGGAACCTAAGAATCTTGCTTCCGCAAAAGAGACGGACTAGAGTAGAAGAATAAAGGGCTGCGGACGAAGATGGGCCGCTCACCGCGGCGGTTCTTAATTTTCTTAAATTAAAATTTTCTTAAATTTTATGAAAATATTTCTATCACGAATGATTTTGAAAATGTCGCCGTTTGTGCGATGAAACGTTCGTTAAACTAAATAAAGATATTTTATCACTTTTTATAACATTATTTAGCTTAACAGACTATTTTTAAAAAATTCCACTTTTTCCTAGAATGAAATGAGATATCTAAATGAGCAACTTAAAAAAACACATAACTCAGTAAAAATCCATTTTCAGAAATTGTTGTCCATATTCGGCAATGTGTGCGAATTCTTTCGTATAGTTCTGTATGCGATATACAGGGTGCCCACTCTCAGCGGTATCCAGTGGCATAATTCCTAAACTGTTAGTCATAGACATATAGTTTTAAGTTCCAATTACAAAAATGTTCTAAATGAGGTAAAAAAATATTTTAAAAGTCGTTTGGATCAATAAAAACGTTTCTTTAAAAGTTACGAAATTTAATTTTTTATGCTGTCCCCCGATCTTATAAGTAATGTTTAGTAAAAATTTCCTATTATACTAACAAAGACAAAAAAGTCCCATTCATCTAACACTAAAATTGACTGCTTTATGAAACTTGCATGACTTCTCCAATTTTCTGCATTTGAACACAGATGAGTTGGGCTATGCTTCGAGGGATCGTAGAAAAAGTGCAAAAAGTATATATAAAACAATTTATTTTGCATGTATCTGCAATTTAACTGAAGGTAGTACAAGCATTACGACAGTGTTAATTTTTTTAAATTAAGTTTAAGATTGGTTAAAATAATTGTATTTTAACAACTATTTTATTTTGTAAAGAATTTAGACGGTTGCTTTTCATGATTTCATGTAACGAAAATTCTGTTTTTTTTTTTTTTCACCTGTATTTACAGCACAAGTTGTGTATTTTGCTTTAATATGCCAGAATGAAAATAGATTTCAAATTTATATTGTTATGTTAATTTTACTCTCACCTATTATTTTCTTTTATATATGACGATTTTTCTCGTAAATTTGTGAATCACCCTCTATTTCGCAGCAAAAAAGATGCTTCAACTTTAAACAGCTATTACATGGCCAGTTTTAATCGTAAAAGAATGGAACTTTTTTTTTGCTTAACTTCTTAGAGAGATAAGATATTTTTACTAAATATAACTTATATCACCGAGGAACCGTCTAAAAACTTAAATTTTGTAATTTTAAGAAATGTTTTCATTGACACAAATCGCTTTAAAAATACTTCTTTACCTCATTTAAAACATTTTTGTAATTGGAACCCTATGTCTATGACAAACAGTTTAGGAATTAGACATTGGACACCGTTGAGAATGTGGACACCGTTGAGAGTGTGGACACCGTGTATAGAATTTATACACATCACTCAAAATTAGAAAAGCTTAAAAATGCACACCATCGTGGAAAACGCACTTCCAGCATATTGATCGCAATCAGTCCTGTAAAAGAATTCTTTTGTGTGTCTCTGCAAATAAACGCAATTTATTTTTCAACGATTAAAAATGAATTTAACATTAGAAGTTCCGAAATTTAAATCTGCATAGTTCCTAAACTACTTGACCGAATGACTTCTCGTTTGATATTTTAATGTAAAATTTACCGAAAAAGTCCAAACATGTTGTTAAAATTGAGTGTTTGTATTGAAAATTTCAGAGTTTGCTACAATTTCAATAGGAAGACGTTCCCTACGATTTTTTTCTCCATAAAATGAAAAAAGCTCTTTCCAGTCGAGGGGCTATTTCCTGCAACAATTTGGAGATTAAAATACACTGTTAAAAATTTCTGTAAAAACACAGAAAAAAAAACCGAGACTCTCTGTAAATTTACAATAGTTCTCGGTTAAATGCATTCGATTGAGTTTCTCGGTAAAGATTCTCTGTAAATTTACACCAGTTCTCGGTTAAATGCATTCGATTGAGTTTCTCGGTCAAGACTCTCTATAAATTTACACTAGTTCTCGGATAAATGCATTCGATTGAGTTTCTTGGTCATCGTTTTACAGACATTTCCCTTATGTTGTACATCTAATTCCCTGTAGGGATTTCCATGTCTTTCAATCAAATTTAGATAGAGTAGAGAAATAGTCGAAGCAAAATATTTTCAAAAAGTGGTAATTTTCTTAATCATTTTCATAGTTATAATTTTTCGTTAAAAAAAAAGTTACATGAAACATTTTCAACGGCAAAAGCCTTTCTATTTACAGAGAGGATCATAATACATTTAAATACATTGCTTTTATAAGAATTGTGATATAACCATAAAAGTATTTTTGGTTAATTAATCCGATTATTTTTGTAAATATTTTACAAAAAAAAGTTATAACTACCGATATGTTTAACCAGTTTTAATGAAAAAATATACTTAAATTTCACATTATTATTATTTAAAAATTCCAGTATATCTTCAGATATTAAAGAAGATAATTATTGTTTAGAAGCAATTTCTTGATAAATAATTCCGTAAATAAAGGATTAAAAAATTAAATTTGATTTAAAAAAATAGTAGGTATTATGTATCGGTCGAAACTGAATTAAAATAAACCGTTTAAGAAATTTTCTAACGATTACATTTGAAGCGAAACCTTTGAAAAGCACAAATACAATAAAATTTTCCTCGCTTCATTACAAAAGACATCCTTTGTACACCACAGCAGCAGCTCCTATGGCGCCCCCAGTAAGGCGTTTTTCTCCTCCCTAGAGGTCTCGGGTTCAAACCCCAGGCCGGCTAGAAACAAATTATATAAAAAAATTAAATGTTACACAAGTTCAAATTTGCTCGGAAAATTTTGGTACTTCGAAGTTCTAAATTTCACTAATTTCAAATACATTTTCACAACATAGTTAAATTATTTTCATTAAAAATAAATTGATTTACAAAGTCTTGTATATTTTTAACGATGTTAATTTACGGAGTCTTGTTATTTTTAACGATGTTAATTTACTGTAAATTTACCGAATAACTTCTCTGTTATTTAACAGAATCTCTGCTTTTCTAATCTCTGTAATTTTACATAAGACTTAAGATAATGGATTAGCAGCAGATCCTCTGTAATTTCACAGAAAATTTTTTAACAGTGTACATACGATGTTCCCTCTCGTTTTTTTTTTTTTTTTTTGGGGGGGGGGGGCGACTGTACCTTCATTAACTAAATCTATGCCCAACTGAACTTTTCACTCAAATACAAATTCATAAGAAAAAACACTGGATATACGGAATTTTCTCATGTCCCTTGTAATTCCGTCTTAGCCGCTTTTATTACACAAACTAAACGGAACAATCTTATACGATAAATCATGTAAAAGAAAAATAGCTAGACGGTGAAAAAAAATTCATATTTAGTAGGTATAATTGTATAGTATCCCTATCATAGAGACAATGAAGTTTTTATTTTTAAAACAGAATTTCGTTATAAACACGTTCTGTTTACTCAGAGTTTACCGGACAAAGTACAATAAAACGTGTGAAAACAAATCTGTGGGAACTACCAAAAGCTCCGTTTTTGTCAGGTTTCCGCCTAGACTGGTAGATTTGTAAGGAATTCATTTTGAAGATGCTAAAAAATTTTTCCGTTAATACCAAAAAGGCCAGAAATTTTACTCAAGTTTTATAAAAATATCTTACACCAAAATTTTTATTTAAAACTTCAAAACTTATTTATTTAACTTTTTTCTTCCTTTTGTCTTTTACACTTATTTTATAAAAACATTTCTGGTTCGAACCGAAATATAATCATATGGCAGGGGTCAAAATGACCTCTTACGATATTTCTAGTGTTAAGTAAGTTTTGGCATTAGTAAAATTTCAATTATTTAATATACTATTCATGGAATTTTTTTGTGTATCCCTGTAAATGAAGTATAAATGCTACTTATTCTTATACTACTGAGAAAGCGTATTGTAACCTATCTCATTGATGCATATCAATCTCGTTATGTTTGAAATAAGGCAACATCAATAAAATGCAAACGAATTTTCCCTATAGACCACCAATGCCGCACATAATGTGACGGAATTCTTTTGTGTATCCCAGTAAATGTACTATAAATGCCATACACTTCATTTTCCACACCGAACAATCTATAGCAAACCTTAATAACATATGAAAACTTTATTGCAATCAGAGTATATTTACAGAAAGTCAGAGCACAGACGGACACACACACCGAAATCATCTTTTCATCTATGTTGGAAAGTGTTAACAACTGTGTTGGAGAGTGTTAAAAAAATTGTCTAACTGGCAGAGTGATTTATATTACACACATTCCTTTCTGACGTATGAGTTTTACAATCATACATCTTACATATTTAGATACATCTTATGTACTTATAGGCAACAACTTTTATTACGTGCAATACATATAAGTTTTTCCCATATACGTATATCATTTATACTAACCTAACTAGAGATACAAGTGTGCTAAAAAAAAAAAAGCAAATCGAAAAGGTACAGTCCTTTGTTTTTGAAATAGACGCAACCTTCAAATCGCCTTCATGCTCGACACGTGTTTTGGTTTCTCTTTATTTATTGCTCCGAAAAGATCTTTTTATTGTTATTTACAGCTAAAGCAGACGAGAAACGTGTTTATTACGAAGCATAAAAGAGAAATAAATATGGGATGAACAGACTTCGAGTGCAAGTGCACTCAGAATTTACTTGTCAAAGTCATGCGGTTTTCCAGGTAGATTAATACAAAGAGCACTGACTCATTTTAAGTACTTGTCTGCACAAAGAGAATAAAAAACGCTCGATTTCTTTTCTTTTTTTTTATGGTTTATAAAGGATGCAGTCAGCATTTTATAAGCATGACAGTATAGATCATACGTATTAACAAACAGTAATTTATGAATTTCCTAACTGTCAATGTGTGTTGCTCATTTAAACCTCGACGACAGATAGGGCGATCAGTATCATAACCGTTCTATTTTTAAAATCAGATAAGGTTCGATAATTCATTCCGATATATCTTTTTCCATTTTAGTACTTTCAATTGCGAATGGATATAATCTTAAAAACATATTCTAGTTAAAGAAAACTGATTACTACACTCTAAAAACTACTCGGAAACGTTTCCGAAAAGCAGTGATAGCGAAAGAAACTTTGTTTTTATAAATGCGTCTTTTAACCTCAAAAATGTAGGGCAATTGCATCGTAACTGACGTAACATTTGATCATAGAATTTTGTTTTCAAATCTATGTAGAAAATTTACTAATAAAGCTACAACAAATTTTTACAATTTAAAATATTTCTTACTTAGGACTTAATACCCAAATACCTGAGATTATTTCAATCTCTCTTTTCGTTCCTAAAATCGCAATTCAAAATTCCGTAACTGGCGTAACATAAAATAGACAAACATTTTTTTCTGCCTTCATTGAAGTGTAAAAATTATCAAAACTAACCCATTAAAAAAGCAATTTAATGTTCTCAACAACACTAAGTAATGCCAAATTATAACAGTAACTTGTTTAATTAATTTCCGAATAATAAAAAAAAAAAAAGGCATTTACACGTGTAACTGACGTAACTTTTATTGTGTAATTGACGTAACATTGTGACTTTACAAAGACAATAATGGTACTTAACTTAGTGTGTAAACAGTAATTTACAATGCCTTTTTATTAGGATTTTATTATACAATATAAAAATATCAAGTGTTCCAATCATACCCTTAAATTAAACATATTATAAATTTTATTCCTCCCCCCCCCAAAATGATAATTTTCTGTGGAATTGCCCTGTATTATTGGCTCCTAAGGTTTCAAAGATAAAGAATGTTTTTCGCAATTGTGGGTAACACGGAAGAGGTTATTGTATATTTTTGTACGTAGTTATATTAAACTTTCGTAGATTAAGTGGCATTCTTTTTTTTTTATTTTACAGTGTGTGAATATTTTTTATTGGGTATTGGGCTTTCATGAGGCTGTGCATCCTTAGCATTAATTTGATAATCGTGATTCTCTGGAATTCGGTATTTTATATCTCCTATCTAAAATAATTAAAATATGAATTTCGGGTTAATGACACTGATAATTCACTCGAATGATTTATTATTCTAATAAATATTTATTAATTATTCATACTCCTAATAATTCAATTGATTACTTATCCTTTAATTTTGGTATTGAACATTTTTCATGAAATATGCCATTTTATAACGAAAAAATCGTAGACTCTTAGAAATTCGACAGAATTTTTCGCCAAGCAAAATTAACAACAATGCATTGAACAGCAAACAAAAAGTATTTTCACCAATTGTGCTAAGCGATTTCACAAGATTAATCTAGTAGTATTGAATTCATGTACTACTTACTAAAGAACAAAAATAAATAAATATGTTATATACACATTAAATGAAATAAAATAAAATAAATACAAAATGGCCATATACACATACTATTTTGCAAGAAGCGAAAATTTCGGCCAATAAACATGTCATAACCAACTTAGCCTTGTATCTATCTATACTTCATGTTACATAACTCATTATTTCGATAGAAGCTAAAACATTCAATAAGAAACTGCTGCGAAAATAGGAAAAATAAATTGAAGAAAGCGTGTCAGCTCTCAGTTGGAAATCGTGTTCTCTTTTTGCTGTTACATAACTCCAATTTTAAAATAAAGCTGGCTTCTTTGAGGCTACTTAATTCTCTCCAATCGAATTCCCATTTCCTGAATCTTTTTATAGCTATTTATCAACATAGTTAAACAATATGCCAATGTAACTTAGAATAATTGAATAATAAAATGAGAAATTGCAATAGGTTAACAAAATTAGACGGTTATTTATAAATATATTTATGTAAGATGTTTAAGAAAATTATTTAAAATTCTAAATTGTAAATAAATTGTAATTGATTTTTTTTAATTAAGTTGTTCTACAATTTCGCTAATCATCATAAAAAAATCTTACACATTTTTCATAATTATAAAACCTTTATACCAGGCTATTTATTTATGCCTGGTATAAATATTTTATAAGCTACACTGTAAAAAAAAAGGACTAAAAAACGGAAATACTACTGGCAATCTAGACGCCAGTTAGAGGTCTGCACGGGCCCGGGCTTGGCCCGAGGCCCGTACCCGGCCCGGCCCGCGGGCCGGCGGAATGGAGGAGAATTTTCAAACGGGCCGGGCTGGGCCGGCAGAATTAGGACAATTTTTTCAACGGGCCGGGCCGGGCCGACAGACAAAATAAACGGGCCGGGCCGGCAAAAAAATTGAACGGGCCTGCAGGGCCGGGCCGGGCCCATAAAAAAATTAATCGGGCCTATCGGCCCGATATAAGAATTTGAGAGTAGCAGATAAAATACGAGGCCATTTCCAATGAATATGACTTTTTCGAGAAGTATAAATGTGCGTTACGAGCCGATGCAAGTTTAACAACTTCAATACAGAAATGCAACATGTCCATCGTAGAGATCGGCATCGTACAGTTACATGATGCCTGATCCCGGGTTTAATTTTTTCGGCAGACTTGTGCCGAGACGGAACTGGTCTTAATCGTTCTCAGAATGTGTAGGACAGGCATTATGTTTTGTAAAAGTATTAATAGCGATAATGAACTTCTGTTAACAGTATCTTTGGAAATGTACCTTAAGATGGTTCTCATATTTACTGCTCAACAATGCGAAACTCTCAGACACATTTTCTGACTCATTTTTAACTATAAAGGCATAAAATTGACAGGCCTGAGAATTGAAGGCATTTGGGATCGAATAGCGTTTCCATTTTTCATAAATTACGTACCGAGATAACAGACACTCTTGTCACGTGACTGTGCGTTTTTCTCCTTTCCTGTGCTATCGCTTCCGGAAATTCAATTCAAAACGCTAACTTTGGCAGTATTTTCTGGAAGATATATTACTTTTATCTAAGAAAAAAACGGCATTTACATGGTTTCTGAAGAAGAATACCTGCCAATCTCATGCGTTTCCGAAAAGAAATGAATTCATAAATGTATCAAAATGTAGCTCCTTTGGGTTTGAGAAAAGCATTAAAAATGACAGAAATATTTTCACAAATCTAATTTTATTATAAGCTTCAAAAGTTATCATGTTTTTTAACCCTTTATTGTAAACTACAATAATCTTTATAATCTGAACCCTTATTTAAATTTTAAAACGTCTCTAGAGACGATGACTAAAACACTGTAAGTAATCGTTAATGTTTACTATTGTGTGTTTTGTATTTTGCGAACACATGGTAATTTAAAATATACTGTAAAATGTTCCCATAAATATGCATGTAGTATTCATTAAAAGAATCTTAATTGTATGTGGAGAAAAAACTGAATTTTTTGTAGAAATTTAGTCGGGCCGGGCCGGGCCTGTTTTCACTGATTTTTGTACGGGCCGGGCCGGGCCGAGAACGGTAAAAATGTAAACGGGCCGGGCCGGGCTCGGGCCTGGAAATTCCGGCCCGTGCAGACCTCTAACGCCAGTACTATTTCCGTTTTTTACGGGAATTTTTACCCATAAATTACAGAAATTTTTCCGTTTTTCTGATTAAAAACGGAAAATTTTCTGTAATTTATGGGTAAAAATTCCCGTTAAAAAACGGAAATAGCACTGGCGTCTAGATTGACAGAAGTATTTCCGTTTTTTAGTCTGTTTTTTTTTTTTTTTTTTTTTTTTTTCTTTTTTACAATGTACATACTAAAAAATAATACAGGGTCTGACTTTCGCCTAGGGTCTCCGAAAGTTCAAAGTCAACAACTGACTTAACTCTTTAAAAAAAATGCTTTAGTTATATCATGATAGAATGCTCTTTTACAAACTGGATGGATTTAATAAAATTTAAAATTATTTATAATATTTAATAATCCTCTGAAGTAAGTACACATGTTGGCAAATTGTAAACAGCTTTATAGAAGTATCCCCATAGGTATAATAACTTGTAAAAACTGAAATTCATAATGCTTTTTTTTTTTTTTTACTCCGTAATGTTATTCTTATGAAAGTATCGTATTTTGTAATCTCATAATTTACGCATTTAGAGAGACTTTATCACAAAAATCAGTAATATATTTTGGATTTCAAACATTAACATGTTCGATGCTGTAACTTATAACCCCGCATCTTTCCACATTTTAATACATTTAGGAAAATGGCTACCAGAAGTATAACTTAATGTGCAAAGCATTCCCAATCGACAATCGAGCCCACGTCTTGCTTGAACCTCTTATGGTGGTCCTGTTTGTTAAAAGTCAAATATACATGTTGTAAAATTGATAAGGTGCTCTATTATACTTTTACTCTACCTGTTCCTGAAATTAATTAATATACTTCCCCCTTTAGTCTCTAAATCAATATCTATGTTTGCCCCCAAGTTAATACTTTAAATAGAAAACTATAAGAGATATAAGTCACAGTAATGAAGGATTAAGTGGCCATTACCAAATATTGCCTGCTTTCTGTATGTCTGAGGCCCGTTTGAGAATAAGTGCAGACATGTGTTCGATGTCTTGGCACTCTTTAAATGTATGCTAACAAAAGTATGCATAAACTTTCCCATGATGGCTAAGTATAATAAGCCAAATTCAGGATCATCTCTCTCTTAGGCTTCTTTGGCTTGCATAGCTCTAACACGCATCCAATATTGCTCCTGATTCTTTGGAGATGATTACTGGATTGCCTTCTCCTAATATTCCTGCCCAATCCAGATCCATGTCTGGATTATCAATGTTGAACTGCTCAATAAAGAAGATTATCTGGAAAAAGTGTGCTTTGTTTGTCTCAGCTATAAGAAATAAACGGTCAAGTGCGAGTATTACTCGCGCACAGAGGGTTCCGTAGAATAAATATATGAATTTGTAATGGTATTATAAAAAAAAAACCGTTGCTAAAAGAATACTAAGATTTTGTAAAAAACTATACAACGTAGGGTTGGGTATAACTGTATATATTAGAAAAGTGTAAATGGGTCTACCATGAAAGTTCAAAGAGATATGAAACCTAAATAATATCAAACATAGCTATTCGTATAACTCTTTTTTTAATATTATCCTAATCTGTTTATGATGAACTTAATTCGGTACTGACAATAAAAGCAGTGCATAGTTAAACTTCATTTGGCATTTCATAAAACTAAATTCAGCGTAGTAATAACCTTTATTTCTACAGTGTAGCTAAAACAAAACCTTTGTTCAAAGTTTAAATTTGGCATTGTGCTAAGCGCGCTTCGAAAGGAGGTCTCAAAGTTGTAACGCCGCCTTAGTCATTGCCGCGTTTTTCCAGATGGGTGTTTAATTAACTTTTAAAGTCACTCGAGGCGTATTGAGAGATATACTCAATGCAAACTATCGCGAATCCCACAGTATTTATGCGATTCATTCTAATTAAACCTTTCGAGGGCGGTGCCCTTAAAAAAAGGACACCTAATTTTAATTCCAAAAGAGACAATCGGCACCAATAATATTTAATTAAAATTTTCCTTTTACCATGTACGTGAAAATAAACAAGTTCGCATTTTCTAATAAATTCGTTTATAAATTCTGGTGTCAGTTCGTTATTTCATAAGTTTATGGATAGAATTACTCCGCGCCAGAAACGGTTAAGTGGTCGCAGGAGTCTTAAAACTTCAAAATTTAAGAAATTTTAATTTTTTTAGATGTTAAACTCCTATCTTTTCTGAATATTTTGATATAATTGTTTCCTTAAAATTCCCGTTAGAACAGAAGTTATGGCTTTTAGAATTATACCCGCTCAATAACTGAAGCTGTGATTCCGAAACTTTGAAGTCATTTTTCTCCAAGTGGTGTTTTTTGGGCATAACGCGCAGGATACCTCAAAAACTTCTGAATATTTTTTCATGAAATTGTCAAAACATGTATTTCATGTTAGTCTGTATAAACTGAACCTAAAATTTCCTTTTTATTGTTCAAAGAAATATTTTTTTAGGTGATTTTACTGTTGAAATTTTCAAAATTTTGTATTAGCTAAATGCAACATTGCATTAAAAATATAAAAATGCTTTAAATGCAAATTTATTTAAGTTCAGGGAAATTATTACAATATGAAGTATAAGTAAGCACCAAAATTTTCATTCTTGTTGCAATATTTATTTTGTCATCTGGCACGTAAACTGTTATCCCAATTTTTTGTTCGACAAAAGTCTAACAGTTTCGAGCCCCCTATAAATACTAATTCTGTATCTTGTCATTTTTTAAATACATGAAATAAAAGAACATACTTACATCTTTCATCCCAATTAAAATTGTGTTTTAAAATCATATACATTTTAAGACATCAAATGTTGAAAACGGTCTTTTTTTCATTTTTTCCACTTTTTAGAGTCCTCAGACCCCTTACTGAGACTTAGTATGTTTTTAACAATTTGACGTTTATTGCTTTTATACTGTTACTGGACATTACATTACACATATATATCATTAAAAGTTGTTAACTATGCATAGAGTACGCCGCCCCTGTCCTTATGTAAGTCCAAACTGGCCTATCTTTAATGGTTAATATCTCAGCTAATTACTGATGATTTTTTTCGAAAATCATTATCAGCAATGCTTTATACTTCTGCAACGATAGGTATATGCAGCGATGCTCAACAATTTTTCTGAATGCCCGTAAATCGAAATTTGTGTATAACAGAAAAATGCTAATTTCTCAAAAACTATGTGACCTAGGATAATCGATATAATTTTCCAGCAAGGTTTATATTAACATCTACTACCTCTAATTTTTTCATAATTTTAGTTTCAGTAGTTTCGGAATTAGAGGGGGGGGGGGCATATTTTTGCGTTACATTTTCGACAATATTTTTTAAAATATAATACCTAAAATTAAAAGGAATGTATTTTTGAGTTCAGCGTTACGAAAGCTTTCACAGGATACCCCACATGATATACAAAGAAAAGATTTTTTTTTCAAGTAGCATAATTTGCCCCCTACATTTTTACTAAATATATTTATGAATGTTTATTAATCTGAAAATATGTGTGTCAATGGTCTTTATTACTTCCCCGAATTTGAACTTTCCACGTTCCATAGTTTACGAGTAAAATGGCTGTGACAGACTGACAGACACAGGAGTGATCTTATAATGGCTCCGTTTTTACTTTTTAAGTACGGAACCCTAAAAATGGGAAATAATTACGTTAATTGATGTTATGCCATATACAGACACACATACATATACATGCATTCCGACATACGTAAGTAATGAATTCCGTAAAGTTTTACGTAACTTGAATTTTACGTTAAGTCGAATTTGTAAGTTTCTTAGCTAAAATTTTGTAACAAACTGAAATATTTATTATATACCGTATTATTTTATAAATAAAGCGTCACGTGGCAGTGTTTACTAGTATATAAACTATAAAAGTCCTTCCGGCCAGTGCCGGGAGGAAGAGGTAGCTTTCATATTCCTTATTTTTAAAAAGCCAACTTATATTATTCAAACACACGAAGCTCAATTAAGTGGAAACCGAATGTAGGAGATTCAATACTAATTTTTATCAATACTAAATCATTATGAATGAGAATTTCGCGAAATTAGTCAGCTTTATCCAAGCTGCTTTTATTTAAAGTCACTTATATTTGGCTGCCAAATTCGGCGATTTCTTAAAGTGCCTGCCATTTTAAGACAACATGGTAGATGAGGCTAACCAGTGAACTTGGTCGAGACCTTAGTAATTGCTGTGCACATGCTCACTCATATCGGAATCGGTTGATATATACGAGTGCTGTCGCAGGCAAAAAATCAGATTTTTCAAAATGTCACCCACTTTAGAAATTGAAACTGCTATATCTGAGCCATTTTTTAAGATAAAGACAAACAAAAAATGCTCCTGAATCCTTATATCAAGGTCAAATACTTAAGAAAGAAACCTTTTTCAATTTCTAATTTTTTTGCACCTCACTTTAAATATAATTTTTTTTTTAATTTAATGGCCGCCATTTTGAAACAAGATGGCTGATGAAGCTGGCCAGCGAACTTGGTCGAGATATTGATGTATACTATCCACATGCCTTTTCCATCGAAATAGGCGAATAAGTGTGGTATCGCGTGACAAATACAAGATCGTTTCAAAGTGTTACCCATGATAGAAATTCAAAGTGCTATAATCAACCACTTTTTAAGATATAAACAAAAGAACAAATTTTCAGAAACAAAAACTACTCCAGAATCTTTGTATCAAGGCCAAACACATAAAAAAATCTTTTTCATTTTCCAATTTTTTAATACCTCATTTTAAATTTTAAATTACATTTTTTTTTTAAAAATGCCAACCATTTTGAAACAAGATGGCGAATGAAGCTGGCCAACGAACTCGGTCGAGACATTGGTATGTACTATGTACCGACCAAGTTACATTCAAATCGGTTCATAAATACGCCTGTTATCGCGTGACAAAAATCAGGTCGTTTTAAAATGTAAGCCACAATAGAAATTCAAAATGTTATAACTCAGCCATTTTTTTAGATGTAGACGAAACAAAACCTGTTCCGGAATCTTTGTATTAAGGTCAAATACATACAAAAAAAATCTTTTTCATTTTCCAATTTTTTGGTATCTCATTTTAAATTTATTTAAAAAAAATTTTTTTAAATGGCCACCATTTTGAAACAAGATGGCGAATGAAGCTGGTCAACGAACTCGGTTGAGTTATTTGTATGTACTATGTACACACCAAGGTACATCCAAATCGGTTCATAAATACGTCTGTTATCACGTGGCAAAAATCAGGACGTTTCAAAATGTCAGCCACGCTAGAAATTCAAAATGCTATAACTCAGCCATTTTTTAAGATATAGACGAAACAAAAACTGCTCCCGAATCTTTTTATCAAGGTCAAACACATAAGAAAAAAATATTTTTTCAATTTTCAATTTTTTGCTACCGCATTTCAAATTTAAAATTTTCTTAAAATTTTAAATGGCCGCCATTTTTAAACAAGATGGCGGATGAAGCTGGCCAACAAACTCGTTCGAGACATTGGTCTGTACTATGTATAAACGAAGTTACATCCAAATCGGTTCATAAATACGCCTTTTATCGCGTGACAAAATTCAGGACGTTTCAAAATGTCAGCTTCGCTAGAAATTCAAAATGCTATAACTGAGCCATTTTTTAAGATATAGACGAAACAAAAACTGCTACGGAGTCTTTGTATAAAGGTCAAATACATAAGAAAAAATATTTTTCCATTTTCAATTTTTTGGTACCACATTTCAAATTTTAAATTTTTTTAAAAATTTTAAATGGCCGCCATTTTGAAACAAAATGGCGGATGAAGCTGGCCAACGAACTCGGTCGAGACATTGGTATGTACTATGTACACACCGAATTACATCCAAATCGGTTCATAAATACGAGAGTTACAGTGTGACATAGGTCAGATATACGCAATTTTACTAATAATGATCTACATTTATATCGTTA
Organism: Maratus speciosus; assembly: GCA_963932465.1. Lineage (NCBI taxonomy): Eukaryota > Metazoa > Arthropoda > Arachnida > Araneae > Salticidae > Maratus > Maratus speciosus. Next base: position 518,311,986 of record OZ010792.1, on the reverse strand, counting down.
TATTGATGACATCATTTTAATTGAAACTGATCAATCTGCAATTACTCGATTTCCAGTTGATTATCCCACTAATTTGGAATTAACGGAAAACCTTTTATCTAACAATACAATTAACTTCTTAGATCTTAAAATTACAATAAAAGACAATAAAACAATCACAGATTTGTATGACAAACGTAAAGAATTTAAATTCACAGTTAATACATTTACAAATTTTAAATCTTGTCTACATCATTCTGTATTTCGTAATATAATACTTAATCATTTATATAGAATAAAATGTTTATGTTCTTCTCCTCTAATTAACAATAATATTAAAAAACTAATTTATGATGCATTAAATCATGGTTTTCCAAAAAAATTCATATATTCATTAATATACAATTAGTACTTTTCTTACATGATCTATAAACACAAATTAACACATGCGTAAACAAAATTACAAAAAAATTATAAAATAAAAAAAATATCTATAAAAAATTAAAAATTGTAAAATAATATAAAAAAAAATATTATAGGTTGGTTGGGTGGGTAGATGTTAGAGTACGGAGGAGGGTGGTGTTGTCTGGATAATACGCAATGGTTAATTATTTATTATAAAAAAAAGCGGGGCTCTTGTATTATTACTATTTTTTGTTATGTATTTTATGTGGATGTTGATTTGATATTTTATATGTAAGTTGGAGATTTTCATTAATATTATAATTAGCTTAATTATTCATTAATCTAATTTACAATTATTTGTTATTAAATTTTAATTTACTAAGGACAATATCATATTAATTACTAATAGTATGCCACTCTTAGTTTAATGTTTTTGAATGTCCCATATTCATACTTTATGGATTTTTATGGATGTCTGAAAATAATCCACATTCTATATTTGTGCGTTTTAAGTAATGGGATTTTAAGTATTATTTAACCTTCTATATACTTCCACATGTTTGTTATTTCCTGTTCATTTTATAAATATCTTATATATAATTCATTAAAAAATAATTTTTAGATAATTTTTAATAATTATTTATATTAATTATTACTGAATTTATTTTGTTTTATAGCATATAGATATATGCTATATATTATCAATGTTCTAACATTATTTATACTCTTAGTTTAGTTTAAATAATTTAGCTAATAGAACATATTGTATGCTTTTAAATTTTATTAACAATAGTTTTAAATACTTTGTGTGATTTATATTAGGTTTATAATTCTCTATATATAAGGATTTGTTTGGTTTTGCTGTTTAAACAGTTATTTACATTCACAAGCTTGCAAATTTTTATCTTGCGATAGATGTTTAATATAATTATTAATAGATGGCAGCACTAAAATTGTATGTTTCAGATTGCCTTAATTTTTAATTTTTCTAGCTCCATTTCAGTTATAATTTATACACCAGGGTGTATTTTTAGCTAAATTTTGACGATATTGTTAAACTGTTATCTATTAATTTAATAGTGCATTTTAAATAATGTAATTAATATCTATTTATTTTATATTAGATTAAATTTGTTTTACAAGGTCTTTCAAATTTTATTTCAAAATGTATTAACTGCATCCTTTGGTATCATTTACTGTGATTTCTTAACTGTTTTATTCACCTTAATCTTTTTGATATACTGGAAGACATGTGCACATGGATTTTTGTAAAATACTGAAATATTAATCGGTATGGTGTTTATTATTTCTATTTTATATCCTATAAATATTTAAATACGTTTTATTGATTCTTCCATTTCATATTATTTGTTTCTATTCTGCTTTCATTTTTAATCAATTCACTTGATTTTAGTGGTTGTTCTATAATTCTCTATGTATAAGGATTTGTTTGGTTTTGCTTTTTAAACAGTTATTTACATTCAAAAGCTTGCAAATTTTTATCTTGCGATAGATGTTTAATATAATTATTAATAGATGGCAGTACTAAAATTGTATCTTTCAGTTTGCTCTATTTTTTAATTATTCTAGCTCCATTTCAGTTATAATTTATACACCAGGGTGTATTTTTAGCTAAATTTTGACGATATTGTTAAACTGTTATCTATTAATTTAATAGTGCATTTTAAATCATGTAATTAATATCTATTTATTTTATATTAGATTAAATTTGTTTTACAAGGTATTTCAAATTTTATTTCAAAATGTATTAACTGCATCCTTTGGTATCATTTACTGTGATTTCTTAACTGTTTTATTCACCTTAATCTTTTTGATATACTGGAAGACATGTGCACATGGATTTTTGTAAAATACTGAAATATTAATCGGTATGGTGTTTATTATTTCTATTTTATATCCTATAAATATTTAAATACGTTTTATTGATTCTTCCATTTCATATTATTTGTTTCTATTCTGCTTTCATTTTTAATCAATTCACTTGATTTTAGTGGTTGTTCGGGCACAGGGGAAAATTAATTTTAGCTTTAGCTTATTTTTCCCACAGAAAACAACCATTTTGCTTATATCATTGAATTCTGTGCCCTCGATAACGTAATTCAATGTATAAGCTTTTCAATTTTTGTCGGTGTCCACTTTTTTCTTTTTTCTTCCATAATAATTCTTATAATATATATATTTTTTTTTTAATACTTACAGCTTTAATTCATAATAATTGACGGTGGCAGGTTATGTTACAGGTCTGCACGGGCCCGGGCTTGGCCCGAGGCCCGTACCCGGCCCGGCCCGCGGGCCGGGCCGGGCCGGCGGAATGAAGGCGAAATTTCAAACGGGCCGGGCCGGGCCGGCAGAATTAGGACAATTTTTTCAACGGGCCGGGCCGGGCCGACAGACAAAATAAACGGGCCGGGCCGGGCCGGCAAAAAAATTAATCGTGCCTATCGGCCCGATATAAGAATTTAAGCGAAGCAGATAAAATACGAGCCATTTTCAATTAATATGATTTTCTCGAGAAGTATAAATGTGTGTCACGAGCCGATGCGAGTTTAACAACATCAATACAGAAATGTAACGTGTCCATCGTAGAGATCGCTATCGTACAGTTACAAGATGTCTGATTCCGAGTTTAATTTTTTTTCAGCAGACTCGTGCCGGGAAGGAAGTGGTCTTAATCGATCTCAGGATGTGTAGAACAGTCATTTTGTTTTGTAATATTAATAGTGATAATGAACTTCTCTTAACAGTATCTTTGGAAATATACCTTAAGGTGGTTCTCATATTCACTGCTCAACAATGCAAAGCTTTGACACATGTGTGTGACAAAAACTTTAACTATAAAGGCATAAAATTGACAGGCCTGCCTATTGAAGGCATTTGGAAACGAATAGCTTTTTCCATATTTAATAAATTACTTACAGAGATAACAGCGATTATTGTCACGTGACTGTACGTTTTTCTTCTTTCCTGTGCTATCGCTTCCGGAAATTCGATTCAAAACGCTAACTTTGACAGTATTTTCAGAAAGATATATTGCTTTTATCTATGAAAAAAAAAAAACATTTACATAGCTTTTGAATAAGAATACCTGCCAATCTTACACGTTTCCAAAAAGAAAAGACTTCATAAATGTGTCGAAATGTAGCTCTTTTGGATTTGAGAAAAGTCTTAACAATGAGTGAAATATTTTCACAAATCTACTTTTTATTATACAGCTTCAAATGTTATCTTGTTTTTAATCCTTTATTCTGAACTATATTAATCTTTTAATGAATCTTTATTTCCATTTTGAAATGTCTGTAGACACGATGACTGTAAGTAATCGTTAATGTTTACTATTGTGCGTTTTCTGTTTTGCGAACATCATAGTAATGTAAAATATACTGTAAAATATTCCCATAAATATGTATGTAGTATTCATTAAAAGAATTTTAATTGTATGTTGAGAAAAAACGGAATTTTTTTTTTTTTTTTTTTTTTTTTTTTTTTTTGTAGAAATTTTATAAGGTTGGGCCCGTTTTCACTGATTTTTGTACGGGCCGGGCTCGGGCCGAACTTCCAATTTTTACAACGGGCCGGGCCGGGCTCGGGCCGAACTTCCAATTTTTACAACGGGCCGGGCCGGGCTCGGGCCGAACTTCCAATTTTTACAACGGGCCGGGCCGGGCTCGGGCCGAACTTCCAATTTTTACACGGGCCGGGCCGGGCCAAGATAGCTTTCGTACGGGCCGGGCCGGGCCCGGGCCTGGAAATTCCGGCCCGTGCAGACCTCTAGGTTATGTTTAATTAATGGTAATATATATATATATCAATTTTGAACGGAGGGTGGTTTCGGGGTCTGGGGGTCATGATCGATGAAAATATACCAAAATTTTTTGAAATCGCTTTCCTCCGAACGGCTGCAATAGGTAGCTTTTTGTAAAGAAAGCTACCTAAAAGTACAAAAAAATATAAAAACAAACTTAAAGAACACTTTTCAATTATCTTGTGGAATACGGGATTTATATAAATCTAACATGGATGAATTGATTTATAACAATTTTGAATCTAATTCAAACGATTATAAAAATAATAAATAATCAAAGAGGACTCATTTAACCTATTTTCCATGAATTTCTGATGGCAAGACAAATGAATGGCACTCACAAAATAAAATAATCCTTGATAAGCACAAACTGTATTCATCATGAGTTAGATGACTACTATGAATAACTAACAATAGAGATCAAGTTGCTTTGTTATAGGTTATAGATTTGATTGTATATACCAATAAAAATATAATTTCATCTAATATATAAACTATATTACGGTTGTGGTTTATATCTATATATTTTATTTATAAAATAAATATCAAAAGTATGCGACTACATATCAAACGCGCTAGTATGTCAGAAATGGTAATTTTCGAGATTTATTACGTAACTGCGAATTTACGTAAGTCGGGGATGCCTGTATATATATGTTTCTTTCATGCGTTTCAATTTTCTGTATCAACAATTTCTTTTTCAATTGCGTTGAAAAATAGTCAGTGATAATTACACGTATCAAATACTAGTTTATCTGAAGGCGCTCCCTAACGCCTTTTCGCTGCATTTCCGACAAAGCATTACCAGACCTGCCAACCTTTGAAAATGAGAAATCGTAGCACACAAAATTTAAATTAATCTAGAGATTGGTTGGTTGGTTTTTCGTGTTTCACAGCCACATCTTTTGACATTCATAAAAGGAATAAGGTTTCCGTCTTTTAACTCAGTATAGTAAATTTTTTCCTCTGAAAATTTTTATACGATTTTTAGAGTTTATTTTCGTTTCGCAGCTTTTTTTTTTTTACATTTGTAAAAGGAGCCTGGTTCCAATTTTTTAGCTCAGTGCACTAAATTTTGACGGAATTCGCGATTTTTTTTTCCGCCATCATTTCAGGATATTCACAATTTTTTTCCCACAATCGTAATTCACATTTTCCTATCACGATTCTTTGTTGAAATCCGCACTTCTTGCCATGCACTTTTGACGAAATTTGCATTTTTTACGCGATCCTCTGACGAATTTTGCGTTTTTTTTACCACGATCCTTTGACTAAATTAGTGTTTTCTTTCTGCGATCTTTCGGTGAAATTTGCGTTTTCTTACTAATCTTTCGATGAAATTTGCATTATCTTACTGATCTTTTGACGAAATTCGCGTTTTCTTTCTTCGATATTTTGACAAAATTCACGATTTTACCACGATTATTTAACGAAATTTATTTTCTTCTACGACCAATTAAGGAAATTGATTTTTTTTTACACGGTCATTTGTCGAAATTCGCGATAGTTTATCGCAAATCGTGCGATTTTGCACACTATTTCAAACCTTGCCCCTCAAGGAACTCCCTCCGGAATTCTTAAAATGGCACCCTTATTTCTAAGGAAGGGAATTCCTGTATAAATATTTACAAAAACACGATTAGAGTGTTTTATGTTAAGAAGTTTTTTTTGCAGACCAGAATTTGTTTTTTTTCTCATGAGCATTTTTTAATGTCCGAATTTTCGGACTAATGGCCAATTTTTTTAAACTTTCGGAAATGAATACTTGGAAATTTCGGAACAGAATCACTCCTGAAAAATATGCTGCGCGGGATAAAATTCACAACTAGAAACAAAAAATGCTTTTTTGTTTTTTGCAAAAAATCGTAGTTTAAGACCGATTTTCGTAGCATCGTAGTTTATAGGTCCAAATCGTAGCAACTACGATTTTTTCGTAGCAGTTGGCAGGTATGCATTACTGATGATTACTACTGATTACCATGTATGATTCCGATTTGTTATAATGCATCCTTACCATTCTCAGACGTTTGTACAGACACTACTGAATACTACCTTACATAATACCAAAAAAGAAAAAGAAAAGAAAGAAAAATGAAGATAAATGAAAAATTAAAATAATGAGAAATTTTTTTTCAATAGAGATTTTATTTTTAGCTAAAGGAAACGATTTTTCGTTATTTCCTAATAGTTGGGTTCAAACTTTCCTCAAAACTCTTTTACATAATAAGGCCGATTTACCTGTTGTCCTTGGGCGGACACCTGTTGAATGAATCACTCTGTTTGACCATTCTTATACCAATAGTTATTTCCTAGTTTTGAAAAAACTATTGTTTGCAAAGGTTTGATATACGTATAACTTTAAATTATTAGATGTTGCTTATAAAACGCTAGTTTCTTATTAAATAAACTTTCAAGAAAGCAGAATAAAATAAACACTTTGTGAAAGAATTAATTATTGTTCAGTGCCTTACGAAAAACTTTTAAAATGCACAAGGCTGAGGTTTATAACCTAAATTTTATAATTGCTGGTGCACGCGCACTTGCCGAACGAAGGCCAAACAAACGTTGACTAATTTATTCTAATATATGGGATTGTTCAACGTTTATTTGGTTCACGTGCGCTCACTTTCTGAAAAATTGTTTAAATAATATTTTTTTATGAAATTTTGATTACACAGAGTTAAAACAAGAAAGAAAAATCATGCGTCAAACATATACTATGAAATACTTTTCAGCACATTCAGAATACAGTAACAAAACTTCACAGTTTAATAAGGTGAAAGATGATATTTGAAAAACGCATAACACTACTGAAAACCAAATTTAAGCATTTATCCTCTCTAGTTGGAAAAAATTTTGTGCTGCTCTGTTTATGATCTACAGATTTTGTTCATATAGTAGATAGTACAAAAAATTTAGTCCAGTTAGAAAGCGCATAGCATAGGTGAAAATTCTCTTTCAGAAATTTCCGCCAGTAAGCAGAAATTGTACTCGAATTCTTTTCTGCACCCCTGTATATGATCTATAGAAATTATACACATCAAGTAAAATGCAAAAAATTAATTAAATTTGAAAACACCTACCACAATTGAAAACGCACTTCTAGCAATTATTGCTCATATATAATAAAAGAGTACTGTAACCAGATACTTTTCTGTGTCCCTTTAAGGGGACAGTTTACCTTTTCAACAATTTTGTTTATTTTTTAAAATATGGTTCAAATAGTGAACACACTGCATTTCAATGTTCAACTAAAAGTACATTTTGAAAGAAAAATTAACTGCATATTTAATTAAAATAAAAAAAAAATTAATAAAGTTTGAATTTTTTAAAATCCCTACTACTTTTTTAAATATTGATACTTTTGCCCAATTTTTTTTAAAGATTTTCAAATGTGTATTACACAAGACTGCGCATGGATTTTTAGATACGCCTAATATTGCATTTAATACAATTTTTTTACTGATATATATAGTGCAAAACGATGAAATCTAACACATCTTCATATACTTTTATTTTTTTTTAAATAACAAGGAGCCTGAAGGGTAATTTCATGCGCAGATTTATCACATATATAATAAAGAACATGCACAAATAAACAATTAAATTTAAAAAATCAAAAAACCTGACTGCGTAAAAAGCGAACTAATTAATTATTTCTCATCAATGTGAAACTATTTTTTTTTCAATTCCTACTATTAGGTCACACTCTCGCTATATATATCTTGTTCAAATTTTCAATCGTTAATAAAATACTTGTTATTCATCCAATCAAGTTCAAATAATTTTTTTAAACTTGTAGTGGATGACACTTGATGTTAATCCAGTTTCTTTTTCAAATATTAATTCATTAATTAAATTAAATTAATTAATTTTCAATAATCGAGATACCCTCTTCTTGATCAAGGCATTTTAAGCGCCACTTAAGAGAAAAGAAGAATGGGAGAAAAAAATTCTCTTATTGACCTAAGTAGGAATTGACTTAAAATATTTTTCATATTACTTACCTATTTTTTTATTTACTTGTATTGATGACTTTTAAGTTGTGTTTAATGGTTAGTTCCTATCTATAAATACTGTTTTAATGAGGTCTATAGATGTCTAGGATGGCTAGAGTTGCAGTAAAGCTAGAGATCCTATCTATACAACTTCCAGGTTGTATAATATTTAAACGGAGCTTCTGACTGTAAAATAGTCAATGAAACATCGTGTTCATTTTGAAAGACCTATCCAATGATATGCCACTCAATAGGGTGCGTAATTTTTTTTCGTCTCCACCGCCATTTTGTATTTTACGGCTGCCATTTTGAATATATAAAAACAAAACCTAGCCTATAACCATCGGGCCGTTAAGACGAATTGATAGAAACCTCATTCATTAAAATCCACCCAGCCGTTGGGATGTTTCGAGGGTATAAAGAAATCCACATACACAGATACGCGTGAAACACATAACCCTTCTTTTCAGTCGGGTAAAAAGTTTAAATCTCTATCTCAAATACAAAAAAAGCCTTAGCATTTTTATAACATGAAAGTGAAGACAATATGAATATGAACGTGGAGAAAAAGCCATTTAAAATTTTAATTTGTGTGGGTATAATTGCGCAGGGTGTATTGACAAATTTTACAATATCTCGCGATATAAGTGCTGCATGGATAAAAATGAGGTGTCAAAATATTCACAATTAAAGAGGCTTTCATTTAATAGTTTTTTTTTTTTAAATCGACTTTTTGACCAATTTTGAGGTACACTGTCGAACGACGATAAATGCTATGCAAACCCTACAGTAAGCATCTTGTAACGCTATTCAGTAATTTATATCAATTTATGTATCTTTGAAATAGTGTAACATTATTACAGCATACTGCAAATGATTTTTTCCTCGTAAACCATACTTAACGGAATACATTTGAGTGCTCCTGTAAACAAATTATAATTGTTGTCACACTCTTCATTTTCAATACGGAACACGCCATGGTAAACCTCAATAACACATACCAATGGCATGGCAATTCAAGTATATTTAAACAAGTTAGAGCGCGACCAGACAGCTAGAGATCAGAAAAACAGAATTGATAAATACTCTTCAACTATGTTGGATTTGTTAAAAAAGACCAAAAACTGACCAAAAATTAAATACTTTTTCTAGTGCATTTAAATAATAAAGTATAGCCCAACTCCAATGCTCCAATCTTTTGTACAACCCTGTACTTGATTTATAGATTTGTACGTATTCTACATAGTTTGCTAAAACTTAGTTTAGTAAGAAAACACATAATAGGTTGAAAATTCGCTTTCAGCAATTTCTACCAATAGGCAGAAACATACTTGCATTCTTTTGTACAGCCCTGTATTATCTACAGATTTTTTAAACACGATACATATTATCCAAAATTGAATTCAGGCTAAAACTCGTTAAAAACTACTGAAATCACACTTTCAGAAATTATCATCCGTAGACGCCCATGTATCCAGTTCTTTGCCAGACCCTGTATATGATTTTAGTTATATTCTACAAATATCTCTTAGTATGCTAAATATGGTTCAGCTTGAAAATGCGAACTCAATTAAACCCATTTTTAAGCAATTCTCTTTCAATCTAAGTAATGTTTACGAATTCTTTTGTGTAGTCCTGTATACAATCTGCACCATTTATACACACCATGCAGTGTGAAAATCTTTAGTTAAACTTAAAAACGCATACCATAACTGAAAACGCTCTTCCAGCAATTATAGCTAATAGATTTCGGATACAGTACTGCATCCGAAATCTTTCCAGTGTCAATTTATACAGTATATGTTTTAAACTGTATAAATGATAGTTGAACATTTGTTGATGGTTACTTTTTATATATAAAAGTTTTATATTTCTAACATAAAAGTACTATTCTAATATATATTTTTCTAAAGTTGGTATTATTTTACAATATTATAACATTCTTACAATATACTTTTTGCATTTCTGTAAAAAAAAAAAAAAAAAAAAAAAAAATCATTTCGTTTCGTTTCGTTTAAATTTTATGTCCTGGTTTTGAAACACTTGAGAAATAGAAACTAAGTTCATGGAATATAGCATTTTGATTACTTTCAGTAAAAAGTTTTTCATTTCTGATATATAAGCAATATTCTAGGTTTTAATTTTTCTAAATTTAGTATTATTTTATAATATATTCTTACAGTATACTTTTTTAATTTCTGAAAAAAAAAAATCATTTTCGTTTATGTTTAAATGTTATGTACTGTTTTGGAAAACTTGAGAAATAAAAACTAACTTTTTAGAATATAGAATTTTGATATTACTTTTAGTATAAAAGCAATTTAAAATTTAAAATGAAAGTTGGGAAAAGGCTAGTTTTGTAAATTTAGTTATATAATTAAGAAAATTGCAGAAAAAATTGCTTAATTTTCTTTGTAAAATTTATCCACACACACACATATAATATATGTCATACTATTAGACAAATTTAGGACTGGAAAAGGTAACTGGAAGCAATTTCAACTGTATGGTATTTATAAATAAATAAATAAAAGGATATTTATGTTTTTCAATAACGTAAAAGTTAAATATTGGGTGATTGCTATCTGATGATTATAAGAAAAATTGTACATTACAATATAAATAATATCAACGAATTTTTCAAATGATAGTATATTATATTAATTTCATTACTTTATCAATTTCATTAGCTGTTTATGTAATTTTGCTTATTAATTTTTATTTTTAGTGTTAAATGTAGTATTTAATTCTCAAAGAAATAAGATGAAATTATCATATTTTTAAAATACATGACTTTATAAATAAAATTTCAATATTTCCCAATGGAAAGTAAACCTTTTCGGACACACCTCTCCGAGCTAGGACTTTTCTGAAAGTGTTCATGCCCCTCCCCCCCTCCCCCCCACAAGTAACATGAAACAGGTTAGTGTATATTTCCATTTGTGGTAATATTATATTTTCCTAGTTCAAGAAACATTAGTCTGTTTTTTTTTTTTTTAGATTTTGGAACTTTCTACTACTCTTTGGAAATCTTTAGTTAGAGATCGACGGGAAATTTGGTTTCGTTTTCGTTTTCTGCCCAAAATCTGAGTTTCGCCGAAAATTCGTTTCCAAAAATATCGTTTCTTCCTTCGGAAATTTTCAACACTACTGATTGATTTGAGCCGTATCAGCTCAAATGAGACACTGTTTATATATTGCTATGAATTTCGCTGTTTATAATTATCAGTCATGACTGATTCAAGACGTGAGTGCAAATGATAAAGTAAGCAATGCATATAAGACTCAACTTTGAAGACGCTTTTCACGTGCTGATTAAAAGTTGTAAACTTAACAGTAATAGATAATTTTTAGTTTGAAACCGCAGAAGTGTTTCGAATATTCTTTGAAAAAGTTCTAGTACAACTGATAATCATTTGCAAAAATTATTATAAAAGATAAATCGAGGTATGTATACCATTTTTTAAAGACAAAATTTCTGCAATTAGTAAATCATTCTGTGTCGTTGATGACTTGATTATAAGAAAGCCAAAAGTTTTGGTGGCAGAGGCACAGAGTGCCACATGTATAATTACAAGTATAATTAATTAATATTTATGTATGTATTAACTATTTTAAAATATTTTTTGGACCTTTTCGTTTTCGTCCGAAAATAGAAAAATTACCGAAATCGGTTTCGGTCTTAAAACCTCTTTCGATCAATACTTATTTAAAGTTATAGAGCACACACTTGTAAAAAAAAAAAAAAAATCAGAAAAGAATGTAAAAATTTCAACATTGTAGGAGTAACTTAAGTGTAACTTAAACTTTACTGATTGCTGTTGTATTATATTATATTTCTTGATTAAGAAACATTTTTTTTTCTTTTTTACAGTATGTACTTTTAAAAATAAAAAAGTTGAATAAATAGCCATTTTTACTGTATTTTTCAATGTGTCACGATATTTTTTTAAACTTATTAACCTTTTGGAAATCTGGTCCTAACAGTTATAGAGCAGTAAGAAAAATCAAAAATCAAAAATGTTTTGTAAACAGTTCAAAATTGTAGGAGAAATGTAACTTAAACTTTATTGATTGCTATATTGTATTTTCATAGATTAAAAGACATTTGTCCTTATTTTTACAGTGTACTTTTAAAAATAAAAATGTACTGCATTTTTCCACGTACCACAATATTTTATTTTATTTTATTTTATTTATTTATTTATTTATTGTTTAACTTATTAGCATTTTGGAAATCTGGCCCTAACAGTTATAGAGCACAGTGTGCTCGTAAGAAATATACGAAAAAAAAGTTTGTAAAAAGTTCAAATTATAAGAGAAATGTAATTTTAAAACTTTGTTAAATTTAAAAGAAAAATCAAATTTTAGCGTAAGATTTGCCCTTTTTCTTCGTTAAATCATTATTCTCCATAAAATAATTTAATAATGTCTCAAAATGGCATCATGAAATAAGCCAATGAAAAAAAATAGTTCAAAGATCATGGAGTTTCTTTAAGAAAAGCAAAAATACTTCATAACCGAAAGTTGACCTTCAGGTAGGCGAAAACGTGTGAACGTTATCATCTGTTCTGATAAAAGAAATAAAAAGTCTGACAGAAATGTTAACTAGGTGAACTCGTCTTTATTTACTAAATGTTCCTGCATCCCTTTTTTCAATCATTTTATCTGTTAATTAATTGTAAGCAATGTAGCTAAATAGACATCACGTCATCAGTATTACTATTTCATTTTCAAGCGAAATATTGGTCTGTATGCGTTCACTGTAAAAAAAAAATCACGTTTATATACAGGTGATTGTATGTGAAATTTCTTTCTTTTAACGGGCACCTTTTGTTTTGAGTGGGAATAGTACATTTGCCCGGAATAAACGGGAAATTTCCTTTAAATCCTTACTCGTTAAATGTTAAAACAAAAATATTCGTTCCAAGGTAATGTTCCTGTTCTGTTTGAAAAAAAAAAAAAAAAAAAAAAGAAAGGAAAAATATCCAGATAAATTTTCGTAATTGAGGTTTTAGCCTATAACCAAGTCGTTGGATGTGGCCAGGTGGTGTAAGGGAAAGATGATTGTTCAAATGCTTTTGACTGGAGAAAAACTGTCACCCGAATGAAAGATCACGGCGCGCAGCTACTCTCCGTCGCACATGGCGTATTATTATTACTTTTTTTACACACAAAAAAGTCAGTATCTAAGTAAGATTCCAGTAAATATAATGGAAAAAGTTCGAAGGAGATATCTCTTTTCTTTATAACTGAAAAAAAAAAAAAAAAAAAAAAAGGTAAAATCACGCGAATTTTAGGCAGCCCCCCCCCCCCCCCCCCTTAATGTGCAAGTTGCTCTTCCTCGTTTCAATGCTCATAATAAACGAGTTCGACTGTGTATATATAAAAGGTGACTTAAGTTTATTTTTATCGTCTCAGATTTTAAAATAAAACATAAAAATCGCCTTTAAAAAATACATTTTACGAACATATATGTGTCATAAAATTGATGAGTGCTCTATAACTTTTAGAGAGATTTCGTAACAAATACTAACTATTACATTCTCCCCTATGTTGGAATTTCTGAAAAAAATTTGCGGATTTACGCCGATCATGGCCTCTATAACCCAAAACCACCGTTCAGTTCAAAACTTTATCTATCTGTCTGTCTATCTATCTATATATAATATATCACTTTTTTATGGACACGATAACTTCATAATTCTGCACAGATCTCTTCTAAACTAATACATAAAATCAAGGGGTAGAAAATGTCGATCAAGTTCGTGAATGGGCAAAATAGGACCAAGGGGATGGAAATAGGGGTTTTATGAAAACCGAAAAAAAAAAACACTCAACGTCTTAATTATAACACATATCAAATCAGTTTAAATAGATATTTATTACTTAAATTAGTCTTATTATAGTTTAATAAATGTACATAGAATTTTGCATTACATATATAATTTCATACATCATTAAAGCTTACCTTATAAAGATGGCCAAATAGGTCTGGAATATATCGATATATTGTAGAAGATCTTTATGTTGCATTCTTCAGGACCAAAAATTTGCATAAAACACATCATTTCATATATTGTGAAATTACCTTACAAACATGATCAAAATACACATGGATCATCATATTACTTATTTTCAAAAATTGTTTATTTAATGGTAGCAATTTTTTCATAAAAGAAAAAAAAAAATCAGAAATATGGAGATAAAGATGAAATAATGTTTGAAATTTAGTCCTCCAGAAGTTAGCAATATTTCTACAATATAGATTACAGGCTCGTCTTAAGTCTAAACTTCATTGTTTACATTTTAAAAGCTGTGCGTTATATATAGAATTGCATTGTATAGAATTGCACTATAAAAGTCTTCTACTGTATTTACATATAACCGGGCCGTACAGAGCGGGGTAGAGCCGGTACAAATTACCAGGGCCTGGTTTCGGTTCTGGTTAAATTTTAAAAAAAATTACCAGAAAAAATAGACTTGTACTTTTTAAAGTTAAAATTTAAAATTAAAATTAATAATGAAATTCAAAAGTGAGAATTTGCTAGAATGTCTTGATTGACGGGCCGGGCTCGTACTCCTGTGTGTATAAAAAAAATATTTGAAAGTTCATTTGATATCAAGAAAGGTTTGAAATCGATTCCCTGTTTTAATGTTGCGGATGAGACGTGCGAAGTGGTGGAAAGTTGGGTAAGATTTCGCATTTTATTTCTTCCATACTTTAAACTTTTTCATTCGAAATAACTGATGAATTCAATTAAAATTTCATTATATTTTCAATATTTTAAATTTTTATTGAGAATCTTTAGATACAAAAGATTTACAAATTCATCATAAACTGTAATACTGTAAAAGAAAAAATAATAAAATTCTAAGCAAATACTACAATGATTTTTCAAAGAAAGGTACTATCCAGCAAATTCACTTCAACAGATTAAAGCGTGTTTATAAAAGAATCCTACTGTAAACGAAAAAAATCATTGTCCAGCCTCCAAAAATGTTATGAATTTATACCTTCTAATATGAAAACAACCTGTATAAAACGACATTTCACTGGTCGCTTTCGTTTGCGTTTCCATCTAATCAGGTTTTATTGTACCATACTTATGGTGGCGGTCCCGTATTGGAATTATTACCGGAGCACGCGGTCTATTTGTAAGGCCTGCATATAACATTATACAGTATAACTTCAAAAATCGGCATCATCGGGCCCGAGACTATGCCGGATTTTTTAAAATTCCGGATTCCTGAAGGAATGTCAAAAGTTGTAACTAGGAATGTCAAAAGTAGTTCTACTTTCTTAATAGTGCCTTTAGGCATAATTTATTTCATTATTAAGGGATAATTATGTAAGAAAAAGAGAAAATTAACATAAAATTAAACTTACATTAATCGATATTTTCTATGTTACAGAAAAAAAAATCTAATAAACAGTGAAATTATTTCTTCTCGTGCTATTTTGGAAATATCGATGTCAATTTTGTTTGCTTCATTTTTTTGTCCGTTATTTAACAAGTTTTTCTTTCATTTTATACAAATGAAGAATTTCTTTTACGGATCTATTTCGGATATACAGTCTTGTTGTCTAAAGCAGATAGTAATTCTCCAGTCAAATTTATACCTTTTTTCTAGTGACACCTTTACTTCAACCTCGTCTCAGGAGCTGTTACTAGTGCTATCAGCAGTTCTATTTAGCACAGCGTCAGAAGAGATACTCCAAAGAACTTGTGTACTAGTCTCCACGCCGTTGCTGAGCAACAGTACAGCTCCCAGGAAATTGGTTGAGAAAATAATCGCCTCTGACAAATGAAGAAAATGTCAAATATTGTTTTTTTGCCTTTTTACTTTCAATCTTGAAGTTTTTAATTCATAAACAATTGCTATTTTTCTTCTACCATAACTTGAAAGTGTAAAAGAAAAAGGAAGGGAAAAAGATAGTTTTGATGCCGGATTTTTGAAGTTGCCGGATTTTCGAAGTCACACTGTACTGTACATCATATGATATATGAGAGAGGAACTCACAACCATAGTAGACCAAGTCCATAAAAAAAAAAAAAATAGATAGTCTATTTAGAAAGTATATAAAATCTGTTTTATCTACCCCCACAATGAACCAAACCTGTTTTCCTATATTTTCTCATGCATGGCATCTTTTTAAAAACTTGAGTTCACTCTGGGAGTGAATAAAACATATTTTATGTCCCTTCTAAATGGACTATCTCCAGGGCCATCGCGAAGACTTTTTATTGGTGGGGTAGAGGACCTTAATTTGCCAAGTCTAGTTTTATAATTTTGCCAAATTACCACAATAAGAAAATGTAATATAGTTCTTATTTGTAAAAAGTTTAATTACATTTCCAATTAGATTTGTAATTTTTGCCAAATCTATCAGGGATAGAAAATGTGTTGTAGTTTTTATCGAAGTTTTAAACAAATTTGCCAACTAAGTTTGTAAATTTGCCAAGTGTAACAGCATTCGCGATCGTTTTGGAGGGGGGGGGGGCTCCCCTCGTGCCCCCACCTTAGCGAGGCCCCTGACTGTCTCATTTTCTTCCAAATGGACTTGGTCTATTATGGATGTTGAACCCCTCATATAACATTATGTGGTACATTATATAACATTACTTATAGTTAATAATAAAAAATTCATCAATAAAAGCCTCTTATAGCGCTTTAATTGGTTTCTCCCTACCTATCTTATTACATAATTTATTCAGTTGATACATTTTACAATCTCTTCTACCTTTCCCCAAAATAATCTTGACTGTAAAAAATAATTACTTGGGCAAAATAAATACAGTGATGAGATGACATATGTGATATTAAATATTAAAACACTTTCTCTAAATAATTACAATCCATACTTCCTGTGTCATCGTCCGAAAATTATGCAATTTTCCCGATGCACTGAAGCAAATGAATTGCTCTTCTCCCCTTTTGCACCGTCTCGACTTCGTTCTACTCCACCTTATTTCCTTTGTCACTTAAAGAGACGGAAGAGTAAGAAAAAATCCATTGTCAATCATAATTGGCGAATCTCCAGTTTTGCATGCGGTTTACAGAGGGCGCTGCTCCTCTAATCTGCATCTTTTCTTTTCTATGGAAACAGTTATATTTCTACTCACGAGATGGCAGTGCAGTCGAAATTTCATCACTGTGCGATTTTTCCTTGTAATTCTTCTGTCAGATGACAGTGAAAGTTTGATGTTGGGATCGAGTGGGAAACATACTGCATATTATTCTACCTGCCGAGCAGCTGATTTCTTCTTGTTTCCTTTGTTGTATCGCTCCTTAAGTGGATTTGAATCGGGATTTATTGTTCTTCAGCTTTTCACCTGAATTTCATTGGGATTTAAGTGGTAAGTTCTTAAATCTGTGTTTTAATAGTTTCGATCAATAATCTCTTTTTGAGGTAAGATGGAATATGGACAGTTCTTACTCAGGTTGGCCCTTTGTTTTCACAGATAAAATATGAAGTAAATGTATGTATAACATATTCAAATAATTCTTTGAACAATTTTTTAAAAGAAATGTACAGTTCTTTCTCAGGTTGACCCTTTGTTTTCGCAGAGAAGATATGAGTAAATGTTATATAACATATTCAAATAATTCTTTAAACAATTTTTTTTTTTAAATCTACAGTTTTTATTCAGGTTGACCCTTTGTTTTCACAGAGAAAATATGAAGCAAATGTATATATAATATATTCAAATAATTCTTTAAACAAATTATTAATAAAAAAAAAAAAAAAAAAAAAACCTGTGCAGTTCTTACTCGGGTTGGCCATTTATTTGTTTCACAGAGAAAATATTAAGTAAATGTATATATAACATATTAAAATAATTTTTCAAACAATAAAAAAAAATTACTGTTCTTACTCAGGTTAATTCTTTGTTTTCACAGAGAAAATGCGAAGTAAATGTATATATGACATATTCAAATAATTCTTTAAACAATTTAAAAAAAAATCTACATTTCTTACACAGGTTTACCCTTTGTTTTCACAGAGAAAATATGAAGTAAATGTATATATAACATTTTCAAATATTTCTTAAACAATAAAAAGAAAAAAAAAAATCCTACAGTTCTTACTCAGGTTGTTCCTTCATTTTCACAGAGAAAGTATGAAGTAAATGTATGTATAATACATTCAATTAATTCTTTAAACATTTAAAAAAAAAATTATCTCGGGTTGATCTTTTGTTTTCACAGAGAAAATATAAAGTAAATATATATATAACGTATTCAAATAATTCTGTAAACAAAAAAAAAAAAAAAAAAAAAAAAAAAAAAAAATACAGTGCTTACTCAGGTCGACCCTTTGTTTTAACAGGGAAAATATGAAATAAATGTACAAAAATATTCAAAAAATTTGAACAAAAAAACAACTACTACACGCATGAAAATGTAATAATTTCTTATCCATAAATGAATTTTCCTAATTAACGTATAAATCATCTATAATTAATGATTAAAACTAAACATAACTGTACGAATTAAAATTGCAACTGGAATATAGTACTTACTCGGGTTGTTTTTTGATTTCATTGGAAAAAAAAATGAAATAAATGTATAGATAACATATTCAAATATTCTTTCAACAAATTTTAAAAAAAAAATCTAAACGCACGAAAATTTTAATAATTTCTTATGCATAAATTGTATTAATTTTCCTTCTTAATTATCTATAATTAATGCATAATTCACGTATAATTAATAATTAAAACCAGTGACCCGGAGCCGAACAATTTTTGATGCTCCAGCTCCAGCTCCGCTCCTAGAGAAAATACCGTGGCTCCGGCTCCGGCTCCGGCTCCGGCTCCAACTCGGCTCCGACTTCGCGCTTTTAAGTTGCAGATTTTAATTTACACGTTTAATTTTTTGCTCACAAATACTTTCTATCTTCATTAAAGATCTGACAAAATGCATTTTTCTTCTCATCAAACATGAAATGCTTGTTCAGAAAATATAACATCTTTTAGCTTTTGCTTTTAAAATAGAAAGTTTGGTAGAATTTTAATCACAAAAATCTTAAATTTCTTCTACACTTTTCAAACAGCCAAAATTGTACAACTACACATGTAAACAACAGGCAGCCATATTTGTTTTCAAATAGTGTTGTCACTTAGTTCAAGTAGAAAGTAGAAGTAAAGTAGTGTTGCCATTTTTTGAGAAGTTTTCCTTCCCTAATAATAATACAGTCAGACCTCTATTTAACGAACCTCTATTTTGCGAATTTCTCCATTTTGCGAACTTTTCCTTGGAACCAAGAACATTTTGCGAATTTCTTCGTAAAATAACCTCCAAATAGCGAAGTGCATTCTCTATTTAACGAATTTTTTCTTGTGATCTAAATTTCTTTTTCTCCCCATTTCTTAAAATATTTCTGGACATTTAAACGTATTCTTTCTTTAAACACATTTTATGATGTTCAGTGGCCTTGAACTGATTTTACCAGGCACCTTCTTTGTCAGCAGTGAGAAGAATTCGGTAAGTACGGAGGACGAAGACGATAATCCCTTACAGTAACTTAAAAAAATGTGGATACAAATGAAAAAAAAAAGAAATTAACCATGATGTGCTGATTGATGATTATATTTCACTTAATTCTGAAATTGAGACCTTGGAAACACTATCCGAATTGGATATTTTCGACAGTGTGAAAAATAAAAACAATACAGCAATGAATTGCGATGAAGACGAATATGATGATGATGGAAATTATCATGATGCAGGAATTAATAAAACTTCGTATGATGAAATGCTAAAATCATTTGAAACAATCCGACGCGGATTATAGTTAGAAGAAAATACGCATGAAGGGTTTTTTGGTGCATTGCAAAGATGCGAGATGTATTAGGAGAGAAAGCACTTTTTAAAAGAAAAATCTCAGACAAAATTAACAGAGTTTTTCAGAAACTAAATTTAAGGACGCATATGTTAATGTATGGTTAAAATTATTTGTTATAATAACAATAAATACGATAAGGTCATTAAAATTTGTTAATGTTAATGTAAAACTGATTTACTTTAAACAGAAAACACTGTGTATTCCCAGATAATGTTTAGTTTTTCTTGCAAATTTCAAAGATTTAAACACATAGAAAAAATGAATTGATGTTGGATATTGGTGGGTAAAATAAATAAAACAAACCGATATAATTTATTAAAAAAATTAATTAATTTTATTTATTATTAGATTAATTATTATCCTATTAGATTAATTAATTTTAGTAAAAATATTTAGTGTTTATGAATTTAAAATCTGTTTTATGTAGTTTAAAGTATTTTAAAAAGTGAGTCTCTATTTAACGAATTTTCCATATAACGAACTTTTTTCCGGGATTTAGCGACTTCGTTAAATAGAGGTTCGACTGTAATAATAATAAAAGCCTAAAAAATGATATAATTAAAATACTGAATAATGATGTAATTAAAATATTTTAAGCCTAGAAATTTAAAAGACTGAAAAAAAAAAGATTTAAAAGAATATTAAAAACTAAAGGAGCCCTGGAGCTGGGGAAAATTTAGAGCTCCAGCTCCGGCTCCAGCTCCAGGAAAAACACAGCTCCGGAGCGTTCCGGCTCCGGGCTCCAGCTCCAGCTCCGGGTCCCTGATTAAAACTAAAGATAACTCTATCCATTAAAATTGCAACAATTTCATATCGAACAATTGTGATAATTTTCATTGGGAATTATCTATAAGTAATATATCAATTTTCTATAATTAATAGTTAAAGATAACGCATGGAAAGTTTAATAATATCATATCCTTAAATTGTGATATTTTTCTTTGTTTATGCTAAATGTTTAATTATTGTAGTTAAATATATGCGATGTTAAATTTTTATGATTGATTTTGTTTAATACAAATTTAAAGATAATTATGTAATTTTGTTTAACACAAATTTAAAAATAATTCTGTAGGAAAATTTAATGTCCTTCATATACATAAATTGTAGCAGTTCTGATTATTTATGCCAAATATTTAGCTCTCCTTATATTTTTGTGTAATTTTGTTTCGTTTTTGCAGTTGTGTTATACAAGTTTGATTATTATTATTATTTTTTTTTTATCTAACTTTTTAGGAAAATAGTTAATTTTCTATATTCATTTAAAATAAATTAACAAGCATTTGTCGAACAAAAAGAGGAGCAGAGCGGGATACTGTTTGGTGTAATTAACAACCAATTTGGAATAATTATTTTCTTGAATTTCTTGTATCTTTAAAGAACACAGACGCTTCTTAAGATGAACTGCAGATTTCTATAAGAGTTACATTATGAACTTTTTGACACGGATGTTTTTTTTATGAAAAATGTGTTTTTAGAAATATTACTAGATTTTTATTTTTATTATACCATTACGAAGTACTACTTTTACAAATAAAATGTAAATGAAATCTTTTACAAAGAATTGAAATTGCATTTTTATATGATAAATTAAAACCACAATATTAAAATATTTATTTGCTTAAATGACGATATAATTTTATAACGTCATAAAATTATATAAAAACGTCATAAAATCATAAAAAGACGTTATATTATTTATAACGTCTTTTAAGCAGATAAATATTTTAATATTGTGATATGGTTATTATTGGTATTTTGGCTTCTTACTCGTACTTATTTACATTTGTAAATTAAAACTTTTTTTAATAAAAGATTCTTTAGAAGTTATCAATGAACACAGACATGTATGAAACACCCCATTATTAATGAAATAATACCTGATGAAAATCGGTAAATATATAAATGTATATTATAGTACAGGTATTAACCAAAAACCTTTGGTTTCTATTTATTTAAATTAACACTTTTTTGAATTGGTGAATAACAATGCACTATAAAATTTTAGATTTTCTTCCTACCTTAAATGTATTATTATTATCATTAATTATTATTTATAAATTTATTTATTTGTTTACAATTTACGTTCGATTATTTATTTTTATGCCAATAAATGATGTTTACTACAAAAGATTTTTTGGCAATAATGTTTTAATTTTCTGATAATATTTAATATTTTTCCCCAGCAATATTCCAATCTATTTTTTTCCATATATCTTTGTTAATATTTTTTTTACGGTCTAAACCTATCGAAAATTTTTGCTGGGCCAAACTTTTAATTATAATTATCCACAAATTAAACTGTGAACTTTGATCCGGATATTCTACAAAAATTTTGAAATTGCGTAGCATTTACAGTTTTGTTATTTGACTAGTAATTAGCAAAAACATTTTATTTCAAACCAATTATAACATTTAAAAGAGTATTGCTGATTAACAAAATTTACTGTTGGACCCCCACCCTTAGAAGTATAGAAATATAAATTAAAATACTTTACTTAAAAAAAAAAAAAAAAAAAAAAAAAACGAAAATAATAATAATTCTTTACCAGGTATATAAGATTGCTAATTGTTCGACAAAATGTAATTTGAAATTACCATAAATTTTGCCGCATACTGCAGCAATAATTTCATTTTTTACGTAGTGTGTGTTTGTTGTTCAAAACAATGATTTTTTCCCCCCTATGTACGTTTGTAAAATATTATTTTCGGGTTTTATTAGAAAATTGTTCTAATTACATTTTCTATTAAAAAGTAATAGTAGAGTATTCAAATCTGATGTTCGTAAAAGATTTTAATATCTAAATTGTATAAATAGTCTAAAAAATTGCATCGATGTTTTTATAGTTATAAAATAAATCAGAAAATAAATGCTAATTATAAAATTGTGTACGAAGGATTCGGGTTTCTTATGTATTTTCCAACTTAAAAATTATGTAAAAAAATTATATTTTTCATTTTTAATTGTTAAAGGTGAGTAAAGCATATATTTATTTATTTTTTTAATTTATAGCAGTATTTATTTTTTAAATTTGTAATACTTATATATCGTCGTTTTTATACCTATATAATCATCGATAAAATATCAGTAAATAAAATTATAACAAATGTTTGAAACTTTAATGTGGCTATTACAAATTAAAAAAATAAATACTGCTTTTGAAACTTTAATGTGGCATTACAAATAATAAAAAAAAGAAATACTACTTTTGAAACTTTAATGTGGTATTACAAATTTAAAAAATAAATATATATATATATATATATATACGTTACTCCCCCTTTAACAATTAAAAATTAAAAATATAAATATTTTGCATAATTTTTAAGTTGAAAAATACATAAGCAAACCCAATCCTTCGTACACAATTTTATAATTATTATTTATTTTCTGATTTATTCTATAATTAATATGTTTATGATTGTTTTTTAATTAACAGTGTTAAGAATTATTTGAAAATGAATAATGTATTAATCTCCCTGAATATTTTTTTATAATCAATATTTTTATGTGCATATATCAGCTTGTCTAATTTTATAATTAATATTTTAGTAAATAATCTTCACGAGTTTTCATGTAAAAATGAAAATGTACAAGTTATATGATAGTTTATTGAAAGGAAAACGCGAATAAATTGTAAATAGGAAAGATTTTTTTCAGAAGATTCTTTATTAGCAAATGTTTCCATAAAATGCTTAATTAACAACATTTAAAAAGGAATTTCTATTTACGGATTTGAGTAAATTGGATATTGATGAATAAAATTTGTTTTGAAGTCGCTAATTGGCAATACAATTAAATTAATTTTGTTATGTGTTTATAAAATGGTAGAAATTAAATTTCGATGTTGCTAATTAAAACTTTTTTGACAGAATTTTGAAATTATTCATTTATTTTATTGAGTGTCCAATCAGTAATTTAGTAAAATGAATTTTGATGTAGCGGTTAAATTTATTCGCATACATTTACATAAATTCGATTTAGATTAATAATTCAGTTGCTAAGTAAGTACATTATTCTCATAGTAAGTAAAAATCACACGGCCGGTCCCTGATAAGAAACAAGACGTAAATAAAGCAGATTTTTCAAAAGGATTTCTACTCGCAATTTATCCATGGAAGTTCTAATACTTTTTTTAATGTATATTTTTTTACTTTTTTATTATTTTTTATTATGCAACAAACATTGGCGCCTGCAGAGGTGTGGGAAGAGAAAGGCAAGGGCCGCTGCCCTGTCTGGATTTTGAAATTTATTATAGTATATATTTTTTCTCTAATGATTAAAAAAAATAGTAAAATTTATTCTTCTCAAGTCCTAAATAACTTAAAACAACAAAACACTATGCGGAAAAAATAAATAAACTAAGCATTTTTCTTCACGGAGGGGGGCAGACAAAACTAAACAAAACAGGTGAACAACTTTCTTTCTCTTTTATTTACTAGTAAGCACAAGTATCATTTCAAACATAATTCGCATCTCGAAAGGCGTTTATATATGCATACACATATGACAGAAGAAATAGGAATGCCAAACGATGGGGTATTCCACATTTTGGAATTAAATAATTTTATAATCATTTAATGATTTTAATAATAACTTTGTATTTTCCTAAAAATAGATAACAGACTAAAAAAGAGATATCAAACTATTTTGATGTAAAGACCAAGTTACAAATAAAAAGAGCAAATTTTGGTTGCATAAAAATGATAACCATATCAATAGACACCCCCCTTTCCCCCCTAAAATGATAACGTTATATATGCACAGCCCCTATTCTTAAAAGAAAAAAAAAAACAGCTTGTGTAGGCACTGATATTTGAAAATCTTGCTCCTCCTCGGATTTGGATTTCATTCTGCCGGTGCCCATGACAACGAATATTTATTGCTGCTGTTATCTGCTTTAAAAAAGAAAGAGATATTTTGGCACCTTTTAATGAAGAAAGTTGTTAATAAAGAATTCGTAGCAATAATGTTAATTGGCAACGCACTAAAATGAATTTCTTTCATAAATATGCATCATTCTCTTAGGTAATGTGAATTTTGGTGGATAGAATTAATTTCGATTTCACAATTGGAAATCCAGTGAAATAAACTCAGTTTTGTTTGCACTTGCTAATTACCAGTCCACTAGGAGATCTGATTTTTTTTTTTTTTTTTTTTTTTTTTTTTTTTTTTTTTTTTTTTTTAAAGTGAGTTGCTGAATGGCATTTCAATAAAATGAATTTTGATAGAGACATAAAATGAATTCACAAAGGCAAAGATATAGTCATCGCAATGCAGAAAAGGAATTCACACATGAGATGGTAATACAAAATATTTTCCTATTTCCGGATAGATTCTCTTGAATAAATTTAATTTTAATGAATAAAAGTAATGTCGAAGGGACTAAGTCAATGAAATGACTTTTGGAAAATGCGTTCCTTTGTATTGAAAATAATTTAATGTATAAAAACAATTTTCTATTTACTAGTTAATATGTCATTAAAAGTTTCTTAGTTTATTATTATTTTTCTAAATTGCTTTGCTAATTGGCAATTTAGTGAAATACATTGATATGAAACGAATTAACCTAAGTAAAGAGAAGTGATGTATAATATTAATTTCGAAGTTTACTAAAAAATGATTTTGATATACAGTAATATGAATTGAACCAAGAAAATTGAATTTTCACGAATAGCATTAATTTTACGTTGATAACAAATAATAGTAATAATAATAATAATAATAAATTTCATGTAAAATAAAATGGATTTTCATGGATAAATTTAGTTGACTAAGAGTTGATAAATTCGAAGTACATAAAATAAATTTCATTTTTAGCCAAATATGGGATAAGTGGGGTTCCAACTTAAAATATTTTTATTTATTTATTTATTGTTGTTGTAAGACTTGTTGATTGCTTTATTATAATGCAGGCTGTAGATATACTGACTCTCTGATTGATTTTCGTTTGAAGAATTTTAATTGTGTTAACTTAGGCTATTTAACAAATTTTAATGTATTTCAGTTATCTCAATTTTTGGTTATTTTTTTATATGAATCTCTCTTAACAGCATCATCATAGTTTTTAGGCGTTTTTGATCTTACAATAAATACGTTTAAACAATCTTCAACAATTTGAGAAAAAACAGAAATTAATTTATAAAATAGTTACTGAAGCCATACATAAAACCATAAAATATATTCTTGTATATGTTCTGTAATATTATATTTACATTTGTAATTAGGGTGCCAACGATAGTAATCAAATGATTTAAATCAGTAATTAAATCATGATTTTAATCAACTGATTTTTTGTACATCACTGATTAATAAATGTTTTAAATGTTTAAAAATACATAAAAAAGCACGGTTGTTTGGTTTAAACCACGTTGGTTCAAACCGTGGTTTAAACCAAATGGTTTTTAATATTGTTTTTTTTTAATATGGCTTTTTTCTCTTTTTCCCTAATATTTTCCTTTATTTTACACATTATTGAAAAATGCAAAATCCAAGTTATGCAGAATCTACAAGCAACGCTTTAGAAAAAGGATGCAATTAATAAACATGTAAAGGCGACAAACATTTTTAATCAATCAAACTTTTCTTTTAAGCTTTAAATCTACATAGCATACTAACTAATTTTTCTAAAATTAGCTGCGAAGAAAAAAACGAGTAGTTAGTTATTTTTCTTCTTCTTTTTTTTAAGCCTTTTATTTTTAAAAATAGCCAAAATGGCAGATTTGAGCTAAAAATACACTTTTACTACTTAGATTGCTTGATTAGTTAAGATTTACTAAGAATTACATAGGCCTCAATGATGACATAATCATAAGTAATTCTCTCTATTGGTTACTTTTTGTTCTGTATGCTAATGAATGATTGGCTATGACATGAGTTTTCTTTGCTGTGTCATGGCTGTTGGGTTTAGTAAGCTTTTGTTTTTCTTCCATTCCTACATTGGGATTGAGGTTTTGCATTATGATTTTATTCTGTTACCAGCATGATTGGCACGGTTTAAATCAATTGGTTAACCAACTGGTTTTTTAGAAAAGACCTAATATAATATTTTCTCATTTTTGTAATTTAAGTGTTTCAAATTATTGGATATAAATAATTTCTACTTTTAACAATCTTATCCCAGCAGTCACCGTGAAACATAGTGAGTCTAGATTATATTTGTATGCATGTAGAATGCAAATTGCATGTGTTGATGAACATATCGGAGGCTCTAAAGATAAAATTTAAAACATGTGAATGTAGCAAAGATAAAATAGATTAAAAATATTCAATATTTTGAATAAAATATTTTCCTTTGAGAAAACGCAGATTATTTACAATTAATAACATAAAATGACCTTTAAGATTTCAGTCAAGCTGCAAAAGAAAATTTTCTTGATTGGGGAGATTATTTTTTAAGGTTGTTTGTTCTCAAATGCTCTACTCAACAAGTGCAAAATGCTTTGACACATTTACAAATTCATTTTTTAACGGAAAGATATTAATTAGAAGGCCTGACTGGAAGCGATTTGGAATCAAACTGTGTTTTCCATTTTTGATAAATAAATTACCTGTTGAGTTATAAGCAATTTTGATCACGTGACAAAGATGTTTTTAACCTTCCTTGAGTAGTTATTTTTCTTTCGCATGGAAACTCGGTTCAGAACGCCCACTTTGATACTATTTTCTGAGAGATCTATTGCGTTTGCAAAAAATTGCAGCACAGTTCCATTAAATAGTTTCTGAACAACAGCATCTGCTCGTTTCATGCATTTCCGAACAAAAATAAATTAAAACTTATGTCATAAAGTTGCCCTTTCGGATTTGAGAACAGCCTTAAGAATAAAAAAGAAACTCAAGATATGAAGTCAAATAAGAGGAAATTAAAAAACTGGGTGCTAGCGAAGCATCTGTTTACTTTTAACTGAAATATGCAATAAGATATATTTAAATCGTCTATTGCATAATTGAATCCACTATTTAGATCTGACAAAAAAATGGGTAAAAATCGAGGTAAGGTTCACGTGAGACATAACAGAAAAAAGTCTCATAAAAATGCCTGCTGATAGGTATTTCTGTTCATTTTACTGTCACTTTTTTTTTTTTTAACGTGATAATTTCTGAGGAGAAGTGTCAAATGACAATACACAATACTTCTTGAAACGTGTAAAGACCCTACTGCTAAATTCAATTCATTCCCGGAATTCTTTATAAAAAGCTTTACTTTTAATAAAAGATAATAATTGTTCATGTAGTGTTCTAACAGAAAAATCAGATATCTCAGATTGCAAATATTTCAAAGAAATTATTTTGAATAGCCATGGGAAAGTATATTATATTTATGAAACTACACCATATATTTATTTATAGTTCTAGTAATCGAAAGATTGTTTATTATTAAGGTTTTCAAGGTATCAATGTTTCACTATGCAGAGCATTTTATTCATGGAACAGAAGACATAGCTTTTACTAAAAATGTTTAAATTTTAAATGATTTCAATTTTTTACATAATTGATTGTAATTATTTAATTTAAATTATTTTTAAATGAAGTTATATTACTTATATATCCAACAATATTTATTTTTATCAATAAATATGCATGTATATGTAATAGGAAAATATATTTTTAAAAATCCGGTTTAAACCAGAAAAAAAACCTGGTTTAAACCAAAAAACCCGGTTTTTTTGTTTTTTTGAAAAAAAAACCCCGCTTTTTACCAACCCTGTAAAAAAGTATTAAAATCTAAGATGGACATAATTTGGAAAGCTTCTATATGTATTTTGCCTTGTTAATAATAATAATAAAAAAGGCTTAAATAATTATTTCTAAGTTTAAACTAGTGATGGGCGATTTCGATTTTTTTAATCGATTTAATCGATACTATGGCCAACTCGATTTAATCGATACTATAAATTTTTTAATCGATGTCTCTAAAGGTCATATCATTTTCATTTTCCTTCAAAAATTTAAGGTCAAGTAGTTGGATGTCCAATCCCAAAACTTTCTTCTGTCTCATAAATGTTAAAACTTCAAAATTCGCTATCACAGTGTCAAATTTAAATAACCTATACCCATCATGAGGATCCAAAAGTATAGGTTCGTTGAAATATGTGTATTTAAAAAATATATATAAGAATCCCATTTTCCTAACAAATCATTGAATTTCGGCCCACACCCTCTTAGATGTCCGCAACGGAAAATCCCAGTTCAAAGGGCATAAAAGCGACACATGTTGGATAGTATACACCCAAGCCTAATAAGGATCTATTTATACGACAGTGTAACAGAATATGAAGTTTGATTAAATTCCGTGCATTAGTTTTGAGATATGGCTATCATGAATATCATGAAAAAAGCAGTACAGCAACGCAGCCTATTACATGATTAACACGAAAGACTCAGAAACAACTTACGTCAATGACTAACAGAATATTAAGTTTGATGAAATTCCGTTCATTACTTCTTGAGATGTTATCGCAAACATTGTGTAAACCCTGAAAAACAGTGTTGAATTCAGGGGCTGGTACGGGTGCCACCCCCCTCCAAGGAACATTGAAATGTCCCCTAGGGAGATTTGAGATTTTATGCTTAATGGACGAAAGTCCAATCCCCCCCCCCCTCGTAACTCTAGAATGTTCCTCGCCAGAACCATAGAAATCCCCCCCCCCCCCCCGGAGAAAAATGTCTGAATTCAACACTGTTGATAAAAGCAGCATGGCAGCACAATTTGTCATATCATTTACACAAAAACCTAATCATGGATAACTTATGGCATTGCCTAACAGAATATTAAGTTTGATGAAATTTCGTTCATTAGTTCTTGAGATATTATCCCTAAAATTGTTTAAATCCTGAAAAACGTGTTGAATTCAGGGGGTGGCCCGGGGGGGTGACATTCCTCCCCCCGCAACAAAGCATAAAATCTCAAACTTTCTGGGGGGGGCTTTGAGTTTTTCGGGGGGAGGAGAATGTCACCCCCCCCTGGCCACCCCCTGAATTCAATACGTTTTTGTGCATTAAAAATTGATGAAATTTCGTTCATTAGTACTTGAGATATTATCCCTAAAATTATTTAATTCCTGAAAAACGTGTTGAATTCAGGGGATGGCCCGGGAGGGTAACATTCCTCCCCCCCCCCATCGCAACATTCAAATGCCCCCCAGAAAATTTGAGATTTTATGCTTTTTGTACATTAAAATGTACAAAAGTCCAATCCCCTCCCCCTCTGAACTGTCCCTCCCGGAGAAAAATGTCTGAATTCAACTCTGCTGATAAAATCAGCATAGCAACGCCCCCTGTTGGGCGATTTACACCGAAACCTAATAAGCAGCAATTTATGCGAACGTCTAACTGAATGTGGTTTTATGAAAATCCGTGTATTAGTTCTTGAGATAGAGCTATTGCGAAAATCGGGGAAAATGCAGCATAGCAGCGCCACCTGCCGGTAGATTTACATCAAAACCTAATCCTCAACAACTTATGTCAACGTCAAACTGAATCTGAAGTTAGGTGAATATTCGTGCATTAGTTCTTGAGATAGCAATCTTGCGGCAATCATGAAAAATGCAGCATAGCAGCGCCACCTGTTGAGCGATTTTCACCAAAAAGTAATCAGCACCAATTTATATGAAGGTCTAACTGAATCTAAAGTTTCAACAGATTCCATGCATTAGTTCTTGAAATAGACCGCTCACAATTTTTTTGTCAGAGACAAACAAATAGACAGACTGACAGACAAAAAAATTATAAAAATAGTCAAATCGTATTCCAGACAAGAAGTTCTAAAACTATAAATCCTTAGAAACCGGAAGTCGAAAATTTTCACGAAAACAACACTTTATTTTTCTAAAGACAAAAGAAAGCAAGAAAAGATGAACGCATCGATTCTGCCCTTGGATCAGAAACGGTGAATCGATTCAGTTCAGATTCGATGCCGATGTCGATCTTCAGATGCGATCTTCAGAATCGTTATTTTTTTTGATTTACTTCAATTCTTTAGATGCAATGTCGAATCGTTATATTTTGATTTACTTCATTTCTTTAGATGCAATGTCGAATCGTTATGTTTTGATTTACTTCAATTCAAATCGCATCGCGGTCGATCCACGATTCGGGTTGAATCAATTCTTCCAATTTTGCTGTTTTAGTGCCAGAATTGCTGTAAAATTTTGTATAAGAGCCTTTTTTTACTTTCTAGGTTAAATCAGTGTTGAATGCAGGTATTTTTCTCAGGGAGGGATTTATGCGACTCCGGTCGTGATTCGGGGGGGGGGGGGGGGGTATTTCAGAGTTCCGTCATGGGGGGGGGGGGTGCACATTTGTCCATTAAAACGCATAAAATCTCAAAACTTACGGGAGGGACATTTCAATGTCCCGGGAGGGATGTCCTCCCGGGATACCCCCTGAATTCAACACTAGGTTAAATCGTTATACTTTTGTTTAGAAGCCTACTTATTCAGGTTACTAATTTATTATATTGTATTTTTCAAGTTCGTCCCTTCTAATCTCTCCACCCCCCTCTCCCCTTTTCCTCGCTAATCTTAATTTACAAGGCCGTTCAAAATTTGCATGCAATTTTTAAAATGTCCAATTGTTGTTCTATTTTATTATAAAGCCACATTTTGAAACCTTGACCAAAGATACTTTTGAGGTCGCCCCTCCGACCGTTTGGGGCTTACCTGCTCCCTCGGGGGGGGGGGATATTTTTTGTTTCTTCCAAACCATATCGTATAACATATCGTTGGAAAGCTTTTAATGTGATCTTTTATTTTCTGTCTCTAGCCTTCATTCTTTTTGGTAAGGGTCAATCGTGCTCCAACTTTTGTATTGATATTTTTGACAGTAATTTCAAAGGAATATATATTTATTCTTTCGGATTTTCTGTTATAAAGGCAGAACTGCTGTCAAATTTCGCATAAGAGCCTTTTTCTTTCTAGGTTAAATTGTTATATTTTTAGTTTAGGAGCCAAGTTATTTGGGTTACTAGTTTATTAAGCTGTACTTTTCCAGTTCGTCACCAATACATCCCCCCCCCCCCCAATCCCAATTTTCTTAATTATGGTCCAATTTCAACGGGACCTTTTTTGACATTCCTCCCGAGTCATTTGTTTACCAACTAAACACTGATATTATATCTGCAGCTCTTGGTGAGCACTATTTATGAATGGTAATAACAAATTTCGTCTCTTTTCCATTTTAAACTTATCATTCTTGGTTTAAAGCCACGTGACTCAAGGTTCTCGTTAGTTAAGCGGTATTTCACAAGTTTGTCAAAGTGTTTGTGTAAGTTGTATTATAAAAATTCCAGTCGTTTACAACCAAACTTACTGATTTATGATACTTTGAATTTTATGAAATTTCGGAGCTTTCCGAAACTAAAGGATCTCTTGTATGTTATTAATTTTTTTCAAGGGTGTAGGTATGAAAATACGTGCTAAAATGCTTTAAAACCTTTTTTTCAAATAATATATTTAACAATTTAAACAAAGTGATTCCCGAGAATTATGTACTGTTTTAAAAGGGGACCACATCTTAGAATGTAAGGGGCGTAAAAATTCGAAACTTGGACAGGGCGATGCAAAAAAAAAAAAAAAAAAAAAAAATCTCCTTTCAGAAATTCGAAAAAATATTATCTTAATTACAAGCTGAGATATTAATTATTATTTCACTAATTGGTTTATTTCTATTAAATGCTTTTTTTTAAAAGGCAGTCACGTGATTTTTTATAGCAGCATTAACGTTTTCTACTGTTTAGCGTGCGGTTCTTTGACGGCGGGCTGAGATAATTACTACCTTTTCAATATAAAAATTTTTATAAGTGTTCATACCACTATTTTCGAATAGTAATTTCACAAATATCTTGAATTCTTGCTTAAGACTACCACCCCCTAGACTGATGTATCTTCGGATAGGTTGTATAAAGGAGTTTCGTTTAGATACACTTTTGTTTTGAATAGACTGCGCTCCCTGGTGGTGGAATATAGAACTAACAGACCGCGATTTCATTTAAAGTAGAAAATCTAACAAGGTGATCTGTTCGAAACTTTAAGATCGTTAACACGTAAGAAAAAGTTTAAAAAAGAATGGTGCGAAAATTTCGGGAGGAGGGGGGGGGGGGTGAGGCCGCTAGAATTTTTTTTTAACCTTAGCGTTTCTTACCGTTTTAGGTGGGGTTTTTAGACGGAGTCCTGAGATAAATGCTACTTATTAAATATAAAAAAGTCAAAAGTTTAGTTACCACTATTTCCGAATAGTAATTTCGGCAAATAGCTTAAATTTTTGATCAAGATTGCCACACTCTTGAGTAATATATCTACTGATAGGTTGTTTAACGGAGTTTCGTTCACAATTTTGTTAGGAATAGAGTGCGCACCCTGGCGGTGGAATCTGGAACTAACATAACGCGATTTTGTTAAAATTAGGAAATCTAACAATGCGATTTGTTTTAAACTTTAAGATTGTTTATAACACATGATAAAAAATTATAAAAAAGAATGGCGCGTCACATTTCGGGCGGGGGGGGATAGAGGGGAGGGGCAGAACAAAATTAGAAAATAAAACAGGGCGATTTGTTTGAAATTTTAAGATAGTTTATAACACATAGTAAAAAATTTTTAAATGATGAATGTCAAAAATTGGGGGGGGGGGAGGTGAGCGCGTTTTTCCGACCCGGTGGGCAAAGTGGGGGGGGGGTACACCTATACGGTGCTGTAGGCAGCGGGAACCCGGTTCGCGGTTCGTTCGCTTCGAGATTTCATATTAGGGGGAACCCGCTAGTTACTAGCTATAATGTTAAAGATTTCCAAGCAATATACATGTGCGTCCACTATCCTTCTAAGACAGTAAAATTAATTGATTTTTATTTCTTCTGAGAAAACTAAATTTTCACGTCTTGCAGCGATGATTTTTTTTTTTTTTTTTTTTTTTAATAAAAGAACTTTAATAAACTTTGCTAGTTACATTATTAAACTCAAATTGTAAGAATACTAAATCGGTTCTTATGGCAACGAGAAATAGGTCCCTGAAAATTTAAATTTTAATTCAGGCTGGAAGAAAATCACAATGATTTAATTACAGGGTCAGTCAAAAGTTTTCCGTTACATTACGGCCAATGGAAAAAATTATTTCAAGTGCATTTTAAGGATGTTACAGACTTTCGAACAGAATGAAATTGATATGCACTTATGAAGTGCACTGCTATAGTACGAGCGCACCACATTTGCCACGTTTGACGCGCAATTTCCAACTTGTATTTAACC
This sequence comes from Maratus speciosus, assembly GCA_963932465.1. NCBI lineage: Eukaryota > Metazoa > Arthropoda > Arachnida > Araneae > Salticidae > Maratus > Maratus speciosus. The sequence goes on along the minus strand of OZ010792.1, from coordinate 518,277,686 downwards.
GAGATCTTTCTTAAAAAATAAATTTAAATAAAATCTAAATTACAATATTAGTAAAATTACATCTTAAAACTAATATTTTAAAAGTTAAAAACTTTATTATTTGACTCAAAGGTCTGTAATAGCTTACGACTGGGCCCCTGACTCCTGACGTTGTCTACCCTCTAAATGTACGGTATGAGAGGTGGTCGCTACGGCTCTGCTGATTCGCTAAGTTTTGAAATTAATATTTTTGAGCTTATCTGTGCGAATCTGTGACTATCGAAATATCGATTCAAGTATCGATTCTAGAATTTGGGAATCGATTCTTATTATGATCGATTCAGTTTTATACGATGTCGATTTTAATCGATTCCTGAATTTTCCAGAATCGCCCATCACTAGTTTAAACTATCCCTTAGACTTGTAAAAAAAAAAGTACAGTAAGTTTGTAAAAAGCAAAGTTTTATCTGGCATAAAATAGAATGTCTTTCAAAAATATAATTTGCAATGTCATAATCAAATTATTCATTCTTGTATATAAAATAAGCATAGCAAGTATATTAAATTTCTGCAATTAAATGAATAAGTAGCCAGTGTGTTATTTTCTCTTTCCACTTTTGTAATAATAAATATATAGCAACTTGGAGTTAAAGCAGAATGAAAGAATGAAATCTGCTCAACAACTATTATAAAAGAATGTGGGAGAGAAAAAGAACAAATTGGTATAAAAAGGTTAAGCACAGAAAGAGCTTCTTCCGTAGAGATTGAATAAATGTTTTTTACTTTTAAATTTAAATTCATATAGACCAAGTAAAGAAATAGTTAGGGACTAAAAAGTGCAGCAAAACTTTCTTTTTTTATATATATTTGAAGCACTGAATATGAATACTAATTTAGACGAATTACAATTTACAGTCGGACCTCTATTTCACGAAGTAGCTAAATCCCGAAAAAAAGTTCGTTATATGGAAAATTCGGTAAATAGAGAGTCACTTTTGAAAACACTTTAAACTACATAAAACGTAATTTACGTATATAAACACTAAATATAATTTTAAAAAGTAATTAGTCACACTTTTTTTATAAATTATATCCATTTATTTTATTTATTTTACCCATCAAATAGAAAACTGCAAGGGAAATAAGAATGAAACAAAACATTGTCTGGAAATACATTGTATTTCCTGTTAAAAAAATAATTTTACATTAAAATCATGATTTTTTTATTATGGTAGTAAGATGTTTGCAGGAATTTTAAAGCAGTATTCGTTTTCTTCACGCCTTTATCCACCTCATCAATAATCATATTTTTTTTTTCTTTGATGCTCAAGCACTTTCGCTTTGACATTTTTGAGCTACAAGAACCGAAATTATCAACACGATTGATCATGATCAACAATCTAGAAACGGGAAACTATAGTTTAAGGACACGGGCAGCTCCATTGAGGGTGAAAAGGGAATATTGAAAGTTTGCACTTCTTGGAAGGAAAGCAAAGAATCACAGCAATTTTACTTCTCTTGTTAAGTTAGGTGCCTGGTATAAGACCTGTTCATGATCATTGATCATCATAAAATGTGTTAAGAGAAAGAATAAGTTTGAAATGTCCAGTAATATTTTAAGAAATAGGGAGAAGAAAAAATTAGATCCCAAGGAAAAGTTCGTTAAATAGAGAATGCACTTCGCTATTTGGAGGTTATTTTACGAAGAAATTTGCAAAATGTTCTTGATTCCAAGTAAAAGTTCGCAAAATAGAGAAATTCGCAAAATAGAGGTTCGTTAAATAGAGGTCCGACTGTAATTTAATTACAATTTAATTACAAATACGAATGTTGCTAATTTAATGTTTTGAGGATTTCAGCTATAACTGGATATCCTTATAAGTATTTACTCTGTATGTGTGTATAAATGCGTGTAACTCATCTTCTTTTTTGTTGGCTACCAAAAAAATACCATACATGTGTGTAAGTGTACATTTATGCAATTAACAGTAATTTTTACCCAATTGAAAAGAAGGGTTATGTGTTTCACGCGTATCTGGGTATATGGATATTTTATACCCTCGAAACATCCCAACGGCTAGATGAATTTTAATGACTGAGGTCTCTATCAATTCGTCTTAATCGTCTTAAAGAAGGGTTATGTGTTTCACGCGTATCTGGGTATGTGGATTTTTTATACCCTCGAAACATCCCAACGGCTAGATGAATTTTAATGACTGAGGTCTCTATCAATTCGTCTTAATCGTACGATGGTTATAGGCTAGGTTTTCTTTTTATAAATTCAAAATGGCGGCCGTAAAATACAATAGAGACGAAAAAAAAATTTTTACGCACTCTATTGAGTGGCATATCATTGGATAGGTCTTTCAAAATGAAGACGATGTTTCATTGACTATTTTGCAGTCAGAAGCTCCGTTTATATATTACACAACCTGGAAGTTGTGTAGGTAGGATCTCTAGCTTTACTGAAACTCTAACCATCATAGACATGTATAGGCCTCATCAAAACAGTGTTTATAGATAGGAACTAACAATTAAACACAACTTAAAAGTCATCAATACAAGTAAATAAAAAAAAAATAGGTATGTAATATAAAAAAAAAATAGTTTCACATTGATGAGAAATAATTAATTAGTTCGCTTTTTACGCAGTCGGATTTTTTGATTTTTTAAATTTAATCTGTTATTCTAAGGACAAATGCAAAACGAGCTGCAAATGATATTTGTTTGTTTTGTTACTTGTGCTTGTAACTAATGTAATTAATTTTCAGTCTTTATTAATTCTGTAACTACTCACTGTTCCCTTTCGGCCATTTTTAAAGGTCGCAGCACCCTGCTCTTTTTAAAATTGACAAAATGAACGCCGTTTTATTATTATTAGGGATGCACCGAATATTCGGTATCTATTCGGTATTCGGCCATGTTATCGAATATTCGGTTTGGCCGAACAGCAAACTATTCGCTATGCCGAATATTCGGCTTGGCCGAATAGCAAACTATTCGGTATGCCGAATATTCGGTTTGGCCGAATATCAAAATATTCGGCTGAGCCGAATACTTAAAAAAAACTTTTTAAACATATTTTTAAAAACCTTACACAACTTCTACATTTAAGAGTCAACTTATAAAGATATTCAGAATAATTAGAAACAAAATCATATTTAAATAAAAGAGAATGTTTTTACATTATTTATTTGCTGTTTGTTAAGTATTATTTAAGAAAATTAACCAATCACTAGGATTTTCAGAGGAAATAATTATGTACAAAGGCAAGTTGCTGAACATTATCCAGTAAGTAATCTGTTTTTTGCTAAGATTTCAGAACAACGTTTACAATCTCTGAAAATGATTGCCCACTGCAGACACCGATCTAGGATGCATTTAAAAGCTTCCTTGCTTAATCAAAGGGAGTAGAACGGTTATTCTTGCTAAGTTGCCACCATATAAAATTTGAATAGATTGTATTATTTATTTACTTTTACTTTAGTCTCTTCCTGACAAACAAATAATATATGATCCTGTACAATTTTTCTTCCAATTTTTTCACAATTTCTCTTTGATTTTAAAATGTTTCTTTTAGAATTCAAGAAAATTTTATTCATCTGTTTTAATTCTCAGAAGAAGCCATAAAATTTAAACATTTTTTAATTAAAAAAGTTTTATAACTATCCTCTTCTTAAATAACTCAAAGCAGATTTTTTTCAGCATAAAGTTTACTTGACAAAAGATCTTAAAATAAAAGTTCCTGTTTTAAATATTATGTAAAATTGTTTTAAAATGTAACATTATAGTGCCTTTAAACTTTGAAATATAAAAGTATCCGACAAACCGAATATTCGGTATTCGGCCGAATAGTTACTATTCGGTTAGCCGAATATTCGGTATTCGGTTCACCTGTAGGCCGAATATTCGGTATTCGGCCAAAATCACTATTCGGTGCATCCCTAATTATTATTATTATTATTATTATTATTATTATTATTATTATATAGTGAAATTCACCTTTAGTTGCACCCAGAGATTTCTTGCAAGGAAGTTTTCCATACCACAGTATTTCTAAATGTGTGTGCCCAAGATTTTGCAAAAATTATAAACTTTATTTCTTTAGAAAAAACAGCATTTTATTTAATAATGTTGTTATTTGTCTTTTTCAGTTTGTAATTCATAAACTCATTACAAATTAATGTCACTTTTTTATCATATATATATATGTGACGGGGAAAAGGAGACTCATACTCGAATAATAACACTTGCTAACTTTAAGAATTAAATATATTAAATGAACTATTTACACTATATACAATTACAATTAAGTAGAACATTAATGAAATTAAACACTCATTCGTCTTAATACGTCTACACGTCGTTGAGAGCTCGGTGTTTTGCAACCACTCTTTTACCTTCTTTTCCCGCGTCTGTCGAATGTTCTAAACAGGTATTCTTCTACGCCGACTCGTGGCGCTGCCGTCGTCTCTTACAGACTGTTGCCACAGGTCACACTCGTCCATCCTGATACGCACGACCTCGTGCGCACCATACACTTAAACACAAACTTAAAAAAAAGATACCATATCTTTAAAAAAATTACACAGAATAAAACAGAAAAAAAAATAAAATAAAGAGAGAAAAAATGAAAATCGTCGTCAATGCCGGTTGGCATTTCGTCTTCCATCTCGTCTTAAATGGTACCCGTCTTAAATGGTACTCGTCTTAAATCGTACCCGTCTTAAATGGTACTCGTCTTAAATCGTACCCGTCTTTACTTCGTACTCGTCTTAAATAAAAAAAAATAAATAAAAAAAAATATATATACCCACCTATATACGTCTTAAAGTGGTACGTCTGAAAAACAGGAGGAAAAAAAACAAATCGGCATCTTCTAATCGTCGTCTTCCTTTTTTAAAAAAAAATTGAAACTTCATGCAGAAAAAAAAAAATTAGAGTCTGTAATCAAATAAAGTCACAAAAATGTTCATATAACAAAAAAAAATGGAGCTGTCCACAGTTCTAATGTTCTTTATGCAAAGCACAAAAAAGTAAAAAAAAATGTCTTTGTAGTTCACAGAAAAAAAAAAAAAACACAATACTTTACAAAACACACTTTTCAGCAGCAGCATTGAAGAAAACAAAAAAAAATGACATCTCGGAGGTAGTTGAACCACACTATTTCACAAACACATATTTCACAAACAAAATTTTAACTTTTTGTTAAAATTATTCTTGATGTAAACACAGGTGATGAAAAAAAGAAGAAACACACAAAAGAAAATATTTTGTAGAAAGACGAATTCTTGAATTTTTTTTTTTCTTTCTCTTTATATAACGGAAGGGAAGAAAGTAAGAAGATAAGTTCCTTGATACAGACATTCTTCTGAAATTACAAACAGTATCAGTAGGAGCGAAATTAACCTTTTTTGATTCACATTTTGGAGCTTCTAACACATCTGTTAAGCTGTTGTCTAAATTATCATCACATGTAACTTTATTTAAAAGGGTATCAACGCCTATTTCTTTAGTTGTTTGAAAATTAGGCTGGGTTTTCTTCAGAATGCTAGGAGAAGAAAGATCAGGACTAAAAATCAATTTTCTAACATTTTCATGTATAGGACTTTTGATATTTTCTTTATGAGACACTAATTTTTTAACATTTTTAATTTTATTAGGCTTCATATTTTTATCTTTTGATGGTACTAAATGTTTTTGGGATGATTGTTTAAGCAAGTCATCTTTGCTACAGCGTTTTATATCTTTTGGCTTTTTTGAGGATTTCTTTTCTACTTTTTTGGAATGTATTACATCTACAGAGCCTCTCAAATGATCATTTTTCCTTTCTTTTTCTAAGGGAACTTTATGACAATTGATAAGATTTTCAGTCTTTTCAGAAGATTTGTCAGCTTTAGTAGAACTTACTATTTTGACAGGATCTTCAATTGAATTAACTAAGTATACAAACAAATTATCATCAGATGTTGGTTTACTAAGGGAAATACCATTTTTATTATAAAGCAAAGTACCTTGCGTAATTATATCAGTACCAATAATAAGTGGAACATTCATATGATGTTTACTAATTATATAAATATTTGTTGAAAAAATGTTATCATCTATATTTATGTCACCCTGAATCGAGCCAAGTGGTGTGGTACTACCACTACCAAAACCAGTTAATGTTAAACCGACCGGTGTTAACGTAGGCAAATTCATCTGTGAATATTTATCTTCACGAAGCAAAGTAAGATTACTGCCTGTATCGATAAGAGCATCAACTTCGACACCCGAAATTTTAACTAATTTATGCATTTCTTGTCGAGAATTTTTCTCGGAATCCACATTATTCACTTGTATTTCAGGGTTACGTGCCTCAGTAGAACACTTATTATCAGAGGCTTTATGCCCAAAAGAATTACAGCTAAAACATCTAAATCCCTTGTTCTTGTGAGAACAATACTTAGAAATGTGGTCTTTTTCTCCACAATTAAAACAGATTTTAGTGTTTTGATTTCTTGAATTATTAGAATGAAATGCTGGCTTTTCAGCATCCGCATGTTTTGGTTTAAATTTAGGAACATTCTCGTGAACAAATTTGCCAAAGTTCTGTTTCGAGTTCATATTTTGACAATGATTTATATTTCTACCAGAATCACTTTTTGAGTGGTGTGTAATCTCTTCGTAAATTTTCAATTTTCGTTTAAATTCATACAAATCAGAACAATCGTAAAGTATGGACTTATTTTGAGGAGAATCAGGAATGCCATTGATTATGTAACGTATAAGTGACTGATCATCAATATTGGACCGTCCAGCCATTTCTTTCATAATTAAGAAATACTCAAAAAAAGATTCTTTTTGTCTAATATGCCGATGACTAAGCATTTCGTGTATTTCAGCCGAATTAATCTGCGAACCAAATTCGGTAACTAAGGCATGTTTCAATTCAGGAAAAGAACGAATGTTGCTTTCACTCTTAGCGAATAAAGAAGCAATGCCTCCGAGCGCTCTTTGCGCAAAAATGAATTTTTGCATTTCGCCTAAATTAAAAGAGGAAGAAAATGATTCGAATTTTTGTAACCATAAATGAACATTTTCATACTTCTCTCCATTGAATGTAGGTACCAGTGATTCAACATCGCGAAAATTTACTGACGGCATAAACATAGAATCCTGAGCAATGTTTGAAGCATTAATAGCACATTTATTGGTAAATTCAGAAATTTTAATATTCGACTTATCGTTTGGCACTGGCGAATTGTTGAAAATTTCTTCCGATTCGCCATCTGTATCAACATTAGTTTCAATATGTTTTTGGAGGGATTCCAAATTAGTTAAAAATGTAATTATGCGTTTAGATAACTCAGTTTCTGTGCCATCTATTTCGATGCGTAAAATAGTGGCAATAGTTATAAGTTCAAGTAAAGAAAAATTTTTAGCGGTTTCCTCTACTTTACTCGTAAATTCGTCATCGGTTTCACAGAATGGAAATCCCGTAAATGTTCTTATTCGCGATCGATTTAAACGATCGCCTTCAGATGAAAACAAAAGTTTATGGAATAATTTTATTCGATTCGTCTTTTCGTTTTTCAATGCAAAAGCGATGACTGGAATGTCATTTAAAATCATGATGAAAAGAAAAAACAGTAAACAGTACTCACCCACTAATTTCTGTCGTTGAAAAAAGATGAATCGATTTCCAGTTTGGAATAATATATTGCTCCAGTTATTTCAAAACAACTAAAGAGTTGGCCAGTTGCCAAGGCTGTAGAAAAAAAAATTGTATTCTTCACACACGACATGATCTTTATAAATTTACAGCTCCGGCTTACTTTCTGAAAGGATTTTGGCGTCGATATAAAAATGATACTTGACTTGTCTAGGGTAGAGAATTGAAGAAAAAAAAATAATCCGATCCATCCCGGCTCAAGTCCTCATGTGACGGGGAAAAGGAGACTCATACTCGAATAATAACACTTGCTAACTTTAAGAATTAAATATATTAAATGAACTATTTACACTATATACAATTACAATTAAGTAGAACATTAATGAAATTAAACACTCATTCGTCTTAATACGTCTACACGTCGTTGAGAGCTCGGTGTTTTGCAACCACTCTTTTACCTTCTTTTCCCGCGTCTGTCGAATGTTCTAAACAGGTATTCTTCTACGCCGACTCGTGGCGCTGCCGTCGTCTCTTACAGACTGTTGCCACAGGTCACATATATATATATATTACTATAACAGAAACGCTCTACTAATGTATTTTCTCATGAAACAATGCATCTTTTTTTTTTTTACTTTCTTCTATCTTCAATAGAAGAAAGTATTGTAATCGAAATTTTTTTCGACTTCCGGTTTTCGACGGATTTGCATGTTTTAGGGGTCAGAGATTCCAAAAAACATGTTTATAGAAAATGTCTGTCTGTCTGTGTGTCCGTCTGTCCGTCCGTCCGTCTGTCCGTCCGTCCGTTTGTCCGTCTGTCTGTCGCCATTGTACCATCAAAAAGTGTATGAAGTTATGAATAGAATTAAACCAAAATTTTATTATAAGTTTTTGGCTATGGCAAGCAGGTCCTCCCGGAATTTGGAAAAGATTCGCCGGTAGGGGGCGCTGATATAACAATTTTTGTGCGATTTTGAATATTGTACCAACCAAAAGTGTATGGAGTTATGCATAGAATTGAAGCAAATTTTTAGTTTAAGTTTTTGGATATGACAAGCAGGTCCTCCCTGAATTTGGAAAAAATTCGCCGGTAGGGGGCGCTGTAAATGCGTTTTTTGTGCGATTTTGAATATTGTACCATCGAAAAGTGTATGAAGTTATGCATAGAATTGAAACAAATTTTTATTTTAAGTTTTTGGCTATGGCAAGCAGGTCCTCCCTGAATTTGGAAAAAATTCGCCGGGAGGGGGCGCTGTAATAGCGATTTTTGTGCGATTTTGACAATTGTACCGTCCAAAAGTGTATGAAGTTATGCATAGAATTAAACCAAATTTTTATTTTAAGTTTTTGGCTATGGCAAGCAAGTCCTCCCTGAATTAAAAAAAATTGGCCGGTAGGGGGCGCTGTAATAGCGATTTTTGTGCGATTTTGAATATTGTACCGTCCAAAAGTGTATGAAGTTATGCATAGAATTAAACCAAATTTTTATTTTAAGTTTTTGGATATGGCAAGCAGGTCCTCCATGAATTTGCAAAAAATTTGCCGTTAGGGGGCGCTGTAATAGCGATTTTTGTGCGATTTTGAATATTGCACCATCGAAAAGTGTATGAAGTTATGCATAGAATTGAGCCAAAAAAAAAAAAATTAAGTTCTTGTCTATGGCAAGGAGGTCCTCCCTTAATTTGTAAAAAAATCGCTCGTAGAGGGCGCTGTAATAGCGATTTTTGTACAATTTTTGTGCCATTTTGAATATTGTACCGCCGAAAAGTGTATGAAGTTATGCATAGAATTGAACCAAATTTTATGTGTTTATTTTTGGTCATGTCACGAAGGTCCTCCCTGAATTTGGAAAAATTCTGCCGGAAGGGGGCACTATAATTGCGATGTCTGTACCATTTTCATTATTGTACCATCGAAAAGTGTATGAAGTTATCCATATAATTGAACCAAATTTTTTGTGCATGTTTCTGGCTATGGCAAACAAGTCCTCCCTGAACTTGAAAAAATTCCGAAAGAAGGGGGGGGGGGCTATAATTCCGATCTCTGTGCCATTTTCATTATTGTACCATCGAACAGCGTATAAAATTATGCATACAATTGAACCAAAATGTTTGTGCTTGTTTTTGGCTTTGGCCAACATGTTCTCCTTGAATTTGGAAATATTGCGCGGTAAAGGGGCTCCGTGCTAGCGATTTTTGTATACTTTTCTTGATTTTTCGTAGTTCTATTGTGCATCGGCGGCTCATACAGCGGCGGGAACTCGCTTCCTGCTATGCCGGCTATTCGCAAACAGCTGATAACGACAGAATAAGGAAAAATTAATAATTTTAACAAATATCATGATATAGATGATATCATGATATAGAACTCGTTTTTAGTCCGTTTAATTGACTTGAGCAGAAATTTAAGATGAAAATCAAAGTTGGTATAGTATTGAACTAATAATATTGAAGTATTAACATGTGTAACTAGGTTTTGAAATATTAAGATGTATAAGATAGAAGAAAGTTTTGGGATTGGCACATCCAACTAGTTTTTTTTACTGAACTAATGCCTTTTTTGGGAACTAGCACCTTGCCTCTTTTCCTTTCTAGAATGAATACCAAATTATGAATTATCATTTTAGTAATTAAAGCGTACAGATGTACGTTATCTTCCTAATTAGATAGTTTATTGTTTAATAATTATCAATTTTAAGCAGTGTTAACAATTTGATATTACATGCAGTTATTAATAATTTTAATAAATGTAAATAACAGTAACATTTAATATGGTTTTACATAATTATTACGAAATATTAATGTACAACTTAGATAGTTTATTGTTTAATAATTATTAATTTTAAGCAGTGTTAACAATTTGATATTACATGCAGTTATTAATAATTTTAATAAATGTAAATAACAGTAGTATTTAATATGGTTTTCCATAACTATGACGAAATATTAATGTATGTAACATTGTATACTACTAACTAATGAAAATGAATGCAGCTTTTATTATTACTGATTAACAATTATAATTAATTGTTTGTTATAATAATTATATTTAATTGTTTCGAAATCTAAAATTATTGACAGCTATTCCGTGTTTTAACGCAGGGAAAAAAATAATAAATATTTATTATTTGATTTTTATGTAATTATATTAGATGTAAAAAATCTATTAAAGTTTTCAATTAAGCGGGCAATCTAATAAACAATATGTTAGATATAGAAAATTTATTGAAGTTGTCAATTAACTGGGCAATCTTAAAAAAAATATGTTAGGTGTCAAACATTTCTTAAAGTTTTTAATTAAGTGGGCATTCTAAAAAAAATATATTAGATGTAAAAAATCTATTAAAGTTTTCAATTAAGTGGGCAATCTAGAAAAAATGTTAGATTAAAAAAACTATTAAAGTTTAAAACTATTAAAGTTTTCAATTAAGTGGGTAATCTAAAAAAATTAGATGTAAAAAATCTGTTAAAGTTTTCAATTAAGTGGGCAATCTAAAAAATAAAATATGTTGGTTGTAAAAAATCTATTAAAGTTCAATTAAAAACTAGTATGTTGTGGCTATCACAACTTTCTTCATGTATAAATCAAATCGCCTGCAACCAAAATTAAATAACGAATTTATTCGTTCGATAGATATAGCCATCGCAGAAATCGTGAAAAACAGAGCATAGAAGCACTCTCTGTTGGGCGATATACACACAAACCTAATAAGGATCTATTTATTTCAAGGTCTAACAGAATAGGAAGTGTGGCGAAATTCTGTGCATTAATTCTTAAGGAAATAGGGATAAACGCATCATAGAAGCAGCACATGTTGACTATTGACATCCAAACCTGATCAGAGTTTATTTATGTCAAAATCTAACAGAATATGAAGTTTGAAATTCAGTGCTATGATTCTTAAGATATAGCTATAGCGTAAATCGTGAAAAATGCAGCATAGCAGCGCCACCTGTAGTTAGATTTACGCCAAAACCTAATCAGCATCAATTTATGCCAAAGTCTTAATCAGCACCAATTTATGATGTCAAAATCTGAATGAATCTGAAGTTTGATTAAATTCCGTGCACTAGTTCTTGAGATAGAGCGCACACAAAAATTCTGTCATATACAGACAGACACAAACAGACAGGCACACAGACACAGACAGACAGACTCGCAGGCAAGCATTTTCTAAATGTAGTCATATCATATTCAGGACCTTCTAAAACGTATAAACCCGTTGAAAACCGGAAATAGAAATTTTTCTCGAATCCAGTACTTTCTTCTTGTTTAGATAGATTCGATTGACAGTCATAATCTTTGGAGCTGGCAACCGAGTCATTTCCTTTACGCCGTTGTTAGACTGATTGATTTAACTACATATACGCTCACAAAATATTTGAATGTCATGCATGTAGTTGGCTGGTAATAAAAAATACGAGTATTTTTTTTTTTTTTTAAAGTAAATACTATTCACGACTGCTCTGTTCACAGTTGAGTAATCATGACTATAGTGTAGTATGTGACCTTGACAGTCTTTTTACAATCGTTAACGAAAAAAGAAAGTTTACTATCTTTTTGATTTAGTTAACTACTTTCCTTCAATTTCCAAAACTTTCCTCAAACGAAAACGTGAATAAAACGAAGCTGGTGATGTTATGTTAGCTAAAACTTAATTTGTTTCGTTATATATACTTTACAGATTATTTTGGTGATATGATTTTTTTCATTTTCAGCATTTCCAGCTCATTAAAATGTCTCACCTGTAATAACAGTGAAGGTATGCTTTTCAAGTGAACCATGTGAAAAAAGCTTATAACCAAAAAAACATATAAATTAAAATTTTTATGCATTAAAACACAGAAATAAAATTCAAATGCTAAGATGGAATCAGAAGGGGCTGGATAAAATTTGACGTTTTAGATAGGTTTCCGTGTTAGCAGGTATATTGTCTTTTACAATTATACTGCATTACGCTGGGATTCTGATTAATTCCCCTTTAAGGAAAAATTACATTGAACTAAAGTTCCATTTAGACATGTTTTACTGCATTATATTTAATGATATTATGTTCTTTTTAGTTACATGAATTTAAAAAGCGCACTCCAGCGCTCCATCGTTTGAGTTACGGCTATGTACACTCTAAATAAAAAGGAGAGACTATTCACTCCGAGTCAAAATACGCCCAACCTCTTTAGAGTCACTATTCACTCTGAGCAAAAGTGAACATTTTGACTCTCTGAAAGAGTGAATAGTCACTCCTGTTAAGTGAATATTCAATCTAAACAGGGGTGGATAACTCTTTCAAAGGAGTGACTATTCACTCTTTCTAAAGGAGTGCGTTTTTTCACTCCTGGTAGGAGTGAATGTTCTTTTTTTATTTTGCTTTTATGGGCATTTTAAAATAATCACATCTTTTACAGCATGCAATGAAAATAGATACAAGAGTGGTAAAGATTGAATGAAATATTTTATTAGCAATGTTTATTTAATTCATAAATTGTAACACTAATTAAACTTTTAAGGAAAAATTCAATTAAAGTTACATGTGAATTAAATTAGATTGCTGACAGAATTTTTTTTATATTATTACAGTCTTATCCCATGTGTTTGCTTTCATTGCATGCCCTACAAATATATGAGGATTTTAAAATGCCCACAGGGGCAAGTAATTAACAGAAATCTTAATCAGGTAATGTTCTTTTTTTCTTTTCAGATGCCCATTTAGTATTTTAATAATTCCGGTGATGTACGTTAATTATGTTCTTTTTTTTTTTTCACGTGTAACTCAAATTTGAAATATTTAGTTCTTAGAATTCATTGCTAATGAATTTAAATCTATCAAACGTTATTGTTTACTGCATTTTAGTTACTTTTAAAGTTTTATTAATAACTGTATAATAGGTGGATGTTATATGATTAACAACGTGTGATTTCATTTTAATTTTTGTTTTAAATATAAAATCTCATCTTTTTAGCGCTATTTTGCAGAACCCTATTGTTTTAAAATATTTTTAATTTTCCCACTAAAAACGCAATGCTTATCAACTCGCATCTTTTTTTTAATAAGTTCTAAGTTTGATCTAAATATTAAGAATGTGTAAAATTTCTTTTTATGTGTTGTGATCTGTAATTGTTTTATTAAATATGAACATGGAGTAAAGATTTTTATGTCCTGTGGAATATTTTTATATTTTTCTTTTAAAAATATTCCTTAACTTAATCATGAAAATGATTTGATAAGCCATATTTAATTTAAAATTTTTATTCCCGTATATGTTGTATTTTGGGAATATGAGCTAAATAGATTTCGTATATTTTATAGGAAAAAAATGATCTCGAAAATATAAAAAGAAAAGAAATGACTGCATATGTACTGTTCTTATTGTTTGAAAAACATTTTAAATGTAAAAAGTAGTTATTTATCGCTTTAAAATATATTCAATCTCATATTATATAAGTGATACTATGAACATTAAAAAATATACTAAAACAGTTTTATCTATAAACTTCATATCAGGCATAAAAGATTCTTTATTTCAATGCTTACATATCATGTTTTAATTTTTAATGCCAATAATTACGTGTATCATAACTATTTAATTCATAGTAGTAACATACAAATTCTACCAGGAATAAAAGGTTAAAATTAAATAAGACTTACCATTACAATGATATTCAAATGTTTTAATCCTAAAAATGACGGACGCCTTCCTCTTAACTTAAAAAAAGCGTCGTAGACTTTTGATTTTCAGATTAGCTGATGAGTAATTCGGAGACATACAATTAGAGATCCACAGAAAATTCGGTTTCCTTTCCGTTCGAAAATCTGAGTTGCGCCGAAATTTTCAATATTACCCTTTCATTTGAGCTGTATTGACTCAAATGAGACTCTCTTTATTTAATACTTTGACCTTCACTGTGTATATCAGTCATGACAGGCTGGAGATGGGAGTAAAAATAAAGATACTTTTTCGTGCGCTCGGAAAAAAAACTGCAGATAACAGTAATAAAGTTTGAAACCGCAAAGCTCTTTCGAATGCTGTTTGATAATATTCTTTTGTATCCTTTATGAATTAATTACATTTAACTTTGTATGAAGATAAAAAGTTTCCTAAATAATCGCTTTATTAATATCCGTATATTTTTATTCTAAAATGGCGGACGTCTTTCTCTTATCTTAAAAAAGCGTCGTGGACAAGACTGTTCTGATTGCTGATTATTAATACCCATACAATACTCACTCTTGCTTAGAGTGAATAGTCACTTTTTCAGAGGAGTGACTATTCATTCTTGAAAAGGAGTGCATTTTAGTAGGTAATTTCCAAGGTTACAGTATGAAATGGAGTTTTTGAAAATTAAGAAGTGACATATTTTGGTGTTTTTTCATTACTTTACTCAATATATTGATTCAAAGTTGAACGGTAATTATTGTTAAAGTGTATAATGCCAGGCTCTCACTCTTCAGCGGAGTGAGGTATTTCACTCTCGACAACGGAGTGACATTATTTCACTCTCGACAATGAAGTGAATCTCACTCCTTTCTAGGGAATGGAAAATTCCACTCTTTAAAAGAGTGAAAATGCCTGTCACTCTTTCAAAGAATGACCTTTTCACTCCTCCCAATTTTAGAGTGCATGGTGATTTGAGCTTGTCTAGGTGTGTTTTATCTCCCTTAAACGATTTTACTAATTTCGTATATATATATATATAGTAAACCCGACCTAAATGTGATCAATACACACACATACACGCACACACACACACATATATATAACCTAAACTGCGGGTTGGATAAAATCTGGTTAGCTGACACGCTGCAAGACTCTACATGTCTTTGAGTATTCGAATTTGCAGCCAAAGTTTGTGGATTCGAATCTATGTCTATTCGAATTTGAAGCGGAACTTTCTGGATTCGAATCTATTCGAATCTAGCAGAGTGCTCAGACGCAACCTCTAAAGCAGCTATACTCAATCGGCGGGCCGCATGTGTCCAGGAGATCTTTAATGTGCGGCCCGAGGCACATAATCATTAATCCATACACGTTATACAATTAATAGAGATGCGCTTAAAAAAGTATTTAAGAATTTCAGCGTTGTTTTATAGATTTACATGGGAAGATAAAATATTCTCTGTTATTTATAATTAATTTAAAATTATGTTAAAAGTCGTTACCTTTGTCAAAACTTTTTTTTTCATTGTCGTTTTATACCTATTTGTCCTACAGTGATGTAATACATTTTTTAATCTGCAACATTAATCAAACATCATTCCTAATTAAGTTTTCACTATATATGTCTACAATAAAAAAAAATCCCTGCCGGCCCGACCGACAGGCGGAGGTAGATTTTGAAGTTAAGTATACTAATTTCACAAACAAAAACCAAACCATGATTAGAGATAAACCCACTTTAACAATTTTATCTGGCCGCTTTTGAGAGTTTTTATTTCATTTTTATATAATAACTGGTTTTATCAGAATCATGTTGGGGCGGTATTAAAAAAAAATACTTTTCCATGCTCAACAACTCGAAATTTTCTAGCATAACTCCAGATTCATTTTTAATAGGAAAAACATGAAACTTGTTGACGTGATTTTTGGAGAGATTTATAAGCGACCTGTGTTTTTAATTTTCGTTCAATTAATTAAAACTTGATATATAAACAATTATTTTCTCAGTACGACAGTATTTTTCGTTTCTAACACAATCGCTTCGGGAAATTCCGTTCAACATGCCCACTTTGACATCATTTTTTAAAATATATTCTGCCTCTGTCAAAAAATCGATCATTACGGTACATTATATAGTTTCTGAATAAGCGAATCTACCAATTGGATGCGTTTGAGAGCAAAAATGAATTTAAAAATGAGTCAGAAAATAAGCAGTTTGGATTTGAATACTCCCTTAATATGATGATTTTTCCAACACAATCCGCTTCGGGAAATTCGGTTCAAAAGGCCCACTTTGCCAGCATGTTTTAAAATATATTCTGCCTCTATCAAAGAATTGACCATTACGGTACATTATATAGTTTCTGAGTAAGAAAATGTACCAATTGGAAGCCTTTGAGTAAAAATGAATTGTAAAATGAGTCAGAAAATAAGCAGTTTGGATTTGAATACACCCTTACTAAGATGATTTTTCTCTTCAACCGCTATGTATTTTTAATTTGTTTTTGCTGTAAGAATTGGTCCTATCCAAAACTTGTCTATATAGATGTTGTAGACAATATTAAAAAGACATATGATAAATTCATGGGGATTTTATATCTTTTGAATTGACGGAGTTATGGATTTTTTTCTTCTTCAAACGCCCTTTTTGTTTTCGTTTTTAATTTTTTTTTTTGCGGTACGAATTGGTCCTATCAAAAACTTGTGAATATAAAAGTTCTAGATAATGTTAAAGAGATTCATGATAAAATTAATTGGATTTGATATCTTGAGAATTGACGAAGTTATGAATTTTTTTTCCCCAAAAACCCTATTTTTTGCGACCCTTGAGCCCATTTTTAACTTTATGAAAAATCTGTGATACATAAATTTTTGGCCCTATTTTTATAAGTAATAAAAACTTTAAACTGATTCGATATGTACAAAAATTAAGAAGTTATGGGAAGTTTTCGGTTTTCACAAAACCCCTCCCTATTTCCATCCCCTTGGTCCGATTTTGCCCATTAACGAACTTGACCGAGATTTTATGCCCCTTGATTTTATGTATCAGTTTGGAAGAGATTGGTGCAGAATTGTGGAAGTTATCGTGTCCAGAAGAAAGTGATATATATAGATAGATACATACATACATAGATATATAGATAGATAGATAGATAGATAAAGTTTTTACTGGGGTGGTTTTGGGCTCTAGGGGTCATGATTGGTGTAGATCTGCAAAAGTTTTTCAGAAATTCCAACATAGGAACGACGCCAATAGGTAGTATTTCATACGAAATCTACCTAAAATCATTGTGCAAAAGATTGATTTAATAGAGAAAATCTCCCTTTCTTTCTTTCTTTCTTTTCTTTTTTTTTTAAGAATTTGGAAATTCTGCATTGTTATATTATTACGTTTTATACTTATTATATACATAATGCTGCTTTTTAGAGCTGAACATTTGTCGCGGAAAAAATTGTCACCCAAAACAAATTACAGCGCTATTACCAAACAACAAACTTTGCGGCATATTTCTACAGAATTTACAATGGAAATCTACGACGAAGGTTATATTTGGAAAAAGTAGTGTTAGTGTGAAATTATTTGGTAATAATTCTTCCGCGACAAACGTTCAATCCTAGTGATAATATTGTTATATTTCATTGTTACATTGATACTTATGTTATTAGCCCCCCGTTACGGTATGCTATTTCTTTCTCCCAGCTTATTTTGTTTCGTCTTCAAAAAATAACGTTACCTTACAGAAACCAGCCGTAAAACAAAGCAGTACGATTAAATAGTCTATAGCAATTTTTTTAACTTCTAAGCATCGCACATTTTCAATTTTTATACCGTCGTATTGGGACAAAAGTACTTCTAAATGCAATTTGTTTAAAAACTGCATCTCCATTTATTTTTGAAGTATTAATTTTTTTGTATTTTTTGGAGCCATTTACTTAATATTGGCAACGGAAGTACTCCATTTCTGTAGAAAGTGAAAGAAAAATAGCAATTATATCTTTTTGTTGCCGTTTTCCCATAAAAACTGAAAAAAAAAACCAAATTTAATTAAAATACGTGCTATTTTGAAAAAATATAAATGAATGATTTCTGATAAAACAGGAGCTATTATAAACTAAATTTAATTTTAAATATCTATATTAATAATACAAAAAGTGAAGGCCTGTGAATCTTTAGATAGCCGATTTTTTTTGTCGAGTTTTTGAATGACGAAATCTCTCTCTTTTTTTAATTTATGCATTATTCAGCGATAGTGACGTCCTAAGCGTACTTTACTGTAGATGTTGTTTAACACAGGATCGCAAATGATGAATTCTTTAGCGGATGTGGATGACGTCACTTTATGTAAAATAAAATCGCTTATTATAAGTCTTAAAACGGAACTACAGTAGAGTCCCGATTATCGGAGTTTCCGCTTTCACCGAGTTATTTTCTTCTGATGGACTGATGGCTTCCATTATTATGAAACAGTCATTATAAATGAAGTGTTAGGTGAAGATGAAAGAGCAGCCATAAAAAGTTAGAACTCTAATTTTCTGGTCATGGGGAAAAAATGGCCATACTTTTTTTTTTTTTTTTGATTAACTCGAATAATCGGGACTTTACTGTATCCATTTTTATATACATATATTTTTTTGTCATCGGGGGCGACACTAAATTCTGAAAAAGCAGAATTCCAGTTTTCTAGTTTTAATTACTGTTTTTTAACCGCTTTAATTACTGTTTTATAAGTCTGTTGCGGCCCGCCTAAAGTCGAAAACTTATGTTTGCGGTCCGCGAGAAAAAAAAGGTTGAGTATTGCTGCTCTAAAGCTTAGACATTACGTAACTTTTTTTTTTCTTCGTGAAGAAACAAGAGATTGGTTATTTTTTTCTAAAAAGACCTCCGCCCTTTGTCCAGACGTTTCTCTTTTTTTGTGAATACGACAAAAATCGACCTTTGTCTAATAAATCACTCTTTTTTAGTTTTTTCCCTTTTTCCATTGCGTGCAATACATTTTATTTTCTTTAAGTCAATTTAATATTGCTACAACACATTTTTGTTTAATCTGTTAAATCTTAGCCTGTGTGAAGAAATATAATTTTTTAACGCGTGAAACAAATTTTCATTTCTGGTTCTTTTTATTTCATGCGCCCATCCGAACCGAATGAGATCAGCTCGAAGATAAAAAGTGTGTGTAGACCATTGTATATGCTCTATATACTTTGTTTAAATTATTTGACCTTCGGCCAATCGTGTACCTTTTTGTGTCTTTGTTCTTTTTTCCCGTTTTATATGGCGTATCCTTTCCAGTATTACGTCAACTGTAGAAGTGACGTTTATGAAAGTTGTTTTACTAAGATTAAATATAACTTTCAAAAGTTCATTCACCGTAAAAAAGTGTGAAATGTTAAATTGCACGCAACCTACTACCTCAATTCTAGAGAGAGATATAAAAATTTATATAGGCGTAACTGTGATATTTTAAATACCGGGTAAGTCAAAATGAATATAGCGATTACAAACGGCTGTAACTATTTAATGGAAAAGAATTTATCGATAGATTAACACAGAATGTAGACGGAACTTCAATATTTTGTATACATACGTCATAGATGTTCTATGTGACTTCCCTTGGACACACGGACAACATCTATAGGCGGTAGTCCATTTAACGTCTTACATTCTGAGCCATTTTTTCAGTCACCGAAATGGACTACCGCCTAGATCAGGGTTGGCGAACCTTTTTGTTGCCACGTGCCAAATTTGATAAAAAATATTTTACGTAATTATGACGTGCCAAAAAAAAAAAAAAAAAAAAAAAAAAAAAAAATTAGTAAGTGGGAAAATATTGGTTTAAAATTACTTAAAATTCTCTATTAAGATTAAACAAAATATGAGTAACATACATATAGGTATTACACTATAATAATTATGGAAACAAATACATTTTTGAAAATAATTTAAAAAATTTAATGCGATGTAATTTGATTTCTGTTGTTGCATCTTAGTATCAAGTTAATTTTAATGCAAACTGAACCGGATTTATCTGACTAGTGCTTTCAGTTTCAGCTTTGATATTATACATTTGTGAAAACAATGACTCCAAAGAATAAATAGGCAACTTAAAATAGCAAACACCAGTTTCTTTGAAAAGCTCTTAAAAATAAATTCTAAGTTGCCACAACTTTACCATCGGAATTTAATAATGTCTAATAACCAATTCTTATGGATAGTTTTCAAATATCGTATTTGTTCGAATAATTTTTTAGATTAATTAGATTGGAATATAATATGCCGCGATTTAATTTTTTCAATTTACATTTAATTGAATTTAGAAAATATCAGTCACGATTTTGTGTAATCTCACTTTATTCTGATTTAGAGCCATAGCAGTGCCGTGCCAAAAATATTCTTTCGCGTGCCAAAAGTGGCACGCGTGCCATAGGTTCGCCAGCCCTGGCCTAGATGTTGTCCGTGTGACCAAGGGAAGTCCCATAGAACATCTGTGACGTATGTATGCAAAATTTTGAAGTTCCGTCTACATTCTGTGTTAATCTTATCGATAAATTCTTTTCCGTTAAATAGTTATAGCCGTTTGTAATCGCTATATTCATTTAGACTTGCCCGGTATTAAAGAATTAAGAAAATATTAGAAAATATTTTAAGCCTTCAGAACGGATTGAGAGTTACAAGATATGATGATTTCAAGGCTTTGGAAGACAAGTTTTCTTTGTTTTCCATAACACAATCAACAAATTTAGACTCAGTACCGAATGAAATACTAATGAAAATTATTGATATGCATTGTGATACAGATTTGAAGACAAAACATAAAATAATTGGAATGCTTAGATTTTACAATTATTCTGCTATCCATATTTGTAAATATCCGAAAACTAGCATGCCAAAATATACCTTACCCGTGGCCCTAATTCTTTGCGCACCAGTTTAAAAGTAAAGTTTTTCAATGAAAGAAAACGCAAACTTAATTTTCTCTAAATAAACAACCAAATTCTTGAAATGTCAGTCGTCTAAAATTAATTGCATTGAATAAAAAAAAAAATAAATAAAGTCGCACAATCAGATTTGCGTATGTAAAACATTTTTCCTCTTAAAAATAGAAAACCCTATTGTTTTGCGCATGTGTATTTAAAGAAAAATTTCGACAATTTCGATTGGCTGGTTATTTCCAACTATGCAAGTTATCACTCCCGGGATTGATGGCATGGGTTGTTTAAAAGAAGAGTGGTTTCAAATCAATTCATAAGAAGAAAATGGTTGGCAAAAGATTGACGGTAGAGCTGCGGAAAAAGAATACCGGAAAACGAAATAGTGGGTGTCTAATGTGGCAAATAGGCAGTGATTTGATGATTCCTGAATCAACAGTGCGTTATGTTTTGAAAACTTTCGTTGCAACCAGAGATATACAGCCAAGAAACAGTACTGATCGCTCATCAACAACAACGGCCCGAGAAGATCGAATGTTGCGTCGAGTGGTAATGAACAGCAGACAAGGAACGATGACAGAAGCCGCATCCCTATGGCAAGGCAGCATACGGCGACCAGTGACTCGTAAAATGGTTACAAAAAGATTGCATAAAATCGGCTTCAAATCGTACAAAAGCAAACGTAAGCCAATGTTAACTCCTGCTCCAAAAAAGAAACGATTTCATTGGGCTATGGATCACTTAAAATGGACAGATCAGCAATGGCAAAGTGGTATATGGTCGGATAAATCCCTTTTTCCAGTTTTATATGGAAATATCGGTCGTCGGGTCGTACCGGCAAGTAAATGAAGCTTTAAACCCAAAATGCATCAAACAAGAGTGCAAGTTCCCGTCATATGTTCAAATTTGGTGATGTTCTGGTTATTCTGGTGTCGGCCAAATGATGCCATATGACGGGACTATCAATACTCAACGTTATCGGGACATTTTTCAGAATAAGTTGTTGCCTTCAATTCAACAACTTGGCCTTCAATCGGGCTATTTTTTCCAACAAGA
Organism: Maratus speciosus; assembly: GCA_963932465.1. NCBI lineage: Eukaryota > Metazoa > Arthropoda > Arachnida > Araneae > Salticidae > Maratus > Maratus speciosus. The sequence continues at coordinate 518,255,411 of OZ010792.1, read as the reverse complement.
CTTAGCCAAACCGCATACAGCTAGGACAACAGAAGCCTGGCTTCAACAAAATGCTTTTCCTGTGCTAGATTGGGTTCCGAATTCACCGGACATCAATCCTATCGAGGATTTGTGGCGGTACTTAAAGAAGGAAGTTCGAAAAATAAAGCCACGTGACAATCAGCAGTTGAAAAGAATTCTTCTTGAAGAATGGCAAAAAATTCCAATTTCTGAGCGCCAACGATTAGTTTCAACTATGCCGAGAAGAGTGAGGGATGTTTCGTTGCCAAAGGAGGACCAACGAAGTGGTAAGTCTTACTTATATCGTCTCATTCGAACATCCGTAAAACATTAGGGATATAAAAAACTTGCAAGCAAATGGATTTCATTGGTATGCGTCGTTTATTATTTATTGTTCAATTTCACTATGTAATAGTAAAATGTATCAGTTTTCATTAAAATAACTTACATAAATTTTTTTTAATTTTTTTTAACTTTTATTGTCAAAAAAGCATCGACAAACTAATGCGCAAAAATTAGGGCCACGGATAAGGCTGTTTGGAAGTACTTATCGCTGAAAGTAGTTATTTACACTTATGAATGGAAATAAGCAAAAAACTACTTTGATAGAGGTGTGTGTGTGTGTGTGTGTGTGTGTGTAAAGGGGCGGGCGGGTCGGGGTGTTGAAAACCTTCAGCGCAGAGCATGCTGTTCAAAAATTGTTAATTAAAACAAAAGAGGCTAATTAAAACACAGTGTACTCTTTTTGATCCGAATTTAAAAATTTATGCAATATCATGTTCAAATTATCTGAAATTAGAATTATCCAAAATTTCCATATAAAAGAATATCGAAGAGGTATGATACTATGAATAATTTTAAGCAAGAACGAAAAATAATGCATCAGGCATAGATTACGAAACTCCTTCCAACACTCACAGAACATTATTTAAAAAAAAATGATTATTTCATATGATGAAATGAGATATCTAAATAAGCAATCGAAAAAACACGTAACTCAGTAAAAATCCATTTTCAGCAGTTGCTGTCCATATCCGGTAATATGTGCGAATTCTTTTGTGCAGCCCTGTATGCGATCTATAGAATTTATACTCACCACCTGATACACTCAAAACTAAACAAGTTTAACAAAGCAGAGGTAGAATTGATAAGAGAGTCACTGGTCCCAAGGACCAATAAACGTCAGAGTTTACTGGTCCGCAGACATCGTCACTGGCCCGCTACATAAAATTCCATTAAGTACCTTTAACCCTTTGAGTAACATCTCTTCCCTCCTCCTCCTAGAATATAAATCAACCTTCCTTTCAGTTACCCAAAATTTTCGGCATAATAAAATGTAAAATTATAATTTGCTAAAAATTAAATAAACAGTACATAAACAAAAATTATTAATTATGTATTTTATTTCCGATTATTTATTTCAACTGACTGTAAGTTTTAATGCAATTATTTATTTATTTTTTTTAAATAAAATAAAATTCTGTGTTTTGTGTTTGGTTGCGGTTTTCTCAGGAACAGGAAAATTTACGTTTACCTGTCAGGGAGGAAGAAAAGTTACTGGTCCTGCGGACCACTAAATTTTTAAAATTAGTGGTCCGATTCAATTTTTAGTCGTCTCGGATCAACGGACCACCAAGGATTTCGAGTGCTGCAAAGTATACCAGAGCTAAAAAGCTCTTTTTTTTTAACAATTATCGATCATAGTCAGTCCTTTAAGCGAATTCTTTTGTGTGTCTCTGTAAATGAAGAATAATGCTAAGGATTCCACAATCTATAGAAACTGTGTTGTAATACATCTCAGTGATCCTTTTAAATTTCATTATGTTGCAAGTATCATGACATCATTAAAATGCACCGCAAACTATTTTTCTCCGTAGATCATAATGTAACGGAAATCTTTTGTGTACCTCAGTGAACGAACTATAAATGCTAAACACTTCAATTTGAACACCGAACATTGTATAATAAACATCAATAAGATATAAAAATTACATCACATGGCAACCAGATTATATTTACGAGAGTTTGAACTCGGCCAGACATTCAAACCGAATTGTATAAATGCTTTTTAACTGTATTGGAACGTGTTAAAACAGCAAAAACACTCTGTTTTAAAGAGTACTATCGTGTTTTATGTTTAAAATAATAATAATAATAAAATAAATAAATAAATGTACTTCTTAAAACAAAGCTAAGCTCTCGGAATATGTGTTTTAAGGCTGTTCTTAACTGCTCTGCTCAACAAGCACAAAACGTTTTAACACATTTACAAATTCATTTTTTAACGGAAAAGTATAAAATTAGAAAGCCTGGCCATGGAAGTGATTTGGAATTGAACTGTTTTTTCCATTTTTTGATCAATCAATTACCTATTGAGTTATAAACTATTTTGATCACGTGACAAACACGCTTTTCTCCCGCTCTTGAGTGCTCTTTCTTCCTTCGCGCGGAAATTCGATTTAAAACGGCCACTTTGACACTATTTTCTGAAAGATCTATTGCAAAAAATAGCTCAATTATAGTTTCTGAACAACAACACCAGCCAGTTTCACGCATTTTCGAACAAAAATAAATTAGAACTTATGTCAGAAAGTTGCCCTTTTGGATTTGAGAACACCCTTAAGACGTTAGTGAACTTAATTTTACAATGTTTTAAACAGTTAAAAAAAAAAAAAAAAAAACCCAAATTTTTATTCGTTAACCCCTTTGTGACGCGTAAAGTGCTCCAAATCTTTGAATATTCCTATCAGTATTTTTAATTGAAAATTTGGCTGTATTAATTGAAAGCATTCTGCTATTAAATTAGGCAAAAAATTCTATTTTGAAAAACCGGTGATAAAAGATTAAAAATTCTGTAACTGATGGTCGTCGCAAAGGAGTTATAAAGGGCATTGCTGTTAGGTCGGCATAGGTGTTCAGGTCAAGGTTGAACGTTTTCCTCCATGGAAAATGTGTTAAACTGTTAAAAGTCGTCATGTAGAGCGGCTTCTCCGATCATGACAAACACGATGGGAATAAAAAACAAATTGCCCCCCCAAAAATTGCATAAAATTAATGGATGGCAAGGAAGGAAAAATTAGGTGGGTATGGGTAGTGCCCGAAATGGAGGTCGCGTTCTCTTGGGACACTGCCAGCATTGATTACTGGTAGTAAAGGCTCGGCAGTGCCTTTACAATGTAGAAAAAAAAACATCGCTGAGTGTAGTGTTTGATAAAAAATATATTTATTTTCTAATTCTATGCTGGTCAGTTTCTCCCAACGTAATATATCGGTGGATTTGATATTGTATTCTAAAGAAATATCGATCTTTATCTGGAATGCCCTTTCGCGTTGCTGAAAACAATACGAATGCCATCGGGCTATTATAATTTCTAATGTGTCAGACGAAAGTTTAGCTGTTAAGTACCAAATCTTTTAGTTGAATTTATTAAAGATATATAAAACGAAACGCAATGTACTAAAACCAACCCTGAAAAATTATCTAACTAACAATGCAAGCTTCATCAAAATCCGTCCAGTAGAACTTAAAAAAAAAAAAAAAAAGCAATCATTTCATAATCGGGTTCACCTGATTATAGAACTCTCCCCATATGCTAAAACCATCCCTGAAAAATTATCTATCTAACAATGCAAGTCTCAGCAAGATCTTACATTAGAACTTTTTAAAAATGCTACTCTTTCATAATCAGGTTTGTCTGATTATAGAACTTTCCCCAATAATTCTATAACTAAGGAACGGTAGAAGGATATGCAATAGACCAAAACCATCCCTAAAACATTATCTGTCTAAATCTTAACCCCTTAATTCTCGCTCCCGTGATATTCACGGACTGTGTCTTTTATTCAGATTTTCTGATTACCACCAGTTTTATAAAATATTATAATTGGCTTTATTATGGTATCATTTTACACGGCATTAAATAAGGTGAATATTTCTTTTTCAAAAAAGTGGTGCCAATAAGCAATTTGAATTCGTAAACAGTAATTTAATGCGACCGTTGAGGGGTTAATCTAGTTTAAATGATGAACCATTCCTAACGAGAAAATTGCTTGTTTTAACCATGTCCAATGCCTGATTTACGGCAGGGCATTCGGGGCATGGGCCCAGGGCCCCTGATTTTCAGGGGTCCCCAAATGCTGCTGAAGATTTTCCATTTATTGCAAAAAAAATCTGATGTATTTTTAACATCTATTGAAATTTTACATTTCATTCTACATTCTATTGTGTTCGTATTGTATTTTATAACATCATATATTTTGTCAAAATTGAACTGTAAGCATCGGTGCGTGGAGGGGGTCCCGTAAGCATCCGTGCCAAATTCGTAAATAGGTCCTTGACCGTGTCTTTGTTTGAGCCGTGCTCGTTTTAACCCCTTAATTCTCGCTCCCGGCAATATCACGAGCTGAGGTGTCGTTCGTTATTTCTCGTGCCCGTCATATTTCCGGGCTGGAGATTTATTGCTGGAAAAAACTTCTGAAACCAGAAATATTTAACTGGCATTTCGCTGTGAAGTCTTTGAATATTAGCGTTTGGGTTTGGTTTTTGGCGCTGATTGTGATGCTGGACTGTGTATTGCATGTTTCGAAATATATCACACTCAAAAAAAATTAGTAATATTCAAAATTTAATGTATATTATATTATTTCAAATATTATTTGTCAAATTTGTTGTATTGATGATGATAAATAAAGAACTAAGATGTTAAAAATGAAGGTCTTATTCGCATTCATTTGTGTTAGAAAATGCTCTTTTGTTTTCAAGAACATCCACCAGATGGCAGCATCAGACAATCATTTTTTATTTGATCTACTGTGACAGACACTCAGTTCAGTGAGTGTTACTTCTTCCCTTATAGCAGTTGGCAGCAAAATGCTGCTTGATTAAAAAAAATTCAATAATATTCCAAAGGAATATAATATGATAAAAAAAAAAAAACTGCAACAAGCCATAGTTCAAAGTATTTCTTTGTGTTTGTAAATAGTCTTATACATCTGTTTTGTTTTTATTGTGAAGTGTGATCTGTACTGTGACCAGCATATATATTATTCTAGTGTATTCAATCTTCTAATAAATGTTTTTTGTTCATCCAAAGAAGAGTATATTTCCATTGAAACACATCAAAACCTAAAGGTAAAACTTTTAACTTTTTTTATTGTTTACCTATTGAGGAATTTCGTATTCATGCCTTCCATATGGAATAACATTCTAACAGTCGATTATGAGACTGAACTTATCTCAATTTTAAATATAGTAATATAAAAGAAGAAAATATAATATAATTAAATTCAAAGAAATAATTATTTTCTGAATGTTGGTATTTTTCACAAGTGAATGATATAAAAGAAAATTCAAAGAATTGTTCTTATTTTGAAACCAAAAGTGTATTGATAAGAAAAGAAATTATTTTGATTTTGCCAGTTTCTTATTGAAATTTTATTATATAAGTTGCAAATGTAAATTTATGTTTTAAACAAAGAATTTAACATTTAAGAACAGTTTTTCTGAAATCAAAAGTAACTTCAAGAATTTTATTTTGTTCTTATTTCATCATTAGCATTATATTTGAGTTTATAATTGTTGTTTTGATGTATTAATAAGAGAAAAAGTTTTATTTTCTGTGAAATAAGCAAATATTATTCTATCATAATGTCTAGTATTAAAGAATCTCATTATGTTGATAAATTAACTGATGACAACTATTCAGTTTGGAAATTCAAAATAGAACAATTGTTAATCAAAGAAGGTCTGTATGATGTTGTATTTGAACCTAAAAAGGAAAATGATGATAATTGGGTAAAAAATGATAGAAATGCTAGGGCATTAATTTGTTTAAATATTTCAGATTCACAAATTGTTCATGTCAGACATGCTAAAAGTGCTAAAGAGACATATGATCAATTGAAATCTGTTCATGAAAGAGTAAATTTAACAAATAAACTTTATCTTCTTAGGAAGCTGTATTCCACTAAATATAATGAAAGCATTAAAATGCAGGATCATATTAATTCTGTCTTAGAATTAGCAGAAAAATTAAGAAGTATAGGTGAAGTAATACAAGATGATAATTTAATAGCTATTTTGCTCTGTTCCTTACCAAATTCTTATAGTACCTTTATAACTGCTATTGAAAGTAAATATGAAACAGATTTATCATTAAAATATGTTCAAAACAAATTAATTGATGAGTATCTTAGAAGAGTTGAAACTAAACAAATTTCAACAAAATTTGAATCTATTGCTTTGAAGGGTAATAGGGATAAACCAAAGCATTTGAATAAGCAAAAATTTTGTTCTCATTGCAAAAAGAATAATCACAACCGTGAAGATTGTTTTCACTTAAAGGGTAATAATACTAACAAAACAAAACCAAATTTCACCCAAGATAGATCACGTCAACAGTTTAAAAAACCAAACAATTTCTCTGCCTCTACTGCTAGTCAAAATGAAAATCTATCAGATTCTCAAAACTATCATGAATTAATGGAAGAATCAAATTCTTTGAATTTTGTTATGAAATCTCAACAAAATGGAAATAAAAACAAAAATTTGTCTTTTGTTATTGATTCAGGTGCGTCTGTTCATTTAGCTAATTCCTTGGAACTGTTCTCAGAATTAAAAAGTTCGAATAAAGATACAATCACAATTGCTAATGGAACTAAATTAACTGCAAAGGGAAAGGGTAAATGTACTTTTAATATTGAAACACTTAATGGTCAAACAAATAGAGTTACATTGGATCATGTGCTTTATGTTCCCGAGTTGGATAGTAATTTATTATCTGTCCAGTCTTGTACTGAGAAAGGTTTTGTTGTAACATTTAAAGATGATATATGTTTAATTAAAAAGGGCAACATCTTAGTTGCAGATGCAAAAGCTGATGAGGGGTTATACAGATTAAAAATAATACCTACAAATGAAAAGGTATATAGTGCTTCAGAAATATTACCCGTTTGTTCTAATGTTAACTGCATTCTAAAATGGCACCAAAGGCTGGGCCATAGAAATTTGGAATCCATCAAGAAAATTCAAAAGGATGATTTAGCTTTAGGTATTACTGTGAATAATTGTTCTCATAATACTGAATGTTCAAGTTGCATAAAAGCTAAGTTAACAGAAAAATCATTTCCAAAAGAAACGCAATACAGAAGTAAAAAACCACTTGATTTGATATACAGCGACGTATGCGGTCCTGCAGAAACAAAAAGTATGGGATCAAAAAGATATTTCGTTACATTTATTGATGATTACTCTCGTTATACACAAGTATATTTTATTTCTTCTAAAGATGAAGTATTTGATAAATTAAAAGAGTATGTTGCATCAACAACAAACAAATTTAGATTGAAGATTAAATCTTTGCGTAGTGACAATGGAACAGAATATTGCAACGAATCTGTCAAAGACTACCTTAAAAACTTAGGAATAAATCATGAAACAACGACGCCATATTCACCGTCCCAAAATGGAGTCGCAGAAAGAAAGAATCGCTCGCTTATTGAAATGAGTAAAGCCATGCTTATAAATGCTAAATTGCCAAAAACATTCTGGGCAGAAGCCATAGCTACAGCAGCCTACTTACAAAATAGATTACCCACAAAATCAACTGAAAAGACACCATATGAACTATGGAATGGGCATAAGCCAAATTTGAGTCCTTAAAGTATTTGGATGCAAAGCATATGTGTATGTTCATAAACAGAAGAGACAAAAATTTGACGAAAAGGCCACTGAAGGAGTCTTTGTTGGTTACGATTTAAGAAGCAAAGGATATCGAATTTATATAGGTGGTAGAAAAATAGTGATAAGCAGAACAGTGAAGTTTTTTGAAAATATGAACTGTGAAAATGTCTTTCAAGAAAATCCTGAAGAGCGAATCTCAGATTTAATGCATTTAAATTTTTCAGAAGAAAATCTTGAAAATGATAGTGATGCTATCCAAATAGAAAATACTGCAGAAGAAATAAATACGGATGAAAAATCAGTAGATAGCCCAACAACTGAAGAAAGTGAAGATAATTTCCAGAGAAGAATATCTAACAGAGAGACTAAAGGAATTCCACCAGAAAGATATTCTTACAAAACTGAAGACAGTTGTTCCAAAAATCAAGATCCTGAAACTTTTAAAGATGTTTTACAATTACCAGTAAAAGATCAACAGAAATGGTTTCAAGCTATGAAGGAAGAATTTAACTCTTTAAAGGAAAATGAAGTGTTTGAGCTTGTTACTTTACCCAAAGGCAAGCACGCCATTGGCTGTAAATGGGTTTACAAAACAAAACATAATGAAAATGGAGAAGCAATAAAATGCAAAGCACGATTAGTTGCCAAAGGTTTCGCTCAAAAATTAGGCACTGATTATGATGAAACCTTCTCTCCTGTCGTCAAACATACAACTATTAGAGCTTTTCTGACCTGGGCAGCTTATCATAAAGCCAGAGTATTTCAAGTAGATGTTAAAACAGCCTTTCTACATGGTAAGCTAGATAATGAAGAATTATACATGCATCAACCAGAAGGCTTTCATGATGAAGAAAATAAAGACAAAGTCTATAAATTAAAAAAGGCTATATATGGTCTTAAACAAGCCGCCAAGTGCTGGAATGAAGAAATAGAGAATACTCTAAAGGCATATGGATTTAAACAAAGTGAAGCTGATCCATGTTTGTTCATAAAAGAAAAATCAAAGAAGACAATTCATCTCATACTGTATGTAGATGATATGCTGATGAGCTCAGAAGATGAAAATGAAGTTAATGAACTAATAAATTACTTAAAGAAATCTTATCCCATAACATCACTAGGAGAAGCAAAATACTTCTTAGGTATAGAAATTTACAGAAAAGAAGATGGAAGTTATTTACTTTCACAAAGAAGTAAAATAACTCAATTAGTTAAGGATTTTCAGCTTGAAGAAGCCAAACCAACTTATACCCCAATGGAAACTAACTATTATAGTTTAGATAAAGAAGAAAATCTTTTATCATCAAATGATAATTACAGACAAGCTATAGGAAGTCTTTTATATATTTCCTCATGTACAAGACCTGATATTACCGCTCCTACACACATACTAAGTCGAAGATGCAATAATCCAAGAGAAAAGGATTGGAATGCTGTTAAGAGGGTAATAAGATACTTAAAAACAACGAAAGACCTTGATCTCCACATTTCTTCAAAAGAATATCCTAATATAGTTGCATACTCGGATGCAGACTGGGGACAAGATGCTACAGACAGAAAATCCACCTCAGGAAATGTAATCTTCTTAGGCAATAGCTGCATTTCTTGGTTCTCGCGAAAACAAACATGTGTGACGTTATCGTCAGCAGAAGCTGAATATGTGGCACTGTCACAAGGAACTCAAGAGGTGCTATGGATCTTAAAATTATGTAAAGATCTCAATTTACAACAACATTTTCCTATTAGAATTTTTTGAGGATAACCAATCTACAATTAAATTGGTTGAAAGTGAAAAATTTAAATCCCGCACTAAGCACATTGATACAAAGTATCATTACATACGAGATTTAAAAACTAAAAATGTTATAGATGTCAAATATCTATCAACAAATGAAATGATAGCAGATATAATGACGAAGCCACTGCCAAAAGCCAAATTTGAACTTTGTAGAAACCTTATCCACCTGGTGTCAGATTCTATCACAAAACGGGAGAGATGTTAGAAAATGCTCTTTTGTTTTCAAGAACATCCACCAGATGGCAGCATCAGACAATCATTTTTTATTTGATCTACTGTGACAGACACTCAGTTCAGTGAGTGTTACTTCTTCCCTTATAGCAGTTGGCAGCAAAATGCTGCTTGATTAAAAAAAATTCAATAATATTCCAAAGGAATATAATATGATAAAAAAAAAAAAACTGCAACAAGCCATAGTTCAAAGTATTTCTTTGTGTTTGTAAATAGTCTTATACATCTGTTTTGTTTTTATTGTGAAGTGTGATCTGTACTGTGACCAGCATATATATTATTCTAGTGTATTCAATCTTCTAATAAATGTTTTTTGTTCATCCAAAGAAGAGTATATTTCCATTGAAACACATCAAAACATAAAGGTAAAACTTTTAACTTTTTTTATTGTTTACCTATTGAGGAATTTCGTATTCATGCCTTCCATATGGAATAACATTCTAACAATTTGTATGGTGTAAAACAAACATTAAAACACAGAATTCTCGCATGATGGCTTTTCCACAAATGTGAATTTGTTCTATAACATCTTTATTTTTCGCCTTAAAAATTTTTTTTGCATATTTTATATAGAAACCTTATAATGATTCAATTTCTGTAATAAAAAAATAGATACTTTTTTTATAGTTTTTCCAAATATTAAGCGACCGTTAAGGGGTTAAACGAGTTCCACTGCATTTTGGAAAATAATAAAAAGAATAATCGAGCAAATATGAATTTTTAAACGCATATTAAATTTTTGCCCAATGCGGTGGGCGTAATCCAATAATTTCAAGTGTAGTTGTAAAAAAAAAAGTTCAAACATATTTATCTCATCTGGCAATCAATTTCTTTCCGGATCGGCTTAGTAGTAGCAACAGTTATAAGCATTCAACAAATGCTAATACAATTGTTGCCAAAAATTTTGAATTCAGAATTGCTGCCAGTTTGGCAACTATTTTGAATATTTATAGAGGAATAACTTATAATGAGGTTTCTACTCCGACTGTTCTACTCCAAGTGTGAGGTCTTTTCGTCATCAAAAACTTGTTAATTTTACTTTCAAAATAAGTTAAAGTGGTTAATAAAACTTAACTGTCCTGAAAAGTACCAGGGTGTCCTACATTGGACTGAACATTTCAAAAATTCTATATCAAGTAAACGGTAATAGCTTGTTTATCTTGTACTAGATTAATGTGTGGAGTTAGAAATTTCTTTACTGTGTTTCTTTGTTTTAGTTGAAAATATCACCGATAGATTTCGCTACAATGTCTCAAACTGTAATCTTAATGCTTAAAATAACCGTTCAGTTTCAAAATGCATTTTATTTTTTTCTTTGAGTTTCAACAGCTAAACAGATTAAATGTACAAAGCTGAGGAAGGAAACTTTGATCCATTTTTATACATTTAGGTTCAGCGATCTAACCGTTTAAGACAACTTAGCGCCCTCTATTTGTGATTTTAGCCCATTTAATCCATTGTAGGATTACCCTGTACAGTACATATGAGGACGTGAGTCTCAAAACTCGCGTCGCGTTATCCAGAAAATCAGATTTGGGGAAATCACGATAAATCTCTCACTGCGTTGCGACCAATGGATTTCATTGTAAACCAAGATTTTACAATGCCAGAAATACAGGATAAATCTAGTCTTTTTGCAGATTTTAGTGTTTTTTCGGTGCAGGTTCACCAATAGAATAAATTGATGGAGAAAACTCGATTTTTACTTTCTTCTATCTTCAATAGAAGAAAGTGTTGTAATCGAAATTTTTTCGACTTCTGGTTTTCGACGGATTTACACGTTTTAGGAGTCAGAGATCCCCAAAAACATGTTTATAGAAAATGTCTGTCTGCACTGCAAATAGAAGCGTCTTAAATTTAGACACATATGTGACTGAAAAAGAATTTTAGACACTTAAGTGTCTTAATCTGAAAATTAAGACACTATAGATGTCTTAATTTAAGATACATAAGCGTCTTACTATGACCATGGTGTAAACAAACTGAGAATAATGTCTAAAATATCCGCAAACGTCTTATTTTAAGACACTTCATTGCTTTAAACGTGTCTTAATTTAAGACGTTTTGATTCTTCCGACGCAATAACCACCAGGGGGCACTAGCACTCCCAGTTGCGCATGCGTTTTAGATGTCTTCGTTCGAAGTGGTATACGTTGTAATTCAAACAAAGTTTGTTTTTATGTACGCGTGTATTTTAATTCGTTTTTTGCGAAATGTGAAGTACTGTGATTTTAATTCGTATTAACTTGGATTATTTATTTATTGAATACATACATCTGACGTGTGTGCTCGACATCAAATGTCTCTTAGAAGCTGTCGTCGATACAAGGGCGGGATAGACACAGAACAGAAGTAGACGACGGTTGAAGATTACACCCGGAAATTCTACAAAGCGTGTGCAATGGGCTTAGTGTTAACTCGTATCAATTTATATCAATAATATTGTGTTATTCATCTTCGTCCTGTCGAAGCTGGCAAAAAAAAAGAAACTTTTGTCTGGCGGGTCCTGTTTTTAGGATGAAACATCTCATTCTTTAAATATGGCTAGTCGGATGTATTATGGGATTACCTTTTAAACTGATGAAAGTCTTTCTCCCTCACTGTGGTTGTGGTAGTTTTTAAAATTTCAAATCGAGGAATATTTCTTACCTCTTGCAGCAACTCAAGTAAGTTTCTTTATAGTAGTAAAATTAGTGTATTTTATGATTTTATTTATTGTACTAAACAAAATCCTGCATGAAATTTAATTAGTTTTGAATCTGTTCGCAAAAAACCCCACTAATTCTAGAAGTATATATTTTTAAACTTATGACGTTCTTTTTTATTACGAATTATATATTCAATGTCAGTTCTTAGTTTCAATGGATAATTTTTATCTCGCAGTAAATGACGGCCACAAGGAAGTAAAGAAAAAAAAAAACTTTGAAAGATGACCTAATGCTTTCTTACTTCCTGGCATAAAACCGCAGATTAAAAAAAGATAAATAAAGTAAATGAGACTGGTCTATTATATGAAGCTGCCTGTAAAAATATACATATGTATTTGATTTGCAATCAACTCTAATACTGATTTTTTTATTATTTTTAATAAAAAAGTAATTTGAAATTTATAATGGGAAAAAGTAAAAACCTCTAACTAGATTTCGTATTTAAAATTGTGGTAACTTTATTTATACGCACTTATACGAAAAATACAAAAATGACAGATGTTACTGTATATATTTAAGACGAAAGAAGTTTGGAAATCATAAGTTATTTTTTCCTCATGTTTTTAATATAGAATATGTACTTATTTGTTTTTATTGATAGTTGAATAGCTTTTGTGAGTACCCTCTGATCTACATAAAAACTTGCCCATGTGGAAATATAAATTTTTTAAAAACATAATTTTTAAATAAGTATTTTCATTTTTTTGGGGGGGGGGGTGGGAGGGGGGGATTTTGCATGAATTTTTGTAAAGCTGATATCTTAAATCTTGCACTGATTATAATGAAAGTTTTGAACTTTTAGAGTAGGACAAGTTTAAAAACGCAAATATATTTAACAAAATATCAAAGTCATTTTTTCCCCAATGTTATTAAAGTAGAATATTCATTTATTTATTTTCATTATTCATAGTTAAATGGCTGTTGTGATTATCAAGTGATGTATATGTAAAATTGCCTATGTGGCAATATATTTTTTTATATTTTCATTTTTTTTTTTTGGGGGGGGGGATTTTTGCAATTTTCGTACATCTGATATTTTAAATCTTTTTCCACATTCAACCGAGTATAATAAATATTTTGAACTTTTAGAGTAGGACAAGATTATAAAATATATATATTTATTTATCTATGTACCTTAAAAGCCCTTAATAGCGAACACTTCGGGACCGCGGAATTTGTCCGATAATTGGAGATGTCTACTTTTTTGAGGTAAAAATATACAAATATGTATGTCTACTGATTAAAAAAGTATTCGTTAAATAGAGGTGTTCGCTATTCGAGAATGTCCATTAACCTCCACAACGGATACTCCCGAATACCGGACATCTCAATTTAGACAACTATAATGCAGGGTTGCGTTTTTTGCAAAAGTACTTCTTGATTAAAGGAAGGGCAAACTGGGAAGTGCCCCGTCCCCCTACGACTGTAGTGCCCCCAAATTTGATGTGCAATATTTGTAAAGCTTATATTTTAAATCTGTTTCGAAATTGTACTGATTATAATCAATATTTTGAACTTTTAAAGTAAAATAAGGTTAAAAACAAAATAAATTTAAAAAAATCTAATATTTAGATAAATATTTTTTGTTTTTTAATCTTGTTCTACTCCTGAAGTTCAAGATATTGATTATAATCAGTAAAATGTCGTAAAAGATTTAAATTATCAACGTAACGAAAATTGTATACCAAAACTGAGAGCACCAAAAAAATCAGGCTGTATTGGGGGGGGGGGGGGAGGGGCAGGACCACAGCCAAATATTTTTCCAGGATTCAACGTGGTCAAACATGGCTACGTATGATGCTTACAAAAAAATGGATGCGATTCAGACGTTTGAAGTGTCTGAAAAAATTCAGACATTTTAAAATGTCTGAAAATTGAACACTCCATTTCAGACACTTAAGTGTCTGATTTTCAGACATTTTCATTTAGAGTGTGTTCGTGTGTCCGTATGTCCGTGTGTCTGTATGTCGCCATTGTACCATCGAAAATAGTATGAAGCTATGCATAGAATTGAACTAAATTTTTTTTTTAAGTTTGGGGCTATGGCAAGGAGGTTCTCTATTAATTTTGAAAAAATCCGCCGGTAGGGTGCGCTATAATAGCGATTTTTGTGGCAATTTGAATATTGTACCATCGAAAAGTGTATGAAGTTATGCATAGAATTGAACCATTTTTTTTTTAAAGTTTGTGGCTATAGCAAGCAGGTCCTCCCTTAATTTGGAAAAAAATCCGCCGTAGGGGGCGCTGTAATAGCGATTTTTGTGCAATTTTTGTGTCATTTTGAATATTGTACAATCGAATAGGCATAGAATTGAACTAAATTTTTTGTGTATGTTTTTGGCCATGGCGAGAATGTCCTCCCTAAATTTGGAAAAAATCCGCTGGTAGGGGGCGCTGTAATATCGATTGTTCTGCGAATTGTGTGCATTTTGAATACTGTACCATCGAAAAGTGTATGAAGTTATGCATAGAATTGAACACAATTTTTTGTGTATGTTTTTGGCCATGGCAAGAAGGTTCTCCTTAAATATTGAAAATTCCACCGGAAGGGAGCGCTGTAATAACGATTTTTGTGCAATTTTCAATATTGTACCATCGAAAAGTGTATGAAGTTACGCATAATTCTAATAAAAATACTAATAAAACTAATAAAAATGAATTATTGGTATCTGTAACAACATTTTGAAATATTAAAATGCATGAGATAGAAGAAAGTTTTGGGATTGGCACATCCGACTAGTTAAAATTTTGGATAAGGCGAGTTCTGAAACTCACGTCCTCATATATATATCATGATTTATTATGTATACAAACTATTTTAGAGTCCATGTAAGGAAAGTTGTTTGTAGTCTTTAGAGCAGCCATACTCAACCGTTTCTTCTTGCGGGCCGCAAACAAATGTTTGCGACGTTAGCCGGGCCGCAATACTTTTATATAATAATGGTAAAAAAAAAAGGGTATTTAAAATAATGAGAAAACAAAAGTACAATAACAAAGCAATATAATAAAATTAATATAATCAGTGGGTTTGAACATTTTTCGCGGAAGAAATGTTACCAAAAAGCTACCACCACTGCTTCCAAAAAATATTCAGGGTGGTTATAATTAAACTTCCCCTATAAACAGCATCCTATAGCGCAAACTGGTGAACGGAATCCAACGAAATTTGGTATATAGACTATACACGAGATGCGCTCAGGAAATTTCGAAAAAAAAAATTAGTTCCAAAATGTCCACCAGAGGGCACCTTTTCCGGAAAAACATTAAATTTAACACAATAAACGGCCAAAACAGAAACCAGAATTGTCAATAAATGTTAATAGTGTTTCTGGATTCTGCTTTGGCCGTTTATTGTGTTAAATTTAATGTTTTTCCGGAAAAGGCGCCCTCTGGTGGACATTTTGGAACTATTTTTTTTTTCTCAAAATTCCGTGAGCGCATCTGGTGTATAGTCTGTATATCAAATTTCGTTGCATTCCGTTCACCCGTTTGCGCTATAGGATGCTGTTTATAGGGGAAGTTTAATTATAACCACCCTGTATTTTGCAATGGATTTCTATTGCAAATGATGTAGAAATATGCCGCAAAGATTCTTGTTTGGAAATACCTGCGTAACACTATTTACTGTCAATTTTTCCCCACGAAAAATGTTTAATCTAATAAGCATTATCAGCTATACGGTAAATATAAAACATAATGAAATCTCCTGGGCAAACAAGTAATATTTTTTCAATAAGCTTTTGTTCAATAAAACATTAAAATTGTTTTTTAATGTAGAATTATATAGAACAAATTTAATTAATTTGGAATAATGTTTGATTAGTTCTGAAGAAGAAAAAAAAACTGTAATACAAATAGGAATATATGTAAACGGCACAATTGACTAAAAAAACGGCATTTAATGTGTTTTAATAACATTTTAAATATTAGGTTGAGCAAAAAGTTCTGGGAAATTTTAAATCTAATAGTTGCCAGAATTTGTATCGTATATAGGAATACTAGTGGTATATCAACATGAGTTCAGGAATCTCGGCTCAAAAATTCTTATTGAACAGCATGATTTGCGTTGCGTGTGTTGGAGAAAAGGTCTAACTATTCTGAAAGCCGTCGATAAGATTAATGAGGGTGACGGTAGAGCGACAAACTTCGTGCTTCCAGCATATCCAGAATCTGGCAGAACGATGGCAGAAAGTCGTGGACTATGATGGCCTCTACTTTGAAGAATAGTCCTAATTGCTTTTGTTGTTAATTTGCGCATAATAACGCAACTTTCACAAATTTCCCAGAACTTTTTACTCAACCTAGTAGTAATTATAAATATCATAACAGATTTTATTTTCCCACGAAAATATATAAAAGAACAGTGAAGATCTTAAAATCCTTTTATGTACTTCACATCTCAATTAATTTTATAATTAGATATTAATGATTATGTGTCTCGGGCCGCACATAAAAGGCTTCTGGGCCACATGCGGCCCGCGGGCCTCAGGTTGAGTATGGCTGCTTTAGAGCAATAAGATAAAAGTGTTGTGACTTAAAGTTTGAGGAAAGAAAGCTAATAAAAACGCGTGTTTAATAACTTGTATCTTTCCCAAAATGTCTTGTTACTGCACAGTAGAATGTACTTATACTACAAATCGATATTCATCCATGGATGGTTTTGTTTAATAACCATTTGGAAAAATGGTTATTGCCCTCGGTCAGGGTAGGAAATCAAAAACATATCTGAAGCATTTTATTAGTTGAATCCCGCATTTTATTCGTTTTCTGAATGGTCTATAGTAATCTGTATTTTCCCTTTACTTTCAACAGAGATGGATACTTCTGTTGCCACTATGACAAAAAAGTAATAAAAACTACAACAACAACAACAACAAAAATAATAACTCAGAAGCAAATTCAGATACAGCTTTCAAACAAATTGTATTTAAAAGTACATTTTTTTTTCTCTATACGACGGTGTAAAAAGTAATATTGTGGGATGTTTAGAAGTTTAAGAATGAAATTTCATTTAAAATTGGTCCAGGAATATTAATGTTTATTCCATGGCGTACGTAATGTATGACCAGATCCGTAGAAGTTTAAAAATTTACAGTACCGAAAAATGTAATCCATGGCGTACGTAATGTATGATCAACTCAGTTCGATTTTTTATGTCTTAAATTTAAGTCTTTGAAAAAATCATTTTCCAAATGGTCGTTTTAATTTGTTAAATTGCATTATTATTATTATTATTATTATTATTATTATTATTATTATTATTATTATTATTGTCACTTGATGGATCAACAAAGTCACAGTTCGTTTACATTCGGCATATTATAATATGATATATAGTGTGGAATATGTCAATAGACATTTAAAATAAAAAATACAACCCGTGTGTGCTTTGGTTAAAACATCAAAAGTATAAAAGACATTCTTAGAAAAATATATTTCTTTTATTCTTCATTTTTTCAGTTTCATAATCATCTGAAGAATGGAAATAACATCTTGATGTGTTTAAGGGGAAAATAAGAAAAGATTTACTTTATTATTATTTATTAATTTTTAATTATTTATCTTATTATTTTTCAATTTTACATTTACATTATTGTAAATATATTAACGTATTTATCAATCAGCCCCATAAATTTGTGTGTCTAGTAAAATAGTGATTCATCTGTTTTTATTTCTAATTCAAAAGAAGTAAATCAATTTGTTATATTCCATTGGGATCTTAAAAATTTCACGTTCTATTAAAAATATAATAAAATTCATTTTAGTTTTACTTTAGAAGGAATTCTACTTGCTATTAAGTTATATCTTCCATAAAAAGTATTATCTACGAAGGAAAAAATAAATGGCTATTTTATTAAAAGTTTTATTTTATACTGATTAATTAAAAAATTCTGAAAATTTCAAAACTTGCATATAGAGGCGCTGAATATAGATATTTTCTTATTCAATATGATATTAGAAATACTAATTTAAAAAAGTAATTTGAGTAGGCATAGGACCTTTAAACTTTCAAAAAATTAATTTTTGGTTTTGTTTTATTCTGAAACTTTAAACATTTCTGAACAATATGCAAAAACCGCATTAAAAAATCTGCATTATTTCTTGAGTTATAAGTTACAGGTAAGTGTGTCATGATTCTATTTTGGTCAAAAATTATTTTCTATATGTATAACTTCCAGTTTCATCGTGCGCGCAGCGCTTTATGATTTTCATTCACGTATTGGTGATATGAATATTTTAAAATAAAGTTAAAATATTAGGTTGTAACGAAAGTTTTTCGCCAAATCACCATGACATAATACTAATTATAATATATATAATTAACTGTAATCTTATATGTAACCACCATTCCGCCAAACCTTCACAGTGGTCATATGATACAACACTAGTACCTAAAGCTGTACACTTTATTTGGTGACATTCTGTAGCTGACTTTTTGCAACAGAACTGGAAATAAATGATGGTTCTTATCTGGTAACGTGACAGTTCCATTTCAGACACCTTGTACTTAAAGGCAGATGGAAGGTCAAAACCTAAAATATATCGAATTTTCGATTTTTTTTTAATATTTTGAATCTACCATTTCTCCTCTTTCTACTGATACATTACTTTTGCTCTACGGCAACCAGAAGTTGGACAATTTTTAGTAATTCTATTTGTTTATCTACTTTACTACTAGTGCGCTTATTTACTTTAAACTTGATTTTCTCAAAATGTTGGTTTTTTAAACTTCAATGTACCTTTTTGAAAAAAACTATTATACATTATGCTTGAACATTCTATATATATCCCTGTTTAATCTGAGGTGAATTGTTTAAACTCATAAAAAGAACTTTTTTTATTATTATCATTATCTTTGAAAAAAAAAATGCATGTTTTTTAAATTTGAATGTGGTTTCTACTTCAAAATTTTTTAAAAATATTTAAGCTGTATTTAATTATAAATTTAACTTCATATTATTAAGAAATGTTTATTTTACGCATAAAAAAAATTTCAAGTCCATATCTTAAGTAGTTTATGAGAAAAGGTACATTAATTTAACATGGCAGGTATAGGGATTCTGACTTCCCTTAATGATAATGATACTTTTTACAAATTTCGCAACACAGTGTCATAAAGCAAGTCACTTTCTTTCAAATGCCAAAAATCGTTTGACAAAATATGAGCAAACACGTCAACACGAACTGTTTGCACAGACCGTATTAGCTGTGGCGGGAAACTTTCGTTACAACTTGATATTATTTTTGTATATATTGCATTAATTTCCCTGGGGTAATATACTTAAGAATTTAGACTTTAGGCAGAAAGGAGAAAGGTATTAATTGAAAATTATTATTTGAGTTTTATTAGTTTGAAAATTGTGATATTTTTCATCCTTTCCACAAACTCAAGGGTCCTCTATTGAATACAGATAAGCGCCAATTTAATTAGTTATCTTTAATAAATGAAATCGTTTAAAAAAAAATGTTTAATTTTTGTAAAAATCTTCTAATGTGTTTTCAAAAAATTAGAAAACCTGAAGGAAAAAAAATATTCATTCCTAATTTAAGACATACATGTTTAAACATTTTCCAAATAAATAAACGATTAAAAGAACATTTATCTATCTTTAAAATATTTTATAGGTAAATATAATTCATGTCTCACAAAAAATTCAAGATGCTAGTAACTTGTGCTATTTCAAATACTGAATTCCAACTTCAATTAATACAAATTTCATTTCACGTAATTAAATCGATCAAAAATTTAATAATTCGTATTGGTTATTATACTGTAATTGTAATATTTTAGAATATTTTAAGTCCTGTAATCGAAATTTTAAAGGCTTGTTGATTCCAGTTACTGAAGAACTATTTCCTTAAGAAGTGTTTTCCATTTTATATTTGAAATTGTGAAAGATTTAAAAACAACAGACTTGCTTTAAAAAAATCTTTTGTGTCATTGAAATATGAGAATTA
This sequence comes from Maratus speciosus, assembly GCA_963932465.1. Classification (NCBI taxonomy): domain Eukaryota; kingdom Metazoa; phylum Arthropoda; class Arachnida; order Araneae; family Salticidae; genus Maratus; species Maratus speciosus. Next base: position 518,235,034 of record OZ010792.1, on the reverse strand, counting down.
ATGGTTTTACTAATATGTTAATTATAAAGTAAAAAAAAAAAAAAAAAAAAACCCTCAATGTGATTTAAATTGATAAATATTTCCTTTTAATTGTAACTAATCATTGCGTTTCATAAAATTTCAATTCTGGAATTTATATTATAAAAAAATTAAATGAGAATGATAGAGTAATTAACTGTACTAAAAATACCTTTTTAAAATTTATTTCTAAAAGATTCTTATGTATATAAAATTATAAAAAAATTTATATATACAGTGACAAAATATTAACTGCATTTAAAAAACATTTAAAAAGGAATTTAAAAATTTCGTTTATGTAGATAAAATTTTAAAAGTTTCAAATTTTTTCAGTAAAAATAATTTTAATGCGCTTAAAGTATTCTTTTCTATAATGAAAATTATATATACTTTTTTTCATTTTAGTTATTTTTTATAATTAAAATGATAGAAATTTTATAATTTAAGTAACTAGTAAGGCAGTTGCAAAAGCAAAAATAAATAAATAAATAAATAAAATAAAAAAGAGAGAGAGAAGATAGAAAAAAAAGAAGAAAGAAATTCTGTAATTAAATTACAAAACATCATTTTTTTAAAATAATTATTACGCTTACAAATATCTATTCGAAATTCAAATTAGCATTTAAGTATTTTAATTTATTGCATTTTGGAAAATTGAAATTACATAATTAAATTTACAAAATATTTAATAAATTCATTTAGAGAATAATAATTGCAATAAAAATAATTTCAATTTCAATTTTAAAATCGTGTATGTACACAAAAATATAAACATAGCAATAGTTTTTATGGCGATATAATTAATGTGTTTAAAAAATTTCTTTTCCATAATTAAAAGGATAAAAAAAATTGTGTTAATTTAAATAACTGGCTGCGTTAAAAAATCCTGTAATTAAAATTACAAAAGGCTAAATGAATTTTATTTTACTGACAGAGTGACGTTAATGAATGCTCACTGTACTTCAAAAATTTGAATTTGAATGCATTAAAGAATATTTTCACATCTTTAATGGAAACTATGAAAAGTTCGATAATTTAATAATTTAATAATTGGTGGAATTAAAAATCTTGATTCTGTAGTTACAAACGATTTATTGACTGAATAAATATTACATTTTGAGAATACCATTTCTGCCTTTAGAACCGTGAGTTAATAAATTTAATCGAAAAATAGAAATTTCAATACAAATTGTTTTACCCAAATAACTGTTTTAAATTTATGAGAAATTTGATGAGTTCAATGATCGAATAAATAATACAGATACTCTTTTACTTAATTAAAATTATAATATTACGAAAGATTTAATGATTTTAGTAAATGAGGAATTGTTGCATTTGAATTACTTATATGCATTAGTTTAGTTACTATTTCTGTTAAATTATTGCATTTTAAACATATATTTCGTTTTCGTAACTAAATGTATATAAGATTTTATAATTTTAATGATTGAATGATTATTGGATTTTAAAGGATTTCTGCAATCAGAATTATTGAAGAATCAGTACTTTTAGTATAGTTATTTCGGTTCGATCTCTATTTTGTTAGTATCCGTTTTGTTTATATTTTAATTATATATGTCCCAAATTATGTTTTGTACATCATGTTTTGGGCTCATGCTCCTGAATCATTCTACAAAAAAGTGTTACTTTTTCAGTACATGGTAGTTAATTTTTAATATATAATTAATTTTTAGAATAGTAAAGTTAAATTTTAGAATATATTTTCTAAAAATGTTTTAGGGGTTTTACACAATAGAACCATCTGTGTATCTTTTTCTGCCTTGTTTTTCTTATTGAAAATATTAATATATACTCCGACCGATAAGATTTTTTGGTTTAAATTATTGTATTGGAATATTTATACGAAGAAAGTAACGTCTTTCGTAGAATGACTCATCTATCTTTTTATGTCTTATTTCTCTTACCGAAAATACTATTATATACTCCTACCAATAAAATTTTTTGGTTTTAATTTTTCTTATTGAAATATTTATGCACAGAAAGTAACGTTTTTCCTAAAAGGACCCATCTGTGTATCCTTCTCTGCAGGTTTCTCTTACAGAAAATATTACTATATACTCCTACCGATAAAATATTTTGGTTTTAATTTTTCTTATTGGAATATTTATGCGCAGAAAGTAACGTTTTTCCTAAAATGACCCATCTGTGCATCCTTCTCTGCCTTGTTTCTCTTACCGAAAATATTACTATATACTCCTACCGATAAAATATTTTGGTTTTAATTTTTTTTATTGAAATGTTTATGCGCAGAAAGTAACGTTTTTCCTAAAATGACCCATCTGTGTATCCTTCTCTGCCTTGTTTCTCTTACCGAAAATATTACTATATACTCCTACCGATAAAATATTTTGGTTTTAATTTTTCTTATTGGAATATTTATGCGCAGAAAGTAACGTTTTTCCTAAAATGACCCATCTGTGTATCCTTCTCTGCCTTGTTTCTCTTACCGAAAATATTACTATATACTCCTACCGATAAAATATTTTGGTTTTAATTTTTCTTATTGAAATATTTATGCACAGAAAGTAACTTTTTTCCTGAAATGACCAATCTGTATATCTTTTTCTGCCCTATTTCTCTTACCGAAAATATTATTATATAGGGTCACCCGGGGTAATTCCTGTCACTGAGTTTCTGGAGTCATTGTCACTTTCGTTATCAAACTGTAAAAAAATTGAAAGATACTTTGAACCCTTTGCTTTGAAATGTACGCCTTAATTATTCATTTAGTTGAAATTTAGTGCTAAAAAATTATATTCAAAACTGCTGCTCAATTTTCTGCAAAACAACATTGACCTTGATTTTTTACACATTTTACAAAGATCTGTGCTTAAAGTTTTAATAATTTTACTTTTATTTATATTTTATTTCAACTATGACGTATCACAGTTTTTAAAAGTGATTGTAAAATTTTCCTCTACTCTATTAAACACTTTTATATGAGCAAGCCTAACTACGCCCATATTTGTAGGGTAATTCCTGGCACTTGGACAGTGTTTAATAATGTAATTTTACAATATTTACTTGGCATTTTATCTATTATAACTGTGCACCTTAAAAACTATTGTCTTAACGCCCTTTTTTTTAACAATGTGTAAAATAACATCCTTAACTGTACTTTAAGGAGGAAAACAGTAAATGCTCTGAGAATAAGACATGCTATATGACTGGACAATTAAGTAGAAATACTATCTCATTTCAAAATGCCAAAATGGTCCTTAAAAACACACATAATGCAATAGAGGAACACAGACACGCTATATGATTGAACAATTAAGTAGAAATACTATCTCATTTCAAAATGCCAAAATGGTGCTTAAAAACACACATAATGCAATAGAGGAACACAATTATTATGCTGTGTATTATGATAAAGGTCCGTATTGAAGTTTGTGTAAAATTTCTTAAAAAAAGAGACGGAAACTTCGGTTGGCCTAAGCGACATAGAATCGAAAACATAAATATATATTCAGTTATATATTTTATGGACCAATAAATTTGCCAGGTATTAATTTATTCACAGTGAATGGAGAAGTAATAAATACTGTTTATAAATGTTACAAAAATTCTTTGGCTAATTAATGTTTTGTATAATGTACAAGAGTATTTTGCACATCAAATAAATTTGTATTTATGCCCAAAATAAAGTCTATGCATTAATTCCACAATTATGAGATGAACAAAACTTTTACAAGATTGATGTTACTTATTTTAATACTCAGTCTTAAAAAAATTAACTTTACTACTTTATTCACATAAAAAAAAGATGCTGACCGATAATTACCACAGAAGTGACCAAGAATTACCCCGTTTCCGGGGTAATTTCTGGTCACTTAAAAATGATAATTATTTCAATTATAAGTGTATATATATTTAAGTAAGCATTGTATTATATAGCCATTAGAGGGTGCTTATTCTACAAAAAACTGAACAATACCTTTAATAGTTTTTATAATATTTGGATGCTGTTGATTTTTGACCAGGAATTACCCTGGTGACCCTACTCCGACCGATAAAATTTTTTGGCTTTAATTTTTTTTAAATTGAAACTTTTATGCGCAGAAAGCAACTTCTTTCGTAGAACGATCTATCTGTGTATCTTTTTCTACCTTGTTTCTTTTATCGAAAATATTATATACTCAAACCTATACATTGTGTTTTATACAAGCGCTAATGCCAGATTTATGAGTGCATAAACCATGCTTTACAGTGTTTCGCGCATAACTTCCATGCCGATGAAAACAATAGAGAAAGTATGTAGGTATTTATTTGAATTTTTTTATTGTATCAGTAAAGAAATCAAGCGAAAAATATTGTCAAAATCCTTGTGTTCGCTACGGCAGACGATCATATAAAAGTCATTCGCTGTCTATTGTGTACGCCGTAATGCGAGATGTGCGTGGTAGATTTATCCCTGAAATATCCAGAATGGCTTTATTTTCAGATTTTCAAAAACATGAATACAATTTTTGGTTTATTTTTCCAACATATTATTCCTTGGAACGTGTTTACTGATACGGTTATAGTTATCTACGCTTGATTTCGCACTATGACATAGTCGTTTACATAAGTTGGTAATATTTTTTGTATATATTTCTTTCTTTTAAAAATAGAAATTTGAGAACTTAGAATAGAAGAATGCTGCATATATACAGTCGGACCTCTATTTAGCGAAGTCGCTAAATCCCGAAAAAAAGTTCGTTATATGAAAAATTCGTTAAATAGAGAGTCACCTTTTAGAATACTTTAAACTAAATAAAACATATTTTAAGTCCATAAACACTAAATATAATTTTAAAAAGTGATTAGTCACACTTTTTTTATAAATTATATCTATTTGTTTTGTTTATTTTACCCATCAAAAAGAAATTTGCAAAGGAAGTAAGAATGAAACAAAACATTGTCAGGAAATACATTGTATTTTCAGTTAAAAAAATGATCTTACATTAAAATCACGATTTTTACGGTTGATAAGCTATTTGGAGGAATACCAAATGTTAAAGCAGTATTCTTTTTCTTCACGCCTTTATTCACCTCATCAAGAGTAATTTTTTGCTTCTTTGATGCTCAAGCACTTTCACTTTGACATTTTTAAGTTACACGAACCGAAAATACCAACCACGATTGATCATGATCAACAACCTAGAAAACGGGAAACTATAGTTTAAGGATACGGGGCAGGTCAATTGAGGGTTAAAAGGGGATATTGAAAGTTTGCACTTCTTGGATGGAAAACAAAGAATCACAGCGATTTTACTGCTCTCGGTGAGTTAGGTGCCTGGTATAAGACCTGTTCATGGTCATTGATCATCATAAAATGTGTTAAAAGAAAGAATAAGTTTGAAAAGTCCAGTAATATTTTAAGAAATAGGGAGAAAAAAAATTTAGATCCCAAGGAAAAGTTCGTTAAATAGAGAATGCACTTCGCTATTTGGTGGTTATTTTACGAAGAAATTTGCAAAATGTTCTTGGTTCCAAGTAAAAGTTCGCAAAATAGAGAAATTCGCAGAATAGAGGTTCGTTAAATGGAGGTCCGACTGTATAAGACAACGCATTGGTTAAGGTGGCTTTTCCAGTTTTTGATATAGTTATTTCCCAATAATGCATTAATAATAAAATACATTCTTTCTGACAATCTCTTTGCAAGTTTTAATGCTGTTTTAAGGGAGTGTTCTTGCGGTTGAGCAACTAATTTTTACGTTAATCCCTTATTATTACACTTTTGCATGTTCATTTTATTGTAAAATGGCTTTTATTCTCACACAACGTCTATAAACTTCCTCAGAAGCTGAAAACTTATAAGTATGTGAAAAATAATAATTAGAAATGTGTTTGTAATGCTCTCTTATATTAATTGTTACTTTAATAATTCAGGAGTCAACAGGAATGTTTATAGAATTTGTTTAGTTCAAAACCTCTCAAAAGTCTCAATTTTTATTAGTATTGTACAAAATATATGTAAATACTTATAAGTACATATTATATAAACGATTTCTAAACGAAACCTGTTGCAATACGATTCATGAAGGATTAGGGCCTACAAGGCCCATGGGCCCCGAGGTGCTATACAGCATATTTCATAGTCAAGTGGTCAGCCTAACGCGGGACCCTCACGCTGCGTTTAGAAAGCAAAAATGGCTGACTGTCCTGCTATAGCAATAAAGCCTTTCTTTTCTAACTCCATTTGTGGTTCTTAATAAAAAGGTGGGAGGAGCAACAATGGATCCGGAGATTAGATAAGATCGAAAGTGAAGGAAGCTTTTCCCTTTTGCAGGACATGTAGCACTTTACTTGTAAAGTCATAAAAGATGAAAAACGCCCCGTAACCACAAAAAGCGCCGAATGGCCCAGAATAAAAAGACCGCAAGTAGAATGATGGTCTATCTGAAGCTTGTTTAATTCCCAAGCTAGCTTGGTACTCATTTTATAGACCACGAAGCGATGAAAGTTTGATATAAAATTGTTTCCGGATGTGATAAGACTTCTTAAAACTCCAGGGGGAAAAAAAGGGAGAATTTTGGAGAGAATTAATTTATAGTTCATAAATTTGTAATTTTAGATGTGCTTTGCTGTATCAAAATATTTTGTTCATAGTTTATCGTGTGCTTCCATAATGCGATGTATGCGTGGGAGATTTACTGACATATTCAGAAAGGCTTTCTTTTCGGATTTCGAAAAATAACGAACATGGATGCAGATTTTTTTTTTTAATTTTCCCATATATTATTTATTGCTTTGTGTTTAGAGTTATTGTTATAGTTACTGACGCGTTCTCACTATCACACAGTCGTTTATATTAATTCTTAATGTTTTCGTGCTCCTGTGATTTTTTTTCCCTTAGCGACAGCTTGGTAAATAATTCTTTGAAACATCGGTTAACTCTATCTACTGTCGGTACTTATAAGTACCATAAAAATAAAAGTACCATAAAAATAATTTGCTATAAAATTCATTTAATACATCGTTTAGTTGTAATACAGTTTAGAATGAGTTATAGATACATTACTTTATCTTGTTCCAAAAACATTATTGGTTACACAAACAAAAAATATTTTTAAAAGGATGATTTCTTTTGCCTTTGCATCTTTTCAGCTTTCTTGGCGTTGAAGGGGGGGGGGGGATTTTTCAATTCGGTTTCTATATTCCTATTGTAATAACCATTATATTTGTACATTTCCTAATCCTACAAAATACTAAGAAAAATATTTAAAAGATTTGGGTGGGGTTATAAATATTACACAAAATCCCTATAAATTCAAATTTAAGGTTTGGTTTGGTTTGTGTTTATGACGGCCAATTATCAACACGTGGGATATGGGCCCTAAGGGGGGGGGAGTGCCCTTCGTGGGGGTCTTTCTAAGGGAACCTAACCCGTATTTACGCGTGGGAATCCACGGCTTCGAAGAAAACCACGAAAACTCCGAAACGGTTAGGCCGACGGGCGCGATTGGGATCGAACCCAGCACCTCCCGTCTACCAGCTTCGAGTGCAGAACCTCTCAGCCACTGGTGGGGCTCAAATTTAAGGAATGAGTCTAATTCCTTCAATCCTTCTAAAATTTATTAAATGAGTATGTGAACTTTCTAATGTAGTTTAAACAATTCACGAAAAATGCTTTAGAAGATAAAATTTTCATGAATTCATAATTCAGTATATAAAGGGTTAAAGGGCTGTTACCAAAAAAATCGAAGAGGCCAAAAAAAGAAGACCAAAAGACCGCGCATTGTTGTATGATCGGTTTAAGTTTACGATTACTTATAGAAGTTTTTAATAGGATTTTCCTTTTTTTATTGTTTGTTGTAAACATAAAAAATCTGCCACATCTTCCGAAATTATGGACTAGTTCAGCCATTCACTTAATTTTTGAATTACTTCCCCACTGTTCAGAACTAAATTTCAGGTTGAGCTTTGAATGAGACACTCTGTATTTTTGAGTAATTAACTAAATCGTGATCTCACATTCTCACATTCTTATGTTCTTATGTTCTTTTGTATTTTTTTTTTTTTTCTAGTACAACTGATTTGTTCTTTCATTTTTACCGGGTATTTTAAAATTACCCTTTATAATTGCTTTCTAAAGTAGTCTTTACGTTCATTCAAAATCGCATAAACATGTACAGTAATTGCAATAATTAACTTAAATTAACTGCAATCCCTTGATAGTCGTAAAAAGTAATTTCAGCGATCATGGTCATAACAATTAAACAATATTTTATTTCCCAAAATGTTCTAAAACAAAAAGCATTCGACCATTCATCTTTTGTGTTGTATCTGAAAGAAACTTTACGTTATTATTTTTTCCCCACGATATAAACGTTTAAAGGACACTCTTAGATATAATAATTGCGATTTCCATATTTCCTTGACTCAGTTACAATAACTTTTACCTATTCTGTTATAAATAGTTAGAATTAAACAACAAGAAATCAGCGGTGGCAAGCTTATTGAAAAAAAAAACTACATTACAAAATCATAAAGAAGCGATTTCTGCTCATGTTGTGATAATGTTGTTTCAAAACGGAATCAGATGTGTTAAAAATTCTGCTTTTAATATAGTGTTGTTTGACCTTTACTTGACCTATATATCTGAGGGTCTTTTTGTGCCATTTCATCAAGGTTTTCAAATCACACATTGCAACTGACACTCACTGTTGAAAATTTTGTCATTTACCTGCAATTTTTGTCGCTTTATTACAGGGTTGGCACGGTTTAAACCAAGTGGTTTTAACCATGGTTTAAACCACGGTTTAAACCAATTGGTTTTTTTGTCAAAAAAACCATTTGGTTTTTTTAGAAAAAGTCTAATATAATATTTTCTCTTTTTTGTAATTTAATTGTTTTAAATTATAGATAGAAGTAATTTCTACTTTTAACACTTCATCTCAGCAGTCAACATGAGACATAATGAGCCTAGGTCATGTTTCTATGCATGTAGAATGAAAATTAGCATGTGCTGATGAACATATCTGGTACTCTAAAGATTTTCCTTAAAACATGTGAAATTAGAAAAGATAAAATAGATAAATATTATTCAATATTTAGCATAAAATATTTTCATTTAAAAAATGCAGATTATTTACAGCAGTTAATAACAAAATACAATGATCTTTAAGATTTTGGTTAAGGTGTAAAAGAAAATTCTCTGGATTGGGATTGGGGAAGATTATCCTTAAAGAATTTTAAAGAGTAACTTAAGATATCAAATTGAATAACACAGCTTGAAAAAATTGAATGCTATTTATAGCATTTCAGTAATACCAATCAATCTTTTCTGTTAGTTGCTGAATCTAATGGCCAAAAATGTTGACTTGGACACTTGGAGTTATCACTCAGAAAACAAAATAACCAGAAGTATTTAGATATTAAAAAAAAAATAATAATAGCAACCACAGAATAATATATTATATTCATGAAACTGCATCAAATGTTTATTGATTGATTATTATATTATTAATCAAAGAATTCTTCATACGATTTTCAAGGTATCAATGTTTCACTGTGTAGAGCAGTTTACTTTGAACATAAGACATAGGTGTTACTAATAATGTTTAAATTAGAAATCATTTCAATTTTCTATATAATTGACTGTAATTATTTAATTTAAATATTTTCTGAAGTTATATTACTTACATAATATCCAGAAATGTTTATTTTATCAACAGATATGCATCTGTATACAATAGGAAATTATATTTAAAAAAACCCGGTTTAAACCAAAAAAACCTGGTTTAAACCAAATAAACCGGTTTTTTTGGTTTTTTACAAAAAAACCCGGTTTTTTTCCAACCCTGCTTTATTAGCACATAGACTACCATGGCACATAAATTTGTGAACCAGCAGTAATATTTCCTGGGGCGCCACACAGGGCAGAAACTAGGGGGGGGGGGGCAGAGGGGCATGTGCCCCGGGCGCCAGAACGAAGGGGTGCCAAATGAAATTTTGTTTGTCGATTTTTCTCACGTCTATGTTTAGCACGGTATTGTTAAATTCGTCCTGTCTGTGGTATACCAAAGCATAGAAGAATCTAAGGATGATATGGCATAAGGATCCTGTATAAAGCGGATTTTTTTTCGATTCAGTTTTCAAGATTTCAATGAATTAATATTTGACAAAGCAGATTTACCTAGTTCAGTAATGCATATTTTCTGATTACATATTTTAAATTCTTAAATAAGTCGGCTATTAGAAAATTAGTAAAATTCTTTTTGTAAATATATTTTGCGGGGGAGAGGGGGGGGGGGGGCGCTAAAATCCATGTTTGCCCCGGGTGCAGAAAACGCTAGTTTCGGTCCTCCGCCACATGTATACGTATGTCATCAATATTTTCATTGGAGGCAATTTATCGCTATGAAGCGGAAAAATTGATAATTTATTCCCATGTATTAAAAAAAAGAGCTCTGTGCTTTCCTCCCAATGCTCCAGGCATGTTTAGTGATTTCAGTTTGGCGTCCAACGTGTAAGAGCAGCTAAAATTTGATATTTTTCAAGATTGTGAATTGTGAATCGAGTCGATGTAAATGTCCGCCAAAAGAGCCACTTCTTCACAGTCTCTGGCGTTCAACGTGTTAGCACACTAGTGTAAAATTCCCATCATTCAGTGATTTATAATATTATTCACCTATATGTTAGGAAACTTGATACTGTATCTTTTTTAATAGCCTTTATTACTTAATGTTAAATTTTTCTCTATTTAGTTTTGATTTTTTTCGAATTTCCTTTTGAATTGAAGTTTTAGTTATTGTGTCTTCGGTGTTTAATTTTTATTTTTTAAATTGATGATTGATCAGTCATAATTTTTCACTTTGAGATTATCCACAGCCTTTTTATTTCGTTTTCAGCTCACTCATTTTTATCATCAAACGATTGATTGTATAAAATCAAAAAGATTGATTTATTTTTATTTTTCAAATTGTACAATATTTCAGAATAATACATTCGTAATATAATTTGTAACTTGGACAGTCCTAAAAATTATTCCAATAAAAGCTTAAATTTTTTTTTTAATATCAGTGAATTTTAGGCGAACAGAAATACTTCACTAACATCTTATTAACCCCTTATCCATTCGATTCCCCATATTCATTCGATATTCCCCCGATTCATTCACGAGCAAATTGCCTTTCAAAGTTATAAATTTGCTTCAGTATTTCCGCGCCGTTTAAAAATTATTTGTTTTCGAAAGCCGCGCCTAGCACTCTGGGACGATTCTACTATCCAAATGAGTGTTACGCTGAGATAGGTATTTTCCGAAGTTCTACTTCGGTGTTCTCGTCTGCGTTGTCACTAAGATTGGCGCTTATTTGTTTGTTATTTTTTACTTCCAATCAAAGTTTAAAATTCTATTAATATCTCGTTTTAATTCAAATTAAAAATTCTATGTTTAGTGTTCAGTAGTGTTTAGTAGTTCGAGTAGAAATAAATCTTTCAGGTGTGATAGTAAGAAAATTGTATATAATGTCATTCAATTTTGTGATCAAGAAGCAGAAAAAGGGTAATTAATTGCTCCGATAGCTCATTCTACAAAACGAATCAGTCAAATTACTGAGGTTTCTAGTAGTACTATTAAAAAGATACGCCGAGAAGCAGGAGATGAGCGTAATCCTGTTTTTTGTTCACCTAAAAAAAGAGTTAAAAAGAATGTCTTTGAATAGATAGTCTTATGTCTTTGATGTATGAATTCGATTGCAGCGATATTAGACAAACTGTACACGGTTTTTATGTCAAGGAGAAAACAATCCCGTTTTTCAATAAATTGCTTCCTGTTTTAAAAGAAACGATCAATTTTAATTGGAATAAAGAAATTTTGCGTCAATTACTCCATAAAATTGGGTTTAAGTGGAAAAGATGCCAAAACAAAAGAAAAAGACTATTGGAACGAGAGGATATTATACTCAAGAGAATCCAATTTTTAAGAAATACAAAAAGGCATCGCATTTAAAAAAAAAAAAAGTTTTTTTTTTTTCTTTTTTTCCGCAAAAAGCAAAAATGTTGTATAACTTTTTAAAATGTTTAAGCGTTTTCGTTTTTTATAAATATTAACTACGAAAACATTTTTGCATAAATCGATGTTATTTCCCCAAAATGCACATTCTTAAAAAATGCACCTAAACAAACTCTGCAGCTAAAAAAGCTTACCTGACGCATGCGCAATAGCGCGGAGGATTTTGTTATCCGAAAACAAACAGTAAATAAAATGGTTTGTTGTAGTTTTCAACACTTTCCAACATAGTTGAAAACTGCTTATGAATTCCGTTTCTATGGCCATCTGTTTGTCCGCACTCTAACTCACTTCTGCGTATACTCGGATTGCCATGTAATTGATATATTATTGAGGTTTACCATAGCATGTTCGGAATGCAAAATGAAGTGTGCATGATTTATAGTTCGTTTACGGGGACAATCAAAAGATTTCCGTTACATTACGGTCAAGGGGGAGAAAATCATTTGCAATGTATTTTAATGATGTTACACTATTTTAAATCTATTAAAATTGATAGGTTCACTACACGATGCTTACTATTGAAAAGGCATGGCGAACCTATGGCACGTGATATAATATTTTTGGCACGGCCGTTGATTGATATTCTAAAGCAAAATAGAATTAAATCTATTTTTTTTTTCTGAATTAAAATTTGAAAGCAAGTATGGAATTCCAAACAAATTCAGTATGGCTCAGTATTTTATGAAATTAAAAAAGATTTGAAGAATATATATATGTATATATATATATATATATATATATATATATATATATCAGGCATTATAAGTGAAAGTGCTGATGATGAAATTATAGCGACTTGGTATGAAATTTTCGATTTTGACAATACTCCTCGATATTTATTCCTGCGAGTCATTATTTTTGGAATTGAATGATACGAAAATCTTAAATAGAAACCACACTGTAAAAAAAAAAAAAAAAAAAAAAAAAAAAAAAAAAAAAAAATAGGACCAGATTTCCTGTAGGAATCGGAAAAATAGTTGCCCTTATCGTACCGGAAAAATTTCCGACCCAGCTCGGAATAAAATCAGTAAAATCGGAATAAAATCCGTAAAGTACCGTTTTAATGAATGTTTCCCTTTTTTTACGGATTTTATTCCGAGCTGGGTCCCAAAATTTTCCGGTACGATAAGGGCAACTATTTTTCCGATTCCTACAGGAATACTGTTCGGATTTTTTTACGGTGCACTTGTCCGATGATTCTAATTCTGCTTGCATCCCGTTAAAAGTAACTTGTTATGCTGCTCATATTCATTATTTAGCATCCAAGATTCGACAGCAGAAATCATATTTATTATTTTATTACTTTCTAAATCTTTCTCTACTTTCTTTTTCTGTTACTACAAATTATTATTATATGTATGTTACCTCCCACCGCCATATTTTAAAATCCTAATAAACGAAAATTAAAGTAAGTTTGATTCACTAATTTTGAACCACTAAATTATTTTTTGGTTGTTGGCACGTCATAGTCACGTAAAATGTTTTTTGAAAAAAAAAAAAAAAAAAAAAATTGGCACGTGGATGTAAAAAGGTTTGCCAACCCTGCTATAGAATATGGTTTTCATAGCACTTACCGTTTATTTACAGGACTCACAAAAGAATTCGGTCTTTAAGCAATAATTACTGGAAGAGCGCTTTCAATTTTGGTATGCGTTTTTAAATTTAACTACTTTTTTGCATATTAGCCGATGCGTATAAATTCAAGAGATCATATACAGGTCTGCACAAAAGAATTCCGAATGCATTTCTACTTATTAACTGAAGGGAATTTGCAACTGTGCTAGGTATTTCCTAACTGAACTAAAATTTTTTCCATGCTATGTAGTATGTATTCAAATCTGTACATTATCATATACAGCGCAGCACATCTGAAGATGGGAATTTCTTAAATTGTCTTTTCAAATGTTTTATGTGGTTTTACAAATTGTTTACTTATAGACATAATCTTTCACCTTATTAAACGGTGAAGTCTTAAAACATTATTCTGAATGTGTTGGAAAGTGCTTCTTAATGCATGCTTGATGCCTGTTTTTTTTTCTTTTTTGTTAAAATTAAAGACGGCGTCAAGTATGTAAAATATTTCACATCACTACATTAAAAATACTGCAAATTTACAGCTTACTGGTATTGAAATACCTTATGAAGGTCATCCTAGTAAAAGATCCTATAGTTATTAAGATTGAAATTCTTTTGAAACATAATTTGAGGTGAAAATATCGAAGTTTTGTTAAAATTGAAATATTTTAACTAATAAATGTTAATGTTTGAACTTTACCAAATTAATTTAAAAATACCACACTAGAGTTCTGCACCTGATTGGGTAATTTGATTTTATCCGAAAACGATCCGATCTGTGGTTTGGTTCGATAGATATTATTTGTATTTATTTATTTTCCTTTTTCTGGTTGAGTTCACTAAATATTTTGGGTTCGGTTTTGTTTCGGGTTGAGTTTTGGATCTTGCGTGTTAACCAAATTTTTCAAAATAATGCCCAGAATATGGTTTGTTTTGAAAAAAAAAAAAAGAAAAGATAAAATTAACATTAGAAATGTAATTGCACACTATTTTATAACAGTATTAAAATATGGATTAATATTGTGTCATTTTTCGTTTCGGATTAGGGTTGCGTTTAAATATTTCGGGTAACTTCAGATAGAATTTTTGGTCTCAGGTTGGCTGCATTATTCTACGCGCATTATACACGTCATTTTTCTGCCTCTTAAATATAAATTCTAAATACAATGTTGGCGATATACGCTAAAATTTAAAACATAAAATGCTCTGAGAAACAATTTCTCCCTCAAAAATACCTATAGAGGTAGAAAGATAAATTAATATTAAAATATCCGACGGAATAATAATCAATTTTTAAATATGTATGCAAGAAACAAAAACAAAATCAAGAAGATATACGAAAAACTTATAAAATTAACATAATAAAAAAAACCACACCTATAATGTGTATTATTAATTTCAGTTATAATAGCTTGAAAATAGATTAAAAATAATGGAAAAAATGGCTTTTTTTTCGCATGCAGTCTTTTAAATAATCTGACAGTGAATTGTATTTCAGTTGGAAATTAATACAAATTATGGTAATTATGCAACCTCAACTCTAATTTCATTTTTAAAAAGATATCATCTCTACGATTAGTTTTTCTTAGAAATAGTTAAAAGCAAATGTAGTAATCATTGCAAAATAATATGCAATAGAATTGCATTACAGGTTTGATGTGTAATCAGTTTCCAATCAGTTAAAGCTCCCTAACAATAAATTGAAAAAGAGAATGCACTTTTTTAAATAATTTTTTTATAATACATGTCCGTCCACAATAGAAAATCGAAAAATACTGAAAAGTTTTAGATTGCTTAAATATCTAATACTATATATATATCGTGGCAAGTCGAAAATCCGGAATCGTCGGGAGTGCAGTGATTTCAAATTTTCAGTTTTTTGGTCATTTTTAAAGAAGCAATATACAGTAGAACCTCTTTTATCTGAAACTCTTTTAACCGAAACTCTCGGTTAACCAAAATCCATTTTTAAATCTTTTTTATTTTTACTATCACATTTTTTTGTGTGCAAAATCCATTTTGAAAGATATATATATTTTTAAGCTATCATATTCCTTGTTTGCAAGCGGTCCTTTCCAAACTACGAGTGCATATAAATATTTTCGAACCCCTTTCTTAGAGTTCCTTCGAATCTAGCTTGTGATCCCGTAAGCTGCGGAGTGGAACGAAGAAAACGAACAAATTAGCAATTCTGAAGCTTTTGAATGTTTTGCAAAAGGTTTGGCATGGCTGGAGCAGTAGAAAGACTGTGGTATTGGTGAACTAATAATATTA
This sequence comes from Maratus speciosus, assembly GCA_963932465.1. Classification (NCBI taxonomy): domain Eukaryota; kingdom Metazoa; phylum Arthropoda; class Arachnida; order Araneae; family Salticidae; genus Maratus; species Maratus speciosus. The sequence continues at coordinate 518,219,145 of OZ010792.1, read as the reverse complement.
ATAAACTCCGTGATAGAGCTTCAAAACAAAGTCAATCAAAACAGCGATAAACAAAACATTTTTTCAAACCCTTGTGATATGTGTAAAAAGTACTTATTTTCAAAATTAAAATTCAGGTAATTTATTCTCGTTTCTATTTTGCTATTGCTTTATTTTTATTAAGCACTTGTTACCATAATAAGAAATATTGCATTTATTTCTCCTGAATCTTAAAATTGAAGCATTCTCGATTATCCGAAAATTTCGATTTTCTGAAAGAGGGCCGGTCCCAATTACTTCGGATAACCGAGGTTCTAATGTATATATGTATATAATTTCTGAATTCATCTTGTTATTATGCACTCTTTCTGTGTGACTCCTTGGTTTAAAGAAATGCACTCATTAAGAGTCATTCTTCAGTCATTTTATACTTATCCTGTCAATTAGTAAAAATGTTATGGCAACATTATGTAGTCTTGAAGTTCATGCATGCTTGTGGTTGTTCTGATTTTTGGTCGCAATTTTACTTTAATTGCTCTTTGTATTTGTTCCATTTTTAATTTAAAAAAATTAATACGCCTTTTCTGTTTTTCTAAATGTATGACATCCCAAATCTTGTACATTTTTAGCTTATTACAGCTCGTGCAAAGATGAAATCGTACATGTTTTGTGGAATCTGTGGTAATTTGAGCTTTATAATTCTAACATGGTTTCACAATTATTTTATCTTTTATAGATATTCTATTTTATTTTATAAATATATCTATCTTTTGGAACAGGTATGAGTCTCATCTGTCATTTCTTCATTTTCCCCCACAGTTAATGGTGGTGAAGCTAATTTCCCAAAATATGCGTTGATTGACATGTTTACATTGCTTGATTCCTCAAAACCATAATTTTCCTCAGTGTGATAGTTATTAGGTTCAGGTTATAAATTTAAATTAAGTGATTATATTTAGGGTATCAATTCAAATTAATGTTAATATAAGATATTGATGATTACATTTAAGACATAAATTCTAATAGACATCAAATTTAGAAATGGTTGTTGGTTTTGCAATTGGGTTGTCGCCAAGTCCCATAGCCGCTATCACTGCAAATCTTTATGCACTTTTCAGAACACTTATTTTGTCCCCTTTTTTAGAACACTTTGAAGTGCACCTTTTGGGACAGTTTGTAATACTTCCCATTTTTTCCAGCACACTTTCTAGAGCACTTTTTGAACACTTTTGGGAACGAGTGATTTCACAAGTGTGCTCAAATGTATTCACAATCTGTTCTCAAATATGTTCCCAAGTTTAGATTTAACAAATATCCTGAACAGAATACTTTCGTTACATTTTTTGTACACATTTGGAACACTTTATTTAGCGGGCCATATTCAGAACACATTTCAGTACACATTAAGGTAGAGAGAGATACACAACCTGTCGCCGCGGGCCAAAACTGGCACACTATGGGTTAGCGTGTGGCCCGAGAATTTCATCAATTTATAACTGAAAAAAATGCCATTTTGTCCATAGGTCTCAAGAAAAATATCATGAATTTCATCAATTGGCCTCAAAGGAAATTGAAAATTTCGTCAGCCATTTAAGAATCGCGAATTTTGTCGATCGGCCACGAAAAATTCGCGAAATTGTCGATCGGGGTCGGAGAAATCACGAATTTCTTTGGTCGGGCACGGAGGAATCGCGAATTTTGTTGATCAAGCTCGAAAAAATCGCAAATTTCGTTGATCGGGCACGGAAAAACCATCAATTTTGTTGATAATGCGCGGAAAATTAAAATTTCGTTGATCGGCAGCGGAAAAATCATGAGTTTCGTCAGTTTATCGCGTGGAAAAAACGCGCATTTTGACAATCTGCCGCAGAAAAAAATTGCAAATTTGCTCAGCCAGTTAAGAATCGCAAATTTCGTTGATCGAGCGAGGAAAAATCGCGAATTTCGCTGATCGGGCAAGGAACAATCGCGAATTTCGTTGGTCAGGCTAGGAAAAATCACGTATTTTTTCGATAATGCGCCTTAAAATTGAAAATTTCGTTGATCGGCAGCGGAAAAATCACGAGTTTCGTCAGCTTAACGGGAGAAAAAAGAAACCGAATTTTGTCAATTTGCTGCGGGAAAGAATTGCAAATTTCCACAGAGTAAATTCTGAATTGCGAATTTCGTTTTTCGGGTGCGGATCGCAAATTTTGTCGATCAGGGATGGAAAAAATCGCAAAGCCGTCGGTCGGGCACGGAAAAATCACGAGTTTTGCCGATCGCCCTCCGAAAAATCGCGAATTTTGTTGGTCGGGCACGAAAAAAATCGCAAATTTTGTCGATCAAGTGCAGAAAAAAGCGAATTTTGTCCATCGGGCGCGGAATAATCGGGAATTTTATTGATCAGGCGCAGAAAAATATCAAATTTCGTTGATTGGCTCCTTCTCTCTTCTTCGTTCATAAAGTTCACATTTTTTTTCAGCACTAGCCAGTTTCATGCCTATGTTTTTTTTTTAGCACTTATAATAAAACTATATTTACTCCCCCGAATAAAGTCAAGGAATATTATCACTCCTTGAAAACATTCCTTGCAATATCTGTGTTATATATACAAATGTAAACTGCTGATATACCTTTGTTAACTGAATTAGATATGTTGACTGCGTAAGGGAACCTAGAAGGGCAAAACTACCCTTCTCCCCTCTGAAACCATGTTTTTTATCTGATTATCGGGCACAGATCACCTGCCCGAAATAGAATTCTTTCCATATTACTGATGTGGCCCTCGACAACTCAGTCATTTTTGTAAGTGGCCCTTCTCTAAAATAGGTTGTGCACCCCTACATTAAGGTAACTTGGAACACTTTTTTGAATCAAAGTGTTCCAAGTGTGTTCTCAATGTGTGCTGGGAATTTACAGTGATAAGACTACGTTATTCAAGACTCTTATCCAATTAAATTAAATGCCCCGCCTATATTTGACTTATTTTGCACTCTGCTGGGAGAAATCAGAAAATTGGATATAAAAGCAAGACCTCAGGTGACGAGATAGATTTTGGTAGCATTTGAGGTGCTGTGTCAACCTCCAGAATGTGTAAGTCTCTAAAAGATTATCGGGCCTCCATCGAAGTCCCTTTGGATGTATCATCGATCTGAGTTAATAAATCAGTTTGGTCTGCAAAAAGCTCCCGAGTCAAGTTATTTGAATTCTACATAAAACCCATTTATTATACAAATTCTTAATATATATATCATTAAAAACTTGAGAAAAAAAAGAGAGAAAAAACGGAAAAATACGTAAACTGCAATAAAAAAACTGCATTTAAAAGAAAATTATTTAATTAAAGCATTTCTATTAAGTTTTTTTTTATTACTTTACTTATTCTTTACATTTATATTATAAGTTTCTCTTTAATTTTATGCATGGTTCGTAGTCTGTAACATAGTTTTCTTGCCTTTTTTAGGCAGTGACCACGACAAATGTATCAGATTGTTGAATCATTAACCGACATATTTTAATCTTTTTGAGGCATATCCTCTTCCTTACTTTCACAATACCCTTGTGAACAAAAAAAAGGTTTTCAATACACTAAGACCTCTCCAGTCCTAACCCCTTTAGTCCGAAATTTCAAATAATCCGAAACGAAAAAGTTTTGAATAATTTTTTTTAAGCTTTAAAAATATACAAATTTTGTTAAAATATTAAAAAGTTTCCTCAAAGTAATACAAAACATGCATTATTATACAGCTACGTACATATGAAATGTAGTAATAGTACAATCAATTGCTTACCGGTATACAGAAAACTTCATTCAATGTTTGCTTGCATGAAATTAGTCACTTTTTGTTGTCGTAAAGATGTAAAACTAGCCGATGATCCTCATAAACAAGACGTCCGTCGCCGCACAGTTACATTCTGCTGTTCTTCATACTGGAACGCTACTTCCAGCACTTTTACTCCTGGGCAATTCCATGGTAACTGAGGTAACATTTGATCATCGAATTTTGTTTTCAAAACTATGTAACAAAATTTACTAATAAAGCTAGAACAAATTTTTACAATTTAAAATATTTCTTACTAAGGACTTAATACCCAAATATCTGCAGATTATTTCACTCTCTCTTTTAGTCCCAAGTATTGCAATTCAAAATTCTGTAACTGACGTAACATAAAATAGACAAACATTTTTTCTGCCTTCATTGAAGTGTAAAAATTATCAAAACTATCCCGTTAAAAAAAGTGATTTAATGTTCTCAACAACGCTAAGTAATGCCAAATTATAACACAACTTGTTTAATTAATTTCCGAATAATAAAAAAGAAAAAAATTGTCATTTACACGTGTAACTGACGTAACTTTTATTGTGTAACTAACGTAACATTATGACTTTACAAAGACAATAATAGCACTTAACTTAGTTTGTAAACAGTAATTTACAATGCCTTTTTATTAGGATTTTATTATAGAATATAAAAATATCAAGTTTTCCAATCATACCCTTAAATTAAACATAGTATACATATTACTCCCCCCCCCCCCAAATGATAATTTTATGTGGAATTGCCCTCCTTCAGAATGTAAAATACACCGTTCGCGTTCCGTATCGTCGACTTTATCAATTGTATCAGATTCTCTATCGAAATCTTGCGTGATTAGCGAAACAATTTCTTTGTCTGAGAGTTGTTGATCGCCTTCCCAGCCAGCTAACAACCACTCGTCTACATCCACTTCATCTGTCTCTCCACAGCCTGGGATTGTTTTTTCAAAAGATGTAAAATTTCACATCTCTCATCCACTTGATTTGGGCTTTCGATGAAAAAAGTTTCGGCCATAATTTCTACGACTTTTGTAGCGTTTGCTCTGTGAAATTATGCCACGCCTCAGTTACTCAGTAGATCGCTTCCTTGATTGTCACATTTTTATTATAAGTTCAATTTATTCTGTCACCTCAGTAATGCATATCAATTTAGTGTATTTGAAATAGTATAACATCATTAAAATTCACTGCCAACGATTTTTTCCCATATATTATGATGTAACGGAGTCTTTCGAGTATCCCTGTAAACGAACTATAAATACTACAAACTTCATTTTCAATTCCGAATATGCCATAGTAAACCTCAATAACATATATTTATTACATAGCAATACAAATATATTTACGCGAGTTGGAGCGCTGGCACGCAGGCAGACACACGACCAGACAATCCCAATCTATACTTTTCAACTATGTTGGAAGGTGTTAAAAATAGGAACCATTTAGAAATTTATGATGGAGTTCTTGAAATCAAAACTATGTTAACAAGTGTGGGAAAATTACATCAATAAAGTAAAGCACAGGCAGAGATCATGTAAAGAGACAAATGTAGTTTTAAATCTCAGAAACATGATTTTAAAAAATGCACTAAGCAGCATACGTTATAAAACACTTTCCAACGCCTTCAGAATACTGTAACAAAACTTCACTGTTTAGAATGGTGAAATATGATATCTAAGAATAAGTAAAAAAAATTTTAAACGCATAACAAATTTGAAAACCCAATTTCAGCAATTACCATTACCATGTATAATAGGGAAAATATTCGAATTCTTTTATACAGTCTGTATATGATCTATAGATTTATATATATATACTTCATAGTATGCAAAATTTAGTTCAGTTGAGAAATAATAACACAGTTGAAAATTATTCTTCTTTAGCCAATTTCCATTAATTAGCGGAAATGAACTCAAAAACTTTGGTGCATCCCTACATGATCTATAGAATTTATACTCAGCCTATATGCAAAAAAAAAAAAAAAAAAAAAAAAAAAAAAAGAATAGTCAAATTTAAAAACGCATGCTACATTTAAAAATGCTCTTCCAGAAATTATTGTTAATAGACAGTACTGTAAACGAATTCTTTTGTGTAAATGCTATCACACCCTATTCTATAGTAAGCATCTTGTAGTGAGCCTTGTGATGTATATCAGTATGTTTAAAATAAGTGTTTGTAACATCATTAAGATACATCGCAAACGATTTTTCCCCATTGAACATAGTGTAAGGGGATTCTTTTGAGTGATCTTGTAAACGAACTATAAGTGCTACGCACTTTGTTTTCAATACCGGACATGCCATGGTGAACTTCAATAACCTATATAAATTATATGGCAATCAGAGTGCATTTACGCGAGTTAGAGCATGGACAGACAGATGGAAGCCAGGCACACAGGCGGCCAGACAAAGTGAATTCATAAATACTTATCAACTATGTTGGAAAGTGCTAATACTATTAACAAAGCATTTTCAAAGTGTTTCCTTCTTCTCCTATGCATAATTAAACTCTTCTAACAATGATTCTGTAAATTTCTTGGAGTTTTGCGTCACTAATAGTTGCAAGGATTGTTGCACTCAAAGATTTACATATCTAGTTTGATATATTGTTTTCATTCAGAATGTGAATTTCTCAAAATTTGTATCACATACAGAAAGACTGACTCACGGACAAACATTTTCTAAAAACAGTCAAATCGTGTTCTGGGCCTTCTAAATCGTATAAATCCGTCAAAGACCAGAAGTCGAAGCGTTTCACGAATCCGATTGTATCTTTTTGTAAAGATAGAAGAAAGTAAAAATTAAAAAGCGTTTCAGTCTTTTTCGGACGCCCTGTAAAAAAAATAATTCATGTCAACTTAAACAAATATGGAATCGTTCGTGGGTTGATATAGCTCCATGAAAAATTTCTGCTATAAATCATCTTTTATCCTGGCATTAAAAGTAATTTTCTGTATTCTTTTCTCCACCAAATCAATGTCAAAAATAGTCGACTTGTTTAAACGAATAATAAAAAAGAAATCAAATGACTGACTGAATGAAGTACTATTGTAAGAAGTTGAATTTTCCTTCAACCTCATTTCGTGTTGCATAATGGATGAAGTTCTAACAAGAAGAACGTAAGCAGCTTTGAAGATCCAGAGTAGTGTAAATTTGTGATTGATTCTATAATGAAATACTGTATACACAGAAAAGTTAATTTTCTTATCTAGAAACAGATGCACCTGCATTATGCGAAAAGCCCATGTGAAATCGTTGCCTGAGCACAAACATAAAATCAGACAAGGATTTTAAAAATATATATGAAGACCCAGAAGCCAAGGGGTACAAGTGACAAAATTGAAAAAAAAATGAACTAACAAGGGAACCACTTTTGGTGTTGCTCGCACTTAGCACTGAGACTTGGTGCATTTTAAAGCCCTATATTATGAAGTTTGAGAATCGATAAAATTTTTCTGTTAAAATAATATTTCTTGATTTTACAGCAGCATAACTTCCTGAAAATTCAATTTTCGAGACCTCTTATCGGACTATTAACATTGAATTTTTTTAAAAAAAGCATTTAAAAATAAAAATTAGTTAATAATAAGTATAAAATATTGAAAAAAGTTTGAAAATTCCTTCAAAAACCCACGAATTTGATTTTGAAAAATTGCAACTTTATATTCATATTTTTGGCGGGGAAACAGTTGGCGTTTATTTTCAAAAGTAGAGCTTTCCGGCAACCCTACCCAAATGTCATAGCTGAATTTGTAATAGCTAGAAATTGCAATGCCCGACCTATATCGCCACAGTAATTTTTCTAAATTGTGTAAAAATATTAATTTACTTTATGATTACTTTTACCGAAGGACCATTTAATACAGCAACATTTAATTTTAAACATTCGAAACTTTATTTCATCCGATTTCAAAAGAAAATAATAGTTTGCTTATTTTGTATTTCACTAAAAAATAGTTTTCAATGATCTTCGAAGCTTTTATAGAATTATATTTACTACTTATATATTTATCGTCTGCATAGGAAAAAATAAATAAAAACCTAATATTTGTTTCTAAAGCTATCAATTATAAAAAAAATCGCAATCTGATATAATTCTAGTAATATGTTCTGTACATTTTCTCTTTGGATAAAGCGGGTGGAAAAATTGTAGTGCCATATTTGGCGACTTAACTCACTTTTGGCGTGAAATAAACAAATAAATATGTAATAATAAAAAATTAAAAGTATAAAAAAGTATGTAAAATATTATTTTAACAGAGAAATTTTTTCGGTTCTCTAACTTTTATGTATAGGGCTACGAAACGCACCAGGTCTCGATGCTAGGTGCGAGCAACACCAAAAGTGGTTCCCTTGTAAGTGCACAGACGACCTGGAAATATGCTTTTTTCTTTTCAGGTAAAGAAATATAAGTGTTTTTCTAATTATGTGATGTCTTTTAGAGATCAACCACTTTTGCTGAATAATGATCAATATTGATTAATTATAAATTTAAAGAAAATTGCATTCTACTTTTTCCCCATTTATTGAAATAAGATTTTAAAGACCACTGTGAAACAAGCAGCAGTTTCCTATTTCAATTCAGTCAATTATTATTGATGTTCAACTTTAACGTCAATTATCTTTGAACTCAATTTACTCCAAATCGAAATTTTGTCACTTGTACCCCTTGGCTTCTGATGTCCTCATATATATATCACTTTTGTTCATATGAATATATTCACAAGCTAGCAAAGAAAAAAAGAGTGATTTTTAATTGTATCATCTGAAAGCTTGAAATTAAACCAATTATACACTGGCGTTGCGAAGGGGAAAATTTAGATGCTAAAACTTATCTCAGAGCAGTTAAGACCAGATGCATACGAAACCCCTTGCATTACGATACATAAATTGACCAATTAAAAGAAAGAATAATGAAAGAAAAGAATAAACAGAGCTTCCTCTTCAGTGTGAATGAATATAAGTGAGGACTAGTAGTAACAAAGTATACAGAAAATGTTCTCACATTTTTTAGACGGTTTTGTTGGTACTTATAAGAAATATTTTACATAAAATAGTTTTGTTTTAAATGTTCAGTTTGGTAACCGACATATATTTAGACACCGTAATTTCTATGACAATAATACTTTTTGTAGTTTTGGAAGATTTGGCCCATTCCTCTTGAACAATTTCCAAAGTCCATGAAGAGTTGTGTGTCAACGTTTGGATAATGCGCTTTTAAAAAGATTTAAAAGTGAAAAAAATCCACGAGTGATACATCACGAGATTTATCAGGTGGGTCATTCCATGGTTACGGACGTAACAAACAGAGATTTTAAAGCTTCATAAATAATGTAAAAAAAAATACTTATTACATGGATTATTTTATATTTAAGGTCGGTCCAAGGATTGTAAATAGAATATTAAATTTTGAAATCTGAAATATGTTCCCATAATTTTTGAAAAAATAAAATCTAGGTGTTACGGACGTAATTGATAAAACAGTCAAAATTGCATATAGTTGCAGTTATTGTCATAATTCTGTGAATTTTATGGAAGAACATTTAACTTTTTCTTCAATAATTCATTATTAGGGTATTAGCTGTTTGAAACTGCAATTTTGAAAACATTAAAATAATTATTAATTAATACATGGGATAATTAAATTGTTACAGACGTAACATTTGCCTGTTACGGACGTAACAATTCAATACATCAAAATTTATTTATGAATTCTAATTCATTTATAATATATTCCCTAATTTCTTTTATAAATTTTAAAAATAGAATATTCAAATACAAAAACTAGCCTAATTACAACTTTTACAAATAATTTTTGAAATGACAATAGCTTGTTAAACTTTACCAATAATTTAAGTGAAATGTTCTCAGTCTCATCACTCTCACCTTTTTAGTGCTAATACTTTTATTTGATTTACTGTTTATACTTAAGATGCATGTTTTCAGAAAATTCACACTCTAAGCTATTAAAAAATGTATTACATGACTTTATAAATTAAATATTATTTGTTTTATAAATAAAAAACAAAATAGTACTTTGGTTTCACTTTTCATGGAATGACCCAGGTGTATATTAGTGAAGTGTATAGCCCTGGTACTCGTTTCTCGTTCTTTTTTTTTTTTTCAGAAACTAACCCTCTCGCTGCGCAACCCGAGATTTTCTCGGGCATGCATTTTTCCGTCTAATTAATCCTCCTTGATTATTCCCACCAGTTTTTTTTTTTTTTTTTGCATTTTCCCGATTAAATTAGACAAAAATTTTTGTTTTGAAAAACCGGTGGCAAAAGAAGATATTTTAATTATTTTGAAGCTATTTTAATAAAAACAATTACGCAGCGAGAGGGTTAACAGTGGATTGTGATGTGCGGCTGCTTGCTTTATCTTGATCCAGTTCAACGTTGATTGCACTAGGGGGTAAAGAGATGGTATTTTATGTTTGAAGATTGGGAGTAAAATATGTTTTTGAAAGTATGTGGGATTGGTCTTAACATTTTTTCTACTCTATTTATTTTTAATTTGTCGTTTATATGCAAAGCCAGCAACAATCATAAACCCTTTGCTAAAACTTTCTTTAGATACATTGAACCATGTTTTAAGATTTTTTTCTCCTGTTTGATGATAATAAATGGATCTTTTTTTAAAAATTACAATCATCTAAATAGACACAAGCTTCATGTATTGTAAAAATATTCTTCCATTTTTCTCCAGATAAATGCTTCTTATAAAATAATCTGCATGCGGTTCTACGATATGTTGTGGTTGAAAGGCGATTGTGTTTTTTGGCCCTTTTAAATCCCCTAATGATATCTTCAATAGCTCTAGGTCCCGAACTTCAGTTTAGAAACGCTTCTAAGGTTTATGCTTAGCGCATTATTCCGTGATAACATTTTGTAAGGCTCGTGTGCCCTTCTGTAAGGCTCATGTGCGTACATTCCTAATTACCTATTTATTAGCAAACTGCATATAACGATAAAAAGTTAAGAAAGCTCTGTGCTTGAAGCTCTTTTGTTTCAAAGCAGTAAACTATTTTTTACTTCTCGACACGTGAACGAAAGTATTTTGTTTGGCAGATGTAAATTTACGCATGTTGAGCACGCTTTCTAGACAACTATTTCCCCGAGGCAAAACAGTTTTTTAAAAATAACATTCTCAAAAATCAAGGTAAACAGAACGATAATAACTTACTTCGAGCGTATAACAGGATCGTTCCTCGGGAGCACGTTGCGTTGTCGGTCAGCTGATCCTCAAGGAAAATAGTGCTGTGTGTTATTAGGTAACAGGTGCCAATATTGCGTAAGTATTTTCTCGTTCACCGTGTCAACTTTCACTTTTACTTTCTCCTAAATGTGCCAAGGGGAGAATTTTAAATGAGGAAAGGAATCCTTCGCTTCTCCAGCTTAGTAGTGTAAAACAACAACAACAACAACAAAAAAAAAAGCATGCATTCTGTTGGTGGTATTGAATAATGCATTTGGAATTATTGACACTCGTTTCATTCAAGTGTTTTAAACAGGGCTGCGGAGTCTGAGTCGGAGTCGTCCATTTTACAAGCAGGGCTGCGTTGTCGGAGTCGGAGTCAGGCTTATTTTTGAGCGAAAGAGTCGCAGACGGATCTGTTAAAATTTCGGAGTCGGAGTCGTACATTTTCCCACCGACTCTGCAGCCCTGGTTTTAAATTATGAACATAAAAAATCTGGTTAGAGTACACATTCAGAATTGTATTTAGCAAGTAAAATCTGTAAAAAAAAAAAAAAAAAAAAAAAAAAGAAAAAATAGTTGGATCTTTTATCGTCTAGCTCAATTCCCCAACCAGAGTCTGATTACTGCAGTAGAACACGCGGGGAGACGGACCCGTTCAGGAAGTAATCGATTTTCTTTGAATAGTAATTATCGAGTTGTCGTCTATCATAAATAAAAATTGCTATTCAGAAATAGTGGGATTGTCTGCCTTGGTTCCCAAGAATGCTTAGGCGAGCCTTGTTAGTCTAGGCTTCGACTGCATGAAATCCTATGTTATCAGATACAAGAAAAAAAATATATGTTTTAAAGTAACTGTAGAAATTAGAGAATCTACTTGTCCAGGTCTGCTGAACGTGAAATGTGGTCTAAGATAAAACTTAGTACAACTTCCGGCGTACTTTTTTACGCTTATGATATAGGTTATGTCGTACAATGACAACAAAATGTGGAAAATGTTGCCTTCATCTAGTTCTAGTTCTGTAATATTTTCTTGGTTTGTCTGGTCGCAACCGTGGCTGAACATAAGTTATTGTAATTATTTTTAAGGTTTACTCATGTTATCGAAAATATGAATTTTTTTTATTTTAAAATAAAGTTTAAACAGTCATAAAATGAAATATCGAAATCTGCCAGCACCCATCTTTGGCTAAACCTTAGACTGAACGATTTTTAACCCTTAATCTACTAACGGTACTTATAAGTATCATTAAAATAACTTGTTATAAAATTAATTAAATACATCGATTAGTTGTAATACAGTTTAAAATGAGTTATAGATGCATTACTTTATCTTGTTCCAAAAGCATTATGGATTATACAAAACAAAAGTAAGTATTTTTTAAAAGGATGATTTCTTTTGCCTTTGCATCTTTTCAGCTTTCTTGGCGGTGGGAGTTGGGGATTTTTCAATTCGGAAATAATACTTCTATTTTAAGAACGTTATATTTGTACATTTCCTAATTCTACAAAATAAAAAGAAAATATATTTAAAATAAAAGATTTGAGTGGGTTATAAATATTGCACATAATCCCTATAAATTCAAATTTAATTAATCATTCTAAATCCTTCAATCCTTCTAAAATCCTTCTAAAATTTATTAAATGATTATGTAAATCTTCTAATGTAGTTTCAAAAATTCACGAAAAATGCTTTAGAAGATAAAATTTTTATGAATTCATAATTCAGTGCATAAAGAGTTAAAGTGTTCGTTCCTATCATTTACATTGATTTTTATCGGGGGAAAATGCGTCATTCGGGAAATTTTGCGTCATTTTCTGAACACCAGGGATGATGTGGTAATGAATAATGTATTGTATTGTATGCATTTCGTCCTATTTCTAGAAGTCTAAAGCGGAGCCCCGTCATTACATTTCCATATCGAAGACAGATATTGTCATGAAGCGATATTGGCCGATATGATTTTCCCTTGCCAAATAGCTTCCACACTTGACGAATTTCACTTCCATACATTTCTACATGTTTTTCCAGACATTGCTACATCTGTCGAGGATTCCAACTCTGAAGGACATCCGGTTTGATGGAATCTCACCTAATTAGTATAAATCTAGATATATTTTTTAACTACATTTTTAAAGAAATACTTATTCACTCTCATTATAATTTTAACCATATTAAAATTACGTTCTCTGTCTTTTTTACACTTTCCAACATAATTAATAAAACGAAAAGTACCCAGTTAAACTGATAGCATTGAGCTCACAGGCATTTCACACTAAGTGTATATTATACTCTTATTTCAAAGAACAATGTCCCTCGAAAAATAAATGAAAGGGGGGTTAGCCCTCTGTTTTTTATCTTTATACTTAGCCAATAAGCCTCCAAATCTTATCAGGGAAGTGCCTTCTCAGAATAATCCGGTATACTAAATTTGAAGCAAATCTGATAGAAAAACCCATTTATTAAATTAAAGGGGGTATTAGCCCCCCGTTACCCCCTTTATACTTAAACAATGAACCGCCAAATCTAATTAGTGAAGCGCCTTATCAGAATTAATCGGTATACCAAGTTTGAAGCAAATCTGATAATTCTGCATGAAAAACCCATTTATCTAAGTTGGGGAGGGGGGAGGGTTAGACCCCTGTTCCCCACTTTATACTTAACCAATGAACTTCCAAAAGGGAAGCGCCTTATCAGAATGGACCTAGAAAAAAAAATTGAAGCAAAGCCTGATATTTCTATCAAGAGTTATTGCGATACGTACATACATACATACGCACACACGTACATATTTACATACAGAACCTGCGGGCGCATTAGCTCTCAGGCTTTGATAGCCTGTGAGCTAAAAAGTATTTATGAATTCGGTTTGTCTGGCCGTTTGTGTCTGTCTGGCCGCGCTCTAACTCGCGTAAATATGCTCCGATTGGCATGTAATTGATATATGTCATTGAGGTTTATCATGGCATGTTCGGAATGCAAAATGGAGTGTGTAGCATTTATAGTTCGTTTACATTGGCAGTGAAAAGAATTCCGTTACAGTATGGTCTATGGTAGGGGTGCACAACCTTTTTAAGAGAAGAGCCACTTGCAAAAATGTCTGGGTTGTCGAGGGCCACATCAGTAACACAAAGAAAATTCTATTTCAGGGAGGGTATCTGTGGCCTATAATCAGATAAAAAACATGGTTTCAGAGAGGGGGAGATTTACCCCTGTAAGTTCCTCTACCCACTCGACATATCCAATTCAGTTTTCCACACCTGATCAACGAAATTTGAGATTTTTTCCGGCCTTATCAACAAAATTCGCGCTTCTAAATGCACCCGATCAACGAAATTTGCAATTTCTTCCGGCGCCAAATTGACGAAAGTCGCGCTTTTTTCTTGTGATTAACTGACGAAACTCACGATTTTTCCGCGAATCATCGACAAAATTCACAATTTTTCCGTGCCCGACTAGAGAAAATCGCGATTTTTCGGAGTCTGATCGACAAAACACGTGGTTTTTCCGTGCTCAATTGACGAAGTTTACGATTTTTTTCGCGCCTGACTTACGAAATTCGCGGTTTTTCCGCTCTCAATCGACGAAATTCGCGATTTTTCCGCTCTCAATCGACGAAATTCGCGATTTTTCCGCTCTCAATCGACGAATTCACGATTTTTTGCTCTCGATCAACGAAATTCGCGATTCCTAACTGACTCTGACGAAATTTGCAATTTTCTCTCGGCAAATTGACGAAATTCGCGTTTTTTTCTCTCGAGATAAACTGATGAAACTTGCGATTTTTCCGCACCTGATCGACAAAATTCGCGGTTTTACGCACCCGATCAACGAAATTCATGATTCTTAACTGACTGACGAAATTTCTAATTTTTTCTTGCCGCAAATTGACGACGTTCGCGATTTTATCTCACGATAAACTGACGAAACTCACGATTTTTCCGTTGCCGATAAAGAAAATTTGCAATTATTCCGCGCATCATCGACAAAATTCCTGATAATTCCGCGCCCAATCAATTAAATTTGCATTTTTTCCGCGCCTAATCAACAAAATTCGCGATTTTTCCGTGCCCGACTAATGAAATTCGCAATTTTTCGGTGCCCGATGAACGAAATTCGCGCTTTACCTCACGGATAAACTGACGCAATTCGCGATTTCTCCGTAGTCGATCAAGAAAATTTGCGATTATTCCGCGCATCATCGACAAAATTCACGATTTTTCCTTGCCCGATCAACGAAATTTGATATTTTTCCGCACCTGATCAACAAAATTCGCAATTTTTAGTCCCGATCAACGAAATTCGAATTTTTTTGGTGCACGTTCAACAAAATTCTCGATTTTTCGACCCTGATGGACAAAACTCGCGATTTTTCAGTACCTGATCAACGAAATTTGCAAATTTTGCGCGCTCAAATAGCGAAATTCGCTATTCTTAACTGACTGACGAAATTTGAAATTTCTTCCCGCGGAAAATTCGCGATTTCTCCGTGCCCGATCAACGAAATTTGTGATTTTTCTGCGCCTGATCGACAAAATTCGCGATTCTTCTACGCCTCATCGACGAAATTTGGTATTCTACTCCTGATCGTCAAAATTCGGGATTTTTCCAAACCCGATCAAAAAAACTCGCGATTTTTCCGAGCCCGAACAACAAAACTCGCGATTTTCTCGTGGCTGATCGACGAAACTTGCGACTTTCCCGTACCTGATCGACGAAACTGGCGATTTTCCTTACCTGATCAAAGAAATTCGCGATTTTTCCGTGTCTGATCTATGAAAATTGAGCTATTTTTCGACTAGCGACTGAGGAAATTCGCAACTTGGTAATTTCCTATGTTGATAGCTATGGTATCGGCCGGCGGATTAACGGAATTTGCGATTCTTAACTGATTGATGAAATTTGCAATTTTTTCCTGCAACAAATTGGCGAAATTCATGATTTTTTCCCTGCAATCTATAGATAAAAATTGTGATTTTTTCCAGTTATGAATTGACGAACTTCGCGGGCCACAAGTTAACCCATCGCGGGCCACAGGTTGTGCATTCCTAGTCTCTGGGAAGAATCGTTTGCAGTGTATTTAAATGACGTTACTCTATTTCAAACATATTGAAACTGATATAGGGCCATTCCATGAGAAACGGACAAAATGTCTCGCATGAATACCTATACCTTACATAAATACCTACATTTATTAACTTATAAGTTGTTAGAATATAAAATATACATTAAAATGAACAAATAAACCTAGATTTTCATATTAGCATAGTTGTTTTAATTTGGGGAAAGAATAGCATTGTTAAAACAGCAGTAATATGCAGAAAAGCTGTTCTACACGTGATATTGAATGTCCCTTTAATAGGTTTAAAATTCTACACATTTTAAATTCTACACCTACATAATCTGCCCGTGACAGCGCCATTCCATGAAAAACTGGCAAAATGTCCTGCACGCGACACTTAGGGGGGACTTGGGATACTTGACCCTAGAGATACTTGACCCAAGGCCTTTTTCTCAGAATTGGGAAAGTTTTGTAAATTGAAAGTGGCATTATTTCCTTTCTGACCACATGGTGAAAATAACGATTGAATCATTCCTTAAGTTTTTAAACTATCAGACAAAATACATTTTCATGTTCCAAAAGTAATTTTTTTTGTGCTGTAAACTCTGATGTTATAATTTTTTTTGTTTAAAGGTAAGACTTTTTTAACTGGTCGTTTGTTTTGTACATGTTTTTAGCTACAATAACATGTATAATAATACTAATCTACTTATTAGCAAATGGCTGCATTTCAGGGTTACGTAGTAAATATGCAACTAGGGATACTTGACCCAAGATTAGTCTTGGTCTTGGTACTATTCAAATGCATTTAGCATGTTTTATTTATGAATTAAAAATATTATAATATTAAATATTATAAACATACAAATACAAATCTTATAAGTAAATGACTGGGTTCTTGTCAAATATTGTGGGAAGCGGAATACAAGATTTGTTGGAAATGTTCTTTAAATTAATTCTGACGCGTTTACTACTCAGTTTGCAAGAAGAATGGATGGTATGCGATTTAAATGGGTGAAATTAATGATATATCATAAGTTGATCCTGACCAAATCGAAGCTATTCTTCATCCACCTGAGTTTTCGATAATAATGATAGAATTACAAGTTTTGTGTTTAAATATGACTTTACACTTGGAGTTGAATAAATTGTTATTTTCTTATTCTGGAACTTGTTTAGGCACTGAATGAACTTTCAGACTGCTAATATTTTGAACTTTCTACAATAAAAATTAAAATTGGTTATATTAATGTTAGGCCTATGTAATAAAAATTTAAAGTATTAATTTTGTTTGGCAAAAATAAAAAAAGTATTAACCTTAATATTAATTTTGTTCTTATGTAAAAGTGTTTTGTTTATTACTTTAAATCATACTCCCAAATCTATGACTTGGGTCAAGTATCCCTAATAGTTGGGTCAAGTATCCCTGTACATTGGGATACTTGACCCAAATTGAAAGTTTTGAATATTCATATTTTACTACCTTTTATAATTAATATTTTGGAATAATAATAATAATAATAAATGTTGTATAATACTTATTTAAGTATATATAGATTGCATTTACACACCATTTAAGTAATGTACATTTAAGTACACAATTTAAGTACACAATTAAGTACGCACCATTTAAGTACACAATTACATTTAAACAATGTAAAAAAAAAAAAAAAAAAAAAAAAAAAAGTCCTTCCGGCCAGTGCCGGGAGGAAGAGGTAGCTTTCATAATCCCTATTTTAAAAAAGCCAACTTATATCATGCAAACACACGAAGCTCGATTTAGTGGAAACCGAATATAGGAGATTCAATACTAATTTTTATCAATATAATGAATGAGAATTTCGCGAAATTAGTCAGCTTTATCCAAGCTGTTTTTCTTTAAAGTAACTTATATTTGGCTGCCAAATTCGGCAATTTCTTAAAGTGCCGGCCATTTTAAGACAACATGGTGGATGAGGCTAAGCAGTGAACTTGGTCGATACCTTAGTAATTGCTGTGCACATGCTCACTCACATCGGAATCGGTTAATATATAGGAGTGCTGTCGCAGGCAAAAAATCAGATTTTTCAAAATGTCACCCACAATAGAAATTGAAACTGCTATATCTGAGCCATTTTTTAAGGTAAAGACAAACAAAAAATGCTCCTGAATCCTTATATCAAGAGCAAATACTTAAGAAAGAAACCCTTTTCAATTTCTAATTTTTTTGCACCTCACTTTAAATATATATATATTTTTTAATTTAATGGCCGCCATTTTGAAACAAGATGGCTGATGAATCTGGCCAGCGAACTTGGTCGAGGTGTTGATGTATACTATCCACATGCCTTCTTACATCGAAATAGGCGAATACGCCTGTTATCGCGTGACAAAATTCAGGTCGTTTTAAAATGTCAGCCACAAGAGAAATTCAAAATGCTATTACTCAGCCATTTTTTTTTAGATATAGACGAAAGAAAAACTGTTCCGGAATCTTTGTACTAAGGTCAAACACATACAAAAAAAAATCTTTTTCATTTTCCAATTTTTTGGTATCTCATTTAAATTTTTTAATTTTTTAATTTTTTTAAATGGCCGCCATTTGAAACAAGATGGCGGATGAAGCTGGCCAACGAACTCCGTCGAGATATTTGTATGTACTATATACACACCAAGGTACATCCAAGTCGGTTCATAAATACGCCTGTTATTACGTGAGAAAAATCAGGACGTTTCAAAATGTCAGCCACGCTAGAAATTCAAAATGCTATAACTCAGCCATTTTTTAAGATATAGACGAAACAAAAACTGCTCCGAAATCTTTGTATAAAGGTCAAATACATAAGAAAAAAATATTTTTCCATTTTCAATTTTTTGGTACCACATTTCAAATTTAAAATTTAAAAAAAAATTTTAAATGGCCGCCATTTTGAAACAAAATGGCGGATGAAGCTGGCCAACGAACTCGGTCGAGAGATTGGTATGTACTATGTACACACCGAATTACATCCAAATCGGTTTATAAATACGCCTTTTATCGCGTGACAAAATTCAGGACGTTTCAAAATGTCAGCCGCGCTAGAAATTCAAAAGTCCTTCCGGCCAGTGCCGGGAGGAAGAGGTAGCTTTCATATTCCTTATTTTAAAAAAGCCAACTTATATTATTCAAACACACGAAGCTCAATTAAGTGGAAACCGAATGTAGGAGATTCAATACTAATTTTTATCAATACTAAATCATTATGAATGAGAATTTCGCAAAATTAGTCAGCTTTATCCAAGCTGCTTTTATTTAAAGTAACTTATATTTGGCTGCCAAATTCGGCCATTTCTTAAAGTGCCTGCCATTTTAAGACAACATGGTGGATGAGGCTAACCAGTGAACTTGGTCGAGACCTTAGTAATTGCTGTGCGCATGCTCACTCACATCGGAATCGGTTGATATATACGAGTGCTGTCGTAGGCCAAATATCAGATTTTTCAAAATGTCAACCACGTTAGAAATTGAAACTGCTATATCTGAGCCATTTTTTAAGATAAAGACAAACAAAAAATGCTCCTGAATCCTTATATCAAGGTCAAATACTTAAGAAAGAAACCTTTTTCAATTTCTAATTTTTTCGCACCTCACTTTAAATATATATATTTTTTAATTTAATGGCCGCCATTTTGAAACAAGATGGCTGATGAAGCTGGCCAGCGAACTTGGTCGAGATGTTGATGTATACTATCCACATGCCTTCTTACATCGAAATAGGCGAATACGTGTGGTATCGCGAGACAAATACAAGATCGTTTCAAAGTGTTAGCCATGATAGAAATTCAAAGTGCTATAATTCAACCACTTTTTAAGATATAAACAAAAGAACAAATTTTCAGAAACAAAAACTGCTCCAGAATCTTTGTATCAAGGCCAAACACATAAAATAAATCTTTTTCATTTTCCAATTTTTTAATACCTCATTTTAAATTTTAAATTACATTTTTTTTAAAAATGGCAACCCATTTGAAACAAGATGGCGAATGAAGCTGGCCAACGAACTTGGTCGAGACATTGGTATGTACCATGTACAGACCAAGTTACATTCAAATCGGTTCATAAATACGCCTGTTATCGCGTGACAAAAATCAGGTCGTTTTAAAATGTCAGCCACAATAGAAATTCAAAATGTTATAACTCAGCCATTTTTTCAGATATAGGCGAAACAAAACCTGTTCCGGAATCTTTGTATTAAGGTCAAACACATACGAAAAAACTCTTTTTCATTTTCTAATTTTTTGGTATCTCATTTTAAATTTAATTAAAAAAATTTTTTTTTTAATGGCCGCCATCTTGAAACAAGATGGCGGATGAAGCTGGCCAACGAACTCGTTTGAGTTGCTTGTATGTACTATGTACACACCAAGGTACATCCAAATCGGTTCATAAATATGTCTGTTATCACGTGGCAAAAATCAGGGCGTTTCAAAATGTCAGCCACACTAGAAATTCAAAATGCTATAACTCAGCCATTTTTTAAGATATAGACGAAACAAAAACTGTTCCCGAATCTTTTTATCGAGGTCAAACACATAAGGAAAAAATATTTTTTCAATTTTCAATTTTTTGGTACCACATTTCAAATTTAAATTTTTCTTAAAATTTTAAATGGCCGCCATTTTTAAACAAAATGGCGGATGAAGCTGGCCAACGAACTCGCTCGAGACATTAATCTGTACTATGTATAAACGAAGTTACATCCAAATCGGTTCATAAATACGCCTTTTATCGCGTGACAAAATTCAGGACGTTTCAAAATGTCAGCTTCGCTAGAAATTCAAAATGCTATAACTCGGCTATTTTTTAAGATATAGACGAAACAAAAACTGCTACGGAGTCTTTGTATAAAGGTCAAATACATAAGAAAAAAATATTTTTCCATTTTCAATTTTTTGGTACCACATTTCAAATTTTAATTTTTTTTTAAATTTTTAAATGGCTGCCATTTTGAAACAAAATGGCGGATGAAGCTGGCCAACGAACTCGGTCGAGACATTGGTATGTACTATGTACACACCGAATTACATCCAAATCGGTTCATAAATACGAGAGTTACAGTGTGACATAGGTCAGATATATATATATATATATATATATATATATATATATATTGATATATATATATATATATATATATCAATTTTGAACGGAGGGTGGTTTCGGGGTCTGGGGGTCATGATCGATGAAAATATACCAAAATTTTTTGAAATCGCTTTCCTCCGAACGGCTGCAATAGGTAGCTTTTTGTAAAGAAAGCTACCTAAAATGCTATAACTCAGCCATTTTTTAAGATATAGACGAAACAAAAACTGCTCCGGAATCTTCGTATAAAGGTCAAATACATAAGAAAAAAATATTTTTCCATTTTTAATTTTTTGGTACAACATTTCAAGTTTTAAAAATTTTTAAAAATTTTAAATGGCCTCCATTTTGAAACAAAACGGCGGATGAAGCTGGTCAACGAACTCGGTCGAGACATTGGTACGTACTATGTACACACCGAATTACATCGAAATCGGTTCATAATTACGGGAGTTACAGTGTGACATAGGTCAGATATATATATATATATATATATATCAATTTTGAACGGAGGGTGGTTTCGGGGTCTGGGGGTCATGATCGATGAAAATATACCAATTTTTTTTGAAATCGCTTTCCTCCGAACGGCTGCAATAGGTAGCTTTTTTGTAAAGAAAGCTACCTAATTAACAATCCAAAACTAACAATTGGGTCAAGTATCCCTAGTTTCCAGAACATAAATACCTGTATCTATTGACTTATAAGTTGTTAAAACATAAACTTTCCATTAAAAATAACAGAAAACTTTAAATTTTCATATTAGCATGGTTGTTTTAATTTGGGGATATAATAACATGATGTTAAAACAGCAGAAATGTGTAGAAAAGCTGTCCCACGCGTGACATAGAATGACCCTATACATCACTGTAAAATAGGGTGCGCATAACCTCAGTCCTCCCTAATTTACTCATTCCTCCCTATCTCTTCTACATCTTTATTCTTAAGGATTTTACACTTTTATGTAAACTTTTACAGCTGCATGCATAGCCAAGCGCTTTAATTTTGTGGTACAGCAAAATAATGCCAATGTTCTTTTGCCTTACCTGTGAAATGTAATTCTTTTGAGGTGCATCACTTTTCTTGCGGGTGAGCAACACGTTGTTACCCTCTTTTCAACACTTTCAACATAGTTGAAAATTATTTATGAATTCGGTTTGTCTGTGACTTCCGTCGGTTTGTCTGAACTCTCGTAAATGTACTCGGATTGCCAAGTTTTTAATGTTTGTTAATGATGTTTATTATGGCACGTTCGCTATTGAAAGTGAAGTTTGTAGCATTTATAGTTCCTTTACAGAGGCACTGAACAGAATTGCATTACATTATGGGCTATGGGGGGGGGGGAAGTATTTGCGGTGTATTTTAATGAAAGTGATATGCTTTTCTCAAGTACGCGAAAACATGTTTTCTGTAGAATATGAAGTGATAATTTATCACTATTTTAAAGGGTCATAAAAATGAGTTGAATCTATCTGCCGTCGATCTATCTGTACTCTAACTCCCGTAAATGTACTCGGATTGCCATGTTTTTTATTATGTATGTTATTGATGTTTACTATGGCATGTCCACTGCTGAAAATGGAGTCTGTAGTATTTATAGTTTATTTACAGGGGCACTTAAAATGTAAACGACGCACAATTACATAACGGTGTATGAGAGAAAACTGTTTGCAGCATATTTTAATGATGTTACACTATACTTTGAACGTAATGAAATTG
Organism: Maratus speciosus; assembly: GCA_963932465.1. Lineage (NCBI taxonomy): Eukaryota > Metazoa > Arthropoda > Arachnida > Araneae > Salticidae > Maratus > Maratus speciosus. The sequence continues at coordinate 518,196,291 of OZ010792.1, read as the reverse complement.
ATGTACATTACAGAGGTTCACTTCGAGATACTTTATGTAGAATATGATGTGCGTAGCATTTGTCGTTCTGTGACAGGGACACACAAAATATTTCGGTTACAGTACTATCTATTAGTTATTAACCCTTTATCTACAGACGGTACTTATAAGTACCATTAAAATAACTTGCTATAAAATTCATTTAATACATCGATTAGTAGTAATACAGTTTAGAATGATTTATAGATGCATTACTTTATATTGTTCCAAAAGCGTTATGGGTTGCACAAAACAAAAATGTTTTTAAAAGGATAATTTCTTTTGCCTTTGCATCTTTTCAACTTTCTTGGCGTTGAAAGGAAGTGGGGGAATTTTTCAATTCAGAAATATTTCTATTATAAGAACATTATATTTGTACCTTTCCTAGTTCTACAAAATACTGAGAAAAATATTTAAAATAAAAGATTTGAGTGGCGTTATAAATATGGCGTAAATTCCCTATAAATTCAAATTTAATTAATCCTTCTAAATCCTCCAATCCTTCTAAAATCCTTTTCAAATTTATTAAATGATTATGTAAATCTTCTAATGCGGTTTAAACAATTCACGAAAAATGCTTTAGAAGATAAAATGTTCATGAATTCATAATTCAGTTAATAAAGGGTTAAACAGTGATATTTTGTTAAAGTCTTTCTGGAAGTGTTGGAAAATGTTTCATAATCTATGTTTGACGTATAATTTTCCTTTTTTGTTTCTTCTAACTTTATTCTGCACTTTCGTTGTTTCATGAACGTTAAAAAGTCACTTTTGATTTTTCACATAAACTTTAACATCGTTCTTTTTATAGATTGAAACAACCCTATTCATAGCACTTTTCTAAAAAAAGATTTCATAATTTATTGAGGAAGTGAGTATTATCCTATTCAAGTTGAAATCTTTTTTCAATTGTGATAAATTTTATTCATTCATTTTGATTTTTTAAATTGGCAACAATAGGCGCTGTAGCGAAAATTTTAGCTCGTTGACTGTTGACCTTTTTGATTTCCAAGAATACTTATTACTATTTCCAAATCTGATAAAAACAGAGCGAAAGGCCAGAAATTATTTGGATAAATTTTCTATTCAAAACTCGTTTTTAATTTTAACTAGTGGAATTTAGATCCGTCTTGTTGTGAAAATACTCTTTTATTTATTTAGGTTTGTTTTCAAAAGACAAATTTTAAAGCACCTTTGAAAATTATTTTGTCTTTTGTAACTTCGAGACTAAGAAAAAAAAAAAACTATTAGAATGTTACATGTATCATTATTATTCTGGAAAGAAGTGCGAGGTATTCATAATTAAAGTTGAAGTATTTAGAGAAAAAAAATCCACGGTACTAAAGCTAAAGCTAAAATAAAAAATAATAAAAAATGCATCTAACATAATTATTAATAAAAACTTGGTAAAATTAAAAACTAGAAATCAGTAATTCTGCTTTTTCAGAAGTTAGTGTTGCCCCCGATGAAATATATATGGGGCATTCTCACAATCTTTTGACTTTTATGTCCTTGAATAATAATTTTTATTTTCATACATTTTTTCTTGTGTTTTTTTATTTCATATACTGGGGAACATCTCATTGCATGATTGCATAACAATATTAATGAGATAAATAAGTTTTGGACGATGTAGGGGGCCCACATACCAGGAAAATCCCTATACCGTCCCGTGTCCCTGATGCTGATTTTTAAGTTTGGAGCTGTCTGTATAAAACTGTTTCAATAAAAGTAATTCGATGTAATTTTTTTCCGAAACTGGGACAATTGTTTTATATAAATATGTTGCAAAAAATTAACCTGCACACATTTTTATGGTTGATATTATTTTTTAAACTGTGTCCCTGGGTTTTTCATCCTTAGCGTCCCTCTTGCTAAACTTATACAGAAAATCACTTCAGATGCAGCCACAGAATTTTTTTCAAGTTTTTTTTCATGCAGAAGTATGCTAGAGAAAGAATGTCTGTAATTCTTTGACAGGAAATTTACTTCAGAATTTAAATCAGCATTTAAATATCAATTTCAAGATCGTGGCTTTATTGGTAATCTTACCGTCCCCAAGATTTATTCCTGCACTTTCCGAGGTAAATTAAAAAAAAAAAAAAAAAAAATTAATCCAATGTTAACTACAACTTCTAAAAATCAATGAACATTATGGCTATCACTTAGTCTTAACATGATTTTCCTAAAAATAGGTGGTAATTTTCCTTACCGTTCCATCCTTACCGTCCCCTTTTTTCCCATTTCGTCCCGCTTTTCTTATACCGTCCCCTTTTTTTACCTTTCCGTTCCTTCTTTAATACCCCTTTAAGACAATGTTATACAAAAATTCTGTATTAAAAGTAGGGATTGACCGAAGCAACAATTTTGCCGAATACCGAAGCTTCGGTCGAAGTGTATACCGAAGCTTCGGTATTCGGCAACCGAATACTTGAAACTTTTTAATACGCATTTTTGCATATATTAGCTTTTTTAATAAGCTTTAATTGAAATTAAATTCTCACTAATTTAGTTCAGTTACATTTTTATTCTGCAATCTAATTACACAAATAATATAATGACTTCTTTCCACTCACAAATTCATTAACCCATCACTTATTTTTTAATATTTTATCACTAGTCAATACCCAAAAATAACCTATGAAAATATTGAACTATACAGGGTATTATTAATGATGATTGTCAGAAAAACAAAAGTTCATTCAAATAGTAAGAAACAATGTTGTCAATAAGCTGATTTACTGATTGTCTAAATCTCTAATTATAAACATATTGAACAGGAATGTTCTCAAAATACAAAAGGTATTATATCAATTTGTACATTTAACTATTTTCTGTCAATTTATTGATATAATATTTATATTTTGATTAATATTTTAACATTGTGGTGGTGAAGATAAGAAATTTGAGCAATTTTTATATAATGGTTATAAAAGCTATAGGATAGGCATAGGGGTATACTTATTTGATGTGTGTATTTTCTTTAATATACACCTTAGATATACAGATATGAACTCTGATATACTTATTTGATGTGTATATTAAAGAAAATACACATTAAATAAATTTAAATTAAAAAAAAACTAATGTAGAAGTAAATAAAATTAAATGATAAGGGAAAGATGCGCATCTTCATTACTTTTTTTTTTTTTTTTTCTTTCTCTGTTGTAGACAGTTGTTTTGATTTCGCACCTATGTAGACTATTTTAGGAAGGAAAAAGTTTTTTTAAAAATAAAAAATGGCCTTTGACTTGTTTTTTGTAGTGCAGCTGAACTCTGAACTCATGCACATAATACAGTCGAACCCGGTTAAGACGCGTTTCAAGGGAGTGGACAAAAGTCGCGTATTAAGCGGGATCGTGTATTAAACGTGATTTGTATAGTGTTGCATGAACATGACTTATTTACACATTTAATCGTTTAAATTAACTTTAGAGCTTTCATTTAGATGTTAACGGTCGAAAGTTGTGTGTTTTAGATATATTTAGATTAAAATTTAATTGTATACCAATTTAACTGATTCTTTCTTTTTATAGGACCGACTGGAATAATAACTGAAAATAAATATGGATTTAAACATGACTTTATCATCGATTAATACATTGCAATTAAAAATAAAACAACAAAAATTAAATTTCCTGCTAGACTAATTTTTTTAACAGAAAGAAAAAATAATAAATCTTTGAAGTACAACCTACTTTTTAAAATCATAATTTGTACTTGTAATAATGAGTACCATTACAATCTGTCCTTCTTTTTACCTGACTGAAAAGAAGGGTTATGCGTTTCACATGTATCTGGGTATGTGGATTTCTTTATACCCTCAAAACATCCCAACGGCTGGATGGATTTTAAAGAATGAGGTCTCTGTCAATTCGTCTTGATCGTCCGATGGTTATAGGGTAGGGTTTTTTTTTTTAAATATAAATTCCGTAAAATACAAAATGGCGGTAGAGACGAAAGGCTTTTTTACGCACTATATTGAGGGGCATATCATTGGATAGGTCTTTCAAAATGAAGACGATGTTTCATTGACTCAGTCAATGCTCAGTTCATTTTACAGTCAGAAGCTCCGTTTAAATATTACACAACTTGGAAGTTGTGTAATATTGGAAGTTGTGTGTGGTAGGATCTCTAGCTTTGCTGCAACTCAAACCATCATAGACATATATAGGCCTCATCAAAACAGTGTTTATAGAAAGGAACTAACAATTAAACACAACTTAAAAGCCATCAATACAAATAAATAAATAAAATAGGTAAGTAATATAAAAAAAAATAGTTTCACATTGATAAGAAATAATGAATTAGTTCGCTTTTTACGCAGTCGGATTTTTTTTTTTTTTTTAATTTAATTAAATTCTTGTTAATATAAGAAGAAACTATCCTTATTAATCTTTGTGCAAATATTTTGTTAGCATAGCAAACAGTAAAGAAAACATAAAAGAATTATCCAACCTCAGTCGTATTTGTTTAATCTTTACAAGTTTCATTTTTTGTTACCTATAATATGCATTATAAAACATAGTAGTGATATAACGTACATTTAAAACTCACTAACAGCAGGTATGATAATTTCTAATCATAATAAATTTTATGACGTATCTGAGTAACCAGAATTAGTCTGTATCCCTCTACTGCACTAAAAACATACACGAAGCGAGAGACAAAGAATGTTATGAGGTTAGGATCAAAGAGGGTTCTCAGTTTTGCCAATTTAGTGGGGTCTTATTTTATTCAAATATCTACCACTATTTCCAATTATTAATTTTCCCCTTAATTAATCTGTTATTAATTAAAGTAAATGATACTATCCGGAAACAACGTTTTTTACCTGAATAAAAAAATATTCGCTAAATTGGCAACATTCGAGAAGACAGAAGGAATTCGCATCTTGTTCAATGAATTCGCGTCTTAAGCGTGATTTTTTCCTTAGAGGACCGAAAATTTATCGCGTATTAAACGGGATCGCGTAATATCCGTTCGCGTATTAAACGTGATCTTTTTGCATTATCCTTATGGGCGATGTTCAAGGGATCGGAAAAAATCCGCTTATTAACCGTGAGCGTCTTAACCGGGTTCCACTGTATTAAAACTCATTGTTTAGCCTATTCTACTGCTAAGTAAAAGAAAATTCTTTCTACTTCTAAGAAAACACTTATCTGCAATTATTCGGCCGAATACTTAAAAGTATTCGGCCGAAGCCGAATATTCGGTTTACATGCCGAACCACCGAATACCGAATCGACTATTCGGTATTCGGTCAATCCCTAATTTTTACTTAAAAAAAGGGACTTCTATGCCGATTAAGAAATGTTTTGGTATTACTTTCACATAAGATTTTTTTTTTCATTCGTTTGGGGTATAATAAAAAATTCTATTTTAATGTTTCAAGATGAAATAAATAATTAACGTTTAAAAGAAAATTTTTTTCAAAAAAGAATAAAATCTTTTATATTGAAATCTGATTGTGTGTTTGTAGTTCACATGTACTCCTTCGAGAATAGGATGAATTTCTGGATGAAAAGAAAACCAATAGTTCGCAAGGACCCGGGGATGTCACAATAACTCTTCAAATTAAGAAATTTAAATTAGTTTCTGGTGCATTAGCTATTTTATGATTTTCAATTAATTTTATATGGTAATAACTAAATTACTTCACTCCTGTGGATAAAAGGGAAAATAGAGATTATTGTATTTTTATTGACTCCTTTTTGTCATTAAAATGTAAAAAAATAATAATAATCAGTTTGAATAGACGGTGAACATAAAATCTTGATTACATTATACAGGGTGTCTATAATTATATCTACAGGGTGTCTATATTTTTTTTTCTCTGTTGTAGACAGTTGTTTTGATTTCGCACATATGTAGACTATTTTAGGAAGGAAAAAGTTTTCTTTTAATAAAAAATGGCCTTTGACTTGTTTTTTGTAGTGCAGCTGAACTCTGAACTCATGCACATAATATTAAAACTCATTGTTTAGCCTATTCTACTGCTAAGTAAAAGAGAATTCTTTCTACTTCTAAGAAAATACTTATCTGCAATTATTCGGCCGAATACTTTTAAGTATTCGGCCGAAGCCGAATATTTGGTTTACATGCGGAACCACCGAATACCGAATCAGCTATTCGGTATTCGGTCAATCCCTGATTAAAAGTACTACATTTTTATTATTTCTTATTTGAATGTCCTATGCAAATTCATTATAAGTAAAAATTTAGAAGAAAATAAAAAGTTATAGTGGTAAAATGGTAAGGAAAATTAAACTGACAAGTTTAACTTAAACCTCAGTTAAATAAAAAAAAATTTCGCTGCTGACCATTTTTTCTTTATTTTGAATCATTAAGGCATTCGTCTGTCAGATTAAAACGTTATTTTAGCAAGTTTAATTTCACCAGATTTTTATTCCCGAAAGTCAAAAGATAGTGAGAATGCCTCATATATATATATATATATATATATCATTTAGAATTGAAAGAATTCTTTTTGAAACGCATTTTCTTTATTGAGGTATCTTTTATATATTTTATAAATATATAATTTTTGTTAGCTAAATGTTTTTGCAACGTTAGCAAACAATTTTTAAAAAAAATTATGCGCTGGGTTTATTGCTGCAATTGCGCACAAACTTAGTGTGTTATATTATGATTTCTACTATTGTAGTTACTTGATACCTACATTTAAGAAATTCCATTTTATGATGCATTTATGTCATCTTTCATGGCACATATAAAACTTCATTTCATATTCACTGTTGTTCATTAGTTATCAATTAATTTTTACTAGTTACAGGTTCCATCTTTATTTTGCATAATGTCAGTGTTATGAATTGTAGCTAAATTTATTAATTTAATTTTAGTAACTGGAAATCGACGATGATTTGTAATTATATAATGGTTATATATATATATATATTCCGGCTTCATCCATCCATTTGATCTATTGTTTGTTTACGATACGTCTTTTAATGGTTCAACATTATTTACCTGGTTATTTGTAACTTTTGTCTTTAATAGGATATTTTATCAAAATTTGGTGGTTTTTCATATGTTTTATATGGATTAATTGTCCGCAATGCGCTAGTGAATTAGCGATATTGTGCTTCATTCTGTATTACTAGTTAAAGGTTCCATCTTTATTTTGCATAATGTCAGTTTAGCTAAATTTATTAATTTAATTTTAGTAATTGGAGATAGATGATGATTTGTAATTATATAATGATTATATATATATAGTACAAAATATATTTCAGTTTTAAGACTTAAAATACGCGCTTTTATTTTACATAAAATGACGTCATTTGCATCCGCTGAAGAATTTCACATTTACGAACCAGTCTTAATCAACATCTATAGAAAAGTATGCATAGGACATATCTATCACTAAATAATACACAAATCCAAAAAAAGAGATGTCATCATTCAAGAAACTTGACAAAAACAAAATCGGCTGTCTAACGATTCATATGTGTTCATTTGGTTGTAATATTAATATAGATACTTAAAATTAAATATAGTTTATAATGGCTTCATGTTTTATCAGAAAACATTCATTTATATTTTTTCAAAACATTTTAATTACTTTTCTTTTTCATTTGTTATGGGAAAATGGCAACAAAAAGATATAATTACTATTTTCCAAATATTTTTCCATTACTTTCTACAGTAAGGGAATACTTGAGTTGCCAACATTAAACAAATGGTGCTAAAAACTACAAAAAAATGAATATCTCAAAAATAAATTGAGATGCGGTTTTCAATCAAATTGTATTTAAAAGTACCTCCCCCCCCCCCCCCCTATACGACGGTATAAAAAATTGAAAATGTGCGATGCCTACAAGTTAAAAAAATTGCAGTAGAGTATTTAACCGTACCATGATGCATCTGCTTTGTTTTGCGGCTGACTTATACAACGGAACGTTATTTTTGGAGATGATTCTTTAATTGCTGGCCGACAGAAATAGCATATCGGGGGCTAATAAAAAATGCGTCCAACCTAATTGTTAATATAAACTTGGTTAAATTAAAAAATATATCTTTACAGAAGTACAGTAGACTCCCTCAAATCCGCAACCCTGAAATCCGCACATCACCATAGATGTAAACAATGAAACTTTCAGTTCAGATGTAACAAAAAAATTGCGGAATTTTTTACTTTTATATCATTCTGCATCTATTTTAATATATAATTCTCGATAATATGACTGAACTGATAGTTTTTCACGAAGGAAGTATAAATTTACTTCTGAAAAAAATTAAGATATTACTGATGTCACTGGTATTACAATCTTTTTACCAAATATATTTATGTATTAATCAAGCTTCTTTCGTTATTAATACTGGCTAAACTGAAATAAAACTTCCTTACTTTATGATTTTGATATGAATTAATAGGGTACCTAATTTATAGGAAAGTTTCATTGTTGAAAGTTCATCAAGAAAAATGTATCTCATCTTTATTATGCATATTTAACTGTGCATTATTAATTACTTACTTGACATTTACTTTTAATAATTTAACCATTTTTTTAAATTATCTTACTATTTATCATTTTAAGTTAATTACTTTACTTAATTATTTTAATATTTTACTATATTACAAGCATTCATGATAATTTTTATTGCATTATTACATTCAAATAACTGTTTAAAAAATTTAAACAAAGCAATGACCAGAAATCCATGAAATTCTAAAATCCGCACAACCTCTGGTCCCAAGCTGTGCGGATTTGAGGGAGTCTGCTGTATTATGTTATGAAGGAAGAACTAACACATAAAAATTTAAACCTGTCTTTTTATTGTCAGATTTCAGTTTCGTCAACAGATAAGATACCGCTGACAGATAAGATACCTGTATATGTTATAAAAATAGGGGCCATTCCATGCCAGGTGTGGGACAGCTTTTCTACATATTATTGCTGTTTTTGACAGTGTTATTATATCTTCAAATTAAAACAGGTATGCTAATATGAAAATCCAGGGTTTTTTGTGATTTTCAACGTATTAATTTATATTTTAACGACTTATAAAATTGATATAGGTATTTATGTAAGCGTCACGTGCAGAACATTTTGTCCGTTTTTCATGAAATGGCCCTGAAACGTGCAGATTACTTAGGTATATAAGATATTAATATAGATATATAAGATACTAATATAGATACTAAAAATTAAATATAGTTTATAATAGCTCCATGTTTTATCAGAAATCGTTCATTTATATATTTTTTCAAAATAGCACGCATTTTAATTACTTTTTTTTTTCAGTTGTTATGGGAAAATGGAAACAAAAAGATATAATTACTATAATATCCAAATATTTTTCCTTTACTTTCTACAGAAATCGAGTACTTGAGTCCAAAATGGAGTACTTTGGATTTAAAGGCTGTTCTTAACTGCTCTGCTCAACAAGCGCAAAACGTTTTGACACATTTACAAATTCATTTTTTAACGGGAAGATATAAAATTGGAAAGAATGACTATGGAAGCGATTTGGAATCGAACCGTGTTTTCCATTTTTTGATCCATAAATTACCTATTTAGTTTATAAGCAATTTTGATCACATGACAAAGACGTTTTTCTCTCGACTTCGCTGACTGGTTTTTCTGCTTTCTTCGGAAACTTAGGTTCAAAACGTCAACTTTGGCAAAATTTTCTGAAAAATCTATTGCGTTTGCAAAAAAAAAAAACGCAGAAAACAGCTCGATTACATAGTTTCTGAACAACAACAACTGCTGGTTTCATGCATTTCCAACCAAAAATAAATTTAAAATTATGTCATAAAGTTGCCCTTTTGGATTTGAGGAACAGCCTTAAATGTGGAGATTATAAAACCAATCAAAAATGGGCAGCTTACTTGGGTCTAAGATGTAAAATGTGGAGATTTTTAAACCTGTTAAAGGGCCATTCCATATTACGGGCGAGACAGCTTTTCTACTGCTGTTTTAACAACTCTTTTGTATTCTCAGGCAGAGTTGTATAATATAGACGTACGCCGTGCGCGGAAAATTTTCAGCAAAATTCGGAACTTTGCAGAATTTTTTTTAGAAAAAAAAACAGTAATTGTAATTTTTTTTTTTTTTTAATACTGAAAAATTAAAAATATTCCCTAATTTTATGTACGATTTATTTATTGTTTGCCAGAGGGGGTGATTCTGTTCCGAATTTTCCGAAAATTTAAAGCATTCGGTTCCAAAAATTAAAAAAAATTCGGCCATCAGTCTGAAAATTCAGATATTAAAAAATATCATTGAAGAATATTGCGAATTTCAACAAATGGTCAGAAAAAAAAAATCAAAAAAAGAAAACAATTCCGCCAATCATTCGCGGAAAAAACGCGAATTTCGTCAAAGGATCGCGGAAAAAGCGCGAACTTCTTGAAAGGATCGTTAAAAAAAAAGATTTTCGTCAAAGAATTGCAGAAAAGAACAAATTTCGTCAAAGGAACGAAGAAAAAACGCAAATTTCGTCAAAGGAACGCAGAAAAAGACTGGATTTTGTCAAAGGATCATGAAAAAACTAATTTCGTAAAAGAATAGCGGAAAAAACTAATTTCGTCAAAGGATCGCGAAAAAAAATACGAATTTCGTCAAAGGGCCACGGGAAAAGCGCGAATTTCGTCAAAAGATCGCAAAAAATCGAATTTCGTAAAAATTGCGAATACTTTTTGCGAATTTCGTGAAAAGATCGCTGGAAAAAGTTAATTTCGTCAAAAGATCGCGAAAAAAGGTAATTTCGTCAAAGGATCGCAGAAAAAACGCAAATTTCGTCAAAGGAGTGCATGAAAAAAACGAATTTCTTAAAAGCATAGCGGGAAATGCCCGAATTTTGTCAAAATATCTCAAAAAAAATTAATTTTGTCAAATAATCGCGCAAATTTCGTCAAAATATCGCGGAAATAGCGCGAATTTCGTCAAAAAATTGCGAAAAAACACATTTCGTCAAAAGATCGCGAAAAAAAACAGAATTTCGTCAACGGATCACGGAAGAAGCGAGAATTTCGTTAAATGATAGGGAAAAAACGGGAATTTCGTCAAAGGGCAGCAGAAAAAACGTGAATTTCGTCACAGGGACGCAGTAAAAAATGTGATTCAATTGTTTCAGAAGCTATGTCACATTATTTCTGTGAACAGAGTGGCTGGCATTTTGTACAAAGAGGTCACAATATTAAGGTTTGGGCTGTTTCTAAATTCATTGTAAAATAATTGATAAGAATTGAATCCTTCTTATCATGGATTTTTAGCTTTATTTTTTTAACCAGAATAATTAATCTTTAATAAAAAATAATTTTTAATTTAAATAGTAATTATTTTAAAACTACTACATATCGTAAAAATAATATAACACATTATTTTATTAATCATTAAATTAATTTGCAGAAAGTTTTTGATCGAATATTTATGTGCGCAGAAAGTTTTTGGTTTTATAGAAGTCTGATCTCAGGTTAAAAGAACTATGCTAATATGAAAATCCAGTATTTTTTGTTAATTTTGATGTATAGTTTATATTCCAACAAGTTATAAGTTAATAGATATAGGTAAGTATGCGTCATGTAAGGACATTTTGTCATGGACAGTTTTTCATTGAATGATGGCCCATAGGTAATCTTATGCGAAAGGATTACATTCCGAAATTCAAAGAAATAAAATCCTTAAATAACTTTACAAAAAAGTATATGCATAAAAAAAAAGACTAAGTCCATCTTTTCATAGAAAAATGATTTCAAAGTTTCGGAAATGCCGCTTGAGCTATTGCGCGGGTATAGTTCTAAAAGCCATAACTTATGTTCTAATGGGAATTTCAAGGAAATAATTATATCAAAATGTTAAGAAAAGATAGAAGAAGTACATTTAAAAAAATAAAAAATTCGAAAATTCTGAAGCTTTAATCCTTTAGTGCATGATTTTTTATTTTTCCTTAAAAAAATATATTTCATTCCAATGGGCATACATTAAATGAAAAATACTAAAAAAATTATCACTTTTATATTTTTCCGTATTTTGGATTTTTTTTTAAATGGTTGCGAAATGGCAACACCATGCATTAAGCGTATTCTAATCATATTCTACGATATTTCTCTGGTCTTTTTTCTATTAATTGTCGCGTGGCATTTTGCAGCACGGGGTTCTGTTTTTTCTTGTTATTCCAAGGCACGAAATTACTTTTGATTTTAAAAGTGTCATTATGTTCACTGCTGTTTAATAGTTATCAAAATACAGTTCATGATTTACAGGTTCAACAACTGGATGAGTTAGTCTAGCATTGACTCAAGCGCTAACCTCAAAGTCATGTCCACCTGGCAGACTGGTTGTATTTTTTTTCGCAATAAATATCAAAATTGTACGCAAACTTGATACTCCTGCAAAAAACAATTTAAAACCACATTTATGCAAGTTTTTTTAGGGGGGGGGGGGTTGGAGAGGGGATATACTGCTTGATATGGTGACGAGCCTTTGGCGCACTTATTTGCTCATAAACACAGAGAGATTTTTTTATGGGAATGGATAAGAATTTCCATTCAGGGCACCGACTAGTCAGGGTACCGAATTTGTCTCTTGAATAACTTAACTTTCCCATTAGACAATGTATTATCGTTCATATGGGAAAATTGTCGTATGCCGTTCACTTTCAAATGTATTCAAGATAATAGTGCGACTACCTGGTGATACACCAATGGCAGGGTTCCCAAACAATCTTATGATTTTAATGTTTGCCACGCTACTCAAGATACAAATCCTTAGATAGTTTTTTATATCTTTCAAGCATATATTGAGTGGCTTTTGAACATGTTTTAAAGCACTATACAGGCTTGTTTGTTGAGAGATATGCTCGAAACGTACTGGGTGGAAAAATACAAAAAATATTTATATGGTGTTTTTATGATAAAACACTTTCAGGCAGAGAAACAACTCCAATAATCTTTATCCAAGTAGGATCTGGCTGAAGAATTTGAAACTTTCACTTTTCCTGTTTACGTTTAGCTGGCTGCTTTTGTTTTGATGAAGATGGAATATTCACTATCCCAAACGTTTGCATCAAAACTCTAGTCAATTTCATTAGCTGATTTATCTGCTTGTAAATTACAATGAGTCTCATCATAAGTGTCTGAACCGTTTTTGAACAGAAGGTTTCGGTCAAAAGGTGGATCGTCATCTCTGTCTTTGTAAGTAATGTCACTTTCACTAGACAATCCAATCCAAATTTCTTCTGTTAATATTTTTTTTAGTATCTTTGCTTTTAAATATAACTTAAACATGATGAGGCTCTATCAAAACAAATTTTTTGATGAAAAAATAGACAAAAGCAAGATGAAACAATCAACAAATTCATTGAACAGAATACTAAAAATGTAAATAAAAGCGGAACTCAATTCATGGTGTTGACAAATGGCAACAAACGTATATTCGCATGCATACAATATTTGTTGCAAAAAACCTTACTGAAAATTATTTAAAATCACTTTTAAAAGCATATTCTTTTTTTTTTCAAATGCAATTTTGCATTTTAAATATTTTTTATTTGTGATAGAAATCCACCTATGTCTAGGAAAACGGAAGGCTTCAAAAGTTCCTTTTTATTTGTAACTGATAAACAACTATTATCACCTATGGTATTTTTAATGCACTAAACCTAACTTTAGGGTCAAAATGAATACATAAAGCATAAAGCTATCAACAGGCAATGGTAAATAAATGATAAGGAGAGAAAATTTAATTTGTTGCCAATTGGCAACAGTATGCACTAGAGGGTTAACTTCTTGGGGATGAGCGACCGTTATTCGTGTCGCGTAATGTGCTCAGAATCGGGGATTACTCTCACCAGTAAATTTTTATTCTAAATTTTGCCTTATTTAATCCGGTCATTTTCCCGATTCAATTATACAAAAATTTCTGTTTAAAAAAACGGTTATTAAAGATTAAAAATTCTGTAAAAGACGCTCGTCCCGAAGGGGCTAAGAGTTCTGAAAGCCCTTAAGAAGTTAGATTGTAGAAAAACTGGAGGTATACTAAGTCTTATGACTTAATTATTATTTTCTTTCTTTCTTTTTTTTTTTTTTTTTTTTTTTTTTTGTTATTTTTTTTATTAGCACAGAGGTGGGAAAAAAGAAAAAAGGCCTCGAATGCTTAGAGATCAAATTATCAGTCACGAAATACATTTTATAAATTAAAATTGTGTTCATAAATTTTTCATACATTGTTTCGAACTATTATTAATACTGTGCTTTAATGCACTTTTTTCATCTTTCATTGTTCTAAAAAAAGACCATGTGACTAACTCATGAATTTTGACAGAATGAATTCTAAACAGATTCGAATATATTTATGTCTGACAAGATTTAGGTTACTAGAAAATTAAAACACAAAAGAAATGCGTCTAGCAATAAGAAACAGTGTTATAATTTACGAAATATAAAGTAATAAAAAATTTTAAACAGCAGTAATTTCATTGGAAGTTTATTGCATGTGCTCAATTTTTGCGCAATTTACGTCGAAATAGGAAACTATAAATATGAATACGCTGCACTGTGAGACAATTACGAAATCACTTTTATCCGTACGTATATAAAATTTTCAAGTGTTCTTACGCAGGTTCCCAAAAATTGGACTAACATTTTTTTTTCTGTAAAAGTACCCTCTTTCAAAAGGCACTCTTAAATTTAATATTTTTAATCTCTATTTTTGAGACCTAACAATCACGTAATACTGATGCCTACTGTCACCAACCCCCATCCAGACCCCACGCGCTCTAAAAACAGGATAATTTGCTCTTTTTTTAATTACCTGATTATGGAAGATTGAAAAATATTACTAAGACTAGGACGATCTTCCGAAATCGGGCTTCCACTCATTTCCCTTTGACTGGGGGATTTTTCGGGGAGAACGGGAATTGATGAAGGCAATCTCTATTGCGAAAATGAACTTGCCCTAGGTAATCACGCAGAAGCACGTGATATGCGCTAATAGTCGCCCAACAGTATCGTCTGGAAGACAATCGGTTGTTAATCAACAGCGACTGCGGAATTTTTGCGAGTAAAAAAGAGCAATTTAGTGTTATTCGTTATTTAGTTGGAGAAAAAGTTGGAGTTTGCGAGGTGCATCGGCGCATGAAGGGAATGTATAAAGAACATGCACTGTCATTGACTTTTGTGCTGGACTGGAACAAGTATTGCCAAGAGAAACGATCATCTGGTGATGTTTCTGTGCATAGTATTGTAACATGCCCAACATACAGGCCGGATCTATCGCCATGTGACTTTCATATCTTTGGTCCGCTGAAAAAGACACTGAAAGGTCGCCGTTTTTAACGGGGCAGCAAAATCATGGACAATATTCGAATCTGGTTCCAATTTCAGCCAAAGGATTTCTACGTGCAGGATATCACCGCTTGGTGAAACAGTGGAACAAGTGCATGTGTAGCTTTGTAGATTGCATTTGAAATAAACTATGGCATTTCATTCTGTGGATCCTGTTCCGTTTTCATTTGATTCACTCTAATATGTTTGTTTCGTTGTGTTCTACCTGCCATTTAAGTTTGTTCCACTGCGTATGAAGCATTCTGTATATTGTACAAGGTATCATTTACTTAAAAGATATAAACGGTTATTAACCTGTAATTCTACCGTTTTACAGGGTGTCTACAAATTAGTTGGGCAATTTTGTAAGTTAAGAATTTTCGAAATATTAAATGAAATTAAGTAGTTGAAAGTCAGACTAGTAGTGGTACTGCTGAAGTTTATTCATAGATGGCGTTAGGTGTCATAACTGACGCTATCGCTTAGCGAGCAGCAATCATTCTTGTTCGGCATTACGATAATGGAGACATACAACGGTGCCGAAAAAGCGAAATGCTGTCTTTGGTTTCATGAAACTCATTCTGAAGTGCAAGTACGACGAAATAATGGTGATAGTGGTAAACTTGAACTATTTTCTATCTTACAACAATATGCACTTTAATTTTTTTTCCTGTCAATTCCATTCGATAAATCATTCTTTTTGCCCAACTAATTTGTAGACACTCTGTATATATTTTTAATGAAACGTTTTGTGCATCGTTGCATGCACCAGGCTCCGGAGATGATTGAAAAAAATTCTATAATCCGGGAGTATTTCTAAAGGAACAAAAAACTCTGTGACTCTTCTTTTTTTTTTTATATGAAAATGTCAATGCTGAATCTATATTATCTTCTTTCCCTTTATTCTATGATAATTTTAGTACTTTTTTTCGCGAGATGCAGTGAGCACGGAATCTATATTTCACTTCGAAATGATGTCCTTTAAAATCTCTACCGTGGCTAGCAGTATCCTTGACTGGGTGACATATTTGAGGTTGACCCATCAAATCATTCTCTGTGACTCTCACGTAAAGGTGGATTTTCAAGGCATCAAGGCTGCATTTGAGATAAAATGCCTATCATTATCACGACGGCATTTTCATACAGAGTGTGTTTACTTTTTATTTCATTATTAATTCATTTACTTTTATTAAATGAAACAAAAATAACAAGAAAGAAGAGTCATGCATCAAGTTTAGATTATAAAGCACTTTCTAACACATTCAGAACTCTATAACAAAACATCCCTTTTAATAATGGGAAAGATTATATCAAAGTAAACAATTCGGAAAATGCATAACATATTTGAAAACCCAATTACAATAATTACCATCTATAATCGGAAAAGTTTTACAAATTCTTTTGTGAAGTCCTGTATACGATCTAAAGATTTCTGTGTAGACTACGTAGTATGCTGAGATTTACTTCAGTTAAGAAACGCATAACAGATTTGAAAATTCTCTTTCAGAAATAACCATCATTAAACGGAAATGTACTCGAATTCTTTTTCACAGCCCTGTATATGAATTTATACACTCCAAGTAATATGCAAAAAACTTGTTAAATCGAAAAACGCGTTCCACAACTGAACACGCACTTTCAGCAAATATTGCTCACGCACAGTACTGTAACCGAATTCTTTTGTGCGTTCTTGTAAATGAACGTTAAATGCCATTCACACCCTATTCTACAATAAGCATCTTTTAGTGCACCTCAAGGATATATATCAATTTCAATTTGTTTGAAATAGTGTCACATCATTAAAATACATTGAAATGCGATATTTCTCCATAAACCATAATGTAACGAAATTCTTTTGAGTGTCTCTGTAAACGAACTATAAATGCTTCTTATTTAATTTAAAAGACAGAGCGTTCCACAGTAATCCTCTATAACATATATCAATTATATAGCAATCTGAGTATATTTACGTGAGTTAGAGCGCGGAGTGACGGCCAGACAAACCGAATCCATAAAACGCTTTTCAGCTGGACAGTGTAAAAAAGAGGTTATCAATTTATCCTGCACATTCATTGTGGTTATTGTTCATATACAGGATGTCTCAAAAAGGTTGAATTGCTTTTTAATTTTTTACCTGTTGAAGCTGAGTAGTTGGTGCTCGTTGCAAACGTTTTCCACTTATGAAAAGAAATAAGATTACGAGTATATCCGTGAGATAGTCCTTTCATTAGTTTTCAAAGATTTTCATTTTTAAAATTTTTAGACGATCCTGCAAGACTAGATTGCTTAATTAGAAAAAGTTTTCTTTTTGCACAAAAAACATCATACCTGCATGTTTAAAATTAACTTAATAATAATGATGGAAAGGAACTGGTTTATAGCAGTTTTTTGTACCATTTAAAGTGCTGTTTTATTACTGAAAATAGATATCATTCGCAAATTGATGATGTCGTTCTTTAGAGCAAAAATTTGTTAACAAGAATGAAAAAATTGTATCCCAATAACAGCTAAATTATGTATGACATAGGCAGAGATCGTGTAAATAGACAAATGTATTTTTAAAATCCCAGAGTTGTAATTCAAAAGTGCAGTTAACAAAGCATTCTAAAAGGGTTTTATGTCAATTACAATACATAAGGGAAGTCTTCTAATAATGCTTCTGTAAGTATTTTGGACTGCTTCCCAACTAACATTGTTGCAAGTATTGATTATCCTATGTTTAAAATCAACTCCATGTGCATTATCGTCTCTGTTTTTTCTTTCTTGCCATGTGTCATAAGTTTACATTTTAAGTTAATTTATTCCTCTGGTCCTCGTTCATAAGAGTTAATATTGAAATAAGGACAAATTATTCAGTTTTGAAGATACAGGTATACAAAATTTTGTAAAAAATCTTTTTACAGTACTAGGGAACTCTGCCTCCTACGAGTTACGCTCGCCAACCCTCGTTCAGATTAAAAAAATAGTGGCGATCTCCCTGTAAACGGGTTTCTATTTATTTCCCTTTTACTGAGGGATTTTAAAGCGGAATCAGCAGCTCTCTAATGGCTGTTTTCTTGTTTGATCAAATAAGGTGATTGTGTTTTGGAAACTTTCTGTTTTCACTCTTATGATAAAAAACGACAAAGATGGAATTGTAAAACGGAAACTAAACGAACATTGTTGTGCGCTTTTGATCTTACAGTCGCGTGACTGGATTCCCTTATTAATTCTACCCTATCTTTCGTCGAAATTCAGATTAGAATGAACCATGTTTTGTTTGTACTATTCGTGATCCTACTTTTGTAGCTCGTCTTAAGCGGGAAAATCTTAATGAAGTTTAAGGGGAATTTGCCTTTAGAAAGAACTTCAAATTCGGCCAAATAATATTACAGGGATAATCTAAAGACTATACGGGATAGAAAAATGTAAAAATTAAAAAATCGATTTTTTTCAACTGAAAAAAAAAAAAGCAAATCCCCCTTAAGGGGACAAGGGACCTTCAAGCTGATTTTTTTTTCAATTTAAATACTATTCAAGGCCATAATAATATATGTGTTATGGCATATATTTATCACACAAGAAATTTAAAACAAAAATTTGGATAAAACTAAGGAATTTTCCTGGATATTTTAAGCGTTTTGAAGAACCTTTCAAACTGTCCCACGCATATTCCATATCAATTAAAATCCCCAATATTTTTTATGCAAGGTTGGTTTATATATACAAATAAAACTGTGCATCGAATTTTCTATATTTGAATATAAAGATAAGAAAAAAAATATTTTCTAAATTTTAGGAAATTTTCAGCATTTTTGCATCCTATTTCTGCAATTTTCTATTTTTAACTTTTCCAATTATATTTATTTAAAAAAAACTATGCACAGTATTATTTGTATATACAATCCAAACTTGCATAAAAAATATTAGGGATTTTAATTGATATGGAATATGGAATGCGTATGGAGCATTTTGAAAAGTTCTTCATAACGCTTAAAATATTCGGGAAAATTCCTTATTTTTATCCAATATTTTTCCCTTGTGTAATAAATATATGCCATAATGCATATAATGTACCTTTGAGTAGTATTTAAAGTGAAATAAAAAAAAATAAAATAAAAAAACGAGTTTGATGGTCCCTCTTCCCCTTAAGGGGACTTATCTGGTGTGGAAGAAAAAAAGGAATCCCATGTTATCCTATGAGGCAAATACTTATCCTTCTTGTTCATTCAAATTTAGAAACTTCCACAATGTTTTTTTTTTTTTTTTCTTTTTCAAGCACACAGATAGGAAGGTTCTTTATCTCTCTGTAAAGCTTAAAATATTTTAAAGATAATTATGAGTATTTTAAAATTTGTGCTAAAATTTCAGAAATTCCGAAAAGTATAAAAAGTATTCTTTACACGTTTGTAACTTATGACTGGAAAAAGATATAAAAATTTGGAGCTTACAGAGGGACAAAGACCCTTCCTATCTACGTGCTGAAAAAAAAAAAAAAAAAAAAAAAAAAAATATATATATATATATATTGTTGAAATTTCCAAATTTGAATGAACAAGAAGGATAAGTAATTTTCCCATAGGGTAACATGGGATTCAACTTTTTTTCTTCCCCACCAGATAAGTCCCCTTAAATGACGAACCTTTCTTGGTGTGCAAATTGTTCGTTTTAATCGTGTCTTCGTATTAGCCGGGCTCGTAAAACGAGTTCGACTGTATTTCATAATCTATGCGTGACGAATCCTTTTCCTTTAGAGCACTTTCTATTTATTTTTATGCATAACACATATTCAACTTTCTTTGCATATGATGCTGTTTTTCGTTAGGTTTCATCTGACTATACGAAATCAAAAGTTGTTAGTTTCCCGAAAATAATCGATTTCGGACGTTCATGAGAATTTTGAGGAATTCCTATCTTGATTCGGTTATCAGAGGCATATTCAGCGGAAATGAATTTTTGAAGTGCCGTCCCAAAAGGTAATTCTTTGGATAAGAGTGAAAGGTTATTAATCAAATTACTTTCCAAGGTCTTTTTCTGTCATTTATCTGGATTTGACTGTCAGGATCTAACTTATAAATTGCAGTCAGCTATTTTAATCATCTTACAGCTATCCAGAGGACTTTTCAAAGTCCTTAAAAAGTTTTGGAAGTTTTTTGAGGTATTTTAAGCCTTTATTTACAAGCAGGAGACTACTATTTTTTGAAAAATTCACTGTCCGAAAAAAATGTCTTACCAGTAAGATGTTAGCTTAGCGGTCAGCTCGTCGAGCTGCCATGCTACAGATTCACAGTTATTTTCGGACTGCGGACTGGGCAAGTTTCACGCAAGCTTTCATCCCTTCGGGGTCGATAAAATGAGTGCCAAGCTTGGTTGGGAACTAAACACAGCGGGTCTCGTGTTATACTCCCTGTAGGAAAAATCGGCTTTTCAAGGACAAACGTCCCCTTTTCATTTTCCTTTCGTTACCATAGTTACTAATCTAAGATAAGAAACGATGAGTTACCAACGAAAAGGTAATGAAAGGAGGACGTTTGTCCTTGAAAAGCCAATTTTTCCTACAGGGAGTATAGGCGGACAACTTGACCGGTTACATATGCTGTATAGCATCCATGGTCTGTAGACTATGATCCTTAATGGACTATAACGCTTCAGGTTTAGTGTTTTGTAGTAAGTTGCTAGTAATGCAAAATCCCTCGACGAACATAAAGTTTTATTATGAATTTTAAAACAACGTTCCTATTGGTTAATGAACTTCTCCTTTGAATCCGCTTTTTCCCCTATATTTTTGAGCAAGCTTCTGTTCTTCTTTGCACTGAGGACGATACGCTATAGGCTACCGAAACTAGTCTGCTCTGAGTTTGCATATTCTGGCGTTTTTAACGTTGTTTTTAAATTTATATTATTCTGCGCCAAATAGCATCTTAATTTATAAAGTTTTATTGTATGGAACTTGCTATCCATCTTCCTGCAGAATATAGGGGTAGGGAAAATATCACAACTAGTGTTGCTACACTGTAAAAAAAAAATTCCGTTAAAATACCGAAATTGTACTGGAAATCGAGACGCCAGTGCTATTTCCGTATTTTAACGGAATTTTTTTCCCTAAATTTTGAGAAAAAACGGAATTTTTCTGGAATTTACAAAACCGTTTTTTCATAAAATTTACGGGAAAAAATTCCGTAAATTGGTTGAATCCGCATTTTATTCGTTTTCTGATTGGTCTATACAGTAATCTGTATTTCCCTTTACTTTCAACAGAGATGGATACTTCTGTTGCCACTATTTTGTCGCTTGCAATTTTTACGTGTAATAACACTATTAATGTTTAATTCATGGCGTACGTAATGTAGGATCAACTCCGTGCGATTTTTTATGTCTTAAATTTTAGTCTTTGAAAAAATCATTTTCCAAATGGTCGTTGTAATTGTTGGGATTTTGAATCCCGTTAATCAGGCGTGAGTAAGTGATAAATTGGGACTTACCCTTTTCCAGGATACTTATCTGTTTCGGTGTAAATCCACACTTTATTTTAATCCAATATGTGTTAGTTATCGTATTTTTAATGCACCACTCTTTATAACCTCCTTTGACAAAAGAAATTGTAGACTATTATATCAAATGAATAAGCGGTAACACTTTAAGCTATTTAATTTACATTGTTTAAATTGTAAAAAAAAGAGAGCATTTAACATGCCTCTTCTCTGGATTAACTACATGTTCAGAATGAAAAAATGTTTACATTATAAGTTACATAACAATAATAATAATAATAATAAATCAGTTAATGTAGTTTATGAGTCTTAATTCATTCACTCAGCAAGTCATTATCTTTATCAAAGAATTTTCAAGATTAAATACATTTGAAGAAATTTATGGCTAAGTTGAAATATTATATTATGTAACTGAAGAAATTATCTTTAGCACAGTTATTTAGCTTGATTTATGCCCATCAGTAATTTGTTAAATTGCTTTTTTTACAGTGTAAGTTCCTCGATTGACACGGGATGTCCCGATTTTCAAGGCTTTTAAGACATTAAAATCCATCCCGCGGAACTAACACGCCAGAAGCCAAAAGTCGCGATTTTTCCTGATGTCCAAATTATTTTACATAACTTTAAGAACCATGTTATTCGTTAGTCTGCATCAAGTGAAACTTCATGGAGTAAACCTGTTAAAAACACATCCCATCTACATCGCAAAACTTTAACTGCCTCATTCAAAGGAATCTAGCTGCTGAGTTGGAAACCTGTCTAAAATGGAATATTTTCCCGGTCCCTGGGATTCCCTGTTTTTACATTTTTTACTTTATTTAGTTCAGTTAGTTCAGTAAATCCTGTGAAAACGGTTCCTGCTTGTAACAAATCCCTTCAAATAGACGTAGTACAAATACTATGCATTCCGAGAGATATAAAACGACCAAGAAGACGCCAATAAGTAAGGTGGAGCGATAAAATCAGAAAAGTGGTCGGAGTTAATTGGATGACAAAGCACGACACAGGAAAGAATGGAAAAATCTAAGGGAAGAGACCTATAATTAGCAGTGAATTAAAAACGATTGAGGATGATGATATATATATATATGTGTGTGTGTGTGTGTGTGTGTGTGTGTGTGTGTGTGTGTGTGTGTGTGTGTTACAATATTGCATCTATCGCCGCGATTTCCCTGTACTATTCTAAATTACTTATCTATATTCACTAAATTCTTATTCTTAAATAATCTCTATCATTAATTCTGTTAAATTCCCTTTAATTTAATGTCTCATCTAATTCACTTAATTATTACGCTTTTGGTATTCTTAATTTAAGTGTTCCATTTCCAATCTTTCGCATTTTAGAATGTTCTTTGGTAGCCATTTTTATTTTTATTCCAGCCGAATTTCCTTCCCTTGCTTTATTCCGGGGTTCCTTTTTGCTTTATTATCCCTCTACCCGCTCTGTCAGTACTCTTTGCATGGCGTGATTTCTTTCCATCTTAATTGGTTTAGAGCGCGTACTACGTCAAAATTGTATTCCTACGCTTGGAGAGTAAAAAGCAGTTACGCACGATTCTCCAGCACATTTGCTGAGTTTTTTGAATTGTAAATTGCCCCCTGGCTGTGTGTCTGAGAAAATAAAGTTCGTTCTAAAGATTTTACCCTTTTGATTTTACCTTTTTGATGTAATCAAATGATTACTATGTCGATAAATGTTTCTACATCGAAGTTATTAATGGAACTGCATCGTGAGTTGTGAGAACTGCTGCCCGATCTTATAGAATAAAATCCTGTGAACATTATTGCTTTCATTACTTGTCTCCTGGAGAAATCCCAATTTTCATTTCCATTGTCTTTTATCATAAGCCACTGGACTGCCAATCATCTTTAATGAGGAATGATCATCGTATATAAAGAGTAAGCTATTCAATTAAATAGGCGAAGCTGTTGCTCTAGTTTCCTTTACTTCATGTTCGTACATCTATGCGCCAACTCCATGCTACATTCAACTTCTTCATATACTTCGCTATGAGTTCGACGATATTATTTTCCAGACGACCGCAATTATCGTATTAGATTCCATCTATTTTATAACATACTAGCAAACCCCGCGGCTTTGCTCGCGTAATATTTGAAATATGCCAAGTGATATTTATATGTCTAATTTTTATCAAAAGGTACTAACTAAATTTTTATTTATTAAAAGGTAATATTTTATTTTATTAAAAGGTACTTATTACTTTTAGGAATAATTCAAAAATTACTATTTAAAACACAGTTTGACTAAACATCATTATTACACTGTATTAGGCAGAAATGAGACTTAAATTAATAAAATGAAATAAAACAAAATAAATGATAATTTAGAAAATATTTTGAAACTTTTATGCTCAATTAATACGCTCATTTCAGTATTCATTTGAAGTTTTGAATTTTTTAGAAACCATCTTCTTACATCTTAAAATTAACCATCATGTCGAATTCCAAGTCCTACCACCTCTCTCAACATAAAGGGCTATGCTGAAACAGGAATGTCACCATTAATTAGCCAACATTAATTTTGAAATCGGTTTGTTATTTCCAAATATTCCACAGCAACGTAATTTAAAAAGCTTTTAAAGCCCTTTTTTAGAACGTTTGTTGTTCCTGTGAACCCCGGGTGGTAGAATCACCGTCATAAAATATAGCCTGTGTAGGATCAGAGACTGTTACCACTGATTCGCAACTATTACTTTTATAATTGGTTTATATTCCATGAAATTGCATAGAAATCGTAATTTAGGACTTTTTTAGAATGATTTTCGCACCTCCCCTTCGCTTCACCCCTTTTTAATTCGAATTTATTTTCGACGTTCCTTCGAGGGCATTTATATTTTATAAGTAACTACCATGTCATATTTAAAGTTTCTAGGCTTTTCAGTATCACAGAAATCACAATTTAGAAAGTTTTTAGCTCCTGCAACCCTCTCTGGTGGTATTGGAACAGACATAAAATATAGCTTATGTTTGAGCAGGTTCTATCACCAAAATTTGTCATTATTATTTTTTTAATCGGTTTGGTAATTTATAAGTTTGCTTAAAAATTGTAATTTATAACGCTTTTCACTCACTTCATTTTTTTTTTAATTTGGAATTTTTTTTCGACTGTTCTTAGAAAGCAGTTGCATCTTGTAAGTAAATACCATGCCATATTTCAAAGTGTTAGACCCCTCAGTTGTGCAAAAAATGCAAATTAGAACATATTTTGCTTTTGCAACCCTCAGATGGTAGTGACAAAGCAACATAAAATATAACCTATGTTATAGCAGGGACTGTCACCATTGATTTGCAACCATTAATTTTGAAATAGCTTTGGTATTTCCTTAGATTGAGTAGAAATCGCAATTTAGAACGTTTTTAGGACGCTTTTCGCGCATTTTCACCCCTTTTTAAATTTCCAATTTTTTCGAAACTGTTCTTAAAGATCATTTATAGTTAATAAATATGTACCTTGCCTAATTTTAAGTTGCTAACCCCTACCGATCACAAAAATCGAAATTTAGAACGCTTTTTTGCTCCTGCAACGTCTTGGTGATAGTGATACCGACATAAAATAGCGCCTATGTTAGAGCGGAGGCTGTCAGCATCAATTTCCTACCATTACGTTTGAAATCAGATTCATTCTTCCTGAGATATTGCCGACAAATCGGCATCTAGAACGTTTTTAGAACGCTTTTCGCGCATTTTGCTCCTGCATCTCCTCTGGGGTAGTGGAAACAGATATAAAATATAGCCTATCTTGGAGCAAGATCTGTCACCATCATTTTCACACCATTATATTTGAAATCGGTTCAGTACTTCCTGAGATTGCATAGAAATCGCAATTTAGAAAGTTTTTTATAACGCTTTTTGCGCATTTTGACCCCCTTTTAAATTTCGATTTTTTTAGGAAATGTCCTTAGAGATCATTGATATCTTATAACTAACTACCATTCCAAATTTCACGATTCTAGGCCCTTCCGTAACGCAAAAGCTGCAATTTAGAACGTTTTTTGCTCCTGCACCCCCTTTGGGGTAGTGGCACCGACATAAAACATCGCCTATGTTGGAGCAAGGGTTTTCACCATCATTTTGACGCCATTATTTTTTAGATCGGTTTGGTATTTCCTGAGATTGTGTAGAAACCACCATTAGAACGTCTTTTAGAACGCTTTTCGCGCATTTTCACTCCTTTTAAATTTCGAATTGTTTAAGAACTGTTCTTAGAAATCCTTTATATCTAATAAGTAGCTAATATTTCAAATTTCATATTTCTAGGCCCTTCGGTAACGCAAAAATTGGATTTTTAGAACGTTTTTTGCTCCTGCACCCCCTTTGGGGTAGTGGCACCGACATAAAACAGAGCCTATGTTGGAGCAAGGGTTGTCACCGTCATTTTGACTTGACACCCTTATTTTGACACTATTATTTTTTAAATCGGTTTGGTATTTCCTAAGATTGTGTAGAAACCACCATTTAGAACGTTTTTTAGAACGATTTTCGCGCATTTTCACCCCTTTCAAATTTCGAATTGCTTAAGAACTGTTCTTAGAAATCCTTTATATCTAATAAGTAGCTAATATTTCAAATTTCATATTTCTAGGCCCTTCAGTAACACATAAATTTCATTTTTAGAACGTTTTTTGCTCCTGCACCCCCTTTGGGGTAGTGACACCGACATAAAACATAGCCTATCTTGGAGCAAGCGTTGTCACCATCATTTTGACATCAATATTTTTTAAATCGGTTTGGTATTTCCTGAGATTGTGTAGAAACTACAATTTAGAACGTTTTTTAGAACGCTTTTTGTGCATTTTCACCCCTTTTAAATTTCGAATTTTTTAAGAACTGTTCTTAGATATCATTTATATCTTATAAGTAATTAATATTCAAAATTTCATATTTCTAGGCCCTTCAGTAGCGCTAAAATCGCATTTTTAGAACGTTTTTTGCTCCTACACCCCCTTTGGGGTAGTGGCACCGACATAAGATATAGCCTATGTTCTAAGTTGGACTAACACCATCATTTTGATACCATTATTTTTAAAATCGGTGCGGTAGTTCCAGAGCTTATCTCCGACAAATAAACAATTTTTTCCTCTTTATAATAGGAGTATAGATATATGTTGGAAGTAGATGATGAATTGTAACTATATAATGGTTATATATATGCATACATTTCGAAAAAGAAAAGAGAAAAAAAATATTCATAAATAAACTAGACGGACGTGCTAATTCCTTTCTTCCGTCTCATACATGTTAATACTTCAAAATGCACTGTCACGGTACCAAAACTAAATAACAATTTATGCCCTCATACATGTTAATATTTCTAAATGTGCTGTCACAGTACTAAAATTAAATAACAATCTATGCCCATCATGGGGATTCTAAAGGTATAGGTTGGTTGAATTGTGTGCATTAAAAAAAAGATAAAGCATCGCATCTTTCAAACAAATTACTGAATTTCAGCATCCACTCTCTTAGACGTTTGCAACCAAAATCCCCAACCCAAAGAGCCTAAAAGCGACAACTTCGCCCAGTATACACCTAAGCTTAATAAGGATCTATTTATGAGAAAGTGTAACAGAATATGAAGATTGATTAAATTCCGTGCATTAGTTTTTGAGATAGAGCTATCATGAAAAATGCAGCATAGCAGCGCCACCTATTATATGATTCGCACGAAGACCTAATCAGCACCAACATATGCCAAGGTCTAACAGATAATGAAGTTTGGTGAAATTCCCCGCATTAGTTCTTGAGATATGACTATCGCTAAAATCCTATAAATCCTAAAAAATACAACATAGCAGCGCTATCTGTTAGGCGAGTTACACCAAAACATAACCGGCAACAACTTATGTCAACACCTAACTGAATCTGAAGTTTAATGAAAATCCAAGCACTAGTTCTTGAGACAGAGCTATTGCGGGTATCGTGAAAAATTCGACATAGTAGCGTCCCCTGGTGATCGATTTGCACCAAAAACTAATCAGCATCAATTTATATCAAGGTATAACTGAATCTAAAGTTTTATTAAATTCCGTGCATTAGTTCTTGAGATAGAGTGCCCACAAAATTTGTGCCATATACTGACAAACAGTCTCACAAGCAGACATTTTCTAAAAACAGTCAAATCGTGTTCACGACCTTCTAAAACATATAACTCCGTCGAAAACCGAAAGTCGAATTTTTTCACGAATCCAATATTTTCTTCTTGTAAAGATAGAAGAAAGTAAAAATGATAATTTTTTGTCTGTGGGCCATCTTAAAGGCTTAAATTGTCCAAATCACATTTTCTTTTCTTTAACCTTTAAGCTAAGTTATAATTCGAAGGTCTCCTTAAATATATGAATATTTTTCATATTAAACGTTTCGTTTGAAGTCGCCGGAAGAAGGTTTAAAACTTCGAATTCAATCCAAATTTTCTCGATTATCGTTTTGATTTTTAAACTATATCTTCAAATTCAACTGCATGCTGTTCAAAATGACCTTCTTAAATCAACTGTAGCAAAGAAAAAGCGGAAAACGATTTCTTAAATGTGACCGTATTATAATAATGATTTTCGGAAGCAGTGCGGCGGAGTTAAAAGGCTACCTTCGAGATTCACCAGTTTTACTAATGAAAAAGATCTCTTTGAAAATTTCTCTCTCTTTTTTTAATGATAGTCCGGATCTGTTAATCGAAAAAACAAATTATCAAAAGTAAAGAAGATAAAGTTTGTCAAAAGATTTAAAGGATTATCTGTAACTTAAAATTGCTTTTCAATAATAATAATAAAAAAAGTAATTTGCAGAATTAGCAGATTTTTTAAAAAGTAGTTTCTCTATTCTAAAATTATATGTATATTTATTTATTTACCATTAAAATTGGCCATCAATTTAGCACAATTTTTTGCTAATTGACTAAAACGCATCTCAATTTTTGAGAACCCGTGTAGTGTATTCACTAATACCTTCTCATTCACTTACTATTTATCTGGATTTTTTCACTTAATATTTTTTCTGGTACAGTTTTTTGCCATGTTCTTGTACTTCAGCATTTTGTACTTTAAGGTAAAAAAGGGTTAAAGTAAAAAAATATAACATATTTAAATATAAAGAAGATGAATAAATAAGAATTGATTATTGCCTTTATCCTTTCCCCTCCCAACTGAGCCATTTTTTTCCCAAAAATATTTTGATTGTTTCGGTCAAATTTAAAATATATAATTACTATTTATATTATTGATTTTTATGAAGGTTCTTTGATATGATATACAGGATCTGAGGTTTCAGTAGTCTGACAAGTTTTAATATATTTTGGCATTTTTAAATAATTGTACTTTTACATTTTTAGCTTAAAAAATACACTAATGCAGGCTTGTCTGACCTTTCAGTAAGCTGGGGCACACCCCAGCTGTTGGCAAACAATGAAGGGCGCCATTATTAACATATTCCTTTCTTTAAGATTAAGTGTCTTGAGCAAACTTACTTCTTTGTTAACCTATTCTATCACTTCTATTTATTATATTTTTCTATTTATTGCGTTCATAGATATTTATTTATGGTTTCGTGTCAAATACTATTGTTTAAAGTGATTATGTTAGTAAATATTTTTAAGGGAATTTATGTCAATTCTGACGTGACTTTAAGGTGATTACACTGCAAATAGAAGCGTCTTAAATTTAGACACATATGTGACTGAAAAAGAATTTTAGACACTTAAGTGTCTTAATCTGAAAATTAAGACACTATAGATGTCTTAATTTAAGATACATAAGCGTCTTACTATGACCATGGTGTAAACGAACTGAGAATAATGTCTAAAATATCCGCAAACGTCTTATTTTAAGACACTTCATTGCTTTAAACGTGTCTTAATTTAAGACGTTTTGATTCTTCCGACGCAATAACCACCAGGGGGCACTAGCACTCCCAGTTGCGCATGCGTTTTAGATGTCTTCGTTCGAAGTGGTATACGTTGTAATTCAAACAAAGTTTGTTTTTATGTACGCGTGTATTTTAATTCGTTTTTTGCGAAATGTGAAGTACTGTGATTTTAATTCGTATTAACTTGGATTATTTATTTATTGAATACATACATCTGACGTGTGTGCTCGACATCAAATGTCTCTTAGAAGCTGTCATCGATACAAGGGCGGGATAGACACAGAACAGAAGTAGACGACGGTTGAAGATTACACCCGGAAATTCTACAAAGCGTGTGCAATGGGCTTAGTGTTAACTCGTATCAATTTATATCAATAATATTGTGTTATTCATCTTCGTCCTGTCGAAGCTGGCAAAAAAAAAGAAACTTTTGTCTGGCGGGTCCTGTTTTTAGGATGAAACATCTCATTCTTTAAATATGGCTAGTCGGATGTATTATGGGATTACCTTTTAAACTGATGAAAGTCTTTCTCCCTCACTGTGGTTGTGGTAGTTTTTAAAATTTCAAATCGAGGAATATTTCTTACCTCTTGCAGCAACTCAAGTAAGTTTCTTTATAGTAGTAAAATTAGTGTATTTTATGATTTTATTTATTGTACTAAACAAAATCCTGCATGAAATTTAATTAGTTTTGAATCTGTTCGCAAAAAACCCCACTAATTCTAGAAGTATATATTTTTAAACTTATGACGTTCTTTTTTATTACGAATTATATATTCAATGTCAGTTCTTAGTTTCAATGGATAATTTTTATCTCGCAGTAAATGACGGCCACAAGGAAGTAAAGAAAAAAAAAAACTTTGAAAGATGACCTAATGCTTTCTTACTTCCTGGCATAAAACCGCAGATTAAAAAAAGATAAATAAAGTAAATGAGACTGGTCTATTATATGAAGCTGCCTGTAAAAATATACATATGTATTTGATTTGCAGTCAACTCTAATACTGATTTTTTTATTATTTTTAATAAAAAAGTAATTTGAAATTTATAATGGGAAAAAGTAAAAACCTCTAACTAGATTTCGTATTTAAAATTGTGGTAACTTTATTTATATGCACTTATACGAAAAATACAAAAATGACAGATGTTACTGTATATATTTAAGACGAAAGAAGTTTGGAAATCATAAGTTATTTTTTCCTGATGTTATTAATATAGAATATGTACTTATTTGTTTTTATTGATAGTTGAATAGCTTTTGTGAGTACCCTCTGATCTACATAAAAACTTTCCCATGTGGAAATATAAATTTTTTAAAAACATAATTTTTAAATAAGTATTTTCATTTTTTTTTGGGGGGGGGGGAGGGGGGATTTTGCATGAATTTTTCTAAAGCTGATATCTTAAATCTTGCACTGATTATAATGAAAGTTTTGAACTTTTAGAGTAGGACAAGTTTAAAAACGCAAATATATTTAACAAAATACCAAAGTCATTTTTCCCCAATGTTATTAAAGTAGAATATTTATTTATTTATTTTCATTATTCATAGTTAAATGGCTGTTGTGATTATCAAGTGATGTATATGTAAAATTGCCTATGTGGCAATATATTTTTTTATATTTTCATTTTTTTTTGGGGGGGGGGGGGGGGATTTTTGCAATTTTCGTACATCTGATATTTTAAATCTTTTTCCACATTCAACCGAGTATAATAAATATTTTGAACTTTTAGAGTAGGACAAGATTATAAAATATATATATATATTTATCTATGTACCTTAAAAGCCCTTAATAGCGAACACTTCGGGACCGCGGAATTTGTCCGATAATTGGAGATGTCTACTTTTTTGAGGTAAAAATATACAAATATGTATGTCTGCTGATTAAAAAAGTATTCGTTAAATAGAGGTGTTCGCTATTCGAGAATGTCCATTAACCTCCACAACGGATACTCCCGAATACCGTACATCTCAATTTAGACAACTATAATGCAGGGTTGCGTTTTTTGCAAAAGTACTTCTTGATTAAAGGAAGGGCAAACTGGGAAGTGCCCCGTCCCCCTACGACTGTAGTGCCCCCAAATTTGATGTGCAATATTTGTAAAGCTTATATTTTAAATCTGTTTCGAAATTGTACTGATTATAATCAATATTTTGAACTTTTAAAGTAAAATAAGGTTAAAAACAAAATAAATTTAAAAAAATCTAATATTTAGATAAATATTTTTTGTTTTTTAATCTTGTTCTACTCCTGAAGTTCAAGATATTGATTATAATCAGTACAATGTCGTAAAAGATTTAAATTATCAACGTAACGAAAATTGTATACCAAAACTGAGAGCACCCAAAAAAATCAGGCTGTATTGGGGGGGGGGGGGGCAGGACCACAGCCAAATATTTTTCCAGGATTCAACGTGGTCAAACATGGCTACGTATGATGCTTACAAAAAATGGATGCGATTCAGACGTTTGAAGTGTCTGAAATTCAGACGCAAAAAGTGTCTGAAAAAATTCAGACATTTTAAAATGTCTGAAAAAATTCAGACATTTTAAAATGTCTGAAAATTGAACACTCCATTTCAGACACTTAAGTGTCTGAATTTCAGACATTTTAATTTAGAGTGTAGCGTAATCAAAAAATCAATATATAACATTTTCTTTCTATTCCAAATGTTGAACAAGATGGAAAATATATGCTATTTTAAAAGGAAATTAAAACGTAGTGAAACATAATAGTCCAAAAGTAGATACTAAATAATTTAATATTTTTCCGATCGATTTATACGAATCGCACATGACACCATCGTATTTTTTACGCAAGTTAATATTTGAATGAGAAAATAAAGTGTATGAAAAAATCAGGCTTGTGTTATGAGCAATGCTTATCGAAAAAATATTAAAATGATGTTGTAAAATGTCAAAATACTCGTACATTATAATTTAATAATTTTAAACGATGACCTGCGCCCTAGAAATCTAATTTTAATTGCATGAATTTTTATTTACATTGCTAACAAGGCGTAAAAACAACATAGTGAAAAAGTATCCAGGTCAGGGTTCGAACCAGGGTCTTTGAGTTAACAAGGCGTAAAACCAACACTCTGTTGCCAAAGACCCAGGTTCGAACTCTGGCCTGGATACTTTTTCAGTCTGTTGATTTTACGCCTTGTTAGCAATGTGTATAAAAATTCACGTAATTAAAATTACATTATAATTTTGTAAAAAAAACTTATGTTTCTTATTTTATATAACACTAGCTGCCCGCTTGGCGTTGCCCGGGCCCGTAATAATATTCTTAAACCGACAGTAGTCTCGCCTTTTTTCAGAACGTTATTAGTCGCGCTCAGTCTTTTTGCCGCCGGCCCCCCGCATACAGAAAATGCAAAATAAGAAACGTTTTTCAATTAATATTCGAATATTACATTTCAGTGAAGTTATAAATTTGCAGTTTACTTAAATTATTCATTTTATTCGTGAGATTTGGAATAAATTTAAGCAATCTTGAATCAAAAATTGATTAGAGAGCCGATAAATATAGATTCCAAATTATTTTAATCAAAACATCACAGAAAAAGAGACGAATTTTTTTTTTTAATCTGGGGTACTGAAAATTAGATTTATCTACTCATCTCCGTTTATATGTTCTTATACGTATTCTAAAACACTGAAAATGTTTTTCGAGGCTATAGGAGGGGGTCCCTAAATGGAGACCAGGTCCTAGGCTCCACTTCTGGCTTGATCGGGACCTAGCAACAGGTTTTGGAACTTTTAAACTTGGTAATAAACCTGTTAACATCACTGTGCTACATAATATTATTGTACAGCTGTGTGGGTAGCATTGGCTCCTGCAAAACTTTCTGTTCGATACTCCCTTTTTTTTGTTTCCTCGTTTGTTTAAAAGTTGGTTTTCTCGATGACCCTCTAAAAATTGTATTTGCAATTTTATGATTTTATAACAAATAAAAATGAACAAACTTATAAAGATGCATTTTTAATAACATAAATAAATTATATATTTTTAATAAAATATATAATTTATTTTATATTATATATTTTATTAAATTTATAATATACCCCCACCCCCTCTATAAAAAAAAGCATTGTTTTAATTGTTTGTAAGGCGCTACATTTTTTCTTTTTTTTTTTTAACTATAGGAAAGTAGCTTTAATCTTTCCTTTAATTATTTTTACATTTGTGTTTACTTATTCTTACATTTAAAAATGTTTTGTTATTGTAATTTTTAAGGCGCAATTTATTGCGCTTGATCTAAGATAAGCAAAGTCAATGAATAAAGTTGTAAAATGTGTTTATATCTTTGTAAATTTATTTGTGCTTTTGTATAGCGAATTTATAAAATGACTTTTTTTCTTTTATAGGTAAGTGGAAAGGATAGCTTATCTATTTCATGTGAGTAAGAACGTTATGCATAGAATATATTTTCTATTTTTGCTATTTCGATTTATTATGTTCGTGACAAATTCTGTTTTATTATGTTAAAATAAAAATTAGTGTTAAACAGAAGTATTATTTTTGAAATATCAAATTTTTATTTTTCCTCAATAAAATCTCGGCGTAGTATTTTGATTATTTGTTAGTTTAGGGGATTATTATTATTATTATTATTTTATGTATGTCAATCAGTATTGTTACTTATATTGATAACATTAGATTAAGAAATGTTAATCTTCTATACTGTTAAAAAGTACAAATGAAGTAATAAGGCGAAGTTTGTCTCATTTCTTTATATAATAAGTATATTCAGGTATCTGTCCAGATTTTTCTCACAGGATCTTGTTTTTGTGAAATTGCGAATAGTTCATTATACTTGTGAAAAGTCTAATTTTAATTCTGTGAATAATTATTGCACTGTTATATTTAGGTTCCTATTTGTAATTTAGACATTTTTTTTAAGCTAATATTTTAATGAACTTCATGTATACGGGATGTACCAAAGGATTATACTGGTTCCGAAATGCCATTGCGATACTGTTTTTTTTTTTTGGGGGGGGGGGGGGGTGGGGGGAGCCCTCCTTTTAATTTGTTGTAACTTAAATTGTGATCTATATTTATTTTAACACTAGCCCCTGACTATGTTCCTATAATACTTAAAGAATATTAATTAAACAAAATAAATAAATAAAAATAGTCTGGGTTCCTACGAGTCAGGGAAAATCTGGAAAACAGGGAAAAGTCAGGGAAATTTTTAAATATTTGAAATGGTCAGGGAAAGGCAGGGAATTTTTTATGTACTACTTTACATCAGAATCTCGGTTATCATAAATGAAGAAATTTTGAATTAATTATTCATCAAATCTAAAAATTTTATATAAAATTTATGCAAACTATATAACAATAGCATAATATGAAAAATAATTAAAAATCTGAAATTCATACAGCGCATACTTTTTTAAAAGCATTTATCTAGATTAAAGTTGTCCACTGTGGAGTGTTTTACAACAGTATGTAAGCCGAATTTTTACTGAGAAAGGTCAGGGAAAACTTGGAAAAGTCAGGGAATTTTTTTACCATAATTACGTAGGAATCCTGTAAATACTCGCGATAATTAAAAACATATACAATTAACCAACTTTTTATCACGTTTTATAGTAGGCAATACGTTTGGTAATTCTACTTTGCATATGTATGATTTTATATGCAAGTTCATTTCCAGTTCCTTCCTGTGCTTGAAATTTCATACGCTTTCTCTAAGATTAAGTGACCTGAATAAACTTACTTCTTTGCTATTCTATTCTATTATTTCTATTATATTTTACATTTCATTACTTTAACACAATTATTCTAAAGGGTAAATAAAATAATTGTGTATTTTACATTTCTTACGTTTGTGGATTTTGATTTATGTTTTCATGTCAAATAATATTATTTAAAGTGATTATGTCAGTAAAACTTTTTGAGGAACTGAAGTAAAACTTTTTGAATTTTTTGTTAATTAACAGATCACTTCAAACAAGACTTTGGAGTGATTAGATTATTCGAAAAATCAACATACAACATTATGTTTCTATTACAAAACATTTCACATTAAGAACAAAAAAGACGATATACGCTATTTAATAATTATAAACGTTTTAATTTTAAAAAAAGATTTCAATTACTTGATTTTATATTAAATTCAAAAATTTGCAAGGAACTTTTGGCCCACCCTGTATTAGCGTACAAATCCCTCCACTGTAAAAACATAGTTCTTCAAATGAAGTGAGTGTACAGCAGAAATCCTTGGTGAATTTAAACGATTTAAAATTTTGATTTATTATTATTATTGATTTGTTTATCTGATAAAATATTTTAACGATTACAGCATTGCTTTCTGGTTTTCCCTACAACAATCCTAGAAACAAAATCAAATAAAGAGGGAAGAAAATCGCCGGACAGCGACTTTCTCGTCAAGCAGATAGCGTTACGTCACTCGATGGAAATCGTTGAATATTAAATACTTTAGAGATGTTTATTTATTTATTTATTTGTTTTTTGTCGAATTTCTAAAAAAATACTGAAACAATTTTAATAAAATTTAAATGGAACCTATTCGAGGATATCTTCTTTCAATTAAAAAAAAAAAGTCATATAAATCGGTCGTGTAGTTTCGGAGTAATCGGTAGTCATACATTAAAAAAAAAAAAAAAACATACGCGTCAAATTGATAACCTCCTCCTTTTTTTGAAGTCGGATAAAAGGGAAATTAAAAATACTGTACATGCATGCCAACCTCCAGCTTTTTTTAAATTAAGAAAACGTACTTTGAACCGGAAAATTTGTTAAATTAAATGTATGTTGTATTAAATGTGGTTGTTATTTGAAAACTACTTAATTTCATTCGCTAAATAAATTTCTAATTTGAAGTATGTTTCTTTGATTTAATAAAAGCCGGAGGTTGGCATGTATGACTGTACCTTGCACTTTTATTTCAGAGTGCCATACTTTTCATAGCTGTAGAACTACTAACAATCTCAAAATGTGCTCATACATGCTCAAAAGACTATCAAAGCTTAAATGATTATTTTTTTAAGCAATAGAGTTCCTTATTGCCTACTATCGCGAAAAAAAATGTTATTTATGAAAAAAGTGCCCGATTATCGATAAACATTGTCATATCGATTATTGTGTTGTTATTTAGGACTATGGAACTTTCGAAATTCGGCAGGAATATACTCGAATGGAGTACAAAGATTCTAGAGATATTTTAAAATATAGATTTAGATATTTTAAAATGTAAAGAAATTATCAGTTATTCCGTCACACGTATCGGAGAATCTCTGGCAAATTAAGTCACTAAAAGTCTAATTGACGAAAAAAAGTGAAGCATTTGACAAGAAAAGACTTCATTTTTTATGAATGTACACATCGAAATTAATATTCTTTTTTAATAACATTGTCATACTGCCACACTGTTTAAAAAAAAAAAAAAAAAAAAAAAAAAAAAAAAAAAAAAAAAAAAATCCGTTAAAATACGGAAATTGTACTGGCAATCGAGACGTACTATTTCCGGGTTTTAACGGAATTTTTTCCCGTAAATTTTGTGAAAAAACGGAATTTCTTCTCGAATTTACGGGAAAAAAATTCCGTTAAAATACGGAAATAGTACTGGCATCCCGATTGGCAGTACAATTTCCTTATTTTAACGGATTTTTTTTTTTTACAGTGCAGGTTGTGGGCCATATTCTTACGATATGCTACAACATATGCACACCTGGTGTCCCTTCATATCACTATCATATCGCTGTAATTCCTAAACCACTAGTTTCGGTGGTGTGATTAAAAATGCAAAAGTATTTAGAGCGGTTTTTTTTTTTGTTTTTTTTTTTTCATCTGATCAAAGATGTAGTTCCAAATGCAAAAGTGTTTCAAATGTTTTTCTTCATCAAATCAAAAGTCATCTACATCAAATAAGTATTTGTTTTTCAGGGATGCAGAGTGGAGTGTATATGCTGGTATACGCCGTATACTTTC
Organism: Maratus speciosus; assembly: GCA_963932465.1. NCBI lineage: Eukaryota > Metazoa > Arthropoda > Arachnida > Araneae > Salticidae > Maratus > Maratus speciosus. The sequence continues at coordinate 518,158,666 of OZ010792.1, read as the reverse complement.
TGGATAACTCCGTATACCCTCCTTAGTAATAGCGTATACTTTCTGATGTATATCCTTTTCATATAGCGTATACCCTTTGGGTTTTTAACAACTACACCACTAATTTTTTTTTAAATTGCAAAACTAATTTTTTTTTTTACGGTACCTGGTTCATATAAGTTATTTTTAGAAAAACTTTCGCCATGCATACAAGTAAAACAATAAAAAATCCATTTTTCTACAACCAAAACTTACCGAGTTATATAAACTCTATGAATTTTCAAAAATCTCGTTAGTGTTCCTCTAACCTCAAGTAAAATATAGATAACAAGGATTTTTATATTTTTCTTATGCTCATAGTGTTAAACATATAACAGTTTAACCGCATAAAACTTTATTTTGCTTTACGTTTTTATTATTTTGATATATGTTAAAAGAAAACAAACTCTAAAACATTTTACGATAAGGTTTCTAGTTATTCGATTCTGAATCAATGAAAGTTTATCTTTTGAAATTCGATTCAGTTGTTCGAAAATTTTCCAAACGATCTGACTGGTTTTAAAAGTGATAACCTAGTTATATAATCCTTGATTGATATCAATTTCAGCGAACTATTTCTTATTTAAACCCTTGCTGTGTCAGAAAACACCGTATGTATTTTTTATAGAAACCAGAAACCACGGAATCCGATGCATTTTTAAAAGCTTTCGTTGGATCAAATATATTATGTGCCACCGAAAGAATTAAAGTTTCTACCGCATCATTGGCAACAGTCCAGCAGCAATTTTTAGGCTAGGAGACCATTTTATTCTGACGTCAGATCAGTTTGATAAACGTTTTTTTATGCAGGGTTAGCGAAAAATATTCCGTACGTATGTATTGTGTAGGCATTATGCGTTGATTTGTATGTAATGCGGCAGCGTCCCGAATTTTACAGAAACATTTTTATTATTATTATTTTATGCAAATATTTCCTTTTCTTTTGTAAAATTTAAGCGTATGATAACACAAATATAATAGACATGTAATAGCATAATAAAAATAAACGTGCAATAAAACGTGTCTACACTAATTATTTAATTTATTCACGCACTAGAGCTGCAGAAGAGTATTATTGCATTTCTCAGTCTTGTAAAAAATTTTTAATTATTTATTATTTTTTTATTTTGTAAAATTTCGGACTTGCAATAAAATGATAAACAGTACAAAAACAAAATTACATGAATTGTACAATTTATAACATCTCCATATAAATTATAATCAAAATAGCAGTGTAATAAAAAAGTTTAATTTGAAAACTGACCATTCATAGATTATAATATATTTTAAATTTTTACTTTCTGCACAAATCGAAACTACTGTCGATTTTTTATTTATATTTCTTAATTATTGCTGCCATTAAGAATTACATTAACAGTAAAAATAACAGTAATGAAATAAATTAAAAGTTAATCGACTGATAAATGAGATGTTGTCGAATTTTTAACGCAGTCAAGCACAAGAGTTCATCTTATTATATTGATGAGAGCCTCCGCATTCTGGTAACTCCCTTTACTTATGAAATGAATGCATTTTTGTTCGGAAAATCCACAATCATGATGCTCCTATCCCAACTCGATCGTGTGAAAAATCAAGAAAATACAATAAACAAAATAAACTGAATGAAATAAGCAAATTGAGAGGGAGACTAGAAGTATGAGTTCTTACGTAACGAACCACAGCTTTAAAATTTCATTGTGTAGCTGTCGATATGTCCCATATTCATACCCTCACTAATTTAACAGTAATTTTTACCCGACTGACGAGAAGGGTTATGTGTTTCACGCGTATCTGGGTATGTGGATGTCTTTATACTTTCCAAACATCCCAACGCCTGGATGGATTTTAATGGATGAGGTCTCTATCCATTCCTCTTAACCGTCCGATGGTTATAGGCTAGGTTTTGTTTTATAAATTCAAAATGGCGGTCGTAAAATATAAAATGGCGATAGAGACGAAATTTTTTTTTACGCACCCTATTGAGTGGCATATCATTGGATAGGTCTTTTAAAATGAAGACGATGTTTCATTGACTATTTTACAATCAGAAGCTCGTTTAAATATTACACAACCTGGAAGTTGTGCAGGTAGGATCTCTAGCTTTACTGCAACTCTAACCATCACAGATATCTATAGGCCTCATCGAAAGAGTGTTTGTCGATAGGAACTAACAACTAAACACAACTTAAAAGTCATAAATACAAGTAAAAAAATATATATATATGTAAGTAATATAAAAAATAGTTTCCCATTGATGAGAAATAATTAGTTCGCTTTTTACGCAGTCGGGTTTTTTGATTTTTTTAATTTGATCTTTTATTTACATCAGCATACTGCAGAATGTTTAAAATAAACTTCTTTATAGTTCATCGACGACCTTGATGTCTCAAGAGTTTTCTGAAAATGTAGTTTTTATGCATAACAGAAAGTCACGAAATTGCAAGGAAAATCACAAATCTTGCTGTTAAAATCACATTTTTGCTTAGATTATACTGATTACCAGTAGTAAATGTACAGTCGTGGAAAAAAGAAAGTAAACACCTCTACTAACTCCTCAACAAATTATAGTAGAAGAAAGTTACTGGTACCAAACGATTGGAAATAAAGTCTACTTTTAAATGATGTATATAAAATTTGCATAAGGGACCATCTGCATATTATAACGAACCGTAACTTTTTTTTTAATAGCAGTACACAATTCTGATAAATGAACTCTACACCCTTCAATTATCCTAAAAACAAATTTTTATGCAATTCGTACCATAAGTTTCTGAGAAATTAATTATTTTAAAACGAGCGTATTTTAAGGGCTGTATCCAAATTTAAGTTCGGAACTCGATTGTTAACCGAGTGAGCCCTCATCTTGATCAAGGCACCTTAAGAAGTCAATGAAGCCTGCTAGATTACACGACAGCAAAATAAATTTCAAAATATCTAGTCACTCCTGTTATAGACGGCCCCTTAAACAATCATTTTGCCGTTTTTTAAGCATAATTTGAAACTACTTGGAAGAAAAATGTGAAATTTTGGATTTCCATAAATCAGGACTTAATAAATCTAATTCCATCAAAAAAATTGTAGGTTGCAATTCATAATTTTTTCGAGTATTAATTTCATAAATCATAATTCATATCATAAAGTTATAAAATTTTCAATTTCAGCGTATTTATATTTGGGTATATTAGTATTATTGCTACACAAAAAATTAGCACATTAGGAGCATAATTTCTGGAGATATAAATAAAAATATGGAAATGTAATTTAACATTAGAAGCACTAAATTTTGAATGTTTATAATTCAAAAACTTATTATTCAAATGACTTGAAATTTGGTATCCAGGCATAATTTGAACCGAAGATTTGAAATATCTCGTTAAAATTGGGTATTGTCATTGAAAAAAATGAAGTTTGGATTCGTTTTAATATGTAGATAGCCCCCTAAGCAAATTTTATATACATCATTTAAAAGTAGGCTTTATTTCCAATCGTTCGGTACCAGTAACTTTCTTCTACGATAATTTTTTGAGGAGTTAGTAAGGGGTGTTTACTTTTTTTTTTTTTCCACGACTGTACGTGTAAACATTTTTTCCCACAAAGAGGATATCAACGTTGAGAGCAGCAACATTCAAAGTTTTGCGTCAGTCGTACTATTTTAAAGTTTTTTGTACATAGTTCAGACACTAAGAAATAGCAAGATCTCCAAAATAAATTACCAAGATTGCCGTCAAAGTTACATTTTTGATGAGATTATATGAATTGTCAGAAGATATTATTCCTTAGGTTTTCCCACAATGAGTTTATTAAGATTGAGCAGTTTTTGATATTTGGTAAAAACATTCAAAATTTTACGCCTGTTGAAGTATTTTTCCTCTTCCTAGTTGATCTATGGCAGGGTTGGCGAACCTTTTTATACCCGCGTGCCCATTTTTTTTTTCAAAAAAGATTTTGTGTAACCATGACGTGCCAAGCACCAAAAATAATTTAGTGGATCAACATTTCTCGATTTTTATTCATTGGGATTTAAAAATATAGGACAATATACATCTAATAATTAGATTAACATATATTATGAAATAATAAAATGGTGAATGTGATGTCGGTTATGCCAAATATTAATAGGGTGTTCAACCTACTTACTTTTAATAGGATGCAAGCTGAATTCGAGTTACTTAACAACTGGTATGGGTTTCTAATATTTAAAGTTTTCGTATCATTTCCGAAAATAATGACTCGAGGGGATAAATTCAGCGAACAATTGTGAAAACTACATATTTTACATCAAGTCGCTTTAGTTTCATCACTGGGAGTTCTACTTATAATACCTGATATTTTTCTTTTTGATATTCTCCCAACCTTCTCTTATTTTGATAACTTATTGAGCCCATATTGAAATAATTTAGAAATTCAATTAGTTGCTTTCCAATAAAAAAACAAGTGGGTAAGTGTGGTCACAAATCGCACAGAGGGTTTAGTTTAATATTCCTCTCAAAACACTTTATCATTTTGCAAAATCTGTTAGTTCCACGTTTCGCAACCGGGGGACGCACTCTATTCTAAGCAAACCTCTATCCGAACGAAAGTCTGTTTTACAACCTATCCGTAGATATATCAGTCGAGGGATTCGGGCCCATAGCACCCGAGATAAGTAGGCTCCTCCTATCGGTAAAAAGTGGAACTAAAATATGTAAGTCTATGGTGCATATTATGAAAGAGTGGTCAAACGGGTGTCGCATAAGTTAGAAAAGCGCCCCCCCGGGTGAAAAAGGGGGGAAGATAAAAAAATTGCTTAAAATACACAAGTTAGATCCCACAGAGTAAATAATGTAAGACTTTTTGAAAATTTTATGGTTTTTCGTGTGATCGCAAGTGTTCTGCTATAAGTATGCAAAATTTCATGTCTTCAACTTAATTAGGGGCTGAGTTAGAAAAAAAAAAAAACTTAAAATGCACAAGTTAGAGCCCAGAGGGTTAAATATAAGACTTTTTCGAAATTTTATGATTTGTCGTTTGATCGCAAGTGTTTAGCTATAATTTAAAAAAAATTTCAAATCTTCAACTCAATTAGGGGCTCAGTTAGAAAAAAAAGCTTAAAATACGCAAATTAAAGCCCAGAGGGTTAAGTATGAAACTTTTTCAAAATTTTATGGTTTGTCGTTTGATGTGAGGTGTTCAGCTATAAGTATGCAAAATTTCAAGTCTTCAACATATATAATTTCTGAGAACGGGCACTGTGACGGGCAGACAGACAGAGGAGCGAGACGAATAGGGTTTCGTCAGATGAACGAAACTCTAAAAAGAAAAGAAAAAAAAGAAAAGCCCAGCTTGTATAAGTTTGTGTGTTTTGTTTAACTTCATTCTATTTTGTTTTAGGATTTCAATCAACACCGTGCCGAAAATATTCTATCCCGTGCCAGGTTTGGCACGCGTGCCATAGGTTCGCCGACCCTGATCTATGGTCTTAATCGAACGCTTTGTGTAAAAGACAGAAACCAAGAAAGTGCTAAATAAGCTACCAAGCTTGACGTCAAAATCACAGTTCTATTGAGATTATTACATGGATTGCCAGTAGCAATTATAACCCTGTAAAATAAGTTTTTCCACAAGCAGAGTCGTAACGTTGAGAAGCAGTTTCTGACATTTTGATACAATATTACAAATTTTCAGTCAGTCGAAATCTTTTCTTCCCTCCTAGTTCTCTTAACCGTTCATATTTTTCCTGAAAATGAAATTTGTGTTAAAAATTTAGACACTAATAAATCGTGAAGTTGACAAGAAAGTTACCAAGCTTGACGTCAAAATCCCAGATCTACTGAGATTATTACATGGATTGCCAGTAGCAACTATAAGCCTGTAAAACAAGTTTTCCCACAAGTGGAGTAGTAACGTTGAGAAGCAGTTTCTGTCTACAACATTGAAAATTTTGCGTCAGTCGAAGTGTTTTTTCCTCCTCTTAGTTTCCTTAACCGCTCATATTTTCCCCGAAAATTGAATTTTTATTCGAAATTTAGACACCAATTTTTCGTGAAATTGCCTAGAAAGTTACCAAGCTTGGCGTCAAAATCACAGTTCTGCTGAGATTATTACATGAATTGCCATCAGTAACAATAGGCCTGTAAAACAAGTTTTCCCACAATAATGAGAGTAGTAACGTTGAAAATCAGTTTCTGACAGTTGGCTACAACATTCAAAATTTTGCGTCAGTCGAATTGTTTTCTTCCCTCCTAGTAGTTCTCTTAACATATTGAAGGGCGGTGCGATATACTATATCTCACTTAAATTTAATTGCCAAATACCACATTGACACCAGAATTTTGGAATGAAAATTTTCATTTTGTTATGTATATAAATAAAAGCTTTTACCTACTATGGAATAAATTTGCTCATAAATTCTGGTATCAGTCATTCATTTTAGAATTTTACGAATATAAGTACTTTGCCTCTGAAAAGGTTATCCGCTCAGATTTTTCCCGAAAAGGAAATTTCTGTTCAAAATGTAGACACCAATAATTCGTGAAATTGCCAAGAAAGTTACCATGTTTGAGTCGAAATCACAGTTCTACTGAGAATGTTACATGGATTGCCCGTAGCAACTATAAGCCTGTAAAACAAGTTTTCCCACAATGACAGTAGTAACTTTGAAAGGCAGTTTTTGACGTTTGGCAACAGCATTCAAAATTTTGAGATAGTCGAAGTATTTTACTCCTTCCTAGTTGATCTATAGCCGATCTCCGAGATTTTTTTCCATGAAAGATGATTTTTTTGTGTGAAAGACAGAAACCAAGAAACTTCTAAATTGACGAGGAAGCTCCCAAGCTAGCCGTCTAACTTTAATTTCTGCTGAGATTATATTAATTTCCATCTTTTTTAACACTTTCCAACAAAGTTGAAAAGTGTTTATGACTTCGGTTTGTCTGTCCCTCTGGCCGTCTGTACGCGCTCTAGCTCCCGTAAATATACTCGGATCGTTCTGAAATTTTTGGATGTTAGTGATCTCTACCATAGCACGAACCCTATTGCAAATGAAGTTTGTAGCATGTTTAGTTCATTTACAGGGACAGTCAAAAGTTTTCCGTTACATTACGGCCTATGGGAAAAAATCGTTTAAAATGATTTTTAATGATGTTACATGCTTTCAAACATAATAAATTGATATGCATTTATCAAGTTGACTAAAATATGTATTTTCTGTACAATATGCGGCCCAAACATTAGTTATTATTCATTTACAGGGCCGCACAAAAGAATTCCTTTACATAATGATATAGAAGTGGAGGGAATTTTTTCCGGCGCATTTTAATTATGTTAAACTATTACATGTATGATGAAATAGATATACGTCGCTAAGGTTTACTATAACTTATTTCATGGATAATACGAAATGCAGAGCATTTACAGGGACACACAAAAGATTTCAGATACTATATTGTACCCGAAGTACTGTAAAGTAGCGATGATTGCTGGAAATACATTTTTAATTATGTTATGTGCTTTTATGTTTCACTATATTTATGCATTGTATATGGTGTGTATAAATGCTGTAATTGATATACAAGGCTACTCAAAATAATTCGTAATGGTTACTGGGTATGATTACAAATTGCTTAAAGGTGATTTTTAAATGAGTTAGGCATTTTTACGCTGAACCGCATTTGGTTTACTAAGAAATGTTTGTAAAACATATATAAAATGACATACGGGGTCACGCAAAGAATTGGATACATGGCCGTCTATAAATGATAATTTCTGGAAATGTGATTCCGGTAGTTTTAAGAGTGTTTTACTTTGAATTAAACTTTAGCTAAATAGTGGCGTGTAATAAAGGTATTAGGTTAACTGCAGAGTTTTACAAAAGTATACAAGTATGTTTAAATCTATTAGTATAAATTGCTGAAAGAGAAATTTCAACCTGTTATGTGTTTTCTTGCTAAACTAAATTTCTCCATTATATAGTATATATATCAACCTACAGATCAAATACAGGGCTGTTCAAAAGAATTGGAATACATATTTGCTATGGACGGTAACTGCTGAAATCAATTTTTCAAATGTTTTATGTGTTTTCTAAAATGTTTACTTAGTTCACTACCTTATTTCCCTAAATAACGAAGTTTTGTTAAAGCATTCAGGAAGTGTTGGAAAGTGTTTCATAATCCATGCTTAACGCATGATTTTTCTTACTTGTTTTTTCTTGCGGCATACTTGAAATGTAGAGTCGTGGGAAAAAAAAGTAAACACTCCCTACTAACTCCTCAACAAATTATCGTAGAAGAAAGTTACTGGTACCGAACGATTGGAAATAAAGTCTACTTTTAAATGATGTATATAAAATTTGCTTAGGGGGCCATCTACATATTAAAACGAACCATAACTTTGTTTTTTCAATAGCAGTACACAATTCTGCTATCATAAATGAACTCTACACCCTTCAATTAGTCTAAAAACAAATTTTTATGCAATTCATACCATACGTTTCCGAGAAATTGATTATTTTAAAACGAGTGTATTTTAAGGGCTGTATCCAAATTGAAGTTCGGTACTCGATTGTTAACCGAGAGCTCCCTTCTTGATCAAAGCACCCTAATCAGTCAATTAAGCCTGTTAGATTACAGGATAGCAGAAGAAATTTCAAAATAGTCACTTCTATATAGACGGCCCCTTAAACCATCATTTTGCCGTTTTTTAAGCATAATTTGAAAACTACTTGGAAGAAAAATGTGAAATTTTGGATTTCCATAAAGCAGGACTTAATAAATCTGAATCCATAAAGAAAATAGTAGGTTGCAATTCATAATTTTTTTTAATATTAATTTCATAATTCATAATTCTTATCAGGAAATTATAAAAATTGCAAATTCAACGTATTTATGTTTGGGTATATTAGTATTATTGCTACACAAAAAATTAAAACATTAGGATCATAATTTCAGAAGTTATAAATAAAAATATGAAAATGTAATTTAACATTAGAAGCACTAAATTTTGAATGTCTATAATTCAAAAACTTATCATTCAAATGACTTGAAATTTGGTGTCTAGGCATAGTTTGAACCAAAGGTTTGAAATATCTGGTTAAAATTGGGTATTGCTATTGCAAAAAAATGAAGTTTGGATTCGTTTTAATATTTAGATTGCCCCCTAAGCAAATTTTATATACGTCATTTAAAAGTAGACTTTATTTCCAATCGTTTGGTACCAGTAACTTTTGTCTACGATAATTTGTTGAGAAGTTAGTAGGGGGTGCTTACTTTTTTTTTCCACGACTGTACTTTCACGGCACACTTGAGTGCGCAGTTCCACTACACACTTAACACCTTTGCGATGAGCGTCGCGTATACGTGATGCATAAAGTGCTCAGAATCCTTAATTATTCCTGCCGCTAATTTTTAATTGAAAATTTTGACTTATTTAATCGAAGCATTTCTGTAATTCAATGAAACAAAAATGCATGTTTTGAAAAACCGATGGCAAAAGATTAAAAGGGCGCTCGTCGAGAAGAGTTTTACGGAGACAACATGAAATGAATGTATCTTTTTCAATCAATTTATTTATAAACACAAATAAAATTCATTATCACAGCCAATAAAATCTTAAAATTTGATTTTTAAAAATAACAATTTTTAAAAATTTAATTTAATTTTTCTCTTTGTTATACAGTGTGTATCTGAAATGCTTCAGCAAACTTAGAGGGATGATAATACTCATGAAGACGAACAAAAAATGCAATGGAACATGGGGTCGCAAATGACGTTTAAAGGGAGAAAATCGAGAAAATGCGTCTGGAAATGGACAAACTGAGACAAGAAAGAAACACCCCAGAAAATTATTTATTGCACAGAATAGGTACAACACAGCTCGTGATGGCCGGAGAAAATAAATATTTTACAACAATTGTTCAAAGTGTCGACCGCGGAGACAGAAGGAACGACTGGCGGACACGCTCAAATTTTCATACGTGGATTCCTGCTCACAGATTTGTTTGGCTTTCTTCGAAGTTTTTCTTATCTGTTTCTGACCCGATATGCACAAAGTGAAAGGAAAACCGGCTTCGTGCTTCTAGCCAGTTCTGCGGAAAAGCAGCATGCGAGTTTCGATATTTTTTATTAGTTTTGCGATCTTCACCCTTTAAACCTCATTTGCGACCCCATGTTCCATTGCATTTTTTGTTCGTCTTGATGAGTACTATCATCCCCCTAAGTTTGTTGAAGCATTTCAGATACACAATGTATATTATATGTAATATCAGGTTTTTTCAGCTTGGAGTATTTAGAATATAATATACAAGATTGAATATTCAGATAAGGCGTACTCTTAAATTTTATAGACAGATGGGCTGAAATTTCATTAAAATGTGTCTGCAACATATCTAAAGTTTGTAAAATTTGCCTAAAAGATTTTTATTTAATTTACACTCGATAAAAGTCGAAAAAATTAGTTCAAGTATATTTAACTTTCAACACGTAATCATTTAATTCTAATTTTAATTTTTTTTTCTGTTTTTAATAGTCACGCGTAAATAAATTTTTTATTGGAAGGAAATATTATTCCTTGCGGTGTTTTTACAATTGGCAATAATTTAAAACAATATTTTTTTCTAAAATATGAAAAGAAAAATCTCTTGAAATGATGAAAATTTGACGCATCAACGTCGATTTTTTATCAATTCGAACACAAAGCTAATTTTAACCGAGCTTAGCTCGGTCTTCACTGCTGTTTTTTATTTTATAATACTTAAAAGATAATTTAGATGTTTTTTATTTAAAAAGAAATAAATATATTTGAAATTATTGCCGTTTTTTTTTATGAGTCTTTTTTTTTCGTGGCTTAGTTTTATGACCGCAGCTTAAATTTGGCTTAACTGAAATTAAAAAAAATACATATTTTTTTAATTAAATAAGGTTTAATTAAGGTTTTTAATTAAATAAAGTCGTTACTCATCAGTTTATAAAGCTTTTTAAAAAAATGATTTTTCGAAATTTATTACTTAGTGCTTAATGCGTATGTTCGATCTTCAAATTTTTAAAATTGCCAAGTTTTTTTCGGTCGTTACAATTTTTCATTTTTGTTTATCCTAAACTTTCTTCTTTTGGTGTTACGTATTGTTATCATTTTACTCATTATTTTTTTGAGTTATATTGTATATGTAACGCCAGTGTTCATGTTTCTTTTAGTCTGAGGTTTTTGAGGCAGTTTTGAATCATACATTGGTGACGTAAAATGTGTATATTTTACTAACAGGCGTCGCCCGTTACGCTAGTCGGTTTCTCCAAACGAACAATGAATCTAATTGAAATATTGGTGATATTGACCTTTCAATATGGACCTTTACCTATAATGTCCTTCCGCATTGCTGAAAATTATACATATACGATATTGCGCTATTATAATATTTTCTAATGTGTTAGACAAAATTTAGACTATTAAGGACATAAACAATTAAATTTAAAAAATCAAAAAAACCGACTAGGAACTAATTAATTATTTCTCATCAATGTGAAACAATTTTTTTTTTCATTTCCTACTATTAGCTCACACTCTCGCTATATACATCTTGTTCAAATTTTCAATCGTTAATAAAATACTTATTATTCATCCAATCAAGCTCAATTAAATTTTTTTAAACTTGTAGTGGATGACACTTGATGTTAGTCCAGTTTTTTTTCAAATATTAATTCATTAATTAAATTAAATTAATTAATTTTCAATAATCGAGGGAGCCCCCTTCTTGATCAAGGCATTTTAAGCGCCACTCAATAGGAAAGAAGAATGGGAGAAAAAAGTTCTCTTATTGACCTAAGTAGGAATTGACTTAAAATATTTTTTTATATTACTTACCTATTTTTTTTATTATTTACTTGTATTGATGACTTTTAAGTTGTGTTTAACTGTTAGTTCTTATCTATAAACACTGTTTTGATAAGATCTATAGATGTCTATGATGGTTAGAGTTGCAGTAAAGCTAGAGATCCACAATACATACACAACTTCCAGGTTGTATAATATTTTAACGGAGCTTCTGACTGTAAAATAGTCAATGAAACATCGTCTTCATTTTGAAAGACCTATCCAATGATATGCCACTCAATAGGGTGCGTAAATTTTTTTTTCGTCTGTACCGCCATTTTGTATTTTACGGTCGCCATTTTGAATTTATAAAAATAAAACCTAGCCTATAACCATCGGGCCGTTAAGACGATTCGATAGAGACCTCATTCATTAAAATCCATCCAGCCGTTGGGATGTTTCGAGGTTATAAAGAAATCCACATACACAGATACGCGTGAAACACATAACCCTTCTTTTCTGTCGGGTAAAAAGGCGTCGCGATGGGGGGTTATGGGGGTGGAACCTTCCCCTCCAATATATGTGAACTTGGGAAATTTAAGCTTCGAGTTGGGAAATTCCAGATTTTTGAAACACTTTTTCTTTTTTTTTAAATAATAGTAAAAAAAAAAAAAAAAAAAAAAAATTATTGTTTTGCTGACTACTTTTCTGAGTTCTGTAACAGTAAACTAGTTAAATTTTCAAAAGAAATACAAAGAGCAGTCAGACTCAATTTGTCATTGTGTTTCTCTGTGCTAGGAAAATATCATACATCTACCAGACCTGAATTTAATGTTGTCCATCAACAGTTCTGTATCTATTTCCTCCAAAACTTTGTTCCTTTCTCACAAATCTCAAAATATCATGAGACGATTATGACTCGTACACAATAGAAGACAAAATCTTTCATTAAATGAACCAATAATTATATTTTTTTTGTTTTTAGTTTCAGTAGTTTTCCTTGGAAAGAATTTTTTTTTACATATAAGTATCGTTATCATTAAACACACATTGCACATGTAATTTCAGTTGGAAAATAGAGCAGTTAGTTTCAAGCTGGGAAATTTTTGAATTATAAGTTGGGAAATTTTTTAATTCTCCCGCCCCCCCCCCCCATCCCCCGAAAAAATATCTGTAGCTACGCCCCTGTTAAGGACCAACTTTTTTAGTTGATCATTTACAACTGTATTTGGTAGAGAACAATAGAATGATATGCAATATACTGAAAGCATGGCTGAAAAATTATCCAACAATGCAAGCCTTATCAAAATCGACCCAGTAGAACATTTTAAAAAGGATAATCTTTCATAATCGTGTTCACCTAATTATAAAACCTTTCACCGTAGTTCTGTAACTAAACAGCGTAGAACGATATGTTATACGCTAAAAGTTTCCCGAAAACATTACCTACCGTAGTATGACTTTCATTCAAATACAGGCAGTAAAACCCGAGTTATAAATAGTCAGAATGAAATAAGAATTTGCATTCTTTATACAGAGTGTCTACAAATTAGTTGGGCAATTTCGTAAGTTAAGAACTATCCGAAATATTAAATGAAATTAATTATCTGAAAGTCAGACTAGTAGTAGTATTGGCGAAGTTTATTCATAGATGGCGTTAGGTGTTATAACTGACGCGATCGGTTAGCGAGCGGAGGTGTTATTCAATGGCCACCACGATCACAAGATCTTTCCCCGCTTGATTTCGGTGTATTGGGTTTTGTAAAGGATCGAGTGTACAAGCCGCCACTTCATGTATCCATTCTTGAACTAAAATCAAGAATCTGCACTGCAATTAATTGGATCGACGGAAACATGTCACTCAATGTAACATGTCACATGAAATCATTTTCTTTTCTTTTTCTTCCTCACACCATTCAACATTTGTATCTAAATTTTGGCAACCAATATTCATATACCTCATTATCAGTTTAAATTCATGTGGATGAAAATAAATATAATAGTAATAGGAAATATGAATCATACTGTCAGATTTACCGATTTAATGTACTAAAATTTTGTATATTGTTTTAAATGTGATACTGCACCAGACGCATATGTACAGGGTGACACATAAATACTGTGACGCAAATAAAAGTCCACAACTTTTCACTGAACGATCAAATCAATTAGTTTTATTTACCATTCGAAAGAGGAGAAAATTCTGTACAAGACACAATCAAGATAATTTGAAATTGTTTCCTCCAGCGGTGATGTGGGTTTCTAGACGCTTCTGTAAAATTGTTCAAGATGGTCGCGACTATTTCCGGTGTGATTTCGTCCCAGGATTCTTCCAGAGCGCGTTTCAAGGAATCCAGGGACTTGTTCTTGGTTGCGCAGGCGTTTTACTCCAGGATCCTTCAAACAGCGAAGTCCATAGTGTTCAAATCATTTGAGTTTGAGGGCCAAACGCTCGTCGTCGAAAAGCACGAAAGACTGGCCTCTCACCCCTCCCTCGTCTTTTTAGCTCTGTGGGTAATCAGCCAGTCCTGCTGAAACCTCCAGTCGATGTTCTTCGCTTTCTTTTCGGCCCAGGGGATCACAGCGCCTTCCGAAGTTAGTTCCTGTACCGTCTCTACGTTGATCTTGGCGCCTTTCTTTTGGGACGATGATGAGTTTTGTCTTTTCTAATCCGGAAATCCCCGCCCATACCATCACAGACCTCGGGAAAAGAAAATTTTCCACTTTCACGAAACGCGGAGTCTTTTTGAGTAGCAACTCGCGTTGCATCTGCTAGTTTCGGAAAGGTTGGACCATCAAACTCTTTTCATCGGTGAAGGAAATCCGATTCAAGGCATCGTCTCAGCACAGGGACTTCATCTTCTTGCACTTTTCGAGCGTTGACGCCTTCATTTGGTCCGGGAGATGGTGCCCTTTCGCCAGTTTGTACAGGATGAGTTGCAGATCTTTTTTGGCATGTCTTCGCATCGATTCGCGGTCGAGGTTGTGCTCCTTGATAAATTTTCGGATATTTCTTTGTGGATTTCGTTCGATCTTCTTCTTGACCATGTTAAGCGCATTGAGATCCTTGTTGTTCGCGGTCTTCCACTTCGTTAACGGACATTGATCCCTCCGGTCTCTTTAAAACGTTTGAAGACGCAATGGACTTTTGCCCCATGCAATTTGGCGATCGTAGGAATTGGCATTCCCCTCTTGTGATGGGCGACGATGACTGACCGGTCTTCTTTGAACAATAAGCTTTCTTTCCAAAGAGTAAATTAATATCAAACGAAATAGCAATTACACAGTAAAAATGCACGAGGAACACGAATGAATCAATACTATATCTCAGAAATGGGAAAACATTAAAATAAATTGGAATTTTAATCACGTCACAGTATTTATGTGTCACCCTGTATACAGTAGACTCCCTTAAATCTGCAGCCCTAAAATCCACAAATGCCTAAAATCGTCATCGCAGATGTAAACAGCGAAACTTTCAATTCAGATGTACAGACAAAATTACAGACTATTTTATTTTTATATCATTCTATATGTATTTTAATATGTAATATGAGTTAATATGACTGAGTTCAAGCTTTTACATGAAGGAAATGTAAATTTATTTCTGAAAAAAAGAAAATAAATAAATAAACAAGATATTGCTGATATCACTGGTAATTTCAACCTTTTTACCAAATATATATGTGGAGCAAACATTCAAACCATGCTTTCTCCTTTAGATGCAAATTTTCAAAAAATACAAAAAACTGATAAATTAGAAAATAACTTGTATTTAATTCTAATTTTTATTGTGTATTTTTATTACTGGTTATTAGAAAGAATTGCAGGCATACATAAGATATTAAACATAAAATAAATTAATAAAATGCATTTAATATTTGGAGAAATCGCGTTTTGACCGAATTCAGAGGAGGAAACATGTTTCGATTGTTTGACAAGCGGATAAAACGCTATTTGAATGAAATAAGTTCTAACTCACAAATACTACAAAAGCATTATTTTATATGAGCAAATAAGAACTTCAATTGATTATTGATAAAATAAAATGACAGATTATGGTACTAGTAGTATTCATTAAATATTTACTAAATAAATACTCGTCTGCCAAAAAGTCACTTTTAAAATTTTAAAATTTTAAAATTGTCAAATTTTAAAACTAATATCTTCATCTAGACAGCCACACATTTCGCCCTCTTCTTCATAGTAGGCTGGTAAATCATGGATAATGTGGTTGTACCATTTGAAGACATCCCCAGGTTGATTTTGCCACTGTTCACCATACATTACCTTCAAAAGTTTGTCAACATCTTTTTTCTTTTCAACTGATATGGCGTGGCTAAGAGAAAGAGATTCTAAAACAACCCTTTGAACACGGGGCAACAGTAACTCCTTTTTAAAGAAGATTTACTTCATATTCTTCACTTAGATCTTGAAATCTATAATTCTGGAAGCCTTTAAACTTAACAGTTCTCTTATTTTTCTCTAAAACAATCCCTTCATATGTGATAAGTATGGTAGGTTTTGAAAGTACGCATTAAGTGACAACTGTGATCGGCAGACTGGAGAAATCACTGTTTCACTGAATGCAGGCTTTGGAGAAAACACTCTTTAATGGAAAGTCCAGTTTTAATATTGGCTTATAATTGGAGAAAAATGTTTTCTGGTTAAAAATACCGTTTATTTCTGTGCAATTTAACACAGAGTTCATAAAACTAACAATAACTCATTTTTTATTTTTTTTGTGAGAAAACACGGTTTGAATGTTTGCTCTACATGTATGTATTAATCAAGCTTTTTTAGTTATTAAGTCTGGCTAAACCTGAAATAAAACTTCCTTATTTTATGATTTTGATGTGAATTAGTTGGGTATTTTTATGAGGCAAGTTTCATTCAATAATTCAACAAAAATCTACCTCACCTTTGTTATGCATATTTAATTATACACTTTTAATTATTTACTTGACCTTTACTTTTAATAATTAAATCAGTTTTAAAACTGTCTTAATTTTTATTGTTTTGGTTTATTTTACTTAATTATTTTAATATTTTACTATATTCTAAGCATTCGTTGTAATTTCGATAGCATTATTATATTCAAATTACCGTTTACAAACGTAAAGAAAGCAATGACCAGAAATCCACAAAATTCTAAATTCCGCACAACCTGTGATTTCAAGCTGTGCGGATTTGAAGGAGTCTGCTGTATATGTAGGCTGAGAATTCGATAAACAGAACGTTTAAAAGTAATTACAAAAATACACATCATGCGAAATGAAGTGCTTAGTAACAATAAACTTAAACAGTGGTTTCTTTTTCTTTTCTTTTTTTTCCCTCACACCATTTAACATTTGTATCTAAATTTTGGCAACAAATATTCATATACCTCATTGTTAGTAATATGGACTTACAATGCTTCGATGTGTTGATAGAAATCGCACCAATTTCAAGAGGAAATTATTACTTTGTGTATTAATTAGCTGTAATGTAATTCATAGCAGATAAGTCTCAGTGAAGTACCCTTCCACTCTTGTGTCTTTTTCATTTCCTCTATTGACTTTGGAGAGCCACTGGACCGTGATCCCTAATTAACTAACAATCCGTCTCCTAGAGACAAAATGCAGAGGAGAGTTGTATGGCTTCTGTTTCAGTTTTCTCTTGCGTCACTCATCTCATTTAAATTATTTTCTCCTTCATTACGCCTGTCTCATTATTTCGGGATTCTGAGCAATTCATGACCCATTCCTCTGTTTTTTGGGGGTTTTTTTTCATTTGCAAAGGCAAATTAAATATAGTTACTAGTAAAGAAAATAATTACATTTTTTTTATAATGAATTAAGGCTGTTCTCAACTGCTGTGCTCAACAAGCGCAAAACGTTTTGACACATTTACAAACACTAATGTTATGAAGGAAATTTTCACCTTGTTATTAATAAACTTTATAACATACTTATAATTACTTAAAAGGGGACACAAACATATAAAAATATTATTTAATGCAACCCTGAGATCTTTCGAAAACACACGCTTTCATTTTCAAAGGGAAAAGATGACTGACTGAATAGAACTACATTTTAAAAACAAAAACAAAAATAGTGCGCATGCGCAAGCGAGTTCAGTCCATTTCTCTGCTGAGGGGGGAAAAGATCAGTTCATATTATCAGGAGGTCTTGAAATATTTAGGATATTATACCAAATCACGGTATTATACAAACAAATATTATTAGAAAAGACATAGTTACAAACATTATCACTTCTAATTAAAATTTCCATGGATTCACGGATTATTGAAGAGTAATGGTTAGACCTTGAAATGATCATTTTAGCTTTTTTGAAGTTTATCTTAATATTTTCTTTTTCATGCAATCTGGATAATGCGCTGTACTTGGTTGGTTAAACTTGATATCAGAAAAGTGCTCTTTTAACCTTTCCTTAAATTTTCGAGATGTCATACCAATATAAAATAAACACTTATGTTGTTCTGTGCTGAATGGGATGATGTAAACTCCTGCTTTTTCATAATCAGGAATAGGGTTAATTTTACTGTGAATGAATTCTTTCAATTTTGTTGGAGGTTTAGTTATTAAATTAATATTATATTTTAGTAATGCATACCTCAATCTCTCATAAAGCTGTGGGATATAATCAAATGTGCAATAAATAGACTTGATATTTATCAAGTTGATTTCTTGCTTTTAGTTCAGGAATACCGGAAGTGGCTGCTTGTACACTTGATCCTTTACAAAACCCCATACATCGAAATCAAGCGGTGCAAGATCTTGTGATCGTGGTAGAGGTCTGCACGGGCCGGAATTTCCAGGCCCGGGCCCGGCCCGGTGTAAAAATTGAAAGTTCGGCCCGAGCCCGGCCCGGCCCGTTTACATTTTTACCGTTCTCGGCCCGGCCCGTACAAAAATCAGTGAAAACAGGCCCGCCCCGGCCTGACTCAATTTCTACAAAAAATTCCGTTTTCTCTTGACATACAATTAAGATTCTTTTAATGAATACTACATGCATATTTATGAGAACATTTTACATTATATTTTAAATTACTATGTGTTCGCAAAATAGAAAACACACAATAGTAAACATTAACGATTACTTACAGTGTTTTATTCAACGTCTCTACAGACGTTTCAAAATTTTAATAAGGGTTCATTATAAGATTAATGTAGTTTAGAATAAAGGGTTAAAAAACATAACTTTTGAAGCTTTATAATAAAAAGTAGATTTGTGAAAATATTTCTGTTATTTTTAAGGCTTTTCTCAAATCCAAAGGAGCTACATTTTGACACATTTATGAATTCATTTCTTTTCGGAAACGCATGAGATTGGCAGGTATTCTTATTCAGAAAACATGTAAATGCCGTTTTTTTTCTTAGATAAAAGTAATATATCTTTCAGAAAATACTGCCAAAGTTAGCGTTCTGAATCGAATTTCCAGAAGCGGTAGCACAGGAAAGTAGAAAAATGTGCAGTCACGTGACAAGAGTCTCTGTTATCTCTGTACGTAATTTATCAAAAATGGAAACACTATTCGATTCCAAATGCCTTCAATACTCAGGCCTGTCAATTTTATGCCTTTATAGTTAAAAATGAGTCAGAAAATGTGTCTGAAAGTTTCGTATTGTTGAGCAGTAAATATGAGAACCACCTTAAGGTACATTTCCAAAGATACTGTTAACAGAAGTTCATTATCGCTATTAATACTTTTACAAAACATAATGCCTGTCTTACACATCCTGAGAATGGTTAAGACCAGTTCCGTCCCGGCACAAGTCTGCCGAAAAAATTAAACCCGGGTTCAGGCATCATGTAACTGTACGATGCCGATCTCTACGATGGACATGTTACATTTCTGTATTGATGTTGTTAAACTCGCATCGGCTCGTAACGAACATTTATACTTCTCGAAAAAGTCATATTCATGGAAAATGGCCTCGTATTTTATCTGCTTTTCTCAAACTCTTATATCGGGCCGATAGGCCCGATTAATTTTTTTATCGGCCCGCCCCTGCAGGCCCGTTCAATTTTGTTGCCGACCCGGCCCGTTTATTTTGTCTGTCGGCCCGTTGAAAAAATTGTCCTAATTCTGCCGGCCCGCCCCGTTTGAAAATTCTCCTCCATTCCGCCGGCCGGGTACGGGCCTCGGGCCAAGCCCGGGCCCGTGCAGACCTCTAGATCGTGGTGGCCATTGAATAACACCTCCGCTCGCTAAGCGATAGTTCAGTTATGACAGTTATGTCAATTATGACATCTAACGCTAATCTATGAATAAACTTCGGCAATATTACTACTAGTCTAACTTTCAACTAGTTAATTTCATTTAATATTTCGGAACTTCTTAACTTACGAAATTACCCAACTAATTTATAGACACCCTGTATAATGTAATCAAGATTTTATGTTCACCGTCTATTCAAATTGATTATTTTTTTTTTACATTTTAATGAGAAAAAGGAGTCAATAAAAATACAATAATCTCTTTTTTCCTTTTATCCACAGGAGTGAACTAATTTAGTTATTACCATTATATAAATTTAATTGAAAATCATAAAATAACTAATGCACCAGAAACTAATTTAAATTTCTTAATTTGCAGAGTTATTGCGACATCCCCGGGTCCTTACGAACTATTGGTTTTCTTTTCATTCATAAATTCATCCTATTCTCGGAGGAGTACATGTGAACTACAAACACACAATCAGATTCCAGTATAAAAGATTTTATTATTTTTTGAAAAAAATTTTCTTTTAAACGTTAATTATTTATTTCATCTTGAAACATTAAAATAGAATTTTTTATTATACTCCAAACGAATGAAAAAAAAATCTTGTGTAAAAGTAATACCAAAACCTTTCTTAATCGGCATAGAAGTCCCTTTTTTAAGCAAAAAATAGGGATTGACCGAATATCGAATAGTCGATTCGGTATCCGGTGATTCGGCATGTAAACCGAATATTCGGCTTCTGCCGAATACTTTTAAGTATTCGGCCGAATAATTGCGGATAAGTATTTTCTTAGAAGTAGAAGAATTCTCTTTTACTTACAAGTAGAATAGGCTAAACGATGAGTTTCAATATTATGTACTTGAGTTCAGAGTTCGGCTGCACTACAAAAAACAAGTCAAAGGCCATTTTTAATTTTTTTTAAACTTTTTCTTCCTATAGTCTACATAGGGGTGAAATCAGAACAACTGTCTATGATAGAGAAAAAAAGAAGTAAGGACGATGGGCATCTTTCCCTTATCATTTAATTTTAATTATTTCTACATTAGTTTTCTTAATTTAAATTTATTTAATGTGTATTTTCTTTAATATACACCTGAAATAAATATATCAGAGTTCATCTCTGTATATCTAAGATGTATATTAAAGAAAATACACAAATAAAATAAGTCTACTCCTATGCCTATCCCATATCTTTTATAAACATTAAATTAAAGCTCA
This sequence comes from Maratus speciosus, assembly GCA_963932465.1. Taxonomy (NCBI): domain Eukaryota; kingdom Metazoa; phylum Arthropoda; class Arachnida; order Araneae; family Salticidae; genus Maratus; species Maratus speciosus. The sequence continues at coordinate 518,137,418 of OZ010792.1, read as the reverse complement.
AATTTTTTATCTTCATCACCACAATGTTAAATTATTAATCAGGATATAAATATGTATCAATAATTTGACAGAAAGTAGTTAAACGTACAAATTGATATGATACCTTTTGTATTTGAGAACATTCCTATTCAATATGTTTATAATTGGACTTAGACAATCAGTAAATCATCTTAATAACAACATTGTTTCTTTTTATTTGAACGAACTTTTGTTTTTCTGACAATCCTTATCCTTATTAATAGCCTGTACAGTTTAATACTTTCATAGGTTAATTTAGATATTGACTAGTGATAAAATAATAAAAAATAAGTGATGTGTTAATGAATTTGTGAGTGGAAAGAAGTCATTAAATTTTTTTTGCGTAATTACATTTAAGAATACAAATTTAACTGAATTAAGAATTTAATTTTAAAGTTTATTAAAAAAGCTAATATATGCAAAAATATGTATTAAAAAATTTTAAGTATTCGGTTGCCGAATACCGAATATTCGGTATACACTTTGACCGAAGCTTCGGTATTCGGCGAAATTGCTGCTTCGGTCAATCCCTAGTAAAAATCAGCGCTTTGCTTTTGTTTTCTGATAAATAAGTTGTTTTTTGTCTATATTAAGCTGTATATCCAAGATGCATCAATATAAATCTGATTACACGCCATTATTACTTAGGTACATAATAATTAATCCGATATGTGTGGTTTTTTTTCTTAAAATCCTCTTAATGCATTACTTTTACTTTCTCAGGAGAAGTGTTTCGATATTAATGGAATGAACGCGAAAAAGTATTGTTTATTTTCAAGATATTTCTTGGAAAATATTTTTTATCGGTTAAAAAAGGCAGCGTTGTCACCTCACTTCATTAAATTACATCCACATAGGAGAAAAGTTTTATATTGAGATTTGAATAAATCACTAAATATTATTATTATTATTATTATTTTATATAAATGTATTGTATATTTTAAAAACAATTCCTAAAGAATTAGTGCCGATAAGACTATAAAAGTATATAAATGTATTTTATATTTTAAAAACAATTCGTAAAGAATTAGTGCCGATGAGACTATGAAAGTATATAAATGCAATGTATATTTTGAAATCAATTCGTAAAGAATTAGTGCCGATGAGACTATGGAAGTATATATAAATGTACTGTTTATTTAAAGAAAAATTCGTAAAGAATTAAATCCGATGAGTCTATGAAAGTATATAAATGTATTGTATATTTTAAAAATAAATCGTAAAAAATTAGTGCCGATGAGACTATGAAAGTGGCGTAACATTTATATCACTAGACAAGAAATTTCAAAATCTTCAGCTGCTAATCATTTTTCAGATACTCGCTATAGTTTTAATTTACAAAATGTTTCAAATACTAATTACATCTTAAAATTATTTTATTGTCTTAATTATTATTTTATTATCTTAATCTTTAATGAAAAATCTTGTTACAGTATTGTGTCTGCAGCTTGAAAAAACTTGTTCAGTTTAACTAAATGGCCTTTTCTTTTCTTTTCATTTCATTTTTTTGTATGTAAATATTATGTATTTTATAGAGGGGAGGTCCCTTTTCCCCTTCGTTCTTGTCTTCTTTTCTGTTTTTTTTTTCATATTTCTTTTTCTGTTTTGTTATTTCTTTTTCTGGTTGACCAATGCCTCCTGCTTTCTTACTGGCAGTTTGCTCCCACCTGTCTATTTCTCTTCCATTTCCTTTTAGTCTTGCTCCTGTTTAGTGAGTGGTAGCACATCTCGTTTGCACCCGGGGTTAAATAATGGGTTGCGCTTTACTTTTTTTAAGGAAGTTTTCGCATTATATTAAACATTTATTAGCTAATTACAATGAAAGATATCTGTCTTTTTTTTCTTTCTTTCTTTTTTTTTTTTTTTTTTCCTCAGAAATAATAAAATTTATCAATTTCTTTAGAAATCGAATAAATAATACTACGCATGTTTGAAATGAAATGATTTCGTTATTGGTACATGAAGATTATTCGAAAGTGCGTTTTCCAGCGAGTGAAAAAGATTTGAGAATAACCTTTGTTATCATAATCTTAACACGAAAGGTGATTTTTTTCAGATCTTCTTTACATGTCTGAAACCAATATTGCGCCTTTGTAGAATGATGAGGGGGAAAAACTCTCCTTTGTTTCAGAATTGCGTGAGGATTCGGGGAACATTGCATTCCGCCTCGTGGATTTTGCAGCTTGGGCAAAAATGAAACAACACGCAAATAGAAATTATTTCTCAACTATTCTAGTGTATACAAAGTTGTCGAATTCTTGGTTCACTTATTTCCGAGAAGAGCGTGTGTAGTGTATATCCGGGAGAAGTAGCATGATTTGTGCTTGTTGGCGACAAAAGATTATTTCTTTCATCACTGCCTTTCAGTCTTCGCCGGAATTGTATTGTGCATTTAAGGGAAGACAAGACTGGGTGCAATCCTGTGGGAAATATGCGAGCTTTAAGAGTCGTTTCTTCGAAAACTACCCGACCGATTTTGATGAAATTTGGAATCCATATTCACTGAATTATGCTCAAGACTTATGGCAGACAGTTTTTTTCTGCGACTAAAACTTTTTATTTTAGAGCAATGGCAATTTTTCAGCATTTTTCTATTTTCAGAAAAAAAATTTCTGAAACTATTTTTTTTTTTTTAACTGTCTGTCACATATGATCTTATATTTATACTCCAAACACACGAATTAAAATACTGTAAAAGCACTTATTTTCGCGAAAATGAAGATATCGGTGATTTCGCGAATTTTATATGAACTGAACCGAAAGTTGAAAAATTCCGAAACTACCTAAATAGAACCCTTTTTGCATAAGGCAATTTAAGAAACTTCCTTTTGTCAGAAAAGTTCTTCGCCCCCCCCCCCCCCCCCTCTCTCCTCATCGCTCTAAAAATGAATGGCTTCAAAGAAACAGGTATAAATACGGTAAGTGCATGAGCTGCATTCTATTAGTTGTATTATTGTTTTTATTCAAGAAGTAGTTGTATAATACTCAAGACATAGTTGTAAGTATCCAAGAAATTTTTGTACTTATTTCTTATTTAAGCAACTGTAATCATTAAATTTCGAAAGTGAAAAATTTCTGATCTTTCATTATTATTTGAGGCGGAAAAGAATATATATTTCGCGAGGCTTAAATTTTCGCGATTACGACGGGCTCGCGAAAATTAAAGCCTCGCGAAAATAAGTGCTTTTACAGTATATATAAACACTTAAATAAAATTTAGTTACACATAATAAATGAGTATAAAATGTTAGAGTAAAAGTTATGTGAGTGAGCGTGGCGTCTAATTCTTGTCTTCCCTTGAACTTTTACATTTATTTCTAATGATTAGAGCCCCACCAGTGGCTGAGAGGTTCTGCTCTCGAAGCTGGTAGACGGGAGGTGCTGAGTTCGAACCCAATCGCGCCCGTCGGCCTAACCGTTTCGGAGTTTTCGTGGTTTTCTTCGAAGCCGTGGATTCCCACGCGTAAATACGGGTTAGGTTCCCTTAGAAAGACCCCCACGAAGGGCACTCCCCCCCTTGGGCCCATATCCCACGTGTTGATAATTGGCCGTCATAAACACAAACCAAATCTAATGATTAGAAAAAAACTGGGTTGGCAAGCACTGTAGCTCAATTTACTGATTTGTTTTTAAATGTCTTTTTAAATAATGTTCAAGGATGGGTTTTTAAAAATTCCAAGCATTGCCATCATGGTTACAATGTCCTGTAAATTCAATGTGAATACCATTAAATGGTTTGAAAAGTACCATTATGCCATTCGAAATACATCAGATTACGAAATATTAACTGTAAGATCCGTTGAACCATGTGATACCTCATTTTGCCGCTAAGCTGAAATTTGTCAAGAAAAAGACACATTTATGTTGAACATAAAATTAATATCAATTTAAGGGGACAGTTTACCTTTTCAACAATTTTTCTTATTTTAAAAAACATAGTTCAAATGGTGAACTCACTGCATTTCAATGTTTAAATAAAAGTACATTTTGAAAAAACAAAATAAAAAATAAACTGCATATTTAATTAAAATTTAAAATTTGTTTTTAAAAGTTTGATTTTTTAAAAATTCCTACTACTTTTTAAAATGTTGATATTTTTGTCCAATTTTTTTAAAAAGATTTTCAAATGTGTATTACACAAGACTGCGCATGGATTTTTAGATACATCTAATATTATATTTCATATAATTTTTTTACTGATATATATATATAGTGTAAAACGATGAAATCTAACACATCTTCATATATATATACAGTGAACGTTCTTTTAAAGGTTACCCCTATTCAAGGGCCACCTCCATTAATGGCCAATATATTTAGGAACGAAAAATTTACCCATAGACATAATGTTAAATTTACTCCTATTAGGGGCCGCACCTACCCCTCATAAAGGCCATTTTTTTTCACATATGCCTTAAATCCTAAACAGGTGTATTGAATTCCTGAATCAAAAGATAAGAGTTCAGCAAAAAACTGCACTTGCAACAAAGAAGGCAGTGGGAAATTGAGAGGATTTAGTAACACAATGAAGGACCACAAACTTTTCAAAAGTTTCTTTTCTTTAGTGACACAAACAGGTGTTCCTCACACTTTGTTTGACTTTTCAACCTGTAGGGGTTGGGTTGGAGGGGAAACTTGACCCTTTGTTGTGGGCACACAAAAGATAACAGGTTATCTAGAAAAACTGATTCCACATTTACCAAACTATGAATGCATACTAAAGCACAATTTTTACACTAGAAATTTTATGCTCAAGCTTATGTAAAATTTAAAATTATGGCACCTAAATCAAGCCAAAGATTACATTTGGATTTGAATGACAAAATCAAAGTTCTTAATTATCTTGATCAAGGAACATCTGCAAGAAAATTGGCTTCTCAGTTTATTTGCAGCAAGAATCACATAAACAATATTGTTAAAAAGAGAGAGAATTTACTGAAAGAATATACATATTTTAAAAATCGCGGGATAAAATGAAAGAGGAATGAAAAATTTGGTCACCCCTATTCAAAGACCACCCCTCATAAGGGCCAATTTCCAATGGAACGGCAGGTGGCCCTTACAGAGAGGTTTCACTGTATATTTTTTTAAATGATAATAATAACCGTAAGGCTAATTCCATGCGCACATTCATCACATATATAATAAAGAACATGTGCAAAAAAGTTTAAACCTCTATCTCAAATACAAAAAAATCCTTAGCATTTTTAAAACATGGAAGTGAAGAAAATAGGAACTTGGAGAAAAAGTCATTTAAAGTTTTAATTTGTGTGAGTAATTGCGCTGAGTGTGTTAAAATTTACAATATCTCACGATAAAATTACCGTATGGGTAAAAATGAAGTGTCAAAATATTCACAATTAAACAGGCTTTCATTTAGTATTCAAAAAGAAAAATCGATTTTTTGATCAATTTTAAGGCAAACTGTCCTTTTAAGTTAAATTGATAAAATATGCCTTGCATCAGAATATGCTCAGGGAATTGTCTTTATATCTTTTACTGGATAAACTTTTGCCTGAAAAAAGGATTCATTGGAAAAATGATTTTCTAAGTAAGTAATAAGTCACTAAAACAGTTTCTTCGAACTGCTACACACGCTGATAAAATATCGCGGAAATTTCATAATGCTTTAGAAAACTTTGCGCCGTGGTTGATCTAAGAATTGTTCTTATATCTGTTATCGGAACTGAAGTCGTCAATCACTCCATTAGATGTGGATTGGGCTAAATTGTTGTATCAGCACCATTTAACAACGATATTTCGAAAGAGATTGTTAAAATAAGCATGAATGTGTTACGTTTTATACACCTAATATATTTGTAATAACAATTAAATTTAAAAAATCAAAAAACCCGACTGCGTAAAAAGAACTAATTAATTATTTCTCATCAATGTGAAACTATTTTTTTTTTCAATTTCTACTATTAGCTCACACTCTCGCTATATATATCTTGTTCAAATTTTCAATCGTTAATCAAGCTCAAATAAATTTTTTTTAACTTGTAGTGGATGACACTTGATGTTAATCCAGTTTTTTTTTCAAATATTAATTCATTAATTAAATTTAATTAATTAATTTTCAATAATCGAGAGAGCCTCTTCTTGATCAAGGTATTTTAAGACCGAGAGAGCCCTCTTCTTGATCAAGGCATTTTAAGCGCCACTCAAGAGAAAAGAAGAATGGGAGAAAAACAAATTCTCTTATTGACCTAAGTAGGAATTGACTTAAATTTTTTTTTTATATATTACTTGTTTAAATTACTTACCTATTTTTTTTTATTTACTTGTATTGATGACTTTTAAGTTGTGTTTAATTGTTAGTTCCTATCTATAAACACTGTTTTGATGAGACCTATAAATGTCTATTATGAAGGTTAGAGTTACAGTAAAGGTAGCGATCCAAAGTACACAACTTCCAGGTTGTGTCATATTTTAACGGAGCTTCTGACTACAAAATGGTCAATGAAACATCGTCTTCATTTTGAAAGACCTATCCAATGATATGCCACTCAATAGGGTGCGTAAATTTTTGTTTTCGTCTCTACCGCCATTTTTTTATTTTACGGCCGCCATTTTGAATTTATAAAAACAAAACCTATCCTATAACCATCGGAAGATTAAGCCGAATCGATACAGATATCATTCATAAAAATCCATCCAGCCGTTGGGATGTTTCGAGGGTATAAAGAAATCCACATACACATATTACGCGTGAAATACATAACCCTTCTTTTCAGTCAGGTAAAAAGAATGAAAGCTGATAATTTTTTTTATCAGTTTTGAAATATGTTTGAGGATAGAAGAAATTGAACTTCATAGCAAACGAATACTAATTTAAAATAACGTAGTAGACGGTTATGCATTATCTTTAGAGCAAATGATAGGATTATTCTCCTTTGTTTTGTATGTGGATACTCCCTAAAACAAAAGATATCTTATCTACAAAATGTTAGATAGTACATTTAAACATTTACACTGTCTCTTTTAAACTTTGGGTACTTTGGGTACATTTTTTCCAAGAAGATTAACCCTTTATGTGCTGAATTATGAATTCATGAAAATTTTATCTTCTAAAGTATTTTTCATGAATTGTTTAAACTACATTAGAAGATTTACATAATCATTTAATAAATTTTAAAAGGATTTTAGAAGGATTGAAGGATTTAGCAAGATTAATTAAATTTGTAGGGATTTTGTGCAATATTTATAACCCCACTCAAATCTTTTATTTTAAATATTTTTCTTAGCATTTTGTAGAATTAGGAAATGTACAAATATAACCTTCTTACAATAGAAATATTTCCGAATTGAAAAATTCCCTCCCCCCCCCTTTCCCCCAACTCCAAGAAAGCTGAAAAGATGCAAAAGCAAAGGAAATCCTCCTTTTAAAAATATTTTGTTTTGCGTAACCCATAATGCTTTTGGAACAAGATAAAGTAATGTATCTATAATGCATTCTAAACTGTATTACAATTAATTGACGTATTAAATGAATTTTATAATAAGTTATTTTAATGGTACTTATAAGTACCGTCAGTAGATAAAGGGTTAACTTCGATAAGATTGTGAAAGTGTATCATTTCCACGGTTAATGCGGGAATTTCTTTCTTTTTTCTTTCTTAAAAAAAAAAAAATAGAAAATGCTTATTATAGCTGTTCAATATTATCTACTTATATAATATCCAAGTGTAAGAAACTGTATGGAACCATTCTGGGGCAAACCTTGCCATGATTAGGCAGTTTTTTTAGCCTTCTGCCCTGAGCTTTCTACTGAACCAATTTTGTTAATTATTATTATTATTATTATTATTTTTTTTTTTTTTTTTTTTTTTTAAGAAAGCTTGTTTATTTGTAGACAATCCCGCACTAGCTTTTTTTTTTTTTTTTTTTTTTTTTTATATTTTTATTTTTATATTTTAATTTTATAAGTTTTTATGAAATTTCTTCAAAATGGTGGCAGCGCGATATTTCCATTGTTTGAAATGTAAAAAAATGTATGCATGTGTACTTTTATTTTTTATAAGCGAATAAAAATTCATATTCTTTGCGACATCACAAGAATAGTGTGTATTGGGTTTCTTTTATCTTTATGTATTTGTATTATGACTTTATTAGTTTTTTTCATTGCAATTAAATAGGAAATATATTTTCATTTGAATATACTGTAGTTAAGCATAAATGTACGTATGTAAAAAATGTTTGAAAAGTTTTCGCCGGTGCTTAGCTTGAAGCGTACTTTTAGATTAATAAAGCTAAGGAGAAAAATTTATATATGATTGTATCAACGTGACATAATTTTCACTGATTTTTCATCGCTTGATTCTAAAAATTAGAATCGAACCCTTTATGGGTCGTTGAACTATTTCAGAAATTGAATGAAAAATATCCTCATCCTTTGTATTTGTAGAAATCACTCGTCATTTTAAAAATGTTCTTTTCTACATTAAACGTATTTCAATAATAAAATCTTCATGCTGTTTCTTTGTATGTATGAAGTCCTATGAAAATGAAACGCAGATCGACATTATTCCGTCATTGTTGACGGGGATGATATACTAGTGCAGGGATGGCGAACCTATGGCACGCGTGCCAGAGTTGGCACGTAAGCTAATTTTTCTGGTACGCGAAATTAATAATAGCTATACAGATAAAATCCATTTTTTCTTTCTGTTATAACCGATAAAATTTTGTTCCATACGGGCAAATCACATATGATGCAATTATTTTTTGCAGCAATTAACACATCAGAATAAATTTCTTTTCCTGTCATTAAATGCAGCGTTTTCGACGTGTATTTTGCCTTTCTATATGAATTTAAAAAGCGGTAATTTTTAAATGAATTTCGTTTGACAGTCACTGCAATAAAGTGGCAAATGGATCCAATTTAGCTATGTATATTTGTAAAAATAACTAAATATGAACCAGATATAAAGCATTTTTCATCGAACGTACAACAGCAAAAATATTATCAAAAGTCCTTCCGGCCAGTGCCGGGAGGAAGAGGTAGCTTTCATTTTCCTTATTTCAAAAAAGCCAACTTATATTATTCAAACACACGAAGCTCAATTTAGTGGAAACCGAATATAGGAGATTCAATATTAATTTTTATCAATACTAAATCATTATGAATGAGAATTTCGCGAAATTAGTCAGCTTTATCCAAGCTGCTTTTATTTAAACTAACTTATATTTGGCTGCCAAATTCGGCGATTTCTTAAAGTTCCTGCCATTTTAAGACAACATGGTGGATGAGGCTAATCAGTGAACTTGGTCGAGACCTTAGTAATGGCTGTGCACATGCTCACTCACATCGGAGTCGGTTGATATATACGAGTGCTGTCGCAGGCAAAAAATAAGTTTTTCAAAATGTCACCCACATTAGAAATTGAAACTGCTATATCTGCGCCATTTTTTAAGATAAAGACAAACAAAAAATGCTCGTGAATGCTTATATCAAGGTCAAATACTTATGAAAGAAACCTTTTTCAATTTCTATTTTTTTTTTTTTTTTTTTTTTTTTTTGTACCTCACTTTAAATATAATTTTTTTTTAATTTAATGGCCGCCATTTTGAAACAAGATGGCTGATGAAACTGGCCAGCGAACTTGGTTGCGATATTGATGTATACTATCCACATGCCTTCTTCCATCGAAATAGGCGAATACGTGTGTTATCGCGTGACAAATACAAGATCGTTTCAAAGTGTTAGCCATGCTAGAAATTTAAAGTGCTATAATTCAATATTTTTTAAGATATAAACAAAAGAACAAATTTTCAGAAACAAAAACTGCTCCAGAATCTTTGTATCAAGGCCAAACACACAAATTTTTTTTTTTTTTCATTTTCCAATTTTTTAATACTTTATTTTAAATTTTAAATTACTTTTTTTTGAATGGCAACCCTTTTGAAACAAGATGGCGAATGAAGCTGGCCAACAAACTCGGTCGAGACATTGGTATGTACTATGTAAAGACCAAGTTACATTCAAATCGGTTCATAAATACGCCTCTTATCGCGTGACAAAAATCAGGTCGTTTTAAAATGTCAGCCACAATAGAAATTCAAAATGCTATAACTCAGCCATTTTTTTAGATATAGACGAAACAAAACCTGTTCCGGAATCTCTGTATTAAGGTCAAACACATACAAAGAAAATCTTTTTCATTTTCCAATTTTTTGGTATCTCATTTTAAATTTTAAATTTTTAAAATTTTTTTAAATGGCCGCCATTTTGAAACAAGATGGCGGATGAAGCTGGCCAACGAACTCGGTCGAGACATTGGTGTGTACTATGTACACACCGAATTACATCCAAATCGGTTCATAAATACATCTGTTATCACGTGACAAAAATCAGGACACTTCAAAATGTCAGCCATGCTAGAAATTCAAAATGCTATAACTCATCCATTTTTTAAGATATAGACGAAACAAAAACTGCTCCCGAATCTTTTTATCAAGGTCAAACACATAAGAAAAAAATATTTTTTCAATTTTCAATTTTTTGGCACCACATTTCAAATTTAAATTTTTCTTAAAAATTTAAATGGCCGCCATTTTTAAACAAGATGGCGGATGATGCTGGCCAACGAACTCGGTCGAGACATTGGTATGTACTATGTATAAACGAAGTTACATCCAAATCGGTTCATAAATACGCCTTTTATCGCGTGACAAAATTCAGGACGTTTCAAAATGTCAGCCACGCTAGAAATTCAAAATGCTATAACTCAGCCATTTTTTAAGATATAGACGAAACAAAAATTGCTCCGGAGTCTTTGTATAAAGGTCAAATACATAAGAAAAAAATATTTTTACATTTTCAATTTTTTGGTACCACATTTCAAATTTAAAATTTTTAAAAATATTTTAAATGGCCGCCATTTTGAAACAAAATGACGGATGAAGCTGGCCAACGAACTCGGTCGAGACATTGGTGTGTACTATGTACACACCGAATTACATCCAAATCGGTTCATAAATACGAGAGTTACAGTGTGACATAGGTCAGATATATATATATATATATATATATATATATGGATATATATATATATATATATATATATATATCAATTTTGAACGGAGGGTGGTTTCGGGGTCTGGGGGTCATGATCGATGAAAATATACCAAAATTTTTTGAAATCGCTTTCCTCCGAACGGCTGCAATAGGTAGCTTTTTGTAATGAAAGCTACCTAATACATTATTAGTACACTGTTTAATGCAGCTTGGAAAATTATAACTGAGATATTGCATTAATATTAAGTTAAAAATTAATGTAATGAAAAATATTTTTCTCTTATTTACAGTACATACTGCATAAATGGGTTCTATGTACGAATTAAAAATTCATTCATTTAATGGCTGATTCCATTATACAGAAAAATCGCATTTTGAATTTTAATATTTTTTAATTATTAATGCATGAAAGCAACTGATTTTATAACCAGTGTTTCGTATAAATATCGTACTCTTCAAAGTATTTTTTGTATAAGTTTGGCACCTTACACAGTTGATAGATATTGTTTGTGAATTTTCGGCACGCGCACGTGAAAAGTTTCGCCGAGCCTGTACTAGTGTAGTGTATAATACAGGACTGCCACATGCGATTATTTTTAAATTCTACCTCGCACCACTTTCTGAAAACTGAAATATTTAATATACAGTTTGACAACATTTGCAAGAAAAATATACTACAAAATTTATTTTTTTAAAAATAGTTGTGCGAATAGAATAGAACAATAGTCGCCTGTGGCAGCCCTGATAATATTAGCTGACCCGTCCAGCGTTGCCTGGGCCCGTGATAATAATCTTCAATAAACTTCAAATTTCTATTTTCATATCTTTACCAACCCCGATTTTGTATGAATTTATATTTTAAAATGAAAAATTCACGAAACAATATTGATATTTAGTGATAAAAGCACTCGTAAAAAGACATTTTCTTGTTTTTCCAAGTAGAGATGTTTCATAGTTAAAAAAAAAAAAAAAACTTTTTGTCGTCTGAATTCTTTGAAATTTCTATCGGTTATAAATATAATGGTTTTGCAGCTCGTGGAAAAATTTCGTGAAAAAATATTGATATCTAGTTGTAAAATAAATATGTTTTCATTTCGCACCCCCCCCTCCCCCCCTCCCCGCGTAACATAACCAAAAAAAAAATGTTATTATTGTCCGAACTCTCTGAAATTTTAATAAGTTATAACTATCCCTGTACACTGTATCCAAACCCTATTTAAAATTTCGTGAAAAAATATGCATATTTCACTTAAGTAAGAATTAAATATACAAAAGTGTGAATTTCTCACGAAAAAAAAAAATGGAAGTAAATTATTTTTAAGATAATGTGACTATTCATTTGTTATATTGCGTCTTTTAATATAATGACCGTATACTATCAGGAATTTATGCAAGCTGCTGTATTTGAAATTCACAAAAATGGTAGAAATATTACACTAGTGTGCAAAATTTAAGCAACAGTCACAAAATGCTTATTTTTGAATACGTGAAGGCTCAAAATAAAAGAAAATGTGTAGAAAATAGATACTGTGTAGAAAATAGATACTACCCTAACAACATAGCAAGTCAATGTGAACTCTCCTTGACATTACAAATGGTCAAAAGAGTCACAGTCACTACAATGAACTGAAATGTGATACCTTTCATTCATCACATCCTTACATTCACTTGGTCACTCTATTGAGAAGTTACTACTAGTGCTGTTTTGTGACGAGTCACCGGGTGACTTTACAATGAAGTTACCTTGTGACTCTCATGTGACCATCATTTGGAGACTCCATTTTAAAGTCCCCATAATAGTTGCTATGTGACGAGTTCCCAAGTGACAGAAAATCCAGAAGTCATCTGGTGACTTTTCACAAAATAGTGCAATGGCGATTTCACAATAGAGTCTGGGTCACCTGAAAGAGTCACCACGTGAATTTATTGTGACACTATTTGGTGACCCATCGTTATTCAATGCTCACTATGACTTCAAAATTGACTCGTCATATGACAGTCACATGAGAATCACAAGGTGACTTCATTGAAATGTGACCTGGTGACTCACAAAGTAATAGTCACAATGATTTCTCAGCGGAGTCACCATATGACGATGATCATTTGAGAGTAATAATGAGACGAATGAAAGATTCCCCATTTTGTTCCACCGAAGTGTCTGTGACACTTGTGACCATGTGTGACGTGAACAACATGTCACATCGACTAGCTCTGCTGTAGGGATAGTACCTATTCGAATTACATTATTATCTTTTAAGTATTCATGTGTTCAAAAATAAGCATTTTGTGACTGTTGCTTAAGTTTTGTACACTAGTGTAGAAGAAACAACAGTAAAAATAGTGCTCCGTTTCGTACATTGATTAAAATTAAACTTCTCGAATTATATAAACAGAAATTTTTAATTATGTTTGCGTGATGTAAAATATCTTTAGTCAGATCTCTTGAATTACATATATAAATATATAAATCCTTAAAAGCCTGAAATAATCTTAAATGATAATCTTTAATTATAATCTTAGAAAAAAATTTTTTTTTAAATGTATGTCCTTAAAAGTTCGTAAATCATTTAATTAATCCACATAATAGAATTACTACTTCTGTGGAATCATTTTCAATAGAGTGATGCCTGTAATTTTTGCTGTGATCGACTTCGATAATATATTTAAATTTCTTCAGGATGAAAAGAGCAAAGCTTAAAAAAAAAATAAATAAATAAATAAATAAATAAATAAGGCCGACAAATTTTCGGGAGGAAAAAACCGTAAATTGTAATGAATGTTCCCATTTTATTTCCTTAAACTGTAATGTTTTTAACTTAAGTGTCTTTAAACATTCATTAGATGTTAATTGCGATAGTAATTAGAATTCTTCAGGCGGATTACCAGCTGCCTCAATGTAATGTTGCAGAAACATAGTTGTTCATTTATGTTGGATTCTTTTTGACACTTTCCAACATAGTTGAAAAGAGTTTATGACTTCGGTTCGTCTGTTTGCCCGTGTTTTAACTCTCGTAAATGTACCCAGTTTCGCATGTTATTGAGTTTTGCTATGGCATGTTCGGTATTGCAAATGAAGTGTGCATCATTCATAGTTTATATTTACAGGGGCACCCAAAACTATTCCGTTACATTATGGTCTACGGTGAAAAATTATTAGCTGTGTATTTTAATAGTGTTACACAACCTTAAACATAACGAAATTTATATACAGTAATACCTCGATTTTCGTCTCCAAGACTTCCAATTCGTTCCAAGACTAGCGACGTAAGTCGAGGTACATTTAGGCAAGCAAAAAGAATAAGTAACAAAAATTCTCCAAAATCTAATGAACGTGTTCTATTGTATTTAGGGATTATGTTACATACATTTAATATTAGCAAGGGAAAAAAAATGCGTCTGCAATACAAGAATTTCGAATAAATCAATAAATTGTTAGCTTACAATTTATTGTTCTTCTACCTGCCCCCGTTCAAGTCTTTGAGGATGCGAAAAAAATCTTGCAATGAATTTTGAACCGACAAATTTTTCTTTTTTCTTTTAAGAAGCTTTTTGTAACAGCACAGTGAGTTTTCTAAGCTTTTTCTAGTGATTTTTTTTATTAGTTTGTCAATATCACTTGACTATCACGGTAAAGTTTTCCTTTATAGAACCAAAAGCCTTCAAAAAATTTCAAAGTGCGCCTTAATTAAGGAAAATTTTTTTCCAGGCCAGACGACGTAAATGCGGGGTGACGTAAGTCGAGGAGAGGTATGTCGGGGTACTATTGTACATTATTGAAGTGCACTAGAAGATGGTTACTTATAGAATATGTTGTGTGTAGCACTTACAGTACGCGTCCAAAGGAACACAAAAGTATTCTGTTATATCGCTCACCTTAATTAAGGAAAATTTTTTTCCAGGCCAGACGACGTAAATGCGGGGTGACGTAAGTCGAGGAGAGGTACGTCGGGGTACTACTGTACATTATTGAAGTGCACTAGAAGATGGTTACTTATAGAATATGTTGTGTGTAGCACTTACAGTACGCGTCCAAAGGAACACAAAAGTATTCTGTTATATCGCTCACCTTAATTAAGGAAAATTTTTTTCCAGGCCAGACGACGTAAATGCGGGGTGACTTAAGTCGAGGAGAGGTATGTCGGGGTACTACTGTACATTATTGAAGTGCACTAGAAGATGGTTACTTATAGAATATGTTGTGTGTAGCACTTACAGTACGCGTCCAAAGGAACACAAAAGTATTCTTTTATATCGCTCACCCGCAAGAAAAGTGACACATCTCGCAAAAATTCATTTTTCGTTTTATTCCATTAATAGGTCTGACATAGGTGTGTCTTGCTATTGCTACACAAACAGTTTTATTAGTGTAGTTGTACGGAAAACCCCTTTATTACGCTATATGTCCATTTATAACCACAGAAGAGGGATGGATTGTGTGGGGAGGTAAAATGACCCAACCCTCCAAACCTTATCCCACGTCTTCATTCTGAAGGGTTTTATGCTTTTATGCACGTTTTTATTCCTGCATGAAGAGCTAAGTGCTGCAATTTCATCTTATAGTAAAATTAAGGAAATTTTCTTTTGCCTCTCCTTTGAAAGTTACTTTTGTCGAGATGTGTCACTTTTCTTGCAGTTGAGCAATATTATGATCCCTGAAGAAAAATCGTTTGCGGCGTATTTAAATGATGTTACTGTGTTACAAACATAATAAAATGGATATGAATTTCTGAGGTGCACTAAAACATGCTTTCTATAGAATAAGGGGTGTCAAGCATTTATCTTCATTTATAGGGTCACACAACTGAGTTCGGTTATAGAATAGTATACGCGGGGAAAACTGTTTCCACTGTATTTTAATTTTGTTGCACCATTTCAAACAGGATGAAATTGATATACTTTACCGAAGTACAGCAAGGTACTTCCTGTAGAATATGATGTGCATATCACTTATCGTCCATTTACAGGGACACACAAAAGATTTTGTATACTGTACTGTATGCGAAATACTGTCTATTAGTGATAATTACTGGAAATACGTTCTCTGTTATGATATGCATTTTTAAGGGACTACTTCAGTCACGCGAAAAAGCCCGCTCGTTAATGCTACTCCTATGGAAGAAATTTTTTACGATATTTTGTTTGCATTTCCATATTTTTAAATGATATTTTTGCATTGGATAGCTGAGGTCTATCTGTACAAAGTCCGTTTTTTACTTTTTCGATTTTGTTTCCAGTGTTTTTTTTTTTTTTTATGAGTGTGCTTTCACTTCCGGAACTGGTTTCGAAAGTGAAAGTGTTCTCATTAAAAATACCTGAAAACAAAATCGAAAAAGTAAAAAATGGCAGATGTAGAGATCGGTCTCAGCTATCCAATGCAATAAAAAATCGTTTAAAAATATTGAAATGCAAACGAGATATCTTTAAAATTTTCTTCCATAGGATTAACATCATCGAACGGGTGTTTTCGTCTGACTGAAGTACCTTCTTAAGTTTAACTAATTTTTGCATATTATGGGGAATATATAAATAACATAGATCATATGCAGGGCTACATAAAAGAATTCGTAATCATTACTGAATATGAGCGTGAATTGCTTAAAGGTGGTTTTTAATAGAGTTATGCATTTTCAAGCTCAACTGCATTTAAGTGTACTAAGAGGTGTTTGTAGCATACAAATAAAATCATCTATGCAAAAAACTGGTTACATGGCCACCCATTTATAGTAATTCCTGAAAGTTTTATTTTCGTAATTTTAAGCATGTTTTTTCATCAATTAAATTTCAACTTAATATGTGGCGTGTATAAAAATTTGTAGGTATTACACAAGGCTGTACAAAAAAAATTCAAGTAAGTTTCCGTTCATTGGTAGGAATAGCTAAAGGTGAATTTGCAACTGTGTTATGCGTTTTTTAACTAACTAAATTTTAGCACACTATGTAGAATATATAAGTCTATAGATCATATACAGAGCTCCACAAAAGAATTGGAGTACCTTTCCGGTTATGCGCAGTAATTATTGTAATCTGGTTTTCAAATGTGTTATACGTTTTCTTAAAATGTTTACTTAGGTATGTTCTTTACCTTATTAAACGGCGAAGTTTTGTTAAAGCATTCTGGAAATGTTGGGAAATGCTTCATAATCTATGCTTGACGCATGATTTTTTTTTTCTTGTTCTCGTCTCAATCCGATTTATCTAGAAAACGATACAGTTGTCACACGTAAACATGTTTTGGATTATTATTATTATTATTATTATTGATGCGACTATAGTTTGTGAGCTTCCCTAATTCAGATTGTAACGATTTTTTCGTGTTACGCAATCGCAACATTTCACCTTTTATGAGTCATTTGTAGTTGTGAATTATGACGTCAGGCGAAGTGATGGAAAGTAAACAACGATCATAATATCTGTTGTTGTGTTCATATTAAGCATTTGTTATTTCCTTTTTCGTTGTTGTTAAATTGTATCATTGTTATGTCACGCGATCTCCTTTTGTATCTTTTTCCGCAGTCTTGAATCATGAACTGACGGTTTGTCCAGAAATAAATTAAAATAACTTTATAGTGTATTGTATTTAGGGATCGACCGAAGCAGCAATTTTGCCGAATACCGAATACCGAAGCTTCGGTCAAAGTGTACACCGAATATTCGGTATTCGGCAACCGAATACTTAAAAATTTTTAATACACATTTTTGCATATATTAGCTTTTTTAATAAACTTTAATTAACATTAAACTCTTAATAATTTAATTCAGTTACATTTTTATCCTTAAATCTAATCACACACACACACACAAAAAAAAAAAAAAAAAAAAAAAAAATGACTTCTTTCCACTCACAAATTCATTAACCCATCACTTATTTTTTATTATTTTATCACTAGTCAATACGTAAAATAAGCTATGAAAATATTAAACTATACAGGCTATTATTAAGGATAAGAATTGTCAGAAAAACAAAAGTTCATTCAAATAAAAAGAAACAATGTTGTCAAAGCTGATTTACTGATTGTCTAACTATAAACTTATTGAATAGGAATGTTTTCAAATACAAAAGGTATATCAATATGTACATTTAACTATATTTTCTGTCAAATTACTGATACATATTTATATTTTGATTAATGTTTTAACATTGTGATGATGAAGATAACAAATTTGAGCGATTTTAATTTAATGATTATAAAAGCTATAGTTAGGCATAGGGATATACTTATTTGATGTGTGTATTTTCTTTAATATACACCTTAGATATACAGAGATGATTTCTGATATACTTATTTGATGTGTATATTAAAGAAAATGTGCATTAAATAAATTTAAATTAAGGAAACTAATGTAGAAATAATTAAAATTAAATGTTAAGGGAAAGATGCCCATCTTCCTTACTTTTTTTTTCTCTAATTAAGACAGTTGTTTTGATTTCACCACTATGTAGACTATTTTAGAAAGAAAAAAGTTTTTTTTTTAATTAAAAATGGCTTTTGACTTGTTTTTTGTTGTGCAGCTGAACTATGAACTCATGCACACAATATTAAAACTCATTGTTTAGCCTATTCTACTTCTAAGTAAAAGAAAATTTTTACTTCTAAAGAAAATACTTATCCACAATTATTCGGCCGAAGCCGAATATTCGGTTTACATGCCGAACCACCGAATACCGAATCGACTATTCGGTATTCGGTCAATCTCTAATTGTATTTTAAAATACGGTTAGAACGATTTAATCTCTGTTTGTGTGATGTTTATCTATCCTCCTATTCTTTTAGCACGTTGAATGCCACATCAGTCACCGGTGACTGACACTGATCTTTCCGTTTAGTCCGCGTCAGTCATCGGTGACCGACACTTATATATTCTGTAATCACCAGTGACTGACACTGATCTTTCCGTTCAGGCCGCGTCAGTCATCGGTGACCGACACTTATAGATTCTGTAGTCACCAGTGACTGACGCTGATCTTTCAGTTCAGGCTGCGTGAGTCATCGGTGACCGACACTTATAGATTCTGTACCGGGAGTCTTATTCCGTGGCTTAAACAGAAAGACAGACAAAATAGACTTGGCATCCAACGTGTTAAACGTATCATTCACCATAAAAAAATAAATTTGCTGTTGATGTGAGCAACCAGAGAGAAGGGTTAAAAATTTCATAATTCTACGAGGGAAAAAAAATTCCAAACATCTGCATGAGGTAATTACATGTTTTACTAACCCCCTAAAACCGCAAATCCCTGTTATTCTGTTATTTTCCAGCACCTATACACCCTATCGCATCCACTAAGGTATTTATCGCGCAAAATAATTTTTTTTAATTATATATTAATTACTATTAGACCGGGAGCCGGCAGCATAGACCATCACCTCATCGAGTTCACGGATAAAATTCTAGGTTTAGTCAAATCTTGATTCGCATATTAAAACGCAATCGGTCTGCCAAGTCATATCTTGGTGGAAAGCACCTGAAAACCCGATTTTAGCGGCTGACTCGTAGGTTTACCATTGCGTTTTCCTGCACCCAAAGGTTTGAAAACATGGAGGACTGGGAATTTGGGAAATTTGGGATTTGGTGGAAGTCTGTCGGTCTTTGGGTTGAAGCAATTGCTTTGTCGGGTGCGCGCAGTCTCCATTCCTAGGCGTTGAAGAATTTTGAGCGTGTACCATGTATAATATGGTGTAATAAAGCAAATGTTTAAATAATTTGATAACATTGTCATGATTGCAGTAAATATAATGTGGCACTAGTAATCCAAAAAAGTAAAAAAGTCGGATAATTAAGAACTTGAATTATACTCGCCCCTTCATCTCCCCCCCCCCCCCCACAAAATAAGGTATCTATAGAAAATCTACCCTGAAATTCTAGCCATGATGGGATTAGTTTTCCTCTGATCAAGTTGTATTTAGCTGAGATGCAATTGATAAAAGAAAGTGTCTCTCCTGTATTTTTAAAATT
Source organism: Maratus speciosus (assembly GCA_963932465.1). Classification (NCBI taxonomy): domain Eukaryota; kingdom Metazoa; phylum Arthropoda; class Arachnida; order Araneae; family Salticidae; genus Maratus; species Maratus speciosus. The sequence continues at coordinate 518,117,425 of OZ010792.1, read as the reverse complement.
AGCCAAAGTACGATATATGTCTCACCTTAAGAAACTTCGAATAGGAATTTTTTCTGATAATTATTAATTTTTATGCATAAAACCTTTATGTTTAATGCATATTTTTTTATTGCAATTAAATCTGATAAATTATTTTAGCGTGTGAGCAATTTTTTTAATTTTTGTTTGAGTCTGACAATTGATGATTGATAAATTTTCTGAAAAATCAAATTCCTTGGGGGGGGGGGGGGCTATTGCCCCCAGCCCCCCTCAAATGGCTCCCCTCAAAAGCACAGTGGTAAACCTACAAGTCAGCAGCTAAAATCAAGTTTTAGGGTGTTTTCCACCTAGATATGATTTGGCAGACTGATTACGTTTTAATATGCGAATCAAGGTTTAACTAGTCCTAGAATTTCATTCGTGAACTCGATGAGGTGATTGTCTGTTCTGCCGGCTCCCGGTGTATTATGGATTCCATTTGTCTGGCCATCTGTCTGTCTGCCCGTCTTTCCGTCCCCTAACTCACGTAAATATATTCGGAACGCCATGCAATTTATATATGTTATTGGGGTTTACCATGGTATGTTCGGGATTGAAGATAAAATGTGTAGCATTTATACAGGGTGTCCCAAAAAGGACCACCTATTTTTAAAAATGAATAATTAATAAACGAATAGAGTTATTAAAAAAAATTCTTGCAGGAAACGAATATGTGAAGACTGGAATTTTGTTTAGAACTCTTTATTATAATAGTTCAAAATCTGATCGACAGATGGCGTTACAGCACATTTTGATGGCTGTATGAACAAAAGGAGCATGCGTGAAAACCAGACAGAAGTAGACATGGTCATTGAAAGTTCAGTAGTAACCATTTCAAGGGAAACAGTACTTGTCGTTGCTTAAATTCTTCAAAATGGTGTATTCGTTGGCGATATAGCCACCAAAATGTGCTATAGCGCCGTCTGTCGGTCATATTTTGAACTGTTATAATAAAAAGTTCTAAACAAAATTCCAGATCTCGCACATCCGTTTCCTGCAAGAATTTTTTTAATAACTCTATTCGTTTGTTAATTATTCATTTTTTAAAATAGGTGTTCCTTTTTGGGACACCCTGTATTTTAGTCACATGGGCAATCAAAAGAATTCCTTTACATTTATAGTCTACGGGGGAAAATCGTTTGCAGTGTATTTATGATGTTGCGCTATTTCAAACATATTGAAATGGATGTACAATACATCATTGAGAACTGCAATATGCACTGAAGTATGTTTATTTCAGAATATTGTGTGCATAGCATTTATCTTTCATTTATACACTGGGACGCACAAAAGAATTGAGTTACAATATTGTCTATGATCAATAATTGCTGGAATTGCGTGTTCAATTGTGGTATGTGTTCCTAATTTAATTAATATTTTTGCATCTTACTTGATATGTATAAATTCTATAGATCATATACAGGGTTGCACACACACAAAAAAATAAATAAATAGAAAATAAAAAGTGGACATTTTTCCGCTTATTGACGGAAATTGCTGAAGGGGAATTCTCAACTGTGTTATGCGTTTCCTAATTGAATTAAATTTTAGCATACTATATATTATATATACAAATCTGTCGATCATATACAAGCTGCGCAAAAGAACACTTATATGTTTTCGACTTTAGATCGTAGTAGTTAAGGGGGTACGGGACACAAAAATCTTCAAATTTTGCAAAAACATTTTATTTCTTAAAAAATTCTCAGTTTTTTCCTGCTTAAAAGGACATTTAAATCATGTTTCTATCTGAATTAGAACCAAAAATACTAACTTTTTCGTTTTGGTTTGTTTTCAAAATCTAGCTTTCAAGCAATGGCTGTCATGGAAACGACTTCTTGTAAAAATGCGTTTTTCTTCAGGATAGGTTTTTTCACCATTTCTCATATTTAAATTCTTATAACTCGAGAACCGTTAAAGATATAGGGTTCAAACTTGGAACATATCTTTTTCAATTGTTTTACTTTAATTTTGATTTAGCATATTTGAAAAAAATATTTACGTTTAAAAATATGATTTTTTTTTTAAGTTGCACCACTTTTTTTGAAATTTTTTCGTTAAATATTTTTAATTTTTTTTTATAAATTAATATTTTTAAAAATGCTGAATGAAAATTAAAACTTATATATTTCTGTTTATTTAAATAAAAGAAAATTGAAATTCTATAAATAATATTTCGAGTTATAACGATTTTAAATTACCCCACTTTTTTAATAAATTTTAAATTTAAATTTCTTTAAAAAAATTTCTGAGAAGTTTTATCACGTGATTTTGTTTACAAATGATAAGCTTAACCATAACAAAATAATTCAGAATTTTAACTCAATAAATAAAAATTATTTTTAAATGTGTCCCGGACCCCCTTAAAAGTGGGTTTTAAAATCTGTTATGCGTTTTCCAAATTGTTTACTTAGACATCGTGTTTTACCTTATTAAACGGCTAAGTTTTGTTACACTATTCTGAATGCGTTTGAAAGTGTTTCTTAATTTATGCTTGGAGCATGAGTTTTCTTTCTTTGCTGTTGTTGTTCTGCGTGAAAAAGGATTTCTCAAACTTTTGCTTTTTGGTCTAAACTATAACATTACCCTTTTTTTTTTTTTTACTTTTTACTTTGTATTAATATAGACGAAGTTTAAATTATCACAAAACTATGAATAATAATTTTTTATTTGACGTAAACCATAATGGCAATCCTAGTTTATTAAATTATTTCCTATCTTAATAAACCTTCCAATCATTCCGTTTACTAAAATTCATTTCTATTTAAAATGCGTATTTTAATATTTTATTTCTTTAACATATCTATTCTAAAAAACATTTCCTGTAATTAATATTTGTTTCAAGGTCTTTCATTTTTCACTCTTAAATGCCGATATGAATTCTATTGAAATTACCTGTTTTGTTCCATTTTCTCTTTTAACTAATCTAAAAATCGTTTGACGCGTTTTTTTTTTTTTTTTTGTTTTTTTTTTTTTTGTTTTTTTTTTTTTTGTCGGGAAGACCGGCTACCTTTATTTTTTATCCGCACTTATAATATAGTACTGTGAAAATTTGATCTGTTAGTGGCTCCCCTCCATACACTTTATTTTTCTATCTGGGAGTCCTTTCGTATATTCAGTTAGTTTCTGTAACCAAATGGATTATTCGGTTTCCGAATCCTTTTCTTAGGCGTTATCTTTTACCTTCTTAAACTATGAAGTTTTATTACAGTATTCTGAATGTGTTGGAAAGTGTTTAATAATCTGTATTTGACGCATGATTTTGGTTTGACGATCGATCCTATTAATTAATGCAGTGCTAGATTAATTTTAACACAATTATTCCAATTGGTAAATAAATCATATTCCAGTTGTATTAAAATTAATCTAATGTAATTTCGTATCCAGCGATTTCTGGAGTTCCATTATACCTGAGATTTATTCTGTTGAGCTGAACCAGGTTTCAGACCAGATGTTATAATCATTAAGGTTAGCTGGGTGAAAAAGTTCCACCAGATTCGTCCGGGATAGCTCAGATGGCAGAGCACTGGCGGCTTCCGCCCGGAGATCCCTGGTTCGAATCCTGGTCCGAACATTTTTCGCCCAGTTGGAAATTTACATCTATTATAATGCAAAGCTGCTTTTCGGCTAACGGTGTTTATTATTATTATTATTATTGGCTGGCTTTGCGCAGAGTGCAAAAGCACCTATGATGTTGCGGCCTGAACTAATGATTCCTGTAAAGATTGCTAAAATAAAAATGTTAACGTGTCTAACGAAGATGTTATCTTCTAAATCTCTGTCTAGGGGATTAAATTTAATTAATCTTAGTTCCATATAGTGACACCCTTGACCTGTTATGACATTTCCTGGTCATATAATAATCATTCTTTGACGTAAAGCCAAGTAATTATACGGGCTAGTTATGGTTGTGACATTCGTCTGCTTTAATCGAAGCGTAAGAAGTTAATTCTCGTAATTCATGGTTAAACGGTCTGTGAGAAAGAAAAAGACGTAATATATGTGAGTATAGGATTTTTCAGAAAAATGTCTTCTTAGCAGGGAGCTAATATCATAATTCCATCTCATACAAAGCCCTTTTTTCTCCTCTTGTAATCCCTCTTAAGTCCATCTTTTGGATTGATGCTCTATTTACGCCTCGTTGGCTGAGATTTATGTCAGTAATGCTTGATTTTTATTAATGCACTTTTTTTTTTACTTCCTGTAAAACTAGGATTATATCGGGATATTTTAATTAATTAGTTAGGATATTTCTTTTTCAAAAAATTTCGGTACACAATGTGTCGTTGAAATTTCATTTTTAATATCGGTAGATTTTGTGGCTTTTCGGCTTTGTAGTTATTTTGAGAAAATATGTTATCTAGATTAATTTTCACACAATTATTCTAATTATATCTAATTATTCTAATTATATAATTAATCTAATGTAATTTCGTATCCAGCGATTTCTGGAGTTCCATTACCTGAGATTTATTCTGTTGAGCTGAACCAGGTTTCAGACCAGATGCTGTAATCTTCAAGGTTAGGGTGAAAAAGTTCGACCAGAATCGTCCGGGATAGCTCAGATGGCAGAGCACTGGCGGCTTCAGCCAGGAGGTCCCGGGTTCGAATCCTGGTCCGGACATTTTTCGCCCAGTTGGAAATTTACATCTGTTATGTTATCTAGTTTTCTAAATTTATCCCTATTCCAATTCAAATAAGAAAAAATGAGTTTTCCAAGCACAAAATTTGTGGTTTTATTTTTTGATGATAGAAATCCAAGCCTAAATACATTTGAGTGAGAAAGCTCAACATTTGAAATAAGCATTTTGTTAGCTGACAATAAAGGATAATTAACCCCTTAACGGTCGCTTAATATTTGGAAAAACCATCAAAAAAGTACCTGTTTTTTATTACAGAAATTGAATAATTATAAGGTTTCTATATAAAATATGCAATTAGTGTTTTTTTTTTTTTTTTTTAAGGCGATAAAAAAAAAAAAAAAAGATGTTATAGAATAAATTCACATTTGTGGAAAAGCCATCATTCGAGAATTCTGTGTTTTAATGTTTGTTTTACACCATGCAAATTAATGCGAATAAGACCTTTATTTCTCACATCTTAGATCTTTATTTATTATCATCAAACAAATTTTTACAAATAATATTTGAAATAATATAATATACTTTAAATTTTGATTATTAATAATGTTTTTGAGTGCGATATATTTCGAGACATGTAATACAAAGTCAAACATCACAATCAGCGCCAAAAACCAAATCCAAACGCTAATATTCAAAGACTTCACACCGAAATGCCAGTTAAATTTTTCTGGTTTCAGAACTTTTTTCCACCAACCCTTTAACTTTAAACCACCAGCCCGGAAATATGACGGGCACGAGAAATAACGAACGACACCTTAGCCTGTGATATTGAAGGGAGAGAGGATTAAAGGGTTAATTAACATTATGCTGATTTTAACTAATTTATATATATATATATATATATAAGCTCAAAAAAATCAAAAGTAAAACTAAAAGTAAAATATAAAAATAAAATCCATGCGATAAGCGCTACAGCTGCATATAACCACACAGATTATATATAGCACATTATGTTTTAAATGCGTTTGTCGGACCCAGAATCCTGCACCATAAATAAACTAAGTATAACCATAAAACATCCAAGAAATTTAAACAGATATAACCTGAACAAGAAAAAACAACAAAAGGCTGTGGCCTCTTCAGCGGTGGGCATTTTAGAAAGCACAGAAATGTTTCAGATTAATTACAATTTACAACAAACTAGTTTGTTGTAAATTGTAATTAATAAAATTTTGAAAAAGTCGTACATTTAACCCTTTGAGCTCCCGTATGTGCATTTTAAACAATTCTTTCTAAGTGAGCTCCTAATTAATTTGGAGGCGTGAAATTTTGCATACTTATAGCTGAACACCTCACATCAAATGACAAATCATAAAATTTTGAAAATGTCGTACGTTTAACCCTTTGGGGACCCAAATGTGTATTTTAAACAATTCTTTCTAAGTAAGCCCCTAATTAGGTTGGAGGCGTGAAATTTTGCATACTTATAGCTGAACACCTCACATCAAACGACAAATCATAAAATTTTTAAAATGTCGTAAGTTTAACCCTTTGGGGTCCCACATGTGCATTTTAAACAATTCTTTCTAAGTGAGCCCTAATTATGTTCGAGACATGACATTTTGGGAACTTATAGCTGAACACCTCACATCATACGACAAATGATAAAATTTTGAAAAAGTCGTACATTTAACCCTTTAGTGTCCCGCATGTGTATTTTAAACAATTCTTTCTAAGTGAGCTCCCAATTAGTTTGGAGACGTGCAATTTTGCATACTTATAGATGAACACCTCACATCAAACGACAAATCATAAAATTTTGAAAATGTCGTACATTTAACCCTTTGTGCTCCCACATGTGCATTTTAAACAATTCTTTCTAAGTGAGCCCCTATTTAGGTTGGAGGCGTGAAATTTTGCATACTTATAGCTCAACGCCTCTGATCTCACGTCAAATAATAAATTTTGAAAAAGTTTTATGTTTAACCCTTTCAACTCCAGCTTGTGTATTTTAAGCCATTCTTTCTAACTGAGCCCCTAATTAAATTGGAGATTTGGAATTTTGCATACTTATTGCAGAACACCTGAGGCCAGGCGACAAATCATAAAATCTTGAAAAAGTCTTACGTTTAACCCTTTGAGCTACCTCATATGTATTTGAAGCAATTCTTTCTAAGAGATAATTCTTTCCTAATTAAGTTGGTGACATGAAATTTTGCATATGTATAGCTGAATGCCTCAGACCACACGACAAATCATAAAATTTTCAAAAAGTCTTTTATTATTTACCCCTCTGTGTATTTTAAGTCCTTTAAGTCCTCTCCTTGTGTATTTTAAGCAATTTTTCTAACATCCGGCCTTTTAACCCGGGGAGAAATTTTCCAACTTTTGCCGGCCCCCCTTTGACCATTCTTTCATATTATGCACCATAGCCTTATATATTTTAGTTCCATTTTTTTCCGCCAGGTGCGCCTACTTATCTCGGGTGCTATGGGCCCAATCCCCTCGATTAATATATCTACGGATAGTATGTAAAACGGATTTTTGTTCGGATACAGGTTTGTTTAGAATGAAGTGCGCACCCTGGTTATGAAATGTGGAACTAACAGATATTTCAAAAGGATAAAGTGTTTTGAAAGGAATATTAAACGAAACCCTCTGTGCGATCTGTGATCACACTTGCCCACTTGTTAATGAATAAAAATAGTCATAACTGAAAATATTTCCATTGTAAATATTTAAAGGTTGATCATTTTAAACACACATATTTGTTTAGTATCTTTCTCAAATTTCATGACACTCCATACATACTTTCTCAAGATATCTTGTGCGCAATGACTTAAAAGCGCTAAAAAGAGCTATTTTGATTTCAAGCAATACACAAATTCTGTAAAAGGCTGATAAATTTCTAATGGTATCATATTGCAAAGCACAATCTGTTTAATCAATAGTCAAAATTATATGTTTATACACAAAAAGGTTTTGAAGATAGACTAATTCAAACTTTGAATTTTTTCATTAATTTCCGTTGCGTTTAAAAGGTACAAGATCCCTTAAGTTTCTTAAAAATATAACTAATTAATATTTCATCGAGCCTTGCTTATTTATTATACATAGATTCACCATGAAAAATCAATGACGCTAAAAAATAATCTATTTTGACAAAATTCTTATCATACATTTAATCAAAATTCTTATCATATATAAGTCTTTTGGGTTGCATTCTGAAATACATTTCTGGGAGATGTTGGGGGTGGTAGGGTTAATGAACTGTGAAACCTTTTTTTCCTCCTCCTATCATGCAATTCTGCTCCAGGGAGAGAGATGAGTAAGCATCTAATTAGGGCTATAGACGAGCATAATGCGTAACTGATTTGTCTGAATGATCTCATATTAAGGCTATAGATGTTTATAGTGCGAAAGTAATATGCGTTATTATCCATCCTTACTTTTTCTTCTAAATTTATAGACAAGTTTCAAGGAGTGTTCTAAAGTAAGCTTTTTCTATTTTTCCTTTGAAAGGACTCACAAGGAAGGTCTCCTTACTGGGCATACTCAGAATATGTTGAAAAAACTGCTAGTGAAACTACTTATGTATGTAATAAAGGATCAGTTAAATTTAGCGGCGGAATTCCAGTAGAAAGTTTGTAAAAAAAAATAAAATACTTTCGAATATTTGGCGCGAAAATACGAATATGCGATTTAGCGAGCAGGATTTTTCCTCGTCAAGAGCAAACCGCAGTGTTGCCAGATTGAGGATTTTGTCCCCATTTTGGGGAATTTTGAGCCTCTAGGGGAATTTTTTGGGGACAAGTAGCTTGTGGGGAAATTTTTGGGGACTACAAAAATTTTGGGAAAAAACTTTGGTGGTTTTTTTTTTTTTTTTTTTTTTTTTTTTTGCTATTTTCCGTAAAGATTTCTTTTAGTCTTGTAGAAAAATTGGATCTGTCTCAAACTCAATTTTGATTTGAAAAACGAAAATACAATCCAGAAATCGGAAATATCAATCATTATTCTCTTGGATGTGGTCGTGTTCGTTGTTTACTACATTACAGTTTACACATATTCCAGATGCATGAGACTCTAAAGTCTTAAGCAGCTTAAACATGCAGGACTTTAACGAAAAATTCCTTCGCCGTACTTTAAAAAAAATTAATTTAAATATGTGGAAAGCAGATATTTTCCCCTTATGATATACATAAGCACATCGATTGATACAACGAAAATACTTTGCATAATGATTATGTACTTCAGTATAGGGATGCCAAAAAAAAAATCCCAACTGATAAGAGATTGTCTAAAGCTATGGAGCTAATTATTATTTTAACACAATCAAACTGATTGGTAAAGTTATCATACGAATTTGAATATTTCCAACTGAGCGAAAAAATGCCCAGGCTGGGAATCGAACCCAGATCCTTGGCTTACAAGGCCAATGCTTTTCCGTTTAAGCTAACTGGGCCGACAACCAGCCAGCATATTTCGCTCAGAAAACCTTATTGGTAGAACATCTGGTCTGTCATGTAGACAGCTCAACAGAATAAACCGCAGGTAATGGAACTCCATATAAACGATGAACTATTGTTTTAACACAATCAAACTGATTGGTAAAGTTATCATACGAATTTGAATATTTCCAACTGAGCGAAAAAATGCCCAGGCTGGGAATCGAACCCAGATCCTTGGCTTACAAGGGCAATGCTTTTCCGTTTAAGCTAACTGGGCCGACAACCAGCCAGCATATTTCGCTCAGAAAACCTTATTGGTAGAACATCTGGTCTGTCATGTAGACAGCTCAACAGAATAAACCGCAGGTAATGGAACTCCATATAAACGATGGATACGTAGATGAACTATTATTTTAACACAATCAAACTGATTGGTAAAGTTATCATACGAATTTGAATATTTCCAACTGAGCGAAAAAATGCCCAGGCTGGGAATCGAACCCAGATCCTTGGCTTACAAGGCCAATGCTTTTCCGTTTAAGCTAACTGGGCCGACAACCAGCCAGCATATGGAGCTAATGTAACAATTGTCCAACATTGTTAGGCAATACTTTTAAAAATAAACGTAAAATAACTTGTCAGTGCAAAATATCTCTCTCATTCTCTTAATGTAACTACAGAATATGCATTCAGCCCAGTTTAAAAGTTTGTTTTTTGTAAATGGAGAATTTTTTCAAAAAAAAAAAAAAAAGGCTTGATTTGGAGAAAATTTTTGAGCTTAAATTACTTAAATATTTTTTATAGTGGTGAATTGAAAATTTAAAAATTGCCTTTTTGGGTAAAAACTGAGTTGGGGACTTTTCCGGAAAAAAACACTGATTTGGGGAAAATTTCAGAAATTTTGGCAAAATTGACTTTTGACTATCTGGCAACACTGAGCAAACGATTTTAATGCTTTGGAAAATTGCTTGATTTTTAGAATGCCCGGTATTTAATGAATTTGAACTTAATCAATGAAAGAGTATTATAATATCTATTTTCTTATTACACATACATGTTGCTTGTTGCTTTAGTTATTTAATTTTATCGTATTTTCTATGTTTTGCAAGATGCAAATATCTATTTTAAGTTATAGCCAGATTTTTTTTATTTAAACGGCTGTTCAAAAATAAAGTCCACAGGAAGAATTCTGCCGTTTGTTATACATTTCCATATCAAAGAACTCCTCATTTCCATAGCAACAAAATCAAATCAACAGTGCTGAATCGGACTTATTTTTGAGCTTGAAATAATTTAAATCAATTTAAATTATGTTTAAAATCGTAAAATATGATAGGTAAATTTCATTATAAATACATATAAATAACAAACTAAAAATGACAAAACTAAAGTTATTTACATTAAATTTATTTAAACAAACTCAACATAAAAAGTTTTTTCCTTAAAGAGTATTCGACATAAAAGCGTATTTTTTTATTTCCATATTTTTATTTCATCGCCAACCAGTGATATATCGCAAAATAAACGAAATTTTTATTATTTTTTTTTACATATGCTCTATCGAGGTTCCGTCGATTTTTTTTTTTTTTTTTTTTTTTTTTTTTTTTTAACATAAATATCTACTTGAGAAGAATATTCTGTAATTTTTCCAGATTTTTCTGAATATGCTCGTATGGAAACCTTCCTTGTCAGGACTTCAAAAAGTTTATTATTTTCAACTTCTTAAAAATTATTATTCGTCATTACGATCTCTAGCATGACAGTATCAAGGGAGGGGCAATATTCTGGAAAGAGAGGTGTTTGTAGTACAGATCAAACAGCACCGAAAAACTGGGGATAAATCACTATTGGAAAAAATAAAACTTTGTTAAAATCACCATGAAATATAAAATAATACACAGGACGTGTGACTTTGTCTGATTTTTGACATGTGTTACTTTAGCTGATAACGGGCTGTTAAAATTTCCATCCAGAAATGTGCCTTGTGTGCAGGGCCCGACTTAGGCTATAGGGGGCCCCGGGGCAAGAATCATTCAGAGGATCCCCTTCTATCTATCTATAGAATTTTTTTGCGAATAATGTGCAAGTAGCTACTACTAAGCTTCATACATATTGTAAGTATGCATAAATTTTGTACCCGGTACTACTCGCATCTGTATACAGAGTATCACAAAAAATGGTCACAACTTTAAGAAAAAATGCTAGTATTGATAATAGTAGAAAAAAAGAAAGATTGGTTGACACGAGTATTTTTTTACAAACTTCGCTTATCTACGTTCGTTATAAGATGTCTAAAAGAAAATGCCCCAAATGCGTCATAATGAATGGTTTTAACTTGCCATGTTACGTAGAAAACGTTTATAAAGAATTTCTTTTGAAAACAATAGAATACTAAGTTGTCATAATGGAATTTTAACAATTAGTTTTCTAATGATATAGTTCGTTTTTTGCATGGGTGGCGGTGGTACTGAAAGCAGAGGAGGTGAGGAGGACTGCACTCCCTTCCTAAATGTTTGAAAATACATGAATTTTCGTTACTTTTGGCTAATTTTAATCATTTGGCACCTTTTAATGAAAATTTTGATTACTCTCATGGGGGCCCTAAAAGGGGGGGGGGCGGGGCAGCTGCCCCGCATGCCCCTGCATAAGTCGGGCCCTGCCTGTGTGTTGTTTTGTGTTTTATGGTGATTTTAACAAAGTTTTATTTTTCTGAAGGCGTTTGTAGTAGTTTGTAGCCAAGACCGTATTTTTTTAAATGAAAAATATAAACATGAAACAAAATAAACTAAGACCTTGTTTATCAGAACATCCCGTGCAAAACAATTTTTAAACATATAAGCATAACAAGAATGAAAACTCATCAGTAAACCAGCAGAGTGATAAAACAGTAAGAGCCACAGCAAACGAAAAAACAGTTAAAATCACGGTCTAAGTAGGATAAAATAATCAGCAGGAACCTATTATACTACTTAGTTATCCTACTTTATCCTACTTAGACCGTGATTTTAACTTTTTTTTCGTTTGTTGTAGCTCTTACTGTTTTGTGACTCTGCTCGTTTACTGATGAGGTCTATGAAAATAGCCGAAACGTTTATATATATTTTTAATTATATTTTAATTGTTTTTAATAAAATTTTAGTGTGTGCATGTCTGTAGTTATGCAAATTGTGTTAATTATTAAGTAATCCAGACGTAGTTATGTATGTATTTTTAAATTTTCCAACAACACAATCAGAATACTGTTACAAAACTTCACAGATTATTAAAGTGAAAAATGATATCTAAATAATATTTTTCTAAAGGTGTTTGTAGTAGTTTGTAGCCAAGAACATATATATTTTTTAATGGAAAATATAAACATAAAACAAAATAAACTAAAACCTTTTTTTATCAGGACATCCCGTGCAAAAGAATTTTTAAACATCTAAACATAACAAGAATGAAAAATCATGCGTTTAACATAAATTATGAAACACTTTCCAACAACACAATCAGAATACTGTAACAAAACTTCACAGTTTATTAAAGTGAAAAATGATGTCTAAATAAACAATTTGGAAAACGCATAGCGTGTTTGAAAAACCCAATTTCTGCTATTACCATCAAAGTTCAGAAAAGTGCCCGAACTTTTTTGTTCATCCTTGCATAGGATCTAAAGATTTGTATGTAATGCTACATAGTATGATAAATGAATTGAGTACAACACATAGCACAGTTGAAAATTCCCATTCAGCAATTTCCATCAATAAACAAAAATTCAATTGAGAACATTTTTGTAGCCCTGTATATGATGTATTCTATAGAATTTATACATTTTTTGACACGGTGGGCAAGATTAAAAAAAAAAAAACTACTCAATGGATCATCTTGATTTTTTTTTTTTAAATTAAAGCTTATTTAATTGCCTTCGATATGAATTAAAGCTTTTACTAAAATTATTTAAAAAAAAAAAAAAAAAGAAGTTATCAGCAAATAAAAACGAATTTTTATAACAAAAAAAAATGTTTTAATTAGCCATTACATAACTTTTTTAAAATAAATTTATGGGTTTCTTTAATTTAACTAGAAGCTATCACGAAGTTTACGAAAAAAAAAAAAAATCATTTTTGTGTTTCAGATAATTCTACAAGGCGCTATCACGCCCCGGACGAAATTTTATTGTCCATATTGTCCGGACGAAATTTTCCAAAGCAGTTGAACATATTTGTTTATAACTTAGAGTAGAAGCAACAAAACCTAATAAAAAAATTCTTGTGTAGGGGAGCTGGGGGATGAATGGAGAAGGGATGGATGGGACATTCTCAATATCTCATGCAATGAACGTTTGTTTTAGTTCATTTCTATTCTCATATATGGCCCTACCATAGTATGTTTTAGAACCAAAAGCAAAACCAAATGGCTCTTTTTTTTATGCGAAGTTGCATTTTTTTGAAACTCTGCTTAAAAGTAACTTTTTTAAAATTTGAAGTTGTCAAATATTTTATACAATATAAACAAATAAGATATGTTGTAGTTATTTATTTGAAGGTTTAATATTGGTAATTGAAATGAGTGCATATTAACCAATGTGGCAAAATAATTTCTGAGGCAAAATAGCGGACAATTGAATCTATGTCTCATAGGGATGATTGGGACAATTTAAATGGGGATGAATGGGACAGTCTTTTTCATCCCTAGATATGTTAAAACATTTATTTATTAACTAAAAAATATTATATAGGTTTATAAATTAATGATTTATGTTAATTATTAGTATTAAACTGTACTCGTATTATATAGGTTGTTTATTATTAAAAATTATATTGAATCTTAATTATTGTATTGTAATAAAGCTTAAATAGTTCATCAAAAAATTGCTATTGAAACATTATCAAAATAGATAAAATTGTTAAAAGTAGTATATGTTTGTTGATCAGATTGGGTAAATTATATTGAATTTGAAACCTGTTCTTAAAAATATTCCCACTCGCACCTCCCCTAACATAATTTAATTTGCAGGGATCGTACGCTTAATGGATTTTTTCAGGACAAATATCACTATTTGTTTATAGAAAAAAATATCTGGGTTAAATGCGCGAAATTTCGCCTTATTTAGGAAGAGATTTTTCCATAAAAAAGTACTGGTACCGAAGAATTTCCCGGTCGTGAAATTTCAGGACAAGTGCATTTGTGCATGATATCTAAGATACATTGAATTAATATTTATTAATAAGTTGTGAATGAAAAATATTGGCTATGCCGTATTTCAAAGACATTTTTCACTTTCATTTCATATCTAAAATGTCTCGTAAGTGGGAAAGGGGAACAGATAGACTGTCGAAGTTTGCATTACAAGTTAAAACTGCAGTAAAAGAAATGATTAGCAACGCTGAGATATAATAGCCATATTATAAGATCATATAATACAAATATAAATACATATAAATTTATAATTATAAATTTTAACTAAGTAACATTGAATACTGAGAAAAAAAATATTGGTGTCCCATCCATCCCTATTAGTATCCCATTCATCCCTGCTATAGGGATGATTGGGACAGTGAGTAACGTTTTTTAAATTTTATAATATTTTACTGTATAACAATAATCTAAACTAAATATGGTGCATAGATTTACTCAAATACCTAATGTATGAAATGTGACACATAATATTAATAATAACTTTAAAAAAGTATTAAAAATAAACATTTTTGTAAAAATGTCCCATTCATCCCCTACCTCCCCTATACCTTAAGGCTGTTTTTAACAGGTCTGCTCAACAAGCGCAAAACGTTTTGACACATTTACAAATTCATTTTTTAACGGAAAGATATAAAATTGGAAAGCCTGGCCATGAAAGCGATTTGGAATTTAGCTGTTTTTTCCATTTTTTGATCAATAAATTACCTATTGAGCTATAAGCGTTTTTGATCACGTGACAAACACGTTTTTCGCCCTCTCTTGAGTGCTTATTCTCCTTTCTCGCGGAAACTCGGTTCAAAATGCCCACTTTGACACTATTTTCTGAAAGATCTATTGCGTTTTGAAAAAAATGAAAAAAAAAAAAAACAACTCGATGACATAGTTTCTGAACAACACCACCAGGTAGTTTTATGCATTTTCGAACAAAAATAAATTAAAACTTATGTCAGAAACTTGCCCTTTTGGATTTGAGAAAACACCCTTAAGATATGTACAATAAACTGTGAAAATTTCAAAAAGATCCATCATGCAGTTTTCTTACAAAAAAACATAAAAAAGTGCTTTTTTTTTTTTTGCTTCGTAATGTAGAAGGTCCCCTTAATCGACTGTGACTATTTAAGTTGAATGTTTTCAAATGAAGTTATATTATTTATATAATATCCAACAATGTTTGTTTTATCAATAGATAAGCATCTGTATACAATAGAAAAATTAAATAAAAAAAAAACCTGGTTTAAACTCTTTTTTCTTTTTCTTTTTTTTTTTGGGGGGGGGGGGGGGTAAAAAAAACCTGGTTTTTTTCAAACCCTGGGTGGAAGTGCATCCAATCAGTGCTAAATTAGACTATCCACTTTTCGGATACAAATGACATTTGTAATTTCAAACATATTATTTAAGGCTGTTCTCAACTGCTCTGCTCAACAAGCGCAAAACGTTTTGACACATTTACAGATTAATTTTTTAACACAAAGATATAAAATTGGACAGCCTGACTATGGAAGCGAATTGAAATCGAGCTGTGTTTCCATTTTTTGATCAATAAATTACCTATTGAGTTATAAGCGATTTTGATCACATGACAAAGATGTTTTCTCCCTTCGCTGACCGGTTTTTCTGCTTTCTTCGGAAACTTCGGTTCAAAACGTCAACTTTGACACTATTTTCTGAAAGATCTATTGCGTTTGCAAAAAAAAACGAAAAAAACCCAGCTCGATTACATAGTTTCTGAACAACAACACCGGCTAGTTTTATGCATTTCCGACCAAAAATAAATTTAAACTTATGTCAGAAAGTTGCCTTTTTGATTTGAGAACAGCCTTAAAAAAGTAATTTTAAATGCTTTGTAATAATGTATGCAGTTTGTAATACG
Source organism: Maratus speciosus (assembly GCA_963932465.1). Taxonomy (NCBI): domain Eukaryota; kingdom Metazoa; phylum Arthropoda; class Arachnida; order Araneae; family Salticidae; genus Maratus; species Maratus speciosus. The sequence goes on along the minus strand of OZ010792.1, from coordinate 518,101,325 downwards.
GTTTTATGGCGTTAGAGTTGAAACCACCGAAAAACGCCTGTGCATTTAATTAAAAAATTTCAGATCGGTCTTTAATTAGGTACTTTTTTAATTTATTTTCTATTTCAGCAGAATAATATGAGATTACATTTAGTGAGTTTGTTGCCCTTTCGAAAGGATTCATCTTGAAAGAAATCACGCGCCACTCTTTATAATAGTTCATTGACTTGCTGAATTTCATTTCGACCAGACAAACTAGCAACAAATGAAAATGAAGGTATTTAAGAATTTCTCCACTTTAATAGATTTAATGAATCGGAAGTTGATGCTTCAAAGAATTGTCGAGTTTCTTCGTATTTTCGAAAAACAAAAAATAAATAAATAAAATTCCTTCCATTAATTCTTCTAAAGTTAATTTGGAAAGTGTATTTCGCTGTTTATATGTGATAGTTATTAAATTTAGCCAATAAAATGCGGCATTTTTTCATTGAATGAAAGGAAAGAAAAAAGAAATATATTAGTTGAAAAACAATCCTTTTAACTTGGTTAAGAAAATATTACTTTGAGTTAATAAAATAGACATTTCACTAATACAGTAGAGCGCTGATTATCCGGACCGCTCGGGACCGAGGCCGATCCGGTTGATGAAAAATCCGGATAATTGGACAACTGTAAATAACGGCTATGGCAATGTATTTTGAATTATTTCGCTTCACACTTTTTCCAGGCTTAGGACTGGCAACTAAAGTAGCGCACATTTTAGCACATGTTCAAATTGCGTCTTTAGAAGTTATTTTTTAACTTTTTCAAAATTTTATTTTCTAAAAAATTGGTACAAAGTTATACATAGAAGTACACATAGAAATTAATTATTACATGTATATATCAGCGTTCATACGAGTACCGTTATTTTCAAGGCCAAATATCAGTATTTTTTTTTTTTTTTTTTTTTTTTTTTAAATAGAAAAATAAATCTAGTTTAAACGTGCGAAATTTCGTCTTATTTAAAGGACATATTTTCCATAAGAAAATACTGGTACGGAAGAATTTCTTAGTCTGTAAATTCAAGGACCCGTACGAACCCTGTATATACATTCACTGCACAGTACATACATTAAAAAAATTCATTATGATAGGGAAAAGAAATTCTTGATAGTTTCTACTTGATAGAATATATTCTTTTTTTCTACAGCCATATGGGGGGGGGGGGGGGGATCTCTCTTTCTGAGGACACCAAGGGACAAAAGAAGCAATTTTACTCCTCATCTTCAGAGAATCTGCAGATAAAGATGGATTTTCGTGGGGATGGGGGGGGGGGATATGCGGGGACTCTCGCGCGTTAAAAGTGAAACTTCTTATGTTCTAGAAACAGTTGATTTTATGCATTGCTCTCTTTGCATTAGTTTGCGATCATTTTTATTTCAGGATTAGGAAATGTTTATTTAACCTTCAACTGATGTGACTAAAATTTGTCACACAACTGATGTGATCCGGTCTCTCAGACCCCTCGAATAAAATGAATAAAAAAAATAACTCAAATGGTTTAATTTACTTAAATTTTGTCCTAACAGTATCGTTGTACTCCTCTTAGGAGCATGCGAATTAAATTGCATGAAAAAAGTATTTTATTCATATTATTTAACTTCAGTACAGAAAAGTAAGAAGCTGTAAAAGTGTTTACAGCTGGGAGTCGCGGGGTCTGGGAGACCGCGTGACATCAGTTAAAGGTTAACACAATGGTTAATTTTCGCGACATCAAGCCGAATTTACCCTACCATACCTAAAGAAGTTTTACTTCAAAATTTTTGGAGAAGGCGGGAAAAAAAAGTGTAGTCCTTGATCGATCCGGTTAATTGGACAATCCGGATAATCAGCACTCTACTGTACTTCTATCCAAACGAAATTCTTAAATAAATAGATAATAATAATTAAAAAAAAAAACAGATATAAACTACAAGGTACGTTTCGTACTGTAAATTACTTCAGGTCTTTCTTCAGGTACAAAAAGTACCCACCGACAAGACCGCTGAGAGAAAAAACGGTCATGCCACGGTCCCCTTTATGGATCTTCGAATAACATATATATTAAAACCAACATATTTTTTACTAGTAACAAATCTGCAGATCAGGAGTACCTAGAAACCTTGATAAATAATGCAAATATAAAAGCTATACAAACGTACATTCGAATATTATTGCTTACGAAAAGAAATTTCTATAATCCTTCCCTTTATTCAATTGGAGATTTTTTTTTTTTTTAAGTAAAAAATAAATATTTATATACATAAAGTCTTATTACTTCTTCTACTTACGCATTAAAAATAAGCCGCAAACTGAGTTCCAGCATTATTTTCTGTTAAAAGTTTGAAAAAAATCTTGTAACATAAAACATTCCAAATTACTGAGTTTTAAAATTTTATTTTGAATGTGGTTCGCGACCAAAGCGATATAAGTAAGCGTCCTATCTTAAATGGGAGAGATAACCGCAAGATTAAAGGCGAGGTCACGTCAATCAAGGTCATACGCCACCCAGCGGACGGAGTGAACTACAAGAGGATTATTAACTTCTTTCCCCTTTGTGGATGATCTATAAGTTCGATATCTATGAAATAACTATGCGCACGCGCAGCCGTGATTTTATTCGTTTGTCGTCTGCAGTACTTAATTGTTGAAAGTATATATATAATTCGATTTATTTATTCGCCATTATTTAATTTATTAATTGAAGTTAGTTATTTAAACAAAATCAGTTCTTTTAAGAACTTATATTACTTGGGAAAATGCCACGTTGGCGTTCTAATTATTTCAGTTTTCAAAACTGCAAAAATAACTCTCTATCTGAGAGAACTCATTTTTTTCGCTTCATAAAAGAGAAAAACAGGTTAGTTTTGTGTTTTATTATAATTTATAAAAAAGTTAAAATATTATTTAATATATATTATTAAATGTCAGTGATTTTAATACGTTCTATTTGAATTATATTTTTGTAATGCAATGAACAAGGACATATAAAAATTAGTTAATGTATGTTACGATAGAATTTTACAGCAGCGTTTTTAATTCAATTCCTGATAAGATAAAGTTATAAAAATTACATAAACATGTGTATTTCCAATGAGAATTAAACATTTTATTACGCTTAGAGTTTAAGTATAAATTATTTAATTAATTTTAAAGCATATTTTTTATTTACCTGGTCGCAGGCGATAAATTGCAAATTTTCTCTTAATCGAATTGTAGTTATAATATTTTAAATAGAAGCATTTCATTCATTCCATTTAAAACTCGTTTAATTTTACATTAGGATACACTTTAATTTAAAATGCAAGCAGTAATTCTTGTACTATTAAACCAGCAGTAATTGATTATTTATAGTTTTAAATATTTTGAGAAATTTAGACAACAGCCTTAAAAAAATTCCTAAAATCGACAAATTACTTTTTTTTTTTAAATCTAGAAATATGTCGGTTATTGTGTTATATCCGGGAAAAATAGTTTTCATGGGATACCTGCACTTCGCACAGGTGAATAACATTGCAGAAAGCATACAAAGTATAGAAGAAATGTCAAAAATTGGAATAAAATATAAAATATATTACGTGGTATGCTCAATTAAACATTTATTATCTTACACCGGCTCTTCGCAGGGGTAAAATGGATAACTTTCCGTAATCGGGCCGATAGCCATGATTGGCGTCAAATGAGAAAACAGTATACAATTGTAACTGTATAAAAGTTAAATAATGGTTAGAAAATGAAAGTAACTTTTATCGAAATAACCCAATTGCGGAACATTCTCCAAATTTGAAAAAGGCTTATGAAACACACAACAATTGCTAATAACTGAAAACTATAGACTAATAATAAGCTCGACGTAGCAGTTGTTGGTCGGTAGCCAATAATTTCAAATTTCCCTTTTAATTTTGTCCGGTTTCAATTATTTTCTCTTTTTTTTTTCAAATCTGGCTTCCGCAAAAGAGTCGGAATAAGTAGTAGAAAAAAGGGCTGCGGACGAAGGTGGGCCAATTGAACGTATTAAAATCACTGACATTTAATAATATATATAAAATAATATTTTAACTTTTTTATAAAAAATGATAGGGCTGAAAATCACGTTTAAGATGTTTAAGGTTTTAAATATTTCTCTTTTGCAATTTCTCAACCAGCTGGTATAATTTAGAAATCGTAGTTTGTTACATAACTTACTCAATTGTTGTACTTGTATATACAGTTGTAACAACCATAAAGAATGTTTAAGGATTTATCAGCTACGTTTAGATAAGGTAAAATTAATTTGCTAATTTATAATCAAGTTGTAAAAATACTAAAATGTTGTATTGTTACTAGAAACACATCCATGTACATAATTTTTATTTTTCTAGCATATCTGGGAGGGAAAAATCGAATAAAATTTTTTATCTTTTCATATATATGAACAGGGTTAGATTAAATAAAAAGTGTAAAAAAGTACTTTTATGTTAGTCGGCCGCAGTTCATAAACCGTCAAATATTTTCCCAATCACCAGCGTTTATGTTGCGTTCATTTCATTCAAACTATAAAATCATCATTTTAAAAACATACTCGTCATTTGAAAAACATAACTTTATTTAAAATACAGACATACTGGTATATTACATCAATTTAAACACATGCTTTTCGCTCATTATATTTAAAATACATTTTTTTTCTAATAAATAATAACATAAACAAGTTTCATAACAAGTAACATAAGTTTAAAGGTGGGCAAGTTTCTTCCAATGTGGGAAAATACCATGGAATTAAAAGTTACGCCTATAACTTTTATTAACAAAAATGGTTTTCTTTTAGCCTGAACAGCTTGCATAAAATTCAGGTCTATTTGAAGATATTTACAATTTAAGAGTTATAGGCGGAAAAGCAGACAAAGCCATTTTAGAGAATACCTGTTAAAATTTTAATCGTGAATTTCAAATATTTACTCACTCATGGAAGATTAACCTTGTTTACCAGATTTATTGCAAAATATTTTTATTACAGCTTGTTTTGATAAAAATATATGTATTTAAAAAATAGTTGCAATGTCAGTTTAGTTTCGGGGCAAAAGTCAATACTGTTTACGTAGCATTAGTGCTTTTTCTCCCGAAATTAAAATGACATTGCGATTTTTTTTTTTAAATACACATATTTCATTCAAAACAAACTATAACAAAAATATTTTGCAATAGATCTGGTAAACAAGATTCATCTTCCATGAGTGAGTAAATATTTGAAATTCATGATTAAAATTTTAACAGGTATTCTCTAAAATAGCTTTGTCTGCTTTTCCACCTATATCTCTTAATTTGTAAATATCTTCAAATAGACCTGCGCACGAGATGCGCAGATGGTAGATATTCTGTCATATATGACGTCATACAAAAAACCCGCGTATTTGCGTTATTCACTCCATCCACAAGATGGCGCAGCTGTGTCAATTTACGACAGATTCCAGCATTAACTTTGTACGCTTACTTATAGCGCTTTGTTCGCGACCGATTCGTGACAATATGTTTAGCAAAGCACCGAATATTTTCGATAAATCACGTGATAAACATGCAGCCCGCATAAAACTAAATTTTCTTATTAATGTGAACCAAAATATTCTTTATTATTCTGAAAAGAACAATAAAACAAATTCTTTAATATAGATATTATTATTATTATTATTTTACGAGTTTTCTTTGTAGGTATTTTTTTTTTTTTTGTGTGTGTGTGTGGGGGGGGGGGGGGAGGTTCTAAATAGTAGTTAACTTCAGTTAACTTTTCTGTACTTCTTTTTCAAAATCGTCTGCCCATTTTTACTGAGATAAATTTTCGTAATGAATGGCAACAGAAATTCCAGTAAAATACATTCAAAGAAAGAAAACTAGTATATTTCTCGTTAATTTGTAGATTCTTTTTCTGGACAGCTAATGTTGAAAATCAATCAACTCTCACTATTTTTGGAAACATAAAAGGTAATCAGTGCTGCACTTTGGAAATGTTAGTCTTAAATTACAGTGACACAGATTATATTAAAATGAAAAAAGGGCAAAATCAAATTACCTATACATCGTCGATGTAATAACAAGCTGCGAGTCTTACAAGGTGATAATTACAAGGTAAAAACTATTATTTTAAGCACCTTATACGTATTTTAAATGACTTAATATTTTTTTTTTTAATTAAGCGACAGGGTAACTTATTGCTTCGAATCGCCAGCAAAGCGTCGTGTCATTTATGATAAAAGTATCCGGATGATGCAAAAAAGCATTGCAATAGCCATTGTGAATGTTATTTTGTGGATTAAAGCCATGGAAGATTCCTTTTTATGTATTATCCCCATTGATTTTAATTGTTGAAAAAAGGGTTGTTATTATCAATTATGTGCGTTGAAAGTTGCTCTTAAGATCTATAATATAGAGTAGGTGGGGGTAAAGATACGCACTGGCTGATTTAATATGAAGAAACATTTCTACAATCATGACCGCTAGGTGGTAGTTTAGACTCAAGTAGGTCATGCAGACAGTTGACTCAAGACAGTTGGCCCTTTTATTTATTCTGCGATCATGGAGTCTATGGGTCTGCTCACAGTATTTATGCAACAATTTTTGTCACGGCAGTTAGAGGTTAACTTCTATTCGCGGTCTGACAGACCTCTGTTTTTTCATGGTTTAACTTATAATTTTCCATTTAACTATAAATACTAGTGAAATTTACTAATGCTTTTACATAACTCTTTTGTTTTATTGGAAATAGGGCAAAAACCCCGCAGTAATGGGACAAAAATACGCATTGCGTATCTTTGCCCCACCACTGCGTACTTTTACCCCAACGAATGGGGCAAAGATACGCAGAGCAATGTTTTTTAAAAATTGAAATATCTCACGGAATTGTAATTTGACAGAATGTCAGTTGATGGTGGCACTTGCCTAAGGTTCTAATCTAACATTTTAATCACTCTTTACATAAGTTTAGACCAATGTGTTCGTTAAAATTCAAAATGTATGGAAAGTGCGTGTCTTTGCCCCCACCTACTCTATATTAAAATATGTATGTCAAATATTGGCGATTTACGAGTACTTTCTATCAAATGGTTTTACTGTAGAATTCTGGTCTGATAGTAGAATTAAATAATTTGAAACACTTGCAGAGAAAGTAATAAAATAGTTTGACTAGGAATCTTGCTCATCGAATTAACTTCTTTTATTGTCCAGTCTCCAGTTCGATGATGCAGTTGTAGTCGTCAATCCGTTAGAAGACACCGACTCCGAGAACCATATAACTATTTAAATTTCTATTTTATTGACTTATATAATTATATATAATATACTATATACAGTAGAACCTCGATTATCCGAAGTAATTGGGACCGACCCTCTTTCGGAAAATCGAAATTTTCGGATAATCGAAGATTAAGGAGAAATATATGCAATTTTCTTATGGTAACAAGTGCTTAATAAAAATAAAGCAATAGCAAAATAGAAACAAGAATAAAGTACCTGAACTTTAATTTTGAAATTAAGCACCTTTTATATGTATCACAAGGGTTTGAAAAAATGTTTTGTTTGTCGCAGTTTTGATTGCCTTTCCTTTGAAGCTCTACCATGGAGTTTTTAAATATTATTAGTTCGCCCGTGTCACAGTCTTTCTGCTACTCCAGCCATGCCAAACCTTTTGTAAAACATTCAAAAACTTCAGAATTGTTAATTTGTTCGTTTTCTTCGTTCCACACCTCAGCTTACGAGAACTCAAGTTAAATTGTTAAATTCAAAGGAACTCTAAGGAATGGGATCAAAAATATTTATAAGTACTCTTAGTTCGAAAAGGACCGTTTGCACAAAAGAAAGTCTTTCAAAATGGTTTTTGCACACAAGGAATACGATAGTAAAAAGAAAAAAAAAAAGAAGAAGAAGAAGCTTTAAAATGGATTTCGGTTAACCAAGAGTTTTGGATGAAAGAGGTTCAACTCTATATTCTTCATGAGGTCTGCTGAGCAATCTCAGCAGAGCTTGTCATTTTCACGCCGGTCTTGGAATTGGAATATTTTGTGTAGGGGACGAAAGTCTTAAATTGGGAGGAATTTTTACTTTAATTGGTTTAATAGCTATGATCAATGTCCGGGTCTGTGACGTGAGCAAAGCCTGTCCAATCTTTGTTGCATCACACTAATTTCAGATTGCGGCAAATTGCGTTAACGTTTGCATTTTGAGTCTTACAATTTAATATCTGAAAGTAATATTTGCTGGGCCAATAAACAAACTTAAAGGGGGAAGGGGAATTCAGAAACGGCATCAAGTATATGAAATTAATTTAAATTTTGACTTAAAAGGGAATAATATTTTAATATCTTTCATCTCTGCAAGTTAAGTTGTAAAATGTCTTTATGTATGAATGAAGTGCGTAGTATTCAGCATGATGAAGATAATTTAAAAATTACAAAGCTCTCTGACACGTAATAACCATTCTAGCAAGTGGATAAAATCAGCTACTAAGTAAGTTTTTTTCTTTAATCTATTTTTCAAGTATTCCCTTATCTAATATACATATACACTGAAAAAAATGAAGTACTCAAAAATGAGTAAATCGATATACTCATATCGAATTGAGTATGTTTGGATCAAAAATGAACCTATTGCTTTCTCAATTTTGATATATCACATGTTATGAAACCCAAACGAAACGCTAATTTTTACTTTCTTCTATCTTTACAAGAAGAAAGTATTGGTTTCATGAAAATTTTCGAATTCCAGTTTTCGACGGATTTACACGTTTTATGAGTCAGAGATTCTAAAAAACATGTTTTTACAAAATGTCTGTCTGTGAGTGTCTGTCTGTCTGTCTGTCTGTCTGTCCGTCTGTCTGTCCGTCTGTCTGTATGTGACACAAATTTTGTGGGCGCTCTATCTCAAGAACTAATGCACGAAATTTCACAAAACTTCATATTTAGTTAGACCTTGATATAAACTGGAACTGATTAGTTTTTAGTGAAAATCGCCCAACAGGTGGCGCTGCTATGCGGCATTTTTAACGATTTCTGCAATAGCTGTATCTGAAGAACTACTGCACGGATTTTCATAAAACTTCAGATTCAGTTAGTCCAGGATATAGTTTGGTGCTGATTACTTTTTTGTGAAAATCGCCCAACAGGTGGCGCTGGTATGCTGCATTGTTCATGATTATCGCAATAGCTCTAACTCAAGAAAAAAAGCACGAATTTTCATCAAACTTCATATTCAGTTAGTCCCTGATATAAATTAGTACTGCTTAAGTTTTGGTGCAAATCGCCCAACAGGTGGCGCTGCTGTGCTGCATTTTTCACGATTTCCACAAGAGGTGTATCTCAAGAACTATTGCACGGATTTTCATCAAACTTCAGATTTAGTTAGTCCTTGACATGAATTGATGTATAAATTAGTGCTGTTTAATTTTTGGTGTAAATCGCTCAAAAGGTGGCGCTGCTGTGCTGCATTTTTCACGATTTCCACAAGAGCTGTATCTCAAGAACTATTGCACGGATTTTCATCAAACTTCAGATTTAGTTAGTCCTTGACATGAATTGATGTATAAATTAGTGCTGTTTAATTTTTGGTGTAAATAGCTCAACAGGTGGCGCTGCTATGCCGTATTTTTTGCGATTTCCGCAATAGCTTTATCTCAAGAACTAATGCTTGGATTTTCAACAAACTTCAGATTCAGGTATACCTTGATATCGTTTAGTGCTGTTTACTTTTGGTGTAAATCGCTCAACAGGTGGCGCTGCTATGCTACATTTTTTTCAGAATTTCCGCTATAGCTCTATCTCAAGAACTAATGCACGAATTTTCATCCAACTTCAAATTCAGATACACTTTGATATGAATTGGTGCTAAATCGTTGTCATTTCTTGTACTATTTAAATGATTTAATTGATGTGATTTATATAGAAGAAAGTTTTGTGATGGCCACAACATACTAGTTTACTTTGTAGTGATTTATTTCATTCATGGCGGCTTAAAAGATGTCCTTTAAAATCGGAAAACGATGTAATATACCATGGAAATCAGAGGTAGAATATTACATTTTTATTCCTTTGAAGGAACTATATCCCGTATCGCCTTTATAATGTGTAAGGTTACATTGTGTTGTTGTTTATCAGTGCTTCGAAAATTCGATCTGGTTTGTGTGCTACGTGAGATGGATTTTTCGTAAAAATAAAGATTAGAAAAATGGGATTTTCAATATTTCGCGGACAACTTTGAAAGCAAATGCTCTCTGTTAAATATTCAATGCATTCTTTTTTCTTGTTTAATGTAATCAGCCGTACATTCTGTAAATATTGTAATAATGTAAATATTAAATTATGCACAGTATTTTAAAATGATTTAAAAGTGCTTAGAAACAATGCTCTTGTCATAAAAGTAATTGTTTAGTCTTGATAAAAGTCTAATAAAAGTCTTGATAATAATTTTTCTATTTTTTCTTAGTAAATAATCAATTAAGTGCTTCTTGTTAATAATTTTTAGCGGGAAATAAATGTCAGAAAATTTTTACTTTAATCTGTAGTTAAGTGTCTCAAGGGAGGGGGGGGGGCGCTTTGACAAGAAAAATGTTTTTTCCATTTAACTTAGCTTAGTTTTGAAAGTCTTTTATAAAATGTGTGTCTTTTAGCCCAGTATTTTATTTTGATTTCGAACGTGTTACTAATCAGCCATCTTGTTTTAGTTCATATTTTTATGACAGAAGTGGTGTTTTCGAACACTTTTAAAGTATTTTAAAATACTCTGCATAATTAATTATTTGCATTAATGTAATATTTACTGCGGTATAGCTGATTACATAAAATAAGAAAAAGATGTACTGAGTATTTAACAGACAGCATTTACTTTCAAGTTCTTATTTGAATACATACATGGGATCAAAAACGAGTACGTAAACATTTCATGTTTGAACACATGCATAAGATCAAAAATGAGTACATAACTGTTCATATTTGAACACATCCATAGAATCAAAAATGAGTACATGTGTTTCTCAATTTTGACAACATTTGGATCGGAGCTATTTTGAGTATGTGACGTATTCAAAAATGAGTACTTTTTACTCAATTTTGAGAACCCATTTTTTTCAGTGTACTACCATTTTCTTTGTTACGGTAAATGTAACTGTCTTACTAATCATGATTTATATGCAAATGGTTCCCTGAATTAAAAAAAAAAACAATAATATAACTTGGTGATATTAGATGTAAATTTCCAACTGGGCGAAAAATGTCCGGACCAGGATTCGAACCCGGGACCTCCTGGCTGAAGCCGCCAGTGCTCTGCCATCTGAGCTATCCCGGACGATTCTGGTCGAACTTTTTCACCCAGCTAACCTTGAAGATTACAGCATCTGGTCTGAAACCTGGTCCGGACATTTTTCGCCCAGTTGGAAATTTACATCTAATATGATTTGTTTACCAATTAGAATAATTGTGTGAAAATTAATCTAGTGTAATTTCGTATCCAGCGATTTCTGGAGTTCCATTACCTGAGATTTATTCTGTTGAGCTGAACCAGGTTTCAGACCAGATGCTGTAATCTTCAAGGTTAGCTGGGTGAAAAAGTTCGACCAGAATCGTCCGGGATAGCTCAGATGGCAGAGCACTGGCGGCTTCAGCCAGGAGGTCCCGGGTTCGAATCCTGGTCCGGACATTTTTCGCCCAGTTGGAAACTTACATCTAATATGATTTGTTTACCAATTAGAATAATTGGGTGAAAATTAATCTAGTATAACTTGGTGAGTTCGCTTGCATGAATTTGTCTTTAATTCGCTTTTGTTTATTTAAATGTTGTGTCATTTAAATCTTTTACTCAAAGCTACAGGCAGACTTGTATAAAAACAAAAACTTTCCGCGCACATAAATATTAGGTCAAAAATTTTCCGCAAATTAATGTTTAATAAAATTACGTGTTATATTATTTTGACGATATGAAATAAAAATCGTAGTTTAAAATAATTGTTATTTAAATTAAAAAAAATAATTAATATTAATTAAATAATAATTATTTAAATTTAAAAATAATAAAGCAAAAATCAATGATAGGAAGGTGAATTCTTTTCAATTATTTTGTCAATGCATTTAGAAACAACCCAATCCTTAAGATTGTGATCTCTTCCCACAAAATGCCAGTCACACTTATAACACTACGAAATTATTCGATTTAGCAGCCGTTGCCAGGCTAAACTGTCACTGAAGCCGCCGACGGAAAACCAATCAGCGACTAGTTTTAGTCTGCAGAAAATAGAAATAAAAGGGTCTCTGATGTCACAATAATGTTTTGAGTCTTTAAACTTTGAATTGTGGACAAACAATATATAAATCGTATATAAAATTGGGGAATATTTTAAATTTTTGGTATTAAAAAAAGTTACAAAAACAAAACATACGTTTTTCTTTTCGTAACTTTTTTCCGCAAAGTCCCGAATTTTTCGGAAAATTTTCCGCGCACGGCGTTCGGGCGTGCATCTATATTATACAGCTCTGGCTACAGGTACTTCCAACTGGTAATTAAATGCTTTTTTGTATTGCCCAGCTGTTTTTGTACACATCTGCTTCATTGCGTTACATGATTGCCATTTACAAAAGGAAAAAAAAATCGAAAAATTTTCTTTTACTGAAAAGCATATATTTTTATTCATTAAAGCTGACTCATGCTTTTTAACATTAACGCGGTCAATTAATTATATATTTTCTGGGAAGTTGTCGAAATGTTTATTATTTTGAAGTCAATTCATTTATTTTACAGGCCCGAGGAATTATTTAACAACAATAATCATTTTCAGGTTTCCCCCATTTAGGCCTCGGAGAAATCAACTTAATTTCGGATTCAAAATTACTCTTCATATTTTACATTCTTTCGATTTCTTGGTGTGTCCCTGCAACAAAAATAGCAATAACAATGATCTTTTCCTATTAGCAAATTTTATTTACGCGTCAGTCATTACAATAGACATAAATAACACTTTTTAATTTTTAAATTATCTCTATTTTAAACACTAGGGGTTTTGCCCATACCAGCTAACGCTCACCAATCCCATACATCGCATGATCTAAAAACACGTTAATTTGCTCTGTTTTATAAAAGATTACCCGATTACGAAAGATCGAATGACCAGCAGCGATTTTGTGTGATCGGGTTGTCATTAACGTCTCTTTGACTAGCGGATTTTTGGTTCCCAAGACGCATCCACAAATGTCGCGGGTGCCTTATTTTGTGTTTCATTAAATAAGATGTATCATACATTAGAAAATCAACTCGTATAAAATCGTTAAATAAAAAACGTCGCTGTCTTCCGTGCTTTTATAAGAACGTCTAGAAGAAAAGTTTCCTTTTTAGACGCTATAGAAAAATAGTCTTAAATATGATGTAATTTTTCTCATTAAATGCTATTTACACGTAATAATTTGATTATTTTAAAGTTTTCTTTTTTTTTTTTTAATATTCACTTGTAAATGTATTTTTCAAGCGAAAGATGTTTGGAAATATTATTTGCTTAATATTATAATATTAAAACAAAATCTATATTAATATGTATTGAACTGAGTAACTACTTTTTCAAAAGGTTAATATTCAAAAAATAATATTAATTGAAAAATTTTATGTGTTTTGATTAAAAATGTAAATGTGCGTCAAGAATTTTAAAGAAACAGAAATATCAAAAAGATATTTTTTTCTTAAACTCATATTTAGACTATATTTTTATTTTATTTTAAACAGCGTACTCAACATTACGTTCTAACTTTAAAGTAGTCTTACGACATGCTTTAATCACACACATCGACACATTTATAATCTATGCATTTAAAGCCAAAAATATTATTGCATGCAAAAAATACTATATAAATTCGATTTCTGCTCAATGCAACGTTTACTGACATTTAAGTGTTCGTGCTATGGTAAAAATAAAATAAAAGTAAGAGATTACAAAATATTCTCGACACAACTTTTTAATTACTATTTTAAGTTACAGAACGCTCTGCGCCGCCGTGTTGATGAGAAAGAAGGAAAGAAATAAGAAAGAGACAAATTCTTTTAATTCACCAAATCATCAAACCGGCATGGCATTTAATATGTTTAAGTGAGTAATTCATGTTTTAGTTTTATTTACTTTTCCGCGCTATTTATAATCGCACAAGAAAGCCACATTGCTGTCAAAGAATTGTGCATAAACGAATTCGGTGATTAGTATTTTTTTTATTTATTTACAAAAAATATTAGTTAAATTTAGTTAAAATTTGTAGTTCGGAATGTCTGGTGAAAAATTTTAAACTGGCAAATTTTGGGGCTTTGAATATTTCACTAAAACCTTCGGTTATTAAAAGGTACAATTGTGTATGACTATTTTAGTGTAGTGAAGTAAAAGCTGGAAATATCATATAAGTTCAAACTTGTAATTGTTTCTGACTTTCTCAGAATTTTAAAGTGAAGGGGAATGTATCATTTAGTTTAATGTCAACCACTGTAATGATAACATAATAAAGTACCACATTGTTAGAGTGTTTACAATTTAAGTTTTTGTTCTAAAAAACTTTCAATTTACATATTTATGCATGATTTTTGTAAATTCTAATTGCTTTTTAACACTTTCCAGCTGTAAATTCGGTTTGTCTCTCCGTCTGTCTCTTGTCAGTACACTGACTCGCGTAACTATACTCGGATTCTCATGATATTTATACATGCTATAAAATTTCATTATGACATGTTCCCATCAAATCATTGTGTGCTTCTACCACTTTTCGCAATTTCATCGCGTTTTCCAAACAGCAAATTAGTTCTTTTGTAAATATCGTTAAAATATCTTCATTATTTACAGTCGTGGAAAAAAAAAAAAGTAAGCACCCCCTACTAACTCCTCAACAAATTATCGTAGAAGAAAGTTACTGGTACCGAACGATTGGAAATAAAGTCTACTTTTAAATGATGGATATAAAATTTACGAACCCAAACTTCATTTTTTAATGGCATTAATCAATTTTTACAAGATGTTTCAAACCTTCGGTTCAAATTATGCCTAGACAGCAAATTTCAAGTCATTTGAATGACAAGTTTTTGAATTATAAACATTCAAAATTTAGTGCTTCTAATGTTAAATTACATTTTGACATTTTTATTAATATCTCCTGAAATTATACTCTTAATGTGCTAATTTTTTGTGTAGTAATAATACTAAAATACGCAAACATATATACGTTGAATTTGTCATTTTTATAATTATATGATGTGAATTATGAAATTAATATTCGAAAAAATTATGAATTGTAACCTGCAATTTTTTTGATGGATTTAGATTTATTAAGTCCTGCTTTATGGAAATCCAAAATTTCCCATTTTTCTTCCAAGTAGTTTACAAATTATGCTTAAAAAACGGCAAAATGATGGTTTAAGGGGCCGTCTTGATAGAAGCGAGTAGATATTTTGAAATTTCTTATGATATCCTGTAATAGAGCAGTCTTCAATGACTGCTTGAGTGGCTCTTAACCTTTAACTGATGTTACCGGTCTCACAGACCGGTGCTTTTTTCAATTTTTGTAGTTTAACTTGCAAATTTCAGTTTAACTCGAAACACTACTGAAATTTTGTTTCGTTTGGAACTTTAATACTAACACCAGAGACTTTTGAATAGGTGAATTTTAATTATAACACTCCTGTACAAAAAGTTTAGTATAAAAACATCATCCTATGAGTTAATCGCGGCTTTTATTCACCTTTCGATGGAGTGATCTCACAGACCGCGTCACACTAGTTATGGGACAATTTCTGTGACATCAGTTAAAGGTTAAGATGCTTGATGGTCAACAATCGAGCACAAAACTCCAATTTGGATACAGACCCTAAAGTACGCTCGTTTTAAAATAATTAATTTCTGGGAAACTTATGATACGAATTGCATAAAAAATTGTTTTTAGGCTAATTGAAGGGTGTGGAGTTCATTTATGCTGTCAGAATTGTGTACTGCTATTGAAAAAAAAAACAAAGTTTTGGTTCGTTTTAATGTGTAGATCGCCCTCTAAGCAAATTTTATATACATCATTTAAAAGTAGACTTTATTACCAATCGTGTGATACTAGTAACTTTCTTCTACGATAATTTTTTGCAGAGTTAGTAAGGAGTGTTTACTTTTTTTTCCCACGACTGTACATGTTATGTTCCAATCAAATTATTGTGCGCTTCTACCACTTTTCGCAATTTCATCGCGTTTTGTACACAGCTAATTGGCTCTGTTACAAATATCGTTAAAATATCTTCATTATTGTTAAAGTTATGACCAAAAATTCGATCTTATATTGAAGTGCATCATTCTGTAATTTTAACTGAATGAGTATATTGCGACGCTGATTTCCTAAACAATGGTTGTTTGTTCAGGGCTGCCACAGGCGACTATTTTTTCAATTCCTACTATTAGCTCACACTCTCCCTATATTTATTTATATATTTATATATTTATCTTGTTCAAATTTTCAATCGTTAATAAAATACTCATTATTCATGCTATCAAGTTGAAATAAATTTTTTTAAACTTGTACTGGATGACAATTGATGTTAATACAGTTTTTTCAAATATTAATTAATTAATTAAATTTTAATTAATTAATTTTAGTTTTGCATGGGAAACAAAATGGCGGCCATTGGTTATTGAAGTTCAATGAAAGTATTTTCAATAAGGGGTTACCATAGGAGGACCCTGTTCTGTCGTCAAATACCGCCAAAAATGTCGCCAACCTGGCGATATATCGCCAAATTTGGCGGCCAAAATGAGTCGCCAAAAGTGACGCCAACTTGGCGATATCTGTAATATTTCGCCAAATTCCCATAGAGTTCCATTGTAAACCTACTTGCTTATAGAAAATCAACAAATTGAGATATTTTAATGCAACAAAAACTAATATTAGCTTGATTATATTAAATTTTTCTTTGATAGCCTAAGCAGGAATTGACTTTAAAAACAAAATTTTTATATTACTTGTTTAATTCTCCTCTCACCACTTTCTCAAAACAAAAATTTTTGACATACAGTTTGACAACATTTGCAAGAGAAATATACTACAAAATTTATTTATTTTTTAAATAGTGGTGCGAATGGAATAGAAAAATAGTCGCATGTAACAACCCTGTTTGTTCTAGTGTGCTCTACCACCTTTTAAAGATTGTACCTCTATCAATGGGACACACTATAGGACAAACAATATAACAAGCAAAAAAAAGCCCCAAAATTTTGCCTTAATCTACATCAGTATATAATATATTAAAATGTGTTGTATTGAGTAATAACCTATCTTTAAAGTATGTTAAGCATAATAAATATTATTAAATGAGGATTTTGATGTGGTTTGAATAAAAATTAAAATATATGAAGAATTTTAAAGATATAGAAATCTTGAAAATGCTTTTTCTTCTGAAACGCATGTTTTAGATATATTTGTGTTTTACTTTAAATTACCCTTGAAAGACAGTCATTATACTTATAAACTTAAAAAGAAATCTTGCGTACTTACTGTTTTATGTAATCGATGCAGATAAACACAATAAATATCATTACGTTAAAAAAAATACATTTACTCGGTTTCTTCTCAGTGCAACGTTCACTGACCTTTTAAAGTTCATGCTACGAAAGATACAAAATAGAAAAGTATTTTCTAACACAACGCTTTAATTATTATTTCAAGTTAAAAACACGCTGCTTCATGCTGAAGAGAAAGAAAAAAAAAAAGAAGAAGAAAACAGGAAAAATCTTTTAATTCATCAAAACGACATGGTATTTAAGATGTTTAAGTGATTAATTCGTGTTTTCGTTTTGTTTGTTTTTCCGCGCTATCTATAACGGCACCAGAAAGCAACATTGCCGCCGAAGAATTACGCGTAAATGAGTTCGGGAATATTTATTTTCAAGAATTGTTAGTTAATTTGCCAATTTTTCATGGAAATTTTAAACCGGTATATTTTGGTACTTAGAGGTTATTAAAAACTGCAATTGTTCCTAACTTCTTCACCAGGGTTTAAAAGCCAGACGGGAAAATGCCAGATAGTTTAAAACTTATATAATTCTGATTGTCTCAGGATTTTAAAGTGAAAAGAGAAAGAGTGTCATAAAATTTAACATTAATGACTATGATGAGAATTACAGTAAAATGATAGTGCAGTATTACTTTTTAAATATTTGCCTTTATAAAACATTTAAGTTATATACAGTGTAACCTCCGAATCCGAGACCGGTGAAAAGTGACCGCTCTTCAGATGTGGTTGTTATTCAGAGGTTTCATGTAAAAAAAAAACCAAAATTACATAAATTTAAATAAAAATACACAGTCATTTTAATTGATCTTAATTTTCTAATATATTAAAAGAATCAATGATTTGTTGCAGTTGCTTTGTTCTTTTGCTGCAAATATATTTCTTCAGAAAAAAAATGAAATGTCAATATCAGTTGTAACTCGCCATCATTATTATTTAATGCAGAATTTTGGATTTCACGAAGGTTCGTCAAATTTTCGATATATGTGTTAATACTGGACATTTTGGGTGATTCCATAATCTCTTCGATTTCCTCTTCCTCATCACTTTTCTCTCATCACTCTCCTCATCACTCTCTTTCTCTCATCCCTCATCACTCTCCTATATTCCACCATTTGCTGTATGGAATCAAATGTGGCAGTAACTGCCAAATCTTTGTCCGAGCATACAAACTCGCTGGCTTTCATGTTAGTTATTCCTGCCGTTCTAAGAATATTATCTACATTTGCCCATCATTATTAATGTCTTCATTTTCTTTTTGTTGACATTTGAAGTAAATTTTGTTTGATCTGCTTCACATTTCGGTTTGCAAATAAATATGAAATTGTACTAGGAGCTGCAAATTTTTATTTTTTCTCGTGACTTTTAAGCGGCCGTTGTTCAGAATTCCTTATTTAGAGGTTACTACTAAATAGTAATGTTACTGCTATGGAACGTGTTTGGTTCCACCGACATGTCGCCGGTATTCGGAGGTTGTCGTTATTTAGAGGTGACCGTTCAAGGAGGTTTCACTGTGTATTTATCATTTTTTAATTATGTTTTTACATATTTATATACAATATAGCCTAACTTCGGTGAGCAACCTTGGGACAAAAACAAAAAATGGATAGAAAACTGGCCATCTAATAAAGTTGGTCACCATAACACACTAAACACATGCTTTACATTTTTATGAAGAAGATACAACAAATTGTAAATTTAAATAAACAAATATATACTTAACATGAGATTGAATTGGAGCTTTTTTCTGTAAAAATCTGAAATTCATTCAGGATATTTAATTTTAGTTGTGATTATTACGCACCTCAAAAACAATAAAAATATGTGTTAGTGAATGTAATTCTTTTTTGCCCAATTTTTCAGTAATTTTTAGGCTAAAATTCTATTTATTACATGTTATGCCTTGATTCACCTATTTAGGTATTTCTTGTTGGTTGTTTTAGGCTGTAACTTTTATAACTTATGATAATTATTTTTTTACTAACTTTTCAATTTGTGTTTAACCCTTGAGAACTCGCTAGTCAGAATGCCCAATTGCTTTTCTTTTACTTTACATTAGTATAATATCAACTTTTTTTGGTTGGCTTAGTACTTTTATTCATAAAAGGGGTAAAATAATTGTAAAACATTTTGAAATTTTAATTAAAATGAAAAATGATTTAAATAAGAGTCTTAAAAAAGTACGACTGTGAGAGAAAATCTCATGCAGCGAGTTCTCCCGGGTTAATATAATTTAACACAACACTATAAAAAAAAAAAAAAAAAAAAACGGAGATTCTACTGGCAATCTAGACGCCAATACTATTTCCGTTTTTTTTACGGAAATTTTCCCCCATAAATTAAAGAAAAATTTCCGTTTTTAATCAGAAAAACGGAAAATTTACTGTAATTTTTGGGGAAAAATTTCCGTAAAAATACGGAAATAGTACTGCCGTGTGTAGATTGCCAGTAGTCGGCAATTTTTTAATGTCTATAATTTCATTTTCTGGCGCATTCTTACTTTATTATCTTCATAAGGGAATGCAAAGTGTAAGTTGATTTGTAGAATGAGACGGAAGTTTTATTTTTAAAAGCTTTTCGAACGTATTTAAAAGAAGAAAGAAGATGAATTTAAAGAATTGGAATTTATATTTACCTGTTAGATTAACTATTCAGTTTATTTGTTTTTATTACTGCTGTTGTTATTTTAACATTGACATTACAGATCCTAGTTAAATCAACGTTCGCGTGACAAATTTTCTAGATACTTTCCACTAAATTTAATTTATATAATTCTAAACAAACTTTTGCAATTGTGTTTTCTTATCAAGTACCAGGTTCCACTATATTCATACTAGAGTCCTGCGCGGGTTGGGTATAACCTGACACCAACTCAAAAATTCTATTTAACGTCCATTCGAAACCCGTCCCGAATTCGACCAAAGAGAAAAAAAAAAAAAAAAATATTGACCCGAACCCCCCTCCCCCCCCCCCCAAAAAAAAAAAAATTCGCCAATCCGTTCGGTAATAATAATAATAAGCTAATAATAAGCTAGAAGCAGCAGGAGTCTTTCGGTAGCTTCATCGCCCCGAGCCCTCCCTTCCCGCTTTTCGGTGTCTTTAATTTGTGTAATTTCCCTTTTAAATTTGTCCGGTTTTCAAATTTTTTTTTTTTTTTTTCATTTTCAACCGCCGCGGCGAGCGGCCCATCTTCGTCCGCAGCCTTTTATTCATCTACTCTAGTCCCACTCTTTTGCGGAAGCCAGAATGAAAAAAAAAAAAAAATTCAAAAATTGAAACCGGACAAATTTAAAAGGGAAATTACACAAATTAAAGACACCGAAAAGCGGGAAGGGTTGGGGCGATGAAGCTACCCGACGACCCCTTGCTTCTTCTAGCTCATTATTAGTATCCATAATCGGAAAACTATCCGAATTCTTTTGTGCAGTTCTGTATATGATTTATAGATTTATATATGTAGTACACAGTATGCTAAAATTTAATTCGATGAGGAAACGCATAACATAGTTGAAAATTTCCCTTCAGCAATTTCCGCCAATAATCGGAAATGTTCTCGAATTCTTTTGTACAGCTTTGTATGCGGTCTATAGAATTTATGCACACCAAGTAAGAAAAAATAGTTATATTTAAAAACGCATACCGCAACTAAAACGCACTTCCAGCAATTATCGATCGTAGACACACTACTGTAATCACATTCGTTTGTGTGTTCCCGTAAATAAACGCTAATTGCTATGCACATCCTATACTACAGTAAACTTCTTGTAATGCACCTCAGGGACATATATGAATTTTAATATGTTTGAATTAAAGGGGCTGGTCACTCAGCTTCCGACTTCCCCTCACTCGTGTGCATTCGTCTATTTAAAATATCTCCTCGGGAAATTAATATTTTTAACTTCTATTTTTTGTGTACGCTTCCTAAACGCTGTCTCTTTTTTTCTTAGTTCTCAAAATATTTCTGAAGTATAGACTTAATTTTATAGGAAGTCTTAAAAGCTTATTCACAGTTCGTCCGCTTTTAACACGTAAAATATTAAATTCAGCATAGATGTCAGAAATATTTTGAAAACTGAGAAAAAAAAAAGAAACATCCTTTAAGAAAAGTACACAGAAAAAAGATGTTAAAAATATGAATTTCCCGAGAAGGTTTTTTAAATATACGAATGCATCAAAAGTCCATAGACTTAACATTACGGAGAAGAATTCCGAAGCTGAGTAACCAGCCCTCTTAATGTTACATCATTAACCTTTAACTGATGTCACAGAAATTGTCACATAACTAGTGTGAAGCGGTCTGTGAGACCACTCCATGGAAAGATGAATAAAAGACGGGATTAACTCATAGGATGGTGTTTTTGTACTAAACTTTTTGTACAGGACCGTTATAATTAACCTTTAACTGATGTTACCGGTCTCTCAGACCGCGGCTATTTTCAATCTTTATAGTTTAACTTGCAATTTTCAGTTTAACTACAAACACTACCGAAATTTTGTTCCGTTTGGAACTTCAGTATTATCACCAGAAACTTTTGAATAGGGGAATTTTAATTATAACAGTCCTGTAGAAAAAGTTTAGTACAAAAACACTATCCTATGAATTAATCGCTTCTTTTATTCGTCTTTCGATGGAGCGGTGTCACAGACCGCTTCACACTAATTACGTGACAATTTCTGTGGCATCAGTTAAAGGTTAAAATTCACCTAGTATTCAAAAGTCTCTGGTGATAGTACTAAAGTTCCAAATGGAACAAAATTTCAGTAGTGTTTGTAGTTAAGCTGAAAATTGCAAATTAAACTAGAAAAACTAAAAAAAGCCGCGGTCTGAGAGACCGGTAACATCAGTTAAAGGTTAGAATAAATCTCAAACGATTTTTCATTTAATAGACCATAATAGTCCGGGAGCCGGTGACACCAAATGTCCCGTCATCGCGGAATTGAAAAATTTTTATGTAAATCGACAGTAAAAAATCATACAAACAAAATGAGCTAGGTATGACTAGGTTTGACATCCCGAAAATGAATTTAATTAAATTGATTGTTATTAAAAAGCTGTAATGATTTACCGTTTTCGCGGAAAATCGACACTGGGCCAGCGTCTAGACGCGAAATAAAGTAGCCACCGGTAAAAACTCAAAGCAAAATAAATGTGTAATTTTACCACCGTCCGAAGCGCCCTTCTTTGACTGTGATATAACATCTGACACACTGTTTTCCGACCTACCCTTACCGGCTTTGTCCGACAACTTGTTTCTCTCTTAACTGTGCTTATATCGCTCACCCGCGAGAAAAGTGACACATCTCGGCAAAAGTAAATTTTACAGGAGAGGTAAAAGAAAATTTGCCCATGATTTTGCTTTAACCCCTTGGGAACGAGCGACCGGTATTCGTGCCGCGTAAGTTGCTCAGAATCGGCGATTATTCTCACCAGTAAAATTGTATTGTAAATTTTGCCTTATTTAATCCGAGCACTTTCCCGATTCAATTAGGCAAAAATTTCTGTTTTAAAAATCCGGTGACTAAAGATTAAAAATACTGTAAAAGACGCTCGTCCCGAAGGGGTTAACATGACATTATAGCACTTAGCTATGCATGCAGGAGTAAAAAAGTGCATAAAAGCATGAAATCTTCGAATGAAAACGTAGGATGAGGCTCGGAGGGTTGGATAATTTTACCTCCCCACACAATCTACCCCTCTTCTGTGGTGCCGTATAACTACACTTATGAAACTGTTTGTGTAGCAAGACACACCTATAACAAACCTATTAGTGGAATAAAACGCAAAATGAATTTTTGCGAGATGTGTCACTTTCCTTGCGGGTGAGCGATATATTCTTAAACTTAACTTATTTACTTTTATTTCTCTAATTAATTTCTCTCTTAATTCTAAACCAGTAATGATTTTTACTATTTTACATTTATAATACCACTTTTCTTAAAAAGTAATTTTACATTTTTTATATTTTTATTTTTAATCAAATTATTACGTAGTATTTGTACTACAGTTAGACTTTCTATCCCAATGGCTCATTCATTTTAGACATTCATCAATAGACTAGGCGTAAAATTGACGCCAACTCGGAAGCCCCTCAAAGTGATAACACTGTTAAGCCTCCTTAAAACAGATATGGACAGTCTTTTCCAATAGCATAAAGTTTTGTCATACCAATTTTTTTTGAAAGAGCACAAAATTTTCTATAAAATGCTCCAAGAGTGATCAAAATCTGCGATGACGGAAAAACATCATAGTTTTTTAATAATAATTAATTTAATTAAACATATTTTCGGCTTGTCATACCTAGCTCATTTTGTTCGTATGACTTTTTACTATTTATTTACATAAAACATTTTCCATTCAGCGATGACGGCAGTGTTGAATTCAGACATTTTTCTCCTGGAGGGATTTCTGTGTCACCGGGGGGGGGGGGGGGACGTTATAGAGTTCCAGGGGGAAATTATACTTTTTGACTGCTGAACACTCAAAATCTCAAATCTTCTGGGGGGGTGGGGTATCTCATTGCTCCGGGAGGAATGCCCCCCCCCCCCCCCCGGGGGCCACCCTCTGAATTCAACACGGAGTCGGATCTGTTAAAATTCTCGGAGTCGGAGTCGTCCATTTTACAAGCAGTGCTGCGTTGTTGGAGTCGGAGTCAGGCTCCTTTTTGAGCGAAGGAGTCGGAGTCGGATCTGTTAAAATTCCCGGAGTCAAAGTCGGAGTCGTCCATTTTTCCCCAGACTCCGCAGCACTGATGGCAATTCCACAATATTTAGGGTACGGACAGACAGGCATGCGGCCATACGAAACGGAGTCATAAACACTTTTCAACTATGTTGGAAAATATTAAAAATACATTTTATTATTTCACATTGCATGTTGCAAACTTATTATTATTATTTATATATATATATATATATATAAAGTGTTAAAAAAAGAATGAATGGAAATATAATCTTTTTTGCTCTTGACTAATTGCATAACGTAAAACTTGAATGGCTGAAAATTATCTAAATTGAATTATTCATATCCTCAGAATAATAAGTGGATGCGAATGACATTTCACATTATTAATTATCTTTCTTTGTCTTAATAAAATTCTATTTTGTTCCTCTAAAACTAGGAAAAGGTCATAAAGACTTAAAAAGTGGAAAATAAGAATATCGTGCAAATTTCGTCGGCAATAAATTTAAAGGATGCTCAAAATAATTCATATGTCAAGAATTCAAAATACAGTGAAACCTCCCTGTGTGACCACCTCCATTAAGCGACCACCTCCCTGAACGACCATTTTTTCATGGAACGAAATTCCTTCCCATAGGCTCAATACTAATTTTACCTCTATTCAGAGACCACCCCAGTTGAACTCCCTCCATGAGCGACCCATTTCTTTGAAGAAAATGAAACAAATTCCGTTTTTTCCTGATAGCTTGAAGAAGGTTTTATTAGAATAATAATTCAGGAGAGCACATTATTCATCAAATTTCTAAACTAGGTTTAGAATTTTTATTTATTCCGGTAACTTTTAAGTGTGTAAACCCCTTTGTGACTTTTTAGGCAGTGAATGATGACAAAGTAAAGATGACGGTCAATAAATTCCCCTGCCCTATTCTGTCAGAAAACTCTCAAAGAAATAGATAAATTAATGAAATAGTCATAATTTGTTCCCGTCCAGAAAAAAAAAAATTGCATTTATTTACTGAACTTCAAAAGAACTTGGAAATAAAAGTTATAGAAGATAAAACCGTAAAATCAAAGCAAACGTCAATGTATTCATTTTTTAAACTCTGCACTAATTAACTTATGTAATTAACTTTTGTTTTGATACTTAAATTTTCAGATTTTTTTTTCCCTAAAGTGAAAAATAAATTTTAGTAACATTAATTGTTTCCGTTTTTCAACAATTGAAATCTAGATTTAAACGTTACATCCCTTAAGAGACCACCTCTCGGAGCGACCAGTTTTTATTGGAACAGAACGTGGTCGCTTTAGGGAGGTTTTACTGTATCATACTCTTTATATGTTTCTAGATCTGCTTATCTTTTGAGATTTATTTATGTATATTAGAAGTAATGCATTATATAGGTTGCTTGGCTTAAATTTCATATTTTTCTGGTGGGTGTATAAACTTGGCTTTTTTCCAACACGCGCACGTTTAAATCTTTAATGCATATTTTAGTATCTTCAATAAAAGAATATTTACATCATTCTTATATTTATTATATACAGTAAAACCTCCCTAAAGCGACCACGTTCCGTTCCAATAAAAATTGGTTGCTACGAGAGGTAGTCTCTTAATGGAGGTCATGTTTAAATCTAGATTTTAATTGTTGAAAAAAGGTAACAATTAGTGTTACTAAAATTTATTTTTCACAGTAGGAAAAAAATCTGAAAATTTAAGTATGAAACAAAAGTAGTTAATATAGTGTTTAAAAAATGAATACATTGACGTTTGCTTTGATTTTAAGGTTTTATCTTTTATAACTTTTATTTCCAAGTTCTTTCGAAGTTCAAAAAATAAATACTTTTTTGGACGGGAACAAATAATGACGTTTTCATTAATGTATCTATTTCTTTGAGTATTTCCTGGCGGAATACGGCAGGGGAGTTTATTGGCCGTCATTCTTAATTTGTTATCAGAGTTAAATGCATTGCCTAAAAGGGCACAAAAGGGTTTAAACACTTAAAAGTTACCGGAATAAAAAAAATTCTAAACTTAGTTTAGAAGTTTGATGAATAATGCGCTCTCCGGAGTTATTTTTCTAATAAAACCTTCTTCAAGCGACCAGGAAGAAAAGGGAACTTGTTTTATTTTCTTCAAAGAAGTTGGTCGCTCATGGAGGGAGTTCAACTGGGATGGTCTCTGACTGGAGGTAAAATTAGTATTGAGCTTATGGGAATAAATTTCGTTCCAAGAAAACATGGTCGTTCTGGGAGGTGGTCGCACAGAAAGGTTTCACTGTATTATTTTAAAGTGATGGTATTATGAATATCTTCTTTATTCCTTACAATTTTTATTTTTGAAATTTATAAAGCGCCTGAAGATTCCTCATCTTATACTCATTACATTCTGATTAATATCAGTAAAGTATTTTATTTTGTTTTCTTCTTTACTTTTGTGCATAATAGAGTATTTTTTTATTATTATTTTAGCTTT
This sequence comes from Maratus speciosus, assembly GCA_963932465.1. Taxonomy (NCBI): domain Eukaryota; kingdom Metazoa; phylum Arthropoda; class Arachnida; order Araneae; family Salticidae; genus Maratus; species Maratus speciosus. Next base: position 518,074,662 of record OZ010792.1, on the reverse strand, counting down.
CCTGATGATGGAACAGATTTCTTTTTCTTTTTAAATCATTATTACTAAATCGATTTATTTCAAACTCTAGATTAGAGGTCTGCACGGGCCGGAATTTCCAGGCCCGGGCCCGGCCCGGTGTAAAAATTGGAAGTTCGGCCCGAGCCCGGCCCGGCCCGTTTGCATTATTACAGTTCTCGGCCCGGCCCGGCCCGGCCCGTACAAAAATCAATGAAAACGGGCCCAGTCAGATACAATTTCTACAAAAAAAAAAAAAAAATCCGTTTTTTCTCAACATACAATTAAGATTCTTTTAATGAATACTACATACATATTTATGGGAACATTTTACAGTATATTTTACATTACTATGATGTTCGCAAAACAGAAAACGCACAATAATAAACATTAACGATTACTTACAGTCATCGTGTCTACAGACATTTCAAAATGGAAATAAGGATTCATTAAAAGATTAATGTAGTTCAGAATAAAGGATTAAAAACAAGATAACATTTGAAGCTGTATAATAAAAAGTAGATTTGTGAAAATATTTCTCTCATTTTTAAGACTTTTCTCAAATCCAAAGGAGCTACATTTCGACACATTTATGAAGTCTTTTCTTTTCGGAAACGCGTAAGATTGGCAGGTACTCTTATTCAAAAGCTATGTAAATGTCGTTTTTTTCATAGATAAAAGCAATATATCTTTCTGAAAATACTGTCAAAGTTAGCGTTTTGAATCGAATTTCCGGAAGCGATAGCACAGTAGAAAAGAAAAACGTACAGTCACGTGACAGGAATCGCTGTTATCTCTGTAAGTAATTTATTAAATATGGAAAAAGCTATTCGTTTCCAAATGCCTTCAATAGGCAGGCCTGTCAATTTTATGCCTTTATAGTTAAAGTTTTTTTTTCAGAAACATGTGTCTGAAAGCTTTGCATTGTTGAGCAGTGAATATGAGAACCACTTTAAGGTATATTTCCAAAGATACTGTTAAGAGAAGTTCATTATCACTATTAATATTGCAAAACAAAATGACTGTTCTACACATCCTGAGATCGATTAAGACCACTTCCTTCCCGGCACGAGTCTGCTGAAAAAAAATTAAACTCGGAATCAGACATCTTGTAACTGTACGATGCCGATCTCTACGATGGACACGTTACATTTCTGTATTGATGTTCTTAAAGTCGCATCGGCTCGTGACGCACATTTATACTTCTCGAGAAAATCTTATTCATTGAAAATGGCTCGTATTTTATCTGCTTCGCTTAAATTCTTATATCGGGCCGATAGGCCTGATTAATTTTTTTGCCGGACCGGCCGTTTATTTTGTCTGTCGGCCCGGCCCGTTGAAAAAATTGTCCTAATTCTGCCGGCCCGGCCCGTTTGAAAATTCGCCTTCATTCCGCCGGCCCGGCCCGCGGGCCGGGCCGGGTACTGGCCTCGGGCCAAGCCCGGGCCCGTGCAGACCTCTACTCTAGATGTATAAAGCTTAATTTTATAATTAATTTTTCTAAGGATTCTGTGCCCTCTGTCAAGCAAGCCATAAACAGATAATTATAAATGCTTTTAACACTTTCATTATGGACATAAATCCTTAATAAATATGCTACGCAAAAAAACCTAAAAGTTTAGTAATTTAAAATGTGTTTATTTTAAGAATTTTGAAAACTAAGAAACATTAAAACAAAACAAAACAAAAAAGATAAAACAAACTTTCCAACACAGAAACCGCGCAAATACCAGTATGAATATGGAGGCACTGTAATAGTCGTTTCTTATTCTTCCTCCCTAGTATTTCATTTCAACCATTGTCCTCAAGAAGGCAGCTCAAATTGAGTCGAAACTGAGTTATCAGGTTTCACCCCACTATGCGATTTTATCCTATCCTATGTAATAATTTACAATCAATGGCATTCGCATACTGAATTTTAAGTTCCCCCATGTTCAAATTTTATATCTAGTCTTGCTAATGCATTATTTTTTTTGCGCGTGTGTGATATCCGTTTGTCTGTCTTAGTCCTCCTCCTCCCTCTGTCTGTCTAACTTACGTATAAAAGCAATTTGAAGTTTTATTGTATTATGAAGCTATATAGCAAATTTATTATTGTAAGTGGTAAATGTAGTTACAATGAGATTGATTCAATAAAATGATACAATGAATAGTATTATTGAACAATTATGTCACAGCTTCGAATTGCTTTTTATTTTCATTAAACCTCCTGAAGATTACAAAAAGTCCATTTATAATTATCGATGTAACAAATATTCGGCCACTATTCGGTATTCAAACTATTTGGTCCTTTTGCGGAATATTAGGTTGTCTGCACGGGCCGAAATTTCCAGGCCCGCTCCCGGCCCGGCCCGGCCCGTAGAAAGAAATATTGGTCCGGCCCGATAAAAAATCAAAGTTCTGCCCGGCCCGGAAAAAAGTTAAAATCTCGGCCCAGTCCGAATGAATTTCTACATAACACTGATTTTTACGACGATTTAGTTAAAATTTTGTCTCTTACGAGGAGTTCTAACCAAAAATATTTATCTTAACTCTTTTTTCTTGTTTATAATCTTCATTTTTATAGAAATGCCGCAGGGTGCGATATTTATTTTCTTTTTAATGAATCCCTATTTCTTGTGTGTAAATGTTTCAGCTATCATTGATATCGTTAATCCATATTCCATGTATTGAAATGTTAAAAATCTTAAAAATGCTATGCAATAAAATCTTCTAAGACGGAATTGCATAAAAAAAGGGGGGGGGGATGCATTATAGACAAGTTCCCTTCTTAGCAAGTGTAAATGTATTATATATTCTTTTCTTGCATATTAGTATATTAATTTTGCATGGATCAACACTTTTTTCAGTTTAAAACAGGGTTCCGTCATAGGCAGGTTCTTTTTCACATGTTTTACTAGATTTTAATTTAGCTATATTTTAATAAGCGTAGAAATCTACTATTCTTTAAAAAGAATAAATTTTAATTTTTAAGTGTAGAATAATTTCGATTTAAAATTGCATGCTTTTTTTTCCAAAATTTTTAGGCCAGGCCTAATTTTACTGCCTTTTGAATGGACCAGACCCCGCTGAGATAATGATTTTCACACGGGCTGGGTCAAAACTAGGACTGAACATTTTGGGCCGTGAAGACTAGGAATGAAATCATTCCCGGCTCTGTACAGAAAAAATAAGTTAGGCCTGGCCCGAAAAGAGTGGAGACCAGGTCCGGCCCGAGTACTGTGAATGAAAATTGGCGAGCCGGGACGGGCCGGGCTCGGGCTTCGGGCCACGGGCCGGCCCGTGCAGGTCCCTAGACAGAATACTGTCGGATATTTAAACGATTAAATTCAGCATAAAGAATCTTTTTTGTACGCAATGCTTTTTTGAAATTCAAACTTTTTATTTTCTGATCTATTCGTTCATTCATTTACATGCTTAAATGCACAAAACTTGGAGATATCCTTATTCATAATTCATATACTAAGAAGTCAAATAGCATATTTCTCTACTTCTTTAAAGGCTAAGACTCTTTTAGAATATAGTGTCAACGTTGGAGATTTAAGTTATTTTAGAGACAGAACTATTGGAGAACAATCAATTATAGATGTGCTTCATTTATAAAAAAAATTAAAATGCCATTCGACTCTAAAACACTTGAATAATTAATGTCTGTAAATTTCATCAACATATAAAAATAGTTTTATTATTGAGTTAGAAAAATTAGCACTTTTAAGCAGTATTAATAATCGATTAAGAACTGCCTTAAATATATCTCTCTATTCTAAAAAAAGTAACTAACACTGTCGCCGCCGCCGGTTTTGAATTTTTTGTGACCGGAGATCTTTCTTCGTTAATATTAAGAAAAACATTGCATACAAAAATATGAAAATCGGTAGTGTTATAGAGAAATGTTTGATAAACACGCTAATGTAGACAGTTTGCAAATCGGATTATTATTTTAAGAGATATTTAATGTTAAAGTGGGTCATAATCGTTCCATTAAAAAAGTTTTATACGAGCAAAAACTATACATAGGAATTTAATCATTTTTAGATCATCTTATGCATTAGAAGTTCCCGGCGTGCAGACTGCATTTATTTTTTCACTTTGACTCATTTTTTGAGGTTTCATTTCTATTTAAAATTCAAATTTTCAGCATTTCGAGAGATATTTTTTAAAACTTTTAGAAAAGGGTATTATTTTATATTGTTGCCAAATTTAAAATCAGCGCAAAGAGTAATCATTCCTTCAAATTAAACATTTATTTACACGTGACTATTATTAACATAGAAAAACTTTCAAGTGAGAATTAAAAGATTACAAGCAGGAAAATATTGATAATTACGTCATAAAAACTATATTTACACGTGAATTTTAAAAGAGAAAGAAAATTGTAAAATAATAAATCGGTTAATATGCATTAAAAGTCTTAAATGGAGGAAATTACGTCATATTTAAAATTGCCAAACAGTTTAAATTAAAAAATATATTTTGCGCGAGACATTTATTTCATATTTTGATAAAATCTTTTTAAACTATTGTTGAGAATTGTAAGACAGCCCAAATAATATTTTCTTTCTAACAACAAAAGTATTTTCGCGTGAATATTAAAAAGAGAAAGAAAACTTTGATGAAAATTATGTCAGATTTAAAATGTCTTATTTAAAAAACTTTCTTAAAGCGTTGTTAAAAAATACCATTAGACAAAGACTGTTTACTTAATTCCTTTTATATTAACTTATTTTCACATGTCTTACTAATCTGATTTAATCAAAGACGAAAACAACGCGTTAACAGGGAGATCGCCAAGCAATCAAATTAGTGTGCTTTTAGAGTTTGAGGTGTCTGAACGGCGAATGGCCAGCGTAGCTCGTAAGGGGCTAGCCCCCTAGTTTAATACTAAATATTACAAAAAATTATTACAGTATATTATTAAACAATTTCCTAACACTAACTCAATTTTAAATTATAGGATAGTTTAAGTTTATAATCAGGGTTTTTAAGTTTTGTAAAAGTGCATATAATTATGTTATATAAATAAAAGTATTTTTCTTGCTGCATATTTAAGCATCGTGCATTTAAAAGAGTATTGCAACTTTTAAATAAAAAAGATGCGAAATATACACGCAAACACATACACACGAAACACACAAACTCCTTGCAGTGAAACTTACTTATTCACTGGCTATTTCAGGAGGTATCTCACTGTTTATGGGGGAAGAGTAAGTATTAAGACGGTTCATTAACTTTGAATGGAAGAAAGGATAAAAGTATCACTGTGCAGTAAAAATGAAAAATATATTATTTAATATTTTAATTAAAATAACTTATCATGCTGACTTACAGAAAATCGATTTGATATATTTAAGTATTAAAGAATAAAATACAAATTCTTATTTTTTGGTATTGAAATGAGTTTTCTCAAATGAAAGATATTAAATTGAAAGAATACATTTAACAGTGGTAATAATGAGTTTCTATTTTAACTGCAATGCACATGAATTACATACATCTAGATATAAAATTATGCTATTAGTAATTTAGATATAGTAAAAGTTGTGCTTCATTATTATTATTATTATTATTATCAATATGTTATTACTAAATATAGCAAAAAAATACATCAATATATTAAAATTTCTAAACATACAAATAATAAAATACCTTTTTAATCTGTAAAGCAATTAAAAACAATTTGTAGTTTAAAAAAAAAACGCTGGTATTTGGTCGCCGAATACTCGGTATTCGGCCTAAAATTTGGCCGAATATTCGGTATTCCACTATTCAGCCTTATCACTATTCATTACATTCCTTGTTATAATTTAAGTGAGCTTTATAAATTCCCTATTTTATCAAATGAGTTTATTTTAAAACAATCGTTGATCTTGAGTGACGTAGAATAAACATTGATCATTTCAAAATATCTCTTTATTATGCATCCTTTTTTTAGATTTAACAAAATATATATTCATATTTTGCGTCAATAAAATTACCATGCGTTGTATTCGAATCACGCTATGTGCACATAAAAATGATAATGATATCTCTAGGCACGGTTTACCAAGGTAAAAAATGAAGAAAAAAAAATTTGAATTTGAATGTTCATAAATAAATAAATGTTGTGGTGGAGGTGTTCGTAAAATGATTATAAAGAACAAACGCATCTGAAGTTTCTTTGAACACTGTAACTTAATTTACTAGTTTTGGATCATTTATAAAATAATTTGCAGGCATTCATACTTTTTTTTGTCTACTAACAAAACAAAAAATATTTTTTTTTCTGCAATAATATAAAGTAATATAGGGATCGAGTAGCATATGAAAAACTATAACAAGAGAACCACTTTTGTTGTTGCTCGACCTAGCAACGAGACCTGGTGCATTTTGTAGCCCTATACATAAAAGTTAGAGAACCGATAAAATTTCTCTGTTAAAATCATATGTTATATACTTTTTTATACTTTTAATTTTTTTATTATTACATTTTTATTTGTTTATTTCACGCCAAAAGGAAGTTAAATCCCCAACAATTGGCGCTACAATTTTTCGGCCCGCTTTATCCGGTGAGTGAATGTACAGTACATATTAAAATATCAGATTGCGATTTTTTTTTATAATTGATAGCATAAGAAACAAATATTAGGGTTTTCTTTTTTTCCTATGCAGACGATAAATATACAAATAATAAATATTATGTTTATATAATTCCATATAAATATAATATTTGCCTGAATATATAACCTGAATATAACCAAAATGAATGTACCTGAATATATAACCAAAATATACCTGAATATATAACCAAATATAACCTGAGATTTCCTTGGGGATGCATTGTTTCCGTCTAATTAACCCTCCTTAAATATATATAGAATATACATAGAATTATATTTATATAATTCTATAAAAGCTTCCAAGATCATTTAAAACTATTTTTTTAGTGAAATACAAAATATAAGCAAACTATTTTCTTTTGAAATCGTGTGGAATAAAGTTTCGAATGTTTAAAATGAAATGTTACTGTATTAAATGGTCCTTTGATAAAAGTAATCATAAAGTAAATTAATATTTTTACACAATTTAGAAAAATTACTGTGGCTAATCAGGTCGGACATTACAATTTCTACTGAAGTCCAAACCACTCCTCACACAAGACAAACAGCTATGACATTTGGCTAGGGTTGCCGGAAAGCTCTGCTTTTGAAAAAGGAAAAAAAAAAGCCAACTGTTTCACCGCAAAAAATGTGAATATAGTGTTGCAATTTTTCAAAATCAAATTCGTGGGTTCTTGAAGGAATTTTTAAACTTTTTTTCAATATTTAATACTTATTATTAACTAATTTTTATTTTTAAATGTTTTTCTTTAAAAAACTTCAATGTTAATCCTCTCGCTGCGCAACCAGAGATTTACTCGGGCAACGTAAAAGTAGCAAAATTTGCGCAACCTGAGATTTCCTTGGGGATGCATTTTTTTTCGTCTAATTAACCCTCCTTGATTATTCCCACCAGTTATTTTTTGTTGTAAAATTTACCTTATTTAATCGGAGCATTTTCCCGTTTAAATTAGACAAAAAATTTTGTTTTGAAAAACCGGTGACAAAACAATAAAAATACTTAAAAGACGCTCGTCGCGAAGGTGTTAAATACGCAATTTTTGAAGCTATTTTGATAAAACAATTACGCTCCGAGAGGGTTAATAGTCCGATAAGTGGTCTCGAAAATTGCATTTTCAGAAAGTTATGCTGCTCTAAAATCAAGAAATGTTATGTTAACAGAAAAATTTTATCGATTCCCAAACTTCGTAATATAGGGCTTTAAAATGCACTATGTCTCAATGCTAGGCGCGAGCAACACCGAAAATGGTTCCCTTGTAAGGAGAAATTTACCACTAAATGGTGATATATTTATTCCCTACGTTTGGTGAGGGCACCTTTTCTGGTTACATTTAAAAGAACAATTCGTGATTTTATCACATTTCAAGCTTTTAGGATGCTTGACCTCAGTGCAGCCCTTATAATTATCTGCTATAAGGATTCCTTGAATATCATGAAGCCCGACGATTTGTTTTCTGGTGATTATTAGCACGCCGTTTTTGATTCATTCCGTGATAACCCTGATCGCATTTTTAGATTATTTCAAGCGGAGCAATTTTTATCATAAGCGGATTATGATTCTACAAGGCGTGTTAAATCAAAACAAAAAGTAGAATCACAAAACATCCAGAAAGATAGAAACAGCAAAAACTATCCAAATTATTATTATTTTAAATATCTTCTCTCAGATGATTTGAAATGGGTCCATCGTTTGGTTGGAATAATTCTTAAAGCATGTGTCCAGAGACTTGATGGAATTTATTTCTGCAAATCATGTATAAGATCATTCTACAGAAAACTTTACTTTTTCGATACATGGTAGTTCATTTTTGACTGAATATATTTTTAAAAAATGTTTTAGAGGTTTTACATAATATAATACATTAAAAATATATCTTTAATGAAGATTGATGATTTGTGAATTCGTTTATTTATTGATTGATTTTTTTTTTTTTTTAAATGAAGCCCCGTTACTTATATACCTAATTTGTCTATTAGCATATCCTCTGTGATAATTATATTATTCATTGAATGATGTATTTTTTCTCTGAAAATGCCTATATATGTAAATTAAAATTTATTATGATTTTTTTTCTTCAAAAATTAGGTTTGGTCTGCTTTTGTGAGACTTTTTAGGTACTTTCCGTCATAGGCACCTAGACGTTTTTTTAAAAAAAGCTTTGCTCAGTTCGCGCTTCAGAAAGTGAGATTTGTTGTCAAATGATATGAATAGATGTGAAAAGAAACATGATGAGCTTTTATGCTTTTTTATATGCACATTTATTTAATAAAAACAAATTTTCCGTTTAAATACGTAAAGCTTTTTTGAGATAAGATTAATATCCTACCCCATATAATCATGGCATTATATATATATATATATACAGTAGAACCTCGACTATCCGAAGTAATTGGGACCGACCCTCTTTCGGAAAATCGAAATTTTCGGATAATCGAGAATGCTTCAATTTTAAGATTAAGGAAAAATATACGCAATATTTCGTATTATGGTAACACGTGCTTAATAAAAATAAAGCAATAGCAAAATAGAAACAAGAATAAATTACCAGAATTTTAATTTTGAAATTAAGTACCTTTTACATATATGTTTTGTTTATCGCAGTTTCGATTGCCTTTGCTTTGAAGCTTTGTCACGGAGTCTTTTAATATTATTAATTCACCAGTATCACAGTCTTTCTGCTGCTCTAGCCATGCCAAACCTTTTGCAAAACATTCAAAAGCTTTAGAATTGCTAATTTGTTCGTTTTCTTCGTTCCACTCCGCAGCTTACGGCAGCTCAAGTTAAATTCAAAGGAACTCTAAGAAAGGGGATAGAAAATATTTTTATATGTACTCGTAGTTTGGAAAGGACCACTTGCGCAAAAGAAATATGGTAGTTAAAAATAAAAAAATATAAATTAAAAAATCAGCTTTCAAAATGGATTTTGCACACAAGGAATATGATAATAACAATTTAAAAAAAGAGTTTTCAAAATGGGTTCCGGTTAATCGAGAGTTTCGGATAAAAGAGGTTCTACTATATATATATATATATAAACCCACTGTATTTGTATCCTCCATAGATATATTCTCTGTTGCAATTTTATTAAGGAAATTACCCTTAAATATTTAATATATAAATTAAGCACCAAGTAATAAGAAAATTACAATCAAGGCTGCCAACTATTACACATTAGGCCCGGCGTAGAAACTACTCATTGACTGCTTCTACTACACGCTGCTTACTTGAAGTTACACTCTCCCCCCCCCCCCCCCCCCCCAAATTGCTCAACTTGAGATATTCTTTTCTTGCAATGTTTCTTTTTCATTTTTCAATATGTATAAATTTCTCAGTATAAATTTTATTATGATTTAAAATGTGTAGTGTGCAGGATGAAATATTTCAAGAAAAAATATTCAATTGATATTTTGGAAATTTTTATCTTGTCTTGTTAAATAAAAATGGGACATTTTATTCAACTTACAAGTTGATTTTAAATTTGAAAAGATAAAAATTAATAATGAAGATATGCATATTTGTATAAGGTTTTGTATTTTTATTAGTGAACTTTTTCTTTGCTCTGTGTGAGATTTTAATGCTTGATACGTTAATGTGCTTTATAAATAAAAGTTCATTTTAATACTATCATCTTTCAGATTTTTCTACTTTTGGTCTTGTTCGTAATTTTAGTGCCTGCATTTTACACTTTTCCTGACCTTGAACTACATATTGATACTCACAAATGTTGGCAGTTCTGCTGTAAGAGATCTGCACGCCCTGCATAAATATTTGTGCAGTATAGAAAATAACCGAAATTGTATATTAAGAAAAATCTGAATTTTTTGTGGAACTTGAGTCGGGTCTGATTTCTTTCATTTTTGCACGGGCCGGGCCGTGAACCGCGAAAATACAAACAGGCTGGTCCGAGTCGCGCCGGGAAATTCTAGGCCATACAGACCTCTACCTGCTGCGACAACCAATATAAATTTTAAAAGAGATGAAAAATGAACTATGAATATTATTATAACATTTTTTTGCTTTAAATTTTTTTATTGAACAATTTACACTCAGAAAATAACGTTTTCTGTAGAATGACCTATAACTGAAAATAACATTTGCATCTAGATATATTGCTAGCATTTTTTTCAAGGAGAGAAAATATTTTTTGAATTATTTTGGAGTAGTGAATTTAACGTCTTAAAAAATTACCTGTCATCAAAGTAGCCATTCCAAAGGTGATTACCGAGAGGTACCCCAAGAGGGGTGCATTTTTTTTTATTGGCGGCAATCATTTCGCATGTGAGAAAAATTACTTCATTTTCAAACTTTTTGATAGTTACTTACTTTAACCCTAAATATTTCTTGAATTATTTTGGAGTAGTGAATTTAACGTCTTAAAAAATTACCTGTCATCAAAGTAGCCATTCCAAAGGTGATTACCGAGAGGTACCCCAAGAGGGGTGCATTTTTTTTTTTATTGGCGGCAATCATTTCGCATGTGAGAAAAATTACTTCATTTTCAAACTTTTTGATAGTTACTTACTTTAACCCTTCTGTAAAATCGACAATATTCCAGGGTAAAAAAATAATAAATAATAATAAATAAAACTGAACTTCCATATACGGAGGAAGGGGAGAAAAGAAACACTTGCTATTCTACGCATGTTACTTCCAAATATATCCAAATATTATTACTAATTTCAACCATTACTATATACAAACTAAAGAAAATTTTATGAAGAATAGCAACTCCTTCTTATTTCTTTATCAAGCGTAAAAATGTTCATAATTAATTTTTTAATGAGTATTTTGCATTTTTTTACGCTGAAATATATATGTAGAGGCGTTAAAAATGTGTCTGTTTGCATTTATATTGAATTTTCTTCCTCAGAATTACCGTTTGAACAGAAAATCTCCAGAACTAATTAAATAATGATTAACTAGAGATCGACAGAAAATTCTTTTCGTTTTCGGCTCAAAATCTGAGTTTCGCCGAAAATTCGTTTTCGGGGGAAATGCTGCCGAAAATTCGGCCAGACCGAAACTAGCTGTATTCCCAAAACCTCGTTTCTTCCTTCGGAAATTTTCAGCATGACTGATTGATTTGAGGTGTATCGACTCAAATGGGACACGCTTTATTGATTGCTATGAACTTCACTCTTTATAATTATCAGTCGTCACTGACTCAAATTATGAAGCAAGCAATGCATATATGACGCTTTTCACGTGCTCATTGAAAGCTGTAGCCATAATTGTAATAAAAAATTTTTAGTTTGAAATCTGCAGAAGTGTTTCGAATACTGTTGAGAAAGTTCTAGTATAACAGATGATCATTTACAAAAATCATTATAAAAGATAAATCGAGGTATGTATATCTAAAACATTTTTTAATTAGATTAAATTCGTATAATTAGAAAATCATTCTGTGTCATAGATGAATTAATTACATTTTAGGTTAGACGGCAATAAAAAGTTTGGGCCAGACGCACTGAGAGCCAACTTGGGCCACACGTATATAGCTAATTAATAATTCTGTATTTTTATGTATGTATTAATTACTTTAAAAAAATTTGAACATTTTTGTTTTCGGCCGAAAGTAGAAGATTACCAAAATTCAGTTTCTATTTCTGTCTTAAAAACCTGTTTCGGTCGATCCTTAGATTAAACCTTACAAAGATAAAACCCGTATGTCAATTCAATATAATTGCTGACGCTCAAAAACTTTCACTAAACTAGCATTCACAAAATAGCCACTAGCTTCAAAAAGTGAACTGAACGATGATCCCATTGCATATCAGCTGATGGAATATATTTTTAAAGAAGTAAAATGTATTTGTTGCTATGCATTTATTTCATGATTTAAAATTTTACTCTCAGTTTTTATTAAACGTATATTGGGTTTAAAATAGTTCGTTCCTTCTTACGTCATCGATTTTCTCCTGATTTTTCATGCTCGTTTCAAAGATAAGCTGCAGGCTTCCTTAGTTTTCACCAGGGCTGCGGAATCGGAGTCGGAGTTGTCCATTTAACATGCAGGTCTGCGTTGTTGGAGACGTCCATTTTTTCCCACCGACTCCGCAGCCCTGGTTTTCACTCTAAGTCAGTGGCGTAGCCAGGGAGGGGGGTCCAGGGGGTCCGGACCCCCCCCCCCCCGAACCCGAACGAAGAACTAGTTTACTGAATCATGGATACGACAGTAAAAACGGCTAAGACGGAATTACAAAGAATCTATGAAATATTCCGCTTTAAACAGGTGTTCGTCTTAGAAGGTATAATTTAAAGTTATGTCATCCCCCAGGACTACGAATATTTCCGTTTATACAGGTTTCCGTTATAAACACTTTCCGTTTTCACATTATCCATTAAAACTGCTAAAACGTACTCACTCTATAGTACACCTCTGAAGAGCATAAATGCATTACAGTGAAAATAACCTATCTCAAAGGAAAACAATTCAAGATTCGACGAAAACAACACTATATATTTATGCTTTCTAACGTTTGCAACCCATCTGAAATGAAACTTGTTCCGATTGTGATTCCTTGTTGGCAGGTTTTCTGTGAACACGGAATCCTCTCGTAAACGGAAACATTTTAATGTCCCGAGACGGAAGGATAACTATGCAAGTATACCTGCTATTCCGTTTACACAAATTTTGTGTAGCTAGATTAACCTTCCGTCTACCAGACGGGTCCATTGGACCCGACATGTACATTCAAAATATTTATTCAAACCAGAAATTTCTTCAAAACAAACTAAATGTATAAATCAGACAATAATAAGTTAAATAAACAAATTAAATAGTTTTAAGTAAAAATTCTGGTGTAGAATGTTTTTATAAAACTTGAGTAAAATTTCCGGTAGTTCTAGGGTTAAACGTAAAACTTCTTTATCTCGGACTTCGATGGGACCAACTGTTGCCGACACTTATGGGAAAAGACGAGTTTACACGAACGCAATAATGGCACATTGGTTGAGTTTCGCGACTCTTATCTTTGTTTATTTTATAACGGTCAATATTATCAATTATTTTAAATCTGCTGCACGCAATTAATAAAAGTAACTTTATTTTTGGACTGGTTATTTGTTACCACTTTCAAAATACACTGGTGAGAAAAATTAAAGGAATAACCATAAAAAGATGCTTTGTGCTAATTCTATTAAGTGTTAAATTATATTAATTTCAATGAAAGGTGATTGATTGCTCAGTGCCAACGTTATCACGTAGTCCAATGGGATTAACCTTCGCTACAGAAAAGTATGCAAATTTTTTAGCCTGTTCCTTTGGTTCACGTGTGAAAAGGATTGCACGTGGTTGATTTGAAGTCTAATTTCAAAGATTGCATGTGGGTGATTTGAAGTCTAATTTCAAGGATTGCATGTGAGTGATTTGAAGTCTAATTTAAGGATTGTACGTGTAGTTGGGTAAAATTTGTAGTAGGTGTAATATGTTGTCCAGAAGACATATGACCGATTGCGAGAAATGGCGTTCGATAGGTAGAACAGAAGCAGGACAGACCCTGTCAGGAGTCTGTAAATACTTAAAAATATCCAAAAGCGTCATGCCAAGAATATGGAAACGGTTAACAGACACTGGTAATGTGAACAGATAACCAGGTCAAAGTAAAAATATGCCACAATAGATTCTCAGGACCATTATTTGGCAACGATTGCTAAAAGAAACAGGCAACTGGCGTCAGTTCAGATTGCAATGGAGTTCACTGCAGCAACAGGAACTCGACTATCCAGATTTACTGTGAGTAACAGGCTGTTAAGGAAATTTCTGTTCAAAATGTAGACACCAATAATTCGTGAAATTGCCAAGAAAGTTACCATGTTTGAGTCGAAATCACAGTTCTACTGAGAATGTTACATGGATTGCCCGTAGCAACTATAAGCCTGTAAAACAAGTTTTCCCACAATGAGAGCAGTAACTTTGAAAGGTAGTTTTTGACGTTTGGCAACAGCATTCAAAATTTTGAGATAGTCGAAGTATTTTACTCCTTCCTAGTTGATCTATAGCCTTGATCTCCGAGATTTTTTTCCATGAAAGATGAATTTTTTGTGTGAAAGACAGAAACCAAGAAACTTCTAAATTGACGAGGAAGCTCTCAAGCTAGCCGTCTAACTTTAATTTCTGCTGAGATTATATTAATTTCCATCTTTTTTTTTCTTGCAGCATACTTGAAATGTACAGTCGTGGAAAAAAAAAAGTAAACACCCTCTACTAACTCCTCAACAAATTATCGTAGAAGAAAGTTACTGGTACCGAACGATTGGAAATAAAGTCTTCTTTTAAATGATGTATATAAAATTTGCATAAGGGACCATCTGCATATTATAACGAACCGTAACTTTTTTTTTCATAGCAGTACACAATTCTGCCATCATAAATGAACTCTACACCTTTCAATTAGCCTAAAAACGAATTTTTATGCAATTCGTACCATAAGTTTCCGAGAAATTAATTATTTTAAAACGAGCTTATTTTAAGGGCTGTATCCAAATTGAAGTTCCGTACTGGATTGTTCACCGAGAGAGCCCCTTCCTTGATCAAGGCACCTTAAGCGCCACTCAAGGAGCCAATGAAGCGTGTTAGATTACAGTACAGCAGAATAATTTTCAAAATGTCTACTCACTTCCATCATAGACGGCCCCTTAAACCATCATTTTGCCGTTTTTAAGCATAATTTGAAAACTACTTGGAATAAAAATGTGAAATTTTTGAATTTCCATAAAGCAGGACTTAATATATTAATTTCATAATTCATGTCATAAAATTATAAAAATTGCAAATTCAGCTTATTTATGTTTGGGTATATTAGTATTATTACTACAAAAAAAATTAGCACATTAGGAGCATAATTTCGGGAGATATAAATAAAAATATGAAAATGTAATTTAACATTAGAAGCACTAAATTTTGAATGTTTATAATTCAAAAAACTTATCATTCAAATGACTTGAAATTTGGTGTCTAGGCATAGTTTGAACGGAAGATTTGAAATATCTCGTTAAAATTGGGCATTGCCATTGAAAAAAATGAAGTTTGGATTCGTTTTAATATGTAGATGACCCCCTAAGAAAATTTTATATACATCATTTAAAAGTAGACTTTATTTCCAATCGTTCGGTACCAGTAACTTTCTTCTACGATGATTTGCTGAGGAGTTAGTAGGGGGTGTTTACTTTTTTTTTTCCACGACTGTACAATAAAGCTGCAAACTTCCGTGAAAATCATCGATACAAAGGTCGTGGAATCATGGTATGGGTGGGGATCATTTTGAATGGCCACACTGACCTACACATTTTTACCAGTGCAACTCTGAATGCTGAAATATATAGAGATGAGGTTTTTGATCCTCATGTCAAGTTGTTTAACACCTCCGGGACCATGGGTGCATATATGCATCTTCAAAATGTGCTTACAGAACTTGTTTTTAATGCCACTGAAAATTAAAAGTAAAATTTTCCTTATTTAATTAAGACATTTTCTCGATTGATAAACTAAATTTAACTATTCGACAAAAAGTGGTGTCAAAGGAATAAAATTTATGTCAAAGATGCTAGTCCCGAACGGGTTAAGGGTGCAAACGAAATGTTTGGGATTTTATGCTTATTAATGGTCTAAAAGTGCTACTCTCTCCACGGAACTCCGAAGTGTCCCTTCGAGAGCTGCAGAAATCCCACTCAAAAAAAAAAAAAAATGTCTGAATTCAACATTTCCTTTGATCTTAGTTACTAATTGTGAACGCCCAGTTTAACATTGCTTTAAGAAATTTCATGGAGGCAATAACAATTTTGTGTATGGAGAAGGTCTTGGGTGACACTTTGTCTTTAACAATAAGAAATCGAATTGAAGCTAATCCACGTACCAAAGTCCGGAGCTTACTGCAGAACTTGGAGAATGCTCTAAAACTGTTTCGAAATATCTAAAATAAATTGGTTGTGAAGTACAATAGCAGAAACCACCATTATTTTTTACACATCCTAATACTTACAAAAAAGTGTTAATCCAACAC
The DNA here is from genome assembly GCA_963932465.1 of Maratus speciosus. Taxonomy (NCBI): domain Eukaryota; kingdom Metazoa; phylum Arthropoda; class Arachnida; order Araneae; family Salticidae; genus Maratus; species Maratus speciosus. The sequence goes on along the minus strand of OZ010792.1, from coordinate 518,058,067 downwards.
AAATAAATTTGTTACAAAAATTTAACTTCCTTAAAGACGACCAGATATCAGAAGAAACTATTGGATATGGTTAGAATATGGTATTAAAAATGGCGAGGCATGAAACATAGAAACCCCAAATCATTATGGTTGTTTTAGACAGTTGTAACAAAACTATTTTTTCCAGCATGAACTATATTTGATGTGTGTGCTTCTGACATTACTAGTTTCTGTAGCTGCCAGTTTGGCTTCCATTTTCATTAAGAAAATCCAAATTCACACCAGAAAATAAAAATAGTATTTTTTTGCTTTATGACAGAAATTTTGCGATTACAAAAAGTAAAGATTCTTCTTTCAAAATTTCCGGTTTGAATTTGAAATTTCGAATTAAAAGTGTAGGCCAAACTGGTAACCCTGGCATGAACTATATTTGAAGCGTGTGCTTCTTACATTACTAGTTTGTGTAGCTGAAATTTCAAGATCTTTTTCTTAAAGATTTAAACCTTATCTCTAAAACTCGCAACTAACGACTCACTGACACTTATATGAAATCATTATCCAATGTTTATTACAGCGCAAGTTCTTAATTAAATGGCAAGAAATTAAACATGGAAATTGCTGTTTTAAACTTAACCACTTGATCCTAACTTTATTGTAGGCAAATGTTATGTATTCTGAAACTTGATTTAAATAAATCACTAATAATTGCTAAATAAATTAGTACTCTTCAAATGCGCTCAGTTTTTTACATCATAATGTTTGTAAAATATTTTTCACTGATAAATATTAATGTAACTCCAACGTATTATTAGCTGCAGTTACAGAGATTGATCTTACTTTTTTTTATCTATGCTTTTTTTTTTAAATTAAGAAATTAAATAAGGATATATCTAAATTCTTAAAGTTCTCGAAATAGTTCTACTATACATACAAAGTCAATCCTGTCAAGACGTGATCGGAAGGGACTAGAAAAAAGTTCCATTTTAGACAGGCTTCCTTTTAAAGAAGTGTAATTAATTATACTTCTAAGATACACTACCGCAATAAGATGTATTCCTCGTTTCGACGGGAGCCTGAAACTCTTCCATTTGAGACAGAATCCCGTTAGAGAAAGATTCCGCTTACAGAGGTTTGTTTCACTGTGTTTCACTAAAGAGCGGGGAAAATCCCCTTTCAAACACGTTTTTAGCAAATTTAATTGTATGGCAATACATATTAAGACTATGTAACGCTTCTGTTTAAGGCAGGATTCTGTTATAGATAATTACTATTTTGACAGGCTTTACTTTCATTATATAAATACACAAAACTTGTAAAAAGGGAACCTGCCTATAACGGAATTCTGTCTGAAACAGAAACGTCGTTCCACGGTGCTATCGAAAAGGATACTATACAATTACATCTGCAAACACGAAAACCTATATGAAACGGAATTTTTCACCAATATTTACGATTTCATCTTGACACGTTTTACTCTATATAACCTGAAGGAAAAATTTTGGACCCCCCCCCCCCGAAACGAAATCCTGGCTACGCCACTGCTCTAAGTTATTATTTTCATTCCCGAAGAATAAAGAGCACTGAAATTTTAAATGTAAGAAAATTTATTTTAACATTCATGCGTACGCTTAACATTTCCCTCGCCTAAACATGCCGTAATATCCAACTAAAAAATATCTTGCTAAATATATAGAGTCACCCGGGGTAATCCCTGATCATTGATTTTCTGTGGTAATTCTTGGTCATTTTCAATTTCGTTATCAAAATAACAGTTTATCAAACTGTAAAAAATTAGAAAGATTCTTTGAACCCTTTTCTTTGAAATTTATGCCTTAATTATTCATTTAGTTGAAATTTAATATTGAAAAAAATATATATTCAAAACTGCAACTCAAATTTCTGCAAAACAACGTTGACCTTGATTTTTACACATTTTATAAAGATCTGTGTCATTCTTAACGTTTTAATTATTTTATTTTTATTTTGTTTTGTTTCAACTATGATATCACAGTTTTTAAAAGTGACTATAAAATTTTCCTCTGCTATATGAAACACTTTTAAATGAGCAAGTCAGACTAAGCCCATATTTCAGGGGTAATTCTCGGTCAGTGCTTAATAATGTAATTTTAGAATATTTATACTGGGTATTTTATCCACTATAACTGTGCACCCTAAAAACTATTGTCTTACAACTTCTTTTAACCATAAGTGTAAAGTAGCATCTTTAACTGTACCGGGCCTATTTTCATTCACGGCACTGGGGTCTGGCCGGGCCGGGCCCGGGCCATACTTTTTTATGAAGGCTCGGGCCGGACCTAGTCACTACTCTTTACGGGCCAGGCTCGGGCCTTACTTTTTTCCTGAAGTTTCGGGCCGGGCCTAACTTATTTTTTTGCACATAGCCGGTACTGGTTTCATTCCTAATCTTTACGGCCCAAAATTTTCATTCCTAGTTTTGACCCAGCCCGTATGAAAATCATTGTCTCGGCGTCGTTCAAAGGTCAGTAAAATTAGTCTTAGCATAAAATTTTTTTCAAAAACGTACACATTTTTAAATCGCCATTATTCTACAATTAAGCATTCAAATTCATTCTTTTTAAAGAATAGTCGATTTCTACGCTTATTAAAATATAGTTAAATTAAAATATAGTAAAACGTGTGAAAAAGAACTTGCCTATGACGGAATCTTGTTTTAAACTGAAAAACGTGTTGATCTATGCCAGATTAATATACTACTACGTAAGAAAAGATCATATAATACATTTACACTTGCTAAGAAAGGGAACTTGTCTATAACGCATTTTTTTTTTTCTTTTCTATGCAATTCCGTTTTAGATTTTACTGTATAGCATTTTTCAGATTTTTAACACTTCAATACATGGAATATGGATTAACAATATTAATGATAACTGAAACATTTACTTACAAGAAATAGAGATTCATTAAAAAAATAAATATCGCACTCTGCGGCACTTCTGTAAAAATGAAGATTATAAACATGAAAAGAAAAGTTAAGATAAATATTTTTGGCCTGAACTCCTCGTACAAGACAAATTTTTTAATCAAATCGACGTAAAAATCGATGTTTTGTAAAAATTCACTCGGGCCGAGATTTTTACTTTTTTAGGGCCGGGCCGGGCTCGGGCCTAACTTTTAGCTGTTATACCGGGTCAGACCGGGCCAATAAATTTTTTTACGGACTGGGCCGAACTTTTAACTTTTTTACCGGGCCGGGCCAATATTTTTTTTACACGGCCGGGCCGAATTTTTTTCTCTGAGTCGGGCCTGGAAATGTCGGCCCGTGGAGACCTTTATGACTGAACAGTTAAGTAAAAATACTATCTCATTGCAAAATGCCAAAACGGTGCTTAAAAATATACATAATGCAGTAGAAGAACATAATTATTGTGCTGTGTATTATGATAACAATCCGTATTGAAGTTTGTGTAAAATTTCTTGAAAAAGGAGCCGAAAACTTTAGTTGGCTTAAGCGAGTTAGAATCGAAAACATAAACATCAGTTATATAGTTTATGGACCAATAAATTAGCAAGGTATTAATTAATCCATTCCCAGTGGATGAAGAAGTAATAAATACTGCTTATAAATGCTGTAAAAATGTATAAAAACTCTTTGGCTAATTACTGCTTTGTAAAATGTACAAGAATCTTTTGCACATCAAATAAATTCGTATTTATACCCAAAACAAAGTCTATGCATTATTATTCTACAATTATGAGATGAACAAAACTTTTACAAGATTGATTCTAGTTATTTTAATACTCAGTCTTAAAAAAATTAACTTTACTACTGTACTTACATCAAAAAGGATGCTGACTGATAATTACTCCCAGAAGTGACCAAGAATTACCCCGTTTTCTGGGTAATTCCTGGTCACTTAAAAATTATAATTATTTCAATTATAAGTGCATATACCGGGTGTCCCAAAAAGGACTGACTGATTTTAAAATTCAATAACTTGCAAACGGTGACAGATATTAAAAAAATTCTTGCAGGAGGGTTATGCATAAGGTCAAAAGTTTTATTACAGTGATTTTCAATTTTAGTTCGATTTACAAACAATAGATGGCGCTGTAAGCAATAGTCGCTAAATACAGGCTCGATTTCTAGTCCTTTCTCTTGTTCCATGCTGAAAAAGGAGATGGAAATGTATTATCCGGGCCACGAAGAACCAAAAATCGAGCCTGAATTCAGCGTCTATTGATCGCAGCGCCATCTATTGTTTGTAATTCGAACTAAAATTGAAAATCGCTGTAAAAAAACTTTTGACCTTATGCATAACCCTCCTGCAAGAATTTTTTAAATATCTGTCACCGTTTGCAAGTTATTGAATTTTAAAATCAGTCAGTCCTTTTTGGGACACCCGGTATATTTAAGTAAGCATTTTATTATATAGCCGTAGTTTTTATAATAATTGGATGTTGTTGATTTTTGACCAGGAATTGTCAGAGTCAGTCCTGGCGTGACTGACTCTAATAAGTAATAATACTTGTCGTATCAAAATATTTTTATTTAAAGATGTTGAAATGTTTTGTAAGTAATAAGTTTTTAAATAATTTGATAATCATACATTCTTTTCCGAACAAATGGAAGGATTTAACTAGTGCTGCCATTTTGTTTTAGAGAATAATCGATGTACAGAAAACGAATTACTAAATCTGTGAGTAGGTGTGTAGTGTATTCGCATCTAACTGTAATTGATTAAAATTTTCGCCTCTAAAAAAGAAGGCTCGGTGGAAGTCTGTAAAATTCCTACTTCTTTCTACTTTAGGAAAGACGTATGTCGCATACAGATCGATTTTTGATTCTCTCAGGGTATTTTTTTTTTCTTCTTTTTTTTAAAATCTGTGATCGCCTCAAACACGTGACATATTTGCTCCGTATCTATTACGTTATATTTCCTTCCGTAATAAAAGCGTTACGGAAGTTTTAGCACAAAGCTAAGTTGAATGAATGAACATTCCTTTTTTTTTTTTAATGATGAATCTACACGTATTTTTAAAGCATGCTTTTATTATTATTATCATTATAGTTGTGATTTGAATATTCAAAACTGCAATTTTAATCTTTTCATTAACTTGCTAATCGCTGTCTTGTTAATTAGAAATTGCAATTGAAATGGGATAATAACAATTGGATCCTGCTAATTAAAATTTTTATTTTATCTTGATTTTATTTAGAGACCTTTTTTTCCAAAATTTTCACCGTCAAAGACTTATTCTTTGAATTTAAATTATTTTCTTTCTATTATTATTACTATTACTCAAAGGGTTTCAAGTAAAATTTAAACTGTTATTAGTCTTAGATGATTTTTAAGAAATTTAATTTTGTCTTTCAGATGGATTCTAAATATTTCCTTACTCAATATGCCATAATTTCCGGCAAAAACTGTCGAAAATACAGTTATTTGATTTAAAGATGTTGGAATGTTTGGTAAATAATAAACTTGTAGAAAAATCTGATTATCATACGCATTACATTATTACACAATTTATTGAAAATGAATTACTTACTGAATGCTTGAGGGGGTGGGGGAGGATTCGCATCAAGGCCGAAACTAGCCTTTTTTGCACCCGGGGCAAACATGGATTTTGCCCCTCCCCCTCTTCCGAAAAGTATATTTACAAAGAGAATTTTACTAATTTTCTAATAGTCGACTTATTTTAAAATTTAAAATATGTAATACTGAACTACGTAATCTACAATCGCGGATCCAAGGGGGAGGTCACAGGGGTCATGACCCCCTCCCTCTGAACACCAACAAAAATATTCTAAAGATCATTTTGAAAATGAAATATACAGTGGAGTCCCGATTATCCGAGTCCCGCTTAACCGAGTTTCCACTTTAACCGAATAATTTTCTTCTGATGGACTGATGGCTTCCATTATTATGAACCAGCCTGGTCAGAATGGGGAAAAGAAATGTCCATTTTTTCCCCATTCTGACCAGAAAATCAGAATTCTAACTTTTTACGGCTGCTCTTTAACACTTCATTTATAATGGCTGTTTCATAATAATGGAAGCCATCAGTACATCAGAAGAAAATGATCCATTCCAAAGGTATAATCCTTCATTTGGTGCCCCTCTGCCCCCCCCCCCCCCAGTTTTGGCCCTGATTTGCATCACCACTATAACCGAATAAAAAATTACCTTCGATAAAATGAAAGCTCGGTCGAAACCGGTAAAATTCTAATTTCTTTCTGTTTTATGAGAGATCGTGTGTGTCGCATGCAGATCAATGTTTCATTCTATCAAGTTTATCTGTGATCGTCTCCAACGCGTGACATATTTGTTCCATATTTATTATGTAATATTTCCTTGTGTAATAAATAATAAAAGCTTTGCGGAAGTTAGTCGCAAAGCTAATTATGCTAATTAAGCTAATTATATTTTATAATTTCGATGAATGAGTATTACTGTATTTTTATTTTTTGTATTTTTATTTTTTTTTATGAATCTACACATGCTTTTTTTTAACTATTGGAATATTTAAAAAGGTAATTTTCCTCTTGTTGATTAGTTTGTTGACTAAGAATTAGTTTTCGAATTAACGATGTTGTTAGTTAACAATTTCAGTTACAAATGGACAATGTTCTTTCAAATTAAAAATAAATTTTTCAGCAGTTTTACATAAAGCTTTATTTTGCGAAATTTCCCTTTACTCTTGTACGTTTTTTTTTTTTTTTTTTTTTTTTTTTTGACAGAAAAACTATCTTAAAAGTGGGAGAAATTTTAATGTGCGTGTTAAAAGGACCACATGCAAATTTCCTATCTTTAGGTGCGCTCGTAATTATATAAAAATGTGTCTCTTATAGTTGTCGTCTGGTACGTCTCTCTGTCTGTCCATCTATCCGCATATAATAGCGCAAAACTACACAACAGATTTTTTTTTTAATTTAATATATTGGATCGTTGCAGAATTTTGTCGAGTCATTTCAAATTTTATGAAAATCGAATCAAAACTTAAAAAGATATTAATAAAAGTTTTCTTCATTCTATTAAATCCTATCCTACGTCATTAATTCAATGATATCCCGTGATAGGTCATGATTCTAGGTTGTCATGGTGATGACATCCGATTTAAGATGGAGTCCTACTATTACCGCATTACCGAATTCAATATATAGAATCGTAATCAATTTTGTATTCTTGCGTTTTTGCGTAAGAGTGCAACAGCTATTGCAGTATGATCTGAATATTTATAAAAACTAGTTATAGTACGAACGCACCTAATTTGCCACGTTTGTCGTACAATTTCCGACTTGTTTATTTTTAAGAAAAGTCATTTTATCGTGTGCATATTTTAATTGCAAGAGAATCTAAGACTTCGAATATGATTAGTGAAAATAAATAGTCAAAATCATACTTTTGGTTACTAAATTTTATTAATTTATTGAATTTTGTAAATGTCCCCATTCTACACCCTACATGAATATATAATCTCCTGAACACCTTGAGTTCTATTAGAGGTAAAATACATCGCTATAAAAATATCGATAGCATTAAAATATCGACTCAAATGTACACATACTATACATATTTCGGAGGGTTTTCGTATTCATTTCGTGTTTTGAACTATGATTTACAGTAGAACCACGGTAATCCGAACCCCGATAATCCGAAATTCCGGTTAATCCGAACCATTTTTTTTTTTTTTCTTTTTTTGGAAAATTATACTTGAATCGACTAACTTACAAAATTTTCCGGATTACAGGATAAATGTCAGGAAAACCGTGTACAAGTTAGAAGTAAACAAAAAATGGTAGTAAAGCATCATGTTTTTTATTCTTTAAACAGTTTCAATAGAATAAAAAAAAATACTGAATAATGTATATGTATGAAATGTAAAATGAATATAAAATGAAAACGTGCAGTGTAGGTCTACTCGTAGGAGCTATCTCAAAAAAATTTCGAATATCAGTTTGTTTGCCAGTCACTATAAAATTCTTTTCCAAAATGCAAAAAGTATTTAATTCTGATGAAAAAAAATTATTTTTTTTAACAGTTTGATTTCGCAAATAATCTACAGAAATGATTTTTTCTACCCCTCGTCGACGGGTGGCTGAGCTATTTATAGATTCGCGATTTTGAACCGTTTGTAATGGGTTGTTACGTAATTCCTTTTTCTGAAGTTCCGTTGGATTATTATAAACATCAGGAGTGAAACAAAAAAAAAAAAAAAAACAAAAAAAAAAAACAAAAAAAAAAAAAAAAAAAAAAAAAAGTTTTTTCCGAAAGTCACTGCAAATAGAGGCGTCTTAAATTAAGACACATATGTGACTGAAAAGGTATTTCAGACACTTAAGTATCTGAATCTGAAAATTCAGTCATGATAGATGTCTTAATTTAAAACATATAAGTGTCTTACTATGATCATGGTGTAAACGAACTGAGAAAGGTGTCTAAAAAATCTGCAAACGTCTAATTTTAAGACACTTTGTAACTCCGTTCCGCATTAACCACCAGGGGGCATTCTGAGTTGCGCATGCGTTTTAGATGCCTTTCGTTTGAATTGGATGTTCGTTTGTAATTCAAACTGAGCGTTTGTTTTATGTACGCGCACATTTTAACTAATAATTTATTTTGACTTGATTCGGTTTTTGCGGAATGTGAAGTTCCAGGATTTAATCCGTATCGACATAGTAGTATTCCACATTAATGAAAGGTGTCAAGCAATAACAATAATATAGTGTTCTTCGTCTCGTCAAAGCCGGTAAAGAGAACTGTTGTCTGGCGGGCTATGTTTTCAGGATGGAAATATTCCATTATTTTAACAGAGCTAGCCGGATGTGCAAAGGGATTTTCTTTTTAAAATATCAAAGTCTGCTTAACTCACGTATACTAACGTAGCCTCCAATCCGGACGTCCCCTGGGTGGATGTGATTTTGGAATAATCAGACCTTTTTCCAGGTAAGTGGACCCTTCACTATGTATTGAAAACTCTCTGCGAATGTTTTCTCTTTAAATAGAGACCTCACGCGAGTCCATAGCTTTATTAGTTCCTGAGTTATGCCAAAATTTGTTTAAAGCATTTTGCCTATGGGATTTCCATGTTAAAATTTTATCTTGCTAATATTTAAATTTCTACTATTCAAATCATCTGCAATCATGTTTCTGTATTATTTTACATCCGATGTTATCCTTAAAATAAGTTTTGGCAAGTCTGCATGGTGTATTAGTTGTTACTGAATCTATTGAGATACACCATCCTAAGCCTTCTTTCTTTCTCTGTCTACTCGCACGCCATTACTTTAAAAACAGCAGTGACAGCACCTGTGTATCGGCTCATAATTTCTTAATTACCATCAAAGCTATCTTAACAGCGTTTTCTTAGAATAATTATTACACCGGAGTACCTTTTATATGGGTTTTATTTATGTATGCAATATTTTTATAAGCATTTAATGCGACAGCATTTATAACGTTCACATCGGCTTTACATTTCCCATAGGTTTAATATGTGAGACTGTGTACTGAATTTCCCAACTCTTTATAGTAAACATCCTTATTTAATTTTTTTTATTATGTTGCTTTTCATGTCTGATAATTTTCTCTTGCGTCTCATATTTTATACGCCATGATAAATTTTATTTAAAATAATATAGTTCGAACATCCTTCCATTCACCCTTATCATTAATTCCCCCATACATACAGCGAATTACTTGTCTTCATTTATTAATTTAAGCTGTTTTGACTGATAAAACTCATTAAATCCGGTCATGGAATCTGTTTTTTTTTTCTTCTGCTGTACTTTTGTTATTTCCGCGCATTTTAGAACTATTCCATTTGCTATACTGAAAGTAATAAACTTCTGATGTTTTCACTTTCAAGTCCGGTGATTCAAACCACAATTTCAAGACTCATCAGAAATCGTCTGAAATCTGTAGATGTATAAGAGGAGAAAGTTTTGCTGGCGTCGTAAATAGATTTTATTTAATGATTCAGAAAGTGTTTTCGCTTTATCTCTTATATTAGTCACTTTATTGGACTTAATGATTATTTGAAGATTCTTAAATTCATGTAATTATGTGCTGTTAACCTAATTGTAAAAATACGGTAAATATATATAGATATATTTCATTTGAAATCAATTATAATATTGATTTTTTGATTATTTTTAGTAAAAAAGAAATTTGAAATGAATATCAGTAAAAAGATAGAATTTTATACTATATTTACTTGCATGCAGTGTTGAATTCAGACACTTTTCTCCGGGAGGGATTTCTGTGGCTCCGGGGCGGGGGGACATTATAGAGTTCCGGGGGGAAATTGCACTTTTTTGACCACTGAAAACACAAAATCTCAAATCTACCGGGGGGGGGGGGACATCTCATTGCTCCGGGGGGTGTCCCTCCCGGTCTACCCCCTGAATTCAACACTGCTTGCATAACTAAATTTTGCACTTAAAGCTAACATCGATATTTACCGAATCACAATGCAGAGTTGCACTTTTTCTAGAAGAAGGACTTGATTAAAGCACGGGCAAACTTTGACATTCCCCCCTCCCCACCACCACCTACGATTTTAGGAGCCGCAAAATCAATTTGCAATTTTTTAAAAACTTATACGTTAAATGTGTTTCGACAATGTATATTGGTTATAATCAGTATTTTGAACTTAAAATGTAGAATAAGATGAAAAGTTAAATACAAAAAAAAAAAAAAAAAAAAAAAATTAAATACAGTAAAAACTCTTAATCGCGGGCACCTTTGGAACGCTGAATCTGTCTGCTATTGGATTATGTTAGCTTTTATGAGGTAAATATATGTATATTGAAAAAGGTGAGTGTTCGCTAAAGACAACTGTTCATATGAAGGCTTTGCAGTAAAATCTCCATAACGGACACTCCTAAATAAAGGACACCACTATTTAGGAAACACATTTTTTTTACTGAAAATATGCACAATTTTTATAAACTTATATCCAGGGTTGTCGGCTTTTATCCAGGCCAAAAAAAGCCGGCCGGTTTTTATTTTTAAAAGTTGGTTTACAGCTAATTCGTTTTAAATTTGTATCAAGTAATTTATAATACTTATAAATATTTTCTACTAAGAAAATTATAAATTTCTATTAAATTTTGTCAAATAAATAAGTCTTTATAACTGCTATAAAGCAACTGTGAAAGCATTATGTCGGATTTTTTTTTAAAATAAATATTGAAAAGAATGTAAGTTAGACTCTAAACTGGTGTTTTGAAATTCTATATTACATAGCTCCACATGTACTACACATTTTAAAGATTATATTTAATTAAACAATGACAAAATGTAGCACATAAAAATGGAAACATTCTTATGTGTCCATATGGAGAGTTAAGTTATAAATGTTAAAAGAGAAATTAGAAAGGGTATGATATTTGAGGAGAGTTTTTACATAAGTGCATAAAAATAGAGCATTTAAACGAGAAAAAAAAATAAAATTTCGAAAAGCCTGTTGTTAAGCATATTCATGCATATGCTATTCATAATGTTTTTAATAGTGAGAAATGATGTTTTTATTATATGACTATGTATAATTTTAAGTGTTTACTAAAAATAAAATAAGACTTGTATATTAATAGCTCTTAAAATTAATTAAGTAATAAAACGTAAAGTAACCATTGTCCTCTTTAACTTTATAAAGCTGTAAAAATGAAAAAATTGTGGGGGGGTGGGGGGGGATAAAGATTGTAAACCAGATAAAGCAGTTGGTATGGCGCTAAAATGTAACTGACATATTTGTAATTCTGACTACAAATACTAACAAAACCATCTACGTTTTATTCTAGTATTGATGTCTTCATTATTGAGAAATTGGGTTACTTATTAAACTCTAAATCAATTACAAGTCCTTAAAACTAATTAAACATTTTAAAATGTGTAGTTTATAATTACGATGCTTCATTGTATAAAAGCCAATTATGGCCAAAAAAGGCCAATTTTGGCCAAGGAAAGCCGGTTAAAACCAATAAAAGCCGCCGGCGTGGCTTTTTTTAAATTTCAGCCGGCTTTTTTGCAACCCTGCTTATACCCCAGAAAAGCAGACACCTCTGAACATCGGATAAATTCCAAGGTTCCGAGGTGCCCGCTATTGAGAGGTTTTACTGTATTCAGACAAATATTTTTTTTTTTTTTTAACCTTATTCTACTCTAGAAATTCATAATATTGGTTAATAATAAATATTGATTAATAAATATTACAATATAATACTCATATACTGCAAATTTTGTGGAATCTAGTGTTAAATTTTATTTAACACAGAAATAAAAATGCAAAAAATGCTTTTGCACAACAAAGCAGGGATGGGATTCTTTCTGAAGGAAATAACTAGATTCCACAAAATTTGCAGTATGAGTATTATATTGTAATATTTATTAATCAATATTTATTATTAACCAATATTATGAATTTCTAGGGTAGAATAAGGTTAAAAACAAAAAATATTTGTCTTAATAGTAAAACCTCCTTAAAAAATTAAGCCTATTCAATGTCGTCAAATACATATTTGTATAAATATATCATTTTCTTTAGCCTAATCATGTTCTAAAAGTACAAAATATTTATTAAAAAAGAATAAGATATAAGATAAGATATAATAAAAAGAAAAGAATAAGTGGAAGATCAAAACAAATTTAAAATATCAGCTTTATGGGAATTTCATACCAAATTTAGGGGCCCGTAAATCTAAAGGCCCATAGAAACAGCCGAGTTTTCTCACGCTGCAGTCAGCTCTGCTTTATGGTAACAAATTATTCCCATTTGTAAAAAATGATTCAATGTGGTCAAACATGGCTACGCATATGGCTTAGAAAGAAAAGTGGTCAAAGATGGCTTCATATTAGCCAAAAAAAAAAAAAAAAAAAAGCTCAAAGATGGCCGCAATTAAGACATTTGAAATGTCTGACATTCAGACGTAAGAAGTGTCTGAAAAATTTAAGACATTTTAAAACGTCTTAAAATTGAACACTCTTGTTTCAGACACTTAAATGTCTGAAATTCAGACGCAAGAAGTGTCTGAAAATTTTAAGACATTTTAAAACGTCTGAAAATTGAACACTGCGTTTCAAACACTTAAATGTCTGAATTTCAGACATTTCAGTTTACAGTGGTCGTGCCGGATTATCCAGCATACCGGATCATAGGATGCCCGATTAGAGGATGTTTACTGTACTACTGAGTACTTATAACTTACATTCTTTTAGCACGCATCTTTTTATTTTCTATTTTTATTGGAATTACTGGTAATCCGAATGTTTTGTAATTCGAACAGGCACCGATCCCAATTAGTTCGGATTAGCGCGGTTCTACTGTACTTTTATTAACTCGTTGACCGCCACAGACTGCGATGAAGTGCCTTTTTGGGATACATTTACAAAACATTTATCGAGTCTGTTCGCAGTTCCCACTCGCGACAATGAACGTTAATTTTATACATTTTCCATTCAAAAATGTCACTTTTTTAGTTATTTTTATTCGTTGAACGCCAAACTGAAATCACTAAACATGCCTAAGTGGGGAAGGGACGGGATCTTTTTTTTTTTTCCAATAAATTACCAATAGTCCCGTTTCATAGCAATAAATTGTCTTATTGATGGCACACATATTCGTGTGGTAAGGCGTACCGAGAAATATTTCTGGCACACAGATTTGTGTGCCACGGCAGTCATTGTGTTAAGGAAATTTAGAATTGTTATTAATTCTTCAGTTACTTTTCAGCAGTGAAATTACGCTTGAAATTATTGAATATTAAAGACGTGAATTGTCACTTTTCTAACTAAGCGTAAACCAACAGATGTCCAAATGTCCAAATGAAAAATGTCCAAACCGGGAATCGAACCCGGACCCCTGGAATAGCGTTCCAGTGTTCTACCATTTAAGCCACGAGGACGATGCCCAGCTTGACATCTGTCACTTACATAAGTCGGTAAGACTGCTACCGCAGCTATTAGATGGAAAAGTCTACATGAGCACACAATCTTGCGACGTAACATGAGGCGCAAATGAACCCAGCATTGGTGAATATACAATTTAAATTAATTCTTCAACTACTTTTCAGCAGTGAAATTACGCTTGAAATTATTGAATATTAAGTTAGTATTGAATTATTTAATATTCAAAAATTTCAAGCGTAATTTCACTGCTGAAAAGTAGTTGAAGAATTAATTTAAATTGTATATTCACCGATGCTGGGTTCATTTGAGTCTCATGTTAAGCCACAAGATTGTGTGCTCATGGAGACTTTTCCATCTAATAGCTGCGGTAGCAGTCTTACCGACTTATGTAAGTGACAGATGTCAAGCTGGGCATCGTCCTCGTGGCTTAAATGGTAGAGCACTGGGGCACTATTCCAGGGATCCGGGTTCGATTCCCGGCTTGCGCATTTTTCAGTCTGTTGGTTTACGCCTAGTTAGCAAAGTGATAATTCACGTCTTTAATATTCAGGAAATTTAGAGTTTTATATAATAATAAATCTTTAAGATGCATGCACTTTAAATTTAAAAGGGAATAGTTTCCAATTCGAAACTTTTGCTGTGTTATTTATTTTAGATGATACTTCCTTATTAATTTATTTGTTATTAAATTAATTTTTTATCAGTTATCATTCATATTGAAATGAGATTTATATATAAATATAAATATTAAAACTAATTTATATAAAAAAATATTAAAATGATTTATGAAAATTAGATGCATGTTAATAATTATGTAATTTAATTATAATTATGGTATAGATACATTGGTTGATATTTTGGAATAGAAAAATTAACTAACAAGTTTGTATAATAAAGATGACCGGATCTCATATTTAAAGATGGCATGTAATACTATTTTAGTTATTTTTATTGTAAAGTAATTATCTTTAAAGCAGAAAGTGGATAAAATAAAAATATTAACACATTCATATGTAACTTCAATAAATAAAAATAAAGCCAAATTTAATTAAATGGATAAACACAGAAATATTCGATATTAATTAAGTTAGCAAACAATTCTTTATCACCGAGCACGCGAATTTATATTTATAACGGAATTTATTTTAATACTTCACATATTTAGATTTATTTAAAAGTATGCATTAAGAAAACAAAACGGTCGATAATACTATCGGTACCAACATATTTTAAGTGAAAAATATTCTTTTCAGTCAAATGATATGTTTAAGAAAAACAATATTGGTTTTAATGGCTGTATTGCGTATTGGTACCAAGACAATACTGCGTCACTATTGTATTCATCGGAAATGCTTCCAGTGAAATACTGATATTGGTTAAATATTGGCTTTATTTTGGAAATATTCATAATCAAATACCATTTTTACAGAAATACCGGCTTTTAATTGGAAGCTTTTGCAGTAAAACGCCGATATTGCAGAAACATTGGCTTTTTATTGAAAATATTGGCAATGAAATGACGAAATATTTTCTACAAATGTTTGTTCAGCAGTGCCATAATGTAAAAGCCTCAATGTGTTGGGGCAATTTTTCATTCCATTATTGCTAATTTTGACCAAGATAACACAAAATACAAGTAACTCAATATTGTTTAGCTACTGGGGATTCTTGGAATGGAATTCCTGTATATATTATCGCTTTTATTTTAGTCGATGCGATCTAAATTTATTCTATACTTCATTTTTATAAAACAAAATTGTGATAAATCACTACCTTTTATTTCGTTTCTGCATTTTGGCGTCAAAATACATGTCGGAAAATCCACGGAATTTCCGACTGTCAAGGACATTTATGTATCTTGCTCTGCAATGGCATTGTCTTTCGAAAAGAAATTTAGAAAATGCTATTAGAGAACATTTTTTTTCTTTTTTTTATCATCTGTAATAGTTTCCTTTCTAAATTCTCTTTTGTAGCTATTGAACCGTGATGACTTATAATAGATTCCACGGACAAAAACTTATCCGCTGTTTTCCCAAGGTTAAAAATAATGTAGCGCTAGGAAAAATGCTTGGTTACTTCGCCTAATCTTCTAAGAGTTTTTTGGCAAAGTTATTGCTGGAGCAGATTAGCTTTTACTGGAGAACTCTAATTAGCAGAAAGCGACTATGATGAAAGACTCGTTTGTCTTTGAGAAAATTAGATTTCCATCTTTTTTCTTCTTTTTTTTCGGTGTATAAAAACGACAAAAAATAATGAAATAATTTTTTAAAATATAAATTTCTTTGTTAAAAAAAAAAGTAAAACGGCTATTAAATAATGTATTTTTACACTTTTCAATAACTCAACTTTTTATTTTCTTCTATCTTTACAAAAAAGTATTGGATTCGTGAACAATTTCGATGGATTTATACGTTTTAGAAGGCCCTGAACACGATTTGATGGTTTTTAGAAAATGTCTGTCTGTCACTCTGTGAGTCTGTATGTGACAAACATTTTGTGGGTCTCAAGAACTGACGCGC
Source organism: Maratus speciosus (assembly GCA_963932465.1). Lineage (NCBI taxonomy): Eukaryota > Metazoa > Arthropoda > Arachnida > Araneae > Salticidae > Maratus > Maratus speciosus. The sequence continues at coordinate 518,041,677 of OZ010792.1, read as the reverse complement.
GGAATTTCACAAAACTTTAGATTCAGTTAGACCTTGATATAAATTGGTGCTGATTACTTTTTGGTGTAAATCGCCCAACAGGTGCCGCTGTCATGCTGCATTTTTCACGATTTCCGCAATAGCTATATCTCAAGAACTACTGCAAGGATTTTCATAAAACTTCAGATTCAGTTAGTCCATGATATAATTTGATTCTGATTACGTTTTGGTGAAAATCGCCCAACAGGTGGCGCTGCTGTGCTGCATTATTCGTGATTATCGTAATAGCTCTATCTCAAAGAACAAATGCACGAATTTTCATCAAACTTCAGATTCAGTTAGTCCCTGATATAAATTAGTGCTGTTTAATTAGTCCCTAATATAAATTAGTAGTGTTTAATTTTTGGTGTAAATCGCCCAACAGGTGGCGCTGCTATGCAGATTTTTTTACAATTTCCGCAATAGCTCTATCTCAAAAACTAATGCACGGATTTTCATCAAACTTCAGATTCAGTTAGAAGGTGACTTAAGTTGCTGATAATTAAATTTTGGTGTAAATTATCTAACTAGTGGAGCTGATATGCTGCATTTTTCAGGAAGTATTGGGTGAGTGCAAAAGTTCTACCCGATTTGAAGACATGCAAATATCAAGTGGAGTACGAACGTTACAGCTTAAGTTTCGAGGATAGGAAAATGGCCAATAATGCGTAGAGCAGTAGAGTACGCATAGGCACAACGTTTGTCAGAAGAACTCATGCCGAACGGGAAACAGCATGGCAAGCACGAAAAACCACACCAGACATTGTTTACTGTACGAGGTATGATAAAGCCGTTACCGTAGCCGCAGCATTTGTCAAGTGTATGCGGAGGATGCCAGGGACGATAGCACCTGCTGCCGCTGGTTTAGGAAATTCCGGGACGGAGACAGGAGCTGTAAAAATCATTCCTGTTCTGAACGCCCATCAATGGTTTGTGACGAAGATCTGGACACAGCCGTAACAAATTTCCCACATCCAGCAATCGAAACATTAGCGGAAACGTTCTCGGAACACAAAACAACAGTCGAAAGACTGATGCATGCGCTTGGCTTCATTACCAGGCTTGATCAGTGTGTACCACACCAGCTTACAGTAAGGGAACGTGAAGAGAGGATCAGCACCTGTGTTTCTTTGCTTTCCTATAACAGTAAAGAACCATTTTTGAAACAAATTGTAACGGATGATGAAAAGTGGATACTGAACCGTAATGTGAAGCGTTGAAGAGCCATGTGCCGATGTTGCAGAGCGTATTCCATCGACCAAAACATCCCGAAAATGTTTTGCTTAATGTTTGGTGGGATGCCAAGGGAATAATCAACTAGGAGGTCCTCGCACTGAACCAAACGATCAATGCAGACCTCTACTGCCAACAATTGGATAGACTGTGTGCAAAACTCACGTCTAAGTGGCCAGCACTCATCAATCGCAGAAAGGTTCTCTTCCATCACGATAAAGCCAGACCTCATGTCGCTTTAAGGACTCGGCAAAAATTCCTGGACCTTGGTTGGAAATTTTTACCTCACGAAGCACATAGCCCCGATCTTGCACCTTTGATTTATCACCTTTTGTTATCGATACACAACGCCTTCGCTCGGCGAACCTTCAATGTTGTGGAGACTATAAAAACGGTGTTACAACAGTATTTTGATTTTAAAACAGAGCAGTTTTATCGGTGTGAGATTCACTCACTGACAGACAGATGGCAAGATGTCATACATGATGATGGTGCTTGCGGGAATTCATAGGTGCTTAACTTTTTATGTTCTCCGCCTTTCTGTTTTCACTAAAAAACGGGTAGAACTTTTGCACTCACCCAATATTAACGTGTATGAGATAGAAGAAAGTTTTGGAATTGCCACATCCGCCATGTTCTTTTTTTTCGGTGTATAAAACGACAAAAAAGAACGAAATAATTTTTTTATTTATAAATTTCTGTGTTTAAAAAAAAAGAGTGAAACGGCTATTAAATAATGTATCTTTACACTCTTTTCTTTATCTCAACTTGGTTTTTTAATGTAATGAATTTTGTAATCGATTTTTCACTCTCTTTTTGATATGCAAGAATTAAAAAAAATTATGTACACAGATGATTTTCCGATGACAATACATCATTTTAACCCTTAAATGCATAGTGTAATTCAGACTAGAGTCCTGCATAGGGTCCGGTAATCCAATTTTACCTGAACCTGTTGGGTCGGGTTGGCACTTTTGGTTTTTCGTGGGGATCTGATTCGATTTGGATTGACTTAGAATTGTTTCGGCTTCGAATTGACCCGATTTTTCAAAAAAAAGTCGTAAAATGTTTTATCAGATTTAAAATTATATATTTGAATATTAATTAGTACATATAATGTTCATTTTTCTATTGAAAAGATACTAGAGAATATGATTGACTACTTTTCCATAATTGCATTAAAACATGGATTACTATTTTTCTTTTCGGGTTCGGGCTTGAAGTGTGTCCGGTTTGGTGTCAGTTTAGGGTTGAAGTTTGTAGGGTTCGGATCGGGTTGCTGTTGCTGGTGGACGAAATTTATTTTGTAGGGTTCGGTTGGGGTTGTGGGTTGACTTAAAACAGAATTTTCGGGTTCGGATCAGTTTTGGTTTGAAGTTTGTGTGGTTCGGATCCGATTGATGGTCAACTTGAAACGTGACTCGCTCAGGACTCCATGTGAGACTACAGATTACTCCAAATCATAAGTGAATTCTGTTTTTTGTTGTTCATGTTATTTTTTTTTCTATAAAATCAAAGTGGACTTTTTCGGGTCCTAGGGTTAATCCGTCTCCATTGTTCTTGATATGCCCTTTTCACTTCGCTCAACATTATCACCAAGAAGGAAGTTTCTTCTTAGTATTCAAAGCCATTCCTTGTGGGAGATAATACTTGTCTGATACTTTCACTTGTTCACTCGAGCAAACAGTCATTATCAACCATTGTATGGCGTTGTTTCTTGGCTTTGATGCGTAGGGGAAAGAGAATAAAGCTGCTCTACTTAACTGGTTCATAATTTACGTCTCTTTTGAATTTTGTGGCACCGGCACCTTGAAAGTGAAAACGTGTCAAAGAGGAAATAGCCGCTAAGAAAATGAGCGATGAAAATCTGTGGCTTGGTCTATGGTGGAGTCAAGTTGTGTTCTTCCTGTTCTGACACTTCTAAGGAAAGCGAGTAACAGGGCGTTTGAGGAAATGGGCTGCGGAATTTGTATAATCGTTTAGTCTTTTTCTTACTAGTTCGTTGAGATTAGCATATGCATTCCAGTATATTACATCTACGTTGTAAGTTCTACAAGTGTTGTTAAAGATTTTTTTTTTTTTCGATGTCGTATATTTTTCCCAAATTTTTTATCTGTATTCATCAGTGGTTATTAATTGAGAATGTGATGATTAAGAGATTTGCAAAGTTAGATATATAATTTTCCCTTAAATTCCAATCATGTGCCATTAATGAGGAAGATGCTGATAACGAGTAGAGCAGGTGTGATGTACTCAATACTCTTTATAGTATTGGTTGTCAATATGAATAATCAATGAATACTCTGTATAACAGTGACGGCTCGTGCGTTATTTAGTGGAGGTTCACAAAACGTAAATTTCGGAAATAAAATGTGTCAGTACTACTAAATGTACAAGATAAAATATACATGTAATATAAGGATGATATAAAGATACGATCGTAGTTAATGAAAAAAGGAGTTTAATGATTCTAGGTTATAGTTTTACATATTAAATAGAAATTATATTTACAAGTACGGGAGGGTAGGGGGGTTCTCTGCAGCATACGCGCCCGCAGAATCGTCGGAGATCGGCCTCTGCTCTCGTCCAGAGCGAGATACATCTACCATCGGCCGCGTCAGAATGAAATCTGCTCTCGGTTGTTACTTGTTTCCAAGCGAAGAGAATGCAAACTGCATATCAGCAAATTCAATACATCTGCTATTCTGCGGTTACAAGTTCTCATGGAAAAGTGCTGACCATATCCTGTTGCGATGAGTAGGGTTTTATGGGAATCTAAAACCACAACTCACATACATTTCTATTTTCAAAAGTTAAAAGAAATAATTAGCACTCATTGAGGAAGGAAATATGAAACATTTTACGTTGTATGAAGGAAGATAGCACAATCAAACAAATGAAAAAGGGGAATATAGAAAACCAAGAAAGATTTCGGACAAACGAGTGAAAAACAGACAAATATGCCGCCTCCCGCATACTGAAAGTTGTGCTAATGGAAACATATCTATACTCTCCCCTCACATTCCTCTCGGCTCTTCCGTCCTCCTATCTTGTCTTAGAAGAGCATTTCTTCGATCTCATGTGTTATTCAGGAAATACCAGGCCGGACGTTTATTCAGCGTTCGAAATCCTTGGTGGTCCGCTCGTCCGAGATCACGAAAAATTCAGTTGGACCACTAATTTGAAAAATTTAGTGGGCCACACAGGACCAGTAACTATTTTTTCAATCTCTGACAGGCAAACATAAATTTTTCCGGCCCTAAGAAAACTGCAACCGGACACAAATCACACAATTTTATTTTATTTTAAAATTTAAAATTAAATAAATAAATAATCAAAAAAATATTTGCACTAAACCTTACAGTCAGTTGCAATAAATAATTGGAAATAAAATATCTAATTAATAATTTTACAGTTCTAATTTATGTACTGTTGTTTATTTAATTTTTAGAAAATTATAACTTTAGTTTTTATTATGAGAAAAATTTTGGATAACTACAAAGTATGTTTCGTTTATATTCAAGGTTTGTGTGTGTGTGTCGTGGGGTAGGGGACTCACTCAAAGGGCTGAAATTATAGAATTTTAAGTCGCGGGCCAATGATGATGCCTGCGGACCAGTAAATTCTCATGGTCACTGGTCCTTGGGACTAGTGACTTTTTTTTTTCCCCTAACGCTCGCTATAAGGATAGTTTTCAAAATTTACGTTATTACAAGAACATTTTGCCATGGATGTACTTAAAAGGGTGAATGAAATGCATCCTATAAATTGGAAGGATTTTTCGCCTATTTCTGACATCGTATACTGAATTTAACAAACATGTAGGTTTTGCTTTTTATTCAACGCTGAATGAGGTGTTATTGGATGGAATTTTTTGCCAACAGCTGACATTGTATACTTTTAGGTTAAGTATTATCATACGTATTACGTATGATGTCAACATCCATTTTCTATGCACATACAAGAAACACAACAATGAATGGGGTATTATACGAAAGGTTTTTGAACAGGCTTTTGACAAAGTACACTCATATTTTGTTAAAACAAGTTGTTTGATTAAACAAATTGCAGTTAATTATAAATTAATTAAAAAATATCAGAAAATAAACTCAAAGATTGCATTATGAAAATAAAGCACTGGTCTACTGATTTTATTTAATTTGCTAATTTATTTATTCGTTTTCTGCGGAAGTTCACGTGCCCATGTGTACCAATAGAGGAGCCGCCACTGCTTTATAATATTGGTTATCAACCACGCACTTGCGGATATGCATGCACCCACTAATTATTTTTTGCTCGTGCACGAATCCTCCACAAATTCATACATATAAATACATATTTTTCATTCATTTATGCACTCTTTCACTCACTCAATGCTGTTTGTAAGAAAGAAAAATTATTCATTTGTACAGTGTTTTCTTATATCTGCTACGAATAATATATTGGAAGACTCACTCACGTTTGTATCACTTTTTGCATGGATATTGTAACGAAGCTTGTTTTGTTATCCTTTGCACTTGAAATATTTTATGCATATCTTTATCAATCCAAATGTGGGATAGTGTATATTTTTGCGATGTGTACCAAACATACACACACGTAAATAAATATGTGATTTATAAAGCATCCACGAAGATGTATAAAACATTACAATGTGCTCCTGATTTAAAAAAAAAAAAAAAAAAACTGATGGATGACCCTTCGTTATGCGATCGCTTAAGGTGTGAAGATTGTACTGTCATAGGAAAGTAGAAAATCGAAGTGAAAAATACGACCAACTACGATGACGTTCTCTCGATCTAATACAACGATAATAGTCTCATGAATTTCTAGATGCTATTGAAATCAAAGTGGGTTTTTCAGAAGATTAAAAAAAATAAAACTAACTCTCCATCATCATATTATGTTTATGCGCTCGCATCTTTGAAATTCTTCCATAAATTAATAAATCAACGCTGAAAAAATGCAGTACTCAAAAATGAGTAAATCGATGTACTCATATCGAATTGAGTATGTTGGGGTAAAAAATTAACCTATGCTTTCTCAATTTTGAAACATCACATGCTATCAAACCCAAATAAAACGATTTTTTTTTTTTTTACCCTGTAATGGTTTATTTCATTTATGGCGGCGTAAAAGATGTTTATTAATGTAAGTATTAAATTATGTACAGTATTTTAAAATAATTTAAAAATTCTTAAAATAATGCTCTTGTCATAAAAATATTCGATTTGGGTATCTTGCTAATAATTTCGCTATTTTTCTGAATAAATAATGAATTAAACATTTCTTGTTAATAATTTTGGTCGGTAAATAAATATCAGTACATTTTTACTTTAATTTGTAGGTTCGGGGGGGGGGGGGGGCACAGTAACGATTCGTACTTGAATACAACCATGAATCAAAAATGAGTATATGCGTTTCTCAATTTTTAGTACATTTGGATCGGAGCTATTTTGAGTATGTGACGTATTTAAAATTTAGTACTTTTTACTCAATTTTGAGTACCCATTTTTTTACAGTGAAAGAAAATCAAATTCCATTTTTTCACAATGTTAACCAAACTCTATATCGGATATATAAACGTAAATAAATGCCTTAATTCCTTTAACCCTTTCAGGGGCAGAAAAATTCTGTTCGTAAAATGAATGAAATAACTGACTGGCACCAGAATTTACAAACGAATTTTTTAGAAAACAAAAACCTGTTTTTCTACATTTTCAGTATAAAAAGAAAATTTATTAAAATATTCCAGGTGCCTTTTGTCAGTTTTGGAATTAAAATTAGCTGGTCACGCCGCGTGAGCACTACCCTTGAAAGGGTTAAGGAGGTTCGGGCACTTGTATCTTATCAATGTTAAATTTGTCATATTGATGACCTTTTATCTCAGGAACTGTTCCAAGGAATAGGCTGAAATTTTAAAAGCTTATTCCCTATATATTTTTACATACTTTAACACAGGGATTTCTTGAAATTGGCTGTAATTATAATTTTTATTTTTACTGCAAACTACTAAAAAAAATGTTTAATTGCCTAAATGACCCGTTATCTCATAAACTATGCAAGATACACTTTTGAAATTTTTAATACACGGCTAATTCCATGAAAACTTGTCATGTCTGTCACATGCTACGATTTTTGGCTACCAGTATTTTAGAACGGAAAAATATGACTTATTTTATCGGCGATGTCTCATCAATTGAATAACGCGAAGGAAACTTTTCGAAAATAACGGTGGCCAACAACCATAGCGATTTTCAGTTGTGTGACAGACATGACAAGTTTTCATGGAATTAGCCACACATTTTTCTCTCATATTTAGATAGTTTAATACAAGCTTTTTGTAATTTGAAATTTTGTTATTTTTAATGATTTTTTTTTTTTTTTTTACTAGTTTGCAATAAAAAAAAATTATAGTTACAGCCAATTTCAAGAAATCCCTGTGTTAAAGTATGTAAAAAAATACAGTAAAGTCCGTTTAAGAAGTTGCCGCTTAAGAAGTTTTCCCGTTTAAGAAGTTTATATTTTCGATTACCATTTTTCTCTTATTCTTACAACGCTAAAATAACTCGTTTAAGAAGTTTAGTTCGAAACTCTTTCCCGCTTAAAAAGTTTTATTTTTCCTTCCACTTTTACTTTCAAAGCACGTTTATTTTGTCTTTTTGATTATTATTTTATTTTCTGTGCTGGAAATCTCTTTCTTTATATTCTTCGCTATTCAAAAAGGTCAATGTTTAGGACTGATAGCACTTGTGGTCACCTCTATTTCACATTAAAATCTGTTTAACGTGTTTGATGGAAATGGAATGTGGGTAGAGGATGGGTCCCTCGTCACTGTAACAATAGCGACTGATAAAGAGAAAAGGGAATTGCTCCGCCCTACCGAGGGGTGAATCTTTCAGTTCAATATTTACTTTCTGTTACAACAGATTCTCTCCCACCCTCTTACCATGGGTGTAATGTACTAAAGCTGCGTTTGGTTTATTCATTTCACAGTTTTTAAGTCAGTGTAAAGTGCATAACATTAAAGCTTTCTAGTTAGAAATTACACGAACAAAAAATTCTGGGTTTTTTTTTTTTTTTCCAAAAATGTCGGCAAGGCAATTAAAAGGAAAGCCTTGTCAATTGAAGACAAAATCAAAATTTTGAAAGAAGTTGATAGTAACGCGGAAACAACAAGAGTTGAAATTGCAAAGAAGTTGGACATACCAGTGGCTACTCTGAATGGAATTGTAGCAAAACGAGATCTCATTTTAAACTGTTCTGAAAAATTTCGGTTTATTTGAGGTAAAATTAAAAAGGTGAAAAGAGGAAAATATGAAGTTATGGAAGAAAAGTTATTGATTTGGTTCAACCAAGCCAGATCCGTCAATATTCCTATAAGCGGACCTATTCTTAGAGAGTAGGCTGAGGAAATTGCCAAAAAAAATGGAGATTGAATTTACCCCTTCAAATCGATGGATTGATAGGATGAAGAAAAGAGCTGGATTGACTTATAATTCTATACAAGGCGAGAGTAAAAGTGTCGATCCACAAGAAATCGAAGAGTGGAAGAAAATCTTACCAGATTTGATAACCGGCTATCATCCTAAAGACATTTTCAATATGGATGAGTGTGGACTTTTCTACAATCTTTTACCTGATAAAACATATGCATATAAAGGCGAAAAATGTCACGGAGGTAAAAGAAATAAGGAACGACTTACAATTTTATTGGGTGCCAACATGGATGGTTCTGAGAAGTTGCCAATTTAATTTGTTGGAAAATCGAAGAAACCCAGATGTTTTCAGAATGTGAAATCGCTGCCTTGTGATTATGAAAACAACAAGACTGCGTGGATGACAATTACAATTTATGAAGCTTACCTGAAAAGATTGAATGAAAAAATGAGAAAAGAATGAAAAATGAGAAAAGCTAAGAGAAGCATCATCATTTTCGTAGACAACTGTGCCGCCCATTCCAAAGACACGAAAAACTTGAGCAACATAAAAGTCCATTTTCTACCACCGAACTCAACTTCCGTTTTACAACCTATGGATCAGGGAATAATTAAAGTGTTTAAGCAGCATTATAGAAAACGGCTAGTGAAATGGATGATTGAAAAACTTGACAATACTGGAGAGTTAAAAAAATGTGAGCGTTTTGGAATAAATTCATTTTATTTTATCTGCATGGGAGTTAATAACCCCATCTGTCATAGTCAATTGTTTTCAAAAAGCGGGATTCTTGTATGGAGAATAAACAGAAGAATATGAATTTGGTATTGAGGATGATTGGAAGACTCTCCAAAGAAAGATGGATTTCACTGCATCATTTGAACAGTATGTGTCGGTAGATGATGAAGTAATACCATGTGAAATGCTTACGGTGGACGATATTTGTGAAATACAGTAGATGAAGAAATGAGTGAAACTGAGGAAGAAGATGTGGAAATTCCTAGTTTTTCGGAAGCTGTAAAAGGACTAGAAACCTTTCGGCGTTTTATCGAAAGTGTCGAAAATGTGCCTGAAGAAGTTTTCAAAAGGTTAAGACAATTAGACTGTTATCAATTAAAGGTTGTCGAAAAAAACAGAAACAAAAAACTATAACCGATTTTTTTTGCAAAAACATATCAAATGACTCTTAAAGAGAAATTTCTTGTCTTGGATTAAATAAAGAGTTTCTAAGGTAATTATGTATTTTTACTTTATTAGCTAATTTTTTAAGTGTGCACACTAATTTAAATTTCTTAAGAAAACTCAATTTTATAGAAAGTACTCTTTGTATTATTCTACTAAGATAAAATAAACCCTCTTCTCAATATCAATATTTAAACTATTGATTTTTTCAAAAAATGCTAATTTTCCCGTTTAAGAAGTTTTCCCGTTTGAAGTTTTCCCCTTCCATTCCCTTGGGAAACTTCTTAAGCGGGTTTCACTGTATAGGGAATAACCTTTGAAAATTTCAGCTGATTCCTTGGAACAGTTCCTGAAATAAAGGGTCATCAATTTGAAAAATTTAACATAGACAAGATACAAGTGTCCGAACTCCCTTAATCCGTTTTTATGCGCAACGTTTGAGGTATGTCTTTCCTGTGCAAAGCGATGTTTCTTGGCAAAGGACTGAGAACAGGCCCTGATTGTCGCACGGGCACCCGGGGCCGATATTTCTGAGGTCACAAAATTTTTCATAATTTCATCTAAATGTCCAATTAAAAACATCATAACTGTGAAAAAAAAAAACATGTGATATTTGAGATATTAATTAGATGAAATGACAAAAATATATCTGAATATATGGCTAAAAGCCAATTTAGAAGTAATAGAAATAATATTTTATTTTTATACCTGGAACCGTTTTCCAATTTTCCGGAAAACTTAATTTTTTGAGTGGATACTTTTCGAATATCTGTATGATACATGTGTATGTAATATATATATTAAAAAGAAAAAAACACTAGTATCAGTAAATCAAGCAATCTAAGGGGGCACTAAAAATTGAAAGTGCTTTGGGCGCAGAAACTTGCTTAGTCGGGTCCTGGCTGAGAATGCTATTTTCTGACGCGTTTAGCTTTTTGGAACTTTTAAAAGTTCAGTAATATGCCAAAATCAAAGTGTTTAAGGGAAAAATTCGGTTGTATTAACGCTTTAGGCTAAATATTTGAAAATGCTTGAACATAGAACATTCCATCTTACATGCTACATCCATTCGAACTCTTCTTGCTGTACTGGTACTGACAACAGCGAAAGAAAAATACAAATGGGTCTTTTTCTTTTCTTTCTTTTTTTTTATTTAAGGATAAATTCACAGTAACAAATCAAAGATACATGTTTAAAACATGTATCTTTGTTCTGCATGTTAGAGATGTTCAATTTTGTCAAAAAAAAAAATTATTATCCCTCTTTAACAGAAATTTAACGACATGAATTAAAAAGATAATAAAGGTTGGGTATATTTTCTTGCAATCATATTTTACATAATCGATAATAAGACAAAAATTTCTCGCCTTGGTTGGTAACATTACATAAAGTTACCATCGCTGACAAAATGCGAAGGCATTTAAATTTCGTCGGAATCGAATATTTTGAAGGAAAGTCAAGACACAGGGAGATAAGTACGCAAAAAACATTCATAAATTTATTCTTTTTTTATTAAATTTATAAAAAGTAATTAAAAAAAATAATCCGAATTTTTAAAAAGCATTTGTTTAGGCCCGTAACAGGTATTTTGTTACACGATTAAATCTGCTTCTCTACTACATTTTATTTAGCAATTTCCTCTTATTATTACCAATTCAAATGAGAAATAATAAACTTCCATTCAGTCGTTTTATAACTGATAATTGATTCTTTACATGTTTCTTTTTTCCTTCTGCGTTGAGATAGATTTTTCATTTCTCCGATGATATAATTTTTTCAAGAGAGAAGTCTTCATCAATCAATCATTTTTCATTAATAAATTATTAAATGCCGGTGTCTGAGTATTGACCAACGTTCTGCAGAATTTCCTCTCTGCTAGGAGAAGGTCGCGATAACCTTTATGCCTGGTTGAACCGAAATTAAACGATCTGGAAGATGAATAATTTAATCCAAGCTTTTAACATTTATTTATTCATGCCTAAATAATTTAAGTATGCCAACCACCACCCGATATCTTGTGTTCAAATTATTGTTTCATTTTAAGGTTTTGAAAAATATTTAATTTTGCCTTCAAAGTAATCTCGGAGATGGAAAGATGTTGAATATGCACACACATATACACATGTATATATATGTATAATACCTTAGCTAATAAATGTTCGTATAACAAAAATGACCGAATATCCAATTTAAAGACGGCATGTAATAATTTTTAAATATGTTGTAATTTTTCCTGTACTTTATGATGTAATTTTCCAATCACCGATGTTGTGAAATAGAATTTTTTCTAGGGATTGACCGAATCAGGAATTTTGCCGAATACAGAATACCGAAGCTTCGGTCAAAGTGTATACCGAATATTCGGTATTCGGCAACCGAATACTTTAATTTTTTTAATAAACATTTTTCCATAGGTATTAGATTTTTTAATGAACTTTAATTAAAATTAAATTCTTAATAAATTAATTCAGTTATGTTTTTATCCTTAAATCTAATTACACAAAAATTTTTAATGACTTTTTTCCATTCACAAATTCATTACTACATCACTTATTTTTTATTATTTTATCACTAGTCAATACCCAAAATAACCTATGAAAGTATTAAACTACAGGCTATTATATTAAGGATGAGGATTGCCAAGGGAAAAAAATGTTCATTCAAATAAAAAGAAACAATGTTATCATTAAGCGGATTTACTGATTGTCTATGTCTAATTATAAACATATTGAATAAAAATATTCTTAGACACAAAATATAATATATATCAATTTGTACATTTAACTATTTTGTGTCAAATTATTGATACTTTTAATTTATATAATGATTTAACTTTGTGGTGATGAAGATAAAAAAAAAAAATTGAGTGATTTTAACTTAATGAATATAAAAGCTATAGGATAGGCATAGGAATATACTTATTTGATGTATGTATTAAAGAAAATACATATTAAATACATTTAAATAAAAAAAACTAATGTAAAAATAATTAAAATTAAATGATAAGGGAAAGATGCCTTATCTTCCTTACCCTTTTTTTTTCTCTATTGTTCATTGTAGACAGTTGTTTTGATTTTACCCCTATATAGACTATTCTAGAAAGGATTTTTTTTTTAAATATATATATATTAAAAATGGCCTTTGACTTTTTTTTTAGTAGCACAGCTGAACTCTCAACTCATGGGCATAATATTGAAACTCATTGTTTAGCCTATTCTACTTCTAGGAAAATACTTATCCGCACCTGCCAACAGTGTTTGTAGCTAAAATTTGTTTTCTGAAGTTAAACAGATTTATAAACAGAAAAGAAACATATTACAACCAGATAATCCTGTAAAACTTATTTTTACATCATAATTTGCCCATGTTAAAATTTGATTACTAATAGTAATGTATCTGCTTTTATAAATGATCACTTATCACTGAAGCAGATTAAAATAACATCAAATGAGCATTGGTCATCATGTGTTTTTACAACTAGTGATACTTTGCCTATTGTTTTTCATAAACTAATTATTTGAAAAATTCGGCCGAATACTTTTAAGTATTCGACTGAAACCGAATATTCGGTTTACATGCCGAATCACCATCCCTAATTTTTTCTGTCTCGTGCACCGCGCAGCCAATAGCAACGAGATTTTCCCCAGACTTGAGAAATTTTACACCACTCTTAAAAACAGCAACTGTGTTGGCAGCCGGGGTGACAGCACCTTTTTGTTGTAAAATGCAGTGAATTCGCTGTAATTTTTCAAGCATCGATGCTGGGAAATCGAATTTGAGCAGTGATGCTGTGAAAGCGAATTCAAGCCACAATTGAAGTAAAAATAGAAATCTTTCTGTCACGTGCACCACGCAGCTGATAGCAACGCGACTTTCCCCAGACTTGAGAAATTTCACAGTACTCTTAAAGACAGCAGCTTGTAAATTTTACAGAAACTGTGTTGGCAGCCGGGTTGACAGCACCTTTTGTTGTAAAATACAGTGATTTTTGTTGTAATTTTTCAAGCACCGAAGCTGTGAAATCGAATTAGAGCAGTGATGCTGTGAAAGCGAGATAAAGTTCAAGCAACGATTGAAGTAAAAATAGAAATCTTTCTGTCACGTGCACCACGCAACTGATAGCAACGCGACTTTTCTCACACTTGAGAAATTTTACAGCACTCTTAAAGACAGCAAATTGTAAATTTTACAGCAATTGATTTGACAGCCGGGGTGCCAGCACTTTTTGTTGGAAAATACGGATTTTTTTTACAGTGAAATTTTGCATTAATTGCTAAATAAAGTATATGTATATAGAAAACGTATTAATAAATAATACTTACCAGAAAATCTCAATATATTGAGAATCATAAACATATTTTACAGATAGATGAAGCCAAACAAAAAATGAAAGGAAAAGGATTTAATCATAAGTTGGAACAGAAATGGAATAAAGAAGTATAATGATGGAAAATGAAAAACAAAGCGACACGTGAGTGTTTAATAATCAGTTCGAACATCCACGCATCGCAAAAAAATGCATTATTTCATATAATAGGCTGGCGAATAGCCAAGAAGTTTATCACTGCTCATATAATACATTGAATTAAATAAAAAAAAAAATGTAGAAAACTATATAAAAACATTTAGAAAATCAAAACAAAATCCGATAATAATAATTTAAATAGGATTGCAGTCACAGTATTTTAGAAGAACTAATATATTAATTTATATATTGTGGTATAAATCTGGCATGTAAGACTGGACTCTGGGATCAACGTTCTTCAAATAACATTTTACGACCTAGAACTAACTACCTGCTATCTTTGAAAGCTCTATAATTATATTGCCAAACTTTACTAATTTCAAATGCTAAGAGGTGTAAATTAAAACTTTAAAACCCATAAAAATACGTTTATTTCGACTACTATTTACATGTTTCGACTCTACCTGAGTCATTTTCAAAACAAATACTGTAAAACCTCCCTAAAGCGACCACGTTCCGTTCCAATAAAAATTGGTCGCTCCGAGAGGTGGTCTCTTAATGAAGGTCATGTTTAAATCTAGATTTTAATTGCTGAAAAAAAGGTAACAATTAATGTTACCAAAATTTATTTTTCACATTAGGAAAAAATTTAAGTATCAAAACAAAATTTAATTACATAAGTTAATTATTGCAGAGTTTAAAAAATGAATACATTGACGTTTGCTTTGATTTTACGGTTTTATCTTTTATAACTTTAGTTTTCAAGTTCTTTCGAAGTTCAGTAAATAAATGCCATTTTTTTAACGGGAACAAATAATGACTATTTCATTAATTTATCTATTATTTTGAAAGTTTCCTGACAGAATAGAGCGGGGAGTTTATTGACCGTCATTCTTAATTTTTCATCAGAGTTATATTCATTGCCTAAAAAAAAACATAGAGGTTTAAATACTTAAAAGTTACCGGAATAAAAAAAAAAAATCTAAAATTAGTTTAGAAGTTTGATGAATAATGCGCTCTCCGGAATTATTTTTCTAGTAAAACCTTCTTCAAGCGACCAGGAAAAAACGGAATTTGTTTAATTTTCTTCAAAGAAATGGGTCGCTCATGGAGGGAGTTCAACTGAGATGGTCTCTGAATGGAGGTGAAATTAGTATTGGGCCTATGGGAATAAATTTCGTTCCATGAAAAAATGGTCGTTCAGGGAGGTGGTTGCTTAATGGAGGTGGTCGCACAGGGAGGTTTCACTGTAAATAAAAATATTTCAAATTTGCACGGTCTATGAAACGCCATCATTCAGTCTTCCAAGTACTCTTTTCTTTCATATTATGCACCTTATTTTTTATTTTACTTTGATGTTTATTCTATTTTTATTTTCATAACTTTTCAGTAGTTCGAGCCATAATTTTGGTAAGTTAAGGGGTCACAGGACTCTTAAAATTGTAAGAAAGGGAGAAAAAAGACCATTTTCAATATTTAATATCTTAAAATGTATACGATTTTAAAACACAATTTCTATTGGATTGAAAGATATAAGTATGTTCTTTTATTTCATGTATTTAAAAAATTGCAAGATGCAGAATTAGTATTTATAGGGGCTCCAAACTGTTATAATTACATAAGAAAATATTTGTTTGAACAATAAAATGAAATTTTATGTTCCGTTTATACAGACTAACATGAAACATATGTTTTGAAAATGTCTTGAAAAAATATTCTAAAGTTTTTGAGATATCCTGCGTGTTATGCCCAAAAACGGCATTCGGAGAAAAATGACTTCAAAATTTCGGAAACGCCGCTTCAGCTATTGCATGGGTATAATTCTAAAAGCCATAACTTCTGTTCTAATGGGAATTTAAAGGAAAAAATATATCAAAATGTTCAGAATTAACATCTAAAAAAATTAAAATTTCGAAACTTTTGAAACTTTAAGAGTACCGAGATTCCTTAAAGGATGCTGCATCGTTACATATTGAACTTTTGCGTGTTTCAATCTCTATGGTTTCTCTTATAATGGATAGATAGTATAGACTAGAGGGAAGAATTATTTTACTTTCATTATGTATTTCATTTCATTACTTTCGTTTCATTTACACAAAACGTGGAAAATTGAATACGTGGAAATATCAATACGTGGAAAATCGAAGGACGGCGTTTCATAGACTGTCAATTTTAGAATATTTTTATTTATTTGTTTTGAAAATAATCCGGGTAGGGTCAAAAGATGTAAACAGTCGAAATAAACATATTTTTACGGGTTTTAAAGTTTTTACACCTTTTAGCATTTGAAATTAGTATATTATTACAATGTGTTAAATTGCTATATATTTGCAAAACTTTGTTGAATTTTAGATTGAAAAATTAAATTGGTGTATCATGTTTGAGATTTGGAAAGCAATTTTTAACAAAGATGAACAAATGCAAAGAAATCTTAATGCACATTTAAGTGGAATTAAGTTTTAACCTGAAAATTACCTATATGATCTGGTTAATTTGAGATGGAACTCCCCTGTTTATTTAAATAATTTATTGGTTACAAATACAGCTATAAAAAGATTTCAAATGTAACACAGCATTCTTGCAAATATTTCAATTAAATGTTCTTCGGATTGTTGTAATGAATTAGTGTGTCTGCTTTCATTATTAATTCATTAATTCAGTGGGCGACTTTTACGCCGTTTGTAGCCCCATTTAATCGAAGAAAGAATTTCATCAGAGTCCCCGACGTAAAAAAGAACAAATGGGATATTGATTCGCATCGTGGAACCAACGATAAAAGAGAAAAAAATAATCAACTTGAAGGAAAACGATAAAGAGATCGAGAATTCCGTGAGCTATATCATTTTCTTCTTCTCGATATTTACTTTGTAGTTGCTTAGCCATGATGTTTATGATCTTGAAATGAATTAGCTTGAGTTTACCTATTCTCCTGTTTTCCAACTTTTTTTTTCCCTAATGACACTTCTTGAGTTTGATAAAATTTCTTTTAATGCATTTTATTCTAAAAATAAATTGTTGTTTTTGTCTATTACCGAAGAAATGACTGAATTCATTGTGAAAATATTGTTAAACAACAAAACTTGTTCATTTATTAAAAGATTCTTTTCAAAAATTGTTAGATCCCTATCTCATTTGTGTTTGCTATTTTTCTTCTATTTTCTTCTTGCGCAAACGAGTAGTAAATAAAATGAAATTGTGAGTTCTTTTTCTACAAAATAACCACCCTTGCCTTTTTTTTTTTTTTTTGCCTCAATATGTCCGCCCCGACTTGTTACTTTTTTGTATGTTCTCAGTTGTTTAAGACTGTCCAAAGCAGTCTGTCCAACCTTTCAGTTACCAGGGGGGCATTTCAGCTGTTAGCAAACAATGAAGGGCGCCATTATTCACATGACTGGAAACATATAATGTAAGTCGGGAGTCTTAGCGTCACATGCTCGTCTTCTGCGATGCACATACATCTCACATCAATAACTATGTCCATGTAAATATAAACTGCAGCGGAGATATAAATTATACACTGTTAAAAAATTTGTGATGCGTTCAACCAAATTTTTGTGCTCTAGTAGCTGCAACCATAAGATGTTGAAATCTTGAACCAACATTTGTAGCTGATGTTCAACCGGAGCTCCAAATAGTGGAGTAACATTTCACCATCTTATGGTTGCAGCTACTGTAGCACCAAAAGTTGGTTCAACCTACTACAAAATTTTTAGCAGTGTAGTTAATGTAGAATTACATTTCCTTGAGAGGAGCTTATCTCAAATATTTATGTAGGATAAAAGCCAAAACCTTCCCTTAAGCTGGCTACAATAGAAAAACACGTAAATGTTCAAATTAAAACATTTTTTACAAATATTTTTAGTTTTAAATAAAGCTAGTAACATGAAACATTCAGAAGGTATACACACACGTCTTATACAATCCATATACATCTCATAGGGCAAGTCATGCCCCATGTAAAAATTGCAGAAAATGTATAAATATAGTAAATTTAGAATCACATTTCCCTTAAAGGGGATCTTTTCAAAAACTGTCGCAGATTAAGGAGCCAAAAACCTTGATGCTGCATACAACATAAAACACATGCAAATATTAATGATTTAAAACTTTTAAGCATTTTTTAAAACAAATTTTATATTTTAAAAAAATTAGTAACAGGAAACATTTGAAAGGGCGCCAAGAAATCCTCCAATTGGAACATGGCACACGCGGGCGCCCGTTTGGACTTCCCTGGACAAAAGTATAGTTTTCGTCTACCTTTATTTACTCTATTTTATTTACATATTTATTTTACTAGAAATTGATTTTAAAATATACGTACTTCTGTCTTTGTTTGATTAGTGGTAAAGATATATCAAATTAAAATTTGAAACACTGAGCTTATTAAAGTCCTGCAAACAATTTTTATTTCTTGGCCAAACCCGCAGCAAGTGCCTCGCGCCACAGTACTACACTGTAAAAAAAAAAAAAAAAAACGGACTAAAAAACGGAAATACTACTGGCAATCTAGACGCCAGTACTATTTCCGGTTTTTTTACGGGAATTTTTACCCATAAATTACAGAAATTTTTCCGTTTTTCTGATTAAAAACGGGAATTTTTCTGTAATTTATGGGTAGAAATTCCCGTAAAAAAACGGAAATAGTACTAGCGTCTAGATTGCCAGTAGTATTTCCGTTTTTTAGTCCGTCTTTTTTTACAGTACTAGGCGCCTGGCTTGATAGACGTTTCATTACCACCACTGTCAGTTATCACTTGGTGTCCATCACGGAATTCACAATATACAGTAAAATTTCGTTACAACGAATCATTGGGGGAGTTCTGATTAATTTCGCTATGATGAAAAATTCGTTAAGGTGAATATTTTTATAATGAAATAGCATAACAGATTTTTTTTTAACAATCCAAATAATGTTCGTTAAACTGAAAAATTCGTTAAAATGACATCCGTTGTAGCGAGATTCTACTGTATATCTTTCCCTGAACTAACTCTGTTGGTGCCCATTGGTGATCGGCGAAAAGCCGAAGAAAATTTTTCGCACACTGCCATTGACACATTTGAATGTTGCTACTTGTTGCTATACGCAGACCTGCCAAGTGCTACGAAAAAATCGTAGTTGCTACGATTTGGACCTATAAACTACAATGCTACGAAAATCGGTCTTAAACTACGATTTTTTGCAAAAAACACAAACGCATTTTTTGTTTCTAGTTGCGATTTTTATCCCGCGCAGCATATTTTTCAGGAGTGATTCTGTCCCAAAATTTTAAACTATTCATTTCCGAAAGTGTTAAAAAATTGGTCATTAATCCGAAAATTCGGACATTAAAAAAATACTCATAGGAAAAAAAAATCTGGTCTGCAAAACAAACTTCTTAACATAAAACCCTCTTTATGTAAATCAACCACAAGTGAATCGTGTTTCTGTAAATATTTATACAGGAATTCCCTTCCTTAGAAACAGGGATGCCATTTTAACAATTTCTGGAGGGGGGAGGGGGTCTTTGAGGGGCAAGATTTGAAATGATGTGCAAAATCGCACGATTTGTACGATTTATTATTAAACATTTCACTTTACGAATTATTATTAAACATTTCAATTTTGCGTGGTAAAATACGCAAAATTCGTCAAAGGAATGCTGTAAAAAATGCAAATTTCGTCAAAAATTCATGGTGAAAAGTGCGGATTTCAACGAAGAATCGTAATAGAAAAATGTGAATTACGATTGCGGGAAAAAAAATGTGAATATCCTGAAATGACCGCGTCAAAAAATTTCGAGAATTTCGTCAAAATTTACTGCACTGGGCTAAAAAATTGAAACCAGGCTCCTTTTACAAATAAAGAAAAAAAAAATGCTGCGAAACGAGAAGAAACTTTAAATATTTTATAAAAAATTTCAGAGGAAAAAATTTACTATATTGAGTTGAAAGACTGAAACCTTATTTCTTTTACGAATGTCAAAATATGGCTGCGAAACACGAAAAACCAACCAACCAACCTCCAGATTAATTTTAATTTTGTGTGCCACGATTTCTCATTTTCAAAGGTTGACAGGTCTGTATACGCGGGTTGAAAAACCCTGGTCTTGTCAAAACTGCTTTTGTATTCATATTTCTTTCTTTCTTTCTTTTTTTCTTTTCTTTTTTTTTTTTTTTTTTTTTTTTTTTTTTTTTAACTACACTGGCCTCTAAAAGTTAAGTCACAGGGACTGGATGCTTTCGATTGTACACGGTTTGTCGAATATCTACCAAAATTATTGGCGAATTGTGCTTCAACTTTTGGGATGTAAAGAACATGTTTGATTTTATATTTATCGGTGAAGATTTAGTTGTTCGGACAATTAGGGGGCTAATAATAAATTTAATAATAAAATAATATTTGCGATCACCTATGTAATAGAAAATGCTGAAAATGGTTTGTCGCTGTGTTAAACGACTATTTGGGTTCTGTTCAACGTTTGTGTGAATTTGTGTTAGCATAGCACTCCTATTCGTGAAGATGTTATTATGTCTGTGAAAAATTAAAAAGTGTTTTGTTTATAGCATACAGAGTTTTCTACCAAATTTAACACAACTTTCCGAAAACCTGACAAAGAACAGTAGCAACAGTATACTGCAATTAAAACATGAATATATTGAATATTTGATGAGATAGGGACATTTGTATGAAATAATTTTTAACTGCACATGCGTGGAATATTCTAAAATTTTTATTTTATAATTTCGTAGTCAGCTATTTAGGACAACTTATCTAAAAAGTCCAATCAAATATCGCGAAAATTCACAAAGATAGGGGCGATATAGTGAGTTGCTTTCTAAAAATAGCTTTATTATAAGGGATTCTCCTCAAGTTTTCAATCAGCTTACTATATCTTTCTGAGTTTTCACAGGGGCAAGGTTCTTTAATTGGGTACCTCTTTTGTGAAAAAAAGAATGTTATTTTTCTGAAATGTAGTATACTTTTGTGAAAAAAAAATTGTAACGAAAGATCGAATTCAGTTAATCTAATTCAAAATAATAATTTATTAATACAACTGTTTCATTGTATTTGTATTGCTATTTTAAAATGCCCTTTCTAAAGTTTTTTTGTGTTTGTTTTTACGTGATCTTGTTTTCGTCTGCAAATTACGCATTTCAAATATTAACAAAATAAAACGTTTATGAAGTGTTTGCTTTTATAGAATAAAATTTGGCGTAAAGCATTTTTGTTGTTGTTGTTGTTGTTGTTGTTGTTAAAATGAATTTTGTGAAGAGTCTATTTTTATTAAATGTATAAAACATAGGTGAAAATAATTTTTTATTGAAAATTGAGGGTTGGGTTGATGGCCAATTATCTACACGAGGGATATGGGCCCTGGGGGGAGTGCCTTCCGTGGAGGTCTTTCTAAGGGAACCTAATCCGTATTAACGCATGGAAATCCACGGTTCGAAGAAAACCACGAAAACTTCGAACGATTAGGCCGACAGGCGCGATTGGGTTCGAACCCAGCACCTCCCGTCTACCAGTTTCGAGAGCAGAACCTCTCAGCCACTTTATTGAAAATTGAAAAAGATTTTTATGTTTCACAATTTAACATATATATTTTTTAGATTATTCACTAACAACACTAAAATGCATTTTTATATGAAAAATATTAATTTTGCTTTTAAATAAATTTTCCAACTTTATTAAAAGCAATACTTTCATATTAGCCGCATAACAGAGGTTAATGTCCAAAGATTTCGCTGTTTATAGCAACCGTTTTGGCTCTGATTATTTCAGTGTTTATAAGCATGCAGTTCGATTACATATCTATTAAATTTGTGTTTTATTTATATTTATTTATTTATTTATGCAATGTTAATTTCGTTATGGAATATTAGCCGGGAACAAATGCTGGACTATTTATATTTTTTAAAGTACAAACTGATTAATCTTCTGTAATCGAACTGCATGCAATTGAGATAGATTTAAAAAATAAATCATACTTAATTTTAAAATCCATCGACATATTTTAAAATAAAAAAAAAATATGTATCATTAAATTGAGATACAGTTAAAAAATACATTTGAAAATACATTTTTTTTCTATTCGGCGGTGCAAAAATTTAAATTGCTTGATGTTTAGAATTTAAAAAAAAAAAAAAAAAAAAAATCCAGTAAAAGCAAAAGGGAATTTATTGCAATTATTTGAAACCTTCGATATGACATGAGCATTACTTACGAACATGTTTTTGCTTTATAATACAGATTTATTACATTGATATTGAAAATATTTTGTTTTTCATAGATTTTTGTTTATGAATTTTACTTTTTTTCTTTTCAGGTAAGTGGAAAAAACATCAAAGCCCGACTTTTTTGTATAATCTTCTTCTGAAAGTTAGGGTATCATTTCTTCTTTCTTTAAACTTTGTAGTTAAGTTGTATAATTTTATTTTGAATTATGCTAAGCACTGCAAAAACCTTTTTTTATTATTATCATTATTAATAGTGTTTTAAAACTGGTTTCCATAACGTAGGTTGAATGAGACAAAAACAAAACTTTACAAAATTTGACACTCAATAAAATCCGATAGAAATAAAATAGAAAAGTTATGTTGTTTATATAGGAACATACCAAGTTTTATTTTTTCTTATTTGTAATGAAAAGTGTTTTAATCAAATTACTCCTAGCAGCTAATAGCATGATACATTTTTTTTTTAGTTCACAATAATTTACCCTTAAAACAATTTGTCTAATGCTCTATAAAGTCTGGAATTTTTTTAATACAGAATATATATATATTTTTAAAGAGCTTATATTCATAAAATTACTTATATTCATAAAATTTTATTATGATTTCAATAAATTTGGTGTGTTGTTAATAATATTACTGTTTTTTTTTTTTTTTTTTTTTTTTTTTTTTTTTTTAGCTGGTTATAAAATCTGGCAATATCGCTAAACCTTTAGAGAAATTAGTATTTTACATTTTTACAATGTTTATACATTTTAGAGCATACATTCATTTAATTAAATTTGTTACCCACTATTGTATATTGTAAGAGATAAATTCATTATTTAATTCTACAATAAAGTTTTTAAAACTTTACAAATTTAAACTAAAGTTTTAAATGTAAATTTAAATGAAAATTTTAAAATCATTATAATTTTATACTATTTTAGTTTTAAAATGTACACAAAGATGAAATGAATACAAACTCGAAGGATTTTATTTCTTTTTATTTCCCCTGTTGTTGCTTTTTTTTTTTTTAAGTCTGAGTTCTAATCTTTGCTGAACTTAGCCCAATTCCATTGACTAATTGCTTCGCTATAACAAATGTCATCATTATATTTTATTTACTTGCTCTTCAATAAAAACGTCAAACAAAAGATATAATCTGGAAAATAAAACTAATTTATAGAAACTTCTAACCCGCATTGAAAAAGTGCGCCATGCCATATTGTTTTGTTTGAAAAAAAGAAGTTTTAATAGGCGTTGATAAAATAATAATAATTGAACGGATATGTATGGCAATATTAAAAAGAAATTATTTCTTTTATATTGTACTTTGGAATGTCTCCAAAAATATAAATCTTTTTTTCTCTTAATAGCATTTTCCAAGAACGACATAATATAGAAGTAACACTTGAGTTATTAGAAACCTTATTTTTTTTCGTTCTGACGCACCACACTAACATCGTTGTGCATAATTTCTTTAAAAAAAAATCATGTAATAACATGAAATAATACTTCTTCAAATATACTAAATCTTCGAACAAAAAAATTCATCATAACTTTCACAAAAGATAATGACTTGAATCTTGAAAAACTAAATATTTTATTATTTTGAATGTAATGAATGATCAGCATTTATAAGTTGCATTTCTGTTTGTTTGTACTATTTAAAAAAGACATTCTGTCTGGAAGTAAAAATTTCCCAGTTTCTACGGAAGGAACACCTTACAATGAATACACTGTACAAGTACATTGTAAATAATAGTATATCTGTTCAATGGAAAACCTCTCCAAAACGGATTTTTATTTCGTTTTCTTGCGATTCCGGCTTTCACAGATTTTACTGCATAAGATTATAGAGAGTCGGGAAAATTCCGTTTAGACAGGTTTTCGCCTTAGAAAGTATAACTGTATGGTATTTCTGCATAGGAACCACGATTTTTATACTTTTATGACACTATTCCGTTTTAGACGGTTTAGTTTTTATGCTGCTTATTGTATACTTATGTCCTTATTTAGAAGCCGCTGTCTCACTTATACGTATAATAAATTTCATGAAATTATATATGCGTGGCTCGCAACCATAGTAGAGTAAGTCCATTTTGAACAAAAAAATGAGATAGTGATTTAGATGGTGCATAAAATCTGTTTGATTCACTCCCACAGTAAACCAAGTCTGTAAACAGGTGCCATATATGAGAAAGTATGTGAAAACAGACTTGGTTCATTTTTCAAAATGGACTTGGTCTATTATGGTTGTGAACCCCTCATATGTGTCTTTATTCAGTTAGAATTAGATATCTTTTTCATTTTCCTTTGAATTTCAAGAACTTGAAGTAGAATCGCACAAGATCTCAGAGGTTTTGTAATACAATATCAGAAGGTAATAGATCGTACATAAAACTTCTTTTATAGAAAAATAGTTCTAATTTAATAGTTGCAGAAATTATTTCGTCACAGCAGAGAGGAAGGACAGGTAGGGGAGTCACTCGAGTGCAGAGGCGTCGCCATGGGAGGTTATGGGGGAGGGTCTCCTCTCAAATATTTGTGTGCTTGACTATGTAATATAAACTTGGGAAATTTGGGCTTACAGTTAGAAAATTGTAGATTTTTGAAAGACTTTTTCTTTTTTTAAAAATAGCAGTAAAAAAAACTTTTGGTGACTTCTTTCCTGAGTGTTGTAACAGTTAAATAATTAAAAGAAATACCAAAAGATAGCAGGAAGATTGAACCTGTCATTGTGTTTCTCTATTCTATGAAAATATCATTCCTCTACCAGATCTTAATTTCTCTACTCCTACTCCTATCCATCAACAGTTGACTCTAATCCATATTGTACGATTATATGAATTTCAGGAGAACCTTGTGAGCGAACACAAGCTCTATTTGTAGTAAAACAGCAACAGATGAAACATTAAATTTACGCTAGATTAATTTTAACACAAATATTCTAATTGGTAAAAGAATCATAACAGATGTAAATTTCCAACTGGGTGAAAAATGTCCGGACCAGGATTCGAACCAGGGATCTCTTGGCTGAAGCCGCCAATGCTCTACCATCTGAGCTAGAGATTTGCACGGGCCGGCCCGTGGCCGAAGCCCGGGCTCGGGCCGATTTTCATTAACGGCACTCGGGCCGGGCCGGGCACGGGCTCCACTCTGTTCGGGCCGGGCCGGGCCCGGGCCATACTTTTTCTGAAGGCTCAGGCCGGGCCTAACTTAATTTTTCTGTACAGAGCCGGGCCTGGTTTCATTTAGTCTTCACGGCCCAAAATTTTCGGTCCTAGTTTTGAGCCAGCCCGTACGAAAATCATTGTCTCAGCGTGGCCTGGTCCATTTAAAGGTCAGTTAAATTAAGCCTGGTCCAAAAGTTTTTGCAAAAAATGCATACATTTTTGAATCGCCATTATTCTACACTTAAATATTAAAATTTATTATTTTTAAAGAATAGTAGATTTCTACGCATATTAAAATATAACTAAATTAAAATACAGTAAAATGTGTGAAAAGGAACCTGCTTATGACGGAACCCTGTTTTAAACTGAAAATCGTGTTGATCCATGCAAAATTAATATACTAATAAGTAAGAAAAGTATATATAATACATTTTCACTTGCTAAGAAGGGAACTTGTCTATAACGCATTTTTTTTCTTTTCTATGCATCCATTCTATCCATTCTATCCATCTTAGAAGATTTTACTGTATAGCATTTTTCCGATTTTTAACACTTCTATACATGGAATATGGATTAACAATATTAATGATAACTGAAACATTTACATAGAAGAAAGAGGGATTCATTAAAAAAATAAATATCGTAGCCTGCTGCACTTCTATAAAAATAAAGATTATAAACTTGAAAAAAAAGTTAAGATAAATATTTTTGGTCAGAACTCCTCGTACGAGACAAATTTTTAACCAATTCGACGTAAAAATCAATGTTTTGTAGAAGTTCACTCGGGCCGGACCGGGCCCGGTCCGAGATTTTAACTTTTTTCCGGGCTCGGGCCGAACTTTTAATTTTTGTATCGGGCCGGGCCGATTTTTTTTCTCTATGAGTCGGGCCGGGCCCGGGCCTGGAAATGTCGGCCCGTACAGACCTCGAATCTGAGCTATCCCGGACGAATCTGGTTGAACTTTTTCACCCAGCTAACCTCAATGATTATAGCATCTGGTCTAAAATCGGGTTCAGCTCAACAGAATAAATTGCAGGTAATTGAACTCCAGAAATCGCTGGATACGTAATTAATTTTAACACCATTATTCTAATTGGTAAAAAATCATCATTTTACCTATTAGAATTTATTGTGTCTTTGTACAAGTCTTTGTAACATTATACATAATTTTTTGTGATGAAATCTAGCTCAAAATGAAACTTATAGGGTCTCTCGTGTAATAATAATTTTATGGTTCGCAAGGAGAGTAACTTATGGCTTTTTCCAATAGAACTTTTAGTGGGTGCCAAGCAGGGCTGCGTAGTTGGAGTCGGACTCGGGCCCATTTTTGAGCGAAAGAGTCGAAGTCGGGCCCATTTTTGAGCGAAAGAGTTGGAGTCGGATCTGTTAAAATTTCCGGAGTCGGAGTCGTCCATTTTACAAGCAGGTCTGTGTTGTCGGAGTCGGTGTCGGCCCATTTTTGAGCGAGAGTGTCGGAGTCGTGCATTTTTTCCACCGACTCCGCAGCCCTGGTGCCAAGTGAAGTTCATTGCACCAGCATTTAAGAAGTGGAGAAGGGATTCAGATCCTTTATGAAAAATATTCCACTAGATTAAATTTGGATGTAAATAGATGAAACATTATGCACTGTTGATAGATAAGTGACTGATAATTGAACCTATTATTGTGATTAGTGCGATCATAATTTCCAACCGCCATGTAAATGATTTTATCTACGGTTCAGGAAAATTAAAGACTGTTTGAAAAGCATAAGTACGTTAAATTTGACATCTGGTTTTTACAGAAGATGTGAGAACGGAAAACGGGTTGAGTTCTATCTGAAAAAGTTAAATGTAATAACTCAGAAAAAAAAAAGAAGTAGAGATGTGCTGTTAATAGCTTAAATTTAGGAAGGCGGTAATTGATTTAATACATTACAAAAGGTGTAATTAATTTAATTTTCCTTTAAAGAAAAGAATTTATTGCAAGGAGATGAATTTAACATTTTAATGAAATGTGATGTAATAAACAATATGTTATGCGTTGGTATCACGTAATCCCTATTTTTTTTCTTTCTTATTTTTCTATTTATGTTTTTATCCTTGCGAATTCGTGCCATTACGCCATTTAATGTATCCTTCATTGACATCGTTTTGCGTTAATTATATTTCCGAAATTTTAAGGGAGAAACTTTTCAGTTTCTGTTTCTATTTTGTCTCTCCACAAGTCAAAAAATCAATTTCTGCAATAATGATCAAGAGCAATCAATTCAATTGATTTTAATCAGAGCTTGTACAGTACAAAACAATTTGACTGTCTTGTTGAGCAGGATCAATGTTGTTACTGAAAACGATTGCTCGAGACTTTCGTTCAATCGTATTAGTATAAAGATGTTGCATTAAAAATATAAATATATTTTTTTCCGTTTAAAATAGTTTTCTCGTCTTTTTAAAGACATTTTGATAGATTTAAAAAATATTCATGATTCAGTTTCATTGTCTGTCTTGTCTGTCTGTTTGTCCATTCGTAAATAAGCTTGTAATTAAAATTCAATATCAGATGTTCCTTTTTGAAAGTAAAAAATGAAACTAAGTTCAGATGTAAGGACAAAATTAGAATTTTTTAGTTTTATATAAATTCCGTGCGTATTTTAATATGCAATTCTCGTTAATATTACTGAACTCATGCTTCTTTTATGAAGGAAGAATATATTTATTTCTGAAAAAATTCAAGATATTGCTGACATCACTGGTAATTACAATCTTTTTTACCAAATATATTTATGTATTAATCAAGCTTTTTTGGTTTTTAAGACTGCCGAAACCTGAAATAAAACTTCCTTATTTTATTATTTTGATGGGAATTAATAGGTCACCTTTAAGAGGAAACTTTCATTGAATAATTCAAGGAAAATGTATCTCATCTTTATTATGCATATTTAATTATACATTATTAATTATTTACGTGAACTTTTTTTTTAATAATTTATTCATTTTTTTATATTATCTTACTTTTTATCATTTTAATTTATTACTTTGCTTAATTATTTTAATATTTTACTATATTGCAAGCATTCATTATAATTTGGATGGCATTATTACATTCAAATTACTGTTTAAAAAATGTAAACAAAACAATGACCAGAAATCCGCAAAATTCTAAAATCCGCTGAATCTCTGATCCCAAGGTGTTCCGATTTGAGGGAGTCTACTGTAATATTCTGTAAATGTTGGTAAGTTTTTCATAATCTGGTGCATATTTTTTCTTCATACTTCCGTTCTCTTAGGAGAAACTATTCGCACAGTTATCCATGATGTTTTAAATTAGCGATGCTACGAATAATGGTTTGGCCGAATAACCGAATACCAATTAATCGGCCTAGTTATGGCCCTTGTTCGGCCACCGAATAATGAACTCATTTTTGTCTGAAAACAAAATATAGTATGCACTATATGTACAATTCTTGTATATTTCACAATTGAAATCTATTGTATTTTCTTTTCAAAAAATTATCTGTGTGCAAATTTAGTTATTTAATGCATTATTTTATTCTGAAAAAATATTTGGCTATGTTCAGTCTAAAATTGCATCAAAAATATAATTCTCCCCCCCCCCCCCCAAAAAAAAGAAAAAAAAATCTTAGCAAAAGTACCTCATCAGTTACTGTCTATAGTTATATTTTAGTAGATATTATGTATGTTGTTGTCACATTTTTAAATAATGACAATTTTATAAAAGTACTAGAAAACATAAATTTCAACTTTCAGATGAAAGAAAATAAAAAATAAGAAACTTTAATATCTTAAGAAAAATTACTGATAGAAAGGAATATCCTCTAAAATGGTGGAAAGAAGCAAGTGTAGACTTTATAAAGCTCACAATTAACAAAAAATACTTTTCTTTTCTTTTTTTTTTTTTGGGGGGGGGGGGGGGGGGGTTCCAGCAAGCACTTTTAAGAAGTGTTTAATGAATGTTTTCAGATTTAGAGGAAGGAAATATCTGTAAGAAAATATTGACTATGTAGTATCTTAGGTACTGTATTGTTATATATGTTGTTGCTGTTGATATTATATATATTGTTGCTGTTACATTTCAAAATGATCACAAAATTTTAAAAGTACTAGACAACATAAATTTCAAGTTTCAGATAAAATAAAATAGTGATGTAAAACAGACATACCAATTAAAAAAATTTTGTACTTGCAATTCTTTTATTATTTAATAAGAATTAGTAACACATTTTAAAAAATTACTTAAATTATATTTAACTTTTAAGCGCATTTTACTCAAAAAAGAGAAACTTAATTATTGCAGCATATACAACTTAAATATTTATGTTCTTTATAGGTCTAATTAAAGATGTCATTGAAAGAAAGATTTTTTTTTATGTAACAAGGGATAAATATTAAATTTCCCATTATGCCTTAAAAAATAGAATTTTCTTGTATTATTATAGGTATCTTGCATTGCTATTAGGAAAATTTTGAATAGATTAACTTTAAATTTAATAGATTACATTAGCTCATTACATTGTACTTGTTGATACAGCATAAAAATTTTAACATGATTGATAAATTACTGTCTTATATAAAAATGAATAGATAAAGCCCATTCAGGGTATGAAAGTTAAAGGGGAGAAAATGTGTTAATTTCAAATAAAATTTTCATTATACATGATGAAAATAAATTGTCAAATTAAAAAGTTTTACTGTGTAAATATAACATTTATTTCTCACAGTATTATTCGGCCAAGGCCAAATAATGGACTTGATATTCGGCCGAAGCCGAATATTCGGCAGATAGGCCGAATGGGCCGTAATCGTTGCATCTCTATTTTAAATGCAAAGTTTTGGAAAGAGATTCTTTCACCCTTTTATTTTTCACGCGCAAATAATTTTCTTCAGTAATGAACAATAGGGAATCATTCCGGTTAGGTTCATAATCAAGAGTTCGTGCAGTGCAGCTAGAAGACAAAGGAAGTAACTCAAGTGCAAGGCACATGTAGAAGCCCCTATTTCACTTTCACAAATCATATAGACTCAATGCAATAAATGTTAACTCAGCATGATCAGTGCAAAAGTGGCATACTAACACATTTTTTTTTTCGCAAAAAAAAAAAAAAAAAAAAAAAAAAAACTCGTCATAAAAGTATTTGCATAACGTTATTTATAATTAATTTTAAATCATTCTTGAAACTTCACTTGGAACTTTTGGGTGCATTAGCTGTCAAGTTTTACTCATGTTTTTAGTAATACAATACATTAGAAGTTTCAACATTTCGGAAGAAATTCACTTTATATATTTTCGCAATCACAAAAATACTGTTTGCACGCACATTCTGCTGTTTAAAAAATTAACTACTCATTAACAAGATTTAACAACTTTTCTAATTTCACATAAAATTATTTAACCCTTTCAGTCCCATACATTACCTGTTTATTCTGAAATTCTTAAAATAGTTTGATTTTATGCTCAATATAAGAAATAATAAAATAAAATAACATTTCATTTTTTAATTAAAATTTAAATAATAATAAAAATAATAAATTAAAAATTAAATAATAAATAAAATTTAATAAAATATTTATATAAACAAGACAAAATAAATTATTGAAGCATATTTTAATACAATATAAAAAAAATAATAACATTTATTAATTATAAAGTCTATATAAAAAAATTTTATTCATGTCCTCTTTTTGCGAAATGAACTGAATCTCATTTCAGAAATATTAAAATCATTTCTTTGCATAGCGCTGCAATCTATTGAAGAGAAACAAAAATTTTTATCTATCGGGGTTTATACATAGCTTTTATATCCGTTATTTGAAATCATATAGGAGCATCTCGATATATAGAAAAAAAATAAGGAATGTCATGATTCCATTTGGACTCACTGGGAGTGAAAGGGTTAATTAGCTAGTAAGAATAGAGTTTCGCGTAATACGAAGCACAGCATTAATAACTTAACAGCATTTGGTATTGTACTATAACTTTCTATTGATTTGAGTCGGCGAGAAAAGGTTTTAGAAATGCATTATACAAGCTAGCAAACCAATACCCAGCGTTGCTGGGGCCCGTGATGAATGACCCTTAAGGGTCTTCTCAAATCCAAAAGGGCAACTTCCTGACATAAGTTTTAATTAATTTTTGTTCGAAAAGGCATGAAACTAGCTGGTGTTGTTGTTCAGAAACTATGTAATTGAGCTGTTTTCTCTCTCTCTTTTTTTTTTTTTTTGCAAACGCAATAGATCTTTCAGAAAATAGTGTCAAAGTAGGCGTTTTGAACCGAATTTCCGCGCGAAGGAAGAAAGAGCACTCAAGAGCGTGCGAAAAATGGGTTTGTCACGTGATCAAAATAACTTATAACTCAATAGGTAATTGATTGATCAAAAAATGGAAAAAACAGTTCAATTCCAAATCTCTTCCATGGCCAGGCTTTCCAATTTTATACCTTTCCGTTAAAAAATGAATTTGTAAATGTGTCAAAACGTTTTGCGCTTGTTGAGCAGAGCAGTTAAGAACAGCCTTAGGGTGTTCTCAAATCCAAAAGGGCAACTTTCTGACATAAGTTTTAATTTATTTTCGTTCGAAAATGCATGAAACTAGCTGGTGTTGCTGTTCAGAAATTATGTAATTGAGGTGTTTTTTCCATTTTTTTGCAAACGCAATAGATCTTTCAGAAAATAGTGTCAAAGTGGACGTTTTCAACCGAGTTTCCGCGCGAAGGAAGAAAGAGCACTCAAGAGCGGGCAAAAAACGTGTTTCTCACGTGATCAAATTCGCTTATACACTGTAAAAAAAATGGTAACGTTCCATGTAAAATCCAGGAACGTTTCGCCTTTTCTCAGGTTTTCAGAATAATTTAGCTCTTTCCTGTGAAATTCTGGTTTTCTTATCTGAAATGTTCCTGAACAAAAGTTGGAAACAGCAAAACGCTGCGGCCGCCATTTATTATATTTTTGCTATAATCCGTTGCTCGCGCACGAGTGTCGAAAACGAATTCCTTAAATGAATGTAAAAAAATCAATAGACGACATAATCCTTTACGTCTCTATTGTCAAGACAATTCAGATGAAAATACAATACCTCTGTGACATCGCTAAGAGATTATCTCTCGTACTTGTCTGTGGAATGTTTAACGAGCAGACCACGTAAAAAAAATACACCTATTATTTGGATCTCCATTAACCAGGGGACAATCAAACATGATTCTCACCGATTTTGATTAATTTAAAGTATGTTTTAGAGTTCTTATCTCTAATTATTCTTGTGAAAGGATTTCTTCAAATGGGCCTTAGATTTTCAGAAATTAAATGCCGAGGTTTAGCATACGTTTCAAATAGCCATTAGTTTGCAGCTCTCAACGTGTCTTTCGTGGTGTGGACGCAGAAGGCTCGCACGCCACCCGTACGGCCCGAGTTCGATGCTACCTCTTGACTTTTTTTCTTTTTTAATTAATTTTATATTTTAATACTTTATTACAATTTGATTTCAATTTGATATATATTTGACACTTTGAATTGCTGCAAATTTGAATTTTTTTTTATTTTCGGAAAAAATATACAATTACGTTTAGGTTTTTTTTTTTCATGAAAATTTATATGTATTTTATCTAACTTGTAAACTAACATAATTACTGACGAAAATCCAAAATATTTTATGCCTAGATTTTTTTTTTCTAATTATTATTTACATTTATATATTTTTATATTTTAAGCAAAGTTCAGAAACAATATATCATACATATATTTACTTTATTGAATTTTAACTGAAAATTTATTTTTTCGTGTAAATTATAAATAATAATTTTGATGTCAATTTCAAAATATTTTTTCGTTCTAACAAATAATGATAATAAAGCGAAAATTGTCAACTGGAAATGTAAAAATCGTCTGCGGATCCCGCATGCTGGGAAATGTCAGTAATGTTTTTCTGTCAACAGAAATTCCTGGTATTTCGCAGGAAACTTACTGGCATTTCTGTAGAAAGTTTTTAACATATACAGTAAAGTTCCAGTCATTTTCAAGTAATGTTTCTTGGAAATAATAGGCAACTCAGCTGCCCATTTTTTCCCAGGAACGTTGCGGAATTTTTTTTACAGTGTAACGCAATAGGTAATTGATTAATCAAAAAATGAAAAAAAAACAGTTCCATTCCAAATCGCTTCCATGGCCAGGCTTTCCAATTTTATACCTTTCCGTTAAAAAATGAATTTGTAAATGTGTCAAAACATTTTGCGCTTGTTGAGCAGAATTTGTATGATTCTATATCTCCAACTCCATTTTGTCTCAATTTTTATTTTTAAATGAAAAAAATCGCTAAATATGCTATTAGGTATTTCATTCATATTCTGCGTAATTTGATTTTTGGAGCTTATGCGTACTGAAAGCGAGCGAAACCGCGACAAAACACTCGAGTTTACTGATTTCGTCGAAAATTTCACACATTTTATTTTGTAAAAAATATTTCTACTCGTCCGAACGTTTAAAAATTTTTGTAGGTGATGCAAGTAAAAAATATTTCTACCCGTCCGAACGTTTCAAAATTTTTCTAAATAAAAAAATATATTTTAAATCTGGTCTGTTGAGATGCTCTAAAAAGATTGTGTTAAAATACGGACATTTAATTACTTTTAGCGTTGAAAAAATATCGCCTCCGTGAGGAGCGAAGTGACCTGTGTTCGCCGGTTTATTTGAAAAAGTTAAAATTTATATATAT
Organism: Maratus speciosus; assembly: GCA_963932465.1. Lineage (NCBI taxonomy): Eukaryota > Metazoa > Arthropoda > Arachnida > Araneae > Salticidae > Maratus > Maratus speciosus. The sequence continues at coordinate 518,007,269 of OZ010792.1, read as the reverse complement.
TTTTTAACTGATTGCGTCATCGATTAGAAGAAGATTTCAGCTTTAACAACATATTTTTGGTTTGTCGGTACCTCTAAAACTGCGCGCTGGAGGGGCGTTGCAATTTTTTTTTTCAAAGGTTAACTGCGATATTTTTCGAATCAATTGCGGAATTTGAGACGAAAGAGTACGATGTTTCCGAATATGTCTTTCAATTTTAACTGTATCGAGCGGTTTGATCGATTTTGATTAAAACAAAACAAATGAACAAGTAAAAATTTAATTTAAAAAATCAAAAATCCCGACTGCGTAAAAAGCGAACTAATTAATTATTTCTGATCAATGTGAAACTATTTTTTATATTATTTACCTATTTTTTTTAATTTACTTGCATTGATGATTTTTAAGTTGTGTTTAATTGTTAGTTCCTATCTATAAACACTGTTTTGATGAGGCCTATAGATGTCTATGAAAGTTAGAGTTGCAGTAAAGCTAGAGATCCTACCTACACAACTTCCAGGTTGTGTAATATCTAAACAGAGCTTCTCACTGTAAAATAGTCAATGAAACATCGTCTTCATTTTGAAAGACCTATCCAATGATATGCCACTCACTATGGGGCGTAAAAAAAATTGTTTCGTCTCTACCGCCATTTTTATTTTATGGCCGCCATTTTGAATTTATGAAACCAAAGCTAGCGTATAACCATCGGACGGTTAAGACGAATCGATAGAGATCTCATTCATTAAAATCCATCCAGCCGTTAGGATGTTTCAAGGATATAAAGAAATCCACATACCCAGGGTACACGTGAAACATATAACCCTTCTTGGCAGTCGGGTAAAAAACGGAAAGAAAGTCGAAAAACGTTTCTTCGCTAGCTCCAGATGTGTAAATGGGTTTGTGCGCGTACGCGAGTGCTTTCCTTGACCGGGGAGGATCAAATGCATTATTTTATGATGAGAGTGAGTTGCGATGTTTAATTAATAACTGAACTAATTATTAGAAATTTAAAATTCTGAGTCTCGGATGCACCAGAAAACACTTTGAGCTACCCTTACAAAAATTTTCAGCCTCGTACGCCCCGTACATTTTGCTAACCATTGCACACCGTTACACACACACAGACAGACAGAGCCAAAATTTATTTTATTAGTATAGAAATTGCAATGTTGTTGACCGAAGTATGTATCTAGAAATGCTTTGACAGGTTAAGGAGACTTCCAGGTTTTCTTTACTGACTTAATGTTTGGTACTGGTTTGGTATTGGTTTGAATAACAACAGTTAAGATTTGTATTTGTAAACTGGTTTTGGTCAGACCTTACAGTTTTATAGGAGTTGTGACTTTTAAATCGAAATTAGCTAAGTATATAACAAATTCGAACTCCTAGAGATAATATATTTCACTAGGGGGCTCTGCCCACTACGAGCTACGCTCACCAACCCCCGCTCAGACACCGCAAACTCTAAAAGTGCGCTAATTTGATTGGCTTTAAAAAATTTTTCGGAAGAATGAATTATAGTCCAAGAGCTGTTAAACATTTTAGGGAAGGTTTTTGAGGCACCCTGAAAATTTGTGCAACACTTCGTTTGTAATGGCTGAATACAAAATCGAATGTCTGGCTGAAGGATCGTGGCCCAAAAACTGTGCCAGACACGTGTCAAGTGCCATTTTTTGACTACTCAAAAAAAGGTATTTGAGGCACGCTGAGATTGAGACAGAATAATATTTATACTTAGAAAAAAATATTTTGAAAACGACAGACACTTTAGTCGGCCCAAAAACTGTGCCAGACACGTGTCAAGTGCCATTTTTTGACTACCCAAAAAAGGTATTTGAGGCACGCTGAGATTGAGGCAGAATAATATTTATGCTTAGAAAAAAATATTTTGAAAATGACAGACACTTTAGTCGGCACAAAAACTGTGCCAGACACGTGTCAAGTGCCAACACAAAAACTGTGCCAGACACGTGTCAAGTGCCAAATGGCACTTGACACGTGTCTGACACAGTTTTTGGGCCACGATCCTTCAGCCAGACATTCGATTTTGTATTCAGGCATTACAAAAGAAGTGTTGCACAAATTTTCAGGGTGCCTCAAATACCTACTCAAAAATGTTCAACAGCTCTCCTACTATTATAATTAAAATAACAGTGGCGATCTCCCTGTTGTTTTTGTCTTTGATTAAATCAGATCAGTGAAACATGTAAAAATAAGCTAATAACTATAATATGAATTAAGTAAACAGTCTTTGTGTCTCGGTATTTTTATGAGTTTTTTTAAATAAGACATTTTAAATCTATCGCTTTAAATCTGACGTAATTTTCACCAAAGTTTTCTTTCTCGTTTTAATAATCACGTGAAAATACTTTTGTTGTTAGAAAGGAAATATTATTCGCGCTATCTTAGAATTCTCAACAATAATTTAAAACGATTATCTCAAAATATCAAATAAATGTCTCGCGCAAATATATTTTTAAACTTAAACTGTTTGGCAATGTTATGAATTGGCAATTTTAAATATGACGTAATTTCCTCCATGTACACTTTTAACGCATATTAATGTATTTATTATTTTACAATTTTCTTTCTCTTTTAAAATTCACGTGTAAATATAGTTTTTATGACGTAATTATAAATATCTTCCTGCTTTTAATACGTAATCATTTAATTCTCATTTGAAAGTTTTATTCTGTTTATAATAGTCACGTGCAAACAATTTTTAATTTGAAGGAAATATTATTCATTGCGCTGTTTTAAAATTTGCCACCAATTTAAAAGAATACCCTTTTCTAAAGTTGTAAAAAATGCCTCTGAAAAATGCTGAAAAATTGAATTTATGATAGAAATAAAACCTTAAAAAAGAAGTCAAATTAAAAAAATAAATGCCGTCTGCACACCGGGCACTTTTAATGTATAAAATGATCTAAAAATGGTTAAATTCCCATGTGTAGTTTTTGCTCGTATAAAGCTTTTTTAATGGAACGATTTTGACCAACTTTAACATTAAATATGTCTTAAAATAATTCTTCGATTTGAAAACTGTCTGCATCAGCGTGTTTATCAGACATTTCTCTGTAACACTACCGATTTTCATATTTTTGTATGCAATGTTTTTCTTAATATTAACGAAGACAGACTTCCGGTCACAAAAAATTCAAAACCGGCGGCGGCGGTGACAGCGTTAGTTACTTTTTTTTTTTTTTTTTTTTTTTTTTTTAGAATAGAGAGATTGTGTTAAGTAAAATAGTAAAAAGTTTGTGTGCAAACTGTCTACACATTTCAAAATATTCTACAGATATTCCACATCTATAATGCAATGATTTAACCCTTTCCTGGGCAGAAGAATTCTGTTCGTAAACTGATGAAATAATTGACTGACACCAGAATATTTAAAAAAAAATTCTTAGAAAATAGAAACCCACTAATTTGCACTTTCATTACAAAAGCAAAATTTTATTAAAATATTCTTGGTGCCATTTGTCAGTTTTGGAATTAAAATTAGGTGGCTAGACCTTCTAGCCACCGCCTTTGAAAGGGTTAAAACGCCATCATTCACGTTTTTCACATTATCTCATAGATTACTCGCGTTATTTTATTGTATTTTAATTTTACTTTTATGTTAGATATATAGAGATAGTATAGAGACATCGTAGATATATAACATAAGGCCTTTTAAGACTTCAGCGTTTGAAATCCTTGGTGTTCCGCTGGTCCGAGACCACCGAAAATTCAATCGGACCACTAATTTGAAAAAATGCCGGGGAAACTATTGAATTATTAATTCCATATTGGACACAAAAATATTTTGGTTGTAATTAATGTATTGCCATTGCATTTCTTCTACATCTATTGAAGCAGAAAGAAGGTTTCTTAAGTTAAGGGAAATTAAAAATGACTGAAGAAACCAGTTAAACAATGAAACTATTTCAGGTTTAATGCTAGTTTGCCTGGACACACCAGAGATTGAAAAATTTGATCCAATTCCATCAGGCTTTCAATCTGGAAAGGAAAAAAATGCATTAAACATTACCATCTGTTGAAATAAATAGTCGGAAATAAAATATCTAATTAATAATTTTATAGTTTTTTGTTTATGTACTGTTGTTTATTTAATTTTTAGCAAATTATAATTTTACATTTTATTATGCTGAAAATTTGGATAACTGCAAAGTAAGTTTGGTTTAATATTCTAGGGGAGGGGCATTCACTAAAAATGTTAAAGGGGCTTGATGCACTGAAAAAAACAATGTTGATTTTACATAGTATAATACTGGCAGCTGTGGTGCCAGTATTATATTGTGAAATAAGCAGCAATATACCGTCGTATAAATGAATTAAACAGTATATTACTGCTTAGCGGTATATTACTTACTAATTTTACGGTTTGTTACTGCTAATTTCACGGTTTATTACTGTTAATTGTACGGTTTTAAACTGGCACCCCAGCTGCCAGTATTATACTGTAAAATAAGCAGCAATTTATCGTCGTATAAATATAAATTAATTAAACAGTATATTACTGCTTAACGTATATTATTTGCTAATTTTACGTTTTATTGCTGTTAATTTTACAGTTTTAAACTGGCACCCTGGCTGACAGTGTTACACTGTGCAATCAATAATTTTATTTTTACAGTGTAGAATTTTATGAAGAGGACCACTGATGATACATGCGGACCAGTAAATTCTCATGCTTACTAGTCCGTGGGACCAGTTTTATAGTCAATTCTAACGCTTGCTTATAACACTTTTTAAGGTTAATAAACATCGAAGTAAAAACAAATAAAATAACGTGAATCATTTGTGATAGAATATGAAAACCTTGAATGACGGAGTTTAAAATCATTGCAACGTTCGTACATCTGTATAATAGTCTCGTTTGTCTTTAAAATGGCTTGGGTGAAGCCAAAACATGTAGATAGTTTGTATAGGGGAAAGTAGGGTAATGGCGCTCAGAAGGTTAATCCTGCTCACCAAATATCTCTAAACAGAATAGAATTGAAAACGTGCGATCGGTACCGGCACCTAGCGAACTTCATCCTAAGTTCCCAGTAAGGGTTTAGTGCCCGTCTGGAGTAAAGTATTTTTGTGTCCTCACGTTATTACTTTGAAGTTGTTTTATAATAAAATTCTACAACATCTAACTTGAAGGTAAGTGTACACTCTTATTTTCAAATATTAATTTACTCATTATGTCTACAAAATATATACATCTAGCTGTACTTTCTTGCTTTTATTTATTTTTGTAGTGCGTTGTTACGCCAATTATAATGCAATAAAACCCAAGATGGCGATGACGGGTAATGGCGCTCGCGTGGAAGTCCAGAAGAAGTGTTGCCAGTGGGAATTTTTTTTTAATTCAAATTTGTTGATTGACACCACTTTTTTTAAATGGTAAAATTTTCCTGTTTTCGCCTTTATTAATATGTCATTAAACAAGGAGAATTTTACGATTTCAAAAAAGTGGTGAAAATCAAAAAATGTAAATACAAAAAAAGTAGCCCATTGTATGTCTAACACAATATGTGTAAAGTGGTTGCAAAAAGTCTGCAGTGGTGTGAACAGCCCACACAACTACATATGTGACTTTTGTCTTACTTAAATGTTGTATTCAAACTCTGAGTGCAATTACCCTACCATGTCAGGCATTACCGCTCAATCGACGGTCATTTAAATAAAACGATAAAAAAAAAATTCCTAAAACTTTTATGAAAATTAGTTGACTTCAAACTGTTCCTTATGCTTTGGAGTTATACTTCGTTAATAAAATATTGATTTTTTTGTCTAAATTTGACTAGCTATTCATGTTTTCCCTTAAGTGAGCGCCATTCCCCTACAAAACTTTTTTACTACTTTGTTTACTATTTTATTTACATCGAAATTAGCTAGTTTAAGATAAAACCGGGCTTTATTCAGAATCATATATGTGCTTCTGAGTTTACCCACTGTCTCCAGTACTCTTTTTATACAAATAAGCCGATTTTAAGTTAATATTAAATTGAACACAAATTCCAGCTAACCGCTTAGTTTTCTAATTTTTTCGGTTTAAATTATTATTATTATCATCATCGTCACCACTATGTCAAAACAAATTCGTTGTTGACGATGACTTGGCAAATCTTTTTTAGTTTCAAGTAAAATTAAGTATCGACTGGAACAAGTTTTTAACACCGAAACCGAAACTGGAATCGAATTTCAATAATCTTCCTATCTTCGACCGAAACCGAAAATTTCCATTTTTTTAAAAGTAATTAATACATATATAAATATACATAAATTTTAATTCAGTGCACGTGTGTGTGGTGCAAGTTGGCTCTCTGTGCCTCTGACCAAAACTTTTCATTTTCATACAAAATGAAATGTAATTAATTCATCAACGACGCAAAATGATTTTCTAATTATACGAACGCAAAATGATTTTCTAATTATACGAATTTTTGTAAATGAACTTCATCTGTTTTACCACCCCTTTTCTTAGAGAGCATTCGAAGCACTTGTGCGATTTCAAACTAAAATTTTCAGTGTTGCTAAAATGCTAACAAATCTTCTTCACAAGGCGTATAATTTGTTTTCCTTCACCGCTATCAAGGTTCCACTTTCTTTTCCTTTTAAGCATGTATCCATTTTCCTCTTTCTGTTTTGATCCACTGAAGATTATCAGTGCCGACTTTCTAATTGAATGATTTGGGCGATTCATTAAATTCTGCGGTATATATTTATAATTTTCTTGTTTAATTTAATCATTGACCTGGAAAATAATGATTTCCAATGATATAGAGACAATCGAAATTTCCGCCATGAAATTAAAATCTTTAATAATGTATTTTTTTAAAAAAAAAAGGGGGGGGGGGGTCTCATTTTACACGTTGAGTGCGGTGACTGACACTGAAGCTGAAAAATTTGCAGTGTTTGAAGTAATTTTTACTAAAGTACAATCCTGTAATAAATAAAAGGTAAGTAAATTTTAAATAAATTTTCAGTAATTAAAACTATATATATATATATTTAGTTTTATATCATATTTTAGACTATCGGTCATCGGCGAATGACGCGTTTTAAACGGAAAGTTCGGTGACTGACGTGGCGCTTAATTTGTTACTGTTAAAAAAAAAAAAAAAAAAAAAAAAAAACATTTCCTTGACTAATCAAAGGATATCTTTGTATAAAAATTGTTTTGAAAACTATATTGAAACATACCTTTTCCCTTCATCATTTTGCATTTTTCATATATGATTAATGTGCTTAAAATAAATCATCAATATGTTCGCCTTCATTGTCGACAAAGTGCTGTAATCACAAAATTATCCTTTCGCTAAGTGCAATTAGTCTGCCAGCTATTCAAAGCGTGCTTTCTTGCATAAATGCATTCAGGACTTGACTATGTCAAAGGCGAGCGGAGTAGCTGCTTCGGGCCCTTACTTCTTAAAACGACACCCAAAGCCAAAAAGCAGGTATTTTCCTTAAAATTAACGCAGGTTACAACGGCTAAAATAATGTGATGACCCCTCACCCAACGAAATCTTTGACCCTGGGGACTACATGTGTTTAGTGATGCACCTAATATATTTAAAGTGAATTTTTGCACTATTTATTTAACATATGACTAGCGTATGATTTGAATTGTCTATTGTTTATTTTTGTTTAATTCGGAGAAGTAGAATGCATTCCAGAGCTATATGAAATGGTTAGATTATTTTTTGCTAACCTTTTATATACATACCCCTTTTCCTCTTAAAGAATATTCTGGTCTTTTTTCTGGAAAATCAGGTATACCCTAAACCGAAAAAATTAAAGTTAGCCCGGTCCCCAGCAAAACAAATTGGGAGTCCTTCCCACCCGATGTAGCACTTTAGTTCTGAGTAAGTATGGATTTTTCTTTCGATGATTGAGAACTGTATTTAGTACCGCAGCCATTGATTAGAACCTTCAGTACTGCTAAAATGTTAACAGATCGTCTCACAAGACATATAATTTGATTTTCTTTCACGCTGCATAGTTTCTCTTTCTTTTCCTTTCAAGCTCTGGTGCATTTTCTTCTTTTCTGTTAGGGTCCAGTGAAGATTATTGGTGTTTCTGCTTTCTGTTCGAGGGATTTGGATGAATTGTTTAATTGCTGTCCTGTAAAACAAGGAAAAATAAAAGTAAGAGGTGTAGGAAGAATAAAACTTATTTTTTATTAAAGCCTGTGTTAATAAATGTATCAGAATAAAATATATACTTTTAGCAAAATTCTAGTATTTTTACTTTCCTCTGTACTTTTATTGTTCTATTGAGGAAAACTGAACCTTATCTTTTTTTTTTTTTTTTTTTTTTCCTATCATTATATGAAAACAGTATAAGGCACTTTTTGGTGCATTAATCCAAAAGAGAAATTTTATTTTTTATCTGTAGTTATTAAAATAATATTAATAAATAAAAACTTGCAAAGAAACAAGACAAAAAAAGAACTACATTTAAACTTTGTATAAGAATCAGGGTGTCAACAATTTTAATCGGATGTTTATTTGTATTGTTTTTTAAATCAAAAATTTTCATAATTGTTTTAATTATGTGAAAAAGTATAAAATAATAATACATAATACATTAACATAAATTGCGATATTTTTAAAGATATTTTTCCTTTGAATAAAGAAAAACTAAAAGAAAACGTTTATAAACTTGGTTTTTTGTAAAAAATTTCTTAATTTTTGAAATTACGGAAAAAAAGTATTAAAATGTAAGATTAACATAAACTGCAATATTTTAAAGAATACTTTCTCTTTGAAAACTAGAAAAAAAGAAAAACTAAAAGTTTATAAACTTAATCCCTTTAGGCTTTGCAAACATTTTATAATATATAAAAAGCAAAGGAAGGTATAAAAGTAAGGTATTTAATTCATATTTAAATATATTATGCGATTACTTAATTAAATATATTATGATGTTATAATAACTTTCTTTAAGTGGTCAAATTATTCATTCTTTTATGTAAATTAGGTACAATAAAGTTCTGAGTAGTGATTCTGTTATTTCCTCTTTTACAAATACAAGGGGATAAACCAGGGCTTCCCGGGTTACATATTATTAGTGAAAACCCCCTTTTTTTTTCTCTCTCTCTCTCTTCCAAAGCTCTAACAGGTTTGTTACATTTAATATATTTTTTATAGAATGTCCACTAATAATACCAAAAATAGTTTTTATGTGAAAAGTAACAAATATGCATTCAAATAAAGTTTTGAAATTTATTAAAAGCGATACTTTCGTATCTTTTACACAACCTTTCGTATACTGATCATTTCACTGATTTAAGCGCGTAGTTCGATTACATGTCTTACATTTGCGTTTTATTTATATTTTATTATATTATTTATTGATTGATGAAGTTTTAATATAGTTATGGATTGGTATAAGCAGGAAACAAATGCTGAGCTAATTATATTAATTTAAATGCAAACGGATTTATGTTTCGTAATCGCCTGCACACGATAGAGAAATATTTAAGAAAAATTCACGGGATTTAAGAAAAATTCACGCTTGGAAATTATTTTAATAAAAAGGAAAGTGCATAACTGCCAACTTTTACGCTTTTTTGCTACCACTAAAATTTAATAGAGGTTTTTGCCTTGTTTAATCCTGAAATTTCGACGATTAAATAAGATAATCTACCCTATATATATATATAATCCTAATGAAACGAATTTATGAAACGCCTGAAATGGAAGAATTTATGAAACGATTCTATGAAACGACTGATTAAACAACTGATTATGTTTCACGGCGATTTCTCCTAAAATATGGAATACTTTGCGGTGAAATTAACACCAAAAATCCGTATTCATCCGCAGATCTCAAAACTGGTATTAGAATTTTTAAATTCGAATTAGTTTTCGAAATATTAACTTTTTTCTAATTTTAAATACTTTTCTCTGATGATTGCAACTCAAATTTTAATCATAACAGATATTTTTTTTTTCATATTTTAGAAAAGGTTATTATTTTAAACTAATTTGGCGACCAGTTTGGCCTCCCTTACATGTATACAATGCTTTTTTTTTTATTATTATTTCATTATCATTTTATTTAATACAAAACTTTAATTTAAAACTGAAACCTTTAAAATTAATGGCTTTCACTTCTTTCTTTTTTTAAAACGAAGCGAAAAGAAAAATATTAGGCGCAGATGTCATATACGCAACGGGGTACCTAATTGGCGCCAAAATGGCGTTTTTTTTTTTTTTTTTTTTTTTTTTTTTTTTTTTTTTTGCCTGTCATGGTAACGCGGCTATTGTTGCTTATTTATTAATAATCCTTTATTTAAATTTATTTTCTTTTTATTTAAAAAAAAGTTATAAATTGTTTTGTTCTATAGTTATCATTAATTATTTTTATTTATTGTTGTTTCATTTTAAAAATAAATAGAAAATAATTTAAAAATACATATGTAACTGGTATTCAAAAACGAGGTTTTCCCCAAATTGTCGTTAAAAAAAAAAAAAAAAAAATCACGCCAAACACGCGTATATGACATATGTGCTAAATATTAAATAATGCAACAAACCATGACATTTAATTTCAAATTCAAAGCAATGTTTTAATGGTACTACTTAGATATCCCGTCGACCAATTTCACCAAATTATATAAGTCGCCAAACCACTCGCCAAATTATACAAATTGACGTAATTTTTATTTTAAATAACGAAAGAATAAATAAATTATTATAACATAAAAAAAAATACAAATAAAACGTCAAAATAAAAATCACTTGATAGCGTAAACACGTGTATAACTTCCTTACAGTCACGTGAATGTGCATTCACGTGAATGATCAACCATTATTGACATTTAATCTTACAGTCTGGCGATAGATTTTTGGTCGATGGGATAACCAAGTAGTACCGTTTTAATTCACCACTCCAAAAATAAAAAAAAGCTAACTGGCGAGTTAAAAAAAAAAAAAAAAAAAAAAAAAAAAAAGCTATTGGCGAGATTTGCACTCGGCTAACATAAAAGTAATTCTTTGCGATCATGGCAACTTTTATGCAGTTTTATTTGAAAAAATAACTTTGATTTTTTAATCAAAATGGAAACCTTTCTTAGGAAAAAAAAAAAGATCAGCCCGTAATTGTTTATGGCAGTTACATGATTTGGAATATTATAATATAGGTGAAATGATGGCGATAGAATAATATTTGGCGACTTATCACCTGTGGCTGGCTAACATTAAAGTACCAAAATGGTCGCCTGGAGTATAAAAAGCGAAGGGATCCGCCCGGAACTGTTGATGATAGTCACATGACTTAGGTTATTATTATAGAGATTGTTTTCAATTCTAAAAACAGCGCAAATAATAATATTTCCTAACGATTAAAAATTTATTTACACGTGACTATTAAAAACGGAAAAAAAATCTTTAAAATTATTATTAAATGAGTACGTGTTAAAAGCAGGAAAATATTGAAAATTATGTCTTGAAAATTGTATTTATACGTGAATATTAAAAGAGAAAGGAAACTTTAAAATAATAAATACATTAATATACGTTTAACCCTTGCAGGAGCAAGGTACTTCTATTCGTAAAATGTTGAAATCAGTGAATGGCACAGTGAATTTACAAACAAATTTCGAGATACGAAAATGCTTTTGTTGACTTACTTAATTAATACAAAATTTTCATTCCAATATTCTCGTGCCAATGTGGCATTTAAGAATTAAAATTAAGTGGTCCAAAAATGAACCACCTCCCTTGAAGGGGTTAAAGCAGTAAATTGTAGTAAATTGTATTATGCCAATCGTTTTATAACGATGTTAAAAAATACCGGGAGGCAAAGACTCTGTTTACTTAATTCATTTTATTTTAGCTTCTTTTCAAATGTTTAACTGATCTTCTTTAATCAAACACGAAAACAACCATTGGATGTCTTAACAGCAACTGATTCGGCCTTAAATTTTCGCAATCAAAGGGAATTGAATGGAAACCCGTTTACAGGGAGATCGCTATATATTTTTTCATTATAATTCAATCTTCTCTACTCTTCTTAAAACCGATCACATTTGCGTGCTTTTATATTCTGCGGTGTCTGAACGAGGGGTTGGCGAGCGTAGCTTGCAGGGGCAAAGCTCCCTAGTATTTACTATAAATTTTTAGTGGTAGGAAGAAAGCATAAAAGTTGGCAGCTATGAAAGTGCCGAGTTAAACTGATGACATTGAGCTCACAGGCTATTCACACTAATTGTATATTATACTATACTCTTATTTCAAAGATTAATGCCAATCGAAAAATAAATTAAAGGGTCATTAGCCCGCCCGTTTCCCCTCTTTATACTTAACCAACGAGCCTCCAAATGTCATCAGGGAGGCGCGTTATCAAAATAAACCGGTGTACCAAATTTGAAGCAAATCGGATAGAAAACCCATTTATCTAAATTAAGGGAGGTATTAGCCACCCGTTCCCCCCTTTTATATTTAACTAATGAACTTCCAAATCTAATCGGGGAAGCGCCTTATCAGAATAAACCGGTATACCAAATTTAAACCAAAGCTAGTAATTCTGCATGAAAAACCCATTTAGCTAAATTAAGGGGGGGGGGGTATTAGCCCCCCGTCCCCCCTTTAGATTTAAACAATGAACCTTCAAATCTAATCAGGGGAGCTCCGTATCAGAATTAAACGGTGTACCAAATTAGAAGAAAATCTGATAATTCTGCATGAAAAACCCATTTATCTAAGTTAAGGGAGATTATCCCCCGTTCCCCCCTTTATACTTAACCAATGAACCCCAAAATTAATCAGGGAAGAGCGTCATCAGAATGAACGTAGAAAAAAAAATCGAAGCAGATCGGATATTTCTATCAAGAGTTATCGCGTTACGTACGTACGTACATACAGACATGCGTACATACATACAGACCTGGTGAGCACATTAGCTCTCAGGCTTTGATAGCTGTGAGCTAAAAAACATAAAAAATGAGTAAATTAGGGTACAGAAATTGTGATACAGTTTCCAAATAAATTGCAGTTGAAAGTGCATCCCTTACCCCCTATTCGATGGAGTAAAAGTTGAAAATGTGCCTTGTTTAGAAGTTTAAGAAATTGCAGTAAAAGCTAAATTTAATCGTCTGGTGTTGCTTCCGTCAAAATGCCGTCAGCGTTACGCACAGACACGGTCTTTTATAATATAGATATAACAAACAACATAAGCTTGGCTAAGGGCGAGAAAATGATAAAGAAGATGATAACATCTGTTGGACAGCTATTGTAAAATAATGTATAAGAGAAAAAGAACTAGTTATTAATAAAACATTAAACACAGCAAGAGCTTCATCAGTAGAGGTTGAAAGAATGGTTTCTACTTTTAGACTCAGTATATAATAAAAAGAAAAAATGCGTAATAAGAAAACAACAGAATTGTTTTTTAATTCTAAACACTCCGTGCCAATAATATCCAGTGAATGATAATATTGCTGATATTTAATATTTTAAGGAATTGATGTGAACTGTAAAATATAACAGCCATTCTTTTATAATTAAATTTACTGTGTCAGTGTTTGTGTATGTATGAATTAATGGACGTAATGTAACTATTTTTTGTTCAAGCATACAATATATACGTGGTATAAGTTCAGATTTATATAATTAAAGTGGTTTTACAAAATTCTTGTCAAAAAAAAAAAAAAAAAAAAAAAAACTGCTATGATACTTGTTTGAATCCTTATTTGTGTTACTATTAATTAAACTGCTTATTTTATTTTATAGTCTTTATTATGTTTATAATTACTAATTATAAAAAAATTATGAGATATAAATTACGCTTCTTAATAGCATCTAATTAGAGATTTGATAATTTTGAAAACGTACAATTCTTGGTAGCTATGCAATACCTTAACGCAGGATAAAAAAAAAATATTTACATTTTCGAAAAATCAGATTACATATATTTACTTATTTTTTTAAGTCTGATACACTTTGATATGAGTATCTTATTTAATTTCTATTGTGATCGTTAACTGATAAAAAAAAATCATTAAAAAACTAAATAAATTTCATTATAAATAATAAAATTGAAGCTTTTGGCAAAATCAATGCATAAATGAAAAATAATGTTCCACCGTTAATGTGTCTAGGTAAATTTTACAAACTCTTCTAGTATTCTTCAGTTAGCATAAAGAATACATACCCACAACTTAAATATTTGAAAATTTAAAAAATACGTGCTGTAAATGCCCAGGACTAGGCCAATGATCGGGCAAACAGGACGGCTGCCAGAGCTCGCGACAATTGGGTTATGCTAAGGCCCTCTAACCAATTCGAAATAACACTACCTCTGTGTAAAATAATATTTTTTTTTCTTCTAGATTTGTTTTTAAAAGTTTCTTCATGGGAAAACGTGAGTAATAACTTTATTTATTAGAAGCGGATAAACCCGAACTTCCCGGGTTACAGAATATTGATGATTACATTTTTTTTTTCTTTTGGTAACTCTAATAGATTTTTTACATTTAATATGTTATTTTGTAGAATTCTCACTTAGCGTATCAAAAATCGTATTTATATGAAAAATAGCAATTATGTGCTCAAATAAAGTTTTGAATACGCATTAAAATCGATACTTTTGTATTGCCCTCGCGTCAGGAATTAACTGCCGAAAAAAATCACCAAATATCACTATTTACAATCAGCCTTTTTCGTTTTGATCATTTTAGCGGTTTAAAAGCATAGTTCTATTACATGTCTTAAATTTGATCTGTATATATATATATATATTATTGTTTTATTTATCTATTGGTGAAAGTTTTAATTTCATTATGGTATGTAAGCTGGAAACAAATGCCGAGCTATTTATATAAAGTGCAAACGGACTTATATTTCGTAATCGTCGCACGCGATAGAAATAGATTAAAATACAACAACAACAAAAAATCCGTGTTTGAAAATTATTTTAAAAACAATAAAAATTGAGTAAATTGCGATGCAGTTTTGTAAAAAAAAAAATTGCATTTGAAAGTACATTTTTCTCCCTATTCGACGGTGTAATAATTTAAAATGTGCGATGTTTAGAACTTTTAAAAAATTGCAATAAAAGTTAAATTAATCGTCTGCTGTTGCCACTTTCAAAATTACGTCAGCGTTGCGGGCGGATACGTTTGTCCTTTGTAATATAGGTAGCCGAAGTTGATTCATTTGTCGGGGAATGTATAGATTGGATGATCTTGGACGAAAAAATGAACGCAAAATATAAATGTTTAAAATTTTGTAAAGCACGAAAGGTTGGTTGGTTGGTTATGTTTATGACGGCCAATTATCAACACGAGGGATATAGGCCCAAAGGGTGGGGGGGGTGCCCTCCGTGGGGGTCTTTCTAAGGGAACCTAACCCGTATTTACGCATGGAAATCCACGGTTCGAAGAAAACCACGAATACTCCGAACGATTAGACCGACGGGCGCGATTGGGTTCGAACCCAGCACTTCCCGTACCACCTTCGAGAACAGAACCTCTCGGCCACTGGTGGGGCGTAAAACACGAAAGAGTTTGAAAAATTAAAAATAATTTTTCACATTGAATGTGAAAGTAGTTCCCTAATATTTTTCATACCATTTTATTGTCTATATATTATTTTATATATTTATATATTATTCTATGATATATACAATTCATAAATAAATTTTATTAGTCCAGTATTGTAGCCAGGGACGCTGGTTTACGCCATGGAAGCGCGATGTTTCGCCGGCCCTGCAAATGCCTATTAACTATATATCATTACAGACGGCATTTTTAATAGATAAGTATGCTATTACTAGATCTATAATGTGACCCATTTAAATCTGATAGATATCTGAGTATTTTTGTGACTCTTAAATCTGAAGACAGACACGCCGAAGTCATATAAACATTTTTCATTTCTATTGGGCAGTATTAAAAATAGTAGAGTGGTAACAGCAAACACCTTTCCTTGAATAGATGGTTTTATTGCGTTATTTTACCATATATAGAAAAAAAAATTGCTTTTACAGACTAAGGAGCCAACAAATTAAATATTAAATTCAAAAACTTGCTAAAACTTTTATTGCTTTTCCCTTTACAAACTGTCATATTCTAATTCTGTATTGATACGGAATAATCGAAATCATTTGTGTCAGTCTGTCAGTAACTAAAATTCGATTTAAAAAAACGCTTAAAATCCCATTTAAAATCCAATTGTATCTGTAACGAAAATTCAATTAAAAAAACGCTTAAAATCCCATTCAAAATCGAAAGTTCGTAGAAATGAATCTTTTCAAGTTGTTAATTGGTTTTTACCTCATTCATGGATTGTATTTGTGCCCGATGCGTAACTTTGGGTCTTCGAATTAGAGCCTAGCATAGAGTCGGGTACCCCGACTTTACCCGAACTCGACTCTTTCGAATTAGGTTGACGCCAGTTTTTATTGTGGGTCGGGTTGACTTTAAATGTTTCAGGTCCGGGTTGAGTTTTCTTTCTTTCGGGCCGGGCTAAGGCTGACCTCATTTTTCAAAAGAAACTCCTGAATATTTTTCAATTGAAAAAAAAAAAAAAACTATATATCCAAACATTAAAGAGTGTGTATATGGTCACTCTAATATACAAGAATACTCAGATATAATTATTGATTACTTGTATTTAATTGTATAAAATATGGATTTATTTTCTTTCATTTCCTGTTCGGATTTGAATATTTCGGGTTCGGATTGAAGTGTGTCTGGTTTGGGGTTCACATTTTTTTTTTTTTTTTTTTTCTTTGTCGGGTTTGAGCCGGGATTTGGGTTTGCTTTAAGAAGAATTTTCCTGTTTGGATCGAGTACAACCCGACCCGTGAAGGATTCTACTTCCAATCATTACTACGTTGTTTACAGTCACATGGTCAAATTCCTTATTTTATTATGTCTTTAAAGCTATATCCCTGTTTAAGACAAAAAAAAATCCGCAGTGATAACCTCTTTCTTTTTTGTTTGGATCCTGAAAAAAGCATTTAAAAAATAAAAGGAAAATTTAATAAAAAGAAATAAATATATACTGTCTTTTAATGAGTGAGTGACAGCGAGTTACTGAGGCCTTGACCGTAGGCTATTGAGTGCTTTTGCACTGAGCATAGGACTTCCCTTTGTCTCGGTGCTTACTCACCTGTATGATTTCACGGAGAATGGTTGCCGAAATTGGCGACTTATCAGTTTCTATCGATTTTTAAATGCTGTATCTAAAGTACAATAGTTCCATTTGGTTCTGTTTTCTTATGGAATTCTTATGAATGATGGCGGTAAAAGAGAATTTTGTAACCCTGGAATATTAAAAAAGAAAGTTTTTGGACTTACGTTGGAAAAAAAAAATACCGCTGCACAAAGAAATGAAATTTGTTTTGTAATTATTTTTGTCAGGTAATTATATAGGTGATGATTTATTGCTGAAAAAAGATTATGCTAATTTGTAAAATATTATGTAAAAAATAATAATAATAAATAAATAAATTAAAAAAAACTTTTTTTTCTCTAATGCTGAGATTGCACTGAAAACTTAGGATTTTATTTTTTCCCCTTATTATTGTACTAATGTAAAATTACTGTAAATTAATTATTTCAATTAAACGGTTTAAATTATAAAGATTACAATTGATATCATGCTTTTATAACGCTAGTTATGTCACAAAGTAAAAGTCTTTTCAGTTTTGTATAAAATAAAAAGTAATAACAGAATAGTATAAATAAAAGACATAGTTTTATAGTTTTTCATTTAGATAGTAAATACTAATGATAACATCGTGATTTTAAATTTGAGAATAACAGATCTAACATATTTATACTTTCTAGAAAGACAACGTTCAATTTCGGCATTAGAAAGCTTGTGTTGTATTTAAAATATAATACTTTTCATTACTTGCGCATTATCCTGGTCAGATTAATTACCAATGCACGAAGAATGGCGCCATTTATACTAATTACAGTAGCCCTTACTTTTTGACAACTTTATAGCGTATAATGTGCAATGAAAGCTATAATATAATAATAATAATACGTAATATAAGTTAATTTATTTCTTATAGTTTATAGATTATGTTTTTATTACTATTTCTAGTTTTTTTAGTTCATTTATTGTATTTTATTTATTAATTTCTTTGATATTATTTACTATTTTTTACGATTTTATGTATTAAGGGGGCACAGGACCTTTGAGTTTATCGAAACGAGCAAAGACATCGTCTTTTCAAAGTACCAAAACACAAATAATATGCAATTAAAATCTTTTTTTCCCCCCTTTCTGCCTAGAATATATATTCTTAACTATACGATCCAGAAAAATAAATGTTGTATATACAAAATTAATATTTAAATTTTAAATTTAAAAATTGGTCTCGCTAATTGGTGAATTAAAATCATTAAGTGCTGTGCGCAGGATAAAACTCTAAATTATGCATATAGAAAACAATTTTTGAACAAAATAGAATCGTAACACATCAACTTCTAAATTAAAACCAAAATATATACAAAAAAATTGTATTTAAAATGTAATTTTAGCACAAAATAGAAAAAAACTCAAAAATTAAAAAAAAAAATGTTCTGTGTTTAAATTTTTATTTTAGCACAAAAAAAAAAAAAAAAAAAAAAAAAAAAAATCAAATTTTCAAAAAAAAAAAAAAAATTTCAAGTTTTTCAAGCTCAAAAAAATAAATAACCAAAATATGTGGGGTTTTTTTTTTTGTTTTTTTATTTTGTTTTTACATGAAGTCTATAAAGAAACGCATACAGTAAAACCTCTCTAAAGCGACCACGTTCCGTTCCGATAAAAATTGATCGCTCCTAGAGGTGGTCTCTTAATAGAGGTCATGTTTAAATCTAGATTTTAACTGTGGAAAAAAAAGTAACAATGTTACTAAAATTTATTTTTAGTAAAAGGAAATTAGGAAATAATATGACAATTTAAGTATTAAAACAAAAGTTATTTACATAAGTTACAATAGAGTTTAAAAAATGAATACATTGACGTTTGCTTTGATTTTACGATTTTATCTTTTATAACTTTTATTTCCAAGTCCTTCCGAAGTTCAGTAAATAAAGGCAATTTTTTTTGGACGGGAACAAATAATGACGATTTCATTAATTTATCTATTTCTTTGAGAGTTTCCTGACAGAATAGGGCTGTGGAGTTTATTGGCCGTCATTCTTAATTTATCATTGCCTAAAAAGGCAGAAAGGGGTTTAAACACTTAAAAGTTACCGGAATTTAAAAAAAAAATCTAAACTTAGTTTAGAAGTTTGATGAATAATGCTCTCTCCGGAATTATTTTTCTAATAAAACCTTCTTCAGGCGAACAGAAAAAAACGGAATTTGTTTCATTTTCTTCAAAGAAATGGCTCGCTCATGGAGGGAGTTCAACTGGGATGGTCTCTGAATAGAGGTAAAATTGGTATTGAGCCTATGGGAATAAATTTCGTTCCATGAAAAAATGGTCGTTAAGGGAGGTGGTCGCTTAATGGAGGTGGTCGCACAGGGAGGTTTCACTGTATTTGGTTATTATTTTAAAGCTGTAGCTTATACAGTTTGAAAGTAACAGTGCACGCAAACTCCAAATTTATTAATATGAGAAAACGCGTTTTAAAGTTTCAGTATCTACTGACCTTCAATTGTACTCACCGTCTATAAATAATTATAACTCAAGAAATAATGCAGATTTTTGAATGGGATTCTTTTGTATATTGTTGAGAGATTGTAAATGATTCAGAATAAAACAAAATCCAAAAACTGATTTTTTGAAAGTTTAAAGGTCCTGCGCTCCCTTAAATAATGTTAAATTACTGTATTGAGCATGATTGGCAATGGTAAACAAGATTGGCAATTGCTAGCCATTTTTGGCGATCCATCTCCGGCGATCCATAATACGCAAGTACCCAATTTTCTTTTCTTAATTATGTTTCGGGAAAATTAAAGTGAAAGCTTTTAGTTGTAAATGTTATTTATTTTCTTTTTCAAAGTATGTGCTTAATATGTTAAGAAATGGCACAAAAACCCAGAAAAACGTATTAATATTTAATTTTCAAATATTAAAAATTATTGATATTATTTAATTAATAAATAATATCCCAAATCTTCAAAATTAATTAGAATATTCGTATTTTAGACCTCATAACCCCTTCATCCATAAAATAAAACAATTTTAGAGAAAAAGTACTCTGTAAAAAAGAGGGAAATGTTCCTTAAGAGCCTCACACTACTCACTCGGAAAAAGTCGAAACGCTAATGGTAAGTCGTTATTTTCAAATTTCTCGCTCAAATTTTAATGTTTTTTAATGTATTTTTTGCATAGGATAGCTGAGGATGATCTACAACCTGGCTAGTTTTTATTTTTTCGATTTTGGTTATCGTTATTTTTCATAATAGGATAGTTTCAATTTCGGAACTTGTTCCTAAAGTAATAGTAATTTTTAAAAAAGAATCTGAAACCGAAATCGAAAAAGTAAAAACTAGCCCGGTTATAGATCGTCCTCAGCTATCCTATGCAAAAAAATCATTCAAAAATATTAAAATTTGAGCGAGATATTTGTAAATAACGCTCTCATAGACTTAGCATTAGCGTTTTCTTTTCTTCCCGCGACTGAAGTGGGCTCTTAGGGGCATCCCACACTAAGGCGACACATAAGACATGTCGCTTGAATTCGCTGGAAAAACTGGTTTAAAACAGGTTTGAAACAACTTAGTTCTTTGTTTCGACCGGTTTTTTGCGCTACATGTTGCTGCTACATGTCGCTTGTCGCCTTAGTGTGGGATGCCCCTTAGGCATATCACACACTTAACAGACAAGCGATAAAAAAGGCGCAAGAGACATTTCACCTTGATAACAAAGGAGAAACCGGTTTGAACGCTACAAATTGTCGCCTGTCTCACGCTTTTGTCTGCTTGTCTGTTCAGTGTGTGATCTGCCTTAAGCTAAGAAAATGTAATTTAGCCACGAAAAAAATGTACAATGACCTCTGCCGAGTTACCCATGATTCCAATAAGCGTAATTTATCCTTAGATACCCCAGAAACCAATGTGTATTTTCGAGATCGAAAGAAGCATTTATAAAAGTAAAGATTCTTTTGCTGCCATCGATTTTCGGAAACGTTTCCGACAAGTTTTTATTAGAGATCGACTGAAAATTCGTTTTCGGCCCAAAATCTGAATTTCGCCGAAAATTCGTTATTGGCGAAAATGTTGCGGAAAATTCGGCCGGACTTAAAGAAACGTTAATATTTATTTCGGAAACCGTTTGGCTTCTGAAATGTATGTGAGTTAGTTCTCTTTCTAAATGTTTCTGAAAATGAAGAAAATGTTTCAAGAATCGTGAGCAACTATGTACTTACACCTAATTTCGTTTTAGAAATTTTTACAGAACAAGATTATGTTTTTACCCAAGATTTTTTGCAGAAAATAAAACAGATCTTATTTAAATAAAAAAATATAAATGTATGGAAGTTGTTTTATGCATTTATGGAAGACAAAATTTAATGTAAAGTTTAAATGTTATTCTTAGATTTTACAAAATTAAAATAGTTAAAGAACTAATATATTATTATTTGTATAGTAGCTGACCCGCCCGGCGTTGTCCAAGTCCGTAATAATATTCATTAATGGACCTGAAATTTGTATCGCAGGTCCGTATAGGAGGGTGAGGGGTACAGACGGTGCAAATTACCAGTGCCCCACTCTTGTTCAGTTGGTAAGTTGTGCAAAGTCACAGGTTAAGGTTTTGAATTTTATTTGTCTCATACATTAAACTTTTTTTATTCAAAATTAATTGATGATGTCAATTAAAATTTAATTATGTTTTCAGTGCTTTAAATTTTTATTTAAAATCTTTAGATGAAAAATCAGTTACAAATACATAATAAACTGTAATACTGCAAAAGAAATAATAAAGCTGTAAGCAAATACTACTATATAGATTTCTTAAAAAGGTACTATCCAGCAAATTTATTTTCTAAATCCTGTGTCATTCTTGGACATTAAAGTTTAAATATTATTCTGAGATTTGGAAATATAAAATAGTTAACCCATATTGGACCACACCGATTAAATATTTTTGAAAATTTTTAAAACTTCAATTTTATTATTAATATGGTGTAATTAAGTAGATACTAGCAAAATTTTGAAAAAAGTTTTTAATTTTTTAAGTAACTAGTTGTCTTATAAATAGGACATATTAGTAGGACACATAGTAAGGACATATAAAATGCATATATAAACTAATTTTATGAGCAAATATTTTATTTTACTTTAAAAATACTGTTTATGTTGTACAAAAATACTCTATGATTTCTCCAATAAAAAGATAATAATAATGGTAAAATTCTATATTACAAGATCACAATTCTTAAAGAATTTTTTAAATAGATTTTTTTCAATTAAATTTTAATTGGTTATTTGTTTTTTTGTTTATATGTTATACTTGTATGTATTTTAAAGACGTCATAACAAAATGCATCCAAAAAATCCTTACCAATTTTATTTAAAAAAATGTTTTATTAGCTGTCCTATTTATAGGACAGCGGTATAATATGAGTTAAACAATTTGTATACTATATTATAATATGAACCAGTTCATTATAACTCAAAAAATAGAAATATTGCATATTTTGTTTGTTTTCACTATTTTTTAATGGGTCTACTGCAGCGAGTGAAAACGCGCTCATTGTTTTGAAATAAAAATAAATTACATCGTTTGAGTCAACGTAAAAAATTTTCTGTTTTCTGAATTAAAGCGACTTTGTTTGGCACCTGATTTATGATTGTAATGTAAGTTTTATTAATGCTTAACAAGCTTTTATACTGCAAGACCTTGACACTTTTATGATGTCAAATCATCTAACTGCAATTGTCGAGTGGAATTGCTTCACAGGGAATATAACGTTAAAGAATTGTTATAAATTTTGATTTTTTTTTCCTTGTTGTTCTTTTATGACTTTTTCAAGAGTTAGTTTTTAAATTATTTTGTTATTTTATCGTACTTTTTAGTTTGCGAATGAATATGCCCTGTAACAAAAAACAAGAACGAAAAATCATGCTTCCAGCATAAATTATGTAACGCTTTCCAACACATTCAGAATACTGTAACAAAACTTCACAGTTTAATAATTTGAAATATGATGTCTAAATAAACAATTTGAAAAACTCATGACGCATTTAAAACCCGATTTCTGCCATAACAATGAATAGTCGGGAAAATATCTGGGGGTATTTTTGTACAGCCCTGTATATGATCTATGGGTTTGTATGTATGCTACATAGTATGCTAAAAGTTAGTTCGGTTAAACGAATACCATAGTTGAAAATTTCCATTCAGCAGTTTCCGTCAATAACCAGAAATGTATACTTGAGAACTTTTGTGCAGCCTTGTATATGATCTATAGAATTTATGCACATCAAGTAATATTTATAAAAATAGCTCAATTTAAAAACGCGTTCGACACCTGAAAACGCACATGCAGCATCTTATTGTTCATAGGCTTCAATAGTTAAATTTTGTCTCTAGCCCAGTGGTTCCCAACGTGGGGCGCACGCCCCACCGGGGGCCAATTTGACTCTTTATGGGGGCAATTTCAAATTTGTAACTCACCCATTAGCTGTTATTTTTTTATTAGAAAAGTAATGCTTTAGACTAAAAATAAAAATAAAACATGCAGAATAAAATAAGTAAGTTTTTTTGTTGAATTTTAAAAAAGTTTCAAATCAAAATTTTTAATGGACGCTATACCAGAATAATTATATGAACAAATTTTTAAAATATTTTGCCCAAACCTACTTCACCACCGCCCACTTTTTTTCTGGTTTTTGTTGTATTTTACAATTTTCTTCAATCATTTATGGAATGAGCTATTTTTACCTATTCGCTCGGCTACACGAAGAAACTTTTACACATGAAATTACTTAAGAGTATAAATAAAGCTTATTGTCTTTAACATGTTTAACCTAAAAATAATTGAAATAACTAAATGTGGTGCTAATAAATTTATAAAATTTTTAATAGCATTAAAAAGGGAAATGAATAAATAGTAACTATCTATTGCTGTAGTGAAGGCCTCTTACACGTTAAATGAATGTATAACATACACAATTTAAATTTGAAAGTGTGATATTCAGGGTTGTTTGGTTTAAACCATGGTTTAAACCAAATGGTTTTTTTTAAAAAAACATGCTGGTTTTCTTTCATCTGGTTTTTTTCTCTTTTACCCTAATGTTTTCATTTATTTTACACATTATTGAAAAATGCAAAATCCAAGTTATGCAAAAGCTACAATCAAAACTTTAGAAAAATGATGAATTAATAAACTTGTAAAGTGACAAACATTTTTAGCCAATCAAACTTTTCTTATAAGCTTTAAATCTACATGGCATACTAATTTTTCTAAAATTAGCTGGGGTAAAAAAGTAGTTAGTTTTCTTTCTTATAGTGTCATATCTTATAGGTCATACAGTATATGCAGTTAGTTTTCTTTCTCCTTTTTTTAAAGCCTTTTATTTTTAAAAATAGCCAAAATGGCAGATTTGAGCTAAATATACACTTTTACTACTTAGATTGCTTGATTAGTTAAGATTTAGTAAGGATTACATTATGCCTCAATGATGACATAATCATAAGTAATTCTCTGTTCTGTATGCTAATGAATGATTGGCTGTGAGTTTTCTTTGTTGTATCATGGCTATTGGGTTTAGTAAGCCTTTGTTTTTCTTGCATTCCTACATTGGGATTGGGGTTTTGAATTATGATTTTATTCTGTTACCAGCAGGGTTGGCATGGTTTAAATCAATTGGTTAAACAACTGATTTTTTAGAAAAAATCTAATATAATATTTTCTCAATTCTGTAATTTAAGTGTTTCAAATTATTGGATATAAATAATTTCTATTTTTAACCTGGGATGTAGTGGAGGGGTATACGACGTATACCTTCTGAATTTTTTTAAGATTGACAAGTTTTGTAAATCTACTTTCCATTTTAAGATCGATATTTTCAGTAGTCTAAAAAGCTGGTAAATAGGTATTTCTGTTTATTTTACTGTCGCCTTTTTTTTTTTTTTTTTTTTTTTTTTTTTTTTTTTTTACCTGGAAGTTTCTGAGAAGTGTCAAATGACAATAAACAATACTTCTTGAAATGTGTAAAGACTCTACTGCTAAATTCAAATCATTCCAGGAATTCTTTATAAAAAGCTTTACTTTCAATAAAAGATAATAATTGTTCCTGTAGTGTTCTAACAGAAAAATCAGATATCTCAGATTGCAAATATTTCAAAGAAATTATTTTGAATAGCCATGGGAAAGTATATTGTATTTATGAAACTACACCATATATTAACATACATAAGATACAAATAAATGTAAATACATTGCTTAAATATGACGCACCTTTAAGCAATGTATTTACATTTATTTGTATCTTATGTATGTTAATTAGTAATCAAGGTGAATTTTGCACTGAAATTGTAACTTTTTATTGCACCATATATTTATTTATAGTTACAGTAATCAAAAGATTGTTTATTAAGATCTTCAAGGTATCAATGTTTCACTATGTAGAGCATTTTATTCATGGAACATAAGACATAGCTTTTACTAAAAATATTTCAATTATTTCAATTTTTTACATAATTACTGTAATTATTTAAATTTAAATTATTTTTAAATGAAGTTATATTACTTATATATCAAAAAATGTTTATTTTTATCAATAAATATGCATGTATATGTAATAGGAAAGTATATTAAAAAAAAAAAACCCGGTTTTAACAAAAAAAACCTGGTTTAAACAAAAAAAAACAGGTTTTTGTGGTTTTTTTTTTTTAAAACGGTTTTTTTACCAACCCTGGTGATTATTGCATGGCAGTTAATTAACGATAATCGGAGAGTGTGTGTTTTGATGGGGGATAACAGCTATTTAAACTTAATAAAGGTCAGAATCTTGAAATGCTTCTTGTGTATTTCGTTATCTATGGAAAGAAAATTTGGTGTCCAAAGCTTTTCCAAAAACTCTTAATAAGTTACTAAAATGGAATATAAATTGTGTCAATATTTTCAATTTTAATGCTAAATGTGAGATTCTCTAAGTATTTTGTGAAAATAAAAGTGCAGGCCATATAATACATTGAGGTAAGTTGGGAAGGCAAAACAAATCTATTTTGGCATAAAAATGAAGATTTATAACCTCACTGCATTTATAAAATTATGCTAAAAGCACATTTGTGGCAAAAAATTCACCTCTACGATAAGTTTAGAAATGCTAGATGAATAGTTATTGTTAAAACTCTGTTAGGCTTCCTTCAGCTGAATAGAATTCACTTTTCAAATAATAAGAGATATATGTTACAGAATATTTGTGTGAGGAGGGGGGCGGGGGGAGGGGTTATCGTGATTTTTCAGATGCTTCGGTGGGGCGTGGCCAATAAAAGGTTGGGAACCACTGCTCTAGCCGAATTCTTTTGTGCGCCCCGTAAACGATCGATAAATTTTATGCATTTGCATACCCTATTCTTACAGTAAGCGATGTGTAGTACACCTCGGTGATATATGTAAATTTCCGTATGTTTAAAATAGTGTAACATCATTAAATATACCGCAAACGACTTTTCTCAATAGAACGTAATATAACAGAATTCTTTTGAGTGTGTACGGTAAATGAACCCTAAATGCTATACACTTCATTTTCAGTACCGCACATGCCATAGTGATAGTCAATAACAATCAATTTCATGGCAATCGGACTATATTTATGGACTATATTTGCATGAGCGGACAAGTAGAGAGACAAACCGAATTCATTAAAAAGAGTATTACATAAAATTTATGTAAAATTATCGACTAACACGAATGACTCAGCCGATGCGACAAACATTTGATAACAATATGAAAATTGGCTTTTTTAATTGTTAAAGTAATATTTGTACAGTCTTTTTGATTGTAGTAAAAAAAATGTTTTTCTCGCTTATATAATCGTAACACAGCAAATTTTGAGTAAGGCTCGTCTTTTTTTTTTTGTTTGTTTGTTTGTTTGGTTGGTTGTCTGTTTAAGAAATTTGAATTTAATATTTTCAAATTTCGCGCAAAATTAAAATAAATTCGACGTTTGCGTTATAGTAAGTTACATAATCTGTCCGTTGCATGACATTCAATAAAGATAGCAGGAGATTCTCTTTTATAATAGAAACATTTATGAAAGTTTGATGTAATTTCAAATTTATAAACAATTCCGAAAACCTCTTCCTTTTGTTCAGAAATTATTGTAAAAAGACCAATGATAGCAAACCTCAAAATGAAATGAAATTGATTTCCGAGGGTTACAGAAAAGTTTTTGAAATAAAAGAACTGCTTTGCAGCTTGTAAATTAGAAAAGAGATTTTTTTTTATACTTTTTTTCGGAAATGGATTGTTTTCCAAAGTTTCTGATCGCTTCCTTTCTTTAAAGTTTCTGATGAAAAAAGAAAGGTTTCCTGAATCGTGAGCAACTTTTTTTGTTCAAAAAGTATTATTTAAATTAAATTAAAGTAATTTTATACATTTAACCAAAACAGTATTTGTTTGTTATCCCATTATGGAGTTCTTGAAAACAAAGTTAAAAATATGCAGGATTTTTTTTGGTGGAGGGCGGGGGCGGAGGGGGGAGGCGAGATTGTATAGTTAAACAAATAATATACTACTATTATAATATCTATCAGTTTATACCCTGGTGCAGTTTGTGAAAAAATAAATATTCTATACCATATTTTGTTTTGTGCTTGGCGTTTTTTTTTTTTGTTGTTGTTAAGGTTGGTTTAAATTATAATTCAATTTACTTCCCAGGTAAAGAAAATTTGTATGTATATCCTATTAAAATTCTTAAATTCATTTCCTTTTATTAAATAAACAGTACTTTTTAATGTCTTTCCAAAACTTACAACCAGTTTTTTTTTTTTTTTTTTTTTTTTTTTTTAGTGCAACTAAATTTAACCTATATTTTCATTTTTTAACTAAATTACTTTTCTTATTCAAAAACTTAATAAATCGGTAATTATAACAGTGATTAGATGGAAGTAAATGATTAAATATATTCTATAAAAATATATATATATATTAAGTTTTTGTTTTTAGCATTTCCCATGAAAGCCTAACCCTACTGCATCCCACAGGCAATTCGCACCCGCGCCAATGTTTCACTAAAGTATAATTATTTAAAGTAATTCGTAGATTATTAACTTTTCTAAGAGAAAATAAATAAATAAGTAAATGAATATATAAATATAAAAGGAAAGCAAGTATGACAGTAGTACTTGTGAAAGTGTCTAAAGTATATTTAATTCTCCACAACACCACTATATTTTTCATGGGCCAAAGTTTGATTTTATTCAGAATTTTCATATCCTTTTAATTTTATTATCCTTCCCCACTTACCTTTCTGTTACTTAATGTCTGTTATCTCTCTCTTATCCTCTCATTGTGGGATTTAAATGTTTATCTCTTTTTTTAAAAACTGCTTATCTCTGTTATGTTACATTTTGGATATGAAACTTCTGAATCTGATCAAATAAGATTGTATGCGGGTGTTCTTACTAAGAAAGTAGTATACCAATTTATTTAGAGATTTGCTGTCTCTGTATATTTTCTAGGAAAATTTATTTAATATCTTAACCTTTACATGTCCTATTACAGTTTTAACCCTTTCATATTTTGTCACTTTTGTTATTTTCTATGTCTTAATGAGTTAAGCTATTTTAATTGCTTTGTTTTTTTTTTATTGGCAACAAGTTTCATTGATGATAATCAAGATATACTTTAGCAATTGTTTAATTCGTGAACAACAAGTCCTTCAATGAAATTTTTTAGTAAGTGAATAAATTTAAATTTAAGTAGAACACACCACCCTACAATTTAACGGCCCTGTGCAGCGGGGGAAAACACTCTTACTGTTTCGAACTAAAAAGTAAATCGTGTCGCTTGACTCAAAGTAAAAAGATTTCTGTTTTCTGAATTGAAGTAACTTTATTGGGCGCCTGACTATGATTGTAATGAGTTCTATTAATCTTTAACAAGTTTTGATAGTTAAGACCTTGACTGAACATACGCTTTTATGATGTCAAACCCTCCGAATGATATTGTGGAGTGGAATAACTTCACACTTATATATTACGGAGTGGAATCACTTCACAGAAAATATAACGTTAAAAAAAGTTTTAAAAGTTTTCTTTTTTATAGTTTTGCCACCCTTATTTTAAGAATTAGTTTCGAAAGTTGTTGCTTTGTCATATTGTCACGGGGCGATTTTCCGTGCGGTGGTTCCGATAATAGTAATTATTACTAATGAGATCATTGATGACGCATGCCTCTAAACAAAAAAACGTTTAATGACATTAACACAAAACTATTTACAATTTGATAATTCATTAACAGGCTAGGCTCATTGCCCATCTATCCCGTGCTTCTGAGAGCATTCAATAATTAAATATATAAGTTTCGGCGACCAGCTGCCAAAACATCATTTCACCCTTCCAGGTCCAAGGCCCGATTTTACTCTCCCCAAAGTTTTTGTTTTTATCTTCCTCAAACCCCTAGCATCTCGCATCCGCGGACAGTCCACTTCAAGATGCGTTAAGGGTGCAAGGTTGTGAGAGTTCCGGGGGCCACACGAATGTGACACATACATTTTAGTTTATGAATACAATGTGTAAAAAAAAAAAAAAAAAAGAAAAAAGGATGTAGAATTACATAAAATTTATGTACAATTTTCTACTGACATAAATGACTCGGTCCTTTGGTAGAACGTCATGCAGTAATATGAAATTGACTTAATAACGTTTTTCAATAATATTTTCAGTCTGTTTGTCTAAGTAAAAAACTTTTATGTCCTTAACACATCTTAAAACGGCAAATTTTGCTCAGAATTAAAATAAATTATGGTTGTCATAACTTTTTGTCCCAAATTTCGGGCTATCTGTTTAACGAATATAAAAATATTTTTCGAAATTTCTTACTGAATTGAAATTTAATTTGACTTATACGTTTACTTAGTTGCGATTTCATGACTCTGTAAAGAATTGCAGAAAGCTCTCCTTCATAGTAGAAACGTCTACAAAAATTCATGATTCTGAAAACCTTTCCCTTATCTTCAGAAACTACATGGTAAAAAAAAAAAAAGAATGAAAGTAAACCGCAAAATGTAATAGGTTTATCAGATTTACGAAAGTGCTTCTGAAATAAAGAGCTGCTTCGCAGAGCTCGTAAATTGTTTAAAAGAGACTTTTCTATTAATTTCGGAAATCGATTAATTTTTGAAGTTTCTGATCAATGCTCTTGCTAAAAGTGTCTAAAGATAAACGAAAGGTTTCAAGAATTGTGAGCAACTCATGCTTACACCGAATTTTCGTAAACATGTCTTCTATGTAGATATCGACCGAAAATTCGGTTTCGTTTTCGGCCCAAAATTAGAGTTTCGACGAAAATTCGTTTTCGGCAAAAATGTTGTCGAAAATTCGGCCGGGCAGAAACTCGACCGAAACTATCTGTATTCCGAAAATTTCGTTTCTTCTTTCGGAAATTTTCAACATTACTCCTTGATTTGAGCTGTATCGGTTGAAATGATACACTATTTATTGCTATGAACTTCACTGTTTATCTTCGCTGTTATCAGTCATCACTGACTCAAGACGTGAGTGCAAATTATAAAGCAAGTAAATCATATATGACTAAACTTTTAAGACACTTTTCACGTGCTCATTAAAAGCTGCAGAGTTAACAGTAACAGAAAATTTTTAGTTTGAAACTGCACAAGTGTTTCGAATGCTCTTTGAGAAAGTTCTGGTATAACAGATGATCAGTTACAAAAATCATTATAAAAGATAAATCGAGTTATGTATACCTAAAACATTTTTTAATTAGATGAAATTCGTATAATTAGAAATTCATTCTGTGTCGTTGATGAATTAATTACATTTTATTTTAGATGAAAATAAAAGGTTTTGGTCAGAGGTACAGAGGTCCAATTTGGGCCACATATATAATTGATTAATAATTATGTATGTTTAATAAACACGTATAATTCATTAATAATTATGTATATTTATGCATGAATTAATTACTTTAAAAAATTTCAAACATTTTCTTTTTCGGCCGAAAATAGGAAGATTACCGAAATTTGGTTTCAATTTCGGGTTCGGTCTATCCTTACTTCTGTGTAAAGAAACGTTTCTGAATTTTTTACAGTCGAAAATTAAATGAAATTAATTAAAAATTTTACCCAAGTTTTTCGCAGGAGGTTCAATATAAATCTTTCGAAGTAATTTTATCTATTTTAACTAAAGCACAATTTATTATTTAAACAGGGAGTTCTTAACAATTAAAGTGTGGAAATTATGCACAAATTTTTGAAAAATATAATGTATAGTTAAACAAATAATATACTGTTACTGTAATATGAACCAGTTAATTACAGTACAGAGAAAAAATTGCATAATTTCCTTTGTGTTTGGTGTTTATTAATGGCCCAATGCAGAGGATTGAAAACACTCTCAATGTTCTGAAAAAAAAAAAAAATAAATAAATAAATAAATAAATTGCTTCCCTGGAATCAACGTAAAAAGATCTTTGTTTTCGGAATTAAAGTAACTTTGTTTGGCGCCTGATTTATGATTGTAATAAGTTTTATTAATGTTTAACAAGCTTTTAAAGTATAAGACCTTGACTGAATTTACTCTTTTATGATGCCCAAACACTCTGAACGCAATTGTCGAGTAAAGTTGCTTCACAGGGAGTATAACGTTGAAAAATAGTTACATTATTATTATTTTTTCTTTTTGTGCTGTTTTATGATCTTTATTTCAAGAGTTAGCCTTTAAAATGTTTTATGTCACTTTATCGTAGTTTTGAATTTGTCAATAGACTGCGTCAAAATGAAAAAAGTCATATAGTATATATTTAATGTGATCGCAGCTGTGTTTTGTTCAGCTTTACGTTAATAAAGTAGTAATAAACATGTAGCTCTTGCATATAATGCATTTTCTGGGATGATAGGGAGTTACGACATCGGTTGTTGATGTTCTTACATTTATAAAAATATATGTTATTTCTGATGTCGACATCCCTTTCTCTGTGCATATATACAAAACGTACAACTATGAATGAAGTATCATTCGAGAGGTTTTTGAAAAGGCTTTTGGGCTATTCAACGTTCGTCAAAATAAGTTGTTTTATTTATTCTTTATATATTGCAGTTAATTAAATATTAATTTAAAAAAACGCTCAAGAAAAAGAGATAGGGGTGGAGAGAAAGAGAGGCAGAGAGGAAAGTAACAATGTTACCTCATAAATTGAATGTACTCAGTACTCGGTATATGTTCGGTACTCGGCCAGTTTGCCGATTCCTCGGTATGCTGCCAAATGTATAGAATATGTACTCGGTAACGAGTAATTGTAAAATTTTGCTTTTTATCTCTCTCTTTGTTTTTAAGCATTGTTAAAGACAAATTCATACCCAAGTGATTTTTAAATTGTTATTTAAATATAAATAACAGTCCATAATATAGTATACCCAATAAATCATAAAAGCTATTACTGGGTACGCAAACATTTTTGTGCGCAAGAGTTTGGAAAAAATGTATTTGCGTAACAAAATTTTAATCATTACAATGCCGCATTTGGTAAAAAATAAAATAAATAAATGAAATGAAAAAGAAAAGTGCCCAGTTAAACTGATGGCATTGAGCTCACAGGCTATTCAGACAAATTGTATATTATACTCTTATTTCAAAGAATAATGACCCACAAAAAATAAATGAAAGGGGATTAGCCCCGTTTCCCTCCTTTATACTTAACCAATGAACCTCCAAATCTGATCAGGGAAGCTCCTTAACATAATAAACTGATATACCAAATTTGAAGCAAATCTGATAATTCTGCATGAAAAGACCATTTATCTAAATTAAGGGGGGGGGGACTAGCCCCCCTTTCCTCCCTTTATACTCAAGTAATGAACTTCCAAATCTAATCAGGGAAGCTCCTTAACATAATAAATCAGTATACCAAATTTGGAGCAAATCGAATAATTCTATATGAAAAACTCGTTTATCTAAATTAAGGGAGGAAACCCCCCTTGCTCCCCCTTTATACTTAAGTAATGAACTTCCAAATCTAATCAGGGAAGCTCCTTAATATAATAAACCGGTATACCAAATTTGGAGCAAATCGAATATTTCTGCATGAAAAACCCATTTATCTAAACTAGGGGGAGGACTAGCCCCTTTTTCTCCTTTATCCTTAAACAATGAACCCCCAAAACTAATAGGGGAAGCGCCTTATCAGAATGAACCTAGAAAAAAAATTTGAAGCAAATCGGATATTTCTATCAAGAGTTATCGCATTACGTACGTACATACCACGTCCGTACATACAGAACCGACGGGCACATAAGCTATCAGGTTTTGATAGCCTGTGAGCTAAAAAGTAGTAGAAAAAAAAAGTAGAGGTTTTGGATCAACAATATTTCGTAGAAATAGAAAATACAATAAATGCTTCTAAAAATAATTAAATTTATTGGATTTCAAATTACCCATGCAAAAATAATAACAGCTATTCTACTTTTTCAGCAGAAACAGATTTTTTTTTTATATATACTCATAGATGTGTCTATACATATATATCTTGGTTCTGCAACATTTCATATTCATTTTACGTATTTAATGGTGTTTTAAAAAGAAATTTTCATGGTAAAGTTTATTAATAATACATCAATTTGCAAATTATTTGACAGAGATTTAAGAAAAAGTTTTAAAATAACACTATTTTAAATGTTGTGCACATGAAAAATGATAAGGAACTGTAAAGCCAATACATATTTTTTTTTTTCTTGTAAACTACAAATAACTTTTAAAATCAAGGGAATGTAATAAGTTAAAATTACAAAGTATAAAATATTTTATATTCAATGAAATTTAAATTCTTAATATCAAAAATGTTACCGCCGTCAATAATCATTTTTGACAGACTGAACTGTTTGCAGAAACAGCAATAATGGGTTGAAGAATCAATTAAATTTTTATATTGGTTAGTTGTACTTTTTGTGTGTCATTCTTTATTTAATAACTTTTTTAATAATGCGCTATTATTTTAAAACATTGAATTTTTTTTAATTATAATAAAATTTCTTTAAAACGATGAGCATGATTTTATAAGAGCATGATTGATTAAAATTTGGGAATTTTAAAAATACTCCAGCAAAATATACGTTTTCAAACAGTGCAGAACTTTTACAGTGTATGTGTGTGTGTGAATGCAAATGCGTTTGTAGCATTTTCTTAACTTCTGGGTGTTACCTCTAAGCTCGCATCTATGTATGCACGAATGACTTTTCCTTACACACTACTGTTGGGCATTCGGTACTCGGCAACTCGGCGAAGACAATACTCGGCACAGCACTAATAAATTTTGAATACAGTAATTTAGATGCCACTGCTCTGTCTCAACCTGTAGTAATGTTTAAATTAACTTCAAAATTGTAAGATACATTCCCCCCCCCCCTCCCCTCCTGTTTTAATAGTTAAAAAGAAATAAAAGTAAAAACTGACTAACTCGTAATGCAGTTTTTCTCGGTAGTTTGATAACTCTTAAAGTTTGAGACACTACATTGTCATCTTATGATGAACGTTTAAACTATTTTAAAAATTGCCGTATACAAAATTTATAAGCTACCTTATAAACTCCGTCACTTATTTCATCTTTTTATTTTCTTTAGTTAATAAACTATTGGATTTAAATTTAGTTAATATTTTATGAAATAACCCAACCTGATAATAAAAGCTACAGAGTCTTACAGACATACGTACCAGAGATTTACGATAGTAAAATATTAAAAATAAGTTTGAATCGTACCCATCTTCTTGATAAATCGATTTATGAACTCATATTCATAAGCTTTCAATTTTTATTAAATTCAAAATGTACGGTAAGAAAAATACTTTTACTATTTATTCTCCCTCACAAAATTCTCGAATTTCATTTTTTTTAATCACCACAGTTTCTGTTACTATAAGTATTACTATAAGTTACTATAAGTTACTATAGTAGTAAGGAAAATTGTTTTTTTCTTACGTTTATCTTATAGATTTTTTTTTTTTTTTTAACTTTAAAAGCAATTTTGTGCAAGCATGTGCGGAAAGTTCTGGTAAATGAAAAATGGAAATGGGGGTCTTTTTTTGTGTGTGTATGTGTGATGGAAAACGCTACCATTGAAAGTCAAATGCTTATGGAATAGTTTATCATTATTGAAACAATGAAGAACCAAACCTGTGGGTTTTTTTACTTTACTCTTATTAGCGTACGCCCCACCAGTGGCTGAGAGGTTCTGCTCTCGAAACTGGTAGACGGGAAGTGTTGGGTTCGATCCCAATCGCGCCCGTCGGCCTAATCGTTCGGAGTTTTCGTGGTTTTCTTCGAGCCATGGATTTCCATGCGTTAATACGGGTTAGGTTCCCTTAGAAAGACCCCCACGAAGGGCACTCCCCCCCCCTCGGGACTATATCCCTAGTGTAGATAATCGGCCGTCACAAATCAACCAACCTTATTAGCGTACAGAAAAAACGTTTTGGAAAGAATGCAAAGAGATTTAGTTCTACATATTTGTTTCGAGATAGATAATTAGAGTAAAAGGCAAAACCCGTGAAATACGCATTTGTTTATCTAGAATTGACCCTCATTTATTATTATTACTATTATTATTATTTACATTTTATCATCTAAGGCTTTTAATCAAGCCCGTAAAATATTGTCGCTGTAAATATTCAGTTTTCTTTAAAATATTATCAAGGCTTATGATTATTATCCCAGACAGTAACTTGAAGGCAGAGTGAAGGCGCTAGGTGCTAAGTCAGACAGGCGCTTTATTGGCGTCGTCTGTCATCGATCATTTTAGCAACTGAATTTCAACCCTCAAAGTAGAGTAAAAATATAAAATGATTACCCTGTTTCGTTACAAAGTTTGAACAGGCAGCCTGTGAACTTAAATATGAATGTGTTCTATTGTTCGGAAATAAAACAAAGAAAAGAACAAAGAAAAATCCTGACTCAAATCGTAACTCTCGTCCTAAAAGTCTCAGGATAGGGGAAAGTAGGGTAATGGCGCTCAGAAGGGTAATCCCGCTCACCCAATATCTCTAAACAGAATAGAATTGAAAACGTGCGACCGGTACCGGCACCTAGCGAACTTCATCGTAAGTTCCCAGTAAGGATATAGTGACCGTCGGAAGGAAAGTATTTTTGTGACCTCACGTTATTAGTTTGCAGTTGTTTTATTATAAAATTCTGCAACATCTAACTTGAAGGTAAGTGTACATGCTTATTTCCAAATATTAATTTACTCATTATGTCCACAAAATACGTACATTTAGCTGTACTTTCATGCTTTTATTTATTTTTGTAGTGCGTTGTTACGCCAATTATAATGCATTAAAACCCAACACGGCGATAGCGGGTAATGGCGCTCGCGTGGAATTCCAGAAAAAGTGTTGCCAGTGGGCAACTTTTTTAAATTCAAATTTATTGATTAACACCACTTTTTTGAAATGGTAAAATTCTTCTGTTCTCGCCTTAATTAATATGTCATAAACAAGGAGAATTTTACGATTTCAAAAAAGTGGTCAAAATAAAAAAACCCTAAATTTAAAAAAAGTAACCCACTATATGTGTAACACAATATGTGTAAAGTGGTCGCAAAAAGTCTGC
The DNA here is from genome assembly GCA_963932465.1 of Maratus speciosus. Taxonomy (NCBI): domain Eukaryota; kingdom Metazoa; phylum Arthropoda; class Arachnida; order Araneae; family Salticidae; genus Maratus; species Maratus speciosus. Next base: position 517,970,593 of record OZ010792.1, on the reverse strand, counting down.
AGTGGTGTGAACAGCCCACACAACTACATATGTGACTTTTGCCTTACTTAAATGTTGTATTCAAACTCTGAGCGCAATTACCCTACCATGTCGGGCATTACCGCTCAGACGATGGTTATTTAAATAAAACGATAAAAAAATTCTTTAAACTTTTATGCAAATTAGTTGATTGCAAACTGTTCCTTATGCTTTGGAGTTGTACTTCGTTAATAAAATATGGATTTTTTTGTCTAAATTTGACTAGCTATTCATGTTTTCCCTTAAGTGAGCGCCATTCCCCTACTTCCCCCTAAAGCTGTTTAGCTCATTGTTTATGATTTTCTCAGCTACTCTCATAATTAAAAATTCTTGAGGTGCCTAATGCATATTTATTTTTATACGAACTCTGAAAATCTCAGAACGAATTCTTAAATATTAATTTTATTCGATTTGCTATGGCACATTTATTCTAAATACATTTCTTGTAGCTCTGTCTTGAATAAGCTCGTCAAATATGAGTTAAAATGTGTTTTGGGAACTGTGTCAATATTAAGAAACGTTATTTCATAGCTGCCAACTGTCGGATTTTTAATCATGTCAAATACACGTAATTCGAATCGGAAATCTTACTTAAATGAAATCAGAGAAGTATCAGTCTCGTATAAACAAAACGCGATTTACTAATTTTTTTTTTTTTTTTTTTTTTTTTTTAAGTTGCTCATCTGACTTTAAAAAACCCAGAAGGTTTGGCAGCTTGGCATTTAAAGATTATGTGATATTGCGGCTCAAACTATTAAAAAAACGACGAAACAAATATTTTGTTAACGACGGTAACGATGCTTATATGGAAATCAATAAATAGACAAGTAAACAGACAGACAGGCAGATATATTCGTGTTAGATCCTGATCGAGTCATCCGTTGAAGAGTTATGTATGTCTGGCCGGCCATACATAGAAAAAACAAGTTAGGAATCACACGTCACACGTGGCAAATGAGCTGCGTTCGTACTATAACTAATTTTATAAATATTTTTTTGCACCGCATATTGTACCGAATGTACATTTTAGTGCACTTCATAAGTGCATATCAATTTCATTCTGTTCGAAAAGCTGTAGCATCATTAAAATGCACTTAAAATATTTTTTCCCTTTGGCCGTAATGTAACGGAAAGCTTTTCACTGTCATTGTAATTAAACTATACATCCGATTTTCATAAAATTTGAAATGACTCGACAAAAGTTTGCAACAATTATATGTTTAAAATTTCAGGCCATTCGGTTGGGTAGTTTTTGCTCTGTTATATACGGACAGACAGACGGGCTGAACGATCAGTATAGGTACTACGTATTTATATAATTATGAACGCACCTAAAACAAGATACAAAAATGCGAATTCTAGTACCTCCTTCGTTTTTGAAGTCGGTTAATAAACACAGATTACAGTCCAGCATTATATATAGGAAAACCAGATTATGCCCGACCCGTACGCAAATTCACAAACACTCAACGTCCCAGCGCGCTTGACGCCAAACCCTGTAGCAAAGCACTTTGACGAGACAATGAACTTCAACGTGCATACGTGAATGCTGCATTCTGTTTCTAGTAGAATAGTTCGAGGTTTGCATGTACGAATATTTATATCCGCTCTATATGAATATATTTTGGATAGGCTTACAGAGTTAAAATAGAGGTTTTTTCCCTTTTGCAGATTAATTCAGTCTACACAAGTTATATTATTAATTATACTTAACTCGAATATTGATGTTGTTACAATAAAATAAGATTACCGTTACAAAGTAAGGATGACGCTGAAAAATTAAAACTGCATATTTCTAGCTTTATGAAGGTATAATAGTTGAAAAAATAGTTGACATAGTTAATCAAGATAGATCAACACAGTTGAAAAGTGTTTACGATCTTAGTTTGTCATATAGTTTTGGGGGTTTACTATAGAATTACTATGGAACAATAATTGCTGTATGTACGTTTTCAAGTGTGGTACGCGTTTTTTTTTTTTTTTTAATATATATATATATATATTACTTGGTGTATATAAATTCTATAGATTATATACAGGGCTGAACAAAAGATCTCAAGTACATTTTCGTTTATTGAAGGAAAGTTTTAAAGGGAATTTTTCAACTGTGTTACGCGTTTAACTGAATCAACTTTTAGCATACTATGTAGTATACATACAAATGTATAGACCATATACAGGGCTGCACTAAAAAAATCGGATATTTTACAGAGGGATGATGGTAATTGCAGAAATTGGCTTTTTAAATGCATTATCGTTTTTCAAATTGTTTATTTAGATATTATCTTTCAGCTTAATAAACTATGAAATTTTGTTACAGTATTCTCAATGTGTTGGAAAATGTTGCATGATCTATGACGGACGCATGATTTTTCGTTCTTGTTTATTTTTCAATTAATTTTTCAAAAATTATACATTTATTTTTATACAGTTTGTTAAGCACTGATACTGTGAAGTACATTCTGAAGAAATAATACAAAGCTGCAAGAATACCACAAATACTACAATAATGAGCATTTTTACTTTTTCTAATTCATCATAATTAAGTATAATTTTTAATTTTTTAAAATAAATTTGGTAGTAGTTCATAAAAGAAGAGTAATTAAACATCCCATTAATGGATATTGGCCTTAAAATCTTTAAAATGAACTCAATGTTGTAAATGGCAATGTATAAAATTCAAAGTTTTCTATTACTATGGAAAAAATTGCCAATTTTCTGCTCCCTCACTGGTTTAATCAAGATTGTAAACAATAAAATCATTACAGCGTACAAGGAGAAGTTATGGAAAAAAAAAATAATAATAAAGGCTAAATTTTTATTTCCTATTTTTTTATGAACCAAAAACTTTGAGGAGGAGGGGGGGGGGGGGTATGTCCATTATTGAATATTTTTAACCTGTTATCAATCAGCAACAAACCCTTCATCTTAGCATACTCTCAACTAGTAACTAAGATAATTATAGTGAATTTTTATTTATTTATGATGATCATTTAAAGAAAGGCCAAAGTTATATAGTGGGTCTATAAGATAGAATATTTCACTTGTTCACAATATATATACATGCATATATTTAGGTCATGCATTATTCAAGAGACGACTGTTGTAATGTATTTTGTTTGCTGACACTAGATGGCAGCACATGATACATCTAAAACTCTATAAATAAATACTTTAGCTTCGGAGAGGAAAGGTCAGACTTCTTATAGAGCATATATCTATAAGATTATACATCACTTGTTCATAATGCATATATAATTATTCAGAAAACGAAATATTCATTTATTATTTCGCATTCGTATTCTTTCAAGTATTCCCTAAGCAAGAAATACGCGATAAAAATGGACGAAATATCCAAGGTCGAAATTAGCTTCAGACTTGCATGCGCGTGGAAGTTCAATTACTCGCCAAAGCGTTTGGCTACAGAGGTTGGCGTCAAGCGCGCTGGGACGTTGAGTGATTGTGAATTTGCGACCCGTGCCGCAGTTTACCGTTTGGGTCCTGTCGGGTTGACGATACCTTTCTCGTAGCGGGTCGAGTTGCCTCTTTTTTTTTCGGATCTACTTCTGTGGGTCAGGTTTGAGTTTGGTAACCCTTTTTTTTTTCTAAAGAATTATCACAACCTTCTTTAAGGTGAAAATAAACAAAAACTTGTATATTTGAAATATGTATATTGCTATGTTTATTTTTCAACGCAAAAGATAAAATTGATATTAGAGATATAATGGAATATGTTTTCATAATTACATTAAAATTTGAAGTTTGTCTGTTTCGGGGCTGTATAACCCGATCGATGTAGGATTCTAGTGCGGATAACAATACAGGATTATCACAAAATTGGGAAAGTCGGCTTTTTTTTTTTTTTAATTACCTTGTTTCAATAAATCAGTATTACACCACTGCCCTCTTTTGTTCCGAACAAATTCTTTAAGAATTCTTCAGCAGTTTGTTCTCTTTCTGTTGTTACTACACAAATGAGCTTATAAAGGGGAACATTTCCAAGATCTTTTTTTCCCGTACGTCATTCTGAATAAATGCCAGACATGTAAATAGAACGATATAAACTTGCACCGAGATAGGTGCATCTTTTCTACCTCTTTCATTCACTTGGCTATTTTAAAGTATGGAGGGATGATCACAAATTCTTAGAATAATTAATCCTTTCTCTGAAATTGTATGTATGATTATTCATACGGTTTAAAGGATGTCAGTCTAAATGCCATTGGAAATTTCTTTTAAAAAATAAATATTTAGTAATGGCTGCTAATAAAGTTATTATAAATAAATAAATAACTATTATTTAAATAACTTTATTAAAAGCTTTATTGTTATTGTTTTTTAGCTTTATTGTTATTTCAAATATCAGCTTCTGTGTTTAAAATCTAAAAATTATACTGTTCAAAGCTACAAACTTCATCAGTAGGGAATGATAGGATTTTGAATTCCATTAAATAGGCGTGAGTAAGAAATGAAAATTGAGACTTAATCTTTTTCAGGACACTTATACATTAATGGTGTAAATTAGTGATGCAACGAATAGTGGTTTGGCCGAATAATCGAATACCAATTATTCGGCCGCCGAATAATGAACTCATTTTTGTCTAAAAACAAAATATAGTATGCACTATGTGCACAATTCTTGTATATTTCACAATTAAAAGGTATTTCCTTTTAAAAAAATTATTTATATGCAATTGTTTTATTTTTTTAAACATAATTTTATTCTGAAAAAATATTCGGCTATGTTCGGCCTAAAAATTGCCTCAACAATATTAATTCGGCAAAAAAAAAAAAAAAAAAAAAAAAAAAAGCAAAAGTTCCTCATCAGGTAGGTACCGTCTAATTGCATTTTAGTAGATATTATGTATGTTCACATTTCAAAATAATGACAAAATTTTAAAAGTACTAGAAGACATAAATTTCAACTTTTAGATGAAAAAAAAATTAAATAAATCATTAAGAAAAACCACTGATAGAAAGGAATGTCCTCTAAAATGGTGGAAAGAAACCAGTGTAGAGTTTATAAAGCTCACAATTTCAAAAAAAAAAAAAAAGTATTGTTTTGCTATGTCAGCAGACAGCACTATTAAGAAGTGTATCGTGAATTTCAGATTCAGAGAAAGGAAATATCTGTAAGGAAAAGCAAATTGGATATAAATTTCCAAATATTCACTATGTAGTATCTTAGGTATACTGTATTGTTACAATTTAATATAGATATTATGTATGTTGTTGCTGCTACATTTAAAAGTCACAAAATTTTAAAAGTACTTAACATAAATTTCAAGTTTCATATGAAAGAAAATCTAAATTAAATAGTGATGTAAAACATACATACAAATTAAAAGAATATAGTACTTACATTTCTTAAATTATTTAATAAGAAATAGTAACACACTTAAAAAAAATCACTTAAATTTTGTTTAATTTTTAAGAGCATTTTATTAAAAATAAATAAATAAATAAATAAATAAAAGTTTTAACATGATTCCTAAATTATCCTCTTATATAAAAATGGGTAGATAAAACCCATTCAGAGTATGAAAGTTAAGGAGAAAAAAAGTGTTAGTTAATTTCAAGTAAAATTTTCATTATACATGATGAATATAAACTGTCAAATTAAAAAAATTTACTGTGTAAATATAAAAACATTTCTTACAAAATTATTCGGCCAAGGCCGAATAATGGACTTCATATTCGGTCGAAGCCGAATATTTGGTGGATAGGCCGAATGGGCCTAATATTCGGCTTCGGCCGAATAATCGTTGCATCTCTAGTGTAAATCCACATTTTACCTTTTATCCAATAGGTATTAGTTGACGATATTATTCACTTTCTTTATATTTGGAAATTTAATTATATTCTCCATGACTTTCCATGCCTCCCTTAAGTAAAGAAATTGTAGATTATTTGTATAGTGTCAAATGAAGAAGCAATGACATTTTACGTTGTTAATTAACCCCTCTGCATTTTTACTAAATATATTTGTGAATGTTTAAAAATCTGTAAATATATGGGTCAATAGTCTTTATTACTTCCCCCAATTTGAACTTTCCACGTTCCATAGTTTACGAGTAAAATGGCTGTGACAGACAGACAAACAGAGGAGTGATCTTATAATGGTTCCTTTTTCACTTTTTAAGTACGGAACCCTAAAAATAAATAATTTATGCTTTGTTTGGAATTTAAAGAATACCTTATACACAAATAATAAATAGTTTAAAGTGCTCGAAATTGTTTATTTTGTTTTAAAAAGAAAATCTTTAATTTTTAAATCAACCGTACTTTATTGTTTGTGATGATTAAAATTTTTTAAATTGTAATCTTCTTGAGTAAAGCTATCTAGATTTAACAATATATCAATCTCTTGCCAAACGTATGTATTTCCAATAATTACGTAAACGTGCCAGAAATGTTGAGTATTTACAAAAATATGTTTGAAAAGAAATAGGCAAAGACCTAATTTAGATTTTGGACTAGAATATGCGCTGGAACTTCTTTATAGGCTGGGGCGCTTTTATAATTTTATAATTGCGAATAAACAAAGCTCCAA